>OZ012556.1:20911172-25911172 GCA_963935595.1 Schoenobius gigantellus | reverse complement strand
AGCTTACCTCTTATTATCGGAACACAACAGTTTTATTATATTATATTATATTATATTATAACCTTGTTATTATGATGACAAACTTAGGTAAGATGGTGGTAGTTAGCCAGGCGGGCTCAGAAGCCTTACTACTAACGAAATCAAGCAGGAAAATTTCTGCACCCAGTGCTTGCTGTTTATAGCAAATACGGCTCAACACTACAGTGATAAAATTATAGTCTGATACTATTATTTTAATGCAACATAAAAAATAAATGAATCTACTTTTTATCAAACTTGGTAAATAAACGTTTTAAATCCAAAATTTTCTTTTATTTTACATTAATTTTACACCCAGTTGCTTAGCAATTAAAAGGAAATTTGAAGTTTAATCTCGATATGCGCACCTCTAACAGGCAAAAGAGAGAGACACATGTTCTGGAGACCTAAATTTTTTTTCTGTACTCTTGTTTCGAGCGATAACGTTTTCAACACGTAAACTCTTACAAAATTATTTGATTTCGATCTCATTAATCAAGACCTATACGTATCTTTTTAATGATTTAGTTAATTTCAATTAAAAAACTACTCCAACATTTTGTGAGAGCCAAAAATATAGATTTTTAGTTGCTAATATGCTCAAACGAAAGCTAAGCTGAAAAAACGAAAGCAATATTTCAAAAAAAAAAAATGGACATAGTTAAGTTAATAGTTAAGAACACGTATAAAAATATCGAATATGTACAGCCGGCTCCGAGAGTGGATAGCAATCTTTTAGAAAATTTGGTGCCATGTCACACCAACTATTCATTTTATTTAGTATGGTTACACCTATATTTCATTGTTAATGGTTGGTGTGACATGGAACTAAAATGTTTGTCTACTTTTTGAGCCGGCTGTACAAACAAATTAATAATAATAAAAATACAACATATATAATATATTTTAATGTTAAAATATAATGTAATATATAATTAATGTATGTTAAAACATAATATAAATAATAACAAAAATCTGTAATATGTAAAATATACAATGTAATAGGAATATAATAGGTATGTATGAGTATAAATATATATATGATGTATAAGCGTGTGTGTATTATATATAAACATGTAGGATAGTTACACTTTAGGTGATGCGCAACTCACCCTAGATATAGAGTAGAGTAGTCGGACTTATTAAGTTTAAAAAAAAAAAAAAAGATCAAAACGAAAATACAGCCTTAAAAGGGCACGGACCACGAGTCTGTGGTGATATAATTATATTAAAAAAAAAGCAATATTTCATTAAATTCAAATTCAATATCGTTTATTCAAATTGGATTATTACATACTTAATCACTTTTGCACGTCAAAGAAGCTACGCCAATGGTTCACAAGTCTACGGCGGGAGACCTTGTACTGGAAAGAACCAGCAAGGACTATTTTTCTTCTCCCTGTATTTTTACAGAGTCGTCAATTGGAAGCAAAATTTTGAGCTCAACTTCCATTACAAGTAGATTGACATCAATCACATTATACATTTAAGCAACATCAAACTTTATTTACTTACAAAAGAAAAATCAAAAGAAATTATCAAGTGTGGAACTGACCTCATGTCCAAACAGTTTTATCATCCAAATAATCTTTAACTGTATAGTACCCTTTCTTGAGTAGTGATGATTTTTAAATTTATGAATTGGTAGGTCTATTATATTTTTTGGCAATGTGTTATAATATTTTATACCTTGCCCCTTAAAGGATCGGAGACCTTTTCGGAGTCTCGTTTCAGGTAATAAAAGCCGATCTTTATGTCTCGTATTTACATTACGTAAGTACATCACTATACTTGCAAAAGGATTCAATATGACCCCGTACGTACATTAAACAATTGAAAATATACTTAGAGGCAGTAGTCACAATACCAATCCTTTAAACCTATCTCTGAGAGAAGTGCGTGAACTTAGCTTATAAATTGCTCTAACGGCACGTTTCTATAAAATAAAAATTGTTTCAATGTCAGCTGCATTGCCCCACAAAAGAATGCCGTAGGACATCAAATAATGAAAATAACTAAAGTAAACCGAAATAATTGGCCATAATTATGTTCAACTGTTTTCAAATATAAAGCAAAATATTTAATGAAAAAAGTAATTAAATCGGTTTAGTTTTAGAGAAGAAAACAAAAGACTATAAAACGTCGGTCCGAGTTGCATTTGTCACTATCGCACTTAGGTCGGTTGTGCGCTAGCAATACTTTTTTACAAATACCAATTTTTGAATTCTCTCGCCCTTAATGTTTCCTCTTTAGTCTGATTGATCTTAAGTTAATTGCTTTTTTAGGTAAAAAAAAAAACAAATCTTGCTCGACTAGTCCGCGTCTAGTTCGGTTTTCGAACGTTCCTTTGCTAGTCGCCAAAAATTATTATGGAGTTTTTTCAAATCCGTCTAAGTCCTTTGTGTTTCATGGCTAGACGCCGCGGCGATCGGTTTGAATAAGGTTGTAAATAACCCTGCGAATTCTCGGGACCTTTATTATTCAAGCACGAATGCCCAGAATAGCAGATGAATGGCCAAAACCTAGCTTGATTTAACGACCACTACATCCACGTCAAATTTGAATGAGGACCCAATGCCCATACCATTGGCCGTTAACCCTCCAACAACAAAAGCCAGCTGATTGCAACGCGGATTAGAGTCAGGTACGGCGCCGAATTAATTCGAAACGTGCTAATGATTTACGGAAACTGTTTCGGCGCAATTTAGTTATGGATCATGTGGCCGGGGTAGTTTACTGGCGCAATTAAGGGTTAACGTGGAACGATTCAGTGTTCGTGGATTCGGAACTTGTTTTTATCTTGTACTAGCTGTGCCCGCGAACTACGTTTCGCCATCAAAATACTCAACACAGTGTTTAGTTTTTTCGTCCATTTTATTCCATAATGATTGAACTTTATTCTGCCTTTCTTGAACATCGGCCATTTCGAAATTAGGACAATTTTCGTAGGTTCGCAATGCTCTAGGTCAGCGGTTCTCAAACTTTTTTGGTGACGGAACCCTTTTGAAAAGCGAAATACTTGACAGAACCCTAAAATAAAACAATAGTTTTTAAAAGAGTATTCTTTATTAATAAGCATAATAAAAGTACGACCAGAGAGGGGTGTTTTGTATTTTTTCTAAATTATTGCGGAACCCACATAGGGGATTGTGCAACCCTAGGGTACCGCGGAATACACTTAGAGCATGGCTGCTCTAAGTACTCTTCAGGGCTTACTTTCATTTAATACCCCTATTGCTGGGTTTGAAAAGCAACTTTTATCCGTCTTTTTTGAGCGGCGGCCATGTTGAATTTACGTCAATGTTGCTACGTTCATAGTGCTCTACTGATCAAGGCCTTTCATTTGATACCCATATTGCTGGGATTGGAAACGAACTTTTATCCGTTTTTTTTGAGCAGCGGCCATATTGAATTTTGTGCTATTTTCCTAGGTTCATAGTGCTCCACTCTTCAAGGCCTTTCATTTGATACCTATATTGCTAGGTTTGGGAACGAACTTTAATCCACCATTTTTGAGCGGTGGCCATGTCGAATTTACGTCAATATTGCTAGGTCCATAGTGCTCTAATCCTGAAGACCTTTCATTTGATACCTATATTGCTAGATTAGAAAACGAACTTTTATCCACCTTTATTGAGCGGCGGACATGTTGAATTTATGTCAGTGTTGCTAGGTTCATTGTGCTCTCCTCATCAAGGCCTTTCATTTGGTACCCACATTGCTGGGTTTGAAAACGAACATTTATCCTTTTTTTGAGCGGCGGCCATGTTGAATTAGGTCGATTTTCCTAGGTACTGTGGTGACCTCCTTGCGTCTATGACACCGCATTCCACCTCATTGCATAAATGTGCTCAGTGGCAAGGAATGTCACCCTTTTAAATATAGAATGAGAACATTCTAGAAGTATTGACATATAAAGGACGATCACCAGGAGTATCTGACAGATTACATTGCGACATTGCACATTGTAAGATTGTAACTTGAGTGATCGTAAAAAGAGTTGAGAAATAGAATCGGGTATTTCAACTGAGTATATTGAAGTAGTATATTGAAGAATTCAACTACGTATATTGAAGAAGAAGCAAAGAAGTCATCATGGAGCGATTCAATGGATTATCTGGTGATGTGCACGATTTTTTTAATCAATTTGATATTGTAGCTGCGGTGAACAAATTCGACGCAGAGGCGAAGAAGCTTGTATTGGGGGCTTATTTGGAGGGTCCAGCGCTATTATTTTATAAATCGGTGTTGTCAGACACAATTGCATTTCTAGATTTACGGAAGAAAATCAGTGATGAGTTTGCTCCAACTACGAACCTGATCGCCAATTTTTTTGCACGTAAACAGGGTCACGAGGAAGATGCATTAACGTTTTTTTATTCTCTAGAAAACCTCGCATCGAAAGCCGGAATTGCGATTGATGAAGCATGTTTTATTCAACATTTTATAAAAAATTGTGAATTTTATTTAAAAAACAAATTAGCCCCACAGATATACGCGACGAAGGCTGAATTGAAAAAGGTGTTGAAACAGCTAAAAGATGTATATAGTGATGGTATTGTTGACTCTACGGCACAAGGGAAACTCTCGTTGAACGTGAGGCCTGGTGGTTACGTGGCTACTGTACCACCCGCTATGCATATGCAAGGGGGAGCAGGGGACGACAGGTTTCGAGTACAACCAGCTGGACGTATTGTCGGACCTACCGGGACGGTATCAAATCCTTCTCACTCCCAACCAAATTACTCCCAGACCCGTTACAATTTTAGACCCCGACCACAATTTACGAGAGGAAGTGCAGCCGGAGACAATACAAAGGCGCCTGGCTGGAGGCCAGATGCACCTAAACAAGTGGAGGCGGTTGATGTGATTCGAGGGACTGTTCAACCGCCATCACAGCAAAAAGGAACCCCTCAAAAAAGTGAGTTCGTTCCATTTATACGTGTAATGTGTGGCGATAAAAAAATATGTTCTTTGATTGATACGGGCGCATCAGTCTCGGTTATATCGAAGTCCGTGGCAGATATGTTTGGAGAAATAATTGACGCCGGCGTTTTGCATCTGAAGGCAATCAATGGTGTGAACTTGTGTGTTCTAGGGAAAATGAAATTGAATATTATAATAGAAAATGTCTTATTTGCTCATAGTTTTTATGTCGTAAATAATATAAATCGAGACATGATCTTGGGACAAAATTTCTTGTATCAAAATGATGTATTGTTAGATTTTACGCATGGTCAAGTGCAGATAAAAAAGATGGTTTGTAAGTTTATGTTAAAGTCGGAAGTTGTGAGAATTGAAAACACCATTGAGGTCGTACAGCCAGGAAATAAAATTTTATCGAAAAGTGATTATTTGTACTCTTGTAATTTAGTGTCGGAAGTTGATAAATGTACATTTGAATCATCTGTCGCAGACGGTAGAATAGAGTTTAATGTGTCTAAAGGCTTACCTCTTAATGAGCGCAATGAATTAAATAATTTACTTATGAATCGGTCATGTTTTGCATTTAATAAAAATGAGCGTGGCAAATCTAATTTAACAAAAGTAAAAATAGACACTATCGATAAAGTTCAGGTTCAGAGGGCACCGTATAGTGTCCATTGAACAATGTAAAACAATTTCAGAACAAGAGAAAGAGATGTTAAAAAATAATATCATTCGTAAGTGTCGGAGTTCATACGCTTCACCAGTGGTGTTGGTCAAAAAACCTGATAATACAGGGAGATTTTGCGTTGATTTCCGAAAATTGAATATTGTCGTTGCTAGGGAACCAGTAATACCTTCTGATGTAAATTTAAGCCGCAACATGCAAACATTAAATTTAGTACAAAGACAATGTAGGCATAGGATTTGTATAGATAAAGTGAGACATAATTTGTATAAAGCGCGTTTGAAACAAAAACATGTGTATGATATAAAAGCATGTCCCGTGAGTTATATTCGAGGAGAATTAGTGTTATTGTACTGTCCAAAAGAGTTACTGGAGTTAGCAATAAATTAAGTCGCCAATACAAAGGTCCATATAAAATTGTGCGATGCTTTGATAATAATAATTATATGAGAAAGAAGCTGAGTAGTACATCTCAAAAACTATTAGTTCATGTAAATAGATTGAAACTGTTTAGATTAAGATAAGTATATTTAAAAAATATACATATTGAATTCGTAAAATTAAAATTTATAGAAGTTAGAATTAAGATGTTAGAAAGAACAGTTTCATTTTGTAATGTATATGTTACTATGATTATCTATACGAATTTTCTCACTTAGTCTATAAAAATAAAACAATGTTTTGCTTAGATAATTTAATTAATGGTTGATTTGCTAATTAAGATTTGATAGTCTTGATAGGGTCGGGAATTCCTGTTGTTGTAAACTTATATTGTAGTTGTATTTGTTCTGTATTGATGCTTTGTAACTTGTTTCATGGTTCCTGAGATGCTGATTACTCGTTGAACTAAGACTGGAGGTGATCACTGAGGAGAGTAGACAAACGGTCCATTCATACTGGCACAGATCATCAGGAAAACTGAAAAAAGAAAAACGTTTAGCTAGGGTCTTTGTCATCATACTGAAAATAAATGTTATTATTATAATATGATAGGAGATAGGCTTGCGAGTTGTCATTTCGTAGAAAAACTATGTAGTGGTACCAGGTCCAGTTATCCCATAGGGAATGGATGTCAGATTTTGGTGTCTGACAGGTATCATGCTGGTTTAGTTGGGAAGAATAAAGGTGAGTTTGGTGAGGTTGATATGATTTGAATTGTGACTTGATGGTAAAGTTTAAAATATTTCGCAGTTTTACTGTCTGTTTTCTTTGTAGAATTTAAAGGCCCTGTGTCCATAACATGCATTATAACACAAACAAAATAATGTAATATTTTTGTTGTGCATATAAAGTATGAATGGTATCGTACGTTTTAATTCTACGTAATGAAAACAGTTACGTACATCATTGTCTTCTCTGATGTGATCCTCTCATCAGGCAGTTTGCCACTTGTTGAATCCAGAAATAAGAGATTTCTATTAGTTTTATTGTGCTTCTCACAAAGATGTTCTGTTTTATTAATTAGAGTGATTTAATTCAATTAATTTTGTGATGGCGTAAGTCAGATTTGACAAATCATAGGTCACAGACTAATTATAGAATAAGTTCCATAGACTATACATACCATAAGTAAGATGATTTTATGTTCTATGGCTAGGAAAGGAAAAGGAGTTAGGTATTATACGGCCTGAGTCTTAAATGATGAATTTTAAATTAATATTAAAAAGGGCGTATAATAGCAAATATATACATGGCGTGTATTTTCTTTTTATCTGGGTTTTTGAAAGTGGTATGGGGTTTTTCCAACCATAATCTTTTTCATAGATCAGGTTGTAAGAGCCAGTCTAGTAGCAAAGACCGTCATGTCAATTGTAAAACTTTCCCAGATAGGCAGGTAGTTAAGTAGTAGAATGTTTAGTGAACTTTTGGTGATTAGTAAAAAAATATTTATCTTTTAAATAAATAATTTTTTTAGCGGTACGGGGGGAATGTGGTGACCTCCTTGCGTCTATGACACCGCATTCCACCTCATTGCATAAATGTGCTCAGTGGCAAGGAATGTCACCCTTTTAAATATAGAATGAGAACATTCTAGAAGTATTGACATATAAAGGACGATCACCAGGAGTATCTGACAGATTACATTGCGACATTGCACATTGTAAGATTGTAACTTGAGTGATCGTAAAAAGAGTTGAGAAATAGAACAGATTGAAATATATCTAAATGGTTTAAATTAACGTCACAAGTTCCCAACGATCCCGGAGCGCGCGTAGGGCGCTACAGTACCTAATGCTCTACTCTTCAAGGCCTTTCATTTGATACCCATAGTAGTGTATTATTGTTCCTTCTATATCTCGTTCAATCGCAGACACGATTTCACTCCATCTATAAGGAACAATAAAACACGTGGTAGCAGATTTTTACAGTTACAAAAGTAAATTTTCAGTTTAGAAGTTTACGCTCGTATTATTCCGTGTTTAAGTACAAAATCACCTAATGATTCGAACCAGCGATTGCTGGTTATGTTTTGATAAATTATCATTCAAAATAATTTACTTCAAATCTAACCATTTCAGTAGTTAAGTATTTTCTGTCAGCAAATGTTTAGCGTCATATGGCTCGTTGCGCCATTAAGTAGTTAAGTATTTACTGTCAGCAAATTCTTAGTGTCGTATGGCTCGCCGCGTCCGGTGTGACCGCGGCGTCCGCGACCTAATTACACTTGTTTTGTCTTCAAAAATAATTATTTTAAATTGAATTGAATATTGCAGCTAGAAATACGGTTTTGTTTGACTGACCACAGCAACGTTCGCTGTGGTCAGTCCTAGGATGGGTGACCAAAATAAGAAACATCTCAAGCTCCTCCGTGCTTCGGAAGGCACGTTAAACAGTGGGTCCTGCGCCTGATCTCACCCCGATCGTGTCGGTTAACCGTCCCATCGGACTAGGCGAGTGAAGGAACAGAGAGTGCACTTGCGTTTGCGCAGTCACTTGTGCCCTATAATATCTCCTGCGCAGATGGCTAGTCTCTGTGGAGATTGTCCGCCGTGACCGAATATCGGTTAGGAGGACATTATTATTATTATATCCAAAGAAAGTTGGCGTCAGACAGATCGGCTGTAAAAACCTCAGTCAAAACTATGTTTTGGAGTGATTGTCATTCCAAGCAAATCAGACCCTGGGCTACGAAGTGATGATAGAAAGATACTCTTTATTACTCACCACGAAAGTAGTACAGTTACAGAAGTTTTACAAAGCTAAAATGTACAATTTCGACAGTCTTATCGCTAAGAGTGATATCTTCCGGAGAACCTTTGGACAGAGGACACTTTGTTTAAATGATTTTGCGACATTCCTAAATGTGAAAAATGTTATACTAGCGGTTTTTCTAGTATTAGCGTACAAACAGAAAGCGTTATGATGAAATATATATTATGCTTGCACTAAAAATAGACAAAAAGATGTACTCCATATTGTTACGGGATCTCAGGTGGGCAAATAATTTCAACAGTGAAATATAACACAAATATCTATTAACAGAAAACTAATCATTATAATAATCAAATGTCACCAACCTTATCACAGAACAATACACTCCTAGCGGAGAACCTTATTCAAAGACGCCTCGTTCCGAAGTAAGTCAAATGCCAACCGACTGCAAGTGACGTTCATACACTGACATAAGTAGGTACAGTGTTGCCACTGTAATATTGAGTCATTATTGACAGGTATTATCGAGGGTCACGTAACAGTCGGCCATCCTTCAGGAACGAGTCTCTTCGTTCTAAGTTTTATATTTAGGCCCTTACTTCAATAAGCAGTGGAAAAACCATCAATTGTACTAACTCTGGTTAATTTTACAAATGAAATTAAGAAAATAATATGACAAACGAAATTTATAGTTTATAATAGCTTAACAATTCACATCTTCATCCATGAATAGTTATTCATCAATGAATCCCAAAAAAAAAACTTTTCCTATCTTTTCTAAGTAAACTACGCTAATTTTAGTATTAAACTATATAATCCTTCTAGCTATAGTCATGAAGTGAGAAAGTTCATTGCCTCTCAAACCGTCTCACTGTCATGACCGCGATGCTTGGGATCACTCCTGGGCGGTGAGTTCCTACACCAATCATGCCCGGTCCCAATCACCCATATCTAGAGCTAAGCAAAGTTGAAGTTATTCATCAATGAATCCATAAAAAAAATCCTATCTTTTCTAACTAAACTACGCTAATTTTATTAATAAACTATATAATCCTCCTAGCTATAGTCATGAAGTGAGATAGTTCATTGCCTCTCAAACCGTCTTACTGTCATGACCGCGATGCTTGGGACCACTCCTGGGCGGTGAGTTCCTACACCAATCATGCCCGGTCCCAATCACCCATACTACTCACTAGTAAGTAAACAGTGTGAGAGCTACTTCCTTCGCAGACACACCGTCACCATTCACAAAATTTTGAGTCAGTCTTGGGCGGCGAGTTCATACGCCAATCATGCCCTAATCAAACGTCCATGACTAATCCATTAATACAAATCAAGTCTCGTTTATTAACCTATTGTGATTTTCATCAATTACAAGATTGAGTTAATTGAAATTCATTAATTAGTTACTGTAGGTATGCTTCATACCAAGGTTATTTAACACGTTCATCATTGTCACTGTCTGAATCACTTGAAGAGCAAGCAGCGGTATTGAAACTGAGCCATGGAAATAATTTGTCAATTGCGACAACTGTTTCGTATCTAGCCCCTTTCTTGGTTAAGGGGGTGTCTTCCACGAGAAAACGGTCGTTAGATAAAATCTTTTTAATTCTATACGGCCCTTTACATTTCGCCTCGAGCTTTTTAGATTGCCCTGGTCCCGTCACAATTGCCCTAGCAATCCTCACTAAATCGCCCTCTTTATTAAGTTGTACTATGCTTTTTATTTTTATCATATTGACTTTTCATCATTTCTTGATTCCGTGCTATCCTTTCCGAAGCCTCTTTTCTTATTTCTTCTATCGATTTATCTCCTACGTCAATATTTTCGACTTCACCAACAAGTTCATTTAAAACACCCTGAGATGGATTTGTTATTGTTCTGCCAAACAGAAGTTCAGTGGGCGTTTTTTTCGTTACATCATGAACTGTCGTGTTCAGTCCTAACTGAACATCAGGAAGTAAGTCTTCCCAAGTATTTTTGTTTTTGCCATGCACCATAGAACCAAGAGCAGCCAAGATGGTCCTATTATATCGTTCCACTTGGCCATTGGCTCTTGGTGTGGCGACAGCGTTCAGAACGTGTTTTGTGCCTATTGATTGTATAAAAGTTTTAAACTTTCTACTTGTGAAACTTGTTCCTCGGTCTGTTATCAATCGAGCTGGAGACCCAAAATAGCTAAAAAGAGTTTTGAACGCGCGTATACTCTCTTTTGTCTTAGTACTACGAACCGGAAATAAGTTTACGTATTTCATAAACGCGTCTACTGTCACTAATATGTATGTGAAACCTCGTCTGCTCTTCGGAAATGGACCGAGGTGGTCCGCGTGAAGCGTATGGAATGGTATGTTGACTTTTGGGATGGGGTGAAGTAGTCCCTCTCGCGAGCCCGCTGGCAACTTATGGTGAGCGCACTCTAAACAAGCAGATACGTATTTCTTGACGAATTTTCGCATCTTTGCGAACCAAAACAAGGAACGTATCCGCTCTAGCGTCTTATCAAAGCCAAAGTGGCCCACGTTATCGTGGTTAGCTTTTAAAAGTTGCCAACGCACTCCCTTTGGAACAACCCATCTTGTTACGCCGTCTTTTAACACACGAAAGACTCGTCCATTTTTAAGCGTATAATCTTTATATGTATTGGCGATTTTAGGTGTATCTGGGTCTTCTAAGATATCTTTTATGTGTTTGATTTCCTCATCAGAAGACTGTACCGTGGAGATCCAGTCTTCGGTACCTACTGATAAAACATCGAGTGTATGTGTTTGTTCTGGTTCCACTGACACAGGTCCTCTGCTGAGGGCATCAACGTGGGACATCCTTTCACCTGGGCGATACTCGATTGTGCAGTCAAACTCGAGAAACTGTATCCACCAGCGGGATATGCGCGGGATGAGATCCCTTTTGGTGAATGTAGACCGCAGGGCATTGCAATCACTTTCAATTGTAAATTTTATACCGATTAGGTATGTGCGAAATTTACTGAGCGAGCTAACGACAGCTAGTGTCTCGAGCTCAAATGAGTGGAATTTCATCTCGTCGGGTTGAGTTTGACGGCTAAAGTAAGCGACTGGCCGCCAGGGATCGGACTGTTTTCTCTGCAACAATATGCCTGCTATGCCGAACTTACTGGCGTCGGTGTGCAATTGTGTATCTGCGGTGTGATCATATAATGCGAGCACGGGTCTATCCGTTAGTTTATCCTTGATTGCCTGAAAGGCTTGGGCTTCTAGATCGCCCCATTTCCAGGGTGTATCCTTCTTCAGTAGGCTCGTCAGTGGCCTTACTATCATTGCAAACCCCCTGACGAACCTTCTGAAAAAGCTCGCAAGTCCGAGGAATCTCCGCACTTCGTGTTGATTAGTCGGCGTTGGGAACATAGACACAGCCTCAGTCTTAGAGAGGCCAGGTCTGATACCGTTGTTATCAATCTCAAACCCAAGGAAATCTATTCGCTCTTGAAAGAAATGGCATTTTTCCATCTTAAGAGTGAAACCCGCCTCTCTCAACAGCCCAAGCACCTCTTCGAGACGTTCGAGCCCCTCTTCAAAGGTCTTCGACGGAATCAAAATGTCGTCCATGTAAATTACTATGTAACTGACTTTAGATTTACTAAGAACCTTGTGGATTGCCCTTTGAAAGACTGCAGGTGCGTTTGCTAGCCCAAAAGGTACCCGATTATACTCATAAAGTCCATCGGGTGTGACAAACGCAGTTTTTTCACGTGATTGCTCAGCTATCGGGATTTGGTGGTAACCCGACGCTAGGTCCAGGGAAGTGAATAACGCATGGCCAGAAAGTTGATCTAATAAATCCTCTATGTGTGGTAAGGGGTAATGATCTCGTTTGGTGCGACGGTTGAGAGTGCGGTAGTCCACGCAGAGGCGCTTTTCCCCCGATTTCTTTTTAACGAGTACAATAGGACTGGCATATGGTGATTGGGACTCCCGCACTATGCCGTGATCCAACATGTCTCCCACCATATCCTGGACTAACCTACGCTCAGAATGAGCCAACCTATATGGCCTGTAGACCACTGGAGTTGTATCCTTGAGATGAATTTCCATCTCAGTCACATTAGTGAATCCCAAGTCATGCATTCCTGTAGAAAAGCAGTATTTATATTTGTTAAGTAATTCTTCGCATTTTTGTACTTGGTTGGGTGATAGCTGATCACCGCACTTGGGATTCACGATTGTCTGAGAGGGAAATTCGCCGGAGACCCTCATAACGTTATTACCGGTACCTATGAATCTAGCTCGAGTAACGAGAGTATTCGTTTTAAATTGTAAAGGTGTTGTGCTAACATTCTGGATAAGCAAATTACAGTCAACGCCCCTGACTTGATACTCGCCTGGCAAAAGATAATATTCATGACCTACATGGCCTCTGACCGACCCACCAACATAAATACTGCCGTTGCACGAAACGTCGGATCTGACTGGGATAGATATCATTTCACCTACCTCAATAGTCACATCACAGGTTGTATATAATAGTAGCTTAAAATCATGTTCATGTTTTGTCCGTTCGAATTTCAGAGCTGTTGGCGTTTTTACGATCGTAAGTGAAGGCCTTTCTGTAAAGCTATGTCCAAGTAAAACATTATAGTTAATCAAATGGTCATCAACTATTAATGCTTCGACATCTCTTTCCAGTATGCCCTGAACTTCAACATTAATTAACGTGGAACCTAATGGCAAGTAAGGTATGTTACCTAATCCCCTCAGGAAGGGACCGGTAACATCCTTCCAAGTCATACCCATATTCAAGGCAGCATTTCTACGAATTAGGGTAGCTTCGCTACCTAAATCTACCTGGCAAGTTATAGGAAACCCGTTCACACTTATGAGAATTTTATATTTATCATTCGTGTTTTCTGAGACGGACACTTCCAAAACATTTTTGGTATTATCGCTGGGTGGTAGGTTTCCTTTTGTTTTTGGGCAATGTGAGGAGTCGTGCCCTAGGAACCCACAATTGATGCACTTTACTACTGGTTTCGGGCACTTGAAGCTAGGATGGCCTACACCCTGACAGTTAAAACATTTCATAGGCCCCTTGTTGCTATTGTTCTTGGTCGTAACACTGTTGGTGTCAGTGGCTCTCGATGTGTTGGTATTGGGATTTGTTTTATTGCCTCCCCGTTTATCGCGGTAAACATCTTTTGGAGTGTCCAATTGGTGCCGGTTATTTGATTTTACCGTCTTGAAGAATTCTAGTACGTCTTCAGGCTTGTCAAACCTGGCTGCCTGAGCACCTAAACGTATGCCCCTATCATCAATCGCATAAAGTAAACAATCCACTGCTTGCTTTCCAAATATCTTACATCTATTTAATAGATTAAGTTTGGCGAAATAATAAGCTTCAAACGACTCTCCAGGGCGCACCCGTCTATTAAGCATATCTGTTAAGAGCTCGCAATAATTTTCAGTAGCGGGAAATGATTCCCTCAACATTTTTTTCCATTCACTCCAGGTATGCTTAATCGAGGGCAAACCCTGGTACCATATTTTCGCAAGTCCAGTTAGCTTAGGCAGGGCATAATGAATTGTTTGTCTTTCGCTCCAATTATAAATTTCTGAACATTCATCTACTTTGTCAAGCCAATTATTAATGGTTTGTTCTTTTAGCATGGGGTCATACTCCGGTATGACATTATTAAGAGATGAGCCAGACAACGATTCGTTATTGCCCGTCTTTGCTTTCAATACATTCAAAAATTCCTCAAAGAAATCGGACGCAGATCTACGTTCACTTTGTTTCTTATTCTCGTTACAATCCATAGATTTACATTCGTTTGTTGGTGTTTTCAGGCAACGGCCACGAGGGTGACGGTCGTGACTTGCAGTTTTATCTGTGCGGCGATCGGCGCCAGATCTGGATGTTAAGGATCGCACGTCACGTTTTCCGTCGTCCATTCGTGCTCGTTTCCTACGTACCTCGTTTTCAAGGGACCTTACTTGTTCAAGCTTTCGTTTCAGTTCTAGCTCTGGCTCAGAGCGGCTGAGGCTCCGGCTTCGGTGACGACTGCGGCTGCAACTCGTCTTCGTCCGCGAAACTCGCCGATCATGACGACCGCGGCTGCGAGTCGTCCTCGTCCGCGAAGCTCGCCGATCATAACGACTGCGGCTGCGACTGGGTCGCGTCCTCGAAGCGCGAGAATCACGAAGGCTTCGGCTGCTGTGGCGTGTACGCATGACATGGTCATCGCCACGGATGAGCTCGCGACTACGTCGTAGACTTCCCCGCAAATTCCAGTCAATTTCTTGGTCACTCATTTTCTGAAACTCAGATTAAATTATGTGAGCAGGTGTTAATGGAAATCTTTGCCATATTTTAGATGAGCAACAGGTGTTTTGTTGGGTCATCCAGTTAATCGAGAATTGCAAAAGAAGAAAAAAGAAGTATGAAGGACAAGACAATAAAAAATGCAAAATTCATGACATGTATATTTCCTTCAATCTGGTTTAGTTGAAAAATATCAATGCAATTACTTTACTAGTAGTACATACATGGTTCGATGGGTGTACATGTAAATTGACGTCCACCATTTTAGTTTTAAATCCACATTCATCTGCTTGTAATTCTAATATTTTTACATAAAGTGATTTTTAATTTGTGCAATCGTTAATATTTTATTTATTTCTACACTTATTTTTACATTTATTTAACACTGTTCAAAGAAAATAACACATAACTAACTGCAGTCATTCTGTTTCTACATCAAATCCATTTTCATCTGCTTACTGAGGTATTAATTTCACTACATACTGTTAAAAACTTGTTAAATGGTTACATGTCTTTCTATTTTCACGTATATTTTATAGTCATTTACCGAATATTAACTAAATGTAAATTTATTATTAAAACGGTCGAGCTTTAAATGGCGTGGAGCGAAAGTATTATTGCAATAATCCCACTTCTGAGATGTTACGGGATCTCAGGTGGGCAAATAATTTCAACAGTGAAATATAACACAAATATCTATTAACAGAAAACTAATCATTATAATAATCAAATGTCACCAACCTTATCACAGAACAATACACTCCTAGCGGAGAACCTTATTCAAAGACGCCTCGTTCCGAAGTAAGTCAAATGCCAACCGACTGCAAGTGACGTTCATACACTGACATAAGTAGGTACAGTGTTGCCACTGTAATATTGAGTCATTATTGACAGGTATTATCGAGGGTCACGTAACAATATGACGTAGGATTTTTATTTTATGTTTATAATCCTTGTCAGTTTTGTTTGATATAAGTGTAAAGAAACGGACCCAAATGATAGCAAAAATACTTAATTTTATATGTAAGTATATATCAAAATGTAAATTATTCGTTTGAAAACCTATATAGAAATAATGGTTAAACCCAATTATTTATTTATTACAATTATTAACGCCCAAGGTTAATATATATGTACAACTTACTGAATTTGGTTTTATTTATTAGCATTCACTAGATATTAATATATGTAAGTTAAATAAGTGGATATGGACTAGCGATTAGAATCAAATATCAACATCATCATCAGCCATTAGGTCTTCTGCTCAGAAGACATAGGCCTCCCTATGAATCTCCTTCAACCCTAACCAGGTCACTTATCCACCGGGTAGGAGGCATGCCTACTTACTGTCTGAATTAAATATGTATAAGGTTTAACATAATAAAGCATATAAATAAATAGCAGCATAATGAGCGTATGCACATTTTAACTACGTGGAAGTCGCAGTGTGGACCCTATCACGCGCGCCTATAAGGGTAGGGAGAATACCGGGGTGGTTTAGTGGTTAGGCCGGCACTCTGCTGGGAGCCCCATACACGCTCGTCGTCTAGCCAACGGCGAGTACGGTTCCCCTCGACAAAAAAATGGTAAAGGCAGTTCGACATATCCAAAAACTTAAAGGTCATAACAACTGATTTTCAATCAATGAAACTATTATTATATTAATTAACAAAGACCCAATTAAATATTTATCGTAGGTTGATGTGCTGTTGATTGTACTTTAATTAAAATTGCAATAAGTTTTCGTGTTTAATAATGTTTCATTCTTATTTTTTGGTTTGTTTTAATAACACTGAAACATAAATCTAATATATAAAATTCTCGTGTCACAGTGTTTGTTATCAAACACCTCCGAAACGGCTTGACCGATCTTTATGAAATTTTTTGAATATTTTCAGTAGGTCTGAGAATAGGTCGTAAACTATTTTTTATTATGGCGAAACGTAGTTCGCGCGGCACAGCTAGTAATATATAAAAAATTCAAATACATTGAAAGTTATAAAAATGCATTTACAAGGTATTACTGCATTTTTTAAAACTTTTTAGTAACAAATGTCGTCTTAGTTAAAAACGTGGGTATATATGTATCTTATTTACATTAATTTTAAAATCTAATAATGAATTTCTTTCGTTTAAAACACAATTATGTCAATAAACTACCCTAATAAATATATTTTATGTATAAAATTTAATTGATGTTTTGTTTAATTTGTGTTTAAATAATAAATCTTTGAAATTGAATTATTTCAATAATGAATGGAAAGTTTTTAACGAGCAAATTAAAGGTCAATACGTAAAGTCATTTAAATAGGTTATTGCACACGGCACCACGGCGAAAAATGTCTAGCGCGCAACTCTCGATGTCACGAGTGACGAGAGAGAGTCAGTCGTAGTGGGACGTCGACAACAAGATTTTGCTGTAAGATTTTACTTTAGTAGTAATAGTATTCAATTAGTTTTAGGACAATCCTAGTGTACTGACCTGTTAAACATATAGGTATTGATTGTTTGCTTAATGTTACAATAGTCAAAATCTGTAATAACAATGTATAAATATTATACATTGTATTGTTTTTTTCTATTTAATAACAAATATTTTTAATTATTGATGACATAATAATGACGTCACAGAAATGTCTTACTAAAACTAGTATACAAAGAAAAAAGGAATAACTAGAAACAAAATACTTATAAACTACTTTACTTAAAAAAAATACAAATTGTTTTTTCTAATGAAAGTTGATTACGTTTTTCACTAACGTAGATTTACTGAAACAACATTTAGGATAATTTTTTCACGTACAGTCAACAGCTCATCAACCTTCATCAACTTTTGCACCAGCACAGTGCATCGACTATCACTTCATATTGATCTCTTTGTGTTAGACTTAAAGTTAATACTATTTTTCGTTGTAGTTTTTCTTATTCAGGTTTCAAAAACAGATACATTTGTGACAACCCTAGTAAAAATTGATGAATTTTCAATAAGTTCCTATATAATGCGAAATTTTCGAGTAGTGGTTCATTCTGTTCTTCAAAGTGCTTCGAGCCAAGGAACTAGCTGCAACAGTGTCGTCAGTCGTCGTCGAGGAGTCTCCCCAGCACCCAGATCTTCAGCCACAGTACTTTATTTGTGAGTGTTCATTATGTAAGTACTTTGAAAGGTTTACTGATAGTTGGTTGTAATTACTATTTCCTCCAAGTTTCGTACGGAGAAAATAACAATGAGATAGTTTTAAAGATCGTCACACTTACAATGAAGGATCAGTGTAAGTATGCATTGTCTTTTTCCGATACTCAATTTTGCGTTACTTTTTCAGGTCTGACTCCGAGTTTGAAGTCTTCCAACCAGTGCAGAAGACCAAACCTAAGACAAAACCAACATCTCGAGATAACATCAGGTAAGGTTTAATTTATGCTGTCGTCATAGTATTTATTAAATCTTCGAATCGTTAGTGAAGATTTTATGTGATAATACCACAATATTTATTTATTAGGGTATGCCAACAGTACACATATTAATGAATTAGATTGAAGTGGATAACAATTGAACACTAAAATGATTATGAATGAGTGAATGGTGTTAGTATGCTGTTGCTGATCAGTATTAGCTAGGAGACTAACAATATTATTAAATTTATCTTTTCAGGTCTGACTCCGAGCAAGAACTGTTCGAGCCAGCGCAGAAGCCTAAGCCTAAGAGAAAACCAATCTCTCGCGATACTATCAGGTAAGATATGAGTTATTTATGCAAGTGAAGTGGTAATTTCGTTTTAGGTTCATCACTGATAGAGTGGGTTTTTTTTTGTATTGAAGTGTTGTTTTCTTTATCGATCATAGTGGGTTAGATAAATTCGAAGATTGCAGGTGTCAATCGTAGGATAGGAACATTGCGTTCTACAACAACATAGTAATATCAATTATTGTTGAGTTGTTTCACGTTCTTGCTGATTGTCCTAACATAGGATATAATACAATCTCTTTTGTCTTTTACAGGTCTGGTTCATCGAAAAAGGCTAAGTCGAGCTCAAAGGAGTCGTTGAATTTGTTCGGGTTGGTGTCGGACGACGAAGAAGTTACAGCCGAGCGTGCGTCACGCGTCAGGCAGGGCAAACGACTCGACAGCAGCCTCGCCAACAAGACCGCGCACGGCACGCTCCTGCGGCGTACTCCGCTCGACGGTCGCTACTACGTGGAGACGCGCGTATACAGCACGGACGAGGCGTTGGCCGTAGCGCCCGACCAGCGGTACACCAAGGCGCTTGTCACACTCAAGGTGCAGCTAGAGCCAGACCAGCCCGAGTGGGACTACTTGCAGCAGTTTTTAAAGCGGTCAAAGTCGTTGTTTAAAGATAAGCCTGTATTTTATAGTAATAAAACAAATATTAAATAAATAAATTAACTAAGCAAGTAAAATATTTTTTACAATAGGTTTTTATATTTAATCCGGTTTTTTTGAGCCCACGTCCAGGTAAAGTTACAGTCGTAACTTAGGTATTAATGAGGTACGGTAATCATTCATTTAGTTAAGTGGATAAGTAATTAACTAAAAATACTATAGATTAGCGTTAGGTAACAAGTTGTATACTTTATTTTTCTGAATTGCTACGATGCCTTTTTGCTCAGAGTGTTCGATGCAATTAGGCAGCAGACAATGGGTAGGACACCTGCGCAGCAGCGCGCACAAGCGCAGGTGCGCAGTGTCGCGGGCGCACGACGACGCCGGTGTTGTCGAACTCGCGAGTGCGTTTAGAGGTCGCATCGTTACATACAGAATTACTCCTACAGATGAGTACCGATGCTCTTTACCCGATTCATTCTTGCATAGTATATTTTCTAAAATTTATAATCTTTTGCAAATGTCTCTAAATAAGCATATATGTTTAAAAGTAAATTTTGAATATTTTGCCGATTTTCTTTTATTTAAGAACGAGGTAAATAACATTAAGTCGTTTGTTACAAAAAATTTAACGATTCATCGCAATTTTGATTTTAACGAGTTGTTTGAAACACTCGTAAATACTATTAAGAACAAAGTTGAAGAATTTGAGGATCGTGACAGTGGTTGGACTTTTTTAAGTAATGTTTCCTTAGAAGTTAACATTAATAGATATGATCCTCTAAGAGGGTCTGGTTCAACTTATGTAGATTTACCACTAGCGATAAAAAAGAAAAAGGCGTGTATTAACATCAGGAATAAAGATGAATATTGTTTTTTGTGGAGCGTCGTTGCCGCTTTGTACCCGGCTAAAAAGAACGGTGACCGTACGTCGTCGTATCCGCACTTTGAACAGGTCCTAAACACCGACGATATATCTTTCCCAGTAACGTTTACGGATATCGCGAAATTCGAACAAAACAATCCACATTTAAGTGTAAACGTATATTCATTAAAGAATAATCAGATAGTTGTAGGTCCCATTTATAAGTCTGGATATAAATCCAAAACCAGAACTAAAATTAACTTGCTTCTACTTGAAAATAATGTTCTATGTCACTTTGTTTTGATAAAAAACCTTTCTCGACTTGTAAGAAGTCAAATTACGAAAAATCATAAGAAACTATATTTTTGTGATGATTGCTTGCTATTTTTTACTTCTGAAGTTAATCTTGATAATCATACATGCAGCGGCGTTTGTACAGTACTGCCTGAGAAAGGAACTTATCTACAATTCAAAAATTTCGAACGGAAGCAAGACGTTCCTTTTGTGGTCTATGCTGACTTTGAAACTCTTCTTATACCGTTCGATGGCTGTGAGCCTGACCCTTCATTAAGTTTTACTTCTCAGCGTCAACAGCACATTCCATCAGCTTTTGCTTATCACATAGTGTGCTCGTACGATACCAGTCTGAATTCTTTTGTACAGTATCGAGGAAAAGACTGTGTCCAAAAATTTCTTGATAAACTGTATTTTGACGTTAAAAAGATTTATGACATCTTAGATAAAGAAATTGCGATGGAATTCGATGAATATGACGCAGAGGCCTATGCGCGTACCGATGTTTGTCATATTTGTAAGCAATTATTATTTTTTGACAAAGTGAGAGATCATTGTCACCTCACTGGAAGTTATCGAGGTGCTGCGCATCAATACTGTAACTTACGGTTTAGCGTTCCTAAATTAGTTCCCGTTTTTTTCCATAACCTATCCGGCTATGACTGTCATCTGTTCATCAAAGAATTAGCCGATAGTTTAGGACCTGTTAAAGTCATACCTAAAAATAAGGAAAAATACGTATCATTTACAAAATTTTTACAGTTAAAGAATGAAAAATATGCTCAAATACGATTTGTCGATTCGTTTCAATTCTTAGGAACCAGTTTGGAAAAATTAGCGAGTGGGTTAGATAAAACAGATTTTAAGCATTTAAAAAAATATTTTCCAAACGCAACTGAATTTAAATTATTAACACGCAAAGGAGTATATCCGTATGATCATATGACACATTGGAAATCATTTTCCGAGAAACAACTTCCACACAAAAAAGGTTTCTATAATTCTTTAACTGATGAAGATATAAGTGATAAAGATTACACTCATGCTCAGGAAGTTTGGTCTACATTTAGAATACAAGATATGGGTGGGTACACAGACCTTTATCTAAAAACCGATGTATTGCTATTGACTGATGTATTTGAAAATTTCCGTGAAATTTGTAAATTGAACTATCAATTAGATCCTGCTTTTTACTTAACAGCTCCAAGTCTTTCATTCGATGCTATGTTACTTAAGACCGGCATTCGGTTAGAATTATTAACTGACTTAGAAATTATACGTTTTATACAGAAAGGGATACGGGGAGGTATCTGTATGTGCTCAACGCGATATGCTCGTGCAAACAATAAATATATGCCACAATATGATTTTACAGAACCAGATTCTTTTCTAGTTTACATCGATTGCAATAACTTGTATGGTTATAGTATGTGTCAGTACTTACCTGTTTCAGATTTTAGACTTTTAAGCGAATGCGAAGTAGATTTGTTAAATATCATGAACGTAGCAGATGATGCTGAGTTCGGATATATTCTTGAAGTGGACTTAACATATCCCGAGGAGCTACATAATGACCATAACGATTATCCTTTTTGTCCCGAAAAATTTGTACCACTCGGAGGTAAAACTTCTAAACTCTGTCCTAATCTGTATTCTAAATATCAGTATGTAATCCATTATGTTTATTTGAAAACATGCATTAATAATGGTCTTGTTTTAAATAAAATTCATCGCGCCTTAATTTTTAAACAAAGCCCTTTTTTGCATCTCGCAGATGGACGAGCACCAAGAAAGATATCAACTTCTATTGGATCAAAGCACACGCGGGGATGGAGGGAAACGAGAGAGCGGACTGTTTGGCAAAGGATGCGGCACTAAAACTGCACACGAGGCCAGTATACGATGCCTGCCCGATTTCCTTCATCAAGCGACAAATCCGTTTGGAGTCGCTTGAGGAATGGAATCGGCGGTATCAGTGCGGAGAAACGGCCTCACTGACGAAAATCTTCTTTCCCGATGCCACACTTGCACAACACACACTGAGAACCTTTTACCTAAGCCCGACGCTCACACAGGTGATGACAGGACACGGCGGGTTTTCCGAGTACTTGAACCGATTCAAGTGCAAGGACAACCCGGCGTGTGCCTGTGACCCAGACAAATCTGAGGGGGTGGTGCACATTATCTTAGAGTGCCCTGTTCATGTGGCTGATAGAGTCGAGCTAGAAATCGCAGTAGATGAGAAACTGACAGTACACACAATACAGAGCATGCTAAATAATAAAAAACAAAGAAGCAGGCTTCTAAAGTTCTGCGAAAAAGTAGCGGGAGCAGTCATAAAAAGAAACAAAACGCGCGACGATCTGTAATGCATCTATTAAATAATATTCTGGTGGTAATATTGATAACAGATGTGACGAATCCTCGGTGGCGCGATTTGTTTCTTTTTACACAGAACTATGTACAAAAATGAAATAAATAAATATATACACAAAAACGTAATAGATAAAATAGAGACAAAGAATAGAATAAGTTAGTAAAGATATGACAATACATTTGATAATGATTTGAGGTACCAAATAACGATATAGAATAAGAAATACGCTGTAGCATGAAAGTACGAGGCATATAAGCGGGAACTGGAATGAAAGAGTATTATATAGATGTAAAACGTCTCTGAAATCACATATCAGAGGAACAAGTATTAAACAAATAAAAAAATATATATATATTAAATTTTATTTGTATGTGAAACACTTCATTCCTGCCTTTCAACTTTCGAAGGCTGTATGGCGTAGTTTCCTTCGTGGAAGAAAATACCTTCTCTCTGTACTATGTGACAGACTTTTCAAAATAATTTCACGTGCGCCATGTTGATTTTTCTACCTAAAGCATTGTTCGGAAATTTTATATGGTATTTTTTCACTAAAAATAAAAAGTGAATTTAAACAAACGAAATTATGCCTAAATTTTCTTCCGGAAAATTCTAAACATTGTGGTGTAAGCCATATCAAATTCTGTCCAGTAGTTTCGGAGATCTCTTCGAGAGATCCGGACAAACAGACAAACAAACAAACATTTTTTTTAAAAACTATAACTACTTTCTATCGTGTTCTGCAAATTTTAAGGCGACCTGTGTATTTTTTTTTCTTAATATTTCGCAATTACAGATTTTTGTTCCCCTACGATTTTATTATATATAGAGAAGAGATGTTGGGTAGTGGTGATTGATTTAGAATATTGACAATGGAAGTTAGTAAGAAGTTAGGGAAATGTGAGAAAGATGATTTAAAGTTATTTTAATAAAAAATAAAAAAAGTAAACGGGTAAAGAATACCTTTTCGTCTGATTTGCATTTTTATTGATTACTTTTTTCAATAAGCTTTTTTATATCTTCGCTTACGCAAGAGATGTGTTAAAACCCTGCGCATAATTTTCGTAGTATTTAAGGAAATTTTCTACGAATTATATATTTTTAATAATTGGAATTTCAAATTACTTTATATTTAAGTAATAGCCATTTAACAAAGCACAAGGTTTTTATGGTTCACAAGGAACGATCAACGCTTTTAAGGCGCTACTTTCCCGTATTCGAACAATTTCCACATAATATGATTTCGATGAACATTTTACCTAAACATTGATCAAGACAGGAACAAGATTATAAATATTACACGCAATAGAAAAGAAAATCCAAAGATCACTCTGTTAGATATTTTGAAACAGCTGTGAATCAGAAAATACAATAATAAATGACATAAAAGTTTTACTAATGGATGTGCATTTTCATTGTCTAGTAAATTGTAATAATATATTTTTTTGTACCCCACTTTCCCAAAAATCGATTTAAACCTGTAAAAAGTAAAGATTTAGTTCGGTCACAGCGCGTAAGCGACATCAGAAGCTAGATTTCATAAATTTAAAAATAACCTAAAAATATATACAAATAATCTGTGAAGTGAACTGTAGTGTATAAGGCGTAGTAGTCTTATTGTGATCAAATTGACAACTCAAAATCTCTCAATGAAAGCTATTAGAACTTTTTAATTTTTTAAAGGAAATAATACCCTAAAGTAAGCCAGCCACCAACAGAATATTTATCTACTTTCATGAGTACCTATGTAATTACAGGATTTTCGCTTAACAAAACCATTTAGAGGCGCCGCAGAACACGGTACCTGCTACACGGCAGCGAAATTTCTCACCGCAGGCGGTACCATGGAATAGAGAAAAATAGTGGAACCTAGATACGGCAATATCACTATGGGGATCGCTGTTACCAATTTTTCTTACTACAAAAAACTAATAAGTCCCAAGCATGGGCTAATGGTAAAAACACGTATAAACCAATAAAAATAAAAGTATATTATGTAAATATCTACACTATGTATCGTGGTGTTGCAAATACTGACAATTTGTTATTTGACATAAATAAAGGTATCGAAATTAAACGTTCTACAAAAAAGTACAATCACCAGCCTGATTTTTCATTTTTTACTAGGTTTTAGCTTACGTATTTTATGATATTCATTAATTTAAAATTATAATTGTTAGCTTCTGCTATGTATCTTTGATTATTAATAAGTCGGTTAGATTGTTAATCTGCGCGGTTGTAGAATTGATCAAAAATGTCCGATATAAAAATGCCAGTCATCGATCCGGTTGGTTCGACTAAAATCGAAAGAAGTGTCCTATTAATAAATTTGTGTTGAAGTGAAATAAATGTAATATATGTACAAGTGTGAAACTGTTGTTTGACAAACCGCGGTATAGTTGCCTGTCAGACGTATGAGCGACATAACTTTTGACCGACACCAATATACCTACTAGAGAATTTAATTTGAATTACTAAATGCAAAAGCTAACAATTAAAATTTTAATTAATTTACATCGTAAAATACGTACGCTAACACCTTGTGAAAGGATTTATTAGATTTTTGCATTGACGTATAAATGTGAATCTATGGTTTTTACGAGTAATAAAGAAGGAAATGAATAAATAAATTTAACAATGGAAACATTTCATGATGTGATTTGTTGGATTTATTTGTGTATATTTCATTAAAAACAAGCCTAAATGAAACACGAGTGTACATCGAACATACATAGTTATGCAATTAGACAGAATTTATTTTAAATCGGAAAAGGAAGTACAACTTTAGTTATATGGAGCTCCGCATGACTGAATTTAGCCGCACGCGCCGCACAACTTCATGCCACATCCACTTTTCATATTCCGTGTGTGTATAAGGTAGCGTGTATGAAACAATATAAAAAAGTTCAGAAATAAATAATGTTAACCAAAATGTGATAGATTTATTCTTAACGAAAATCATGAAAAGAGTTTGATTAAAATATCGTGAAAATAACACTACCTCAAAGCTTTCTTCATTTGGCAGTTTATACTTGTAAATAACAAAATAACACGAACATAATGTAATTGTAGTCGTGTCTCTTTTGACGTCTACACATCAACTCTTTTTCTCCTTCTTAATGTAAAACAGTTTAAGGTTAAAAATCAATTAGAGGTATTTGACAGTTTTGTATAGCCTGATGTGCTGTTAAGTGTACATTTTAGTAGTGGTGATCTCTCGCTGTTAACAATTGTAAGTAAAATGCTGCTTGACAAAAAAGAATAAGAGGCTGCTGCCTCCTTCTGCAAATATATGTACGAGTATAATATCACAGAAAAAAAACAGCTGAGAACCCTCACGCCGCCCTTCTCCAACATCCAGGGTCACCCCCTATAGGCGTTAAGACTCGGCTATAATCTGGGCGAGCTGTCCCGGGGTGATTCCAAGAATTGGGGTTTTTACGACCCGCAAGACCCGTGAGGCAACCTGCATACATCTGCGAAGAAATTCAAAGGTGTATGGTATGTGAACTCGCACTGGAGCAGCTTGGTTGACTAAGGCCTAAACACCCTAACTTAGGGTAGGCTTGAGCCTCTCGGTGGGGACGTACTATATGAGCTATTGTGATGACGACCCGCCATTGACATCTTAGCAATGTATAAGTTGAATGTCGAAGTTAGTTGTGTGGATATATCTATTAATTTTTGTTATGAAATCATACTCTAATAAACGTTTAATTGACTAATAATTTATAAGGTGACCATAATATTTCTTAGAAGTCAAAATATAGAAGTCAAAATATTTCTTAAGAATGTATGCTTTCTTACCTTGACAAAACCGGACACGCTGTATAGTTACGACTAACAGACTTGTTGTTTGACATAGGTAGGTACTTAGATGATGACTCGCATTTCAATAGTCGCAATTGCAAATATCTACCGGTTTTTGTCAACAATATTGGTTGTTGCGGCTATATCGAACAGAGATAGATAACAATGAATCACAATGAATAGTCTTATTGTAAATGAGACAGATGACATGTACATGACAAGAAGTGATGGGGAGGAGCGTTTATACCATGTATACTTGTTACCTACAACAAAGTGTTATCTCATTAAGCCTGTATCACGCGTATGTGTATCATATTTTGTATTTTTTTATTATAATTATAGACGTAAAATTAATTACTTGTAAGCTTATGTTGTATGTTTGCAAAAAGTAATATTATTTTTTATATTCATAATAACGGCTCACTGGTACACAGAAAGACTCGAAGGAGTTTATGTTGTACCTTTATAAACAAAATTGTAATGTACTTTAGTAAAGAAAAAAAATAAAAAAGTACATAGCGGAAACATCGGAATAGTGAGTACTTAACCTATAGGTAGACTATCGAATACTTGTCAGTATGCTCAAAGCATACTACACATATACTATCCACTACAACGATAGATAGTATACAGCGTAATAGTAAACTTACCTCATAAAAGGTTATTAGGTATAGGCTAGTTGTTGATCACAACCAGAAGAGTCACTCGAAACAAAGTCCGATCGAATAATATTGATTATGATATTTCGCACCCTTGAATTGAAACACTAACACCAATTTGGATCCGTTTTGACCAGATCTTGAATAAACTAATCTGTGCTGTTTAATTTACTCAAGATCAGTGCGACATGGAAAACGAATACAATTTTTTCCCCAGTGTTCCATCTCAAGAATGTGTAAAATCACAATAAACAATTTCGATTGATTGGAATTGACTTCTAAAGTAAATCGATATGCATTTTGGAAGTTATGTTCGATTATATAGCATAACTTTGAAAATACGTAAGAGTTCGAAGTATTTTAAAAGGTACGTTAGAATTCTAACGTAACTTCTATTAGACCTACCGATCTAACAAGGCTCCACCAAGAAATGTCTTCCCCGATCCACCCTGTTTTTGTCATAATCAAAGTTTATTTGACACACCAGCCACCTGCATACAAGGGGGATCTAATTAACTAAAACGCGGACACAACGGCGAAATTCTCACTCTATCGCTGATGTTAACCACACGACACCTAAGTTCGCAAGCAACATGATTATGTTTATAGTCCACAGGTGTTGAACGCTGCTCGCTCAGTATAACTTTGAGAGCAGACATTATTTTTGCTGCCTGTTCAAAATCAGGGTTGTTGCGAATATCTGCACCAGCATGCGGAGATTATTATATGAGCATTAACAACAATCAATGTTGATTTTTAATACTGACATCCCAATCGTGCCCAGGGCTTGATCCCCAGGCCGGACAAAAGTTGAGTTTGTTTTTTTACAAGTAAACTGCCTGATGGTAAGTGGTAATAGTTACCGTTACCTATAATACATGTGGCTCTTGTGAGATTCATAGAATAACTGTACGCAAGAAGTGTACAGTGTACGTTGCTAACTTGTGACATCAGCTCTAATGTCACGGTACCCAGTAATTTCACTGCCGTTATCTTATACTTCAGACCGGAACACAGCAATGCAAGCACTGCTGCTTTGCGGCGGAAATAGATAAGATAGAGGTACCCAGGCAAATGACCCTGGTACAAAGTCTCCCTTCTCTAAAAGTCCGTATTAGGCGGGAATTCTCAGTACTAACAGTTCTGGAATAAGTGCCCTAAAGTATTCCCGTGTTATAAGGGATGAAAAAAGGCTCAGAGTCAATACATAAACATCTATAGATAGATTTGCTTTCCAATAGATATAACGGGTGTAACGGAATACCGAAATAATATTTAAGGTTGTTGATTAACAAAAAAAATGTTTTATGACTTACGTAGGCATATAATAAAAATACAAAGAATAGTCATAAACATTTTTTTGTAAATCAACAACCTTAAAATATTATTTCGGTATTTCGTTACACTCGGTATTGTAAAATTGGAACAGAAACAAAGTTATCCGCCGTAATACAGCATAGCATAAAGTTTTCAATCGCTGAAATACGTTACAATCGCCAATGATGTTTCATAAATACAGATGCGCAGTTTTATCCTCACTGCGCTACACTCAGTGTCAGCCCCACAACAAACGATCTGACAGTGCGCCATGATAAACTAGAGAACGGTTTATTTTGAAACTACAACATTTTTATCCTTGGCAACAGTTGTCACAGTATTCAAACTAGAATTAACTTATACACCCTTGTGCAAATTAATGTGGACAAAACGATGTTTTTCAATAAAATAAGTTTTATTAGAACTACTCATATTTTTGTCAACAAAACATAAAACTAATATTTATTATGGCTACCCCAGGCTTTGAGGAGCATTTTAACACGCTTCAGCATTGAATTTACCGTACTTGAATGACCGGCTCAATAAGTCCCTCAATAAGTTCTGTTTTGTGGTGCAATCCATTTTTCTTAGTCTAGTTTTGCAAATTGACCACAAGTTTTCTATGGGATTAAGGTCCAGTGAATCGCCAACCAACCGAGTACAGTAATTTGATTTACTAAAAAAAATCCTTCACTTTTTAGCTGTATGGCATGGGGCAAGATCCTGTCGAAAAAGAAGGAAATTCTTTGGTAAACTTCTGTAGATCTGGCATCATAATTATCTTGCAATATTTTTATATATTTCTCACCATTCATCATCCCTGAGATGGGAACTAGAGCCCCAGGACCAGAATAGGAAAAATAACCCCATAATATTTGTTTTTCAGACTGTTTTCCAGATTGTTGAATGTGTGCCACTGAAATTAGTTCACTATATGATCTGCGTATAAATTGGCGACGCATGCCCTGGAAATAGAAATGGCTTTCGTCTAAAAATTACACCTTTCTCCAGTCTTGTTTAGTCCAATCTTTATATTTTTGTGCCCATGGTATCCTTTTTTTTTATTTGCTCAATTAAGGGCTGTTATTTCACGAGCCTCCTAGCCTATATACCAACTTCTAAAAGTCGACGTCTTACGGTTGACGCATGAATAATCGTTCAGGCTACAACCAAATCTCTCTATAAGCCGTCCCTGGTGTTCGTATAGTATATTCTGCTATTTCTTAGTAGCAAGATGTCTTCTTTGGGAGGCATTTTTCTCTTTTGACCACATTTACCCTTTCTGGAGGGTAAAAGTGAGCTATTTTTTGTATAATTTTAGCAATTTACTAACTCCACTATTTGATATTCCACAGTCATCAGTCATCTACCTAAGTGTCATATTAGTGTGTTCTGATTACGTAATTACCTTTGAACGTACTTCGATGGAGATATCCATTGTTTTTTTGTCCACGATATTATAAATGAAAGTGATGAAATATGTCGAAAATATAAAAATTTTGCGAAATTGTTAAAACGTCGCGAGATTTCGAAATTATGCGTCTATAATGGAACTCAGATAGCATGTGACATTGTATATTTGAATTTAGATCAACACTGATAGCTCCTAACTACAAAAGCTAAAGTGTAATGCCAATATGAAAAAAATGTTTTGTCCACATTAATTTGCACAAGGGTGTAGAATGTCATCTGGAATTTATTAGTAAAATCCAAAATTTTCATTGGTTTTAGTAGCTCTCTCTCTCTCAATACCAAACATCTGAAAAATGATTACAAAGTTATCTATTGTGGCAATAATGAAATCATTTATGAAGTCAATAAACTATGTTACCACATGAAATTTTAATATTAGTTGTGTCTTCAGTAACTACATAGAGACATTTTCACTGATTACTGCTGTTAATATGTTTTGCAGATAATAACGGGAGATTTTTACAGCTAGATATCTGAGATCTGTGACATCTGTCTGATTCGGTACTGAGTACTGTTCTACCGCGAAACAGCTTGTAACATTGATTCCCGTTTGAAGAATAATCTTTCAAAGTGCCTTTGATTTCGTAAAATTTGTGAATTATTTTAGTTAGTAAAAGGGCAAAAATAGACATGATGTACAGACCTAACATGACGTGATTTGGTCTCGTTTTCATTTACTGCTGTCAAAAGAGACAAAAAAATACCATATTCTTTTGAGTTTCACACAATATAATGCATAGAAATTATAAAGATTGAATAATTTATTTTACATCAGAATTGCAATAAAAAGCGCTCTACGTAACATATCTACCATTGAATCATCATTGACTGCGGCATTCTCAACTCTTACACGAAACTTTGGCATTAAGGACTCGTCGCAATTCGGAATAGAAACTGCATTGAAAAGTTTCAGTCTAAAGTTGGACCTTTATGATATTAAATAAACCGTCTCAATATCTAAGTAAATAAATAGATTCCAAAGTGATTGGTTTGCACAACTTGAAAGGCTGAAACTTTTTACCGGACTTGTGAATATAGTTTTAAAGCATGACGATATGAAATGAAATATTGGTAAATGTATTTGCAAATGCTTAGAATAACTTTTTTAACAAGCAAAAATTAGTCTTATACGTCGGAATAAAAAGCCAGACACTTAATAGTGTGTCTTCTCGTATGTCCGTATCGCAATGAATAGGGAAGCGGATATTTTTTTCAAATATCCGTTTGGAAGATTACTTTATATTAAGAATATTTAACAGGTATTTTTTCCTAATCAACAACTAGCAATACATTGATATCAAACGTCGCGTGACGTCATATGTAGAATTTTTTTATTAACTCTTGACTTCGGAAGCCCCCACTCCATTTTGATTGGCTTTATCCTAGTATTTAGTTATTTGACATTTTTGCAAAGCAAAACACGTATCTGATATTTTTCTATCTGGCTGGTGTAATATTTAGATTTAGATTTTCAAGCAAAGAAAGTTCGATATAAGTGCAAGTACAATTCTTAATGAAATATTGTTTTGGGCGATAACGTTTTAACGAAGGGAGAGAATTTTAGTCTCATTAGATTCAATACACCTTAATCTAGGTCTGCATGCCCTTCATCATCATCATATCAGCCAAGAGACGCCCACTGTTGGACATAGGCCTCCCCCAAGGATCTCCATACCGATCGGTCCTGCGCCTCCCGCAGGTCCTTCTTTTTTAGTAATTCAGTTTAGTATATTTTAATAAAATATACTGAAGTTTTCACTCGAGGAAGTTTTCACTCAAAAATTTAGTTATTTAAATGCTAATAACTTTTATGCTAAGCAATACATACTACCTAGTTTTTCGTTATATTGTTATATCATATTTCTCGATATTTACCAAAATTATTAAATTTGACTATGTTTAGAGGGGGAAAAGTATTGCTTTTTGTATGGGAACTAACAGCTTCACAATCCTCTTAACGCTCACCCATCTTGCGCCGAGCCAGGATAATGGGAAACTTCCAAAAACTCCCTTATCAAAAAGGAGTATGCATCTATCGATAAGGGGTTGACTGATTAATTGATTTATCACCGAGCCTAAACTACGAAAGGAAGACATATGAAATTCGACCAGCTAGTAATTTTTATAAAACTTATTAAGTCTAGAAAGACTTTTTAGAAACTCAAACCTAAGGGATAAACTTCTATATTGAAGTTGGCGCCAAACGATGATCTCCTAGAAAGTGTTAAAATTTGTCACCGATTTCAATATAGAAGTGTGATGTTGTCTATACCTATTCTTATATTATTTTTAAGTTTTCAGTGTTTTTGAAGTCGGTTCTATTTTTTGTAATAAAAAAATTATTTTTAACTTTTTAGTGAATGAAATCTTTTTAGTGAAAGAAACCCTAATTTAATAGTATTAAATTAGTGTTTTCGAGTTCCTCGATTTTCTATGGGATCCCATCATCAGATCCTGACTTTGGTGACCATGGGACCACCCTTGCAGTATTCTCTGTCAAATACAAAAATAATTTTGGAAATAACGGAGTTATGAGGTAACAAACATAAAAAATACAACCGAATTGATAACCTCCTCCTTTTTTGAAGTCGGTTAAAAATGGTCTCGAAAGTTAGTATGGAACTTCGCTAATAGCTAAAATCACGAAAAAGCGTCGATCGCGTAGTGCGTAAGGCCTTCGCCTTCCAATCGGGAGGTAGCGGTTCGAACCCCGCCACGTACCAATGTGTTTTCAAATTTTGAATTCATATGTACGTTTATTCGACGCTTTTACGGTGAAGGAAAACATCGTGACGAAACCTGCCTACATTCGTGAAGAAAGAATTTCTTTACAGGATGTGTGTGAAGTCGACCAATCCGCACTTGGCCAGCGTGGTTGACTAAGGCCTAGTCGCCCTAGTTGAGGGTAGGCTCGAGCCCCTCGATGGGGAGGAATATTAGCTGTTGATGATGATGATGATGATGAGTTAAAGTTTGTTTTCGATTGAATCGTGTTTTAAATTTATATAATTACGTTTCACCATAACAATTTATTGTCCAAAAAATCTGAAGGGGGCAACCTTTATTACCTAGGGGTTTAAAAAATAGCCTACGACCTATTCTCAGACCTATGAAATATACACAAATGAGTTTTTTATATATTAGACTAGCTTTCTGCTCGCAGCTTCACCCGCGTTATTTTTATTTTCCCGTGGGAATGTTATATTTTCTCCTAGGAAAAATAATTTTATAGCCTATGTTCATCAGGGATAACGTAAGATTTTTAATGTGAAAGAATTTTTAAAATCGTTCCGGTAGTTTTGGAGCCTGTTCAATACAAACAAACAAACAATCAAATCTATCCACTATATAATATTAGTAAGTAAGTAAGTATAGTAAGTATAGATTGTGCTGCTGTAAAATCTGAATTGTTACTACGGGAAAGTATAGAATTTCAATGGGAAAATGTACCGGGATCAATAAATTATTAACAACACTCCACTTAAAGTGTCGCCAAGAACAAAAAAAAATTACTGTCCAAACGAAAATCTGTTACAGCTTTGGCCACTAATTATGCTCTCTCCCTTTTGGCACACAAAGCGACGATTTTGGGAGAAGGATGACTTACAGTTACATTTTCTGTTAATTAAATTTTTAAGCTGCTTTCTGTTGGTAATGGGAGCTTGAACATTAAATTGTAACATTAAAATTAGACCTGCATGGTTGAGAGATCCTAGAGTGAAACATTATTCACAGGATAACAATAATATTCTAAATTTGAAAAACCTACAACAGGCGATTCCTTGACATTCAATTATTTAACCATTTGGCTTTTTAAATAAAGATACATTTAAATTAGGGCAATGATTGAACACGAATTAGGATGTGAACTACCTGACAGTGTTAGCTGAGAAATGAGTAATGAACTCACCGCTGTAACCGCCTACGTGGTCTAGTGGTTAGGACTTTATCTGGAAGTCACAGGCTCGATGCCCCATGAGGGCATAAGTTTTTTTGCTTGGTTTGGATGTTGGTGGGACTTCTGAACCAGCCTGTATAGCAACTACCGTCTTACGTGAGTTTGTCGCCATAATAGCAATGTTATTATCACCAAATTCTATGATGGTCACCTCAGGAGTATACACTTTCGAATATACAAGAATTTCGCAAATCGGTTCATAATTGGCAGAGTAATCGGGGAACATACATAAAAAATACAGTCGAACACAGGACCTCGTCCTATTTTGAAGTCGGTAATAATTATTATTTCAATGGTTGTCTTGGCAAAGTTAATATTAATGCGCTATACCAGTCCCTTCTTCTTGTTTGTTAGATTATTCGTTATCCTCTTCACTTCTGGATCGGATCAGAATATATTTCAACAGACAACAGAATAGCCAAAGTGAACAATATTTTCCATACACCGCGGCGCCCGGGGCAAGCTTATCAAATAAGTTTAACTCAATAAGTTTCCCAACAACCCATGGGAGCTGGAACAAACTCAACACTTTCAAATAAGAGATTTTCCCTCGTACGGATCAACTTTGATTCTTATACAAGGAGATATGTTAACTATTGTATGGTATGAAGATCGAGCGCTATGCAGTAGATAAGTCCATAGCAAAAAATATTTAAAAAAATTGTAACACGAATTACTTTAAGTATCTCAAATGTATATTAGTTTTTTCATCATCATCATCATAGCAGCTCATATACGTCCCCACAGAGGGGATCGAGCCTACCCTAAGTTAGGGTATTTGGGCCTTAGTCAAGCACTCTGGGCCAGTGCGGATTGATCGACTTCACATACACCTTTGTATTTCTTCGCAGATGTATGCAGGTTGCCTCACGATGTTTTCCTTCACCGAAGGAGCGTCAGACAAATGTACATGTGAAATTAGAAATGGAAAAACACATTGGTACATGGCGGCGGATTGGAAGGTAAGTGCTGAGTCCACAGCGCCACTGACGCTCTCCTATATTAGTTTTACGCTTAGACCAAAGGTTTTACGTCTTGTAAGCTGAATTATTCATAACAGCGTCATTATCAGAAAAGACGAGTATACTTGATCTATCGTTACATAAAAAAACGGAGCCCTACCTATCAGAGACAGTAATTATCTACGTATTGCAGAATAGGACATTTTATTCAATACTAGCTTTTGCTCGCGTTAAATTCGGGGTAGCACCGAAGATTTCAAAAAAAAAATAAGGCAGGTATTTTTCGTTGGTAACAAAGAGTCTGTGTACCGATTTTTAGCTTCCTACCTTGAAAACTGCAAAAAGTCCCATATAAAATTTCACCCCCTCTTTTAAGGTGTTGGGGGCAGATTTCCAAAAAAAAAATGATGCACGATTTTTTTGTTAGTCACAAATAGTTCGCATACCAATTTTTAGCTTTCTACCTTGAAAATTGCGGAATGCTCCATACAAACTTCCACCCCCCATTTTAGGGAAGTGGGGGGTTAGAAAGAGACAAAAAGTAGCCTATGTCACTCTCCATCCGTTCAACTATCTCCTCTTAAAAAATCACTTGAATCCGTCACTCCGTTTTGCCGTGAAAGACGGACAAACAAACACACATACACACTTTCCCAGTTATAATATTAGTATGGATGTCAAAGAGCATAGCGTAGGCGTAATCTCAGGTCACAGAAAAAAATGTTTGCAGTAGGTTACATCGGTTTCATATTTTTCTAAAAAATGCTTTCTACTATTTAGTTTATTGATGATAAGAGGTGAATGGAACGATAAAAGCATTGTTACTAAGTTGTAATGACAAACAAAAATGGTTATGTACCAGAACTCTCATAGCTGATTATCTATCTTCGTTTGTATTTAGAGGAATAGTACTTTTGAATTTTATTTGTGAATACAACAAACTTGTTATTAATCAGTGAGACGGAAAACAAAAAATGTAACCTTCCTGATGTTATCAATAAAAGCATATTCTTTTGATAAATTCTCTTTATATTATTTGTTTTGTCCTATTACTAAACACAAAACAACTACTAAGGAGGTTTTTCAAGAAGTATGTTATTTAAAATGAGAATGTATCCGAGTTTCTGACTATTCTTTTCTTAACGGCTCTTCCACTATCCGAAGTCAACTTTTTCTCTTTATTTGCTTACATCGTAACTTTTGGAAAAATATACAGTTCCTTGAAGATACCGGGCTAGTGCTTGCGACAGACACACCGTTCCACGAGGCCGAAGTAAACCTATTATGTATCCAAAGCTTGATATGCCTGCTTTATGACCGATTGTGTGCCCAAAGCTTAATATGCTAGCTTTATTTTTAACCGGGTACGATCTTTTGGCGATCAAACGTCAGGTTAAGGCATATCAAGTCACACAATAAGAGGCCGGAGCGTCAACGATAACTTGTAAATCAGATCACGTAATAGGATCGTATTTAAAACGAGTGCCGTACCTACTTCCTCCTCTTCTAGGGTGAAGAGGCTCTTAGACCTACTGCTCGTATGTGCCTAACTTTTATTAGAATTCTTAGCGGGCCAATAAGCTCACACTTGACTTGCAGGGGGAATACGAAAGGGAAAAGTCGGCGGATTGATCAAGTGGATAATTACTTGAAAGGAACACCGTTATAAGGCCTATGTGCCCTTAAATGCTGATGTCTTATCGCGGTCTTAATCTTGCGGCTTGAACTTTCAATCAGGGGAATAGGAAGTTCTGTCTTATTGTGAGTCAGACAACAAAACGATACAGTTGTTGATAGGAAGGGAATTCCTCCATGTCTTGCCTTGGTCGATGAAGTATCTACAATATATAAATGTATTGCTGGTAAATGCCTTCAGATTTTTTACGTGGAATAGCAACTCCTTCTCAAATTACGTGCAACTGTTTAACATTTATCGCGGAACGGGTTGGCGTAATTTTGATTCTAATTGTTGCCAGAACCTACAGATAGACATAAATGCCAAAAAGCTGCAGCGAGTAGCTAGTTTGAGATTATTGCGACAGAATAGTGCCAACATTGATATACTGTAAAAGAATTAGATACACAATCTTGTGTAAGGAGACCTGTAGACGATCAAATTTGTTTGTGTTTGCTTGACAAACTTGATTTATTTCATTATAGATTGTTTATCAAACGCATCAAACATAACCGTAAGCGAATAAATAAATTAGTGAAACGAAATTAGATAAACATGTTTGATCGTTTACAGGACCCTTAATAAATGTCCTATGGTCGGTTTTTCGATCGTTAGTAAAGTAATAGCAAAGTATTAGTAATAGGAAAATAAAACGGACCTTAGCTTATGAGCAATAAAGGTCCTTTATGAGGTGTACCTTTTAACTCTTTGCTGTTACTAACGATCAAAAAACCGACCCCTAGTCAAAATTTTTTCACCGCGATGAGTGAGCAGAGACTTCCTTCAGTCTCGTTTTGTTCACACGTAGCAACAGCATATCGCAAAGACGAAATGTTCGTTAAAAAACTGCACAATTGCTTTAAGGAATGCACTTAGAAGGGTAGAATAACCGTGTTCCTGAGGATATGCATTAACTTGGGCCTATTATTCAGACAGTCAAACTGAGCGACTTTCACTATGAGACCAATACTAAAATCGCAAAAAAAACAGCTGCTTCATAGAAAAGTTCAAGACCGAAATATATGGCACAGTAGACATTTTTTTCGGGATTTCCGAGTTGGCGTCATAGTGACATTTGTTCAACTTGATGGTCTTAGTAACAGGTCTAAGTTAATACATATCCTCAGGTTCACGGTGTATTTCACGTAAGTACTCCTTTAGAATTATTTTTTTTTATAAATATGCATTTGTTTAAAGAGATAATATTCAACTTCTTTAATATCATAATGTTCGCAAGGCGTTTGGTCGGAAAATTTCGACGCAACTATGTATTTGACTTTTTCCACTAGATTCCCCTAGCTCAGTCCCCCAGGGGACTGTACAGCATCCACTTTTTCACTCCAATTCCCTATGCCAGGGACTCAACAAGTACAAACAAATGCATTTCCTTTATGGTCTCCTAAATGATTGACAACCTTATTTCGAGATTAAGGCATCTTTCCAATACACTGGCTACTTCAAGACTAATATTGACTCTAATAACCGGTTGCACCAAAATTGCTATTTTTTTACAAATTCAGTTATACGTTATACTTATACCAATCTGTCACTATTACGAATCCGTAAATTTATGTTGAACCAAAAAAATACGAGTAAAAGTAACCGTAAAATTCCTTGCTACACGTATGTGCGTTAATTCTACCATTTTAGCTTAGTAGATTTTTACTACCATGAAATTTTTTTTTTGGTTGGCAGTTGGCAAGATTTAGTAATAGTTTTAGTATTGTTATCTTTGTTTTTAATTTTTTTGTGGCTTGTACGTAACATGTTTTCAGCTAAAGGACTTGTATCCAGGCTATGTAATAAATTAATAAAAAAAATCATTTGTCAAAACGTGACGTTGATAGTGTTTTTGTTTACATTGGCCATGGACTTATCAATCAAACAATATAAATGAATGAATTTATCATGATGTTGGCTGAATTCGTAAAAACGTTAAAGCTACTAAAATAAGAAGAAAATGCTTTGTTGTACATCAATAGTCAACAAGGCAGGATCCTTACTAATTAGTATTTATTAACTGTATAAATAATCTGTATATATTACAAAGGCCTGTATAATCTGCACTTAAATTATCAAGAGCAATTTCATTAACCAAACTATCAGCTACATATAGAAGATCGTACAAAATAAAAGACGATTACTGTAAATGCAGTTGAACACAACTAAAATGCTTTAAGCAAATTGGTCATACAATTCTGCCGATGCAATAATCGCACTCCCATCTACATTCCGAGATTATTTTTCGGTGACAGCAAATTGAACACACCTCGATTGCTTTGCTGTTGATTGTAACTGTTGCAATGGCTGGTGAACTGGCACGATATTCGGAGCTGGTTTAATTGCAAGTATTCAAAGGATTTTTTTTTGTAATTTCTTTCACGAGAACTAGCCTAATAATAAGAATTCAAACACAAGAAGTAATCAAAAAAGAAATATAATAACAGGTCAAAATGCGTGATAAATTTTCGATTAGGTAGTTTAATCAACAAAGGCGCCCATATGCGGGCGTGGGAACAATGCATACGGTAATGTAAGATGCAATCATGTTTCGGAGCTTTGATTGCGAGCTTATTAGAAGCCAGCTCTTTAAAGGCTTAGTCTAATTATTGACTTATGTAACCGATATATGAACACTTGACCATAACTCCCGATTAAAGCTAATTTCAATGAAACCTAGCAGAATGAAGACTGCCATTGAGAAGTTCCATTGTTGGATGAATAACGCAATTAAATAGGTCTACAATAAATTTGAGGTTATAGCTGGCTATGATAAGGTCTGTCTTATTATGTAATATTATAAAATACAATTATGCCCATCTTTTCGTGTGTTTGTCTGTCTGTCCGTTTTGAATCACCTAGAGACTTCGGTAGAAGCTAATGGGAAAGTTGACCATTAGTAAAATTTTATTATGTTGAACATTAGTTTTATTGGTGTTGCCAACACCTCGTGTTAGGTACATGAGGTGTTGGCAAAACAATATTATGGATTAATTTTTAATAATTCTTTAGCCTATAGAAATGTTAAAAAGTAATATTAGCTAATAATGCGTGTTTTTTTCATGGTGAATTGTTTCATCAAATTTATATTTATACACTTTGTTACACACTACATTACAAATGCCAATCTGCTAGTAATTCCATAGCAAAACAATCATGAGTAAGCAAACACCTATCTCAATAAACTTGGAAACACATCAAAACTTTTATCTAGTTGCGTCTTACCCTCGTCACTATCTTTTTGCGTCCAGAAGTTATTAAACTCAGCTCCTTTATTAGGCATGCGTGCATCAATAATGTACGCTCACATTAAATATGTACAATTAGTTGTTTACGTATACGGAGGACGGCAGTCGCTGTAAGGGCGCTGTCAAACCAAAAGGTCAGTTACGGACTTGTTGGTAGTGGGCTACGGGGTAGCTAAAGCTAGTTACCTTGAAACTATTGATGTATGTTGCTATAGATATGTTCTATACTAGTATGATATAACCCAATGGCCCAGCCATCGGCTACACTAGCCGAGTGGTGGATTGCACACATATTTTACACTGTCCTACCTTTCCTCTGTTTTCTTTCTATAGTATATTCAGGAAACTTCGACCAGTCACAGGAACCTACTTAGTTCCTAGCTTCTCCCGCGTTATTTTTGTTATTCCCGTGGGAATTCTGTATATTCCTGTAGCCTACCTTTAATTCGTTAGCCTTGCCGTTACTCAGTGATAATGTAACATTCTATGTATAAATGAAATAATTTCTAAAATCGGTATTTAATAGAAAATAATTATTTATCTTTAAAATACCGGTTTTTTTTTCTAATACTTAATTATAATGAAACAGTTTTCAACACAAGAAAGTGCACGCTCAAATATTTATAAATAATCATATAAGAAGGCGAGGCCAGGTCAGTCAACAAACTAGAATGGGGCAAATTAAATGATTTGAGGAAGTTAAAATTCACTCAATTGGTCAATGTACTCGTATGTACTTAAAGGTCGGTGCAGTGCAGCGCGTTCAGATCTTCATTGTGTTTGGTGGCTTTGTAGTCCGTTACGGTGTTGAATTGATTCGAACTATTCTTCGCCTCTGTTTAATGTAGCAAATGTTATATTAATTAAATTATAAAGTGCACCGTTTAAAAATCCAACCCGGGGTTCGACACGCGGCCTTTACGAACACAAACGGTCGCTATCGGGTAAAAATTACCACATTATTTTTAGCCCCCTTTTTCAAAACTTTAGATATTTATATTATTATTTTTTTACATTATTATATTTATTTCTACTATAAACTATTAATGAAAAACAATAATTATAATAAAACACGAAAAAAATATTTTTGAGGCAACATAATAATTATATTAAAGAGAACAAATAACTGTTTTCTTTACAATCTTCAAACATGAACAATTATTATTTTTATCTTTAGAAACGTGCAAAATTACACCAGTAATCATAACTACCCTCTCGGATCTCACATACTACCAAAAATAATTTGTACTTTTATTATAAAAAATCTTGTGGTAAATTGAGATCGAAAATCACCAAAAATACTTGACAAAAATTATTAAAATAACTAATCATATTTCACCTCTTGGTAACAATTCCTATAAAAAGGCACTGTAGGCTCTCGGCATAAATTTGTATGGCACATTTCACAAACTTTCTTTGCCTTCCGGTCTTTGCGCCAGTTGTATTCTCCACAGCGAGACATGAATGATTTTGATCAGGATCTTGAGGAGTTTGGTATATTTTCTTCACTGTTTCATCCAAACCTAAAACTAACTTATTTTAGTTTTAATGGATGATGGCAGAGTAACAATTTGCGATCTGCGATATATAAAAGGCATCACTAAACCTTTGGCCAAATTTTTCAACTCATCCTCTTTTTGGGTCAATCCCGATTGCATAGCTAATCCTGCTCTTCTTTTTCTTCAAATTATATAAATACCTTTCCCGCTGGGTATCGCTGTTATGATTACTGAACTCCTCATAATCCTGAGTTTCGGATACGATTTTATCCTCAATAGCTTTTCTTTGTTATATTTCTTCTACATATAGTGATATCACTTAATGAGAATCTCGTGGTAATGAAACATTTAATAATATTTGAAGTATATAAAAAATAGCTACACAAACGGTCGCAACCGGTTATTTTTCACCCATTCTCACTTCACACATTTGCTGAGGCAGAGCTTTTGGCTCCAGTTGACTGCCGACCGGGGAGCGCATCTTTGGTTTCAACGCAGAAAGGTACCAAAAGCGGCAAGTCGCTACAATACAACGAAAATAGATGATTAAACGAACTTCTCAAGTGATGTTCAATCACGATTATTATGATCCGCTTCATTCGAAGATGAATATGCGTGTTTTATTTTCTCTGTGGTATTATTTATCCGGGTGCGACGAGCCCCGGGTTAAACTACTTAGTTATTGCTAACACCTACATGGTTTGTCAATACCTACTAATCAATTCATGTCTACCTACAGCAGCAGGCGTAGCACAGGCTGCTAAGAAATTTGTGATAAGACTCAATGACATGTATCCCTTGAGGAGCGTCAAGAAATTTTTATCACGTCAGTCACTAAGGCTGCGTTCCGAAAATCAATAAGAATCATTATTAGCACGCTCAAACGCATCCCGATTGTTGTGCGCGCTTATGTTAGCCGGCATGAAGAGCCACATGACGCTATCGTTAACGTCATACAAGCATACGCCATCGTGAACTTACGGCGCTAATGCTCAGGAGCCCTATTTTTGAATCATTCTTCCGGCATCGAGTGCTCGTCAGTGTTCGATTTCCACTTATTTTTGTTTTGTTTTCGACGAAAATCAAAACAATATTGATCTTCGTCGTAATGGTCTATTGATTTTCATCGCAAGATTAACGAAAATCAACAGGAATCGTGCACAGATGACGCTTGAAAAGCGCTCGATGCCGGACGAATGATTCAAAAATAGAGCCCCTGGAGTGAAATCACTCTAAGCAAACTGTCAGTCTGACGTTTATGTCACTGAAATTGTGAGATAACGCGTGACTCAAGTCCCGTCTTGGCAGCCCGTTCTACGCCTGCAGGTAGACGATAGATTTCGCACCAGAGGGACTCACTTGTTGTCCGTGAGGATACCTGTTGAGGTCAGTAATAAAAGAAGCAGAGCAGAGAGTCTAATACTTGAAGAAGCCAGGAGTTTCAAAGAAGCGAAGCGTATATGCCGTACAACCTACATTTTAATTTCTGCGACAACACGAAGAACAATCCAACTGACAACAAGTTATAACTATAGTAGCACTATAGCACTATAGTATAGTATAAATAAAGATACTAACATCGCTAGAAGGATAAAAATTTAGGGTTAAATGTATTTTCACCACTTTTATCACCTAGGGGTATAAAAAAATAGCCTACGACCCATTCTCAGATCTACCAATTATGCAAAAAAAAAAACAATTATAAAAACCGGTCAAGCCGTTCCGGAGAAGTTCAATAACAAACTGTGACACGAGATTTATAATTTTTTTTATATTGTCGCCGTATAATCCGCCGATTGTCAATTGATATTAGACGGTTTATTTAAGTCGTAGTAAAGTTCTTAATACGTTCGCGTTCTCAAGAAAAGATCGAAGCAAAACCGAAATAAACCAATATTAACCGGTATATTTCAAACAGGTTCCAAGCCTTGTTTCAGAGAACTTTAATAACAAACACTGTGACACGAGATTTTTACATATTAACTGGGTACAATGCGAAAACTACAGCTCTTCCTTTTAATAGCACTTGCTGTGAAAATAAACTAAACACAAATAAATAGACACAGCCTTTATTAATTATTAACAAACCCAGCTCATTACAGCAAAACTCATGCATTGGCACAGTCAAAGGTTTCGCGAAAACGCCTTCTGTCATTTCCTGTATGCATTTGTAATGAATGACAACTAAACTTTTCTCTTCACACTCTCCAATAAAATGGCCTGTTGAGATCAGTAATAAAAGAACCAGAGTCTAGTACTTGAGGGAGGCTCTTGGCTTTCATCTCACCTGATGGTAAGTGACGATAAGGCCGAAAGTGGGAGCGAGCTTCATTTAGATCCCTCTAAAGTTGAGGAACTGGCTATCTTACCTCTAATTGTCGGTTATTATGGCGATGAATTTAGGTCAGATGGTGGTAGCTAGTCATGCGGGCTCAAAAGCCCCACCACAAACCAAACAGAGAGGAAAACCTCTGCACCAATGATGAAACGAGCCCCGGACCTCCCAATCAACCATCAAACTACGGCAGTTAGTCTAGGCTTTGTCACGCAGATTTTAAACATTATCAGCTAATGCTAGGGAGACTCGTACCAGGGTCGTCTGCTTGGGTACCTCCTGCCTTACCTATTTCTGCCGCAAAGCAGCAGTTGCATTGCTGTGTTCCGGTTTGAAGGGTAAGATGGCAGTGAAATTACTGGGTACCGTGACTTTACATATTCTGATGTTACAAGTTGGTAAGGTACACTGTGACTCTTGTGGGGGTTGCAGTTTTGCTACGAATCTGACAAAAGCCACATGTTTTATAAGTGACTATTACCACCAACCATCAGGTGGGTAGTTTGCTTGTTTGCCAACTTTGTTGCAATATAATAATAATAATCAAGAATATTTTGGGTTATCGGTAGTAAGCCCGCTCTGTTCTCGATGTTCGTAATAAGGGTACTACTAAAATGTGCTGTGATAAATATTGCCCTATTATTAAATAACTCTACATAATTGTTAAAACTTGGTAAAGCTACAGTGGATCGGCGATGACTCGTTATAACAAACTTCACCTAAGAAAGAAACCTTTCCTCGTTTCAACATACACCTGAAGGTAGAACAAGCTAAATGACGCGATAATTTTTTTGTGATAAACTGACGAGATTTTTACACAACCGCCACGAATACTGCTAAGGGGCCATTCTAAAACGATTTTTGAGATCTAAAGTGGCATTTTCGCGCCGCGTCGTCGCCTGCCGATTGCTAAATGTAGTGTACGCGAGTTGTCGTGATCGGAGCCAGTCAGCTGTGCATTTAATAGATACCTACTCCGAGTTATCGTTTGGAGCTTCACGTTACCCGGTGACGGGAGCCTCGTGATTTGATCGTGTGAGGCGTTACTTCGAAGCGTTCTGAATGGAAACATGAAGATCGTTTTTTTTAAGCAAATGAACCAAGAGATAGATTTTTTGTTTATCATCGTCATCATCTCACCGTTGAATACAGGCCATCTCCAGGGGCCTAAATCCGCTAATAATCTTAACGTCGTTGTCGCGTCGTGATAGCGTTTCAATGAAACTGCTTTTGTCGCTTTTATGCGCATTTTCTGCTGCAATTTATTTGTACTACAATTTCTTGATAAGTCAATAGTGACAAATGTTTTAGTTAGTATTCGGTTAACCAACAATAACTGTTTTAAAAAGCGATGCTATTGAAGCGTTATTGACACGCCACAAATGCGTTAACGCTAGCAGAATAGGCCCCTGGAGTCTTGTAAGCGGTCGGTCCTGCGCCTCCCGCATCCAACGGCTTCCCGCGAACTTCACCAGATCGTCGGTTCATCTTGTGGGGGCGTACCAACGCTGCGTCTTCCAGTACGCGGCCGCCACCCGAGGACCGTTTCGCCCCAACGGTGACGTCCTGCGAGCTATGAGTCCACTACCACTTAAGATTTGTCACCGACTTAAAAAAAGGAGGAGGTTTCAGTTCGATGCGTATGTTTTTTTATGTGTATGTTACGCGATTACTTAGCCAATTGTGGACCGTTTTTCAAAATTATTTTTGTATTCGATAGAGTATACACCTGAGATGGTCCCATTGTCATCAAAGTTAAGATCTGATGATGGGATCCCGTGAAAATTGAGGGGAACCCTTAAATTTTAAAGGAAGGTCTAACGTGTTTCATGTTTTTTTCCGAAGCTATTCACGTATTTGGGTCTGGTAGTCATAAACCGAGCTGATGATGGAAGAATCCCTTACTTTTAGGAGTTAGGGGTTAGTTTTTTGTATACAATAGGCATGAATTATCAAGTTAATTTAATACCAGCTACCACTAAAAAACTTCAAACAAAAATTTAAAAAAAATACTAACTTCAAAAACACTGAAAAGTTAAGAATAATAGAATAGGTACAGATAACGTCACATTTCTATATTGAAGTCGGTGCCAAACGATGATCTCCTGGAAAGTTAAAATTTGGAACCGACTTCAATATAGAAATTGTGATGTTTTCTGTAGCTATTCTTATATTATTTTTCCGTTTTAGTATTTTTGAAGTCGCTTTTTATTTTTTGTGACCGGAGGGAAAAATGGCTAAAATGTGGCAGTGAAATTACTGGCGACCTTAACTTTACATCTTATGTCATAAGTTGGCAACGTAGGTACACTGGCACTGTGGTTCTTGTGGGAGATGCAGATTTGCTGCGAATCTCACAAGAACCACATGTAGGTACTATAGGTGACTGTTACCACTTACCATCAGGTGGGCAGTATGCTTGTTTGCCAACTTAGTTGTATAAAAAAAGCTAAAAGTTCTTGGCCTTTAGCTCATTTTATAGTAAGTAACGATGAGCCCGAAAATGAAAGCGATTTTTTATACATCTAATTTGGCAAACAAAATAGCTGTCCACCTGAACCACTAGTGTAAGTTTGAAAATTTACAAACGTTGCTATATCGTTACAGTAAAATTTTCAAAAACTAATATTATCGTTGTCAATGGTTAAGGTAATAAGGTCGAGAATTAAAACGTCCTTGCGTAAAAAGCAATAGTTACTTTACACAATTCAAACCAACCTAGAGGTTCTGACGGCAAGTAGCTCAAGTCGTCTATGGTAACTAAGGACCCCATTATACGTTGCTGTCGTGTGACTTATGATGTTAAGTCACTGTACCCAGTAATCAAGCAAGCACTGCCTGCTTGGTGGCAGAAAGATGCACCCAAGCAGGCGACTCTAATACGGAGTCTCTACGGACTACGGACGGGTCTAATACGAACTCTATACGTATTTTTTTTGCTCGTTAATTATAATAAGTACTTGGTTTTTGACGAACACCTCACAACCTGTTGGTATAGGACTCATACAAAGATAAAACAAAATTTTAAAGGCGTGATTACTGCTGTAACAATGGTATAGAGAACATTGTTTGAGCTGCAATCACGCTAAGCTTAGCAATTGTTTGAGCTGCAATCAATCTAAGCTTAGAAATTGCTAAATGAAAATTTTGCGTGGTCTTGAAATAATTTTGTTCAATAAGGCAGCTCTCAATATGCAAAATTGTAGTCTCAGTTTAAGACGAATTTAAGACGACTATGTGGCCACGGCTACATCATGATCAATTGAAAACATTGTTTTTTTTTGTCTCTAACCCAATAATTACGTCACATTACATTGGATGTTGGGGACAGTATTTTTACAGGGTACTAAGGGCTAACTATAACTTCACAAAATGATATTGATTTTTTTTCAACTAAATACCATTTACCTAAACATGTGTGTATGTATACCTAGAGTCTGACACACGAAACATGAACCTGACATTTTTTCAAGTAGCAACACTGATACAATGTCCCCATGTAGTTTAGTTCAACATGGTGATTTTGATACTTTGTAATAAACAATTTCATGATATTTTTTTCTTAACTTCTGTCGAAATATTACAGATATTAAGTAATTTTAACATTCTTGAAATCCAAATACAGCGATTTCTTATAAAAGGTTCATTGTTGGAAGTTCATTGAAACTAAACATTACCTAATATTTAATTTAAAAAAATATAAACTCCTTTTTTCCTACTATATTCAAGGAAAAAAAGACAATCCTTTCACAAATTTAACATTCTAAATTACTACATAAATAAAAAAATATTAGAATATTTTAAGTATCAAAATGTATTTTACCTTCTGTAGACAGTATTACCAGAGCTAGAATTTTTGAATTTGCCGCTTTTTTCCAAGCTCATGTTTCGTGTGTCAGACTCTATATACTTTTGTAATATATATTTTTGTAATACACCATTGTAAAAATTGTGAATAACTGACTGATTTTAGAATCATGTATTACTAGCTTTTACCCGCGACTTCGCTCGCTTCGCTGTTACTTGTTGATATTGTAGCTTTCTATTGGTAAAAGAATTTTTAAAATCGGTTTAGTGGTCTAAGTGTGAAGCGGTAACAAGCAAAAAATAAACTATTAATTAGGATTATGATATCATAATGATTTGTATGTTTTCTAATAGATCCTTCTCTATCATTATCGTTTTATATTTGATCAAGCTATATTTCGACTAGTCTTCGTTTGTTTGTTATAGTATAGCAATACGAGAAGAGATTTTTCAAACCGCTCCGATAATTTAGAATGTAAAGGCCTTACTAATAACCATTGTATGAGCCTGATTTAGTTAAACAGTGTTTTGTCACGTTCACTCGAATGACATTTCAAATTCGAACAAAAGAGACAAAACACTGCTTAACTATACAAGGCTTATACAATGGTTATTAGTATGGCCCTAAGTCTCTACCTGGTTTATTTTACCTGTCCCAGCCAATACATTATTCATTTGCTCTTCTCGCTCACATTGCTTAAGAAAAAGACAGCTATATGGAAGCAATCCGTCTTATACATTGGATTGGTAAAAAGTGCAATGTATACTGTTCAATGAGTTCATAACACGACACCGTTAGCGCAGCGGTCGAGTGATCGCCTACTGCGCAACGGGTCGCGCGTTCGATTCCCGTACGACACAAATATTTTGTATGCTCTACAGTTGTTCCGGACTTGGCGTATGTGCATGTGATATTTTATGTTTGTAACTGCACCCACGACACAGGAGAAAATCCTAGTGAGATGCGACGTTTCCTTTAAAAAAAAAAGTGATGTGAACTAGTAAAACCTCTGTAAATCTGACAGGAGCTTCGTCTGCAGCAATGTAAAATACAATAGTATTACCGTGACTGTAACTTGTTATTGTATATCACGATTGCTTACAATTTGACTCGCAGTCCATCCATCACTCCTTTCTAAAAGGAAGTCGGCACGGAATTTTGTGTTGACGACGCAATGGCTGTCGACAAGGTTCGGAACCGGTTTACAATATACCGGTTAATATCCCTTTATTTCGGTTTTGCTCCGATCTTTTCCTGAGAACGCGAACGTTATAAGATCTATACAAATAAATAAAATTGAAATTTGTGTCTGCTTGTAATGTCAAAATAACAAGTTTTTACTAAATGGGTATGAATGAAATAAAAACATAATTTAAAAATTTGTTGTCTGTCTATCTGTCTGTCTGTTTGTTCCCGCTAATCTCCGGAACGGCTGGACCGATTTTGACGGGACTTTCACTAATAGATAGCTAATTATACATATAAGGTATAACATAGGCTACTTTTTATCAACTTCAACAAAAGTTACTATTCCACGCGGACGAAGTCGCGGGCACAGCTAGTCTTCACTATAACCCAAATAGATCGACATTGTATCGTGTTATTGACTTGAAGACGCGTGCAGCCACGCAGTACGTTTTAACGTATGTGTACGTTGACGTCTGATTTGCGTAGTAGATTTACAAGCCGCTATTATTTGTAAGTGTTTAAGATAAGTAGAAAGCAACAGAATACAATATTATAGCCTACATACCTTGATTACGACGCAAACAACACTTATTCAAACTGCGAAGAAGTACTATATTCTTGTCCGTGATTCTAGTGACGAGCAGTGGATATCCGTATGATATCCATTGCTCGTCCGCACGTCACCATTGGTAAATTGGCACGTTGTTTCACGTTGTACAGTCGGGGAATGAAAAGGTTGGTCATCTTAAAATCGATGTTGCTTGCATCAGTTAAAGAATTAATATTACCACCATATTATCAGAGCAAAAAACAAAGAAACAGTGCGGCTCACATTTGTAGAAATTTTATGTTTACTATCGATCTATAGTCCCTAACTATTTAAATTGTGGAAAATCGGTTTTATTGATTCCCTTTACAAATCCCCCCTCCCCCCCCACTTTTTATACCCTTAAAGAATGATTTCCGGGATAAAAACTATTCTCTATCCTTTCCCACAGCTCAAACTATCTCCATACCAAATTTCATCTAAATCGGTTCAGCGGTTATTGATTCCCATTACAAACTTCCACCCCCCTTTTCTCCCCCTCAAGGGGTGATTTCTGCGATAAAATCTATCCTATTTCCTTACCTGGCACTCAAACTATGTCTATACCAAATTCCATCTAAATCGGTTCAGTAGTTTTGGTGTGAAAGCGCGACAGACAGACAGACAGAGTTACCTTCGCATTTATAATATTTTAGTATGGATAAAACAATTTGAAAATGTCAATTGATCAAATACAACATCATTAGCATTAATTACACTCATTTCATCATTATTTCATCATCTATGATGGCATCATAATTCATGTATCATGAAATTTTTATATGTATCAGTCTCGTCAGTATGTGCTCGCGATACATTAAACGAATCAATTTGAGAACTGACGAACCTTTTCATTGCCCGACTGTACAGTTTACAGTACATTCGACAACGGACTAAACTACAACTTGATCTTTGGACTTTATGTCACTTGTAACAGTGATGGTTTTCGTAGTGTAAGTGAAACGTTGGACGTGTTGTCGATTTTTTGTACCTACTTTGATACCGGTCATACTTGGTTTCATTAACATATTTGGTTTCAGTCTGTTGTGTTTTGTACCCGCGCGCAGTTGGTGGTTATGTGATTATACTCGTCATTATCATCCTTTCATCTTTTATACGCCGGTGAGTGGCTGTCTATTATACCTGTTGTGGTGTTTATGTGGATTTATAGTTTATCTCTATAGCAAAATGTGATTTGGGTCAGTCATGAGTTTACAAAATTCTTTATAAATTATTTTTATGTTTTGAAGCAATTTGTGTTTATGTTAATGTAAAGTTATCATTGATATTTTGTTGCTCAAAATCGTAAAATGTTATATTAGTGAATTTGCATAAATTTTAAAATACATTTAATCATTATTAGTAAAATAAAAAATAAAACGGGAAACAAAAATTATTTTTATTATTGTTTCCCATTTTCTATTATTATTAATATGAAAATATGTTTAGTATCTATTTTTTATTCACATATAGTTATGAATACCAGAATGCTCATTAATGTCAAAAAAGAAGTCAATGTATTATATTAAGTATTGAACTTACAATAAACTCTTCTTTTCAATGGCGCACAAAATTTACGTTACAATGGCGCTTATCTAGAAGTTTTTCATAACGAAACAAAAGACTGGACTAACATTTTAACAGGAGATAAAATTACGAATTTATTAATTAATTAATGTTTGCTTATAGATAATAGAATAAGTTGATATCCCACTAATTATTCGAGTTTTAGTGATAATGTTCACTAGTTTATGCATTTAATAAATTGGCGTGAACGCAAGAGTAGATCCATCTACACTAGTGTGGGGCGACGTTTTTTTTTAAAAAAAATCTACACTTGCGTTCACGCCTGTTCGCGGGGCTTTACGGCACTAATGTGGAGCCGCCTTAAAAAAAGATGTTTGAGATCGATGTTCGCTCTGATGCAAAATTACATCGCGAGGCAATTGCAGAGGTTCAAGGTTGCTAATCACCTCTATTTAGCCAACGATATGTGATTTACGCCGCCGCTGCTTAGTGTTTGTGAGAAGTCGATTTTTATTTTTTGTCGAATATGTATTATGATTTTAATCATTCTAGTGATTTTAATAAACGAACACCATCTCACCGAAGCAACAAGAAAAAATACAACAACTCTAACTCCTAAGAATTAAGATCCATCATCAGCTCAGCATGGTGAGATGAGAACTACTAGACGCATATACCAGCTTCAGAAAATAAAACACAAGATATTATATTGGGCGTGCCTATGAAATTTAAGGGGCTTTCTCGATTTTCTTTGGTTCTATCACCAGATCCTGAGAAAACAAAAATAATTTCGAAAATCCGTAAATTAATGACGGATTTATGAGGTAACATACAAACAAAAAAAATACGCGTCGAATTTAAAACCTCATTATAGGTAGCCCCTAAAATTTTCAAATCCGTTTTTGATAACAAATTATTTAACTTAATGGTTCCCTCGCCTTATAAACATACTATGAAATAAAATCGGAATATGTAAAAATTTTGTAATATTTTTTAATTGTTGAAAATTCCACAATTTGTTCACCTGCAAATATAATGTTTTCGTACCGGCCAATACCTATAGCAAAACATTATACTTTGTCAAACTATTATCTGCTTATCAACATTCGAAGACTGATATTTATCAGGCAACGTAAAAACATAAATATTAATCTTAATGAATCAGCTGTTTTAAATACACGTCTGCAAGGCATTAACAGAAATAATACTACTGCGATAAAAACCATTTAATAACGCACTGTCCACTTATTTTATCTACGTGCGAAAATTGTTTATAGTTTTGTTTGTATTGATATTAAGTGAACGATATTTTACTGGAAACGGTATCTCAATTATTGCTTTGTCTCTTTCCAGATATTTATTAATATTAATTCGTGTAAAGTTAGTTTTATTTGTTTTAAAAATTTCAGTAAACAAAAGAAATAACATACGAATATCTAATAGTTTTTTCAAAGTTGTCTATTTGTTGTATGTTTTAACCGCCTCCGTGGTCTAGTGGTTGAGACCATTCGGTTACTATCTGAAGCTCCGGTTTGTACCTAAGTTTGTCACTATAATAATAATTCTTAAATATCAGAGGCTAAGTTAATTTTTTTAAAAGGAACTAGTGGTCACACTATCCACACAATTATTTGATTACTGATCAAAATAAAGAAGGCAAAATTAGCACTACTAATTATTATAGCTCTGAGCGATAATTCCGTGATAACGGAGTGCTCGCCGCAGCAGAGAAACGAAAAGTGAGCCCACGGTGTCGGTGCGGCTCCTCCAAGAGTTCGTCCACTGCTTTAAAGATGATAGCATAGTCTCCGAGTCGATAACAGCAGTCTCAGAGTCTGTAACAGCAAAGTCGGTAACAGCATATTCTTGGAGCCGGTAACACAATAATAATGTTGTACTCCGACAAGTAGAGGTAGGATAGCCAGTTATTTAGTTATTGTGGAGTCCAAGAAGAGCTTACTTCCATCTTTGGTGTAATCACCACTTACCATCAGGTGAGATGAAGGCAAAGAGCTTTCCTGTGGTTTTTTTTAGATTCGATATGTTGTGCTTATAGACTCTTAGCTTGCATTACCGCCTGGCAGAAAATGCCTAATAGTACTAAGTTCGCCTCTGTACTCTTCATGTACCATTAAAAAATAAATGGAATAATTGAATAAAATTCAAATTAAAATAATATTCATTGAATAAAAATTGAATAAACAACATTATAAAAAATAAAATACCGATTTAATACTACTCTTAAGATAAATAAATAAAACAATATTGTTTCTTTCAGTGAAATGGGTTCGACAGCTGTACTGCGTAAGGCCGCCAAAAGACTCCTAGCAAGTAGATCTTACACAGTTAGTCTCTCGGCTAGTCAAGCTGGCTGGACTCAAGACTTTGTCGTGAAGTCCAACCTCAAAGAAATAAGCGTACCTAACCGAACTGCTGCTCAACATATTTGGGAGAATTTGGACAAATGGGCCGATAAGACTGCTTTGGTGAGTTTCCTACAATAGGAAGCAAGTGGAAAGGAAATTCATAACAATGTTTCGAAATTGTCTGAGTTTTCAGAGAAGAATTTCTTTTAATTATTAACGATGTAGTACAACGTTGAGACTTTTGATGAAATCATCACGTATAAGAAAATATCGCCTAGGTTACTCGTGCCTTAGTGACTATCGACATGTTTAAAAATGCCAAATAAATTGGAATATTAATAAATCAAAACGAGGAAAAAAGTATTTTGTAGCTGTTGTTGATATGCAGTTGTTAATTTTGAAGATAAATAATACAGTTCAAATTATGTTTGAAAAAACTGTATTAAAAAATCTTTGATTGCAAATGATCTAATTTCAAAGGATATAACATTCATTCGATATACCTTATGTTTACTCTGACAAAAGTTTTTATTATAACAATGATTGCTATAACAATGATATTGCTAACAATGATTGTGATTTATTATTGTCAATATTTGTCCAATAGTATAATATTATTGACTACAGATACTTTCCGTCATGTAAACCTTCCGTAATGAATGATTGAACATTTGATACCGGGCTCAAGTTATTCATAGTCATTCATTGCATTGCATTCACATTTACACACACACTCACGCATACATAAAAACACTCATACATCTTGCGTGACAAGGTAATTTATCATCTTTAGATCGGCTATTAGAGTCTGGCTAATGAAAGATAAACCTGACATTTTTTTCAAGTAGCAACACTGATACAATGTCCCCATGTAGTTTAGTTCAACATGGTGATTTTGATACTTTGTAATAAACAATTTCATAATATTTTTTTCTTAATTTCTGTCGAAATATTACAGATATTAAGTAGGTACCTAATTTTAACATTCATGAAATTCAAATACAGCGATTTCTTATAAAAGGTTCATTGTTGGAAGTTCATTGAAACTAAACATTACCTAATATTTAATTTAAAAAAAGTATCAATTCTTTTTTTTCTACTATATTCAGTAGAATATAGTAGGTAAAAAAAGGAAAAAAAAGACAATCCTTTCACAAATTTAACATTCTAAATTACTACATAAATAAAAAATATTAGAATATTTCAAGTATCAAAATGTATTTTACCTTCTGTAGACAGTATTACCAGAGATAGAATTTTTGAATTTGACGCTTTTTTCCAAGCTCATGTTTCGTGTGCCAGACTCTATATTCAGATCCTACTTTTAATCATTTTTTTACCTACCCACATTTGTTTTGTTTTATAATTTAATGGATTATGTAATGTAAGTTCGTAATTGGCTTCTTACCTGTTGGCTTCTGTTGGAAGCTACGGTGGTGAGCGAAAACCATCTGCGACGATAAGCTCGCGTGGGACCGCCGGAGCCCCGCACCGCCGTAGCCGTGACAGAAACCATACATGTGCATGCTTGCTTGCAAGGTGCATGCTTGCCTGCATGGTGCATGCATGCTTGCATGGTGCATGTTTCTTTGCATGGCACATGCTCGCTTATATGGTGCATGCTTGCTTGCATGTTGCATGCTTGCTTACATGCTGCATGCTTACGTGCTAGTTTATGCTTTGAGAAATTATGCTTAAACATATTATTCGTTGTGATTAATATGCTAAACATTATTTATGCTTTAAAAAATAATGCGTCAAGTTATTGTGCGTTTCGAGTTTATGGATTTAATACTTATGTATGACGAACGATTTTCTGCTTATTAACATTCTGCTTCGTGATTATTATGCGTCTTGATGATTATTTCAATCGAAATTATGGAATATGATTTTATGGCAATAAATTTTATGCCTCTAAATAGAGCCCTAATTGGTCATTCCACCCCCGGAATATCGCTAAGTAAATTAGACATAATGCGTTGAAAAATACCGGGACTGGAAGAGAGGCCAAATACTAACCGATTGTATTTAAATAGACCTCTATGGGTGTTAATCACAGTAAAATCTTTCGATTTATCCAATTCTATTTGATTATACGCCTGTGATAAATCAATTTTTGAAAACAATTGCGCCCCATTTAAACTCACTAACAGATCACCTATTCTCGGTAATGGATACCTATCGACCAGTAAGACGGGATTCAACGTAAGTTTGTAATCTGCGCAAATACGCAACCCCCCATCCGCTTTACGTACCGGTACTAATGGAGTGGCCCACTCCGAGGTGTCCACCGGCTCAATCATGCCGTCGCGTAGCATGGAATCCAGCTCCGCATCCACTTGGGCCTTAAGCGCGTAGGGCAAGGGCCGCGCGCGACAAAACACGGGCTGCGCCCCCTCCCGCACTCGCAGCTGGGCCTGACCGCCGGTGAAACGCCCCAGCCCCCCACTAAACAGCTCCTTATGTCTGTCAATTAACATTTTAACATCGTTATTACAGGAGTTAGCCTTTATAGATCTAGAAGGGTTTTCACAAATTTTAAAATCGTTAAAAACATGTGGAATCTCTATACCTAATTCCGATAGCCCAATAATGAGGTTGTTCCTCCGTCGATCACAAATAATTCTAGATTTTTACATTGGTTATTATAATGAACTAAAGGTTTTATCACGCCTAACGGTCTTATACAGCTACCGTCATAAAATTTAAAAATCAAATCATTTTTCTCAATTACCCCAGATTTTAAAAACTTTTCATACGTTTTTTTACTAATACACGACACTGCTGAACCGGTATCTACCTCCATTTGTATCCAAGCATCATCAACAAGCAATTTCAAACTCACCGGTTTATAACTGTTCAGGCTCAATTGGTGCAGCTGTTCCTCCAATTCTTCAGAGCTCGAATTTTCCTCCAGCTCAACATTCGGGAAGCCTTCACCAGGTTGACCCGCCTTCTTCCTCTCGCTCCGTTTCCCACATTCCGGGGACACACGCGACGTAAATGAGCCGTCTTCTTGCATTTACTACATACAAAAGATTTGTAACGGCACGTCTCGCTGCTATAACCGTTCTCCCCGCACGCCGTGCAACTCTTGTTTCCGCTGTAGTGCCACGAACGCAAGCGTTCCGCTCGTTCCCGCTTCGTCCCCACTGTGTGTAGACCTGGAGGTGTCTCCACGGACGGGGTGCTACCCTCCACCACCGCCGCATCCCTTTCAGCTGCTTCTAATGCTCCCGCCAACTTCACCGCGCCTCCGTAACTCAAATTGTCTTCGGCAAATAAACGCTGACGTATGATGTCACTGCGCAACCCGCACACCAACTTATCTCATAAATTTTCCTCCAGCACGTTACCGAAATCGCAATTTTTTGATAACTTCTACAGTTCGGTTACATAATGAGCAACTGTCTCATCATTCCGCTGTCGCCTTTGCCGAAACCGGTACCGGTTTAGGTTGAAGATGCTGTCGCAACAAGGTGACTGCGCTGTCGTATGACAATTCCGCTGGTTTTCTTGGGCTTGCTAAGCTACTTAGTAATTCGTAACTTTCATCTCCAATCGCCGTGATCAATGTAGGTAGCCACATATCTTCACCGACTTTATTGACCTTCAGGTACATCTCCAATCTTTCCACGTATAGTGACCAATTTCCCGAATGCATATCGAAATCACTTATTTTCCCGAAAGACATTTTAGACTTTTTATCCTCGTCGCCAATAAACTATTTACTTGGAGGGCAAATGATAGTACACTGTTTCGCTTGATATCTATAATCAGAATAATGTTACAGAGAAGATTATTCCATATATATGCTAATACATATGAATTATAATAAAACTACCGACCTATCACAATTACACAAATACCGACATACTACAGCTTCAACACAGTATGCAGGGGCAAATACTGCCCGAAGTAAATGTTTTCAGGTGTTGATTTATTAATTTGTCATAATTATTCCAGATCTGTGGTGTAACAAACCGTTCGATTAGTTACCACATGCTTTATAAGAAATCAAGGAATTTCGCCGCACAGTTGAGATCCAAATTTAGAGTTACCAACGGTGACGTCATATGCGTAATGATGCACAACGTCCCAGAATATGCTGTTGTCCTACTTGGTGCTATCGAAGCCGGTGCAATGACAACGACGGTTAATCCAACATACACAAGCTGTAAGTATTTTATTCGTCAACACCCGCTACATTTGCTAGCCGGGCGTTGAAATGAGCACGGGATCCTTTCAGGAGACTTATATGTCCAATAACCAAAATAAAGCCCAATAGTGCCTTCTGTGTTTATTTGTAACATTGTTCTCGTATTGTGATGCTCACTTGGGTATAAAACAAAAATATTAATTTTATGTATTGAATTCCATTATTAAATATCAATATTCTCTTTATATATTTATTCTATTTAATATTAATTCATACAAAATATTTAGATTTAGACAAAGAAACCTCATTGAACCTTATTTATTAAAAAAGTCCAAATAATGCTTATTATTTTCATCTACATTCGCACCCCGGCGCGGCACCGCAATATTATTTACCGCGGAAAATTTCACGTTCGCCTATAGAAGACGCAAGTAAAAAATAGTAGATTTTAATTTGTTTTGCATTTAGAGATTTTTTGAGGCTTGCAGAACGATCACTATGCAATTTTTATAGAAATACAAAGTGAAAAGCGCAAAAATGTCGTCTTAACTAGATAATGATATGTACTTACTAGTAACTTGCTACTAGGTAACCTATCTATTACACACCATTATATGTTTGCCTGAACGCACAACAATGAACTAGGAACACAATGCTGTAATTATATTCTCATTAAGCGATAATAATGTCACAAACTTCCTGGATCAAGTTGATATTATCAAACTTCCTGGATCAAGTTGCACTCGCAACGACGTGTGTAAACGAAAAAAAATGGCAATAAATCAATTTCGGGGAAGAGACAAAATAGATTTAGCGGCATAATTATTTTTCTTGGCTCTTCGAAAGTAGATAAATATTTTTCGTATTGTCTTACTTAAAATTTACAACATTCAAATTAATGGTTTTATGGTTATCACCTCAGTCATAATACTCGTACGTTTACTATTGGGCATAGACCTCTTCCTGCTTTAATCGTGTCTTTTTTATGATATTCTACATTCACCGATTCTTTGCACGGTGGTTAGGATCTGATACTTTTGTCTCGAGAGTGGTGAGGAAGTGATCTGATCAGCGCATTGGATTTCTGCCTCTTACTGCCGAATTTCCTGATCACTTTGTAGTTTGCCATCAGCTTTGCGTGCTATGTGATCGAAGAATCGGAAATCCCGGTGAAGATACATTGGATAGACGTGTTTTTTTCTGTCTTGAGCAGTTAAAGGATTGATTTATTGGTTCGATGCGCTGACCAAAGGAGTGGAAGCTTATTCCCAAACCACATCCCATTTAATCAAATGTATAATAATAAATCTTTATTTAAGTGACATATAGGTAATATTTTACAACATTACAGTCAGTCATTACAGTCATTACAGATTAAATATAGGAAAAATAGCCGTGAACCTGCATTAACATTTTCAGTATGTGACATCAGAGTTAAAACACTTTTATTTATATCATAGGATTACATCAAGACTCTGTTCTGGCTGTTCTACCGTTTTATCACATTTATGGATTATCAATTATAATGCTTCACAAATTAACTGTTGGATGTAAAATTGTGACACTGCCAAAGTTTCATCCAAATATCTTTGTATCCGCCTTAGACAAACACAAAATTCATCTTTTATGTGCAGCACCCCCATTAGGTATGTAATGATTAATTATTATTTGTTTGATTATGACAATTACCGTTATTTTGGAGTGACAGCAGGTATTAATAATTTTATTTATTTTATGCATTTCAGTTTTATTTTTGGGATCTTATGATGGGATCGAAGCCAAACATTTAGAATCAATAAAGAAAATTACTTGCGGAGCTGCTCCATTGCCAAAGGCGGATATTGACAGACTTTTAAATAGAGCGAAGGTGATCTAATTTATTTTCAATTATTTTCAACCAGAAGCTTATCGATGCGTATTTTTATTACACATTACATAAAAACAAAATTTATTTTTACAGAACACAGAACTTCTTCAAATGTATGGCTTAACAGAAACATCGCCTTTAGTGACTACACTTTGCCCGGGATCTCAACAGTATACATCAGTTGGAGTACCTTTACCCAGTACAGAGTTAAAAATAATTGATTCAGCTGACCATTGCTTAGGCCCAAACAAGGTAAATTTTATCTACGACGGTAATATCTATTTGAGAAAATGTGTGTAATGATGTAATGAAATATGTGATTTTCTATCAAAACTCCATTTTATACAGCTAGGGGAGCTATTAATTAGAGGTCCACAAGTCATGAAAGGATATAGAAATAACATGGAAGCAACAAAAAATTCTATAACCGAAGATGGCTGGTTCAAGTCGGGAGATTTAGCGTCTATAGATGAAAACGGACGCGTAACAATTGCTGATAGATTAAAAGAGCTAATAAAGGTTTGTGCATTGTTTGGTATCCTTAAAATCTAATTAAATATTATGCTTATGTAGCAGAAATTGTATAATAACAATAAGCATCAACACTTTAAAAGGATAACAGTATTTATCAAGAGTCGAGAGAAAGATTGATATTGAAGACAGGAAATAGGAAAGGACAGCTATCTTTTTCGTGGTCCTTACTAAATATTTTAAACTTGTAATAAAATTCATATATGTAATTTTAATGATTTGTAATTTGTGCATGACTAATTTTAGGTGAAAGGTTATCAAGTCGCTCCAGCAGAATTAGAAAGTATTATCAAAGAACATCCAAACGTGTTGGATGCTGGCGTCATTGGCGTACCAGATCAGAAAGCTGGAGAGCTGCCCAAGGCATTTGTGGTGTTGAAGGATGGCCACAACGCTGAACCTCAAGATGTTAAGAGATTCGTGGCAGAAAATGTTTCAGAATATAAAAGACTTAAGGAAGTGATATTTTTAAATAACTTACCAAAAAATTCATCTGGGAAGTTATTAAGAAGGGTATTGAAAGAACAATATTCGTAAGCTAAATAATAAAATTATCTATTAACTACGTGCTAGCATTTTTTTCGCCTACAAGAAAATTTACTTCATCAAAATACTCGAAAGATAGATACAACCGGCTTTGCGATCGTTGAGTTCAGCATGCCAGTTTTTTACATACGACAGGGAAGTTCTTGACCGTCATCTCATCTGATGGCAAGTGGGGATAAGGTCGAAGACGAAAGCGAGCTTCGCCTGGTCTCCTCAACAACTGAGGAACTGGCTATCTTATCTCTAATCATCGGAATACAACAATACTATTATAGCCAAGTTTGTCGCCATATACATTGTTATTATGGCGACAAACTTGGCTAAGACGATGGTAGCTAGCCAGGCGGGCTCAGAAGTCCTACCACCAATCAAACTAAGCAAAAAATTTCTACCCCCATGGGGAATCGAACCCCGGACCGCCCGATCAACACCCGGTGCTCTCAATTACTAGACTACGAATTGGAAGCGGTTAAGGTATTTTACACAACGCGTTTAGTGCTGTTTTCCCTTCACTGCTAGAATAGCTGGATCCATAATACATGATAACTTTTTTTCTTATGGCGTGACAATGCAACTACCACTAGTTGTGTTTATACATCATATTTTTGAGAAAATGCAATGATTAAGAAATATACCTACAAAAAATTTTTTTACAGCCCAGTAAAATAGGTCCTAATTCTGACGCCTATATATAAGTCACAGTTGGAAGATTTTATTATTGCATTGTCACGCGATATACCTACATATGCATGCAAAATTTCAGCTCAATCTGAAACCCGGAAGTGGGTCAAATTTAGCTTGCAAGATTTCATTACAATACAGACACGGAACAGTTGAAAGTAAATAGAAGCTTGAAAATTATAAAAGAGTACAAACTCTCAAGGGCCTTCGGAGTCATCCTTACACTGTATCCTCCTTTTCACACCGTACGTACCAAGAAATTCCAAGATTCCTTCTTCTGTCGTTCATCCCACACTTGGAATTCTCTACCTGCGCACGTGTTTCCTCCATCCTACAACATGGGTTTCTTCAAAAGAGGTGTGAAAAAGCATCTTTTAGGCCAGCAAGGGGCGGGCAGGTAGGATAGTGGATGTCGTCCCTCCTCTATCTGTCAACTCATTTGGGCCTCTTTACCGCCTAACATCATGCGGGAGGAGATTATTTGCCTGGCCCTCCATAAAAAAAACTTGTATATTTTTTACAGTTATTTCCATCACTTATCAACAGTTGGATATATTTTTCAAATGCACTAAAACTCATTACTTATTACTAAAATAATGTCATTTAATGCTTGCAAATTTTATGCAAAATATTCATCGCCTCATACAGTAGGTAGGTACTCGTAGCTGAGTAACATTCCATTGGTCTATAGATAAGAACACCCGGGTTTTTATTTTATGTTTATATTGACATCAATGTATTAATCTTTTATGTTTAATGATATAATAACTTGATATTCAAACGATTACGAACGTAAACTAATATTCAGTGAGAGCAGTGCGAGAATGGAGTAACGTGTTAATTCTGGTACGGCGTGGTATTTTTCAAAAGTTAAGTCACAGATAACATAATACTGGATATTTGCACCGTATATTACTGCAACAGGTTTGTATTGATTAATTTATTCGACAATAAAGATTTATTTTGAGAGCGTTTAGTAAAGACGAAAATTACATTATTATGAGGCTTGAATTATCAGTAGATTTTATTTAGTGTTTTAGAGTTACTAATTAATGTAACAATAATATAAAAAAAGATGTTGAGAAGAATGCTAACAAACCGAATCAATTCAATGCGTCGGTGCATTCAGTACAGCGTGTGGACTTCTGATAATATCGTAAAAAGTGAATTCAAAGATATTACTCTACCAACAGAAACTGTTGCCAACCACATATGGGAAAATGTGGAAAAATGGGCCGACAAACCAGCTTTGGTACGTATAAAGGACTTTTTTTAAATTTATTAATTATAAGTTACATAGACTTTGTTTCCCTTTAACGAGGTTCTGTATTGCAGTTTTAATGTAACTATACCTCTGCTACTACATCAACCTACCTGGGTGACCCGTGCACAGCAGTGCATGGTTGTATATGAGCTGATAATGATGATGACAATGATATTGCATCTTCACTTAATCTGTATTTTCTCTCTTGAAATTTTCAATTTCGCATTGTCCTTGTCATTCTTCAAGGTCCTTTGCAATCCTACGAGTATTTCTCTGTACAACTCGTGCGGTTAAAGAATGGGATTAGAAATGGCGGCGCATGTATTCACTTCTCGCTCGCACAGTATTTCCGTCTATACTCACACTCGTGGGTAGCTGACGGTACCGGCGCTATTTCTAATCCCATTCTTTAACCGCACGGGTTGTAGGTTCCAAAATTATAACATTTGGTTCTTTCTTAGTGTATACTTGCAGACGAAGCTGAAGATGTTGTTAGCAATTTTTTTTTAACTAGCTGTGCCCGCGACTTTGTCCGCGTGGAATAGTAACTTTTGTTGAAGTTGATAAAAAGTAGCCTATGTTATACCTTATATAATTAGCTATTTATTAGTGAAAGTCCCGTCAAAATCGGTCCAGCGGTTCCGGAGATTAGCGGGAACAAACAGACAGACAGACAATTTTTTTTTTAATTGTGTTTTTGTTATTGGTACCCGATAATACATACCCATTTAGTAAAAACTTGTTATTTTTATATTACAAACAGACACTTCAATTTTATTTATTTGTATATAGATGTAGATTAGTTGACCTGGCGAACTTAGTACCGTCATATTTTTTTTCTTGAATATTGACAGTATGAATAGCTTGACATTATGGCGTATGGTCTGTTTGAAGTCATCAACTGGATCTCGCGCTCACTCATATCCAGAGACTCATAACTGACTTGAGGACCCACTCATAACCATGGTGATGAACTGAACGACAATCTGACAATGTTTTGTTAATATATTGAAGATCTCTCAGAGTCTTAAATCTCATGCGCTCATCTCATTTCAAATTATGAGATTTAAAACAAAAATCTGATTGATTGTTTAAATTTTCTTTTATACAATCCATGTCCTTACAATAACGAACACACAAAAAAGAATTATCTACTTTATTGCAGTCGCTCGGAAGTTATGCGTGTGCATACATTTCGGTGATTATTTTTTATTTATATATACAAATACATAAATTAGGCACATTCTTTTAAAAAAGAGCGAGAGTATTAGCTATCAAAACATTTGAAGTCACTAAGTCACTATTTCCGACTGAAATGTTCACATAATTGTATGTGTCTAAAATGCAAACACTGATGCTGTATGTTTTATTGCACTCTTCTGGGAACCCTAAGCCAATTCAACTGAATTGAGGGAACGCTTTTAGACCTGCTGTTTTTCGCTGCAAGTTTTTAAAACCAGAAATATTCATTTTTATTTTCAATGTTGTTTATTGTAGTAGACCTAAAGAACTTTTGACGTGAACAACATAGGTAAACAGACTCAATTCATTCTAATCGAATCGACGAATCCTCCACAGATAATATCTTCATTTATATTTTATTTTATTATTCATCATCATCATCATTCATCAGTTCAGTCAAGAGACGTTCGCTGTTGGACATGACCTCCCCAGGGATCGATCGATCCCGTGCCTCCCGGCATCCAGCGGCTTCCTACAATCTTCACTATTTCATCGGTTCACCTTGTGGAGGGCTGGAAGTCATCAAACCTGAGCGCGAGATGATTCGTGATGACTCTCGAGAACAGCTTCTATACATGACTCAGGAACGTGAAGGGTCTGTAGTTTTTCAACTGGTCCTCTCGCCTTTTTGGAAGAAAAATGCCACCACGCCCATGCGTCATGCTTTAGGCGTTTTGCCTTCGAGTATGACGGAGTTAAATAGCCTCTGCAGTGCTTTTCGGTCTGGTAGTCTACCCGCATTCAAAAGCTCAGCTGTGACTCCATCATTACCCGGCGCCTTGTTGTTCTTGACCTGTTTGAGAGCCACACTAATCTCGTACAGGCTGACATCCGAGATGCCTTCGGTGTAATGCTGGATCAATTTGGCTCTAAAATCTGTAGCCTGAATAACAGGTGCTTGCAATGTTGCGTAAAGCTGTTCATAGAAGCGTTTTATCTCGACCATAAGCTCAATTCGGTATGTAATGACTCTGCGCTCCTTTGTCTTCAGTTTCGTCAGCAGACTAATTGAGAGATATCTTGCGAACATTTTATTATTAAATGCCATAAATTAATAATTTAATCTTGTCAAATGTATAAAAAATGAAACTTCGAAGAGACTTCGAATACCTTCAATATTTTCGTAATATAATATTTTAGGTTTGCGGTGTGTCACATAGATGCATCACTTACCATCAACTTAGAAAGTACTCCAAAATATTTGCTGCTCAGCTAAGAAACAAGTTTAATTTAGCTGAGGGTAGTGTAGTACTGATTGTGATGAAGAACATACCTGAGTTTGCTATAGCAGTCCTAGGGGCTTTTGAAGCTGGTGCAGAAGTGACTACTGTAAATCCAGCATATACAGTATGTTAGTATCTAAAAACTAGAAGTGTAGTTTTTTATTTACTATCATATAGTTAAGAAAATAAATTTTAATATTTTCAGACGAAGTTCAAAGACATATTACGCTATCCGAGCCTAAAGTATTAATAGGAACACATGATATCGTACCATTATTAAATGAAGCATTAAAACTATTTGACAAATCGCTTCCCATAATTACGTATTCTGACAGTAGCACACCACTAAAACTGCTTCTTTTAAAGAATTAATCGAAGATCTGTATGCCAATGTTGATGTATTGAAAAACGCTTACACTTCCACAACTCCAACCAGACACCCTTGTGAATGTGTTAGAACGACACAAAATAAGCATTTTATACGCTGCACCGCCGCTAGGTAAAATTGAATTAAGTAATCAAGATACTATGCTATATATATAGTTTCTGTGTTCCATGTTCGAACGTTCCGTCGTTTAACATTAAATGGAGCGAGAAAATTAAATGCGTTGTCTTCATACAAGTAGATGAAAAATTATTTACATTTGTTAAGCACTACATTTATGGTTATTTCAGTTCTCTTTCTTGGTTCTTATCTTGGCGTCAAGGAGCACCATTTGAATTCAATAAAAACAATAATGTGTGGTGCTGCACCACTTCCCAAGACTGACATTGAAAATATTTTCCAGAAAGCAAAGGTAAAAATATCAGTTCTTTTAAGTTTTGATTGAACAAATTGAGTCGTTTTGTAGTGCTTTTTCTTGCTGAATTGTAGAAATATAGGGAAATCTTAAAGTTAAAGAAAAAAAAAACTTATTCCTTTAGTCCGATACAAAATGAAAAGCTTTATTCTTCAAGCTGAAAACAAAAAGAACTGACTTTTGAAGTCTCACTGTAGCTTTTCAAATTAAATTCACACGGAAAACAGAAGAAATACCTATTGATTTTATTCGCAGAAATGAATATAAATACTTTATGATCTTCGAATCAATAACAAATTCCTTCGGTCGATGTCTCACAGACTAACCAGTTCGGAGATCATAACATAGACGAAAGACGCGTTCAAAGACTAGGGTGAAAAATGGGCGCGTTCGTTCACCGAATGTTAAGCGTCGTATTGGCGACGGAACCTGCCCTAAAACCAAATTCATTTCATAACATGTGTGTCATGATGTGTCAAGTCAACATACGGATCTTTCGAAATTCTACAATATGCAATAAGTATTTCCAGCCAAAGTTATAAGTTTGGTTGGAAAACAAAACGTAATGTAAATTAACCATAAACAAACTGTGAATGCTTTCCAAATTCTATTCGACGAAACCATAATTATATGATCTGTAGCCTTAAGTGTACTTTATTATGATATGTATCTAAAAATGATCAAAACAAACGGTCTAAATGTCAAATTCCGAATTTTGAGAAAATCAACCCACCTAAAGGGGAGCACGGGATTTTGGGCGAAAAAAAAACTATCTTTGTAAATAAGGCCAGGATAAACGCGAGATTTATTTTGTTTATGCAAAAAGGGAATAATGACCAAAGATAATTGCAAATGTCACTGACGTGACGTGAAACGACGTTGACGTTGACACTTGACATTGTGAAATTAATTGACAAAGTTATTGTAATTATGATTTTAGTTGTGAAATTTGTGTTAAAACTACAGTGAAACCAAAGTGTTTTTGCAAAATTAGTGTTTTATGAAATTTTAAGAAAAAACGGTGTTACAGTTTCTTCCACAGCATATAGAATTTCTTCAAGACTACGGCTTAACTGAAACATCTCCATTGGTGACAACCTTTGAAACTGGATATAAAAATTATTCTTCAGCTGGTTTACCTATTCCTAGTACTAAATTAAAAACAGTTGATCACGATGGAAAAGTCTTGGGCCCAAATAAGGTAAATATATGGAAAAATAAAATTATTTATATTTACACTTTTGAATTTATTTGAAAATATAATAAAATTACATTTTTTTACTTTTTAGATAGGGGAGCTGTTAATTCGAGGACCACAAGTTATGAAAGGATATAGAAAGAATCCAGAAGCAACCAAAAAAGCAATTACAAACGATGGCTGGTTCCACTCAGGCGATTTATGTTCTATAGATGAGAATGGTTACATAACAGTTATTGATAGACTAAAAGAACTTATAAAAGTATGTAGAAATTATTGATATAGATATTTGTTTATATTTCAATAATATTTCTTTGTATTCGCAAAATATTTAAATATTTCATAACTACACTCATTTGCAAAAAAACGGGCGGTTTTGATTTTCATTCATCTTTAAAAAGATAAAATACAAAAAAAGTTTCAATCGTTTGTACACGTTACTGGCCGGTTTTAAAAATGCCGTGGTATTTAAAAAAAAATCTAAATTCAAATTTTCATTTGATGCTCATTTTTACAGAAAACCCCTTTTTATCCTACATTTTTGGCGCAAAGTTCCAGAAGTTAACATCGACTTTCATAACTTTTATTCAATTTTCATCGATTAATTTCATATCCTTGACTGGCAAAGATTTATTTATTGCTGTTTGGCTGTATCAAAAATGGTAGATAAAGTGGTAAAAGCTACCAAAATTATCGCGCTGCTTGAAGAGGGTCGCAGCCAATGCTTCGTGGCTAGGAGGCTAAATGTTAGTCGCTCGACGGTCCAAAGGACCTGGCAGCGATATCAGGAGACTGGTTCCGTCGAGAGAAGGCCTGGTTCTGGAAGAAAACCATGTACCCAACCACGGGATGATCGTTTTCTTGTGAGTCGCGCATTGAGAAATCGCAAATCTTCGTATGTGGATCTTAAGAACAACCTCCAAGAAGTAATAAATGTGCATATTAGTCTATGGAAAGTCAGGAGGAGGCTTCTCGCTGCCAATCTAAGCAGTCACCGCCCGGCCCGCGGCCCCAAATTACTCCGTGAGCACCGAGTTCACAGACTTAGGTTCGCTAGAAATTGTGAATCATGGACTCAAGAAGATTGAAATAGGGGTTTGTTCTCTGATGAAGCCAGGATATCTCTGTTCGGTGAAGATCGACGTCGGCGAGTGCTAAGAAGACAAGGAGAATGCTTTGCAGAGGCATGTTTCGAAGAAATCACACCTTATGGTGGGGGCTCTGTTATGTTTTGGGCAGGAATAAATTCAATGGATCGTACAGAGTTAGTCTTCATTGAAAACGGCTCACTGGCTGGGCATCGATACATAACGGAAGTTCTAATTCCTGGTGCACAACCCGCATTGGCCGCTCTAGGTAAAGACTCGATTTTTATGGACGACAATGCCTACCGATCTCGCGATGTTAAAGCGTATGTGCAAGAGGTCGGCATTCGTCGTTTGGATTGGTCAGCTCGAAGTCCCGACCTCAATCCCATAGAGCATGTCTGGGACGTTCTGAAACGGCGTGTGAACTCAGTACAACCAGCTCCGCAGACCATCAGAGAGCTGAAGAATGTGATTACTGCGGAGTGGGAACGTATTCCGCAAGCAAGTATCCGGGATATACTCGCTAGCATGCCCAGACGAATTCAAGCTGTGATTTTAGCTAGAGGGGGTCACACTCGATACTAAACATTTATCTGCTTTTACTTTATTAAAGAAAAACAAACAAAAAAACTTTTTTATTTTTACTTCATGAGCATATGCACTACTAGCGAACATACACTACTAGTGAGGTTTAGCATTATTTCCCATAAATTGTATCAAAATTTTATGAAATACTGATGAAAACGATTATTTTCTTATTAATTTACCAAATTGTGAGGATACAACTACCTATAATTATCAAACAAAGCAATATTAACATTTGAAATGGTTCATTGCTTAGGTGCCCGTTTTTTTTTGCAAATGAGTTTATAACAAAATGTCTAGTATAGTTGAGCAAGGTGACTGGCGGTTTATGACGGCTTCTCCATATGATCGAAATATCGCATAATAACTACATGATATCTTCATCATCGTCCTTTCAGCCAAGTAATGTCCAATTTTGGGCATAGGCTTCCTCCTGGGATCTCCAAACCGATCGGTCCTGCGCCTCCCGCACCCATCCGCTTCCCGCGACTTTCACCACATCGTCGGTCCCACTTGTGGGAGGCCTCAAAGCTGCGTCTTCCGGTACGCCGCCTGATAAGGCCGCATAATATATTTTAATGATGAAAAAATTATGAATAAAATGGAAACCTAACAGGCAAAAACAAGTATTTAATCGCTCTTCAATCTTCTATAACTTGGAAACTGTACAGTTTAAAAAAGTCTTAATGCCAGAAAAAAGTTTGAATCAAATTTTGAATTTATTTATTTAATTTTTTTTGCACAATAAAAATTTTTTGCGCCAGGTAACTTTTGGGTTAAATGACTTAAATGTACAAAAAAGAGCAGTCCTTTGATTATTTTAGTTGAAAAACTTGAGAATATGACTTTAATGAATCGAAGTTAACTTTCTTACAAATGCTCTTTATTTCAACTATTTATGTTCTGTGGCCTAGGACTAGTTCCACTTTAAAGCTCATCAGTAATATTATGGAATCTAGAGAAAAAAATACGAAAACATAAGTAATCCTAATAATAAACTCTACTTGAACTCGACTCGACATTAATAAACTCGACTTTAAATATTATTCTACGCGTTACCAATATTATTTTCAGGTAAAGGGATTCCAAGTAGCCCCTGCCGAGCTAGAAAACATTATTAAGGATCACCCAAGTGTTCTAGATGCAGGTGTGATCGGTGTTTCCGACGAAAACGCGGGGGAACTTCCGAAAGCGTTTGTCGTATTAAAAGATGGATGTAAATGCCATGCTCAAGACATAGCTGGCTTAGTGGCAAAGTACGTTGCAGACTATAAAAGACTAAAGGAAGTTGAGTTTGTGGAGAGATTACCGAAGAGCCTGTCAGGAAAACTGTTAAGAAGAGTGTTAAAGGAAAATTTCTGAGACTGAACTGTGTTGTTAGTGATATAAATATGTTCAGTTATATACTAATAATCTAATTACTTGTTACATAGTAAGATACTCTTTGTTAATGTATAATTTAATTCTAACTTCTTAAGTTTTTTTTTTCTAAATAATTCATACGTCACTTTACAGGCTACATTTTCGAAATTATATATAATTGTTTATTTAATGTATGAACTTTCTTTCAAGGAATATATTATTGAACTTTACTGATTACTGAATTATCTATAACTCTTTGCAAAATGAATAGGCACCATGCCTAGAAACGAAACATCATTAGGACTATTTTATCTTTCCTCTGTAAGTTCCGTTCCGAGATGAAAAAAAAAATTAAAATGAAAAATTTTATCAACTTTAAAAACAAATGAATGATGATTCTTAGCTATTAATAGTGATTTATGTCTAATTTGGCTTTACAATGTAAAATAATATTAATGCAGTTGAAATTTCGTTTAGTTTGGGCAAGTCCTCGATGCAATGGCCCTGGCATTTGATAATGGCAACAATACAGTATTTTATAGACGCAGGTTCGGATCCTGCACTAGGTGAAAATTTTTCTTCAATTGATTTATTCGCTTTTCAATTTATCTAGCATTTTTAAAGAAAATGCAAAGTTACGAATATAAAATTCAATCATTCCCGGTATTTAATGAAAAAGTTAAAAATTTATAAAAGGTGTATTTAAGAGTAGCTACACATAAATCATTTGTCAAGAGTGCAAAACTTAGGACTGAGATTTTTTCTTAACCATGAGAAGGGCCCAAAGCTACTCGGGCCTGCGAGGCCTGGGGGCTGCGAGACCCTTACATTAGTTTATAAGTCAAAGCTTCTTCCTGTTCTTTGCATTATATTCATTTCGCATCATAGTTTATTTTGCAATCAATTCTGTAATATATATTTTCTCCTTGTACTCTGTTATTACCACCATCTCACTTTTCTTTTCGTTACTAGTCCCTCTTCTGTTTTCTTGCTATCTATCCTATTATCTATCTTCTTTTCTCTACTTTTCCCAATCTCTTTATCTGACACTTAGTCATCTCGAAGTCCTGAGCTAAGGCAAGGGGATCTCCACCTAAACACCCCCATTCCCGAACAAAACCAACCACCAAATAATCAATTAAAATTGAAGAAAATATATTTTAAATAAATACTTAGGTAATATCCCATTACTCAGTAGCTAGGTATATTACCTAATAGCCTATAGCTTTTTCTTCTTTCTCACAACACGTTTGTATTCTCAACTTTGCCAGCTTGGTTCGAGTTGAGGAGTCCACATTGTTAAAAACTTGCTGTATCTCTGGAAACTTTAAAGTGTTAGGTCACGCTCTTTCTTAACATCCGAAGTTTTGCGATGTTCGAACTTTTACCCTTTGCTTATTTGACAAGCTTGTGTCTCAGACTACTATTCACAAATATTTTTCATGTGACTAACATTTCTTCCTTTTCTTTCACACGTAAATTGACATTTCAATAGAATTGACTTATTCTTAAAGCAATTTATAGTCATTATACAAAAAATCAAACTATATAATATAAGGTTTGAAGTTCCGTATTCATTCGATAAAATTTTAACGATGTTCTATGTTCTATGTTATCGGGGTCGGTTTCCGCACTTAATCCTTAAGGTGGACCATTGTACGTGAAATTTTAACGATTAAAAGATATTTAAATATTTGATAGATTTTTAAGTTATTACAATAACGAAACGTTTCCTTTGTGTATATTTGTTAAAACAGAGAATAGGTCGTAGCCTATTTTTTTATACCCCTAAGTTACAATGGTGGCCCTTTACAGAATTTTTTTTTAAATTATTATGGCGGATCGTAGTTCGTGGTCACAGCATATAGAGGAAAAATAGTTACATTGTTTACGTAAAATTTTATTTCATTTCAATATACTCGTACTTACTTAATTAGAATTAACATATAAGACATGTAACCCAATCTATTCATATAATTCAAATTTGATCAACACTCAATCAAAAGAACATTTATAAATATAGTTGCTGATGTTACTTACTTTGACTGTGGTTGGTTGCTTATTTTAGAACAATTACATTTAAATTGACCAAAAAAGAAATTCCCCTTAAGCTGCAAAATACGATCAGCTCAAACACTTTTTCAAAAAAGTGAAAACTTGAGCAAATACATTAAATTCGAAAGCACACCGAAGCTATTAGTTGTTCAAAAGTCGCCGTACAAAATAATCACATTACGAGATTGCCCTGACAAAGAGGAAACCATTTAAGTCTCAGTGTTTTCGACGTTCTCAATTAAAAGCTTGTACGAATTTACACCGTTCGTATCTACTTCGGTAATTTCTTAACTGAGCTTCATTTATAGCTTTAATACTATGTTATTACCAAGATGATAATGATGAGCAATACAAAAACGTCTGAAGGCTTGATAATGTTTTATTAAAACCTTATAAAAATAATAGTGAAGCATAGTATATGTTTATACGTATGTCCTGTAATGAACATACATAAAATATTTGCACGTTAACAAACGACACAATATTGGAATCATTGGAATCAGCTATGTTTATTAACTATGTGACCATATTTTGACAGATAATAATTATGATTTGTTATTTATAAATCATTTAATTTTGCCAAAATATATGATCTGAATTGCGTTGCGGACAAACTTAGATTGCGTTTACATTCGATTCACAATTTGCCGTAAACATTATTTGCATCACAAAAAAATAACTTTTTATTTGCTTTATATCGCCATTTCTTAGCGGCAATATCTTTGATAATATCTACAATAATTTAAAGTTCAACGTTGTTTCAACATTGCTGTGTGACTGTGCCCCCACCGATCTCTCCAACAATCCTAGGTTAACCCGTCGCCATTTCTGAAAGTATAATGGGAATCTCGGATTTAACTAAAGTTTTAATTAGTTGCAATAGTGAATTGGAAAAGTACGTTCGGGGTGTTCGGAAAACGGTGGCCATATTTGAAATTCAAATATCACCATTATGCGTATTATTCCCAATTAAAGTGTGGCCTGCTGGATATTCCAACCTTTTCGAATTTATGGGGCAGAAGTGATTTTATTATAGGGCATTTAGTTTGTTAATAATGTAAGATTCATCATTTTTACAGTGTTAAATAATTTATAAGAGTAAGTTGCAGTGGATATTTTCGTCGTCAAAGGTTTTGTATCTTACGTAATTTAACTTGTCTTTATTACCATCATTATCGATATTTTTATACATAATAGTTACACTTTTAATGTTTGTTAGAATTTTGAAAAAAATACACGGGTCTAAGCTCATTTAAACCGTTTTAACCACTACAAGAACACTACAGGAAAAAACATAGTTGTATCTCAGAGGACAGAAACATGTCGATTTTATTCCTCTAATTCCAATAACTTCATTAAGATCGAATCGCTATTGCGCTTAAAAGATGGAAAAAATCGCTACCAGAGATAGATTATAGCACCAATTACAGCCAGTCAGTTGCAGCGTGTTTCTCCGTATCTCCAACTTAAGCTGCAGCAAAAAGTTTGGATACTGCGGAGCGCGGGCTGCTCTCTGACTGACAGTAATTGCTGCCGCCACGCCGCCTCAAGCCTTCAGAGCTTAAAAGCCTGAAGCGTTTTACAGCTTGCTAGAAGTGTTAGTATTCTTACACGTCTCATTTGCAAATATTGGTAAATATAACCTTTCTGTCTTTATAAGAGCAGAGATTTTAGTAGAAGCAGACAGCACAAGTTATCGTTACAACGAGCAAACTAACTAGATAAATATTTTTATGTTACAGTAATCCACATTCGAACAAGCGATCGACTCCACTTAGGTTTGTAAGCACAAGTTGCTTACAAACCTAAGGACGATTACAAATTTCCAGTAGTATAAAAGAGCAGATCACAGCAATAAACTACCTCAATTTAAAACGCTGTATGAACACGAGGTAGCTTATCTATATCCGAGTGCTGAGACACATTTCACCGATTTCTTCGAACGTTCATAATGAGTTGCGCATTTAGTGGGGACATACACGCAGACACCTGTCTCAAGTCTGAATCAAATCGGACTGAGCCACATTTTGCTACTTTCTTAGAACGTTCTTTATGAGCTATGCATTCAGTGGGAACGTGGACGAAGACACTATTCAAACTCTGAATCAAATCTTTCTCTGCGGGCAAAGCTGCATTTGTATCTTATGTGTGTTCAAAAGATTCGATTCGACTTTCTGATGTTCTTTATAAGCTTGCAGTTTTAGTGGGAGAATCGTCGAAAACACTGTCTCAAATCTGAATTAAATCTATCACTGCGAGCTGAGTCACATTTTGTCAATTTGATGGAATGTTCTTTATGAGCTGTGTGTTTAATGGGAACATAGCCGTAGATGTTGTCTTAGCTCTGAGTAAAATATGTCGTTGCAGCTTGAGCCAAATTTTGTCAGTTTTTTGGCACGTTCATTATGATCCGCGCGTTTAGTGGGAATATACCTAGATATATGATCTCAACTCGTCATTTTATATTGACATTGAAACCTCTATACAATTATGATACCAATGTTTGCGTTTTTGATTAAATTGGCTCACTTTGCCTCAAGTCGAGCAGCCACATCATCGTCTTCACTTAACCTGAAGGTGATAAATATATTCAAAGTACAGTACTGGCTTATAAAAAAATCTTATGCAATGGCTAATAATAACCACTGATTCGTGATTTAACGCTAGATATCGGGGCGGTGATCAAGAATCCTTTCCCGTGTACATAAAAGTCGGGTCGTGAACAATATCTCAGTCAGCTTAGAGCTTCTCCGGTGAGTGACGGTAATTGGTGGTGGGGGCGCGTCGCCTCGACAGTTTTTTAATGGCGCTGCATCGTACGCAGTTGGCAGGTCTTCATGCAAATGTAATAGCCACTGTAATAAATATGGGGAAGAAAATAAGTTTGCCCGATCCAAGCAGTCACAATTGCGCTTCAAGCGAGTGAAGGATACACTCCAGGTCCAGACTCTTGCATTCACGACACCTCGTCTAGCTTCCAGTATCGGCCGTTTCTGATCTTAAAAAGTATAGTTATATTTAAATTTAAAAATGACTCAATCAAAGACGTCGCCAGCAAGCCTAAATCATCACAACTCGTACACGTCCCCACCGAGGGGCTCGAGCCTACCCCAGGTTAAGGTGTTTAGGCTTTACTCAACCCCGCTAGCCCAGTACGGTTTGGTCGACTTCACATACACCTTTGAATTTCTTCGCAGATATATGCAGGTTGAGTTACCGACTTATTTTTGAAAAACATTTCTTCTATGGTTGATGATATTGAAGTAATCGCATGTCGAACCCTAGGATAGGACCGAGTTAAGTGGTATGCCAAGAGAGAGGCCATACGCAGCAGTAGGATAAAGAAGACCGTGAATGACAGAGTATTCTTTTTTCTTTTTTTTTTTGATCCCCTTTTATGGCAATTTGTTAATTATGCCAGCAGAGTATTCTTTAACGGCCTTATTAATAAAAATTTTGTTAAAAAATTAACATGTCGGCTGTCATATGTCAAAATAAGACAAAACACGGAGTAACTAATCCGAGGAGTAAAATTTTTATTAATAAGGCTGTAAGGGTATAGAGTAATAGCTTAGTTGTCTACTAATCGAGACCTTCTAGTTCGGGTAAGTATAAAGGTGCGAACAAACTGGGCTTATGTGATGCCACGCCACGTTATGTGATTGGTTGCGTTAACGACGTCACGTGAGCTAAGTGTGGTTCTAAATAATGATTTTTCATACATTTTCTATTAAGACCGATGTCTTCTGATGGACGTAACATCACATAAGCCCAGTTTGTTTGCACCTTAACCCGGTCCGTAATCTTTCTGTGGTCGAGTGGAGTTTAGGTGAAGCTCGCTATCATCTTCAACTTAATCGTATCTTACCATAAGGTGAGATACTGGCGACTTTTTAGTAGAGCTTACATAGTTATGTATCGGTTTGAAGTGTAGGTAACACAGGCAGTGAAATAACTAGGTATAATATTAGTCCAGTAGTGGAAGAAGTTTCAGTTATGAAATTCTTAAAGTTTCCAAATTTTTGATATTTTATGTAATACATATTTAAGAGTTATTTTGCAAAAAGTTAGAAAATTTTAATGGCTGCTTTAGGTAAAATTTAGGTATTTATATAATTCGTAAAAAAATCTGTGATTGTAAAATTTAAGTGGAAGAAATATACAGGATCTAGTATGAAATAATGATATCATAATACTATTAAGTTTTTAGAAATGTTATGTACCTGCTTCATACCGAAACTAAAAAATGCTTATAACTTTGTCAATATAAAATTTAAGTTTCTGATATTGGGAAAATAGTAATAAAACTTACTACCGAATTTCCTTATGAAAGATTAGAAATCTAGAATTTATGCTTTCTTAGTAATTCAGTTTTTTTGTCATATTTGGTCTAATATTGTATTTAAGTTTTTAAAGATAATACCACTTCATCACAATAATGCTATTTATAACTACGCAAAAAATTAGAAGTGTAACATCTTTGCAAAATAAATTATAACAGATATTAAGTTATACGAATAAAGTGACCTACAAGCGAGCGCGGCACCGCGCGCAGGCACAAATAGTGCACGCACCGCTCCGCGCAACAAAAAACTATCGGATGTCCGCGTAAGCTACGTTTTAGCGTGCACAAATAAGGCACAAATGCATAGGCTAGCCTCACATTGCATTATCGGAGACGCATTTTTGAAATAATAGAATTCAAATTCACTATTTTTGAATAATCAATACGTGCATTCTGTATCGAGTGGGTACTATCTACTCACTCGTCACAGAATACACGGAATGTGGGAAACTTCGAAACTACGAGTACCTACTTAACCGATTTTGAAGAAATTTGGCTGACTGCATGTAGGTAATTTGGTCCAACCTCTTATAGAAGAATAATTTTTATCTTGATTATTGACGTCAACTTTTATTATTGCGTTAAACCTTATTATGGCGAAACGTGGTTCGCGGGAATTTGTTTTTAATGACAACACTGAATGCGAGTGATTTAAAAATATTTTAAATTGGCAACAGTAGAAAATAATTCGCATATTCGTTTTTGAATTCCAGGTTCACTTCTGTGAATCATTATTCAAAAATGCGTCTCCAGAAGCTTGATAGTAACTGTAACAAATAACATCGTCTAATGAAATCAATAATATTGAAATCATTTAGATAAAAATTTACATCTGCATTGTATCTAGAGCATACAAAACCGGTCCCGGTTCCAGTTTTTTGAAAACAGAACTGGCAGATATAATTATTATTTTCATTACTATTAATTTCAACCATATACAAATTAAAAGCATAAGATGTTACGACAAGGAACACAAAACACAATTTTTAGGGCGCTTGCGCACTCATACGTATTCGGTTCGTATTCGATTCGTGTTCGGTTTTGATCCGGTTTGGCCGGTCCTAGTGATTGTATGGACGCTTGAACACTCATACGTATTCGGTTCGTGTTCGATCCGTAATTTCTAACTTCGAGTAATCGTGAAACTTGGTGGGTGATTTTGTAACTCATCGGCAATCGACTATCGCATCGATTTGATAATTCTGTTTGATTAAAACTGATTTTTAAATGTCGTCGTCTAAGTAGTCTTGGTATATTTGTGGAATAAATCAACCAATACTTATAGGTAATGAACATAATTTCGCTCTTCTTTATTAAGTCATGCAGTCTGATAACGATTGCCGATCAATCGATGAGTTACAAAATCACCACCTTGGTAAGTAGATGTATTCTGTGAACCGCATTAAGATTTTCACACAAAAATAGAAAAAAGCAATAAATTTTGGGGGTTCCCCATACATAGAACTGAAACTCAAATTTTTTTTCATCAAACCCATACGTGTGGGTATCTATGGATAGGTCTTCAAAAATCATATGGAGGATCCTAATATCATTTTTTTCTAAACTGAATAGTTTGCGCGAGAGACACATCCAAAGTGGTAAAATGTGTGCCCCCCCCCCCCCCTGTAACTTTTAAAATAAGAGAATGATAAAACTAAAAAAAATATATGATGTACATTACCATGCAAACTTCCACCGAAAATTGGTTTGAACAAGATCTAGTAAGTACTTTTTTTTAATACGTCATAAATCCTACGGAACCCTTCATGGGCGAGTCCGACTCGCGCTTAGCCGGTTTTTTAAATATAAAATCAACTTTTTTATTACATGTATAGGTACAGGTTACGTAAAATCAACTAACACCATTAATAAAATTATTCATACTTAGATCTGTTTTAGTTCTTTATTCTTTATTGTGCATGAAATTCAGGTACCTACATAATGCAGATCACATTGCATACAAAGAAAGAACACCGAAAATCTATCTTCGAAGACGTATACACAGATAATAATTAGATACAGAACAATACAGAACTATTTCTATTTCACCCATTGACGTAATATATGTCGATGATTTCACAAAATAATTACAAATAGTAAGTCTTAAATTATCATAGGTGAATTAATCTATTTATAATTAAAATATTCCGGAGTACTATAGAAACATCTTTCAGCAAGCCGATATTTTAGTAATTTTCTAAATTTGTGATATTTGTGATTTTTGAGAGAATCTGGCAAATCGTTATATATTTTTATGCACATTATAAAACCATTGTTACTAACAACGCTAAGATTTGTTTTTGGTCTATAAAGCTTGTTTTTGTATTTCGATCTTAACTGACGATTACTAATTTCCTGGTTTTGCTGAAAGAGGCTTTGATGTTTGTGTACAAACAAACACATATCCATTATATATAAACAGGGCAATGTTAAGAGTTTATATTTTCGAAAAAATGGTCTGCAAGAATCAATTTGTCTTAATCCAAAAATTGCACGGATACATCTTTTTTGCATTATTAAAGCCCTGTCCAATTCAGTGCTATTGCCCCATAATACAATACCATATCGTAGGATACTATTTACATAACCGTTGTAGGCTGTGACTGCAGCCTCCTTATTCGTTGTTTGGCTCATTCGTCTTAAGGCATAAGTATAAATTATTAAGTTTTAACCAATCAATAGCAGAAAGAAGGGTCTTGTTAATTTCTGACTCGTAATTGCGTATGTCTGTTCCTCTAATGATAAAAGTCGTGTCATCTGCAAACAATATACATTTCTGAGATAGGGCCTTTGGCAAGTCATTAATGTATAATAGAAACAGCAAAGATCCCAGTATACTCCCTTGTGGTACACCATACTTATTTATAGCAAAGGTTGATCGGTACTTTTCTACATTTTTACTCTTTTCACAATATCTTAATATTTCAACACTTTGTTTCCTATGATATAAATATGTTTGATCCAGTCGTATGCTGGACCCCTGATTCCATATCTTTATAATTTTGTCATTAGTCGTTTGTGACAAACTAAATCGAACGCCTTGCTTATATCCATAAATATAGCAGTCACAGGAATATTATCGTCAATACAGTCAGTTATATATTTTAATGGCAATTTATAGTAGAAAACATATGTTAGAAGTGAAATGTTAAAACACCTACAGGTTATTCAAATATCAATTAATTAAGCTGGAACTTTTGCTTGTAATTCCATTCCCATATTATAACAATCTTTCCTTAGTCCTAGTTCTGTACCCTTTCCCCTATTGAATATGCTGTCTCATTCTATCGGCCCAAGGTTGCCTGGAAGAGATTGCTTTTTAGCAATAAGACCTATTTGTACTGGTCTGTTTTTTTGTAAAATATTCCATACTGTTTTTGTTCCTTTTCCATTCATTTTTTTGTGCCATCAGAATTTAAATATTCGATTTTAAAAGAAACTACTATTATTTTCTGGAGGTAGGTATTAAATTGTGGTTTAATCTGTTACATCAAATAGTTAGTAACTTTAATGTTAGAGCATGATTCCGCCATTTTGATAATGAAAGCCGGATTTTGTCTAAGCTAAGCAGGTACCTACCAAAATTATAATGTTTGGTATCAAATAGTACCAAATGAGTACTAAATTGCAGTGAGTTTTTAAAAACAGGACTACAGGAAGTGTTCCCGCCTTCTTGACGTTTATCGCACAACCGTCTCAAACACGAATCGAATACGAATAAGTACGCAAACGTTAGGACGTAAATTTCCCGTTCGGTTTTTTCACGTATCGAATACGAACCGAATACGTATAAGTGCGCAAGCGCCCTTACTATGAGACTAATCTTGAAATCGTGAAAAATATCAGCTGTTCCATACAAATGTTCGGCATCCACTGAACCTAGATGTACTTTCATCGCGAATCGCAATGTTTTCATCTGAATTAGTAATAATGTTACAGTATCTGTCTATCTGCATTCCGAGGGAGGACTTGGGGCGGCCGAAGAGCGTCCCCCAGCGAGCCACTGCGACCTGTACAGATTTTTTTTTAAAGGCTCTTAATAGGCTCACAGCGGTAAAGTAATCAATAACCTGCGTTTCTCGTATCCAGCGGTTTCTCGCAAACTTCACCAGATGTTCAGTCCCACTTTGTGAAGTGCCCACCAACGCTGAGTCTCCTGGCACGCGGCCGCCACTAGAGGACCTTTCCACCCCAACGGCTACTGACCACTGCTACTTAAGGCATTAGGCTTTAATTTTCCTGCGGTTCCCATCATTCTGTTTTGACAAAGTAAAGAAAACCCGAGCATAGCTCACTCCATTCCTCTTTGAGTGACCATAAGTCTTCTTTTGAGGTCCTTTGTAAGAGACCACGTCTCAGAGGGCCTATTACCGATCTCATGGTTTTGCAAATGATATCATATGATACCATAGTGAAAAACGAAAAATACGATTTCCGGTCAGATTTTTCATCATTTGTTCGTTATTTAATGATGACATCATTGTAATTATGCCATAGTGATGATATCATTGGAGATCAGTAATACAAAATGCAGCATTTCATGACTTCTTTGTCACAAAATTATACCATGTCATACGATGAAAGATCCATAATTGGCCTGCTGGTCCTTACATCATCACTGGCAGGTGGCAACACGCAAGTATTGAAGAGAACAATCTAGGTAGATTGTTCGAGAATATGCTGCGTAGCTCTAGCTTTTCGAACGCTGCCCAGCCAAATTGGATTCGTCGATTAATCTCTTTCTGGAAGTTTAACTTAGCGAGGTGGACTATTGCTGCAGTTAAACATATTCGTCAACAACTTTCACAGTAGAACCTCCAATATTTACAGGAGTGGGAACTACGAGTACGTGGGAATTCGACATGATTCTAGTCTTGTCCAAGTTCATTTTAAGATCGACTTTTTGGGTAACTCTACAGAGGTCTTCAGGAAATGTGCCTAGATCTTCCATGGTCTCAGTTATAACTACAATACCATCAGTGAAACGAAGGTGAGTCATGTAGAAGCCGAGCCCTCTCTAGTACCTACAAAACCTACCTACCTGAAATACAGGATGTAACGCAGCTGTGAACAGTTTCGGCGATATTACGTCGCCATGTCTCAAAACTCGCGGAAGTCGTATTGGTGTCCAGTTTTGGTCCTGAAGGCGAACTGATATAGTACTCTAAGCAATCTAAACGATTTTGCAACTTGAGTTGGAAGCGCTCGCAGTACTGAATACCTGTGGGCCTTTACATCATAGAATGGAGAAAGAGATAGGGCCTTATTCGAGATATAAATATTGATGAATTGAACTGGCCTCTCCCTCTTGAGCTAATTGACTTTGGAGCACCACTCTTTCCGCCCGGGTGGTTAGGGCATAATAAGTATCCACCGTTTCCCCTCTTAGGTACAAAGAGTATAGCGATACGGCTGGCCCGCGATGGCTCCATGCTACCACAATAGGAAGATGCACATAGAATTTTTAATTCTATTAAAAATAACTTAGTTCAGTTATTTTATAACATTAAAAGCAAGATAATTATAAGGGTTTTAAATTACCGGTAGGACAGAGAGATCCGACATGCCGCGTGACGTCAAATGTGGAATTTTCATTTATTTTTTATTGTTATAAGAAGTTTCTTCACAGTTTGTTTTGTTTTTGAATCGTGTATGATGACTTACTACATCATATAATTGTATTCTGTGCATATTGTCATTCTGTCTAGAATAGAGAATTTAATTTGCTCCTTCTTGAACTAACACCCTCGAGCCTCTACAACTTCGTCGTGACATCGCCTTACTTAGCGCCTTTTATCGAATGTTCCATGGGGAATGCTCTGAGGAGCTCTTTAACCTTATCCCTCCCTCTCCATTCCTTAACAGAAACACGCGTAAGGGCCTTCGGAGTCATCCGTACACTGTGTCCTCCTTTTCACACCGTACCAAGAAATTCCAAGATTCCTTCTTCTGTCGTTCATCCCACACTTGGAATTCTCTACCTGCGCACGTGTTTCCTCCATCCTACAACATGGGCTCCTTCAAAAGAGGCGTGAAAAAGCATCTTTTGGGCCGGCAAGGGGCGGGCAGGTAGGATAGTGGATGTCGTCCCTACTCTACCTGTCAACTCATTTGGGCCTCTTTCACCGCTTAACATCAGGCGAGAGGAGGTCACTTGCCGGGTCATACATAAAAAAAAAATCCGTTGGCTTTTTCATTACACGAAAAGCACAAGTTAGTTATAAGATTAATCCTAATCGGCTAATCTCGGCAGGGTCAAGAAATAATTTATTACTAATATGGCTCCGGATTAAATTTTACGGTCTACAAGTTTTGGTGCAAATAAATTTTTAGTCTTTCATGCAAGAGATTCTTCGCCCCGTCATTTCTCTCACCTCACTGACTGGGGGATACCAAGCGCTCGAAATCTCACGCCTTTTTACTTACTCTTCCAAGATGAAGTCCATAAATAAGACATCTCTTTTTTACCCCATATAAAAATCGTATGCTTTATTACTGATTAAGACTAATATCAGTGCAGCGCAGCGACTGCAGCGCGTAGCTACTTTCCGTTTTCGAACAATTTCGTTTTTGATTTGATTACCGCCACAAATATAAATATAAAACATAGAGTTCTGAAATTCATATATATGATATTTTTGAACGTATTATCTAAACATTTTTATTGATCTGACGACGAGATCATACTAGGAGTGGAATATTATATTCCGCATTCCAATCTCGTCAGTAGAGGCAGACGTAACCTCTGGTTCAATCGCGAGTGCGCCTCTGCTGTTGAAAACAAACAGCTGGCTTACCGCGCTTGGATCAGAGGCCGAGCTTCTAGGGATCCTAATACTAGCCTACTGAAAACAGCCTACAATAATGCCACCAAGTTGTGTAAGAGGGCTTACATTAGAGCGGATGCTCAGCGCATTGCACAAGTGGGTCAGGAACTGCTAGCGCACCCTACGGGTAGCCGTTCTTTCTGGCGCCTGGCCAAAGCTGTGCAATCAAACTTCTGCCAACCCTCGCTGCCACCGCTGAGACATGCCGATGGCTCACTTGCTCATCAGCCGCAGGAGAAAGCCGACCTCCTGGCAAAACTCTTCGCGGCCCATTCCCGTATCGATGACTGTGGTGCACAACCTCCGACACTGTCCCATTGTGGCTGCACTATGCCCGATATCCGCATCAGACAGCGAGATGTGCGGGCGGAGCTACAGTCGATTGATATTCGAAAAGCAAGTGGACCAGACGGCATTCCTGCGATTGTACTTAAGAAGTGTGCAGCGGAGTTGACTCCGGTCCTGACGCGTCTATACCGTCTGTCGTTCTCTGCTGGTTGTGTGCCGAAATCTTGGAAAGAGGCCAATGTCCAGCCGGTTCCCAAAAAGGGAGATCGTTCTGATCCGGCTAACTATCGCCCTATAGCCGTCACTTCCATTTTGTGTAAAATCATGGAGAGGATCCTTAACACCCAGCTGATCCGTTACCTGGAAGGTCACTCGTTGCTTAATGACCGTCAGTATGGGTTTCGTCCTAAACGGTCAACAGGTGACCTTCTAGCGTTCCTTTTGCACAAATGGGGTGAATCTATCGATAAGCGCGGCGAGTCTGTGGCTATTAGTCTCGACATCGCCAAAGCTTTTGATAGAGTCTGGCACAAGGCTCTCCTTTCCAAGCTTCCGGCATATGGATTGCCCGCTCAGTTCTGTACGTGGATTGCCAGCTTCCTCCACGAGCGTAGAATTCGCGTTGTCGTTGACGGCTGCGCTTCGCGGTTCGTGGCAGTGAATGCTGGTGTTCCACAAGGCTCCGTTCTATCCCCAACATTGTTTCTTCTGCATATCAATGACATGCTTTCCTTGGGAAGTATACATTGCTATGCAGACGACAGTACAGTGCATGGGGGATATCACGGAAGCTCAGGGGCTGCTCGTGGCAATATTGATAGGGAGAGGCAGAATCTTATCATTGAGCTCAACAGGACGCTGGACCTCATCTCCGAATGGGGTTCCAACAATCTTGTCGAGTTCAATGCTAAGAAAACACAGGTGTGCGCGTTCTCGGCGAAAAGGTCACCTTTCCTCCCCCCTCCTTCTCTTCAGGGCACAACCCTTCACACACAGAGTAACATCACCTTGCTCGGAATGAACATTCGCTGCGATCTGAACCCCAGAGACTACATCGAATCCGTTATAACTGCTGCCTCACGGAAACTCGGTGTCCTAAACAAGGTGCGTAGGTATTTTGCGCCGGACCAACTATGCCTGTTGTATAAAACTCAGGTTAGGTCTTGCGTGGAATATTGCTCGCACCTTTGGGACGGCTCCGCTCAGTACCTCCTCGATGCTCTGGACAGATTGCAGCGTCGCGCTATTCGAATAATTGGCGATGTAGAGGCAACTAACACCCTCAAGCCTCTGCAACTTCGTCGTGACATCGCCTCTCTTAGCGCCTTTTACCGAATGTTCCATGGGGAATGCTCTGAGGAGCTCTTTAACCTTATCCCTCCCTCTCCATTCCTTAACAGAAACACGCGTAAGGGCCTTCGGAGTCATCCGTACACTGTGTCCTCCTTTTCACACCGTACCAAGAAATTCCAAGATTCCTTCTTCTGTCGTTCATCCCACACTTGGAATTCTCTACCTGCGCACGTGTTTCCTCCATCCTACAACATGGGTTCCTTCAAAAGAGGTGTGAAAAAGCATCTTTTAGGCCGGCAAGGGGCGGGCAGGTAGGATAGTGGATGTCGTCCCTACTCTATCTGTCAACTCATTTGGGCCTCTTTCACCGCTTTACATCAGGCGGGAGGAGGTCATTTGCCGGGCCTTACATAAAAAAAAAAAAAAAAAAAAAAATAGACATAAACATGATTAATAATATTTCACTCGATACAAAGATCACTCTGTCCATTATTTTAAAACAGCTGTGAATCAGAAAATATGTATTATAAATACATACATAATAATATATGACTGAAAATGTAAAAACACATTTTATAATTTTGAAATCCAGTTTTCCAAAAATTGATAAAACGTATTAAAAAGTAACGTTTTCTTTCGATCACAGCGCGTAAGCGACATTAGAAGCTATACAATTATCAACTGTACACCCTGCAATAAAGTAACCGTCTCGTGCGTGAGTGGATTTTCTGCAAACCTAGAAGTAATCGAGAACAAACACACGAGTAGGTACGCGGCGAGTGCGAGGCTCGCGCTGGGTTAACCTAGCCGCCTGTCCGCAATTAGGTATTAGAAAATTGCGCGCTTTTATAAATTCTTTGTTTTCTTCTGAAGCCTATAACAAAATTTTCTAATTTTTTGGATTAAAGCTTTACGCGTTGGCATAGAATAGTCAACTCATCTTTAATAACTTTAATACAGTATTAGGCTCACTGCGACATAAAATGTAATTTACAAAGAAAGCTGAACTTTCATTTTTCTAATATTTTTATTACAACATTATTATATAGTCTTACAGCGTATTCAACGAATTTTAGAAACTTAAATTCAATATCGCTAAAATAAGTAACAATTTTTTACCTAACAGTATAGCAAGTATCTAAAATTTCTAAAAACTATAAAATATACAGCTGCTAACGTATAATGGCAGATGAAATCAAAATATTTCACTTAAATTTTATATTGCTGATTTTATTAAGAGATGTTGCAAATACCTAAATAATACCTAACGCCGATGTAGAAAAGTTCTAAAAAGTTGCAAAAGTGTCTATAAACATGTCCCTGACGATATATGTTAAAATAAACAACTTTAGAATTATCATAACTTTTGCGTTAAAAACACCGTCCCACTACTGGACTATATATGGGGATTGGAGTCGCTCACGTCCGTAGGTTTTACCCTCGAGACCCTACACGTGATCCCCGGGTGGTGCTAATCGAGTGACCAACTTCTGGTGGTAGGGCTTGAAAAACCCGACTGGCTAGCGATCACCGTGCGCATGACGTAAAACCCGTCAAGTGGCCATTTTTTGTCCGCGATTCGGGATCAGCTAGCGCACAGCCAGAGCTTGAGGGGTCGTTGCTGCGATTTGTGTGGTTTGTGTGGGCTTCCGTCGACCCAGTGCCAGGTTGACTGCGTTGACCCTCCGCCCAGGAAGACCTGAAGAAACGGCTGTTCCGCTGGCCGCCCGTGGTATAGTACAGGGGCCCAAGCGGACCTAACCAGTCCGTGAGGCTGCCCCACCATGCCACGCATAATCTCGGGGTGGTCCGTCGTGCCGGTTGGTGACCGGACGGTGGGTCCCAGCGGCCACTTCCGGGGGGGTCCGGGGGCCCTTCCGTGCGGAAGGTCAGCGCAAATCAGCTGTCGGCTGTTCCCTGGCGAAACAGGCCTTCACACATTAACTATGCAAAACGCGGCAACGACACCTCAATTTCACGCCTCTCACTCCAACAATCATGGCAGCGCAAAATAAAAGAACTGGTCGTACAGCGGTGCATTATCCCACCAAAACACCATTATTCGAGGTGGGGCTCGCTAACATCCGCGGGCTCCATTCTAACCTCTTAGCTGTCCACCACCATCTCGAGACAGCCCGTCCAGCAATGCTGTTTTTGACGGAGACGCAAATTATCTGCCCGGCCGATACAGGCTACCTTAATTACCCCGGCTACGCTCTTGAGGAGTCCTTCAAGGCGAAGGCTGATGTTTGCTTGTTCGTCCGGGCGGACGTTTGCTGTCGTCGCCTGCGCTGTTTGGAGGAACCTTCCTTTTCCATCCTTGCGGTACACGTCGATTTTGGCACTCATTGCCGTGTCTACGTCTGCGTCTACCGTTCCCATCGTGGTGACCTGGAGACAACTCGACTTTTTGAACATCTAAGTCGGGTGGCAGATGACGCGCAGGAGCGATTTCCTTCCGCCGAGCTGGTGTTTTTAGGGGACTTCAATGCTCACCACGAGTTGTGGTTAAGTTCCTCTAAAACTGACCATGCGGGTAGGACTGCCCACGCATTCGCTCTCACGCACAACCTGACACAATTGGTCACCCAGCACACCAGGGTACCAGATATTATCGGTCAAGCGCCCTCTTTATTGGACCTTCTGCTGACAAATCGCCCTGACGGATATCAGGTGGTGATTCGAGCTCCACTAGGATCTTCGGATCACTGCCTGGTATCCGTCTCAGTGCCTCAGGCGTCGCCACCATCGCCTGTGGTTGCAGCACGCCGTCTGTGGCACTATGCGTCAGCAGATTGGGACGGTATGCGGGATTATTACGCATCTGTCCCTTGGTGGCAGCGCTGTTTCAATGGGATGGATCCGGACTCCTGCGCTACCTCTGTTGCTGACGAGATCATACTAGGAGTGGAATATTATATTCCGCATTCCAATCTCGTCAGTAGAGGCAGACGTAACCTCTGGTTCAATCGCGAGTGCGCCTCTGCTGTTGAAAACAAACAGCTGGCTTACCGCGCTTGGATCAGAGGCCGAGCTTCTAGGGATCCTAATACTAGCCTACTGAAAACAGCCTACAATAATGCCACCAAGTTGTGTAAGAGGGCTTACATTAGAGCGGATGCTCAGCGCATTGCACAAGTGGGCCAGGAACTGCTTGCGCACCCTACGGGTAGCCGTTCTTTCTGGCGCCTGGCCAAAGCTGTGCAATCAAACTTCTGCCAACCCTCGCTGCCACCGCTGAGACATGCCGATGGTTCACTTGCTCATCAGCCGCAGGAGAAAGCCGACCTCCTGGCAAAGCTCTTCGCGGCTCATTCCCGCGTCGATGACTGTGGTGCACAACCTCCGAAACTATCCCATTGTGGCAGCACCATGCCCGATATCCGTATCAGACAGCGTGATGTGCGGGCGGAGCTCCAGTCGATCGATACTCGAAAAGCAAGTGGACCAGACGGCATTCCTGCGATTGTTCTTAAGAAGTGTGCAGCGGAGTTGACTCCGGTCCTGACGCGTCTATACCGTCTGTCGTTCTCTGCTGGTTGTGTGCCGAAATCTTGGAAAGAGGCCAATGTCCAGCCGGTTCCCAAAAAGGGAGATCGTTCTGACCCGGCTAACTATCGTCCTATAGCCGTCACTTCCATTTTGTGCAAAATCATGGAGAGGATCCTAAATACCCAGCTGATCCGTTATCTGGAAGGTCACTCGTTACTTAATGACCAACAGTATGGATTTCGTCCTAAACGGTCAACAGGTGACCTTCTAGCGTTCCTTTTGTACAAATGGGGTGAATCTATCGATAAGCGCGGCGAATCGGTGGCTATTAGTCTCGACATCGCCAAAGCTTTTGATAGAGTCTGGCACAAGGCTCTTCTTTCCAAGCTTCCGGCATACGGATTACCCGCGCAGTTCTGTACGTGGATTGCCAGCTTCCTCCACGAGCGTAGAATTCGCGTTGTCGTTGACGGCTGCGCTTCGCGGTTCGTGGCAGTGAACGCTGGAGTTCCGCAAGGCTCCGTTCTATCCCCAACATTGTTTTTTCTGCATATCAATGACATGCTTTCCTTGGGAGCTATACATTGCTATGCAGACGACAGTACAGTGCATGGGGGATATCACGGAAGCTCAGGGGCTGCTCGTGGTGATATTGGTAGGGAGAGGCAGAATCTTATCATTGAGCTCAACAGGACGCTGGACCTCGTCTCCGAATGGGGCTCCAACAATCTTGTTGAGTTCAATGCTCAGAAAACACAGGTGTGCGCGTTTTCGGCGAAAAGGTCACCATTCCTCCCCCTTCCTTCTCTTCAGGGCACAACCCTTCACACACAGAGCAACATCACCTTGCTCGGAATGAACATTCGCTGCGATCTGAACCCCAGAGACTACATCGAATCCGTCATAACTACTGCCTCACGGAAACTCGGTGTCCTGAACAAGGTGCGTAGGTATTTTGCGCCGGACCAACTATGTTTGTTGTATAAAACTCAGATTAGGTCTTGCGTGGAATATTGCTCGCACCTTTGGGACGGCTCCGCTCAGTACCTGCTCGATGCTCTGGACAGATTGCAGCGTCGCGCTATTCGCATTATTGGCGATGTAGAGGTAACTAACACCCTCGAGCCTCTACAACTTCGTCGTGACATCGCCTCTCTTAGCGCCTTTTACCGAATGTTCCATGGGGAATGCTCTGAGGAGCTCTTTAACCTTATCCCTCCCTCTCCATTTCTTAACAGAAACACGCGTAAGGGCCTTCGGAGTCATCCGTACACTGTGTCCTCCTTCTCACACCGTACCAAGAAATTCCAAGATTCCTTCTTCTGTCGTTCATCCCACACTTGGAATTCTCTACCTGCGCACGTGTTTCCTCCATCCTACAACATCGGTTCCTTCAAAAGAGGCGTGAAAAAGCATCTTTTGGGCCGGCAAGGGGCGGGCAGGTAGGATAGTCGATGTCGTCCCTACTCTATCTGTCAACTCATTTGGGCCTCTTTCACCGCTTAACATCAGGCGGGAGGAGGTCATTTGCCGGGTCCTATATAAAAAAAAAAGGTACTGGTAACATCTTTTATCACAAGTCGACGACGTTGGACCTGCGGTGGGAGTTGATGACTTGTAAATCTTTTATAGGGTTCCTTTTTTATCACCCCTGAAAATTTAAGGAACGCTTCAGGGCACGGTATGATTAAAATATTATTTAAAAAAAACTCACCTTTTTATTTTATATTAATTTTCTAAAAAATCCAAAGAACACTGCCCTAGTTTAGTGCAGTATTTTTTTTTATTATTTTGAATACCTATAATGGATGTGTCCTCAAGCGGCCCTTAAATTTTCCGGGATGATAAAAAAGTAATCCATTGGGTGGGCAGCCTGCTTATTTGCTAACATAGTTTGATAAAAAAAAATTATATTATTGTGACTATTTCCTATTTAGTCGGTCACTCACCTATATAAGTCACCATACGACACGACAGGTTTTTTTTCAATAACTTACTTTAAGTGTTACATACCTTTAAAAAAAGGGACCCTTATAGGATCACATTGCTGTCCGTTCGTCTGTCTACCTGTCATGACCTTTTATCTCGGGAAAGCGTGGAGGTATCAAGTTGAAATTAAAACCATATAATGTGGCACTGGACTGTGGGTCGAGTAGAATTAGGAGGCCCGCGATTGATTCTGCCATGTACCAATGTGTTTGTACATTTCTCTGATGCTCCAACGGCGAAGGAAAACATCGTGAGGAATCCTGCATACACCTGCGAAGCAATTCAAAGTTGTATGTGAAGTCAACCAATCCGCACTGGGCCAGCGTGGTTTGACTAAGGCTTAATCGCCCTACCACAACTGGTTAGGGTAAGCTCGTGCCCCTCGATGGGGACGTATATGAGCTGTGATGATGATGATGATGACTCAGGTCTACAGTACCTTGAAGTTGTGAAAAAATCTAACTTCTAAGGTAACGTCAAAAAAGATACGGCCATTTATGCCAAAAAATATTTCGACACTCTCAAGGGAATCAAAATTAGTAGGGTACTTCTCTTTGATTTAGAATTATGAAATTTAGCGAAAAGCAAGGTATATTAGGGAAAATATCTGAACACCGGAAATATGTACTTAGTCAGGAGTCCAACTCACACTTGGCCGGTTTTTTATTTTCAGTAAACACTAATCATATCCTTAATTGATTGTTTTTAATATCTATTTGATATACTTATTGACCTCATCAATTAGTACTTATATTAAATAGAGGGGCTTGGTGGTGCATTGGCGCATGCACTCAGCGAACGATTGCTAAGGTTAAGCAACGTTGGCTGTGGTCAGTCCTTTTTTTTTTTTTTTTTTTTCTCGGGGGGAAATGCGTAACCGCACCGTACCCGCCGTTGGCTAGGCGGCGAGCGTGTGTGGGGCTCTCCCGGCAGAGTGCCAGGCCTACCCACTAAAACCCCCCGGTGTTCTCCCTGCCCATAAGGGCGCGCTAGGTAAGGTCCACACTGCGACTCCACTACCCACGCGCCCGGGCAAGCCCGACCGACCGGTCGGGCTATCGCCAAGGGGGGATTGCCCGAGAACACCAGGGCAATCCCCAGACGGAGGGCCTTACGGCGGCGTGCACGGGGCCAACCGTGCACGCAGACCTCCACGGCAGGGTCATTAGACGGGCATCGCTTGTGCGAATGCCCGTCTTCGCCTGCCTGTCCGTCTACGGCGGATGGGAGCGGCTTGAGGATCATTCTCCCGCTCCCTCTCCGCGGCCTCCTTCTGCGAGATGACGTCCTCGCAAAAGGAGGCGACAGCCCCCCATTCCGCCTCGCCACGAAGCATGGCCACGACCATGCTCGGCAGCGAGAGGTCTCCGTCACCCAGCGCAGCGTTGAGTTCGCTGCACTGGCGTCGCTAGGCCGGGCACACCAAAAGGGTGTGCTCGGCAGTGTCGTCGGGAGCGTCGCAGTGATGACACTGCGGCGCTTCCTCCCGACGCGCGACCCGGTGCAAGTAGTGACCAAAACAACCATGTCCGGTCAGTACCTGCACCATGCGGAATGAGAGACTGCCCTGCCGGCGCCCTACCCACTCCTCCAACACCGGACGTATCGCTTCTATCGTCCGGTGGCCGGCAGCTGGGAAGGCGAGTGCCTCGCCCCATCGACGCAGAGCCTCCCTCTGCGCCTGGGTACGAACCCGCTCCACCTCATCAGGAGCGGATCGTCCCCCCCGCACTCTAACGGCAACCCGATGTCGATACACCTCCGCATGGACGCGTGCATCGACATCCCACGGCGTTTGACCCGCAAGAACGCAGGCCGCGCCGTTGTAACACCGTTTTTTCTTAAAATTTCATAAAACACTAATTTTGCAAAAACACTTTGCTTTCACTGTAGTTTTAACGCAAATTTCACAACTAAAATCGTAATTACAATAACTTTGTCAAGGAATTTCACAATGTCAATGTCAAGTGTCAACGTCAACGTCGTTTCACGTCACGTCAGTGACATTTGCAATTATCTTTGGTCATTATTCAATTTTTGCATGAACAAAATAAATCTCGCGTTTATCCTGGCCTTATTTACAAAGATAGTTTTTTTTCGCCCAAAATCCCGTGCTTCCATTTAGGTGGGTTGATTTTCTCAAAATTCGGAATTTGACATTTAGACCGTTTGTTTCGATCATTTCTATAGACATATTTTAATAAAATACACTTAAGCTTATAGATCATATAATTATAGTTTCGTCGAATAGAATTTGGGAAGCATTCACAGTTGGTTTATGGTTAATTTTTTCATTACGTTTCGTTTTTCAACCAAGCTTATAACTTGGGCTGGAAATACTTATAGCATATTGTAGAATTCCGATAGATCCGTACGTTGACTTGACACATCATGACACACATGCTATGAAATGAATTTGGTTTTAGGGAAGGTTCCGTCGCCAATACGACGCTCTACTAACAACCGCTCCGGGGAAGGCTACTAATTTAAAAAAAAAGAAACCTATAACTATTTGTTCGTGTAATTTATTGCCCCTCATTTTGTAGTTTTGTACCCAATTTGTACCTGATTTTTACCTGCCGAGATTGATCAAACAAACCTGAACCATCCTGCCCTTGGCTTGTATTAAATAAAAATTTAGTTAAGTGCTTTGCATTGAGGGATTTTGTTAACTTCAGTAACATTATGCATAAGTGAATTACAACCATGTACCTACCAGAATAAAGCTTTTCATTTTGTATCGGACTAAAGGAATAAGTTTGTTTTTTTTTTCCTTCAACTTTAAGATTTCCCTATATTACTACAATTTAGCAAGAAAAAGCATTACACCGTGGCTGACCGTACGATAAGCTCGCACGGCCCGGGCTGCTATGACCCTCTGCGGACGTCGCAAGAGGGCCACCGTTCGGGGGGAGAGGCACTCCGCCCATACCGGGGCTCCATAGAGTGCCATCGACCGTATCACCCCGTGATACAGTCGACGGCACGCCGATCCTGGGGCTGTGGTCAGTCCTATGATGGGTGACCAAAATACGAAACATCTCAAACTCCTCCGTGCTTTGGAAGGGGACATTTAACAGTGGGTCCTGCGCCTGATCTCGCCCCGGTCAGAAGGAACAGTGCACTTGTGTTTGCGCAGACACTTGTGCACTATAATACTTCCTGCGCAGATGGCTAGTCTCTGTTGAGATTGTTCGCCGTGACCGGATATCGGTTAGGAGGACATTATTTGACCTCATCAGATAAGTTAAAAAAAACTCAATAGGTATATTGTGCGAAACAAGTTATTTTTTTAAATGATTTATTCAACAAGAACTCTTTACAACTGCAATGTACGAGACACAGAAACTACTCCCTTGTTTATAATATATGGGTCATCAAACTTCCTAATTGACAACAGGAGACTAAGATGGTAGCCCTTACCCGTTTATTACGGCTCTCAAAACTTATTTAGAGCGTTTAACGTATGTATTAGATAGGGCACTGAGGCCTCTCTAACCCTTTCGCCAGTTCCAACAAAGGTTATCTTGAGCTCGTGAATGTGTGGTGTAAGCAAATTTCCCTTAAACTTTAAGTGAAATATCTACTAAGACTATTTCATCTTCTAATATATAAAATTCTCATGTCACAGTGTCTGTTACCGAACTCCTCCGAAACGGCTTGACCGATCTGTATGAAATTTTTGTGTATTTTCGGTAGGTCTGAGAATAGATCGTAAACTACTCCTATTTTTATTATGGCGAAACGTAGTTCGCCGGCACAGCTAGTATTACCGTATAAATTAACGGCCTATGTCAATCAACAGATGCTACTTCATGCCAGTAGCACACCTCCGCCGCGAAACTAATAAGGCGAAACCGTGACGCATACTCAGGAACAAACAAAACGGCGAATCGAATGTGGAGGTATAGACGGCGTCTGAGCAGATCGGGCAGATCCGCGCGGGACAGCGACAACGCCATAGTTAAATATCCGCGGTGTAGAGCAGGCAATGTGCGCCGTACAAACGACAACGCGGGAGAATCGTTTATAGGTTTCGCTACTACAGTTCGGAGGTGGAGGTGTGCTACCGGCATTATTCTTGACACCTATCGGCGGCAGCCGTCAATAGCTGTCGATTATGGCTATTACGTGTATAATGAGTTTCTGGCTCTTCAAGATCTCATTTTTTAAAAATAAAATAAAATAAATATATCTCAATCCCCAGACAACAAATAACCATGAGCCCATATTACTGTGTAACGTCTCTAAAATGAAAATATCTCGCCTTTCCAAACAGGACATTTTCATATTAATTTTATAAATAGATAATTTAAAAACTGTGTACGAAGAAAATTTTTTGCTGCCTCATCTCGGCTCATAAGACATGAATATATTGAAATAGTACTTACGCATTTCGTAATATAACTTGGACCACTCCGTAGATTAAACTATCCCACCAAGCTTAATTTGAACGTTCAAATATGTTACTGAAATAGAACGTGCAAAATCTCGGGATTAATTGACCAAAGTCCAAAGATTGCGATGAGGTAGGTTTACACAAGTTCATAATAATATGCAGATTGATTGCGAACTGCAATTGGAAATATGTAATAATACTAGCTGACCGTATGCAACTTTGTTTGCATTTTAACTAACTTATCCCGTAGGCAAAACATTTCCCGTCAGATTTTTCCCGTAGGAAAATACCCTATGTCCTGCCCCTAGTCTCGATCTATCCCTATACCAACTTTCATCAAAATCGGTTCAGTAGTTTCGAAGCCTATTCAATACGAACAAACAATCAAGTCTTTCCTCTTTATAATATTATAGTATAGATGTTTCATCATCATCATTTCAGCCAAAAGACGCCCACTGTTCCCCCCACCCCCCCATCTCCAAACCTGTGTCCTCGTTCTCCAGCGGCTTCCCACCACCTTCACCCGATCCTCGCCACTCGGACCTTTCCGCCCCAACTTTACAACATCCACGGGCAGAAGACAAAATGTGACATTTTGCCTTCTCAATATAATCTAATCATGGGTTTAATTATTAAGTCAATGAATCCTTTAAAACAAATGTCTATTGTAAATCCGTCACCGACCAAACAAGGCTTATAATATACTAGCTTTCCGCTCGCGACTTCGCCCGCGTTATTTTTGTTTTCCCGTGGGATTTTTTTCCCCGTAGGAAAATTACCCTATGTTCTTCCCCTGGTCTCGAACTATCCCTATACCAACTTTCATTAAAATCGGTAGTAGTAGAAGCCTATTCAATACAAACAAACAATCAAATCTTTCCTTTTTATAATATCGTCACATGTAATCTAAAAGGGCGTAAGGCACAAACCCTTTTTTTAGTATGAGCAAAAAAACTTTACTAGCTTAGGAAGGCAAAGGTTCTACGCCCATACAGCAGTAGCGTGCATCCACTAGAGACAAATAGACATTCTACCTGTGTAAATAATGTTTTTATAAAATTTAAATACATTATTTCTTTACCAAAATTATAAAATATTTACATAATATTGTAAGCTAAAATAAACAATTACATTTCAGTTTATTTTTTTTCATAAAATACTTTTTAAGCTAAAAGCGCCATCTTTTGACGGCCACCATTAACTATCTATAAAGACGAATAAAAAGCAGAATAAAGCAAGAACACTAACGCTGCCGGCGGATACACAGCGAATTAAATTCTTTCAAAAATTACGCTTTCTTTGGAAAAATTACGCGGCATATTTAAAAATAAAGAATGTTTCTACAATTTGTTCCATAATGTGCACAAACGGTATTCCGTTGTATTGTTTTCATAGCTTAAACTTTGCCGCCAACGCTATTATGTATTTCAAAATTGTAATATCTTGATGCTTACGTTAATAAAGTGCTTAGTGAAATTTGTTTTGTGTCATCCATACAGTCTTTTTAGAAGTCTATTCAGTGTCTTATTGATAAAGTTAAAAAACGTAAGTAAATGTCCAGGTGCTTCAGCTTTTGTATTTTTTATTTGAGGTCAATAGGCTGTCCACTATTTGAGATTTATTTCGACAGTTGTGTATAGAAATTAATTGGCGTTATAAAAGTAAATATATCACGAAGTTGAAAAATAAAAGAAATTTATTTGATACCATTTTATTGTAAACAAATTAACATGCGTCTTGCGTGCTACTAAAGGTCACTGATGGGACCCAGCAGCTGATCGTATCGTATTGTAAATCGATGGGTAGACTAAGTTCATACTTGTTAATGCTTATAGCATTATTATTAATATGTTTTAAGTTTTTATAATGTTTTAAGCTTAACTTAAGATAAAATTATTGCGTGACGTATTCGTGCTTGAGAATAACAAATCCTTTTTTTGTATTTTATGGTTTTCATTATAATATCATAATTTTAACCATAGTTATAGTGATAATGATAATGTGACAGTGTTTATGATGAAAGTTACCACCTAAGTAATTGGTTATAAAAACCCTTAGTTTTTATTGTCTCGCAGATGGTATGAAAAGTAGAGTATTTACCTCGGGAATAAAGCAGTGTCTTCGTCTTAGGCAACTTGAGCCCCTCGCTTCACTTAGGACTCTACATATCTCCCTCGCTTCGCTCAGGAGTTAAATTTTAGAGTCCCTCGTTGCGCTCGGGGTTCAATATGGCGCCCGTGACGTTAGACACTGCTTTAATCCCTTAGTGCATAATCTACTATTTTACTGTTTAAATCATTGCAGTTATTAAAGACTTTTTTTACTGCTCTTTGCAGCGAAATTGTCACAATAAGCCTACCTAGCTTAATAAAAAAGTTGAGTGTCTCTTACGGCCTGATCTTATTGTTTGTTTCACTCTTACGCCTTATGAAATAAAAAATGTTTTAAGGAATTAGGTCGTAAAGGAATTATTTACAAACAATACTTAATGATTTAAGCCGTAAGGCTAGCTAGACAAATCTAAGTCAGGTCGTAAGTGATTAATTACTATCTGATATTATGCAGTTTCGTTTAGTTTTAATATCATTTTCTTTGCTGAATGTATTTTTTGACAAAAATATTATTAGTATGTTAAATGTTAAATTTAAGTAATAGAAGTGCTATCAATAAATTGTATTCACAAACATTTATTAAATAAAAATCGTACATTTTATTTTCCAAAAAAAAAATGTTCAATATAATTGTTATAATATGAGATGTGACGCCTATAGGTGGTATCAACAAACATTATTTTTCTTTTAAATCTTTAACTTTATTATTAGACTTATTAAGACCACAAAAATAAATCAAAACTCAAACTAACGTTTAATGTGTATAGGGTCTGTTCACGCTCGAGGAAGAGCGAGTGGCAACACTGCATTGTGGCATAAGAATAACTAATAATACGAGTATAGAAGCGAATCTCCTTTGTGGGTGCGCCAAATGCCGCTATTTGCATACCTACAGCGCCCTTCCCCCTTTAACGCCCCGCAGTAGTCTGCGGACGCCGCTAGGGTCACCACATGGACGTATGGTTACCACTACAATATTTTTTATATAGGTACCTCCATATTTTAAATTAAATGAGAAACTGAGCATACACCGAGTCTTATTGATTTTGTACTTCAAGTGTAGCGAGCGAGCGACTATCTTTAGCAATAGTATGCACATTTTTAGTTTTTTTGATTCCGTAGTTATAACAACCTGCCTATTTTTGATTAATTGAGCTTAATCCCTACACTTCGAGAACAAAATCATTAAAATGTTTCGAATTTCGATGTACAAAAATGGTTTGTAATTTAGGTATGGTACCTACGTTTATAGTCCAAGAGCTGAAGTTATGAATGTACTAATGGATAAAACCTAAGCTCACTTTTTACTATCAGACCAACATTTTCACTTCTGTTGTTTCATAATTTTAATCAAGTATTGATTGTATTTAAATTTTATATGGAACAGCGACAATGGTCGATAAAAATATATATAGCAGTACCAAAGTTTCTCATAATTCAAATTATTCCCGACTTGACAAAAAAATCCCATACTTACAGAGTTTCAAAATTGCACTACAATGACAGCTTTAGAAACTCGATACATTATATCTCAGAACAATCACTACAGCATAGAAGGAAGATTAAAACAAGAATTAATTGTGTGCTATTTGTCTCTTTCTAACATACGGCACAAAACTGTGTAAATGTAAGAGATGAGTAATATTTGTCTTTTGGCATATCACAAGGTGGTCAGTATATGAATTGATTGAATTGTCATTTTGGTTAAAAATATTAAAATTGGTAAAAAATATAAAACACGGCTAAATTCTATAGTACCTTGTATCGAAGATAGACCATCCGAGTTTGAACTATTTGAATTATTCGTATAATATTTGTTTGTGCGTCCCGTGGCTAGTAATATTTTGATGATATTTTATTAATATTTAAGTGATTAGAAAGCAAGAATTCTTTAGGTATTTACAAATAGTGTGTGTTTGTGCACTCCGTAACACAATGTCTTGTGTAGTTTGGGGCTGCAAGTCTCATTCGTCGCGAAAGGAAAATAATCAAAATTTATTGACCTTAAATTGGCATGTTTTCTCATATTGTTACTTGAATGTGAGCTAATAAGTACACTTATATACATATGAAATATCGCTGAATCATTTTGTAGAAAAACAATACGTAATATTAACTTCACTTTTATGTTTTAGCGATTTTTAGAAAATTAATTTGAGGTTTTCTTGATCATGCGTAGTGTTGTAAAATTTTGTCGATATTTTTATTTTACAGATTTCCTAAAGACAATGTTTAAAAAAATATGGATAAAGTATATTGTCAGACGATATTGGAGTCCAAGAAAGCATAGTCAAATTTGCTCCAGATATTTTCCATCAGATTAATTTTGTATGTACTTAGTAGTAAAACTATGAAATGGAGACGTCATGACGTAAGTCAAGTTATTTAATGAAAGGAAATCTTTAAACTAAAATATTATTTATGAAAATAAAAACGTATTTAATTTCTTAACTATTTCTTTAAGGAATCCTTGACACTGATGCCAAGAACAACCAGTTCAGATGATTTTTTTCTAAGAATTAAAATATTAGATCAAGAAAAGAACAGAAAGAGTCAAAAAGGTAAAATATCAAAACGCCGCCTTCGGAAAATTTACATTCTAACTAAGCCCGGCCGCACATCAAGCGTAATAAATCTATCGAAAAATGTCTTAACAATAAAGTATGGTCAAATGTTAATGTTTTTAGTTTAATTTCCAAGCATATGTACAAATAGTAGTTTTAGCATTCACGAATTTATCCAAGGTTCAAAATCCATGAGGGTTAAATTTTCGGGTAAGTAAATTAAATATGAGATTAACCTCAAGTACCTCTAAGCGATGCGATAAAAAATGAATTAAATCTAAGCGATGAAATAAAAGCAGTGTGTCTTCGATTTCCTTCCTATAGAATTTGTGAATCTCTGCAATAGAAAAATTCCAACATTTTAGATAACGGGAAATACCCGTCACTTAAATAGTCCAAATTTTAGGGTTCCGTACCTCAAAAGAAACACTGAACCATTATAGGATCACTTTATTGTCCGTTTGTTTGTCAAGACTATCTTGGAAACGCGTGAAGGTATCGAGTTGAAATTAAAACCATATAATTACTCAGTTCTACACTAACAAGTTCTAGTCCCTTGAAGATGTGAAAAAATCTAACTTCTAAGTTAACAAAAAAAGGTACGGCCGTTTATGTCGCCAAAAACGTATATTTCGACATTCTCACGGGCACCAAAATGTATAGGGTACTTTTCGTTGATCTTGCTAGAACTATGAAATTTGTGAAGTTATATAGTCTTACACTACAAGTCAGGGAAAATCTCAAACTCCACATTTGTAATTAAATCATAAAAAATTTAGTCTCTATTTAAAGTATAACCTACAATTTTATACGGGACCCTCGGTGGGTGAGTCCGATTCGCACTTCCCGCTTTTAGTCTCATGAACGGCCAGCCTGACCATACCAGAGACATAGCAGCTATTAGCTGGATAAGTTACATAAGAAAATCAACCCTTAATTATTTATGTTATATTTCTCGTAATAAAGACATTTTAGTATTAGGGATCTATTAAATACCTACATAATATAATTATCGACGTTGAAACTAGGTGAGTGATGAGCACGACATCACTGGGAGAAGAACTGACAAGCGAGAATTAGTGACGACCTACAAAATTTCGAAACATCTTGCATATACGTGTCTCTGTCTAACTTCTATTAGCAGCGCCTAATGTCAAAGTGAGTCAAATATATTAAGTTCAGTAGCTATTTTTGCTAGGTTTCTATGCTTTAGTTATTCTTCTGAGCATTATATTGTATTAGCTTTGACATGTAATGAATATTACGAATAAAACTGTATTTGTATCTAGGGTAGGTATAATAAAAATAATTTTAAAGTATTCAATCATTTTTATTTAAAAGGTTTCAATTCAAGAGAAATATTTACAAATGTCTGATATTTATAAAAGATGGCGTTTTTGTAGATGATTTGAAGTTTCGGTTATTAAACTTCAGCGCGTAGTAAATACGCATTCTTATAAAACGCTTAATCAGGTAATCGATAGGAAAACATTTACAAGGTACCTGAAACACACGGTGCGCTCCTTGACTGGCGATTCCGTTCAACGGAAATCAAACGGTAGGTAAATAACGTGGCCTTGAGCGCTCGACGGCCGGGAGTTTCGCTTCTATACTCGTATTATTAGTTATTCTTATGATTGTGGTCTGTGCAGTGAGAGCCTTTTTGGCGGCCGGCCGCATGTAAGATGTCAGTGAGTTGAGTCGAAATGTCATGACATTGTTAGAGGTTATATGCGGGCCGGAATATATAACTAACAAATTGTGTTTTGCGCGGCGCACCTAATATCGGGGTGCGAAAGCCCGCTTTGTGTTGTGCAAAAGTGTTATCGTCGCGTGTGTGAGCCGTGGTGGCCTAATAGGCATTTGTAGTGCTCCGGTCTCCACCGGTGGATCCACTGCAGAACTTCAGGAGCCGCGACTTCCTTCGAGCTAGCTCAGGAAGTCCACCGGCTACATACGCAGACCGAACGGAGACAAGGTAAACATTATCTGTACCGGTTTTTGGATTCAGCAATCAAAGCATCAAGTCGGTGAATCGCCGACGTGGTGGTGTCTACCTTGGGCACCATCATCTTTTGGTAGCAGAGCGTGGTTTCTTAGATTTGAGTATTTGATTAGTATTGTACAATTAATATTGTAATCTTGTTGGTTGTCCAAATGGGCAATACATATTAATTGGTTTTTGATTGCTGATTTTAAACCGACTACAATCTCATTTGTGGACCGATCTCCCTAACTAGTTGTCATTGTCATTGTATATGAAAAATTGGGGTTAAATGCCTTTGTTGTTCTAGTTAAGTTCTAGCATTTACCTATATTTGATTTTGGTTTGTTTTTTCATATCTTTGTTTTGCCCTTGAATATTTTGTTTGTTAAGTTGTAAACTTATACTTGAATTTAATTTGTTGAAAAAATTTTGCTGCTAAATGACTTTGCTGTTGTTGTAATACACTATTTTGCTGTGTTAAGTTTTAGCATTTACATTTGATTTTGTTTTGTTTGCCTTTGAATATTATGTTTGTTAAGTTACTGACTTAATGCTTGAATTTAATTTGTTTGAAAAATTCTGTTGTTAAATGCCTTTGTTGTTCTAGTTAAGTTCTAGCATTTACACTTGATTTTGGTTTGTTTATATATTTTGTTCTGCCTTTGAAGTTCCTCCCGATCTGTTTTATTGTCTGCGGTTGTCGGTCTGTTTGTCCGTGTATTATTATAGTGTTTATTAATTTTGGTGCAAAATGGTCCCGTCAGTCAGCCCGCTTAGTGGTGCCCGCGCGGGTGCACAAAAGATTTTGAGATGGTTTGCTAGTGCCGTCGCTTTGGTAGACCGACCAGACCGAGAACAGGCCTTGTTAACTCGGCATGAGGGAGTACCGGCTCGCTTGAAGGAATTGGAGCAGCTTTTCGTTGCTTATCAACAATATCTGCTCGACCACCCAGCCGAGGGTACCGCTGAGTTGCGGGCAGTCGACCAATTTAATGCCGATTATGATCAGTGTTTTGAACAGGCGGATGTGATTATAAACAAGGCTCAGGCAATCCTATCCGTCCGGAGGGGTGAGTCGTGCACGTCCTGGGAGGTCAAGCCTACCCCGGCCGGCTTGCTGGGCAGACTGCCCACTTTAGACATCCCAACCTTTGATGGGAACCTGGCTTCTTGGATGGGGTTCATTAACCTCTTTGATAGCCTGGTTCACTCGAGGGACGACCTGTTCCCTAGCCAGAAATTGGCCTATTTGCTCTCTGCCTTACGTGGAGAGGCTGGTGTGCTTGTCCAGCATCTACCTGTCAACGATGACAGTTATGAGATTGCAAGGGCGTTGTTGACCGCCCGGTATCAGAGTGTTCGCTTGCTAGCGGACACACATGTGGCTGCCATTTTAGGGCTGCCACGAGTATCGCGGGTCTCCTCATTGAGGAAGGAGATTTTGAACCCGCTGCTAAGCGCTATTAATGCGCTCAAACGACTTGATCTACCGGTGGACCAGTGGTCCTTTATTTTGCTCCACCTCCATCCTCGATAAGCTTCCCATGGAGATGAAGGGGCGCTTTGAACAAAGGTATGGGGGCAATAGTGCCTCCTACCTACCCCCCTTTTCGGATCTCCTCAGATTTTTGGAGGATGAGTGTCGGATGACCGACCACTTGGATCTGGCTCCTATACCGGGACCGAGTACAGGCCGCTATGAGGCGACCCGGGCAGCGCCACGGAGAGAGCGCCGCCCGTACAAGCAATATACTGCCGTGCGGCACAACTCTCCACAAGGGGAGAGGCCGCTGCCTTGTAAGTGTTGCAAGCGCGATGGCCATCGTTTGCCGGCCTGTCCCAAATTTGTTGGCCTACGCACCGAGGGGCGTAGGAATATGGCCAAGCAGCGGAATTGGTGCTACCGCTGCCTGGGGGCTCATATGGCATCGGCTTGCCCCCACCCACGAGATTGCCACTGTTGTGGAGGGGCCCATCATCCCCTCTTGTGCTCTAATAATAAAGACACTCGTGAGGTGGTGAGAGCGAGGGACTCGCACACGGGCGGGGGCCCTCGTAGGTCCCCCACATCTCCGAGGAGATCGGAGGGGCGTGCCACCCCTCCGCGGAGATTGGACAGGCGCCCCCCCTCCAGTGAGAGGATTGGGCGCCCCACCCCCTCTACGGGCGGGGGGGATCGACGCGCCGCTTCTGATGCGCCAACGCGGGATTGGGCTGCGGTTATTAGGGAGCCACGCCGGGAGCCGATACGCTTCTCTCCCCCTCTGATGGAGAGACCCCGTTTATCACGGGCTCCCCCAACTTTCGCCCATCATGGGCACCGCCCGGCCCCCCGATGCCGCTTTGATCGGGGCCAGTACGTGCCGGATTGGGACCCGCTCGAGCGCCTTGAGCGCCCTACTCCTCCGCCGCGCACGCATTTTTCTTTGGACCCCCCTTCCCCCCCGTTGCGGGGAATGCGGGAGGAATTTCATTAAACCAACTGTCGGCTGCAACCCCCCCACAGGAGCAGGTGCTGTTACCAACAGCCTCCGTACAGGTGTGGGGCCCGAGGGGCGCCTTTGTTTTAGTTCGCGCCCTTTTGGATACGGGAGCTCAGGGTTGCATTGACTCCAGCTGGCTGGTCCGGCAGTTGAGTTTGAACACATCTCCATACCTTGAATCGGTACGAGGAATCGGAGACCTGCGGATCCCGGATCCGATCGGTCAGGTTTTGTTCTCCTTCTCCCCCCACTTCTCTTCAGCGCCCAAAATTGGCGCTACCGCGATTGTTTATGAGAAGGTTGTTGGTCAGCTTCCGCAACAGCACGTTTCGCGCGCTGTCGTTGATGCGACATCAGGATTGACCTTGGCTGACCCTTCCTTCCACCGAACCGGTCCGATTCACTTATTTCTCGGTGCCGATGTTCTAGGCCGCGTGTATTGTGGGAAGAGGAGAGAGTTACAGAAGGGTGGGCTGGTAGCCTTATCTACATCGCTTGGGTTTGTAGTGATGGGACCAGTTAGGCATAACCCACCATCTCCATCGGTGGACAGTTACATAACTGTTAGCTTCACCTTATCGGATGTCCTTCAACGGTTTTGAGAGGTGGAAGAGCCACCTACCGTGAAGCGAGTGAACCCCTTGGACCAGGAGTGTGAGTTGTTCTACCAGAACAATACAGGTCGCCTTCACTCGGGACGGCTGATCACTCGTTTGCCCTTTTTGTCAGTTCACCCCTCACTTGGCAGCTCCCGGCCGTTGGCCGAGAAGCGGCTGCTGTCCATGGAGCGTCGTATGAGTAGGAACTCCGACCTCAAACAGAAGTATGTCGACTTCATGCGAGAATATGAGCAACTGGGGCACATGTCGGTCTCGCGACTGGACTGGCGAAACGAGGAACATAATTTTCTTCCTCACCACGCGGTTTTGTAAACCTTCCACCGGGAAGATACGCGTTGTTTTTGATGGGTCAGCTCCCACGTCTACCGGAGTTTCGCTGAATCAATGTCTGCATGCTGGACCGAAGTTGCACCACGAGGTGGGTGATGTATTGACCAACTTCCGTCGCCATGCCGTCGTCTTTGTGACCGATATCCGGATGATGTTTCGGCAGACTGTGATTCACCCGGACGATAGACGATATCAGCTCGTATTATGGAGGGAGGATCCCAGAGATCCCATGCATTTCTACGAGCTGAACACCAATACATATGGTTTGCGTTCGAGCCCCTTTGTGGCAATTCGCTCACTTGTGGAACTCGCTGAACGTGAGCGGTTACGATACCCTCGCGCATCCTTGGTTCTCAAGGAGGATGCATTTGTTAATGATATTTGTACGGGCTCCTCTAGTGTCGAGGAAGCCTTGATTTTGCGAGATGAACTAATTGCTCTTCTCGGGGCTGGTGGTTATGAACTGAGGAAGTGGATGTCCAACTCACTTCAGCTTTTGTGTGACTTGCCAGACGACCACCAGCAGGAGCCTCATATTTTTGAGAATGCCAACACTCCAGATTTACTGTCTGTTTTGGGAGTGCAATACAGACCTGTCCAGGACACGTTCACCTATCGATTGGAGCTGCCAAGCCCCAAGGTCTGGACGAAACGGTTGGTTTTGTCTACAGTAGCTCGTACCTTTGACCCAAATGTCTGGATTAGTCCCGTAGTGTTTTGGATGAAGTGCTTCCTACAGGAACTTTGGTCAGCCGAAGTGTCGTGGGATGAGCCCCTCTCGGGCCGTTTGCTGCGAGATTGGGAGTCCTTCATGTCGTCTCTCCCCGACATTAACCGTGTTAGTATCCCTAGACATATACTGCCTAAGGGACGGTTTACGGCCAGCCTTCATGGCTTTTGTGACGCGTCTGAGAGTGGATACGCAGCCGTCGTATATATCCGGACAGTCGATGATAGAGGAGCTGTTAAGCTCCACTTGTTAATTGCTAAGAGTAAGGTTGCTCCACTTCGGACTCGATTAACGATTCCGAAGTTAGAATTGTCTGGAGCTACTCTTCTGGTTCGTTTGATGAACCACGTGGTTGACACCCTGGGACGTAGTGTGGACTTTGAGTCGCTCTTTGCTTGGTCCGACAGTCAGGTTGTCCTATGTTGGATTAAGAACTCCGTCCACTCCCTGGAGGTATTTGTGGCTAATCGGGTATCCCAAATACAGGCCTCGAAGGCCACGTTGATTTGGCGCCACGTGCCAGGTGAAATAAACCCTGCTGATTGTGCATCACGTGGCAGCGAAGCCCCTCAGCTTATTGACCACACTCTGTGGTGGGGTCCCGAATGGTTGTTACAGCCGTCTTGGCCTTCCACACCAGCTGTGGTGAAGGCATCAAATCCGGGCTTGCGTGTTCACGCTGTCGAGACTATGGCGGCTCCAGAGCGGGAATTTTTATTAGACCGCTACAGTTCTCTGGACAAGTTGCTCGGCGTGACCGCTTGGATAAGAAGATTTATTCGAAATTGTCGCCGGCCTCAGGACAAAGATTTGTGTCCGGTCCTCTCACCGCAGGAGCACCAAGATGCTCTTTTGCATTGGGTGCGTATGACCCAGTCTAGAGTGTTTGAACCGGAACTTAAGATTTTCCGTACCGGGACATCCAAATTAAAAGGACCCTTGGTGCGTTTGACTCCCTTTCTGGATGATGAGGGATTGTTGCGTGTAGGAGGCCGATTGAGGCACGCTAACTTGCCTTATAGATCACGTCATTCCCTGTTGCTCCCCAAGGACGGACCATTGGTGCGATTGTTGATCATTGATCGCCATGTGAAGAATGCTCATGCCGGATGTAATGCATTGACCGCGCTCCTCTAACGGGAGTTTTGGATTTTGTCAGCGCGAAGAATAATCCGATCTGTTATCTTTTGATGTCTGCCCTGCTATCGTTTACGCCCCGAGACGATGCAGCCCCAAATGGGTGATTTGCCTGCTGATCGTGTGAATGAATCGATGACCTTCTTAGGAGTTGGAACTGATTTCGCGGGACCGTTCACTATAAAAACGTCGCGACTCCGTAATGCTAAGACTGAAAAGGCTTACTTGTGTGTGTTTGTTTGTTTGGCCACTAAAGCCGTTCATTTGGAGGTGGTGAGTGCACTCACCATGGACGCTTTCTTAGCAGCGTTAGGCAGATTTGTTTCCCGTCGGGGACTGCCATCTCTAATTTGGTCCGATTGTGGGACGAACTTCAAGGGCACTGATAGACATATAAGAGAAGTTTGTGAATTTTTAGAGAAAAATAATATTGAGATCGGATCCACACTCTCCCGTAGGGGGGTAACATGGCGATACTCCCCGCCGTCTTGCCCTCACTGGGGAGGGATTTTTGAATCTGTTGTAAAGGCCGCCAAGACTCACCTTCGCCGCGTTATTGGGGAGACTATTCTCACGTTTGAGGAACTCGCGACGGTGTTTCATAAGATTGAGGCGGTTCTCAACTCGCGTCCGTTATGTCCTTTGTCTACCAACGCGAACGATTTGCAGGCCCTCACGCCGGGCCATTTCTTGATAGGCAGACCACTTAACGCCCTGCCCGAGTATTCTTATAGAGATATCAATCCCGGACGCCTTTCGCGGTTTGAGTTGCTCCAGCAGCTTACCCAGAGCTTCTGGCGCCGCTGGCACCTTGAACATTTACACATTTTGCAACAGCGCGTTAAGTGGTCAGATAAGACAAACCCACCGAGGGTTGGAGACCTCGTGTTAGTGAAGGACCCAAACCTGCCACCCTTACGTTGGCGTCGCGGACGCATTGTCCAACTTACTCTAGGGTCTGATGGTGTGCCCAGGTTTGCCGAGGTCCTAGTTGGGGATTCTGTTTTGAAGCGCGCGGTCGCTACTCTTTCTCGCCTCCCCTTAGACTGATTTGGCGGACAGTCCGGGACTGTCCGGAGCGGGGGGATGTTCACGCTCGAGGAAGAGCGAGTGGCAACACTGCATTGTGGTCTGTGCAGTGAGAGCCTTTTTGGCGGCCGGCCGCATGTAAGATGTCAGTGAGTTGAGTCGAAATGTCATGACATTGTTAGAGGTTATATGCGGGCCGGAATATATAACTAACAAATTGTGTTTTGCGCGGCGCACCTAATATCGGGGTGCGAAAGCCCGCTTTGTGTTGTGCAAAAGTGTTATCGTCGCGTGTGTGAGCCGTGGTGGCCTAATAGGCATTTGTAGTGCTCCGGTCTCCACCGGTGGATCCACTGCAGAACTTCAGGAGCCGCGACTTCCTTCGAGCTAGCTCAGGAAGTCCACCGGCTACATACGCAGACCGAACGGAGACAAGGTAAACATTATCTGTACCGGTTTTTGGATTCAGCAATCAAAGCATCAAGTCGGTGAATCGCCGACGTGGTGGTGTCTACCTTGGGCACCATCAGGGTCGTAACTTCATCGGTCGGCTTAGGTGTCATCATACTTCTCAAATACAGACTCATACGACAATTTTTTGCAAGAAAACTCCCTTAAGGCTTTTTTTAAACGAAAATAGTGTCTAGGTGTGCAAAATTTTAAGGGTGCAACGTCAAAAATTGAAACATAGAAACATTTCAAATATATATAACATTCGATAGATCTCAACCACAGAACCTCTTTCTGTGTCCATCTCAACGAGCTGAGTATGGTGGTAGTGATATTGAGTTTTTGCACTTTTGTCCTTTACGCCCTTTTAGATTACATGCGATGATATTAGTACAGAAAAAACGTCGAAAATAGTAAAAGTAAATACATATTTAAAATCGACTCGCATATCAAAAAGGTTAGTACCCATTTCTGACCAAGTTTCTTAAAAAAAAACCGAGAACAGTAAAATGAGTGTATAAAATGCAGCAAGAAATGAAAACATCCAATTATTTAACTCAAATAATAATCGATGTTTACACTAATCCCAAAGTCATCTGACACCGTTGTTTGTTCTACATTAACCAAGACGTTCCAGAAGGTTCTGTTCAGCGGCATGAATATGCAAATAGGTGGGTGCATTGCCAAGCGCGTGGTATGTTAACTATGTGGTGCACATTCCGTTATCTGCTAACCGACTTTACGTTGACTGCAGCATGGCTTATGGTTGATTGATATACCTCATTTGTTGGTTAATCCCGAAATGTGGAAACACACAGATACTTTCGGAAAAGATCTTGAGCTTACCAGAGACCTAATATCTTGAGTACATAAAATAACACAAACAAACAGGGCAAGTTAAATAAAAGCTTATAATAACTCCACTATAACAGATCATACATCATATTTCATACATTTGACACGGTTAGCGCAGAGGTCGAGTGATCGCCTACTGCGCAACGGGTTGTGGGTTCGATTCCCGCACGGGACAGATGTTTTGTATGGCCTACAGAAGTTTGTTCCGGTCTGGGCGTATGTGCATGTGATATTCTATGTTTGTTACTGCACCCACGATACAGGAGAAAATCCTAGTGTGGGGAGACGTTTTTTTAAAGAAAAAAAAAAAAAAAATATTATTCATAAAACAATCAAAGGATGGATGTAGTGGAGAGAACTAAACATTAAAGTTGAAATGTATAGGTCAGAATGTTGGGCGACCAATAAACAAACTACATACAACAGAAATGCGCATGTTACGTTGGTCAGCCGGGGTTAGGGGTGTTTGGTCATAGTTTCGTTTCGTCACAGTTTTTAACTTTCATAGATGTAGTGTCGTTTCGTCATTAATGATTTAATTTAAAAATATTTGGTGGTCTTTCGTCATTTGTACATCTGCTCTTAAAATATTGTACAGTCAACAAACTATGCAAATAAATGAAACCAATATGAACAGGTCTGAAAATCATATGTATTTTTTTACAACAATTCTTTAATTAAGCAAAATTTTATATAACAATATTTAACACTACTCCTTAAAATTTACAATTAAAAATCACAGAATCAATCACAGATCTTATATCTTATATCAGGGCTAAAATTCAAAATACAACAATTTTTAACACTTTAAAATTAATAATTAAAAATCACAGAATCAATCACAGATTTATCTATCTAATGTTCATCAAACGAACTTTGCTTTCCGCGCTGTGTCTAAGTTACGTTCGTTCGTATGCGCGAACATACCAGCTAATAAGCTACAGCCGAATAAAAGGTCGACCAATCGGAGCGCTTATATTGCCTTTCAACTGCTCGATGACGTGATGATGTGGCGTTCTGATTGGTCGATCGCAACGGTTCAGTTTCGATTCGGCTGTAGCTTATTAGCTGAATTGGGCCCCTGTATAACAACGATAGAGAGTCAATCGAGTCATTTAATTTATTTTTATGGTGTGTAACTAAATTAATGCATTTTTGATAATAAAAACTGCAATGCGGACTGTACTTTAAGCGAATGACCAAACGCCCCTTAAAATAATTAATTTTAAATAGCAATGACGAAACGCCACCAGTTTTTCTTAATGACGAAACGAAATCATGAACAAACGCCCGCAACCCGTCACCCGGTATCATAATTTTAAACAAAATCAGAAATAAGTACAATTTCTGTATCCAGGCTTGCCCTGAACTTTCCAACGACGAAACACACTCGTGAAAGACCACCCGCCACTTGGTTTTCTGACTGTAAAAAAGACCTACAAGATGTTCAACTCAATTTTGACTTGGTACGAGGCAGAGTAATCAATGGAAAAGAGCGACCAAGTTCATGGAACACAGATCTAAAAACAAGAAAATTGAAGGTAATTTTAATCACCACAAATAGTTAACACTCATTACCATGAGTACGCCTACAGACTACCTGTTTGTAAATTAGGACAGCAGTTCCGCTTCCCCCCATATAAATTTATTTCTTGCACAACTTCAATAGGGTAGCCTTATCTTTCGCCTATCATTGTGCATGGGGTTGCCACGGGAAGTTAATGGTCGAAGTTTCAACTATAGGAAAATCTTTACTGCGTTAACAGCTAATAAATTTTAACTATATCCCTTTGAGCTCGCAAAGATAACAATAGGAGACATATATGTATATTTGGTAAATTTAATTTCAAAACAATATGGATGACTTAGATAAGAGTAGATAGATAAGATGAAAATATTTGCAAAAATATTAGAAAAGAAAAACTTTCTTTAGATGATTTTTTACGAAAATAAAGTTAGTCCATTATACATTAATGTTTAGGATTACATCGACTTTGCAATGTCCATGCGTAGGATGTAATTTAGAAAATGGAAAAATACCTATACTCTTAAGATTCCGTACCCAAAGGGTAAAAACGGGAACCCAATTCATAAGACTTCGCTGTCCGTCCGTCTGTCTGTCACAAGGCTGTATTTCATTAAACGTGATGCCAGACAATTTAATTTTTTACAGATTATGTATTTCTGTTGCCTTATAACAACAAATACTAAAAACAAAAAGAATAAAATAAAATAAATATTTAAGGGGGGCTTCTGTACAACAAACGTGATTTTTTTTGCCGTTTTGTTTAATATTGTACCTATATCTAGATAGACACGGTTAGCGCAGAGGTCGAGCGATCGCCTACTGCGCAACAGGTCGCGGGTTCGATTCCCGCACGGGACAGATGTTTTGTATGGCCTACAGAAATTTGTTCCGGTCTGGGCGTATGTGCATGTGATATTCTATGTTTGTAACTGCACCCACGACACAGGAGAAAATCCTAGTGTGGGGCGACGTTTAAAAAAAAAAAAATGATACGGAACCCTTCGTGCGCAAGTCCTACTCGCGCTTGACCGGTTTTTAAGCATTTGAAAGAACAATATTTCTATAGGTAGTATGTATAGTAGATTGCTTTATAAGGGTGGAAAGGAATCAATCCCTACGAGGTTGTTAGACGCCCGAGCGCAGCGAGGGCGGCTATAGTCCGAGTAGGGTTTGATTCCTTTTACCCGTGTGTAGCACTCTACTTTTCATTTCGAATGCAAGGAAAATAAAAAATAGCTTTTCTAATAAAATTTATTAATAAAAATACTCCTAACATGACATATCGACATCGTGTTTTACACTTAGTGTATTTTTAAGCATTGAATATCTGCTCCATAGCGTAGACGCCTGCACTGTATGAGATAGTTCATTAAAGTATATAAGAAATACATTTTCAGAAAATGATTTTATATTCCTTGCATCTCGCCACTTCATAAAGTCGGAATATGTATTTAAATATCTTTTCATTCCTCATGCTCGGAAAGGAGCGTTTCCTTGATCTGAGTATTGGGAGGAAAACGCTAGTTCCCACCAGCGGGCGGGAAATTCTCATACTATTTACTTCCCTCCTTAGGGCGGAAAGTAAAATTTTAAAAATAGAACTGAATTAGGTTACGTACATACAATCTTTGGTACAATGATAATAAAAGTATTTGGCTGAATGGCCAGTAACAGGTAACGCGATGTGTTCCAAATTTAAAAATACCTGTGAAAAAGATAATTTTGGCGGGAGGGGAATCTGTTACGCTGTACCGAAATCTTGATTGTGTGATTTAGGTATTTAAGAAAAACAATGAATTCAAGCGATTCTGAAATTTCGGCTCCAGATTCAGTCACGAACGAAGCAAATACAATACTCGAAATTTTTTTGCCAAAAATTTCAAAGGAAAGATATTTAAATACATACTCCGACTTTATGAAGTGGCGAGATGCAAGGAATATAAAATCATTTTCTGAAAATGTATTTCTTATATACTTTAATGAACTATCTCATAAAGTGCAGGCGTCTACGCTATGGAGCAGATATTCAATGCTTAAAAGTACACTAAGTGTAAAACACGATGTCGATATGTCATGTTAGGAGTATTTTTATTAATAAATTTTATTACAAAAGCAATTTTTTATTTTCCTTGCATTCGAAATGAAAAGTAGAGTGCTACACACGGGTAAAAGGAATCAAACCCTACTCGGACTATAGCCGCCCTCGCTGCGCTCGGGCGTCTAACAACCTCGTAGGGATTGATTCCTTTCCACCCTTATAAAGCAATCTACTATTCCTTTGAAATTTTTGGCAAAAAAATTTCGAGTATTGTATTTGCTTCGTTCGTGACTGAATCTGGACCCGAAATTTCAGAATCGCTTGAATTCATTGTTTTTCTTAAATACCTAAATCACACAATCAAGATTTCGGTACAGCGTAACAGATTCCCCTCCCGCCAAAATTATCTTTTTCACAGGTATTTTTAAATTTGGAACACATCGCGTTACCTGTTACTGGCCATTCAGCCAAATACTTTTATTATCATTGTACCAAAGATTGTATGTACGTAACCTAATCTCTATATATAATAAAATCGTAGGGGTACAAAAATCTGTAATTGCGAAATATTAAGGAAAAAAATACACAGGTCGCCTTAAAATCATTAGCAGAACACGATAGAATAGTTTTTAAAAAAATTGTTTGTTTGTTTGTTTGTTTGTTTGTTTGTTTGTTTGTTTGTTTGTTTGTTTGTCTGTTTGTCCGGAAAGATCTCCGAAACTACTGGACAGAATTTGATATGGCTTACACCACAATGCTTAGAATTTTCCGGAAGAACATTTAGGCATAATTTTGTTTGTTTAAATTCACTTTTTATTTTTAGTGAAAAAATACCATATAATATTTTCGAATTGGCTTTAGGTAGAAAAACAACATGGCGCACGTGAAATTATTTTGACAAGTCTGTCACATAGTACAGAGAGAAGGTATTTTCTTCCACGAAGGAAAGGCAATGGAACTACGCCATACAGCCTGATCTTAAGTAATTGGATTTCGAAAATTGAAAGGCAGGAATGAAGTGTTTCACATAGTACAAATAAAATTTAATATTTTCTGTTAATGGCTGTACCCAACTGGATTTCGCCAACAAAATTGTCTTTTTCTTATGTCGTACCGTGGTGGTAAGGCAAAAAGATCAAGCCATACAACCAATGTATAAAGCATTTTTTATGATAATACTTATCGAGTGACCATAAAATTTGTAGATTGGTTTAATTCTTGACTAATTTTCACAAAATCGGTACAATTTTTGAAATATTTAAAATGTTGAAAAATGAAGATACTCTTTTCAAGGTATTTTGAAAGGTGTTATTATGTTTTTACATTAGGACTAAGGAATCAAACTCTTTCATTCATTTAAAACTATTAAAAGTAATAGATTAATATTGATAATTAAAAAAATATCTGACTCCAATGTTCTGACTCTTGATCCTAATGTCTAAAATGGCGGATCACATTTTTTTGGATCCATCCAAGGAACATGGATATCGAACGAAGAACCTAAAGAGTAGAACACATTGAACCTAGCCACGTTGACTTAATTTGACATGACTGCCGATAAAGTTCGTTTCCAAACCCAGCGATATGCATATCAAATGAAAGGCCTTGATGAGTAGAGCACTATGAACCTAGCAACATTGACTTAAATTCAACATGGCCGCCGCTCAAAAAAGGTGGATAAAAGTTAGTTTCCAAACCTAGCAATATGGGTATCAAATAAAAGGCATTGATGAGTAGAGCACTATGAACCTAGCAACATTGACATAAATTCAACATGGCCGCCGCTCAAAAAAGGTGGATAAAAGTTAGTTTCCAAACCTAGCAATATGGGTATCAAATGAAAGGCCTTGAAGAGTAGAGCACTATGAACCTAGCAACATTGACATAAATTAAACATGGCCGCCGCTCAAAAAAGGTGGATAAAAGTTCGTTTCCAAGCCTAGCAATATGGGTATCAAATGAAAGGCCTTGAAGAGTAGAGCATTAGGTACCTAGGAAAATCGACCTAAATTCAACATGGCCGCCGCTCAAAAACAAAGGATAAAAGTACGTTTTCAAACCCAGCAATATGGGTATCAAATGAAAGGCCCTGATGAGTAGAGCACTATGAACCTAGCAACATTGACATAAATTCAACATAGCCGCCGCTCTAAACGGAAGAATAATAGTTCGTTTCCAAACCTAGCAATATGGGTATCAACTGAAAGGCCTAAAAGAGTAGAGCATTATGAACTAAGGAAAATTGCCCTAAATTAAACATGGCCGCCGCAAAAAAATGGATAAAAGTTCGTTTTCAATCCCAGCAATATGGGTATCAAATAAAAGGCTTTGATAAGTAGAGCACTATGAACCTAGCAACATTGACATAAATTCAACATGGCCGCGGCTTAAAAAAGATAGATAAAAGTTCGTTTCCAAACCTAGCAATATGGGTATCAAATGAAAGGCCTTGAAGAGTAGAGAGCATTAGGAACCTAGCAAAATCGACCTAAATTCAACATGGCCGCCGTTTAAAAAAAAAGGGTTAAAGTTCGTTTCCAAATCTAGCAATATGGGTATCAAATGAAAAGCCTAAAACAGTAGAGCATTATGAACTTAGGCAAATGGCTATAAATTCAACATGGCCGCCGCTCAAAAAATGGATAATAGTTTGTTTCCAAACCCAGCAATATGGGTCTCAAATGAAAGGCCTTGATAAGTAGAGCACTATGAACCTAGCAACATTTACATAAATTCAACATGGCCGCCACTCAAAAAAGGTGGATAAAAGTTAGTTTCCAAACCTAGCAATATGGGTATCAAATGAAAGGCCTTGAAGAGTAGAGCATTAGGTACCTACGAAAATCTACCTAAATTCAACATGGCCGCCGCTCAAAAAAAGGATAAATGTTCGTTTGCAAACCGAGCAATGTGGATACCAAATGAAAAGCCTTGATGAGTAGAGCACTATGAATCTAGCAACACATAAATAAATTCAACATGGCTGCCGCTCAATAAAGGTGGATAAAAGTTCGTTTTGTAATCTAGCAATATAGGTATCAAATGAAAGGTCTTCAAGAGTAGAGCAATATGGACCTAGCAATATTGACGTAAATTCGACATGGTCACCGCTCAAAATAGGTGGATAAAAGTTCGTTTCCAAACCTAGCAATATAGGTATCAAATGAAAGGCCTTGAAGAGTAGAGCACTATGAACCTAGGAAAATAGCACAACATTCAATATGGCCGCTGCTCAAAAAAAAACTGATAAAAGTTCGTTTCTAAGCCCAGCAATATGGGTATCAAATGAAAGGCCTTGATCAGTAGAGCACTATGAACGTAGCAACATTGACGTAAATTCAACATGGCCGCCGCTCAAAAAAGACGGATAACAGTTGCTTTTCAAACCCAGCAATAGGGGTATTAAATGAAAGTAGGCCCTGAAGGGTACCTAGAGCAGCCATGCTCTAAGTGTGTTCAGCGGAACCCTAGGGCTCCACAATACCCCTATAAGGGTTCCGCAATAATTTAGAAAAATCAACACACCCTCTCTGGTCGTACTTTTATTATGCTTATTAATAAAGAATACACTTTTAAAAACTATTGTTTTATTTTAGGGTTCCGTCAAGTATTTCGCTTTCCAAAAGGGTTCCGTCACCAAAAAAGTTTGAGAACCGCTTCGGGGCCTATTGGATGTTCGATGTTAGATGTTACCTGTGTTTAGTGTCCTTCGAGACCGTGATAATGCAACGATCGTGAACTAACTAACGATAACTCCAAGTATGTGTGTTGGATGTTAGTCATCACGGCGAGTTTGCTAATCGAACTATGCCAGCAACACTATATCGCACAGTACACGTTACAAAAACGGAAGTCTCAATACATTTTAAGGCTAACCGCATAAATACGTTTTTTCGCATTCGTTTTCTGAATGCGGGCATCCGAATGCATCAAATCTATACAAAATACTCATTGACTGCCGCACACGTTCGTTTTTATTACAAACGGAACACGTTCTGTACGTACGTTTAGGTAGAATGGTAGAAATCCCGAATGAGAAGAAACGAACGTCTGCGCTACATTCACGAAACTCCGTGTCTGTATTCCGTGATCGGATATCGAATACGGAAAACGTATTTGTACAGTAGCCCCCCCATTCATGCTATACATTAACTCTACGAAAACCGCCAGTATTACGAGCGACATAAGAACGGTTCAAAGGTCAAACAGTATAGCTTGACAAGGAGCTTACTGTACGACCAGTCAAAATTGGCCAATTTGTCATATCCAAAAAATATATTTTGTTATTGTTACCAACACCCATTATAAAATCTAAACTTTATCCTATACAGTTCTAATTTATTAACAATTGTTTATTTTAATTCGAAACATGAATACGATAAATATTATTCTTGCAACTGTGTAGTTCTTTCTACTGAAGAAGAATTTATTAATATCAATAATGTCTGTAAAACAATAATAATACTTAGTGTTGTAATATGTAATGTATTAAATTTTGTGGACTGTTAGAAAAAAAAACATTACGAACCTACGAAAATTGTCCTAATTTCGAAATAGCCGATGCTCAAGAAAGGCAGAATAAAGTTGAATCATTATGGAATAAAATGGAGGAAAAAACTAAACACTGTGTTAAGTATTTTGATGGCGAAACGTAGTTCGCGGGCACAGCTAGTTCAGTTCTATTTTTTAAATTTTACTTTCCGCCCTAAGGAGGGAAGTAAATAGTATGAGAATTTCCCGCCCGCTGGTGGGAACTAGCGTTTTCCTCCCAATACTCAGATCAAGGAAACGCTCCTTTCCGAGCATGAGGAATGAAAAATTATTTGCCATTATCTTACCTAAATAGGTAAGTGCCCATTGGTAGTACTATCACAATTATTTGCCAACTAAGTTGTATTAAAAAATCACAAAATTATATTTTTCTAATTAAAAAATTTCTAATTGAAACATGAAATTCGGTACAGCAGCAGACGCAGCACGGGCTGCCAAGACTGGACTCGAGTCACGCATTATCTCACAATTTCAGTGACATGATCTCTATGTCTTAAAGAGTAGCATGGTGACGCGTATTAAGTGGGACTGACGTGTTTAATTTTTTTTACGCTCGTCACGGGATATGTGTGACTGAATTTTATCACAAATTTCTTGCTACAACCACAGCAGTCGGCAAACAGGCACGCCAAGAAATTTGTGATGAAACTCAGTCACACGTGTCCCTTGACGAGCGTCAAGAAATTTTTATCACGTCAGTCCCACTTAATACGCGCCACCGTGCTACTCTTTAAGACATAGAAATTATGTCACTGAAATTGTGAGATAATGCGTGACTCGAGTCCAGTCTTGGCAGCCCGTGCTACGCCTGCATAGGTTCGTTGGCTTATGAAGGCGATGCTAAGGTAGGATTTTTAAAAATTCTTACAGGAAGCTAAGATCCCCACCCAAGAAATAAAAAAGCTTCATTGTTGTGCTTTATTGAAGCGAAACGTAGCTCGCGATCATGGGTAGTGTTTACTAACTTAAAATGATTATTGATTCAGGCATTTCAACGTAGACCAAGTACTACGTTACTCATCTTTCACGATAAAGCGATTTATTGCGGTGAACTGTCAAAATACAATAAGTTTTTATCGCTTGTATTTTGACATTTCACCGCGTTAAACAGCTTTATCATATCGTGTTTTTTTAACTGTGATCTTTAACTAGCTCAATGTACAGATAAAAGAATCTCTAACATTATTTCAGATGTCAAACCACCCAAGAAATAAAAAAGCTTCATTGTTGTGCTTTATTGAAACGAAACGTAGTTCGCGAGCACGGGGAGTGTTTACTAAATTAAAATGATTATTGATTCAGGCATTTCAACGTAGACCAAGTACTACGTCACTCATCTTTCACGATAAAGCGATTTATTGCGGTGAACTGTCAAAATACAATAAGTTTTTATCGCTTGAATTTTGACATTTCACCGCGATAAACAGCTTTATCATATCGTGTTTTATAACTGTGATCCTTAACTTCAAACAGCTGAAGTATTTTTTCTCAACTCAATGTACAGATAAAAGAATCTCTAACAACATTATTTCAGATGTCAAAACACCTAAAACAAATTTATCAATGGCCATAAATATTAACATTAATATATTCAAGGTAAGAATCATGTCATAGCTGAGAGTAAGAATAAATAAAACTACCCGATAAAAAAAATTGTTTCAAGAAAATGGTTAATCACACTAAACATAACTAAGTAGTATTTCAAGATTTTGTCTTTCGAATTGGTTTAAATAGCTTCGAATATAAAAAAGAGTGAAGTACACTGTGATTTTCATACCTGCTACGTGGAAATTCGAGTTGGCAACGCAAGTCCAACTAATCCTTCTATTAGCAAGATAAGCCATTTGCTACCTAAGTTGTATAAAAAAGTTTAACATTAACCCTTCTCCGGAAACATCACTTGACCGCTGAACAAATTAAATTTTTGATGTGCGCACTGTACCTAGTAAATGGCCAGCTTACTTATTATATAACGGACGGCCACGGCCCATTTCATCAACCCTTGTAAGTTCCAAAGTTTCTAATTGTCACTCAGAACACTTCTGCGCTAGAGTTCTATGGAGTCTGAAGTTAGAGTGGTTAAGGATGTCATAGGTTTAAGCCAAAGGGCCCAGTGTTAAGGATGACCTATTCCCCACATTTTAATTGTTATAATGAAATTTAACTTTTATTGCTATGATATTATTTATGATACCCGTTTATAGGTTGGCGATACTGCTTGCTTTAGTTTCCGAATTTTGTATTTTCTTTAAAACATTTATAAGTAATGAATTAATTTATAAATTAATATGCATAAAAATACAAAATGTACACTTTAAAACGTCATATTTTTTGTTGCATATATATATTTTAGCTCCACTTCTTTATCCATGATAGGTACCTAACTTACTCCTTTTGCTTTAAAACTTTTAAATACATAGATAATTTGTTTATGGTTCCAAAAAAAAAATAGGTAAGCAAGCAACCACAAAACTAAAAAACAAATTTCATTGCTTAAAAAAATTTCTAGCTTTAAAAAACATAATAGCGTTGATAGTACGGTTATAGATCTATAGCCGAACTATTTGCGTTATAACACACGCATGTTTTGTGAACTGCTTTATGTATGTGAAATCGGTGAAATTATATCCATTTTGCGAGCAAGTGTCTTGAAAAATTACCCTTTTACCAATCAGTTTCTATTTCTTTTGTCCGAGATACCTTTTATTAATTTTAGTCACTAACATAGTATTAAGTAATTCTTGTTACTAACCCGCTATGGACTGTAAAAGGTCTGAAATAAAGAGTTATTATTATTATTATTATTAAAACTTCCAAGCTACTTCTTGCTCAATGTTTCTTTAATTGAATATCACATTCAATGCCGTCAATACTACCAGCATTTTATAAAATTCCCCCAAGCCCGAAATAAAAACAGTCAATAAAAATTCCTTAACATAACACCATAAAAGATTTCAGGACATTGAAATAGACATTTTTTTAGTCAACTAGACTAAAAAAATGGCAAAATAAGAGTGCACGCCACAGAGCCGAGGGTCGTGGATTTCGCGAGCGACCGTTATACAGCTTTGAAGAGATTTGGCTCAGACTTTGGTCGGAGTAAGCCATAGAAACTGCGTCGCAATGGAATAAATCTGATACAAGCTATCTTCAGATGTTGAGTCAATTTTCGTCTTCTATTTGTATTTGCAAATATCTTGTGATTTACACATACAAGGATAATAGTAATCTTTAAATTAGAATATTTTTAAGAGGATTGTAAAGCTGTAAATTTTCATACAAAAAGCGATAACGCTTTTCTCCCTTTTTACATAGTTCATTTTTCATAATTTTTGGAAATGTTGTAAATATACTGAAGATCTAGGTTTGTACATTTTGATTTTGAAGTAATATTATTCAGAATATAAATTATTAGCATCTAAATATCTATATTTTAGACTTAAAAACTACCTCGAGTATTTTTATCTTTCTTTGACTAAATTATACTGAATTACAAAAAATCAAAACGTACAAACGTAGATTAAGGTATACTGAATCTAATGAGACCAAAACTTCTAATTTCGTAAAGGCTTAGGGGGGTAAAACCGTTATCACCCGAAACAATATTTCAATAAGAAATGTAGGCACTTGCCTAGGACTTTCAACTCTAAGTGGTGTGCAACAAACTGCATTTTGAAAGTGCATACTCGAGCCATGAATTCGCACTTCACAGTCCTCTTAAACGTCAATAAGTTCCCCTTAGTACGTTTGTTGAATAAATATTTTGATTTTGACTTAGATATACTGGTAAGATTATTTTGTTCGATCGTTTTGAAGTCGTATGTATAAATGTTCAAATGATGATGAATTCAAATTATATTATTCTACTATGGATTAGGAGGATCCATATTGGAGATTCGAAAACCAAAATTCTTTGACAATCCATATATAAACTGAGCGGACAAAATTTGAACGCCTATTTTGACCCTGTCAAGTTTATATCGAAACTCATTAAAATCTGTATACAAACCGACAGAGCTACTTTCACATGTAAAACATTAGCCAAGATGAAAAATTGCTTACCTACGGGTTCTAGAAATTCACGAAATTAAAATAAAAGAACTAGGCAAAATGCAAACTCCAATTATGAGCCGTTAGCAAGGCCAAACGTTTAGAACAATAGAACTTTTAATTGTCTAATTAATCATTCAACCTGATTTTGGTGAATCGGGTCAGTTATTATGGAATTGGGTTGCATAAGCAAATAGATTCCGTGAGTGAGATGAAATCAAATTTTTGCTTAGCTCGGGAGTTAATTGAAAACTCGTATCAATTTGATTGATGACAGGTCATCATTCATTTATTGTTTGCTCCAAGTTAAGCAAATAATGGACGTTGTATTGTACTTACGTCATTGCATCGAAACTAAAAGATTCGTTTCTGACCTTTACAAAAGGTAAAATTGATATTAATGATCAAATAAGGATACAAACACTCAGTCCCACCAACATTTCTTACAGGGTAAAGAGGTCTCCTTGTATTGGGTCAAGAGCAATGCTGGACCTAAGGGGAATGAAAGAGCCGATGATCTGACCAAGGAAGCGACGAGCGAGGAACGGAGAGGAGATGCATTATGATGGCACTAAGCCCGGGAGAGGAGATGCACTATGATGGCTGCCCGGTGTCGTTCGCGAAAATGACACTACATTAAATAATGCTGGAGCAGTGGAGCAAGATATACCGGGAGCACGGGATCTGTCACCAAACTGTTTCTCCCGAATATTCTCATAGAATAAGTAAGTACAAGATAATAGATACAACTGACTGTACCAATAATAATGAGCAAATAATATAAATAAGATTTTCAGTTATTCGCAGTGGACAACTTTACCTACCTATTTATAACGTACATTTCGGTCTCAGTATTGGTGATGTAGCGTAATTTACCAGGAGATGTAGCATTGGTGTGAGGACAAAGTGGACCGACGAACTAGTGTAGGTCGTGTGCGAGAAGTGTAGGACCGATTGGTTTAGACTTTATAGATCCATATGGGAGGCCTATGTCCAACAGTGGGAGTTTTTAGCAGAAATGATGATAGCGATGATTATCCTCTGTATTAATAACGATTATTACATTTAAATGGAATGTAAAATTATGGTATTTCAAGCGAGTGTTCCGGAGCACACAATATGACATTTTGTAGTCTTTTGGTCATTATCAACGACAGAATCGTGCATAATAATTCTGTCAATGTAGTACTTTTTCATATCTTCTTATGATATAGCAACATTTTTAGGGTATGAATCTCGGCAAACTCGAAAACAATATAAGCATTAATTTGCATGAACGTCGTTAAATTTCATGTATTAATATCACTGAAATTCCTACTTTGCTTGGGCTCACCTAAATAATCGTGCCTTGCTTATTTTCCAGAAATATCAAGAGCAGCAGTCGGAAACATCGGCTGCACGATTGGGACAATGGCATTAGCTATTGTGCTTCAGCCCTTTATCTGTGGAGGCGTGACCAGCTCCATGGACTCTGGTCAACTAACCCTTTGTAACGTTTGAATTATAGTTCCCGATTCTCTGGCGGAAATACGAAATGGCAAACTTATAATCAATCCAGCAGGCCTATTATGGATCTTTCATCGTATGAAATAGTTATACATTTTGAGATAAAGAAGTCATGAAATGCTTCATTTCGTATTACCGATCTCCAATGATATCATCACTATGGCATAATTTCAATGATGTCATCATGATCAAAAATCTGACCGAAAATCTAATTTTTCGTTTTGCACTATGATTTCATAATGATAACCTTAATTTGAAAAACCATGAGATCGGTAGTAAGCCTGCTGATTTTTTATTATCTTTCGAGTGGAATAGTATAAAGTAGCAGCAACAAACGGTACTATTTATAACTATACACCGGACTTTTGGGAATTTATACCAGAGATTAAAATTAAGTGTTATAATGACTGGACAGATTATTTTGATATTAAATGTAAAGATAAGGGCATATGGTATAAAACCCTGCAAAATTCACCACCTCGTGTACTTTGGTTCAATAATCTTAATAGAAATTATGTTAAACTAGCTTCCGCCCGCGACTTCGTCCGCGTGGAATAGTTACTTTGGGCTAACGCTAACGTTGACCTGCGACTTCGTTTATATAGGCGAGTAAGTACTGGGTCTTATAATCTTATATCATGTAGATTGTAGGTTATTCTCGAAAAAACTAAACTAATGTTATTTTAAAGTACTTCTGCGTAGGTACACTATATATTTAGTTTTGTTTTCTTCCGGCAGAAGTAGATAGCTAACTGGGGCCACCATCCTTCCCCCTCATGACTGCCCGCCGGCTTTGCACATTGTGCGCGCAGTACTCGATCATTATTTTGCTGTGATGTTATATTAAAACTGCGATATCTCCTAAGATATTCATTTAAATCGAATGATGTAAAGGGCAATTTTGTTTTAAATTAAATACTTGTGATGAATAACGTATTTATTTGGATAAGGATTCATATCATGTTTATAAAAACACCTTCGCAAATAATGCATTATTTTAGAAAAAAAATTGGTTAGCATAAAAAAGGTTATAGTGAGCTAACCTTAAAAGATAAACATATGCTGTCGCGGACTTTTTTTTAGAACTTTTAAAGGGAAACAATTCTGTCATACATAGTTTTTGCGAAACTTTAACCGTTTACGCAGCGCACGCAGCGGAAGCTCTCAATAGGACAAAAAATCCCCCGATTTTGAAACATTTTTCATTGGTGCTCCGCTCCTATTGATCTTAGCGTGATGATATATAGCCTATAGCCTTCCTCGATAAATGGGCTATCTAACACTGAAAGAATTTTTCAAATCTGACCAGTAGTTCCTGAGATTAGCGCGTTCAAGCAAACAAACAAACTCTTCAGCTTTATAATATTAGTATAGAAGTATAGATTAGCACTAAGACTTCGTTCAGGACACTATCCATCAGCAAAATTTGCATACCTCATGAAAAAATCTGAATCAGACAAATGTCTATTATGCAACAAAGTGGAAGATATACAACATTTGCTGATGGATTGTGTCAAGAATAAGAGTAAGAGAGACCATTTTTTAAAAGAATTTAAGCTGAATTTATTAGATACAGGACTTATTCAATCTATTTTATCAGATCCTAATTCGCGTATTGCAAAGTTTATGTAGTCTAGTGCAAGTAACATAGTGGAATAATTAACATGCTCTATTACATTTTACATATATTGTTGTAAAGGTTAAGTATAAGGGTACGATGGGGTTGACATATCCAAAAGGATAAAAACCCTGTATAATAAAAAAGATTAAAAAAAAAAACAAAGTGCATTGATTATCGATTATCGATAATAGTATTTTGTAATAGTATACGACACCTTCTGACCCAGTACTGTAACTACCATTAATCCCAAAGAATATTGTATAAGAAGCGGTCGTAGGTATATCGTAGCATGGTATTTGATAAAATAATTTATTATTAAATGAAATTATTCATCTGATAATACAAGTATACAAAACATTTGTTTGTTAATGATTGTAAAAAAACTATTCTGAATACTTTTGTTGAAATACGACTTGTAGACTAGTAATTAAGAAAATGCTTCCAATGTCGTCTTCAAAACACCATTGTTATATTATTGGAAAATAAGCTGGAAAATAGACACAAATATCATTTCAGGATAATCCGTATATTTGACAGACAATTGACTATTTTATACCACAGATTTCCCATCTGTGTAAGTGACTACAGCCACCTAGCACAAGTATGCGATTGTATTATCTTAATAATATACTGATTCTTAATTAGAGGTATAGTCCTATTCGTTCCATGTGAACATTGATATTATTATAGAGAAAACATATCAATGTCAAAGTCAATAAAAGTTCAAAGTAAAACTTGCTTCATGAAACTATTTACCTACATTCAATGTATAAAAGAACTACTTACATGATTATTATAATATACTAGTTAGTGTCCGACCGAAAGTTCGGTTTCGGTTTCGGCCGAGTTTCGGCCAAAAATAAAGTTTCGGCGGCAGTTTCGGTTTCGGCCAAATTTGGCCGAAACTTTTGCCAAAACCGAAACTGTTTTCGGAAGTTGTCGTGTACGCTCGCCTAACTTCGTTTCTCGCGCAACGCTTTGGCGGACGCTGGCGGCCCTGCTCGTGAATTGTCGTGCGCCGTTCGGATAGCTCTGTAGCAACCTAGCAACACAACTTAGTGCGTTATCGCCCGACGCAAACATTCTTTAAAACAATCATTAAAAATACAAATACTAATTAATGAAACAGTAACAATTAGTGATTTGATTATTGATAACTGATAAACATTGTGCTATGAGAACTTAATTCGAAAAAATAATAAAATTATTATTAATTTTTTTTTATATTATATTAAATAAATAATTACAACAAAATTAATATACTGTGTTTCCATTTCATGTCCTAATCAATGCAGAATAATGGGTAAAATGCACCAAATTTCAGTATTTTAGGGAATTTTATACTTGACCACGTGAGTTTCGGTTTCGGCCGAAACTGAAGCCACGGCCGAATATTCGGTTTCGGTTTCGGCCGGAAAATTAGTTTCGGTCGGACTCTAATAACTAGTGGGCCTGGTAGACGTAGTTCTGCCCAATTACCTTCCCTTTCCTTCCCTGACCTATTCAAATGCACACAGAAAATTTTGAAAGAATCGGTCGATCCGTTTTCGAGTTTTAGCGAGACTAACGAACGGCGATTCATTTTTTTATATATGAGAAGAAGAAGATTTCTATTGTTACTGCTATCATACACTTTTTTCATTATTTCACTGTTACTCCTCAATAACAAAACTTCCCAGCAACATTACGACTACTAGCAAGGTACTCGAAATAGATCCTTATCTAGTTTCCTGAGAACACCGGCAATTTATTCATAGAATTTATTAATAAACGGCGACCCGCACTTCGACAAGTCTCATCATCAAAGCCTTTGTCAGTTTCTAAAGTAAATGGAACGTTTCCTAGTCACGTTTCAACGATTTTGAGTAGCAGCCCGTTTCAATACTCTGTCTATCCGTGGATTTCGTTACTAGCGATAGGTATCTGACATTAGCTCCATAGGAAATACGTCAAATTCTATCTTCAGTAAACAATACCAGAGATAGGATATTGAAGCCGGTAGTTGGTGCTCTACTACATCGATATAAGCATACGTAGGAAGTTATTAATTCCACGCTCCCGGCATTTGTGTCGGTATTCATCTTGCTAGTGAATGGCTCGTTTGGTGAGCGCTTTTGTCTTCATTTCAGTGTTGTCGCAGGTTAAAAGGAAAATTGGTTTCGTAATCCGCGCGAGTAAAGGCGCCTGGTGAACTTTTCTCTTGTGAACGTCGTGGGGACGGAACACAATACGATTGTTTTGAATATTTTAGGATCCGCTGCTTCCTTGATCTTTCAATAATTTTGTGTATGCGTTACTGTTGTGTATATAAACAAAACAAAACCATATTATAAATTCAAGTAACTCAGCAAACGAATTCAATTTTCCTGTACAATTGCCATTTCTGTTATCTGAACACGATAATTGTTGAATTGATTTATTTTGTCCTCTTCTACGTAAGTAATTAAAAATAATGTCCCTAAATTAATAGATATTCAAATCAGAAGTTTCGCGAGGAAACTCGAGTCCCTAATCATTTTTGCTGTACTCATAGGAGCTTAGGAAGCCTTTTCAGACATAACAGCTCCATCCCAAAGTGATTACACTCACGGGAACCGTTAAAGAGATCCAGAATCGGGATAATTAAAGTTGCCCGCATTTGTTGTCGAGTTCGGGTCAACAAAGCATCTAAATAATTAAGTGGTTCAGCTAAATGGAGTAGGTAAGTAGTTTAGCTTTATGTAGCCTGGTATTGAGGTTGAGTTTGTGTGGCCCAGTCCTCTGTTATTCGATTTGTGCGGTTACTAACTTGACGGAGGTGCTGAAGGGTGTTATAGTTATTTCCAATAAGCACTTCGATGAAGAGAAGTTATTTAACGAATCTGAGAAGCTGCTCGCGGCACCAAACCAAATATAATAATCTCGAAATAGATTTCCTTGAATCTGTACCCTGTTATGTTCTTGTGGTATTTTGGATATTTTATGCATACCATGTAGAACTTGAGCTACTATAAAGCAATAAGTGTGTTTTATTAACATTGCTTGGAGTTGGAGTAACATAAATAGGTTTTTTTTGTTCTACCAAACTATCGAAAAACTATTCAAAAAACTATTGAACAGAATATAATAAATATCAACCAATAAGTTCAATTTGCACGTGTACCGACCACATATTTCTGTAACAAGCGTTCCCCGGGGGCTTTCCTCGAAAAATGTTATAGTTTCATCATTTGAAGAGAAAAAAATAGCACGCTTCGGGGTATACAAAATAACATTTGTCAAAACTTTGAAAACCAATTTCAGCGAAATTCGGCGCGCCCGTGGACTGGGAATCTATACAATTTTTCGGTCAATGAATGAATGCCCCATATAAAGTGTTCGTTTTCCCGCATTTTGATACATATTCAATTTTAAACCGTTTATTCATCAGTTTTGACGAGTATGTGTGCCTAAACTATCAACTCATCACACCATTTATTCTGTAATATTGCACCCTTTCTTGTCACTAACTTAAAAATAACTAATATTTGAACAACGAGGAAGCATGCTATTTTTTCATTTAGTTCTTTTCTCTTTACAGATACTGATAATACTTCTAAATTTACGCTTACGCTTGTGTCTGTAGACCACTATAAACCAAACAAAATTGGCCTAAATTCAATATCGCCATGCCGCTTACAAAATGGCAGATAATTTAGTTTTCAACCTCAATAATATGGATATGAAATGAAAGGGCTTGTAGAGTAGAGCCTATTAAACCTAGCCACTCTTCCGTAAATTCAATATGGTCACGCCACTCATAAATGGCATATAAAATTTGGTTTTTAACCTTAGTAATATGTGTATCAATGAAAGAGCTTGAACACAGGCACTATAAACCTAGCAACATCGCTCTAAATTCAATATGGCTGCTACTCAAAATAGCAAAATAATCAAATAAAAGGACTTGAAGTGTAGAGCACTGAGAACTTAGTAAAGATGCTCTAAATTCAATATGTTCGCCGCTCCAAAATGGTGGTTAAAATTTAGTCTCGCAACACCCATTTATTATGGGTCTTTGAATCATTTTTTTTATCTGACCTAATAGGCTAACTGATTTACATTTTTCATACCTCACCATCAATCCTATTACTACCTACCTCACCTATTAATAAGAGCAAGGTCTCTTTGTTTACGGACATCGAGATCAGGTGATATTAAATCATCTCTGTTCCAACTACTTGAACTTTGTGGGATATTATCTTTTTGCTGAAAACAGATATCAAGCGGCCCGCAGCCACGTAATACTATTATTTATTATATTTTGTGCAATCGTTCATCTATGAGTGAGACAGGCTAAAGAAGCAATAAATATACTTTTAAAACAAACAACGTTAACTAATCCATAGGCTCGCATATGTGTAGCTACTCTCTACTCGGGAACAACGTAACAATGTGAGTGACAGTTTAATTTAGTTTTCATCCGAGAGCTTTGGAACGTGCCGAAATTGATCGCTTGAGCCTTGTAATTTTTAGAAGCAACAAAATTTTAAATCGAACTCTGTTAATGAGCCTTTGTGATGGCATTTGTGAAAGATGTAGGACTCTTTACGCGTGCCTGTAAAATAGCCTAGCCGCGTCCAGACCGAGGCTGAGCACGGCTCGCGAGGACGCCTCGGCCGGTGTAGACGTGGCTCGGGCTGCCTCGGGCACACGTTGATTCGGTAGATTGCCGGACGACCGCGAGCCGTACGTTGTCGGTTTTTGCCGATGCTCAAAGAAGCCTCAGTCTGAGCTGCTCACGCGGTGTAGACGGATATGTCGACGCTCGCAAGCCAGTTCAAAATTAAAATGGATAAAGAAACTTTTGTTCATTTAATTCAACTTTATGAAAGTTTCATTAAATGTTGTGGAATTCAAATGATCCAGATCATTTAAATAAAAGCAAACGAGAAGATTGACGGGGAAAGATCGTTAAGGAATTGAACTTTCCTGAATCAGATCAGTCACATGTTATCATAATATTGCACTGTCACGTGATATACATAGGTATGTATGCGAAATTTCAGCTCAATCGAAAACCGGGAAGTGGGTCAAATTTAACTTGCAAGATTTCATTACAGACACTGGGACTGGTGAAAGTAAAAAAAATATTTAAAAAAACTTTTTTAAATACAAGCTTTTATATCATCATAATATTGCATTGTCACGCGATATACATAATTATGCATGCAAAATTTCAGCTCAATCAGAGACCGGGAAGTGGGAAACTTGCAAGATTTTATTACAGACACCGCGACAGGTGGAAAGCAAATAAGACGTTGTAAAAATAAAAGCTTTTAAAGTAAAAATAAAAAACAAACACAAGCTTTTATTATTGAATTGTCACGCGATATACATATGCACGCAAAATTTCAGCTCAATTGGAAACCGGGAAGTGGGGGGAGGGTTGTCTGATTGGGCGCAATGTGGAGTGTATGACTTTATACTTTACACTGTGTATAAATAAATTTGTTTCGTTATTTAGGAATAAGTTGTAACACTTTTTTTCAATACTAGCTAGTAAGCACAAATTCTTAATTTCACTTTAATAAATTTCTTTAATTCTGAAATAAAAAACATATAATTACTCAAATAACATTCATCATTGTTGTGACAGATCTAACATCTGATGTAGCTTTTCTAGAAACTTTTTAATTCTATGCGTGAGCAAAGGGAACTCCATACAGCCTTCCCCTTGCTTCGTCTTGATATGAACATTTTAAGTGAACCAAGATAATTGCAACTGGATTATATCCGATTTTATGTTAATATTTTCTTAATTACTTAGTTAATAATAATTCTATTCTCAAGTGGACAAAACATTCAATTTGATATCTTTGAGTGAACTTCTGCTTTGGCTAATGTTGAGTCTGGATAGGATATTATTGTGTTTTGATCATCCGTGGAGCTAGTGCGGCGGTATTAGTATTTTGATCTGTGTACCGATAGTATTTACGGTGCATGAATTGCGGCCCGATTCCTTGATTGACCCCTGTTGTTTCGCTTTGACGTTGTCACTTGTCAATGTCAGGATGAGGTCGATTAAATCCGGCCCTTTCCCGTTTGGAAGCGTGGAAGAGCAGTCGCTCGATATGAGCTGACCTTAACTAATTTATTTTCTTAATTGAAACCCATCATGGACTGGGTTAACTCTTGACTTTTTATATAAAACCCATGGAGAACATGGTAAGTTGTAATTTTTATTGCAATTCTGCTTGTGGCGTAGGTCCGCCATTACATGACCACGTTCTAATAATTGTTATTTTGTTTTAGGGTTTTCGGCCTTAGTTCTCTGCCTTAGTTTTTCGGCCTTAGTTTTCTGCCTTAGTTTTTCTATTTCCCTACACTTTCCACAATTACAATAATTAAGGAGGGACTGCCGCTGTTTGCGAGTCTTCGGGCATCTATTTGTAACATCTAACCTCCGATTCATTCTCATACTTGTGATTATGTGGGCCTGAGGTAATACCTCTTATATTTTTTAACTCAGAAATTAATTTCAAAGTTATTGTTTTACACAATCGGTAAAGTACCCCTAATGAACCTGTGGAAGGGAGCAGTCACCAGCTTTTTTGCCTTTGTGGATGAAGAAGATGATGCCCCCACTAGTGTAACTTACCGAGTTATTCCCTACCTGCACTTAAATGTACGATCCTTAGATTAAGCTAAGTAACTTTTTGTTATTTAATAAACCGCATGTTGTATCTAAATTGAGTATTTTATTAGATCCTTCCCACATCTGAAGTCTGCTTGCATCTGTATGGAGGCGCCCTCTAAAAATATATCCATGCACTTCTCCAGGTAGGCTCTTGAAAATGTTATAAAATATTAACCCACGACCTGATGGTACTTACAATTCTCTCTCATGCTCACCGAAAAAGGTTACAGTGGCGCCCAACGTGGGGCCTGGAAGACTTCAGAGGGGAATGATTTAATAACTTGAAGTTAATTTGTGTCTTGACATTTGTTGTCACTTTTGTCTTTAAAGGCATTTTATTTTACTTAATGTTAATTTTGCCATAAAAAGCACTTATATTTTGTTGTTATCTTACTGTTAATTCAACTTTATTTTGCTTTAAAATATGCATATTTTGCATATAATTGTAAATTAAGATAACTAAAAAAAATCTGATTTATACTTAATAAAACTTATATGTATGTTTACATAACTTTACTACTTAATCAATAAGCAATATCTAGCTTACCTAATTGTACTCTTGAAGTCAAATTAAATAGGACTTACTACTTGTTTTATATCATACTTGTACTGTATAATTTACTAATATGGATTTTGTTACTGCAGGTTGTTCTGTTGAATACTTGTTGAAAGATGAATTGTTACATGAACTTGACATAAGACATTTGCCAGCTGAACCATCTTCTTCAACCGACGAACTGAGGAAACTGCTCAGGCATACAATAAAATTAGCTCGTCGTGGCAGTTTAAAGACCATCGATAGGTTTGGTGACTGCGACCAGCCAGCAGAGTTGTCAATATGTACCCCGAAAGTAACCGACATCGAACAAGGTATTCAGGAGGATATATTTTCTAACGAACGTCTATTAAAGAGGTTAGTGTCTCGCAGTAATTATTTGTTATGTCGTCTCTCAAGAATATCTGACCCTAACTCAGGTATTGTTACACTTAAGTCTACTTTGATTTCGCTGTTGATGCGACTTGAAGGCGAACAGGAGGATGTGTTTGAGGAGGCTGCATCTAAGGAGTCTGCTGATGAACCAAAAGGAAACATCAGCACACTTCTCCATATTCCAAAAACATATAACCTCAACTCCTTGAATTTAAAGTTTACTGGTGATTCTTGTGTTAGAGTTTTTATCACTCGCTTGGAAGAACTTCGTGTAGCTAGGAAAATACCGAAGGAGATTATTTTTGATGGTTTTCCTGATATTTTAGAGGGACCTGCTTTATATTGGTATAGGGCCAATAAACTCAATTTTAAAACTTACTCTGATGTAATTAAATCTCTTAGTGATGATTTTGACATTCCTGATTTGGACCACTTATTATTGCAAGAGATTCGCCAAAGAACTCAGGCGAAATCTGAAACTATTATAGTGTTCTTGTCAACAATTTTAGGTATGTTTTCACGCTTGAATAAACAGGTTTCTAATGAAGAGCAATTAGACATCATTTTGAGAAATATCAGACCTGAATATAGCACAAAATTAGCTTTATATAATATCACCTCAATAACTGAACTTAAATCTTTATGCAAGAAAATTGAACTAGCTAAAGTAAAAGCAGATCAATTTTGTGAACCTAAATTAAATAATAATTCACATGCACCTGACTTTGCCTATCCTAAAGAGAACAAACCTTTGAAATTTAGTAAACCTGTAGTAAATTCTCAATCTCAACAAGTAGCTTCTATAAGTCCTAATCCAAAATTCTCAACTATCAATAATGCTAAAATTAATTCTAATACAACTTACTTAAAAAATTGTTATAGATGTGGTATGAATAATCACCATACTCGTTACTGTCGCAAGTCTAGGGACATTGTTTGCTATAAATGTGGAAATAAAGGTGTCCGTAGATCTGACTGTTCTACTTCTTCTAAGTCACCAAAACTGGTTGACTCACTCTCTCTTAAACTTGACAAGACTACCTTGTCATCACTCATCAATACTAAAAATACTTACTTTGAACCTTCATCAAAAGATGTTAGGCCTTACCTAACTGTAAACATTAAGGGACTAAAGGTGAAAGGTTTACTTGACTGTGGCGCTTCTTGTTCGGTACTGGGCAATAATTGTCACATGTTGTTTCAAAATTTGGGCATTCCTACTTATAGACTCAGAAAACCAAAATGTTTAGGTGTAGCTAGTGGTCATGAGTTTCTTTGCACAGAATATATGATGTTGCCCATCACTTACAAAAATAAATTAAAATTTTTGCAATTCTTCATACAACCTAATATTCAAGTACCACTGCATTTTGGCATAAATTTTTGGAAATCTTTTAATTTGTTACCTGAAATATTTAATAATAAATCTAAATTCGAAAACATTAGTAGTATAAACATTTCACCTAGTAATAATAATTCATTTAAAAATCCCTTAATTTCATCTCAAAAGAAACTTAATTGGCTTAATAATTTATGCTTTACACATGATAAATGGTATAAAAATCTTTTTCAAAATTGTCTTAAGAAACCTACCTTATACCAAAATTATAAAATAGCAAATAATAAACTCTTTCGCTTAACTAAAAATAAATACAAATCAGTTTCTCAATTTAATTGGAAACTAGTACTTCCTTTTGAACTGCGTTCTAAAATGTTAATTCATTGTCATGCTGGTCATATTGGTGTAGCAAAAACTCACCAAAATATTTCTAATTCTTATTATTGGCCAGGAATTTATTCTGATGTCAAAAAGTACATCAATGAGTGTGACGTATGTAACAGGAGTAAGCCTCTTAAAATAACACGTTCTCCTGCAAATGTTACTCACTCCTCTTTTAAATCATCAAAAGATTTAAAATTGACCTTTGAAAAAGTAAAACTTAACCTTAAAAAATCATATGACAAGAAAGCTTATCATTACAGTAAGTGTAAGCGTCATGTTGAACTTAAAGTAGGGCAATTTGTCTTTAAAAAATGTTTTGCATTATCTAATAAATTAGACCACAAACTTGAAAAGTGTGTCATTTCTGAAAAACATTCACCTTTACTGTTTTCCTTGAAATCTTTAGATGGTAAACCCCTAGGTCGCTGGCATATAAAAGATATAGTCAAACTAGGTGATTCTCTTAATAAATAATTAGTGAAATTAAAATACACTTTGTTATGCCAAGAGTGTCGAATGTGCTAACTGTTTGTCTTTGCATAAATTTCATATTGCATAACTACACACCTTGGTCAAGAATGTTATACCCTTAGTTAACTATAACATTTCTTTAATGGTTAAGCACATTTTGCATAACAAGTAATTATCTCACTGTCAGTGGAAACTTCACATACTTACTTATATATAAATGCTTGGCGCTGCCTGCGAGGAGTTTTTCACTAGATGTACAAATAAAATAAAACTAAACGCATAACTAATACTTATTTATTTCACTAAACAGTTGACATAATGTTTATCTCTGTTAGCTAATATTTCTTGAGTTGACATTCACTTTAATCTCTAGGTCAATTTCATATCTTGATAAACTCATCATCAAAGTACTTGTAGAAAACTTAACCTGGGTACATACTCAGCATTACTTTATATGAGTTTTCACTTGAATAACCAATAATGGAATTTAAAATATAGATAATAACTTGTGTATCTCACTCAATTATTCATTGGTTCTTGTGTTGATGTTCTGTCATTTACTTTGTTGAGTTCAATGACCTATTGAATCACTTATTTCAAGTTGTAATATCTGAGCCTTCTTTAGCTGATGAGTGTTAATGTTGTAGTTGAATATTGTTAGACAAGAAAATGTTTTAACCAGTCAGTTACTCATTAGATAACCTAATGCATTCTTTAAGTTTCTTGACCTGGACTTTTGTGAACTCAAGGGGTTTGTTTTCTTGTTCATCTTGTCTTAACAAGATTGACGAATGGATGCATCCCCACTTCTTATTGTGATAATCTATTACATTCAACATAGTTCAATTTTTCTTTACGAATTATTTTATTTCAAAATCTTCAATTTTGAAATAAAATAATTCTTTCCCAACTAAAGCGATACTGTAACACTTTTTTTCAATACTAGCTAGTAAGCACAAATTCTTAATTTCACTTTAATAAATTTCTTTAATTCTGAAATAAAAAACATATAATTACTCAAATAACATTCATCATTGTTGTGACAGATCTAACATCTATCTATCTATTCTTTGCTCAGTGGCGCTGTCCTTAAGGATTCCGCCAGCTTCAAGTATTCTGCTTAGAGATCTAACATCTGATGTAGCTTTTCTAGAAACTTTTTAATTCTATGCGTGAGCAAAGGGAACTCCATACAGCCTTCCCCTTGCTTCGTCTTGATATGAACATTTTAAGTGAACCAAGATAATTGCAACTGGATTATATCCGATTTTATGTTAATATTTTCTTAATTACTTAGTTAATAATAATTCTATTCTCAAGTGGACAAAACATTCAATTTGATCTCTTTGAGTGAACTTCTGCTTTGGCTAATGTTGAGTCTGGATAGGATATTATTGTGTTTTGATCATCCGTGGAGCTAGTGCGGCGGTATTAGTATTTTGATCTGTGTACCGATAGTATTTACGGTGCATGAATTGCGGCCCGATTCCTTGATTGACCCCTGTTGTTTCGCTTTGACGTTGTTACTTGTCAATGTCAGGATGAGGTCGATTAAATCCGGCCCTTTCCCGTTTGGAAGCGTGGAAGAGCAGTCGCTCGATATGAGCTGACCTTAACTAATTTATTTTCTTAATTGAAACCCATCATGGACTGGGTTAACTCTTGACTTTTTATATAAAACCCATGGAGAACATGGTAAGTTGTAATTTTTATTGCAATTCTGCTTGTGGCGTAGGTCCGCCATTACATGACCACGTTCTAATAATTGTTATTTTGTTTTAGGGTTTTCGGCCTTAGTTCTCTGCCTTAGTTTTTCGGCCTTAGTTTTCTGCCTTAGTTTTTCTATTTCCCTACACTTTCCACAATTACAATAATTAAGGAGGGACTGCCGCTGTTTGCGAGTCTTCGGGCATCTATTTGTAACATCTAACCTCCGATTCATTCTCATACTTGTGATTATGTGGGCCTGAGGTAATACCTCTTATATTTTTTAACTCAGAAATTCATTTCAAAATTATTGTTTTACACAATCGGTAAAGTACCCCTAATGAACCTGTGGAAGGGAGCAGTCACCAGCTTTTTTGCCTTTGCGGATGAAGAAGATGATGCCCCCACTAGTGTAACTTACCAAGTTATTCCCTACCTGCACTTAAATGTACGATCCTTAGATTAAGCTAAGTAACTTTTTGTTATTTAATAAACCGCATGTTGTATCTAAATTGAGTATTATATTAGATCCTTCCCACATCTGAAGTCTGCTTGCATCTGTATGGAGGCGCCCTCTAAAAATATATCCATGCACTTCTCCAGGTAGGCTCTTGAAAATTTTATAAAATATTAACCCACGACCTGATGGTACTTACAATTCTCTCTCATGCTCACCGAAAAAGGTTACAAAGTAGTAATACTAAGTAAAATCAAGCACTAAAACAACTCAATAGTAGGTATCATGAGATCTCTGGCCAGCTCGAAGTACGATCCATTGAATAGCTGAAGTGCAGACTGACAGCTTGCACTGTTATTTTTTTATTTACACAAAGAAAATTAGCTTTTGGCCTTTATTTCACCTGGTGGTAAGTGACGATGAGGTTGAAGATGGAATCGAGTTTTACCCGTAATTCTCAACAACTGAGAAACTAGCTATCACGCCTCTAACTGGTGCTAGGACTTCTGAACCCACCTGGCTAGCTACCACCGCCTTACCTAAGTTTGATGCCATAATAATAATAATAAATTCTTTATTTGTAAATCAACGTTGTACAGTGATATAGTGATTGGGACCACCTAGTTGACATAATAAATATGCCTGTGTCAGGTGGACCCGCTCTTTCGTAGCTAGTATTATTCTAAAACTATTATAACAATTTGAATAGCATTTTTGTGTTCCAAAGCAGGCCAGGTTCTTAGTTGCTCAGAAGACCAGGTGAAGTTCGCTTCCATCTCCGGCCTTCTCACTTACCATCAGGTCAGAATATTGTCCATGAGCTTCCCTGTCGTATGTAAAAATATTTTCCATATCTTCCATATTTTACTGCCCTTTCTATTATGTTGTATGTTTTATAAAAAAGTCCCAGAAATAAAGTTCGCCTTTAGCTAAATTTCTTAATTATAAAAGATAAACATTCAATAAATAAATAAACGCCCATGTCATAACTGGTTTGCACAGATGCAAAACATTTTGTATTTGACAAAACCCAAGTACAGAATATAGAGACAACTCATAAGTATACTTTTAGCATGATCGCAAACATTTCTACAATTAAAGTTAGTTTGTAGGAATCCGCGTCTGCTATGTAATCAAAGCCAGGAAATATTTTTCAACAAGACTTCAAACAAACAGATTTTTAGCAGAAAAATTGCCTTTGCACAGTTAACTTTAAAATTAATTCTCCACAAACAGTCAGAAAATTTTCTTTCTGCACTTTCTTTGGTTCTTTCAGATTCACTTATAGCACATTTAGAGGTACAAGTATATTTTGAATATTCACATTATTGACATCGTCCTCATTCCACGCCGTGTTTGCCCGAAATTTAATTTTTCTATCATTCCCGATTTTTTGTTCTCTTTATTCTTGACGCAAAGTCTTTTACGTGAGTCATGTAATCCTTTGTGACATGAAAAAAGCTCTTGTTCTTAAAGTAAAAGATTTTATTATTTTCAATAGACAGGTACTCACGTAGGAGACCGGATCATGTATAGGATTCGCATCAATTGAACCGAGTTCCTGAGGTATTGTCCAAATAAAAACTTTATCTGTATCTTATATTATACTTAATTAAAATCAGATTCAGAAAGAGTTTTTGATATAGAATAACTTTGTTATTTTTGTTAAGGTGTCAGTTGAGACTAAAGTCTTATAAGGGAAAATAACTAGAACCTCAATCTACATAACTATAATCACAAAAAAAATCTTTAATACATTCAAATCATTCAAATCTTCAAACAAAATGAGATAGAACCCAAATAATCATGACACTTTATTTTAAATCTTCCACAACATAATCTTACCCGACATTTGTCTTTAAATAATAATCCGTAATTAATTGAACGTTTTAAATTAACTCGAACCCTTCGTTCCTCTCAAAAATTTTATGTTAAAGGCTTAAGTATCCAATACTGATTCCGCTCAACATCGAATAAAGTCTAATTACATGAAGCGCTTTGAAGTGCCTCTGAACGGGAAATATGAAGAAGATGGAAGCAATATCTCTGCTAACAAGTACTGTTGTGTTGGTGGCGCACTCATTAAGTTTAATCGAATTCAGTGTTATGCAAAAGCTTGTAGATATAGCTTGCATGAAGCATTCCCGGTGGCATTGCTTTGTGTTTATCAAAGACTAGCTTTCCGCTCGCGACTTCGTCCGCGTTATTTTTGTTTTCCCGTGGGAATTTTATATTTTCCCGCAGGAAAATTACCCTATGTCCTTCCCCTGGTCTCGAACTATCCCTATACCAACTTTCATCAAAATCGGTTTAGTAGTTTCGAAGCCTATTCAATACAAACAAACAAACAATCAAATCTTTCCTCTTTATAATATTAGTATAGATATTTAAAATTGTGATTATTATAGATGTAACCGCCTCCATATTTTTGCGATTGAGATCACATACCTACAGGCTCAGATGTTTATAGAAGAGAAGTTTTAGTCCTAATTTTTAACCTAAATTTGACACCACGATAATATGTAAATAACTTTTATGTGTTCCCAGTTCAAAGATCTCAAAACGAAGTCGTGAACATTATTGAATAACTGATTTGAATGAGTTTCTTAGCTACATTAGAATAGCATATATGCCCGTACAGAATTTCAATAGGATATTGCCGTTATTTGGATTTTTTAAAGAAACACTCTGGACTATTTCCTCCTAAAGGCACCTAGGACTCGACAGCTGCATAGAAATTGCTGGCAAAATATTCATTTCGGGACACAAGCCACCTTACACCGGCCCAGGTGGTGCCTTGGTGCCAAATTGAATTCATTCCATAGCATTTTCACAACTCTTTTATTGTAATCTGATTTTAAGAAGAAAATTCAAATCATATTCTAAATCTTCATAGGATTCTAGATTACAATATAAATTTTTCAAGTCGATCTATCGATGATCCAAATGATAGGAGTTTCTATAAAATGAATAAATTGTTAATATATATATATATAAAGCAACAAGCACGTGACTACTAAAATACACAAAGCATAATTGGTTTTAATTACTTAATTGCACATTGATTCAGCCGGCTTAAAAAATCTAAAACAAATTCTGCAAAGTATTCTTTTCGACGCCCGAGTTAAATGTAAAACTTTCGCTCATTAATTAAGTATCATACATTCTAAAGCCTAAACACCCTAACTTAGGGTAGGCTCGAGCCCCTCAGTGGGGACGTATATGATCTGTGTTGATAAAACATTCCTTTTCGATGCCTGAGTCAACCTTAAAAATATTGCTCATTAATTAAGTACTATACATTGTAATATATTTTTATAATATACTGACATTGTAATGTCAGTATAAATATCAGCACCGCAAAATTATATTCCAAACAATCATTAAAATTGATTCTTATTGAGATTTACCCAGACACAATAAACACTTGTAATGAAGTCTTCATTACGATGTTGAGGTAGATAAATATATTATTACTAACTGTGCCCGCTGACTACGTTTCGCAATTAAAAACTCTAATATCGCTATTATAAAATGGTGGTTGGTAGTAGAAGGGTGGAATTTAGGATTATGAGTATTTTTGATGCCACACCGTAAAAATATAAAAAAATGTCCAAAAAATTCTAAAGAAGGCCACCCTTATCACCTAGGTGTATAAAAATAGCCGGTGACCCATTCTCAGACTTACCAAATACTCGTATACACAAAAATTTCATAAAAATTGGTCAAGTCGTTTTGGACGAGTTCTATAACAAACACCGTGACGATTGTCCAACTTAATCCCGAATTACGAATGACCGAATAACTATTGCTCGATTTCTTTTAGATCGAATAATCTTTGATCGAATCTATCGTAAGACCGAAAAACGTTAGCACGAAGTTACTCATGGTTATAAAATGACTAATATACTTTTTCTATTTTTTTTTATTTTTTTTTACTGAAAAAGTAACAAAAACATTTATTGCTATGAGAGTGCCACTTAAACCTCTGGGGTTTGCGTGTATTACGCCAGGTTTCTAGGGAGTGCTGGGATCTTGGTACACAACCGTTTCAGTTTATCGGCCGTGGTCCTTTTTATGTAAGTATTAGATATAATAAAATGTCTACTAAAATTCAGACTACCATACGTTCGTAGACTTTAAACAGGCTTTTAGTCTTATTTTATTTATTTATTTTGTTATATTATTGCAAGTAAATGCATATATGTTGTTTATAAATTGTATAGTTGATTATTAATAAAAAAATGATACTTTTTAACATTATTAAAAATCATTAATGTTACTATTATTTACACACCCTCTCACACGCATACATTCGCATTCATTTTAGTCAAAGAGAGGTCACTATCACTCATGTAGTAGGGATTCATTTTCTTGTTCAGTTTTTATTAAATTATTATTGTAGAATTAATGTTTTAACCACACAATTATTGTAATGTAATTATTATTTGTATTGTTATTTTATTGTCGACATGAAATTATTTTATCGATATAAATAAGGAAGGCGCTGTAAGCCGAAATACAGTATTTATTACTAGTTCGGATGCAGATGACTTTGTATGCTTAATTTTTAATTAATTGAATATTAAACTTAAGCAAAACTATTTTATTGTATTAGATTAAGCAAAAGAAAAATAATAATTGATATAACAATAAATTATTATTATTATTTTCCTTTATTCTTAACAATTCTTAAATATACATTTATACAACATAAATATAAATACATTTAACGGGTCCATCGGCAGCGAGACATTGCCCAAACTACCGGTAGTTAGGGCTGCAGGGTGAGGAACCTCCTGACAATTCTTGCCGTGTCAAGAATTACCGCCTTCTGTATCAGGCCCTTGATCCATCCGCCTAGCGAGAGCTATTATTATTATACATTTATTCAAAAAAGCATCTTAAATTTAAGTTTTTTACAATATATAGATATAAAAACACAAATATTATAAAAAACTTAAATCTAGGGTTCCACTGGCAGCGGAGCATGGCCCAAGCTACCGGTGGTTAGGGCTACAGGGAGAGGAATCTCCGAACGATACGTGCCGTGTCAAGAATCACCGCCTTCTGTATCTGGCCCTTGATCCACCCGTCAAGCGAGAGCCCCTTAAGATGTCGGTCGAGACTCTTCGCTATTAAACCGTTCGCAGAAACTACTATCGGAACAACTATTATTATTGACAGTGTAAACCGAAGGAAGATATTGGAAGCTATGCGGTTCCTCGGAATACCAAGCAAATTATTAAGGCTGATAGAGGCAACGATAGCACACTCCAAATCTGTGGTTGCTATACAGAACGAAATCTCCGACCCCTTTGAAGTGCGCTATGGAGTTAGGCATGGGGATGCGTTATCGACCATAGTGTTTAACCTGCCGCTTGTGGCGGCCATCCGCAATGTAGGGATAAAGGGCCTAATCGACTAGCACCAGTCAACTAGCGGCATATACTGACGACATAGTGATCACCAGTCGATCTAGAAACAGCATGATTACGCTTACTGAATCTCTGAAAATCGGAGCGGCCAAGTATGGACTCCATATCAACACAGAAAAACCCAACTATCTTGCCAGTTCGCGACATCTTATGTCACCGCAAGATATCATGGTAGCTGGGGATAAAATTGTAGGAGTCAGCGGCTTCAAGTATCTGAGTTCCACGCTATCGGTTCAAAACCGAATTGAATAAGAAGTAAATGCATGAGTCATGGCCGGCAACAGATGCTTAAGCATCTGTCAGGGCATCTTAATCTGTTAACTACTCGGCAAGGAAACTTCTTCTCTCAAAACTGACCATCAAATCCAAGCTGTCCACATACACATAAGACCATCATCCGACCAGTAGCCACCTATGGATGTGAAACTTGGGCACTAACGGCGAGCAGCAGAAACTCGCAGTTTTTGAAAGGAAGGTGCTACGTAAATTGTTAGGCCCTATCAAGGACAATGACGCCTATCGTCTCCGCATGAACCACGAGCTCGAGGCTCTCATCAACCACGAGACGATACTGAGATACGTGAACAACGGGTTAGGTGAGTCGGAGACATACTGGTGGACGCAGGAGATTGAGGATCTGCGTACCACCAGTATGAGGGCCAGGCGCGCCTACGTGCGTTGTCGTAGGCGCGCCAGAACTACACCCGACGAGGAAGCTGAACTTCGTCGGGTGTATGCGGCAGCCAAGAAGGCCCTGCGGAACGAAATCTGCAGGGCTAAGGAGGAGTCCAGGGAGCAATTTATACGGCTCCTGGACGATGATCCGTGGGGGCGTCCGTACCGGATGGTGAGGGGGAAGTTTAAATCTTCCGCTCCCCCTACCTCCGCTATGGACAGAGGGCTGCTGAATCGGGTGCTGGGGACTCTGTTTCCCGATCCCGGTCCCTTCCAGCCCCCCAGAATGGTCCCCCCGGACACTCCTCCGGTGGAAGTGGTTGCCGCCATCCCTCCCGTGTCGAACGTGGAATTCGACATGGTGAGGGAACGGTTCCGACGCAAAAAGAAGGCGCCGGGACCGGACGGTGTCCCAAGCAGGGTTCTGGCCCTCGCCCTGGGACACCTCGAGGAGCGGTTCCGGGCGGTGCTCAATTTAAGCATCGCCTCGGGCCGCTTCCCCAGTCGTTGGAAAGCGGGCAGGCTCTGCCTGTTAAGGAAGGAGAGTCGCCCCGCTGATTCCCCGACTGGGTATCGGCCGGTGGTGCTACTCGATGAAGCCGGGAAGTTTTTCGAGAAGATTCTCGCTTCGCGCATCATCGAGCACCTAGAGGACCAGGGGCCGGAGTTGGCTAACAACCAGTTCGGCTTCCGCACCGGCCGGTCCACGTTGGACGCGGTGGCCTTACTCAAGAGGTGGACTGAGGAGGCCACAGCTCGTGGGGAGACTGTACCCACCGGGGCTCCACGTCCGAGTGGAGGGGGTCCGTATACCGGTCGAGGCGCATCTCAAGTACCTCGGCTTGGTTCTGGACCCCCGATGGAGTTTCGGGGAGCATTTTAAGCTCCTCGCTCCACGGCTGTGCGCCGCCGCAGCCGCACTCGGACGGGTCCTCCCTAATGTGGGAGGAACAGGATCGGCGTGCCGTCGACTGTATCACGGGGTGATACGGTCGATGGCACTTTAGGGAGCCCCGATATGGGCGGAGTGCCTCTCCCCCCGAACGGTGGCCCTCTTGCGACGTTCGCAGAGGGTCATAGCAACCCGGGCCGTGCGAGCTTATCGCACGGTCAGCTATGGCGCGGCCTGCGTTCTAGCGGGTCAAACGCCGTGGGATGTCGATGCACGCGTACATGCAGAGGTGTATCGACATCGGGTTGCCGTTAGTGAACGGGGGAGACGATCCGCTCCTGAGGAAGTGGAGCGGATTCGTACCCAGGCGCAGAGGGAGGCTCTGCGTCGATGGGGTGAGGCACTCGCCTCCCCAGCTGCCGGCCACCGGACAATTGAGGCGATTCGTCCGGTGTTGGAGGAGTGGGTTGGGCGCCGGCAGGGCAGCCTCACGTTCCGCATGGTGCAGGTACTGACCGGGCATGGCTGCTTCGGTCATTACCTGCATTGAGTCGCGCGTCGGGAGGAAACGCCGCGGTGTCACCACTGCGACGCTCCCGACGACACTGCCGAGCACACCCTATTGATGTGCCCGGCCTGGCGACTCCAGCGTAGCGAGCTTAACGCTGCGGGAGGCGGAGACCTCTCGCTGCCGAGCATGGTCGTGGCCATGCTCCGCTGCGAAACGGAATGGGGGGCTGTCGCCTCCTTCTGCGAGGACGTAATCTCGCAGAAGGAGGCCGCGGAGAGGGAGCGGGAGGCAGATCCTCAAGCCGCTCCCATCCGCCGCAGATGGATAGGCAGGCGAAGGCGGGCATACGCACAAGCGATGCCCATCTAATGACCCCGCCGTAAAGGCCTGCGTGCACGGTTGGCCCCGTGCACGTCGCCGTAAGGCCCTCCGTCTGGGGATTGCCCTGGTGTTCTCGGGCAATCCCCCCTTGGCGATAGCCCGACCGGTGGGTCGGGCTTGCCCGGGCGCGTGGGTAGTGGAGTCGCAGTGTGGACCTTACCTAGCACGCCCATAAGGGTAGGGAGAACACCGGGGGGGTTTTAGTGGGTAGGCCTGGCACCCTGCCGGGAGAGCCCGACACACGCTCGCTGTCTAGCCAACGGTGGGTACGGTGCGGTTACGCATTTCCCCCCGAGAAAAAAAGAATGTGAGTCGGAGACGTAGAGAGGATGGGCGAGGATAGGGTACCCACTACCCACCCAAGGTGATGACGTACTGGAAGCTGCAGCAGAAAAGTCCACGTGGGAGGCCAAAGTAAAGATGGATCGACTACGTCGAGAAAGACCTGAAGGCTAAGCAATGCTTCACTAGCTGGAGAAAGAAAGCCACGGATCGGAGGGAGTGGCGCAAATATGTGGAGGAGGCTAGGAGCCACAAAGGGTTGTAGCGCCGCAGAAGTAACAAGTAAGTAAGTAAGTATTAAAATTCAGACAGTCGTGTATAATTATTGCTGGATTTTTCACGGCAAGAATGCTTTTAGGACCCCTCTCTATGAAAGAATAATTATTGTATGAAGGAAACGATAAACCCATTTCCATATCAAATGGTTCGTAATCCCAAAGAGCAGCACAAGTGCATACGAAAATGCACCCTCACGTAGCATTAGCTATTTCCTATTAGTATATTATCCCTCCGGCCGGGCACCCCTGTCCTTTTGTAATCGTATGTTGATTATACGGGACTGAATTGCATGCGGACCCGACGTTACATAGTCTTTTGTAAGAAGCATTTACCTGCCACTAAAGTCATTGGATTTTAAAGGGAATTTTAGTATGAAACTAAATCCTTGGATTTCCATGTTTTCTGTTAATTTTACTTTTATTTATTTATTCAAAACACCATTATTACAGGATATATCCCAATTTAATAGTGTAGTCAGCTTTAACATTACAATTATAAGTTTTCTATTTTGCATTGTCAAATTTATAAATAAAAATCAAATCAATATAAGACTCACAACTAAATCATGTATTACATAAGAATTATTTTTAATAAATAATGTCATTATAATTATTAATTTTAATTATTTAAATCATCAACCCCCTTCTAACAATTATTATTATCTTGTCCTCTATGACGTACCCATCAATGACGAAACATTGACGAGCATGGCAGTGAAACTAGCCGGAAGAATCGCACAAGTATCAGTAAAACAAGAGTCATAATAAAATATCACATACCTACACAACATAAATCATCTAGAGCCAAGCTCAAAAAAAACATTACGATTATTTCCAAGTCTAATACAGCCCACCCGCAATGTAGCGTCGCAAATATCGAAAAGTTATTGCTTTTTTAATTTGTTACCAAAGCAACTTCTACGTGATAATAATGCTGCAAGTATTTATTAAATATTTTAAACAAAAATCAAAGTTCATAGTAATTATACAAAGAGGAGAAACCCAACTGTAATTGCATCAAGAGATTTTTATCTATTTAGCTTTTCCACATTTTCTTACATTCTACCAATTTCTGAACCAAGCAAATAAGCTGTTACAATAATGTAAGATTATTTTAACATATTTTATTTTATGTTAGAGATAAGAGGATTCAGAAGTGATTATGATATTTGAATAACAATTATACATGTCTTGTGTCACAAAGTAGACACGTTCACAACATTTTCAAAAACTTTATATCAGCAGTATACCTGAAGATTTTGGAAGTATATTCTACAAATTTAAAAAAAATCTTAAGCAGTTTATAGTTAGGGAGATGAGGAGCCTGCCTTGATCTCTTTATAATCACCTTTCAAAACGCCCCGGAACAATTTCGCATTGGTATGTTTTCAAAAGAAGATGGAAGGAAATCGTTTATATATCAACACATTAGTGTGAAAGCTGAATTGAAGTCATTTATAATAAATCCCGGAATCATTGTGTTTGTGTGTGAATTAATGGTGATATTATTATGTAATTTAGATAGCAGCTGACTTGCTTTAATATGGCTGTAGGATTATCTATGGTAATATAATTACAAGAGCGCGTTCTGAATTTCAAATAAGATGGATGTACTCGTAATTAATATGCTTATGAGATATAACTGATTATTGCGTGCACCTATGTCACTAGCGAAGAAATATTTATATTGATTCTATGTTTATTCCAGGGGTAGTGAAGTTTTTCTATAAGCGCATTTTCAAAACTGGTTATGAATATTTAGTTACGAATGTGGCCGAAGGGATTAAATCGATTAAAAAAATATAGAATAACATAGATATACGCAGTATAGCAATGTCACAACCATTACAGAAAGCAATGACAAAAGCGTATGTAAGTGATTAACATTCGCAGCAAATAGTACCGTGTCTAGTTTAAAAGCGTTTGTTGTTTATAAAGATGCCAAGAGTCAAAAGTTTTAAAATAAAGCGACAAAGTTTCATTGTATACGTTGTTGCAGAGTGCGGTGCGAACAGTGTTTTAAGTTAAGAATAAAAACTTTCAATTTATTGTTACTACACACCTAAAAAATAATGCATTTGTAAATCGGAATAATTGTTCTACTCGTAAATCTCTTTTATGTTTGAGTTCATGTCATAATAATAATAATATATTGATGATAGGCTGAAGATAAAAGCGGACATCATCTAGATTGCCAAACTTTACAAATTGACAATCTAATCTTTAATTACTAGTGTAGACTAGTCACTTCTTATACTCACTTATTTTATTATGCTTGGCAACAGACTCGTATGTAAGGATGATAGTTAGTGATGTATTTACTACGAAAATCTTTAAAACATTTTGTTATTACAATGATATTAAATATGGGCACGAGTATTTCAAATCTTGAGTTATTTCTCATGCTGAAAATAGTTTCATGTTAATCTAAAATTGCATTTCACATCACAAAGAAACTTCTGAGAAATGACAGTACTCATAGAGATGTCTTTCCCTGGAATTGAATAATTATGTTTGAGTATAGGTATTTAAGTTCAGAAAATTATTTATTTGGTTGATATTAGAAATGAAAACGAGCACTAAAATAATATGTTACTTTGGAGAAAGAATTTGAGAACAAAGTTCCAACAAATTAAATGCAGAAAGTTAGCCAAATCGACCGACGTAACGGAAACATTCAAAACTCAATAGTTTATAGCCTCGGGCTATGAAAATTTGTTATTGTTCATTACATCGCAAACAATGCAATGCTGAATTCATTATACGTATCAAATATTCATTCCTTTTGTAATAAAATTTTAGCCATTCGAATAATGGGAGTTGCTATTTTCTCGTATATTTGCGTTTTGTTACAAGTGTTATGTTTGATAAGTTGCAGAGATTTTTATATGGGTATGTTCAAAAAGAATGATTATCTGGTAGCATACGATCGGCTGTATAAGGAAAAGATTTCTTTTTCGAGGGCTGTCGCTACATACGGAAGGCTGTTTAACTGTCCTGTAAGTATCAAATATTAAATTTTACTGCAAATTTTGACATATGAATTCATTCCAAATTTATAACTTAACTGTTCCTTACAGTCGGAACACGTGTTCCGACTGTAAGGAAAGGCCAGGGTTGGCGAGCGACTAGGAAGCTATCCCAGTGGGAGCCGCGCTTTTTGGTTGCTGGCCAAAGCTGCGCAGCGTAATTTCTGCCAGTCCAGTCTCCCACCACTGCGTGTAGCTGATAGCAGCCTGGCCCACACCGCAAAAGGAAAGGCCAATCTCTTGGTCTAACTCTTTGGCTCTAACTCACAGCAACACCACCCACTACTCCTCGGTGTGAAAGTTCTCTGCCTGAAATCCGCATTACACAACGTGCGGTCAGGCGGAAGCTTAAGCTCCTGAACGTCCATAAGTCGAGTGAGCCGGATGGCATCCCAGCAGTGGTGCTGAAGACGTGCGCCCCTGAGCTGACCCCCGTAGCATCTTTACCGCCTTTCCTATCAGAGCAAACAGGGTTCCATCATCGTGGAAGATTGCTCACGTCCACCCAATTCCCAAAAAGAGTGACCGATCCGACCCGTCAAATAACAGGCCAATAGCGATAACGTCCTTGCTCTCCAAGATTATGGAGCAGGTCATCAACTCCTGCCTCCTACGGTATCTCGAAGAGCACCAGCTGATTAGCGACCGACAATACGGCTTCCGTCACGGCCGCTCAGCAGGTGATCTTTTAGTTTATCTGACTCACCGTTGGGCGGGCGGAAACCTTGAAGGGGAAAGGTGAGGCTCTCGCCGTTAGACTCGATATCGCTAAGGCGTTTGATAGAGTCTGGCATAGAGCTCTTCTCACGAAGCTACCATCATATGGAGTCCCCGAGGGACTCTGCAAATGGATAGCCAGCTTCTTGGATGGTAGGAGCATTAAAGTCATCGTCGTCGGCTGCTGCTTCGAAACCATGCCTATAAACGTTGGGGTTCCACGAGGCTCGGTGCTCTACCCAACCCTGTTCATTTTGCATATCAATGACATGTTGTACATTGAGAACATATATTGTTAGGCGGATGAAAGAACGGGTGATGTGCGGTATACCGACAACCCTCGGAGTTCGTTGTATAATAGGCGGTTGCAACTTGTGTCTGAAGTCCAAGACTCTCTAGGGTAAGTCTCCGAATGGGGTGCAAAGAACTTAGTTAAGTTCAACCCCACGATGACACAAGTGTGCGCGTTCATTGCGAAGAACGATCCATTTATCGTAGTGCCTCAGTTCCAATGAGTAACTCTTCGTATGTCCGATGGTATTGGGATCCTTGGTGTGGAAATTTTTGCTAAAGTGCAGTTTGGGAGTCATTTGAAGGACAAAGCCAAATTGGCGAGCAAAAAGCTGGGCGTCTTAAAGCCAAGCAGTATTTTACTCCCAGCCAGCGGCGTATGCTTTATAAAGCACAAATTCGACCGCATGTGGAGTAGGTACTCCTTGCACCTCTGGGCAGGAGCCTCCAATATCAGCTCGACCCTCTTGACTCCCTGCAAAGGCGTGCATTCCGCATCGTCGGTGATCCCAATATCACGGCCTCAATGGAGACACTGAAGCAAAGGGGAGATTTTTGTTCTCTCTGCGTGCTCTATCGGCTTTTTAACGGAGAGTGCTCTGAGGAACTGTTTGCAATGGTGCCCTCTTCGCCTTTTTACCACCACACCACCCGCCATCGCAGTAGAGTTCATCCATATTACCTGGAACCGATCTCGTCTAGCATAATTCGGTTTCAGCGTTCATTCCTTCCACATACGTGTAGGCTCTGGAACGAACTCCCAGCTGCGGTGTTTCCTGAGCGCTACGATATGTCCTACTTCAAACGAAGCCTAAAAAGAGTATTTCTCACCAGGCAGGCAGCGACTGAACTATGCCCCTGGCATTGCATGAGTGGTGTTTACCACTAACCATCAGGTGGGCCACTTGATTGTGTGCCACAGTTAGCAATAAAAAAAACTTTATTCTGAAAGTATTTTTTATATACTATGTGAAAATTAAAGTCACTTCTTGGCTAACATGACTGTAACTGCCAATTGACGTAAAATTTCCGTTTATTTCGATGACCTGTTTTTTAAGTGGTAATTCTGTAGGAAAAATATGGGGGCTAATCAAGCTTCATCCTTTTTCCATACAAACCAAATAAATTATTTTTTGATTCTTAGTGTTGACAGCCCTACACTAGCATACCTTGTTTCTACGTTCAGTGTTAACATTTATATGGTTGTCACTTTAGGCGCTACTTTCCCGTTTTCAAACAATATCAATTTACTGTACCGCCACAAAATAAAACATACAGTTCAGAAATTCATATGTGATATTTTTCAAAATATTATCTGAACATCCTTGCAATAGACAAATGTAATATTGGAAAGCTTGGATAATAATTAATCAAGAAATGAGGTATAAAAATTGGCCAAATGCTCATTGTCGTCAATGTTATTACGTAAATTAATACCCATATTTAAAAAAATTAGGCACTTGGGATGTGTACATACTAATAAAATTGTTTATTACAGTATATGCCAATCAATACTGTCCTATGGTATCATCGCTTGGGGTGGTGCTCCAAAGTCTACCTTAATAAAATTAGAAAGAGCTCAACGACTCATTCTGAAAATAATTTTATTTAAACGACTTAGATATCCTACGTCTGAGTTGTATAGGGAATTTCATGTCCTATCCATCAGGAAATTGTTTGTTAGGATTGCTATTATGTGACAACACACAAATTGTCGTGATTACAACTCTAGTCGTAGATTACATACAGTGTACAAGGTCCCTTCATATAGAACTATTTTTGCTCATCGTTTTTCTCGCTTTTTGTGTCCGTTGTTATACAATCGTATTAGTAAACAGGTGGTGTTAGAAAATAAAACGAAATTTCTATGTGATAAGGCGCTCCGGGTATTTCTGGATGATATTGACTATGATGAGACTGAAAATCTATTTTATATTATTTCTTAAATATTCACTCATTTTATAAAATTATACAATAATACATACTTATATACAACATAATTAAAAACATAACTGAATTTATTATTAGGTACATGTTATATTCATATATAGATAAATTTAATATTTATATATTTAATTATTATTATATATACCTACATATACATTTATAATCTATGAATGAATAAAGATCTAAAAATAATAATTTTACTTAATAAATTATTACCTGATTGACCAAAAGTAAACATATTATAGACAATTACTTGTTTTATATAAAAACAAATACTTGAAGGAATTACACAATTCTATTTTTCTTACACCATTTATTGAACTTCACTATTCTATACTTTACATGTTTTGCTTTTGTCACATAACGATGATTTTAGTCTGTACATTTTGCACATACATACCTAAGCTACGCATAGCTGTTTGTTTACGCTAGAGGTATATTTTGTTCTATGTGTTTACGTCATCACTTTCTCTTGATCCATAAGAATAACTAATAATACGAGTGTATGTACTTGTATTATTAGTTATTCTTATGCTTGATCATCGGTCGCGTTCAGCTATAGTACAAGAACACATCTAAAATATACATCTACCGTCTAATTCAACTAATAAGTCGATACCAATCATTACTTTGCTGTAACACAGTTTTTTAACTAGTACGGGAAGTAAAGGGTTTTTATCTTTGTACTTACATTCAATTATTAGAAAATTAAGTTATATACATTCTTGTAACTCCGTGTATGTACAATTTGTAAAATTTTATGCACAATAAATCTATTATTATTATTATTATTTATTTCATCAAAATCATTTTGACTGAATACATACATAGCATTGACGACAATTTGTGAAAAAAAATGAATATTTTCAGGTCACTTACTTCAGGATCGTGGATCGACTTGGATATGGAAGCGGACCAAAAATTCAAATAGTAAGGGGTGGTCTTCTCAAAAAATACGTAGTCGCTCGCCTTACATCTGCTTATGACACTCCAATATCTGTGAATATTTACGTAGGTTGCGAAAATAAGCAAGTAAGGACTGCATCAACAACTGAGACAGTTAGTAGTGGTGGCAACACAACTAGCTCTATAACTACAACCAGTGATGTTGAAAAGGAAAAAGAAACTACAATTAAAGATGATCATAATATCGATGAAAATGGTGGTTCTGAGAAGAATAATGAGACATCAGTTACTGATACTACTTTAACTACTGAGACATCTACTAACAATAACATTTGATTTGATTAATAAATATTACTCTTGTTTGACAATCCACATTCCTATTATACATCCTTATTATTGTAAACAATTAACATGCATTAATGGTTAAATTAGTGAGTTTGTGCAAGTGCAAGGGTAAGTTTATCTTTTATAAGGACGAGTTTATCTTGATTTCCTTGTCTCTAAGAAATCTGCAATACAACTTGGCCCATAATAAACAAATAGAATTAATACCTAGTCTACGTAATATTTGAAAGTATGAATAGCTTGAATAGTTGTAAACAAAAATTGAGTAACAATGAATACATGCTAAGTTCGAGATAACAAATAGGAAACTTAGTAGTTTCTAAAAATATGCAGCTTATGTAGCGTACATTTTCTTTCTATATATTAACGGGAGCTTAATAAGCTCTCGTCAATATCCAGAAAGGAAATGTAATAATTTTTTATAATATAAATTAAACCATTCCTTATAACCAGCCATTTACAGTAGATGCCCTAGCTAAAGCTTGTGACTCAGTTACCGCAAAATTTTAATAAAGTTTTGGCTGCCCTGAAAACTACAGACAAGAGACAAACAAACAGATACTTGGCATTCTTTCCAAGTCCGTTCAATGCAAAAACACTACTATAAAATCGGCAAAAGTTACCGAAGTTCAACCCTGAGCTTTTATGCTGCTGAATCCGGCTACAACAAACAACAGATTACCAGTCAGCGGGAGTTGACTGGAAACTTTTTCATTACAACTCCCGCAAGATAGCGAGGCGACGAAATCCGCTTCCGTGTTGACTAGTTCAGCGGCGTAACTTCGTTTTTGTTTTAGCAGTAAACTAGATTTGAGGAAATGTTTTCAGAAGGTTTTTTGAAGTAAAGAAACAAAAAATCCTTTTTTTTAGATTGAAGCCATTGAGTAGTACGCGAGATTCCGTACTATAATTAATCGTTATCCGGAAACTGTTTGAATAATTATTATATAAATTACCATAACTAGTTTAATCTAACCCTTTCAACAAAATCAGACTTGCGTTGTACTTGTTAGGAATCAATTAAAGTATTACCAAACAGCTCTACTAGTCTACTCCAACTAACACTTTGTACACAATACCTTGAATTACGATTGAAAACGATTGGGCTCCACTCTCAATCAATCTCGAAGTTCCAATATTTGTCCTCCCCTTTTTCAATTGTATCCAACACCGCGGAGTCGCGGAATACTTCATCATTCAATATCAATGCCTGCAAATATGTCAATCTAACTTGACTTGGAAAATTATTTCTTTTTCAACACGAGAGGAACGTGGATTGTCACGTGTAAATCGTTGACTTGTAGGTGACACTTCTTAAGCGCGCAATATTTTATTTGAATTTTCTCACTGAATAGTACAAATTATTGGTCATACGAATATTAATTTAGTCGATATTATTGTATAATATCATAATCAACGTAGTTGTTAACATGTCAAAATCAAACTGTATCCAATAAAAGTGTCTGGTCAAATGCATTATTATTGTCTTGAATATATGCTGCGCTGCTCCCATCGTTCTCGTAAATGTCGTAGGAGCCGACTAATAAGGGCTTTTACCGTAATCACGCCTCTGCGAAGAGGTGGAAGGCTCAAGACCAAACCCTGTACTAACCCGTCTATCCAGTGTGATATAAAACGCCAATATCTCCTCGCAAAAGTAGTCCGCGCTCTGAAATGAGACGAAGATATTATTGGTTCAATTATGCAGTGATGATGACGATAATGATGAACTATATATTTCTTAATCTGGTTTAAAGAGCGTCAGTGGCGCTGTAAACTCGGTGCTGGCATTCTAATCGGGAGGCCCGGGATTCGATCCTGCCATGTACCAATGTGTTTTTCATTTTTCGGATTTCATATGTACATTTGATCGACACTCCTACGCTGAAGGAAAACATCGTGAGGCAACCTGCATACATCTGCGAAGAAATTCAAAGGAGGTCTATGTAAAGTCGACCAATCCGCACTGAGCCAGCGTGGTTGACTAAGGCCTAAACACCCTAACTTAGGGTAGGCTCGAGCCCCTCGGCGGGGACGTATATGAGCTGTGATGATGAATCAGGGGGGTTATTGTCTAAGAAAAAATCTATCGCGATCGCTTACAAATTGACAGTCGCCGTCCATCCATCGCTCCTTTATAAAAGGATGTCGGCGCAGAGTCTTGTGTTCACGGCGCAATGATTATCAAGTTGAAGGCGATCGCGATAGATTTTTTCTTAGACAATAATACACCTGGTGGATGATTTTGTAACTCATCGGCAATCAACCATCGTGCAGATTTGATAATTCTATTTGATTAAAACTGATTTTTCATATGTTTAACATTCTGTAAAGTCATCGTCTAAATAATCTTGGTATATTTGTTGAATAAATCAACCAATACTTATAGCTAATGAACTTAATTCCGCTTTTCCTCATTAAATCACCCAGTTTGAAAATCACCACCCTGGCTTAAAAAAATATTTCGAAAATAAATTTAAGACGCGTTTCCGTTCAAATTGATCGATTAATAACAATTTTGGTAGACTTTAAAATCTCCCCACTGTCCCTGAGCACCGCTTCATTATTATCTTTCGCTAATATTTATAATAATATTCGCTTTCAAGAATTTAATCAAAGACGAGTTTGCAATTTTAATTAAATTCCCTCCAACATAATACACATTATTCGGTAAATCAATGTGCCTCGCGCTTTGATTCTATGTCGAAAATAAGGACGGTGGTTTGTCCCAGTCGAAATTTTAATGTAGATACTTTTTCTTGTCATTCCTATAATTCGTTCACGTTTTTCTTATTGAGACGTTAAGTACATCTCTCTTCTTCTTGTATAGAGTTGGAGAAGTAATTACGAGTTCCGAGTAATGGAAATCGTTATTATGTATATTTTGTTACCAGAGTGAGAATAATATAGTTCTTTTTGTATAAATACTGAATCAAATTCAACTTCAAAAATCTTTATTTAACATAGGCCTTTACATGCACTTCAAAACAAAGCAAAACATTCTAATTTAAAGGAAACATAATATTGACCTTGTACTTTGTGCATACATCCTGAATATAATTAGGATGTCGGCAAATACAAGTAGTAGGAATGAAAAAAAAGTTGACTCTACACCTGTTCGGAAATTGGGAGGCCTTCTCGAGAAGAACAGGCAAGAATCTCGAAAGGTCGAATTTTTTATCTCGAAAGGTCGAATATATGTATAACAATGCTCTGATTAACAACAGTGATACAAACAATGCTCTGATTAACAATAGCTCTGATTATCTGAGTGATGCAGGTGGCCTGTCTCGACATACGAGTCCTGCGAGCATGGACTTGTCGATCGACATTTATCGATCGACAAAAGCATCTGTCCTTTTCACTCCTTAGGAATATCTGTCGAATTTATCGATTTTTGTCGAGTTTGTCGATCTTAGCTGTCAAATTTTGTTTATCGAGAGTTCCATACTCGCAGGGCTGATTCCATGAACCATTCCGTAACCGGACCTCTTAACTTAGGCAGTAACTCCGTACCTTTATGTTCGATATATCATTCATACGCACGAAACGATTTGCTTCCTCTTTCTGATGTGTGAAAGAATTGGAACTCAATATAAATAAATGTTGGCAGCAGCCTTCGTACTTTTCTGTATGTGCTAGATCATTAAAAAAGGAGAGCAAAAATTATAAGTGCTAAAGTGCAACATTAACATAAAATGAGGATTCATGATTGAAACGATGAAGAGTTAAGATAGTTTGTTGATAGAATTGCACACAAGTTAATAAAGTAGAATTCTGATTATACGAAGATTTGTAGTTTAAATAAATTATAGGTAAAAGTAAGAAAATTTAGTATAATAGTATATAGTAAGAAAATTATTAACATTATATTAGCGTATAGGTGAATTCTGAATAGTTCTTATAAAGTTAAATATAGGCAAATCCTAATTACCAAAATTAAAACGTATTAATTAGCAATAGAGAATGCATGAAAAGAACACAAACCTGGCGAAAGAGTGAATGTCACAGATAATTTAAAAAATTATACGAGTATGTATGTGACAAAACTATAGTTTTTTAGTGTTACTTAATGCCTAAACAAAGTCGGGTATATTAGCTTTCTCGCTTGCACTGCGCAAGGATAGTTTTACTTTATTCTCAATTGTGCTATGTATCGACGCTTGGAATAGTTTTCCTGGTGTGCAATAAACTTTATATCCATTTAAGTTATGTATATAGATTCTACGCAAAAATTTCGAATTGAGCCTACATCTGCAATTTTGCACCAGCTTGACTTAAAAGGTTGAGCTTAAAATACTTCTTCCAGTTTTGGAAGACAATATAAAGGATATTTAAGCGGCAGAAAAAAATTGAATAATGATAGTCTTATAGCAACATCTAAAAAAAGTTATAGCTATATATTTTTCTTTAACTTTAACTTGTTTCTGGTATCGATTTCATAGATTTTTAAAATAACCCTTATACCAAGTTGATTAATAGAAAAAATATCCCTAAATCTTTAAGCAAATAGTGATTAAAATGAATTCGTCATGTCTGTTCCTTTTGTGTTAGGTTTACAAGTAGGTACTTCGAAAAAAACAGCAACTTCACAGAACATGGTAGAAAAAAGGAAAAATACAAATAGAAAGAGCTTGCTTCTTTTGAGAATTAACCGTAAATAATAAAATCACAGAAAAAATTAATAAATCAGTGCAAAGAAAAACAATTAAAATTACTACATCAAATGGTTTTTATTAATGTTCCTGCAATTTGCATCCTAAGCGGGCTTGCGAAACTTTCAAACTCTTTTTTTTTTAAAATTAGTTGGTTTGTACATTTATCATAAAATGTTCGTTATCCGCTAATCCAAAAAAAAACTATCATTAATCTCTGAATTACTATGTAAAATTCTACTATGTTCTTCATACAAATCATACTTCATTACAGAATCCCATAAGGTAAATAATATGGCATGCGCCTAAAGCAGACAGCGACATTTTGGAAAAGAATAAATCAAGAAACAGGTGTAAAATATTATCTTTTCAAATGCTAGAGTGAAACACGGCATTAACGTTGTCAGGATAATCCAATGCTATCCAGTTTCCTCCCTATTCCAAATATCCAAATCCCAGTACTTTGCGCAGAAAATATTAAATCTCTCTGTAAAATACTTTTCTTGTACGTAAGCTTCTTAGACAACACAGAAACATGGCGCCGCCGGCTCCATTTAAATATTCTACTTTAAAAATAATGCGGCTTGATTAAGTTTTGATGAAAGTAGGATTTTCGGAGCAAATTTTTTTTCTACGACCCCACCTGCGTCATAACGCGTAATTAACGCGTTAACTTGGACATCACGGATATTATGTGACCAACATCTTAGCGCGTTAATTGGTATATGATATAGTAGGGTTAGACGTAAATTTTTATTGAAAATACCGCAGATAACATTAGTTAACAACAAGTGAACACGATAAGCTAAACGTTAGTTTCAACACGTTCAATAACGACACAAGATCACTACAGGTGATGCCGTCGCATTAGGAATAAAAGTATTCGTTGTACAGGGCTCCACCTGCGTAAATGTTAGCGTTAACGCCTGTGTCGTAAGTAATACATTATTACGACAACACATTATTACAACGCATATATACAACGCATTATTGAATGCGTTAAAAATAACGGCTAAACGTAGTGGCCACATCTGCGGAGTTCGATGCAAAAGCTATTAACGTCTAACGCCACTAACAATGCCGCACATATATTAACGCATTATACGCTGTTGGCCCATGGAATTGTTGGCATCTGTGTAGTGTCAAAATTATCCCGTATGATAACGTGCAAGACCTTAGCATTAAAGGATGTTGTGAGTTTTCCATTCGCTACTAACCAAAACCAAATAGGGTACTGGGCATGTAACGTATTCCTGTTAAGATGTAATAGCAACTGATGTTGTCATATTGTAATATAGTGCCCTAAAATGAAGGGTTTTTAAGTTATTGAAGATTTGTTGTGTTTTAACAATTAGAAAACTTTAGCGAAATTTTGCATTTTAAATCAGTTATTTTTGCTTTGTAATGATTATAAGAGGGGCTATAGTTTCTGGGCAATTGTTTATTTTGATTACACAGATTCTCTTCTATATATCGTTGGATAGTTATCTGTCATTACTGACTCCTAAATAACTTTGCATAATTGTTTACTTTATGTTTAACTTGATCTATTAAGTTTTCATTTGTACCATGTTTTATTTCACAATCCAACTTACAAAGTAAAGGTAAAAGATGCTCTATAACAACCAAGTTATTAATTTATTAATTTTCTATGAAGATCAGTGCATGTATTAGTTAAAGCACCTGTTCTATCTTGGGTTAGCAACACTGTATTCCTTAAGACCTTGTTATGATAGAATTTTAATAAGTTTTCTTGCAGCCTTCTCAATTAACCAAAGGAGTGTTTGACCGAGCTTCGCATATATTTCCAACCTCTTGACGAGCTGCATTCGGCAAACAAACAGGCTGTAGACGTAATTTGGGGAAGTTCTTGACGTGAATTAAATACCACAAATAATACTTTGGAATGATGAGGTAGTCCAAATCACCTTAAGATTTTATTGGTTCTCTTTTCCATCATTTTTAAAGTAATGAACTACCTTTGATGATAATAACAGTAGGTACATGCGTCGATTGTTTAAATGATTTAAATGATATAATTTAATAAATTAAAATCTTTTTGCTTTTTCCGTAAAAAATGCAAATTTCATCCCTAAATATACATAATCACACCTGTCCGCCTGAAATGGGGGCGGCCCTATTGCCACTTCCAGGCTTCTGCTTCCGAGAATTTTCTAAACGAAAAAGCTTTATTCACTTATGTCTGTCCCTGGGTTTGAACCCGGGACCATAGAGCAGCAGTCTTACTTGTGAGTAACTAGACCGCAGTATAGTAAATAGTAATGTACGACCAAAACAGGTTTTCTGAGCTCAGTATTTCAGTCGAATCCGAACTTTTTTTTTTGGAGGGGGGAAAATTCATTTGCGCATTCCTCGTGGTCGAGCCAAACCACGAGGATATGTGGAACTCCCCAGACCGTACTCGGTCCGGGCCTACCCACTAAAAACCCCCCCAGCAGCTCTCCGTCCGTCACAAGACAGGGGAAAGGGGAGTACAGCCAGGCCTTGTTCCCGCTGACCCTCTGCCCATGACATGTCCGTTGCCGGACTCCCCGTCGGGCTCTGCTGCAATGTGTAGCGGCGCTAAATAGGGCCACTCTACACCCCGGGTTGGTTTTTTATTGTGGTTGTCTTCCACGTGGCCCGACGCTCAGTGCGCCGGGCCCCCGGCCCGCTCAGTGTAGGTAACGGGTTGCCGGCAGATCCCACTGGATCCACCGCCGCGCGGGTGAGCTGAAGCTCGGGGAAATCCCTAACGGGCGCGAAGCGCCATGGCGAGAAACTCGCCTCCACCCCTACTACCAGCCGCCGGGATCGGCTTCCAGCGAGAGCCACGCCTCTTCTTAACATAAGAAGAGGGTACTTCGCCCTTCTCCGCATGAAGCGGGTGGCCACACGAAGTGGCCCGCCGGGTTGAACCCAGCCATCCCACGCCCCACCCTCCATGGAGGTCCTCTCGTCAGACTATGAGCCCGCGGCAGAGAATCTGCCGGGTTGCCCAGGGTGCATCGCAAGGAGGTTGTCTGACATCGCACCCCAGTCGAATCCGAACCTAACCTTTTTTTTTTTGACCCGGTGTAAAAAGATTTTATATCTACCGCAGACAGGGTGGGGCCTGCCTGCGGTTATATGGGACTCGCCCTTACTGGGCATACCCACTAAAAAGCACCGGGGCGTTCCGTCCTTCGCCTTCTCGACACACACAGGGAACTTTCGCTGCCCGGCCATGCCGGGCCCCTCTCTAGGGTAGGGAGTGCCTGCGGAACACTACAGGCACCCCCTCAGCTTTAGGGTCCATGTTGCGAGCGACGGGAGCCCCACTCCGTCATCCGAACCTATTTTTTTATTTATTTATTAGGAGGTAGAAAATGCTTTTACGCACTACCCCGCACCGGAGGACATTCGGAGCGAGGGTGTGTGGGACTCACCCAGTCGGGAATACCCACTAAAACGTCCTCCTGTTTTCCGTCATCAATGATGGGTCATGGGTTCGGAGCTACAGTAGAACCTTATCTCCGAAAATCCCACGAGCCATCACTTCGCCCGTCACTGGGCCCACCAAACCGCGGTTGCCCGCACTACTCCGCGATGCGGCGACATACCGGAAAACGTGTATGTCGCCGCGGTGCCACTCCATCGGCTATCATCCCGGGTGATAGTTGTCCTCCTCCATCAACCGGGAGCCGTTACCGCTCCCTATTTAGGGAACTAGCGCCCGGCGCCGTCTACCTATACGTCGTCGCCTTAGCGGGTCCGCCAGGGGGTCCTCTTCACGGGTCCGCTCCCCGGCCTCCTTCCCACTCATGGCCGCTTCGCAAAAGGCGCTTACGGTATTCCAGGACAGTACACTGTCGACCATAGCGCGAACCACAGCCGGCAGCGACAGATCATTGCCCACGACGGCTGTCATGGCCGCCCTCTCCCGTGCCCAGCTCGGGCATGCCTCAAGAGTATGTTCCGTGTCCTCCGATGCACCACACTCATGACAGATGGCAGATCGCTCCCTTCTCGCAATGTTGCACAGATACCTCCCGAAGCACCCGTGCCCCGAGAGGACCTGCACTAGGCGGAAAGAGAGCGAACCGCCCCTTCTCGACAGCCACTGCTCCAACACCGGAAGTATAGCCTGGATAGTGCGATGACCAGCACTAGGCTCTTCCAGCATATTGCGCCACCTCCTACAACCCACCACTTCGGCGTTCCTCCGCCATGCGTTAATCTCCTCTGGGAGTGGATTTCTGCCTTGGGCCCTCGCGTCCGCCGTTTTAGCGAAAACTACCGCATGGACCTCTCCCTCCAGCTCCCAGGGAGGAGTTCCGGCAAGCACGCACGCCGCCTCGCAAGAGACGGTGCGATATGCCCTGGTAATTCTGACCGCCATAATCCGCTGCGCACGACGCAACATGGATTTATTATGGGCAGTCAGAGAGTCCCACCATATGGGCGCCCCATATAGGGCGATCGATCGCACCACCCCCGCAAAGAGGCGGCGACATCCTTCTCTAGGACCATTGAGGTTAGGCAGCAAGCGACTTAGGGCCATTGCTGTCCTTACAAGCTTGGGTGCCAACCTGCGAAAATGCTCCTTAAAGCCCCATCGGCTGTCGAGGACGATTCCAAGGTACTTCATCGTCGACCCGACACCGATGGGAACACCACTCACAATTATTCGCGCGTTTGGCGGTGGCGCGTTTCGGGGGCCATGAAAGCATATAGCCTCCAATTTATTAAGGGCCACTGTCAAACCAAGGCGCCTAATACGACCCACCACTTGAGCCGTTCCCGCCGTTGCTAACAGGCTTGCTTCCCGGTGTGTTCTACCTCGGGCCGTCACCAATGTGTCGTCTGCGTAACAGGTTACCTCAATGCCGCACAGGTTGGAGCCGCGCAAAACCCAGTCGTAGCCGATGTTCCACAGGAGGGGTCCAAGAACCGACCCCTGTGGAACACCGCAAAACACATCCCTACGTCCCCACCCAGCACTTGTCGGGTAGACGACAGATCGACCCGAAAGGTACACCTCGATGACCCGACACAGGTATGATGGGAAACCATGGTACCGCATCGCCTGCAAAATACAGTCATGGGGTAGGGTGTTGAAGGCGTTTGAGATGTCCAATGAAACAGCCAACACCACCCCACCCCCTGAAATCATCTCTTCGGCAAGGGCCCTCACCCGCGCAATGGCGTCCATGGTGGACCTGCCCTGTCTGCACATAGAGTGCAATGGGCGTCCGAGTAACACTCGGCCGCACGGTGCCCCAACTGTCCGCAACGATAACACTGGCGGCTGCGGTCGACGTCAGCGGTGCACTGCTCCTTAACGTGCCCAGTTTCTAGGCACTTGAAGCAGCGCAACTCGCGAGCCTGAAGTAACTTGACCCGAGCCGCCGTCCAGCCAACCAAGAGTCGTCCTTCTAAAATCTTTTTAGCAGCAGCTATGGGGCAACTCACCCACACTGCACCCATTCCAAAGTAGTTATGGCGAATAGCACCCACTTTTACATGCTCCAAGGAACATTCTCCAAACCTGGATATGGCCGCCGCAACTTCTTCTACGGTGACAGAGTCGTCAAGGTCTGACACAAGAAGTTCTGCGGACTTCACAGGCCTGGCGATCCTGACCGATTCCGCACTGAGGACCGACCTCCTTTAATTTAGCAGCTAATGAGTCTGCTTTGGCGCCATTGTTCTCGCCGGGGACCTGAATAATGGTTGCCCCAGTCACGGCGCGACGGAAATGAACATAAGGGATATCTAGCGCTGCTAGATCCACCTTCCGCTTGGCTTCAGCAACTACGGTGCTGTATGTGACCCCTTTCTCTTTAGAACCAGGCTGCAGTGAAAGGACTACTGCAGCCATTTGTGGGGGCTTAGCCTTTGGCAGCTTAGGAAACGGCCGTGGCTGTTTCGGTGGAGCCGTCCGCTTTTGCGGCTGTAGTTCTGCATTCTCCTTATGCTTACCACCCTCGGTGACAGTGCTCCACCTCTTGTCTATAGGGGCAGGGGCAGGTGGTAGGGTACGCGACTCGTGCCGAACAGGCAACTCGTCTGCTGTCCTATCGCCTTTCTTCCTTCTTCGGCTTCTCCTACTTCTCTTTGGGTCACTGTCCGTAGCCATCCGGATTTTTTGTGCCTGCGTCCTTGTGCCTGAGGTGGACGGTTTGCTACCTGCAGGCTCATTGGCATTGGTAGCATGTGGAGTAGCAGATGGAGTACTCCTGCTGGGCCGACTAGGCTCTTCCTCCTTTAAGGGTCAAGCGTAGGCTTCTGCCGTCTATTTCCGTCGACTCTTTCGTGAGCTAATGGGGGGCGAAGCCTCGGTGCCGGGTTCAACCTTGGCTCAAGGCCCTCAATGCGCGCGTTGAGTCGAGCATTCCAGCAGCTCATCATGCGCACCTCGTACTCCTCGAGCAAGGCAGGAGTGACCACCATCTCGGCTGAGCCTTGTGATACGGGCGCAGGGGCCTCACTGCGCTGTTTCAGGCAGGTCTTGATTTCCGATAGCTCCTTTCGGAGCTCCGCCAACTCGGTACGCAGTTTTTTATTTTCACACTGCAACGCCTTTGTTTCCTCAGTCAAGCTACGAGCAGCCAGCATCTTGGCGTCATCTTTTATAGCCGCCGCCGCATCTTTAAGGGCTTTGACGTATGTGCCCTTAAGACGACCTGACGTGGCCGCCACCTTTTCGATGACAGCGGTGCTGGTCAACACCCGAGATACTAGCTGTGACGCCGATTCAATGTCATCCGTTTCCATCTCTTGAGATGCGAGCAAGCGGGAGCGAGACACTCTAGCCTCGTGCAGGGAGGCGAGCATTTCCTGCTCAGCTCTGAGCTCTAACTCAGCTTTTTCGGCCCTCACGTATTCGGCCTTGGCTAGGGCGAGACTAACATAATAGCCTGCAGTGGGTGGACGCCCACGCCCTCTCTTATTCGGGGTGCCGGAACGGGCGCTACGGATGTTATGCGAGCGTACGCTACCCGACGAATCCGAACCTGAACCGCCATTCTTCCTTGTCCTTTTTCTCCAAAATCTGCCATCGCACTCCTTTCCGTCGGAGGAGGCAGATTTAACAGTTACCATACTGCGGACCGAAGAGTCGGACAGCATGATATCTTCCAATAAAACTATTGGATCCTTCTTCTTACTGGTCTGATTGCCAGTACTTAAATCACGTCCGGTTTTACTGTTTCCCTTCGACGGCCCGGGAATCGCCGCCAGAGGATCATCTTGAACGTCCCTTTTTTCCTCGCACCACACGCAATTACAACTCTCCACACACGCCTCGGTAACAGATTTGTCATCAGACAGCCCGGATACTGCCTGGCGCCGCTGGCAAGACGGAGCACATGAGCCGCTCAGCGCATATTTGCCACTCGGGGTATGAGCTTCCCCCGAGCGCCCGTGGTCAGTGGGGGCGTCCGACAAAACCACATTAATAACATCCGACATTTTCATTTACGATAAGATGGGTAGATACATACGACCCTTCCCCAAGGGGCCGCAGGCGCTCTTTCGGCAGGGAATTTAATCCTGCCGGGCTCGCGCTAGCCTTGTGTCGGGATATCCCGCCCGTTGTTCGGCACCGCCCTATCAACAGAGCACTACTGCGCCTGGCGCCACTGCGCCCCAACTCGGACCGGCCGAAGCCGGTTCGCCGGGTTCAACCCGACCAACCCACGACCCGCGAACGGGTCCACTGGCGACAGTCTTGCCCCTTCTTGACCAAGAAGGGGGGACTTCGCCCACCAGAGGGTAATTTTTTATAGAGGTTTTCTTCCTCGCAGCCCGAAGGCCCCCGACCCCACTCAATGGGTCACTCAACGGGTTTGTGTGACCGTGCAATGCCCGCCCTGAAAAGGGCAAGCGGGCACACACCAGTTTTGGTCCGCGCCGGCAAGCCGGTACTGTGGTGACCTCCTTGCGTCTATGACACCGCATTCCACCTCATTGCATAAATGTGCTCAGTGGCAAGGAATGTCACCCTTTTAAATATAGAATGAGAACATTCTAGAAGTATTGACGGATAAAAGACGATCACCAGGAGTATCTGACACATTGCATTGCGACATTGCGCATTGTAACATTGTAACTTGAGAGATCGTAAAGAGAGTTGAGAAATAGAACAGATTGAAATATATCTAAATGGTTTGAGTTAACGTTCCAAGTTCCCAACGATCCCGGAGCGCGCGTAGGGCGCTACATGGTGGAGGCGCCGGGTATTATTTGGAACTACATATATTGAACTGCGTATATTGAAGAAGAAGCAAAGAAGTCATCATGGAGCGATTCGATGGATTATCTGGTGATGTGCACGATTTTTTTAATCAATTTGATGTTGTAGCTGCGGTGAACAAATTCGACGCAGAGGCGAAGAAGCTTGTATTGGGGGCTTATTTAGAGGGTCCAGCGTTATTATTTTATAAATCGGTGTTGTCAGACACAATTGCATTTTTAGAGTTACGGGAGAAAATCAGTGATAAATTTGCTCCAACTACGAACCCGATCGCCAATTTTTTTGCACGTAAACAGGGTCACGAGGAAGATGCATTAACTTTTTTTTATTCCTTAGAAAGCCTCGCATCGAAAGCCGGACCTGCGATTGATGAAGCGTGTTTTATTCAACATTTTATAAAAAATTGTGAATTTTATCTAAAAAACAAATTAGCCCCACAGATATATGCGACGTAGGCTGAACTGAAAAAGGTATTGAAACAGCTAAAAGATGTGTATAGTGATGGTATTGTTGACTCTACGGCACAAGGGAAACTCTCGTTGAACGTGAGGCCTGGTGGTTACGTGGCTACTGTACCACCCGCTATGCATATGCAAGGGGGAGCAGGCGACGACAGGTTTCGAGTACAGCCAACTGGACGTACTGTCGGACCTACCGGGACGGTGTCAAATCCTCCTCACTCCCAACCAGATTACTCCCAGACCCGTTACAATTTTAGACCCACACCACAATTTACGAGAGGAAGTGCAGTCGGAGACAATACAAATGTGCGTGCTGGCTGGAGGCCAGATGCACCTAAACAAGTAGAGGCGTTTGAGGCGATTCGAGGGACTGTTCAATCGCCATCACAGCAAGAAGAAACCCCTCAAAAAAGTGAGTTCGTTCCATTTATACGAGTAATGTGTCGCGATAAAAAAATATGTTCTTTGATTGATACGGGCGCATCAGTCTCGGTTATATCGAAGTCCGTGGCGGATATGCTTGGAGAAATAATTGACGCCGGCGTTTTGCATCTGAAGGCAATCAATGGTGTGAACTTGTGTGTTCTAGGGAAAATGAAATTGAACATTATAATAGAAAATGTCTTATTTGTTCATAGTTTTTATGTCGTAAATAATATAAATCGAGACATGATCTTGGGACAAGATTTCTTGTATCAAAATGATGTATTGTTAAATTTTACGGCTGTTTCCTCGTGGTCCTACTAATTTCTCCTACTAGTGGGACCACGAGGAAGACCAGTTCCTCGTGGTCCTACTGTAGATAATAATGTCCTACTAGTGGGTCCACGAGGATGCCTAGTTCATCGTAGTCCTACTGCGAAGTTAAATTATTAAATGATAAATTTTCATGTTCCTTTATGTCATGTTCGAAGTATGATATAAAAAAACAAATAGTATTTTATTCGCCATGTAACTTTTCTAGAAAATGACCAATGCTTACCGACAGCGTGCATACGACCCGCGGTTCTACCGCCTAACTCACAGCGATATGCGATGCCAGTAGCGAGGTACTCGCTATCGTTTTAATTTCACGGAATTTGCACGCTATCGTTCTAATGCCACAAGCGGTAGGAAATCACAAGATGACATTATAAACGAGAGCTAAAACGATAGCGAGTAAGTTATAGGATAGGATAAAACTGATGAAACTCACTCGCTATCGTTTTAGCTCTCGTTTATGGTGTCATATTGTGATTTCATACCGCTTGAGACATTAAAACGATAGCGAGTGCATTGCTATGAGTTAGGCTGTAGTACCGCGGGTCTGTTGCTTTCCCCGTGGTCCAAGATGCGCAAACATTACGTTGGCATACTCGCTATCGTTTTTAGGGAATGCAAATCTCGCGAGATTGGGGCTCAAACGAGATCCCGCGAGTTTCAAGATCCCGCGAGATTGGGGTTCAAGCGAGCCCCGACATCTTTGTACTAGAATGTTATTGTCACTAAGTACACCAATGTAGCATGCAATAAATGATTGATTGATTGATTTATGAATAACAATACTGCGAGATCTCGCCAATTTCGAGATCTCGCGAGATTAGCAGTTTGGTGTGTTTTTTTTGCAAATAATCACAATATTTGGATAAATTAGGAAAAAAATAAGAAATATTATAAGATAAACATTTATTTTGACGAATTTTTTCAATAGACTTTTATGCATCAAACATTGTTTGACGTATCTGTCTATAATTTTTTAATAAACTTCTAAATAGTAAACTTTGACATACGTATCTATCAAATAACAAATGAAAGAAACAACCAGTCTTCTCTTCTAATATCAAACAAAAAGCTTGTAGTATTAAAACAGTTCTTTTATAACAAACAAAACAACGAGAAGTCAAAAAAAATGAAACTTATTATCTAAGTTGAGTTGACTATTAAACTGAGATATTATTATCAATTAAATGAAATTAATGAAACTATATCTACTCAGTAGATCCATTAGATATTACAGATTAATTAATAACATATATATATACCAATTAGTCAGACTATTAGACTATTTTATGCTCAAGTGCAATCTCGTTAAACTCGCGAGATCTCGCCTTTTTTTCGTCCGAGACCAATCTCGCTAAAAAGGCCGAGATCCGAACGAGATTGCATAGCTCGCCTTTATTCTCAGTTCATCAGTTTTATCCTATCCTATAACTCACTCGCTATCGTTTTAGCTCTCGTTTATGATGTCATCTTGTCATTTCGTACCGCTTGTGACATTAGAACGATAGCGTGCAAATTCCGTGAAATTAAAACGATAGGTACCGAGTACCTCGCTACTGGCATCGCATATCGCTATAAATTAGGCGGTAGGATCGCGGGTCGTATGCACGCTTTCGGTAAGCATTGGTCATTTTCTAGAAAAGTTACATGGCGAGTAAAATACTATTTGTTTTTTATATCATACTTCGAACATGACATAAAGGAAAATGAATTTAATAATTTAACTTCGCAGTAGGACTACGAGGAACTAGGCATCCTCGTGGACCCACTAGTAGGACATTATTATCTGCAGTAGGACCACGAGGAACTAGGCTTCCTCGTGGTCCCACTAGTAGGAGAAATTAGTAGGACCACGAGAAAACAGCCAATTTTACGAATGGTCAAGTGCAGATAAAAAATATGATTTGTAAGTTTATGTCAAAGTCGGAAGTTGTGAGAATCGAAAAGACCATTGAGGTCGTACAGCCAGCAAATAAAATTTTATCGAAAAGTGATTATTTGTACTCTTGTAATTTAGTGTCGGAAGAAGATAAATGTACATTTGAATCATCTGTCGCAGACAATGGAATAGAATTCAATGTGTCTAAAGGCTTACCTCTTAATGAGCGCAATGAATTAAATAATTTATTTATGAATAATCAGTCATGTTTTGCATTTGATGAAAATGAGCTTGGCAAATGTAAAATAATGTTAGAGTAAGAGAAAGAAACGTTAAAAAATAATATCATTCGTAAGTGTCGGAGTTCATACGCTTCACCAGTGGTGTTGGTCAAAAAACCTGGTAATACGTGGAGATTTTGCATTACAAAGTATTCCCCATATTTTATTGTTTTTGCTAGGGAACCAGTAATACCTTCTGACGTGAACTTAAGCCACAATATGCAAAAATTAAATTTAGTACAAAGACAATGTAGGCATAGGATTTGTATAGATAAAGTGAGACATAATTTATATAAAGCGCGTTTGAAACAAAAACATATATATGATATAAAGGCATGTCCCGTGAGTTATAGTCGAGGAGACTTAGTGTTATTATACTGTCCAAAAAGAGTTACTGGAGTTAGCAATAAATTAAGTCGCCAATACAAAGGTCCGTATAAAATTGTGCGATGCCTTGATAATAATAATTATATGATAAAGAAGCTGAGTACTTCTCAAAAACTATTAGTTCATGTAAATAGATTGAAACTGTTAAGATTAAGATAAGTATATTTAAAAAATATACATATTGAATGAACCATTCGTAAAATTAAAATTTATAGAAGTTAGAATTAAGATGTTAGAAAGAACAGTTTGATTTGGTAATATATATGTTACTATGATTATCTATACGAATTTTCTCACTTAGTCTATAAAAATAAAACAATGATTTGCTTAGTTATTTTAATTAATGGTTGATTTTCCAATAAGATTTGATAGTCTTGATAAGGTCGGCAATTCCAGTTGTTGTAAACTTTCATTGTAGTGGTAATTGTTCTGTACTGATGCTTTGTAACTTGTTTCATGGTTCCTGAGATGCTGAGTACTCGTTCAACTAAGACTGGAGGTGATCACTGAGGAGAGTAGACAAACGGTCCATTCATACTGGCACAAATCATCAGGAAAACTGAAAAAAGAAAAACGTTTAGCTAGGGTCTTTGTCATCACACTGAAAATAAATGTTATTATTATAATATGATAGGAGATAGGAGATAGGCTTGCGAGTTGTCATTTCGTAGAAAAACTATGTAGTGGTACCAGGTCCAGTTATCCCATAGGGACTGGATGTCAGATTTTGGTGTCTGACAGGTATCATGCTGGTTTAGTTGAGAAGAATAAAGGTGGGTTTGGTGAGGTTGGTATGATTTAAATTGTGACTTGATGGTAAAGTTTAAAATATTTCGCAGTTTTACTGTCAGTTTTCTTTGTAGAATTTAAAGGCCCTGTGTCCATAACATGCATTATAACACAAACAAAATAATGTAAGATTTTTGTTGTGCATATAAAGTATGAATGGTATCGTACGTTTTAATTCTACGTAATGAAAACAATTACGTACATCATTGTCTTCTCTGATGTGATCCTCTCATCAGGCAATTTGCCACTTGTTGAATCCAGAAATAGGAGATATTTCTATTAGTTTTATTGTGCTTCTCACAAAGATGTTCTGTTTTATTAATTAGAGTAATTTAATTTAATTGATTTTGTGGTGGCGTAAGTCAGATTTGACAAATCATACTAATTATAGAATAAGTTCCATAGACTATACATACCATAAGTAAGATGATTTTTTGTTCTATGACTAGGAAAGGAAAAGGAGTTACGTATTATACGACCTGAGTCTTGAATGATGAATTTTAAATTAATATTAAAAAGGGCGTATAATAATTAGCAAATATTTACATGGCGTGTATTTTCTTTTTATCTGGGTTTTTGAAAGTATGGGGTTTTTCCAACCATAATCTTTTTCATGGATCAGGTTGTAAGAGCCAGTCTATTAGCAAAGACCGTCATGTCAATTGTAAAACTTTCCCAGATAGGCAGGTAGTTAAGTAGTAGAATGTTTAGTGAACTTTTGGTGATTAGTAAAAAATGATTTATCTTTTAAATAATTTTTTTTTTTTTGCGGTACGGGGGGAATGTGGTGACCTCCTTGCGTCTATGACACCGCATTCCACCTCATTGCATAAATGTGCTCAGTGGCAAGGAATGTCACCCTTTTAAATATAGAATGAGAACATTCTAGAAGTATTGACGGATAAAAGACGATCACCAGGAGTATCTGACACATTGCATTGCGACATTGCGCATTGTAACATTGTAACTTAAGAGATCGTAAAGAGAGTTGAGAAATAGAACAGATTGAAATATATCTAAATGGTTTGAGTTAACGTCCCAAGTTCCCAACGATCCCGGAGCGCGCGTAGGGCGCTACAGTACCCCCCATATGTGGGGGGCGTTCCCCTATCCGCAACCCGGGGACGCGTCCGATGGCAGACTGGAAACTGCACACGGACCGTCATCCAAACCTAACCTAACCTAACCTTTTTTTTTACGAGGGGCATGCTTTTGCGCACCGTCCAAGCCCCCGCAGGGGCAAGGGTGTGTGGGACTCCGCAGCGAGCGACTACCCACTAAACCACTCGATATGCCCTCTTTGGCGCCTGGCGCAGCCACGTCCAAAGAACGCGCCGCTGCCGAACGAGGTCGTGGGAACCCTTACGGACCAACCACAAACCCGTCCGTGGCTCCTGCCCACCAATGGCGGGCCCCTCACGCCCTCTCCAAGATGGGGATGGGGAGGAGTTCCCGGGGCATACTCCGGATGGTAATTTTTTACTGTGGTTTTCTTCCACGCGGCTCGACGCTCAGTGCGCCAGGCCCCCGGCCCCGCTCAGTGCGGGGTAACGGGCTTGCCCGACGGCAGATCCCACTGGATCCACGCCGCGCACACGAGCCGAAGCTCAGCGGCGCGAAAGCGCCGACCCACCGCAAAAAGCGGCCACGGTGGCCACACGAGGTGACCCGCCGAGTAGCACTCGGCCATCCCACGCCCCCCTCATGGGGGCCGCACAAGTGTGCCGAAGCCACACGGTGATCGGGTCAGCCTCAGTCCTCGGAACAACGACACGGCGGAGCTTTACGAGTCTCCCAGCCTCGGAACAACGACATGCCGAAGCTCAACAAGGACCCGCACCAACCCGACTAAAGGGGCAACGGCACAAGGCGCAATGCGCCATGACCCGCGAGCGGGTTCCCAGGCGACACACAACCCCATCTTCAAAAAGAAGGGGAGGTGACGCCCCACATGGCTACGTGAAGTGGCCCGCCGAGTTAAACCCGGCCACACCACGCCCCCTCCACGGGGCAGCTGTCAGACTCTTAGCTCGCGGCAGAAAATCTGCCGGGTTGCCCAGGGTGCACCGCGAGGAGATGTGCAATCACCAGCACCTCCGCCACTTCAACTCCCAATCCACTACCCCCGCTGCTCTCCCCACCTCCGGCTCCCCCCCTTGATCCTACCCCGCCCTTACTCACCACCTGCTGCAAGCCTAACCCAAACTGCTAATCAGCTTCCGAACTGATTTCATTTCTGCGGATCTTTGCCATCCATATCGGACACGGTCACTTGTGAGACATCGCCAACAATTTGGACAGTCAACGAACAGCTAGTCATTTACCTACCACAATTCAATGCTATAATTTTGTAACTAATCCTCATTTTTTCTCCCATCGTACGGACAAAGACATCATTTCTGATGCACGCAATTCTCTCTTCTCGTCTTCTCCCATTTCATCCAACTGTCGCTCCCAGCTGTCAGCGATAACACACAGCAATTAGCTCAGATCACCTTCATTCTGCAGTAACAGCGCCAACTGCAACAAATAATCGCAGCTGCCTGTTCGAATCGGCAACGACCAACGTCTAGGTCCTTGCCGTTCCCACAGACACTTCCCGGAGCGACTCGCGCTGGCCTGACGTATACCGATCGCGTCGACCAGCGCGAGCATCAATCCAAGAAGACACACAACCAAACATTAATACGAGTATACCATAAACCAATATCAAGTAACAGACAGACATTACAAATCAAACAATTAAAAAAAACCTAACCTAACCTAACCAAATTTCGTTTCTGATCTCAGTTTCGGCCGAAACCACAACCGCCATATAGTCATATGATAATATTTTATTGTCATATATGTATGAGCTGTTGATGATGATGATCTATATAAATTATATTATGTGTGTTTAAATTAATTTAACATGCTATAGGTGTTATTTATTTGGTTTCTTTTTATACATATAATCAGACTTAACTTTTCTTAAACAACATGAAAACAAGAAATATAGATTTGAAAAAAAACATCGCCCCACACTAAGATTTTCTCCTGTGTCTTGGTTGCAGTTACAAACATAGAATACCACATGCACATACGCCCAGACCGGAACAAATTTCTGTAGGCCATACAAAATATTTGTCCCGTACGGTAATCGAACCCGCGACCCGTAGCGCAGCGCGTAATTGATAAGATAAAGAATGATTGATTAATGTTTAAGTATTTTAACAATTTAACGGTAACGAACACACCTGAATTTAGCAGCCGAAGGACGCACGTCAATGACGAATACTGAGTTTCGGCCGGGCAAAGGGTTCGAAAACCGAAACTGCAGCCGAAACCAGATTATAGGACCCAAACTGGAGGAAACCGAAACCGTACCTTCGGTCAAACTATACTAAATGGCAATCCAGTAAATAAGTTTTAACACCTTACGTAGGACTTGTTACCGCATATACGTACAGGGATCATTTAATAAACCTAAACACAAATAAGTACTTGAAATTTGATTTTAACGTCTACTTCCGGGTCGGGAGACATACGAGTAGAGCACGAACTTGGATATTATACAATTTTATTACTCTTGTAAGTGATGTCACAAGTTCTCATTTCAACAGTTACAGCGAAAGCACCCAATACTCAGTGTCTCCTCAAAGAAAATTCAATAACTTTTTTATTGATACTCGATCGGCTGAGTGGAAAATCTCGTTGGTAAAAGATCACAGGGATGAAAATATCAAATTATGTTCACTGGAATTTGGTTAAAGCAGAAATACAATTACACTAATACTTCCTAAACGATTAATGTAAATATGGAAGAACTACTTGCAACTTCTAAATTTCCTGCCAGAGTCCGTGTATTTTGTGTGAGGATTTTTTCTTTCTTTGAATTTGAGGACTTCTTAGTTATAAGGCCCTTAGGTAGTCTAGTTAGGACTCATTTACTCGTTGCGGCAGACATTTTTCTATTTCGCTTACATAGTTCATGTAGGAATCTGGCTAAGATATCTCCATCTTATATTAAGTAGTAAGGGATCAAATTAAGTAAATGTCTTTAAAATACTAATAGTCTAATATAAGAAGAATCTCTTACTAACACACAACTAACCAAAATATGGATGCGAATCTGAATTAAATGTTTATTATTATTAACTGACTCTACGAGTATATGAATAAAATCTGAAGCTTGATTGGGTTTCGATGATGGTTTGTATCGTGTTACCATGGCAAAGTATACGGCATATTCAGGTTAAAAATCATAATGTTAAAATTTCCATATTGCTTAAAGATATTGAAAGCAAAATACCTACCTACAGAACATCAAATAACGTATTATTAACAACAAAGGCTCAATTTTAATAATCAAAGTTCCTGATAAACCTTTTGCGTTGAACTTTAGCCGATAACACGCCTACAATCCCATTAAAGTTTCTTACTCTTGGTAAAATTTAAGTTCTTGTTGTAATCACACAACAAAGTTCTGTTATGTATGGACGTACATATTTCATTAACTCCGCCGTAATCACGTAAAAGTAAGTTAGGATGATTATGATAGTGAAGATAAAAAATATTGATTGCAGTTCGTCTGAAAGTGTATAAACAGTTGTGGGACTAAATAAATGATAAATGAAATGAAATGACTCTATTTGTCATCAATTATTGTATGACGAAGACATATTCTTGACTTTATTAAATATTGTTGAGTGACAAGAAGACTTTTATAAGAATACTAGCTGTGCCCGCGAACTACGTTTTGCTCATATTTTTTCTTCTTGCTGCAATAGCTTGGACCCTACGTTGATACATCAGTCAGTCACAAACCGAACTTTTACAAATACAGAAGATAATACGAGCATTCGAGTTATTATGAACAATGATTAACGAATGATAATAATAATTATTAACGACTAGCTGTGCCCGCGACTTCGTTCGCGTGGATGTCGGAAAATAGCAACATTTCATTCCCTTTTTCCCGTGTTTGCAACATTCACATTGATGCTTAGCTCCTATTAGTCGTAGCGTGATGTTATATAGCCTATTGCCTTCCTCGATAAGTGAACTATCGTGAACTAAGTGAAGTGTAAAAATAAATTTTCAACTTGAATCCTGTTCCTGAGATGAGAGCGTTTAATCAAATAAACATTCACAGAAACTCTTCAGCTTTATAATATTAGTAAGTAAGTATAGATTTAGCTGTCAATGAGTAACATGAATGTATTGATAGTCTCTCATTCTAGTATTCACAACTGCTCACTTGCTTCCGTCACATTTCCATAACCCAACTATTAATTTAACACAACGATTAATATCTAAGACGCGTCAAATGTTCGTCCCGCTCTAATCACTTGAGTGTAAGAGAGTGGGAATGGATGGATTTCGATGGAGTGGTAATGGATTTCGTAATCATTCTAATGATGACAAGGAAAGTGGAGACGACAAACCAAACAATTGAAGTTACTGACCGGCATCACAGGCACCTGAATAATTCCGAATAATTGCAGACAGTCCAGATATGAGTGTTCATTACGACGAAGTCCGCGGTGCAGTTGACTAATGCAGGTTATTTCCGAGACCAGGAATTAACTATGCCCCTGTTTTCCTCGCCCTGGCTATGCGAGTTTGGTCCAAGTAATAAGATGAAGTACGTTGTCTTGATAGTGGACTTTTTTCAGTTATATTTATTAAGCTAAATCGGGTTTTATTATTATTATATTTTATTATTAGGTACAGACCGCGCTAAACTTCTAGTCCGCTCTAGATACAACACGATTCGCGTTGCACTGTTATATAGCTCTAATTAAATTAAATTATATTAAATTATATTGTCTGTCTACATAAGTTGTAAGTGAAAGATGAATGTCACATCACTAAATAAGTTTTAGCACGATAAGAATAAACTTAGTATATTTTATGTGCGTGAGATAGAGGCGCGAAGCAACTTCAGAGCGGACTAGAAGTTTGGCGTGATCTGTAACAAAATCGAGGTATTTTCCGAATCCTGTCATTTAAATGATAATTTTAAGCCTGTTCATATAAGGTGGCTTTGAAGTGGTATCAATTAGAAAATGCTTGACACAGGCTTACGAGTATAATGATTGTTTGAAGGAATAAAGAAATCGTGTTACTTTTTCACGAAAAAAATCGTCCTGTTGGACTCGCGCAATGAAGGCTCCGTACAACGTTTTTCTAAACACAACAGGGAAGCTCTTGGTTTTTGTCTCGATAGTAAGTGACGATAAGGCCGAATATGGAAGCGAGTTTCACCTGGATTCCTTAACAACTGATGAACTGACTATCTCATCTCTTATTGTTGGAACACAACAATGTTATCAAAATTGTTAATATGACGACAAACTCAGGTAAGACGACGATGATCACCAACCAAACAAGCGGAAAAGGTTTTTAGTTATAACGCAAACTAAAACACAATCAGCAAAAACAACAATTAGGAAAAAAGTCACCAGTTGTCCCCTGTGACACGAATCCGAAGGGAACAGTTGGGAGAATTTGTCACTGAGGTGACAACTAGGAAGATAATTCCCAGTTGTTATCCCCGGGGACAGCTACTTGTGGAAATAATCGAACCTTTGGGTAGGACAAACATACGATCAGCCCCCTAACCATCATCGATCAAAACAATATTAAAACCGCACTGAGAGCGGGATGGCGCTATGCACAGCAAGAGCGTTGTCTCTGTTTCAATGGTGGGTGTTTCTAATACTTATAACGCAATTGAAATCTAAAGTTATAACAAACGGAATACTAAATGTGTTGCCCAGCTGTAAAAATATTATAAACCGCTATAGCTTATTCACTGTACCCTACCCGCTTCCGTCCGTCTGTCTAACCACTGCAATTTAAACCCATTGTCTTAATGAAACAGGCCGTTTCTACACATTATGGCTTACTGTCTTGAGTCATTTATATCGCAAACAAAGAACAAAACACTCCCTTGACGGTGCTCCTAAAATTAATTATTTAAATCTATAAGTGGTACCGTACGGTACCACTTATACATTTGCGATAAAATTTAACGCACATACTTTTTTTTTAAATAGTTTATGGGTAGGCACTTGTCCTCATCTTGCCTGATGGTAAGCAAAGGTGGGGACTAAGGTGGAGCGTGCCTACTCATTAGGTGCCGATTCACTCTAGTCCTGAAAAGATCCGGGTTGTAGTGAGGTGGGAACACAGAGGACGGCAAAGAATTCCATTCCCTCGCAGTACGCATTAAAAAAGTGGAAGCGAAACGCTTCGTATGGACAAGTAGAATTTCTACTACGTAGGGGTGGGTCTTTGCCGTTCTCCGGGTGCCTCGGTAATAAAAGGGAGATGGTGTAATAAGATCAAACAGCTCTTGGGAACACTCCCCGAAATGAAACCTGTAAAAAACCGATAAACGGGCCACTGTGCGGCGATGTTCAAGACTCTGAAAATTTGAAATTTTCAGTGTCTTCACCGATCAACCTCTTCGCCCGGCGCTCTACCGAGTCAAGGGCAGATAGCTGGTACTTAGCTACTCGTAGTAGTTGTTTTTCCCTACTTCGCTAAATTCAGCTCTGGTGGAAATATTTTAGTTCTATACTAACTATGTATGTATACTATACTATACTATAATATACTATACTATACTATACTGTACTATACTATACTATACTATTCTATACTATACTATACTATACTATAATATACTATACTATACTACACTACACTATACTATACTATTAGAGATAAAACGGATTGTTATTTGGCTGGATACTCGATATTCAGCTAACCGTATAACCGGGTAGCCTGATATCCAGCCGCTGAATAACCAGCCGAACATTGCCTTTTGGTGCAATGCAAAAAGTGAGTTTGCTAAGGTGGCGCCACTAACGATCGTGTGGGTCGGATTTGTATTTTTACGATCATGAACAATGTTAGCAATAATTTCAATAACTAGTTGAATTGATTGCAAGCGTGATTTATTTTAGGTTATTAATAAAATACGTGCTTTTATTATTTGAAGTATTTTTACAAGGTGGCTGTTAAATAACGAGACAGAAAATTTTATTTTGATTTCATCAATATTTTCTTATTATTACCCTCAATGTCAATCGCTACAACGCTCCACGCGAAACTTTCATGATTCGATACAGTGATCTTCTGTCAACGTCCTCAACAGACTCAAATCTTGATCATTTTAATGCATATTTTTCATTAAGAAACATATAAAAGTCGCACGTTACAAGATACGGTGAATAATGCTGATAATATAACCACAGAATAAATAATAGTACTAAGTATAACACGCGAATATATACTGGTTAAAAACAACACGACAGGACGCGGACAACGCGGAATGAGCTGGTGCATTGTCTCGATGGAGTACCCATGGCTTCTTTCACAATTTGGTTCGGTTTTTTCTTATTCTTTCACGGAGTTAAATAGGTAGCAATTTTGACAGTCCGATCGAAAATTACCAATTTTTCGATATATTATTATCCATTGTTGACAAGCGTGAATCATCGACGTTCAATCACTTCTTTTTAGTCATTTTGAAATCGATTCGACACTCAACAAAAACACAAAAAGTTTCCAAGTTTCATATCAAAAATATTTTTAAATCAGCAGAGTTGTTTTAAAAACAGAATATTTTCTTTATCAATAAACTCTATTACCTAAAATATAATAAACAAACGTTTATGTTCATACCATTATTTAGTTTTGTCTACAAATTAACAATGATTTGTATTATTTAATCAAAAAAATCAGCTTATTACGTATTTTTCCTCACAAGTGTGTTGAAAACGTCGTATGATTGATTATACGGGCTTATATTGGTTATACACACTCGGCTCTATTACGCCCTCGGCTTTGGCTCAGGTTGAAGTTCCACCTCGTGAGCTATAACCACCGCATGCTCACTTATATCGTAATGTACTATTTAGGTGTTCGAGCCTTCGCTCGACCCACTGTGAGATTAACGCTTTGAATTTTACCTGTTTGCAGTGTGCATCTACCCTATATACAATTATTCACCTAACATTTTCAATGAGGGTATGTAAGTAAGTGCGGGTGCCATCGCCGACTAGCTTTTCTCTTCAGTACGTTTTTGAATTTTGTCGTGAGCAGTGTGCAAAATTGTTAAAACTATATTGTTTAAATTAAGTAACACAATTAATTTCAATAAAAAGTAGGTTTTTTTTTTGTGCGCTATTTGCTGATATAAGAAATATATATATTTAAAAATTATTTAAGAATAGCTGTTGAAGATTTTGAGGTAAGATCCTTCCTTTATTTAGTGTACAAGTTAAAAAAGTGCTTTGTTCTTGCGAATGCCCGCTCTCCGGACGGCAGACTCGCTACTCCACACATGAATGGAGGAACAACTTCATCATCCTAGCATGCGTGTCATGTTTTAGGAACTAGCACTTGTATTGCAATGTGCTTTCCTCTTGCGAATGCCCGCTCTCCGGACGGCAGACTCGCTACTCCACATATGAAAGGAGGAACAAATTCATCATCCTAGCATGCGTATCATGTTTTAGGAACTAGCACTTGTATCACAAAGTGCTTTCCTCTTGCGAATGCCCGCTCTCCGGACGGCAGACTCGCTACTCCACACATGAATGGAGGAACAACTTCATCATCCTAGCATGCTTTAGGAACTAGCACTTGTATCACAAAGTGCTTTACTCTTGCGAATGCCCGCTCTCCGGACGGCATATGCGCTACTCCACACATGAATGGAGAATCAACTTTGCCATCCCAGCATATGTATCATATTTTAGAAACTAGCACTCGTATCACAAATTGCTTTGTTCTTACGAATGGTCACTCTCTGGACGGCAAACTTGCGACTCCACACTTGAATGGTCGAACAACTTCACCATTCTAGCATGCGTTTCATGTAATAGTGTCGGCTGCGCGGCTCTCACTGTCAGCTGCGCAGCCCTCACTGTCAGCTGCGCAGCCCACACTGTCAACTGCGCAGCTCTCACTGTCGACTGCCCAGCCCTCACCGTCGGCTGTAAAGTCGTCATAAGCCGTCACTTTTGAACTGCGCGTCGGCTAATGATCCGACCCATACACAGTGCCGGCTCAAGGCAAGTTTTAAGATGAAGCGAGTTCCAATTATGGCGCTCCCCTTGCGCCCAAATATTGAAAAAGCGAGGATAATTTTTGAACTGACGCGCCCCCTGGAACTTGGCGCCTGGAGCGGCCGCTCCGTTCGCTCTATGGTAGAGCCGGTCCTGCCCCTACACATAATATACTAGCTACGCAGCCTACTTCATTAGCTGGATAGCAATTAAAAATTACGGAGCACACGATCCTTTGCGACCTAGCCAACTGGGAGCCACCTCCCTAGGTAGCTCTGCCACATGGAAAGTTTATCTAAAAATAGACGATATTAATGCGGATAATTGGAGATCATGGGTGGTTGACTGCGTCTATCATAAAGACCTCTTTGGTGATAAGATTTCATCCGCCGAAGAATGCCGGCTCCGATTTGCAATCTGTAAAGTTCAATTAGCTTATGCTTTAGCGAAGATGACGCGCATACATATAATCATTGAGCAAACAAAAATATAACGCAATTAAATAAAAGCTGTTAATTTGTATTCTGTTGTGCTCTGGTTTAAACACCATTCGCCTTAATGAAAAAGATCACCTCACAGATAGTGGCTATACAGATTTTACACCTTGATAAAATCTGAGCTAATTTCCCAAAGTGAAGAATCACGTATCCTCGAGGTCAAAATTGAGAAGGCAAACTCCATTTCGCTATCAACCTTCGATCATAGCAGATATAACGGCTCCTATTAGAATGAATGATACAGGGTGTGAACCAGATGCAGATATAATGAACCTGGTACCTCCTAATATAACCGAGAGGAACACTTCTTTTTTATTTGGAGACACAAAGGAATCACTTGCTAAGCATGAAATCCAAGTTCAACGTTTGGGGGCTGAAAAATGACAAAATATTTTGTTATTTTGAAGAACAAAAATATCTAGAAACCAACCATGTATTCACCTCCATAAAAGTCAATAGTAGCCTCGCAACGGCTACACCTGCATGGCAACCCGTTCAACTCTTGACAAAAAGTAGTCTAATGCTTAGGTGTTATAGTTACTCATGATGGCCTACTTCCGCAGGGGAGACACTTTATAGATGTTTATAAAGATACATCCTTAAACGTGAAACCCATATTAGTAAGCGCTTTCTGGCAGCTGGTTCCATGTTTCGTAAAACTTCAGATATAGTTTTTCAATACCTGTTGCGAGAAGAGAGCAAAAATTTAAAAAACATAGATGTAACATTTTTAAACCGCATAACATCAATTTTTGTAATTCTACAACTTACCTTTTCTCTGAACTTTTACAGACAGATTTATTGAAAGAACAAGGAGGATTTAGCCATCACTACCGCCTACTGCCAATATGCATTAAAGGGTAGACCAAGGTGGAAGAAGTTAAAAGATTGGGATCAGAACGAGTTTCACGAAGGCCAGCAAACTTTTGCTCGATATCAGGGCCAGGAAAATTAAAAACAGGGAAGTTTGACATGAGCAAATTCAGATTTCAAGGCGGGCTAAATTAAAAATTATATTGAAGTGTGAAAAGCTCAATTATCCATATTATCTGGATATAAGTTACTTTTCACATGTCATCATCATCACAACTAATATAAGTCCCCACCGAGGGGCTCGAGCCTACCCTATGTTAGGGTGATTAGTAGGCCTTAGTCAACAACGCTGGCCCGGTGTGAATTGGCGAGCACATATACTCGTACGCTCATAAAATTATTTATTTAAAAAGATTTATAATAGTTTGGATACATGCAATTAATTGTCTTGCTCTATCACGAAGGATATGACATCAGAAATAAATAAAATGTTAAAATGTGAAGCAATTGAAGGTTGTCAAAACTATTCAGAATTTTTTTTTCGTAAGTAGTCACGGACTGTAAGTAGTCCCGTGAAGACAGACCCATTTTGTTACAATGATACAATCTATCAAATAACTTGACTACTTTTTGTCCTCTCAACTACATCCCATGCAGTGCAGTCATAGTCAAGCGAGAAGCGGAATCTCTTCGAATCGTCATGGCGTCAATCGAATCCTAAAGACTTATTTCCTACTTCGGAACGGTGGAATGGGGCGCCCAGAGTAACAACTGCCAATAGCTGATAATCCCAAGTCAAATGATATTGCCCTATATATTTTTTTGCTTCATAATCATACACATATTATTACAAAAACATAGCAGTTCATAATTCATAAATCAGTAGTTGCCACTTTTGCTGACCCCGAAAGAAGTGAACGTCTTAGTTGTAGTTTTTTTACACAAAATAAATAATTACTCATTTGATATCAATAGAAACAACATACTAAGTGTACAATTTGGTTCCAAGTCTGATTCATCAAAATTTAGGCAATCTGGTTGGATGCTTAATATTATTAGGGACGAAAGGCAAAATTTTGTATTTTGGGTGAATAAACATATATATACCAGTAAGCAAATCAAGACGTAGAAGCATAACAAATTTATGCATATCTACCAGGGGGAAAGTTAAACCACCCTCGCGAAGCGTCATTGCATGTTAATTTCAATCTTTATTCAAAAAAGCGGGAATCATCGCTTCACCCGGCAGCTGTAGAGCTGCAGTTACCTTTCTCTGAAAACTGAATAAACAGCAACCTTGATCTAGATGTCTTAATTATAAGGGAAAATTGTTGATCTACAATTTTTTTTTCTCTCTGACATTATTTTGAAAGGACGTCGCCTCAATCTGCCTAATCGATGTACCGCGAGGTACATACACTAATCTTTTTTGTTTAAAAGAAAATACGTCATTTTATCTGTAACAATTAATCTTTGATACTCAAAAACTTGTTAAACAATTCCAATTTGACAGGTATCAGTAAATGAAATGATGAGATTTTTATTGCTATTGTTAAGTGCTATATTAATACTGCAGATACTATGATTATGTTGAATGAATACACGTCCAGGGATGCGCGCGAGTTTACGTAAACTAATTTGAATGAAAATGTTGATATGCACTTTATACGATGGAAACGGATGATACTACAATAGACCGTGGTACTACCCTACCTGAGAGTGGTAAGAACTCTCAGATAAGGTACCAAAATCTTACTTTATTTTCTGGTTGAAATAGAATTCGAATCGGAAGCATCTTATGAGTGAATCTCTCGTATCAAGAATCTGTCCTTAACCGAATAATCCGTCGAAGACTAAAACATTGAAGAGTGTATCACACACAATACAATAATATGATGCTTCAATATTCATAAAAGATGCTCTTCGTCTTTTCTAGTTGGGCGGTCTTTGATGGGAATATGGAAAGCATTTATTATAGCCCCTGCAGTCCCAAAGTCCATCGTTAGATAGGTAGCGACATTGTTTGTTACTAAAGTCGTTTCTTACTAACTTGAAGTCCCTTTTGAATCGTCCATTCAAAGAGTTTGTGGCACTAACATTTGTGCACCATAGATCGTATTTTGACATTTTGTAGCGTTTTGTTACTTGCGTAGAGACAGATGAATTGCAAGTTACAATTTCTTTTTATTTTTTTACTTTGATGGTTGTAATCCCATTAAGTTATGTTTTTGATTTAAGTGCACGATATATCAGTACGTAAGCAAAAATACACTAAAAATAAAATCTTTTACTACAAGTTTTGCAGAAGTCGAAGCTAAACGCAATTGAATACTCAATCAACTCAAATTCGTATCGAGTAATTAACACTTTTATTTATTTATTACCTAGTTTTATCTCAATAAAAAAAAAGGGAATTTTCGGAATTCTCGAATTTTCTCTACATTTTGGTACACATGTACACTTCAAAGTGTACATACTCGTACATGGGCAAAAATGAGTGGACTATTGGCAATCCTCAAGCTCCATTTAACTAAACTCAGTCATTTGTTCCGATTTAATTGTTATACCTAAATCCTTGATTGTACATATAAGCAAATAAGCATATCTTGAATTAAATAGTAGTCATATTGTTCCTTAAAATAATTACTAAAATAATTAACTTTGTAAAGTCACTTTGTTTTTCATTGAAAAACGATTTGTACAATTTCACAGTACGTCTAGCCATCGCCGGTAGATTGTAAACACATCTCACAGTGGGTCGAGCGAAGGCTCGAACACCTAAATAGAACCGTTTTCCCCCCGAAGGGTAGAAAACGAATATTTAGGTTTCAGCCGTAGCTCGACCCACTAAATTTGCTGTTCTAGCCGGCGTGTGAGAAAAGTACTGAAGAGAAAAGCTAGTCGGCGATGGCACCCGCACTTACTTACATACCCTCATTGAAAATGTTAGGTGAATAATTGTATATAGGGTAGATGCACACTGCAAACAGGTAAAATTCAAAGCGTTAATCTCACAGTGGGTCGAGCTACGGCTGAAACCTAAATATTCGTTTTCTACCCTTCGGGGGGAAAACGGTTCTATTATCAACGTTTGTATAACTTAGAAGTATGTTACCTACGGGATAACATAAGAATATGGCAATTCTCAATCAATTTGGCGCTCGGTTATATTATAAATTGGATTAATAAACTATCTTGATAATTATCAAATTGTGAATTCCTCAAAGCAAAGTCGCAACTAAAAACTTGTCTAGAATATTTGTCAAACGAATCTGTTATCTTGAACAACGCCAACGTGAACGAATGCACCCAGGAGTGCCGTTTGTACGACCGTACAAACTTTTTCGCAACACTTTTTCTTATCTCGCCGTGATTCATGCAAACTGCATATTTAAGCTTTTCTAAATTATAAGTTTCAGAAATAGCTTAAAGATGAGCTGCCACCTACAGTTCTTTTGTGATGTGTATTTGTATTTTAATCAGATATCAAATTGCCTTCCGAAGTCTACATTTTGACTCAAAACCTAATTTGAGAATATGCTTGAAACTTTTTTTGTGATTCTAAGTAACGTTGCATTCTATTGTCCATCACTAAGAAAGAAAGGACATAGCTCTGCTCTGTTCTAATGAGTAGCACCATATTGTAGCCACTTAATAATGATTTGTATTATTTAATCAAAAAAATTAGTTTATTGCGTATTTTTTTTTCCTCACAAGTGTGTTGAAAAATACGATATACGGGCTTATGTTCTACTAATATTATAAATGTGAAAGTGTGGATGTTTGGATGTTTGTTACTCAATCACGCAAAAACGGCTGAACGGAGTTAGATGAAATTTGGCATGCATGTAGCCTTTGACATGGTAAACAACATAGGCTACCTTTTATCCCGATTCCTTAAGTAGTTCCCGAGGGAAAATTGAAAATTGTTTACGAGCTAAGCAACGGGCAGACAGCTTTGAAATTTGGTATGCATGTCACCTATGCTATGGAAAAGCACTTCAGAATTGGGTCTAAAGCTTCGCGAACTATATGAGAGATCATTAAGGAATATCAAGTACAATGAACGTTGAAGTCCACGCAGACGAAGTCGCGAGCAGAAGCTAGTTGGTTATTTACACACGGCTCTATTACGCCCTCGCCTTTGGATCAGGTTGAAGTTCCACTTCGTGAGTTATAACCACCATGCTCACTTATATCGTAATGTACTATTGTAGGTCCATGATTGTAGCTAATACTTTTGCGAAGACATGAATTCAATTAGACAACAAAATTCTCTCCATTTGCATGGAAAACGAGCTTGTCTTTACTTTACTGAATGTGATGTGAAAAGAGCACTTAAAACGTTGAAAGTACGGTAAAACCATCATTTCGGTTGATTTTGACTTATTATAACTAATTATGATATACCTAATCCAGCCCCCCTAGCACGTCCACCAAAACACGATATGATAAAGCGGTTTATCGCGGCGAACAGTCAAAATACAATAGGGTTTCGACGTATTTTGACAGTTCACCGCGATAAATCGCTTTATCATATCGTGTTTTGGTGGACGTGCTACGGGGGCTGCACTTTTCAAAATCTCGCCGTTCTGCAACCTCCTTCTGATGAACTTTACACAGAGTTTGGACAATACCCTATCAAGCCGAAACCTACCCATGTTAACATAGTCATCCTACTAATAGTATAAATGTGAAAGTGTGGATGTTTGAATGTTTAGATGTTTGTATGTTTGGATGTTTGTTACTCAATCACGCAAAAACGGCTGAACGGATTTAGATGAAATTTGGCATGCATGTAGCCTTTGATATGGAAAAGAACATAGGCTACCTCTATTCCGATTTCTTAAGTATTTCCCGAGGGAAAATTGAAAATTGTTTACGAGCTAAGCCGCGGGCAGACAGCTTTGAAGTATGCATGTCATCTATGCTATGGAAATGGACATGTACTTTATATATATTAGGTGTAAAAAATATATATATTAAAATAATTTGATAAATAAATAAATAAATAAAAAAATTCCTTAATGATCTCTCACATAGTTACCGTGGGAAGATTAAAAATTGTTAACGAGCGAAGCTTTAGACCCAATTCTGAAGTCCACGCAGACGAAGTCGCGGGCAGAAGCTAGTATATAATAAATAAAAGATACTCGTATGGTGTCATTGAAAATTCGTAATTGTGAAATTAATTTTCTTCTTCCCATGCATTTTTTTTCACCCACCTATTTGTATGGGCAGTTCAATATTAATTGTACAATTTCGAATACGGAAAACCTAGAGTACTGACACAGAATAAGTCATATAGTACTAAAGTAATGAAATATTTCTCCGCCTTCCTCCGCGCTGTGAACTCGGCAATTGCCTGCCAATCGGGAGGCCCGGGGTTTGAGACCGTCGTGTACCAATGTGTTTTTCGTTTTCAAATTCCCTATGAACATTTGTCTGACGCTCCTGCGGTGACGGAAACATCGAGAGGCAACCTGCATACATCTGCGAAGAAATTCAAAGGTGTATGTGAAGTCGACCATTGTGGACTAGAGTGGTTAACTAAGGCCTTAACACCTAACATAGGATAGGCTCAAGCCCCTCGGTGAAGACGTAGGTATATGAGCTGTTGTGATTATAATAAATAAATAACTCTTTCCGTGATGTTTCTTGTAGTTGTGACCATTCGGTATTGATCAGGAGATCCAGCGTTTGATTTCCCATGGGGCAAAAGTTTTCTGCTTGGTTTCGTCGGGAGTAGGGCTTATGAGTCCGCCTGACTTACCACAATCGTCTCATCTTAGTTGGTCGCCGGAATAATGATGGTAATAACATTATTGTGTTCCAACAATTAGTAGTTAGATAGCCAGATCCTAAGCTGATCGACTATACAATTTTGTACTCGCTGATATATACTTGAATATGCACGCCCGAATGAAAATTACTATAGAGAAAGTACCGTATTTATCGAATTCAACCTTATTCCGCATTATTACGGCAACTTTTTAAGTACAACCGTGAGAAGTTACATCATTTCACACCTAGCCACAGATCAAACGACGTCTTAGTAATTACTACAAGAAAATATCAACTTTATACTCTCAAACATAATGCTAGAAATTGCTTATCGCGTTGTCGCTCCAACGCAAGAATGAGATAACACATCGTGATACGACGCCCGTGCGAGCGAGACGATTGTGATGTACTGACACTGACGCGAAGCGACATGTTTATGATTAAAATAATTGTTTTTGATTGGTTTTTACGTATAAACCGAATATTTGAATACATGATAAGATGTGTAATGAGTCTACTCACGCAAAATATGAAATCCCATCTTTTTTCTGCCGTTTCTGGCTATTATTACCACAACTTTTGAATGCGCACTTCGGCATGTTTACGTGCCGACAGCTAATCACTTACTATGAAAAGGAACTGCACGAGTCGCGATTGAGCAGTTCTGCACCGGCCTACTTTTCGATCGTTCATGCGTTATCTACGTTTGGTAGTAAATCAATGCCTTATATGAATATTTTGAAATGCATATTACTTAATTCAATTTGAGAATAACAGTAGCATAAGGCAACTCGAATTGCAAGGGTAGCAAATAAGTAGTCAATGTGGAAAACGAAACTGATATTATTCAGCAATGGATCAGTAAACACAGAAGGTTAATTTTCTTTTTCCTAACTGTCGATTACTTCAGTCATGTTTCTATGTCATGCATGACACTCAACAAGCTATAAATGCCGGAGGATCATTAAAAGTTTTTATTTTTATTGAGCTTTCTACTAAAAGTGTCGGTGGTTCTTCTCTCCGCGCCTGCAAAACTTTGATCATTGTTGATCTTTGTTAATGGTAGAAATGGCAGAATTCCTACAGGCTACGTCGTTAAGATTTGACACAAATAACCAAACACTATACACTCAAAATAAAGTAAATAATAATCAACATTGTTGATACGTATTGTCAGTTAAATCATCATAACAGCTCATTACGTCCCCACCGAGGGGCTCGAGCCTACCCTAAGTTAGGGTGTTGAGGCCTAAGTCAACCACGCTGATAAGGTCTATTTTGTTTAACAAAGTAAATATAAAATCAATATAGTAAAACGTAAACAGTTATTGTACACAAAGGTGGACTTATCTCTCACAGAAATTTCTTCAAGCTAATCTGTGAGTATTACTGAAATATTAGTTTTGTGGGAAACACACTACCGAGTAAACTATTTATTACAACTAAAATAATATAGTGTTTACACACCTATAATATACATGCATTCATAATGAATACATAATTTGATATATACTTATTATATTACATAAAGATATAGATCGGAAGTGAAGTTTTCTTGTATTGATTTTAATATTGCTGAGTTTTCAAATAAAATGCTTATACCTGAAAAAAACAATATTTTTTACTTGATACAATGCAAACGAAAAAAATACACGTCAATTTTCTTGAAACAAGGATGTACCCATGTCAAAGTCAAAGAGGTACTTTTCCGTTCCGTTGACACGTCATAATATTCATATTTAGTAAACGCGTTGAAAACCTGAAAACAACCAGATATAAAGGTTTTGCAAATTAAAAGAATTGAAGCAGACATTCCCGTATTACATTAAAGAGCCCGTTTAAGAGAACTGGATAATTTTGGAGCTCCACCCACTTTCAGTCAGGTAATAATCATAAAAACAGTTCCAAAGTTCCAAGTTTTACCGGGCTTTCGCCGGGAAAACCTTTTATTGTTCCCTTTGGCATGCATAATGTAAATAAGACGCTTCATACGTGGAAATGTTTAATATTTGAATATTGGATTCATTTTTTGTATGTCCTACATAAATACTCGTAGTAAGCAAATTCTTACTCAGATTGTTTATGTGCTATAGATTGCTGGCTTACAAATTTTGTAAATGTGTTTTTAGCCAGCTTCACCTGGACTCCTCGACAACAGAGGAACTCAACAATGTTATAAACATTGTTTGTATACAGAGTGGCACATTTAGATCGGTCAGTATGGGCAAGTCTGTAACTATAAGACATACAACGATCTGTTCTTAAGAACCATGTCATCGATTTTAGTGACAAAAAAAACTGCATACACTAATTAACAAAAAATTTTGTACTCGGTTCGGGAATCGAACCCGCTCGTATTGAAAAATAAAACTTACAATATTTCTATTGGGATATCGATTGTGTAGGTCATAATCAGTAAATTTTACTATGAAACATGATATCTAAAATATATTTTTTATTTAAACGAATAAATTTTATTTCATATCAAACAACTCAAATAAATTTAGTAAAATTATACAATTTTAATGCAAATTCACCACCTAAAGATACAAAACGCATTAATAAACGTATCGTTACCTCAACAAGTGGAATATTGCATTGAAAAAAAATGGTCGACATATCAAACATCTAACTTAATTAAATTAAAGGATATGAAATACAATACATTTGAGTATATTTTAGTCATTTATGATATCATGTTTTATAGAAATATTTACTGCTTATGACCGACACAATCGATATCCAAGTAGAAAATAATGTAAGTTTCATTTTTCAATACAATCGGGTTCGATTCCCGAACTATGCATTTTTTCATGTTACGAAAATCGATGTCATGTTTTCTAAGAGCAAATGTTGGTATGTCTTATGCCACCCTGTATAGGGCGTCAAACTTAGGCAATACGGTTGTGGCTAGTCAGACGGGCTCTAAAGGCTCTAAAATTTCGGCCCCTATTGGGGAATCGATCCCCAAACCTTCAGATTAAAACCATAAATTACTATTCTATTACCATAACCTACCGACGTTCCTTTAAACATTATCCACAAAAATTATTTTGCTCTGTCTGTGATATGTATGGGACGGGGAGGGCTATGACCAACGTTGGTCTCATGAAAACAATATTGATATTCACATCCTAAAGTAACAAAGAAACCTACATATATGCATCTGATTGTTGTATAAGTTGCCATCTGTAGACTTTTGCTGATGGAGAATAGATGCAGATGGATGTATGCATGTTCAGATGAAATGGTACCTTCTTTAATAAGTCCAAAGACCATGGAAGATTAAAATATTTAAAATATTTTTATAATAGGTACCCACTCACCGACATAATTGAATGAATACGACTAAGGGTTAATAGGAGCCTATTGTATTAAAAAAAAGTAACCTCTAGCTCCTAAAACTCGAGGATCCTTACATCATCAGCTCGACCTATGACTATCGGACGCAAATACCTGAATGGCTTTGGAAAATAAAACCAACTTCAAAACCATTTTAAAGTCAAAAATTATATAAGATTACACACATCACATTATTATTTTGAAGTCGGTGGTAAATTTTAAGACTTAGACTAGGAGATCATCATTTGGGGTGCGATGTCAGACAACCTCCTTGCGGTGCACCCTGGGCAACCCGGCAGATTCTCTGCCGCGGGCTAATAGTCTGACGAGAGGACCCCTATAGAGGGGGGGTGTGGGATGGCCAGGTTTAACCCGGCGGTCCAGCCGTTTTTGAGTTTTAGCGAGACTAACACACAGCGGTTAATTTTTATATATAAGAAGAAGAAGAAGATATATTTGAATTTTAGTTGAACGACGAGGCAGTAGACACAGCAAGTAAATGAATAGTTAATAGTGGATAATCAGTCGAACTAACAAATAATTATATATTCGTCTCGTTTTCTACCCATTATGACCGCCTCCACGCTCTTCATCCGATATGCGAAACACGGAACCGCAACCTTTTTTAATTTAGCACCCTTTGTACAATATTGCCGATTTTTATTTCACTCTCTCACATTATGAATTCATTGCGGAGAGCATGTAATGAACTGTAGTGCCGTGGCTGCGTTCGCGCCAAATGCTTTTTACATGAATAAAGGGATATTGAAAACTGGATTCGTTGGTGAAAAACTGCATTTCAATTTATTTTCACCACCGCGGCGAATAGAGATGAATAGAGATGAAAACGATAACACTTTTTTTTAGTACAGACTCCCGGAAGCGGTTTTGCTTCCGCTTTCAGAAAACGAAATGTAAACTCTATCGATCCTTATGTAATCATTTTATTCGTGTAAAGTAAATTTCCGTTCGCTGTTGATCTTTTTTTGCTTCGCTTTCATACAGGGGTTGCTTAAAAAGCAAAATAATAAGAAAAATCCTAAAGAAAAGATTAAAAAGTAATACAAATTAGTAATCGTAATTTTGTATGTAAAATGAAGGTACACTTTGCGATTGTTTATATTTGTCATTGTTTGTCTTTGTAATTGAAGTTATTACTATAATACAATTTAACGTCATCATTGGCATTTAATTTGTTCAGTTAAAAAATATGTAGGTACTCGGTGTAACTTAACAATTTTGACTTCAAATATCATCGAAAAATACGGTGGCTTATAGACGACATTACGATACACGTGATAAAAAATATTAAAATGTAAACACAATAGGTGTCAAACGGCACGCACTTGTTCAAATTTAATTTATTTGAACGTCACTATTTTTTCATAACTTGTATAATAGTGAGAAGTGTAGCGAATTCAAATTTACGTGGGGTGCACTGAACGTTTCCGGAATCAATAATAAAAAAAAAAATATTAATGGTCAAAAGTAAATTTATTGTTTCCTAAAATTTGCGTCAATGCACTTTTTCATAAGATTGAACCAGTTTTGAAAACATTTGTGCCACTCCTCCGTGGTGACGTCAGATACATGTTTTTCATACTCTTCGAAAGCCTCTTCTGGTGATGAAAATCGTTGATCGCGTAATTGGTTCTTGATTTTTTGGAATAGAAAAAAGTCACACGGCACTAAGTCAAAACTGTATGCAGGATGACGCATAAGTTGTAGGTTTTTCGTCTCAAAAAACTAATTTGTGTGTCTGGCCGTGTGGGAACTTGCATTTTCGTGGTGCATGATGATACGGCGCTTAGTGATATTTTCACGGAGCTCGTCAATAATTTCCGGTAAACAAATGGTCGTATACCAGTCACTATTCACGGTAAGATGATCTTCTAAAACAACAGTAGTCAGGTGTCCAGTTTTATTATAAAATGAAGCAATCATCCGCTTCGAGGCACTTTTCACGCGCGTCACTTTGGTTAGTTTCGACTCATTCTCGAAAGACCCATTTGCTGTTTGGGATCGTAGCTCTAAATCTATGTTTCGTCACCTGTTACTATGTCCCACACCAAATTTGAAGCCCCTTAGTTGTATCTGACAAGCGTAGCATGGCACCAAATGATGCGGTCCGTTTTTTTAGGCATCAGCCAATTTGTGTGGGATCCATCGAGAACACAGCTTTCTCACACCCAAATGTTTGTGTAGGATTTACTGTATTTAACTCATGTCTATGTCCAAAGATGTCCGGATCTCATGGTAGGTCACATGCCTGTCTGTTTCGATCATACGGCGCACAGCATCAATGTTTTTGTTGTTCACAGCGGTGCACGGGCAACCTTCCGAATTTCATCAAACCTGCTATAAATAGTCGTCTTACATAGTGCTTCTTCGCCAAAAGCAGATTGAAGCCGAATAAGGCTCTGATGAGCTGTCAAATTACACTTAAAATCGTAAAAATCATTCAACGAAAATTTTCCCGAGTTGAATCCATTTAATTGTAATCACGCAATTTCTAAAATGACGCCACAATGTGAAAACAATTGATAGTCAGATGAAGCAAATTGTATTCTACGGCTAAAGAGTTCTATTTTCAAATGTAGTAATAACTTTTTGAATATAGTTAGTTTATGTATGTGGCCAATTCCGGAAACTTTTAGTGTGACCTATGTAGAAGAATTTTCAGAGTTTTTCACTTCACAATGCCCAAGTGACTAGTCGTGGACGTCCAGAGGCCACGGTTACCTTAATATCTGTAGATCCTGTGCTTGTTTTCCATTTTAGGTTTTATTTAGCTTACCCTGTTTGCTGTTTCTAAAAGTATGATCTTTGGTTCACGAGTTCTTTGGCTTATGTGAGTGCCCACAAAGGAAGAATTTTTCAAATTCCCACAGGCTGACAAAACCCCATCAAAAATACGGAAAATACAGCGTTAAGCTTGTTTTAAAGCAAAACATAGTTAGCGGGCACAGATAGTCTTAAAAACGAGTATCTAGGTCTTTTTATTCGACATCGGTCATTTACGCTGTTTCGAACCTCGCCTTCTCAGTACGGCTTTTATATTTTTTACGCAGAACAAAATGTATGTTTATTTGTTGTCTTGCAAGTTTATAATTTATATATATTAAAATATCAACGCAAAGGCGTGTTCAGTTAGCTTTTAAAGTGCACAAGTTATTGGTTCTGTTTTGTGCCGCCCCTGTATTTCCAGGAATAACTAACTCGGCGATAATCCTATTGCCCCCACAACAGAAGCCCGCTCATTTAGGTAATTATACGAAAGTTATTGTCATTAGACATTTAATTATACTAACTTCATAATATTATTTGCGTATGCCGGAGGGAGACTCTGTAACCAGGGTACCTCCGTCTTACCTATTTCTGCCGAAAAGCACCAGTGCTTGCATTACTGTGTTCCGGTTTGAAGGGTAAGATATGGCAGTGAAATTACTGGGTACCGTGACTTTACATCTGATATCACATGTTGGCAACGTGCACTGTGGTTCTTGTGGGGGTTGCAGTTTCGCTGAGAATCTCACAGGAGCCACATGTACCTATTATAGGTGACTGTTACAACTTACCATCAGGTGGGCAGTTTGCTTATTTGCAAACTTATCGCAACAAAAAATGCCCTGATCTAGTATAATTTCAGGAAAAATCAAAAATCCTTTATTCGCTTGCTTTTCCATAATATTCTCCATAATGCGAAAGCTTTGAACTTGCCCTCTAACACTTGAATTCTTCACTGTTATGTGGATTGTATCGTCGTTATAAGTTCGATCATCGTCAATATTTTTTAAATGTGACCAAATACAATGTTTCATCTGATCGTAAAATTTTGGCAATTCTAATTTGGGTAGTTGAATTCGACGATCGCTTATCAGCTGGGTGATTTATACCCTTTACTTTTCCTTAATTGAGCTTTGTGATACAAGTTTTTCACGACTAATAGATAATAATAATAAATAAAAATTAATGTTTATTTGATTCAAAAAATACCTACCACTGTTTTTCAGACAGATCTACCACATTCATATCGGAATCTATCTCCGTGTCTTTTCTAATCTCCACCTCTCTCCAAATTTTTCTAATAATGTTTGCAACTCAATAGTGTATTGCTATTCTCTTTCCTACTTAGGTGCATTTCCACCAAAATCTTTTATTGACAACATGTGTTGCCAACAAAAGTTGAAAACTTTTTCTAAATTAGGTTATTGATTACAATGACATATTCGAAATTCAAAATAAGTCTCCTAGAGGCCCTTATTGTGATAGACTATAAACAGCCACCGTTGAGACAGTTACTTTTGCATAGTAACTTTCTAAATCAGGGAAACAACTCGTTTGTATATTTTCAGAGTATATCGAATAGAAAAAAAACGAACAAATCTTTATTTTAATACTATTATCGTTTTTCCATTTACCATAGATATTATCATAGGTAGTGTATTATGGCTTGCGGTTTCGTGATCACATCACACAATATTTTCTGTATATTTTGTATTTATATCCATACTAATATTATAAATAGGAAAGTGTGTGTGTGTGTGTGTGTGTTTGTTTGTCCGTCTTTCACGGCAAAACGGAGCGACGGATTGAAGTGATTTTTTAAATGGAGATAGTTGAACGGATGGAAAGTGACATAGGCTACTTTTTGTCTCTTTCTAACCCCCCACTTCCCTAAAATGGGGGGTGGAAGTTTGTATGGAGCATTCCGCAATTTTCAAGGTAGAAAGCTAAAAATTGGTATGCGAACTATTTGTGACTAACAAAAAAATCGTGCATCATTTTTTTTGGAAATCTGCCTGAACTAAACAGAGTTATATCACCAATCGAACAGTACCTTCCTGCAGCTATAAACTTTACAACTGAAATAATAATAGTAAATAGTTTAATAGTAAGTAGCGAGTAAATTAAGAGAGAAAAATAATTGACTGTGTACCTACCGCTCCACTGTTAACCCATGGTCAAATTGCGAATTTATTTTATGTAACATAAAAATATAAAATTAAGAATAAAAATACTGAAACAGAATTTTTTCATACAGAAAGCAGAAAACAGCGAATTCAAGTTTTTAATAAATTTAGATGTTCTTGATGAAGATGAGATTATAACGGCAAAATTAGAGTGAGCAAATAAAAAGTAATTAACTAAAACAGTAGCGGATTTGAATAGCTTTAGTCCGAAAGCATGTACTTATAATCCTAAGTAACAATTTAAGTTATAGAAAGGTCACAAATAGGTTATATAACCTTTTTATGGATTTCCTCAAAGAAATACGATAGGTCCTAATATGTTCATAATAAACTCCGCATAAACTCTTAATAACCAAAAAGGCCCTCCATAACAACGTAGTGCAGACCTTATTTTTACTCTTTACTGACTAGACAAATTACCTAGAGGCATGCTTGATAACCTAGATGTAACTGTAAATTAACCATTTTATAACCTGGTTAAATTCAGTATTACCTAATTATAACCTTTATGAAGTCTCAGCTTAGTCATGGACTAGTCATAATCAGTTTTTATCGCAGCAGTCATTTTCCAGAATTAGGTTATTGTCAAGTACCAGCAAAAGCTTATTAGTAAGTTTTCAAAATATTTTATTAAAGACTGGTTATATATTAGTTAAAACTTATTTCATATCAGACAAATGGCTTCCATTTGTAATACTATTTTTTATTATGACTTGGGTATTCATATACGAAGCAAAATGTCTGTAAAATTCACACGTGCTTATAAATTCTATTGCGAATACCAGTTTCCTGTTAAATTATGGGATAATATGCTTATAAAATACACGCGCCCTAATTATCAGGCATATTTAAAATATTTAATGGTCATACGTAGTGTAAAAAAAATACATTAAATACATTTTTAACCTCCAATCTGGCATACAATTATTTATAAACGTAAAATCTTCTTTTAAATTTATTATCACTAACAAATAAAATAAATAAATTGATATTTTCGAAAATTCTTGCCACAATAAACCTCTTAAAAATGGCTGCCTTCAATGGAAGGCTTACTAGCTTTACAAATAACTCTTAAATAGCCTGAATTACTATTAACGCACGAAATTTACTTAACAATAACCTCTAGGTAATTTAAATAACCTTATCACAAACTGTTAGTTATTTTTGCAACCCTTTACGCATTAAATTTTCTCGAAGGATTTTATAGTACTTCTATATCACCGCGGACGGACTAAGTAGTAATTTCAGATGCCAAGAGAGCTTAGATTACATTTTATTAAAAAACAACATTTCGCGTGGTGTACCTACAGAGTGTTTACAAAACCAAAGGATATGTTTATTATTATTCTTCTATTATTTTTCTGATTCTATTTGCACCTACTGCTAGTTAAATAGGCACCTACCTACTTAAGTTTTATGTTCAATTTGCAATGCAATTAATATGTATATCTATTTATTTAATTATTTACATTATAGATATTAATTGCGGTCCCCCGACTTGACGATGTTAAAATCAAAATATTACTAGATCATCATCATCTCAGCCGCACGACGCCCACTTCTGGGCATAGGCCTCCCCCATGGATCCCCACAACGATCGGTCCTGTGCTGCCCGCATCCAGCGGCTTCCCGCGACCTTCGCCAGATCGTCGGTCCACCTGGTCGGGGGCCTACCCACTGAGCGTCGCCCGGATAGTGGTCGCCACTCAAGAACCCTTCGGCCCCAACGGCAATCGGTTCTTCTAGCTATGTGTCTCGCCCACTGCCACTTCAGCTGAGCAATCCTTCGAGCAATGTCGGTTACTTTAGTTCTCCTGCGGATCTCCTCATTTCGGATCCGATCACGCAGGGAGACCCCAAGCATTGCTCTCCCCATTGCCCGCTGAGCGACCTTGAGTCTTCGGACGAGACCCATAGTGAATGGCTACGTTTCGCTTCCGTAGGTCATCACTGGCAACACACACTGGTCAAAGACTTTGGTCTTGAGACACTGAGGTAATTTGGACGCGAAGATTTTTCGTAACTTCCCCAAAGCTGCCCATCCGAGCTAGATTCGACGAGAGATCTCTTGCTCGAAGCTGGACTATCTGTCCCAGGTAACTTCAAGTGTAGTGTTCCCAATATTAACTGGAGTGGGTACAACATGGGCATTCGACATGATTTTTGTCTTATCCATGTTCATTTTAAAACCCACTCTTTGGGAAGCACTACTGAGATCTCCAAGCATGGTGTTCAGGTCTTCCAAGGTCTCAGCCATTAGAACCACATCATCGGCAAAACGGAGGTGTGTTAGGTACTCGCCATTAATGTTAATGCCGTATCCTTTCCAATCCAGAAACTTGAAGATATCCTCCAATGCAGCGGTAAAAAGTTTTGGAGAGATAACGTCTCCCTGTCTTACACCTCGCTGCAATTGGATGGGATTAGAGCTCTGGTCCTGGAGTCGAACCGACATAGTGGCATTTCCGTATAGGTACCTTAGCACCCCTATGTACCTGTAGTCCACTTGGCACCTTTGGAGAGACTGCAGCACCGCCCATGTCTCGATCGAATCGAAGGCTTTCTCATAGTCCACAAACGCCAAGCAAAGTGACAGATTATACTCCTCAGTCTTCTGTATAACCTGCCGCATCGTATGGATGTGGTCTATGGTACTATAGCCTTTTCGGAAACCGGCTTGTTCGGGAGGTTGGAAGTCGTCAAACCGGCGAGCGAGACGATTCGTAATGACTCTCGAAAACAACTTGTAAACATGACTCAGGAGTGAGATCGGCCTATAGTTCTTCAAGAGTGTTTTATCACCCTTTTTGAAGAACAGGATGATCTCACTCTCACTCCATGCTTTAGGCGTTCTGCCCTCGAGAATAACGGAATTAAAGAGCCTCTGGAGGACTTTAAGTATCGGCTTACTGCCCGCTCTCAGAAGCTCTGTAGTGATTCCGTCATCACCCGCCGCCTTATTGTTTTTTAGTTGTTTGAGAGCCATACTAATCTCGTACAGGCTGATGTCCGGGATATCTTCAGTATAGTGTCGGGTAAGCTTGGCTCTGGGGTCTCTAGCCTCGCTTTCAACAGGTGCTTGCGTGGAGTATAACTGTCCATAGAAACTCTCAATCTCCCGGATCTCAGGCTTCGACAAAATGAGGCTACCGTCGTCAATCTTCAGCTGCGTCAGTTGACTTTGCCCAATAGACAGATATCTCGCAAATACTTTGAAGCCTTTATTTCGCTCGATAGCCTCTTCAATACGAGCCGTATTGAATCGGCGAAGGTCGCATGCCAATGACTTTGATATCTGCCTATTAAGATTTCGGTAACGACTAGCCGTCCGTTCCGTCCGTCGTTGAGTTCTGCAGCCTCATTTCATGTCGCCGATCCATAAGTTCGAGCGTTTTGTCAGAGAGTTTATTTGTTCTGGGACGGCGGGTTTTAAAGAACTTAGACCGTCGTACGGACAGTATCCACCACCATATTGTTTAGATCGTCCACATTTAAGCTGTTCTCAAGCGCTTCGAAGCGGTTCTGGAGCTCGAATTGAAACCTTTCAGGCTTTTGGGATTTGCGTAGGTATTGGTCGGAGCGTAGACTTTATCAGTCGAGATCATTCCAGCTTAATATTCATATTCAATGTGCCTCGTACCAGTCTATGATCACTCCCCGTTTTGACGGCATTGATCACGGCGGATACCATTGAATATGTGCCTTTTCGTCGACATAATAAAATCTATCTCATTTTTGACATTACCGTCCGGACTCATCCAGGTCCATTTTCGGCTTTCGGACTTCCTGAAGAAGGAGTTCATCATATAGAGGTTCTCCTTCTCCATGAAGTCCACTAGCATCTGGCCTCTGGTGTTCCGGTGCCCAAATCCAAATTGCCCCATTCTCAACTCATCACCGCAACGTTTCCCCAACCTAGCGTTAAAGTCCCCCATCACAACCGTGTAGTGGGTATTGTGGCTACGTATGACTTCAGAGATCTCCTCATACATAGCCTCCACTTCGTCATCTGGGTGTGTCGAGGTCGGAGCGTAAACCTGTATGACATTCAACGAATATCGTTTCGATATTCTGAGTATCAGCTATGCTACCCTGGTCGACACACTCCCGATGGTTATTACGTTGTTGACGAGGGACTTGTGGACGATGAACCCGACACCACCTTGGGACTGTTGATCGCCCTCCCGGTAGTACAGCAAGTTGCCGGAATTGAGGATTATCGAGTCCTCCCCCTCTCTTCGGATATCCCAGCGTAGCTTACTGATAGCTTCTTCCAACTCCGTTAACTTCGTGTCCGTCCTCAGTTTACGCGTGTTGTAGGTCGAGTCGTCGTAGATGGTAGCCGGATCTTACCCGGGGATTCTTCGCACTTCCTGACCTACTAGATATATCTAAGTTAATGGGCCAACCAACGCATTTTATTTTTTACTTTTTGGAGGTTTTTTTTTGTCGGGGGTTATTTAAATTTTTAGTTTAATTTTTATTTCAAACTTTTTAAACCCTAAGCCTGCACACCCTAACTTAAAAATGTAATTCACCATTTTGGGGTGGCGGCCATCTTGGATTTGAGATTGTCATCATAGTGTATAGTATTCTACTAGTCGAGCCCTTTCATTTGATACCCATATTGAGGGAGTTGTAAAAAAATATGTAGTTCGCCATTCTGTGGTGGCGGCCATCTTGGATTTTAAATTTATCATAGTGTGTAGTATTTTACTAGTCAAGCCCTTTCATTTGATAACCATATTTATTTATTTAAACTTTCGTAGAGCATAAATAAAGTGTACAGGGGCGTACTTAATGCCAGGCATTCTTTACCAGTCAACCCGTAAAATGTGACAAAATCTTTGTTGACGGTGTTCGAAATGGAAAAAAATAAGAACTAAACAAACCTTGACACAACTAAGTAACAACATACTAAATAAAGATAAATACTAAGTACACAAATATATAAATATTATATACATAAATATAGATATATAAATATATATTGAGGGAGTTGTGTACAAATATGTATTCTGCCATTTTGTGGCGGCGGCCATCTTGGACCGATGGTCATTAAACATAGCTAACACTTCCGACTAATTTACCTTTCAAACAAAAAAAAATCAAAATCGGTTCATCGGTTCGGGAGTTATGATGCCACAGACAGACACACACAACACCACCATAAATAAATTTTTTGGAAAATATTGAAAAAAATACAGGACGTAACGTTGACACTCAAACAAATTAATATTAGGTAGGTCGCTCAAATATTATGAAGCTTCTCATTTTGTATTTGACCTAACTCGAATGAATGTTTATAATATACTCGTAAGTTACTGTTGATTTATCGTCACTCGCAGTCAGTCACTCGCTTAGTGCAATAACCCAAATTAATCATTTATGTCTCTTAAAATTTTAATTTACAGTCACTCGTTTAGATACTGCCCTTAGTTATCGACACAATCTCTCCTCTCAGCCTTATGAATCGGTATGAGAACAGACTTTTTCAGTACATCAGGAAATTTTGCAAGTCCTAAGCTAAACTGTTAAATAGATTTGTTAAGGTCGGAGTAATTAAAGTAAGTTAAAACCTGGGCTGGGATACCATCATAGCCCGTGGATGGGCTTGCCTTGAGGCTTCTGATTGTACTTTCTATTTCTTCATTATTTGTATCGGCTAAAAAGAATAAACTATTTTGTGATACAATTGGTAAAAACTCATAAGGAAAGGATGGAACATAAATAACAGGACCTAGATATATTCGTATACGTACTTAACCAACGTAAAACTACCTTTTTTGTGATGATTCGCTGTACATGTTTTTCGAATTTCATTTATAATGTTCACTTTTCGCAATTTTTTGTTAAGACATCCTGTATATTTGTAAGTGGGCATTCCATATAACTTTGAAGTTACGGTGATGATTGAGTAGTTACTTTATGTATTTAAAGGTTATAATAATTAATAAAAGCTTATAAATTATGCTATAAAGCTATCTTTTACGCCTTAAAGTGATTTTCCTAACTATATGTAGCCACAAAATGCTATTAAGTTATTAAGCAGTTTTTGAGATAGCTCATAAGATATTAGTAAAGTAGGTTAGGAAAGAGTCACATTTGAGATATAACAATGCGTTTCACGTCATATTTAGGCATTTGATTATCCTAAAAACAACCCAATTATAACCTTTTCGGAACTTAGAAGACTTAGGACTTATAGCTCTGGAAAACAATCTATAATTGCGTTATATTAACCTCTTGAAAAAGGCTTTTAGGTTAAAGCAAAAACCATATAGTTCTAAGACCAAGGAGCTCTAAAATTAACTGACATGGAACTTACAAGATATACAAATTCCTTATTATAACTTTTTTATGACAAAAAGGTATTTTAAATAACTATCTTAGAGGATAAATGCTACTTGGGATGTATCCTATCCCAAACTCCTACAAAAAAATCTTAGATGTTTCCAGCACTACAAACAGCAATGATTTTATTTAGGTATAATCTACCTATTTATTGTTGCAAGTGTAACAATAAACCAGGAACAGCTCACTGTCCTGCAGCTCCAGGAAATCCGTCTCGTCCTAACCCTGACTGCTGTATGCGGCCTATCTATATCGACCGAATATAGCCTGAAGAAATCTCTAATAGAGATAAGTCCACCTTTGTAAACGCTATTTTTATATTTTGGTGTAATTTTGCGCAATCAAGTATATAATATAGAAGTGAGCCTTTAGATTGTACATTTGAACAGTGTGGTCTAATTAACTAAGATTTAAAATTTTTAATGAGATTATAAGATAACACTATCTTATAATCTATTTAATGTTAGAGTACTTTCACTGATAAATTCTTGCCGAATCCAAAAACTACTTTACTATCGATGGAGCAAGTTTTTCGTTTTTCGAATTTAATTTGAACATTTGCCGTAGCTCCTACGGTGAAGGAAAACATCGTTAGGCAACCTGGATACATCTGCGAAGAAATTCAAAGGTGTATGAGAAGTCGACCAATCCGCACTGGGCCAGTGTGGTTGACTAATGCCTAATCACCCTAACATAGGGTAGGGCTCGAGTCCCTCGGTGGGGACGTATATGAGCTGTGATAATGATGACTATAGACTACAATCATTTAATGGTTGTGGCAGGTACTGGTGTACATCGGATGCTTTGTACTTTTGTATAAAAATACCAAAGCGATGTTGATAGCTGCATTAACAGTACTGCAGTATGCTGGATGAGGCATGTTTACAAGAAACGCAGTTTTCTTTTTTCGTTGCTGTATTCGTATAGGTAGCGATTCGCTACCTCAACGATACTAGGCCCACAGGAGGAGCCTACACATTTTAGTTTACCTTTTTTTAACAAACTGACCGAAAGCATCATGATTACGCCACTTTACGTACATCCAGCGACTTCCCGCAACCTTCACCAGATCGTCGCCACCTTGTGGGGGGCCTACCGACGCTGCGGCTGCCACTTGAGAACCTTTTCTTTTCAACGGCCGCTATTCCTAGGAGTAATATTCCCCGTCCACTGCCAAATTTTTGGGGCTATGTCAGTGACCCTGACTCTCCTGCCAACCTCAACATTTCTGATTCAATACGCAGAAAAACTTCCCTTTGCCCTTTGAGTAACTTTGAGTCATCTTATAAGGCCCATTGTAAGCAGACACGTTTCGGTCCCATTATATCATCAGTAGTAACACGCACGGATTGATGACTTTCGTCTTGAGGTATTACGATAGATAGATTAACGGCCGGTTGCACCAAATTTACGTTTTTCGATGTCGTCAACAGTCTACATACGTAAGAATTGCATCATAATCTAGTTTTATTTATAGTTTTATTTGATCCTCTGCGTTTATAAAGGTTAAATGTACGGCGCGAATCACATATTTAATAGAGAAACGACCCATTTTTAGGTATTAAGTTGTTACTTTTTACGAAATCGTATAACGTAAAACTTGGTGCAACCGGCTGTAAGAATATAATGTGAGATTTAGTATGTAACGCTGTTAGGCAACGATCAAGTGTTAGGTACCACTGGTATTAGAAGCACTCATACCCAAATGCTTGTTTGCAAATTTGTGGTAAGTATTCAAAAAATTACAGCGACTGACGCTTTGCATGAGCTCTGCACAGTGATATAGCGCAATCTGCATTGACGTTCAATACATAAAGGGCCTCAAACTTTATTGATGTGAAACATCTATAGCGGTAGCGGCGGGTCAGACCGACTACTGGCGTGGCGACGCTTAATGATAGGTATGTACCAGTGGCGAAGGCTGAATAATTTCAACGGGCAGGCGGAATTTGTGTATTTAATGAATATGTAAATTTAATGTTTGCTAAATAAACAGGATAGAGAGAGGTGGCGATTGCTCCGCCGACAAGAGCAATAGCTCTTAAATATGAGATAGAAATAAACAGTCATCTATTTCTTGAAAAAATTCTTAATAGTTTATTATGTCATAGGTATTAATTTCAAGACTAATAATAGAATAATTTGTAATTTAATAAAATATTTTAACCATATATTAGAGATATGTATAAGTCCATTCGCTTAGACGGTCGCCTTTGTACTGCGCTGCCTAGGCATTTGGCGGCTTTTATAAAAGGAAAACAAAGGATACCACGTGGGGCGCACACCCGCTAGTGAATATGGCAATTTTCATCGAAGCGCCAGGTTGTGTTTGTTGACTCTGTTAAGTATACCGAAAATGTTTTTCCTACTTGGAAGGACAATGAAATGCCCCAAGATGAAACTTTATGTGAACCAACAATAAAAAAAGACGGGTGTTTTGGTAAACTTGTAAACAATTTATAATAAATATTCATCGGTATTGTGTTGAAATTAATATGTATCTGCACATGTGAAGGACACTTCAAAAATGGTGGGGATACCAAGAATCAATATTAAAAACGGGGCCATCAACACCAAAAAATCGATACCTATTTTCCTATTTTAGATTAATTAGGAATGTGATGATGTTGGATCTCCTATAATAAACACAGGTGGTAATGACTGTGATTCTACGAGTGACGAATAATAGTGTCTAATTTTACTCTGCTAACGTGTACTGTACGTACTCCAATTTTTATTAAAATTATTTTTGCTACCTTATTTATGTGTATTATTTATATTCGAATTTTATTACAATGACCACAATTATGTGGGGGTGTACTGACACTATCTAAGCGAATGGACTATACTTATGTAATTTAATATTTATTGTAATATTAAAAGCATTATTGATCATTATTCATTGATAGATAATATTAATATTGATAATTTAAATTCTATTCTATTCATGGCTTACGCGTGTTGGAATACCTGTAAGCCGGTAGGTACAATTATTGTGAATAAATAAATAAATAAATCAGTCGATAAAGGAGGAAAATCTTCTAAGAATCGTCCATCGATCATATTTAAATAATTTTATTTAACCTTTCTGAATATATGCCATGACATCATCTTGTATGATATAAAAGCAAAGATTTCTGACGTCCGTGTGGATATTATCGGCTACATCACCCACTACTGGATTTCTTGAATTTAAGGACAATTTTCAACATGCATAAGCTTGTTGCTTTGTTAAGTGTTATTATTTTCATAGAATCTGTTTTCTCGGCAAAGGAAATATTGAAACCACAGGATAAGCCCTCTGAATATGGTAACTATGTTGAAGTTTAGTTTTTTACTTTTCTTGATAAAAAGTTAGCACTTTTAACAGCACATCATATTACCAAAAGTGTTAAATTATTCAATGGTTTCTTGACTCTAGCACTCAAGACCATAAAATAAAATTTAATTAAGTGTGTAATAGATTTCGTTTTAAAATCATGGTTGTAATAATTATCAGCAAAAATATTACAACAACGCCTCCTAATAATTTTTCCAAAAAGTGACTTAGAACTGCCTTGATTTTAAGCATGAAACTAATTTTTCGATAAATTAATAAATCAAAGTACAATACGGTTTTATCGTGTGCCTGTGAAGACCTTAATAAAGATTTCTTCATTTCGCCTGATATATAAATATTTACGCTTTTTAGCTGACAAGGAAGGGTGTTTCGTACCCGAATTGAAACATGTTATTCCGTAGAGCATCACTGCTATCTACCTTGCCTGCTGCCCGTCTATTCATTGCGAATAAAATAAATTTGTATTATATGAAGTAAATACATCTGCATTATATCACCTTATCACAATATAAACAACGAACAATAGCCCGACTCAGGCGTGTCCTTGAAATTTATACCTAAAGCTGAACTGGGCGCTAGGGTTGGTACCTACAAGAAAATCGGTGAACGTATACGTACGTACACGCCGGCCGCGCGTGAGCAGCGCGGCGTGTACGTGTAGCATAACAATCTCGACTGGCGCGCGGCGTGACATTGCGTTGCTGTGCCGTTCAGAGGCCCTAGACAAATGCCACACCCTAAATTTCCGCAGTCGTTCCTCAGAAAAAATGTATGGAAATGACATTAGCTTACGACAACCTCACGCTGCTTTTATAATGTCATCTCCATACATTTTTTCTGAGGAACGATTGCGGAAAAGTTAGCGTGTGGCATTTGTCTAGGGCAGCAGATCATGCTTGGCGGCCGTGTAAACGACGTTTGTATGTGTGCCTGCGCCGATTCGTCCCTTTAGATAGAGTCAAAGTACTGTTCGTTCTCTATATTGTGATCTTATGGTGCAACTTACTTCTATTTATACGTAGCTCGAAGCAGCGTTCTACACACCTCGAAAACTTACGGTACGTAAAGTTAGTGTGCATTCAGTAAACATCAAAGTTCCCTTCTCTCTACCTTCCACTACACGGTGAACTTGGGCGTCCGAGCTTGAGTTGCAGCCGCTCCTCGCACCAGCTAAAACCGCTCGGTGACTCCACTCAGAGAGCGCGACACCCCCGTGGTGATGCCTCTCTGATAGAAACCCACCAAGTTTGGTTTGCCCAACGAGGTTTGAGGACCCACCATTTTTTTTCTCGGGGGGAAATGCGTAATCGCACCATTCCCGCCATTGGCTAGACGGCGAGCGTGTGTGGGGCTCTCCCGGCAGAGTGCCAGGCTGACTCACTAAAACCCCCCGGTGTTCTCCCTGCCCTTATGGGCGCGATAGATAAGGTCCACACTGCGACTCCACTACCCACGCGCCCGGGCAAGTCCGACCAACTAGTCGGGCTATCGCCAAGGGGGAAAGTTTGAGGACCCACCAAATAAGAAGGCGAGAACTTTGGAGGACCCACCAAAGTTCTCGCCTTCTTGTAATAATAATTAAGGTCAAGCTGTAGGCCATCTGCGGCTAACAGCATAGGTCCCTCAAAAAAATCAGAATTCCCGAGAAAGCTGTTAGCATCTTTTACTATAATAGGGGTGCATGTGTGTAAAAAATCGAAATCTGTATATATAACTGACTGACTAAACTGACTGACTGACTGACTGACTGACTGACTGACTGATATATCCACGCACAGCCCAAACCGCTAGACCTACCGACTTGAAATTTTGCACATAGGTACCTTATGCAATGTAGGCATCCACTATGAAAGGATTTTTGAAATTTCCACCCCTAAAGAGGAGAAATAGGGGGTGAAAGTTTGTATGAAAATCCGTCAGTTTTGAGGTGAGGATACTCAAATTTTGTGTATAGGCTGGAGATTGAAAAATAATTTATACATGTCTCAGCGATTTGGAATATTTCACCTCCATAGGGGTGAAAAGGGGGATGAAGTCGTGGAAACAATAATGACGCACGGCCCAAACCGCTGGACCTACAGACTTGAAACTTTGCACATAGATACATTATGCAGTGTAAGCATACACTCAGAAAGTATTTTTGGAAGTTCCACCCCCAAGAGGGTGAAATAGGGGATGAAAGTTTGTATGAAAATCCGACGGTTTTGAAGTTATGATCCTCAAATTTCGTGTATAGGCTAAAGAATAAAAAATAATTTATTATCTCAGCGATTTTTAATATTTCACCCCCAAGAGGGTGAAAAGGAGGATGAAGTCGTGAGAACTACAATGACGCACAGCCCAAACCGCTTGACCTACAGACTTCAAATTTTACACATAGATCTCATATGCAGTGTAGACCTCCATTCAAGGAATTATTTTTGGAATTCCTCCTCCTAAGGGGGTGAAATAGGGGATGAAAGTTTGTATGATAATCCGTCGGTTTTGAAGTGAGGATCCTCAAATTTTGGGTTTAGGCAGGACATTGAAAAATAACTTAGACCTGTCTCAGCGATTTTGATTATTCCACCCCCAAAAGGGTGAAAAGAGGGACTCTCAGGTTAGGTGCGATGATGACTATGACCCCTTCACTTAATTGGCAACTGCTCCGGGATAAGGACGCCATATTATTGTTGACGACATCATTGTTGCAAACATGCAAAGATCGTAAGTTACTGTCAGACTTAACTTGAATAATACCTTGCTGTAGTTAATTATGTACATAACATACTTATATATTACGCTGACTCGGGAGTTCCTCAGGGATCTCACCTCGGGCCGGTTCTGTTTTTACTCTTCATTAACGACATTACTGCTCAAATTCATAATTGTAAATACCTCATGTTTGCCGACGACCTAAAAATTTATAAAACTATTTCTTCAAATGAAGATGCTACCCTAATTCAGGAGGATTTGGACAGGATCGAGAATTGGTGCAACCTTAATCTCATGAAACTTAACGTACAAAAATGTATCCATATACGATTCACGAGGAAAAAGCAATCCACTACTGTCTCTTATAATATAAAGGGCGCAATATTGGAAACCGTAACTGAGGTTCGTGATCTCGGCATCATTATGGACAGTAAAGTGAACTTCAGAAGCCATGTTGATAACATTGTAACAAAATCAGCACGGCTGTTGGGATTTTTGAGGCGAAGCACTAAGGGGTTCATGCTTGCTAGAACAAAAATTGTGCTATACAACGCCTTAGTTCGGAGCCACCTTGAATTTGCCAGCGTGGCGTGGAACCCGCACTACGCAGTTCACTCACAAAGAATAGAAAGCATACAAAGGGCCTTCACAAAACACCTAGCATATACCTTCGGTGATATATCTCCCCGGTGTCCATACGAACAGCGTCTTCAATGTTACAACTTGGTTACTTTACGCGACCGTCGATGGGTACAAGATCTTATGTTCTTGTACAAGTTAGTGAACAAGGTATTGGACTGCCAAAAATTAACAGGACAAATTGGGCTAAAAGTTCCCTATAACATACCCAGATATCCCATTACCCATTTATTCCATACCAACACATCCAACACAAATATAGGAGTAAACTCACCTCTCAATAGGATCAGTCGAGAGATGAACTCTTATGTAACATCCACTCCAGATGTCGATATATATCATGACTCCATTTTTAGAACCCAAATTTTGAGGTCCCTGAGTGCACAAGTTTGATATTGTTATGGTAGTATGCAGGTATATCGTGCAACCTCTGTTAATTATTCATTTATCACCAGTATAACTTTTTCCTTGGTTTCATTTTGACGTAAATAAGCTTGTTTCTGATCTCATTTCATTTTGTATTTTATTAACTTTAGTTTCGCAAATTTTTTTTATTTTTATTTTATAATGTTCAAAAAACTTGTTAGCATTTAATTCAAAGTTAGTTAGTTAGTCAGTTAGTTAGTAAAGTTATCACTTATATTAAGAATGTTGGTTCACCTGTAATTGGCAACTGTATAAGACCATTACAAATTGTAAACTATTAATTAATATTTTGTATGCAGAAGCTGTTGGTGTGCCTTTATTAATAAATAAATAAATAAACATACCATAAGACAATGATATTAAAACTACCAACTATACCGGGTGTAACGGAATACCGAAATAATATTTTAAGGTTGTTGATTTACAAAAAAATGTTTTATGACTATTCTGTGTATTTTTATTATATGCTAACTTTCGATTTAATACGCTTAACTGTTAAGTGTATTAAATCAAAAGTAGGTGTATAATAAAAATACAAAGAATAGTTATAAAACATTTTTTTTGTGAATCAACAACTTTAAATATTATTGCGGTATTCCGTTACACCCGGTATATTAATAATTGTGATGTAATGTTTTACAACCGGCGGATACGTATTTAATACAAAAAAAAATTCTTTCGAAGGTGAAGAAATGACTTATAATTCTGTCGATACAATGGTGGATATGGATGAGGCAGTAAATTACCTAGTAGAATTTTTAAACTCTCTCAATCCGTCTGGTTTTCCGTGTCACAGGCTTATGTTGCGTGTAGGTGCTCCTGTCATGTTGCTTAGAAATATACGACCTTCAAAATTGTGCAATGGAACTAGACTCCAGGTTATAGCTCTACGTAGAAATGTTATTGAGGCCAAAATATTAACTGGATCTGCCAGAGGAGAAACAGTATTCGTGCCGCGTATACCATTAATCCCAAATGACCTTTCGTTTGAATTTAAAAGACTGCAGTTTCCAATCAAGTTGTGTTTTGCCATGACTATTAAGGCGCATAGTGCTCCCAATGACCTTGCATCGATCGTCCCTCACTGATTGCATAGGAGTGAGTGAGTGAGAGTGAGGGGAATATTTAAGCAAATTTTTACGCGTAAGATGAATTATTTCAATAAAAAATTAATAAAGGCGAATAAGAAAAGTCTAAAAAGACCATCCCCTAGAATATTGTTCACTTTATTTATTGGAATCGAAAGTATATCATTTAACCTAATATTTACGAAGCGATTAGGTTTAACGTTTTAAAATCGAGGCATGTTTGGGTCACATTTTAACCAAGTTTTAATTAATTTATCAAAAAATTAAAAAGACCATCATCTAAAGAATGCGTTGAATAATAACATATCTTTTTTAAAGATTTTTTTATTCAATATTTATGAAGAAAACCGGTTTTTTCTGCAGTGATTTTTTATGATTGACGTTACTATGCGCCTTAACAAATCACAGGGCCAAACACTGAAATTTGCTGGGGTCGATTTGCGGCAGGATTGTTTCTCCCATGGCCAGTTTTACGTGGCTTGCTCACGTGTGAGCTCTCCAACCGGCCTGGTTGTTTTAGTTCCTTCCTCTGATTTGGTTAAAAACATTGTCTATAGAGAAATACTGTAAAGAATCTGAACTTTTATAATTCCAGTTGATAGGCAACTATGATAGTTCGGTGCTCGAAATTTGGTTCAGGTTTTTAAATGAAATGTCTTAATATTTTCGTACTCCCTACGATGTTTCTTAACAGGTTGTTATGAAACAGGAAAGCGAAGTGTGTAGTCTACGCGTTCGAAGCCGCGGACAAAAGCTAGTCTAATACATAAATAGAGTTGGCAATTAGATTAAATAATAGAAGACACGCTTTTTTTCTTTGTCAAAATAACAAAAAAGTACTGAAATAAAGCGATTTGAAGTGTAGTAGTGGGAGTTTGGTACGTCACAAGTAAGAAAAGACACACGTACAATCAACAACGTAAAATCAATCAACAACAACAACAACAACGTCAAACTTTACACTACCTTACGAAAGTCGTCGCTATTACGAGTGATATAAGAGCAGTCTCAAGGACAAAATGTAAAAGCTGGCGTGTTGCTATTGTATATATGACGTCATGCATTATTTCAAATCAGTCTAACCTTGCAAGTTATTTATTTATTTATTTAATAATTCATTGTACACTAAAATATATGTAGAAATATTACTAAGTGAAGACAGTACAAAAGGTGAGCTTATTTCACATAGAAATCTCTTCCAACTCACCCGCAATGGGAGAAGTGCATAGATATATAAGATGTCCGCGTACAATATATAAAAAAACTAGTAATGAAATAAACTGCATACATACCTAAATATTGTAATGTATAAATAATATATATACATATATATGTTCTATATATATAACACCAAGAATAAATAGCTTCTTATGGATAACCAGGACAAACGGATTTAAATTTGTGACAGATAGTGCTCCCTCAAACGCCTTCTGAACGAAATCAAGTTACGTATAAAAGAAGAACATAATTATGTATATTTTAATATAATCTCTTCAAAATATATTTTTTTATTATTTCTCATTAATTTTGAATTATCGAAATCAAAATAGTCTTCATTCAATCTGCGGCCACGGTAGTGGCCCCCGCCAAGTCGAGCCAAGCGAGGCGCAAGGGCACTCTACGCACCTTTTTTCGAAGCGCTTCGTAGCACCGATTACACTTCACAATCCATCAGGGACGATTTTCAGAAAGGGCCCCAACCAGAGATTTAAATCTCTGGCCCCAACTAAGTTAGTGTCCCGATGCCCCTACCTAGATGGCGTAAGTCGGGAGGTGTGACCCGCGACCGCGCTCAGTCGCCGCACAGCGCTCGATGTACTGATTGGCTCGATGTGAGCGGGCTTTTGCTGTATTTATGTCGGAAGCGAAATGGGCCTCGCGCGTGCGCAGAAAATGTCGTCCCAAAAAGGAAAAGATGTTTTAATGAATTTTATGGACAATATGTATAAAGCTATGCCAATTATTTCTCGTCGCTAAAAATCTTAGCGTCACTGCTAATCGTTGTTTAGCACTTACACTTTCTCTAAATAATGTGTCTTTATATCTTGTGTCTGCATATAATTGTTATTACATCCAGATTTCATATCTATGCAGACGACTTACAGCTCTATCAACATTTCAGCTTAAACGATGCTAGGACTGCTATCGCTGCTATGAACGATAACATTCAGCGTGTTAACGAATGGAGTAAAGCCTATGGCCTCGCAATTAACCCGTATTATATTATCTGTAAATCTCAAGCACTACTGATCGGTAGTAGATACTACCGCAACGAAATCAATATCGCAGAGTTACCCTCTATTACTATTGATAATACTCCGATTCCATACTCCGAATCAGTAAAGAACTTGGGAGTTATATTCGACTCAAATCTATGCTGGATTTTGCATGTCAATGAAGTGAGCAAGCAGATATTCTTCGCAATGCATAATTTGAAATGCCTCCAAACTTTCTTGCCATTAAAAACTAAAATCACTTTGGTCCAAACTCTCATTCTGCCCATTTTGGACTATGCCGATGTCTGTTACTTAGATGCCACAGAGGAGCTACTAAACAAGCTTGAGCGTTTGCAAAATCTTTGTATCCGTTTCATTTTCGGTTTGAAGAAATTCGACCATATCTCCGAGTTTCGAAACGATCTCAAGTGGCTACCCATCCGTTTCCGTAGGAATACTCGAATACTTTGTTTCCTCTTTAATGTCCTTTTCAATCCCATGTATCCATCATACCTTCGAGAGCGCTTTTCCTTCGCTAACTCGTCTAAAGCTCTCTGTAGATCCCACCTTAAATCTCTTCTTAGTGTTCCTTCCTGTAATTCCACTTTCTTTTCCTATTCATTTACGGTCCATGCAGTTAGACTTTGGAATTCGCTTCCACCTAACATACGGGATTGCCAAACTATTTGCTCGTTCAAGCGGCGCTTAAGGGAGTTCTATCTATCCAGGTCCTAACATTAATCGCTAGAATTATAGATATTTGTGTTGCTGGTTTATATATATTTTTTACGTTTATTTATTATCTTTCTGACTATTATTAATATACTATGTTTATTATTATATATATTTTTGTTCTTCTGTTATACACGCATACCATTTTTATAATACAATTTCTCCTCTCGCGGGTCTGCTGGAAGAAATTTCATTTTTGAAATAAGCAGTACCTTTGTACATCTTTTCTTCTGTGTTGTTTATATATATGTTAATTTCTGCGTGCATAAATTGTTAAATAAATAAATAAATAATTATGGTGTCACTTAATTTAAAAGATGGTCAAAATGTACAGAATTCGTTCGTTAATAATTTTTGAAATCTTCTGGCTCTAATGAACATAAAATGTTCATATTGCGCAGTTTATTTCCTAAAAGAAGCTATTCTTTATTCCAATATTATAAAGTGAAACGTTTTTTACATTGCCTCAATTTTGATCTATCGCATGTCACATTACACAAAAATATGAGGTCTTTAATTTCACAACTTCATATATGTCAGAATTGGTCTATGCATTAGATGTTCGACTTTAAATCTGTGTGGCAGTTGTTCGATCCTGGTGCCAAGGGTTATTTTTTTCAATTTTTTTTATTAAATAGTTTTTTAAAGTAAACTTTTTATCTATAATTTTCTTTTTACTTTAATTTAATTTTTTTATTTTTTTTCAGATGAAAAAAAATATTTAAGATTAAAAACGCGATTTTTAAACCGAATAATTTTCCAAAAATTTTTAGTTAAATGCCTTCAATCCGAAAAAAAGTTTCACTTGCATCGTGATTTCATAAAACCACAACAATGATTCTCTTTTTTATTTTTTTCACATTTACACCCGCAGTTTCGGCAAGGGCGATACCTTTTCTTATATTTAGAATACAGAATCCTTCCACCACCGCGTTCGGTTGCCAACTAAGTTAGGGAGGCGATCTAGTGCCTGGAGTGTGATCAGAACGCCTTAACTGCGCTAACTCCCGATCATCTTCACAGCTCATATAAGTCCCCGAGGGGCTCGAGCCTACCCTATGTTAGGGTGATTAGGCCTTAGTCAAACCACGCTGGCCCAGTGCGGATTGGTCGACTTCACATACATCATTGAATTTCTTCGCAGATGTATGCAGGTTGCCTCACGATGTTTTCCTTCACCGTTGGAGCATCAGACATTAATGAATATGACATTCGAAAAACGAAAAAACACCCATTGGTACATGGCGTTCTCGAACCCGGACCTCCCGATTGGAAGACAAAATGTCGACTCCACTGCGCCACCGTTGCTCCCGATGCGACATACCCTAACTCCCGATAAATTGCGAAGTGTAATCGGTTTAGATTACCTATATTTCGTTACTACAAGAACTATTGTATAACAGTAAAGAAATGAACAGTGAATTAATTTTAACCTTACGCCCATGTGATGGTAGCGAAATATTTTTTCCCCTTATATACGCCCATGTAACGGTAGCGAAACTGCCAAGCCACATATTTTGACTAAGCTGTAGAGTTTGTAAAGTTGCGGCTATTTTGATTAAGGCGAGGAATTTCCACGTGCAAGCCCATATGTTCCGCACTTCACACCGTTCATTTGTACATGACGTTAGCGCGGACGCGGCCACTGAACAGGCGCCAACATCATGTGCCGCACAGTAAAAATATAACAGTACAACAAGGACGTTTTATATCGTATGCAATATACTTTTTGCTAGGTTACAAATAAGTATTGATTTATAAACTGAGGTAAGTACCTACAGTAATACAACCAATAAAGATACAGCTTTATGACTTCATTGCTATTTTTTATTGTATCTTTACTTGTATGTAAATATGGACACTTTTTAATTGTTACATTACATAGTATTTTTATTTGACAAACAACCACGTGATTTTTTTAATAACTTAAAAAATAACAAAGTTTAAAAAGCTTTTATTTGCTAGTGACGTCATTGTACTCGTCCACCATTATAATACCGATACAAACATATATTTTATAAGAAAGAGACGTAAAGCAATTATCAATAATTAGACTTTTCAAGATTCATCATAATTAGACCGTTTCTTCACAATTTCAAAGGTTTTAAATGTTTCTATGATGTGTTATTAATAAAATGTAAATTATTTTATGCATATTTCTTTTGTGCAGTATAGAATGCATCACTAGAATACAAGAAATGCTCGATTAGCTAGAACTGGCTAGAAGTAGTATTTCAAACAAAAGCTAAGAATATGACTGACGCGGCGGCATATACTTATAAAGCACTGTTAAAGTTTTTTGTTTGACTTCGACGGCTATTCGGTTTGATTTAGAAATAGTAGATTGTTACACCGAGCGCTAAGTGACTTATTAATGCCCGCGGATGTTTGGTGCACGAGCACTTGCTCGAGGGCACTAATAACCCGAGGGCATTAATAGCTCACTTACGAGGTGTGTAATCTGCTTTTCCTTCAACTTATTAAAAAATAATAAAAAACTGAAGTTGACTGTAGAAAAACTTATTTATTTATGACAAAAAAAATGCAAATTGTTCTTATTAAGAAACCAAACCTTATCTTGACGGTGGTGACGGAAGTGGAAAATCCACAAAAAAAAACTCACTGTCATGTACACCACAAAACCCTTATTTCTTGCCGTCAACATGAATGTGCACCAAAAACACCACTTTCACTGCACAATATTCATTCGAATACAATTTTTAATTTATTAAAATAAAAGCTAATCTTCGCCATTAAAGCCAATTGCCTCGCTTTTTTAAATAAAATTGGCTTTGTAGGGTCCTATCTAACTTGTTTTGCGCATGTGTATTTTTTGTGACATGTTATACAACCACTCAAATCTCTTTGGAAAAATGCCTACATTTTGTATGAATTATATGAATATGAATTGTAATTTCTTTTTAAATTAGAAAAACAAACAACAGGGCAATTATGTTGAACGGGTTTTGCTGCCGTTTTCCAGGGTAGTAATGTATTACTTAGTGTTGCCTTTTCCGATGATTAGAGCAAAATTAATGAGTAGTTTGAAGAAAAATATTTTAATAGATATATGTAGGTATTTTAATACATTACTGAATGAATAAGTACTATAACTTATTTCGATTTGATTTGTTAACCGACTTCACTGACATCACGAAGTTATGAGGTAACACATACCTCATAGCTTCGTCATTTATTAACTGATTTTCAAAATTCTTTTTGTATTCAGAAAAGTATACCCCCGAAGTGGTTCCATGCCATCAAGTCAGGATCTAGTATTAGAATCCCAAGAAAATCGAGAGAATAGGCACGTCCAACGTCTGTCCTGTTTTTTTTTCTGAAGCTATTCAGGTATTTGCGTCTGAAAGACATCATCTCAAGGATTCTTCCACTATGCTGAGCTTACGATGGATCCTTAACTTTAAGGAGTTAGGGAGTTAGTCTTTAGATATAAAAGGTACGTATTGACTCTCAGTTAGGTATATTCTTTCAAGTTGACTTAGAGAGCTATTATTAATTTCACGAAAAAAAAATATATTTTTTTTACAAAAATACCGACACCACTTCAAAACAAAAACTACTTCAAAATAAAAATGTAATGTTGTGTGTTTTATTTTATTGCTACTAAGTTGGCAAACAAGCAAACTGCCCACCTGATGGTAAGTGGTAACAGTCACCTATAATACATGTGGTTCCTGTGCGATTCGCAGTAAAACTGCAAGCCCCACAAGAACCACAGTGTACGTTGCCAACATGTGACATCAGATGTAAAGTCACGGTACCCAGTAATTTCAGTGCCATATCTTACCCTTCACACCGGAACACAGCAATGCAAGCACTGCTGATTTGCGGCAGAAATAGGTAAGACGGAGGTATTTTTATCCTTGCCTTAGCAAGCATCAAAAACGATAGTATTTTTGTTTTTAATTATATCCCAATTTTTGTGACAGGTATCTCTGGCAGGTATGTCATCCATCATATTATTATTGGATGAATTCGAAACAAGCTCAAACCTGTTTTTGATGTGCTACCATCATCAACGCTGGCCAAGTGCGGGTTGGTCGACTTCACACACAACCTAAGAATTTCTTTACACGTGTGTGCAGCGGTGGGCGCGCCGGCGCGCTACTTAGTGGTAGGTATTTATAACGCTGCATTGCGTGAGTGACAGGGGCGTGCATGTACTAAACAAGATTATCAAGAAGAAAGCCACAAATCGCTATGAATATCAGGCAACCGTATTAGTCTCCAAGCAAACTGGTTTTAAAATATTAATTAATATTCTACCACCTTAGGCCTGTAAGAAAACTCGGGAAGTACTACACAGCTAGCGTTCTTTACCATGATGACTTTACATTTGACGACACGGTTAGCGCACAGAGTTCGAGTGATCGCCTACTACGCAACTGGTCGCGGGTTCGATTCCCAAATATTTTTAACCGACTTCAAAAAAGGAGGAGGTTATCAATTCGGTTGTATTTTTTATGTTTGTTACCTCATAACTCCGTCATTTTTAAACCGATGTCCAAAATTATTTTTGTATTCGATAGAGTATAGAGCAAGGGTGGTCTCATGGTCACCAAAGTCAGGATTTGATGATGGGATCCCATAGAAAATCGAGGAAAGCACTAAAAACACACTTCTTTCACTAAAAGGTTTCATTCACTGAAAAGTCAAAAATAAAAAATATTTTACAAAAAATAAAAAACGACTTCAAAAACACTGAAAGCTTAAAAATAATATAAGAATAGGTACAGACAACATCACACTTCTATATTGAAGTCGGTGACAAATTTTAACACTTTCTAGGAGATTATCGTTTGGCGCCGACTTCAATACAGAAGTGTGATGTTGTCTGTACCTATTCTTATATTATTTTTAAGTTTTCAGTATTTTTGAAGTCGGTTTTTATTTTTTGTAAAATATTTTTTTGTAGTTACGGGACAAATATTATGTATGGAATACAGAAATATGTTCCGGTCTGGGCGTATGTGCATCTGATATGTAATATATTCTATGTTTGTAACTTTGATGACACGGTTAGCGCAGAGGTCGAATGATCGCCTATTGCGCAACGGGTCGCGGGTTCGATTCCCGTACGGGACAAATATTTTGTATGGCCTACAGAATTTTTTTCCGGTCTGGGTGTATGTACATGTGATATTCTATGTTCGTAACTGCACCCACAACACAGGAGAAAATCTTATTGTGGGGCGACGTTTTCAAAAAGAAAAAAACTGCACCTACGACACAGTTGAAAATCCTAGTGTGGGCCGACGTATTTATATAAAAACACTTTCATTACTTAGTGACTGACAGATTACGCACAGCCGTAATTAAAAGGCACAAAAAGCGGAAATTTGACATGTATGTTGGAAATTCGCCATCTAAGGGGGTAAAACTAAAAAATAATAGTTTGTATGGAACCTCTATGACATTTATGCGGGCGAAGCAGCGGGCAAAAGCAAATATTTTATAAAGTTTCACAAAATTCCGCTGATCAGATATTTTCTTTTAATACAATGAAGTGATCTTTACATAAATCGAACGGTTTATGTTAATTATTTTTTACTTTTTTATAATCAACTCACGCTTGACCATAAATGTTACGAAATTTAAAAGATTCCTAAAATACTATTTTACTGTTCATAATCATATATTTAATACATAGGCTCGAATAAAACTCTATTATTTAGCTACATGTATAATGTGCTGTTGATTCTACCTTCTAAAGCTTTGATGCAAGGCGTTGTGAATAAAGGAGGTAACATTAAGTATTTAAAGGAATTCAGCAATAAAGTTTTATAGGAAACATTATTTTGAACCTATAAATCGTTGCATATTTACTTGAAGAAATTATCATACTGGTTTATTAACACTGCACTGTGCTATATGGCCGCGGCAATAAAATATAAACATTTGGGAAATAAATATTTACCACTTTTCTTTCAGCATTTTTTGTATGCATTTGATTTAACATTTCGTCTTTGACTTCTTTTATTAGCGATTTTTACACATAAAATAACTTATAGAATAAAAGAACGAAAAACATATTTTTTCACACATAAAATAATTTAGGAAGAAGGATTAAAATAGTTTTCTCCTTTATAATACCTAATCCATTATTTACACTATTCACCATATTACTACACTAATCTATAATAATAATGAAAGTTAACAAAATAAACGCAAACTGCTAAATTAAAATTCGATCGTAAAGAAACACGTAATATATTTTTTTGCGCCCGCGACACGAAGCGACATGACCATACCCTGAGACGACTTGGCGAGTACTGTCTTATATGGAGCGCGATTGCAACCAAGCGAAATTATAGAATTTTCGTCATTTTCCTAAATATTTTATATGACATCAAAAAATCTGTCTTCACAGTTCACTAGATAATAACGAACTACATGTTTTGGTATAACTTTTATACTGTTTTATGTATATTTCGATTTCAAATCGTGGTTTTAGTTTTTCATTTAGACCTATGTTTGGATTTTTTTTCTATCGAGTGAAATGGAGTAAATCGTGTTTCTGCTTTCACAGTTCACTAGATTATATCTTCAAGTTTAAGGTGTGTGAATTTCAGAATTGTGGGTTCTAATATTATCCAGATCTAGACGTTCTAAGATCGGCAAATTTGGGAAATCCTCGCCTTAAGATGTAGAGCTTGAGTTAGGTCGTGTAGAGTTATGCCGTGTAGAGTTAGAAGTGTGACTCTACGATTATATGAGATCTGATAACTTTTTGAGAGTGCGAACACTAGTCTCGCACATTTTACTTAAAAATGTTTTTGGAGGTATGACGTTGATAGAAATCTCTTAAAATAGCTCAATATTTTTTAACTTGCCGCCCATTATGCCACCGTTATTGTGCCAGCGTACATTTTAAAGTGACACTCTTGCAAAGTGGCTGGCCTGGGACCTTACCATGATCGCTTATAGCAAGATTAAAACAATAACGAAACAGAGAGACTGCTCTTGCTGCGTATAGCGCCATCCCGCTCTCAGTGCGGCTTGAAATTGTTTTGAGCGATTATGGTTAGGGAGCAGCTAACTTCAGTGTAGTGCGAGATCTCGCAGAAGAAGACTGCGGAGTGGGAGTGAGAGTGAGAGAAAGACCCTCTTACCTAGGTAGGAGACGGTGAGACTTCGTAGACATACTCCAATCTCCCTAGGTAGAGATAGGGCATAGCTTAGCGGATGACTACCAGATGCGAGATGTTGCAATCCACTATAAATATACGTCTGGGGAATTACGTAATAATTGTCTTGTAATCCTTCTTTTGCACACTGAATCCTAAAGGCAACTGGACCTGTTCCGATGGATTGTTCGGTAAGTTGCAAATAGCGCCAAATGAAGCTGAATAGAATACAGAGAACAATGCAACATTTTCTTTTAGCAACAACCTAAAGTAAGATGATGGCGGCTGGCCGCACGGACATAGATGCTCTGGTACCAACAAAACCGAGCAGGCAATAGTTATTTTTGCAATCTATCCTATCCTTTTATTGTAGGGGGTAAAATGTGTTTCTGCACTTCGCCGCACTGGTGGACAGATCGGTGAGGAGGTGTATGGGTCTCGCCTGGTTTAGCCAGGAATACCCACTATAAGTCCCCTGTGTTCCGTCTTCAGCGATGGGTTGTGAGTTCGATGTAACAGCGAGACCTTATCTTCGAACATCCCACAAGCCTTCGCTACGTCCATTTCCAGACCCACCATCTTGCAATCTCAAGTACCACGCGAGGTAACAACATACCGGAACACATGAATATCGCCACCTTCAACTCTATCGGCTACCGTCTGGGCGAAAGTTGTCCTCGGCTATCGCCCAATAGTCGGTCCCACTCCCATTTTTTAAAGGCCTCAGCGTCCCGACATATGCCCTGCGCCGCCGCCCTATTCGTCGGCCTTTGATTGGGTCTGCCTGGGGGTCCTCGTGGGACCGCTCCTTGGCTTCTTTACCAAACAGCGCTACTTCGCAAAAGGCCTTTGTGGCTCTCCATGTTTTATCACTGCTGACCATAGCGCTAACTACAGCCGGCACTGAAATGTCATGGCCAATTACCGATAGAACCTATCTTATCCTAAGTCGGTATCTAAATTTTTGATGTAATTTTAATGTTGATAGCTCCTAATATTACGTCACTTCAGAGTGTGGAATACAATTCATTGGCTTGGCCTGCCTAGTAACTACCAATTAATAACAACTTTGCCGGAAGTTTTGCTATATATCGACTAATTAACAATTAGTCATGGACTTTCGAAAAATAACGCCTGACACCATTAATTGTATTGGAGCAAATATTTGAATTAACTAAAAATTCTCTGATTGAAATGAAAAATAATAATTATGTATTTGTTAAATCTCAAGCTGCACAAATAATTTTTCAAACACTTGACGATATACGTAACAATTATTTATACTCATATAATGTAAACGAGTTATTGGCATATGTAATGTTAATTTAATAACAGAATGCTATCTTCATTGTGATTTTTTATATCTTTTTATTTTATTTTAATAATTTAATTGTGAAAAATTGCAGAGGTAAAGTCCAAGAGAGGTAGACGTAGAGGCAAAGCCGTTTTTCACAAACACTGTGTCAGACAACTGGGACTACTCTCAAAGTTTCGATCTCGAAAGTCGTTGCACCAACCAGTGAAGGCACGTGCTTTGGTGACGCGAGGACACCACCAACACAGATAAGGCGATTTTCATGTAGCTGCATTTTTTTAAATGACCTATGCTGTTCGCCTATGATGGCTTTAACGGCGTCACCTTAATTATTTAAAAGAAGGCAATAACTTTTGTGGGCCTCGAGCCTTGCTGGTGAACCCATCTTGTTGGATTTCTAGCAGACAGACAAGGGTGTCCCGCTGCCCGAATAGATACACCGGGGGAATAAAGCTAAATAAGCAAGTGAAGAAATATAAACGCGCCTCTAAAGTTTCTAGAGCCCGTTCACACGAGTGTTTTTCTAACGTGCGTTAAAAAAATAGAACAAATGCATTCCCATGTATGTATTATATGTTCACACGGCAGCGCTTTTATAACGCGACACTTTTTTAACGAGCAGAATTATAATTTTCAACGCTGGCCGCGGAGCGGAGAGTATCGTATCGTATAGCGAACGTTATAATAGCGCTAACGCAACGCTTTTATAACGCTCGTGCGATTAAGGGCTTAGGTTCGTCTTGTAGTGTTTCGTATATCGCATAGTATGTACGTACATACCGGGTCTTCGAACACTTGTTCGACGATTACGGTGTGTGGGGGCTAGTGTCACCGAATAAAGAATAGTACTAAAGTACAGAAGGATCACTCTCGAAGAAAAGCCAAGTTTAGGTATGAAAATTTTCCTACTCTTACGACCTTCATCTGACTGCACGGGAAATTGAAATTTATTGCATAACACGAGTGTTCCGATTCGCTGACCCGATACCGATTTGGCGATAAGAGCGCAGGGTTCCCACTCACCGATATGCGGTTATCGTTACCGAGAAATATTTAAATTATTACGTGCGACGCGGCCAGCGTGCGAGCCGAGCGGCAACCTTTAGCCATAGACCGCCCCGCCGGTGTGTGCCGGCAAAACGTACCTAAACTGCGGAGTGAAACCCCCCTGCTAGTACGTGAGTTTGCAGTATCAGAACTTATATACTCTATACATATACTCGGTATAAGCTTTGGTCACGGTTTTAGAAAGTAGCCCAACAGCATCGAATTTAATTTAGCTTGCTTCACAAAAGAAGTAGGTTCTCAGTTCGACTGTATGTTTGTTACGAAAATATTCAGACAATAATGCATACCGATTTTCAAAATTCCTTTTGATTTTCTGAAACTGTTCAGGTATTTGCGTCTGTAGTCACCACCTTAAGGATTCTTTTTAACCATGCTGAGCTAATGTTGGAAGGATGTTTTAGTTTTAGGAGTTACAAGTTAGTCTTTTTTTAAAAACAGGCACGTATTGAAACATAGTTTTATTATTTCCAGTTGCTTCGATGCAGCTAGTATTAAATTCACCATCCGTCATAAATTCACCATCCGTCAATAAGGTTCATCATCCGTCATTACAAATATACTTAAAATGCATAAAAAAACCGTTAGACGGCAGAGCGGGAGGGAAGAACCTATTCCGTCACTCTTGGGTTAAGCCCAAGAGCAAAGGGATCAGTACTTCAGGATAGGACGTTCCTGAGCGACGCTGATCAGCTTCATTGGCACCTTTAAATTTATCCACTAATCCAAAAGCGATTTTAACGAGTGTTCCAAGTCCAACACAAACGCTCACCGTAGCAGCGCTCGCTGAGCCAGAAAACACGCGAAATGGCTGCGTATAGCGGCGAAGGTCGTACCACACACGGAATGGCGCGAAAAAGCGCGGAAATAGTACCTACTCACCATTGATTTATTACCAAACGTAGATAGAGCGCTTCATACAAAAACGCGCTTGAAATCTGTCACATAATCGACTATACATTTGTACTCGCTGATATATACTTGAATATGCACGCCCGAATGAAAATTACCACAAAGAAAGTACCGTATTTATCGAATTCAACCTTATTCCTCATTATTACGGCTACTATTTTAAGTACAACCGTGGGAAGTTACATCATTTCATACCTAGCCACAGATCTAACGATGTTTTAGTAATTAGTACAAGAAAATATCAACTTTATACTCTCAAACATAATGCTTGAAATTGCTTATCGCGTTGTCGCTCCAACGCATGAATGAGATAACACATTGTGATACGACGCCCGTGCGAGCGAGACGATTGTGATGTACTGACACTGACACGAAGCGACATGTTTATGATTAAAATAATTATTTTTGATTGGTTTTTACGTATAAATCGAATATTTGAATACATGATAAGATGTGTAATGAGTTTACTCACGCAAAATATGAAATCCCGTCTTTTTTCTGCCGTTTCTGGCTATTGTTACCACAACTTTTGAATGTGCACTTTGGCATGTTTACGTGCCGACCGCTAATCACTCACTATGGAGAGGAACTGCACGAGTCGCGATTGAGCAGTTCTTCACCGGCCTACTTTTCGATCGTTCATGCGTTATCTACGTTGGTAGTAAATCAATGCTACTCACAGATAGTAGGCGCAGAGCAGACCAAGCGCGTACTTAGAGCATAGGCTAAATGATCTAAGGGGGCGCACGATCGGAGAGAGATAATTACTGATTTTTTTAGTGACCTATGCTGTTAGCCGCAGAAGGCTATTACAGCTTCACCTTGATTAAGGCGAGGAATTTCTACGTGCAAGCCCATATGTTCCGCACTTCACACCGTTCATTTGTACATGACGTTAGCGCGGACGCGGCCACTGAACAGGCGCCAACATCATGTGCCGCACAGTAAAAATATAACAGTACAACAAGGACGTTTTATATCGTATGAAATATACTTTTTGCTAGGTTACAAATAAGTATTGATTTATAAACTGAGGTAAGTACCTACAGTAATACAACCAATAAAGATACAGCTTTATGACTTCATTGCTATTTTTTATTGTATCTTTACTTGTATGTAAATATGGACACTTTTTAATTGTTACATTACATAGTATTTTTATTTGACAAACAACCACGTGATTTTTTTAATAACTTAAAAAATAACAAAGTTTAAAAAGCTTTTATTTGCTAGTGACGTCATTGTACTCGTCCACCATTATAATACCGATACAAACATATATTTTATAAGAAAAAGACGTAAAGCAATTATCAATAATTAGACTTTTCAAGATTCATCATAATTAGACCGTTTCTTCACAATTTCAAAGGTTTTAAATGTTTCTATGATGTGTTATTAATAAAATGTAAATTCAAATTTTATGCATATTTCTTTTGTTCAGTATAGAATGCATCACTAGAATACAAGAAATGCTCGATTAGCTAGAACTGGCTAGAAGTAGTATTTAAAACAAAAGCTAAGAATATGACTGACGCGGCGGCATATACTTATAAAGCACTGTTAAATTTTTTTGTTTGACTTCGACGGCTATTCGGTTTGATTTAGAAATAGTAGATTGTTACACCGAGCGCTAAGTGACTTATTAATGCCCGCGGATGTTTGGTGCACGAGCACTTGCTCGAGGGCACTAATAACCCGAGGGCATTAATAGCTCACATACGAGGTGTGTAATCTGCTTTTCCTTCAACTTATTAAAAAATAATAAAAAACTGAAGTTGACTGTAGAAAAACTTATTTATTTATGACAAAAAAAATGCAAATTGTTCTTATTAAGAAACCAAACCTTATCTTGACGGTGGTGACGGAAGTGGAAAATCCATAAAAAAAAAACTCACTGTCATGTACACCACAAAACCCTTATTTCTTGCCGTCAACATGAATGTGCACCAAAAAACACCACTTTCACTGCACAATATTCACTCGAATACAATTTTTAATTTATTAAAATAAAAGTTATTCTTCGCCATTAAAGCCAATTGCCTCTCTTTTTTAAATAAAATTGGCTTTGCGGGGTCCTATCTAACTTGTTTTGCGCATGTGTATTTTTTGTGACATGTTATACAACCACTCAAATCTCTTTGGAAAAATGCCTACATTTTGTATGAATTGTATGAATATGAATTGTAATTTCTTTTTAAATTAGAAAAACAAACAACAGGGCAATTATGTTGAACGGGTCATTAATGAAATTTCATACAATACTACTGCCGTTTTCCAGGGTAGTAATGTATTACTTAGTGTTGCCTTTTCCGATGATTAGAGTAAAATTAATGAGTAGTTTGAAGAAAAATATTTTAATAGATATATTATGTAGGTATTTTAATACATTACTGAATGAATAAGTACTATAACTTATTTCGATTTGATTTGTTAACCGACTTCACTGACTTCACGAAGTTATGAGGTAACACATACCTCATAGCTTCGTCATTTATTAACTGATTTTCAAAATTCTTTTTGTATTCAGAAAAGTATACCCCCGAAGTGGTTCCATGCCATCAAGTCAGGATCTAGTATTAGAATCCCAAGAAAATCGAGAGAATAGGCACGTCCAACGTCTTTCCTGTTTTTTTTTTCTGAAGCTATTCAGGTATTTGCGTCTGAAAGACATCATCTCAAGGATTCTTCCACTATGCTGAGCTTACGATGGATCCTTAACTTTAAGGAGTTAGGGAGTTAGTCTTTAGATATAAAAGGTACGTATTGACTCTCAGTTAGGTATATTCTTTCAAGTTGACTTAGAGAGCTATTATTAATTTCACGAAAAAAATAAAAATATTTTTTTTACAAAAATACCGACACCACTTCAAAACAAAAACTACTTCAAAATAAAAATGTAATGTTCTGTGTTTTATTTTATTGCTACTAAGTTGGCAAACAAGCAAACTGCCCACCTGATGGTAAGTGGTAACAGTCACCTATAATACATGTGGTTCCTGTGCGATTCGCAGTAAAACTGCAAGCCCCACAAGAACCACAGCGTACGTTGCCAACTTGTGACATCAGATGTAAAGTCACGGTACCCAGTAATTTCAGTGCCATATCTTACCCTTCATACCGGAACACAGCAATGCAAGCACTGCTGATATGCGGCAGAAATAGGTAAGACGGAGGTATTTTTATCCTTGCCTTAGCAAGCATCAAAAACGATAGTATTTTTGTTTTTAATTATATCCCAATTTTTGTGACAGGTATCTCTGGCAGGTATGTCATCCATCATATTATTATTAGATGAATTCGAAACCTCAAACCTGTTTTTGATGTGCTACCATCATCAACGCTGGCCAAGTGCGGGTTGGTCGACTTCACACACAACCTAAGAATTTCTTTACACGTGTGTGCAGCGGTCGGCGCGCCGGCGCGCTACTTAGTGGTAGGTATTTATAACGCTGCATTGCGTGAGTGACAGGGGCGTGCATGTACTAAACAAGATTATCAAGAAGAAAGCCACAAATCGCTATGAATATCAGGCAACCGTATTAGTCTCTAAGCAAACTGGTTTTAAAATATTAATTAATATTCTACCACCTCAGGCCTGTAAGAAAACTCGGGAAGTACTACACAGCTAGCGTTCTTTACCATGATGACTTTACATTTGACGACACGGTTAGCGCACAGAGTTCGAGTGATCGCCTACTACGCAACTGGTCGCGGGTTCGATTCCCAAATATTTTTAACCGACTTCAAAAAAGGAGGAGGTTATCAATTCGGTTGTATTTTTTATGTTTGTTACCTCATAACTCCGTCATTTTTAAACCGATGTCCAAAATTATTTTTGTATTCGATAGAGTATAGAGCAAGGGTGGTCTCATGGTCACCAAAGTCAGGATCTGATGATGGGATCCCATAGAAAATCGAGGAAAGCACTAAAACACACTTCTTTCACTAAAAAGATTTCATTCACTGAAAAGTTAAAAATAAAAAATATTTTACAAAAAATAAAAAACGACTTCAAAAACACTGAAAGCTTAAAAATAATATAAGAATAGGTACAGACAACATCACACTTCTATATTGAAGTCGGTGACAAATTTTAACACTTTCTAGGAGATTATCGTTTGGCGCCGACTTCAATACAGAAGTGTGATGTTGTCTGTACCTATTCTTATATTATTTTTAAGTTTTCAGTGTTTTTGAAGTCGGTTTTTATTTTTTGTAAAATATTTTTTTGTAGTTACGGGACAAATATTATGTATGGAATACAGAAATATGTTCCGGTCTGGGCGTATGTGCATCTGATATGTAATATATTCTATGTTTGTAACTTTGATGACACGGTTAGCGCAGAGGTCGAATGATCGCCTACTGCGCAACGGGTCGCGGGTTCGATTCCCGTACGGGACAAATATTTTGTATAGCCTACAGAATTTTTTTCCGGTCTGGGCGTATGTACATGTGATATTCTATGTTCGTAACTGCACCCACAACACAGGAGAAAATCTTATTGTGGGGCGACGTTTTCAAAAAGAAAAAAACTGCACCTACGACACAGTTGAAAATCCTAGTGTGGGCCGACGTATTTATATAAAAACACTTTCATTACTGAGTGACTGACAGATTACGCACAGCCGTAATTAAAAGGCACAAAAAGCGGAAATTTGACATGTATGTTGGAAATTCGCCATCTAAGGGGGTAAAACTAAAAAATAATAGTTTGTATGGAACCTCTATGACATTTATGCGGGCGAAGCAGCGGGCAAAAGCAAATATTTTATAAAGTTTCACAAAATTCCGCTGATCAGATATTTTCTTTTAATACAATGAAGTGATCTTTACATAAATCGAACGGAAATTTATGTTAATTATTTTTTACTTTTTTATAATCAACTCACGCTTGACCATAAATGTTACGAAATTTAAAAGATTCCTAAAATACTATTTTACTGTTCATAATCATATATTTAATACATAGGCTCGAATAAAACTATTATTTAGCTACATGTATAATGTGCTGTTGATTCTACCTTCTAAAGCTTTGATGCAAGGCGTTGTGAATAAAGGGGGTAACATTAAGTATTTAAAGGAATTCAGCAATAAAGTTTTATAGGAAACATTATTTTGAACCTATAAATCGTTGCATATTTACTTGAAGAAATTATCATACTGGTTTATTAACACTGCACTGTGCTATATGGCCGCGGCAATAAAATATAAACATTTGGGAAATAAATATTTACCACTTTTCTTTCAGCATTTTTTGTATGCATTTGATTTAACATTTCGTCTTTGACTTCTTTTATTAGCGATTTTTACACATAAAATAACTTATAGAAAAAAAGAACGAAAAACATATTTTTTCACACATAAAATAATTTAGGAAGAAGGATTAAAATAGTTTTCTCCTTTATAATACCTAATCCATTATTTACACTATTCACCATATTACTACACTAATCTATAATAATAATGAAAGTTAACAAAATAAACGCAAACTGCTAAATTAAAATTCGATCGTAAAGAAACACGTAATATATTTTTTTGCGCCCGCGACACGAAGCGACATGACCATACCCTGAGACGACTTGGCGAGTACTGTCTTATATGGAGCGCGATTGCAACCAAGCGAAATTATAGAATTTTCGTCATTTTCCTAAATATTTTATATGACATAAAAAAATCTGTCTTCACAGTTCACTAGATAATAACGAACTACATGTTTTGGTATACCTTTTATACTGTTTTATGTATATTTCGATTTCAAATCGTGGTTTTAGTTTTTGATTTAGACCTATGTTTGGGTTTTTTTTCTATCGAGTGAAATGTAGTAAATCGTGTTTCTGCTTCCACAGTTCACTAGATTATATCTTCAAGTTTAAGGTGTGTGAATTTCAGAATTGTGGGTTCTAATATTATCCAGATCTAGACGTTCTAAGATCGGCAAATTTGGGAAATCCTCGCCTTAAAATGATGTAATTAATAATTTTATTTATACTCCTTCCTTCCTTTCTTCCTATAGGCACAGAATAGATAATAGTACTACGTACAGAACGGCCACTCACCTCCTCGCACTCATTTCAAATACCTCGTCCTACCCGGCACTTCCCTGTAGACATCACTGACACGTAAACAAGGGCGCGCGCGATCGCTCGGACGAGTAGACGCGAGCGCCGGGCGATAACAGAGACAGCGCTATGCGGGTGAAAGAGAAGGCAGTCGCTGCACTTCCCGCGTCATTGCGATTGATAACCGCTCACTCAGCTCTACTAGATTCCACGCACACATTTGCGCGTGTATGAACGTCATTTGTTTAAGTAGTAGTAATAGGTAATTGATTTGCGAACGTTGTATGGAGTGTCCGGGGTGTGCTATAGGCGAACCACTATGCAACGAGCGTGGGCTTGGACCGTGTGCTTGTGCTTGAAATCTACCGCTATCTAGGCACAAGTTACTGAACACACATTGACTGCTGCAGTATGAATGGGCCAATAAATGATAAAATATTTTATTCAGATAACTGAACAATTAAAATGTTATTCAATTAGGTAAAAAATGTTATATTTTTCAAAAACTTACAAGCTGTTCAAATAAACGAGACCAAACGGAATTGACGTCGCATATAAAAGTGGATTTTATTGTTTTAAGTGTTATTGGCTGTACACATTTAGTCGAGAACACCAAGACTTGGCCGCGATGCAGAAGTTGTTTGTAACTTTATTTTGTGCCTGTGTCTTTGTACAGGCGGCTTTTGCGGCGGTCGCTTTGTTACCACCACAAGAGAAACCTGCAGATTTAGGTAATTATACCTTATTTTGTGTACTCTAACGGCCGGTTGGCCCAAAAATTCATTTTACGAACTCGTAAAAAGTAAACGTATACCGTAAAAAAATGTTGCACCACGATTTTGCGATACGTTTTACGGTTACTTATGCGGATACTTTTTACGGAGCTCACGCCCTGCTCATAACGTAAAAGTATAAATTTTGCCAGTTCGCTCGTATTTGTAATTCATGTTTAAGGTTAGAAAACGCGTTTAAAATACAATTTAATTTATTTAATTATTAAATTTAATTCACTTTTCACTACATAATTCACTATCCGACAATGATATTGAAAAATTATCCATATATTGTATAGTTGCATTCGTCGAAGAACAAACATTAGAGTAGGTCAAATGCTCACTGAAAGCAGCGATTTTTACACACAGATACAAAGATATTATATGATGCATTATTAACATTACTCAGGCATAAAAATATAAATCAGCACACAACAAAGCTTTTTCTTCTTATTTTCGTAGCCTCGACGTTTTTACGAATTAAACTAATGTCATGAATTTAGTATTGTTTGATTGATAAGTCATAAGTCCATGGCCAATGTAAACAAAAAACACTATCAACGTCACGTTTTGACAAATGAATAAAATGTCTTACTACATTTAAAAAAAACTTTCATGGTAGTAAAAATCTACTAAGCTAAAATGGTAGAATTAACGCTTCATTCGTGTAGCAAGGAATTTTACTGTTACTTTTACTGGATTTTTTTTTGGTGCAACATAAATTTACGGATTCGTAATAGTGACAGATTGGTATAAGTATAACGTATAACTGAATTTGTAAAAACATAGCAATTTTAGTGCAACCGGCCGTAAGGATTTTTTTTGTAGTAATTTGTAAACTAGCCAGAATATTTGGTGTTATACTTGCACTGACCTCGCCTGAAGGACAACTGCTAGAGGAACAAACAGCAAATGTGGTAAAAATGTGTGCTGGATACGAATTGGAAGGTTATACACAAATGTACTGAAGAATAGAATAAGTTTCCAAATCACACTTGTTGAACGAATGTTTTAGCTCGGGTGGTGATAGACCCATACATCCGATCCGATTTGAAATAAGGTAGATAGTAGAAGGTATACCAGCACAGATACTTTGAAGTCATCTAGGGCGCCTGGGAATTATAAATGGCGCCTGGATGGAGTTGTAGTATGCGGTACGGGATTAACGTAAAGAGAAAATAATAAGCAGAAATATACGAACACAGAGTTTAAAAAATTTACAGGGCAGTATGAATTAAAAAACAAATGACATAAAAGTGACAACATTACCCGTGCCAATGATGATGACGTGATTTGTGTGTTACGCCTTTTTTACGGGGAGGAGGACGACGACATAAGACAATTCATTGCCTATTCCATCTTGACAAGGAGCCAAGAGGCCCGAAACAATATTTAGTGCGGCGTTTAACCTCTCTCCCGCACTAGCTATCTTCGCATTTGGACTCTATTTCCACTTACCACCAGGTGGAATGGAGTCATTTGCTTGGCCTTCTATAAAAAAAATGTTCAGCGGCTTAGACAGACAGACAGACAGAGTTACTTTCGCATTTATATTACTAGTATTAGTACAAGATTTAGCGCATAGTTGATTGAATAAAACAATATTTTTATATGTACTTATTTGTTTCAGCTAATCAAGAAGGATGCTACGTTCCGGAGCTAAATGCTGTCGTTCCACCTAATGTCAGATACTCGCCTGATCCTTCCGTAGCTGGCTGCAAGCAATATCTCTGCAATGATAACGGCTATACGCAAATCTTTTCGTAAGTGACTAATATCTGGTATTAGAGCACTAGGAATTATGATTCAGTGTTTGCTTTGGGGAGCACCGCAGAGCCTCTTCCGTGATCAGGATAAAGGTTGATTTGGATCGCTTATAATTTGCAAATTACGAGCCATCTACATGACAAGGCTTCTTGGTTTGGGGATATCTGCTCGGATAATCCTCCTTTGGCGTTTAATGACCTTGCTCACTTAATTGGCTTATTCAACCCAAGGGGATTCAGAATAACTGTGTCTTCGCGATCCCAAATTAAAATCCCAGAACCCAAAACAATATATAGACACCTGGGTTAGCCTACTAGGTGGACCCCGCACCGTGCGGAAGAGAGTCCCAAATACGCCTGTTCAGAGTAGTTCACAAGCATCTGCGTTCCACCTTGTCAAAAATAAGCGACCCTTAAAATTCGGACGCCACCTTGAGTTTTTCTACGGTTTAAGAAGTGATTCACGTGTCTATGTTTTGCTAAGTTGAGGTTGGGGACGACCAGCCCCCATAGACAAAAGCCACACGCTTTTTTTCCGCAGCCGTCCCAGGAAGAATGCATGGGATTGACATTAGCCTGTGATAGCTTCACGCTATTTTTTCCATGGATTTATCATCGATAACTCCATGATTTTTCCGCGGCTAATGTCATCTTCATACAATTTTTTTTTTGTTTTATGCTTATTGACAGACGGCCACAAAAGCTGTTCCAACATCCATTCTTCACCATCATATGCTTTATAAACATTGAGCTGCTAATGTGTTAAAACTTAAAACACTTGTTTTAAGTTAGTTTCTTCTTGTATTGCAGATGCGGCAGTGTAGCAGCAGAACCTCCTTGTCAGGTGGTTGACGGAAACAGCACCGCTCCATACCCCGACTGTTGCAGCACTATTAAATGCAATTAATTAACAAGTAATTTTTAAACTGTATAATACCCAATAACTACTTTCACTCGGTTTTACTGTCCAATAGTGTCCAGATCTCTAACTGCTGCCTATGCACTGCAGAATAAGATTTTGTACAACAAAGTTGGAAAATAAACAAATTACCTGTCTGATGGTAAGGACACTAGTCATTATAAGATTTGCAATCTTTTTCACAAACATTTCTTCAACGTAATACGAGTTTTGATAAGCTATCATTGAATGCAAAAATACCAATAAACTGTATTAACTCCTGATGACTTTTATTTTTTGAAGCGAGAAAATCTGTTGCAATGCCAAGGGACAGTTAGTGTCGACTCGTGTCCCCAAACTCGACTAAACCACCCCCAAAACCGTTCCACGCCCGATGGAGGTATACTTTCGGGATCGGAAAGACCAATTCATCGAATGCACCGCCTGAACCCTTGATGCCTAAAATATCAATCAATGCAATGAGAATAAAAATGGATAGGTTCTAACAGTAACATGACTGTTCGACTTAGGAGGCAAAACTGGGACAAACAGCTTACGAACCAACTCTGTGGCTTAGCACGTAAACACGAATGCTAGGTACTTTGTCAACAGTAGAGGCTACTTCAGCCGTAGACACCTTCTTTTTCGGGGGGAAATGCGTAACCTCACCGTACCCACCGTTAGCCAAACGGCGAGCGTGTGTGCCAGGCCTATCCACTAAAACCCCCCGGTGTTCTCCCTGCCCTTATGGGCGCATATGGTAAGGTCCACACTGCGATGCCAAACCCGACAACACCAAGGCAATCCCTAAACTAGGCCTTACGGCGGTGAGCATGGAGCCAACCTTGCACGCAGGCCTCCACGGCTCAGCCATTGACACATTGGCAGCAACCGTCAATCAAAGCGTTAGCAGGTGTTGCTGCAGGTGTATTGTAACGCTGGATATATTGCCAAGGTTTTCTTATTGAATGTTTATGTTCTAGACATGCGGTAGTGTCTAGCCAAGTTCAAAGAAAAAGGAACTGGCGACGTAGCAGCCGTGTGTAATATTACACGAACCATTTCGAACTACTTTTGGCCCCTTCACAACTTTAAATCTATTTAACCTACATACATGAAATTTGGCACATTCTAAAAGCTATTGAAACACCGGAGGAGGTTCTTCATAGACTAACTTTTATTTTCTTTTTTACATAGACAATGCTCAGGTCACAGGCTCAGGTACATATACATAAAACCATTATTTAGAGACGGCAGTAGTAGTAAGTATAAAACATTATTTTGATAAAAATTCTAACATCTCCACTTATCAAAATAATCTAAAGTTCTGGTAAATAAGAAATAAAAAAACAAAAATTATGCTTTTAGTTTAGCCATCAAAGTATACTTTGAATACCTTTTTTTTTGCGAGTGGAATGCGTTTGCGCACCGTCCAAACCCCCACAGGGGCAAAGGTGGGTGGGACTCCGCAACAGAGCGACTACCCACTAAACCCCTCGATATGCCCCTCTTTGGCGCCTGGCGCAGCCACGCCTAAAGGACGCGCCGCCGCCGAACGAGGTCGTGGGCACCTGTCTGTACGCAACCATAATCTCGTCGGCGGCACCTGCCCACCAATGGCGGGCCCCTCATGCCCTCTCCAAGATAGAGATGGAGAGAAGTTCCCGGGGCATACACCATTTGGGCCTCTTTCACCGCTTAACATCAGGCGGGAGGAGGTCATTTGCCGGAACCTACATAAAAAAAAAAACCGTCCTCATGGGGGCCGCACAAGTGTACCGGAGCCACACGGTCTTTGGATCAGCCTCAGTCCTTGGAACAACGATACGCCGAAGCTCAACGAGCTCGCACCGACTCGGAACAACGACATGCCGGAGCTCACCAAGGACCCGCACTAACCCGACCAAAGGGGCAAGTGCACAAGGCGCAACGCGCCATGACCCGCGAGCGGATCCCGGGCGGCACACGACTCCATCTTAAAAAAGAAGAAGAGGTAAAGCCCCACGTGGCCACATGAAGTGGCCCGTCGGGTTAAACCCGGCCACACTACGCTCCCCACCACGGGGGCAGCTGTCAGACTCTTAGCCCGCGGCAGAAACTCTGCCGGGTTGCCCAGGTTGCACAGCGAGGATTTGATCTTACATTGCATCCCATACTTTAAATACCTAGCCTCTTAACAAAATAGTTATGTTTTACACTACTCAATCCTTTAGTCAACAGGTCTGCAGGCATTTCAGATGTTGGCAGATACACTATTTTTACAAGTTTCTTAGCGACAGCAAATTGTGACGCACATCAATGTGCTTACTTCTATTATGGAACAATGGATTCTCTGTCAACCTCTAAGCTCAGACTCAGACTCAGACTCAGACTCAAGACATTTTTTTTTATGGGATAGGGGGCAAATGAGCAGACGTATCACCTGATGGTAAGTAATTACCGTCGCCCATGGACACCCGCAACCCCAGAGGAGTTACAAGGGCGTTGCCGGCCTTTGAGGTGGGAATACGCTCTTTTTTTGCGGAATGGATTATGTAAAATGTTATTTAGGTTATACATCAGCCAATTATTTGAATAATATATTCCGCTCTATCATGAGATTTTTAAGTCAGTTACAGCTGTGTAAAATAATTTAACCTTTAATGGATTCTAAAATAAATTGTCAAAAAAATACCAAATCTATTCTATTCTATTTCTAAAAAAATACCAACTGACTATAAAGATATATTTATTTTTCATAAAACATTGGCGCAGATGGCAGAGTACTGCTGCCATCTGTGGGATGGTTCAGCAAAATAAAAACTGGCGGCTTTGAATTCAATAGAGCGGCATGAAAAAGATTGTTGTGCGACGAAAAACTTGTGGCCCAGCTGCAGACACTTAGCACCGTCATGGAATTGCCCGCCTTTCGGTGTTCTACAGGATAAATTAGGTGAATGTGCGCAGGAATTACACAACCTGATCCCACCAGCTCCTTTCCACCATAGGAATTCCAGGCGCATGTCTGAATATCATCCGTATTTGGTGGCAGTGCCGACTGCAAGGACAAAGCGCTTTGCTTCTTCTTTCGTTGTGCGCACTGCGACCAAATGGAATAAATTTCCGGCGTCTGTATTTCGGCTGTTTCAAAATTATAATCTAGGATCCTTCAAATTTGGAGTGAACAGGCACTATCTAGGAGAGCGTGCTACATCATAGACTACATTGGCGCTTACCATCAGGGAGATAGTGGTCAAACGCTCTCTTAGTATATGTATAGGTAAAAAAAGGAGATCGGCACTATCAACCATACCTCAACTAGCGCCACCGATTGATTTAATTCAGAAAACAATTTTGCTGTTTCAGTTCTTATGTTTCATATAAATTCGTGGAAACATTGTTGGTTTCTGTACTATTTCTATAACTTAACAATTTTTATATGTCTAGTGGACCCGGTAGAAGTTTCCTGCCCAATTTCAGCGCCACCTATCGGGTCCGTATGAACCTTCCCTTCCCTGGACCCACCTGGACCTATATACACACATTAAATTTCATATGAATCGTTCGAGCCATTTTAGAGATTTTGCGAGACTAACCAACGGCGATTAATTTTTACGAGTCCATATTGGCTCACATAATATTCTAAATCCTATTCTTTGTCTTACTACCGATTTGTGTTCATAATAATCAGTCTTCATAATTTTATTTTTCATACTTTTTTTATTCATACATTTTTATGACTACCAACGGAGCTCATAACAGTTAGTGATCATTTTTTTTTTATTAATACTGTTACTACCAAGAACCATTTTAAATACTTACATATATTTTTTTTCAGATCTTTTTTCTTCATAACATTCAATGATTATATTGCTTTAATTAATAATGTTGTTACTAAGAACGTTTCCACGAGCAATAAGTACGCATAAAGTCGAGAATACACATAAAGTTGTTTCTGGCGCTTCGCCGGCCGCTGCCGCGGCACGCTCGCTTCGCTCGCTCGGCTCGCGCGCTTGGTTTGGCTTGGCAGAAACAAGTTTCAGCAAAACGCTACCCCAGCAGGAAACGAAATATCTGTAAAACCCGAACACGCACAAATTTCATTTTTGGCGCACATTTATGCACAAATATAAGCTATCCGCCCATATAAATTATTTATCTCTCGGATTATTCGTTTAGAATCTTCCTGCTGGAAAAACGTTACCCCAGCAGGATTCGTTTTTCTCATTTTTTTCCAAAACGGAAACGCGCACAAATTTTTTATTTCGCGCACATTTATAGCAAATTACGCTCTAATTATTCATGAAACTTAATTTAGCCTAGGACACAATTTCCTGCTGGGGGAACGCACACCATTCAAACTTCATGAAGTTCGCTCAATACCTAGTTTGGGAGTTTCGCGACAAACATTATGCACTAAAGATTTAGATAAATACTCACATTTGTCGAATTTAAAAGACGTAATTTATTATGAGAATGTACAACCTACACTTAATATAGGTTTTGATAATTGGTTCTTGACTCTTCCGTTACAAATCAGAGAGAACGACCCCTCGCAACCTGCCGCATATCTTACAAAATTGGGTTGAGTCATTTTCGGTATTCCATCTTTTGATACAAAGATAGAGATGGACTCTGTAGATTGTGTCAATAATTGTGTGACTTCTTATGATACTCGCGAGATCGACAAATTAATAGAAGATTATTTTGAACTTGATTCGATTGGGATAAGTAAAAATATGTCCAGCTCTTCTGCAGATGCGCGAGCTATTTCAATTTTAGTTAATACGACGAAGCGCTTACCCAATGGTCGTTTTGAGGTTGGGTTGCCTTGGCGTTCTAGTGAGCTGAAGGTACCTAATAGTTATTCGCTGGCTTTGTCTAGGTATATATCCTTAGAAAAGAAATTTCTTAGGGACCCGGAATACGCTTCTTGTTATCGAAAAAATATTAAAGATGCTATAGATAAGGGTTATGCGGAACTGTGCTGTGAGCAAATGCGTGTGTCAGAGATAACTTGGTATTTGCCTCACTTCGGGGTCACAAACAAACTCCAATAAGCCAGGCAAATTAAGAGTTGTCTATGATGCGGCTGCGCGTTGTGACGGTGTGAGCTTAAACTCATTATTACTTAAGGGTCCAGATCTATTGCAATCGCTCATGGACATTCTTTTCCGTTTTCGAGAAGGGAAGGTAGGACTAATTGCGGACATCCGCGAGATGTTCCCGCAAGTAAAAATCAGGGAAGCCGATATATTCGCTCAACGTTTCTTATGGCGCGACACGCCTAACGAACCTATTCGCATCTATAGAATGAGATCAATGTTTTTTGGCGCTGTTTCCAGTCCTTTTTTAGCCATTTATGTCAAAAATAAAAATGCTGCTGAATATGAAAAACAATATCCGGACGCTGCGGAAGTCATAATCCACAACACGTAAATGGATGACTATATAGGCAGTCACAGCACTATTGAGAAGGCAGCTCAAGTTGCAAGGGACGTGGTTGAGGTTCATAAGCAAGCGCATTTTGAAATTCGAGGATGGGTGTCGAATGAAGCTTCAGCTTTAGCTTTAGTTCCTTGCAACTTACGCCTTATGTACGAGTCGAGTCTAGCACCTCATCCGTAGATATTAGTCATTTTCCCCAAAGCGTTCGAACATTGGCATCCTGAAATGGACACATTTGGTTTCAACAATAATTTTTCGAATAATTTACCGAAAAAACTCACAAAGCGCGTTGTTTTATCGGAATTGATGCGTATTTTTGATCCATTGGGTTTTTTGTCGCCTCTCACCATCAGGGGACGCATTATATTCCAGGAGATTTGGCGTGCAGATACCGGCTGGGATGAAGTGCTCCCAGATATTCCATAAAAAAAAAACACACGCATTGAATTGAGAACCTCCTCCTTTTTTGAAGTCGGTTAAAAATGACAATTGGGATGATGACTGAATTCTTATTTATACGTTTCGTCATTAAATATTAAAATACCGTGGAAAAAGATGCAGTCCTGTGAAGTTAGAATTAAAATCGGCTTAGAAATACATTAGATACAAGCATTTTAAGTTGTTAATTTGAAGGCGATTAGACAGAGAGATCCGACATCAACCGTGACGTCATTGTTGAGTACGGTCATATAAACTCCTTGTAAATTGCCGTTTTGCTAGAAAGAGATGGAGAAAAATCTTTAATACCTTATATCTTGGTTGTTTTTATAGTTATTCGAAAACCGATTTTTTCTTCCTGTTTATTATATGAATAAGCTTCTATTAAAGCAAAAAAAATTTTTTGTCATCTAGCCAATTGTCGCATTCTGATGTCCAATCAATTCCACGCTGGTAGTACCTGTCATCCAATGACATAAGTAGTCGCGAGCTGCACATTTTCTCCGATGCTAGTAAGGACGCATGTGCAGCTGTTGCGTACTTTCGCGTTCTGTACACGAATGGAAATGTGCAGCTCACGTTAGTTTCTAGTAAAGCTAGAGTAAGCCCATTGCGTAAAGTCCATACCATACCTCGTTTGGAACTACAGAGTGCTTTGATTGCAGCTCGTCTTTCGGATACAATATGGCTCATAATTTTAAGCCATCCATTAGAGTTTTTTGGACGGACGCTCGTAACGTTCTTGGTTGGTTGCGAAACGAGGCGAGAAAGTATCAGGCCTTTGTTTCCCATCGGCTGGGGGAAATTCATGAACTCTCTCGTGTTTCAGAGTGGCGTTGGGTACCTAGAAGCTTAAATTTTGCTGATGATGCGACACGTTCAGTACCCGGTGATTTTTCACAAAATAGTAGATGGGCCAGAGGACCCGAGTTCTTGAAATCCCCCTCAAGTAATTGGCCTATGGAACCAATAATCCCGCAAGTAATAAATTTCGAAGAGCTGAAACCATCGCACAGAATGTCTCATTTCATTAACGTTACCGACACTCTTTCACCTGTTGTAGCCACCGCAAATCATTTTAGTAGTTGGCTTCGATTTGCTAGAGCGACCGCACGTTCTCATCACTTTGCTACTTTTCTTGTCACCAGGTACAATGCTACAAAAAGAGGGGAAAGGGTTGGCAGCCGTAGTGAACTCGCGACCTCGTCGAACTACGAACAGACTATTCCGCATACTTCCTTTGACAGCAGATGAATTAGAACGAGCGGAAAATCACATTTTGCGACAGAGCCAGAACACTTTCTTCACAGGGGAGCTAGCGGCCTTACGATGTAATATGCCGATACCTCGAGGAAGTAAGATCACTAACATCGATGTCGTTCTTGGAGAGGGAGGACTTCCGCGTCTTCATGGCAGAATTGATGCAGCAGAGAATGTTCAGACCGGAGTAAAACGACCAGTCCTCCTTGATGGTAGAGACTACGCCGTTCGATTACTTATTCTGCACTACCACCAAAAGGCTGCTCACGCACTATTGGAGACTGTCGTTAATGAATTAAGACAGAAGTATTGGATTTTGAAACTGAGATCAAACGGTCCGATCAGTCATCTATTCTTGCCAGTTTTGTCGAAACAAAAAAGCCATGCCTGGCAATCCACCGGTTGGAGACTTGCCGCAGATAAAGACTGGCACACCACCAGAGGCCTTTCTCTTACGTCGGCCTAAATAATTTTGGACCACTTCTTGTGTCCGTTGGCAGATACGTTAAAAAACGTTATTGTGCTCTATATACATGTCTGACTACTCGAGCTGTGCATTTAGAGGTGGTACACAGCTTGTCGTCTGATTCGGCAGTTATGAGTTTACGTCGTTTTGTCGCCAGAAGAGGTACACCCCTAGAGATAATGTCGGATAACGGGACAGCTTTTGTCGGTGCTTCCAGACTATTGCGAGAACTCTACGGACCTTCAGTTCTTGACTCGGCACCTAACCTTGGTATTCGTTGGCGTTTTATTCCACCAGCGTCTCCCTTCATGGGTGGGGCGTGGGAGAGATTAGTCCGAGCGGTGAAGAGTGCATTGAAGGCGTCTCTGGAGGAAAAGCTGTTCTGTGATGAGATATTTGTGACCCTGTTAGCAGAGGCGGAAGCTTCGGTAAATTCGCGTCCTCTTACTCACGTACCTTGTGACCCTAATTTGGAAGAGGCTCTAACACCTATACACTTCATCCTAGGATCATCTTCAGGAGCACGCCCTCAACTTCGAGGGACAGAGTTCTCGGACAGAGATTTGTTTGGAAGGGAACAGTGGAGAAAGGTTCAACGTCTTTCAGACTACTTTTGGAGACGTTGGCGTCAAGAACATCTGCCAAGTTTAACACCAAGGGTTAGTTCCCTCGGAGAACAGGATCCCTTACGCATTGGAGACGTTGTGCTGGTTGTCGAGAACAACCTTTCTCGAGGTAGTTGGCTTAAGGGCAGAGTATCAGCGATCTACCCAGGCCATGATGGCAAAGTGAGAGTAGTCGATGTTCGAACCGTAGGAGGCGCTCTACGTCGAGCTGCCAAAAAGTTGGTGCGGCTGCCCATCTGAAGGGGGGAAGGATGTTGCTGATAGAAACCGTTTTTAGAATGATTTGTACTTTTTTACTTTATTATTGTTTTGAGGTTTTTTATTTTTGATGTATTGCTTGTCAGTCGAGTTTTTGAAATATTGTCTTAGTTTTTTGGTTTTCTTTGATTTCTGAATATATATCTTTTTAACCCTAAACGGAACGTGTTTGCCTGCTAAACCAGCCCCCACTAGCTCTCAGTTGCTCACACTCGTACTGATAATAAATTTGTAGTGAGCTTCGGTATGTACACAACATTCTTTACAATCACATTATACTGAGAACCGTTTACACTTGTCGTTTTGTGTTTCACCAACACTCACAATAGATTAGCAACAACTATTTATTTGTAATCATGCACGCGTCTAGTTTGCCGCAAATACTCTCAATTTGTCGTCATGTGTTGCGCTTGCTCCCGAATCAATATCTTCTGCGCTAAAATTCCCATTGAAAAACGCAGCACTAAAACCATTTGTCTGTGCAAACAGTTGTCTGTGCTCTTTTAATTCCGGGCATTTATTCTTATAGGGTGCAAGGGTGGGGTGTAAGGGGTTCCAAATACCACCTATCGGGATCAACCTCACCTGCTCGCGGTGCACCCTGCTTTATAACAGACGAGGCTCTGGCGCTCCCCACCAACACGCACTGGGCGGCCAGCATGCTAGGAGACGGCCCAAAACCCCCCATGAAATAAAAAACATGAAACAAAGGCCCCGAGTGCCCGGCGGTCCCGGAGGCCGTGCCGGTGGTGACGGACGTCGACGCGGTACTGGGACCTGGGGTGCAAAGAATCCCCGGACGGCGGTGATCCCCTGTCAAACTACCTTGGCCCTGGCAACATTTAACGCGCATACACTGCGGACCGAGGAGAAGCTGCTGGAACTTCAAAAGGAATTGAGCAAGATTCGCTGGAGTGTAGTGGGACTGTCTGAAGTCCGAAAAGAGGGTGAGGACACGATGGTTCTTAAATCCGGCAACCTGCTCTATTTCCGGGAGGGCGAAGACCTGTCCCAAGGTTGTGTCGGATTTATCGCCCACAAGTCTCTTGTGAACAACGTTGTATAGATCGGAAGTGTGTCGAATTGGGTGGCGTACCTTATACTCAGAATTACCAAACGGTATTCGTTGAAGGTCATACAGGTATACGCCCCGACCTCGACGCACCCCGACGAGAAAGTGGAAGCCATGTATGAGGACATTTCTCAGGCAATACATGCTTCCAAAACTCACTACACCGTTGTCATGGGAGACTTCAACGCAAGGCTAGGCAAGCGCGGCGATAGTGAGTTGAAAGTGCGGCAATTTGGAGTTTGAATCCGGAATCCGAAACAAATGCTAGCCGATTACATGAAGAGAGAGGGACTATATATGATGAACTCTTTCTTCAAAAAACGGCTGCATCGAAAGTGGACCTGGAAAAGTCCGGATGGCGTGACAAAAAATGAGACTAAGACTCGCATTTTCAATGACGTCTCAGTGATTAATGCGTTCAACACGGGAAGCGATCACCGAATGGTGAGAGGCGCATTGAATCTTAACGTAAAAGCTGAGAGGTATCGACTGATGAAGTCAACGCTCCGTCCTGAAGCCATCCAGAGCCAAAACCCCGAGCGCTTTCAACTCGAATTGCAGAATCGCTTCGCTTGCCTGGAGGATTGCATGGATGTGGACACATAATATAATGACAGGTTTGTGGAAACTGTCCTTACGGTGGGTTCGAAGTTTTTCAAACCCAGCCGTACCAAGCAAAGGAGCAAGATCTCATAGCCGACAATTAAGCTGATGGAAGAAGTGCCAAGCACATCCTATTGGTGTGCCCGGCATGGCGACCCGAGTGCAGGAGTCGGAGACCTCTCGCTGCCGAGCATGGTCGTGGCCATGCTCCGCGGCGATGCGGAATGGGGGGCTGTCGCTTCCTCCTGCGAGGACGTAATCTCGCAGAAGGAGGCCGCGGAGAGGGAGCGGGAGGCAGATCCTCAAGCCGCTCCTCTCCGCTGCAGACAGATAGGCAAGCGAAGGCGGGCATTCGCACAAGCGAAGGCGGGCATTCGCACAAGCGATGCCCGTCTAATGAGCTTGCCGTGGAGGCCTGTGTGCACGTTTCGCCCCGTGCACGCCGCCGTAAGGCGCTCCGTCTGGGGATTTACTTGGTGTTCACGGTCAATCCCCCCTTGGCGATAGCCCGAATAACTTAGTCGGGCTTGCCCGGACCCGTTTAGTGGGTCGGCATGGCACTCTTACCTCACGATATTTTCCTTCACTGTAGGAGTGTCGGACAGATGTGCATATTGTAAGAAGGGTCAATAAAACACGTCCAGAGATATAACTAATCACTGTTGTATTTGCAAATTATAAATTCACACTGACTTGCAAGGGGTGCAAGGGGTCCCAAATACCACCTATCGGGACCTAAGCCAACCTCACCTGCACGCGGTGCACCCTGCTCTATAACAGACGAGGCTCTGGCGCTCCCCACCAACCCGCACTGGGCCAGCGTGGTGGGAGATGGCCCAAAACCCCCCATGAACCCAAACATTAAACAAAGGCCCCAAGTGCCCGGCGGTTCTGGAGGCCGTGCTGGCGGTGACGGACGTCGGCGCGGTACTGGGACCTGGGGTGCAAAGAATCCCCGGGCGGCGGAGATCCCCCGTCAGACGACCTTGGCCCTGGCCACATATAACGCGCGCACACTGCGGACCGAGGAGAAGCTGCTGGAGCTCGAAAGGGAGTTGAGCAGGATTCGCTGGAGTATAGTGGGACTGTCCGAAGTCCGAAGAGAGGGTGAGGACACGATGGTTCTCAAATCCGGCAACCTGCTCTATTTCCGGGAGGGCGAAGACCTGTCCCAAGGTGGTGTCGGATTTATCGTCCACAAGTCTCTTGTGAACAACGTTGTACAGATCGGAAGTGTGTCGAATAGGGTGGCGTACCTTATACTCAGAATTACCAAACGGTATTCGCTGAAGGTCATACAGGTATACGCTCCGACCTCGAAACACTCCGACGAGGAAGTGGAAGCTATGTATGAGGACATTTCTCGGGCAATACATGCTTCCAAGACTCATTACACCGTTGTCATGGGAGACTTCAACGCAAAGCTAGGCAAGCGCGGCGATAGTGAGTTGAAAGTGGGGCAATTTGGAGCTGGAATCCGGAATTACCGTGGTCAAATGCTAGCCGATTACATGGAGAGAGAGGGACTCTATATGATGAACTCTTTCTTCAAAAAACGGCTGCATCGAAAATGGACCTGGAAAAGTCCGGATGGCGTGACAAAAAATGAGATTGACTTCATCATGTCGACTAAGACTCGCTTATTCAATGACGTCTCAGTGATCAATACGTTCAACACGGGAAGCGATCACCGAATGGTGAGAGGCGTATTGAATCTTAATGTAAAAGCTGAGAGGTATCGACTGATGAAGTCAACGCTCCGTCCTGGAGCCATCCAGATCCAAAACCCCGAGCGCTCTCAACTCGAATTACAGAATCGGTTCGCTTGCCTGGAGGATTGCACGGATGTGGACACATATAATGACAGGTTTGTGGAAACTGTCCTTACGGTGGGTTCGAAGTTTTTCAAACCCAGCCGTACCAAGCAAAGGAGCAAGATCTCAGAGCCGACAATTAAGCTGATGGAAGAAAGGCGTGGGATGGGTCTGCAGTCCTCTGAAGATGCTCGTCGGCGACTCAACAAACAGATCTCGAAGTCTCTGACTCGCGACATACGCCGATTTAATACAGAACGTATTAAGGAAGCCATCGAGCGGAACAAGGGCTCCAAAGTGTTCGCAAGAGATCTGTCACTCGGTCAGAGTCTGCTGACGAAGCTGAAGACAGAGGACGGCAGAGTCGTCACGTCTCGTCCTGAGCTTATGGCTGAGATTGAACGCTTTTATGGACAGCTTTACACAACATCGCAGGCACCTGTCATTCAGGCTACAGACCCTAGAGCCAAATTGAACCGGCATTACACCGAAGACATCCCGGACGTCAGCCTGTACGAGATTAGTGTGGCTCTCAAACAGCTAAAAAACAACAAGGCACCGGGTGATGATGGAGTTACAGCTGAGCTTTTGAAAGCGGGTGGACTACCAGTCCGGAAAGCGCTGCAGAGGCTATTTAACTCCATCATACTCGAGGACATTACGCCTAAAGCATGGCACGGGGGTGTGGTGGCACTTTTCTTCAAAAAGGGCGACAGGGCCCAGTTGAAGAACTACAGACCCATCACGCTCCTGAGTCATGTATACAAGCTGTTCTCGAGAGTCATCACGAATCGTCTCGCGCGCAGGTTTGACGACTTCCAGCCTCCCGAACAAGCCGGATTCCGTAAAGGCTATAGTACCATAGACCACATTCATACGCTGCGGCAGGTTATACAGAAGACCGAGGAGTATAATCTGCCACTATGCTTGGCGTTTGTGGACTATGAGAAAGCCTTCGATTCTGTCGAGACCTGGGCCGTGCTTAGGTCACTCCAAAGGTGCCAAATAGACTACCGGTACATCCAAGTGTTGAAGTCATTGTACGGAAACGCCACTATGTCAGTCCGCCTTCAGGACCAGAACTCGAAACCAATACGACTTCAGCGAGGTGTGAGACAAGGTGACGTTATATCGCCGAAGCTGTTCACAGCTGCGCTGGAGGATGTATTTAAGCTTTTGGACTGGAGAGGACTCGGCATCAACATAAACGGCGAGTACATGACTCACCTTCGTTTTGCCGATGATATCGTGGTCATGGCTGAGACCGTGGAAGATCTAGGCACAATGCTCGAAGACCTCTGTAGAGTTTCCCAACAAGTGGGTCTTAAAATGAACATGGACAAGACCAAAATTATGGTGAATTCCCATGTAGTACCCACTCCTGTAAAGGTTGGCGGCTCTACACTGGAAGTTGTTGACGAATATGTTTACCTGGGACAAATAGTCCAGCTCGGTAAGTCCAACTTCCAGAAAGAGGTAAATCGACGAATCCAACTCGGCTGGGCAGCGTTCGGGAAGCTACGCAGCATATTCTCGGCCAATCTACCGCAGTGTCTTAAGACGAAAGTCTTCAATTCGTGCGTGTTGCCAGTGATGACGTACGGAACTGAGACGTGGCCGTTTACAATGAGTCTCATCAGAAGGCTCAATGTCACTCAAAGGGCAATGGAGAGGGCTATGCTCGGGGTTTCTCTACGCGATCGCATCAGAAATGAAGAGATCCGTAGAAGAACTAGAGTCGCCGACATAGCCCAAAGAATTGCAAACCTTAAGTAGCAGTGGGCAGGACACATAGCTCGCAGGACTGACGGCCGTTGGGGCGGAAAGGTCCTCGAGTGGCGGCCGCGTACCGGGAGACGCAGCGTTGGTAGGCCCCCCACAAGGTGGACCGACGATCTGGTGAAGGTCGCGGGAAGCCGCTGGATGCGGGAGGCGCAGGACCGATCGGTTTGGAGATCCCTGGGGGAGGCCTATGTCCAGCAGTGGGCGTCTCTTGGCTGAAATGATGATGATGATGATGACTGACTTGCAACTTGCATCTCCTTTGCTTTTATACCCAATATTTCCCGCCATTTGCGCTAGGCGCGCACGCTGCTTTACTCCCACGTGTTCTTTAGCCGGAAGTTCACGAAATATGAGGAAAGTAGCGTGCGCTCATACAATTTCAGCAAGTATAATAATTTAAAAACATTTAAGTAATATTTTAAAAAGCAAATACTATTTTATAATTATTTCTAAGTATTTTTACCATTTAATAGGTTTTACAGCAATGAAGTGTACAAGGAAATACCTTCTCACTGGTACCGGAAGTAGATATTGAGATGGTTATTTAATGTGACTATTTCTTACAGTCGGCCTTTCCTGATTTATTTCACGTCCCGGGAAATCGTTGACTATCATTATTTATGTAAAGAATCTTGAGCACTGATCTTAAATATATTACAACCTTATCGTATGCATCTATAATGTTATTTTGAAAGCACATTTTGGTCTAGTAATTTAATTTTATAAATAGTTGATTGTATAAACCTTTACTTCATCTATATAAATCAAGCACTAACATTAAGTATTGAAGATCTCATTCATATCCTCAGTATTAATCCTAGCTGTGACCTCATACATACTAACATAAAATATTGAGACCTTATACATATCCTCTATATTTATCTCAACTGGAACCTCATACATATTCTCAGTTAAGTCAAAATAATAACATAAAATATTGAGACCTCATACATATCCTCAATATTTATCTCAACTGGAACCTCATACATATTCTCAGTTAAGTCAATACACTAACATAAAATATTGAGACCTCATACATATCCTCCATATTTTTCTTAACTGGGACCTCATACATATTCTCAGTTAAGTCAAAACTCTAACATAATATATTGGGACCTCATACGTATCCTCAATATTTTTCTCAACTGAGACCTCATACATATTCGCAGCTGAGTCGAATATTAACATGAAATATTGAAACCTTATACAATATCTGACTCATATTTTCAAACATTGACAATAAACAGGAGATTATAATAATATGATGGCAAGTGAATGATTAAAGATGACTCAATTTTATAGTTTATAAAATTCTTAATTTTCATATCATACATATAACCAAATCCCAATATATTCTTAGTTGTATTATTTTTATACTAAATTGTAGTTATAGTTAACCAGATGATATATAAACATTTTTAATTAGACCTTATTATACAAATGCCATAAATTACTACACAAAAATATAATCATATATTTAGACAACTCAATCAAACGTGCTAATCACTGTCATCATTAGTTGTTGTTTCAGAATCAGAGTTAGCTCTGTTAAACACGACCCAAGGATGGATTTTATCTACAGAGAAAATGCCCCTAAAGTTCCTATTACCCTTTCGAGATAGTGGCGTATCTTCTATTACATACCGATCATTATCTAAAACTTCTGCTATACGATATGGACCTCTCAATTTTGGGACCAATTTTCTACTTTGGCCTATTGATGGTATATCCCTTTCTACTCCTACTAGTTCACCTATTCTATATTTTACATCCTTTCTGGTCTTATCAAAATGTTCTTTTTGTTTATTCTGATTTTTCCGTATGTGTTCTGTCATTTCTTTTCTGATATCTTCAAGGGTAGGGTATACTGTATTTTCTATTTCATTCGCTATACTATTTTGAAGTAATGAATTTGATGTACTTACTAAATTAAAACCAAACAGGGCTTGTGCGGGACTTTTCCCAGTCCCTTTATTCTCTGTGTTATTTAAGCCCCATTGAATTTCAGGGACACATTCATCCCACATATTTTCCGGCTTACCATGATTTGTAGCAGTTAGTGCTGCAAGAACTGTGCGATTATATCTTTCAACTTGGCCGTTGGCCCGTGGTGTCGCTACAGCGTTTATGACATGTTTAATACCTAATGAATTTAAATAATTTTTAAAGTTTCGTGAAGTAAAAGAAGTTCCCTTGTCTGATACAATACGTTTTGGGACACTAAAAGTATGGAAGTAATTTTTCAGGGCTTTGATAGAATGCACCGATTTCGTGCTCTTAATTGGGACCAGCAAAATAAATTTTGTAAATGCATCAATTATTAACATTAAATAAGCATTATTATGTTTACTTCGAACAAAAGGCCCTAAGTGGTCAATGTGTAAAGTGTGAAATGGTTGATTAACTTTTTCAATTGGGTGTAATTTACCTGCCCTTTTGCCAGCCGGTACTTTTGCGTATTGGTGACTCCGAACTGCTATGAGCGGAACTCCCTGGGGATTTTGTCCTAATTCTTTTTTTTCGACCCATTGTCTTCCCTAAATAGGCGCTAGTTCTTTCACCAAGTGCGTTCAATACACTTTCTTGATGATATCCCACTTCTGAACTGTAAGAAGGGTCAATAAAACACGTCCAGAGATATAACTAATCACTGTTGTATTTGCAAATTATAAATTCACACTGACTTGCAACTTACATCTCCTTTGCTTTTATACCCAATATTTCCCGCCATTTGCGCTAGGCGCGCACGCTGCTTTTCTCCCACGTGTTCTTTAGCCGGAAGTTCACGAAATATGAGGAAAGTAGCGTGCGCTCATACAATTTCAGCAAGTATAATAATTTAAAAACATTTAAGTAATATTTTAAAAAGCAAATACTATTTTATAATTATTTCTAAGTATTTTTACCATTTAATAGGTTTTACAGCAATGAGGTGTACTAGGAAATACCTTCTCACTGGTACCGGAAGTAGATATTGAGATGGTTATTTAATGTGACTATTTCTTACAATATCAAATTTGAAAACCGGAAAAACACACTGGTACATGGCAAACTCGAACCCGCCACCGACGCGCTCGTAGTCAACCATTCATATCATTATAAATTCTTTTCACATAGTATTACTCAAGTTAAGACTTACGGTACGCCTCGGTTGTGTGTGTGCATACTACTACTAGTCAAGCCCTATCATTTGATACCCATATTGAAGGGGTTGAAAAATGTAATCCATCATTGTGTGGTGGCGGTCATCTTGGATATATAATAGTCAGAATTAAAATAATAATAATTAACTCTTTATTGCACAAAAAACATGTAACAAAAGAAACAAATGTAAAAAAAAAATTTACAAGTAGGCGGCCTTATTGCTATAAAGCAATCTCTTCCGGGCAACCTTAAGACAGGAACGGGGTTAAAAAATTTGACCAACAACAACAACAAACAGGGCAAGCTAAATAAATCCGTTCAAAAATCAGGTCAAGTGCGTGTCGCATTGTAGGGTTCCCTACTATTATTAATTACTATTAATAAGGCTCTTGTGGCTTCATTTTTCAATAATTTTACATGATCTGTATTCAAAATTTTCTATTTTAGTTAACTACCTAACAACTTTATCTAACTAATTTTTAGCGGAATTTGTACTAAATTTTGTTCACCAATTAAATTTTGTAAGTTAGTCGACTATAACTGTTCAATTTGAAAACCGTACATAGCTGTTATAGTTTTCCTTTTAATTTCGTTTTATATTCTAATACCGTGAATTTTTTTACACATTCATGAACAACCACTTTACACGTAGGGAATCAAATTTTATTTTACTACTTTGTCGTAACCATGTTAAATTACAGCTTTTTAGTACACGTCTCTGGGCTCTGAGACAGACAGACGGGCATAGCGAATAGGCTGTAAGGGTGCCTTATTGACTACTAAATCCTAAAAACCTAGAGCGCTCCACACGCGAGATTCTCGGCGAGAATCTCGGCAAGAATCTCCGCGAGAACCTCGGCGAGAACTTCTTGGGTATACACTTCTCTCGAGATTCTCGCGAGAAGGTACAAGGTTCCCAATATAGTTCTCGCGCTCGACGACGATGGACGCAGAAGTAACTGCCGCGACAAGCTTGTTGCTATGCGCATTTGCATATTATAACTATGCATCGTGGTTCTTTAATTTATTGTTATAATCTTTTAAATTTGTATTCCATAAAATAGGTTCCGCTTGAAAATATCCTAGGAATGTCAATTCAAGTTCGTTCGTCCAAATCCCGCTCATATTGATGCAGCATAAATAACACGCACATCTGTTCTCATCAGCTACTCGCTGACTACTGAGAACATGCGAGTGTAGAGTCGATACAAGTTCTCGTCTGTTCTCGCGCCTTTGTCTCGCGCCAAAAAACCGACAAATGTCGGAGAACATCGCGAGAACCTGCGAAGAATATGCGAATCGGATCCACATTCACGCTTCTCGTGTTGTTCTCGCGTTCTCGCGAGATTCTCGCGAGAATATGGAACGCTCAGAGTATCTTGTTACCTACCAATTGTTGCTGCACAAACATTGACTGTTGCAGTGTGTCTGGACCAAATAAGTGATAAATTATTTTGTTCAAATAACTGAACAATGGTAGGTAACTAAAATGTTATTTATTACGTAAATAAAAACATATTTTTAAAACTTACAAGCTGCATAAATAAACGCGACTACACAGATGTGATGTCGCATAAATAAAAGTGGATTGTTTTGTTTTAAATATCATTGTCAGATACATAGTCGAGAGCACCAAAACTTGGCCGCGATGCAGAAGTTGTTTGTTATTTTATTTTGTGCCTGTATCTTTGTAAAGGCGGCTTTCGCGGCGGTCGAGTTGTTACCGCCACAAGAGAAACCTGAAGAACTTGGTAATTGTTCCCTTTCATTTACTCCATCATAACAGCTCATACATGTCCACGCCGAAGGACTGGAGCCTACTTCAAGTTAGGTTGTTTAGAACTTAGTCAACCACGCTGGCCCAGTGTGGATTGGTCGACTTCACATACACACCTTTGAATTTCTTCGCAGATGTATGCAGATAGCCTCACAATATTTTCATTCACCGTAGGAGCATCAGACAAATATACATATATGAAATTCAAAAACGAAAAACACATTGGTGCAAAGCTTAGTCTACAGCGCCACACCGACGCTCCACTTTTATTTACTCACTTGGTGGACCCACTTGGTGGACCCATTTGGTGGTAAGCTCTGCCGCCCATAGACTGTTTATCTTGTATGTTGTATTTGCCCTAACTAATGTATTCCGTGTCCTTACCTCGCTCATCTTAAAAAGGATAAGCGGCCGGGTAATACAACGGCAAATGTGGGAAAAATAAGTGCTGGAAGTGAATCGTAAGGCATTAAGTTCCCTGTAGATAAAATTGTACCGAGGCATGAAATAAAATAATAAATCGTTCTTGTTGATCGAATATTTAATTGTAGGAAATTTACAGCTCAATCTGAAAGAGTTGCATTATACTAACATGTTTCCTTAGTTACAATCTTGAAGTTTAATTCAAATGAGTTGTGTTATGTTGATCGACTTAATTAAATCTTTGTAAGTTAGTTTTCAAGCGATCATGATGTTGAATAGCACAATAATAGCGGGGCTGATTCCGCAGTAGTTTCGAAATGCAAAGAATCAGGGTCTCTATTTTTTAATCATTCTACTGACGTCGAGCACCGTCTGCGCTCGATTTCTACTGATTTTCGTTTCGTTTTCGATAAAAATCGAAACTATATTATTATTATTTCTCGAAAACTACCGAAATTCGAAAGAAATTGGGCGCAGACAACGCTCGACGAGCGCTCGACGCCAGCCGAATGACTCAAACAGTGACGATTCTCGTACCATTCTTAAAAAAGTTCGTATTCGATTTTTTTCGAGCGGTTGTCAGTCGTCCACACACGTCCACACGTCCAGTGCTCTGATTGGCTGATGACTACTGCTCGAGAAAAAAATCGAATTCGAACTTTTTTCGATTGTATGAGAATCAGCGCCCTGGGCCTTCTATTCTTTGAAGCTGGTAACAGATTTTCAAACCAACCAAACTAAGATGAGGTATATGATAGAAGGCATACCAGTAAAGCTTCGGTCGGCAATATGGGATGAAACAGAGTGATATGAATATGTGATGAAATGAACATAGAACAAGTTACAAGTTACAGTCAGTTACACACACATACAGTACATCACCAGTCAGGTTACACACACAGTATATTATCTTAATTTTAATAATGTATTTTTCCATGCGTAAGTATGTACTTATTTTATAATTTATGGTCCGCTACGCAACTAACCTCGCTGCGCAGGTTAAAAAGTCACTTCAGCCCCCTAACCATGATTGCCGCACTGAGAGCGGGATGGCGCTATACGCAGCAAGAGCGGTGTCTCTGTTTCAATATTGTTTTAACCTTGCTATAAGCGATCATGGTAAGGCCCCAGGTCACATCTGAAAACCAGCGCTGTGGTTTCGGCCCCAGCACATGCTGAGATGTGCCCTATTCCACAATGCACCACAGCACTTCATATAATTGTATATTAATTTTGTGTTTAATATTTCATTGCTCTGTTTTCGTGTCCTAGCATCATTTTGGCTTGTATTATATTTGCTACTTTGATATGATTGTGCGTTTGTGGAATAAATGTCTTGAAATTGAAATTGACATACGCGTAAAGAAAACATCAAGAATAAATTTTATATTGCTTAATAGTAAAAATATTTTACTTATTCTTTATAATCGTCCAAATTGCGTACATACCACCTATTTAGAAAATCTTTTCTCTGATAAGAATGGGCGCAAGAAACTTATCTGAGGCCTAATTCTGCTAAGAAGTTACAACCGAATCGTGATCCACCAATCAGAACGCCACATTATCACGTCATCGAACAGTTTCATGGCAATATACACGCTACGATTGGTCGATCGCAACGGTTTAGTTTCGATTCTGCTGTAGCTTATTAGCTGAATTGGGCCTCGCTTTATCAGAAGTAATGATATTTACAAAAAATATGGCATTACAAAATACAACAATATATTTGTTTAAAAAAAAACAACACGATTCTTTACATTATAACGAGTACTTAATATCTACAAATTAACACCAGGCATTGGCATCATTCAAATAAATACTCGTTGACTTTATAATATCCTTTACCCATAAGAGACCTATTTACATACGCTTGAAACTTATGAAAGGGCAAATTAGTAACACTGTGGAACTTTATTGTACAAAGGATTACGCAATATTAAATTTACTCTTTATACCCTTACATATTATAAAACAAAGTCCCCCGCCGCGTCTGTCTGTCTGTCTGTTCGCGTTAAACTTAAAAACTACTGCAGCGATTTTCAAGCGGTTTTCACCACTCGATAGCATGATTCTCGAGGAAGGTTTTAGTATATAATTTGTTAAGTTTTTGTAGTTATTTTTGTGTACATAAATTAACGATATTTGTTGAAGATGTCGGAAAAAATAAATCGTACAGGCAATTTTTCCATATAAACGTATTCCCCTGTTTCCTTTCTGGATAATGGCACTAGGGTTCTATTTTTTCCAATAAAATCAATGGCCACTATAAGCATGTTCCTATGTTTTCCTTTTTTTTTTAAGTCAATTATTAAAAGAGATTTTAAACCTTAAAAAACCTACAAAATCGACCTGATTTTCTTCTGTATTCAAACTCCAGCAAACAAATTGAACAAGATTAAGTATATGAAAAAAGCAAAACATAGAAACACAAAAATTAATTAAATCGGCCAGTTTTTCGCGGAGAAAACAGGGGACTACGAAACGTATATTTTGTGTACTTTCTATCCTTTCTATCCCTATCGCGCTCAGTTCCGTTGTTCGGACACACAGCGCGACAGCAATATACATTTTACAAATAAGTAAGTACCTATTTTTGAATTCTCTCGACCTTGGTGTTTCCTCTTACGGCTAAACGTAGTTCGCGGGCACAGCTCGATGTTTATAATAATTAACCAAATGGATATTGATATCACACGATAGGTGATAGTAAGCAGGGTACCTACTATACTATACACTGTCGTATGTTATCAATTTTCATTTAGGTAAATAAGATTATTTGCACAGCTTGTACTTTATGAATAAGACATGATGTTTTTTACGTATAGGTATATTAATCACACCTTTACATTGTCCTTTTCTGGAACTTTGTCTTTTATAATTATGTTGTTACGTTAGTTAGTTTGTAATTATTAGTTGTGTAAGTATAAACTATTGGATACTTATTGCTGAAACAGGCTACCTTTTTTTAAGGAAATTCCCACAAGAGCAGAGCCTACGTGGGTAAAATTGCCACAGATACTTGCTGATTCAGTCAGTTATCGCTAAAATATGTAGTTAACATTACAATTGCATAATTCAACCATTTCAAATGCCTTTTGATGTTCAAATATAATGAAATTACTACGTGAATGTAGTGCGTGTGCGCAAAATGTGTCATTGCATAATTCAACATAATTGCAATTGCATAATTCAACCATTTCAAATGCCTTTTGATGTTCAAATATAATGAAATTACTACGTGAATGTAGTGCGTGTGCGCAAAATGTGTCTTTTAATTTGGCAGAAATGGTCGCAACCTTTCGCCGGTTGCCATTTTCGAAATTTCAGTAATTTAATAGTAAAATGCTGACATTTTCATTTTAACATCAATTGTTTTGTGACCGTTTCATTGACGTTTTTGCGACTATCATTAGACTTAAGGCGCATAGTGGTCCCAATGACCTTGCTCGATCGTCTCGCACTGATTACATAGGAGTGAGTGAGTGAGAGTTTGGGGAATATTTAAGCAAACCTTTACGCGTAAGATGAATTATTTCAATTAAAAATTAATAAAGGCGAAAAAGAAAAATCTAAAAAATAAATTTTAGATTTTTCTTATTCGCCTTTATTAATATTATATTATATAAGCTAGAATATTATTTACTTTATTTATTGACATCGAAAGTATATGATTAAACCTAATATTGACAACGCGATTAGGTTTAAAGTTTTAAAATCGAGGCATGTTTGGGTCACATTTTAACCAAGTTTTTATTAATTTATCAAAAAAATAAAAAGACCATCCTCTAAAGAATGCGTTGAATAATAAAATATCTTTTTAAGATTTTTTTATTCAATATTTATGAAGAGAACCGGTTTTTTTCTGCAGTGATTTTATTATGATTGACCCTACTATGCGCCTTAATTTCCGTACTTGCATCAAAAATGAATATAATTTTTGGTCGCAAACAGTGCAAAAAAGTAGAGCTGTTTTTATTTCAATGAAAAAAAGGCAATATTCTGATGTACGAATTTGTTTCAGCTTGTGAAGATGGATGCTACGTTCCGGAGCTAAATGCTGTCGTTCCACCTAATGTTAGATACTCGCCTGACCCTTCCGTAGCTGGCTGCAAGCAATATCTCTGTCGTGGTAACAACGGCGTAACTCAGATTTTTACGTAAGTCACTGCAGAATATTTAAGATAACATTTCTGTAACAGGTCGAAGTTTTTTGTTTGAATACTAGTTTCCATGATTAAAATTATTATGTTTTAAAAATATAAATCTCTTTAGGTTATTTTTAATAAAATTGCAATAATTAATTTCACATTAAATAGAAACAAGAATATCAGTCCACTTAAATATAATCTATACACCGTGTTTCATAATAACCAATAAATAAAATCAATGCGTTATCTAAAACTAATTATTAAATTGTGTTTACCCGTAATGTCATTCAACCCAACATTTTCATTTATCTCATAGACATGATGATAATACTATAATATACATGAACATTTTTGGACAGATTGACATTCAGGCTAATCCAAATCTATGGTTTATTACACTGTTGTATTGTCAATAGGTTTTTAGTATACCCGTGGGGGCGGGCAGTTAGTTATTTATAATTGTGAAAACATATTTGTTTAATTAAATACCTATTTGAGTATTTGAATCGTGAATCGGAACGATTCAAGTGCAAAAAAAATTTATTTGTAAAATTGAAACAAATATTTTTTCAGAATTTTAATTTTATTTAACCGGAGAGCCTGCTCGAGAAGAACAGGCAAAAAATTAGATAGATCTAACCTGTCTCTTTTGGTGTCGGTCTTTTTTTCAATTGGTGTTTTTAAGCTCTGTACAGATCTGTCCCTTTGGCGTCCGTAATTACCTGTCTCGCTTTATTAGCAGGGTAGTCTGAAGAACAAGGTCCTCCTGATCAGATTGTGTTTTTTTACAAGCTTTTATTTACTTTCACCTGTCCCGGTGTCTGTAATGAAATCTTGCAACTTAAATTTCACCCACTTCCCGATTTCCGATCGAGCTGAAATTTTGCACGCATATGTATGTCGCGTGACAATGCAATACTAAGACGACATGGAGCTAATCTAATGCTGGAGCTGGAAGGTGGCCATAGGAACTCTGCAATAAAACAACACAACCCCATCGAGTTTGAGCTCGTTTGACTCGTATCTAAGAGTACTAAAAGGTTGTTTTTTTAATTTTAAATAATTACATATTTATATTGCAGATGCGGCGCTGTAGCAGCGGTACCTCCATGTCAGGTGGTTGACGGAAACCAGTCCGCTCCATACCCAGATTGTTGCAGTACTATTAGCTGCCCTTCATCAACTACTAATTAATAAATTGCATTGCTCATAGTTATATAGAGTTTCTTTTTTACTGTCTAATAGCTGCTCCGAGTAAGGGTACCCATAGCCCCATCTTGCTCCTGATAGATACAGTGCGTCCCATGGCAACACCACGCGGAAGGGGACCTTGAATGCCTTAGATAGAATTTTATTGAAAGAAGACTTTATTTAGGATTTAAAAATGATTCAAATCGGATTCAAAATAATATCTTCAACATTAAAGAATCGTATCTCTAAGCCGGAAACCGAACCTACCAAATGTACAAAGACCCTAAAAAATTATAAGGACAATAAATAACCGTAGGGAGGAGAAAAGGGTAAAATGAAGAAACTATAAATATTTTAATTTATTTAGTATCTACATTAGACAATTGATTCGATATAACAATAGATCTCTACTCTGTCACTGTGTTGTGTGAAATGCACTTGATTTGAGGGCAGCAGTCTGGATACGGTTTTGATAGGTCCTCCTTTGTGACGAAGCAGTCGGGACCGGCCATAGCTACGCCACACCTAAAATTTAAAATAAGACGATTTTCATCAAATGTCACATTATAGTGCGTTACTTTAGACTTATGCCAAATTTAACCAATCATAGCTTAAGGAAACACCTTACACCTGTCACTTCTTGACTTTAATCAAAAGAATGCTTTCTAAGAGTCTCCTAAGTTTAGGCAACGTTGACAACATGCTTTCGAGTCTCTTAAGCTAAGACAACGTTGGTAAAATTGGCCATTACCTTACATTGATTTCGAAAAATCCGATTTGCTTAATATATTCACCAAAGTTAAGGCGCATAACACATTGCACCGGACACCGCTGCGGTGTACGGAGGGACGAAAACCGCATGCGGCTGCGGCGGCACGGAACCGTGCCACCGTACGGTTTGCTCCGTATCACCGTCCGGAGCTGCGGTGCACGACGCCCCGCATCGCCGCATTATCTATGTCGAGATCTATTACGCGTATGCACGTCCTTTCTACGCAAAAATCCGAACGATACTGCGGCACAGTGTGGCATACCCCGCGGACCGCACCGCATCACCGTCCGGGAGTGCGGTGCCGTCGCGCGCGCCGCACAACCGCACGGGCATGCGGTGTGAGTGTGTTATACCCTGCGGTTTTTGTATACAAATTAAGATTCTTCAGTCAAAATTAAAAACCGCAGCGCCGCACACCGGAGCGGTGTCCGGTGCAATGTGTTATGCGCCTTAAGGGCGTAGCTACTTCAACCAATACACAATACCAAGATTTCTTCTACTGTCGTGCATCCCACACTTGGAATTCTCCTCTGCGCAAGTGTCTCCTCCATCCTACAACATGGGTTGCTTCAAAAGAGGCGTAAAAAACATCTTTTGGGCTGGCAAGGGGCGAGCAGGTAGGATAGTGTATGTCGTCCCTACTCTATCTGTCCACTCATTTGGGCCTCTTTCACCGCTTAACATCAGGCGGGAGAAGGTCATTTGCCGGGCTCTCCATATAAAAAAAAAACAATACAAAAGACCGAAGCAGAGTCGTCTACGTTGCTACGGTCTTTTGCATTGCTGTGTTCCGGCTTGAAGGCAATGAAATTACTAAGCTGGGTACTGTGACTTGACATCTAATATCACAAGGTATAGAAGGCCATCGTATAGAATTGATAATTCCGTTTAAATAAAACTAATTTTTAACACGTTTAAACGTTTTTGTAACGTCCCTACCCCCTAGACAAGATACCTTTCGATAATCGCTAACGCAATCGCTAAATGGACAATGTATGAGATTTGACAATTAACTAGATGACTAAACATTTTTTTTTGCTTTAATAGAAGCTCATTCATATAATAAACAGAAAGAAAAAGTCGGTTTTCGAATAACAAAAAAACTACCAAGATATAAGGTATTAAAGATTTTCCTCCATCTCTTTCTAGCAAAACGGCAATTTACAAGGAGTTTATATCGCCGTACTCAACAATGACGTCACGGTTGATGTCGGATCTCTCTGTCTAATCGTCTTCAAATTAACAACTTAAAATGCTTGTATCTAATGTATTACTAAGCTGATTTTAATTCTGATTTCATAGGACTGCATCTTTTTCCGCGGTATTTTAATATTTAATGACGAGACGTAAAAATTATAATTCAGTCATCATCCCAATTGCGCTTGAAAGCTAAGCGACAGCTTATGTCAAATCGCATACATTTTCCTTCTAGCGATTGCGTTAGCGATTATCGAAAAACGTCTTGTCTAGGGGGAAATCCTCCCTAGAGTAGTCTTGACATACTTATAAGTCGAATGAAAAACAAAATCACCACCCTGCCCCTGCTCTGCTTAGTGGAGCAACCTGTTGACCAAAAGCAGTTGTTTTTCTTGACTGTACTTTCCTGACATAAGAAATAAAGATATAAACTGTATCCATATCCGTGGTCCCATTGGGCCACTTAAAATAAATATAAATTTCAAGGTGGCGTTCGGCGCCACGGTCGTGGTCCCGAATGACACCTCAACTTTATTTATTAATTCCAAGGGGGCTTTTGGGACCGCAGTTCTGGTCCCAAAAGCCTCCCGACACTGATGCTCTTCATCAACCCGCACTAGACTATCGCTGTGTGAAATGGCCCTAATACCCCCTTCTTGAGGAAGCTCCGTGCCAGCAGTATATTGGCACTATATTGGCTAAAATGATGTTGTAATAATTAATTGTGTAGTAGCGTCAATGGCGCTGTGGGCTCTGCACTGGCTTTCTATCAGAGAGGTCCGGGTTCGAGCCTCTCATGTACTAATGTGTTTTTTCGTTATTCTAATTTCATAATTATGTACATTTGTCCGACGCTCCTATGGTGGAGAAAACTTTTTTAACGCACTATCAAAAAATGGACTTCACTGCCAGCACACCTGTTCCCTCCCTCTTACACTCGCGGATCCTTAAAAAAGGCGCGAAGAAGCACTTTGACCTTGGACCCCACTTCCACTTACCATCAGGTGGAATGGAGTCATTTGCTAGCCCCACCTTAAAATAAACATCGTGAGGCAACCTGCATAGGTTGTATTTGATATCTAAGGTGTATTTGAAGTCGATCAACCCACACTGGGCCAGCGTGGTTGATCAAGGCCTTATCACCCTAACTTAGTAAAGACTCGAGCCTCTCGGTAAGGACGTAGGTATATGAGCTGTGATGATGATGATCAATTAATACTTACGACGCATAGTGCATCATGGTCGAATCACACTGAATTCTGTAGCAATGACCAATGGGTGTCACCGTGTCACCAAACGGTACAACATCATCAATCTCTTTGACATAGCAGCCTTCTTTGTGCGCTGGAAGAATAAAGTTTTGTTTATTCATTTCTATTTACTTTTTTTATTATTTTCTGTATTGTTTTTGTTCTATTCATATGAGATTACTATTCAATAATCGCCACACACTCATTCCATAATTAAAGCATTCTTCAATCGACAATCTATAGTCATCCGGATGTAACCAGTAGGTACTAGCGAAAGGAACCCCTTCGCCAACATAATAATATAGTAATCCCCTCATTATAATATAAGAAATCGTTTCTATGTATATTGTTATAAATGTGACGTAAGTGCAAGAATTTATCTATCTGCTCGTATAATAGAGCTAGATCGTCAAAGGTTTCCGATAAGTATACCTACTTATTTATGTAAAGATTAAATACCTAGTGTGACAGTAAATTTTTATCTAAAAATTTTATATCTAAATTAATTTTGTCAATTAAACGAACCTTTACTCGACACAAATGAAAAGAATTATTTAAAAAGAATTAGCTCCTTTCCATTTGTAAGTCGCAATCCCTTCGATAGGGACTTCAAAGTCAAATAAGATGATCAGGCGTATAATCTAAATAATAAGATATTATGTCTAAGTTATTAAGTTTACCTGTCAAACTTTTGCCAAGTCTGCGATTTGAGATTCTAAAATTTTTTCACAAAAAATAGAGCCGACTTCAAAACCACTGAAAACTTAAAAATAATCTTCTTCTATATTGAAGTCGGCGCCAAACGATGATCTCCTAGAAAGTGTTAAAATTTGTCACCGACTTTAATATAGAAGAAGATTATTTTTAAGTTTGCAGTGTTTTTGAAGTCGGTTCTATTTTTTGTATTTTTTTTACCGAGGAAAACCCTAATTTAATTAGTGTTTTCCTCGATTTTCTATGGGATCCCATTATCCGATCCTGACTTTGGTGACCCTTGCAGTATACTCTATCAAATACAAAAAGAATTTTGGAAATCGGTTTAAAAATGACGGAGTTATGAGGTAACAAACATAAAAAAAATACAACCGAATTGATAACCTCCTCCTTTTTTGAAGTCGGTTAAAAATACCTTAACTCAGTATTGAAATAAAGTTTTCTAGATACAAATAGCTTCAATAATTTGGATTTCTTTTCTTTATCTACCGCGTAATTATAGTACTATTTAGTTTCTCTGTTTTATTTTAATTACTTTCAAAAAATGACAAAAATTTAAGTCTGCGTTTTATTATTTATATCATATATGATATTTAGGATAGTTTCTGTTTTTTTCTCTATTCATTTGGAATTAAACTTACTTTACCACAATCTGGCATATTATTCTAGCATAAGCATATAGAAGTAATAAAATATCATCTTTGGGAACAAAGGTTAAACAATGCCTAGATTTTGATGTTGCTTTTTAAAACAAATGTCGAACAGCAATTTTTAAAATATAAAAACTAAGTGTGCATGAAGTAATACTATGGTTTATCAATGACACAATCAGTAGGAAGGAATAATGTAGGTAAGGATGTTACATAATTTGAAGATAAGCTTAATATAGTTTAATTAGATATTCAATATTTATGTAGTAAATATGAGATATTCTGAACAAATTTTAGTAATGTTGGCTATGAATGAATACAATTGGTTTGATTTCTATAAAATCGAGGCTCACCATGCTCTGCAGGTTTCTCTGGTAATTTTCCATGCCAAAGAGCGGAGAAACTAACACTGACAACAGCTAATAATATTAAAACCTTGGAAATCATACTGAAATCAAAAATAGATTCAACCACTAGGATTGACTGGGTCCAGAGGAACACTGACTATGAGCGTGTTTGTATTTTGCTTTTATTGAATTCCTACCGCTTTTATCTTTGTGATGCGGGTCATATTTTAGTTGATATACGTCAAAGGTTCAAATCAGAACATACCTCAGTTTGAGACAAAAATACCTCTGAATTGCTCTACATTGTTTAAATGGTTATTTTGAAAAAAAAAACACAATAGACAACTATGCAAGGTTAATATACACGGTTATTTTTTTATCACCCTGGAAAATTTAAGGGACGCTTCACGACATGGTATTAGAATGTTTTATATATGAATAAAAAAAATTACTCGCTTACTTAATTTTATATTAATTTTTTTAAAAATCCAAAAAATGCTGCCTTAGTTGAAAGCAGGATTTTTAGAGATTTTTTATATTTTTTTGTAATTTTTTTTAATTTTTTTATTTTATTTTTTTTATTTTTTATATAATAATGGATGTGTCCTGAAGCATCCCTGAAATTTTCCAGGGTGATAAAAAAATAACCGTGTATATAGCATTTAATATTTTAGAGTTCTAACTATGCAAAAACGGTAAAACAAAGCTCTCTAATAAAGTCTTATCTATACGGGAACCTAAAGAACGAAGTGGAAGAGTAGCTTAATGCCCAAGAACCTATTTACATTGGTCAACTTTTCGGGAAACAAAATTATAACTACGTATGCGTAAGAAATAATAATACAATACAACACACTTACCTATAATTGAGAATGATTGTTGCACTAACTAAAAGAAAATCATACCGTGTCTAAATAGCAAACAATAGCTCTGTTATCAAAGAATGTACATTTTTTAAATTCTCTGATAATGAAACTATAGTTTAAAGGTAATCAAATGGGATTCGTTTAAATAAATTTAAATATGGCTCTAGAGCAGTCATAAAAATAGTACGATCACCAAGTCCACGGTAAAACGTTACTTTTACTTTGGTTCGCACTACTAATGTCCGAATCACTAATGTCCAACAAATAAAAATGTCCAAAAATGAAAATAGCAACAAATTAAAATATCAAAAAATAAAAATAGCAATCAATAATAATCTATACATTTACCCGTTACTTCTTCCTTTCTTGCTCGCTTATACATGTTTATTTTTCTTTGGTTGCTCCTCCTATTCCTTATTTGATACAAGGATTATCTTTGGCACTGATCTTTGCTCAATATAAATAATGCTTTTTGCAATCAAATAAAAACCAATCTTATAGGAAGACAGTTGCTTATATTTTACTACATCGGTTAGTTATTTATTTAAAATTATATCTAATATATAAAATTCTCGTGTCACAGTGTTTGTTACCAAACTCCTCTGAAACGGCTTGACAGATCATTATGAAATTTTTTGTGTATGTTCGGTAGGTCTGAGAATAAGTCGTAAACTATTTTTATTATGGCGAAACGTAGTTCGCTGGCACAACTAGTATATCAATAAAATTCTTCTGCTATAAAATGTCTCTCGATGGGAGATTAGAAAATTATATTTGCAAAGGATTACTTATTATCAAATTATACAATGTGTTAAACAGGCGAAACCTCAGGTACCCCAAAATATGTATGAATAAATTGTTTGTTGCCGGGGCAGGCAGCTAGTTTTTAATATAAAATAATCATATAAATTATGAAAATACATTTTAGTGTATTTTTACGAATTTTTTTCTTTTTTTTTGTTTTGTTGTGTATTTTACATTTTTTTATAGGAGGCCAAGCAAATGACTCCATTCCACCAGGTGGTAAGAGGAAGTAGAGTCCAAATGCGAAGATAGCTAGTGTGAAGATAGATAGCTACAAATTTAAAACTTTAAACGGCGCCTACGAGTATAACGGGCGCCATCAATGAGGCAAAAGCGATGTGGTTGAAATTAATGTTTTGGATAAAATCTAATGCATATCATTTATTAGTGTAATCAATTCTACTCTCAATTCTGAACAATCTAATTTCAGGTACTGCACAATTTCATTACCACGTTGTATAAGCTTATAAAAAAATAAATATAACATGTTTCTAATAATAACCTGAGTCTATGTTACGATTAAGCTCTGTTCGTGGATAAAAAATAAAATGGAGGTAGATTTAATAAAATACATTTAATTAAATAAATTAGTTAACAATTTGGTGGCAAGATAGCTTCTAGAGTTAGCATTTCACTAATACTTAATTTTCAATGAAATCTAACTCTCTAACAAGGAACTCTATCAAATTTACAAGATTAATCTTAATATTAGGTCAGTCTCAACAGGTAAACAATAACTTAATGTTCATTATTAACCATGAGTTTAACCTTAAAGTCTTAAAAATATACCTATAAATAATTGCAATTCACACATAACAAATTCTTTATCTAATAATTTAAGTTATCCAACTTATTATTATCACAATTAGTGAACTATAACAAAACCATAAATTAACATCTCATAGATTACCGCTCTTGACTATTCTTATTCAAAAATCCAAAAAATATCGAAAGCAACTTGTACTCAAGCTCTTTTCATTAGTATTATTCATTTGTTTCAATTTATTAAATAGTCTTTAATCAGTCATGTTATCATCTTTCACATTAATTACAAGCATTTGGGTATTTAAATCTATTTTATAACTGATTCTCTGTTATACATTTAACATCAGGACAGCAGTCTGGGTAAGGCTTGCTCAAATTTCCTTCTGTAATATAACAGTCGGGATCCTCTGTAGTCACGACGCCACATCTGGAATTATCAGAAAAAAATATATATATTCCATTTGATTTAACTTATATTACAAAAAAGGGAAATAAGTCACTTTGCTTATCAACAATATCACACATCAATAATCACACATCAATAATATTTCAGGATGTAAAAGACTTAGGAAAACGTTTCTATGGCAATAAACTTAAGAGAGCTAGGTAAATTGATTGGAGTTTTACGAGTACTTTCGAAAGAAAGTACAAATACGCTTTCTTTGATAGAAAGAAAAAGGGTGTTTCATTAATGCAACGTTCTAGATAATTGTCGTTCAAATCTTTTAAAAAATATATATTAAAGATACATACGTATCATAAAATATCATTCTTCTGCTGCAGTCGATTCTGACACACGATCCCATAGGGGTTACATATTCTCCAAAGGGTATCACATCTTTCACTGCATCTATATAGCAGCCTTGCTTGTGAGCTGTAACAATAAAATTTAATGAATTAATATAGATTGCCTTAAACTTAATTTCATTTTTGCCAAAATATAATCGTGTGAAGAACTGGAATATTTAATGATATTCGCTCAAATGTCAATATCATGTTTTTCTTTTCCCTCCAACAGCCAGTTACATTTAATCATCCAGGATCCGTTTTCTAATCTACGTCATTCATTACACTAAGCGACAAGAATTCCAACACCTACGTATGGCACAAAACCGGTTGCGAAAACCGACTATGTACTTAAAAGAGTTTTGTTTACTAAATGGATAAGACGACGAACTCCTGGCGCGAAACGGCCTTTGAATTCCAAAAACATAATCAAGGCCGTGAGAGAATAAAACTTTAAAGCCAAATACAAACTATCCTAATATAGCCAATAATGAGGCTTAAACAAAATTTATTACTTTCTAATTTTATTTTATTTGATTACTTTGGATTAATCTGTTGAAATTTCGTTGAATACCAATAAGCTACACAAACATGCATGTAAATAAGGTTAAGGTTGTGTGATAGATTACAACAAAATGGTAAATAGTTTAGATGATAATAATATGAATAGGTTAAAGGATATTGATAAATCCTGTAGAAATAATTACATATTCATAATAATTATAGATAAGCTAAGATTCAACAAAGACCTTAACCAAGGTTGAAATTGCATACAGTGACATTTCGAAATACCCTTGACACCAAATATTTTCACATTTTGTATATTATTGAATAGTCTATTAAAACTAATAAGCGTGGGAAGAAAAAAGGGCTACAGATCTGACTGTGTGCAAGTGTTACTTTTTCATAAAAGTTGAAACGTTACCTAAACAAAGCAATGTAGAGGTTGCATAATAAGTTTTGCATTATGTTTTAATAACCGAAGTTTCTATGGTTGCAAGTCATTATTTCAGCCAAGAAATGCCACTGTTAGATATAGGCCTATAGTTGATAGTAACGTTCAACAATTGTATTAGCAATGACCAAACAATAAGTTGGCATTAGATTACAATCTTACAACTTACTGTAACCAGAATAAAAGATGGTCTGAGGAAAAGAAGAACTGATGAAGAAGATCGTTTACATAAAACAGCTACAGCTCTTCACTTAAATGTTTTTACATGTAAACTGTCAATTTAATTAGCTGATTGTTTATTTGTGTTCTTGTGTGCACTGTGATGTTTACTCTGTCTCCCTAATTGCCTTTCCACAAATCTTTGTTTTACATAATCAACTTGTTACTTTATTTGCGTCGAAAGCTCGGTAAAGTTTATTATTCACTGCAATTAAATTTCTTGTTTCTTCAATTAAGTAAAGTGTTTGAGTACAGCGTCTGTGTTTGTTTCATTATTATGTTTCCTTCCATCAATTTACTCTGTAGTTTTAAAGTAACTGAGGCTTACTTCGGAAGTAAGTTTAGGTACTAAAATACAGATAGAAACTCATTGTCTTATATTTTTTGTACAAACTAAAACTGTTATACTTAAGTATATACTCATAAGCAAGAGTTCTGATGTAACGCACTAGTCTGATATACCAGAGTCTGGTTTACTTTAAAATACCTAATTTTATTGTTTATAACTCTCAAGAGAAAAATCAGATTCTAGACGAAACTTAGAAAAGAAACTTCGCCTGGACTTTTCAAGTAATTCAACATTTGCACGTGAACACAATAATTTACTACTCTCTAGATAATGAAAAAGACTTCAACTTACCGAGATCTGCGGGCTTTGGCGGTAAATACTCCATTAACGTCGCTGCACATGCGAAACCGATAACGGCGAACAACATTACAGTCCTTGAAATCATTTTCTGTTTAAAAATACACGTGTGCTTATCTCAAAAAGCTGCGCCAAGGTAAGACGAAATCTCTTGAACTCGCGCCGAAGACTGACCATCGCTGCGATGGGCAGATGTTTTTATTCAAAACAGGCCGGTCGCAAACGAGACATTGTTTTGGTCTTTAATTTTACGACTCCAACTTTATTTTAAGTTTTTTTATCGGCGCTCAAAATTCAGAATTGAAATAAGTTTTGGATTTATGAGTTTATAATGACATGTTTACATATTTTGAAAATGTTTCTACAAAACTTTGTTTACACGCTTTGTATTTTATTGTTTTCTCTGATATTTCATACCGTCATACTGAAGCTTAATGTTTTACAGGATCTTATTTATAACGATTTTTATAAAATATAGTTTCCAAATCTCCAATAAAAATATTTAAACAGAAAACTTCCCAAAAATTTGAATCCAGAAATGCAGAAAACATCACAGAAATATGATGCTTACATCATTTCAATTGATAATAGTAACAGCTGAGATTTTGCGGTGCGATGATGATTCATATTTTGTTGAGTTATCAAACGAAAATAATAAAGATCCTTGGCATATATACTTGAACTGGTTTCAAATAACAACTGGTTTATCTAAAGAACATTGATGTTATAACGGCAATAATTATTATTACGTAATTACCGTCTAATTTAACACGACAAGTTACCTATTTATCTTGATGGGTTTTTCTACAATGTGTTAATGTTCAAACTCTCTACTAGTCTTTAGGTTTTCAAGTTCATATTATCACAGGGCAACGCAGTACAAGAGTCATCTGCGAGGTTATCTTTTTTCATACAACTAATTGGCAAAATAATTTTGCAAACAAGCATAAATATGTAATTTCACTGCCAGATCTTACCCTTCAACCCAGAACACAGCAATGCAAGCTCTGCTGCTTTGCGACAGAAATAGGTAAGACAGAGCAACCCAAGCAGGCAACACTGGGACAGAGTCCCCCTCCGGTAAACTCTACCTATTTATGCCAATAAGCAGCTGTGCTTGCATTACTGTATAAACTCTTCATTGAATATAAAGCAATTAATCTCTGAAAGAGATTTATTCCAGCCAACCATAGCTGATGTAACAAAAAAAGTTTAAAGGGGCACTAGAAAAACTCAAAAAAAATAATATTAACTTGAAATATAAATGGAAACTCAATATAACAAAATATATTCCATACCAATAAATAAAATTATATCATGCAAGTCAGAAGATAAATTAGTCTAAGACAAATTAGAAAGGAAATCTTTTAAATGATTTAATTTATTACACAACTGTGTTCCGATTTGAAGGGTAGTTAGTGAAGTAACTAGGTACTATAACGTGACATATTATATTACAATTTGTTATCATAGAGGTCCTTGTATGTATTGCCAACTATTACAAGAGCTGCAGTAGTTGTCTGCTGTTTAAAAAAATGTTTTTCCAGAATAGACAGAATATAGTATATTCCATACTATTTTCTTTAGAAAGGAGTATTCTAGAAGAAAAAAGTAATACCTTATTATTACAAGACATGGTCCAAGCTAAGTCTACGTTTAACCCGAGCTGTCTCTATCAACTCTTAATAACACAAGTGAAAGAGCATCAGACTTTAATTAACAAACATTAACCACGTTGTGTAAAAAGATCGTTATAGATGTCTAAATTTACGAAAGATGCACAAGTTAAAAATGAATACCTATGTACCGAAAACTTACACTTTACAGAGCACCTACACTTTATACATTTTTTTAAGTTTAAAAGGCAGACAGACGTGTGTTACCGGCCTTAAGAAAGACGCCACATTGGAATCCTGTCCATGGGAATTACGAGTGATTCATCATCTCGGATGTAAACAATGTTTTTTCGCCAATTCTATACTAGATCCGTGTGTGTGCATACCAAAAAGAGACAGGAATGTTAAGCGTCATTTCTTCATTTTAATACTCGTTCAAATCGAGTTCTCCAGTTTTGAATAACATCATGATTGAAATTCGTTTAGTTTTTATCAAAAGTCTTCCATTTTTGTTGTTTTTTGTCTATTTTTAATCAATTCCATTTTATTAAACAGTTTATTATAATCAGAAGTAGGTAGGTACCTATAAAAGACACGAGGGGAAAAAGTTTGGTTATTTTTTAACCGACTTCAAAAAGGAGGAGGTTATCAATTCGACCCGTATGTTGTTTTTTTGTGTGTATGTGACGCGATTACGTCGCCAATTGTAGACCGATTTCCAAAATTATTTTTGTATTCGACACAATATCCTCCTGGAGTGTTCCCAAGGTCACCAAAGTCAGGATCTGATATGGGATCCCATGAAAATCGAGTAAATTTTATAGGTATATCCAACGTGTTTTATGTGTATGTTACGCGATTACTCCACCAATTGTGGACAAAATTCCTTTCGTATTTAAAAGAACATACTCCTGGGGCAGTCTCAATGTCACCAAAGTCAGGATCTAATGATGGGATTCCATGAAAATCGAGGGACCCTTAAATTTTATAGGTACGTCTAACGTGGTTCATGTTTCTTCCTAAGCTATTCACGTATGTATTTGCGTCTGGTAGCCATGGACCGAGCTGGTGATGGAACGATTCTCAACTTTTGGATTTGACCTGACCTGACATTGAACCTGAATTTCACTAAAAAAAATTTATTCACTAAAAAAGATACAAATAAATATATTTTGCAAAAAATAAAAACCGACTTCAAAAACACTGAAAAGTAATAGGTATAGACAACATCACAATTCTATATTGAAAATTTTAAGACTTTCTAGGAGATCATCGTTTGGCACTGACTTCAATATAAAGGTGTGATGTTGTTTGTATACCTATTCTTATATTATTTTGAACTTTTCAGTGTTTTTGAAGTCGGTTTTTATTTTTTGTAAAATATTTTTTATTTACCAATCAAAGACTCGGTACCGGTATGGTATATACTCGTAGGTATGCCTCCTTATCGATATTTGGCTACGAGGAATCTCATTAGATATAATCATTTGCGCGGCACAAAGTACACATATTGTGTCAACGCATGCTCAACACAATGTAAGGTCAAGAAAGTTAATTCCCGACCCATTTCGTTGACATATTGCTAGAAACTGACAATGCATTTCTTTAGGTCGAAAATCGATTCGATAATGTCGTGTAAACATTCAAAGTCGACATAGCAATATTCGTAGCTCTTATGGTGCCATATTGCTTTACGATATTCAATCTTAGGTGGGTCGTAAATTAAATTCTTAGACTGTACCCTGTTCCTACACTCCACGGAACAATATCCGCTTCACTCTAATAATCCAATTGAATAGTTGCGACTGGTTTCAATCATCTTATTTATAAATGGATTTGTTTACTGGAGATAGAATTTTGAAACGATACAGATAAATAGAATATTGAAACGAGTCGTTAACCGACACGACCGGATCGAGATACCCTTTACCTTGATAATAGCACGCTAATTATCACGTCTTAGCATGCTATGCTATTTGCTAAAATCGGCTTTTACAATGCAAGCTGTCGGATCGGACCGTGTCATATTGATTCGCATTTGCATCGAACGAAAAATAGCATTAGCAGACAGCATTATAATTAGCGCTGCGACGCGATCGAGCGCAGTCATGAATTTCATACAGGACGCGAACGTTAACGATTTCGTGCGATCGATGTCAATTAGCAATCATCTATTTTAGCAACTACAAATAATTTCATTATTCCTTTGGACCTTTACCTACTAATTAATAATCATTGCGAATGCTACTTATTTCATTACTATGGTCGTGCATTACGAAACACGAAGATGTTACACATTTTTGTCACTCATCAGATTACGGTCAAAGTTGCTTAACTTTAGCTATCATTAGCCTTTTTTTTTCTCAGGGGGAAATGCGTAACCGCACTGTACCCGCCGTTGGCTAGACGGCGAGCGTGTGTGGGGCTCTCCCGGCAGAGTGCCAGGCCTACCCACTAAAACCTAGGTAAGGTCCACACTGCGACTCCACTACCCACGCGCCCGTAGCTATCAATGCGCCACCGAACTCTTCTCTTTATACTCTGGTACTGACTACAGAGATATGTGAGTTTTTCAATCACAAAGCAGGGCTGTTTGCATTGTTTCGTTCTGGTTTGACAGGCAGTTAATAAAATTAGAAATTAAACTGTGTCTAGCTGTCTTTTGACAGAATTTGGTAACTTACAATCATATCAGTTGCAGAATTGCGAACAAGAAGCAAAGCAAGCAAGATCTTTTTAAAGTCCATTGTCTTGCTTGTTAGCCAATTTCGTTGTACCTACAGTTAAATAAGGAATTCAATCCCAATAAAATTCCAATCCCACATTCAGAATAAAAAGTAGAATAGAAAAACCATTTACCATATTAACAAAAAACTACATACTATTCAAAATTCACAACACAATGGTTTGAATCTTAATTGAAATAGCTTAATGTTTATCCTTCATGAAGTATGTAATAGGTCATTAACACCGTTATTTGAAGTCTTGACCTATGATGTTGGTAATTTGCATTAAAATCTAATGGATTTTTCTACAGAGAGTGTTAAGTTCTCTTGAATACCTACCGTAAATGCAAATGTTTGAAATGAAATATTATTGCCTTAGGCTGATTTTAGTTCAGATTAGGCATGGGTAATATCGGATTTTCGCTGTATTGTACCGTATCTATATATCGGTTTTGAATATCAGATATTGAAACTATATATTTCAATATCTATATATTGGTCGGAATCTACGGTACTCTGAAACCTAGATATACCACACAATGTCACATCGTACACATATTTTTAAATATTTCGGTTTTGAATGATATCTATGAAATTCGACCGTCGACACTGAGAATTTACGTTGCAAAACATAAGGTCTAAAACTAATTTGACATTCATTGAAAGATTATAGGTAATAAATAAATAGTTTCAGAACACTTGAGTCAAAGTAATACCATACTTTTTGCAAATAATTAACTTTAGATTAAACCTTATTTTGTTGCTAATAACGTTCAAACTAAAACGATACGCTCATTCGTTCTGCCAACATAACAATATTTCTCGCTCGCTCATGTATATATTGTTAAACTGTGGCTCAGTAGTATCTATGTTTTTAGTCAGATTTCCGAGTATCATAGATTTTTTGGGTATATGCGTATTGTTTATTACTTGGTTATGGCCGGTCGGTGAAGTCGTGCGATATCCAATATATAGTTTGTTCGCCGAGCGATATATAGATATTAGATATTGTGCCGGTACATAGATATTGTATCTGTATACGATTTGTATCGCCCACTCCTAGTTCAGATGCTAATTTCATAGAAGTTACAAGTCTTTCGTTATTAATCTATATAAATTAAAATGGATCTTCGAAATGAATGTACGCCCATAACTTTCGAACGACTGCACCAAATTAGATGATTCTTGATTTTATGTATTCGTTATTGTTAGGACAAGGTTTGTGTAATATAAAAATTACAATAATTTAAATAAACATTTCAGTAATTTAGTTAAAAAACATGGCGATACAAAGAACGCCGGGTCAGCTAGTCTATAATAAATGAGTTAATGTTAAGAGTTTCTATTAAAGAAGGCCCTGACATTGATGTTTAAATTTTCTCGTAAGACATGTTTGTAAAGCTTTTGTAAAATTTTAAGTTAACATCTGGGATGTTGAAAATTAAACGATTTGTAAAATATTTTCTAATGTTTTCAAGCGTGTGCTATGTCATATTGTATTAATTGTTTATTTAGCTTATCACAATGTTAAAAAAACTGTACCCCTTATTATGTAATCAATAATTGTGTGTGTATTGCCTTGCCAACTAACCAAGCAGGTTGATTTAATTATACCATTCGGAAGTTCTACTTGCGTGACCACTCACAGCCCCGCACCGTGCGAGTTGTATTGCGTAAGCGTTAAATAAGTGTCAACATTCAACCGATGAATAACGGAAGAAATAGCCTGATGTCAGAACTATAAAGATGAAATATGAGTTCGCTAATTAGCTCGCATACCAGTTGTATGGTTTTGAGACTTTCGCGAAACACAGTTTGTGCAAATCGCGAAAGTCTATCATAGAATGAATTCTTTGATTATACATGTCTATATACATGTCATGTATACATATATAATCAAAGAATGCATTGAACAAAATAATTGTTGTGAACAAAGCACATACAAAGTTGTCCGTCAGTTCGATAATAAAAAAAATAAAACTGACTTCAAAAACAAGAAGTTGGTGCCAAATTTTAAGAATTTTTAGAAGTCATCGTTTGGCATGACTTTAAAATAGAAAGTGATGTGTCTGTAACTATTCTTAGATAATTTTTAACTTTTAAATGATTTTGAAGTCGGTTTTTTTTAATCAAACTACGGACAAATTGGATTAGATTTTTCATATCAGACTTCATTTAATTTCCGATTTTTCATACCTACTCAAACTCAAAAATCTTTGATGACAACATTTAACAAAATTAAAATCAGCATACTTAATATTCTCTGATTTGGTAGTTTTGGTGATCGTAGGTTAATTACAGTTCAGCAAAGATTTTAATAGATACAGTGGCAAGCATGTTAGGCTTTAGATCGCCGATATCATGAACAACATTAACAGCAGGTTGCACCAACTTTTACGTTATACCATTTCGTAAAAAGTAATAACTTAAGTAGTACCTAAAAATGGGTCGTTTCACTATTAAATATATGATTCACGCCGTACATTTAACCTTTATAAACGTAAAGGATAAATTAAAACTACAATTGAAACTAGATTATGGTGCAATTCTTACGTATTTATATTGTTACTTTTACGAAATCGTAAAACGTAAATTTGGTGCAACCGGTCGCAAGTGTTGTCTAATCTTACCTATACTTGATTGTAGGCTGCGCTTTTTAAGTGATTGCTGGTTTCAAAATAACAAGCTTGCGACTAAACGGATAATTCTCACAGACCACAGAAAGACATCTTTCTGTGTTCTGTTCTAACAACAAGCGCATGATATAACGATATAGGAAAATGTGGATATTGGAGTTTCAACAAATATGTGTCTGATGACGAACAATAACATCATCGATATTTTATTGCTCATTGCCTATAAAATCGGTGTGTCAGTATTTGCAATTATCGCGTCTGTTTTTTATATAAATCAGAGTTCCCCAAAGATTTTGATTATTACCTCCATCTTTAAATCTATTAAATTCAAGAAGAATTGTTGAAAATGGAGCAGGAACAGGGTGAACAGTTTAACCTCCCCCCCCCCCCCCTTATCATTTATTATCTTATAGAACACTTGACATATTTTTCGATTTTGGTTAAACCCCTGCTTGGCTAATATTGCAATTTTGAAAATTCATCAAATATATTTTAACTGAATAGAAAAAAAACAATAAAATACACAAAATGCGCAAATATTAGTAGGTAGAGGTACCCACCTAATGACTTACATATTAGAATCAGATCAGAGAGAGTGAGGCTCTGTACCTGAGGCGTCTGCATTACCTCTGTCTTACCTACGAGTCTTTCTGCCGAAAAGCAGCAGTGTTTTTTTTTATTTATTTAAATAACTACAAATACAATAAATTTAATAAACACACCATAAACCACAGAGATTTGTCTAGTGTGCTAAAACTAGTTGAGTTCGGTATACAACAAACTTAAATTAGTAATTATACAATCATAATATTCACTGCAAAAATCAGGTTCAAGTTAACAAAAGAACGGGCGACACCGCATCGAGACAATCTAACATTTCATAGAGGAAAGAGACAGCACTACATGTGGCGAGTGAGTAGGTTGATGCATGAACGAGCAGTGCGAAAATGTGCATGTGCAACGCACATAAAAAACTTGTACCTCGCCACTAAAGCATGTTTAGAAAATACAATTTTAGTTTATTTTTAATATTACTTTTAGTAATTGAGTTTTTCACTTTTGAATTGATATTATTTAATAAACGAGGAACTAAAAATCGCGTTGTTCGTTCTCCATATACATTAATTACAAGCCGCACAAGTAAGTAACCGTTTTTTGGTTACTTGTCGAGTTGTAATTTTGTGAGAAATTATTTGTTGTATCGTTAAATTAAAGTACTGCTGTTTTAGAATAGAATACTGGAATTTTTCATGTACCGGTAGAACCTTGCAATGTTTGAAAAGGCCAAAATACTGATCTTTATATTTTTTTTTACTGTAGGTGATACAATTTTCTTTAATATTCTAATTTGTAAGCTCGGAATTATATCAAGATAAGTCTTATAAGTCCTTCCATAGCTTGCATTGTTGTGTTCCGGATCGAAGGTTAAAACAGGCAGTGAAATTGCTGGGTACTGTGACTTGATATCTTATGTTGGCAACGTATTTTAGGGTTCCTGTAATGGTTGCATATTTGAGAGTCACAGAATCACATGTACTTATAGGTGACTGTAGCCACTTACCATCAGGTGGGCAGTTTGCTTATTTGTATAAAAAAGTATCTAGCGGTCGTCGGTCTGTTTGCTGTTTTGAGGTAAAACGAAGACACATCATTTTTGTATGCGGTTTATTTTAGGAACGTCAATATTCAAGGCATGACCACAGTCGAGCTACCGTCGACTCCAATTATCATCTCACAGACCCACAATTTTTTGTCTGCTCACATCGATCACTTGCAGGTCGTCTTCGACCTTCTAGTATGGGTATCATTAATGGACAGTCCTATTATAGAGGACCATATGCACGAGCAACTCTTACTTCAATGTAAACAAAGTTGAAGTAAGATTCAAACGTTGCCCAGACAAGCAAACTGAACATCTTTTACTATGGGCGCAATCTTGAAATCGCGAAAAAAATCACCTGCACTATACAAATGTTCAAGATCCACTGAACTTATATGTACTACTGCTATGCATCCCTTCGTAGATATATAACTGCTGTATCTACTGCCATCACATGGACGAGTATATCTAGGAGATGAGATCCGTAGAAGAACTAGAGTTGCCGACATAGCCCAAAGAATTGCAAACCTTAAGTGGCAGTGGGCAGGACACATCGCTCGTAGGACTGACGGCCGTTTGGGCGGAAAGGTCCTCGAGTGGCGGCCGCGTACCGGGAGGCGCAGTGTTGGTAGGCCCCCACAAGGTGGACCGACGATCTGGTGAAGGTGGCGGGAAGCCGCTGGATGCGGGAGGCGCAGGACCGATCGGTATGGAGTTCCTTGGGGGAGGCCTATGTCCAACAGTGAGCATCTCTTGGCTGAAATGATGAGGATGATGCTATTTGCATTCTGACTTCTAAGTCTACTGTCACAGCACGGTTCGTATTTTTTCAGGAATTTTCTGGAAACGGCACCGACTAAGCCACACCGTTGCGTCACCTAAAGCGCCAAAAAACTGTATATACATATTTAATTGTTACGATGTAGGTATGTAATAAGTAGGATAATATTTCGTGTAAATTTAAACTTTCATTATATATTTGAGAGAAATGTTTGAATCAAACAGTAATGTTTGGTTGGCTCATTCACTTCGACCCTTTTAAATTCTTTTTTTTAACTGCGAATATAGCTAATGCGAGGGATGGAATATGTACCATACTAGCCTCCCTCACCTTGCCGACCTGCAAGGTGTTTCTTTGTGTCTCATAGACACACGTGTGCTGGCACAGAGTTCCATTTTTATCGTGCGACATAGTAAAGAGTTAAAAAATCAAATCCTACATGCACATTTGTTTCGAAGTGGATCCTGTTGCCATACCTACCGATGGTTATTCGACCGGCGAATCTTGAACTTTCTCCGCAGAACCCACGAATCCAGCCTCGATGTCTATATTGTCCAAGCTCGAGGTGATCCAGGAACTTACTTATTTATTTGACGCAACAACCCAAAATCGGTCTTGGCCTCCGACACAAGAAAACGCCACGCTTATTGTCGCCGTACTACCTCTTCGTATCTGGAAGGCCAGCCTCTTCCTCCTCCCTCTCCACCTCGTCCCTCCAGCGATACCTGGGCCGTCCCACCAGCCTACGGCCACTTGGTCGTCCCAGGTATGCCCTTTTCACGCCTCGATCCATGTCCTTTCTAGGTAGCCAAACCAGCGAAGTCTTTGGAATTTTGTCTCGCCGATGATATTGGGTTCAGCCACTAAATCCTCCAGTTCTCGGTTATTTCGGACTCTACAGGTCCCATCCGCGCTCCTAAACGGCCCAAAAATCTTACGGAGATCCAGGAACTAGTAATAACCAATTCTCCACGGCACCCCGGGGGAACCCGGCAAGGAATCGGTTACATTATTACGCCTATCATAAAAACATTTATCGTCAAACGAAAAAAAATTTAGTAACGGTCCTGTGAACAAGTTTAAAAGAATTCGACCTTCATATCAGATTATCCATAACAAATACTTATGTTTATTCTTAATAGAATATTAGACAAAGACTGGTTGGTTTCAAATATTAACGTCGTATTAAAATATCATTATTCTTGACAGATATAATATCACTAAATTTGTAAGCATAAAAGAATATATTAGCTACTTAAATACTCACAAAATAACTTTATGTACTTAACGTTATTAACTATAATCAATAAAATTATTAATAAATTAACGTTATCAACTTAACGTTGCGTTATTATAGTTATTAATAATTTTTAGGGCTCCGTTCCTCAAATGGAAAAACCTGAACCCTTATGATCACATCGATGTCCGTCTGTCTGTCACCCGTTTTCTCAGGAACTCGTAGCGATATCAAACTGAAATTTATATTAAATACTCAGGTCTCACACTCTTTCAACCGCGAAAAATCAAACTTTTAATTTAAGAAGGCACAGTACATACTACTAGCGCCGCCATTCGTTTTTTATTAATTATGATAAATTAAAGACGTTTCTAAAAAAATAGATCAGTCATCTACTCAATACAGAATTTTCAGATTTTTTTAGCTATTCAGGCATAGAGTGCTACTTTTGGCAATAATTCGGTATTGAGTAGTTGACTATTTTTTGTATTTTTTGTAGAAACGTCCTTAATTTTTCATAATTAATAAAAAACGATTGGCGGCGCTAGTAGTAGGTACTGTGGCCCCTTAACGCGAACAAAAGATCGCTTATAAAGCATATTTTGCAATTTCACGCAGAAAAACGGGTACTTCCTGTTGACCTAGTTCATGAATTTTGACCTAGTTCAAAAAGCAATGTTTTACAGCCCCCCTAGCATGACCAACGAAACACGATATGATTAAACGATATATGTATCGATATAAACTGAACTGTTAAAAAGTTGGATTTTTAGTGATCTTGAAGTTTTAAGTATGTTTTGGATATTGATATTGTTAATATATTCATCATCATAATTTCAACAAGAGACGTCCACTGTTGGACATAGGCCTCCCCCAAGGATCTCCATACCGATCGGTCCTGCGCCTCCCGCATCCAGCGGCTTCCCGCGACCTTCACCAGATCGTCGGTCCACCTTGTGGGGGGCCTACCAACGCTGCGTCTCCCGGTATGTGACCGCCACTCGAGGACCTTTCCGCCCCAACGTTAGTCCTACGAGCAATGTGATGCGGCAGATGGACCGAGAATATGCTGCGTAGCTCATCCGAACACAGCCGGGCGGTGTAGGATTCGTCGATTTACCTCTTTCTAGAAGTTGGAAAGTTGTTGTTACTGGGCAAAGTGACCGGTGCCTCACCCAACTACCGTTCTCCACCAATCTATCCACTCTACAAAAAAAAATGGCAAAAGGAAGAAATAGTAAGTTGTGCAAACAGCGGAAGCACGCCCTCTCACTCCACGTGCACCTTAGTAACATCCGAGGTCATCGCAAATATCGACCCAGTCCACCATCACCTCGAGACTGCAAAACCACACTTGCTATTCCTCTCGGAGACCCAAATTAGATGTCCTGCGGACGCAGCATACCTTTCCTACCCAGGTTATGTCCTGGAGCACAAGTTTAAGTCGCGCGCAGGTATATGTGTCTATGCGCGCAACGACGTCTGCTACAGGCGTCTCCGTGACCTTGAAGATTCCAGATTCTCCGTTCTGTGGATTTTGGTCGACACTGGCTTAGAGAAGATTCTTTATGCCGGTGTTTATCACTCGCACACTGGAGATGAAGAGACAACTCAGCTATTTCAACATCTTAATGAGACGGCAGATCTGGCTCAGCGTCGATATCCTACTTCTCAGCTTGTTCTCCTGGGGGACTTTAATGGCCACCACCAAGAGTGGCTCTTCCCATACCGTGAGACAGACCATGCAGGAAGAGAAGCATATAAACTGGCGATGTCACTAAAGATGACCCAACTGGTCCAGGAAGCCACGAGAGCACCAGATGTTGATAGCCACACTGCCAACTGCTTGGACCTTTTGCTGACTAATGATCCGGACAGATACTCCATTTCGGTATCTTCGCCGATCGGTGGATCTGATCACTGTCTGGTGAAGACTGTATCCTCTTACACACCGCCCGATACAAGTCCTAGAGGCACTCGGCGTGTGTGGAAATACAAGTCCGCAAAATGGGATGAGATGCGGCACTTCTTTGCATCCTTTCCCTGGCGGCAAGTCTGCTTCTCTTCTAGTGACCCTACTGACAGCGCCATTGCCGTTACGGAGGTGATTGGTCAGGCTATGGAATACTTTATTCCATTTTCGGATATATCACCTTCTGGATCAGCTCGCCCATGGTTTAACGCCGAATGTGATAGCGCCGATGCGCGAAAGCACGAAGCGTATAAAGCCTGGGTTGATGCTCGTATGTGCAAGTCCGCAGATATTCGTCTAAAGAAGAAAGCTTTTAACAAAGCTGCCAAGTCCTGCAGGAAGGCAATTCGCAGAGCACGTTTCGAGCACATACGCCGAATTGGGATAAGGCTGTCCTCATACCCAACGGGTAGCAAAGCTTTCTGGTCCCTGGCGAAGTCTGTCGAATCAAATTTCTGTCGATCATCTCTGCCTCCATTAATAAAACCGGATGGATCATTAGCTCACACCGCGGTAGACAAGGCTAATTTATTTGCTTCTCTATTTGCGGACAATTCGCGTCTAGATATCTCTGGTGAAACACTTCCAAGTCTGCCTCATTGTGGCGCTACTATGCCAGACATCCACATCCATCAAAAGGAGGTGCTTAAAACACTCAAAAGCTTAGACGTGAACAAAGCTAGTGGTCCTGATGGTATACCAGCCATTGTGTTAAAATTCTGCGCGCCTGAGTTGTCTCCGATTTTGACTCGTCTTTTCCGTCATTCTTTAGAGTCAGGTGTAGTCCCCAGGAGTTGGAAGCTTGCGAACGTTCAACCTGTTCCAAAAAAAGGAAGTCGTGCCGATCCTAGCAATTACAGGCCTATTTCGGTGACGTCCATCTTGTGTAAAGTTATGGAGCGTGTACTGAATAGGAAGCTCATGGCATACCTTGAAGTCAATAATCTCCTCAGCGACCGACAGTACGGATTTCGCCGAAACCGGTCAGCTGGGGATCTTCTCGTGTGTGCCTCTCACATCCTGAGCGAGGCTATCGAGGAACATGGCGAAGCTATAGCTGTGTCTCTCGACATATCGAAAGCCTTTGACAGGGTCTGGCATGACAGTCTCCTTAACAAGCTACCATCTTACGGACTACCTGCATCCTTGTGCACATGGATCAAAGACTTCTTGAGGAAACGATTGATTCGAGTGGTTATTGATGGCTGCTCGTCCGATCTATCGGCAATTAACGCTGGCGTACCTCAAGGGTCAGTACTATCTGCAACTCTATTCTTGCTACACATCAATGACCTGCTGAAGCCCGGCATCTATGGGTATGCAGATGACAGCACAGTTGTGGAGAAGTATACTTCCGGTCCACAGACCAAAAAGGCGGAAATCGATGCGTTGAGAGAAGGCATGGTTGAGCGTATGAATAATGCTTTAAAAGCTGTTTCCGACTGGGGTGACGTAAATCTTGTCCAATTCAACGCTAACAAAACACAGGCTTGCCTTTTCTCCGCCAAAAAGAGTCAGTTCCCAACGTCTCCAACTTTCCGAAATGTAAGTCTACCTCTGAAAGACCGTCTTGAGCTGCTGGGACTCACATTAACTTCAAAACTCAACTTTGGATCTTACCTCGACTCTAAGGCTAAACTGGCTGGTAGAAAGCTGGGCATCCTCAATAAGGTTAAGCGGTACTTCTCACCAGGGCAGTTGCTTCATTTATATCAAGCACAAGTCCGACCATGCGTAGAGTACTGCTGCCACCTCTTCGATGGATCAGCTAAGTATCAGCTAGAGGCTTTGGAGGCGGTGGACCGCCGTGCTGTGAGGTTAATCAGAGACGAGAAACTAGTTGCCAAGAAACTGCTTAGTCTCGAGCATCGCCGTAAAGTGGCATGTCTGTCCATATTTTATAGATTGCATTTCGGTGAGTGTGCGCAAGAGCTTCACGACCTTATTCCACCCTCTCCTTTCCATTACAGGACGAGCAGAAGGTCAGCTCATTACCACCCATTTCAGATCGAAATTCCTAAAATCCGTACACAACGTTTTAGGTCCACTTTTCTTGTGCGTACTGCACAGGATTGGAACTCTCTGCCGCCTTCCTTGATTCCTGAGAGCTATAATCTTGGGGTTTTCAAGGCTAGAGTGAATAGATATTATCTAGATCTACGTGCTTCATCTTCGACCACACCGTCGCTTACCATCAGGCGAGTTGGTGGTCAAACGTAGACCTATTACGAATAAAAAAAAAAAAAAGTTGGATTTACCGCGCTGGACTATTTGCCCCAGGTAAACATATTCGGCAACAACTTCCAGCGTTAATATATTTAAATTGATAAAATTTCAAGGTAGCCATTATATCCAACATATTTTGACATTTCATATCGATTTTTATCACGAAATATAAAATTCTACACGTCGCTGTCACTGTTTTCAAAAATACATAATACAAACATCACAGTAGTCAAAATAGAAAAACGTTCTCACCGTAACCCGAAACTACTTCTGGTGGGTTTCAAGCGGACAGGCATCAAACCAATAGCTGATCAAGTTGTTTTTTTAAATTATATAAAGAGCAACTGTCTAGTCAATATCGCCTAATATGGCTTGCGTTTACAATGATTAACAAGAAAAGTAAAATGAATAGAACATTTACGTTCTTTTAGTTCAAGAGCATTCGCTTGCTTATGCAGAATATAACATTGGTTTAGTATCTACTCATTAGAGAAAACGAGCTCGTCAATAGGATAAGCATGGTTGTCTTTAACGCTTCAAGATAATTTAAACAAGCGAACGCCAAATGCAGAGCGTTGAGTTGTAAGAGTAAAAAATAACTTTGCAATCTCAACGACGTCAACAGAGATGGACCAAAACCAGAATATTTCTCAAACGCGACTGCGAGGAATGTTTTGGTCTTGAACATCCGGATCCTCAAAGCGTCAATTCGGCGCCAAATATTTTTTGAGAAGTATAATAATCGTCTGACCATATTTAATGAAAGCAATAAAGCTAGTTGAGAGTGGCGCCTGCATCGATTATGCAAATTTTATCTAAAATGGTCGACGAATTGTATTAAAAACAAAAAAAATATGCTGAACGAAGAATGAACCACTTGTGGTATCTCTGAGCGCCAAAACAAATCGATATGCGGTAATAAAATTATACGTTTTATTATTGTAGTGTGAAAATATTCGAGCATTGTTGTTTCTCGTCATAGTGAGTGAATAATATTGTTTATAACATTTGTTTTAGATCAAATAGCCTATAAATAAATATCTAAACATATTTTATATTATGATTCCTTTATTAGGTGTAATACAAACAATATAAACAATCGATTTGAATTCTTAAAAATATAGTTTTCCTGTTATAAATAAAAACATAAATTTAACGTAGCTAATTCTAAAACTTCATTTACATTTTGTTTTTCTTATTCATCTTTTACCATTGAGCTGAAAACAATTAAAATTTCAATTTTTATCTTCAATATTGTTTCTTAGTTTATTTTAAATATGATTCAGACATATCAACACAACATCCTTCTTAAAATTTTTCCGGAAGCATTTTTCGGTATGCTTTCAATAAATTCTATTTCCTTAATTCTTTTGTATGGCGCCACGCGTTTAGCAACGAAGTCAATTATTTCGTTCTTATTTACAACTGCTCCTGGCTTTAACACGAGGAACCCTTTTGGCCTTTCTCCTGTAACTGGGTCTGGAATACCCACACAAGCTGCATCGTGAACTGCTGGATGCTCCTTTAACACACTTTCCAATTCAGCAGGTGGAACTTGATATCCCTTAACCTAAAAACCAGATACCCTTGAAATATTTACACGTGCTGCAATTATATCAAATTATTCAACATGTGATTTTTATTTATCTACTTAAAAGTTTTCAGTTGACCAGAGTAAGTCTGTGGTAACTGTCTACGCCAGAGGGAACGATAGCAGGGCGTTCTCTCTTCCGAAACAAATACTCTTAATACTATGTGCTTACTGAAACACTCTTTGAAAACCTATATAGGTCTTTCCATGTTCTACGATGATCTTTTCTTTTCAATAAGCTGCGAACTCAGTAACTTATATGTTAAATGTTTAAGGAAAATTTACATAAGGCTACAATTATCATCCTTTTCAACCTTTTTAACTTACATTCCCTTTGTGACTGGAAGGGGTCAGTGTGTTTTTTCACTATAAGCGAGTCTCACACATGCCTACTGCCTAGCTTTCTTCATCTTACGATCCACAATATAAATGCTTATTTAAAAATTAATTTCTATGTTGCATTTTGTTTATAAGTGCTTTGTTTCTTATGCTTATGCTAAATTAGTGTTTGCTTGCAGCTTGTTGTATTTTTTAAATAATTATAAGCAATTATATTTATTACCTTAATAAGTTCTTTTAATCTATCCGTAATATAAACAAGACCAGACTCATTAATTTTTGCTATGTCACCACTCCTGAGCCAACCACCTTCTAAAAATGTTTCTTTGTTTGCTTCTGGGTTATTTCTATAACCTTTCATTACATTTGGTCCTTTGATTAGCAACTCGCCTGGCTAAAATGAAAATAAAACAAATTATTTTTGACATGTTGATTAATGAGTTATAAGGTGCAAATTACAAATAGTCCTTGTGGATATTACAATTGTTTGCTAACTACGATTAGACTAGATATACCCTATGCTTATGTGTAACTAATGTAATATCATAAAGAAAGTTACATACATAATATAAGTATGTATTTTATTAAAACTTTAGGCATTCGGTTCCAATGACCTGCAGTAATGTGTTTTCTACTTTTTTTCTGTTACTATGTAGAAATAGAAAAATATCAAAATTAAAAATTTTTGAAAGATTCGGAATTTATATTTTCATTAAAAACTAGCTGACCCGGCATACTTATTATCGCCATGTTTTTTAACTCAATTACTGAAATGTTTCGAAGATCCATTTATATTGTATTTTTTTTATATTACACAAACCTTGCCCTAACAATAACGAATGCAACCAAGAATCATCCAATTTGGTGCAGTCGTTCGAAAGCTATGGGCGTACATACATTTCGAAGATATCAGTACAAATTTGACAAATTTGAAAAAATTCTATAACAAAATCATTTTACAAAAAATAAAACCTACCACAAAAACACTAAAAACTTAAAAATAATATAAGAATAGGTACAGACAACATCACCCTTCTATATTGAAGTCGGGGCCAAACGATGATCTCCTAGAAAGTGTTAAAATTTGTCACCGACTTCAATATAAACGTGTGATGTTGTCTGTACCTATTCTTATATTATTTTAAAGTTTTTAGTGTTTTTGAAGTCGGTTTTATTTTTTGTAAAAAAATTATTTTTAACTTTTTAGCGAATGAAATCTTTTCAGTTAAAGAAACCCTAACACCGAAGGTGAGCTAGTATTAAATTAGTGTTTTCCTCTATTTTCTATGGGATCCCATCATCAGATCGTGACTTTGGTGACCATGGGACCACCCTTGCAGTATACTCTATCGAATACAAAAAGAATTTGGAAATCGGTTTCAAAATGACGGAGTTATGAGGTAACAAACATAAAAAAAAAATACAACCGAATTGATAACCTCCTCCTTTTTTGAAGTCGGTTAAAAATAGATTCCGACATGTGTTTTGATTGGATTTACCACTGTCTCAAGGCGCATTTTCATTGGCTATTAGCGGGGTGTGAGAGATTATACGTCAGCTATATGCTGGGATATACTTGTAGATGGCTCACTTTCATTAGTCGTTACCCCGTATTCGTGGACTCCCCGCTTGCGTTACAATGACTAAGTTAACGACCAATGAAAATAAGCCATCATTCCAAAAATTAAAATATGATATCATGATATCGTCATTTTTATTGCAGGCACGTCACTCATATTGTAATAAACAATTTACAGCCATTGATAGAAAAATGTTTGCTTTTCCATTTAGCTACCTAAATTCCATTAGGTGAGTAACATTCTTAATCTACAGCCTGACTTAGATCATCCATTTAATAGAGCGTTGAACTCTAGAATGTCTATAGGTGATTAGAAAAACAGAAATTTGAATGACTCTAAATACCTTTTTTATACAACTTAGTTGGCGAACAAGCAGGCTGACCACCTAAGTGGCAATAGTCGCTTATATGCTTAGATTTACAAGTCTTATACACTGAAAAAAATGGTAGCTAACTTGATAAGTTAAAATTTTGCTTGTTTGAGTAAAATATAATAAAATTAATCATCAACATTTTTAAAACTACAAACCACAAATGATTATGACAATCAATTTGAAATGATTGAACGCTTAATAAGAAAAACATATTCAAAACAATAAACTTTCTTGTTTAATTTTGGTGACGTCATCTTTGTAAACATTTATAATTGTTAATTCTAATAAGATAAAATGATTAATCATATCAAGCTTTGCGACTTGCCAAAAAAGTGATCAAGTTCTTAATATTATCCACAAACATCATAGTGACATTAAAAAGTAATCTTACTACGGCCAACCAACTATACTTTATTACTGTAATCATGCACCTTTGTGCGCTCGTATATAAATAAGTTGCATGAATGAAGGTAACACATTCTTGATACATATTATAAATTTTTTTTTTCAGTGTAGGACTATAAGACTTGTAAATCTAAAACCCCTACAAGGGCGCCAACTTGTGACATAAGATGTCAAGTCACAGTACCCAGTTATTTCACTGCCAGTTTAACCCTTCAAACCGAAACACAGCAATATGCAAGCACTGCTGCTTAGCAGCAGAAATAGGTAAGAGGTATGCGAACGACTGGTGCAGGTTCTCCCTTTAATAATTATACCTTTTTAATAGGCTTGGAAAAATAACACTTTTTTATTGCCAGCTGTATTACGATAATGGATCGTGAAGCGCGGCGGTATGGGAGGCTATCGTCTGCTTCTAGGAAAATGATATCTCGCAGAAGGCTGAGGAGAGGACGCGGTAAAAATACATTTTTACCGCCCCATTCCGGTGCAGGCGGCAGGGTTAGTAAAGACGTGTCTTCTTAGGCTGGAAAGGGGCGGGAGAACTCCGGCTAGGAGATGACCCTGACCTGGTTATCCGTTAGGGGATCACAAACTACGTTACAACCTGGTGATTTCTCCTTGAAGCGAAGTCCCAGCTCGTTTTATGCTGCCAGTCTTACTACATACATAGAGATTAATTCGGCGAATTATTAGGCTTTTCTAATTATGAATGGGCTCACCAAAGGGGACGGAGAAGTTCCTTAGTATATCTGGATTAGTCACGGTGTAATGAAGTTCTAATGATTGGTCTGCGGGTGGTCTGTATCGGAAATGTATGTATCGATTTATGATTCAAACACACACAATATCGTAATGTAAGATAATATATTACAAAATGAAATTAACAGACTCGATGTGACTCTAATTCGTGCCAAACAAAGGTAACTAGGCCATTGGAAACACTAAGGTCGAGAGAATTCAAAATTAGGTATTTGCACAGACGTATTGTCATAAGTAATGTATAATTATCATCATGCTCATCATGCTCCACTGGGTACATCTGGTCACAACCTGATGCGTTTTACGACAAGCGTAACTCAGACTTTGAGTCCGCGACCTCCTGGCACACGCCGTCTTTGGCATTACAAATTAGCTGATTGGGATGGACTGCGAGAGTTTTATGCATACTACCCCTGGAGGCAGTCTTGCCTGTCTCTGGGTGATCCTGACGCGTATGCGGATCAGTAGCCGAGATGATATTGTTAGGCATGGAATATTATATCCCGTGCTCGACGGTGCGCGTCGGTGGTCGCTCTCAGCCCTGGTTTGGTAGGTCCTGTACTGAAGAATGCTAAGCGCGAGGCCTACCAAACTTGGGTTACGGCTAAAAACGTCAGGGACCCGGAGGCGGGCATATTGAAAAAGCTTTTCAACCAGGTTGTGCAAAAAGGAAATAGCCGCAGCAAAGTTTGCACATATTCGCAAAATTGGCGAGAGATTACTAAGTTACCCTGAAGGGAGTCGGGCTTTTTGGTCTCTCGCCAAAACTGTTCAGGGTAATTTTTGTCGAGTTTCGTTACCATCATTGCGTAATCCTGATGACTCACTGGCTCATTCCGCCAAAGAGAAAGGAAATCTCTTATGCTCCCTATTTTCATCAAGCTCAACTCTGGATGACGGAGGTAATACACCACCTACCATCCCACCATGCGAGCACTCTATGCCAGAAATCCGCTTTACACAGAGTGCGGTACGGCGAGTCCTTTTCTCCCTTTACATAAGGAATTCCAGTGGGCCTGATGGTATTCCTGCAATTGTGCTTAAAACATGCGCTCCCGAATTGATTCCAACTCTCACGCGTCTTTTCTCTTTGTCCTATAACTCGGGCAAAGTCCCGTCTTCATGGAAGATCGCCTTTGTCCATCCGGTCCCGAAGAAGGGTGATCGTACAGATCCTTCAAACTATCGACCTATTGCGATTACCTTCCTGCTCTAGAAGGTAATGGAGCGCGTGGTAAATAACCAGCTCATAAATTACTAGGAGGACCGCCAGCTTATTAGCGACCGCCAATTCGGCTTTCGCCAAGGTCGCGGTGCTGGTGACCTGCTTGTCTCTCTCACTCACCATTGGGCAGCTGCTATCGAGAGTAAAGGAGAGGCATTAGCTGTTAGCTTGGACATCGCAAAAGCTTTTGATCGGGTCTGGCATAAGGCACTTTTATCGAAGTTACCATCTTACGGGCTCCCGAAAGGTCTGTGCACATGGATTGCTAGCTTTCTATCTGGGCGGAGCATCAAAGTCGTTGTCGACGGAATGTGCTTGGATTCCATGCCCTTAAATGCTGGCTTTCCTCAAGGATCTGTGTTATCGCCGACACTGTTTAACTTGCATATCAATGATATGTTGCTAAAAAGCAATATTCATTGCTATGCGGATGACAGCACTGGCGATGCAAAAGAACAGAGAACAACAGCTTGTACTAGACATTGACACATCATTGGAGCAAATTTCGGAATGGGGTCGACGGTATCTTGTCCAATTTAACCCCACCAAAACGCATTATCTGCAAAGAAAACACCTTTTGCTGTGACGCCTAAGTTCCAGAACAGTCCCCTTATCATATCTAAGAGTATTGGGATCCTCGGCGTCGACATTACGAACGAGGTCCAATGTCGGGGTCATTTGGAGAAAAAAGCCAAGCTGGCATTAAAAAAATTAGGAGTACTTAATAAGGCGAAACGGTATTTCATGCCGGGTCACCGACTTTTTTATTATATAAAGCCCAGGTACGACCCCACATGGAGTATTGCTCGCACTTATGGTCCGGTGCCCCAAAATACCAACTTCTTCCTCTTGACTTCATGCAACACAGGGCTGTTCGTATTGTCGACGATCCGACGCTCACAGATGGATTAGAGCCTCTTAGCCACCGGAGAGATTTTTGGTCTCTGTGCGTGTTCTACCGTCTGTATAACGGGGAGTGTTCTAAGGAACCTTTCAAACTGTTTCCTCCATCGCTATTTCGCCTCCGCTCCGCGCGCCAAGGAAGTAGAACTCACCCCAACCACCCCCACATATTAGACGCCTGGCATCAGCATACCTTACGGGCGTCTCGTTTGTTTCTCCCGCGAACTTGCAAAATGTGGAATGAGCTCCCTCCGGAGGTGTTTCCAACGCGCTACAACATGGCATTTTTCAAGCGGAAGGTAAATGGGTCCTTAAACTCGAGGCAGGTGACGCATAAGCGGCACCCTTGATGTCGCAGATGTCCATGGGCGACGATGACTACTTACCATCAGGTGGCTCGTCCGCTCATTTACCGCCTTTGGTGACATAAAGAAAATAGTTTTTACTTTAACTCCAAAGTGACATGATATATCGCTATCTCTGTTTTTCGTCTATGGAGTTTTTTTTTTATTACTAATTTAACACTCCACAGACTCGTGGTCCGTGCTCTTTTCATGGAATCTTCTCATTGTGATCTATTTTATTATAATTATTATATTAAGACTTACGACTACTTTTTACTCCTAATCTAAGGTGAGTTGCGCAACTCAATCAATTTAAAAATTTAAATATATATCTTAATAATATCTATTTATACTTATATATACTTAATTATACTCAAATATATATCTTAATAATATTATACTATATGTTAATAATTTATGTATGGACTATTTCATAAGATTTGGACAGTTAGTATACTCGTATTTGGCATAATATATGTTACATCTGTTTTTTTTTTTTAGTTACACCAAGGTCGCTCCGCTTGATAGGGCCCTGAGCACCATGTTTTTATTGTATTCCATGACCACTTCATCTGTTGCTATGCTGGGAAGGGCAATGAAACGTCTAATTGCGTCGTCCTCCTTCAACTCCCGGTAGAAGTAGGTGCAGGATACCGTGTGTCTGGTAATGGCAACCACCGCGTGAGGGACACTATCGTGGATAGAGTTCTTCCTTTCTGCTCCTCTGAGCACAACCACGTGATCGTACTTTAGTCCCTGTGCTTCGTGGATCGTCAGCAGTCTAGATTGTTCTCCGGTGCCGATCCCTTCCCTCCCATACGCTTCTTTCTCGTCTTGAGTAATGGTAAGGAAGAGAGTATTTGGGTTGCCCCTTCGTAACACCGCCTCCGATGCCATTCTGCATGTCATGGACCTCAGCATTTGCCGTGATGTGTAAATACCCTTGTAGATGTTTTGGAGGGCATACACCACATCCATCGGACTTCGGTGTGTGCAGAGGAGCTTTTCTGTTACCGACGTGATGGCGGCGGGGCTTCCGTTACGCATCTCGAACAGGTTGTCTCCGTCTATGAAGGGGATCTGATTTGTATCGGTCATTAGTACCAATTCTCTTGCCCCGGTCAGCCTTGTTGCCATGATGATAGCTCCAAAATGGACTAGGAGAGCTTCGTCTACCAAAAGGCGTTTTGATGCTTCCACACCATTGATGAGAACTGAGGCAATGGTTCTTATTTTCCCCTTCACGACCGCCCCGAATCGAGTCGTCACTTTGTCCAACAGTTCTTTTGCCGTCTCGAGTGTGCTAATGATGATCATATCTTCCTTCATTTGGAAGTTGTTGAGGAGCCACGTGGTCTTCCCGCAACCCGGCACACCGTCAACCCATCTGATTGCCAGTTTACCCCATGGTTCGGAGATCCAAGTTCCACTCACGGATTCCGCCGTTTTTAGAATTCGGTCCTCCAGCATGAAGCGGGTGCACTTGGCAATTACCACTATTGGGTCCTCGATCGGTGTGCAGAATGTGATTGCTCCCCTTTCGTCAGTTGCTTCATGATCCACCAGCACCATGCCTGACGTGATACTGTACGCCGCCATCTGCTTTTTATCTATAGGGCGAGTTCCCGCCACCACAGTCCCGGTGTCGTTGTTATAGACCACCGCCCTCGCCCCGTCCAGGAGTTCCTGTAGTAACATGCGGGCGTTTATCTGAAATGCCTCAAGTATCTTGCTGCAGGTGGTGTGTTTTACCTGCAGCGTCGCCCGCAGTGTCCCCAGGCACTCTAGATAGGCGTTGACTAGGTCATCTCCGTCCCGGTCAGTGACTATTCTGGATGGCGGTCTCACCCTTCCCATGTCTGCCAGTGTGGTTTTGGGTGAGGAGACGGTTCTATGTTTGGGAACCGAGTCTGGTACTGTCTCACTGCTTGTTCTACGAGGACGAGCTTGGCCCAGGGCAACAGATATGCCCCTGACGAGGTCGTCTGTCGGGGATTGTCTTTGTGATTGGAGGCGTCTTCTTTCGTTTGCTTCTTGCATCGCCTCCTCGTGTTGCCTTTGTGCCCGGGCTGAGCCACTTTCTGTTAGTTCATTGCGTGGAGTCTGCTCGTGGTCTTTGAGCAGAAAGTCGAGGTTTTGGCCTCTTCCCTCGTACACGATAATTTTGTGTTTTCGGGAGGCCTCCAATAAGGGAGTGTAATCGGACACTTTCCCTTTCTCGAGATCTACCTTCATGACATCCACGCTGATGACTCTTGGGTCTCCGTCCATGTTTAACAGCAGTTCCCCCGCTATAGTAAAGGACGACTTCTCAATGTGCCAGTCCAGGAGCAGGATCGACTTATTCCTGAAACGTACAATCCGGCATTTTTGCCCTGCGAGCATCACCTCAGGCATTGCATCAAACACTTTTCTTTTAATGGTCGCCCTGGTAGTGCTGCCTTTTAGCAGGACTGCTAGGCCAGGTGATATGGCAACGTGCTTCCTTGTTCTGGACATACAGAAACTAATGCCAATTCTTTCTCCTGCACTATCCATGAACAACGCCACAGCCCTTGTGAGGAGACCTACTGTTCCTTTTTCTCCGTCGCTCAACCACTGCATTTGCGTTATCGTTGGGGCCACGTAAGGTTCCCGCATTCGTGGTGCCATATTTACCGACCCATCATCACCCCCCTGCGCTGGCGGAGTACAGTTCTTGTTTCGCTGTGTTGCCAGATCGGCTGCTATTTGTATAAACTGCACTAAGGGTGGTTTTGCCTTTTTATCCATCAGTAGCGCATGGATATTCTCTTTCCTTATCACTATCTTGCCTAGTCTATGTTCTAAGTCATGGCGGGCACTGGCAAATCTGGAACAGTCCAGGATCACGTGCCATACCAATTCAATCTCCCCGGGGTCACATTCACAATATGGATTGTCCTTGAGTTTGAATCGGTACAGATATTCTGCGAACCCCCCTTGCCCCGTGAAGACTTGTATCAGACGAGGTGATGGCTTTTCTTTCCTGACCCAGCTATAGGCTTTCGCCTGATCTGGAAAGAACCATTTGGTCACTCCTCCTGTAGAGGAGGTAACGTACCTATCCTGCCATTTTCGGATCGTCTCTTCCTTTATCTTATTCTTCACGAACGACACGGGGATCTCACAGTAGTCCCGCGTCGTGACATTGTGTTATAATGTTTTGTTTTGTGATTATAAATAATAATAACTGCTAATTGGACAAGAACAATGGTAAAGTGCTGTGCTCCGAAGTTTTCTAACGCATCATATAATAAAACTCCAGATATTACAATAAAATTAAATTAATATTGTTTGTGTGTGAGTAATGTTTACATGTGGTAAAGTTGCCACGCTTTTTGAACGATAGGTTTAGTCTGCTTCCCTTTATACGAGTACGTCTGTGGGTATTTGTAAGATATATTGCTGTCTCGCTGTTTGCCTGAACAACAGAACTGAGCGCGATAGAGACAACTGCAGCTCGGGCCGAAAACACCCATGAAAGTACACAAAATATACGTTTTGTAGTAGTGTACGTTGTGTATTTCCTCCGATAAAACTAGAACAATTTAATTACCTTGTGCATTAAAAATTAAAGAACACTTTGGCCGTGTTCCCATGTTTTGCTTTTTTCATATGATCTCGTCAAATTTGTTTGCTGAATGTTTGAATATAGCAGAAAATCAGTCCAATTTTTTAAGCTTTTGAATATTTCAACAAAATCGATGTTTTTTTTTCTAAAGATAAGCAAAACTCTTTTCTAATTACGAGAACGATTCTAATTACGATTGACTCTTCCGGAAATGGAATCAATGCTAATATATAATATCTAAATTGGTTTTGGTATGTTTATATCTAAATTGATCAGCGGCCGTACCGCCTAACTCAAAGCGAGCACTCGCTATCGTTATCATGACATTAGAACAATAGTTTTAATGTCACAGATGACATTAGAGCTATTGTTCTAATGTCAAGAGAGCGATAGCGAGTGATCGCTATGAGTTAGGCGGTAGCCCCCCTGATTTTATAAGATAAAATATACTACTCAGTCAATTACTATTTGAATAGTAAAATTTGAGAGTTTTATATAATTAAATATAATTCTAATTATTAAGTGATATCATGATAATAATATGGAGTTGTTAATTTAATAAATTTTTATTATTTACAACATTTTTTTATAACTGACATGACATGTTTCTATGTGACTGGAAATACCATATTGATAATATAATTTGAAAAAAAAAATGGTTTTTACTTATTGTTAGTTATCATGATTAAACAATGATTGTTATAGTATGATATTACCTACACTTACCTGCAATGAGATCGTTTACGCTTTGCTTCAGAGTTCGACAAATCAAAATATACCATCAATAAATAACATCTAATAACCCTGTTTATTAAAAAAAAGCCCAATAGCCTAAGCTTACATTAGACCAGTTTTTACTGTGACAAATTTAGGTTAATTGATTTTACAAACAGAAAACTAAAGGAGAATGCCAGAATTTGCCCCACTGGTCCCAGAGTTACGACAAAATCTAAATAAATACTTAAATAAAAATAATAATTTTGGCGGTATTCAATAATCCATTAAGCGTGCGAGAGCAAAACTCAAAATAAAATGCATTTCATCAAAAGGAAACAGTGATTTCGAAGCCATTTTGAATGTTGTTTTTTCACGGCTTCGGGCATTAGCTTTTTGCGCCGGACCCAGCCATAGACGTAAAGGTTGTGTCTATTCGGACCCGGGTCCTAATAAAAGTCGATTGCTATTCGGATCCGGAACATGAAAACATGCAGTGTTCATCCAGTTTCATGCTCCGCTCGCTTCGCTCGCTCCATTGCGTATGGTCACAATATCTAATCTAACTTACAGTTTTCACAATTCACTATCGGGTCCGAATAGTCATCGTATTCTATAGGGACCCGCGGCCCTACCGGCTATCTCAAAACAATAACTCGCTATCATTTTCGTGACATTAGAACAATAGTTCTAAACTTGTCACAGGTGACATTGTCACGAAAGCGATAATGAGTGATCGCTATGAGATAGGCGGTAAGCGGGCGAGGAATGATGGCGACGGGATGATGGCTTTTACGTAATAGATTTTTGCGAGTGGAGCATGAAACATGCAGTATCATGTGTGCGGTCTGTCTACCCTAACCTACAGTTTTCGGTTTTATCCTATAAGTTATTTTTGATTACGTTTCTATCGGGTCCGAATAGCCACTCCGGGACGAAAAAGCCAGTCCGCCTTATTACAAAACGTAGTTTAAACTTAGTTTCTGGCTTTAAACCTAACGCTATCCATATCTAATCTTATTAACATAAGTGAAAGAGCATCTGAACCCCTAGACAAATGCCACACGTTAACTTTTCCACAGCCGTTTCTCAGGAAAAATGTATGGAGATGACATTAGCTGCGGAAAAAATAGCGTGAGATTGTCGTAAGCTAATATCATTTCCATACATTTTTTCTGCGGAAAAGTTAACGTGTGGCATTTGTCTAGGGCCTCAGGTTTAAATCAAAACCAAGTTAGTGCTAATAAGTAGCAAGATAATAAACAGAACTACTAATAAACAAGCTTTTTACTAGTTTACAATGGGCCTAGACAAAAGCCACACGCTTATTTTTTCGTAGTTGTACCGCAGAGAAAATGTATAGAAATGACATTAGAATGTGATAGCCTCACGCTATTTTTCTCGCAGCTAATGTAATCTCCATACATTTTTTCTGCGGAACGACTGTGGAAAAATGAGCGTTAGGCTTTTGTCTAAGCCCACAGGTCTAGAATAGGAGCTAGTTCTGTGTACAATTGCTTCATGCATTTTGGTCATAAGTGCTCTAATAACACATGATTATTAATAACACAATTCATTATTCATTCTTAGACTTGGATCAAGTCAAATTCAACACTGGAAATGGAGGATCGTTGACCTAAAATGTAAACAGTTTATTTGTGGATTAGTTTTCTAACATGGCTTAAAAGTCGTGACGACGTAGCTGTAAAACAGGGGATTAAAATAAAAAGCAACATATACATAACACTAACAGTAATATAATTTGTGATATACATTTCCGTTTTGTTACCTTGTTGTTGTTGTTGTTTGTTTATTGTGGTTTTTTTTCTGTGTGTGAGCGATTATATTTCATCGTATTTTTTTACATACTAATAATGTCGCGGTGCATAAACTGTAGTTTGTGTATTACTTCAACGAAAACGTTCGAAAAGATTTGAACGGAGATGCGCAACGTAGCTAAAGGTAAATGGTTGTACTCACTCATTCCCGCTATTCATAGAACATATGAATAGCGGGATTTACAACATTATGAACATATAAAATCGTTTAATAGAAATATTATTTATTTTCAGCTCTGGCCAAATGCAGTTCAATTGGTTTCAGTGCTACAAGATGCTAAGACGGTTGTCAGATGATGGAAACAATGAATCTCTCGGTCATCGAGTAGGTATGCATTGGTTGGATGTGAGCACGCACTCTCTTAGAGGAAGGTACACTGTTAACTTAAGCAACACAGAATTAGGTACCAGTGAAAACATATAGTTTTATCATGGGATGTGAAAAATGAGGTGTGTATTATAAAAATTATTTTGAACACTTTTTGTTATATATGTTATGTAAGTAATTATCATTAATGTCATACTATTTTTTTACAGGTTATATTTCATCCACCTATTGCTTGCTACAATTGTTGGGGAAGAGCTAATCGGCATCTGGAAAGGAATGTAAGCAGAGTAGGCGGTTTTATGGAGAATAAGACTGGTGGTGATCTTACTCAAGAAGTGCCAACCCCACCTCCACTACATCAGCCACTAATTGAATACTTCACTTCTGAAATATTTGGTGTAACTGGAAGCATTATAGCCTTCCTCACTATAAGCGTGATGTAAATCTGTCAAGGATGCAACAGTGCAGTGCATCGATTCCACACTCCCACATATTCTATAACTATTAATTAAAGAATATAAAGCTATACACACCACTTAGTGCTAGAGTGTGTATCATTTATATACAAACAATTTGGTCCATCACAAATTGAAGACCTGATCTATTTGACCTCAAGACCGAGTGATGCATTTGATTTTCAAAATATAAATGGTATGTCAAATCACTTGTGTCATTATTTATGAAATTGTATGAAGTATAAAAAGAAACCTACAGCACACAAATATGAAAATCTATTGAGACTTTTTAATTGTGTGTTGTGATTGGTACATTTTAGATGTGTCAGGACCATATAAGGCAGTAAATAGTGATGCATGGAAAATGATGAAATTGTTTAACAATCAAGTGACATATTTTTTTAGGAATGGTGATGTTTTTATTCTTGATAGGGCATTTTGTGGTGCAATTACTAGAAATGGAAGCACAGCTATAAAGTCATAGAACCTGAAACAGTGGATAATGAAGAATATCAATTGACAACATTCCAAGCCAATAAAACCAGCTGCGTAACATTCTGAAGATGGGTAGTTGAAGTAGTAAATAGTATGTTTAAAAGAGGTTACAAAATATTTAGACAAGATTATTTCAATTGTGCTTCATAAATAATTCAATAATAATTGACATGAAAAAAATAATAAATGATTATAAATATAAACATTCGAATTTTATTATATACCTTAATCACAATTCCTATTTAAAGACCAGAATCTAGACTGGCCAGACACAGGCAGGCTGCAAGTCGTTACAAGCTGTTACAAGCTGTCTGTCAGCTACAGCAAAAAAGCCACAACTGTAAAGATATTCACACAACACAATAAATCTGTTTTATTGACTCTAGCTTTCTTACTACATTGATTGATTAAACGCAACTTGCAAGTCAACATTTCGAGTAGTAGTAGACTCCCAGCAGTGATGAATACACCCTGAGAGCTGCCTTTGTATGACACCTAAGCAAACACTTCAATGTTAGCTGTGCAAAAGTTTAAAAGTATTCTTCTAATAAAATTCGTCTAAGCCTTATCCTATAATTGTGTTGAAACTTACATTTTCTCTAGGCTATGGGTATTTTCTACCTGTAAACCTTATACTCTTAACTTTAGTTGAGAGTATAAACTTTATAATTGTAGATATCCTCAAAACGGAAAACCTAGAATATTATTCAGTTGCATTTTTTATTGTTTCTTGCCCTAACGATATTACGAGTATTGGCGTTTTTACGGTTAAATAAAAGGTAACAATTTAATTACAAACACCATAGAAGTATTGTGATTGTAATTAATGACTTATATCCGTCAAAAAATATTATTTAATAGAAAATAATCCATGTTTTTAGAATTCAATGCAAATCGTCTTTTCGCAACTTTGCTGATCAATAATAGCAGGCGCTTATTTTTTAAGTCTAATATCTTTATATTCGCACGGTGTTTTAAACTATTGTTTATATATATAAAAAGCCATTACAATGACGCATACGTGAGTATAAGTATCAATTGTGGGCGTGCATATTTATAAGTGGGGCATAGCTGCATACATTTTCTGGCATTGTCCTTTATCGTGCGACTAAATTACTATGTGAGCGACTAGAAATACAGAGAGGGCATCTTTTTGTATAAAAGACTAAAGAGCAGGGGGACAGGGGGGCGCAGCTCCCCAATAGGGGGCTCGGGGGCGAAACCCCGCGCCATCACAAAAGAAAATAGGCGACAAAATTGCCTTCTGTATGTTATGTTAGGTTTAGAGCATGACCATACGTATAGATCATACCTACTATTCTATGGGAACCTATACCACTGAAATAATATTATTAAGATCTTCCAATCTTTTAATTCTTAAATAGGTTCAAGGTGCGGCACAAACATGATTAATACACAACCCAACCTTTTCCCATACATTTTGAGATGAGGTTTGTAAAAATTTTAAAAATTAATATCTCGAAAACTAGCGTCGTCGAGAGGGGGGAGTGGTACAGGGGGTAACTCCCCTCCTCCTCTCGTTATTAATTTTCAAAAACTAATAACAATTGTTTTTAAATTTAACCAGAGTAAGTACTCTGCTCATTATGGTATTTTTCAAAGTGGTTTTTCTATTCAACAGAAAAGAATGAATGTTTATAAGTTACTGTTCTGTTGATTTATCGTCATTCGCAGTCAGTCGCTCACTTAGTGCCTAATACAATTAGCCAAATTAATTATTTTAGTCTCTCAAAATTTTCTAAAACTAAACTCGTTGAAATACTACCCTATCTTTTTTCACAAAAAGTGGACTCACCCGATCTGGTCCTAGATTTCTCATTTCACTATCAACTACACGAAGCTTAACACTTGATACCGCATATCCGACGGATTCGTAATCTTTATTAGAAGGGTCGCTCATAGTTGCCAATGGGCTCGTTTCAGTTAGTCCATATCCTTGATAGAACGAAACGTTTTCCTGAAAATTAGAAAGGGATATTCTTGATTATTTATTTGTCTTTATTATTTTTTTTTATTGACGCAACTGAATAAATTGTTTGAATAAGAACTTACCGGACATTTCGCAAGCAATTTATTGATGTCGGCTCGTGGTAACGGAGCTGCACCAGAAGTGATTTTGCTTACTGTATCGAAGTGCCTTTGTGTCACAAGCGAATTTGAACCCAAAAATAAAACTGAAAAGGTAATATAATTCATTGTGACAGCATTTATTTACAGATTTGTGTGCATTATATTTTTTTCTTTGTACGAGGTCGCTTTTTTTCTTTCTGCAGATGTCGTACGTATCAGCGATTAGCCCATAATAGGAGTATATTACAATAGCAACTCTGCGAAGAAATGGAAAACTCGGACTGGCCTACCATGTGATGCTGTAGGCAAATTTCATTCCGTTCTAGGAGAGACCCATGCCCGTTATAATAATAATCATCATCATTTATTTTCATAAAACAACTTTATACAATAGGTCAAAACTTAGTAGATTATTTTACACAATAAGTCAAACCTTTATAGTGAATTTTATTGCATATTTATTAAAATGCAAAGTACAGTCAGCAGCTCGTCAAGCTCGATATTTGCATTACAAAAACCGTCGCTATAACTTCTGACATAAGAGCGGTCTCAAGTTCAACTTGTACAGTCTGGCGTACTCCTGTATGTACATAAGGGCTCTAGTTACTGATCCGGTCCACTAAAGACATACTTATCCGTCAAAAGCAGTTATTTTAAAACTTAATAATTACCCATAGGTGGAGCCACGTAAAGTAGATTGATTCGATACTTCAATAATGCATTTAGGTAGTTTTCTGGTTGAAATTTCGGCAAAGTTACTATTTTAAGACCCGATGCCAATTTGTGCAGCATCAATATGGACAAGCCGTATGAATGGAACATCGGCAGAACAGCCATCGTGACATCTTGAATGGTTTCTAGAAAGTAACACAACATTAACTGCATTAGTATTAATAATTACATTTATGATTATAAATTGCATTCCACTATTCAGGTTAACGGATGAGATTACTAACCTGTAGTATATCTATGTTGCCTTATCTCAGTATTTAGTTGTTCTGCATTAGCATTTAAATTTGCATTCGTTAGTTCTACACCTTTTGGTAGTCCTGTAGTGCCACTGGAATATAATAAAAAGGCGACATCTTGTGCTGATCTATTAACTTCTTTTAGTATACTGCAATCTGTGTTATCGTCTTCGATAAGTTCTGATAATGATATAGTCTTTTCAGGTAGTGGTAGATTCATATTAATGGAAATTATAGGAATATCTTTCTTCGCCAATTTTAAAGCTTCTTTCACTACTTGAACAACATCATTGTGCGCGATCATTACTTTCACATCAGATAGTTCTATTTGCCTTTTAACTTCATCTGTAAAATTATGACATTGTATCACAAATTCTTGTGCCAAATTGTAGTGTATTCTAGCTTCTTTGTGAAAGATGGGGTAAAACTTATGATAAGTTTAGAAAAACTTAACTACTTTTTGAATAAATACAATTATCAACTTTATTGTTTTGATTTTCATAATATAAAGTTATTAACTAAATATAATCCTATTATATAAACTTTATAGTATAGTATACCTATTATATAGTTAGCAGGATGGTTCAGATTCGTTTGATAGATATCGGTAACGTATACAACTTGTTAATAAAATAACGGAAAAAATCAAACACACCAACTTATTATTTATATTAAAGAAATATATAAACTACTAGCTGTACCCGGCATGCGTTGTAAATGCCATTTTTTTTGCTAGCAACCCTAACGGGAGTCCCCAGAACACCCTACCAAAGTTTCATTACGATCTGATGAATGGTTTTGGAACGCATAGAGGACAAACATACATTATTAATTTTTATTTATATATATGAAAATCAATTTTTGCGAATTATTAACGAAGATTTTACTTGTTTTTGTATTAGTGCATATCTTGTAATTTTAAAACTCCATGGTCGCGCGCCTGCGAGTACGATGTTGCCGTCGAGCGCGCCGCCGATAAAAGGTAAAGACAATAGATTTAAGGCTAAGTCACATGTAGCGAGTACTCGCTGCGAGTTCGATCGCTGTGTGTGACAACCTACTCGCCGCTACTATAATCCACTCGCCGCGAGTGCGCTACTCGCGGCGAGTGAAACGTACGCGCGAGTCGTGGGACAAGGCACTCGCTGCTAGTCGTCATTCGCACACCGCGCCACTCGCGTCGTGACGTGTCATCGTGCGTATTAGTTCAAGTAATTCCTCAAATTTATCTTTCGATCTCAAATTTACCTGTGATGCCATTATCTAGATCGCAGAAGAATGAGTCTCTTTGGAATTGGATATCCAAAACCCAAGGACTTCAGGGCTATCCCACCCGGATCAGCAATTGTAACTTATGAGTAAACACAAACTAACTAACTTTGGACTAACTTTGTTTAAAGCAATCAAAACACATACACAGACAGCACATCAATGATCCTAAGGGTAAGTGCAGGGCCTCCAATATAAGATTACATAGATCACAAATTCATTCACTGGATGTATTTAAATACACATTACAATTTAATTACACAAACATCGTGAGGAAACCTGCACACACCTGTGAAGAAAGAATTTCTTTACAGGTTGTGTGTGAAGTTGACCAACCCGCACTTGGCCAGCGTGGTTGACTAAGGCCTAATCGCCCTAGTTTAGGGTAGGCTCGAGCCCCTCGGTGGGGATGTACGAGTATATGAGCTGTTGATGATGATGATTTAAATACAAGTATGAGCTCATTGTTAAATAGTTAACATTATCATTATGATTTTAATAGCATGTTTATAAATTATACTAATGAATATACACCATGGAAATACCCACAAATAAGTATTTTTAAAACATCTTACGAGCTGTGTAAATAGGATTAAATGTCGTTACTACTGCACCAGCTTCGAGAATACCAAATGAAGCAATTGCATATTCTGGTATATTTGGGGAAATTAGACCAACTATTTCCCCATCCCGAATATTAAACTTTTTTCGAAGATTTGCTGCGAGAATTTTTGATTTCTTGTATAGTTTTTCATAAGTATAACTTCTATCAGTTACCCCGCAAACCTGTGGAATGAAAGTACAGTATTAATAATAAGCTATAGCACCAATAAAATAACTTGCGAAATCCTTTTTTTCAAAGCTGACCCTTGTTTAGTATTAAATTCTTTAGTTTTATACCAGTAGATCTTATACAAGTACTACTTAAGTATACTGATATCGTCGGATATTCAATAGACAGCCGTAGACTCGGAAGCCCTATTAATTACTTAATATTTCTTCGTCATATCGGAAGTCAAAAACCCGAGCCCCTGGATAGTGATCCTTAGACACAAAACTATAGAAACTTTGAAAATATACAAAAAATCCTGATTTGTATCGTTCGTACTTTCGTTTCAAAATGGTGATCTAAGATGTTACGTATCTCGAACTTATCTCGAATCACAATTAATTCACATGTGTCTCTGTGGCTAGGTATATTAATATTCCAAAATAAATAAATCACTATCAAAATAAGCAAAATATTCATTTTTTGTTGAATTTAAATTACTTTTAGAATGTGTTTATGGGTTTTTTCTATCATTGACGTAATTATTGGTATCATACTTCGATTAAATAACTTTATGAGAATGGAATAATAATGTATAGCTAATCGAATCACTATTATCTTAAGATAATCCAATAATAGGCATCTTGACAAATAGTATCATTTGTATTTTTTTTTGTTTTAAATCAGCTGCGCGTTGCTTTGGGTTAGCAGTTAAAATATTATTTTTATACGTAATTTTTTTGAGTTATTATCATAGGCCTATTATATTTCATAAATCTTCTTTATATTTTTTATCTATCTCAGTTTTCTCGCTTCTTTAATAGAGTTTTAGTTCTTCCATAGATCTGGCAGAGTATGTCTACATACTGCTTCAATATGTTTGGTATGAATTCTGAATCGGTCTAGCTAGCTAACTACCACAATCCAACCAAAGTCTGTCGCCCTAATGTCGTATTTACATGGATCATTTCTGTTTTCATCTTCATTGAAGCAACTGAATCGAGTAATGTTAATATCAAAGTGAGTTAGTCCATGTGATTGTACAATCACTTTCAATCGAGTTAAAAGAATTGATCTTGCTCAATATCTTGACTATTGCCATTCAACGGTATTTACATTGCAAGAAGTTGAAGCAGAGTTGATCGTATCAACACAACAATAATTGAACGATTCCATCGATATTCATTCTTCATTGGTGCCATATTGCCACCCTCTCAATACGAAAGAATGGTTTTAAAATAGTAGAATGCAAGGGCACGTTTAAGCAGCATTATCATTCTCTTCTGTGTCTCTAAGCCAAAGTGAATCAATTTGGCTGAACCGCGTATATGGTAATATACTAGGCTGAGCCCGCAAACTATGTTTCGCCTTAAAAGTAACTAATACAAACTTTCAACCCCCTTAAGGGTTACACCAAGGGGGTAACCCTTAAGGGTGGAGTTTCGTAAAATCCGTTCTTAGCGGATGTCTACACCCTATAAGGAACCTACCTGCCAAATTTCAAGTTTGCAGGTGTTATAGTTTGTGAGATTTGGTGATTAATCAGTGAGTGGTATTTCACTTTTAGAAAATTGATATGATACGAGTATGCTCCGAAAATTGCTGGATAAATATCAAGGTAGGGAATAATAACAAGGTAGCGAGTAACGACCACTGTAAGTAATTCATGTAATGCAAATAATTCACAACAATTTATATTTCACGTTTTATAACAAAATGCAAATTCACAAATTGAAATGCAAATACTCCACTGAATGTCGTTCATGTAATGAAGTAAGTAATACATTTACGACTGAAAATGCATTAATATACAATTATATATACTCGTCAATGCTGACGGAACGTTCAGTGCATGGTGGTTTGCTGTTCATCGATTGATCGGCAATCATTATCAAACTGGATGACTTAATGAAGAAAAGCGGAATTTTGCTCATTTTCTCAAACATGCTCGGAAATGTAGGCATTATTGTAGTAAAAAGAAGACACAAAGTTTGTAATTCTTGGCTCATGCATTACTTTACCGGCCTAGGCCAGGAAATTAAGTATGAAAATTCATTTTTGGCCGCTGCTCCGATGTTTTTTAATTTATCTATAACTTGAATTATGTAACTTGTCATACAGCCAATTGCTACCACATTATAAAAATGCACTCTTAGAGCATATACAACGTGTCTCATATCTCCCCATAAAAATTATAATATTTAATTTTATTTAAGCTCCAGTTTTACGTCTCTCATTATTTCCTCGCAATTATTGAGAAAAGCACTAAATATACATACCTCGGCGGGAATAGGATTGCCGGACGAGTAATTATTGTCAAGCATTACTCGTCCGGCAATCCCTAACTTCCCGGCCTCTGCAGTAATGTACTATTGCACTTAGTATAGGTTGACTAATTCGACAAATATGCTACGATCGCTGAGACGGCGACGTAGGTAACAAAATGTTTAAACTCAAACTCAAAACACCAACTCAAAATTATTTATCCAATATAGACCTTTACAGGCACTTATTGACGTCAAACAAATTACAAGAATCTAATTAACCAACAAATTAATGAAACAAACTAAGGTAAGCAATGTATTATTTAAACCTTTTATGTAGATATACCCCAACCATAATTAAGGTGTATGCAAATACAAGTAAAATATAAAAAACAGTTGGCTACACCTATTCGGAAATTGGAAGTCATCTCGAGAAGGCAAGAACCTCGGAAGGTCAAATTTTATGCGTCCTCTTTCAAATTGCCAACATTACAATAATATAGTTACCGGCCAAGCGCGAGTCGGACTTGCCCATGAAGGGTTCCGTAGGATTTATGACGTATTAAAAAAACTACTTACTAGATCTCGTTCAAACCAATTTTCGGTGGAAGTTTGCATGGTAATGTACATCATATATTTTTTTTAGTTTTATCATTCTCTTATTTTAGAAGTTAAAGGGGGGACACACATTTTACCACTTTGGATGTGTCTCTCGCCCAAACGATTCAGTTTAGAAAAAAATGATATTAGAAACCTCAATATGATTTTGGAAGACCTATTCATAGATACTCCACACGTATGGGTTTGATGAAAAAAAAATTTGAGTTTCAGCTCTAAGTATGGGGAACCCCCAAAATTTATTGCTTTTTTCTATTTTTGTGTAATACTAATGCGGTTCACAGAATACATCTACTTACCAAGTTTCAACAGTGTAGTTCTTATAGTTTCGGAAAAAATGGCTGTGACATACGGACGGACAGACAGACAGACGTGACGAATCTACTATAAGGGTTTCGTTTTTTGCCATTTGGCTACGGAACCCTAAAAATCAATCAATCGAACAGAATTGCCCACTTATCGTCGATGAGATACAAAATCGCCCCCCAGATTGTTATACTATCAGGTTTGTTATTGTATCACTCCATGACAAGACACGAAAAAAAACATACGCGTCGAATAGAACCTCCAACTTATTTGAAATCGGTTAAAAGGTGGTCTGCCACGGCTTCGGAAAATATTTATGTGTGCTTTAGTATCGCCATAGACGAAAGACAGAAATAGTGATATATCATCTCACTTTGGAATGAAGTTAAAAACGATATACATTACTTATGACAAATTTGTGAGTAAAATTATGTGAAGTCTGCTTCCCTTTATACAGGGTGTCCCAGAAGCCGACGTCAAGCCGAAAGCAGGCGGTAGACTAACTCATATATGTTATCAGAAAAATATAAAAAAAAATCTAAGTCACCTATTTGAAAAAAAATCTAACATTTAAAAAAAATCGATATAATTTACACCCTGTGACGGTTTTTTCACTTTTGTTGCTACAAATCTTGACTTTTCTAAACATTTTCTTTTGTTTTGTAATCCTGAATAATGTTTCTGTATACTCTAATCTAAAATTTAAAGCCAGCTGCTCCAAATTAGAAGAATATGCCATTTTTATCTAAATTAAATATTCAAAATTAATTTTTCACATAGCTTTTAAGCTGTACTGAAAAAAAATGTACTATGCGAGTTTGGCAAGTAACTGCAAAAGTTGGCGCATTCAATAAGGATTCCAAAATGGTATGATACTTGGTAGATAATTTCTACGATTGCAGACAATATTTTTTTAACAAAAACAGGCAGTTTTGAACAAATTTTTCTTACGTACTTAAAATTTATTCTAATGTACCCATGGTTTGTTTGAGTGAGACCGGGAGAGTCATTTTACGAAGTGTGAGAGAAACAGATAGTGACGCTAACGTGACAGAGACGGCGAGTCTCACATCCACTTCGTAAAATGACTATTTTACGAAGTGGAAGTGAGACAGATAGTGACGCCAATTATTCGCTAACGCACAAACAATACACATCAGTACGTTTCGCTCCTTCGCTTACTGCGCATCTTTTTGTATTCGTTCGTGTTGATTTCGTGCTTACCACTTTCTGCTTCGTTTATTGGACTTGATTGCTTGTGATTTGGATTCGGAATGTTTAGTTTCTCTACCGACGACCTTTGCTTTGCTCCGGACTACTTATCGTTGATTGTGTAATTGTGTAGTGAGTGCCACCATATCTGCGTACACGACACAAGAATACGCCAACATGCATTTAATTTATGGGGAATGTAGATGCAATGCCAACGCTGCAGCTAGACTTAATCGTGAGAGGTACCCAAATGCAGCTCGTTTTCCGGATCATCGAGTCTTTACAAATGTGCACCGATTACTCTTCTCAGAGGGCCGCCTGCCGAACCAAGTACATAGTGAAAGAAGATTTCGTCCCCCTTATGAGGACGTTGTACTAGACATTGTCGAAGAAGATCGGAGTATATTTCTGTACGTGGAATAGAGAGAAGCACAGGAGTACCCAAAAGTACAGCCCATCGGATTTTGCAAAGAAATCAGCTACACCCGTACCACGTACAGCGAGTACAAAGTCTACTACCCCGGAACCATCGACCCCGTGTTGCTTTTTGTCAAACAATGCTACAAAAACACAGAGAAGATCCGCGATTCTTCGAAAAAATTTTGTGGTCAGATGAGTCGACATTTAAAAAAGATGGTTACATGAACCTACACAATTTACACGAGTGGCATATCGAAAATCCTCATTTGATGAGGCAAGATAGATCACAATATCGATTTAAAGTGAATATGTGGACCGGAATTTTAAATGGACAAATAATAGGTCCTTTTGTGCTTGACGCCTTGACTGGTGAAGTTTATTTACATTTTTTACAAAATGATTTACCATTTAGAGGTTATTGTCTCTATATCGGAAGGTGGTGGGTGATCCCCAATAAATAATTGCGTGTTCTAATTTATTACATTTTATTTCAGGTTGCTCGAGCACCCAGTAACTCCCGCGCGACTCGGGACAAGGGCGATACAATACTGTCTTATTCTATTCCCGTGTGGCGTGTTTGCAGCGTCGACAAAACTGCACACACACGCCTACATATACTCCCCCCTTTAAAAATAAGGGATGAGAAAAAAAAAAAAAATCATATTATCAGTAAATGAACAATGTTTGACAATATAATCTAACAATGTATGAGCTAAATGCTATTGTTACAATAGGTAATTCTTCATATAGCAACTGGACGCTCGTAATGTAAACAAGTTTATCGGATTACATTCCGCTTACTGAACGGTTACATGCTGAAGTTACTTTTGCGAAACAATGTTGCGACTTATTTAAGCTTAATACTATATATGTAATAAAGTTATGACGAGCAATAAATGTTTTTATTCACCAAACGTTTAAACGAACTTACTTACTAACACTGCTTAACTAACACTTTTTTTTTAACATACTAACTAACTATGCATATCCCGAAGGTACAGTTTCCGCCGTAGCCGTTGTACTGTTGTTCGTGTTTGGCACATTGTAGATGTTGACAGGATGTTGGCGAAACTGTGCCGTCGGTAACATTGTTGTTGGTGTCGCTTGTTTGCGTAACCAATTTTTTAAACTCTTACAAGTTCGAGTCCATACCAGGTATATAATTATTATAGTCAATAGGCTGGCTATGGCAATAAGCCACATACTTAGTTGGTTGTAATTTTCCTCGGCTTTGTTTGCTATTCCATTTTGCTGTGTTAGGACGAGTTGCTCCTTATTTTGGTAATTGCCCATTATAAGGGTTTGACTACTTTCACTTTTTAATACTATAAAAATAATGTAGTAACTTGCACTGATCGCGCTTAAATGATCTTTAACGCCGTGTGTTCGGACATTTAAACTATTCTAGATGTAAGTACCTAGCGAAAAATTGCTAACCTAATCTTAACTAAATTACTAATGATAATCTTAATTATTACTTATCTAAATATTTTCTTAAACTACGTGTCCTCATTATTAATTCGAAAAACGTGGAGGAGGTTTAATTACACGTCCACTGCGCGTTTTTCGAATATGCGGCGTTGCATTCTGTGTAGGCGACGACGACGTTGGAGGTGGCACACCTGCGGGCGCGTCTCGAGCTGCGTCAGCAGGCGCCAGCCCAACATCGTTGTCTCGCTCTAACAAAATGTACGCTGGTTTTAATCTATCCAGCGAAATTGATACTTGCTTATCGTAGACCTGAATGACGTAAACCTTTGGACCTCGTTTAATAACACGGTAAGGTCCGTTATATGGGGGTTTCAAAGGTGTACGTACTGTATCGTCTCTAACAAAAACGAAATCGCATTTTTGTAAATCGGGATGAATGAAAAATGTTCGTGAATTACTATGCGACTTATTAACCGGCTTGAGTTTACTAATCGAGTCACGAATTTTACTGACTAAATTGCTAGAGTAAGTATCAGTAGTTCTACCAAATTTTGATGTGTCATTAAAATCTCCGGGCAAACGTAAGTTGCGCCCGTACGTTAGTTCTGCGGTGCTGGTGCCTGTGTCACTGCGTCCAGCAGCTCTAAGACCTAATAGAACTATAGGCAACTCATCTACCCATGTACTATCGCAAGACAATAGGCGTGCCGAAAGTGCTGCTTTCAACGAGCGATGCCAACGTTCGACAGCGCCGTTACTTTGTGGGTGATAAGCTGTCGTACGAATTTTACGTATGCCTAATAGTTTAACTAACTCGGTGAACAGTGTGCTTTCAAATTGACGACCTTGGTCACTGGTCAACTTAATTGGACAACCATAGCGGCAAATCCACTCTTTGAAAATAACTTTGGCGACTGTGTCAGCTGATATATCACAGACTGGGATAGCTTCCGGCCATCGCGTGAGTCTGTCGATCATCGTAACGCAGTATCGAAAACCATCTGGCGATGTCGGTAATGGGCCTACAATGTCGACGTGAATGTGTTCGAATCGACCTGCAGTTTCAAATTGACCCAAATTTGCAACTGTGTGTCGAGTAACCTTTGCACGCTGACATTGCACGCACGTCTTTGCCCACTGTGTTATATCATGATTCATGCCATACCAAAAGAATTTCGAAGTAATCATTTTTTTGTACTTCGGATACCGGGATTTTAAGTTAATTTTGCTATTGTTATCCAATAAAGTTCGTTTCAAGTATTCGTCATCTTTCTGTGCGTCTGCTAATTCATCATAATTAAGCGATGTCGGGCAGAACACTGTTTCGATGCGCGATAAGGCATCAGCCACACTGTTATCAATACCACTAACGTATCTTATGTCGGTTGTGAATTCGCTTATGAATGAGAGTTGTCTCGAACGTCTTGGTATCTCATTTTCGATTTTAGAAAATTTTGTGAACGCGAAGGTTAAGGGTTTATGGTCAGTATAAACTACCAACTTTCGGCCTTCAAACAATTTTCTAAAATGTTTAATAGCTAAGTGGATTGCCAATAATTCACGGTCATATGTGGCGTACTTTTGTTGACTTTGCGTTAATTTTTTTGACATGTAACCTAATGGCTTCCAGACGTTTTGTGTTTTCTGCTGTAAGACTGCGCCTACGCTAGTGTTCGAAGCATCTGTCATGAGAGCGAGTTCGGCATTCGATTCCGGGTGCGACAACGTAGCGGCCTGTTGAAGACCTGCCTTACATTGTTCGTACGCATCGTTTGCGCGTTCCGTCCAAACAATAGGTGTTTTGTCGCTCTTCTTAGAACTCGATAAATATACATTTAATTCGGCAAGATAAGAAATAGCGTTTGGCATGTTAGAGCGATAAAAATTTACCATTCCTAAGAAGCGTCTCATCTCTAACACAGTTTTAGGCTTCGGATAATCAATAATAGCTTGAACTTTTTCTTTAAGTGGTTTTATGCCATCGGTGGTGACTTCGTAGCCTAAGAAGTTGAGCTTATTTTGACCAAAACAACATTTCGACAAGTTAATTGTGATATTAAATTTTTTAAATCTGTTTAATAATATTTTTAAGTGCTCGCGATGCTGGATTTCGTTTCGTTTTTTATTTATATCTAGTTTGGAAAAAATATTTTTATTGGCTAAAATAAATGTAAAATCTTGCATGCGAGGGATTGGATATCTGTCGGGCTTTGTTATCGCGTTTAGCTGGCGATAGTCACCACATGGTCGGATGTCTCCATTTTTCTTTGGGACAATATGTAGTGGACTAGCCCATGGACTTTTCGAAGGTCGACAGATGCCCAATTCCTGCATCAAGCGAAATTCTTCTTTAACTTTTTTGTACCGATCGGGTGGCAAAGGTCTCGGTCGCGCGTGCACTGGAGGTCCCTTGGTATCTATATAATGCATAATATTATGATTAGGAATTTCCGTGAATGACATTGGTCTCGTAATCTCCGGATACAATGATAATAGGTCATAGTATGGGTGTTGTTGATTAATAGACTTAACAGAGGGTTGATTCATAGTGGCAATTTGTGTTATCACATTCAATTGCGTAACACGGTCGATTAATTTTTTTGAACTAACATCAACTAAAATTTTATGGTGAGCTAAAAAATCTGCTCCCAGGATTGGCTGTTTAACGTCTGCGACTATGAATTCCCATCTGTAAGGTCTACGTAGCTTTATGTTAAGAACCAGTGTTTTGGTGCCATAGGTTTTAATTTCCGTGCCATTAGCAGCGTAGAGTTTATAGTCGTCACTTACGTTTTGACGTTGCTTTCTTGTTGCTGGCAGTACGGAGACATTGGCTCCCGTGTCAATTAAAAAGGTAAGTCCTGAGTTGTCATCGGTAACGCTAAGTCGGTGGGAAGGTAAGATGGCACACGTATCCACCACAGCATGTGCCTTCGCCTTCAGTTTTCCGACTTCTTCCAGGCGCAGGGCTTCGTGCACTTACGTGCATTTTCTCGGAACCGATGGTGATAGAAGCACAGCCAAGAATCGGGCTTCTTCTTGTTTCGGGAAGAACTGCGATGAGAGCTCTGATTGGTTGGGGCGGATCGTGCTCTGCCACTTCGACGAAAGGATCTTCCCCGTGATCGAGATCTGTAGAGTTGTATGTCACGCAAATGGGCGTTGATTTTCGCGATCTCTGCCATGATCGGGGCTATATCACTGGTGCGCTGGTCTATGGCGGCAACGTGAGTTAGCTTCGTCACCTCGGCTACCTTGTCTGCTACTACAGCTAAGCTCTCCAGGTCCTCACCGTCGGCTACTGCAAGCACAGCTCGTACTTGGCCAGGTAGGCGGTTTTGCCAAAGTACGCGCAATGTGGCATCCGGAAACTTGTCTGCGCCGAGTTCACGCATGCGGCGGAGTAATTGGGATGGTTTCTGATCTCCCAATTCTAACTCACTTATTAATTTTTCGATCTGGCGGTTGTGTGACTCCTCATAGATCAGTAATAAGCGATTTTTCAGCGAGTCATACTTTCCGGTGGTTGGAGGATTAATAAGAATGTCTGTCACCTGAGCAATGACATCCTTGCTGAGTTTAGCTATGATGAGGTCGAACTTGGCTTCATCGCTAAGCCGTTGCGGGGCAAGTATGGCTTCAGTGCGTATGAACCACACCCTAGGCTGGTCTGTCCAGAAGTCTGCGAGTCTGTTCGAGATGGCCACAGAGTCTATTGTAGCGGGTGCGATATCTTCAGTCGCTGCAGGTATGTCCGCGCGTTGCACTGGGCTCGGCGAGGGTTGTGGGCTCCGACGAGCCTGGTCCACCGGGCCACTAGGGGGTTTTCCCGGCAGCATCGTGGTAGCGAACTGTCACTGACGCGTTATACTTTTCTTCACGCTGGCCAATAGTTCCGTCGCGTCAATTGTTACATCAAAACACGTAGGCTTTCACATCACGTCGTCACGTTCATCACGTTGACTTTCACATTACGTCGGCTTTTAGATCACGTCGGGGTCACCACTTTAGAGGTTATTGTCTCTATATCGGAAGGTGGTGGGTGATCCCCAATAAATAATTGCGTGTTCTAATTTATTACATTTTATCGACAAAACTGCACACACACGCCTACAACCAAATCTACTGGAAGATGTGCCACTTAACATTCTAAGAGATATGTGGTTTCAACAAGATGGTTGCCCAGCTCACTGCCAGCCAGCTCAGTAAGAGAATATCTCGATGAGGAATACCCAGGCAGATGGATAGGACGATCTGGTACTATCTCGTGGCCAGCCCGTTCCCCAAATTTAAATCCATTAGATTTCTTTTACTGGGGAGCGGTGAAAGAAAAAGTTTACGCAAAGCCAATCGAAACTGTGACTGACCTACGGCAAAGAATAATAGGAGCAAATGATTTTGTTAATAATGGAAGATTCGCCCGCTTGATAGCCAGATCTTTTTTAAGAAGATGTCGAGCCTGCATTAGAGCTGAAGGAAGACAGTTTGAACACCTGTTGTAAATCTTGACTTGACAATTTTTGTGTATTTAATTTATTTCACAATCTGTCTCTCTCACACTTCGTAAAATGACTCTCTAGGTCTCACTCAAACTAGAATGTTAAAGTTACGGCCTTAAAGCAAACCATGGGTACATTAGAATAAATTTTAAGTACGTAAGAAAAATTTGTTCAAAACTGCCTGTTTTTGGAAAAAAAATATTGTCTGCAATCGTAGAAATTATCTACCAAGTATCATACCATTTTGGAATCCTTATTGAATGCGCCAACTTTTGCAGTTACATGCCAAACTCGCATAGTACATTTTTTTTTCAGTACAGCTTGTTAAAGCTATGCGAAAAATTAATTTTGAATATTTAATTTAGATAAAAATGGCATATTCTTCTAATTTGGAGCAGCTGGCTTTAAATTTTAGATTAGAGTATACAGAAACATTATTCAGGATTACAAAACAAAAGAAAATGTTTAGAAAAGTCAAGAATTGTAGCAACAACAGTGAAAAAACCGTCACAGGGTGTAAATTTTATCTTTTTTTTTTAATGCTAGATTTTTTTTAAATAGGTGACTTAGATTTTTTTTTATTTTTTTGATAACATATATGAGTTAGTTTATCACCTGCTTTCGGCTTGACGTCGGCTTCTGGGACAGCCTGTATGTCTGTGGTTAAAAAGATAACTTTGGCCTCTACTACTGTAGTATTATATAATCTGTGCCTCTACAAAAATCCTCCTTGCTGATTCTGTTGCGCACTATGTACATAACGATATGACCGTTTATATGTCATATTTTCGCATATTATGCGATTTCACGGGGGAATATAAATCTTAATCTGAAAACCGTAAATATTATGTACTTTATTTATACATCATACGTACACAAACTTTATTGCATAGCACATGTAGCGACTACATAAGTGCACGTATGTAGATTAAGCACACCTTTAGATAAATTAAGATGATAACTTAAGGCAGCAATCTGCACGCGCCATATTAGTATATAAGCGCTAGTTTTACTTAAATAAATCAGACTATAACAACACCTGAGTCTCATTATATCCGTTGCCAAATATATTGGCAAAGTGGTGACCCACGACTACGCTACGACGCTCGCTCCACAGTAGACCTCGCAACAAGAAAATAAACAACATGAACCAACCAACTTGCAAATCGAGCTGCGGCCGACAAGAAACACTGGAAGTAGCGGCTGGCACCACAATTTTATCCCGCATTCCGGAATTTTGGAGGGATCAACCTAGATTATGGTTTACACAACTGGAAGCTATATTGGCACCACAAAAACAAGGCGACGATTATAAGTATTTTGCGGTTATAGCGAAGCTATCTAAGGAAGAAATACTACAGGTTAGTGACCTTATTAGCTCCCCACCATCCACAGAAAAGTATAAGACCATCAGGGAACGCTTGATAAATTGCTATGAGGAATCAGAACAGCGTCAATTTCAAAAATTATTGTCTGAAATGGACCTCGGCGATCAAAAGCCATCTCAACTTCTACGCAAGATGCAAGTTCTCGGAAAAGGAAAAATTGGTGACGAAACTATCAAACTTCTATGGTTGAGACTTTTACCACCATCAGTTACCACAGTCCTAGCTGTCACAGAAGACATAGATATCGACAAGATGAGCCAGATCGCCGACAAAATTATAACAAATTCAAAACTTACCGAGGTATCAGTTGTAAACGAAAATATAAACAAAACCGACGAAGGCGCAATGACATACGTATTAGCACAGTTAGCAAAAATACAATTGGAACTAAGTGCAATTCAGCGCGATCGCAGAGACTATCAACGCAGCACTCAGAGTTATTATAATCGTCAGCATTTCCCATCGAGGTCAAATTCAAGAGCAAGCAGTCGGGAAAGAAAATACTATTGTTTCTATCACGATAAATTCGGAAACTATGCAAGAAAATGTATCAAACCATGTGATTTTAAACAAAAATTTAAATCAAGGGACCAGGGAAACTATTTAAAGCACAGACTACGGCGGGTCTCTGTGCTACTCACCCGTCCAACCGCCTCACTCTTACCGACCGAAAAAGTGGTATGAGATTTTTGATTGACACGGGCGCAAATGTTTCAGTCATTGGCAAACCACAGAGACATTCTTATATACAAAATGAACAATACACGCTCTATGCCGCTAATGGCACAAAAATCAAGACTTATGGTGAAAAAACACTTACCTTAAACTTGGGACTACGAAGACGTTTTTCATGGAATTTCATTATTGCCGATGTGACGCAACCAATTATTGGAGCAGATTTTTTAGAGCATTATAAGCTATTAGTCGACATAGCGGGTCGGAAACTTATTGACAGGGTAACTGAGCTGACAACGCCTGCAACCCTGATCAAATCGACGCAGCAAACAATTCGTACTATTGACGTCAGTATGAACCCACGCATTACTCAACTCTTAAAAAAATATGAGGATATTACGAAACTTTCCTCCCTGCGCACTCCTCCAAAACACAAGATTGAGCATCATATTATTACTAAAGGACCGCCGGTATCAGCACGTGCAAGACCATTTTTGTTCTCGAGTGTACGACCGTAGAATATTGACAGATACTGAAATTAACAGTTGCCTCACTAAGTAATTTCTTTCAGATTATTCATTAATTATATCTTATTCGTCATATTACAATAAATAAAAAAAAATAGATACACAATAATCTAATATATAAAAATCTCGTGTCACAGTATTTGTTATCGAACTCCTCCGAATTTTGATTGGGCTTCGGGATCGGCTTGACCGATTTTTTTTTGTGTATATTTAGTAGGTATAGGAATAGGTAGCTAGCTAACTAGGTAATAAGGGTGAGGGCCACCCTCAAGATTATTTGAAACCATTATTATGGCGTAACGTTAGTTCGCGGGCACAGAATTTCTCGTACTTATATTGTTTGTTGGATTTTAATATATTGTCAATATCGCAAATTTATACTAATTTTGACCGCCTCCATGTTCTAGTGTTCGAGACCACCGGGTGTTGACCTGAAGGTATAGTGTATGCTTCCCCATTGGGGTAGGAGGTTTTCTACTTGGTTTGGTTGATGGTAGGGCTTCTGAGTTCACCTAGCTAACTAATTAGGTACCGTCTTACCTAAGTATGTCGCCATATCAACGTAAATAGCATTCTTGTGTTCCGACAATTAAAGGTATGTTAGTCCGTTCCTCAGTTGTTGATGAAGCTTTTGTTAAACAAAATCTTATCACATGGAAGTTTATTTATATGGTGATAATAAGATTTTTACAGGCCTTTTTACACTTTTTACAGTACCTACATAGGTTTACATCTACAGTTATCTCTACAGAATTATTCCTGGGGGCCAATCGCGCTAATTTACAGTTCGAACCAACCGCTGAGGTTCAATTCCAATCCAGTTCTAATTTAATTACAATTCAACTTTGGACAAAATTGGTATTGCGCTAATTTCTACATGAGAGTTGAACCGCAAGCGAAGCTGGATCGCATTAGGAAGAGATAACACGGAGAGAGAGAGAGAGAGAGAACAGCAAAGTACCGAAAAATGCCAACCTTCAATCCAAAAAAGTAGCGTCGCATGAACTTTTTATTTTGACAGCGGTTGCGTTCCAACTTCAATCGGGTTGCGTTCCAATCTCCTGTCAAATCACTACCGCGATACGAAATGTCATAACAGTTGTAGTTCAGTCGTAGTTCAATTCCAATCCAACTGCATTTATTATCGCGATTGGCCTCCTGAGGGGCAATCGCACTATTTACCAACGTTTGAACCAAAACCAAAACGTTACCGTTCCCATATGTTTTGACATCTGACAGCTGTCAAGGTGTTGTCAAAATGTATGGGAACGGAAACGTTTCTGATTTGGTGGAAACGTTATAATTAGTGCGATTGGCCCCCTGATCATTTCTTCACACTGTCCTATATTTATTTCATTGTACTGTATTTGTTATTGCCTTGGTGGCGCTGTGGACTCGGCACTTGCCTTCCAATCGGGAGGTCCGGGGTTCGAAACGGCCATGTACTAATGTCAGCCAATGTGTTTTTCGTTTTTCGAATTGCATGTGTACAGCCGGCTTCAAAATTAGATAAACATTTTAGTACCATGTCACACCAACTATTAACAATGCAATATAGGTGTAATGTAACCATACTAAATATAAGGAATAGTTAATAATCTGCTAAAAATGCTTATCTAGGTACTTTTGAAGCCGGCTGTTCATTTGTCTGACGATCCTACAGTGAATGAAAACATCGTAAGATAACCTGCATACAGCGAAGAAATTCAAAGGTGTATGTGAAGTCGACCAATCCGCACTAGGCCAGCGTTGACTTAGGCCTAAACACCTACCGTATGCACTAGGGTAGGCTCAAGCCCCTCTTTGGGGACGTATATGAGCTGTTATAATGACTGTATTTATTTAGCATTAGAAAATACTTTGCTAATAATACCTACAGCTTTTTTGATTTAACCAAAGACATTCAAGTAGGTACTACTCGTATTATTTAACGATCCCATACTGAAATACTATATAAATAAACATCCTTACCATTATACTATTCTTATAATATTATCCTTATACTTACACACATTTTTATTCTATTTAAAGAAACATTATTTAATTATAATTCAAGCTCAATAATCCGCCTACCATACGATATAGCATTTTTATGCTAACACATTGGAACCAAAAAGAGCCGGATCTTCCAAAGTACAGTTACAACCGTTTCAGGTAATAATAACATAAATATGTAAATAGACTACGTTATCAGGATATAACATTTTGTATTTAATCCACTGCGAAGAATTAGAATTATGACTTTTACTTTTTTCTTTTAAATAAGATTGTTAAAAAGATAGAAACAATGCGCATATTATTTTTATTAGAAAACAGTTATACAAAAAGTGTATTTTTATATTTTGTATTAGCGTTGTTAAATATTTATTTATCAACCGTTAAATTTAACTAATAAAAAAATAACACATACATTCGATAATATTATTTACCATATTAAATAAAAACATTCGTTCAAGTTGATTTTATTGATAATTTTATTAGTTGATATAAGCAACTAATAAAATTATCATGACGAATAATTTTAATCACAGGCTGAACATAAAAATCTTGACCGCCACAGTGCTAATAAATGATTTTTGAAAGAGGGAATAGATAAGGTTTCTTTAAAGGTTTTATTTCCTCATGAATCTGAAAATATGTCTGTCTATAATATTATACGTAATCTGGTTAAGTCTACAGATCATAGTAATAGACATCTCTGCTCTGGCACTACAAGAGTTTATCAATACAACAATATTCATGTAGGGATACACCATTGGATACACCGATAATAATTTTAGTACTTACTATTGATCCTAAACTATTGTCTAAGGATACAAAGTTGTACCAATTGAACCATCAATGGTACAATAAAATTGGTATAGAGGCAATTTTTTGATGCTGACATTTCTTATCATGGAAATTTTTGCACCTAGTTGTCGGACATTATTATTTTTTTCAAGAATCCTTACTTCCTTACTTAAATAATAATTTATCGTAAATGCGACAGTTTCTCTATCTGTCTGTGTTACGCAATCACGCCTAAACTACTGTACCGATTTAAACGAAATTTGGTACAGAAATAATCTAAAGCCTGAGAAAGGGCATAGGCTACTTTTTAATACGAAAAAAGGGCTGAAAAAGGCTGAAATAGGGGAAGAAAGTTTGTATGAAAATTACGTCATTTTTGAAGCTAGAAGCTTGAAACTCATTTATTAGGCTTTTGATTATGATATAAATAAATAAGTAATTTAAAGTTTGTATAAATTTAACACTAAAGGGGGTAAAAATAGAGGATAAATATTTTTGTGTAATTACGTCGGCACGAAAGCTGACGGCCCAGAAAATAAAAATATTGAAGTGATACAGAGAAATACGGAGTCATTACAAAATGTAAAATTGAAATTAATGCAAGTAAGAAACTAAATGCGTAAGTAACTCTCTCTGTCTGTGTTGGTGCCAAATTTCAAGTAACTACTTATATTAACTAATTGTTCTTATATTTTTTGAGACTTTCAAGGTAATCATTGTTTGTCACCGGCTTCAATATAAAACTGTGGTGTTGCATGTATTCTTATATAATTTATGACTATTTGGTATTTTTGAAGTCTTTCTATCTTTTTAGTTAAGTTAATAAATGCGTATTAGTATTTGAGCCAAGGTATTACCAGAATAACTTAAAATAAAACGTCTTTCTTTCTAAACAGCTTTGAAATAATTATTCCCTAATTTACCAGAAACCTCAGCTCAACCATCAGCTCAGTAACATAACATGATGACTACCAGACGCAAATACCTGAATATCTTAAGACTAGCTTTTGCCCGCGGCTTCGCACGCGTAGACTAATACCATATTTTAACAGTATGTAGAGAAAAGTAAAAAATAATGATGATAAAAATAATGTAATGTGAAAGTGTTTCTTAGGACAGACTTATACTTACTAACTTTATCATCAATACGCTCAATCCTTGTATCGTCCTTATCCCTTCACTATTTTTGTGTTTATCCATGACTAATAATATGTTACCATCATAATAAGTAAGTAATTAATTTAAAGTATTTCCTTATAAACAACATTTTTAACAATTTTGGACGTCGGGGCCAATATCACCAGACTATACGATGAGCTTTAACACGTGAACACGCTACATAGGTAATGACTGCACAGTATAAAGTATATATGTGCAAAATTTCAAGTCTCTAGACGATTTTATTACTCCCATGACTTCATCCCCCTTTTCACCCTCATGGGGGTGAAATCATCAAAATCGCTGAGACACGTGTAAATTATTTTTTAATCTTCGGCCTAAAAATATGAAGATCCTGACTTTAAAACTGACGGGATTTTCATACAAACTTTCATCCCCTATTTCACCCCCTCAAGGGTGGAATTTTCAAAAATCCCTTCTTAATGCTCATCTACACTACCAAAGGGCTTCAGCCGTTTGGGCTGTGCGTTGATGGTCAGTGAGTGAATGAATGAGTCAGTCACTTTCTTCTTTTATATGTTTAGGTAGAAGATACATGAAGCACGTTGGACGTGCCTATGAACTTTCAGGGTTTCCCTCGATTTGCACGGGATTCAATCATCTGATCCTGACATGGTGACAATGGGATCACCTCGGGAGTGTACTTTTTAACCGACTTCAAAAAAGGAGGAGGTTATCAATTCGGTTGTATTTTTTCTTTATGTTTGTTACCTCATAACTCCGTCAATTTTAAACCGATTTCCAAAAAATTCTTTTTGCATTTGATAGAGTATACTGCAAGGGTGGTCCCATGGTCACCAAAGTCAGGATCTGATGATGGGATCCCATAGAAAATCGAGGAAACAATTAGGGTTTCTTCCACTAAAAAGATTTCATTCACTAAAAAGTTAAAATTAATTTTTTTTTACAAAAAATAGAACCGACTTCAAAAACACTGAAAACTTAAAAATAATATAAGAATAGGTACAGACAACATCACACTTCTATATTGAAGTCGGTGACAAATTTTAACACTTTCTAGACCATCGTTTGGCGCCGATTTCAATATAGAAGTGTGATGTTGACTGTATCTATTCTTATATTATTTTTAAGTTTTCAGTGTTTTTGAAGTCGGTTCTATTTTTAAAAAAAATTAAATTTAACTTTTTAGTGAACTTAGTGAATTTTTTGTAAAAAAAAATTTCGATTATAAACAGAATTTTGAAAATCGATCTACAATTTTATTAACGGAGTAATCGATGAACATACATAAAAAAAGAAAATAGATACAGACGAACATAGAACCTCCTCCTTTTTCAAGGTCGGTTAAAAACTTAAAAACGTCGTGTTTATAAATGTTCTCAAATAAGCTATTTGGAGTAAAATACTACAAATAGCTTATTTTAATATATGTATGTTTTTTATGTGCAGAATAATTAACCTAATAAATTAAAAATGCCGCCAAAAGTCACTATTCACATCTAGTATTTAATTGTGTTTTGATGGCGTTTTAATTAAACTGCTTTTGTCACTTTTAAACGATTTTGTGGTGCTATTTATTCGTACTACAATTTCTTAATAAGACATTAGGTAGTGACAAATGTTGTAATTAGTTATCGTTTAACTAACAATAAATGTCTCAAGATTATTCTTTTGTCTATTGAAGTGTTATTATATACGAATCTATACTAATATGAAGAGGAAAGATTTGATTGTTTGTTTGCATTAAATAGGCTCCGCAACTACTGGACCGATTAGATAAATTCTTTCACATTTAGAATCCTACATTATCCCTGATGAACATAGGCAAAATTATTTTTTCTATGGGAAAATATAAATATAATTCCCACGGGAAAACAAAAATTACGCGGAGGAAGCTGCGAGCGGTAAGCCCGTAGCGAACAAGGTAGGGTAGATTAGCCTGTTTTCGACCAATTAGTGGAGTTGCCAACTTTGGGAATAAAAATATGTGTGTTCTGACATGTATTTTGTATCAAAATAAATTGTGGTAACTCCTCATATAGTCTATTTTTAATAATTATATATTTTATAATAGTCAAATTAACCGTTTTTTTTATTATTAAATCCAAGCGTCAAATTGCCGATTTTACCAGTTTTCGACCAAAAATTCTAGTTTTCGTCCATCTGTTGACCAGTTTTCGACCAATTAATTAAGAAAGATTTTTATGAATAAAAGTATGATAGAATATATATTTTTTTTTAAATAAAAATACAAATATAATCAGCTTTTAATATTTATTAAGGCTGTGTCTATTTGAACCCGGGTCCTAATCATCATCATCGACCTACACTCGTCCACTGCTGGACATATGTCTCCCCTAATGCACGCTACCGCTCCCGATCTTCGGCTACTCTCATCCAGCCCACTCCAGCAGGGCGTCCCACACTACGTTTACCGAGTCGCGGTCTCCACTCAAGCACCTTACGACTCCAACGGCCGTCAGTTCTGCGGCTCATTAGGCCAGCCCACTGCCATTTCAGTTTACTAATTCGGTGGGCTATGTCGGTGACTTTGGTTCTCTGACGGATCACATCATTTCTGATACCTTTCCATAGCACGCTTAGTTACTTTAAATTGGTGGACTAGTCGAGCCGTGAGTATCCACGTCTCGGTACCTACTGTATGTCATGACTGGAAGGACGCACTGGTCGAAGACTTTCGACTTAAGACACTGAGAAATGGGTGACGAGAATACATGTCAAAGCTTACGAAATGCTGCCCAGCCCAACCGAATTCTTCTGTTGGCTTCCCTCTCGAAGTTGTTTCTGCCTAGTTGAAGAGTTTGCCCTAGGTACACATATTCCTGTACAACTTCGAGAGATACTCCATTTACTACAACCTGTCCCTGATCAACGAGCTCGTTGAACATGACCTTGGTTTTATCCAAGTTTATCCAGAGACCGATGCGTTCGGAAGACTCAACCAGGCTATTCACCATCTCTTGTAAGTCTTGCAGAGTTTCAGCCATAATGACGATATCGTCCGCGAATCGTAAGTGTGAGATGCACTCGCCGTTTATATTAATGCCACGTCCTGTCCAGTTGAGCGTTCCGAATACATCCTGCAGCGCAGCGGAGAAAAGAGTTTCGGTGATATTACATCCCCCGGCCTCACACCACGTCACAGAAGGATAGGCTCAGTTTGACCATTCTGGACAACGACGAACATATAAGCAGCGTCATACAAACATCTCAGCATTTCGATATATCGCCAATCAACTTGGCACCTCTGCAAAGACTCTAGAACAGACCAGGTCTCGACGGAGTCAAAAGCTTTCTCATAGCCCACAAATGCCATGCACGGCCGGGCCATTTCATCCCCAGCTTGCTTGAATATTACTAATTATATTTTAATATTTTTACTATGAATTTCTAATTAGAATGTATAATAATATTTATGAAATAGCTTTAATTAACTTTAAACTTTAACTAACCAAAAAACGGTCGATAATTGGAATGATTTTACACTATAAGTAGGTACCCAATTTTCGACCAACATGACTTTTCGAATTTTCGAAGTATTTATTTAAAAAGTAAACACAATCTAAAATTTATTTTGATTAAGAAGTGGGAGTTAATTAGAATTCATTCAAATAGTTTTGAATAATTAATTCAATTCTTTTGATTTCAGCTAAACGAAAAAAGGCAGTCGGAAACTGGGATGATTATACCATATTTCTAATTTTCGACCAACAACATTGTTTGTCATATTCAGTTTATATTAACAAAGTAAAATAATGGACGAAAATTGGCCATTAGATAATATATGTAAATAAAACTCACATTATTAAATTAGATTTAATATCTTTCCATACATTTTAAAACAACATAGAAATCTTATTTGTAGGTGCCTTACCTATTTTTCGACCACCCGGTCGAAAACTGAATTTTTTGAGTAAAGCGTGTACCCTTTCTTGACCACCTCATTTTATAAATTTGGTTATGAAATTTACGTTAAAATCTAATTAATCCACATAATAAAGGTCATAAACTAGCTGCACAAACAATAAATAATCCAATATTACTTAAGATTAATTAAAAACTTTCCGTACAAGTAGTGGCACCTTACTATTTTTTTCTTAATATTCAACGCATGTGAGGCTCTCCGCTGCTAACCTCAGACAAATAATTGGTTAGTTTTCGCAGCTTTCGTTCAATTCTTCTAGTTTGTGTGTGTGGGGGGGAACAATGTATTCAGGTTGCTACTTATTTATGTTTTGGTGATGCAAGTATACCAATATTACTATTTTTGATCATTTAACAAGGGAGGACCGTTAAATGGTCGAAAATTGGCAGTGGTCGGGAAACAGGCGCATCTACCCTACATACCAGGTTACGCAGTAACTATTAAAAGATTGCGGCGGACGATAGTGCGCAACATACACTTCAGGTGTGTCCGGCTTTCGCCGAGGAGCGCGCTACCCTAATCGCCGAAATGGGCGATGACCTCTCACTCCACACCGTGGTGCGTTTCATGTTAGAGAGTGAGAGGTCTTGGAACGTGGTGGACTCCTTCTGCGCCGAGGTCATGATGCAGAAGGAGGAGGCGGAAAGGGCCAGGGAGAATGACCCTCTGGCTGATCCTTGCCGCCGCAGAAGGCTGGGGCGGAGGAGGCGGATGTACGCCCGCCTTCTTCCTCCGGACGGCCACCAGCGGGGCCCTGGGTTGGGAAGCCCGGGCCCTGCATTGCATCGGTTGCCGCCAGTCGCTGATCCCCTGGATGCTCCGGGAGATCACCGGCCTCCCCATTTCGGGGGGGTGAGAGGGGCTCGCCCTAGGCGAGCAGACGCCGACGAGGTCATGGATGTGTTCGTCAAGGTGCCTCCAGACTCACGCCGAGAACCCCCGAGAACACCCGAGAAGCGTGAATGTGATGGGTTTCTCGGCTTCTCGTTCTCGGGCTCGCCTGTTCTCCGATCGGTGTCGGTTTTTTTGCCCGCTTCAAAGGGTTTCTCGGGCGAGAAAAGAGAACACTATCACACTCTCGTTTGTTCTCAGTGCGACTGCGACCGTGGCGTAGATCGCATGTTATCTCGTGCCAATTATTCTATAAAAAAAATACTTTGTGGTGTCTGATGCATATCAGTATCATTTAGATAACTTAACAGTTATTGTATACTCTTTCATTTAACATAGTCTCTCATCTGTGCTATCAGTGCTTAACAAAATAATGTGTAATAAATATTAAGAAAATAATTTGAATTCACGAAGATTTTAATTGTTTTGAGATATTTCGTTAGTCTTTATAGTTCAGTAATTTTAGACATACGAGTAAAAAATGTGGAAAAATGAAACAGAGTTAAAGTTTAAATAATATTTTCACACAGAGCCCATTTTGTGGGAAGCAAAACGTTTTCTATAGAAAAGTACTTTGTCAATAACCACCATCGTTTGAGCCATTTTTTCTCAATATTATTTTTAATTATTTAAATAACGCACACAATACCAAGGCAGTAGCTAGCACTGTCGTCCATTCCGGATCACGACCGAGAATGTAAATGAGAAGATCGCTGAGTGTGGATAGCTTCTCGGTTCTCGCGCAAGTTCTCGGCGAGACTTCTCGCCGAGACTTCTCGCGTGAGTCTGGAGCCGGTATCAGAGTTCCCATGACCTTGTCCGGCAGTGACACGTCCCTCTTCGGCGTGTCCTCCTGGTCAGATGACGATGAGGATGCGGCGATGATGGACGTGCTCGCACCAAGGCGTGTCTGAGGGGCATCGATGGGTTTTAGTCGGTAGGCCACGGTGTCTGGCTGGCATTCTGCCCCCAGTGACCGCGGAGAGTCCGACATAACCCTGCGCCTTCCCAAGCGCGGGGTATGCGTAACGCATTTCCCATCGTTAAAAAAAAAAGTAACTATTAAAAGATCTGTGACAAGGTGAATGGAAGGCATGTTACCAATATGCAACAGGGCAATAGGTTCGCAATCGTAAAATCATCAAATAAATATATAAATCGTAAAAAGAAAAACTTTTCTGTCTAGTCTGTGAATGCACACTGCCAGAAAACACGCACGAACACAACATTCCAGATTCCAATATTAAAGCGATCATACCACAGCTGTTTTCGCGGGCCATCTGTCGAGGTTTCGCCACACATATTCAACAACTGTCAGATCCGGCACCACGATATCTTGGAATGGTGAGTTCACCACATAATCACTGGTCCACACATTGTAAAACCTCAAACATTGCGATCTGTTAAGTCTCTTCACAACATTGCTGAGTTGTACACAAATCGACGTCATGATTGCTTGATGGTCGCGTCGTTATTAACTTGTATTGTACTACTAAACATGACTGTGTACTTTGGACCGCACGACTATTAAGTAGGGTAGATGCGCCTGTTTCCCGACCACTGCCTATTTTCGACCATTTAACGGTCCTCCCTTGTTAAATGATCGAAAATAGTAATATTGGTATACTTGCATCACCAAAACATAAACAAGTAGCAACCTGAATACATTGTTCCCCCCCACACACACAAACTAGAAGAATTGAATGAAAGCTGCGAAAACTAACCAATTATTTGTCTGAGGTTAGCAGCGGAGAGCGTCACATGCGTTGAATATTAAGAAAAAAATAGTAAGGTGCCACTACTTGTACGGAAAGTTTTTAATTAATCTTAATTAAAATTGGATTATTTATTGTTTGTGCAGCTAGTTTATGACCTTTATTGTGTGGATTAATTAGATTTTAACGTAAATTTCATGACCAAATTCATAAAATGAGGTGGTCAAGAAAGGGTACACGCTTTACTCAAAAAATTCAGTTTTCGACCGGGTGGTCGAAAAATAGGTAAGGCACCTACAAATAAGATTTCTATGTTGTTTTAAAATGTATGGAAAGATATTAAATCTAATTTGATAATGTGAGCTTTATTTACATATATTATCTAATGGCCAATTTTCGTCCATTATTTTACTTTGTTAATATAAACTAAATATGACAAACAATGTTGTTGGTCGAAAATTAGAAATATGGTATAATCATCCCAGTTTCCGACTGCCTTTTTTCGTTTAGCTAAAATCAAAAGAATTGAATTAATTATTCAAAACTATTTGAATGAATTCTAATTAACTCCCACTTCTTAATCAAAATAAATTTTAGATTGTGTTTACTTTTTAAATAAATACTTCGAAAATTCGAAAAGTCATGTTGGTCGAAAATTGGGTACCTACTTATAGTGTAAAATTATTCCAATTATCGACCGTTTTTTGGTTAGTTAAAGTTTAAAGTTAATTAAAGCTATTTCATAAATATTATTATACATTCTAATTAGAAATTCATAGTAAATATATTAAAATATAATTAGTAATATTCAAGCAAGCCGGGGATGAAATGACCCGGCCGGCCGACAACCGGTTGGGAGACATTACTTTTCTACCCCTGGCCTGCCCGTCTGGGGCATTATTGCACTTGGCGACCCCTCCGTAGAGTAAGACCCTGCGCTTGGGTCAGTGATGCTGGCTCACCGTCGTGCCAGTCTGCAGTGGGCGCACTCGGGGAATGGCTAACGCCGATTCTGATTGTGCCTCTATGGAGTTAAAAGTTGCTGGAGGGTGGTTTAGTCAGGTATGGGGTTAATACCCGAGTCCAATGGCATATCCTTGGGGCGGCCTTGTCAGCTTTTCAGTCCCTTGTCGAATCGTAAAGAGATTACCCCTCCTTAAAAAAAAGGTTAGATATTGTGACCACATGAATCTGAATTAAAACTGCATGTTTTCATACTCCGGATTTGATTAGGAATAAATAGACGTCCGATTAGGACCCGTTGACGAAGTTGACCAAAGCAAACGGAGAAATCGTCGCTTCGAAATCGGAGATTTTTTCCGAAGTTAGCACTAGCACCTTCTACAGTCAGCTATACGCGTCGCACTCACCCCGTCCCGCGCCGGATGAGAAGCATCCAAGAGCCACCTTAACCCGCCATGCAACGAAGGATCTCCCAGACATCAGCCTAGACGAAACCGAGAAGGCTCTTGGGCAACTTAAAAATGGAAAAGCCCCGGGGGAGGATGGAGTCACAACGGAGCTTCTGAAAGCTGCTGGCAAGCCGATAATGAAGGAGCTCCAGCGTATATTTAATTCTATTCTTTTCTCCGGGAGAACTCCTAAGGCATGGCACATGGATTTTAGGCGTTTTGTTCTTCAAGAAGGGCGACAAGACTTTGTTGAAGAACTATTGACTAATTTCACTCATGAGCCATGTCTATAAGTTGTTTTCAAGAGTCGTCTCGAACCGTCTTACACGAAGACTTGACGAAGCAACCTCCGGAGCAGGCCGGGTTCCGACGGAGTTAAATCACCATAGACCACATTCACACAGTAAGGCAGGTTATACAGAAGACCAATGAGTATAACCAACCCCTGTGCATGGCATTTGTGGGCTATGAGAAAGCTTTTGACTCCGTCGAGACCTGGTCTGTTCTAGAGTCTTTGCAGAGGTGCCAAGTTGATTGGCGATATATGTTCGTCGTTGTCCAGAATGGTCAAACTGAGCCTATCCTTCTGTGACGTGGTGTGAGGCCGGGGGATGTAATATCACCGAAACTCTTTTTTCCGCTGCGCTGCAGGATGTATTCGGAACGCTCAACTGGACATTACGTGGCATTAATATAAACGGCGAGTGCATCTCACACTTACGATTCGCGGACGATATCGTCATTATGGCTGAAACTCTGCAAGACTTACAAGAGATGGTGAAAAGCCTGGTTGAGTCTTCCGAACGCATCGGTCTCTGGATAAACTTGGATAAAACCAAGGTCATGTTCAACGAGCTCGTTGATCTGGGACAGGTTGTAGTAAATGGAGTATCTCTCGAAGTTGTACAGGAATATGTGTACCTAGGGCAAACTCTTCAACTAGGCAGAAACAACTTCGAGAGGGAAGCCAACAGAAGAATTCGGCTGTGCTGGGCAGCATTTCGTAAGCTTCGACATGTCTTCTCGTCACCCATTTCTCAATGTCTTAAGTCGAAAGTCTTCGACCAGTGCGTCCTCCCAGTCATGACATACTGTGCCGAGACGTGGATACTCACGGCTCGACTAGTCCACCAATTTAAAGTCACTAAGCGTGCAATGGAAAGGGCTATACTCGGAGTATCTCTGAAAGACCGTATCAGAAATGATGTGATCCGTCAGAGAACCAAAGTCACCGACATAGCCCACCGAATTAGTAAACTGAAATGGCAGTGGGCTGGCCTAATGAGCCGCAGAACTGACAGCCGTTGGAGTCGTAAGGTGCTTGAGTGGAGACCGCGACTCGGTAAACGTAGTGTGGGACGCCCTGCGACAAGATGGGATGACGATATATGTAGGCTGGCTGGAGTGGGCTGGATGAGAGTAGCCGAAGATCGGGAGCGGTGGCGTGCATTAGGAGAGACATATGTCCAGCAGTGGACGAGTGTAGGTCGATGATGATGATTAGGACCCGGGTTCAAATAGACACAGCCTTAATAAATATTAAAAGCTGATTATTTTAGTATTTTTATTAAAAAAAAAATATTTTATCATACTTTTATTCATAAAAATCTTTCTTAATTAATTGGTCGAAAACTGATCAACAGATGGACGAAATCTAGAATTTTTGGTCGAAAACTGGTAAAATCGGCAATTTGACGCTTGGATTTAATAATAAAAAAACTGTTAATTTGACTATTATAAAATATGTAATTATTAAAAATAGACTATATGAGGAGTTACCACAATTTATTTTGATACAAAATACATGTCAGAACACACATATTTTTATTCCCAAAGTTGGCAACTCCACTAATTGGTCGAAAACAGGCTAATCTACCCTAATTAGTGAGCGAAAGCTTACAGGTCGATAAGATAATATGGATAAGATATAGCTGTAACTCATACATATTCAAATTGTTGTCTTACAAGATGTAAGATATGAATGAATATGTAAGAGTAAAATACATTGACTTGATGTTATTCAGACTCATTTTAAACTTGATTCTATATTACAGAAGCATTAACATCCAGAAGTATCCATTTCCAGCTCGGTTTTTTATATTGAACTAGCGGCCTGTTCCGGCTTCGCTATATACAATTAAAAAAATTCAGTAATGATGTCGGTCGATGTCGTAAAGATTTTAGCATATAAAAAATCGAAACAACTCCATCTACTGGCTGCTTACCCAACCAAGTGTTACCGACTCCGATATTATGCTGTTATCGACTCGGAGACTAGGTATGCTATCATGGCTAAAGCAGTGGACAAGACTTTTGGAGGAGCCGCACCGACACCATGTACATATTTACTTTTCGTTTCTCTGTAGCGCTGCGGCGGCTGCTAGTACCTACTCGGCTATCAGGGAATTATCGCGCAGAATTTTAATAATTAGTAGTGCTATTTTTGTCTTCTTTATTTTGATCAGTAAGTAATTAAATAATTGTGTGGGTAGCGTGACCACTTATTTCTTTTTAAAAAATTTACCTAGCCTCTGATATTTAAGACAAGTTTTATGTCGATAAATCAGCTCACACCGCCATCTGTTTGGAGCTTATGGAACTATCAAATATTGCAAACTATTTAATTTGCAATACGAAATATTGAGGTCAATAATTGAGATAAAGACTCTTCTATCTTTTAATTGGACCAAATCACATACAGAAAGCCAAATTTCATCAAAATCGGTTAAATAGTTTCGGAGTTTATCCCCGACAAACACTGTGACACGAGACTAGGTAGCTGTGCCCGCGAACTACTTTTCTACATAATGATTGGCCAAAAAGAATTCTGGAGAGGACTGATCATGATATATCACCAAGAGGTATAAAAAATAGCCTACTCAACGACATCTGCAGCTCGGACCGAAAATACCTATGAAAAGTACACAAAATATACGTTTCGTAGTCCTCTGTTTTCTCCGCGAAAAATTTAATGATTTGTTCCTGATTCGTCATATTCCTGATTGGTCATATTCCTTATTCGACACTTACCTAACTGGTCATATTCTTAATTCGTCAGGAATCTGACGAATTAAGATCATATTAAGAGTCAGATTCCTTGACTTTTTGGTAAAAATTAAAGCAAGGTTTTTACTGTGTTTCTATGTTTTGCTTTTTTTATAAATCTGTTTGCTGGACGTTTGAATACAACAGAAAATTAGATCGTTTTTAGGGTTTAATATCTCTTTTAATAATTAACTTAATAAAAAAGGAAAACATAGGAACATGCTTATGGTGGTCATTGATTTTATTGGAAAAAATAGAGCAACTAGTGTCATTATCCAGGAAGGAAACAGGGAACTACATTTGTATGGAAAAACGGTCTGTACGATTACCTCTTAAGGGACCCTTGTATCTATGTAGCTAACTATCGATTTTAATGTTTTTATTATTTTGAAGAAATTAAGGAACCCTTTAATAAAACTATTTAAAAAGCAACTTTAACGCAACTTTTCAATTGCGAGTGTAACTTCATTTTTAATCGACTTCACAAAAAGGGGGACTTTATCATTTCGATTGTAGGTATGTTCTTTTTTTACGTTTGCCACCTCATTACTGTCATTTATTAACCGATTTGGAAAATCTTTTTTTTGTTTAAGAGGTAATACTTCCCGATTAGCCTCATTGTCACCAAAGTCGGGATCTGATTATGGGATTCTAGGAAAATCAAGGGAAACCCTTATTTATGTTACCTCATAACTCGACCGATTTGGATTTTTTTTTGGTGTTTGAAATAGGACCAATCGGGACGTATACCCACTTCCCGATTGATCCCATTGTCACCAAAGTGAGAATCTGACGAACTACATCTTGTATGGAACCGCGTAATAAGGCTTTGTATATGTAGTAAATATTTGGTTATCTGTGGTTACGATCTGCCCTCTTAGACAAAAGCCACACGCTTACTTTCCCGCACTCGTTCCGCAGAGAAATGTATGGAGATGATGACATTAGTTGCAGAAAAATTTGCGTGAGGTTGTCTCATGCTAATGTCATCTCCATACATTTTTATGCAGATGAGACATTGGGTCATTAGCAGTGAAAACAAAACAAGTAAAATTATTTAAAAAAACTTTTGTAAATACAATCATAATATTGCATTGTCACGCGATATACATATGCATGCATAATTTCAGCTCCATCGGAGACCGGGAAGTGGGTCAAATTTAGCTTGCAAGAATTCATTACAGACACCGGACAGGTGCAAGTAAAAAGAATTAATAGTAAAAAAAATTAAACAAGATTTTATTTTTACATTGTCACGTGATATACTCGTACATAGGAATGGAAAATTTCAGCTCAATTGGAAACCAGGACAAGATTTCATTACAGACACGGGACAGGTGAAAGTAAATAAAAGCTTGTAATAATAAAAGCTTGAAAGAATTTTAAAATTTTCTAGTTTATTGTTTTATTTCTTACTAGCTGTGCCCGCGAACTTCGTTTCGCCTTACGATAGATTTCCCGTCAGATTTTTCTCGTGGTATTCCCGTCATATTTTTCCCGTGGGAAATATAGCCTATGTTACTCACGAAGGATGTAGCTTTCTAATGGTGAAAGAATTTTTTAAATCGACCCGGTAGTTATCGAATTTTCACATAGGAAAGAAATATTTTCCCGCGGTAAAAATTATAATATAGCCTATAACCATCAGGGACAATGTAGCATTCTAATGGTAAAAGAGTTTCTCAATTCGAACCAGTAGTTTCTGAGATTTGCGCTTACCAACACATTTTGCGATTCATCTTCTAATATATAAAATTCTCGTGTCACAGTGTTTGTTACCAAACTCCTCTGAAACGGCTTGACCGATCTTTATGAAATTTTTTGTGTATGTTCGGTAGGTCTGAGAATAGGTCGTAAACTATTTTTTACCTATTTTTTATTATGGCGAAACGTAGTTCGCCGGCACAGCTAGTTTTTATATATAAGATTGGTAATTTTGTATTATAAATATGCTGTTGATTTCTGAATAAAATGAAAAAAATTAAGGTTTTTCCCCGTTCATTCTGTTAATCATAATTCTTCTATTAGGTTCATTTCTAGTAAAGAGGATTTTAACTATGTACCTAATGGAAACTTCATTTTAAATATTTAGGCGTCTAAATAAAGTTTATGTTTTCTTGCTATGCAAGGCCCACGGAAGAATGCTGAGAGTGCTGAGAGAGTGGGCCTTTTGGCTTTAACAGTTTGTTTAATGTTTTGTATCGTTTCTATGTTGTTTCTGCGCTACTCTTCATTCTATCTTTTGGCCAGATAATTAATAACTCATACATTCACTCAATCATTGATTTCTCAATAATGGGAATTAGCAAAAAGAGGATTTACATATTTTAGCCTAACGGTATTTTAAACTACTTAGTATTGTAGTAAATTATGCCTAATTAATAAGATAGTTTATAAAGTTTGTATCTAATTTGCACCTTCAGTCTGTAGCCAAGTTTTACACATAAGCTGCGATAAAATGCAACCCGTAAAACAGAGAACCTAATCTTAATATATAAAATTCACGTGTCACAGGGTTTGTAACCAAACTCCCCCGAAACGGCTTGACCGATTTTTATGTTTTTTTTTGTGTATATTCGGTAGGTCTGAGAATAGGTCGTTACCTATTTTTTAGACCCCTAAGTGATAATTGTGATTTTTTTTAATGCCTGATCCGAAGGCGATGGCGTAATAGAGCCGAGTGTATGTAGTTCGTTGATGTCCTATATTACCTCTAGCTTTTAAAAAATATTGTACACTAGCTGTGCCAGCGAACTACGTTTCGCCGTATATTTTTTACCCGTTTTTGCAACATTTGTCATTGATGCTCAGCTCCTATTAGTCGTAGCGTGATGTTATATAGCCTAAAGCCTTCCTCGATAAATGGACTATCCAACACAAAAATAATTTTTCAACTTGAATCAGTAGTTCCTGAGATTAGCGCATTCAAGCAAACAAACAAACAAACAATCAAACTCTTCAGCTTTATAATATTAGTATAGATTACTGGCGCGACCGGCAAGTGCAGCATTGCCGGACTCTGTGATGCGTGCCTCGGCTATAATACATGTGTGTTTGATCTGTTTTATGTATCTAAAACCAGTAAAATTAGATTTATTCACTTGCTCCTGAAGTGATATCAAACTATTTTGTCATCAAACGTGATAACCCGCTTAACCCTTAATTAGGCGCGCCTAAAAAGTTGCGTATATGGTCGCGTGGGGTATGTATAGCACCCCACAGTTAGTTAATACAATCATATGTTCACTGCGTATATTATCGCTGCTTAAAGCATTCAATTCAGTCTCGGGTTTTTCTGCCCTAGGTGCCCAAACCGTTCACAACTGAACGATTATCGCGACTAAATTCTAAACGTAACTCTTGTTTATGAGAAGAGCTAACTTTAGAAGAGCAGCGCCGTGAACTCTTATTTTAAATTTTAAAAAGTTATAAGCTTGGAAACTTTCATTGGTGTGTATGATACCTCACGCGTCTAATTAAGGGTTAATTCAGTGGATTTTGTAGTATAAGGTAAATTGTGATCTTATTGATATTGCAAATTTATCTTAGTTCGAGCCGACATATTTTTAACAGACTTCAAAAAAGGAGGAGGTTCTCAATTCGATGCGTTTGTTTTTTTTGTGTATGTGACGCGATTACGCCGCCAATTGTGGACCGATTTTCAATTTTTTCTTGTATTCGATAGAGTAAACTCCAAGGGTGGTCCCATGGTCACTAAAGTTAGGATCTGATGATGGGATCTCATGAAAATCGGGGAAAACCCTGAAATTTTAAGGTGTGTCCAACGTGTTTTGTGTGTATGTTACGCGATTACTCCGCCAATTGTGGACCAATTTTCAAAATTCTTTTTGTACTCTTAGGGTGATCACGAGGTCACCGAAGTCAGGATCTGATGATGGGATCCCATGAAAATTGAGGGAAACACTAATTAAATACCAGCTACAAAAAAAATAAAATAAATACCGACTTCAAAAACACTGAAAAGTTAAATGTCTGTGTCTGTACACTGTCTGTACCTATTCTTATATTATTTTTAACTTTTCAGTGTTTTTGAAGTCGGTTTTTATTTTTTGTAAAATATTTTTTTAATAATTAATAAAGTTTAATCTAAGCTTTAGAACAGTTGAGATGAAATAAAACAAACTGGTAATACATTAAACGTAACATTTTTAACAAATAAGTATATATTATAGGGTGTAAAACATATTTAACAATATTTAAAAAGGATATACTCGTACATAGACATTCTTATCTTATGTGTATAGCTCCTATATAAAAATATGATTTGAAGATATAATATTTTCATATAAAATATTCAATCATCCGTACACTATCAACGTGTCTAGACATGTTTGTATTCGCTTAATAATAGTAGAAAAATAACAATGAATCATGATTTTATCTTGTATGTCTTCATTTACCGTGTTTTAACAAATAACTTATTTCCTTATATGCCTACGAGTAATTAATTCCGTTCTTAATAACATTATTATGTTGGTATGACTATTTTGTTTCAAATGAATGAATCACCATCGACCAGATTTCGTATTAACACATTTTCATTTAAATGTAACTTTTCATAATTTGTTCCAAATTGTCTCAAGAGGAAAGTCTTAAATTCGTGTGTGTTGCCAATGTTACATAACTACTATTACCATACCAACTCCTATTACAGTGTTGCCTTGTGGTATTGAGACTTTACTACTTATATTGGGTATTTTAAGAAGGCCCTACAAATTAAGTATTCAAACTGAAATAGAGAGGGCGAAAAAAGAAGATAAAGAATTTTCCAAAACGACTAAACTCATCATATTATTAAAAGCTCGTCGGATTTGCATTGTTTTCTATGAATTTTTGCTTGTTTGCGATATAGAAGAATATAATAATACTTCAAAATGACAGAAGAAAAATTTACCACAGTGCATATTTGAACAATAGGGGCCTTATTATGCTGGCATAATGCATATTATGGCGTGTCAATAACGCCTCAATATCATTGCTATTTGAGTCAGTTATTGTTGGTTAGCCGATAACTATAGTATACTAGTTGTGCCAGCGAACTACGTTTCGCCGTATATTTTTACCCGGTTTTGCAACATTTGTCATTGATGCTGAGCTCCTATTGGTCGTAGCGTGATGTTATATAGCCTAAAGCCTTCCTCGATAAATGGACTATCCAACACAAAAATAATTTTTCAATTTGAATCAGTAGGTCCTGAGATTAGCGCGTTCAAGCAAACAAACAAACAAACAAACTCTTCAGCTTTATAATATTAGTATAGATTCAAGATAAGAAAGTTTCGGTCGACAGGTCGAATATTTCCGTTTCATGCATACTAGTTTCCATGATTAAAAATATTATGTTTTAAAAATATATCTCCTTCGGATATTGTTATCAAAAATGCAATAATTAATTCCACATTAACTGGAAACATGAATATCGGTGCAGTCAAATATAATTAATTATAATTCTGAAAAAATATTTGTTTAATTTAAGTAGGTATGCATTTGAATCGTGAATCGGAACATATACTTTACACAAATACTTATTTTATTTGTAAACTTTAAGCAAATATGTTTTCAGAATTATAGGTAATTTTATTTAACTGAACTAATTTTCTTGTTTTTCTTTAAATTTGTAATTAATTATTGCATTTTTGATTAAAAGTAACCTAAAGAGATTAGTTATATTTTTAACACATAATATTTTTAATCATGGTAACTAGTAAGTATGCATGAAACGGAAAATTTTGACCTGTCATCGAAAGCTTCTTATCTTGAATAGACTATAACTTAAACATTTGTCACTATTGAATAGGCTAGATGACAAAAAATTTTTTTTTGCTTTAAAAGAAGCGCATTCATATAATAAACAAAAAGAAAAAATCGGTTTTCGAATAACTATAACAACAACCAAGATATAAGGTGTTAAAGATTTTTCTCCATCTCGTTCTAGCAAAACGGCAATTTACATGGAGTTAATATGGCCGTACTCAACTATGACGTCACGGTTGATGTCGGATCTCTCTGTCTAATCGCTTCCAAATTACCAACTTAAAACGCTTGTATTTAATGTATTTCTAAGCCGATTTTAATTCTAATTTCACAGGATCGCATCTTTTTCTACGGTATTTTAATATTTTATGACGAGACGTGAAAATTAGAATTCAGTCATCATGCCAATTATCATGAAATTATAGTACGAATAAATTGCACCACGAAATGCGTATAATAGTGAGAAAAGCAGTTTTATTGAAACGCTATCAAGACACGATAACAACGTTAAGATTAGCAGAATTAGGCTCGGTGTATTTTTGAACTGACTTCGAAAAGGGGGGAGGTTCTGTGTTCGACTGTATCTACTCGTATTTTGTTTTTTTTTTTATGTACTTATGTTCATTGTTCACCGATTACTCCACCATTTGTGGACCGGTTTTCAAAATTCTTTTTATAATTGAAAGAGTATACTCCAGTGGTGGGCCTATTGTTACCATGTCATGGTCTGATGATGGGATCCCAGAAAAATCGAGGGAAATCCTTAAGTTTTAAAGGCACATCTAACGTGTTTCATGTTTTTGTTGAAAATATTCAGGTGTTTGCATCTAGTAGTCATCATATTATGCCACTGAGCTGATGATGGAAGGTTTCTGGTAGGTTAGGAATGAGGGAATACTTTTTTCAATAGTTTAGAGCGAAAGACGTTTTAATTTAAGTTATTCTGGTGTTTTCTTTGACTTTCTAATACGCATGTACGACGAAAAAAACCGACTTCAAAAACAGGAAAAAGTCAGAAATAATACAGGCATACATACAACATTACAGTTTTATATTGAAATCGGTGCCAAGCAATCATCATCATCATCACAGCTCATATACGTCCCCACCGAGGGGTTCGAGCCTACCCTATGTTAGGGTGATTAGGCCTTAGTCAACCGCGCTGGCCCAGTGCGGATTGGTCGACTTCACATACACCATTGAATCTCTTCGCAGATGTATGCAGGTTGCCTCACGATGTTTTCCTTCACCGTAGGAGCATCAGATAAATGTACATATGAAATTCGAAACGAAAAACACATTGGTACATGGCGGGTCTCGAACCCTGACCTCCCGATTGGAAGGCAAGTGCCGAGTCCACTGCGCCACCGACGAGCAATATTCACCTAGAAAGTCTTAAAAATTTAAAAAAAGGGTATAATTTAAATGTTCACCAGAAATATTTTTAAGACCCTAAGCCGAAGCAACAAATAAAATAAATAACTCCAAAAAAATTTAAATCCAAAAAAATAACTCCAAAAAATAATCGTCCAAAATAAATAAACACACCAAAGAATAATTGCACGTTTTGTCCAAATATTCTTTTTGCTTCCCAAAATGGATAAATGGTCACCAAATAATGTCTTACAAAAAGTTTAATATTAGGTACTATCAAAAATCTTACGTCAAATTTGTTTGACTGTCATTCAAAATAAATAAATTACTTTAATTATTTAATGTAAGACAACATTACAATTGTTTCCCTTTATTCCTTAAGTACACATTAATTTTAATAGTACCTACGAATATACCTAATAAAACATATTTTCATTCGGAGTGGCTATTCGGACCCGAAAGAAACGCAATCAAAAAATAACTGATAGGATAAAACTGAAAACTGTAGGTTAGGCTAGATATTGTGATCGATCACACACATGAAACTGAAAAAAAAACTGCATGTTTCAAGCTCTAGGTAGCATTCGATGGCATTCGACTTTTATAGGATCCGAATAGACGCCATTTCATTCATTTCATTTCACGATGACGCGATCCATTTCATTTTACTTTTGATTTTTTTTGTTTCACAGTAATATTTCAAACCTCAATATAATATTAGGCTATATTATCATATTTTAATAAATTTCATACCTATAACAATAAACAAGTGACATTTATTTGGAAACCACAATATAATAGTTGGTATTAAAAAAAAATTCGCTCAACCATTACTTTCTTTAGCTCACAAAAAAATACCAAATTAAAACTCGTGACATAAAATATTGGTAACATCTATTTAGCGACAATGTATAATATTTGGTGTGAAATGAATTTTATAAGCGTTCATATATGACATTCAATAAACAGAAAAATTGGATCAATTTTATAATATTTCAGGAAATACAATTTGGTGACCATTTATCCGTTTCGGTAAGCGTTTCGTATTTTATTGGTAGTAAAATGTACCTACATTTTTGGTAGGCGTTTAAACACAAGCCAAAAAAAAAACAATTAATGTAGTTAGTTATTTGGCAGCAACTTCAATATAAAACTGTAATGTTGTATATATTCATATATTGTGTTGGTTTTATTTTTTTGTAAAAATTATTACAATGCCTTATAACCATTATGCTATGTAATATCTACGACACAGATATCAAATATATATTTTGTTACATTAGAATAAACTGGTAATATTATTTCTAGCTGCTCAGACAGAATAAGTTGTAACATTTTTAGCGGCTGTAAAAAGCTATGCTAGCTTGAACAAGTTTTCAGTATTATTCTCAATGAGTTAGTATTGGTAATGTGTTGAAGTTCTTAATAAATATTTTTAATATTTGATACAAATCACCTCTATCAGCTATAATCATGAATAAAAGCTATTGCAGTCTCAGTATGCGACACTAACATGGTAAATCGCATAATTTCTTACCTTTATAAGTTCTTTCAGTCTATCTGTAATCGTGACGCAAGCTTGATCATCCGCTATTACCATGTCTTCAGTTCTAAACCAACCATCTTCAGTGAACCATATTTTCAACAAAACTAATCCCTTACTAAAACAATTTCTAAAATTACAATTGGACGGTGAAATTGTTATACCAATCAACAGCCCTTACAGTGAATTCATTCTCAAATATAAAAAATATAGACAAAAAAAGCAATATAGATAGAAGATCGTTTTAGTCTTCAAAAGTTATTGCCAAATAAGTCTAATTACGTGATTTTTATACGTATTATAAAATTATACCTTTTATAAAATGTTATCAACTTACTGTAGTAAGATGTTTTCCTTTGGACTTAGGAATAATGCTTTGATACGACAAGTCTAAGGGGAATAATTATGTGGTCCAGTGATTTCAGCCTCAATATTTTACACCTCAGCCCAAATAGCAGATAAACTGCCTACACCATTATAATATTAACGTGTTACCTACAACAAACCGTTATCCTAAGCGTATTTAGCTTTCAAGTCTTTCCTCAAAATTTTACCAGAAGCATTTCTAGGAATACTGTCAATAAATACAACATCATCTATTCTCTTGTACGGCGCGACCCTCTCTTTCACGAAATCACAGATATCTTTGGTTTCAGCTTTTTGGTCGGGCTTAAGGACCACAAACGCTTTAGGTGCCTCGCCAGTCTTGTGGTGGGGAACTCCAATAACAGCAGCATCAGTGACTGCCGGATGATCTCGAAGTACAGCTTCTAATTCAGCTGGTGGAACTTGGAATCCTTTTACCTAAAAACAATATGTTAATGTCTTATTAGGTTACATTTTTATTCCCCTTTATATCCAGTTTAACAATGTATATTGTATAACTGTGTTATAACTATGTAACGTGGTGAGGTTCAGCGACGTAGTGGTGCAGTGGTTAGGGAGGATATGGGTCAGCCAAATGAAGCACCAGTATTGTGTCACCAATTTATATATTTTCTACCGTTACAAATATTAGGATAAAAAGGAAAAAGGCACTACATAAGTACCTTTAAGATTTTATGATATTCGTTACATTATTTCGTCTGATCTATAGAAAAAGGTGCTGACAAAAATATTAATTTATATAAATTAGCCATCGCTACTTCTTTACGTTTCGATGGCCATTATATGAATTATCATTCAGTGACGGAAGAACAGGATGTCATTGAGACAAAATATAAAGTTTAAAATGCAGTCAAGTTAGGCGGGAATGCAACGAAATGTTGCTATATCTAGAATGCTGTATTCTAGATATAGCAACTCGTTGCTCGTTAGAATACCCGGCCTCCCCTGGAAGAACAGCGATTTGTCTCACTGTCTGCGTGGTTTTCAAGGTAATTTTCAATGTCACCACTTATCTGCTAAAATTTTAATCTCTTGAATTCATGAATTTTATTTATCCGTTTGGTCATCGATATCAAAACCATTCTCTCAAGCCTTCGTTAATAAAACTCCAATAATATGATCTACCAATATTTAGCTATATGTATTCAAACCCAAGATTTTTTTGTACAGAAAATGTTGACCCCAATTATGCTCTCCACGTAACGAGATGAGTAATTTTAAAAAAATTGCATGGTAAAACCAAAAATAACCCCGCAAACTTTGAACGCCGGTAATAACTACTTTGAACACTCGAACTGCATTGCGAAATATCTCTACTCATCATATCGCCAAACGTTCACTGCTAGTAAGAGGTCTAAAGAAGTAGCATATTTGCTATGGGCCTAATATAATCAACTGTATAACGGAACTCGGTGAACCTTGTATTTAGCGAAAATCTCAACTTTAATCGTTCGGTTGAATACAAGAGATAATATATCTTCTCGTCTTTTTTTGCGAGTACTACCTTTAGGGTAAATGCTCTAAAAGTACCTACTATACATGTTAATAAAGTAAGCTTTCCGGATGTACTCATACAATTTATTTATAATAATTATAATTTGGTGTTGGCTCCCGAAAGCGATGGAATAGGACCTGAATGGATAAAAATAGCTTGCCAAGGACCGTGAAGAATGGAAAATAAAAGGGGAGGCCCAGTAGTGGGAATAATATAAACTAAATAAGAGAACATGTTGATCTCTATTACACCCACTTCTATTAGTCATCTCGCAAACACAACCGCTGAAAAGCATACGAAAAGTGCGGGCTAAATACATGTTTTTAAAACAAAATATATGCGAGAAAATTTGTTTCATTTAAACATTTTCATAGTTAATAACGGAGCATCTGGGTCTGAAATTGAGGTGTTTAGTAGCTTTACAACATAAACAGAGTTTTTGACTATTTTTTTACATTAGAGGGGTCTCCAAACTACGGCCCGCGGGCCAAATCCGGCTCGCCAGTGCCATCAATCCGGCCCGCGACAGCAAAAAAGCGTATGTTTGCTTAGGTTACGCAATCTGCGACTAGTCTAGAAATATGTTAAGAGCAGAAAAAATAAAACTGTTTTGACCCTTGGAACATACTGAAGTAAATATTATAGCTCTATGAATAAGTTGTAGCATTTTTACCGGCTGTAAAAAGCTAAGCTAGCTTGAAGAAGTTTTGAGTATTATTCTCAATGAGTTAGTATTGGTAATGTATTGAAGTTCTTAATAAATATTTTTTATATTTGAGACAAATACATCACCTCTATCAGATATAATTAATCATGAATAAAAGCTATTGCAGTCTCAGTATGCGATACTAACATGGACTTTTCCGATTTTTATTCGTTGGTAAATCGCATAAATTCTTACCTTTATAAGTTCTTTCAGTCTATCTGTAATTGTGACGCGACCTTCATCATCCGCTATTACCATGTCTCCAGTTCTAAACCAACCATCTTCAGTGAAAACTTCACTGTTCGCTTGGGGATTATTCATGTATCCCCTCATCACTTGTGGTCCTCGCACTAGCAGCTCGCCATTCTGAAAATTGAAAGATACCAAATCTTTAAGGTTGTTGAAATGCGACTTAGAAATGTTACAAAAAAAGTTCATAATAATTTATGTTGTCTTGTTGTTGTCTGATAAAGTTTCGAATAGCGTATCCCCTCGTTATTAATTAATAAATAGGGAATAATTAAGGGTGCGCATCATTTAATAACATACTTGTATTTTTATTTCTGTAACGTTCATGCGTATAAATACTATTTGATATGGTTTTATTTATAATTTATTTTGATATCAGGGGAAATCGTACGGGACGTTTTTTATTTCCGTCCTTATAAGGGCAGTAGCTGTTCTATTTTTATTTCAAAAAAAAATCTATGGCCACTATTAGCACGTTCCTATGTTTTCCTTTTTTTAATAAGTTTAACTATTATATGAGATATAAACCTTCAAAAACCTGAAAAATTGGCTTGATATTTTGCTATATTCAAACATCTAGCAAACAAAATTTGATGAGATTATATGAAAAAAGCAAAACATAGGAACACAGCCAAAGCCTTCCTTTAATTTTTAACGCGTAATTAAATCGGTCTAGTTTTAGCGGAGAAAACAGGGGACTACGAAACGTATATTTTGTGTACTTTCTATAGACATTTTCGATCCGAGCTGCATTGTCTCTAACGCGCTCAGAACGATTGTTCGGGCACACAGCGCGACAGCAAAACAGTATACAAATACCTATTTCTGAATTCTCTCGACCTAAGGTCGTTATGATCATAATGATTTAACGATTTTTTTGGGTGTGGGAGTTAAGCTTACTTGAAAATAAATTTACTTCACTGATTTATTACATTTGAGCGAGAACGGTTGACTGACGTCGACGTCTTTTTACTATATTGTTTGCCATAACTTTACACCATCAAATATAATTTCATATTAACGATTTTATCGAGCTACGTTTCACCGATTTTAAAAAATAAATAAATTACTTTTGGCAGAAGTATCTCTTGAACTTTTTTCATTGGCCAGGAGATGTATTTTCTATACTTTCACTTCACCAAGACTACATTTTACACAATATTACTTGGTTGATAGTTCATTGGTTAGGTTACGAGGATAAAACAAGGAAAAATCCTTTAAGATAAAACTGTATGTTAGGTTTGGTTAGACATTGTAACCACATACACTTGCTTGTATTAAGGGAATTGTTTATACTTATTCAATGATTCTACTTATTCAGTCATTTACTGTGTAATAAAACATTGCAAACTCTATACTGCAGTCGATATTTTTTTTATTTCACAGTGCACTCCAGCTATTCCACCAATCAAGACTTAACATAGAATCGTATATCATCAATTTGTTATTATCCATACTAAATTTTATCATAGAATTTAACTGAATTCAAAATTCTCATAAACTCACTTCATTCGGTCCCAGCGCTTTGAACTCTTCGTTAACAACTTTTGCCTCTGTACTTGAAACAGGAAATCCTACTGTTTGATAGTCTTCAACACCAAATGGAGCCACCAGAAGAAGAGGTGAGGTCTCCGTTAATCCGTATGCTTGACGGAAGTCAATTTTTTGCTGAAATAAAAAAAAACTAAATTATTGATCTGGACTTAGAAAAAGTAATTTCGTTGCTGACTTATTTAAAAAAAAACCTACGTAAATCACGCAGACCACTGGTTATAAATGGCTTTAGACATGAATATGAGGAAATTTGAAAATGCGAAAAAGCTAATAAGATTTAAGGTGTGAAATAGAATGAGTAGTACGATGATAAAATCACATAATGAGTTTGTAAATAGTTCAGGCAAGACTTGTAATGAAAAAACAACTTACTTTTAGCTTACTAAGGAACCTCTGTACATCAGTGAGGTTTACTGGTGCGGAGCTGTTGATAATAGATCGTAAATGCTGAAATGTTTCGGATGTGGCATTCGGATGCACTGCCATAAGCAATACTGTAAACAGAGTAAATCGACATGAAATACCGGATCAAATAAGACTGCGGACGACTGAAAAACGTAATAAAGATTTCTGTAGACATTTTGAATATATTATCAATGTCATAATATAAGTTGGGTATAATATTTATCAAATTTCGCGCCAGAAAATTTTTCCTTGAACATGAAACATTTTTACTAGAAAATAGAAGGTACATTTTGTCGAGCAACTAAAATAACTATACTATCCCTTTCATTTTCGATTTTATTATCACGTACCTATCAAGTGAGTGAGTACCTTCTTGACAATGAATCAAAATACAAACAATATCTTAGGAATAGTTTTCTTTTTAGCGATTGAAGTATAAGATTATCTCACCCATTGGTGGTGCGACATAGAGTATATCAATTTTAAATTTCTGTAATGCATTCAAAAATTTCTCCGGATGAAACTTGGCTACAGTCACGATCTTGGCACCTACGGACATTTTGTGGAACATCGACGCCGATGCACCGTAAATATGGAAAAATGGCATAACAGCCATCACCGAGTCTTGATGCGATTCTGAAAATAGAGTAATAGTTCCAAATTATCCATTTATCCGTTCATCTCTTAAGTTAATAAAGAGAAAGGACGAAACATCAACTTCAAGATTTTTGTGATCCAACTTCAGCTTTGATGGCAGCAACCACATTACAACATATTTTGTGGATTTAAAATGTATGTATAAACAAGTCAAGGTAACATATTTAATGTTATTTTTCTTCTAGCACTCATACGCACCTGAAGTGTCTTCATGGTGTCTTATCTGAGAAGCATTCATCTGTTCAAAATTAGCAAGAAGATTCCTATGAGACAGCTCCACGCCTTTAGGCATGCCAGTGGTGCCGCTGGAATACGGCAAAATAACAATATCGTCATGTGTCCTCCTAACTTCTTTCAAACAACTTTTATCAACATGAACATCTTCACTGAGCTCATTGAAACAGTACGTGCCTTCTGGTGTAGCATCTCCATTAGTCTTAACAACTATAATAGGGATGCTTAGATTCGCTAGCTTCAATGCCTCTTTCACAACCTTTAGTATTTCCGGCATAGTAACGACAGCTTTTGCATTTGAAGCCACGAGTTGACGCTGGACTTCATCTGGAAATATTTGTGCATTATATTATGAATATATTTTATTTTAGTTCGATATAATTTCGTAAGTTAATACTTGTGCCTTCGTTATCTAAATCAAATCACTTGAAAACATGATGTTGATAACTTAGCTACTTGTACTTAGAAGTTGAATACGGTGACGAACAACAGCTAGTTGTCATGTACAGTATGTTAGTACTACGCGCATATTTATTTTTTTATTATAAGCTTAGTAATGGCGATTTTCAAGTATATTTTATTCCGCATGGTATCAACAATAGCTTTAGGGACTTTACTACCATGACTACCATCCAAAAGTGAATAGAATAATTGCTATCTAATATCCTCTAACTTGACACTACTCAGACTGATATTTCTAGATTCAAAGAAAACACTGTACAGTACATATCAGTACAAATACTCACGTGCTGTATATATAGGATTGATTGTCGAAATAACACCACCAGCTTCTATTATACCCATTGCAATCAGCGGATAATCTGGAAGATTCGGAAGCATCACAGATACAGTGTCCCCATCTCGAATCTTCAGCTTCAATCTGAGATTGGCAGCAAATGCATTCGACAGGTAAAACGCCTTCTCGTAAGTGTATCCTCGACCTGTATCTGCACAGACCTGTAAAATATTTAAGTTTAAGGATTAGATATAAATTAAGCTAAAAGATTTGTATTTTCTGAAAAAAAATACAAAAAATAACACATTAGGAGAAATACATTCTTGCTGTAAGTGTTTCAATTTTGTATGTTTCCCAAATAAATATAACAGTTTATTTTTTAATTATCACAAAAAAATTTTTATCACCCCGGAAAATTTAAGGGATGCTTCAGGACACATCCATTATTATATAAAAAATAACAAAAATGAAATAAAATAAAAAATAAAGAATCTCAAAAAATGCTGCTCTCAACTAGTGCAGCATTTTTTGAACATTTTAGATAATTAATATAAAATTAAGGAGGTGAGTTATTTTTTTTATTCATATTTAAATCATTCTACTACCACGTCGTGAAGCGTCCCTTAAATTTTCCTGGGTGATAAAAAAGTAATCCTGTATAATTCAAAATGGAAAACTCACCGTCATTGTTTTTTCTGGCCATTTCTCTAGATTCTGCCACACATAATCGTAAATCGTGCATTTTGGAATCTCAATCTTGTCATACGGAGTCTTGAGGATATTATCTTGAGTCCAAACGCTGCTACTCCTGGTTATGTGCTTAGATGTTCTGTTTATGGACTCCAATATCTTTCTCACTAATTTTGGATTTCGAGCCGCCATCTTGCGATTCTTGTCTCAGACCAGATTGATCTGAAACAGTGACTTTTATTATGTTTGGAAAATATCACATTAGAGTTGATCGAACATCGATACGTTCTTATTTACCTACAGATAAATGGGTGCTATCATTATCCCTAAGTTATTAAATACTCATCAAAAAACATTTATGGAGTATAAGTGATTGTGGACACTGATTGTGGATTTGTTTTAAATATTTTGTCGTCTTTTGTCACTTAACTAAACTTTTTAATTTTTATTATTAATGTTTTAAAACAATTTCAAATTTTGTTCGCAAAGACATTTTGAAAATTAAAATTATTCTGTTTGGTTTGATTAAAAAATTATAGCACACTCGAAATTAAACAGAGCTTGTTACGAATATTATAAGATTACGTACTTTATTTCATGTGCAATATGGACATTTTTCATGAAGCAACCGCGCGTTATCGAAAGGTAAACATTTCTCTTGTACGACCAACTGTTTCTTTGTAAATCGAATCATCCTCAAAATTACATATTATGTAGGTATATCATACGTCTATTTATTTACACAAATTATTTAATTAGTTATGAGCCACCTAGGAGTTTAATTCAATCGTTTGGTTTCCAAGTAAATTAAATATAGTCAAATGTTAGAACGTATACTTACAGAACAAATTTACGAGATATCTATATTTTAAGCTGTATGGCGTGTATCCTTTCTATCCTTTAATGTATTCCAATATGTTTGTCTTGGGAATGGTTGGATATAATGAATTAAGTGTAAGAAGAGTATTGATATTGTCACTGTAAGGCGTATAGTGGTCCCAATGACCTTGCGTCGATCGTCCCGCACTGATTACATAGGAGTGAGTGAGTGAGAGTAAGGGGAATATGTAAGCAAACCTTTACGCGTAAGATGAATTATTTCAATAAAAAATTAATAAAGGCGATTAAGAATAATCTAAAAAGACCATGCGCTAGAATATTGTTCACTTTATTTATTGAAATCGAATTAATCGATCGATTTAATCTAATATTTACGACGCGATTAGGTTTAAAGTTTTAAAATCGAGGCGTGTGTGGGTCACATTAAGTTTTAATTAATTTATCAAAAAATTAAAAAGACCATCCTCTAAAGAATGCGTTGAATAATAACATATCTTTTTTAAAGATTTTTTTATTCAATATTTATAAAGAGAACCGGTTTTTTCTGCAGTGATTTTTTTATGATTGACTCTACTATGCGCCTTAAGGGATATCATATGTAAGGCTGAGATATTGGCTGAGATATTGGCTCGGAGCGCACGCATATCCATATGCGTGCGCTCCACGTACGTACCAACGTACGTGGAGCGCCGACACGCAAGCCACGATTACTGGTCGTGCCGCGAGCATAAGAATAACTAATAATACGAGTATTAATAATTAATTACTCGTATTATTAGTTATTCTTATGCCGCGAGGTCAAACCAACCTGCAAAATCGGGCTCCATTGACTAGAGCGATACTGATATTGAACAAAGTGACAGAAAAAACTGATTGATTTGCTTGTTCTCTGTGTGAATTCACAAACATAGTATGTCTTTTTGTAATATGTTGCGATACTGTGTGAGATTATGTGTTGTGTTGTGAGGTATAAGATTAGTCAGGGGCAAAACTGTCGCATTGGATGCATGCGCCTGTAATAGTATAAAGTCATAAACTTGTGTGCAAATAAATAAATAAATTTAAAAAAAATGATATACCTAGTAAACAACGTACGATAATATGTGAATATTCGGAAATTATCTCTATTATGATTGTACTGTGTTATTACGTAATCAGTTGCATGATATCAGCTTATACAAATTTGTCCACTTCATATTTGAAGACCGTGATAGATAACAGTATTTGATAAGAACGCTAAGCATATCTTGAGAGTGCACAAAAAAGTTTCATAACCGTCGTCCAATAAAAGCTTTAAAACCTAATCGTCTTATGAGAAATTGTGTTACCATTGTAAGCTACCACCATATGAATATAAGTTTCTCAAAATGTTATCTAGTTCATTCAGGCAATAAAAAGATTCGTCACATTAAAGGCGGTTTGAGCTTGCACTAGTCTATGAATTAATATTTGAATAATATTGATTCTCCTTTGTTCAATATTATTCAAATATTAATATATTTGAATAATATTGAACAAAGGAGAACGGTGGCTACATTAGAGAACTTTATTACCTACTAAACAGCAAAAAATATTTTTTATGCGATAGTCTGTTCATCGTCGTACATTATGTACGGCACTGGTACATATTTGTTGCATAAATAAAACAAAGACTTAGCAAGAAGGATCTGTCATTAGCTCAGTAGAGAGATATACCTATAGAGTAACTTAGTAAGAAAATGACTATTTTTTAATTGTATTGATGTGTATATTACCTACAGTGAATGCAACCAATGCTCCCTGGAGAAAAAGTGTCCTAAACATTGAAATTAAAGTAACTCGAAGAAAATATTCTGTTACTTTTACAGCTGAAAATAACTGAATTATTTTTTTCCAACTACTCTTGCCAAAGTCGGAAATCCAATTCGTCAAATCATCCTTTATTCGAATTATACCGTGCATATTTGAATATTATTTGAATTATATCGATACAAGTGCAAAAGTATTTCTTATACTTAAACATTAACTCGAGTTTTTGAAGAAGGCTATAAAAAGCGAGAAATGGATAGTGTATTATAGATACACAATAGTTATTTGTTATACACGAGTGCAAAGTTGCTTTTTAACCGCGTGCTCAACTTTGATGACCGAGCAAGCGAAGGATTCTAAAATTGAATCACGAGCGCAGCCAGTGATTCAAAAATTAGAATCCTGAGCGTTAGCGAGGGAATCAAAAGAGTACAAGGTGAAAAATCTTTGCACTCGAGTGCAACACGTAATTTTTCATCCCCCCTCAGCGAGGAAATGATACAAAGCAAATAAAAAACAAAAGTACACCAAGGAGGTTCAGAGTCTGAGTTTTTAACAAATTTAAAAAAAGTTGTATGATAAATTTGGCCCCATGAAGATGGAAGTAAATAGGTTTAATGATGTTTTGAAATCACATACCTAGTGCACGCGATGTTCTAAATTCAAATTTACTTTAACCTCAAGCGTCAGATATCGAATAGCAAAAATACTCTTTCCGAGATGGGGGGATGAAAAATATATTATCGACGGTTAAGAACCAACAATCCTATACACCTATCTACAATGTACTTAAAGTGTAGATAGGTGGTCTTGGTTCTTAACCGTCGGTCGTTATGTATAATGATGAAAATGACGTTGTATTTAATCTTAATGCATTTAGTTATTTAGATGTTGATATTAAATCATACCAAATATTATAATGAACTGACTGCAATAATGAAACCAGTAAAATAGGTTTATGTATTTTGATTGTGGTGAATATCTATTTAGGTATTATACGAAAGAAAGTCGTCTTAGTTACACTATTTATAACTCAAGAATGACTGAACCGATTTGGCTGAAAATTGGTGAGGAGGTAGCTTAGAACCAGGAGACGGACATAGGATGGATGGACGGACTTTTATCGCAGAAATCACCTCTTAAGGGGAGAAAAGGAGGGTGGAAGTTTGTATCGGGAATCAAAAACCGCTTAACCGATTTAGATAAAATTTGGTATGGAGATAGTTTAAGTTGTGTAGAGGGATATTTTTTATCTTTCCACAAGTTATAGTTTTTATCTTTAAGGAATAGATTTTATCCTCAAAATCATTCCTTAAGGGTGTAAAAAAAGGGGGAGGGGATTGTAAATGGAATCAATAAAAAAGGATTTCCACGCGGGCGGACGAAGTCGCGGACTAAAGCAAGTAAATAGATAGAGTAACAAACAATCGATATTTCGAAGACCCAGAGGCTCGATTCTACAAATCTTAACGCAATAATCGGGTCTCAATAGCATTTCAAAAATGGCTTTAGACATCATCATCAACAGCTTATATACGTCCCCACCGACGGGCTCGAGCCTACCCTAAACTAGAGCGATTAGGCCTTAGTCAACCACGCTGGCCAAGTGCGAGTTGGTCGACTTCACACACAACCTTTAAGAAATTCTTTCTTCACAGGTGTGTGCAGGTTTCCTCACGATCTTTTCCTTCACCGTAAAAGCGTCGAATAAACGTACATATGTATTCAAAATTTGAAAACACATTGGTACGTGGCGGGTTTCGAACCGCTACCTCCCGATTGGAAGGCGACAGCCTTACGCACTACGCCATCGACGCTTTTTTTGGCTGGCTTTGACATGGCTTTAGACAGTTTATATTAACTAACAATGTTCTGCAGTGTAAAGGTACAATCACATCAATCAAAGATGCTAGGTACAATCACGCACAGCCAATAAAATACATAAATAGCTAGTCTGTGTTCTTCTCACTTGGGGCACGTTCAGAGCCAACGCGCTCAGGGGCTCAGACAGTGACAATTCACAGACGAGAACGAAGTACGACAAGAACATAACGTATTGTATTGACATATGCTATCGCTAAATAACATTGCACGCGAATCGATCAAAGTCATCGATATGTAAGTTGGTAGACAAATTGATACATAACGAATCGAGGAAGTAGCGAATTGCTTTTTCGTAACTTTGAAATGAAATGAAAATATCAATATTAATCATTTATTTTACAATTTCTTTTCCATATCTTAGTTTTAAGTACTAAGATAACTAACATGTTGTTGTCTCACAGAAAGAACAGTTCGAAACAGCGATCGCTAATTCTTTCGTTGGCTAGGAATTTAGTTTTCGTTACTTATCTCAAAGAAGATGACGAATTTAGTTGTCGTTTCGCTATGAAACGATCGCCACTTGTCTTAGCCCCCTGTACAACTTTTCGCTCTAAAGCTAACTTTAAAACTCTAACGGCCCTATTAATAAAAAATTTACTCCTCGGTTTAGTTATGCCGTGTTTTGTCTTATTTTGACATATGACAGCCGACATGTGCGGAAACAAGACAAGGGGTTAATTTTTTATTAATAAGGCCGTTAGAGCGTGACGTTTGGGTGAAACAACGGGCTCGTTTAAGACCTTAGTTAGAATGTCAAAGCAAATAACAACTATTCATCGAATTATTTAGTTGAAAAACGCTCTGACGTTTATTTTACGAAAAACTCTTAGATGATTGGATGAGTTGAGGCCATAATCTATTACGTCATTTCGTAGAAAGAGAGAGAAATCAAAAATTTTACGTGAAAGAGGGAAATAAAATATATTACTGCTGCAATGCGTTCAACACCTCAAAGCGAGTTAAATAACAAATTAACAACTACATTGCAAGGCACTGAATGCACTCTTGGGGGCCGATTCTCGCGGATTCGAAAACAGTTCGAATTCGAATATTTTCTCGAGTGGTAGCTGCAGCTCAGTCAAACAAAACGACGAATCTCGCCATTTATTGAAGAAAAGTCGTAGTAAGATCGATTTTTCACTTTTCTATTATTCTATTAAATAATTATTTATTTTAGATAAATAAACCTTCAATGAAATCAATTTTATTGGCATAAATAATAGTTTTAAGTGTTTATTTAGACAAACAAAACGCCAAGCTAAATTCTACAATAATTATACAAGGTTATTTTTTAGTTACTAAAAAAATTGTGTGCTTGTTCAGACATGCAAACTGAACAACTTTCACTATGGGACCAACTTTGAAATCGCCATTTTTTTGGTAACTAAAAAATAAACTCGTATAATGTAATTGAAAATAAATTAAAAAATATACAATAGGATAATCAATAAAAGAAAAAAAATTAACACCATACTATAAATTAGCAATTGACGTCTCGACTACTCCCGAGCACTCTAAATAATACAAGCGACTTCCCATAATGAAATGGCGAAGCTCGACACGTCCTGTGTTCTGATTGGCTGAACTCTGATTATCGCTCGAGAAAAATCTCGAATTCGAACTTTTTTCCGAATTGTGCGAGAATCAGCCCCCTGCATCGCATTATCAGCGCCTGACATTTATTCAGCGGCAAATGATTTTTTCGTTCGTTGACCGTTCACGGCCTCTTGCGCATAATAGACACACCGTGTGCACACGAACTGATAATAAGGTGAACATTGTAAGCCGACGTGCTGCATTTTTGAGGTCGACCGGTTTAGTAGTGATTCTAAGACCCCCAGAATATTGATATAAATATAACAACAGACATCCCCTCATCATGACAAATTCCATTGACGGGTTATATAGGTACGTTAATGACAAATTCAGTAGTTTTTGTCGTAAGTCTTCGTAAATTCTTACAAACTTTAAAATGTATAATGTTAATGCGATTTCAGTAAGATTTGTAACTTTTATATCTTTCATTATAAAGTACCAAAAATAATTAGATAATTTCACTTTGATTTTCGTCGTATTATTATAATTTATAAAAATATTTCTAAAAATTGAGTCTTTGTTGTTAACTTGTAGAACGCTACTAGTCTAGCTAGGCGTACGTGACAGTTAACACAACTACCATTGGACGCCTTTTGCGATTTATTTCTATGGGATACGATTCACCTCAATTCTTGTTTATATAATATGTCTAGTAAAACAATATTGTCTATTTATTTACTTATTTATTGGATAGGTTCATGGAATAATGACACCAATATAGGTAATCGAAGAAGAAATCGTCGACATGAAAAAAATGATTATTTTCATGTCGACGATTTCATAAAGTTTTGACAGCTTTTCTGATTTCTGTGAAAAGATATTGATTGGATTTCACATAATTATTACAATTTTGTATTTGACCTCAATGAGAAGAAAATGTTTGCAAAATCACAAATAATCTGTCATGGCTTTGTCACTTATCGTTGTAAAGTTTGAACTTTAATGTAGGACACAGATCAATATATGTAGATGTAGGAGTACCTACCTTTAATAAGGTATTTTCATACAGTTTGCATACGCATATTAAAATTAAATGATATATTTAATGATATGCAGATATTCTTATTAAAGAAACTAAAGAAATAAAAGCTAACGATGTTGAGTAAATGGAATTGAATGGTTTCAGAGAATAGCAACCATGATACCATCTAACATTCATTGAAATCCAATTGATTTGGTTAATTTTAATATGCTACGCTGTTTTTTTACGCAATCGATAGTTTTGTATAGCGCTATTTTCACTATTCGACATTTACATTGAGAAGTTTGTATTTCATTTTGTGTAATATAATAATAATTACAATAACTTGAGTATAAGAACCCAAATTGATGTATTTAAATAAAAATCAGGTTCCTTCAAAGCGAATGAAATATTCTTTTGACTGTCAATTTATTTTCTATACCTATTATTTAATCGGGCTATCCAATAACGTGGTAGGTATGCAACAGTTAGGTACATGATCAGCATTATCTTTCCAACTGATTATTTGGTTTTACAAAGATATGAATATTAACCTTACATCCCTAAATCAATATACATATGTATCTTATTCATATTATTATATTACAATATTACAAAGGCGAAAGATTGTGAGCATGAATGTTTGTTACTTCCTCATGCAAAAATTGTTCAATAAATATTGATGAGGTTTATTACAAAGATAGCTGGAGACCAACATTATCATATAAGCTAGATAGGTACCTTTCATCCTAAATCCCACTGTGTCGGCATCTATATCTACCACAGAACACAGAAAGAGACCTCTTTCTGTGTTCTGTGATATCTACAGCAAGGGATCAGTACGATCTCTAAAAAAATTGAATGCTAGAACATAAGTACTAGAAGGCTTAAAAATAATTAGATAGGTCCTAGGCTCCAGTCATCACACCACCCTTCTTATCAATCTAGTTATTTATCAGATGCAAAAATAAAATCGTAGGGTGTGCTATAACCAGAGTAGATATAATATGAATAGCATTTATAATAATATGAAAAAATGTAAACCGCCATTTTGTGGTGACGATCATACATAATTGTATTGTCATCAAATGAAAGGTGTTTACCAAATTTCAGATCCCTTTCGTGTTGACTAAAGGGGTAAAATTTTAATTACTAGATTTGAGCCTACAACAACAAACATGGCAAGCCAAGTCATTTATAAACTTCACCTATAAACGAAATAGGTAGGTAATAAGTACGGCATTACCAAATTAAGGAATCAAAACAAACAATTCGACCTTCCGAGTTTCTGTGTTCTTTTCTAATACGATGTTATAATTATTTATGGTTATATTTTCAATATTATTTACTTATAAAAAAAAACATTTTTAGGAAAACTTCGCTCATCTCTGAACAGTTCAAAGCTACGTTCTATGAAATAAGCAACTATCATTGCTTAACTGTTATCAGTTACAGCACAAAAACTTTTAAGTTTACTTTCATCAAAGCCGAGAACCAACCTCTTGGGGCTCAAGGTCGACCAGCTATTAATACCGGTAAACAATATTTAACGTGACTACTTTAATATCATAGGGTTGGCAACCTTTTACGAACTAGGTAAATGAAATCTGTAGAGAACATTGAAGGTATTACAGTACAGTTGTGCACAATAAATATGTCGTATCACTAATTTACCAAAATTCTATTAACAATAACGAATCAATGACCCATTTGGCCAAGTAAGCTAGTAGTTTATTTTAATATAATTTCACTTTAGTGAGACAACCTTAGTTGCAAGGCTGATGACGTAACGTTGTTAGTAAATAACACTATTAAATATGTGTTCTGTGCTATTAACGAACTCAAAACTAAAAGCGACGTGACCGAAGGGGAATATACGAAATAAACAGCAAAATAAACTCTCAATATGTCTGTAGTCATGCATGTAAGTATGAACAACAAGAATTACATTGCACAAATAACCCAAATAATCGTGCTTCAAATGTTGACGCCGACACTTACGCGATTAGTCTACGCCGGCGAACACAGCATCACAGATCGACACAAAAACCGAATAGTTCGATAACAGAGCAACAAGAGGTAATACGGCCGTTCTAAATTTGTAAAATTAAGGACAATAATATGAATTTGTGTTTGCTGAAGCTGTTATTACACGAGGAACGAGCGTCGGTGTCAGAAGCCGACTTTACACTGACAATGACAACACATGAACACAAAGTTGTATAGAAACAAGTGGTCGACCGACTTGGGCCACTTGTTGGACGACTGATAAAATTCGTATCGTATGAGAGAACAACAACACTCGGTCATTTGAACATTATTTTTTCTATTGATTTATGTAAGCGTGATGTTATGTAAAACATAAGAGTAAGAATTACTTTTAGTAATGTTACAAAAAGTAATGCTTACTGGTGTTAATGAGGTTATTGGCAAATTTTATAACCTTTTAAAATAATGGTACAGTAAGCTCCTTATCAAGCTATACTGATTGACCTTTGGACCGTTCTTATGTCGCTCGTAATAGCAGCGGTTTTCGTAGTGTAAATGTATAGCTTGAATGGGAGCTTACTGTACCATACTAAACATAATTATTTCATAGTGAAGTATAAAAAATAATTACTTAAAAAATGACATTCAAAAAATAATTATTAAAACTAAATAGTGTTTTTGACACCCTCCTTTAGTTTCCTTTCAAATCGTAGGTATCACATGCACATACGCCCAGATCGGAACAAATTTCTGTAGGCCATACAAAATATTTGTCCCGTACGGGAATCGAACCCGCGACCCGTTGCGCAATAGGCGATCACTTCGACCTCTGCGCTAACCGTATCTTAATTAAATTATTCTATAACGGCCTTACAAATAAAAACTTATACCGAGGATAATCCTCGGAATAATTTATTCTGTGTTTTGTCTTGTTTTAGCACATGTCAGATGTAATATGTCAAAATAAGACAAAACACGGAATAATTATTCCGAGGTTATTCCGAGGAATAAGTTTTTTATTTGTAAGGCCGTAAGTGTATCATTGTTAATACGGCATTTATTCGTCAAGTTTTTCTGGCAAATATCTCCTGAACAAAGATAGAGCATCGTAAAAATCTTCCATAATATTTTTTTTGTAAAGAGATAGTGTTCGTAATTACTTATTTATTATATTCCTAAGCTTTAGGCAATATAGTATCCATTTATTACAGGATTAAAAAACATAGTCATCTCTAATTCATCTTTTGTGGGCCTGTAACGACGCCTACATGTCTTTTAACTGCAATTGTACGTATTTGTGTCAGACAGTGAGTTGGATGGACTGTGCTTTAGTTATTGTTCTGAGTGAACGAACAAGATTTTGTCATTCTTGTATAGCTACGTACGGTTACCAGATAGTATGCCTATAAATTGTAATCCTAATAAAAACCCCGATTTCTACCACATCGTAAGTATTATTGTTTCATGTGAAATGAAAAATGTTTAAGTTTTTTTTATACAACTAAGTTGGCAAACCTGATGATAAGTGGTAACAGTCACCTATAATACGTGTGGCTCTTGTGGCATTCGCAGAAAATCCGCAACCCCCAAAAAAACCACAGTGGACGTTGCCAACTTGTGACATCAGATGTAAAGTCACGGTACCTACCCAGTAATTTCACCACCATATCTTACCCTTCGTTAACGGCTGGAAGAAAAGAGAAATAACATTAAATAAAAAAAACGACTTAAAAAAACACTGAAATTTTTTAAATAATATAAGAATAGGTACAGACAATATCACACTTCTATATTGAAGTCGGTGCCAAACGATGATCCCCTAGAAAGTCTTAAAATTTGTCACCGACTTCAATATAGAAGTGTGAAGTTGTCTTTTCAGTGTTTTTGAAGTCGGTTTTTATTTTTTAGAAAATATTTTTAACTTTTTAGTGAATGAAATCTTTTTAGTGAAAGGACCCTAGGAGTATACTCTATCAAATACAAAAGGAATTTTGAAAATCGGTCCGCAATTGGCGGAGTAATCGCGTAACATACACACAACACGTTGGACACACCTAAAACTTTAACGGCCTTACAAATAAAAAACTTATACCTCGGAATAACCTCGGAATAGTTATTCCATGTTTTGTCTTATTTTGACATATTACATCTGACATGTGCTAAAACAAGACAAAACACAGAATAAATTATTCCGAGGATTATCCTCGGTATAAGTTTTTATTTGTAAGGCCATAAGGCTTTCCCTCGATTTTTATGGGATCCAATCATCAGATCCTAACTTTGGTGACTATGGGACCACCCTTGGAGTATCCTCTATCGAATACAAAAGAATCAATACAAAACAATCAAGAAACATGAAAATCGGTTCATAAACGACGAAGTTATCCGCGAACAAACATAAAAAAAGCATATACTGGGTAAATTTTGATGCACTTGCAATCTCGCAGGGTTAGATAGCTAACATCATAAACAACAACGTTTGTTCTACGACTTTTGATAATTCGTTAGATTTTACTTTCATACAAAAATAAATATTAATTTAATACACCTCTAGAATGTTTGACACTCTACGCGCACAACGTGCGAGCGTAGCGTCGCCTTCCGTCGTCGCTTATAAATGAAACATATACTTATCAATGTCACGACAGTGCAATAAAAACTTAAAAATTGATTTTTGTTCAATTTATTGAGTTATCTTAAAACTCGTAAAACAAGCGTTGGAGTTAATGATGTTAGCTATCTAATCCTGCGAGGTTGCAGGTTCATTAAAATTACCCTGTATACGAAACCTCCTCCTTTTTTAGAAGTCGGTTAAAAATAAAAAGAAATTCAAAGGTGGATACATTTCCGAAGACGGACGAAGGAAGGACGTGCTGTTAAAAAGGTTAAAATTTTAATTCTATTAATAATCTTAATTCAGATAAAAACTTTAATTCTATTAATAATCTTAATTCAGATAAAAACTTTAATTCTATTACGTTGGTCTTACAAAAAGTGCTTCATATGCCAACTAGCAATACATCTTAATACAAAGCAGTAAATCGCTTAACGTCATTATCGTATTTGTTTTTTTTTATGGATGGCCCGGCAAATGACCTCCTCCCGCCTGATGTGAAGCGGCGAAAGAGGCCCAAATGAGTTGACAGATAGAGTAGGGACAATATCCACTATCCTACCTGCCCACCCCTTGCCGGCCAAAAGATGCTTTTTCACGCCTATTTTGAAGGAACCCATGTTGTAAGATGGAGGAAACACGTGCGCAGGTAGAGAAAAGGAATCTTGGAATTTCTTGGTACGGTGTGAAAAGGAGGACACAGTGTTCAGATGACTCCGAAGGCCCTTACGCGTGTTTCTGTTATGGAATGGAGAGGGAGGGATAAGGTTAAAGAGCTCCTCAGAGCATTCCTCATGGAACATTCGGTAAAAGGCGCTAAGAGAGGCGATGTCACGACGAAGTTGTAGAGGCTCGAGGGTGTTAGTTGCCTCTACATCGCCAATTATGCGAATAGCGCGACGCTGCAATCTGTCCAGAGCATCGAGGAGGTACTGAGCGGAGCCGTCCCAAAGGTGCTTGCAATATTCCAAGCAAGACCTAATCTGAGTTTCATACAACAAGCATAGTTGGTCCGGTGCTGAAGAGAAGGAAGGGGGAGGAAAGGTGACCTTTTCGCCGAGAACGCGCGAAATGTCTGTCTGAGTATAAAAATACACAAAGAATAAACGCGGCAAAAATGATAGTCGAGATACAAAAATCCATGCTTTAGGCTGTACCTTTTTATTTTAATAATAACAAATTCTGCATTGAAATTTCTAATTTTGTATTTACATAATATCCATTTCATAAATAGTTAGTATTTACATATATCAATTTCATAACACACTTTAAAATTTCTATAAAAATAGTAGGTACCTAAGATATTCCTATAGATTACAAAACACAAAAACATTACAAACACTTTGATGATTGAATTTCGACATATTATTCATAAGAATAACTAATAAGTATAGAAGCGAATCTCCTTTGTGGGTGCGCCAAATGCCGCTATTTGCATACCTACAGCGCCCTTCCCCCTGTAACGCCCCGCAGTAGTCTGCGGACGCCGCTAGGGTCACCACATGGACGTATGGTTACCACTACAATATTTTTTATATAGGTACCTCCATATTTTACATTAAATGAGAAACTGAGCATACACCGAGTCTTATTGATTTTGTCCTTCAAGTGTAGCGAGCGAGCGACTATCTTTAGCAATTTACGCACATTTTTCGTTTTTTTGATTCCGTAGTTATAAGAACCTGCCTATTTTTGATTAATTGAGCTTAATCCCTACACTTCGAGAACAAAATCATAAAATGTTTAGAATTTCGATGTACAAAAATGGTTTGTAATTTAGGTATCGTACCTACGTTTATAGTCCAAGAGCTGAAGTTATGAATGTACTAATGGATAAAACCTAAGCTCACTTTTTACTATCAGACCAACATTTTCACTTGAAAAAAAATCAGTTGTTTCATAATTTTAATCAAGTATTGATTGTATTTAAATTTTATATGGAACAGTGACAAAGGTCGATAAAAATATATATAGCAGTACCAAAGATTCTCATAATTCAAATTATTCCCGACTTGACAAAAAAAATCCCATACTTACAGAGTTTCAAAATTGCACTACAATGACAGCTTTAGAAACTCCATACATTATATTGTATTATTATTTTATTTATTTTACAATTTATGTACACACAAAAAACAGCATCAAAAACATATACACATGGAAACACTGTACAAAGGCACTGCTTATTTCTTAGCGAAATGTCTTCCAGCAGCCCCGTTATTAATAAAAAAATATTTAATATGGTAGTTGTGTGTGTAAACACAAACAAAGGTAAAAATAATATTAATAATAAAAGACCTACTTTAATTAATTAAATTAAATACAATATACTAAAAAATAGGGATATATATAAAAAAAAAAAACTAATAAACTACATTGTTAAAAGATAATAAGCTTTTACTCGTTTCTTAAATAGCTGTAAAGTTTGACAGTCGCGAATGTTGGCTGGTAGGGAATTCCACAGTCTAACTGCATGCACAGTGAAGGAGTGGGAGAGTATTAGCTTTGACATGTAATGAATATTACGAATAAAACTGTATCTGTATCTAGGGTAGGTATAATAAAAATAATTTTAAAGTACTTAATCATTTTTATTTAAAAGGTTTCAATTCAACAGAAATATTTACAAATGTCTGATATTTATAAAACATGACGTCTTTGTAGATGATTTGAAGTTTCGGTTATTAAACTTCAGCGCGTAGTAAATACGCATTCTTATAAAAAGCTTAATCAGGTAAAAACTTTAAATTTGGGGTTATTAAGGCATTGTTTTTGCACCCATAAACGCAACAATAAGTCGGCATCGCGGCGATTAGGTAGATAGCGGCGCGCGGGAAAGAGTCACGTACGTGCGGGATGCGGTGCGCGCCTTGACTGGCGATTCCGTTCAACGGAAATCAAACGGTAGGTAAATAACGTGGCCTTGAGCGCTCGACGGCCGGGAGTTTCGCTTCTATACTCGTATTATTAGTTATTCTTATGATATTATTTTAATATGTACCTACACATAACGTTACAACATAAAATTTAAATGTAACATTTTCTTACAATCTCTAAAATTAAAACTATACAATTAATTTACAATTACTTACCACTGGATAGTTTTACATGATTATGCGTCTAATTAGATCTATAAATTTTAATAATATGTGAAATAAAAATCGCGTAACATCTACATTTCACACACGGCCTAATGAAAGCTTTCCCAGAACAGTTGCAGTACCTCCAAACATCGAATCAGCCGTACATTTTCTTCAACTCCCTTCGCAGTATCTTTCCGGTCATATTTTTAGGAATACTGTCCACAAGGATTACTTCGTCTATTTTTTTGAACGCCGCCACTTTGCTGGCCACGAAGTCTTGTAGGTCCTCTGGTGAGGTTTTACAGTCTTTCTTGAGGGTCACAAAAGCTTTGGGAACCTCGCCGAAGAATTCGTGGGGAACCCCAATCACTCCAGCGTCTTGGACTGCCGGGTGAGATCTTAGTATGCTCTCAAGCTCCGCTGGCGCCACTTGTAAACCGTTTACCTGTAATGTATGTATGATTTTTACCCACTTTCAAAGAAAAGGTATGCGATACCAGCAGCCGCCTGTGGGCGTTTACGGCATGTCAGTAAAACACAATGACATACGGGGTTAAATTGAAGAAAAGGAGCCAAATGTAAAGCATCTAGATATCCACAAAAAGAACTCTTATCATGATTATTATTAATCGACTTCAAAAGAAGAGGAGGTTCTATTTTCGGCTGTATCTATTTTTTTCTATGTTCACCGATTACTCCGCCATTTATAGACCGATTTTCAAAATTCTTTTTGTAATCGTAAGAGTATACTCTCGAGATGGTCCCATTGTCATGTCATGATCAGATGATGGGATCTCATGAAAATCGAGGGAAATACTTGAATTGCATAGGCACGTCCAACGTGTTTCATATTTTTGCTGAAGATATTCAGGTATTTTCATCTGGTAGTCATCATATCATGTTACTAAGCTGATGATTGAGGGTTTCTGGTAGGTTAGGAGTTCGGGAATAATTCTTTCAATACTGTTTAGTTAGAGCGAAAGACGTTTTATTTTAAGTTTTTCTGGTCTTTTTTCTTGGCTTAAATTATAAAACATATTTTATGTAATAAAACTAAGAATAATGAAAAATCATTTTTACAAAAAAATAAAACCGACTTCAAAAACACCAAAAAGTCATATATAATATAAAACTTCCATATAAAACCCCCAACCTCAATATAAAACTTAAATATAAACACCATCACCAACTTCAATATAAAACGGTCATGTTGTATGTATTCTTGTATTATTATAACTTTTTGGTGTTTTTGTAGTCGGTTTTTTTTTTTCATTCATGATATATTTTCATTTTTGAATAAGTAGGTATCCATATTATGTTAAAAACGGCTCCATTTTATTATTGTGCGATATTGTATGATTTCAATGCAGTGAGTAGGTAGTTAGCGTATTCTTTATTAATGAAAATATCTATATCCACTTGTTGTTTTTGACGAAGCGACCCATTACGATTAAATATAACAAAGGAAAAATCTTTTCTTTATTGGAAGATCGTATGTGTACGAGTATAAGAGTCTTTCCTGTAAATACTCCTTATTTTAATTCAACCAAGTATTAAACTACCATTGAAAAGGCTGTTCTATGAAAATGACACTTTGGTGCCGATTTGAAGCACCCCTCATGACAAACCAGTGTTCACAGAGCATAATTAACAAACTCTATGATGAGATGATGTGTTCATTGAAGTTCTTAAATCTGTTTAACGCAAACAAAAATCACAAATTTCAGTTCCACGGACACTGATATTATTATGTGCCAATCTGAGCCAACAACGGTCTGGCGCAAATCAAACTGGCAAAAAGCCGACTTCACTTCTATATTGAAGTCGATGCCAAGCAATGATCTCCTAGAAAGTCTTCAAATTTATCACCGACTTCAATATAAAAGTGTGATGTTGTCTGTACCTATTCTTAAATTATTTTTAACTTTTCAGTTTTTTTGAAGTCGGTTTTTATTCTTTGTAAAATATTTTTTATGTTTACTTTTTAGTGAATGAAATATTTTTAGTGAAAGAAACCCTAATATAATACCAGACTGGTATTATACCAGACCGGTATAACCGGACCAGAGCCAACAACGGTCTGGCGCAAATCAAATAGCAAAAAAGCCGACTTCACTTCTATATTGAAGTCGATGCCAAGCAATGATCTCCTAGAAAGTCTTCAAATTTATCACCGACTTCAATATAAAAGTGTGATGTTGTCTGTACCTATTCTTAAATTATTTTTAACTTTTCAGTTTTTTTGAAGTCGGTTTTTATTCTTTGTAAAATATTTTTTATGTTTACTTTTTAGTGAATGAAATATTTTTAGTGAAAGAAACCCTAATATAATACCAGACTGGTATTATACCAGACCGGTATAACCGGACCAGAGGCTCTAGACATATGCCACACGCTAACTTTCCCGCAGTCGTTCGACAGAAAAAATGTATGGAAATGACATTAGCTTACGACAACCTCACGCTATTTTTTCCGCAGCTAATGTCATCTCCATACATTTTTTCTGTCGAACGACTGCGGAAAAGTTAGCGTGTGGCATTTGTCTAGGGGGGCAGAGCCAACAACGGTCTGGCGCAAATCAAATAGCAAAAAAGCCGACTTCACTTCTATATTGAAGTCGATGCCAAGCAATGATCTCCTAGAAAGTCTTCAAATTTATCACCGACTTCAATATAAAAGTGTGATGTTGTCTGTACCTATTCTTAAATTATTTTTAACTTTTCAGTGTTTTTGAAGTGGGTTTTTATTCTTTGTAAAATATTTTTTATTGTTACTTTTTAGTGATTGATATATTTTTAGTGAAAGAAGCCCTAATATAATACTAGACTGGTATTATACCAGACCGGTATAGCAGATATACCAGGTATACCAGACCGCTAATTTAATACCAGTTTCCCTCGATTTTCATGGGATCCCATCATCAGATCCTGACTTTGGTGACCTTGAGACCACCCCAGTAGTATACTTTATCGAATACAAAAAGAATTTTGAAAATCGGTCTACAGTTGGCGGAGTAATCGAGTAACATACACACAAAACACGTTGGACAAACCTAAAAATTTAAGAGTTTTCCTCCATTTTTATGGGATCCCATTATCAGATCCTAACTTTGGTGAGCATGGAACCAGGCTTGGAGTATACTCTATCGAATACCAAAAAGAATTTTAAAATCGGTCCACAATTGGCGGCGTAATCCCGTAACATACACACAAAAAAAACATACGCATCGAATTGAGAAACTCCTCCTTTTTTGAAGTCGGTTATAAATACACTTTGAAAGCTGCCGTTCAATGGTATTTCTTTCTCATTCAATTATTATTCAATTTACATAGAATGGAGATAAACACGTGTTAATGAAATTGTTGAAAACTTGAAATTAGTTTGTTCAGAATCGAGAGTAGAATCGATAAAAATAAAAAAATATGGTGGTTATAAAAAATGCACCACGTCACTTTTTCAATTTACTTAACTTTATCATATTCATCTCCTATCGTTGTCGTGGCGGCTATTATACATACAGGTGTGCGACCACAGAGTTTAAAATTTTCAAGAAATACAAGAAAACAAAAAAAGGAAATATCTTCGTAAATAATCCACGGATTTCATAATTTGTAATTTCCTTTTAAAAATTTTAATTTCCTTTTTCCCTCATAATAAAAATAACATACAGTGTCTGCAATTTTGCGCTATTTTATTAAATTAACGTTGTATACATATATTTTACTATCTGCTATGATAAAAAATACTGATTAGTAGATTTTCACAATAAAAAACATAAAAATGCGGGATAGTGGCAATTTGATATACTGTTGTTTGTGCTTATTATTTACGGAATTAAAAAATTCATCAGATTCTGTTTAACTAATCAAATTTTTATATTCCTTACATTCGAAATGAAAAGCTGAGTGTTTCCCTCAAGCGAAAGACCTATTTAAGCGCTCCTTTCGCTTCTAAGATACAAATATACCATTTTATTACAAACAAAGAAAATAATTTTCTGATTTATTTGTATTTCATATGGCTTAGTTGCATTTCTACTTGCATTTAACCTTTTTTGTCTTATTGTATTTAGAGTTTGATTTGAAATTTTGCATTTGCAAGAATTTCAAGTTGAAGCAATTTCTAATAAATTATCTTGCGATAAAAAATAACACCAAGAACCGTAAATTTTAAGGTAGGTAAATACTTTTTGTACCTTAATCAGCTCCTTTATTCTATCAGTAATGAAGGTTCCAACACCAGGTTTGTAGTAACCTAAGTCACCAGTTTTGAAGTAACCATCTTCTGTTAAGCTGTTCTTCGTCGACTCCTCGTCCTTGTGATAACCCCTCATGATAGTCGGGCCTTTCACGTATATTTCTCCTTGCTGCAATAAATAAAGAATAAAAGTTAAATTAAAAAAAACGTAAATAAAGTCATCCATTATCGTATCAGCTAAGAGATTCCCACAGTTGGACATAAGCCTCCCCTACGGATCTCCAAACTTATCATTCCTACGCTGCCCCTATCTAGAGTGCTGCAAAGTTCGAAACGTTCAAAACCAAATATATGCCTGTAAATCCGAATAGTGTACTTACTCGTATGTTTAAAGGAAAAACATAGTATTAAATTGATTGTGTATATGTTACCGGCAATGTGTATAATCCGGTATTGTATACAATACCTAGGCAATGTATAGAATACCTAAAACGGGCAGGTAAAGTATGAAATAGAATTTATTTTACACTTTACCTAGGTATTCTATACAATGCCAAACTTGCAGCAGGTAATGTAACACTCGAACGCAATTGTGGTTATTACAAACAAATAAGTACGGTAAGCTTCATAGAACCCTGACACCCTTCCTAGAGGCGCCATTTCAAGCATTAATGGAAGTGAATCGTTTTAGCATGACCGTTCACTCGCGAGTGTACGCCGCACGCGGGTATCCCTTGCAAATAAAATTAAATCCTTTGACAAGAGACGGCACGGCGCCAAGGCGGCGCGATCAAAGTAAGTTCGCTTAGATAATGTCGGTACACCCGAACGCAATTGTGTTTAATAAAACAAAATACGAATAAAAATTATCGGGACACACAAGCTAGGTGCAAAGATAATTTTAATCAAAAATATGCGAAAGTAGGTAAATTCAAAGTAACACCATAAGAATAAACAAGTATAGAAGCGAAACTCCCGGCCGTCGAGCGCTCAAGGCCACGTTATTCACCTACCGTTTGATTTCCGTTGAACGGAATCGCCAGTCAAGGCGCGCACCGCATCCCGCACGTACGTGACTCCTTCCCGCGCGCCGCTATCTACCTAGTCGCCGCGATGCCGACTTATTGTTGCGTTTATGGGTGCAAAAATAATGCCATAATAACCCCAAATTTAAAGTTTTACAATTTGCCCGAAGATAAAGAAAGGTAAGTACAAAGGTATATCTACTTGTTTTATTCAATCCTCTCTAAGCAACTGCGAAGATGACTTGGATATATTTCTTTTGAGCAAAGACGACGGCACAGAACCTTTTTTTGCAAACCATATGACATCGGAGATTTCGCCGCTTGCTGTTCCGACATGCGATTACAGGTCTGAGGGCCTATTACCGATCTCATGGTTTTGCAAATGATATCATATGATATCATAGTGCAAGACGAAAAATACGATTTCCGGTCAGATTTTTAATCATTTGTTTATTATTTAATGATGACATCATTGAAATTATGCCATAGTGATGATATCATTGGAGATCAGTAATACGAAATGCAGTATTTCATGACTTCTTTTTCTCAAATTTATACCATGTCATACGATGAAAGATCCATAATTGGCCCTCAGATTTGCCTACACAAAACGCACTTTCCTACGTTTGTGGGTATCTACTCAAAAAATGCTCGCTTAAACATGAATGCCCAGCTTTCAATAAATACAGAGATTACAAGGGAGAAAATACAGAAAATTCTCAACTATTTATTCATTTTAAAGCATTCAATCGGACAAAAATTTTCGGAAGTTTAACTGTTCCTCCGGCACATTTTGTAAACTATATTGAGAAACTCGAGAATATATTCGTAAATAGCTTTAAAAATTTTATTTTTACCGATGGTGCTGGTGCGATCTTGCTAGATACAATGAAAAAAATTGTGTTTCAGGTACCTTGTGAATATTTTCCTATTGATTACCTGATTAAGCTTTTTATAAGAATGCGTATTTACTACGCGCTGAAGTTTAATAACCGAAACTTCAAATCATCTACAAAAACGCCATCTTTTATAAATATCAGACATTTGTAAATATTTCTGTTGAATTGAAACCTTTTAAATAAAAGTGATTGAATATTTTAAAATTATTTTTATTATACCTACCCTAGATACAGATACAGTTTTATTCGTAATATTCATTACATGTCAAAGCTAATACCATATAATGTATCGAGTTTCTAAAGCTGTCATTGTAGTGCAATTTTGAAACTCTGTAAGTATGGGATTTTTTTTGTCAAGTCGGGAATAATTTGAATTATGAGAAACTTTGGTACTGCTATATAGGTATATTTTTATCGACCTTTGTTACTGTTCCATATAAAATTTAAATACAATCAATACTTGATTAAAATTATGAAACAACAGATTTTTTTTCAAGTGAAAATGTTGGTCTGATAGTAAAAAGTGAGCTTAGGTTTTATCCATTAGTACATTCATAACTTCAGCTCTTGGACTATAAACGTAGGTACGATACCTAAATTACAAACCATTTTTGTACATCGAAATTCGAAACATTTTAATGATTTTGTTCTCTAAGTTGTAGGGATTAAGCAAAAATAGGCAGGTTCTTATAACTACGGAATCAAAAAAACTAAAAATGTGGGTACTATTGCTAAAGATAGTCGCTCGCTCGCTACACTTGAAGTACAAAATCAATAAGACTCGGTGTATACTCAGTTTCTCATTTAATGTAAAATATGGAGGTACCTATATAAAAAATATTGTAGTGGTCACCATACGTCCATGTGGTGACCCTAGCGGCGCCCGCAGACTACTGCGGGGCGTTACAGGAGGAAGGGCGCTGTAGGTATGCAAATAGCGGCATTTGGTGCACCCACAAAGGAGATTCGCTTCTATACTTGTTTATTCTTATGGTAACACCACAATTCTTCATCACTCGAACTGTCAGAGTTACTACCACCCGTATTTTTAATAAGAGAGCCATTATCACGCTCTGAATCCAAAACAAAATATTTAGGTACTCGATAGAGGTCGTGGTGATGCTCGCAATATACTGGCTGTAGTATTACACAAAACTGATGACGATCTATATCAACTAGGCACAAAGCAAGGCGTTGTCAAGACATTGTATTCAAGACAACAGTTCACGGTTTGCCATCAGAAATTACTGCAAGAAGAAGACGTCCCCAATCTGGAAACGACACTCCGTACAGTTGCGACTTTGCAATCTACGGGGACAGGACAGGGCTTTGTGAAATGTAGCTGCAAAAAAAACTGTGACTCTAAAAAGTGTTCCTGTGTCAAAAGTAAGGCTCTGTGCTCTTCAAAGTGCCATAATAGTTTGTCGTGTAAGAATAAATAAAACCTACTTTTACTTAAAATTGTGAATGCCTATTAGACCTACTTTTTGTTATAAAGAGAATTGTTTTGTTTGTGAAGTTCAATTACAAAATTACTTATATTATGTTAAAAGATACTTGTAATGTTATGTTACAAACAAGAAGAATTTTAAGTTTCCTGTTATTTTTTTTGTGATTTTAAAGTTGATAATAAAGTTTATATCAAGTAAATACAACATGTTTTATTTGTCCGCTATTTGATAAGTAAGTCTGTTAAGATTTATTGATATTAACCGGCTTACCTAACATTAGTTTAGTCTTAAGATTTATTTATTTTACACATTACCGGTGAACCAGCAGGTATTCTATACAATCCCTAGGAATTGTATACAATACCTAGGTAAAGTATGAAATGGACAATGATATTCATGATATTTCATACATTTCCTGGACGCCCCAGGGATTGTATACATTACCTAGGGATTGTATACAATACCTGAATTATACACATTGCCGGTAACATATACATTCATTACCCATTTTTGTACCTAATTTCTATATTATGTTACCGAGATCGACCAAACGAACCTGAATCATCCTGCCCTTGTTTTCGATATTCAAAACAAAGCAACCTTCACCATGGTTGGATCCTGGATGGACGATTTCAAGTTCCTCCGTGCCTCGGAAAGCACGTTAAGTCATTAGTCCTAGATGCTATTGCAACCGTTTCTGGCCACCAATCCACGAGGTAGTGTTATGGCCCATTATTCCTCCGTGTTTCTTCTATGTGGGAAAGTCTATGACCAGCAGTGGAACGTAATGATGAAAATGATGATAATTTACTTACTTCGCCCACAGGAACAGAGTGACCAGTAGTAGGATCCACAAATTTAAACTGAGTGTTAGCCAACAATTCACCGCATGCGTTGTAGTCGACCATTTTCTTATTTTTAAATGTAGCCGTGCATAGCGACGTTGTCTCTGTGCATCCATATCCTTGGATAAACTCGAGAGTAGTCTGAAAAAAATCGGAGGTTGTTGTTACGTAGTGTAGCATACGTAGTGTAGTAATATTTTCTAACAAACAATATAAGAAACGCGAATGCTAACTCCCTCACATCAGAGGGGAACATTTGGAGTATTTGGAGGCTGGGAAAACAATTTAAAAACCGGCCAAGAGCGATTTGAACTCGGGGAGCGAGGGACCACAATTACTATTACAAAACCTATATAATATGTAATTTACTATTATAAAAACGTCAATTTGTTACAATACAAAAGTCAAAAATTAAACAAAAACTATTTTCTAGTAGGTAAAAGAAAAATTGCTAAATCTTTTATCGAAAACCAAAACTCATTCTTTTTTTGTGGCGGGGAATCTGTTGCGATTCCAAAGGGCTATGTTGACTAGACCGTCGACTTGGGTATGCCGTAGGATTCGGGTCCGCCAGCGACTGTTCCGCAAAAGTCCCCATAACCAACCGTCTTAGCCACTCTCCGAAACCTCTCCGCCCCCGGTGGAGATACGCTTGGGATAGGAAGGCCAATTCACCGAACGCACCCCCTGGAGACGGGCTCAGCCTATAAACAAGCTGAAACTTCGCCTGGGGATAGGTCACTAGGCTCAACTCGTTTACGACCCCCAGACCAAAACAAAACACATCCTAACAAAAATAACCTTTATTTATAAACTAGCTGTGCCCGCGAACTACGTTTCGATATACATATATTTTTTCCCCTTTTTGCAACGTTTTTCATTGATGCTCAACTGCTATTAGTCGTAGCGTGATGTTATATAGCCTATAGCCTTCCTCGATAAATGGACTGTTCGACACAAGAAGAATTCTTCAATTTGAATCAGTAGTTCCTGAGATTAACACATTCACCCAAACAAACAAACAATCAAATAAACTCTTAAGCTTTATCATATTTGTATAGATATAGCCTAGATATTACTATTTGCAGCAAGCTTATCTTACCTTAGCCTTCTCCATGATGCACTCGACATCTGTTGCTGCCAATGGCGCAGCCCCACAGGTCACATGCCTGACATGTCTGAAGTGGTCCTGATTCACGTCAGGATGCTTACCGAGGAGTATTGCTGGAAGACATTGAAGGTTTTCCTTTAACTGTGGTCGTGGGGTCTCAAAGGCCCCGCCTTATCTACAAATTTTTCATATTAAACTTGTTGTAGGCTCTTTGAACTAATGCAATACATGACCAAGGTATTTTGAATATTTAACTAACTTTTTGTCTATCGCATGTGATTTTTATAGATCAAAATATTAATCACTTCCCCGCTCCCCCTGGTACTGAGCCTCTCAGTACAGTTTTATGTTAGTCGCTAAACGAGTTTAGATAAAGGTAGCTTTGTTGCCAACTTTCAAACGCGTGAGTTTTGAACTTGCAAAGTTTAGCCGGGGCCTCAGATACCCCACGTCCATGTTTTTCATACATATCATACTGAACTTTGGATCATATTTGTCACAAGTTTTCAATAAAAGCGGACAAGAACAATCAAAAAAAATACAAGCCAAATCCAAATAATAGGGACGGTCATATTTTAATTTTATTCTACTTTTATTTAATTTTTCAATAAAAATGTTGAAAATAATCAGCCGAGTACGTCAGAAATAAAACGACCAAGCACATCATCTGAGAATCTGCTTGGAAGGAAAGTCTTGTGCTTAGAAGACCCTTCAATTGCAGATGTATTACCTACTGCCTTTCATGGTCTTTGATGAATGTCGATGATATTGCAGAGTATTTGATTTCCAAAGAAAACTTTCTTCAATTCCACGAAAGCGATAGCGAAAATATCTAAAGGCCTTATTAATAAAAGTCTTACTCCTTGGATCATCCTCGGATTAGTTACTCCGTCTTTTGTCTTATTTTGACATATGACAGCCGACATGTGCGGAAACAAGACAAAACACGGAGTAACTAATCCGAGGATGATCCAAGGAGTAACATTTTTATTAATAAGGCCGTATATGTGTTACGATTGCTTGCGTTTAAATGGTGTAATTTTTTATTTTTTTTACCTACGAGCTTATTTTTTTGTTTAATTTGCTTATTAGAGTTTAATTTGTTATACTATGTAAAATTGAATAAAAAGTTATAATTAATTTGTATTGGTTTAGTACGATTTGAATATATTTATAACGATTGAGACATAAATTTTATCCTATATTTGAGTCGTTAAATTTCAAATGTAGCCAACTCCATCATAACTAAACCACAGAACACAGAAAGAGATTAGAAGGGCTATGTGGGCGGGGCACGCGTAGCCACAACTATGACTAAATGCTCATACTTGTGGCCCCGCAACGCGAACGCGTTGTTTAATCACTGACGGACAACTACAGTGAGTGTATCGTGAAGCGCGGCGCTATAAATATAAAAATATGCCTTCTTGTGCTATAATTACTTGTAAAACAAGAAGTCAAATGTTAAGTGTAGCTAAAGAAGGAATTTCTTTTCATCGGTAAGTAGTAAATTAATCATAATGACCATATTCTATAGATCATAATGTCAAAATCCACCAAAACTGATCATAACGATAAGTTACATAATATTTTTCTAAAAAATATACATTACCGGTAATGTACGCCCGCTATTCTTGCCATATTACTTAGAGCGCGTAATGTAGTACACTGCTTTCGGTAGTGACGCATTTGGCTTAATGAGCATTAACGCAGTAGTCGCAGTACAAGGGATAGTGCCGTGCTAATCAAAAAACGCACGCATTACATTTTATCGATAAATGTATATTTTAAAATATTTGTATAAAGTAAAAATAACATATTATTTGTCACTTAAAATGCCATAATAATAATTATTACTTATCGATAATACAGAATGTTTGGCGAAGCTAACACCTACCCTTTCTAACATCCTATTCATATAAGTACGGCGATGTAATCAAAGATTAAAATTGTAAATTAATTTCAATTTTCACGATACAATTAGTTCGATTAGTAAAAAAATTATGGGCAAATTCTAAACTAATTTTACAACTTAGAATTTTTAATATCACCATAATATTTATATGACTATTTTAGCATAGGTAGGTGGCCATGCAAGACATGAAGATTTGAGTACTTTAAAAAACACAAATTTACAGGTAAATATTTACTTTACAAATATTTACTTCTCCATCCAATTAAAATATCCTAACAACTAAACTACCGCACGTCCGTTTGTCAGATTATCCATTCTAGTTTATGCTTTCAGACCGGTGCATTATAGTATTATAGTTTTTCTTTTATTTTACGTCTAACCTACAACATTTTTGAGCTAAAAAGCTTTAATTTTGTTACATAGAAACAAAATATTACTTGAATATTATTAATTATGAACGTATAATGAAAGTAATAATTATTTTTTGGTTTTCTAAATATATCAAATGGTTAAATTGCTGGCAATATTTAATATCGATAGCTATTAATCGATGTCAATCACTAAAATAATGTTATTTGTACACGCGGCTCTTGACGTCAGTGAATTTCTATGAATGAGGAGCCCAGTGAGCTTTGTGATTGGTTCAGCCCGATTTCGCGCGACTTTGCATGGGCGGTGCAAGGAAAAGAAGTGGGAGCAAAACTGGCGACAGCGGTTCCCGTACAAACGGTGCATGATTGCCTTTCTAACCTCTTTCTGTGTTCTGTGAACTAAACTCTCAGAAATCATACATTTCAATTTTTTCACATATTAAAAGGTTATTTATATACTTTTTGGTATTCATTATAATATTTAATGTATATTAAATTTTGATATAACTCCAATAGTTGGAAATGCACTAGTTTTTCTTAAATAATGATATTATTTTTGGACATGACTGTGTTTGATTTAATCCTATAGGATTTGACTAATTTTGATTTAAAAGTGACACTGGACTGGAGTTGGATGATATGACATCGCCAGTCATGATGTAGTCAGAGTTGACACAAATATTTTTTTCTGTCATCTCTTTGCTCAGTAGCAAATTAATAATAGGGGTTAAAGTATGAAATTGCCGTTTTTTTCGTTTGTTTATATAACTTTATAACTTTTCTCATTTAAGAACTATAAAAAAAAACTTCATTTTTATTACTTTTTGACCCTAGAGTGAACGTTTTGGTTACAATTTAATCTCTTAATTAGTTTAATAATAAAATAATGTCAATAATTTCCCCCTATTTTTTCGTCAGAATGTTGTACATTATTGACGATAACTTTGTGAAAACTAATTTTATTGTCTTCAAAATTATGTAATTACTTACTTTAAAGTCTACTGACCAGTCTCTAGAAGTTTCAAAAAGTTTGCTTTATTGGTTATAAAATAACTAAGAAAAACGTTAGCATGAAATAAGCAATGTTCTTAAAAATCTTCATACAAAACGGCAATTTCATACTTTAACATAAAACCATCTTATAACACCCATAAACATTATAATGTAAATAGAAGGTATTATTATATTGTGCACAAGTGCCTAATAACTATAAAAATGTTAGGTATACCTACTTAGCCCAAAACAAAGTAGTAAAAGAGTGATAATACTAATTGATAACCCTGGTACATAACTAAGTTAAAATAGCAAGCGAGGTAATAAATCGAGAATTGAAAATGGAAATACTTATAGTTTATTTGAGTTTTCATTTCGTTTAATAGTTTTCTTCGATACCGTTTTCTTTCTAGTTTTTCTATTCATTTTTATTATTTAATTAATAAAAATCTTAGAGGAGCACTTTACACAACAAGTAACAGCGACAAATTATGACGTTTAAAATGGCGGCCGAAACATTAAAAACTGTGTTGTGATTGGTCGAAAATTCGAAATGGATATGGCGCGGTTTGTTTTAATGATCTCTGTGAACATGGCCAAATGAACTAAATGTAGAAGTAACGGTTGGATTTGTAGCGTTTTAGGGCGGATTTGGACCCGTTTGAATTGACTGACGTTTTCAATATGATTTCATCTTTTCATACTTATGTCATTAGATCTCAAAATCAATAGTGAGGTGGAGATGGCCATGTTTGAAATTTAACGACTCATTTTCCCGTAGTAAAAACAATTCAAGCATTAAAACAAAAGCTTTTAAATAAAGTCCCGTTGTAACTCGTTAAGACTTAACATATCAACTAACAAATAGGTACTTAACAGTAAGTTATTTGGAGTTATACTAAAATAACAAAAATTCAAATCATATTTTACATTTTAAGGGGTAAAAAACGCTTACGTGTTCACTCATTTTATTTTATATATCAATTCCATGCTAAGCTAGAACTCTTGAGGGTTGAATTTCATTAAATTCGTTGGTAGCTGATATAATGTCCTATCCATAAACAACCTTCTCGCCAAATTTTATGTTCATAGATCAGTTTTGAGATTTGAGATTTCATGATAAATTAGTGAGTGACTTTCTTTTCGTTTTTTATAATAAGTATGTAAAATGTAGATTCTCACAAATTACGATCGAGCTATGTATAGACACAGATAATATAATACTACAGAGTATAGGTAATATTCGAACTTTACCAGATTACATACTTTTTCTAAAGCTTTCATGTCAATCTGTATAGATATTTTTCAACATCGGGCAAAACACTTTACGCTATTAAACATATCTACATACGTTTTTCCTTATTTATAAAATTGGTCGTAAATAAATATATCGAAAAATTACTGTTACATTGAGCGACAATTTAGTAATTCCATTAGTGACTCACCTACAGGAGGTACAATGTACAATAAAGAAACATTCTCGCTCTTCAATAAATTCAAGTACATGGTAGTCGAGAATGAGGATAACGTGATGAGCTTAGACCCTTTGGCTAAGTGGCCCATAAGAGAGATCACTAAGCCATATATGTGGAAGAACGGCAAGAAGCAGGGTACCACGTCTTGGTAATCCGCTGTAAATAAGATTTCAGATTAATTTAGCATAGAACTTAATGATTCTTTACACACCACAGGAACGGCCTTGGCCTTCGTCCCACTTTGTGGTTAGTGACGGTGATGATGAAAGCAAGCTTCACTTGGACTCCTTAACAACTGAGGAACTGGCTATCTTACCTCTAATTGTCGGAATAATATGCAATGCCATTAACATGACTATGAGTATTATGGCGAAAAACTTAGATTAGCCAGGCGGGCTCAGAAAACCTACTAACCTAACCTAACTAACCAATTCAAGCTGAAAAACTGTGCTCATTGGGAAGCGAGCCCCGGACCACCAGACCAATACCTGGTGGTCTAAACCATGAAGCAAACTGGTCTAAACCACTAGATCTCGTAGACGGTTAAAAAGACAATAAATAGTATTTGTAAAATAAGAAGAGATACAAAGACTATTTATGGGAGACTAGCTGTGCCCGCGAACTATGTTTCGCTGTAAATCTACTTTCCCGCGGGAACAACTCGTTTTCACGTGATAATAAGTAGCGTATATGTTAATAACTGTCGTAATCTGTCTATCTACAAAATTTCGTCCAAATCCATTCAGTAGGTTTTGCGTGAAAGAGTAGCAAACATGCTCACAAACTTTCGCATTTATAATATTTTATTTGTAGATGCCATAGTATCAGATTGTGTCATATATACAGGGAGTAACTGAACACCCCAATAACATTTAAGGGGCATATAAGTTAGATACTAAATGGACCTTCAGTGCTTGTCTGAGACCTGGAACCCCAATACTTTCTGAGTTATTTGATTTTAAACTGAAAGCAAAAACTTTCAAGTGACTACCATAATCAGCTCTTAACACAAAATAAAATGACACGTGACAGACGTGAGCGTAGTATTCCTCGTACGCTTACGTAGGGCTATCAGCACTTAATACCAAAAAATAATTAATATAGTTTGTATGGAGAAAAAAAGTAGGTTTGTTAGCCCTAATATTTTTCCTACAGAATCTTTACTTCTGATGGATACATACCCTTAAATGTTATTGGGGTGTTCAGTTACACCCGGTATATATCCGGTCATATATATCGGGACTCAAGACAACTTCAGCTACCCATCTAGATCAAAACCGCAGTGAGAGTAATATGGCTATACCGGGTGATCAATCTAAATGGGTCAGTAGGGAGAAATCAGAAACTATGAGAGATAGCGAAATCTGTTCTTAGGAACCATGGCGTCGATTTTAGATTTAATAATAATGGCATTCAATTTTTTAAAATTTTCATACATACATACCGGGAATTGAACCTGGTGGGTTATTGTCAAAGAAAAAATCTATCACGATCGCCTATAATTTGACAGACATTGCGCCGTGAACATAAGACTCTGTGCCGATTTCCTTTTATAAAGGAGTAATGGATAGATTGCGACTGTCAAAATCTAAGCGATCGCGATAGATTTTTCCTTAGACAATAACCCCCCTGGTCAAAACCTCTGTACAAAATGTTATAAATTCTGCAAGTTTTTTCGTAGTAATTGTTGATGGTGGATTTAATCGAATATTAATTTATCTGAAGAGACCGCTTTTGCATATCTTATCTGTATTGATATTAAGCATTATAAATTGCGTTTATTTAAAACTAGCAGTGCCAGCGAACTACGTTTCGCCGTATATTTTTTACCCGCTTTTGCAACATTTGTCATTGATGCTCAGCTCCTATTAGTCGTAGCGTGATGTTATATAGCCTAAAGCCTTCCTCGATAAATGGACTATCCAACACAAAAATAATTTTTCAAATTAAATCTTATAAGGCCAATTTATTTAATATTTAATAATACTTCAATGATATAATTATCTTATTTTTGAGTTTTTTTTTCAATTATTTGAACAAGGTTCCATTAAAAATGTGTTCCTTGTGATTTAGGATTCACACCATCAACAATAACAATGAAAAAACTTGCAGAATTTATAACATTTTTTGCAGAGATTTTGACCAGGTTTGATTCTCGGTTATGTATGAAAGTTAAAAAAATTTGAAATGCCATTATTATTATTTAATCTAAAATAGACGCCATGGTTCCTAAGAACAAATATCGCTAACTCTCATAGTTTCTGACTTCTCCCTACTGACCCATTTGGATTGATCACCCTGTATATACTGCAACAGCAATGTCTCTATTTCAATATTGCTTAAACTTTGCTCTAAGAGATTGTGGTACGGCCCCTGCTCTGGGCTTCCTACGATAAACGGACGAGGCTCAGGAGGTTTACTGTCTAAGAAAAAATCTCTCACGATCGGTTTTAATTTGATAATCTCTACGCCCATTTCCTTCTATAAAGCAGTAACGGTTGCTATAATTATGAAAACTGAAGGCGGTTGCAATAGATTTTGATTAGGACAAGTGGGGCGCATTGGAACACGGGGTACAATATCTAAAACAAAGACGATAATTATTGTAATTTAAAAAAATTACGCGCACTTTTGCTTCGATCAACAAGATCGTCTCATGCGGCACATGATAGCGCAGTGCAATATGACCTGTCTTCGACGACAAAGTTTCAATGTGAATAAAATTGTTTTGAGGGGTCCAAAGTTGTAATTTCTTTACGAAAAAAAGTTACAACAGGTATATAATATTTTCTTGCGTGAATTTTAATCAATTTACGCGTTAAATGCAGTTACATGTGGAGTGGAAAACATAACCCAACATTTTTAAAATATTTTTAAAAGATTCAGATACTTTATGGGGCGCAATGGAACAGGGTACTATGGAACAGTGTTCATTGTTCCCTGTTATTATATACCCGGGATTGATTATTGGATTTTTGTTACAGATTTTGAAGTAATAATGTTGAGAAGTCATAGGAGAAAGACAGATAAGAGCTTGCATAGTAAAACGATGTGCGAGCAGCTGTTGAACTTACAGCATGTAGTATGAGTTTGCGAACTGTTGCTGTTGCCGGCCTAAAGTCCAGTAAAATTGCATCGATATGTTAAAGAAAAAGCAGCAGGAGATAGATACGCAGGAGTGAATATAGAATTTTCCATTTTTTTTATCTTTATTAGCCTTGTTTTAAATGTACCCCAGACACCGTTTCATTGTACCCCAGACCTGGGGCTCATTGAAACAGAGGAGGCGTTGAGCAAAAACACTTTTTTAAAATAAGTTAACGTTAATTTTTTAACTTATTTTTGTTGTTAATAGGTAGATGATGAACCGTTGTTGATCGTTCTAAACAAAGATTATCAAAATATAAAGCACAGTTTCTTAAAAAAAATAAAATGCTTTTTTCATTTCATTGTACCCCATCTGTCCCTACATAATAAAGGAACTGGAGCTCCCCACAAATGGATCAGTAGAGGCAAACCCCTCAATAATAGGGACCCTCATTCTCAAAAATTAAGGCTTCGAAAGCAGTTTTTTTTGTCGGGATTATATTAACATATTACATAACGTAACTAGCTAGAATAATAATGATTTAATAATGCTGATTGAAAATCAAAAAGAATTGATAATTCATTTTTACCTGTCGAAAGTATGGGATAACAATTTGGTTCACAGGACATTATTTCCAAACCTCCTTTTAAATTCTTATATGTGATTTCCACTCCCTTGGGCAGACCAGTTGTTCCGCTAGAAAACGGTATAACAGCTACATCATCGTCATTTTTCTCTATTCTATCCAATAATGAATAATCCGCTTCTCCGTGCTCAGCGATTTCTGAATATCTAATAGCATCGTCAGGAATGGAGTCATTTGCTTTGTCCGCGATGATTATTTTAGCTTTAAGTTGAGCACTTTGTAATCCTTTGACAACGGTATCGTAATACTGAGGAGTGGTGACAACAACCTTAGGCTGAGTGATAGTTGCTTGGTGCTTGATTTCATCTGAAAAAAATTAAGTTGGTCCATATTAATAACAATGCTGACCGAGATAAAGTGAGAGGGGTCACTTCTACTGACAAGGAAACTATTACTAATGATGATAATACGAAAGTGTGAGATTGTCCATTTTGTATGAGACTTGGCCAAACGCTAAAGTCATCATGAACATTTATTAACTTCTATATTTTTACAATAACTGATTAGCTAGCAGTCTTAAGTAAAGGAGTATTATTTAGAGTTAAAGTGTTTAAATAAATATAGCTCACTGTCGTCAATATGAAATAAAACAGACAATCTTACAATAACCCACTGTTATTCGGCCAATGACTCATTTACGGTAATATTCTTTAATTGCTACTTGCTATTATTATCATTAAAATAATAGATAGAATTAACATAATATTTTTCGGCTTACGTTCCTGTATTTTAACTCCTAATAATCTGCTGTTAGCCGAAAGAATCCAGTTGCTGACTATCTTTGTGTACCTACTTTCATGGTCAAAGATTCATGATCATTAAGATTTTGACAACACTATGATTTTACTAACTAGTAATGATACAAATCAAGTAAAATACTGATAACATTATATTTATATAAAAGTGTCGATTGATACAACTCTGTTTGAGTATAAGTTTGCTAAAATATTATGATAGTTATTTTGCAAATTAAACTTGAAATGCAAATATTGGTATTAGGAAAATTTTACTTAGTTACCGTTTTATACCTTAAATACATACGAGTATTTATTTTTACTAAACTAGTAATTTAGGTATGATATGTATTAGACAAGTCATTATTAGTGTTGCAGGTCGCCTTTGCTTAGTCAGACAATGAATTCAATTTTTTTGCAAGTCATAGTGATAGAGCGTTTTCAGTCAATAAACAAGTTTACATTATTTAAACTATAGGTGATGTTCTTTTCTAGTTAAAATCTCAAAGAACAAAGTTCAACTATTCTCATGTTTTGCAAAACAAGTCAGTAATTATAATATAACCACTATAAAATTTAAGCCTCGATAACGTTTATCGATGTAATCACAAACACAATAACCGTAGTAAGTAGGTATGTTAAAGTTCAATGACAAGAAGACTGAAAGACAATAGATAATATAGTTATAACTACAGATTTTTTGCGTGATAGTATTATCTTTTCGTAAGAGGGTAGTCTTAAGGTAAGCCGAGCGTCATGAAATTAACTCAGTTGTTCTTTTTGGACCAATTTATTGCATAAAAATTGTTTTATAAGAGTTCACCTGGCGTTTATTTCACCTAGTTGGTGAGTAATGATACGTATGTAAGCCTAAGGACAGACAGACAGACAGACAGCAGCATCTTTATTCTCAACTTTTATGTGATATTTGCTATGTTACCTAGTCACACAACATAGTTCATATGCAATTGTTGTATTGAAAAAAAAACTAGGGTAGGATGATGATAGCCGAGGCGGACAAAAATCCAAACAAAGAAAAAAGATCTGACAGCACAGGACATCAACCGTGTGGTGTTCACAAATAATAGACTATACGTGGTAAAATGTATTAACTAAATGCCGATGGGAACACATTTTAACGTGAGATAATTTAAAATAAATGCTGACAGATGTGTTGTTCGTTATTATGAATATTTCTTACAAGATTTGGCTACAAAACACAAAAAACAGGACTGATGATACAACATAAATATAAGAAAATGTATAACATCATCATAATAGTGTAGAAAATCATCTGGGAAATTCACGAGATTTCCATGATAAGTCGTGAAAAACTTTTTTGACGATAAGTCGCCATTGAAAATCAGATCATCTGCTCGGATGAAGGTAACGGCTTGCCAAATATGAATGAATTAAAATTTAAATATGAGCGAAAATCTTTCAGCAGTTAATCGAAATAATGAAAGATCGCAAGTGTTTCTTCTATAATCTATATGTAACAAGAACTATACGTATTATACACAAGAACTAAGTAGTAGGGCACTCACGTTCTTTATATATTGGGTTTATGGTAGTAAGAATGCAGCCCGCTTGAAGAGTGCCGAATGCTACCACTCCAAATTCCGGGGAGTTAGGCAGCATGACAGCTACCACATCTCCGGACTTCAACCCGAGCTTCTTGTGGAGGGACGACGCGAAAGTCGCCGTGTACCTTTGCAACTGTTCATAAGTATAACTCTTCCTTGTTTCCGCGCTTTCCTGGAATAAATTAAAGTACCATTTATTTTGATGAGTTAAATTTTTGGGCTTGTGGTGTAGTGATAGGGAGTGAGCACATGGCTGAATATGTGAGTGATAAATCTGACGAGGGCGCACAGACAGCGATGTTTCAAAAGGAGGCAGAGGATGAAGGAAGGATGGGAAGTGTAGGTGGCGGAACGAAATGTGGCTGTGGCGTTGTATAGAGAAAATAGGACAGTCTAGTAAGCGGAGAAAAGGTAATCAAAATGTTTTTTTATCCATGAAAGAAATCCTATAGACGCAGAACTTTTTTAAGCTTATAAAATTTATCAATTTTAAGTTTTAAACAAAATGTGAAATCAGTTATATAAAAGCCTGAAAATCGCTACAGAAGCGACTTCTATACGTTTAAAAGAAATTAGAAGTTCTACTGTACAGACTCCATAAAACAAGTGGGTCGTTCTTGGAAATATATAAGTATGACATTTTCTAATATGATTACCCTTTAATAAAAAAATCACATCAAGACTCATGAGTAAAGTGGTGATTATTTTTAATTACACGATATGGTACTAAGCTAAGTAGTAACAACATTATTTGATTTTTTTTGTAGCACCATTATTTTAGATGTAAGAACTGTTTTTTGTTAACTTTACGTTCAAAGTGTATGTTAACATACCCATTGCATTTTTTACCTTGCAGTAATCAATTTTACACAATGTATCTTAAAACCAATATCAGTAATTGCGATTTAAAGGAAGAGACACAAATTCGGTCTTCAGAGGTTCTTGCCTCTTTTTTCGAGAAGGCTCTCTGCTTCTTTGTATTTGCAGACATCTCGGTGCATTTGAATTTTGGTTGGCATGTAAGTATATACAACGTTAATTAAATTATTAATTCTAATTAGAATTTTGTATTTGTTTTTAACGTCAATTAGTGCCTTGAAAATATCAAAAACACCTGTATTGAATAAAGATTTTTTGAAATTTGTAACTTCGACGCTCTTGGATGTTTTTTTTAAATGAATATTATGCACTCTTAGCCGTTTCCTTTTTTCTTTTTATATTGACGTTAAGATTAGAATTTTACTAAATACAGCTTGAAGACACCCGTAACGGGCCTACGTTAAGTATTTTGGTAAAAAATACAAAGTATGTACTTACTAGCGAATCGGTTAACGATTTAAATTAAGTGCATAAAAAATACGTGTGATGTTAATCGCTTTATGACATTTTTATCCTCAGTTATCAGAAGTAAATACATATTTACAATTTATTGTCATAATAAAAAGTTAATGGAAAGAATAATATAAATAAGTTCCCTTGTAAAAGATAATAATTTCTACACGTCATATTGTATTTATGTTTTTAGGAGTACCTATATAGTTGACAAATATCAAACAGAGTAATCAGCGAAATTATCTTAAGAATGCGACTTTTCATTTATTACACTACAATATAAAATATTGTTAGTTTAAACGAAGCGCTTTCAAAACAATATTATTTCTACACTACACTACACTTTCCAACTGTAATAAAACTGTATTCAGTATCAGTAATAATATTAAAAATGTTTTAACAGCATAGGTTCAGCATAAAGCATAGATAATAAAATAGTTTAATTGATCACCAAGATCAACAGTATTTGGAGTAGTAGTAGATTTTACAGCCTCTACAAGTTGCCAACCTGCAGACCAATTATGGATCATTCATTGTATGACATAGTATAATTTTGAGAAAAAGAAGTCATGAAATTCTGCATTTCGTATTACCGATCTCCAATGATATCATCACTATGGCATAATTTCAATAATATCATCATAAAATAATGAAGAAATGATCAAAAATCTGACCAGAAATCGTATTTTTCGTTTCGCACTTTTATATCATACTAGCTGACCCGGCGTACTTTGTATCGCCATGTTTTTTAACAAAATTACTATAATGTTTTAGTTTAAATCATTGTAATTTTTATATTACACGAACCTTGTCCTAACAATATCGAATACATAAAATCAAGAATCATCAAATTTGGTGCAGTAGTTCGAATGTTATGGGCGTACATACATTTCAAAGATCCATTTTTATTTATATAGATGATATCATTTGAGGGTAATAGGCCCTCTGAAATCATTTGTTATATGCGTTTGTCTACAACTTTCCTATGGTGGCCCCTTAATTTTTTCACATGTGTAGTAAAAACATACAACTGTGAAATCTCAAAATACGATACCTGCCTGCTCGTTTTTGCTATTAACACCAATCAAATTTTCACACAAATAAACAACGATATAGGATAAACACCCGTATAGGATAATACATAATAATATGTCAATTATTAAGGCATAATTTATGCATTGACTTAACCAATAGTGATCCGTACAGATTATACACAGTTACAAATGTCTTACGTACGTATTTATGGATTTATAAAAAAATCACAGTAGTAGTAGTACTAAAACGAAATAAAAAGAAATAATATCACAGCTAAGTAGGGCTTAGAAATTAAAGAGTTATAGTCGGCCATGTTATAAAATGTACTCGGTGAAGGAAAATCTCGCAAAATTCAATTGAAAATTAGATAAAGTTGTTAGTTATGTAAAACAGGTAGTCAATTGTATTTATTGAAAAAAAAGAACATGATTTATCTCAGAATTCTTCGCGCGATTTGTTGAGTTGTTGCATGTACTCGTATGTTAATAATTAAAGACCTAAGTATATTTGAGTTACATTCTAATGAAGTTAAATAATAATTTGTTCAGAAAATTACATTATTTATTCATAAAATAAAGGTTTTTTTGTTATTCGTGTATCCTTAAGCAACAACACGAATAACATGGCAGATTTCCTCAAAGATAACTCCATGTAGAGGAAAAATTGTGACATTGAATTATCCATTATAAAATATAGCGATTTACATAGTTACGTCAACAGAAAAGGTATTTGCAAACAAGTTAGCATCGCGAATCTTCCTCTTGAACTAGTAAGTAGCCTTGGACTATGAACTGGTACGAAATTAGTAGAAGCCAATGTACTGAAAGCCGATATTGCTAAAGAACCCGTAACTGACCATTGTTTTTGACCAATGAGAACGCCAAATTATCATGTCATCGACCATTTGAAATTCAATGTATGCACTCATATGTGTCGATAACAATGGTTCAGTTTCGGGTCGACTGTAATTTTTCAGTAGAATTGGATCTCATGGCTTGTAAATGCAAACGAAACGAAAGCGAATTATACCTTGACTACAGGCCCTGCCCCTTGATTGTGTAACAAAGGGTCTTTAACGATCGCTTGCAATTTGGACAGTCAAAGTGCATCCATCACTATTTTTATCAGACAGTCGACACAGAGCCTTAAGTATTGACGCCGTAACGACTGGAAAATTCAAAGCCAGTGATAGATTTTTTCTAAGACAATAAGCCCCTTGGTTCCCTTAATGTAGTAGTTAATGAAATGTATCACAATGTAACGTCGTATACGCCCAGTACTTATTATGTTTATCGAGGGCCTGTGTTTATTAGAATACTAGTTACTTCACTTCTGGTTCTCTGGTGTGAAAACTCAAATTGGGGATAGGTGCAGTAGTAAATATTTATGGACGATGAAGGACTTAGCTAAGGATTTGTGGATGGTAAGGGATTTGGCACTTGATTCCTAAAGACCTCCAGCGTACGAGCTCTCTTAATACTCTCAGGGGGACAATATCAAGAGTTAAATTTTAGTTGGATGGCAAAATAAGACTGGACAAAGAGGACCGAAAAGAGATCTATGACTTAAGATGTAATGGAGAGTTGGGTAAAGCAAACCATTCTAAAGAAGGGATAACACATGTAAGTCTCTGCGTTAGCGAATTGTGAGCTATTTAAATTGAGAGCGATAGTAAGAGACATGATCAAATTTACGCAGATTAAAAATGAACCTAATTGCCTTATTTTGTAGACGCTCCAACTTGTCCAGTAGCCCAGTAACCACCCAGGCAATGTCAGCGTAGTCAATTAATGAAAGTAAAAGTGATTGAGCTAACACTCTTTGCAGCCATTGGGAGAAAGTTTCGGAATCTGTTGAGAGAACTACGTGCGCAAAACAATCTCTTCTAAACAGCGTCAACCTGAAATCGCCATGTAGGCACTGATGGAAAACTACACCTAGATTTTTTACACATTAGACGGAATAATTGTTTCGCCAACGATCACTGATTTCATTAGTTAAGTGTAAAAGATAAAATGAATTATTTAATCACATATAAAAAAATACTTTATATAGGACACGTTTCGTACTATTTGCACAGATTAGATAATAGTTACTACGTAACTATTTGTAGGATTCTATAAAATTAAGATGAAAATTATTTACACTTCATTTTCACTAGTTCTGGTTGTTTATCACGGCTTTAAGGTAGGCACTTACCTAAGGAAAAATTAAAATAACTAGATTCCTAACACGGACCATTTAATTGATTTTAGCAACGATACTGTTTTCACGACAAATTGAGTCAATTTGCCGGCCTTGTCCGGTATGAATGCTAATTCAAGGGGCACCCATGACCTAACCTAAGCGGCATAAATCATTGTCGTGATGCTCGATTGAATTGTCATAAACAATTTTATAAAATGGAGTATCAATAACAAAGGGGTACCAAATAAATCCAATCTGTGTAGATCTACATATGTATTTTGTTTTTGTCCGTCTATTTTTTTTCAATCAGTAACTTTATTAAAAGAGTAGAGTTAGAAAATTTTATGAATGTTTGCACCAAATGCTCTTCATTTTAAAATTACACTGGGCCGCAAAAATACGGGTTAGTCACAGAAGTAGCAACATCTTCTTGTAATACTAGCTAGATTTTTGAAATAAAAACATGGTAACTCGAACTTTATTTATCAGCAAATTTAAGAAATTGTACATAAAACACTAATATATTTATAATTGTTTGTAAATAAAAAACTAGAACATAATATAGAGGTTTTTGTAACTGGCCCGTTTTCTTTGCAGCCTAGTAAACATTTATATTGTTTCATTTAGAAAATACAAAAGTAGAGTTAAAATAAGTACCTACCCAAGTAAGGTCTACTTACTTTTCACTATTTCTTTTTTCCTCGTGAATATAAGTGTGTATTTTTGATTTTACTGATAATTGTGATCATCACGCTAGTGGGCATAGGTTTCCTCTAAGGATGATTTGGTTTGTCGCCCACCACGTTGGCGCAGTGCGGGCTGGTGGATAGTTCCAGAGCCTCGTCTATTGGTTAAAAAACAGGGTGCAGGCCGTGGGATTGGTTTGGATATGGCTCCCATAGAATTTGGAACCTCTTACACCCGATTTGTTGAGGATCATCAGTTTTAATCAATGTTAGTTAAATAATGTAATAATTTTTAACAAGTAACAAAAACACTTTTTTTTTCAACCGATCAACTAATCTTGTTGTCGGGTTTAACTGAGCTTTCTACATGCAAATAATATTAATTAGATTATAGTATGGATTTGCGCGATAAGAAATATAACACTTAACCTCAAGTATCGGTGTTGCGATTACTACATACGTAATGATTTATGTACAGTGAGCGCTACGTGAAGCTTTACATTTGCACTACGATAACCGCCGCTATTATTAGTGACATAACAATAGTCCAAAGGTCAAACAGTATAGCTGTACGCGGCGCTTACTGTACATAATACACGTGTTGATACGCATTCATGCGCACAAGGAGTTTTTATTTACTTGATGAGCCAACGCGAGCCTGAAAGACTACGCGAGTGCTCAATTCGAGAGAAATAACGATTGTCGGTGGCGTTGCCAACTCCAGTGTAACCACTTCTGGCAGATCTGGGTTGTTTGATTTAAAAAAGTGGCAGAATTTGGCAGAATTCATGAATAGGTATTATTATTAAGGAAACTAATAGTACATTATGATACGAGCGCGCTATGTCGGCCATTGCGTACGAGGCGTAATTGTGCGCGAGCCGCAGGCGAGCGCGACAAGAAAGCAGAGTACGTAATGACCAATGCGCGCGTGTATCATACGACGTTTTTCAACACACTTGTGAGGAAAATAAAAGATCTTGTGAGATTAATATTTTTCTGAAAATGACTGCGATTTTTTATCAATCTTCCGCTGCATGAAAGTATCGTATGCCGCCAAGTATTTATCCTTTGTTTTTGGCGGCAACAAACTATTACTCGCGCTTTGCGCCTCCATCATTATTTCCGGCGGAGTTAATAATATGGATTCTTCTTCACTTGGACTCGACATATTTGTAGATAATCAATTATCAATTACAACAAAAAGGCAAAAAATTTCAATAGCGGGAACATGCCGCGCGCCTTTTTTTTCGCGCGCTGCCCGGGCATGGCTAAACTCTTCATACAGCCAAAAAAAAGGGCCAAACAGCTAAAATGCAAAACTAAATAAACCGAATATTTTAGTTTTTAAAAAACAAGTTTGTGTGAATTTTTAATAATTTATTTTAGTATAACTATTATTATTGTTAATATTATAGTATAACTAATTTATTTTAGTTATTAATTATTGTTTTTAAATGTTTGTGTTTAAATGTCGTTGTTAATTTAATATTTAAGTAACCAGTAGTAGGGTGTTCATTTGTTTCCAATTGGCAGCCGCATAAAGTCGTGTTAAAAAAAAGTATTAAGCGACTAATTTAAGAATGCGTACTGGACATACATTTACTTTGCAATCTTGAACAAATTAGAATTTGTCGTGTTAAGATTACCGTACTTGTGCGATTATGTAAAGTGAAAAGCACTCGTGTTTAATATACTGAATAACGGGTCTAAATGCAAGGTAATAAGACCCACTTTACGAGCAAGTGTGTTGAAAAAATATTTACTTAATTCTTATAGCTGCTTTGGTAACATTTGCTTTCTTTTTGGGTTACCAAATCCATCGAGGATCTTGATGTGTATATAATGTGCGATCCTGATGTTACATTTTGAAAAGTATGCAGTTTTAAATTAGTTACAATAGCATCTTCATTGAAAGAATCTCCCGAAAACATAATGCATATGTTTGGATAAAGTGGCCAGTCATCGGTATATATACTCGTAGGTACCTACCTTAAATATTAATTATATTCCCGAAATCCCATCTCTATTGAGACAATAAGAAGGCATATTTTTGACATTTTTTGTGTCACGTTAAACAGATTTTGACATAATCATAATCGGCAGATTTACCGTTTCTGAGATGGTCACACTGGTGGACTCGACCTACTGCCATGTACCAATGTGTTTTTCGAATTTCACGTGTACACTTTGTCCGACGCTCCTACGGTGAAGGAAAACATCGTCAGGCAATCTGCATACATCAGCGAAGTAATTCAAAGTGTATGTGAAGTCGACCAATCCGCACTGGGCTAGCGTGGTTGTCTAAGGCCAAAACACCCTAACTTAGAGTAGGCTCGAGCCCCTCGATGGGAGCGTATTATGAGCTGTGATGATGAAAGATTTCCGCGTGTCTGGGGGCCTAGACAAGATAAGCATACATAAACGATTACGAAGTCAGTTAATAACAAAATGTATGGGTATGATTCCACATCACGAATCATTCTCATACATTGCCGTTCGATACAGAACGTATAACGTAGACCAGGGGTTCCCAACCTTTTACCCTATGCGCCTCACCCAACATTATGCTAAAATACTACGCCCCCTAGGAGCCGAAATGGGGAGTCCAGAAAATTTAGCAAACGATGAAAATATTGGCGTGTTTATTGACTTGATATGACTTTGCATAGGTGGGTGGGACCGTCCGCGTCACACGAGTTTATACCGGGTGTAACTGAACACCCCAATAATATTTAAGAGGCATATAAGTTAGATACTAAATGGACCTTCGGTGCTTGTCTGAGATCCGGAATCCCTATACTTTCAGAGTTATTTGATTTTAAACTGAAAGCAAAAACTTTTAAGTGACAACCATAATCAGCTCTTAACAGAAAAGAAATTTAAACACAAAATTACACGTGACAGACGTGAGCGTAGTATTCCTCCTACGCTTACGTAAGGCTGTCGGCACTTAATACCAAAAAAAAATATTTATTTAATTTGTATGACGTGAGCGTAGTATTCCTCGTACGCTTACGTAGGGTTGCCGGCACTTAATACTAAAAAATAATTTATTTAGTTTGTATGGGAAAAAAAGTAGGTTTGTTCGCCCTAATATTTTTTCTACAGCATCTCTACTTCTGATGGATACATACCCTTAAATGTTATTGGGGTATTCAGTTACACCCTGTATATAATGATTAGCAAAATTGGTCACGTTTGTAGTTGTACTTTATTTTGAATTTAATATTGTTCGCAGCTTTACAAGCTAGATTAATGTTTGTTTTGTATTTTTTTCATGAATACCTAAGCAATTCAAATATCCTCGACCTTGTATCTCGACCTTGTAAAACGAGTGTCTATTTTTAATTGAAATAGGTGTCTTGGTGATAGGTGGATGTGCGTAAAAAAACAACATCATAAATAATCTAGTTTTTGGTGATATTTTTATCTGAACACACGTTAAGTCATGAGGTCATCATGTAGATGTTATATAAGTTAATCCTCAGTATCTCACATACATCCACGTTACTTGAATGTCAAAAACAATACGAAATTTTACAGCTCTTGAGCACTCAGCTCTTAATGATTCATTAATTACTAGCTAACAACTGGACTTAACTTTCTTTATAGTAGGCTTACAGCTTTTTGCTATTGTACACTAATTATTCTTATGTATAATAACCGGTGCTTATTTGTAGGTAACACAGTGAGATGGTTTTATTAATCCATATTCATAGTAATATTATAAATGCGAAAGTGTGTCTGTCTGTCTGTCTGTTACCTCTTGACGATTAACGAACCGATTTAGATGAAATTTGGTATAGAGGTAGTTTAGTTCCTGAAAATGACATTAGATAGTTTTTGTCGCAGAAATCATCCATTAAGGGAGTGAAAATGGGGTTGGAAGTTTGTATAGGGCTGAACCGATTTAGATTAAATTTGGTATGGAGATAGTTGCGGGGAAGGATATAAGCAAGACTGGATAAAAAATTTGCTACCCTAATTACTAATTCCACGCAGCCGCAGTCGCGGACAAAAACAAAAATATAATTTCTCGTATAACTGAGATATAACATTCGATTAAATTTTAATTCAAGGAAGACTGAGGCATTACACTTTACAAAAAAAACGTAAGCAACCTTTTCTTAAATCGATAAGACTCGTCTTCCATTTTAAATATTCTGCTGCCCTTTGACACTACTACTAGTTATGTAGGTATATGTTTTGTAAGAACAATAGATTGTTGTGTCAAAGCCTAATAAGTCAAAAATCATGACACTATTAACATTAAGTTTGCCATTATAAAAATACTTACTTAACATTAAGGCGTCTAAGTAAGTACGTACTTGATGCTCCCAATCACAGAAAATCACTCCAGAAACAATCGTGTTTATTCTGATATATTAAACACAAGAAAACACTCAAAATTGTATTGGCACCTAATTATACAAGACACTATGCGGATGATTTTAAATTTTCCGATATATTTACTTCAACTTCACCAGAAAGTAACCAAAACATACCATAGATTTCAAGCTGAAACCAAATCGCTTGGCAAATTTTCAGGTAAATCGTGCACTTTCATTTTCAATAAATAAAGCAAATTATTCGTTGAATGTTGAATAGAAAAAATCTGAAATAACCACCTGTTTCAGATTTTTCCTCGTCAACAGACAACTGTTTAAAGTACCTAGTAACTTCAATGTCTTTGATGACCGTATCGTATAAAATAAATTCTAACCGCTGCGAAATGCATAACTTTAAGATCAAGAAGTAATAAAACATAAATTAAATAGTCAAAATAATGACAGAAGCAAAAGCTAAAATAATTTATCAACTGTATTACATAAACTTCCTATTAGGTGCATTAGTATTACAAACATGCAAACTGTAACAAGGTTTACCTACTTAGTTTACTTACCAAAGCCACAAGATTCTTAAAATTCGACGAATCCCGCCATAGTCGATCAATGAATCTACCCTTTGGCACAACGATATCAGCCAAAGGGGACTTGATCACAAATTCGTTATTAACAGCGGCAGTAAGAGAGAGCTGTCTTTGCCATTTTATATTTTTAATCTGTCGTAATATTTTCCGCGTGCTCTGCATCGTTGCGCGCGCTTTGTTCCGCGTTCCGTTGCAAACTGTTTTCCATCGTCACAGAATCGCTAATTGATAACGTTTTACTATTTGTTTATTAACTTGGTACTCATCGCGGTTATGCAAAACAGTAAGCTTACTCAAGAACGATTATTCGTACGCTTAATTTGCCGCGCATTGGCGTTAAATTGGACTCTATTGCGAGGATTTGAGTGAATCATACTCAGTGTTAACTATTTAATTTTCTCAAAATTTAAATCTAATTTGGTGCTAGTATTGCTACTCAAGCGTACGAAAAATTGCAATCCCATTGTCAATCCATCGGAATTGGTTAGAGAGTAAGCCCACTGGATTGACTAGTTAGGGTTTGAGACTGAGAGGTGTGCGTCATGGCTCTGCTAAACTGTTTTTTGGGGTTCCGTAGCTAAGAGGAACCCCTTTAGTTTCGCTATGTCCGTCTGTATGTCTGTCTGTCCGCGGTTTAGGTCAGAGACTGTTAGTACTAGAGAGAGAGCTATAATTGGCTAGATGAGAAAAAAATTTTTTTGCTTTAATATAAGCTCATTCATATAATAAACAGAAAGAAAAAATCGGTTTTCGAATAACTATAAAAACAACCAAGATATAAGGTATTAAAGATTTTTCTCCATCTCTTTCTAGCAAAACGGCAATTTACAAGGAGTTTATATGGCCGTACTCAACAATGACGTCACGGTTAATGTCGGATCTCTGCCTAATCGCCTTTAAATTAACAACTTAAAATGCTTGTATCTAATGTATTTCTAAGCCGATTTTAATTCTAATTTCACAAAACTGTATCTTTTTCCAAGGTATTTTAATATTTAATGACGAGACGTTAAAATTAGAATTCAGTCATCATCCCAATTTGGCATGGCATATTAATCACGCGTGGGAGAGTTGATGGAACTGTGGACTTGCCTTCCAATCGGGAGGTCCGAGGTTCGAGATCACCATGTAGCTATGTGTTTTTCGTTTCGAATTTCATATGTACATATGTCTGACGCTTCTACGGTGAAGGAAAACATCGTGAGGCAACCTACATACATCTGCGAAGAATTTCAATGGTGTATGTGAAGTCGACCAATCTGCACGGAGCCAGCGTGGTTGACTAAGGCCTAATCACCTAACACCGTGTATAATATAAAGATGTAAAGTGTAAATTTTTGTAAGTCAGCTTTTCTACCAGCTAAATGGTTGTTTATGGATACCTACGTGAAACAATCCAGGGTAGATAGTATTATACAATATGTATGTAAATTAAAAGGATAACTCTATCAGCTAAGTAGAGATTTCAAATTAAAGAATTATAATTTAGTCGACAAACTTTAACTTATAAAACGTACCTACTTGGTGAAGAAAAATTTCATACAAACTGCATTGAAAATTAGTTGAATAATAAAAAAACCTTTTTAAAAACAAGCTTTTATTTAAATGTGCTAAAATGAAAAAATTAACTTTTACATAAAACTTTTACTTATAACGTCATTTCACATTTGACACGATTTATATGACATAAAGGTATGTCGCGAGATTAACTTGTGTGTAGTAACTAAAATAGTACTTTTACGTAAGTATTAACGAAGAATTTAAATATTACTCTTCAAAATTAGGTAACAGTTTTATGACCATAGAGATAACACATTCCAATTGTTTTGTCCTCTACATTGTCGTATTATTAGGATCAAATCATCATTACGAAAATATAATATTTAAGTATTACATTTTACATAAACAAAATGTGAATAAATAAGTAGATACGGAACCCTAAAAATGTATACCTAATCTGACTGTCATGGTTGTAACTAGAAGAACATTAATATAAAATTAAATAGGTGACTTATTTTTTTATTGATACCTATTTTCATCATTCTACTACCGTGTCCTCGAATTTTCCGGGGTGATAAAAAAGTAACCCTGTATCATAAGAATAACTAATAATACTCGTATTATTAGTTATTCTTATGCCTGTATATACATTAGATTCCATTTTACTACTTGATTCCAAACAAAACAAATAATACATATTATATTGGATTCTCATTTTTAGTTATTGCTTTCAACTGTACTTATGGTGAAATGAGAATCTGGTATTTTGAGAATCTAGTGTTTTGAGAATCTGGTATTCTGCGAATAAAGCACACTGCGGCTACCACTACCAGCGGGCAAGGGCAAGCCCGACCAAGATGGTCGGGCTATCGCCAAGGGGGATTGCCCGAGAACACCAGGGCAATCTATACATCTATACAAATAAATAAAATTGAAGTGTCCGTTTGTAATGTCAAAACAACAAGTTTTTACTAAATGGGTACGAATGTATATCTGGTAAAAAAAAATTGTCTGTCTGTCTGTCTGTTTGTTCCCGCTAATCTCCGGAACGGCTGGACCGATTTTGACGGGGATTTCACTAATAGATAGCTAATTATATAAGGTATAATATAGGCTTTTTGCCAAGAGTTACTATTCCACGCGGACGAAGTCGCGGGCACAGCTAGTCCCTAATATAGGTTTAACCATACTAAATATTAGTTCCTTACATACTATGAAATTGACGTTTTGCCATACTGGCCACTTTGATCTCAAATATCTCCTCTATGGTTAGGAATTCCAAATTCAAATTTATACTGCTATTTACTCATGTATTTGTGTTTTGAAAATTATAATTCACTTTTCTTCCTCAATTGTTTTTTTTCTTTGCGTCACTCAGTTTGTAACGAAACCAAACCTAGCTCAATGGTCGAAGTCTCTCCATTGATCTTATTTCCATGGTTTCGTCGGGTCAATTATTAGATCAAAGAAGTATTGTTTATGACAATTAAAAATAATATTTGAAACTTTGAAGGATTTGGTTTTGACAGGAATGTCAGGGGATATATTTTAGAATTTTGTGCAAGCCGGTTGATCTTTGACGCACTCTATGATTTTGCATGTTTAATTTGGATTAATTTGTGTATGCAAAGATTTGAGAATTTCAAGATATAAGTATTACAAGTCCGAATATTTAATTGTGAAGTCCTAAACTCCGACCGAAGTGGACCCAGCTAAGTATCCTACATTTCATAATCAACACAACGTTTATTTGGTTTGTTCTTATTGAACTACACAAATAGAAGCTTATAGATTCTGTTAGACATGATACATCAGGTAGGGGACCTTAAACAAATATCATTATCGTCATCTTCTTCATCAATGAAATCAACTTATAGTAAGCTCAATATTAAACCGCGTAACAAAGGCGGCACTTACGGAGTCATATCGGGTATGGTTAGGCAGAGAGAGGAGCCGAGGTGGTGAAGGTGAATGTTGATGCATTGTAAAGTAGCTACTTGAAACCTGCACCTGGGTCGTAAGCCCCAGGCACTGCTCTTGGCTCTCTGCAACGTGATGGACCCGGTACCTGCATGGTGAATCCATGGAATGCTAAGTTATCGTCTCTGTTACTGAATGTAATCAGGTCACTCCGCAGGAAACCTGCACCGATATTTAGGTCCCTCTATAAGAAACCTGCACCGTTTATTCAGGTCCCTCCGAAGGAAACCTGCAACGATTATATTTATTCCTAGTTTCTCGAAGAGATTCTAGTGGCTTATTCCAATATCTGGTAATATTGAGTGAGTTTTGGATCATATTTTCCATTGAGCTCTGCTATGAAATACGCTGTAATAAGAGCTTGTGCTTAATGCATTATTTGTCTCGTGAGTGAATTATTTTGGCACTATGAAATGGTAGTGTTTACCTATAAAAACTTGAAGAGATGTGAAGGGATATATTTTATTGGGAACTATCTGCAACGGCAACGTATCAGAAGGTTAGGCACGTTAGTCGATTATTACTAAAAAATATTTGCTTCAGTGTCAGAAGGTTAGGCACTGGAGTTGTTCCCTTCGGCGACTTTTCCGACACATCTTCTTTATCTACGATTCGCCGAATTGTTCACACTATGGAGTGGTGCCTAAACCTTGAACTGTTCACTAAAACTAAAATGATATTATGCGCTATTTGAAGTGATTACTTTGTGTTGTGCAAAATGGAAATTGTGATAAAGATCTCATATAAGTTTCATCATTATTTTAACGTAAAGCTTATTCTATATCTATCCACTTGGAAAAGATCTTGGGTCACATAAGCGGTTACAACGTAGATCCTAATAAAATCACTAGACGGTCATTGGCCAAACTTCATACAAATCAAAGCAATTCTGTGCGTTTCTTTTAAAGGCGTATATTGTTAGTAAAACTACGAATAAAACTGTGTAAAGGGGTTTTCTATTTAGGGTTCCGTTTGACGTTAGGTTGGATCGTTACAATTTGGTGCCGTGACCAGGATGAAAATAATCTGGCTGGCTTATGAATAAAATTTATCACAGATGGGAAACTTATTGTTTTATGTTATAAAAATAACATGAGTTGTCATGGTGATCAGACTGATATTATAAGTTCGTAGTAAAACAATATTTGCACAAAATATTGCTTTGATTTGTAATTTCGTGACTTAATAGTCACAATTTGTTGTCAGTGAAATGGACAAAGTGGATAGATAGTTAGGATAGGGGAAAGAAAAAATGTCTCACACGAGCATAAATTCATTTTATAAATTTACATGAAAAAAATTGATTCTGGTTGTCTTGAGTAATAAACATGTTAAAAACCAATAAATAGGTCATTTCATAGTTGTGAGTTAGCTCACAATAGCACAAAATGAAAATATAACAACCCGATCTGAAATTATGGTTTCGAATTTCTTATGTTCAATTTCTTCAGGCTAAATAAATATCTGAAACCAAAAAAATGAGAATACAATTTAAATTCTTATAAAGGTAGGATAATATACCAAATGTTATCTCTCACTATTAAGATTAACAATTTGTAGCAATTATAATTGTTTTTTTTTTTATTATAGTTTTACGGCCTCGGATGACATTTCCATTCAGCCAATGCAATATTGTATGTACATTTATGTAATTTGTGATTGCACAGTTGTATGTACATATTCATGAGTAGGCATGTATGACTATTTACAATTCCAGGAAAGTGTTGTTGATATATTTAAATATTGCTCCATAAGTTTCTTTATGTTGAAGTATAGATGGCAAGCGGCGGGGTATTTCATTTTCTTTAAAGATCTTTTGTAAGCCATCTATAAGAACCAGTCTTTGTATATTGAAGGCAGGACAAAGTAGGATCAAATGTTCGAGGGTGCCTGGATCTTGAGAACAATATGTACATGTATCTGACCTAATAAGATTTAGTCTTTTCAAATGAGATGGAAATTTTGCATGTCCAAATCGTAATCTATTCATGTAAACAATAAATTTTCTGAGTGGGCTTGATAGCTTCCAATACCATGGCTTTGTGGGAAGATGTTCTTGTATTTCAGCATGCCATTTTCCTTTATGTTGCTTAGTATACTCCCAATCTCTCGACCATTCATCAAACATACGCATCTTCAACGCCGGAAAATAATCAGTTATTGGTACAGGAGGAACATAGTATTCTTGATGCTGTAATATACTAACAGGTATTGATATCTTCATCAACTTATCTACCACTTTGTTTCCTGTTATTCCAGAATGTGACGGTACCCACAAAAATTCTATGATCTTGTTTGTATTCAAATACAAGTATTCTCTAATTTTTGTAATGTACGTGTTATTTTTGTATGATATTTTAATATTTTCTAGACATGTCAAAGTACTCAATGAATCGGTAATAATCATAAAAGAGGTGTTTTCTTCAATTGCACTGATGTATTGTAAAGCAGCATAAATGGCATAAGCCTCTGCAGTAAATATTGTGCTGTTATGATCCAGAGTAAAACATCGCCCGAACTTAGTAGTGGAGTCATAATATGCAGCTTTTGTAGTTTGTTCAGTCTTGGATCCGTCAGTGTATATTCTTCTATAACCTTCCTTGTAAGTATTCATGAAATTCATAAATTCTTCATTATTTACAACATTTCTATGACATATCACCGGTTGCATTAATTGGATGTCTAATGCGTTAAAATCCCAGCAAGCTATATGGTCTATGTTCTTACAGATATTTTTTAAATCATTTAATTGATCAAATAAAAGATTATTGTTCTGATAATTAGATAGATACTCCTTATTTGCTAAAATCTTTATACAATACTTATTTGTTAAATATTTCAGTCTTACATCTATTGGACAAATGCCAGCCTCAATTTCTAATGCATTAATTGGCGTGGAGCACATTGCGCCTGTAATTATTCGTAAGCCTTTGTTTTGCATTTCATCTAGTTTCCTAAATAAAGTTGGATTTATACATTTGCCAAACACTATTAACCCGTAATCATAATGACTTCTCACAATCGCCTTATAAATAATATTCAATAATTTTGGGTACATTCCCCAAGAAACGCTAGCCAAGTGACGCATGACATTTATATTTTTTTGCATCTTATCCAATATATACAACACATGAGAATTAAAATTCATTTTAGAGTCAAACCTTACACCTAATACTTTCTTTTCATCTACTAAATTTATATTTACACAATCATAACTTAAACTAATATCTACAGAATGTATGTCATACTTTTTACAGAAAACTATTGCAGAGCTTTTGCTAGGATTTACATTCAAGTTTAGTTTATTTTTATAATACAACAATAAAAGACCTAAAGCCTGATTCAGAGTATTTTGTGCTAGTAACAAATCTTTGTTTGATGTGTACAACACTATATCATCAGCATATTGTAATAATGACAAATTTTCCATAATAATATATCTGTGTATTTCGGCTGTGTATAACGAGTATAAAAGTGGTGCCAAGGAAGCCCCTTGCATTACTCCTTTCGTTGCTAATTTGGGTCCATATAAAGAATTATTATATTTGACATAAATAATTCTGGAATAAAAAAAATTAAAAATCCATTGACTTATTTTACCTGGGATATTATAACTATTTAGTATATTAACTAATGTAAATAAATTAACATTGTCAAATGCACCAGAAACATCTAAAAATACACTAACTAAGTAACTGTTACTATTATAGGCACTCTGAATGTCACCACCAAATTTAACTATACTATCAGTAGAACATCGCCCCTTACGGAACCCAAATTGATCGTTTGGAATAATCAACCTTGACTCAACATAAAGCTCCAATCTATTTTTCAACATGTTTTCAAAAACTTTACCAATACACGATGATAATGATATAGGTCTATAGGATTCTGCCAAATTGGGATCTTTTTCTGGTTTAAGAATTGGTACTATACATACAGTTTTCCAGGACTCTGGTATTGAGTTATGTTTCCATAAATCATTATATATTTTGAGCAATAATAATTTTACTGTACGATCGAGATGTTTTAAAAGAACATATGGAAAATCATCCATACCAGGAGAAGTATCTTTTCTGTTATTGAGCGAAAAATGTAATTCTTGTTCAGTAAAAGGCTGTATTAAATGTGTATTTAAATCATTGCAATTAAATATGCCATTTAAATCAGAAAAACATTGTCCCGATTGATTTGCAGTTACATTGTTCAAAAAATCATTAACAAAATTATCATTTTGAATATTATTCAAACTCTTGTTTTTGCGACTAAACGATTTAACTAAATTCCAAACTTTACTCACTGGCGTATTCCTATCGAAACTGGTACAAAATGACTTCCATTTCAATGTTTTTTGCTCTTTGATCGTACGCTTTTTAAATGCATCTAGTTTTTTATAAATTATGTAGTTTTCCATTGTAGGATAACGTCTGTAGGTAAACAATGCTAATTTACTTTGATTAACTGCTTCAGCACAAATATCATTCCACCATGGTACTGGTTTTCTTATTCTGTCTTTGCTTGTGGGCTTGTAAAATGGAACAAAATCTTTTTTGAGATTATTTAATAAATAACAAAATTTGGTATATGCATTTATAACGTCATACTCTCCATAAGATCGTATTTCATCAAAATAGTTAGCTGATGCTATGGTATATTCTGTCCATTTAGTTTTCCTATAAATATACTTTCCTGTATTTTGTCCTAGTACGTACAATTCCGGTGTAACGGTTAAATTAACTATTGTAGGAAAATGATAGCTACCCAATGTGTCATCAGAATGAACAAACCATTCTGCTGAAGCTGCTAAGTTTGGGGAAATAAAACTAACATCAATAGCGGACGACGATTGATTAGGTCTCGTTAAAGTAGTAGCTTCACCAGTGTTCAAAATGCACATATTTATTTCATCTAACATATCATACAATTGAATTCCTCTTGGTTTGTTATATGTACACCCAAAAGCTGTATGGTGTGCATTACAATCGCCCATAATTAAAATTGGTGATGGCAACGAACAAATACTATTTCTTAATACATTAATAGGAAAACGGCCATTACGTGGAGGACAATATACACCCATAACTGTAAGAAACCCTACAGTAGTTTTGATTTTAATAGCAATAGACTGAATTTTGTCGGACGTTAAGCATGAAATCTCAAAACATTTTAAATTATTTTTGCACAGTATAGCAACACCACCATACCCGTTTGTACAATCTTTACGAAAAATTTTATAGCCTGTAAAATGAACTTTATCTGTGGATTTTAGCCAAGTCTCATTTAAAATGCAGATATCCACGTTGTTATCAAAAAGAAATTTATGTAAAAGTGCTATTTTTGATTTTAAGCTCTGAATATTGTGTTGTACAATCTTTAAATGCCTAGGATCCATTTTTACTGATTTTTTTGATAAATGTTTCTCTTATGGTGGAAGAATTAATTGGCAACTTGTTATCTTTACTTACTAAACATGTTAAGGTATCTACAATGGCTGTTAATATTTGTTGATTATTTATAACATCACTGGCAATATCCTTATTTTCTTTGACAGTTTTTCTAATTTGACCCAATGCTTTCGCAAAAGTCTTGTTTAATTCAGGGAAGAAGGATCCCATTGTATGTTTGCTCATTATTTTGGCTTTATTTTCATCTATTTTCTTTTGCTTGACAGGACAGACTTTTGATACAGCAATGTGCTCTCCTTTGCAATTTACACATAATGCTTTACTTGAATTAGTACAATCTTTATATGAGTGTGATTCAGAACATATAGAATAAACTGTATTGCGTTTGCAATATTTGGTTGTGTGACCAAATCCCATACACTTGTAACATTGTAATACAGGCCTAATATATTCTTCTACAGATAACGAACATAAACCATAACTTACTTGACTGGGAAGCGCATTACCAGCAAATGTCACGGAGACCGTCTGCAGCGGAATCACGCCTTCAGGAGTTTTCTTTGTAAAGCGACGTACTGACAGTATTTCCTGTGAACTCACAAGCTTATCAAATAAGTGCTTACAAGACAGATCTGTAGGAATGAATTTGATGACTCCAGTTCGTTCAGAATTAGAAGCCGGGATGAATGCTTTAATTTCATGCGATGATAAAAAAGTAGAGTTTGCTAACAGTGAATTGGCATTCTTTGCATTATCGAAAATGATAGCATACTTCAGTGCATTAATTCTTTTAATTTCTTTAACACCTTTTATATATCTACTAAATATTTTATTTAAATAAATTGGATCTTTATTACCGAATTTTATTGAATCATTTGTACTTTGTATGTATACTGCAAAAGTTGAGCTTGTTGAATTTTCCGGATAATTACGAATATGATTCTGTTTGAAGTATGGTACATGTTTATTTTCTTCATCATCATCTGAAGAAATTTGTTCAGGAGGTGCCGCCTTTCTTTTTTTGCCAACACTATCGGAACCCATTTTAAGGTTTCAAATAGGTTTTATACTAATTACTCTTAATTAGAATAAATAAATTTTAGCTTTTAAAGAATTTAAACGTTCCCGCCGAAACTCCCGCCAAAAAGCCCATCAATTATAATTGTTTGATTTTGTTGACAATCAAAATAAAATGAATTATTGTTGACAGGAGTACAGACTAAATAGAATAATGGTATAATATTTTCTCATAAGTTCATTCGAATAAATTAATCGATTTTTGCGAGATTTCATTTATTAAAAAAATAGCTTGAAATATTTTTTTTTGTTTTACAAATTCTCTATTCATGAAAAAACGGAATGAAGCGTGTTAATCGAATTAATGAATACTGTCTCAGTTTGAATAAAAAGCATATTCTGCCTTTCGATTAATTTTAAGGTAGATTTAGAACCCAAAGTATGCGTAATGCCAAGGCGTAGTTGAAACATGAAACATGCCATTCATTACACTTACAGTACCCTTACAGTACACGTTACAACCAGAACTCAAATCATTTGTACATACAATAATACTATACGCGATTCCTAATGGAATCAACATAAAGTTGCGTTAGGCTTTGGGTGCTAATATATCACCCTAGTCGAGCCAGCTTAACACTTACGGCAGTGCTGTGAGGGAATACCTTCTAGTGTATCCTACATACAAGTTGGGTTTGGCGGGCACTTTCCTAGGACAACCCTTGCCGACTATCTAGAGGTGCTCAAAATTCCTTAACTTGAACTCAAAACATGCACTACATTGTTTTAGTATTAGGTAATGTAGGAAGCGTAGATGAGTAAGCGTAGTAAACAAACTGAAAGTTAGGCAGATTTGCTTTTACATTTATAACTTGACAGAGAGTAAGATAAATCTACTTGGAACTTAATCAGTAATTACATTATTCTGGGCGTTTTGAAAATGTGTGTAGTCGTAAATTAAAATTTGGGTTGTTGCTTATTTTGGTCACCCATCATAGGGCTGACCATAGCGAACGTTGCTTAACTTTAGTTATCGTTCGCTGAGCGCCCGCGTCAATGCGCCACCAAGCTCCACGGAAATAGGTATAATATGAATGTCTGTACTTGTATTGTTGGTAGTAATAGGTTGGTGGAATAAAATTGCGTATATTATTTATTTATGCAATGATATTTGATAGAATAGTAATATTGCTTATCATTGCCTATCAAAACCAATCCTAAGCGATTATCGAGATACAAATTAACAAGCCATAGAATTATCATACTCTTAACGAATCCGTACTTACCTCTGCAAAAATTACGTATCTTCTTGTGTAATTTATGAAAGATTTGAAAAAAAATTGAAAAGAAAAATGAAAAGAAATATGAAGGAAGGAAAAAAAAGGAAGTAATCCAGTACGGGCATAAGTTCGCCTTTTCCTATGTATAAAATGTGCAATATAGAGATATACAACAGCAAAATCTCTCTATTGCGTAATGAATTGGGGAATTTATGGACTTATGTTTAGTAGAAATTTCTGCCAGTCAACCTGTCAGTGTGTTAGAGTTTGTGCGTTTTATTATTAGGAAACGCTAAAAATTATAAATATTATACAAAGTGGGGAATATATTGAAATTGTAGCAAGGGTGGACTTAAGTTTAGGGGGAATTTCTGCCAGTCGAACTGTCAGCGCATAAAAGATTACGCGTTTTATTTTTAGGCAAAGCCAAAAAATTATAAATATTATACACAGCCCTTTTATAAATATAGATTTGAAAAACTAAAGACTTTTAAAATAGTTTTATAGACAGATTGGTATTATGACGGTTGTGTCGCCGATATTTTCGAGGGTCAAACTAAACTCACTAAAATTTTAAAGCTGTTGAGTTTGCTGGTTAGGATGAACGCGCTTAGTCATCGGAACTGCTGGTTTGATTTGAGGAGTTCCCTTAGTGCTGGATAGGTCATGCCCACACATTCCTCGATAAATGATCCTCGATGAATCGGGCAATATAACTTCACGCAGTGATCATGCTGTTTCGCGTAAGCGGGGCTGCGGACATGCTAGTGTGAGATATGTATACGGAAATGGAAACCTAGGTTTTAAAACAATAATATTTGTACGGTCAACACATTAGGCAGGATAGTATGTGCGCGTTACCCAGTACTAGGTACAAATAAAATAATCCTTATGAGGAGTCTATACGTACGGTTTTACAATAAAAACCAGTATTAATTTTTATTAAGGACCTTGGTTTGGGCAAATATAACATTTCAATAGTGGATAGACTTACGGGTAGGAATTATATTGATTATAGTATAAATCTAATATGGGTTTATTAGAAGAGTTACAATTTGATGTAGGTATATCTTTATCTTTTGCTATTCTTTAGGTTTCGAGTAATTCTTTCGATCGTTCCGACAGGAATTTCTGTGTATTTAAAAAAATTATAATACTGTAACGTTGGGAAAATGGAGACAATAACAATTTTTGAAATTCGAGTATACGGGGGGGCATCTCTTGCACGGGTGATAGAATTTAATCCTTTGTGTTTTGGTTGCTATTTTCTTTGACATTTGCATCACTTATATTAATATAATATTCCGATCGTTCACAAGCCCTATTGCTAAGTTGACTTACCTAGTGAGCGTTTAGGTTTTGCATTGTGAAAGATGTTTCGAAATTTACTAAGGTGGGATGGAATGATGGCTTTAATATTAACGTAAGAACTTGTGTTGGGTCTTATTTATTAATTGCTTGACCAGGTGACACTATACTACAATGGATTTCTGTACTGTTTGGTGTTAGGTTAAATAAGGTTCTTAGACGAGTTGAAATAAAATCTTGTCTAGGACTATAATATTTACAAAAATCCATACTCTACACGCAGGGCACAGGCTGCCCTAATGCCAAATTCGCACACTATACAAGCACCAACTTGGGGAAATTATAATGGGCTAGAGGTTATTCTGGATAGGGGGGAAGGAGCAGTTGGATAGCTATCACTTATATTCCGTTGATATTTTACCATATCTGGGACGAGACCTGTAGGTCTTTGCAGTCTTTGCAGTCTCATACTTGCACTCTATACGGATAACTCCTTCTGCCCCCGTAGCACGTCCACCAAAACACGATATGATAAAGCGATATATCGCGGTGAACTGTCAAAATACGACGAAACCCTATTGTATTTTGACAGTGCATTGCGATAAACCGCTTTATCATATCGTGTTTTGGTGGACGTGCTAGGGGGGCTGACTTTAGTCGCCTCACAACCGGCTACTTGTCCGGATATCGGTAATAAGGAGGTGCGGTGATATTTGTTCATGCTTGTGATGCGTATTGTTCAGAGTCTCCGACGGTTTATTATGGTTTATTCAAGTTGGTTGAAAAACACACCATGCCACAAATTTCATACCTGTTAAAGCAACTAATGAATATCCATTTATTTTATTATAATTGAATTCAAAAAATATGATTTATTTAAAAGAAGGCCATCGTACCTTACTGCCTTACTCATAGTGGGAGGGAACCAGTTCATAGACAGTTAGAAACATTTTTTTTTGATAATAGATAATAAATAACTGGACAAAGCGTACTAAAAAGAACAAAATGGAGGCCTTATTGCCATGGACAATTTCTGTCAGGCAACCTTTATCAAACTATAGTACGATCACAAGGGATTTCATAATATTTAAAGAATATAGCACCGAAACTTTATCTTGTAAGTACTCGTACGTATAAGGCATACAGTAAGGTGTACAAAAGACGGACTTAGTGCTTGAAGTATTCTTTACCAATCAACTAATAACAATAAATAACAAAATTTATATTGTTCATTAAAAAAATAATATTTCTTGTTGGGAAAAATATTACTATGTATTATTATGAAACTGAGTCTGAAGGCTTAAATCGGATTTAATTGAGTCTTGGGGGTCGTAACAGTTGAAATTAGGATTAACTTGAAATTATGCTTAGAATACGTTTACGTTTCCTTTTCAAGATGGCGACAGCGTTCGTTCTTATAGGCCATAAAGGCGGGAGGTCGTTAGGTCAATTAAGATATTTTGTTTAAGATTTGAGCAAATAACAGCAAACAATCATAAAGACGGGGGGTCGTTAGGTTAATTAAGATATTTTGTTTCAGATTTGAGAAAATAACAGTAAACAATCATAAAGGCGGGGGGTCGTTAGGTCAAAAATGTATTGAATAAGATATTTTGGTTAGGATTGGTTGAGAAGATAATAGTAAGCAATTATAGAGGCGGGGGGTCGTTAGGTTTATTAGAATTAAAAAAGACATAACAGATAGTTTGTTTAGGGATCCGTAGGAAGGGAACTTAGTATAATAAATGAATAAAGTTCAATGTTCAAACTCAAAATATACATTTTGATAAAGTCTCATAAGAACGATTAGGTTAAATAACTGGTTTTAGAAATGACATGAGCACTGGACACTGACACGAACGTGGTGTATATACATATAATTGAATTTTCGGAGCATATGAAAATTACCAAAATGTCGATCGTAATCATCAACTGTGAGGACCGGTCGCTGATTGTACAAATTCACGTTATACTAAAGTTAACTATAGGGTGAATTAATTTGGAAAAGGGGAATGTTTTACAAATATTAATTGTAAATGAATCAGAAGTTGAGTTTCATTGCGATAAACTATCTATATAGCTAGTTGGGGAATCTTTGGAGCTTTGTTATGATAGAGAGGGAAAACAGATGCATGAAGAATGTTATATGTATTATATAATATTATTTTTATTTATGAAGAAAGAACTTGGGAGGTCCAAAGATTTGTCCAACTGGTTTTAATAGATAGTAGTTTAATGGGTTGGTATCTCAAAGCACTACTCTGAACAAAGGATTGTCTTCATATGTGTCTTGGTGTGAGGTTTATTTTGTTTGGCACTAACTGCTTAGTTTAGCTAAAATTGAAGACATTTCCTTACTCCACAAGAGCTAGGACCACTACTGAAATGACACTCTACATTTTCCTGGCTGGTTATAATTTGTCTCGGAAGGGATGTAACAGCTTATACTCTTTTGAAGTGGGATAGTAATGTTTGCCTTTGGACTTTTGGAGTGTTTCGAAATGCTTTGTGCTGCCGCTGCTAAACCAGGGCCTGGGTAGCCAAGGTAGATACATTGGACGTCATTAGGGCGGGTTTCCCACTAACAACCGGAAGTTTCTTCTCGGAGCGTGCCAAGCTAGAGGGCGGAGCCTTACTAGTTTAGTTCAAAAGGAGTTTGGATTTATTATTGATTCTTGGATGAAGAGTAATCAGTACAGGTTTAAAAACACACCACATAAAATACATTTTAAGATACTAATTTACTAAACTTATTACGTTTCTTCGTTGTTGTGTTGGGAGTTGAGATGAGTCAAATAATTGACTAGTCAGGGGTTTAAAAGTTTTCTTCAGTAAATTTCAAAAACTTTGGGGGTCGATTGTAACGAAACCAAACCTAGCTCAATGGTCGAAGTCTCTCCATTGATCTTATCTCCATGGTTTCGTCGGGTCAATTATTTGATCAAAGAAGTATTGTTGTAGAAATATGACAATTAAAAATAATATTTGAAACTTTGGATTTGGTTTTGACAGGAATGTCAGGAGATATATTTTAGAATTTTGTGCAAGCCGGTTGATCTTTGACGCACTCTATGATTTTGCATGTTTAATTTGGATTAATTTGTGTATGCAAAGATTTGAGAATTTCAAGATATAAGTATTACAAGTCCGAATATTTAATTGTGAAGTCCTAAACTCCGACCGAAGTGGACCCAGCTAAGTATCCTACATTTCATAATCAACACAACGTTTCTTTGGTTTGTTCTTATTGAACTACACAAATAGAAGCTTATAGATTCTGTTAGACATGATACATCAGGTAGGGGACCTTAAACAAATATCATTATCGTCATCTTCTTCATCAATGAAATCAACTTATAGTAAGCTCAATATTACACCGCGTAACAAAGGCGGCACTTACGGAGTCATATCGGGTATGGTTAGGCAGAGAGAGGAGCCGAGGTGGTGAAGGTGAATGTTGATGCATTGTAAAGTAGCTACTTGAAACCTGCACCTGGGTCGTAAGCCCCAGGCACTGCTCTTGGCTCTCTGCAACGTGATGGACCCGGTACCTGCATGGTGGATCCATGGAATGCTAAGTTATCGTCTCTGTTACTGAATGTAATCAGGTCACTCCGCAGGAAACCTGCACCGATATTTAGGTCCCTCTATAAGAAACCTGCACCGTTTATTCAGGTCCCTCCGAAGGAAACCTGCAACGATTATATTTATTCCTAGTTTCTCGAAGAGATTCTAGTGGCTTATTCCAATATCTGGTAATATTGAGTGAGTTTTGGATCATATTTTCCATTGAGCTCTGCTATGAAATACGCTGTAATAAGAGCCTGTGCTTAATGCATTATTTGTCTCGTGAGTGAATTATTTTGGCACTATGAAATGGTAGTGTTTACCTATAAAAACTTGAAGAGATGTGAAGGGATATATTTTATTGGGAACTATCTGCAACGGCAACGTGTCAGAAGGTTAGGCACGTTAGTCGATTATTACTAAAAAATATTTGCTTCAGTGTCAGAAGGTTAGGCACTGGAGTTGTTCCCTTCGGCGACTTTTCCGACACATCTTCTTTATCTACGATTCGCCGAATTGTTCACACTATGGAGTGGTGCCTAAATCTTGAACTCTTCACTAAAACTAAAATGATATTATGCGCTATTTGAAGTGATTACTTTGTGTTGTGCAAAATGGAAATTGTGGTAAAGATCTCATATAAGTTTCATCATTATTTTAACGTAAAGCTTATTCTATATCCATCCACTTGGAAAAGATCTTGGGTCACATAAGCGGTTACAACGTAGATCCTAATAAAATCACTAGTCGGTCATTGGCCAAACTTCATACAAATCAAAGCAATTCTGTGCGTTTCTTTTAAAGACGTATATTGTTAGTAAAACTACGAATAAAACTGTGTAAAGGGGTTTTCTATTTAGGGTTCCGTTTGACGTTAGGTTGGATCGTTACAAGTTTACAAAATGGAAAACATGAAATATCGCGTTATTTACTAGTACGAGTTCCATCCACCGTGGCACCAGTGCTGCAAAAACGGCTCGAAGGATTAATGATGTGTAGGCGACGGTGCCGCAAAAGAAAACACTGTGCGTTTTTGGTTCCAACGTTTTCGTTCTGGAAATTTCGACCTGCAGAACAAGCCCCGTGGACGGCCGGAGACCAAAGTTGATAATGAAGAATTGAAGGCTATTGTGGAAGCGGATCCATCGCAAACCACGTCCGAGTTAGCTGCAGGCTGCTGTGTTAGTGATAAAACTGTTTTAATGCACTTGAAGCAAATTACGAAGGTGAAAAAGCTTGAAAGGTGGGTACCTCACAAATTAAGTGAGGCACCTCAACGTGGGTAGTGGAGTCGCAGTGTGGACCTTACCTAGCGCGCCCTTATGGGCAGGGAGAACACCGGGGAGTTTTAGTGGGTAGGCCTGGCACTCTGCCAAACACGCTCGCCGCCTAGCCATCGGCGGGTACGGTGCGGTTACGCATTTCCGCCCGAGAAAAAAAAAGGTTGCATTACTCAACCGGCACAACAATGAAGGGATTTTAAATCGAATCATTACTTGTGATGAAAAGTGGGTCCTGTACAATAATCGGAAGCGCTCATCGCAATGGCTGAACCCTGCCGAACCAGCCAAACCATGCCCCAAGCGAAAATTGACTCCAAAAAAGTTGATAACAAAACAATTGATTGAAAAGTCCAAAATAATTGAGGAAAAAACAAGTGAATTATAATTTTCGAAACACAAATACATGAGTAAATAGCTGTATAAATTTGAATTTCCTAACCATAGAGATATTTGAGATCAAAGTGGCCACTGGCCAGTACGGCAAAATGCCAATTTCATATGTAAGGACCTAATAAAAGGAATAGTTCGTTTGACATGGTACTCAAATGTTCATCTACTTCTGAAGCCGACCGTACCTATATTTCGTGTACTTTTCAAAGGTATTTTGGGTCCGTGCTGCAGTTGTCTCCATCGCGCTCAGCTCGGGGGCAATACATTTAATGTATTCAAAAATAGGTATTTGTGAATTTTCTACGAAGACTTAATTAATTTTTGAATTCTCTCCACCTTAGTGTTTCCTCTTAAGTATTTAAGAGCGCTATAATGTATAACGATACCAATAGGCTCACCTACGATAATCTATTACGATACTAATACGCAAACCTCCCGCCTCCGCGGTATAGTGGTTGAGACCATCAGGTATTAATCGAGAGGTCCAGGGCTCGATTCCCCACAGGGACAGAAGCCCTTGTCTACTCGGGTTGTTTGGTGGTAGGCCTGCTGAGCCCGCCTGGCTAGCTTCCATCATCTTACCTAAGTTTGTCGCCATAAAGGTGCAAACAAACTGGGCTTATGTGATGCCACGTATATGATGTTACGTCCATCAGAAGACATCGGTCTTAATAGAAAATGTATGAAAAATCATTATATAGAACTACACTTAGCTTACGTGACGACGTTAACGCGACCAATCACATAACGTGGCGTGGCATCACATAAGCCCAGGGGGGCTACCGCCTAACTCATAGCGATCACTCGCTATCGCTTTCGTGACATTAGAACAACAGTTCAAATGTTACCTGTGACATTAAAACTATTGTTCTAATGTCACGATAACGATAGCGAGTGATCGCTTCGAGTTAGGCGGTACGGCCTCAGTTTGTTTAGAACTGTCATTGTCATTATGTTATGCATGGAGTCGATTACTAATAATTGGAATCTATAATTGTGGTCTTAATTGTTAAAATTGATTATGTTTAATTATAAATAAAACTCAATATCTAATACAAATTGTGTCTTTCAATACATGGTGTCAGAATAGTGGTGAACAGAAATGGAAAATAACGAAGTGAGAGGGATATTAGAATCCCAAAATCAGATAATTAAAGCTTTACAAGAACAGTTAGTGCTTTTACAAAACCAAATGAAAGTCTTCAACAAGGAAGACGAAATGAGAAGCAGAGTAAATGTACCTTGGCCTCCGCCTTTGGAAATCAACTCGGGTGATCCACAGGAAAGTTACGATTTTTTAAAGAATAGTTGGAACAATTATTGTCTTGCAACTCAGATGAACAAATGGGGATAAGATAAAAAAGAAATTAAGGCAGGATTGTTGTTGAGCGCTATTGGTACAGCTGCTATAAAATATATGGAGTTTGGACTTTCAGAAACAGATAAAAAATCTGAGGAAGAAATTTTGAAAAAGGTTCAAAAAACATTAGAGAAAAAGAACAATGTAGTTTATTCTCGTTTTATGTTCAATGCTCGCAACCAAGAAATGTCAGTCTTTCAGTGATTATTTGCTTGTACTAAGGAAACTAATAAAACCATGCAACTTTGGTTTGTTTAAAGATGATATGCTGCGTGACAAAGTTATTGTGGGAATCAGAGATAGTGATATTAAAAAAGAACTATTAAGGCATGCTACCTTAACACTTCAAGACACAATAAATATATGCAGATCATCAGAACTTGCCACAGAGCAATTACAAGGTATGAAAAGCACACCTGATAATATTGAGGTAAATAAAATTTGTAATATACAGAATAAATACTGCAATTTAACAATTTACAAAAAATAGAACGTCGGGCATGTAAATTTTGTGGAGAATCACATAAGTTCTGCAAAAATATTGGTCCAGCCTTTGGAAAGAGATGTGAGTACTGTAATGGATTGTTGTATTCGGACAATTAGGTGTAAGATCCTCAGTTGTTGAGGAGTCCAGCTGAAGCTTGCTTCGGCCTTATTGTCACATACCATCAGGTGAGATGAGGTCAAGAGTTTCCCTGTCGTATATAAGACTTGGTTATATCGTGGCGTCCTGTAGGCTTACCCTTGAACCAATTCCGATGGATCCTGATTGTGATTGTGATTTTTCATACGCTTGAGCTTGAGAACCAACTCTAGCGCCAAATTGGAATCGTATTTTGAGAAAAATAAATAATACTCAGATTGGTTCATCTAAAATCCGTGCAATACGGGCTCAATTTGGAGCCAATGAAGAAAAATAAGCGTACGAAAAATCACAATCTCAATGCCGATCGATCGGATTAGTTCAAGAGTAAGCTTAGGAACCGTATGCTTGGGTATGCTATAAGAGTCCGTTATATCCTTTCATCCACTGATGTCCCGCATACCAAACTAAAACTCCCTCCAGTAGGTACTTTTTCGCCCCCTTTATAATCGCCGATCATGACTTGACGGTAGCATGTGCACTATGATCTATTATGAAGAAGATTATCACACGTATTTAATGATTGATAGACCAATCATTAGCACGTGTGACCCATGGCGGAAGGTGCATCACAGATAATTACTGTCTCTATCATTTCATTGGATATTATTTTCCTCTAGTGAATTTACCTATCACAAATATTTTCCACTATTGAATTACTTACTATTCTTGTATTATACTTACTATCTATACTAATATTATAAAACTGAATTACTAATATTACAAAGCTGAAGTGTTTGTTTGTTTTTTTTATTTGATTGGACGCGCTAATCTCAAATTCAAAAATTGTTTTTGTGTTGGATAGTCCATTTATCGAGGAAGGCTATAGGCTATACAACAAATCACGCTACGACTAGGGTTATCATCTGACAGGCGTTCGCCGCATTTGACAGGCATTTTACGATTTAAACAGGCGTGCGGCCGGCGCCACGCTGGGACAGGCATTTCTGAACTCCGCGGAATAGCTCAAATGTATTGGCGTGGGGGGGGGGGGGGGGCGCTTGGGATCCGATCTTCAAATACATACTCCAAACATGAGTCAGGCATTTTCCCGAAAAATCAGGCGTTTTGTGCATCCTCAACAGGCATCCTCCCTGACATGGATGGTAACCCTAGCTACGACTAATAGGAGCTGAGCATCAATGAGAAATGTTGCAAAAACGGGAAAAAAATTATGGCGAAACGTAGTTCACGGGCACAGTTAGTTAAAGATGAAAGTTACAAGTTCACTCTTAAAAATATGGTGGCCCGTGCCCGTAGTATATTATTTTTTCACTATCTGCAATCAGTGGGGTCACTATAAGCGGATCTGTTGTTAGGCTAATATTGTAGAGATGGTCTCTCCATTAAGAGACTCTTCTCAATAGAAAAATCTGGAATTTTGGAATCGCTGCAGTATATCAAGGTTCGAATTGCTTGCCGTACCCCAAAGCTTGATACCATACGTCCAGACCGGTTTCAAGATGGTTTTATAGACAAGCAACTTATTATTGAGACTTAGTTTCGACTGCCTACCCAGCAACCACGCCAGGGAACGTAATCGTATGTTAAGTTCATCTCTTTTCTTTTGGATGTGTGTTCCAAGTTTGTCTCTGTCCAAGTATATGCCTAAGTACTGGAGAGACTCTGTACCAGGGTCGTCTGCTTAGGTACCTCCGTCTTACCTATTCCTGCCGCAAAGCAGCAGTGCTTGCATTGCTGTGTTCCGGTTTGAAGGGTAAGATATGGCAGTGAAATTACTGGGTACTGTGACTTTACATCTGAGTTGGCAACGTACACTGTGGTTCTTGTCGGGGTTGCACGTTGACTTAATTCGACATGACTGCCGATAAAGTTCGTTTCCAAACCCATTCATATTTTTGATATCAAAATATGAAACGCCTTGATGAGCTAAGATCATTTAAAGTTGATGAGTAGAATACTATGTACCTAGCAACATTGACATAAATTCAACATAGCCGCTGCTCAAAAAAGGTGGATAAAAATTCGTTTCCAAATCTAGCAATATGGGTATCAAATGAAAAGCCTCAAAGAGTAGAGCATTATGAACTTAGTAAAATTGCCCTAAATTAAACATGGCCGCCGCTCAAAAAAATGGATAAAAGTTCGTTTTCTAACCCAGCAATATGGGTATCAAATGAAAGGCCTTGAAGAGTAGAGCATTAGGTGCCTAGGAAAATCGACCTAAATTCAACATGGCCGCCGCTCAAAAAAAAAGGATAAAAGTTCGTTTTCAAACCCAGCAATGTGGGTATCAAATGAAAGGCCTTGATGAGTAGAGCACTATGAACCTAGCAACATTGACATAAATTCAACATAGCCGCTGCTCAAAAAAGGTGGATAAAAGTTCATTTCCAAATCCAGCAATATGGGTATCAAATGAAGAGCCTTGATGAGTAGAGAAGAGTACTATGGACCTAGCAATATTGACGTAAATTCGACAGGGCCACCGCTCAAAAAAGGTGGATTAAAGTTCGTTTCCAAACCTAGCAATATAGGTATTAATTTAAAGGCCTTGAAGAGTAGAGCACTATGAACCTCGCACAATGATGAAAATCGCACAAAATTCAATATGGCCGCCGCTTAAAAAAACGGATAAAAGTTCGTTTCCAAACCCAGCAATCAAGTATCAAATGAAAGGCCTTGATGAGTGGAGCACTATGAACGTAGCAACATTGACGTAAATTCAACATGGCCGCCGCTCAAAAAAGGCGGATAAAAGTTTCTCTTCAAACCCAGCAATATAGGTATTAAATGAAAGTAGGCCCTGAAGAGTACCTAGAGCATTACGAACCTACGAAAATTGTCCTAATTTCGAAATGGCCGCTGCTCAAGAAAGGCAGAATAAAGTTGAATCATTATGGAATAAAATGGAGGAAAAACTAAACACTGTGTTAAGCATTTTGATGGCGAAATGTAGTTCGCGGGCACAGCTAGTAAAAATATAATATGGAGCTTGCACATCAACGTCTTTAATAATAAATTAATTATTACATTCCCGTTTTAAATATAAAACTCGAAAAAATTAAACAGGTTTTTTGTTCGGATCGAACCGGATCGTAAATTATCGACAGCACTAGGCAGCACTATAACAGCACTAGGCTGAACCTGGGGCTGCAGTCTCGACATACATAACGATCGATGTGATTTCCTATCGATCGTTAAGCTTAGCGAAAAAAATCGCTTGCCGTATCGACAATATCGTAAAATGCAAGTCTCTACTGATCAAATATCGTGCAAAATCGTTATAAAGCCTGTCGTTATGATATCGAAAAACCGTATTCATAGTGCGAACTTGTGCAAAAAAAGAAAGTTATTGCCAGTAAAAAAAATACAAGGTAAATATGGGAAGAATATTTTATTAAAATGATTATTCCTAGGTATTTATTACATAATTTTATATTTTCTATAGATCGTTTACTGGATTTTTTTTTTAAAAAAACGTCGCCCCACTACGATTTTCTCCTGTGTCGTGGGTGCAGTTACAAACATAGAATATCACATGCACATACGCCCAGACCGGAACAAATTTCTGTAGGCCATACAAAATATTTGTCCCGTACGGGAATCGAACCCGCGACCCGTTGCGCAGTAGGCGATCATTCGACCTCTGCGCTAACCGTGTCGTCGATATATAGATATATAATCTAGATAATATAGATCTATAATCTCCAAAAATACATTGATTTATTTTTTTTTAGCTTGATTTGTTTAAATCCTATCGATGTAAGTGGAAAATAAATTATTAAGATCCTAATACTCATGTTGACAGTTCCGTCGAATTCTTGTCTGATTCTTTTGAAAGCAAATAATAATAATTTGTATCTTGGTTTTTTGTGTACCACCCACCTTGTATCTATAAGTCACCTACGTTTCCGTAGAAAGTCCGTAAGGTCGTTGTCTTTGAAGAGCGGGCCGTAAAACTTCAGTAAGTTCAATGAACATATTTTGTGATACTCTGTATCTATGCAAAAAATAATTTTCTTCCAAAAGAAAAAGGTTTTGATCTTCTCTTCTACGACGCGCAATTTGCCGCCGGTTGATCACATTGCGACGATGCTCCAATTGGAACAAATCCCAAGTTAAATATGCTTCAGCAATTGAACTATTGAGGTCACTGGGGTGGTTAATTTGAACAAAATATTACTTTTTGAATATTTTACGTTGTTATCAACAGAGATTTTCTATATGTCGGGCAGTCACAAAAGCTCGATAAGTTATCAATAGAAATCGTTATTTTGACATTTGTTTTCGATACGATAGCGAAAAAAATCGGTATTTGAACTGTAGGGACTACGAAAAATCGATATATTTTATTGTTATGAATTTATCAACCGAAAACGATCGATAAGCTGTCGTTATGTATGTCGAGACTGCAGCCCCTGGCAACATTATGCGATTTTGAGTTGTCAAACCGCTCCGTCGAATTACGGATTTGACTTTAAGTTTCACTTTCGTAATAAAATAAAAATTGGACCCAGCGCAGTGGGCGTGCCGTGGATGGGATGATGACGCAACTAATAAAGATACAATTTTTTAATTCCATAATACTTTATTATCAAATAGATACATTTAATATACAAAATCAAATCTATTCCTCGTGAGGTGAGTATAATGACACGAATCTAAGAATGTTTACTGTAATTAATAAGATAAGACATAGAGATTTAAACGAAGGCGATATAATTTATTACAGATGGATACTTTGAAAAGGATGATTTGTTCATCTTAACTCTAGGCGGCGCCACTTGCGAGATTCAAAAAAATCTTACTATCTTTAGACCAGTGACTTGTACCTAATTCGTATGCGTACCTCTAGTCTAGCTTAACTATGTCTGTGTTTGCATTGCTATGCTCCGGTTCGCAGAGTACAGCCCGTTGCATACCTGTTTTCCCCGGACGGATCATGGACGAAATGTATTGTCTCGGGGCAAAATATCAGAGAATAAATCGAGAAACATATTATCGACGACAATGGCGTAACTGTACCATCTGCAGGCGTAGCATGGGCTGCCATGGACTCGAGTCACGCATTATCTCACAATTTCAGTGACATAATCTCTATGTCTTAAAGAATAGCACGGTGGCGCGTATTAAGTGGGACTGACGTGATGAAAATTTCTTGACGCTCGTCAAGGGACACATGTGACTGAGTTTTATCACAATTTTTTTTCTCTCCGACTGCTGCTACACCTTCTAAGTATTAAAGCCCTTGCTACAATCACAACAGTCGGCGCCCAGGTACGCCAAGAAATTTGTGATAAAACTCAGTTACACGTGTTCCTTGACGAGCGTCAAGAAAATTTTTCACGTCAGTCACACTAAAAACGCGCCACCGTGCAACTCTTTAAGATAGAGAGATTATGTCACTGAAATTGTGAGATAATGCGTGACTCGAGTCCAGTCTTGGCAGCCCGTGCTACGCCTGCTGAGGCCCGTAGCAAAATTCTTTGGATGGGACCCTTCCAGTATACAATTGATCGATGTGTTTTTAACCGACTTCGAAAAAGGAGAAGGTTCTGTGTTCGACTGTATCTATTTTCTTTTTTTTTTGTATGTTCACCGATTACTCCACCATTTTTTATATTTTTTTATTTATCAAATCAAGGGTACAAATTTAAAACTTATCAATATAACTAACACAAATGTAGACTGATTTACAAATTCTTTTTTGTAATCGAAAGAGTGCACTCCCGAGTTGGTCCCAATGTCACCATGTCATGATCTGATGATGGAATCCCAGGCAAATCGAGGGAAACCCTTAAATTACATATACACGTCCAACGTGTTTGTTTCATGTCTTTCTTAAGATATTCAGGTATTTGCGTCTGGCAGTCATCATGTCGTGTTACTGAGCTGATGATGAAAGGTTTGTGGTAGATTAGGAGTTCGGGAATAATTCTTTCAAAGCTATTTAGAGAGAAAGACGTTTTATTTTAAGTTATTCTGGTGTTTGCTTTGGCTCAAATTGTAATACGCATAAGTATATTAACTTAACTAAAAAGATTGCAATTAGGTAATATAGTTACTTAAAATTTGGCACCAAATTCAATATAAAACTGTGATGATTTATGACTTTTTGGTGTTTTGAAGTCGGTTTTATTTGTTTGTTTTGAATGTGTTGAAATCTTGATTATTAAGTACTTTGAATTTGAATATGGTCTTTAGTTGTGTCTCACTTCAATAGATTTTAAGTACATACATAAATATAATTTTTAAGTACTTAAGTACAAAATGTTGTTATGAATGTAAGGTTATTTCTGAGCTCGCGGCCGTCTCGTGCGTGCCCGGCATCGTTCGTCCGCCGGTATCAAAACTTTCCGATCCATTCCGTCCGGGTAAAATCACGGACCGTATGTAGCGGGCTTAAGACAGGCAGTAAAATTACTGGATACTTACTGTGACTATAAATCTTATGTCAAGAGTTGGTAACATACACTATAGTCCTCGTATATATGGTATCGATCCTTGGAATCTTGCAGGATCGAACATTTACTGGTGGCTGTAGGCATTTACCATCGGGTGGACAGGGCAGTCTGTTGTTTGCCAACGTTGTCTGACTTGTTTTGTATGTTAATCCATCGTTTTTGATGTTAAATGTTGAGGTAGTTTCAAAAGGAGAATTTATATGAAATAGAAATTATAATATTATGCTCGTGGCATCTAAAAAGAAAACGTGACAATAAAAGGAAATATTCGTAATATATTTTAATTAAAATTATAGTAAATTATATAGGTATGCACGCTTGCTACACAGATGTACTCACTTATGTATGCTAAATAAATGACATACATACATAAAGCTCATGAGAGGGAAGTCAGTAAATATCTACACAAACAGTAACACAACAGACTTGGAATAATTTCAATTTCCCCTTTACAAGTTTTATGCCTATGTAGCTTCTGTTAGATTTTATAACAGCCAATAGTAAGTGCCGAAAATAAAGTTAGTAAGAAAATAATGACTATTTAATGATATTGTTGTAAACTTTACTTATTAGAAACCGAGTTCAAATCAAAGTAAACATATAATCAGAGATTAGTGACGTCATATCCAGTTTTTATTAAACGTTCTGAGATAATAAAGTCTAGATTTATTGGGGGAAATTAAAATTCTTGTATCTGTTTTGTTATCGTCTGCGCCATATTAAGATGTGGGAGACAGTTGACTAGTGATTACATTTTTTTGGCATAAACATTATATATCAATTTAAATCTACACAACATAAAGTTAATATTAGGTAACATTTTAATTATTACAATATTTTGAAAAATACTAACTACCTGACATTTTGTTAATTTGAATAAAAACAATTCTCGAATGGATTACGTAACTCGTTTGGCATTTTTTTAAAGTTACGAAACATTCAAGAGAAGTCTATAAATTACATAAGGAAAATTCAGTTCCACGTGTTTTTATCTATAATTACATCAATTTAACCACATGGTTAATTTGATGTTATTAGTTATACTTTGTTATATATAAGCTTCTTTTAATGGTCTAGTTCTGACATAAAAATACATTCCTATAAGTTGATCTCAGACCATGTCTTAGCAAGATTATTTGACGCGCATCCTTATATTCTTTATTTATCATATTCTATTTTTATCCCAAGTTTTTGAAAGCCTATGATAACTATAAGACACTGTCAATTGCACTGATAGCTCAATTGCCCAAGGCCCCTAAAATATTGTCTGAGTATAAATCGACTATCTATCTCATTAGTACTTGGGAAAAACTGAAGAATCTATACAATGGTTACCGTAGGTCAAATCGATGGTTGGACTGGTCTAACTATAATTGGGATTTATGTTGCTTTTGTTTAGAGTAATATCGCGACAGTCATATAGTTTTCATTGATTCCATTCGCTACAAATTATTATTTAAAATAACAACATTAAACAACAGTAGATAGGAACAAGTATTACAGCATAATATTTAAAATTAAACTAGCCTATATAAGTACGCTAGGTATACGCTATTAGCCGGACATGCTTGGTGCGTATACGTGCATGTGCTCGCAAATCACACGTGCAATAGTTACGTAGTATATTATTTATCAATATACAACATTTTACGAAAATACCATTACAAAGTAAGAAAATAAATAATTATTCTTGAAATAACTCTATTTTATAATCTTCTGTTAATACATAGAATAGTACTATATTAGTTCAGATTAACTGATATGGCAGCTTACTAAGGTTTAATGTCTGTGTGACTTATTCAGTTAATTTCTTTTTTAGGATATTTGTGTAACATGTTGTATAGATAGATACGCGGGCGTGCCACAAGCACGAATTTTAGCGTACATTCTTAGGGTGTTTATAATTATAGTTTTTAGCCACATATAAACGTGATGAGTATGAGGTCGCGTGTGTGAAACTTCGCGTTGCGACACAAACCGTTGTTGGCTCACGTATACTAAAACAAGATCGTATATATGTATAACGGCTATCAGGCAACAGATTACTATACCTATTCTTTTTTTATAGTTGTCGTCCAGGATCGTAGGAAGTTTGTAACACACGCACGAAAGGGATTCCAAGAAAATTGAATCAAATTCCACAGTATACGAACATAAGGCGTATGCTACACGTTCAATATTTATCACGATTATGGCCACTTTCACCAACCTTGTCAAGCTTAGGATACTCTTAGATGGCATGCTGTCACATTCTTTTCATTAAAGACAAAAAGGGACAGCATACTTCATAGGAGTTTACTAAGCTAAGGTCGGTCGGTAAACATTAGCCATTATATTAAGAAATGAATATCAACATCAAAAATAATATCTACTAATCGCTGTTTTATATTAATGAAGTGTTGCTACTTTTTTATTTATAGAATAAAATTGGATTCATTGCTGCTACAGATAATTAAAAATTACGGTTAAGGGCATACTACCACTAGCGCTTGCATAATAGCCCAGCGCGTAGGGCAGGAGCGCTAATTATACGAAATGTTTCCAAGGTTGTTATTTGTATGAGAATTTCACGACCATAACCCTAAAAATGTTGAATCACACTTCTACTGATTTTCCCGTTCCATGAAACTAATAAACTAGTATGACCACGAGGAAACGGCGAAATAAAAACATATCTTTCTGATTTGTCATATATAATTTTAAATACCCCAGTAATGTTTATATGAGCGTAAATGCGGTTAATTATTTTATTATTAGTATTTTATCGGTATTTATCGGTACACTAAGGTTATTTCTATAACAATATGCAATTCAGGTTCGGCATAGTACTAAAATTTCCAAATTTGGTATAAACAGAAACTACTATTTATGTGACATACCTATACGTTTTTAATTTCCTTGATCATATCTAACATTCAGGGATCTTACAGCAGATGAGATTATTTTAACGCAAAATACGGGTACTCCATTAAGTAATGTCTCATTGCAGAACAGAATTTAATACAAAAATCTTAGAATAATAACGCATAGAAACCCAACCGGCGCGCACAATTTGATGCAACTAAATGTGAGCCATATATGGCTCACTACGCCGGCAACTCCATACTGTTTTTATCGTAGTGTGCGTGTTTCCCGCGTAAGCGACTGCACACAGCGGTGTCATTTTTGCTTCACTTCAATCATCGCGCTCTTTACCGGGCTATCCTTCTATGCGTTATTATTCTAAGACACAAACGAAAGAGGCCTCTTCCTACTTCGGCGCCTATAAATAGATTAGCGCGTAAATTAGTTGACGCTCAACAAAGTAACAACATTCTTAACAGTCTTTCAATTGCTCATCACATTCAGCGGTCGCCATTTGGCCAATATGCAATACACGTGACATGCCGAAGTGTCATTGCATAAATAGCTTTATTTATATCACAATAGCTTTGCTTATACATATTACATCGCGGGCATTACCATGAGCGCTTAGAAAAGTACCTGTTGTAAACTGAAAATATAAAAAAGATTTGTGTGTGTTAATTATTTGATGTGACATTTGAAGTCAAACTCCAATAACAAATGTCTTAGCAATTGCGGTCTCCATGTCAAGGGTGAGTTCCACCGAAGATGTGCTACACCGTGAAGCATCCAAATTATGTTTCAATATAATAGTGGAGAATCGAGAAAATGTTCATCGTTCACAGCTTCATCGTACAGCTGATACTAGCAGCTCAATTGAAATCAACCTCGTGTTCCATATCCCGCAGTTAGCTACCTCTCACATCTCGGGGGTAAATAGCCTATGGGTTACACTCCTAGTTAGGTGAACACCACTATCGAGCGTAAAGCGCCTTCTTGCTTTAACTACATTTTTGATATTATTTTAAGCGGTCATGGTAAGCCGTTTGCGTATTTCATTTGGAGGTCTGTAAAACCACGGCAATATAATATATTACCCGTGGTAAAAATATTATTGACTTAAGCAGCACTTGTGAATGATTTACCATGTTTTAAATTAACTTTTCCTCTATATTTTAATGTCTGCTGCGACTAAAACACAATATTTATGTTTGTTTGAATAATGCATCTCTGTCTTTTTTACAAACCAGTTTAGTAATTGTAGGTGCACATCCAATGTTGGCCAAATGGTGTTTCTATCAATCCGTGAAGTTTGACTTGCTCTTCCTGAAAACTTCTATGCTCCGCTGTAAAATAAGATTATCATCATTTGAACCACATTGCAAAATTCATCTTTATTTAGAAGTTAAAACTCTACTTATGTCAAACTGTGTCTTATTTATAGACAAAAATTAGAGTAAATTATTCTATCTATGGAAGTTTTTTACTCTATATAATTAAATAAGTTTTATAATAGCATTTATTGATTTTTTTTTTTTAAATATAATATGGGCTCTGTCTTTAACTTCTTCATTAAAATTAGCTGATTGCATCAATTGCTGACATGGGTAAGAAGAAACATTTGTTTTTTTTTAAATTTGATTAGAACTAAAAAGTTTAAAGCGTATTATTTAATTATTAAAGCATATTTGGACAACGACTTTAATAACTTACCATCAATTATTGGAGATTCCCAATGTCTTCTTCGAACAAGCGCTTCCCACCTTTCAGTATTTTTTCCACGTCTTTGCCATGTTTCTTCATATATGCCTCCAGCCTTATCAACCATTGAGCCCAGTGCTCTCTAAGTTTATCAGTCGACAGATGGTATGCATCAGCCTTCGAGCCATCAGTGTAAGCGATAACTAGCAAAGCGTCACGAACATTCAGGTGCTTGTAGTTCAGATCATTACAGACGGCACCAAAGTATGCGGCGAGCTGAACTGGATTGTCATATGTTAGGGCTATGGACTTGCGTGGCTTGTCCGACTTCTTCCATTCAATGAGTGTGGGTTTGTCTCTGAAAGTAGATTGGTACCAATGAATGTCAGGTTACTTTCACAAAGTGGCAACTTTAACAATTCAGTATTTAGAAGCATAACAAAAACCCGAATATTCAAAAAAAATTATTGTCTCTGTATTTAACTGGAGGATGTATGAATAGCATATTGTACATTGTTTGTGAAACCAATTTACATAATTTAGCAAATATTTGACCTTGAAGGCAATTTGTTGACATGAAGTGGTTAGGTACTTGTTTTACAAGTTACCTATTTTATATTTTATAGTGTGGAAATCACAACACTCATACAACATTGTGGTTAGTAAAATGTTAAAAAACAAGCTCCAAAAACAAAATTTACTAAAAAGTATCTATATCACGGACCAAAAGCAGTAGGCACTTTTAAGGTACCATTATTAGAAATACTCTTTAATTCCATGCTTTTTTGTTCAGTAATATAGGAAATATATTTAGTACATTATGAAGTGTGGTTTTTAAAATTGCTTTGGCAAAACTTTCATTTAGTATAATTCTTCACCAGATTGATAATAGCGTCAACTGGTAGTCGTTTTTAAATTTTGAAAAAATAGCTACAATTGAAATGGTAAAATAAAAGCTTAAAAGAGGTCGAGATTTTGCTTGCAAGATTACATCCAAACAAAACAAACGAGTGAAAATAAGATAAGCATGGTAAAATGGCAAGTCATTTTGCAGTCAATTAGCTATCTCTTTGAAGACCGTGACTTTACGGCTATCAATAACGAATTTGATAAAATGATAGCAAAGATAGCTGTATATTATTTAACATTTATCACGGGTCACCATTTAAGCAATTGTTGTTTACATTGTACCATAAAATAGTTGGCTGAAAGCCATATGAAATAAACGACGCCAACATTTTATTATTGTTTCCTTTATCTCTTTGATAATGAGTGGTAACTAGAAATAACTATATATTTATGTAAACTGTAATAAGATATATACATTTATGAGAATATGAAACTCTCTACTTGATACATACATACAGATACAATACACTGGAGTTAAAGACAGTCACTGGAGGGAAGAGACCCTAAATATTGATAATAGCAAATTTGACTCAAAGGAAACATTTTCAAAGAATATGCAGAACTATTCAGATGTTATTGATATCTCACTTGCCTCAACCGTAAAGCTTAAGGCAAGTACTGGTACTTGTTGAAATCCGAAAAATAATATACCAAAACTTTGTGGCACCAATCGATAGGAATAACAATAACTTTCTTTCAAATAAGATTTCATGGAATAAAAAGCTTTCAAATTTCTTCATGCACATCTATAGGCCATTGTGTAAACACACATATTCACTGTTGGGCAATTATGATGAACAGTGGCACTAGCATCGTCAGTCAGTATGTACTACTAGGAACTTATTATTCTTGTATTCCCAATCTCAAAAAAAAAATCAAGTCAAATCTCTACTTACTCATATTCAGCAATCGCATCAAATATGCCCCTGTACTTAAGTACTGGATGTATGACATTAGATTCTATAGCTTTTGGTGCAGATATACTTTTGAGTACTTCTGCTACTGACACCCAAACACCTTCCACATCCTTTTCTATACGGAGTTGTGTTTGAGGTTGTGTAAAGTAATTTTTCAGTGTACTGTGGAATTTGGTGCCGACTGCCATTTGAGCTGTAAATCATAATAAAAAAACTACAATGAAAACAAAAAAAATACTAAGCTTATTTGAAAAAGAAAAAACTAACAACCTAGCTATCATATTTTCATGTGCTATTTATTATGGATTTTGGGTACCACTATAATGTAAAATTCACGGTCAAGCATGAATGTCAGTGATTACCAGGGAAGACCAAAGTCGCTGCAACCTATGAGAACTATTGTGTTATGCAATCATTTTAAAATATTTCAATTCAGCAAAGAAATTAAGAATTATACCTTATACCTGACTTTATATTTCTTATAGTCTCATCTTTGGACCATTTAAGAGAAATAAATAAACAAATACACTTAACAGATTACAAGTAGAATCTGATCTGAGTTGAACATGAACCAGAATATCACTAATTTGAAATTACAATTTAGTAGTAACATCGACCTTAACATCACTTTATTTGCAAAAACAGCACTAACCTTGACATTAACATACATTTTTGAAAATGACTGTGATTGATTATTTTTAAAGGGTCATTGAAATTGAGCTTGATTTCCTAGGGTTCATGGACTGAAAAAAGTTAAGAATGCTACTCTAAGCCATACATTAATATCCACATTGTAGAGGTTTTCGTTTGTCTTAACTTAAGTTTCTTATCATAATAATAATGTAAATAGCATTCCTTCATCAATTAGAGGTAAAATAGCCAGTCCTTTAGCTGTTAAGGAGATCAGGAAAAGCTTGCTTCCGCCTTCCACCAGAAGATGATGATATATTTAATATCAGTTAAGTACATAATAAAAGAAAAAAACCACATACCTTCATAGAATCTATTAAATTCTTCTTGTCCCATTTCAGCTATTCTTTCCTGCTTCCACTTATCCAATGCAGCTTGTGACTCCTCAGTCATTGTTTTATTCAATATTAATGTAACAGATGGATACTGCTGAGCAAAATCATTCTGATGCTGTTTGATCTGTAAAATTCTGTCTTCACTTGTATATCCAGGCTGTGCTGGGGAGGTTATGACTGCACTGCACGGAGTAAATGTTTGGAAGCCCCTAGCAGCCACATTATTGAGTAAAACACCAACAATGTTCACACAATTCCTACCAGTCTGCCACATTTTCCTTGTCAAAACGTCAACTGATTGAATTTGGTTGTAACTGCTTCCAATTAGCACTGCATTTCGATAGTTACTTATGAATTTCGATGTGTTTTCGGTAATAGAAGGCGACTTGTTGTTTTGATCCAATGTTCTATTTTTATCTAAAACGAAAGATAAAAACGTATTTTAAAGTACACACGTGTACAATCTCCCGGCGGCAGGCGTCATATGGTTTTAATTGGCAGGGGATCTGTAATTGCTAGATTACGCGGAACACATTCATTTTGAAAGCGAAAGTAAACTTTTTACAAAATTAGTTTAAAGATAATACAGTTCTGTTGCTACTCGCGGCACAAGCTTGTAACAAAAAAGGATTATCCTGCCTAATTATTCTGCTCGCGAAGGGGCTGCGCTGCCTTGGAATAGAAAGTAGTAATGCAATAACAAGGTCGCAGAAACCCCGCAAATACCAAACATTTTAATAGGTATATCTATGTAAAATACATACCTGACTTACCAAGAGCCCGTTGTTTTCTCTGTTTATTGGTTTCTATTAAAGGGCCAAAAAGCTGTTTGTTTTCTTTATTGTATAATTTTATCTTTTCGGACTGTTTAAGTATGGAGCTAGGTCGGACTATTTTATTTCTTACGAAAAATCTGGTCTTTTTTTCAAAGGATAAGCGGCGACCAATGGCGCCTATCGGTTTAAACATGACGTTTAGGAAAATAATTATTTTGATTACAATTACTAGTTATGTAGGGACGCTTCTGATTAAAGCAGGTATGCAGGTATTTTTTAATTTTATTTATTTTTGCTGAATTCCTAATTTGGATGATTTCAAAATAATAAATTCTAAAAACAAATTATTTCTTTTCTAACATCATTAATTTATCTGTGCAAAAAGGTGCGTTCCGATTTCCGAAAGAGCTTATAACGGTGAGAGCGGTGTGAGCGCTTACAATTTAACAGCATTTCCATTTTTGCTTAGATACCAAAATTCATAAACTTAGAGTATAAATATGCAAGCAATAGAGCGCGCGCATCGCTCATTGTTCTTTATGCCAAACGTAAGCAATGTTCTATAGATACTGTTATACAGATGTGGCGGGTGACTAGTGATGTGCCGTGTGTGTCACGTCTGTACGAATACGTAAGGTAACAACACATTTAGTATCAGTTACAAACAAGTTTATGATGGATTTTAGCAGATGAATAAAACACAGGTACATTAATTTAAAAAAAAACAATGTTTATTAATCAAAGGTAAGCATTTGACAAACTTATTGACCCTTAAAAATGGTTAACTTATTATGCACTTGTCTCTTTGTTTGTTTGATTGAAGTTTTCCGTATAAGGTATTTAATTCTAATATCAATATATTTTTGAATTACAGCACGCAACAAATGAACCAAATGATTGCTGCATGGCGATTGATGAAATATGTGCTCAGAAAGACAAGGAAAAATATCTTGATTGTATTGTATTGGAACCGCAGATTGTATTTTTTCATCCATCGTCGGTGGCATTACTATATTTTGAAAGGGATCTTCAAATGCTTCATCCTAAAAAAAATAATTATACATATTAGGTTGCATGAATTAATATTTTACGAATTTATTTAACAAAAAACTCTACAACAACAATGAATGAAAACAAGCTATTTTTAATAAACATAAGTGGAGTCTTACTTCAATTTTAAGATCTGGCACTGCGCCTTCAATCAGCTTGCGCAGTCCAGCCTTGGTTTCAAAAATGGACGAAGCACTAAATTGCACAGAGCAAACAAAGCTCCGAATATTAGGTTCCCAATTGGCTCTTTTTATTGCTGTTACCCACTTTTTCGATAGCTCAAGGATTTTCGGAAATCTGTAATTAAATATATAACGGTATTATATACTTTTTTAATTAAAATTGAAATGAAACGAATAACTATAAAAGTTTTCAAAATATAAGCTTAATTGCAATAAAATAAAATTATGGTGAAATTATAAATTAAATTCAGTGCGTCTCATTAAGGTATATGAACTAAATAATAATAACATATGTATCTAAAATAATATGGACTGATGGTCTGAAATAAAGAAGTTATTATTATGTATTTAGTGATACACAACAAAATATTACATTACAGCGCGGTACAACACTAGTTCTAATGCGGGGAACGTGTGAAGCGGGGGGCGCGGGAGCACGCGGTGAGTGGACCCGCCCGCGCGCCTCTCGCAACACCCTTTCACGCCCTGAGTTATTTTGTTAAAATCAGTGTTTTTCTTAGAAATATTACTTACCGGTGAAAAGAAATATCATTGTTCTTTTTTGTTTGCTTCCGAAAGTCATTTTTACACTTTGGCACTGCACATTTCACCATGGTTAACTTAAAATCAAAATAAATATCGACGGAGAAACAATCAATGCGCCCGATATTTAGTGACTAACAGCGTCGCCCTTGCAAGTTTAATATTGTTCATACCGGTGCTTACTGTTCATACTCGCTAGCGCGCGCTCTATAGCTTGCTTATACATACTCTAAGTTCATAAACTATTTGGAGACTTTGGCATTGCTATCACAATAAACATTGTTTCGATATAATTTATCATATCATAATTTTAAAACTTTAAAGTGTATACAACGAGGTATTGGGCTGATCAACAGGGCTGCGTTCGTAAACCATCGCTCGACGTCGAGCGATCGCCCTAGAGAGGACGACGCTCTTCGTCGGACGTTTTAGAACGACATCGTAAGCTGTGGCCGTCAAATGTCATTTTGATGTCAAAATAACATAAAATTGATAAATTTTGCTTCAGTTTTATTAACTTGTTTTGATCTATTCGCACTTCACCCATAGAAAGTATTAAGCAAATATCCATCTCATTAATAAACAATGCCATTTTCATCCTTAGTGTCCGGAGTAGGGCTATTCAACCTGCGTAAAGAACTTCAATGTTTGTGTTTTTTTATATTTTTAATAGAAGAAGGAATTATAAGTTGTCAAAAAGTTGTTATTGTCAATGTAAAATAATTGTGTCATGTTTTTATAATTTACGTTGTTGTTTAAAAATATATTTAATTAACACTTTCATCCCTGAGTTTATTTCATTTCTAAATCAGGGCAAGGCATTGTGCCAGATAAGTATAAATTTTACAAGGAAACAAATAAGTTTCCACACTTAGTAATGTACTTAATCATTTTCTGTACCTAACCATTTCTATTGTCTTCATATTAATATGAAATAACAAAACACAGTCGAGTGATTATATATCTACGATAATACAAAATGAACTTGTTTTCAAATTATTACAAAAAGGAGGAAATAGCCGAATTGACGGACATGGCTGTCATCTGTCAAACAAACGTCTGGGCAATTTTCACCCACATATTTCACGGGGCGACCGGTGCGTCGTCGAGCGAGGTTTACGAACGGCTATACATGATCGTCGTGTGTTCACACCGGGGGCCGTTTTCGAACGGCCAGTAGGTACGTCATCGAGCTTCGTCGAGCGACGTTTACCTACGAAGGTCTTTGTGGTCTTTGCCTATTCCTGAAAAAACTAGCTATGACATTCACGGTTTGTTCCAGAGAAACATATAACTTTTTGGTGCTAACATCTGGTCTAACCACGTTTTACGTTTTATTTTTTAAGAAATGTTAACACTTTTACGCCGGCTCCACTGTTAGCCCCAACGCCACTCATCCAACGTGTGGATCTAGAAAATGGCATGGGCTTATTATATTTACGGGACAGAACAGAACTAGTAAAATAGCCAACGTGTGTACGGTACGCCCATGGAATTATTACTCAAACAGGAATGAGCTCTTCAAAATATTGTTGTTCAAATTTGGACTTTATTTCTATGTGAATAGAGACTAAACGCTTGAAAGTGCAAGAGAGATAGCAATAACTGTACGTTTTATCCCTTTCCCACAGTGTTGCTAGTGTTGTAGATTTTATAATTTAGTAGTTATGAAACAACTATTGGTAGATGAAGATTTTTTATTATTGTTAATTTTAATTAATTTTAACGCCCAAAATACCTAAATTGTTTTTTTTTTGTAATAATTATAACATAAAATAAATTAAATTACCATGTTAGCCTACTATTAATAATTATAACACTATGATTTTACGTCCAGGAAATATCCATGAAATAAGTGGTAGTATTCAAAAAATGTTATATTGTAACAACGATTCTTTGTCAATGTCAGTAATTTTCGTTGTCATTGTAGTAGGGTGACCACATGGTATCTACCTAACCTAAATATTATCGCAATTTTTAACATTTTTAAATAAAAGTAATTTATATTAGTTATTTATTCCTTAGCTTACACGATGCGATGTTAAGTTATTAGAAAAAAGAATTCAAATTCAAATTCAAAAATCTTTATTCAACATAGGCCTTTACAAACACTTATTGACGTCAAAACAAAGCAAAACAATCTAATTTAATGAAATCATATTAACCTTGTATGTGCATACATCTTGAATATACTCAAGATGTCTGCAAATACAAGTAGGAATGAAAAAAAAAAGTTGACTCTACACCTGTTCGGAAATTGGGAGAGCCTTCTCGAGAAGAACAGGCAAGAAACTCGAAAGGTCAAAATTTTTTGTCTCCTCTTTTAAATCGCCATTTACAATTTTGATTTTGTTACAGGGTCGTCAATTGGAAGCTGACCTCAATGCAGAAGTTTGAGCTCAACTTCCATTACAAGAAGAGATGTGTTAATTCACATTATATAAGCTATTTCTGAGAGAAGTGCGTGAACTTAGCTTATAAATTGCTCTCACTGAATGTTTCTTTGAAACAAAACGCAGTACATTGTTAAATATTAGAAATGAGAGTTCAAACCCAAGCTTTTTGTCCGTCATGTAATCAGACACTTTATAATATGCTTTTTTAATAAGTACATCTTTGATTGCAACTTTAAATTTGTTTAAGCTAAGTTCTTGTATACAACTTGGGATTTTATTGTAGAAACGTATACACAGACCTCTAAAAGAATTATTAATTTTTTGGAGCCTGGTATTCGGTAAAGCTAACATATTCTTTTGTCTAGTATTAACTGAATGAATATCACTATTTTTACAAAACACATGAATATTCTTACGAACATATATTAGATTCTCATAAATATATTGCGACGCTACTGTCATAATACCAATTTCTTTGAACTTTTCTCGCAAAGAATCTCTCATTTTAAGGTTATAGATTGCTCGATTAGCCCTTTTCTGCAGTACAAAAACAATCTGAATGTCGGCAGCATTTCCCCACAACAAAATGCCATATGACATCAAACTATGAAAGTAAGAAAAATATACAAGTCTTGCTGTATCAACATCAGTCATCTGACGTATTTTCCATACAGCGTGAGCTGCAGAACTAAGTCTCTTTGACAATTTGTCTATATGTGGGCCCCATTGCAGCTTAGAATCAAGTGTGATCCCAAGAAATACTGTGGTGTCCACGAGGTCAACACCTATATCCTTTATTTTTACAGTGGTGTGAACCTCTTTTACATTGGGTAAAACAAATTTTATACATTTTGTTTTCCCTTCATTAAGTGGCAGGTTATTTACATTAAACCAATGAACAATTCTTGAGATAGAATTATTTACATCGTCATTCATTTGCAATCCTCTTTTAATTTTAAATAAAAGTGAAGTATCATCTGCAAATAACACTATCTCGTGCCTGTCCTGTACAAAATCAGGGAGGTCATTGACATATATAAGAAATAGAAAAGGACCAAGAATCGAACCCTGCGGAACTCCCATTTTAACTGTGGAACCTTGAGACCTTTTTCCATTGACGTCTACTTTTTGAATCCTTCCACTTAGATAAGAGAGTAAATGATCCAGTGCAGTATCACGAAACCCATAGTAGTGTAATTTTTTGATCAAGGTTTCGTGATAAACGCAATCAAATGCCTTAGACAAATCACAAAAAATGCCTAACGCATCGTGTGAGTCTCCCCAGGCCTCAAATATATGTTGTATTAACTCAACACCAGCATCGGTTGTTGAGCGACCCCTCCTAAAACCAAATTGTTTAGAGTGTAGAAGATTATTCCTATTAAAATAACTTTGCATTTGCTCCAACATTATTTTTTCAAAAATTTTGCTAAAGGTAGGTAGCACAGAGATAGGTCTAAAATTACTGGGGTCTGATGTGCTACCACATTTATGTAAAGGAATAATTTTACTCAGCTTCATTAGATCAGGAAATACACCACAGTCAATGCAATTATTATACATGTTAGCAAGTATTGGAGCTATTGTTTCAATTACGGATTTAGTAACATTAACGGAATTGCCCCACAGATACGCAGTTTTCTTCATATTCAAAGTTTTAAATGATTTTATTATATCCATTCCACTAATGTGTACAAATTTGAATTTATCATCACAAGCTTCAACATGATCCTTCATTATAGATTCAGCAATAGCGGGGGAGGAATCCAATGACTTTTTGATTGAGACTGGAATGTCAGTAAAGAACTTTTCAAATTCTGCAGCTACTTCTGTGTCAACTGTTACCTTCTTACCGTCAATATTCAAACAATATTGATTATTAGTAGTTTTCGCTTTTCCAGTTTCATTATTTATAATATTCCATGTCATTTTAATTTTATTATTAATGTTTTTTATTTTTGAACTTAAATAATTAGATTTAGCAAGCCTGCACGCTTTTTTGAATACTTTGGAATAAGTTTTCACATAAAGTTTAAACTCATCGCTAGTATTAAATGAACGTTCATTATAAAGTTCAAAAAGTTTGATTCTGCTTTTGTGAATGCCTGGTGTGGCCCATTCACTAAAAGCTAAAGTACCATTAACGGATATAGTCTTTGGAACAAAAATATTTTTAAATTCAGAACAAAATGTATGAAAAATTTTTTCATATAATTTATTTGGGTTTTCTTCATAACCTATTTAATTTAATACCAATATTATTTTTCAGCCGTTCTAAGCGACCAGCAGTTTTTGGCACAACAGTGATATTCTGTTTTTCTATGCGTTTACGTTTAAATGGTAACAATTTGCCCAGAATGGTCAGATTCTAAATTATTAAAAACTCTTTTTGCTAAAGGAACAATATTTGTATAAATATTGTCAATGGAATTGGCATTAACATTCTGTTCAAGATATTGGCGAAACCACAAAAGTTTTAAATATTGTTAAAACACTTCGACTCACACTGATGTGTTTTTAATTCTTTTCTTCATAAAATATTACTCATTCTCTTACTAGGTATGTATTTAAATATCACAGAGAGATTTTAGTGTTGACTCATTTTTGACAAGTTGACATATTTGATTATCTGTTATGTGGCGGTGGGTTCAGCATAATATACCGATTGGAAAGACCCATCTATTGAAAGAAAATCATTGACATTCATTATTTTTAAATAAATATTATATTAATAAAACATTCTTGTATTGAAAAGCAGATATAAAATTCTTTTGCGCAACCCATTTTAAAATTATAGAATAGAATATAATATTTCTTTGTTGTACAACACCAACCAACTTAAAGTCAACGTATAAATAATACACTTAACACTAATTGTACCTTGTCGCTAAAAGCTATCTCTTCCTTAACAATCGTGATTATTAAGCATATTATGATTTTCAAAAGCATCTTTTAGGTTGAATGTTATTGTTTTTAAGAAAAAATCCCTATTTTATAGAATTTGTGGTTACAAACTTACGAAAGAGACAAACGGTACAGTTATTTATCTCTCGCTAGGTACACTTTTTCAAGCAAGAGCTCATTCCTGTTTGAGTAATAATTCCATGGGTACGCCACACCTTTACAGTCCAATTTTGGTACCAACGTAACGTTGGGGCTGGGGCCAAAGCGTAAAGCCGGCATTAGCCGCAGTACTTGTTACAAACGTTACAAATGAAATGGTGGTAACTGCAGGCCTATTCGCTAACTACGATTGGTAACTAGAACTGTCATTTTTGAAAGAAACTTTATATTCATGAAAAAAGTTTTCATATACCGAAGAAAGCTGTATTCTTATAAACTTCCTAATTGATGTAAACATTTCGTAGTAAAGATTTTTACGTGGAACACGAGAAAAAAGCAAGAAAAATAATAACACCGAAAGCTAAATGAAAAGCGTTGGTGCCAAATATGTTTGAAAATTCAAGAAAAAAGTCAAAGAATTTTTAGGAGCCCTAAGCAAACACAATTAACAGTATTATGCCTAACTCTATTTTTGCGAAATAAGCAAGATTCAAAAATATGTAAAAATAAATATATAAAAACTGTCACCCTAAAAAAATGTAAGTAAGTATATAATCTGTGCTCTCTTCATTAGGAATAATTAAAAAGAGTGCATGTCTATTTATATAATTAAACATAGAAATAAAAGCATTTCAGTGATTTCTAGTTATTTTATTTTAAAAAGGTCACGACATCACAAATTGGCGACGAGGCACAAAGTGAAAAAAGTTTGTAATATTTTCACGGCGGAAATAACTAGGTACTTTATACATTTTAAGAAAAGGCAGATTCGATTGGATTAGGAAAAAGTAATAAGAATGGCTTCATCCAACAATTTAAGTTTCAAACCTTTTAATGAAGGGGAAGGGCTTTAGATTAGCAACCCACGATTTGGGGGGTGGCGGGTGGATTGGTTGTAGACAAGGAGGGGACTTACCCCCCCTGTACCACTCCCCCCTCTCGGCAATACGTAGTTTTCAAAATATTAATTTTTAAAAATTTCCCAAACCTAACCTCAAAATGTATGGGAAAAGGTTGGGTTGTGTATTTACTCATGTTTGTGCCACACCTAGATCCTTTTTAAGAATTAGAAGATGTAAAAATTGGAAGATCAAAGAATTAATAATATGATTTCAGTGGTATAGGTTCCCATAGAATATTATGACGCTGCGCATGGTCATGTTCTGAGCCTTTTTTTTTTAGGAGGGAAGATACTCTTTACGGTATTCGACAAGGGGCCGACTGACGAGGACACCCCAAGGATATGCCGGACTCGAGTAGAAGACCCCATACCGGCTAAAAACCCTCCAGATACTTCTACCTCCGTAGAGACACAATCGGGATCGGCGTTAGCCATTCCCCGATTGTGCTCTCGTCATGTTCTGTACCTAACCTAACCTACAGTAGGTAATTTCGTTACCTATTTACTTTTGTAATGGCGGGGGGCTGTGCCCCCGTCTCCCTGCTCTTTCGTCTTTTATACAAAAAAATGATTTAAACTTCGCGGCTATGACTGACGTGTTGTGACTTTGACACTTGACAGCTTGAAATCAAAATGGCCGCTATTCCATTGCGTTTTGTTTGTGACAAAGTGATAAAAATATGATAGGTAATTAATTTCTTTAAATACTAATTATTTTACAAATGACAGGTCTAAGTAATATTATTTTAATACATTTGATATTTTAATTAGTTATATTGCTTAACACAATTTGGTTTAGTATCGATGCTCAATGTAACGAAACGCATCTCACTAAAAAATTGCAAAATCTAAAGGGCCTTTGCCTTGCCATCAAATACAAGTTAAAAGAAACTTAATCGATATTTTTCATACAAAATTACAAACTTTATTAAATTTTTATAAATAAACTACTTATAAGTTTCCGAAACGTAAAACTTCACAAATGTATTTAAAAAAATATAGTCCTTCCGATGATAAGTAGGTATCTGAATCAGCAAATCGTGGGTTGTTTGTTAAACTTGTTAATCTAAAAAGGTGAGCCATCACGTTGACCACGGGGTCCACGGGCATTCACTTACAATTTTGATTTTTCAAGTTTTTTTTTACAGCTGATAGAGACCGTAGACTGATACCTAATACCGTTTCTAATCTCTACGCGTTCTTGAGAAAAAAGGTTTTGACTTCACAGACAGACAGTACAGACGGACAACGGAAGTGATCCTATAAGGGTTACGTTTTTTAGGTTCCATAGCCAAATGGCAAAAAACGGAACCCTTATAGATTCGTCATGTCTGTCTGTCTGTCCGTCCGTATGTCACAGCCACTTTTCTCCGAAACAATAAGAACTACACCGTTGAAACTTGGTAAGTAGATGTATTCTGTGAACCGCATTAAGATTTTCACACAAAAATAGAAAAAAGCAACAAATTTTGGGGGTTCCCCATACATAGAACTGAAACTCAATTTTTTTTTCATCAAACCCATACGTGTGGGGTATGCCTATGGATAGGTCTTCAAAAACCATATTGAGGTTTCTAATATCATTTTTTTCTAAACTGCATAGTTTGCGCGAGAGACACGTCCAAAGTGGTAAAATGTGTGTGCCCCCTGTAACTTCTAAAATAAGAGAATGATAAAACTAAAAAAATATATGAAGTACATTACCATGCAAACTTCCACCGAAAATTGGTTTGAACGAGATCTAGTTATTTTTATAGTTTTTTAATACGTCATAAATCCTACGAAACCCTTCATGGGCGAGTCCGTTTCTAATCTCTAACCTAATACCGTTTCTCATCTCTACGCGTTCTTGAGAAAACAGGTTTCGACTTCACAGACAGGCGGACAGACGGACAACGGAAGTGATCCTATAAGGGTATTAAGGTGTGAATGGAGAAACAGAAAACATTAAGAATTATTGTTAAGATATTTTATTATTCAATGACATATTTATAACAACCGTCGTATCCTAGACAACCGACTATAGACTAATATCGTAACATCTCCCTCTAAACGAAAGAAAAAAAATTAAACACAATGCTAACTATCTAATACATTTTTATAGTTAAACTTTTTAAGTTTAAAAATAGTTACCACAAACTTGACTGCATAAACAAAACAATATCTGACATTTGACATTATCAGATAAAATTTAGACAAACACAACTTCATTACATGACAGATAACATATGAAAATATTAAATGACAATATAAAACACACTACACCTAGTAAAATTCATCATAGTAATAACTAGGTTTTTTAACTTCACGACCCGACCGGGTATGTTTTTTACTAGGGTCTAATCCTGTCATAGATTCTTTTGAACCCTTTCCAACATCCGAACTAACCGGATTACATGGACTATGTTCAGACGAAGGATCAATAAACATAGGTCGTTCTAAAATATGTTGCCTGTTTCGCCTGTACATACCATCAGGACTTTTAACTACATATGACCTCGGTTCAGAACAAACTTTCTCAACAATACCAGGAACCCAAGGTGAATCTGGGTGTTTTTTGAACATAACTTGACTGCCAGTGTTCAGTGGTTTTAAATCTTTAACATTTCTATTAAAATAATCAGCCATTTTTGCAACTCTATCATAATGGTACTCACTTAAAGCACTATAATCACACATTTTAGGTTTCAATTGTGATTCGACAGCTGGCAGCTTAGTACGTAATGACCTAGACATTAACAACTCTGATGGCGAGTATTGACTATCTTTAGCAGTATTCCTGTAGTGTAATAATGCTAAGTACGGATCAGAATTATCTGCCTGACACCTTTTTAACATGTTTTTTATTGTGCCTACTGTACGTTCAACAAAGCCATTTGACCTACTATGATACGGACTAGAGGTGATATGTTCTATATTCCACTCTCTAGTAAAGTCTTGAAAAATTTGAGAGTTCATCGGAGGACCATTATCTGAAATCAATGTGGCTGGAATACCATGTCTTGCGAAAATTGATTTAAGATGGGTAATGACTATCTCACTTGTGTTTCTCGAGCAGCGTGCTACCTCAACGTACTTTGTAAAATAGTCTACAACAATCAGATACGTAGTTCTATTGAAATCAAAGAAATCAATAGCAACTTTGTTCCACGGTAAGAACTTGAAATCATGAGGTAGAAGACTCTCATTAGAATTATTCCTCCTGTATGTGAGACAAATTTCACAGTTACCTATATAATTCTGTATGTCACTATTTATATTAGGCCAATAAATTGAACCTCTGGCTAATCTCTGACATGAATTCACACCTTGATGACCAACATGAAGCAAAGATAAATACTTTCTTCGTAGTTTTTGTGGTATGATCACTCTATTAGACATAAACACTATATTACTGGTACAGTGTATGTCGTCTTTGACTGAAAAATAGGGTTTTATTTCTGGCTCTAGTTTTTTATTACTATTAGGCCACCCATTTTCACAATAGAACTTTAATCTGTTCATGACATGACATAAAGAAGTAGCTTCTTCGATTTCACACACATTTTTAGGACTAAGTGACAAATTTGAAACTAACAAGTTCACATGAAGATCAATGTCTTTGTCCAAGTCTGTCAATGCATTTTCAGGTAGAGCAGCTCGAGACAAAGTATCTGCGACATATACATATTTTCCTGGTTTATATGTGACATAAAGACCATACGGCTGTAACCTCAGCATTATCCTTTGTAGACGTGGCGGTATGTCATACAATGATTTATTAAAAATATTGACAATAGGCTTATGATCTGTCTCGACTAACACTTTATTGCCATAGACATACTGGTGAAACTTGGAGCACCCAAATAAAATAGCCATCAACTCTTTCTCAATTTGTGAGTAGTTTTGCTGAGCTTTAGTAAGAGAGGCTGACGCATATGCTATGAGGTTTTTGTCATGCATGATAACTGCTCCCATTGCATCTTTAGAACTATCGACTGAGAGAATTAATTGTTTATTCTGATCGAAATATGTTAAGACAGGTGCTGAGCTGATACGTTGTTTTAAGTTATTAAACTCATTTTCGTGCGTATCAGTCCATAACCAAGCAGTGTCTTTATTTAACAACTGCCGAATATGAGTTGTTTCTTTTGACAGATTTGAAATAAATGGACCTAGGTAATTAACCATTCCTAAGAACCGCTGTAATTCAGTGACATTAGTGGGACTTGGCATTTTACAAATCGCTTCGACTTTTGATGGGTCGACTGACACTCCATCCTTGTTAAATATATGTCCCAAGTATTTCACTTCTGACACACACATAACTGACTTCTCCTTATTAAATTTAAGACCTATTTGATCCGCACGTTCCAGTACCTGTTTTAATCTAGAATCATGCTCAGACTGCGTTTTCCCATATATCAAAAAGTCATCCATCATTATCTTTAGACCTTGTATGTCTCCAAATCTTTTTATCATTTCACCATGAAATATTTCCGGTGCAGCATTAATCCCGAACGGTAAACGTAAAACGGAACCTACCAAGGGGTGAAATGAACGTACATAGCTTAGAAGACTCTTCATCTAGTTTTATCATCCAGAAACCTGATCTGGCGTCTAATTTTGAAAAGAAATGCGAGCCAGATAAGTCTGATTTAATTTCATCTATGTTCGGAAATGCAAAATGTGATCTTAGTATAGCCTTATTAAGCTTTCTTGGGTCTAGACATATTCGTAAACTTCCATCAGGTTTTGACACAACAACTATCGAATTAACCCAAGCCGTCGGTTCGTCAACTCTAGTAATGATGCCTTGTGATTGTAATTTTGACAACTGCTGTGCAAACTTTTCTTGTATTTTAAACGGTATTTTTCTACACGCATCAATACTAGGCTCGACGTCCGGTTTCAGTACTAGATGGCACTCGAAATCTTTAATACAACCTATGCCTTCAAACACATGCTTATACCGTTCAAATAAATTTTCGTTATCAATTGAAATTTGTTCCTGATTTCCATCAAACCTAACATTATGAATCCTTTTGATTAATTTTAAAAGCTCTGACGTACGTCGTCCTACAATATTTTGGCATTGTATATTTGCAATATAAAACTGTATCTTATGAAACGACCCATTGCAAACACAATTCAATTCACATTGCCCACCTGTAGGTATGACATGACCTGTCAATGTTGATAGTTTGAAGTCACTTTTCTTGACTGAGTGGGATGGCAGTTTTAATTTTTGAAAATCATGGTAAGAAATTATGTTCGTATCTGCTCCCGAGTCAATCAAGAAAGTCAACAAAACATCATGAACAACTAGATTTATGATCCATGGTCTACTTTCATTAACATTGTTGCACGTTATGGAACCAAAAAACAAAGATTTATTCTCATCATTATCATTATTGACAAAAGTGGCTGAAATATTTTGGCGGCGACAGTACTTACTGAAATGATTAAAGCGTTGACAATTACGACATTTGGTACCTTGAGCGGGACAGCGATAGCGATGTAACTGTCCGCAGTTACCGCATGGACGCTGAGAAGACGGTCCTGGCGAGCTGGACGAAGCACGGTGGAGTATACGGGACGGTGTACTGCCTCTGGATGGCATGTTCCTGTATGGCGACTGGTTGTTGACTCTACCACGCGTTCTTGAATTTCTGTAAGCAGAAGAATTCCTATACGACGTAAATTGGTTGACTTGGCCTCTATACGAATCTCTTGCGTAGTTCTTCGAGTGACTTGTGGCTGACAGTATGTTTGCGTTGTTATTAGCAGAAAGTTCTTTAGCCTGTATTCTTGACAGCTCTACCGACTTCGCTAGGTCGATCGCTTCATCTAGTGTCTTCGGAGACTGTTGCAGTATCCTCTCCTTGATATACTGGTTAGCTTGATTCAAGTTCCAGCTGAATATATCTCTGACAAGCTCGTCGCGTAAAGAATTAAAATCACACGAAAGTCCTATATTTTTTAAATCAGTTGCGTAGGAATCAATATCTTCATCGGGATGTTGTTGGCGATTAAATAACTTATGTCGCTCCATTGTCACATTGACCTTAGGACTGAAATAATTTTCGTACAATTTCATGAGCTCTTTCAAGGTTATTTTGTCCATGTCTACGTTAAAACTGTAGAATATGTTTAGGGCTTCGTTGCCGACGTGATGTAGAAACAGGGCTACTTTACGAGATTCGGTTTTGTCTTCCAAATTGTATGTTCGTAAATATATGGTAAATTTGGTTTTGAAATTTTTCCATACCTGCGGCATGTTACTCCCGTTGACATTAATTGGCTCAAGACCTGCATCTCTTCCTTCTCTTCGTGGACTTACTTTTAGATCCAGACGATGACTGTGCTTCGTGACCGGGATTGTCTCCAGGCGACATCATTAACTATTTTACGACGACTTTTCTCCGTGACATTTATTTGCTTTGACGATTAGATTAAATATAGACGGGTAATTACACCTGACACCATATTAAGGTGTGAATGGAGAAACAGAAAACATTAAGAATTATTGTTAAGATATTTTATTATTCAATGACATATTTATAACAACCGTCGTATCCTAGACAACCGACTATAGACTAATATCGTAACAAAGGGTTACGTTTTTTCCTTTTGAGGTGCGGAACCCCTAAAATAAAAAATCATGCAATATTTAGATAATAACAAAATGGAAAATTAAGTAACAATAGTCTCAATAATAACTATAATACACCATCTATCTAGCTGTAAATCTAATTTTACTACACACTTCCGCGAATCGCTTGTTTGTTCTACATCGCTCCAAATTCTTTTCTAATAAACTTTTAACTGAATCTAAAATACAATAGCTTTAATAGCGCCATCTTTTTAACTAACGTCGAAACATAGGTACCGTTTCGTTTAGTTCTTCTCGCTAACAAAACTTCATTTTCGCAGTTGCTTTTTCATAGATGGCACTGCATACAATTTTTTAACCGCAGCATTTACCAAACCTCGTGTTAGTGGAAGTAAGTACCTATTGTATTATTATCTCTTATTAGGTATACAAATTCAAATTATTTATTTGCTATAAATAGGGTAACATATCACAATTTTGTGGGTATTATAAAAAGTTGATGAACTTAATGCCTATTTAGCTGTTGAGTTATAGCATGCAAATACTTTAGCAATTTCTATTACAACTTTACTCCTTTGAAGTTTTATTCCTTTGATTATAAATCGTATGTCAAACAATTATTGAATTACAAAGTCAAACAAGCTACTTTTTATGGAATCATTCAATTAAAATTACGTTTAAAAATCAATCTATTATACCTAAATTTATTAAAATTAGGTATTTACATGTCATGCCTTAAGAATTCATCAACTGTATAAAAACTCCGTTCGATTAACCAGTTCCTTAATAGTACATTACGATATTAGTGATGTTATAACCAATACGCACGTATATCGCACGACGTTTTTTAACACATTTGCGAGGAAACAGAAAAAAAAGATATTCACAATACAAGTACAAAGAAAAGAAAATTTGAGAAAAATGGCGCGAGGATTATTTTCTACCGTGGCTGCGTGAAAATGTTGGCAAAGACGCTAGAGCATGCAGCCAAGTTTTTAAATTACCGAAAAAACTGTTTTTTTTTATTTTAAATAAACTCAATCTGTGAATGCACACTGTTGCTTTCCCGCCATTTTAACAGCGCGCTAGCGCTGCCTACTGACTGGCGCCGCGCGGCGATTAGTTCGAAGAATAACAAAAGCGCGCTGCTCACTAGCTGGAGTCGTGCGGTGGCGATCAGTTCCATATTTGAAATGGCAAATAATACTGTTATGGAATTTGTATGGACTATAACTTAACTATTTGGTAACAATCGCGTTTTTTATGACCCGCTTTACATATTTAAAACCGGTGGAATTACATCAGCTTTACGAGCAAGGGTGTTAAAAAACAATTTTAAATCTATTGAATGGCAACTCTTTTATTTCTTGGGGTATTTTATTGAATAAATAGCCTTCGCGTAACCATTTTTATTAAAACGTGTCGTATTTCGATTTGTAGTTTCAACACGGAAAAAAAACAGTCCCGGGATTTCTTTCATTCAAAACATTATAAGTATTGTCTTGAACATATTTTGTTGAGACAAAACAATTTACTTTGAAACAGTATGCCACGGAATTGAATTAAGAATGTTCATTTTCTTAATTCAACCTGAATTTTAACCTGAAGTTAATTTCGTTGCTTCAATAACATGAAACTTACTTGACCGAAGATATCTCAAATAATTGTTTCAATACTTTTATGTTCTTGTTTTACAAAATATGCCTTTAGATCACACAAGAAAACCGATGTCTTGGTTCTAATAGAGTGATGTTTTTCGTCAGAATTCTTTCTGTTTTCGTACAAGGGTGTGTGTGCTTCATTTCAATACAAAAACTTCTTGGATTGAAATACTTATTCCAAAATTTTGTTATAATATCACAGCCAATTGATCAAAGTAAATTTTGTTTCCCGATGAAACTTTTATTTTTTTTGATGAAATTTAAAGACATTATTGAATGGAGTCAACAGATTGTTACTAGAATGCAACATTACTTTAACACAAGAAAATCATTATCTTGGTTCGAATACACTGAGGTTTTTTATCACAACTCTCTTTGTTTTCGTTCAAAAGTGTGTATATATTATTTTAATGTAAAAAGTTCTTCAAATAAAATATTTGAAAATTTTGCTTTAATACCGTAGTTTTCTTTGTTACAAGTACATCTTTTGTCCGTCCAACCTTTTATTTTTCTTGGACGAAAATTTATGACTGTTTTGTTGTAAATAAATTGTGAATTTTGAATAGAGTCAATAGAATTTTAATCTAATGCGATATTGCTTTAGCACAAGAAATCCGTTATCTTACTTTGAAAACAAATGTTCTTTTCAACTAAGGCAAATATCACTTTCGGTTTACAACTTTTACTTGCAAACAAGATGTCAGATTTTCATATGTAATACACAATGCTTGGATGAAAAACACAATTTCCACAGAGAACTTGTACTAGTATTCTTCCACAATGCGTCAACCATACCACACTACGCGTTCCTGATTGACTGATTCAGTGAAGAAGCCTTCGTCTGATGAATTCTTTCTGTGTTTGCGACTGGTTTGGAGTATGAAAACCAACGAATACTGTGCCAATATAATGTAAATGTATAAGTTCAGTCATAATTTTAATAGTTCTCAGACCAAATTTTTTTTTTTTTTTTTTATGGATGGCCCGGCAAATGACCTCCTCCCGCCTGATGTTAAGCGGTGAAAGAGGCCCAAATGAGTTGACAGATAGAGTAGGGACGACATCCACTCTCCTACCTGCCCGCCCCTTGCCGGCCCAAAAGATGCTTTTTCACGCCTCTTTTGAAGGAACCCATGCTCTAGGATGGGGGAAACACGTGCGCAGGTAGAGAATTCCAAGTGTGGGATGAACGACAGAAGAAGGAATCTTGGAATTTCTTGGTACGGTGTGAAAAGGAGGACACAGTGTACGGATGACTCCGAAGGCCCTTACGCGTGTTTCTGTTAAGGAATGGAGAGGGAGGGATAAGGTTAAAGAGCTCCTCAGAGCATTCCCCATGGAACATTCGGTAAAAGGCGCTAAGAGAGGCGATGTCACGACGAAGTTGTAGAGGCTCGAGGGTGTTAGTTGCCTCTACATCGCCAATTATGCGAATAGCGCGACGCTGCAATCTGTCCAGAGCATCGAGGAGGTACTGAGCGGAGCCGTCCCAAAGGTGCGAGCAATATTCCACGCAAGACCTAACCTGAGTTTTATACAACAAGCATAGTTGGTCCGGCGCAAAATACCTACGCACCTTGTTCAGGACACCGAGTTTCCGTGAGGCAGTAGTTATGACGGATTCGATGTAGTCTCTGGGGTTCAGATCGCAGCGAATGTTCATTCCGAGCAAGGTGATGTTGCTCTGTGTGTGAAGGGTTGTGCCCTGAAGAGAAGGAAGGGGGAGGAAAGGTGACCTTTTCGCCGAGAACACGCACACCTGTGTTTTCTTAGCATTGAACTCAACAAGATTGTTGGAGCCCCATTCGGAGACGAGGTCCAGCGTCCTGTTGAGCTCAATGATAAGATTCTGCCTTTCCCTACCAATATCACCACGAGCAGCCCCCGAGGTTCCGTGATATCCCCCATGCACTGTACTGTCGTCCGCATAGCAATGTATAGCTCCCAAGGAAAGCATATCATTGATATGCAGAAGAAACAATGTGGGGGATAGAACGGAGCCTTGTGGAACACCAGCGTTCACTGCCACGAACCGCGAAGCGCAGCCGTCAACGACAACGCGAATTCTACGCTCGTGGAGGAAGCTGGCAATCCACGTACAGAACGGCGCGGGTAATCCGTATGCCGGAAGCTTGGAAAGAAGAGCCTTGTGCCAGACTCTATCAAAAGCTTTGGCGATGTCGAGACTAATAGCCACCGATTCGCCGCGCTTATCGATAGATTCACCCCATTTGTGCAAAAGGAACGCTAGAAGGTCACCTGTTGACCGTTTAGGACGAAACCCATACTGTCGGTCATTAAGTAACGAGTGACCTTCCAGGTAACAGCTGTGTATTAAGGATCCTCTCCATGATTTTACACAAAATGGAAGTGACGGCTATAGGACGATAGTTAGCCGGATCAGAACGATCTCCCTTTTTGGGAACCGGCTGGACATTGGCCTCTTTCCAAGATTTCGGCACACAACCAGCAGAGAACGACAGACGGTATAGACGCGTAAGGACCGGAGTCAACTCCGCTGCACACTTCTTAAGAACAATCGCAGGAATGCCGTCTGGTCCACTCGCTTTTCGAGTATCGATCGACTGGAGCTCCGCCCGCACATCACGCTGTCTGATACGGATATCGGGCATGGTGCTGCCACAATGGGACAGTTTCGGAGGTTGTGTACCACAGTCATCGACACGGGAATGAGCCGCAAAGAGTTTTGCCAGGAGGTCGGCTTTCTCCTGCGGCTGATGAGCAAGTGAGCCATCGGCAAGTCTCAGCGGTGGCAGCGAGGGTTGGCAGAAGTTTGATTGCACAGCTTTGGCCAGGCGCCAAAAAGAACGGCTACCCGTAGGGTGCGATAGCAGTTCCTGGCCCACTTGTGCAATGCGCTGAGCATCCGCTCTAATGTAAGCCCTCTTACATAACTTGGTGGCATTATTGTAGGCTGTTTTCAGTAGGCTTGTATTGGGATCCTTAGATGCTCGGCCTCTGATCCAAGCGCGGTAAGCCAGCTGTTTGTTTTCAACAGCAGAGGCGCACTCGCGATTGAACCAGAGGTTACGTCTGCCTCTACTGACGAGATTGGAATGCGGAATATAATATTCCATTCCTAGTATGATCTCGTCAGCAACAGAGGTAGCGCAGGAGTCCGGATCCATCCTATTGAAACAGCGCTGCCACCAAGGAACAGATGCGTAATAATCCCGCATACCGTCCCAATCTGCTGACGCATAGTGCCACAGACGGCGTGCTGCAACCACAGGCGACGGTCGTGACGCCTGAGGCACTGAGACGGATACCAGGCAGTGATCCGAAGATCCTAGTGGAGCTCGAACCACCACCTGATATCCGTCAGGGCGATTTGTCAACAGAAGGTCCAATAAAGAGGGCGCTTGACCGATAATATCTGGTACCCTGGTGTTCTGGGTGACCAATTGTGTCAGGTCGTGCGTGAGAGCGAATGCGTGGGCAGTCCTACCCGCATGGTCAGTTTTAGAGGAACTTAACCACAACTTGTGGTGAGCATTGAAATCCCCTAAAAACACCAGCTCGGCGGAAGGAAATCGCTCCTGCGCGTCATCTGCCACCCGACATAGATGTTCAAAAAGTCGAGTTGTCTCCAAGTCACCACGATGGGAACGGTAGACGCAGACGTAGACACGGCAATGAGTGCCAAAATCGACGTGTACCGCAAGGATGGAAAAGGAAGGTTCCTCCAAACTGCGCAGGCGACGACAGCAAACGTCCGCCCGGACGAACAAGCAAACACCAGCCTTCGCCTTGAAGGACTCCTCAAGAGCGTAGCCGGGGTAATTAAGGTAGCCTGTATCGGCCGGGCAGATAATTTGCGTCTCCGTCAAAAACAGCATTGCTGGACGGGCTGTCTCGAGATGGTGGTGGACAGCTAAGAGGTTAGAATGGAGCCCGCGGATGTTAGCGAGCCCCACCTCGAATAATGGTGTTTTGGTGGGATAATGCACCGCTGTACGACCAGTCTTAATATTTTGCGCTGCCATAATTATTGGAGTGAGAGGCGTGAAACTGAGGTGTCCTTGCTGCGCTTCGCATAGTTAATGTGTGTAGGCCTGTTTCGCCAGGGAACAGCCGACAGCTGATTTGCGCTGACCCTCCGCACGGAAGGGCCCCCGAACCCCCCCGGAAGTGGCCGCCGGGACCCACCGTCCGGTCACCAACCGGCACGACGGACCACCCCGAGATTATGCGTGGCATGGTGGGGCAGCCTCACGGACTGGTTAGGTCCGCTTGGGCCCCTGTACTATACCACGGGCGGCCAGCGGAACAGCCGTTTCTTCGGGTCTTCCTGGGCGGAGGGTCAACGCAGTCAACCTGGCACTGGGTCGACGGAAGCCCGCACAAACCATACGAATCGCAGCAACGACCCCTCAAGCTCTGGCTGTGCGCAGACTGATCCCGAAACGCGGACAAAAATGGCCACTTGACGGGTTTTACGTCATGCGCACGGTGGTCGCTAGCCAGTCGGGTTTTTCAAGCCCTACCACCAGAAGTTGGTCACTCGATTAGCACTACCCGGGGATCACGTGTAGGGTCTCGAGGGTAAAACCTACGGACGTGAGCGACTCCAATCCCCAGAATCCCCATTTGCGGTTGCATTTCTAAAATTTAGTGAAACATGAAACAAGCAGCGCACTATTACCATGGCCGTACCAAAAAATATTATTGCTGTTCTTTTGGAGTCCTGGAAAATTCCGAAAGATTTAATCCAACGTTTTGCAGTGAGTATACCAATATACTTAATCTAAATTTGTTTTGTAGTCAAAATTTTTCATATTTCGATAGATGTTACTTTGGAAATTTTTTACATTCATTCACTTCCTTGAGTGTTAGTGTAAGGTACTTTGTTACACCTCGTATATGACATACGAGTATGACGTTTCCAAATAACATTGAAAATATAATTTTTCAGATACTAAATTACCAACGGAGTTGACATGGGTTCGACGCAAGCCTACATTGTCCCACCCGTCCCAGGATCCATGGAAAGATATCCTGGGAGTCATCCAAGACTGGGAAGCTTTCACTCAAGAATGTCAGACAGTATCATGATATTAGTTGAGGTGAGTCAACACTTATGCAACGTAGAATACAACTTCTTTGAATTCTTTTACTTTGCTTTTGGAAATCATAAAAATCCTTCAAAACTTTTTAAAATCCTCTAAGCTTACGATAATTTGCGGTTGCATCTCTAAAATGTTACTGGAACCCTCGGTGGGCGAGTTCGATGGCTCATGGTCGTTTATTCACTCCGGAACACCTAAATCGAGTCACCTTGCACCTTTGGATTATATTGTCCATAACATAACTTTAAAAAAATGTTTGGTCGACCAAAAAGTGTTATACAATTTTATAGCTGGCACATTCATAATCAGCAGATCGGACTGAACATGAATATGTCAGCTACAAAATTGCATAAAAACTTAGTCATTTTGACAAAAATTACTGCGCTGTGGACTCGGCACTTGCCTTCCAATCGGGAGGTTCAAGGTTCGAGACCGCTATGTACCAATGTGTTTTTTTTTTCGAATTTCATATGTACATTTGTCTGGCGCTCCTACGGTAAAGGAAAACATTGTGAGGCAACCTGCATACATCTGTGAAGAAATTCAAAGGTGTATGTGAAGTCGACCAATCCGCACTGGGCCAGCGTGGTTGACTAAGGCCTAAACACCGTAACTTAAGGAAGGCTCGAGTCCTTCGATGGGGACGTAATGTAGATGAGCTGATGATGACAAAAATATTGTATTTTACTTTCATTTTTCTTTCAGAATCCTGGTGATAATAACGCCTCTATAGACGGTTATTTTTTTATCACCCTGGTTATTTTAAGGGTGGCTTCAGGACACGGTAGAAGAATTATTTAACCATTAATAATAAAATTTACTCACCTGTTTAATTAGATATTTATTATCTAAAATATCCAAAAAATACTGCACTGGTATGGACACTGAGTGAAGTTGTAGGCAAAACATTGAATGAACGCGAACTGGCAACAACGTCGCCGATTCAAAGTCATCACTGAGTTGATCACAATTTCACCTTCCTACTTTACGGGCTTACTTAGGACCGGCAAAACAAAGTTTTTAAAGAAAACAAACAGTACTAGGTAGGTATTACGGTTATGGTAGGTTGTTTTGGCGTAGTTAAAAAATTGGAATCAACTTTAAATACTTACCTACCTAGGAAACAATTTAAATCAACTTTAGTTCTAATAACAAAAGAGTTGTAAATTTAAAGGAAGTCCTCTAACTCATACATAGTTGTGCACGTTTAAAACTATACATGACCACAACAACATATCACTTTAGTTAGTGTTTAACGTCTCGAAATGTAGTTTTCGCTTCCAAGTCTTACGTTTGTGGGTTCACTTTCTTACACCAAACACTGTGTATTCGCGAGATGTGTTAACTTGAAACTAAAATTCCGAATGCGCCCGATTGCCGCGCGTCAGGCGCGGGCGCGACATCGCGATACGTTCACACGCGCCGGGGCCACAAAGGCGAACTAAAGCCGGCCGGCTCGTGCCGACAAGCGAGAAGCGACAGCAAACAACAAAACGCCGCACGGAGGGACACGCTCCATACAAGGGCGGTCATAAATAGTTAAAGTCCTGTTACTATCAATACATTGTATTATTTTAGTGACTTATAGTTGTAAAAGTGTTTTAGGAACATTAAAATGAAAGAAGTACATGTATTTACGGAATAAAAAACGTTTACTTCAGTAAAAAACAAATATAAACAATAACATACTTTTACCTAAATTTATCATGAACAAACACTTAAAAATTGGAATGTAAAACATATATTTTAAATAAAATAAGAGTCAAAACATTGATAACATTATTTAATTATAATAAAATAATAGAAATAAATAAATTAAAATTAATTAAATACAAAAAAAACAAAACAACTAACAAAATACAAATAAATTATTCTTATTCTAACAATATTAAACATGTAACAATTCTATTACACTTTGTGACAGAGTATTTTTCTTTTTAGGGGGAAGTTTCCGAAGACTTGTAATATAAGGATCTGAATGTAATAATAGTCGTTGTATTAAATCTTGATTGGTAACTTCACGTGACATTTTTCGAGTGTGACTTCGTCTATAAATTTTGATATACTTATTTGTCGCTTCAGCAGCTTCTTCGGAAAGTTCTCCTATAGATAACAATGCATAACTTATAATATCTGATCCATGTACGAGCACCTTGTGGACAGAAGCAGGAAGACTATACCACGGATATTCCTCGACCAGGCTGTATGCTGTTTGTAATGCATAGTCTTTAAACTTGCATTCATTAATTTTATGTCCAGAAGATAACGTTTGTAATATTACACAACAACGATCTATGAGATCCTTATTCAAACCTGTAATTTCAGCAGATACAGCTGATTCCAAAAAAAACTTCCTGGCCGTGTTTCCGTCGTTAGACGTCCCGCTTCCACCACTACGCGGCTTGTCAACTATTAAACCTAATCGTTCCCTAAACTGCGACTGTACATATTGTTTTTATTTGATAACAATTGTTTATCACTATCTAGCCTAACTTGCCATTTTTTTATGTCTAATCTATATGAAAGATGAATAAAATATTCGAAGAAACGTATCCAAGAATGTAGTGGTGATAATCCAAATTGGTATCTACTCTCTATTACAGGTTTTTGTAAACATTCGTCTATTTTATTCATCTCTTTAGGGGTAGCATTACATATATAACATCTACTTGTAGATGTTTCACTTAAAGCACTACAAATTTTACCATCTACCATTGAAAGCTGCAACTTATGAGAAACGACCAATTCACGATTGTCGATCTGAATAAAAGTAGGTTGCAAACTTTCAATTTTATCCTTAAAATAAGCTTCCTCTTGCAAAGACACTGCTGTGCTTTCTTTCAAAAATTGAAATCGAATAGGACGGCAGTACCTAGTGGAAGAGGGTCGAGGATTTTTCCATAAAATTTTACAATTATCTTCAGCTAATTTTACAATAATTTGAAGGGGTACATAAGATGTTACAAACAAACTACTATCTTCTAAAGTTGAATCTGAAAAAAATTGTTTGTATTCACTATGTCCAGTGCTGCCATCGAATCCCCATTTCCCAAGTAAAGAGATATTAGACAAACAATCATCAGGAATCTGATCTAAGACCTCTTTTTGAGATTCAAGGATTCGAGAAGCTGTGTGATCAAAAAGACTTTGTAATTCAACTTCAGCTGAAGACTCGGAAACAGTTATATTAGAAGGGTAACATCTCTGTTTCGCTTTAGTAATTTGTTGGTAACATGGTAATACATTAGGAGAAATCTTACTATTAACAAAGTTTTTAATTAATAAATACTGATGTTTTGTCAACTGAGCATCAGTCACAAGTGACAAGACATCATCAGTGCTAACTCTAGATATACACGAATCGAATGAACAGTCTGAAACATCAAGCAATGCACTCACAGTAGAATCATCAGACTTTGACAAATCAGCTACCCTCCGACGTTTAGTCCTTTTACTACATTGCGTAAAAGGTTTTCGAGGACGACCACGTGAATGACACGGCGACGTTTCAGACGGAGTACATTGCTTATTGTTTTTCACAAGTTGAATTCTTTCAATAACATTAAACCAATCGGAATTCTTATATAAAAGCTTGGTTTTATCCCTATTACATTTTTTCCAGAATCGAGCAATAGCTTTACATAAATTATTAACAATTTTCTCTAAATAATGAATATCAATGTTCTCAGCATCGTTCAGAGTAGTCAACAAACTTTGTAGGACTTGACGACACTTTTCCGAGTCATTATCGGTATTGACAGTTAGCCATATTTCAAGAATATGCATTCTTGAAAACGAGCATATATATAAATTACCTAAAACAAAAAAAAAACGGTTAAAATTCAGTCACAAAACCTACACAAAGCACTAAGACTAAATAAACTAATTTCGTAGCAAATGCTACGAGATAATCTAGCAACCGTAGCACCCTTGTCATCGCCAAAAGGGCAGATAAGGGCAGCCAAGTTTTAATTTTCCTAAGATAAGAAAGTCTAAAGATTATGGTGCAATATACCTCCATAGTCGGAGCGAGTGGGAACATATTTAAAAGTTTATTCAAACTTTGAATATTAAAATATAATACTCCAAGAAAAGTCGCCTCGTAGCAATGACATACTAAAGAAAATATATACTAAGATACAATTAAAATAAAAATATTAATTATTACATACCCTGTTCTTGGATATCCATTTCAGAAAAAACTCACACAGCACTCACAGGTCCCGCAATGCCAACAAATGACGTCACGCTTTTTAATGACTCACTGATAACAGTATTTACGATTGGCGATGCGCTCTCTTTGAATGCACAATAGATAATGAAGGCGCACTCTAATTACTGACCTATTTATAGTTTCAGAAGGTACCGCAACTATCCAATGTAACGACAAGGAATAAAATGTAAAACAAGAAAGCAGGTTTTTAAGATTTATGACCTATGGATGTCCCACAGTGCGCCGCCGCCGGCGCTCGGCGCCGGCGCCGACTGTCTTTGTCTTTCACTATTGTAGTGTCTAGTGCAATAATAACTCTTATTTCAAACGAGTTGTAGATTGATCTTGCTTGAATTAATAATGCGACGTTGCCGCATTTTCCTAAGCCCGTAGTAGTAAATGCTTTATTCATTCATAATCTTACCTTATCTTGTAGTAAACAAGAACAATGTCTATAATTTAATATTATTGGCGGATAAAATTTAAAAAATATGAGTCGTCTAGCGTCTACCGAGCTGCCTCTAAAATTTTCCAGTATGATAAAAAAATAACCGTGTATAAAAGCAGATGATGAAAAAGGTGGGAAACGAAAAAAATATGTTATTGTGTATATTGTGTTAGTAACGTGAAACTTGAGTCTAGATTTAAAGTTTAGTCTGCCAATATAGACTTATTCTGTCAAATGTAAGGTTTGTAGATTAAGACCACAAAAAAATGCAAAATGTAGATAGTGATCTACCGCATAGGGTATTGCACGTAGGGATCATCGAGATGGCTTAGGTCATTAGATCTTTTGATGTATGTGGCACAGTAATATTTTATTGCATCTGTAAAAAAATTATAAAATATATCGACTATATAGTTAAGCAATAAAATTGTATAAAAATGGGAATTAATTAATTGTATATCTTAAGGAAATCGCTTACTGTAAAGTTAATTTTTAATGAATAAATAATATTTTATACTTTATTAAGAATGTTTTAATTTTTGAAACTCTTTCCCAGAATGAATTAAATAAGAAACTGACAATACCTACTAGAGTAAAAAAATGTGCTCTATGGAATGAATTTATCCAGAGCAAAACCCCACTAAGCATTACCGTTTAACATTCTTCTCCTCGTACTTATTATTTTTTGTGGCATATTGTTGCTATCCACACATCAGTTACACGACGTAACCAGAAATAATGCAAGAACTCCGAAGATGTTATAGTACTGCTCAGATGCAACAACTTTATTTATCGCATTTCCGAATCGTCGTGTGGAAATCTAAGCAGTGGTGTAGGTAGCACCCTTGGAGTTCTTGCATTATTTATAAATACGCCGTGTAACTAAAGTGTACGTAACAATAGCAATAATGCCACAAAAACATTTAATATACCTATGAGGGGAAGGAATCTAAACGGTGCTGTTTAGTAGGGTTTTGCCCTGATTAATTTATTCCATTAAGTCAAGCTTTTGTCAGTTTCTTTAAAGATCATTTATACTTTAAACCGAGAGAATATTTTCTTCTAAATAGCAATTATTCTTTTAAGTCAATAAAAAATTATATTGACTCGAATACCTAGATTTCCATCAGATAAGTCGATATGCTTGGTTCAAAATGTTAAATCTTACGAAAACAAAATATTGTATTGAGCTAATATGCTGATGTTATAATGCAAAACAAATAATTGTTCAGAACAATAATATATCTACTTAGTTTAAAGTAGATGGTATTTAGAACCAAGATTTCGGTTATATTGGCTGAAAGAAGTAATGACTTGAATCAATCATATCGATCATGTTGAACCAAGGCAGACAGAATCTCCATTCAATACTTTATATTTAATTCATTTAATTGTGTAGAGATGAGCACAAGATAATATTATCTTGACTGGAAGAAATGATCGTCTAAATAAAGTGGTTTAGAAAACCGATATCATTGAATCAAAAAATTATTTCATTCATTTGAGGCAGAAGAGTTCAGGACAAAATCTCTGTTATCTTGACTGAATGGCGTGATCGTGTTATACTAAAGTATTATTGAAAAAATTAAATTATGATTGTCTTATTCATTGGAATAAGACAATCATTATTTAATTCAAGATTCTGTTATGTTTAGTGAATCGACAATGTTATTTTGATTGAATGCAGTTTACATTCGTTCAAAATGATATCATTTTTGAATTCAAAAAAATCATCAACATCGTCTTAATTCAAGACATTTAACTGCATAGTGCAGATATAACCGCATATTTTCTTGAATCAAGATATCTTTTTTTCAGTGAATAAGCCTGTCTACATTTCTCAAATTTCTGGTTGTATTACTTATCTTTTGCTTTTTGATAGAGACGGCTGTTCACAAATTTTCCTATTTCAAGAATATACAAAGACGGAAGGGTCAATATGCCTAGTGACCTGAAGAAAGGCTTACAATCATGATGCAATATTGCAAATGGCTCGAATACAATATCTTTTCTGTGCTATAAATAATCTATAATTATCAGTGCCGTTACCCCAGATTATGAGCCCATATCTTAATATTGATTCAATATAAGCAAAATAGGCTGTCATGGCTGTTTTTTTGTTAGCTACTTTTGTAAGTCGGTATAAAGTGTATACAAAACTGTTTATTTTGCCAGTTAAATTTTGTATCTATAATTAGACCCAGAAATTTTACTTTATTAGCCCATTTAAGCTGTTCTCCGATTACTTATATCAATATTAGGTAAAGGATTTTTTAAATATTTTTTATTTATTTATATCTATTTTTAAATTATTATAGTTAAGTCAATTTATTATACACGGTTATTTTTTTATCACCCTGAAAAATTTTAGGGACGTTTTAGGACACAACCATTATTATTTAAAAAATAAAAAAAAGAAATAAAACATAAAAAAAATTTGAAAATATCTCTAAAAATGCTGCTCTCAACTAGGGCAGCATTTTTTTGATTTTTTAGAAAATTCATAAAAAAATTAAGTGATTTATTTTTTTATTAATATTTAAATCATTCTAATACCATGTCGTGAAGCGTCCCTTAAATTTTCCAGGGTGATAAAAAAATAACCGTGTATTGTACTTTTCTTACCACTGAAACAAGCAACTGCAATATCGTCAGCAAATAAAGTAAATTTATATGTAGAATCAGCAGTGATGTCATTTATATAGAGAAGAAACAATAGTGGTCCTAATATGCTTCCTTGTGGTACTCCGGTTCCATTATGTTCAAAACTAGATCTATAAGTCTGTATATTAAGTTGAGCATCTACTTGTTCTATTTCAACACATTGTTGTCGTTTGTCTAGGTAAGATTTTAACCAGTCGTGTGCTTGTCCTCTTATACCGTTGAGTTTCAGTTTTTGTAAGTTTTAAGTGGTTCTCTATTTTGTCTCATATTTTTTTTATCCATAATCTAACGTCTCATAATGTTTTTTGACATAATCATCGTATGTACGAATGATAAGCACCCCTAACTTAATTTTTTTTTGCTATAAATATCACAGTCTATAATATTTAAAATTCCTAAAAACCTTTTCTATAATAGCCATAAGTCCTACCGTAATATCTCATAATATAACGTGCCCTAAAATCTAAATACCACAAATATAAAGTTCTTTCATTATATGTATTACCAAATCTATGCATACGTTTAAAAACAGTCACTTGATGTCATGTAAGCAAGCATGCAAGCAAACATGCAGCATGCAAGCAAGCTTAAAGCATGCACGCAAGCAGCATGCAGCATGTATGGTTTCTGTCACGGCTCCGGCGCAGCGGGGCTCCGGCGGTCCCACGCGTATCGTCGCATTCGTCGCCCGCGCCTACGCGGGTTTAATTTAAATAACACTCTAGGGGTAGGGCAGACAAGACTACGTGGTGTCGGTTTTACAGCGATATATTTCTGTCACTGAATTTGAAAACGTAACGGTTGTTAAGGTTCATAAGACAACATTTTAATTCAATTCGTTATTATTGATAGTAAGACTAAGCTTTAGGAGTATGAATTATTGATAACATAACCAAGATAAATCAACTTTTAAACATGTTTTAGGACTAACAAAATCATTATAAACCATCATTTGGACTAACAATATTATACAATATAACACTTAGGACATGTGACTTTATAGCAAATAAAATTAATAATAATAATAATAATAAACTTTATTTTCTGCTACAGAACACACACACAAAGCAAATGGAAGTGGTAAAAACATAACATTAAGCAAAAAACAGGAAACACAGTCATATAAAATACAGCACAAAAACATAAACAACAGCATATACACAGACAACGGCTTAACACAATCGCGTACAAACGCAAAGCGGCTGATGTGTGTGTGTGTGTGTGTGCCACAGCAGGCAAAATTAGGCGACAGCTCAACGTAATATTTGCTTGTGGTAGGCAAGCAAAACGCTGATTTTCAGCTGTGACCTTAGTGTTTCCTCGTATGCTCGAACCAGAAATATGCCAATAAATATAAAATACGATGGTACATACAGCTTTTAATATGGAAAATGTAGTCTATAAAGATAAATACTGAAAACATTCCTAAATACTATAAATTATACTTATAACGGAGTGATGGGTGTATGAAAAAGTCATTAATTAATATAAATCATAAATCATTTTATGATATTGGTTTGGTTGGTTATTATATTGGTTTATTATATTGGTGAATAAGAAGAATATACTATTAAAAATCATAATCAACAAGAAGATATCCGATAACTACGCTAGGAACGTATAGTTGGCGCGTTGGACGTCATCAGCATAAAAGTGAAACCGGCTATGCTTAGGAATACTCGCTAAGTCGGCAGTATATACAATAAAAAGAAGTGGACCCAGTATTGACCCTTGTGGTACTCCACGGTTAACTTGTCTAGAGGCTGATATGAGGGTAGATCCATCATGCTGTGTCAAAACAACGGACTGACATCGGTTATCCAGGTAGCTCTCGAACCATTTTAATGAATTATCATCCAGACCATAAAATGCCAACTTTGCGAGCAGTAGTTGATTATTTATACAGTCAAATGCACGTGAGAGGTCAAGCAACGCAAGAATCGTACCTCGTCCAGCATCCATCTCTGCCAGTACGTTGTCAGTAACATCAAGTAATGCCGTAACTGTACCACGACCCCTACGGAAGCCCGACTGATGTTTAGGCAGTATATTATTGCTTTCAATGTACGCAATCAATTGATTGTAAACGATTTTTTCTAAAATCTTGGACAAAAACGGTAGTATTCTTATAGGTCTAAGGTCTTTTTGGTCAGAGGGGTGATCAACTTTAGGCAACGGCAAAATTAGGATATCTTAATATTATAGCATCCGATATTATGACACAAAAGCATTAGAACTAAAGACGATTAGGTAATATACAATTTCGTATACCCGAACATTATGGAAAGTGATGATTATAGCGAGCGTTTTCGGGATTATGATTTTCGGACGATCGATATTAGGAGAAGAAAGGGACTACCGTTTTAAGTGCGATACCCGGTCGAACGCCTTTGACATGTCAATAAATATAACAAACGTGTATTTCTCATCATTTACATTATTTAAGACTTCATTTACTAGCTTATAAATTGCTTGTGTAGTTGATTTTTCTTTCTGAAATCCGTACTGATCTTTACTAATTAAGTATATTGTATTTCAGAAAAAAATATTTTTTTCTTTGATTTTCATTAACGGAATTTAATTAAATAGAGTTACTTAAGTTACTTTTTGTACGTATATTATTAGTGCAATTATTGGTTTTACTTATGTCAATAAAGTATCTATTAGGTAAATGTCGAAGCTATCTCTACTGGTGACTGCAGAACGTCTTTGCTGTTAGTTTTTAACCGACTTCAAAAAAGGAGGAGGTTCTCAATTCGATGCGTGTTTTTTTTGTGTGTATGTTACGCGATTACGCCGCCAATTGTGGACCGATTTTCAAAATTCTTTTTGTATTCGATAGAGTAAACCCCAAGGGTCCCCAAAGGTCCCATGGTCACCAAAGTTAGGATCTGATGATGGAATCCCATGAAAATTGAGGAAAACCCTTAAATTTTAAGGTGTGTCCAACGTGTTTTGTATTGTATCTATTATATGTTACGCGATTACTTCGCAAATTGTGGATCGATTTTCAAAATTCTTTTTGAATTCGATAGAGTATACTCCTGGGGTGGTCCCAAGGTCACTAAAGTCAGGATCTGATCATGGGATCCCATTAAAATCGAGGGAAACGCTAATTGAATACCCGCTCACCTAAGGTGAGCTGGTATTAAATTAGGGTTTCTTTCACTGAAAAGATTGCATTCACTAAAAGTTACAAATAAAAAATATTTTACAAAAAATAAAAACCGACTTCAAAAACACTGAAAAGTTAAAAATAATATAAGAATAGGTAAGAGATCATCGTTTGGCACCGACTTCAATATAGAAGTGTGATGTTGTCTGTACCTATTCTTATATTATTTTTAACTTTCAGTGTTTTTGAAGTCGGTTTTTATTTTTTGTAAAATATTTTTATGTAATTGATGTACTTTCTTGTGTTCGGACTTCGGACCACTAGTCTCCTTTTTTATAACTGTCCATGTTTTCACCTATATTTTTGCTGTTTGTAACGTAAGTTTTGTTAGTTATTTTTAGCGTCATTAATACATTTTTAGTTGCTTATTATATTTTAGGTACTTATACCTATTAGATTTTGTTTTATTTGCGTAATATTTGTAACGTAACATTCTATTTGTCATACAACTTTCTTCTACGAGTTCGAGTTACATATACTTATAGTACTCGTAAGAACCTATAGTCCTTGATACCTACCTAATAATGTTTAGCGTGACATGTCAGTTGCGAAAAAAGTTGTTTGTAGATGGAATTAATTTCAGGTGACATTTCCACTGGGCATACCTTAGAAAAATTAAGATCTGAAATTAATTTCATCTGCAGATTAGTTATTTTGTTGTACTTACCTACCTGCCGCGGGCACAGGCTGTTCAGGGTGAACTTTATCAGAAAGAAATCTGATAAAATCGACCTTACTCAGCCTATGATTATGGCTCCTGAAAAGGCGTTGATATTTTGGAAATTTTAAATAAATATTGCGTAGTATCCGTTTAAATTTGTGTTTTACTACAATTCATTAACGCGAAAATGTAAGAACTCATTTAAGATAGTCTTTGTTTCCTTAACACAACTAACAAATGTGTCAAATCTGTAGGCAGCTTGTTAGTTCTAGTTTAAGATATTTTCGTGTCGATCTGATTATTTTCATATTTATGAAACCAAATGTCATTAAAAATATTATTGGCCTAAATTTATAAATTGTGTAGAACCCACTCCTGGCTCTACACTGGAAGTGTTTAAGAGGATTGTGAAGCTGTAAATTTTCATACAAAAAGCGATAACGCTTTTCTCCCTTTTTATACATATAGTCCAATTTTCATAATTTTTGGAAATGTTGTAGATATAATGATGATCTAGGTTTGTAAGTTTTAATTTTGAAGTAATATTGCTCAGAATATAAATTATTAGCATCTAAATATCTACATTTGAGACTGAAAACTACCTCGAGAATTTTTATATTTTTTTTGACTAAATTATACTGAATTACAAAAAAGCAAAATGTACAAACATAAATTAAGGAATACTGAATCAAATAGGACCAAAAGTGTCTAATTTTGTAAAGGTAAAAGCGTTATCGGCCGAAACAATATTTCAATAAGAAATGTAGGCACTTGCCTCGGACTTTCAACTAACTGCATTTTTGAAAGTGGATACGCGAGCTATGAATTGACACTTCAGGCGCATAGTGCTCCCAATGACCTTGCGTCGATCGTCCCGCACTGATTACATAGGAGTGAGTAAGTGAGAGTGAGGGGAATATTCAAGCAAACCTTTACGCGTAAGATGAATTATTTCAATAAAAAATTAACAAAGGCGAATAAGAAAAATCTAAAAAGACCATCCCCTAGAATATTGTTCACTTTATTTATTGAAATCGAAAGTATGTGATTTAACCAACGAAGCGATTAGGTTTATAGTTTTAAAATCGAGACATGTTTGGGTCACATTTTAACCACGTTTTAATTAATAAAAAAAATAATAAAAAAAATACCATCCTCTAAAGAATGCGTTAAATAATAACATATCTTTTTTAAACATTTTTTTATTCAATATTTATGAAAAGAACCGTTTTTTTCTGCAGTGATTTTTTATGATTGACGTTACTATGCGCCTTCACAGTTTACTTGCAGGCGTAGCACGGGCTGCCAAGACTGGACTCGAGTCACCCATTATCTCACAATTTCAGTGACATAATCTCTATGTTTTAAAGAGTAGCACGGTGGCGCGTATTTAGTGTGACTCTGTGACTGACGTGATAAAAATTTCTTAATGCTCGTCAAGGAACACGTGTGACTTAGTTTTATCACAAATTTCTTGCTCTCCAAACTGCTGTTACATCTTTCAAAGTATTAAAGCCCTTGCTACAACCACAGCAGTCGGAGCACAGGCACGCTAAGAAATTTGTGATAAAACTCAGTCACACGTGTTCCTTGACGAGCGTCAAGAAACTTTTATCACGCCAGTCACACTAAATACGCGCCACCGTGCTACTATTTAAGACAGAGATTATGTTAGGTACTGAAATTGATTGATGGTGTCAGGCGTTATTTTTCGGAAGTCCATTACTAATTGTTAAGGAGTAGGTATATAGCAAAACTTCCGATAAAAATGTCGGTAGTTGGTACTAACTACGCAGGCAATGTGCACCGCCCGCCCTCCCTCAATCGCATGCGACAAAGGAATATCAATAATTAGTACCACACCAACATGCAAATACTTAAATTCGACGCGTTTCGCCACTTCACGTGGCATCATCAGGATATTGTCGCCTTCGCTGCTCGTCCGAGCGCAGCGAAGGGCGGGCGGTGCACATTGCCTGCGTAGTTAGTACCAACTACCGACATTTTTATCGGAAGTTTTGCTATATACCTACTCCTTAACAATTACTGAAATTGAGATAATGCGTGACTCGAGTTCAGTCTTGGCAGCACGTGCTACGCCCGCAGAGGCAAATACCCTCTGACCCGTTAATGGGCCAATACACCGGGACTGCGCGTGATGGGTCAGAAATACAGCATAGCCTGAGGCTCACACAAGCACAGTAAAACCACCAACCTCTTTTCATGGCTTTGTAGAGGGAATTAATTTATAGAAGAATCTCTTCATAATGGTATGGCAATAATAATGGTTTATTTCCGCAGTGTTATCGTTTTTGAATTGTTACTTTGCCTAAGCCACTTTCTTAGCTGACCGCATAAGAATAACTAATAATACGAGTATAGAAGCGAAACTCCCGGCCGTCGAGCGCTCAAGGCCACGTTATTTACCTACCGTTTGATTTCCGTTGAACGGAATCGCCAGTCAAGGCGCGCACCGTGTGTTTCAGGTACCTTGTGAATGTTTTCCTATTGATTACATGATTAAGCTTTTTATAAGAATGCGTATTTACTACGCGCTGAAGTTTAATAACCGAAACTTCAAATCATCTACAAAAACGCCATCTTTTATAAATATCAGACATTTGTAAATATTTTTGTTGAATTGAAACCTTTTAAATAAAAATGATTGAATACTTTAAATTTATTTTTATTATACCTACCCGAGATACAGATACCGTTTTATTCGTAATATTCATTACATGTCAATAAAACAATATAATGTATCCAATTTCTAAAGCTGTCATTGTAGTGCAATTTTGAAACTCTGTAAGTATGGGATTTTTTTTGTCAAGTCGGGAATAATTTGAATTATGAGAAACTTTGGTACTGCTATACATACATATATCATTTTATCGACCTTTGTCACTGTTCCATATAAAATTTAAATACAATCAATACTTGATAAAATTATGAAACAACAGATTTTTATTTCAAGTGAAAATGTTGGTCTGATAGTAAAAAGTGAGCTTAGGTTTTATCCATTAGTACATTCATAACTTCAACTGTTGGACTATAAACGTAGGTACGATACCTAAATTACAAACCATTTTTGTACATCGAAATTCGAAACATTTTAATGATTTTGTTCTCGAAGTGTAGAGATTAAGCTCAATTAATCAAAAATAGGCAGGTTCTTATAACTACGGAATCAAAAAATCTAAAAATGTGCGTACTATTTCTAAAGATAGTCGCTCGCTCGCTACACTTGAAGTACAAAATCAATAAGACTCGGTGTATGCTCAGTTTCTCATTTAATGTAAAATATGGAGGTACCGATATAAAAAATATTGTAATGGTAACCATACGTCCATGTGGTGACCCTAGCGGCGTCCGCAGACTACTGCGGGGCGTTACAGGGGGAAGGGCGCTGTAGGTATGCAAATAGCGGCATTTGGCGCACCCACAAAGGAGATTCGCTTCTATACTCGTATTATTAGTTATTCTTATGCTGACCGCCTACATGCCGGAATAAACCTCGTACATTCGTTTCGTACCTTGTATGTTTACTGGTCAGAGAATTCAGTCCTGTTTTGATTAATAGTCCATGCGTCGTGCTATTTATTGATTCGCCTATAGATAACTTAATATAGGTTAATAAAGTGTGTTTTGCTCATAGACTTGATAAGTCAATGGTCTTGCTATCCTATTTCATGTTGTTTGTGTACTACACACAGCACTTAATTTGTATTTTATTGTTTTATTATCTTTTTTAGTTTATAGATTTACCTTGTAAAGGTGTATTGTCGTGTGTTCTGCCGTGGCATCACCATTGGCCCTGCGGAAGACCAGCGCTGGTTTTTTTTCTAAACCAGCTTAATGCTGAGCAGGGGCCTTTTCACAGAACAATTATTGTATATACACGGTAATTTTTTATCACCCCGAAAACAAGGGGCGCTTCAGGACACATCCATTATTATATAAAAAATAATAAAAGAAATAAAAATTTTAAAAGAAAGTAAGTGAGCTATTTTTTTTATCATATTAAATCTCTCTACTACCATGTCGTGAAGCGTCCCTTAAATTTTCCTGGGTGATAAAAAAGTAACCCTGTATACTCTACATATTGTCTGTCTACGTATCATTATTATTACCTTTTAAGAAATAGTTGTTTAGTGAATAAATTTCGTTTCTTTCTTCTTTCTTTCTTTTTTTAAATGCGCGTTCGGCTTTTTGAAGCGAGAAATGAAGCGCGTAAATGCATAATTATGCCGATTGCCGACCGATACTTGATCGCGAGCAATGATGTAAACGAGGCCTACGGCCACGTTTACGGAGACGCGGGGCGTTGCGCGGCGCGGCCCGCACAGAATTCAAACATATTATGGCGTCGTATGAGTGCGTTTACGGAGAAGCGATTTTACACGCCTTTGCTTGAAACGGCATGTTTTTCACGGCCGAGCCCGCGGATGCCACCGCCGCGTCTCACGCGGCGTTTATCGCGGCGGCGCACGCAGCGACAATTCTCGATGAAGCGATGCCCACCGCGTGCTTCGCTACACGCTTGAGGATGCGCCGCGGGTGGCGCGGCGGGCACCGCGGCGGTCGCCGCTACGCTTTTCGTCTCGCATCTCTATGAACAACATCGTATATTGCTATATGTTTGTGTTTACGCGTGCGATTATGAGTGCCGCTTCACGCGCCGCCCCGTCGTAAACAGAAAAAATACGCTAAAAAGAAAAAAATAAACCTATACACTAAAACTTTTACTTACTTATAACGTTATTTCACTTTTGACACAATTTATATGACATAAAAGCTTATCGCGAGATTTACTTGTGTGTAGTAACTTAAAAGTACTTAAAAGAGTACTTTTAAGTACCTACTTGTATTTACTTTGAAAATTGTAATGTATAAAATTATTTACATCAAATTATTTAATTTACTTGTTTATCTACAAAAGTTAATCTCGCGACAAGCTTTTATGTCATATAAATTGTGTCAAATGTGAAATAACGTTATAAGTAAGTAAAAGTTTCAGTGTATAAGTTTATTTTTCTTTTTAGCGCATTTAAATAAAAGCTTGTTAAAACAAGCTTTTATTTAAAAGGTTTTTTTTATATTTAATTTATTTTTTACTTTTTAGTTATCACTGGACACGTTTCTCACTCTGTTCATCTCATTCAACGCATCATTGTTGCAAGGTCGTTTGCCGGAACGTCTATACAGAATTTCAGCTCAATTGGTTAAAGATATCTACTTCAAAATTGATTTTTTAACTTTAGAAGTACGCCATATTGGATTAATAATGATATCACTTTATTTTTCAAGTTATTCTTAGCCAGACATTTTATTTGATACCCATATTGAAGGAGTGCATTAAAAATAATTGGTCCGCCATCTTGCGTATGCCGCCATCTTAGATTTAGAATGACGTCACACAGTCAACCATGCATTGTCATCCAAACTGAACGTGTATACAAAATTTCAGCTCAATCGGTTAAAGATATCTGCTTCAAAATTGAGTTGCAAGATTCCACCCGAACATACATACTTACATATTTACATACTTACTTACATTACAAGTTAAATAAATAAAAGCTTGTAAAAACGTCGGACGCGCCGCGAGACGCCACGCCCCGCGTCTCCGTAAACGAGGCCTCCACGCGTTCCTGCGAGAAAAAGGGTCTTGCCACACAGACGGAGAGACCTACAACATGCCCGTATTTCCGTAACAAAGTGATTCCATAGGAGTTCCATTTTTTTCTTAGGTATAGAACCGTAACAAGTAAAATTATTAGGTAATTTTTTTTAAATACAAGCTTTTAGTACTCTATGCGAATAAAACGAGCCCAAACTCGATGGGGTTGTGTCGTTTTATTGCGGAATTCCTATGGCCACCTTCCAGCTCCAGTATTAGATCAGCTCTATGTCATCATAATATTGCATACATTAGCAGGCGATATACATAGGCATGCAAAATTTCAGCTCAAACGGAAACCGGGAAGTGGGTCAAATTAAACATGCAAGATTTCATTACAGACATCGGAACAGGTAAAAGTAAAATAAAAGCTTGTAAAAATACTACTCTGAAGGCGTTATAACTTCTAAACTAACTAAACTGCTAATTGTCATTTTGATATACGTAGATGAGCTAATAATATCAACTACTCACTAAACTGGTTAAAGGATATAAAGTGGCAGTTCTGAGAAGGTAACCAAAATTAGCGAATGACAGGGCTAAAGTTCATATATTTTATATTATACTATATTAAACTATACTATATTAAAGATCAATAACACTTGTATGTATACAAGGGACTTACCTACTCCTTACAGAGAACAGAATTATAATATATGAGTTGAAGTAAAGTAGGTACTTGCAGATTTAAATCGTCTCTGGGTACTTGGACCATTGAAGATGCAAATGAATTTAGTTACGAAATAGGTAGATCAGCAGGCCTATTCGCTAACTACGGTTGGTAACTAGAACTGTCATTTTTGAAAGTCATTTTATATCCATTACTAGTTAAGTGATCTTATGTCTTACGGCAGCGTTCATGATAGCAGTAATGGATGATAAGTTCCTTTCAAAAATGACAGTGCTAGTTAGCAGCCGAAGTTAGAGAATAGGCCTGCAGGTTGCTGCAAGGTGGCCGTCTTATTGTCCTATACACTGATTGTACAACAACATCAGAATGCACGTCATTATTCGAATGAAAAGCTAAATATGAACCTATCCTATAGGCCGAGATTAAAGATGTTCTTTAAAACATATTAAGTAGTGACGTAGGCGTGAATATCCGGTATGTAAGTTATGGCAAATAGATAAGTGGGCAACTGAATAATTTATCAGTTCCAATTCACATGTACCTAAGGATCGAGTAAGACATGCGTGAACTACCGTAGGTACTCCGTCATACCTCGTGCCGGTAAAATAATGTTATATGTGGAACATAGATGCTCGCAATCCTATCTGTCATGTCAAATACTAAGAGAATTAGCTGGTTTTGTCAGAAATCGGGCCGAAAAAACAAATTGTGAACTTGAGACAAATTGACGACACGGTTAGCGCAGAGGTCGAGTGATCGCCTCCTGCGCAACGGGTCGTGGGTTTGATTCCCGTACGGGACAAATGTTTTGTATGACCTACATAACTTTGTTCTGGTCTGGGCGTATGTGCATGTGATATTCTATGTTTGTAACTGCACCCACGACACAGGAGAAAATGCTAGTGTGGGGCGACGTTTTTTTAAAAACAAAAATATAGAGAAGAGTCGAGTCAATATGGCCTTGTTCTTATTCTTCATTGATTAGCTGAAGACATTTGACTGCGTGCGTTGGAGGCATTTGACTGTTTGGTGTCCAGGGAAACCCCCGATTCTCTGGACACCAAGATCGCCTCAATTATGGCGAAACTTGACGTTAAGGCGCATAGTAGGGTCAATCATAAAAAAAATACTGCAGAAAAAAACGGTTCTCTTCATAAATATTGAATAAAAAATTATTTAAAAAAGATATATTATTATTCAACGCATTCTTTAGAGGATGGTCTTTTTAATTTTTTGATAAATTAATTAAAACTTGCTTAAAATGTGACCCAAACATGCCTCAATTTTAAAACTTTAAACCCTAATCGCGTCGTAAATATTAGGTTAAATCATATACTTTCGATTTAAATAAATAAAGTGAAGAATATTCTAGCGGATGGTCTTATTAGATTTTTCTTATTATTAATTTTTTATTGAAATAATTCATCTTACGCGTAAAGGTTTGCTTAAATATTCCCCTTACTCTCACTCACTCACTCCTATGTAATCAGTGCAGGACGCTCGACGCAAGGTCCTTGGGACCACTATGCGCCTTAAGATTTGGTAGATATGCCCCGAGCTGTGTGGAGAGGCAATAACATTTCAAGACGTGAGAAGAAAAGATCAACCATTTTTGTAACATTAATGTAACAAACATGCCAATCTACAGGTACATTTGATTCTAAGTATTAGTACGATTTCAAATTGTGCAATCGCCAAATTTCCTTCTATGCAATTACGTTTCCATTCTGCTCAAAATGCCGACGAGTCAGCCATTTGATTCAGCGAGCTCATTTCCTTATAACCAAATTAGCGTAAACACTATCATTTTAGCGGGCTCGTTAGCACAATTTCTTTGTCCCATTTCCCCTAAATGGATTATAACAGACAGCTTGTACATTAGGGGAAATGAGCCAATTCGCTCTAACGATTGCTTTGCAGGCAAACCAGTAATCAGCTCGGGCCACATTGAGGCTGCAAAATATTCGTTGTGTATAATAGACAGTCAAATTCCCAGTTATCCTTCCAGCTTGCGCCTTCGACTTCGCGACAGGAAATGGAAACTGAATAGGGTCGGGTCGGGTCGGATTACAGAATGAGGTCATTCAAAATCTTAATTGTGTACTACATTCTTGACTTCCTGATACGACACGTCGCATAATTTTTCCCTAAATTGTTGCATGAAAGCTATTTGTGATCTTCCTAACATTCTTCTAAAACTCTGAATTACAAAATTAGGCGTATAAAACGGAGAATAGGTAGGTATTTATGAATTTAAAAATATCGAAATCTAAAGGCAAAAAATCGAAGTAATTATGATAGTAACGTTTAAAAACTAAAGGATGAAACTAACGAGACCTAAAACAGTTCAAGTATTCAGCGGAGAACACTCAAAGTTGCCGACATCGCTAATGATGAACTTCTTTATTAGGGCCACGGGAGTCTTGTCGAGTTTGCGGTTTTAGGGCGGCCATACACGAACAGTTCTATCGGGATAAGAATGTTTATTCAGTGATTAAAAGCTAGGCGAGTGGGAGGAATGCTGGAGGGGGTGTAAGGTGTTTTAATAACACCTTGTGGGATTCGAGTCACCCTTCACTGCTGCTCGCCGTGTTGACCAACCGCTAAATCTAGCGTCGATCATTGACTCTCACTGAGTCAGCGTGAGAGCCATACCCTTCTTAGGCGAAGTCTATGCGGTGTGAGGATGTGTGCGATACTTTAAACGCTGGGCAAACAAGGGCATGGATGTGGGAGCAGGTTTCGCTGCAGTGGGAGTGGGGACAGCGCAAGTTTCTTGGCCCACGCACACATCTCTTGTCGGGGAAGTTTCGCACAATATATTCCTCATCTGCATCTGCAGCATACTCGTACATTCTTCATTTGTTTTGTAACTCAAAAACATTACCCCGCTCAGCCTTTTCCATCACTGCTTGTTTGCGCTGCTTGTTTTATTGAGGTAGAATACTCCTGCGTACCGTCCGTGACTATCAAAGGTTAGTTGATAGGTGTGTTGAGTTTTCTCCGCGAAGTGCGGGCTATATCCACTATACGAGTAATAACGCCCGATGTCCATCTTAGCCATAAACTCAAACTCAAACGCAAAAATCTTTATTTAATATAGACCTTTACAGGCACTTATTGACGTCAAAAAAAAACAAAAATCTTCAACGAAGAATCTAATTAACTAAATTATTTAATCGTTAACAATTTAATCGTACACACACACACCCCAACTATTATTAAGATGTGTGCAAATACAAGCCTTCTCGAGAAGAACAGGCAAGAAACTCGGAAGGTCTTGTATTTTTTTGTCTCCTTTTTTAAAATGCCATAATCGGGGTAACCCGGGAATTGGGGAATTTCAACACTTTTCCAATTTTCCGAACCACCCGAGGACAGCCCAGCCAGCCCACCTGGACATAACAACTCCCTAGACGGGGGGCCTGTAATTTGTGCGCATCAGGAGCCACTGTATCGCTCAGATTTCTAGGAAGAAAAGTACTTTGTATTCTTTATTAGCTCCGTTGGATAAAGCTGTTCGTAGCACACACTAGTAGATTGCTATTAAAAATATCAATAACTGTTTTAGACTAAGTATTGTGTTTGGGCGCTCTTAGTGTTCAGTTCAAGTCTTGTAGATGGTTTCCGGCTAAGTGGAACTAGATTAATTACATTAAAGTGCCACCAACTCTCGTTGCAGCGAACTGGCAATTAAACATAGTTAAATCAAGTTTTTATTTATTTATTAGTTACTTGGTGATAACTCAGTAAACTTGACATATTAAATTGGAATCAATATGGATCTTGTCATCTTTACTTTGATATTGACATAGATAATAAAATAAAGGTAATAAGGAATCTAATATTGAAATGCATTTTAAAATATTTACTACTTACTGTCAATTTGACAATATTGTTCTTTGTCAGATCTGTTCTGTTTTTTAACTTGGTAACTCCTTTCACATATTTAAAAGCTCTTCTCCTTAATCCCACTTGATGGTAAAGTTAATGATAAGGCCAAAAATGGAAGCGAGCTTAACTCGGACTCATTAACAGCCGAGGAACTGGCTATTTTACAGCTAACTGTTGGAATACGTTTTATTGTTGCTGTTTTGTCAACAAACGACAAGACGGTGTTAACTAGGCAGGCGGCCTTAGAGATTCCTCTACCAAAAAAGTATTTTTTTTTACATATGACAGGGAAGCTGGAAGCGAGCTTCACCTGGACTCTTCAACAGCCGAGGAACTGGTTATCTTAACCTCTAATTGTCGGAACACAACAATGCCATTAACATTGTTATCATGGCGACAAACGTAAGTAAGACTGTGGTAGCTAGGCCAGATGGGCTCAGTAGCTTTACCACCAACCAAACCGAGCAGAAAAAATTCTGCCCCCACCGGGAATCGCGAACCCCAGACCTCCCGATCAACACCCGGTGGTCTACCACTATAGACCACGGAGGCGGTTTTTAGTTTGTATCAAATATAGTTAGTATTAAAAGCACGACTAAAAATCGGATTCAATGATCGGTGGTCTGTTTGCACGCTTAGGTAGGTACATAAACAATTCTGTTCAATTCGCGTTTGCATTGCTCATTTGAATGTAAGCGCATTACAATCAACGTGGGCTTTGCTGCAATTAATCCGGATTTGATGTTCTAAGGGCTAATTCACGCATGGATGGCATTATTCCATGGACTCGCAATATTCATTTTAATCAGTAGCGGCCAAAGGCATTATTACACATCATCATCATCATACCACAGCCTACCCTATGTTAGGGTGATTAGGCCTTAGTCAACCACGCTGGCCCAGTGCGGATTGGTCGACTTCACATACACCATTGAATTCTTCGCAGATGTATGCAGGTTGCCTGCCTCACGATGTTTTACTTCACCGTAGGAGCGTCAGACAAATGTACATATGAAATTCGAAACGATTGGTACATGGCGGGTCTCGAACCCCTACCTCCCGATTGGAAGGCAAGTGCCGAGTCCACAGCGCTACCGACGTGATTGTTACACATACCCAATAAATATTTTTGAAAAAATTAAAACCGACTTCAATAACAGTGAAAAGTTAAAAATAATATATGAATAGGTACAGACAACATCACACTTCACACGCACAAATTTTTAAAAAAAAAAATAGAACCAACTTCAAAAACACTGAAAACTTAAAAATAATCTTCTTCTATATGGAAGTCGGCGCCAAACGATGATCTCCTAGAAAGTGTTAAAATTTGTCACCCACTTCAATATAGAAGAAGATTATTTTTAAGTTTTCAGTGTTTTTGAAGTCGGTTCTATTTTTTTTTTAACAATATATTTATTTTTAACAATACCAGCTCTGTATTAATTAGTATTTTCCTCGATTTTCTATGGGATCCCATCATCAGATCCTGACTTTGGTGACCATGAGACCACCCTTGCAGTATACTCTATCAAATACAAAAAAAAATTGGAAATCAGTTTAAAAATGACGGTGTTATGAGGTAACAAACGCAAGGGGTCAAGGGGTGCAAGGGGTCCCAAATACCACCTATCGGGACCCAAGCCAACCTCACCTGCACGCGGTGCACCCTGCTCTATAATGGACGAGGCTCTGGCGCTCCCCACCAACCCGCACTGGGCCAGCGTGGTGGGAGATGGCCCAAAACCCCCCATGAACCCAAACATTAAACAAAGGCCCCAAGTGCCCGGCGGTTCTGGAGGCCGTGCCGGCGGTGACGGACGTCGGCGCGGTACTGGGACCTGGGGTGCAAAGAATCCCCGGGCGGCGGAGATCCCCCGTCAGACGACCTTGGCCCTGGCCACATACAACGCGCGCACACTGCGGACCGAGGAGAAGCTGCTGGAGCTCGAGAGGGAGTTGAGCAGGATTCGCTGGAGTATAGTGGGACTGTCCGAAGTCCGAAGAGAGGGTGAGGACACGATGGTTCTCAAATCCGGCAACCTGCTCTATTTCCGGGAGGGCGAAGACCTGTCCCAAGGTGGTGTCGGATTTATCGTCCACAAGTCTCTTGTGAACAACGTTGTACAGATCGGAAGTGTGTCGAATAGGGTGGCGTACCTTATACTCAGAATTACCAAACGGTATTCGCTGAAGGTCATACAGGTATACGCTCCGACCTCGAAACACTCCGACGAGGAAGTGGAAGCTATGTATGAGGACATTTCTCGGGCAATACATGCTTCCAAGACTCATTACACCGTTGTCATGGGAGACTTCAACGCAAAGCTAGGCAAGCGCGGCGATAGTGAGTTGAAAGTGGGGCAATTTGGAGCTGGAATCCGGAATTACCGTGGTCAAATGCTAGCCGATTACATGGAGAGAGAGGGACTCTATATGATGAACTCTTTCTTCAAAAAACGGCTGCATCGAAAATGGACCTGGAAAAGTCCGGATGGCGTGACAAAAAATGAGATTGACTTCATCATGTCGACTAAGACTCGCTTATTCAATGACGTCTCAGTGATCAATACGTTCAACACGGGAAGCGATCACCGAATGGTGAGAGGCGCATTGAATCTTAATGTAAAAGCTGAGAGGTATCGACTGATGAAGTCAACGCTCCGTCCTGGAGCCATCCAGATCCAAAACCCCGAGCGCTTTCAACTCGAATTACAGAATCGGTTCGCTTGCCTGGAGGATTGCACGGATGTGGACACATATAATGACAGGTTTGTGGAAACTGTCCTTACGGTGGGTTCGAAGTTTTTCAAACCCAGCCGTACCAAGCAAAGGAGCAAGATCTCAGAGCCGACAATTAAGCTGATGGAAGAAAGACGTGGGATGGGTCTGCAGTCCTCTGAAGATGCTCGTCGGCGACTCAACAAACAGATCTCGAAGTCTCTGACTCGCGACATACGCCGATTTAATACAGAACGTATTAAGGAAGCCATCGAGCGGAACAAGGGCTCCAAAGTGTTCGCAAGAGATCTGTCACTCGGTCAGAGTCTGCTGACGAAGCTGAAGACAGAGGATGGCAGAGTCGTCACGTCTCGACCTGAACTTATGGCTGAGATTGAACGCTTTTATGGACAGCTTTACACAACATCGCAGGCACCTGTCATTCAGGCTACAGACCCTAGAGCCAAATTGATCCGGCATTACACCGAAGACATCCCGGACGTCAGCCTGTACGAGATTAGTGTGGCTCTCAAACAGATAAAAAACAACAAGGCACCGGGTGATGATGGAGTTACAGCTGAGCTTTTGAAAGCGGGCGGACTACCAGTCCGGAAAGCGCTGCAGAGGCTATTTAACTCCATCATACTCGAGGGCATTACGCCTAAAGCATGGCACGGGGGTGTGGTGGCACTTTTCTTCAAAAAGGGCGACAGGGCCCAGTTGAAGAACTACAGACCCATCACACTCCTGAGTCATGTATACAAGCTGTTCTCGAGAGTCATCACGAATCGTCTCGCGCGCAGGTTTGACGACTTCCAGCCTCCCGAACAAGCCGGATTCCGTAAAGGCTATAGTACCATAGACCACATTCATACGCTGCGGCAGGTTATACAGAAGACCGAGGAGTATAATCTGCCACTATGCTTGGCGTTTGTGGACTATGAGAAAGCCTTCGATTCTGTCGAGACCTGGGCCGTGCTTAGGTCACTCCAGAGGTGCCAAATAGACTACCGGTACATCCAAGTGTTGAAGTCATTGTACGGAAACGCCACTATGTCAGTCCGCCTTCAGGACCAGAACTCGAAACCAATACGACTTCAGCGAGGTGTGAGACAAGGTGACGTTATATCGCCGAAGCTGTTCACAGCTGCGCTGGAGGATGTATTTAAGCTTTTGGACTGGAGAGGACTCGGCATCAACATAAACGGCGAGTACATGACTCACCTTCGTTTTGCCGATGATATCGTGGTCATGGCTGAGACCGTGGAAGATCTAGGCACAATGCTCGAAGACCTCTGTAGAGTTTCCCAACAAGTGGGTCTTAAAATGAACATGGACAAGACCAAAATTATGGTGAATTCCCATGTAGTACCCACTCCTGTGAAGGTTGGCGGCTCTACACTGGAAGTTGTTGACGAATATGTTTACCTGGGACAAATAGTCCAGCTCGGTAAGTCCAACTTCCAGAAAGAGGTAAATCGACGAATCCAACTCGGCTGGGCAGCGTTCGGGAAGCTACGCAGCATATTCTCGGCCAATCTACCGCAGTGTCTTAAGACGAAAGTCTTCAATTCGTGCGTGTTGCCAGTGATGACGTACGGAACTGAGACGTGGCCGTTTACAATGAGTCTCATCAGAAGGCTCAATGTCACTCAAAGGGCAATGGAGAGGGCTATGCTCGGGGTTTCTCTACGCGATCGCATCAGAAATGAAGAGATCCGTAGAAGAACTAGAGTCGCCGACATAGCCCAAAGAATTGCAAACCTTAAGTGGCAGTGGGCAGGACACATAGCTCGCAGGACTGACGGCCGTTGGGGCGGAAAGGTCCTCGAGTGGCGGCCGCGTACCGGGAGACGCAGCGTTGGTAGGCCCCCCACAAGGTGGACAGACGATCTGGTGAAGGTCGCTGAAATGATGATGATGATGAGGTAACAAACATAAAAAAAATACAACCGAATTGATAACCTCCTCCTTTTTTGAAGTCGGTTAAAAATACGTTGGACGCAACTAAAAATTTAAGGGTTTCCCTCGATTTTTATGGGATACCATCATCAAATCCTAACTTTGGTGATCATGGGACCACCCTTGGAGTATACTCTATCGAATACAAAAAAAAAATTGAAAATCGGTCCACAATCCGATATTGCGTAACATACACAAAAAACATACGCATCGAATTGAGAACCTCCTCCTTTTTTGAAGTTGGTTAAAAATATGTTCAAAAACAAGCTGCTGCTGTTCTTAAATGCTCTCAACTGGAGAAAATAAACTTTAAATGTAATCAAGTATATATCAAATCAAAGACTTCGAGATGAAAACTTTGAATGAGATGGCTGAGTTAGAGAATAGTGGTACCGCTTCGTAAACGGAGAATTTCATGTGCGAGTCCGACTCTCACTTGGTAACGTCGTCGTAACGTTTTCATGTCGTGAAACATAGAGCTAAATACATATTGGTAGAGCCTACCATTTCCAGAACTGACAATATGCGAATGTAGAACACTAGTTACCTATTCAGGTCACTTTTTGTTTGCGAGTTTGCCCGCAAATCTACGAGTATTTCGCACGTTCGGTCACTCCAGTCGCTTCTAACCATCTTCTAACAGTGACAAGTCACGAAACGCTTTTAGGCTGGACATGTTTCGCTTGCTCCCATTCCCTAATTAATTGATATGGACAATACTGGGCCACGGAACAAGGCGATCCTAATGAGTTGGTAGCTGATCGGCGATAATGATTGGTCAAACAAATTTTTCATTAATTAGTAGGTATACTATATAGAGTTATCTTTTTATGTACTTTTTATGACGACTTCACTTTTTTTTCATACAAGATTAAATTATTCTAATGAACCTTCCAATGTTGAATTACAAATCATGATAGGAATTTGACTCTCTCATTCGGATGACCATGAAGTGTATATCTATGTGTATTTCCTTGATAGAGGTATTTTTCTTATTTAGCTCGGATCTCTCGGCCTTCACCTCATCTTATGGTAAATGATGATAATGCTAAAGACAGAAGCGAACTCCATATACTGGAGTCCTCAATAACTGAGGAACTGGCCATATTCGCTTCAAGCAAACTTAGTTTCAAAAGTAGATAACGACGTTTTTTTTTAAATTCCTTGGGCAATGTCGGAGACTCTAGTTCTTCTACAGACCTCATAATTTCTGATGCGATCGTGTAAAGAAACCCCATGCATAGCCTTCCTCGTCGCCCTTTGAGTGACCTCCCATTGCAAGCGGCCACGTCACAGTTCCGTATGTCATTACTGGCAACACGCACTAATAAAAAAAAATCATTTAAGTAAAAAGGAGAAAATGGACAAACTAATACAGGATTTTCAGCTACTTACGTCAAATGAAACTCGCATTCCGAGAATTAATTTGGTTTATATCTATTTTAAAAATAACATCTTTTCCTTCCATGGCCTACTTCAGTTTTCCTCATTATGGTATGGTGACCTAAATGACTTTCCCACAAGCTTCCTCTACCGGAATTATGAAACTTGACGCTTAAACAAATAAAGGAAGACATTTACTTTCTGTAGATGCGATAATGCGGTTTAAATTAGTACTGCGTTCTATTCTCGGCATATTCATTCATGGTAACCGTTTTAGATATGCGTACGATTGTACAGAGGCCTTACTATGATCGTATTGAGCAAAGTTGATATTGAAACAGAGACACCGCTATTGCAGCATCTCTCACCATTTAGCTCTCACTGCCGCTTGACTATTTAATTAAGTGATCATCATGGTTCGGTAGAAATAAGTAAGCGACTGATGTACAAAAAAATAGATTAAATACAAGTTAAATGGTAAATTGAGAGTTCGTTTGAGAGCATCTAGATATAACCCATAAATCTTTACATTAATTCAATTGTAAATGTAATAAAACTATATGTTGTTAAGCCTCCAATTCTTTTAAAAATGTATTGTATTTATGCAAAAAGAACTATGAGTTTTGTACATGTGCGAAATTACAAATATATACAGTGTGTAAAACTGAAACCCAGCATGTAAACTCTCGATAAACAAAATTTGACAGCTAAGAACGACATACTCGAAAAAATCGATAATTTTGACAGATATTCTTAAGCATTGAAAAGAACATATGCTTTTATCGATCGATATATGCCGATCTACAAGTCCGTGCTCGTACAGCATGTTCGGAAACGATATATAAAAGTTATGACGTCATCGAAAATACAAAATTGTAAAAATAATTTTGCTCAATACAAATAGCTGGGTCTAAAAAAATATGAGTATAAGAAGAATAAGCAAATTAATTTTACAATTCCGAATTTACAATAACGCCATTTATCTTTTATATATCTTTTATAATCGATGCTCCTAGAAAGACTCACAGGCTTTTATTACACACTGTATAAACTCAGTATACGTGTATAGAGAAGTCTTTTCTGCGCCTGTTTTCTACTCAAAACATCGAAACATTACACAGAACCAAGATATACGCATATTTCTATACAAATCTTCGAATGTTGTCTGTTTTCGAATGACATCTGCTTATGAAATTCTCTAGTGACAATTATTTTTGAACAAATCATTACGCCTCGTCGCATAGTTGGTTTAATAAGGAATGCACATTGCGTGCGTCCATCGGAAGATATTATGTTTGTTGATGCACTAAATTGTCTTAATAGCGACAAAGCGATTCTACTTTAAATCAGTTGGAATTTGATTTTATGAAGGACTTTTGATGAAATATTGGAACTGGGCTTATACCTTGTATGAATGTAATAACTTTTACATACGAGCTTGAGCGTGTTTAAAAGAAACATATATTTAAAATTTTATCGTGTTCCTTTGGATATCTCCCTAGGAACACTGTGTTCCTGAGGAGATGAATGAATGAATTTAATCCAGTTTTATATCATCTATCTATCTATACTATATAAAGCATGCAATCAGAAAATAATATAATTCTACTATTTCCACTCAGCCTCCATTTATCTAGATTTAGCTCAAGGTGTTTCTATGCTGGAAAGCTCAAATACACCGTGATCCGTTCAGTGTGTTTTCTTTCACATTTAGAAGCTCGTGAATGCAAACAATACATGACGGGGATCTCAAAAGGTGTAATAAATCATGGCTTTTTATTAGAGAGCGGCTTATTTTTGGTATTCGCGTATCTGTGATGAATAAATTATTGTAATGAGTTTTATAATGGGCTTAAAATGCCACTTCGTGGGACCGTGTCTTTAAAAAGCTAACCTCATACTTCTTAAAGTCAAGGATCTTTTCATCATCAGCTCAGCATAGCAGATTCACTTTGAGATGCTGACTACCATACGCAAGTACCTGAATGACTTCAGAAAAACATAAAACACGTAAGACGGACCAATGAAATATAAGGATTAGAATTTGATTATTTTCATGATAGGGTCCCAAGCAGAATACTCCAACCATTATCTCTATTGAAATTTGGATGCTTTTGAATCTCAACAGCCTCGCGCAGCATCATTGGGACGAATCGGTTTTCCCTGGCGAGGATCTGTAGACCATCAAATCTTAAGTAGCGAATTTTGTTTCACGTCTATGTTTTACGTCAGCTATGTATGTTCCTAAATCCGTGTTGCAATGCTTCTCTTTGATTGACCTATGTAAGAGAAGCCACAGTCACAATCCAATTTGTACATGCCTGCATCTTATCTTATTATCCTCAATTATCCTGAAATCCCTTCACGACATCCTGAATTGGTAACAATGAAACTACTTTAGAAGTACCCTCTTTCAAATAAAAAAAGAATATTGGAAATAAGTTCATAATAGGCGGAGTAATCACACAACATGCACACAACAAACATAAAAAGTTCAGTCGAATTGAGAAACAAAGCGAACTCTTTTGCGAAGTCGGTTAAAATTGGAAGCAACATCCTACAACAAGCCGTCGTTAGCATAGTGTGGAGGCCAATTCCTGATTATCTATAAAAATACACCTAAGCCCAGCTATGGGACGTGTATGGGTTGAACTCGCTGACATAGATTTCTGTAGATAGAGCTGATAGAGACTGACTGTGTCCATCCATACAAGCGATAGCAACTTTTGCTACTGAATTGAAGCGCCACTCATGTTGGACGAAGGTATCGAAAACTAAAATGCGAAAACTAAACGCGAACGCTAACGCTTTAAATGCCAAAACTAGCACACAACACGATTTCCTTGTCACGAGAACAGATAATAAAACACTCTGAGCTCATCGCTCATACCAAGGAAGCTAAATTTTATGGCCTCCATCTTGGTGACCTGTTTCAGTAGACACTAGATACCTTGGAGTACATAAGACTGGAACCGTCGTGTAGGAGTGCAACACCTGTCGAAGTATAAAACTTAAAATCATGCGCTTTATTACGTTTCTTAATTTAATGTTTCGCGTGTGTATAAGCAACGTGTTGTCTTATATTCTATTGTTGCGTGTGTAGTAATGAGACTTCTGGTTATGTTACATTACCTCATCACCTCCTGTTTGTGGTGAGATTCTAGATCTGGTAAATATTCAAAAGGCGTTTCCAGTCGTATGTACTCCAAGGTAGACACTCATAAGCTTCTTAGAGCTCAATGAGTTACGTCACAGCCATTTTACGACTGCGGTGACGTCCCTTTCAAAGTTCTGAGTTATTGAGTTCCCCTTGTTTTACAATTGGGTACACACTCGAAGGCAATTAACCGCTAATTTGAAGTGAAAAGGGAAAATTAGCGTCATTTAACAACAGACCTGGGAAATAATTGAATTTTCCAATTTTTGCAAGTAGGCCTCACGAAAGCTTCGAAACTCGACGTTGATTTTCAGAGGTTTGTCAGAGGACGGTTGTTAATTAATTTGTATTAGGTATGCTTTTAACGGTTTGCTTAAAAGCAGTGTTGTTGTGTTTCGATTAATTTTAGATTTTAAATGTATATAAGATATGTAAAACATACATTTTACAAAATTTATAGTGTTTGTTAGTTCAGAATTAATTTTATTCACGACATCATCATCTCGTCTGACGGTAGTGACGATGATGCTGAAGGTGGAAGCTATAGTTTCACCGTTCAGTTGAATTACTTTCCCAAAAAACATTACTTGCTATTTTACTTTCTGTCGAAATTGCCGAAACAGTATAGGCATAATCAACAATACGCTTTGCCGTCGAAGGTTGTTCAAACAAATTGTTCGCCTATATCGATTGACGGCAAGTGGGCGGCCAGGCGAAGTGACGAAGCGTTCCCAATTCGATATTTTGATGTTTCTGTTGGTTTATTGCTATATGTGTCACTTTTGGCGTTGAATTACGACTATTGATGTTAACGATGCCATAGTTAAGAAACGTCAGTAGCCAACTTCGTAGTCTCTCGTAATTATGTCATTGCTGGTATAATTTCTTACATGTGAAAATTTGTGGGAAATGTGTGTAACCACTTTATGCAAAAACTATTGCATAGATTTAGATCAAACTCAATATGTCATAAAAAATTTTTGGTGTTATATCAACAACATAGTCCCAAAATCCTAACATTTTTGAAATCGATATCCTAGTCCTAGTCCTTGTCGGAATCCTAGCGGGGCCACAAAGTCCTGACGTCTGTGAGTCTAGTAACCCTAACCTTGAAGTCGTATTGCCTTTTCAAGTTTCTAGTGCTCCGGCGGAGAAAATTGCCAAATGATATTAGATTGTATAGGTCAGGCGCCTTAACACGATTAAAACAATATGTATTGAACAGAGACACTGCTATTGCTATTGCTATCGCGGCATCTCGCTTTCGCTAAGTTTTAACACTTATCAAGCTCTCGTGGTAAGAGGACAGAAATACTCTTTGCAATGTGCATAATAGAAAACCATTGGTTTACTATTTGTAACTCAATGTAGAAAACTGACAAATTGGCAATGACGGCGATGATTTAGATTTAGTCGTTTCTGGCAAATCGAAAGAACAAAAAATTATAATTAATGGCACCTATCAAGCGTTATTTTTCGGAAGTCCATCACAAGTCGTTAATGAGTCAGTAGGTAAATTAGCAAAACTTCCAGCAAAGACGTCAGTAATTTGTTCAAACTACGCAGGTCAAGGTTTCACCGCCCACCCTCCTTCAAATCTCACGCGACAAGGGAATATCATTAACTTGTATCACACTAACATGCGAATACTTAGAAGTTTCTTCGCATTTTGTCATATCACGTGCCATCTTCAGGATGTTGTCGCTTAGTCGTTGGATCGCAGCGGAAAGCGAAGTTTGTACCAATAGTTGACATCTTTGTCGGAAGTTTTGCTTATATTCACCATCACAGCTCATAAGCGTTCATACTGAGGGACTCCAGCATACCCACGGCTAAGGTGCTTAGGCTTTAATGAACCAAGCTGACCCAGTGCGTATTGGTCAGTTTCACGTAGGTACACCTTTGAATTTCTTTGCAGATGTATGATGTTTTCCATCCCGTAGGAGAGTCACACAAATGTGCCAATATATGAAATTCGAAAAGCAGAAAACACATTGGTGGATGCCAGGATCGAACTCCGCGGACCTCCCGATTAAAAGACCAGTGCCGAGTCCACACTATTAAGCTTTATTTTTCCCTTACATGTGGTTTTTATCTATATAATTATGTAATTTGTACTTATATATTTGTTAGTTATTGTAACGGGATAAAATAAAAAGTAGACGTTGCAGAATCACACTGATTTAATTTCGATTTACAATAGGGCAGAGTTCCGTCTTAGAAACAGTAAAACAGAGAAGTGATCTAAATATGAGATGGCGCGGCATTTTATAGTTTCTCCGATAGTAAGGCGCTAGCTTGGCTTGGCTCTGATTGGCTGGCTTGGGCTGGCTGGCACATGGCTGCACGTGCTTGGCTCTGATTGGCTGGCTTGGGCTGGCTGTCACATGGCAACACGTGCTTGGCTCTGATTGGCTGGCTTCGGCTGGCTTGCGATTGGCTGAGGCGGTGTGGCGCGTAACAGTCGGCCGTCCTGAAACAATCATTGCTCCCGCAATGGAAAAACACGTGGTTAGCTTTCAAGTAGGTCAATGAGATCTTCGGTTTCAAGCTGGTCATCAAAGCTACTGGCACTGTATGATATAGGGTACTGTGATTTTGTGATAAGGCCTCAAGAGTCCGATGCAACCAGGCTAGTAAAGGCCTTGTAGCCTCGGAACCCCTTGATACTGAGGATTCTGTATATGTCATTACCCACACCTTAGTAATGATATATGGGCCAGAGTAAATATCATCAAGCTTAGTGCTCACTCTTGTTACACTACTTGTGGGTGCTTGCCGCCAAAGAACTAAATCTCCCTTTCTGTAAATTCGCTAAGTTTTCATTTTTTTAATCGACGTTACGCTTCATCTTATGGCTTTCTAATTTTAATCGCGCACTAGATCTATTATTACGTCTGATTTCAACCGATTCATTATTACTTTCATAACATCAAATCATAGGGCTATACGACTATGTTGTACTTTCATTTACAGTATTATTAACACCCCAAATAATGTCTGGTAAGCTATTGGCCCAATTATTAGAAGTCTGGCTAGGATCAGTCGCACGTAACGCATTCAGTAAGATCCGGTTCCACTTAACCATTGGCTCGTGGACATGCAACAGATGTCAAAATGTACTTAAATTGCTTGTCAGTTGATTTTTTTTAAATAAATGATGTTAAAAGCTTTGCCATGATCACTGACAAGTTTATGAGGGTAACCAATAAACTAAATATTTTTTAATGTATTCTTATTGTTTTTTACTGAATTGACCGTGGGTGGGCTCAGCAATAACAAATTTAGAGAAATTATCCTACTTCCTACTAATATTATAAACGTGAAAGTGTGGATGTTTGGATATTTGTTACTCAATCACTCAAAAACGGCTGAACGGATTTGGATGAAATTTGGCATGCATGTAGCCTTTGACATGGAAAAGAACGTGACATAGGCTACCTTTTATCCCGATTCCTTAAGTAGTTCCCGAGGGAAAATTAAAAATTGTTCAAAATTGAAGTCCACGCAGACGAAGTCGCGGGCAGAAGCTAGTCTGTAATAACCAACATATATTGATAACCTTTTGCTGTTCTACAAAAGGGGCATATGGTCGACATGAACCATGACCATGGGTTCTGTGGGTTTCGGAATAGGGAACAATGTACCATTTACTTCCTCTTTATTAAATCTATACATTTTTGAAAGCCTACATGACTTATCATTGTGGTGCATCTGAACTAGTCTATCTGATCAATGCAGACACTACGAGGCGATTACCATACAATGTCTTCCTATAGAGTCTATCATCTGAGAGCACATAGTTGTTGTTTATATCAGGGGCAGCAGAGCGATCTTTAAGCTGAACAATGATACGCCTTAACTTGTCATCCTGGTACTGGACTGTTATAGAACCCGTCTGACACTTCAAGGTGGTTGACATTAATAGCATCGACGGGATTTCTACTCAACTCGTCTACGTGTTAAATTTTTTCCCCACACCATATTGTACACTCATGTCAAAATCTTGTATTGACAGCCAGCACCTAGCAATACGTGGGATAATGTCACGTTTAGTAAGGGTGGCGCGAACGGCAGTACAGTCAGTTACCACTTTTACATGTATCCCTACTATAATACACTCTAAACCTACACATAGATTCTACTACGGCAAGCGTTTCAAGCTCGTAACTATGGTATATACTTTCTTCTTTACTCGTTGCCCTACTGAAATACATGACAGGCCTAAGGGAATTATCAGTGTATTTTTGTAAAAAAAATACCTGCGATAATCTCAGTTGGTAATACAGGGTCATATAAAGCCAGTATTGGCCTTGTACACAAACACAGTTTTAATTGTTGAAAACTATCGACTTGTTCAGTGCCCCATTTCCATAACTGCGTTTTTCTTTGTTAAATCTGTTAAAGGGCGAGCAATTAAATTGCGAATCTTTTAATAAATTTACGGAAATAGCTACATAGCCCTATAAATTGACGTATTTCATGAACACTACTAGGGGTAGGAAACTGCGACACTGCTAACAATTTTGATTCACCTGGTTGAATGCCATTCGAAGATATCTCATGTCCTAAGTATGTAATTTTGTTTTATAAGAATGAACACTTACTCACATTTCACTTTAAATTTTCCGATCTTCATTTATGAAGAACTTTTTGTAAAATATCTAAACCTGACTGAACATCAAAAGAGGGTAGCAACAAATTGTCTAAGAATGCTAACATTTCATATTTATCGGGAAAGTCATTGTGGGTTTTTGAACTACCGCCTTTTGTGATTGGAATTTCGTATTGAATCTACAACCTTATTCATTATTCGTATAACAACAGACGGTGCGTTATCTAAGCCAAACGGAACACGCGTATATTCAAATACCAATGTGGCGTTATAAAGGCTGTTTTGTGGTTATCTGCAGGGTTGATTTTGACCTGATGGTAACTGTGCCAAATTAAGACTCGTAAAGAAATTCTTAACGGCTAATTTGGAAACCTAATCATCGATTTTAGGCAAGGGTCAACACAAAGTCTACTATCGCCGTTCTTTTTTTTTACGAATTACGGGAGAAGCAAAACATAATTCAGATTCTTGAACTATACCTGCGTCGAGCAATTCAGACACTTTGGATCTAACTACTGACTGTGCGACAAGCTGTAAGGTTGACGGTATATAGGCTGTTTACTTGTTAACTTTATTTGTATGTTTAATAAATCTGTACATCCTAAGTCTTGTGTTTTACTCGCAAAATAATCAGGGAAATTGATTAGTAAAGCAATCAAATAATCATAATCGGTTTTTATTCAATAGATCTGAACTGATTTCCTCTATGTTTGATGCCCCGATTATGCTAATATTGGCTTGGCTAGTGTGCAATAGATTATTTTGGCTACAAAGGTAGTGCAATAAAATAATGTGGGCTAACCTGAACCTCCGAAGGCGGTGTAGTAGTGCAGCTGGTGGCTCTGCTCTGGTGGTAGACCGCGAATGATGCATGAGACAACTGCGCTGTCTGACAACTTACACCGAAAACACATGGCGACTTTGTCCTGATAATATTTGGTCATCGAATCCATATTTGCGATGTCTGGGAAATGCACGTATCAACATTTGCTTCCAGTCTTCCCAAGAGTAATCGTATTCATCCAGCCGGTTGTACCATCTTCTTGCTTGACCTCCTTAATCTATCTTGCAGATGAAACGACTTCATGTTTTCGCACCATCCATATGAATTTCGCCAAGTTGATCAATTTTTTTTTGAGCCTTGCTGTCGTATACTCTTCGCTATCCGGGTCGAACTCGGGGATTAGCAAGGCTGCACGGGGTTCTTTTCTTGTAGTGACGGAGGGTATTTCGTAATTTAAAGAACTCATGGCCTTTTGTACCTCTGATTTCAAAAGCTTGCGTAGGATTTTTCGAGCTGAAGGCGAGGCTGGTGGCGAAACTTTGTCTTCGTTTTCACTAGTTGTCTCGGATTAATCTTCACGCGGAGATTTGCCCAATTCGTGCGGACGGACCAGGCGGCATACACTCGACGCATTAACTACGTTTTAGGTTTTTTTTTATATTTATCCCACTTCTGATATGTAACGGGATAAAATAAAAAGTAGACGTTGCAGAATCACACTGATTTAATTTCGATTTACAATAGGGCAGAGTTCCGTCTTAGAAACAGTAAAACAGAGAAGTGTTCTAAATATGAGATGGCGCGGCATTTTATAGTTTCTCCGATAGTAAGGCGCTAGCTTGGCTTGGCTCTGATTGGCTGGCTTGGGCTGGCTGGCACATGGCTGCACGTGCTTGGCTCTGATTGGCTGGCTTGGGCTGGCTGTCACATGGCAACACGTGCTTGGCTCTGATTGGCTGGCTTCGGCTGGCTTGCGATTGGCTGAGGCGGTGTGGCGCGTAACATTATGTTAGTTCTTTCTTGTGATTTAATCTAAATAAGGTTCGTATTGTTGGGTGTAGGTAGAACCTTTTGCGGTGAAAGCCTTTTTTTTTTTTTTTTTTTTGGGAGGGGGGAAAATGCATTTACGCATTTCTCGTAGTCGAGCCAAACTACGAGGATATGTGGGACTCCCCAGACCGTACACGGCCCGGGCCTACCCACTAAAAAACCCCCCCAGCAGCTCCTCCGTCCGTCACAAGACAAGGGGAAGGGGACAACAGCCAGGCCTTATTCCCGCTGACCCCCTGCCTGTGACATATCCGTAGCCGGACTCTCCTCCTGGCTCTGCTACTTTGTGGAGCAGTTCTGCGCCGCTCTACACCCCGGGACTGGTTTTTTATTGTGGTTGTCTTCCACGCGACCCGACGCTCAGTGCGCCGGGCCCCCGGCCCGTTCAATGCGGGTAACGGGTTGCCCGACGGCAGATCCCACTGGATCCACCGCCGCGCGGGTGAGCCGAAGCTCTGGGTAACCCCCGGCAGACGCGAAGCGCCGTGGCGAGAAGTCGCCTCCACTCTGCTACCTTCAAGGTAGTCGCCCAAATCAGGCTTCCGGCGAAAGCCACACCTCTTCTTAAAATAAGAAGAGGGGACTTCGCCCTTCCCCGCATGAAGCGGGTGGCCACACGAAGTGGCCCGCCGGGTTAAACCTGGCCATCCCACACCCCCCCTCTATGGAGGGTTCTCTCGTCAGACTATTCGCCCGCGGCAGAGAATCTGCCGGGTTGCCCAGGGTGCACCACAAGGAGGTTGTCTGACATCGCACCCCTTGCGGTGAAAGCCTCCTCCAAGCTGTTCCAGGTGACTCTATCTTTTGCAAGTCTGCAATTAATTATTATTTGCACAAAATCGTCACTCCATATTTTGAAGGGCCGACCTCTCTTTCTTTCTTTGTATATTGGGTACCAGTTTATAATAACATGTGGCCATCTTTCATCCGTTGCTTTCTGGATATGTCCTGCCCATTTCCATTTCAGTATTAGTACCTGATTGACCGCATCTCTCGCTTTAGTCTTTTATCTTATCAGCGCGCTTTTGACCCTTTCTGTCAATTTGATATTCATGTAACTTCGCTTTATACCTCTTTGTCAGCTTATTATTTTATTTAAGAGTGACTGTTTCAGATTCTAACGAGTAGGTATGTTTATGTCGTCTTAAAAGTCACGACATATACTTACTTACTCATTAACAATTAGAACATATATTGTTTAAATTACTCTTGTGTGATAATAAACTAAAATTGATTTTATTATGACCCTACTTAGACGGTTTTCGGCCATTTAAGCGAAATTGTAAATTTGACAATATCGTTTATGATATCGCAAATCGTATCACATAAAATTTTTGTTGTGATCCCTTATTTTATTGCAAATCGACCGAAAACTAGAGATGCCCGGAAAATAGGTTAATATTACCGTGCGTTTGCACTGACGAAACATCTGTCAATGTTTCTGTTTCTGTCAATGTTTATGAGTGCGTTTCCATTGTCAACACCCCAACAAGTTGCAAAACATGTATTAAGACTTTAACAGCCGAAAGTGCGAACGCAATCGTTGACAAATCCATAAAAAACGTTGACAGACAACAAGTTTTATAAGTAAATGGTGGATTTGTTGAATAGAGATTCTATAATTGGCATGTTGGCATTATTCTATACCTATGTCATCTGGAATCATATCTTTCTAAAGGATATGAATACATCCAATTAAAACAACAAGCCATCAAAACCATCAAAACTAATGGCACAGAAAAAACTGTAGATATCAAACTTTTCATACTGACTCTCGTTGAACAATGTATACCCATCTTTCATAAGACGTTTACGTTTTGCGGCGTGGGTATGTGGGCCAGGTACTAACAAAGAGTGGAAGCAGCGAGATGTGGTAATTGGGTAAGGAGTTTACAGAGTTCGTTTTTTATCGAGCAAACAACAAAATACATCTACATCGATTTTTATGCTGTCCAAAAAATTGTTATCGACATAGGTATACCTAACGTTAGCGCTACTACTTACTTATTTGTTTAACATAGCTTTGAATTTCATTCTAATATAATATCATATAAATGATTTAGCAAAATAATTTATGTGAAAGTTGAAAGAAGTAATTTATTTAAGTACTTATATATAATTTAATTTTCATAAAGGAAAAGAATATTTCTATTAGAATTAAAGGAATAAAATAGTTCATCTTTATTATATTTACTTTTTTCACATCATATTATAAACAATATACTATGGCATATTTTTTATAGTTCAGAATCATCTTGAACAGAACATTCTAGAGGTTAAATATACTGTGCATTTCTAAACTTTATTTCCATGAATACTTAAATCAGTGTAATCTATTCGAACCCTTGCAAAAGGGTCCAATTTGAAGTTGTAATAGAATAAATTGCTAAATTGGATTCACGAAGGAACTCTTACATTTTTATGAATGTTCCGTCTCGTTTTTACGAGATAAAATAATTAGGAACATTTCTCAGAGAATCAATAAGCATAATGACAAATAAACAGACATTCAATTAAAAAACCTTTTGTGTAACTTTTGCAGTAGGCACCAACATATTTTTGTAGCATTAAAATTGACAAAATCAAATAGTTTATTGAATTATTTTAACACAATTTTATTACAGGACTGACTGTTTTGTAAAAGTCGCGGGAATCTGCAGGATTAGGTGGGACAGGAGGACCGATCACTTTGGAGAACCTATTTCTGCCGCGTTGCTAGAGCGCTGCTAGAGCGTCGGTGGCGCTGTGGCCTCGGAACTGGACTATGTTCCGAGTAGAATCGGGAGGCCCGCGATCGATTCTGCCATGTACCAATGTGTTTTTCGTTTCACGAATTTCATATGTACATTTATCTGACGCTCCTACGTTGAAGGAAAACACCGTGAGGAAACCTGCGAAGTAATTCAAAGGTGTATGTGAATTCAACCAATCCGTTCTGAGCCAGCGTGGTTTGACTATATAAGGCCTAATCGCCCTAACACAACTAGTTAGGGTAGGCTCGTGCCCCTCGGTGGGGACGTATATGAGCTGTGATGATGATGATAATGATGATTTCTGCCGCAAAGCACCAGTGTTTGCATTGCTGTGTTCCGGTTTAAAGGGTAAAATATGGCATTGAAATTACTGGGTGCCGTGACTTTACATCTTATGTCACAAGTTGGCAACGTATTTTTCTTGTTGGGGTTGCAAATTTGCTGCGAATCTCACAAGAGCCACATGTATTATATATGTGACTGTTACCACTTATACCATCAGGTGGGCAGTTTGCTTGTTTTTCAACTTGTGCGTATCTTTCGGTTGATATAATGATTCTTAGTAATACACGCTGAAATCCGAATGCGCGTATGTTTATTATTCACAGATTAAATAATAGCGGCGCGTGGCCGGATACATCTGTACTGAACTATTTCATACAAACAAACTAGTTGTTATATGTATTATATCTACTCATATCAATAAAACAAATTATTGTCTATTTTAGTGATTTTTATGCTAAAGATTCCAATAAAATTATGCTCAAAATTGGATCTTTTTCTCGTGTTCATAATATTTTTGAGTTTAGAAATATTGGTCCCGTGTACACCGCACCGCCGTAAGGCCCTCCGTCTGGGGATTGCCCTGGTCAAGGTGTTCTCGGGCATTCCCCCTTAGCGATACGCATTTCCCTCGAAAAAAAGCCTACAACCATTCAAGCCACCAGAAAAATTCAGTACAATCTCATTTACGAATAACATGTGACGATAACGCCGAAGGTGGCATATTGTGACATGAATTCATAATAATTTAGTGCAAGCATACTATGATTCTTCCCTACACTTTGACACCATTCTGACAGCCACAATTTACATAGAGACAAGGGATTACAAAACAAATTCCTAGACTATTATGAGCGGGGTAATTCAGACTCAATAAGCCGACCCTTCATAAAATTAATTGGATAAATGCGCTTAATTGGACCGTGACATCGTTAGTAATGGGCGGGTGTTATTATTTTGTATTTGTGTTTCACGGTTTGTCATTAGCGTCGTGACAATGCATTCTGAAGGATCACCGATTCATAATATTCACATGAAGCAGCACTATAACTATACCAGACTTGCAGAAGGGACTAATGTATTGAATTTAAATTCAAATTATATAGATTGTGCAAAAGTGTATTAATAGCAATGAAATTCTTAACTCATCAAGTGTATTGCTACTTGTATTTTAACTAAATACATGTTTATCAGGTATCTATTAAAGTTATAATTTAAAAATGATCATAATTATATTGGAATCTGCTATCGTTAAATAAACGTAAAGATGAATACGCACAAGTATAAAAGCCCATATTTATGTTTACTGACCATTCAAAATGCAGGGATAAAATGCGTTACTTAAATTTTACTCAAATCTGTTCAGTGCACACGATAACAGAAAATAAGTATTTTACAAAATAAACATCTGTTTAAAGATTCTTAGATTCTAATATGCAAACTTGGACATTGTTAAATAAACTTCTATTTAAACAATTTAAGGAAGATCCATCATCATCATCATCATCATAACTGCTCATATATGTACATCCGCACCGAAGGGCTTGAGCACAGAACACAGAAAGACGACCTCTTTCTATGTTCTGTGGGCTTGAGCCTACCCTAAGTTAGGGTCGTTAGGCCTTAGTCAACCACGCTGGCCCAGTGTGGATTGGTAGAAGATCCGTTAGTTTTACCTTTGGCTTATTGTACTTAATATAGTACTGTATTATCATTGTTTGATACTAAATTGTTGATATTATTATGAATCACTAATTAAGAGATTTTTTTTGTTGAAATAACTGAATAATCCTACGAATATAACTGGAAACTCGACCATCAGACTTAACATTTACATTTAATGGCTTCCTAGATTAATCAGACATTTTCAATTTACGAATAATGTTCGATACAAAATTCATGAAGCAATTACTCGGTTAGACGCGTGTCAATCATAGGCTGGGTCCAGACATGATCCCATAATGCATTGTCGCTGATTCTACAAGATTTGTGTCATGGCCTCAATTACAATAGGATGCTAGCTGACACCTAGCCTAAGCTTGATATTAATTAATCTCTTACGATGTGTGGTTGTTAATGATAAAGTAGGTAACTCCATACTATATTATGTTATAATTGTTAGCAACTTGCCAGCTTCATATGGGCATTACGTTAACTAGCATACTCGTATACTTAGCTTGTTGCTTTTTGACATAATTGATATTTGATATTTCGAACGTTTTATCTTCAAAAGTATTTTCATCATCAGCCAGTGTACACTTACTTATTTCAGGCCACTGTTGGGGACAGGTCTTTTCTCACATTAGGAGGAATTATCCTACTACGGCATTTCTCCTCTCCTCATATTAGATAAAATTGGCCAGACGATTTGAAGAATTTTTTAACGAATCACACTGTTAATGAATGCAAACCTCAAGAAAATTCGCTAGAATTTTTCGTGATCGCAACTCAACCAAAAGCAAAGAAAAAAAACTGATGAAGCAAATTCATGACATCTAGTTTTGTAATAACCCACTAAAATATGCTTCCAATCTCGGAATAGAAGGTTATAAACTGTAAATTGGTACCTATATAAATCTTCGCTTTGGCATTTTAAATATTAGGTAGAAAATCGCTAATGACTATGATTAATAAACAGTTGATAAGGTATTATAGTATCTTGGTGGCGCATTGGCGCGTGCGCTCAGCAACCGATTGCTAAGGTAAGGCAACGTTGACTGTGGTCAGTCCTATGATGGGCGACCAAAATACGAAACATCTCAAGCTCCTGCGTGCTTCAGAAGGCACATTAAACAGTGGGTCCTGCGCCTGATCTCGCCCCGGTCGTGTCGGGTAACCGACCCATCGGACTAGGCGAGTGAAGGAATAGAGAGTGCACTTGCGTTTGCGCAGTCACTTGTGCACTATAATATCTCCTGCGCAGATGGTTAGTCTCTGTTGAGAACTTGAGATTGGCCGCCGTGACCAAATATCGCTCAATCGACCAAATATACGCTCCTACGGTGAAGGAAAACATCGTGAGGCAACCTGCATACATCTGCGAAGAAATTCAATGATGTATGTGAAGTCGACCAATCCGCACTGGGCCAGCGTGGTTGACTAAGGCCTAATCACCCTAACATAGGGTAGGCTCGAACCCCTCGGTGGGGACGTATATGAGCTGTGATGATGATGACCAAATATCGGTTAGGAGTACATTATCATTTGATGATGTAATTCTATATGAGAAATGTTGCATAACTGATCTGCTACATTACATAGATCATTCCCACATTACAAAAGACGTTACAGCGCTCCGCATTCTTAGATTGGAATTTTGAAATGAGTCTACATTTAATAAACCACACCATTAAATTCTATAGACAACTTCTACGATACCCGAAAGACTTCGAAGAGAGTTAATAGGTAAATTTTTTTGATAATCACCCGCATAGAATTTCTTTCCACTACATAACAATTAAAAGTAACTTATCTTCGATTTTAATTAGCTCACTGCATCGTTATGTGGGTCGCACGACATCCCGAAGTTCAAGGGTTATCTTGATTTAGGGGAACACACATGGCTGAAGTATGGCACGGTTGTCTCAAATAATAATGATGTCATCATTTGAGAAGCTTATGTTGTCGAGGGGACAAGGTCGAGCGGGCATGGGTAAATAGTAAAATTTTAGGCTTATGCTAAATATACTTGAAAATCCGTTATATTTAAGTTAATTTGTGCATTGCACAAATAAAAAAATGTTACAAAATTCCATTCTTAAAATCCAGAGCACGGTAACAAGACTGGACTCGAGTCACGCATTATCTCACAATTTCAGTGACATGATCTCTATGTCTTAAACAGTAGCACGGTGGCGCGTATTAAGTGGAACTTAATACGCGGGCGAAGCTGCGAGCGAAAAGCTAGTGGACTATAAACTGAGAGCAAAAACTTTCAACTGACAACCATAGTCCAGCTGACTATGCAATAAACACAAAAGAAATGTAAGTAAGCACTAAATGATGAAACAATAATGCTGATGAAGGGCTATCTACACTTAGGATCAAAAAAGAATTTTTTAATTTTCATGGAATAAAGTAGCTTGATTAGCCCCAAAATTTCTCGCACAGAATATCGTACATATCATACATAATTTATCCCTAAATATTATTTCGATGTTCCGTTGAACCTTGTATATTAGTTACTAGCTGTGCTCGCGAACTACGTTTCGCATATTCTTTTCCCGTTTTTGCAACATTTTTCATTGATACTCAGCTCGTAGCGTGATGTTATATAGCCTTAAGCCTTCCTTGATAAATGGACTATCCAACACAATAATAATTATTCAATTTGTATCAGTAGTTCCTGAGATTAGCGCGTTCAATCAAACAAACAAACTCTTCAGCTCTATAATATTAGTATAGATTACACTCAATTTTTATATGAATTATCCTCTATCATTCGTCAATGCAATCTCCTTTATCTTTCTCAAAAAGTTTGTAATTGTAGCGTACCAGAGCGGAGAGAAAATAGCTTAAAGAACTCTAGGAGACAAGTTTTTTTTTATTTCTGCCTGTTACCAACGGACCTACAAAACCAAAAAGTCTTTTAATTTTTAATAAAATATTAACAATGTAATACTGTATTAGATTATTCAATTTCCTCGCAATCGCAGTGCAAAGTAGAATGTAAGAGACGTGGCTAAAACACATTGTAGGTACTTACTACTCGGTTTCTATTTACTCCCTTACTAAAGTTGAATAGTAAAACTGCCTCGTTTAATAGGCAATTTTAGCCCGTAAATAACAGTATTATCTACATTTCTACTATTTCTCTGATACTTATATTGTGTTTTGACAAATTCTGAGAAAGTTTATTTCTTACTAGATTACCATTTTAGCTTAGTAAATTTTTACTACCATGAATGTTTTTTTTTACACGTAGTAAGACCACAAGTAAGATATGTTATTCATTTGTCAAAACGCGACGTTGGTAGTGTTTTTGTTTACATTGGCCATGGACTTATCAATGAAACAATACTAAATTCATGACATTGGCTGAATTCGTAAAAACGTCAAAAGAAGAAAAAGCTTTGTTGTGTGGTGATTTATATGTTTATGCCTGAGTAATTTTAATAATGCATCATATACATATATCTGTGTATTTTGTGTGTAAAAATCGCTGCCTTCGGTGAGCATTTGACCTACTCTAATGTTTGTTCTTCGACGACGGCAACTATCCAATATTATGGTTAATTTTTTTAATATCATTGTTGAATAGTGAATTGTGTAGTGAAATGTGAATTGAAATTGTATTTTAAACGCATATTTTAACCTTAAACATGAATTATAAATACGAGCGAACTGTACAAAATTTATACTTTTACGTTATGAGGGCGTGAGCTCCGCATAAGTTACCGTAAAGCGTTTACTTTATACCTTACTTTTTACGAACTCGTAAAATGAATTTTTGGTGCAACCGGCTGTATGGGTTGAATGGAAGAGATTTCTATTAGAGATAAGTCCGCCCTTGCAAACTACATTAATTGTAACTTATAAAAATGTCATAAGTCACAACTGTTGTTTTCCACCCACACTTTTGTACACACCCCTGTACACACACACACACACCACATACACACACCCACACACACACCACACACACACACTACACTCACACACACCCCACACGTCATACATAAGCTAATATATATATAATAATGTAATAGCAGTAAAATTATAATTTTTGTCTTTATGTATTACTTTACTTACCAATTTCATGTGTTATGTCTTCTTTCTATAGTCGTATGAATTTGAATGTGTTTGTATATATGTTAAGATAAGAAAGCACACTAATTGCTGTTAAGGAAGAGCGATGTCACCTAGCACAGGCATTCTTTTGCTTACAAGGTGTCATCGACCACTGACTACTATGTTGTAAATGTTGTACTGAATAAAGATTATTATTATTATTATTATTATGTATCTTGTTAAGAAATAAAGTGTATAATAAATAAATAATGAAATTCAACATAGCTCTAATTCTTGACTATTTTGGTTATGTGTGAATATATCTTTGCTGGTGGAAGGCATTGTTTGTTGTGATTGATGTCCTCCATCCTCTTGGTTGGTACACAACAGTTCGACACATTGCAAATCCTCTATTACTGACGCGTATGTTGCGATGTGACTAAGCTATTCATTCGTCATTCTGGCATTGCCAAATCCAGTGATAAAGTCTTGGACGTTTTTATGATAAAACATGGGTGTTCGGCTGTCGTATTAGGATATTATTTGTCTCTTTCCTTATTTTAATGAGATAAAAGTAAAATTATTGATCACAAGCTGCTAAAGATAAGTTAAGTTTCTAAGAATTAGTTTTATACAATGTGTTTGGTCTATTATAGTCATATAAAAGTCATGGCGTCATTGAAAATTCGAAATCGTCAAATTAATTTTGAAGTTCCACATGCAAATAGTTGGAATCCGTAAAAAATGTATGGGGACTCCGAAAATAAATTTTACGATTTCGAATTTTTAATAATGCCATAACTTTTTTATGACTATGTTTACATGGCTTGATAGTGTGTGTGTACCATAGGCGTAGGTATAACTTTTCGATGGTGTGTACCAAACATCTTGTAGTCCATTAGTTGCCGTTCCAACATTCAGGCTTCAAAAAACTAGAGGCTCGTTTATGGGGGAACCTTTTATAATAAGCTTCCACAAAGTGTTACCGACTTGCCTTTTCATAAGTTTAAAGCGCATGTAAAAAAGACTCTTATGAGTAAAGGATATTATAAAGTCAACGATTATTTGAATGATGCCAATGCCTGGTGTTAATTTTTCAGATAATGAATCGTGTTGTTATGTATAACCATTTAACAAATATTATTATTTTTGGTAATGAGTAGTAAGAAGAGAACTGACACATCTAATCTTGTAATGGAAGTTGAGCTCAAACTCCTGCTGTGAGGTCAGCTTCCAATTGACGACTCTGTAACAATACAGGGAGAAAAAATAGCCCTTGCTGGTTCTTTCCAGTACAAGGTCTCCCGCCGTAGACTTGTGAACCAATGGCGTAGCTGCTTTGACGTTCAAAAGAGATTGTAACAATCCAATTTGAATAAAAGATATTGAATTTGAATTTGAATTGTCAAACTGGTAAAGCGGCAATCTATTATCAATAGCCTGGCAATGCCACATTCTAACTAAAATTCAATTGATTTTTCTGTTCATAAGTACGTATGCATTTGAAATTGTTCAAATTCAATCAGCAGGTTCCTACCATATAATTCTAAAAATAAAAGATTTTCTAAAGCAAAATAGTAGTCACTTATTTTTAGGGTTCCGTAGTCAAATGGCAAGAAGCGAAACCTTTATGGATTCGTCATGTCTGTCTGTCTGTCCGTCCGTATGTCACCTCACAGACACTTTTTTCCGAAACTATAAGAAATATACTGTTGAAACTTGGTAAGTAGATGTATTCTGTGAACCGCATTAAGATTTTTACACAAAAATAGAAAAAAAAACAATAAATTTTGGGGGTTCCCCATACTTAAATTTTTTTTTCATCAAACCCACGTGTGTGGGATATCTATGGATAGGTCTTCAAAAATGACATTGAGGTTTCTAATATCATTTTTTTCTAAACTAAATAGTTTGCGCGAGAGACACTTCCAAAGTGGTAAAATGTGTAAAACTAAAAAAATATATGATGTACATTAATTACCATGCAAACTTCTACCGAAAATTAGTTTGAACGAGATCTAGCAAGTAGTAGTTTTTAAAACATCGATCAAAGTTACAACGAACTACAAGAACTTTTATATTATGTTACTTGCTGCTACGGAACCCTTCATGGGCGAGTCCGACTCGCACTTGACCGGTTTTTTTTTGTTACTCAAATTTTCAATACCAAAATTTATTTAGGCTATCTCATCTTTTTCCTATATTCACATTTGTACATTTATATTCATATTTCATTATTGGTTTCTCGTTATAATAAGGTATATCAGGAGTTCTCGACACGTAATAACTCCACGACAAGGCTGGCGTTATTAAAGGAGACGCCAGTCACATTCGGGGCTGCTAAGTTATAATCTTCCGCTATGTTATGCCCTGACTTATCTGGGTTGCGGCTTACATAACAGCTCGGCAATCAGAAATAGACAAATTACGGAACTTTTATCTGATTCCGCTATTTATTCACTTCTTATTGTTGTACGAACTAACGCTGTACAGAATGTTAAGTACGCCACACCCGCAACTTCATTGTTGCCAGGAAAATCTGTTCGTTGTTACCTACACGGGCAATCATTCACGCCGACTCGTCTCGTCATAATGTAATTTTTATATCAATACACTATTTTTTCATTATAAGTGCATTTTTTCCCTTTCTCTATTATTTTCATAAACGGGTGTGCGAACCTTGCATTCGGTTTTGGTCCTTCGAGCCAGACTTGAATCAGCGACATATAGATACACAGTCCACGTATAATGTGCGAACCGTACAATTATGTTATTGGGTATCGATTGCTTTTAAATGATATTTATTTTTACGTTTAAATTGTGAATTTATTAATTAAATTAATGTTTTAATTTAAATGATATTTATTTTTACGTTTAAATTGTGAATTTATTAATTAAATTAATTTTACCCATGGATCAGATGGAAAATGGACGTGGCACGTGACAGTGTCTCCGTGTTCCAGTCGTTTCCGGAGCTTCGCATAACTGAATGTATACTTCCTTCCCCACATAAAAGTACCTTAATTTATTTAATTGTATGACTTAATTTACACTCGTGTTTCATTTGGGCTGATTTTTACTAAAGTAAATACCTACAAAGAAATACAAGAAATCTGACGAAACTTTTCATAGTGGTGGGATATTTTATTAGATTTACCGTAGTAAATATTTTTGTAGAATAACACTTGCATTATTAATTCTGTTTCAGGATTGTAGGAGTTTGAGACTACAAAACATCAACTTAAATAAAACTACTTCATTTAATTAATTTTAAGGTTTTCAAATAAAACATAACCCATCCTTAACACTAACATTGTTAAATATTTTATAAGTGTGACTTCTGAACTTTTATCATAATAATTACGAGGGAATCTGTCAGCGCCCACGGAAAGTTGGTCACAGCTCGGGTTCGTTAACGACACGAGAGAGACGTCAAAGCATTAATAAAACAGTCTTCTGCTAATCTCAGGCGACATTTTACAAATAAAGGGTCTTATTCCAGATTGATGGGCACATGGGGGTAAAGTCAAGGATATCTCGAAAGACGGAGTAGGTTGGATTATGAGAACCTGCGGGGACTTGAAGCTAGAGATAGTGTGATGTGATAACGTAAAAATAAACCCATGTGCACACGGCAACGCAAGACTTGACAGTTGAGACCGCCCATATGTCCACTCGCAATATAATAGCGGCCCGTGGGTTTTGTAGTGCAAATGTATAGCTTAAGGCGCATAGTAACGTCATTCATAGAAAATCACTGCAGAAAAAACCGATTCTCTTCATAAATATTGAATAAAAAAAATCTTTAAAAAAGATATGTTATTATTCAACGCATTCTTTAGAGGATGGTCTTCTTAATTTTTTGATAAATTAATTATAACTTGGTAAAAATGTGACCCAAACATACCTCGATTTTAAAACTGTAAACCTAATCGCTTCGTAAATATTAGGTTAAATCATATACTTTCGATTTCAATAAATAAAGTGAACAATATTCTAGGGGATGGTCTTTTTAGATTTTTCTTATTCGCCTTTATTAATTTTTTATTGAAATAATTCATCTTACGCGTAAAGGTTTGCTTAAATATTCCCCTCGATCGTCCCGCACTATGTAATCAGTGCGGGACGAACGACGCAAGGTCATTGGGAACACTATGCGCCTTAACATGTTGCTTACTGTATACCAGGTATAAGGGACGGTGTCCCTTTTCTTTTAATAGTGAGTTCAGCATGGTTCAGACCAATGTTAATATTTGTTTACCGATGTTTATTTTTCCCGGAAAAGCTTTTAAAGTGAAAAAAAGGGGTTTCCATTTCAAATTTTTATTTATGTTACTCAATGTATGGCGCGTCGGCATAATTTTTATTCCGCTCACACCGGTGCGTTGACATTCGATGACCCAAACAGCTGATTCTGCGTGCAGTATGATTGAAATATTATACGATTTACATTGCAAAGTTTATTTTTTGTGTACTTATTATGGTTTTTTGACAGAATATGATTTGTAAACGTTAACTTAGTTATATTAAACTACAAAAATTTGAAAAAGTAAAAAAAAACGAAAAAAAATATTAATTTTTGATCCTAATTTTCAGTAATTTTCAAATTAGGATCATGGTCTGAACTCACTGTTAAAAGAAAAGGGACACCATCACTTATACCCGGTATATCACATTTTATTCTCAGAATAGGTATGGGAAATGTATGTCTTATTTAAGTTCTTAATTCGAAAACATCCTAATAGTATCTTACTTGGATTTCTCATGTAAAATGTAATTACTTATTCAAAGTCTTTCATTTATCATGTTCTGAAAGTACACTTGAGGTTATCTTAACAGAGGGACGAAAAAAGTATTGCCTATAGGGGAAACGATTTTCCCTGCTCTCAAATCATAAAAAAAACACATTATATTTCGACAATTCTATTTAGCCATGTCGAAATTTTCTATTCAGCAACCTATTTCACATTTTAATCAAAAGTACTTATTAAAAATAGTACTCGTATCAATAATTTTGTTACATGACTTAATACTTATAATTGTCTTTCAATAAATTATCATTTAATTTACATACATAGACTTGAGCCAAATATTTACCATCTTCAATGATTAAAAAACTGGCTAGTACCTAGATTTCAATAGAAAAAAATAATATAAAAGGCGAGAAAGCGGCAATTCGATCTTCAGTTGTTTTGTCGAGTGCTAATTATTTACGAATAAATCATTGACCTGAATTCACCAGACTGTTCAAATAAGAAGGTTTTTGTATTCCTTAACTTATTTAAAAATAAGTCACGTCTATCACTCAGTAGAGTGACTGATACCCCCAAATCTAGTTCGATACAAAAACGATCACTAACATGAAATGTTTTTCCAAAAAAGCAGTTATGTTACGACCCTGTTGCCTCGAATCGGAGGCAAATTTATTTTATTCCTATTCATACCCTGCCGCTACGACGCTAGGGTTGTCCCGCCATAAATAAAAATGCAATTATCGTGTGATGTATGTTTAACTGGAATACCATGTACTGCTTCGATATTTGATTTGAAAAGCTAACTGTTATATAATATTTGAGAGCAATGTGAATTTTGATTATTTTATCTTATTTTTTTTTTGTTGGGGTACCTTACGAAATCCACCAACATGTTCGCTGTCCACCTTTCCAACTATTGCATTGGGTCAGCGTGCAAGCCCTTGTAGAAGCCAAGCAGTAGTGTAACTTTGGATAGTGATGATCTCATTCTTGTATATAGTATTTGAAAGCTGATGAAAGAGGTACTTACCTAAAACATGTTAAAGTATTTTTACAAAAAGTGTGTCATAAAGATTAGTAAAATGCAGGATTAAATCAGAGTCAAAATTAAAAATATCATTTAGACATTCACTGAAATGATGGTTCCTATAATTATTATTTTCAGTTATTTCATTTTCGAGTAAAACATGTATATCAAAAATATATTAAAAACGGCTCCGCCTTATTTTTACGCGGTACAATGAAAATCTTTGACCTATTATTTAATTCGAGATGAGTTACGTCGAGTTGCAGGATATTTAATATTACAAAATGCAATAAACAAGGATCAAACCGAACAATATAACTTTCGTGGGAACAAAAAATGAGAATCAGCCTATTAAGCAAGAATTAAAAAATTCTATGAGTCGTTCTCGTATTTCATAAAATGTGAAAGTTTTTAAATTAAATTCTCGGGCGCATTCCTCGGGGAGCTGACGCCGGGATCCGGGCGCGGGCTTATTGTGTCCAACCACCTGCCAGACGACAGCAGGTTTGAGACGAGGAAATAAATTTTCACTCTCTTGGAGAAGGGAGAAAAATATTCGTATAAATCTTTTTTTTTTGTAATAATTATAGCAGTACAAAATCTATATAAATAAAAATGGATCTTCGAAATGTATCTACACCCATAACTTTCGAACGACTGTACCAAATTGGATGACTCTTATATGTATTCGTTATTGTTAGGTCAAGGTTTGTATAAAAGAAAATATTTGAAAAATTATTACAGGAAAAAAATGAATTTAAAATAAATGTTCATGTAAAAGTGACGAACTTGACAGATTAACATTCAGGCTACTCCAAATCTATGGTTTTTTACACTGTTGTATTGTCAATAGGTTTTTAGTATACCCGTGCGGGACCGGGGCGGGCAGCTGGGTGTTAATAAATTGTAAGTACACCCCTAAGTACTTGCCTCGTACTAAGTTTTCAGGGTCCCACCGGCTAGTCACACTGGTGTCCGAAGACATGAATGTCTTCGGGTTCCAGAAGACCCAGAAGGCTTTTAGAATTATATCTTCGGGGACTCTTCAGATTCTATCCATTCGCAAGCTTCAATTTTTTTAATTAACCTAAATTGTTCCACTTCTGGGCACTATCCAAATAATTGAAGATTTTATTAGCAATCCGTAACCACATGAACTCTCTAATGTTTGTAATTTCAAAAGAGTTTTATTGCGAATATCACGTAGTGTTCTCATCATTAACCCACGCTCCTAGCTAACAGATGAATAATGGTGGGAATGTAATATGTAGCACAAGCTAGGTTTGATTAATTGCTTAATTTATTAGAACCACGGACTGGACAAGTTATCGTCTCATGAGTTGGATATGTAGTAGAACCCTTGGCTTATCCACTGCTGTCGCGTATATACCCTGAATGGTCGGTTTCAATATTCTATCTATCTGTAATATTCTATCTATCGGCAAAAGTATGGGCCAGTAATTGACAAATCAGTTGGATTTTAGTGTCATTAATTATTGTATGCCTGGCTCAAGTTTCCATGATATTGCAAATAAAATTAATAGTTATAAGTTTGATATTAATGACAAACTGGTTATGATCTTGGGAAATAGGGGTAATTTGAACAAAAAAGTACTAAAACATTTTTGTTCTCATTTAAATAATTTACATGTTAATCAAATAATAATGTTTACCCTTCCCTACCATAATCGTTTGTCACAACATGAAAATAATATTAGATACAAACTTATTTAATGACAAATTATTCGAAAAAATTCCATATTATTGACTTCAACAAACTGACATGTATTAAAGCTTATTTGACAGAAGATAGATTATATCTATCAACATTATATAAAAAACAATTAGCTATTTCGCTAAGATTTTATTTACAAACTTTAGCCAAAGACATGGCTATAAATTCTTTCTCTGACAATGCTTTTATTGAGCAGCCCACTCAAAGTACTGAAATTGCTCCTATTGAGCAATACTGTGGTAGTGAAACGACTGTCAGTAATGTTACTGATGATATTTTTAATAAATCTTTAAATTAAGTAATGAGGTAGAAAAGATACTGAAAACTTTGTAAATGTATTGCAAAACCCATTTGAAAACAAAAATAAAGTAAATCTTATCAACCTGGTGCACCAGATCATTCAAGGAATGTTAGGCAAGGATCTGGAAGTGGAATTATTCTTGAACTGTAGTAATTAGACATCTTTTGTGTAACTGAACATTGGCTTAAAAGTTATCAGTTCATGTTTAATTTCAGCAATCATCTGGTTGGTAGTTCGTTCAGTCGAGAAAAATCAATTCGTGGTGGTTCTTTAATAATATTAGATAAAAAGCTGAAATTTAAGGATCGTAAGGATATTGTGAGTCTATAGTGTCTTCATTATAGAATCTATAGTGAAGGATCATGTTAAAGTTTGTAATGATAAATTCGAATTTGTACACATTAGTGGAATTGATATAACAAAGTCATTTAAAACTTTAAATAAAAAGAAAACTGCGGATCTGTGGGGTAATTCCGTTGATGTTACTAAATCCGTAATTGGAAACAATAGCTCCAATACTTGCTAACATTTTTAATGATTGCATTGACTGTGGTGTATTTCCTGATCTAATGAAGCTAAGTAAAATTATTCCTTTACATAAATCTGGTAGCACATCAGACCCCAGTAGTTTTAGACCTATCTCTGTGCTACCTACTTTTAGCAAAATTTTTGAAAAAATAATGTTGGAGCAAATGCAAAGTTATTTTAATAGGAATAATCTTCTACACTGTAAACAATTTGGTTTTAGGAGGGGTCACTCAACAACCGATGCTGGTGTTGAGTTAATACAACATATATTCGACGCCTGGGAAGACTCACACGATGCGTTAGGCATTTTTTGTGACTTGTCCAAGGCATTTGATTGCGTTTATCACGAAATCTTGATCAGAAAATTACACCACTATGGGTTTCGTGACACTGCACTAGATCTTCTAATCTCTTATCTAAGTGGGAGGATTCAAAAAGTAGACATCAATGGAAAAAGGTCTCAAGGTTCTGCAGTTAAAATGGGAGTTCCGCAAGGTTCGATTCTTGGTCCTTTTCTATTTCTTATATATGTCAATGACCTCCCTGATTTTGTACAGGACAGACATGAGATGGTATTATTTGCAGATGATACTTCACTTTTATTTAAAATTAAAAGAGGTGTGCAAATTAATGACGATGTAAATAATTATATCTCAAGAATTGTTCATTGGTTTAATGTGAACAACCTGTCACTTAATGAAGGGAAAACAAAATGTATAAAATTTGTTTTACCCAATGTCAAAGAGGTTCACGCCACTGTAAAAATAAAGGATATAGGTGTTGACCCTGTGGACACCACAGTATTTCTTGGGATCACACTTGATTCTAAGCTGCAATGGGGCCCACATATAGACAAATTGTCAAAGAGACTTAGTTCTGCAGCTCACGCTGTATGGAAAATACGTCAACTGACTGATGTTGATACAGCAAGACTTGTATACTTTACTTACTTTCATAGTGTGATGTCGTATGGTATTTTGTTGTGGGGAAATGCTGCCGACATTCAGATTGTTTTTGTACTGCAGAAAAGGGCTATTCGAGCAATCTATAACCTTAAAATGAGAGATTCTTTGCGAGAAAAGTTCAAAGAAATTGGTATTATGACAGTAGCGTCGCAATATATTTATGAGAATCTAATATATGTTCGTAAGAATATTCATGTGTTTTGTAAAAATAGTGATATTCATTCAGTTAATACTAGACAAAAGAATATGTTAGCTTTACCGAATGCCAGGCTCCAAAAAATTAATAATTCTTTTAGAGGCCTGTGTATACGTTTCTACAATAAAATCCCAAGTTGTATGCAAGAACTTAGCTTAAACAAATTTAAAGTTGCAATCAAAGATGCACTTATTAAAAAAGCATATTATAAAGTGTCTGATTACATGACGGACAAAAAGCTTGGGTTTGAACTCTCAATTCTAATATTTAACAATGTATTGCGTTTTGTTTCAAAGAAACGTTCAGTGAGAGCAATTTATAAGCTAAGTTCACGCACTTCTCTCAGAGATAGCTTATATAATGTGAATTAACACATCTATTCTTGTAATGGAAGTTGAGCTCAAACTTTTGCTTTGAGGTCAGCTTCCAATTGACGACTCTGTAACAAACCAAAATTGTAAATGGCGATTTAAAAGAGGAGATAAAAAATTTAGACCTTTCGAGTTTCTTGCCTGTTCTTCTCGAGAAGGCTCTCCCAATTTCCGAACAGGTGTAGAGTCAACTTTTTTTTTTCATTCCTACTTGTATTTGCAGACATCTTGAGTATATTTAGGATGTATGCACATACAAGGTTAATATAATTTCTTTAAATTAGATTGTTTTGCTCTGTTTTGACGTCAATAAGTGCCTGTAAAGGCCTATGTTGAATAAAGATTTTTGAATTTGAATTTGTGCATTAGCTTACTAGCGATGTGTATTTGACGTTAGCTCCATACAAAACACGTTATGGTACATTACGATAAAAGTGCTCAACTATATTGATTATTCACACTAGGCTCTATTACGCCCTCTACTTCAGCTCGGCCTGAAATTCCACCTCGTAAGTTATTACCAATATACGCACGTATATCGTACAACGTTTTTCAACACACTTGTGACGAGAAATTCCTAATAAACTGAATTTTTTGATTAAATAACACAAATCATTGCTAATTTGTTGACAAAACTAAATACTGGTATGAAAATAAATGTTTATTTATTATATTTTGAGTAATAGAGTTTATTTATTAACAAAAATGTTTACCTTCTGTTTTAAGACAAGTCCTTACTGAATTAAAAAAATAACACTTCAACGCTAATAGTGTGGTTAAAGATTATAACCGTACTATAAGCGTTATTACACACGCGTTTTCTTATGAGCTTCTTTATGTATCTAAAACCGGTGAAATTAGACCCACTTTACGAGCAGGTGTTAGGTTGACTGAGCCAATCTCTCCCTAGCCACTTACAGTTGTTAGAGACCGATCGACTACGAAGGCTGCCTTTTACCCCGACGACTGCGGGTCTTCCCGTCTAAGGGACGCGCGGCTTTGACGTTGTTTACCGACCCGCATTGGGTGGTAGACGGTGCCATTTCCCCTTTCCTGAGAAGACCAAGACCAATGGTGGGTTATTTATAGTTAAAATGATGATTTGTGTTTGATCTCAATATTCGCTGCTAAAGATCGCCTGTAAAGATTTATTCATGTTTAACACAGATTTTCGAATGTCAATTTAAATGAACAAACATATGAAAGACTTCTTATATCGTACATGAGCGAAATGTCTTTTTCCCATCCCTGGTTGTTTGTAAAATGTAACCGCGAGATCAGAATAAATCCAGCTAACGGCAGCTATCCGCGCATCTAAGCGGCTTTGAACTCGTTACGATATCGCATCTTAATACTGTTGCTTTTGCGCTTTATCCTTCATATAGACCAGGCATATATTTTTTTTGCAATTTCATAAGTTATTCAGTTTGATGAACCAACTCTTTGAATATTATTTTTAAATCTATTAAAAGGAGATGTTCCCATCTAAGACGCACGCACAGCCATAACCGCTAATGGTAGAAACGTGAAATTTGGACAGTTGTTTGAATTCAAAATGCGGACGCACACTAAGAAGGTATTTTAAAAAAAATTAACCCTAAAGGGATGAAATAGGGGTTGCAAGTTTGTATGGAAAAATCTTTAAATTAGCAACGATTTTGATAAGACTTGAGATTCATGCTCTTAAAAATATTTTATTGAACACGTTTCATGGTTTATTGGAATTCACCCCCTTAGGGCGCAAAATAGGGGTTGAAAGTTCCTATGGAAAATATTTAAAATCTGCTCCAATTTATTTTTTCTACGGGAAATATAAAATTCCCGGGAGCAAACAATAATAACGCGGGTGAAGCCGCGAGCAAAAATAAAAATATGAAATACTTAGACCCAAATAGTCTAAATACTAATTATAGAGACGTATATAGTTACAGAACCGAAAAACAGAACCTATTAAAATCTCTGTTGGTAGCTTTGAAAAACTTTCAGCCAACATCGACACTAACCTTCATAGAATGCGAGGGACAGTCCAAAAAAAGTCCAGTTAATAGTCTTAATGAAAATTTTCTAAAGTCACAACAAAACATAAAAAATGGATAATAGCCCATGCAAACGTGCAAAGCATTCACAACAAATACGTAGAAATCGAAAACGTGGTTGAAGAACTAAATTGCGACATTCTATGTTTGACGGAAACATGGGGAAAAGATTATCAAGTACATTCTATGAATCTAGAAAACTTAGAATTAGCATCCTATTTTAATCGAAAAATTTTTGATCGCGGAGGTACAGCTATATATGTTAAAAAAAATGATATAAAATATAAGGAACGAAAAGATTTGACTAAATTGTCATTTGAAATGAACTGTGAACTGTCTGCAATTGAACTTACTTCTTGTAGGATCATTATTGTGTCTTTATATAGGCCGCATAGGGATATTTCATTGTTCTTTGATATTTTATCCAAAGTACTCCATAGGATAAGCCGTGAAAATAAGAGAATCGTGATAGCTGGTGATTTCAACCTGAATGTTCTGAGTAGGGATAGGTATATTAAACAATTTGAAAGTATTCTTCTTAACTTTGATTCCAAGTGGGTCATAAGTACACCGACTAGAATTCAAGGTACTAGTGCGACTTGTATCGACAATTTTATAGTAAATTTTGATTACTGCGAAGGCCTCGTATTAAATTATAAGCTATCAGATCATAATGTAATAAAATTGACATTTCAAAACGTAGACAAAAACGAAAAACTTCAACGATATACCACTCGAAACTTTTCTAAAGATAATTTCAATTACTTTCACTACTTATTAAATAAAGAATATGTTCAAATGAAGGATGAAATTATTAGATGTGAAAATTCTAATGGCAAAATGAAAATTCTTCACGATGCTATTATACACTTCTACAATATTGTCTTTCCAAAGATATTGAAAATAGTAAGCACTACTAAGCCAAGGAAAAGAACATCAAAGGGCATAGAGGTTTCTAAAAATAATTTGATTAAAATGGAAATTTTGCAAAGACACTATCCGAATGAACAAACGAGACTCAAAATTAAAAAATATAGAAAAATACTGAGAAAAGTTATGACGACTGCAAAAAAACTTTAATATAAGTATAGAATACATTCTTCGCAAAACAAGGTCAAAGAATTTTGGAAAATTATAAAGGAACAATCGTGCTACGGCAAAAAAAAAATAAACAAAAGAAGAAAATAAGCTTTATAAGGGATAACAATGGTCTAAATATTGACAATCCGCAGTTGATTGCAAATTCATTTAATGACTTTTTTAGGAATATAGCTTATAATTTAACAACCAACCTGAATATTGACAAAGAAGAATCTATGAAATACCTAAGAAACGTAATAAAACCTTTAAATGTATTCAAATTAGAACCATTAGATGTACATGAATTAACACTCTCCATAAAACAAATTAAAAAAAAGAAAACTAAGGATATATATGATTTAAACTCGGAATTCATGATAAAAATAGTACGTGACAATGATAATTTAATGCATCTCTTATATTTAGTAATGGATTCTTGTATTAAAGAAGGAACATTTCCAGAAACGTTAAAAATTGGCAAAATAATACCGTTGTATAAAAAAGGCGAATCAAATGATTTGTCAAATTACAGGCCTATATGCATATTGCTTACTTTCTCTAAAATACTGGAAACTATCTTGAAAAATAGAATAGTAGGATTTTTCGAGAAAAATAACTTATTTACTAAATCTCAGTGCGGATTCCGTAAGGGGCTCTCGACTGAAATAGCAATCAGAAATGTGATTTATTTCGTACTTGATTCTCTAGATAACTCGGAGAAATGTGCCAGTGTTTATTGCGATCTATCAAAGGCTTTCGACTGTCTAAGACATGACTTTTTGTTAATGAAACTGCAATATTACGGATTTCAAGATACAGCTTTTAAAATGATGGAAAGCTATCTGAGCAACCGATGTCAAATTGTAAACATAGATGATGTTGGTGTCTAGTGGTTATCTTTTCAGTTCACAGTAAAAATACTTTCGTTTAAAGAATATAACATTTTATTTCACAAGTTCAATCGAATAACAAACAAAAACATGTCGCTAGGCAACCGTAAGACTCGACGGCCTCAAAAAGGCAAACGACTAAAGAGGGTCGGCCGTCCGCAACATACTCCCCCCTTGGACAGCATAATCATTCGCTGTTCAATACTGGAATACGCGCGAGTTTCACCACAGGTCTCCTTAGTATACCTCCTAAAGTACGTACGTCCGCAACGCGGACCCGACCGTCTGGACCGGGATATACTTTCTGTATAATTCCACGGGGCCAGATATTGCGGGGCATATCGGGGTCAGCGATGACTACCACGTCTCCAAGTTTTAAATAATTTTCTGTTCCGGCAATAGCTCGTGGTATCAAGGTCGGCATGTACTCCCGTACCCAGCGTCTCCAAAATGTATCCGCTATAGACTGAGCTCTTCTCCAGTATTTCCTATTACATAAATCTGCGTTAGTAAAAATTCCAGGGGAAGTGACTCCTGAAGAACTTCCTAAAAGGAAATGATTGGGAGTGATAGCTTCTTTATCATCAGGGCTTACGGACACATATGTGAGCGGCCTAGCATTAACGGTGTGCTCTGCTTCTTTCAAAATGGTCAGAAGAATTTCTTCAGATGGAGCTGTTTCCTTTAAAGCGACCGCTAGACATTTTTTTATCGATCGAATTAAACGTTCCCAGCAGCCACCCATATGTGGCGAGGCAGGAGGGATAAAGTGCCAATCTATACGATGGTTGAGGAGAAAATCCTTGTATTTGCTATTTTCTAATTCTCTGATAGCATTTTTTAATTCAGTATTCGCACCTCGTAAATTCGTACCATTGTCCGAGTAAAGTATTTCAGGCTTTCCCCGCTGGGCCATCATCCGTCTCAAAGCCAAAATAGCTGAGTCAGTAGTGAGACTCCCTGCTAACTCAATATGCACCGCTCTCGTCGTCATACAAGTAAATATGGCACCATAACGTTTTTCACGTCGTCGTCCTATTGCTATTGTCATTGGTCCAAAATAATCTAGGCCACAGTGTGTGAAAGGGCGCTGATGGTGAGCCAATCTAGCAGGAGGCAGATCTCCCATCTCTGGTCGAAAAGGCTTGGCATTGCGAACGCGGCAAGTTTGACATTTCTGTTGTATTGTTTTCAAGCTCGGTCTTAAGTGAATGATCCAATATTTTAACCGTACGAGATTGACAATTGTTTCGCGATTTCCATGATAATAAATCTCATGATAGTGTTGAAGTAAGAGTTTTGTATAAACGTTTTTACCATGAAGAATTACAGGCGAAGTTTTGTTCTGGTCAAAGTCAGATGCATTCACTCTACCTTTAAGCCGTAGGATCCCATTCTTATCTATGAACGCGGCTAGCTTATATAATTTGCTGCCCCTTTCTTCTAAGTCTCTGTTAGGTATTTCAGTACAATTGTCAGCGGGCCAAGTATGAGGTGGACCGAGGAGAAATTCGGGACCGGTAAACCATCTGTCAGTTATTGCCAAACTTTTAACTTCTCGGGTTGCGTCATCGGCTACATTCAGAGCTGTTGGTAACTAGCGCCATTCGGACGATATTGTTAGGTCTGTTAATATACCTAGTCGGTTTGCTACAAAGGTCTTATATTTGCGTGGATCACCTCTTATCCAAGCCGCCACAGCAGAAGAGTCCGTCCAAAAATACCGTTTCAATGGTTTTACTGTATCGTGACCTGCTGTTATAGCGGCTGCTAGCTTAGCATCAAGTAAAGCAGCTTCCAACTCTAGTCTCGGTATGGATACAGGTTTCATAGGTGTTACTTTGCATTTACTGGCTATGAGACAGGTACTCGTTTTACCATTTTCGTCTTCGAGTTTCCAGTATGATACAGCAGCTAACGCACTCTGGCTGGCATCGCAAAACGTGTGCAGTTCAATAGAAGTTGGTGAAAGGTCGACGTAGTAGTGTCTTGGTACTCGACAAGTGCATGAGGACGTCAGCTTTTGTATCCATTGTCGCCACTCCAGTAATTCACCGTCTTGCAGGTGTCTGTCCCAGTCTAGGCCATTGCGGATAATTTTTTGAAACAACTTCTTGCCCTGAATTAGAATAGGAGCGAGTAAGCCGAGAGGATCGAATAAGCTCATGATGACAGTAAGAACTTGGCGTTTCGTGGGAATTTTAGTACCGTTGATTATGTTCTCAGGGATTTTGGAAAATGCGAAGTTGAAACCTAGAGTATCATCTGAAGGGTTCCACCTTAGTCCCAATGTTTTGACCATTATATTGGTATCAAAATCTACTCCTCCGGATCCTCTCTTCTCTGGCGCGATCGATTTGATTACTTTTTGGCTATTTGACATCCACTGTGTTAATTCGAACCCCCCTTCTATATTAACGTAAGATACGTCACAGACTAATTTTAAGGCGTCGTCTTCTGAATGGAAAGAATGCAAGTAATCATCCATATAGAAACGTGTGTTAATTGCATGTTCAGCCTCGGGAAATTCGGTCGCGTAATCATGTGCATTTCTGCGCATCACATATATTGCGGTAGCGGGTGAGCAGGTTGCCCCAAATATTACCGAATTCATTTCGTATTCTAAAATCGGACCTGATCTATCGAAATCTCGCCATAGAAATCTTTGTGCAGCACGATCTTCTGGTCTAATTCTCACTTGAGAAAACATCTCCTTAATATCTGCGGAAACGGCATATTTCCCTTCTCTGAATTTAAATATGATGTCTAGCAAAGACAATAAGAGGTCCGGACCAGTGAGCAACTTGTCATTTAGTGAAGTTCCTTGTACTTTGCATGATGCGTCATGCACTATTCGAAGTTTTCCTGGCTTGTTTACGTTTGTGACTCCGAAATGAGGTAGATAAAACTTTTTTGGCGATTCGGTAGGTTCACATCGACTGGCGTATCCACTATTGATAAATCTATCCATATTCTCTTTATATTTCAAACCGTAATATATGTCAGTATCCATCTTCTTTTCTACCAGGCGCAATCGTTTAATTGCATTGCTATAACTATGGGGCATGACGGGTTCATCTTCACGCCACAGTAGTCCTACTTCCCATCTTTTCCCATTATCTATCCTTTTGGTCGTAGTTTCAAGTATTCTTAAAGCTCTTTCATCTTCCTTGTTAAGCTTCTTCTCCGTAGTAAGAAGACCTATAGATTCCAGACGGAAATAGCCTTCAATGAGTTGCCGGAGATAGTCTATTTCCTGGGAAGTACCAACGAAATTTACCACATTTGTAGAAGATGACACGTAGCCATGTATCACCCAACCTAGGGCTGTTAATGACGCGATGGGTTCTGTGCTTTTGCCCGATTTGATTTTCGTCGCCACAATAGCATGCCAATTGTCTTGCCCTATGAGTAGTTCAGGTACGGCACGATCATAACAAATATCATCGAGTGGGAGGTCGCGTAAATGATCGTATTCTCCAAGGTTGGCAAGGGTTTGAGGTCGTAGAGGCAAGTTCTTCACCGTTCTCACTCCTTGTAGCTTAATAATTGTATTCGAAGGACCTATTATTTCGAAATCAATACGTCTGGATTCAGGTTCGTGTGAAGTCGCGTTAACTCCGGACAAAGATAGCGGTTCGACTTCTCCAACAACTCCAATTTGTTTGGCGATATCATCTTTGAGGAGTGTCAAAGTGCTCCCTCCATCTAGAAGAGCGAAAGTTTTCTTGATTCCAGACGGACCACGAACTTCGACAGGTAAAACTTGGAGTAAGGCGTGAGTTCGTCGTATCTTCATTTTGTTACAGGTGGTCAAATTTACTGTGGGGGTCTCCAAGTCAACGGCAGGACGCGGGTCATGTTTCTCGCTCGATTTGTCTTCCTCCGTTGCGATAGTAGAGTTTCCTTGCGGATCGCGTGGTGGACTATGAAGAAGTCGATTATGTGACATACGACAGCCGGTGACGCCACAAGGTTTTGCGCGACAGTTCTCGCGACGGTGTCTGGATCTTAAGCATTTGAAACAATACTTGACTTCTTTGGCCCAGTTCCAGCGTTCATCAACAGGGAGCGACTTAAAACCTTCACATTCTCGCACTTCCTTGTGGGACTTCGTTTGGCAGTATGGGCACATCGTATTTTCCGGGTATGACGGCGACGGGTTCCGAGCTACGCACGACGTACCTTGAGCGATCTTACTCATGTTCATAAATTCACTATCATCACCTTCCCCAACGCAAAAGGTTTTATGTGGATTTGTAACTCGGTTGCTATTGTAAATTTTTAGAGGTTCTGGTATCCAAAATTTGGTCAAAGCAGTAGCTTGCATTTGTATAAAATCGGAGAGCTTTACCAGTTCTGGTCGGTCGTCGTACTCATATTGTTTTGCATAGCAAAGCCAGTCTGACTTTAGGTAGGATATCTTTGTCTTTATTGCTTGAATAAGTTCAATATTATTTAGTTGTTCAGGTTTATTCAAGGCTTTAATCGTGGCTACGCAATTGCGTACTTTACATGCAAATTTGCAAAGCTGCTCTGAGGAATCATGTACCTTGGGTAGTTCTTTGAGGGTCTTGATCTCTTCGTGTAATATTAGTTCAATTCGTCCGTAGCGCAATTCCAGGGCTTCTATTATTTCGGAAGCGGGAGCATTGACTTGAAGTTGTAACACTGTATATTCACCATCACAACATTTTTGGCCTTGTGAGAGATATAATTGCAATTTTCATTCGAAAAACATTATGTAATTTGTTTACCTAAATAATAAAATGTCAGTGTCAACATTCCTCTGAACGTTTCTTTTGTGAATAGGCAAAGGAACTCGAAGCCTTCTGCCACTTCTAAGTAATAAATATATTATGTGATGTTTTAGTTTTGTTTCAAGTTGTGATTTTTTAAGTAAGTAGCTTTTAATTAGATATTTAAACCTCTTAATAATATTACCATATTTAGAAAGACACTTAGGCGCTTCGCGGGATAGTTTCCATAGTTGAGGTAGAACATAAATTTGTGGAAGTCTATGATGTAAGATGGTCATTGTTGAGTCTGTGGGTAGAATATTATTGTGTTTTGATCATCTGTGGAGCTAGTGCAGCGGTATTGATTTAGAAGAAATATCGTCTTATCGAATAGGTGTATATCGATACTGCGTTTTTATACTTAAAAGGGTTTATTTATTAATCTTTTTCGCTTTGTTTAATTATGTCGAGTTACCTATGTTTGTTTTGGAATGGTTTAAGTTTCAAATTATTTTAGTATACTTCTTAGAGAATTAATTTAGTCTCTAGGCTTGTAGAAACCCCGCGGCGTCGCAGGGTGAATGCTGTTGGGCTTTGTGCTGGCATTAATTATAGCAGAGTAGGTCACCTTGCGGCTACCCTTCCGGGTTTAGTTCCGTGCCTCCCTTAAGGAGGTACCTTCAAGATAACTCCGCAGAGACCGGAGAACATAGTTGATCTGAAGTTTGCTATTCGGATCGGAAGAGGTAGTAGTATTTTTGATCTGTGTATCGATACTAGATACTATGGTTGTATTGAGATCCCATCTCTCGGCCCTCCGCCTTTTCCGCTTTGACGTCGTCAGGATGAGGTCGATTAAATCTGGTCTTTCCCGTTTCGTGGTGTGGAGGAGCAGCCGCTTCAAAGGAAGCGAAGGCTGAGCCAGCCCATAGTAGGCTGAGCAGATCTTCTTTATATTTTTTTTCACTAAACCCATGGAGAACATGGTAAGTTGTAATTTTCATCGCAATTTTGCTGTGGCGTAGGTCCGCCATTTTGATGACCACGTTCTAACAATTATTATTTTGTTTTAGGGTTTTTCTATTTCCCTACACTTTCCACAATTACAATAATTAAGGAGGGACTGCCGCTGTTGGCGAGTCTTCGGGCAACTATTTGTAACATCTAACCTCCGATTCATTCTCATACTTGTGATTATGTGGGCCTGAGGTAATACCTCTTATATTTTTTTAACTCCGAAATTCATTTCAAAATTATTGTTTTACACAAGCGGTAAAGTACCCCTAATGAACCTGTGGAAGGGAGCAGTCACCAGCCTTTTGCCTTTGTGGATGAAGAAGATGATTCCCCCACTAGTGTAACTTACCAAGTTATTCCCTACCTACACTTAAATGTACGATCCTTAGATTAAGCTAAGTAACTTTTTGTTATTGAATAAACCGCATGTTGTATCTAAATTGAGTATTTTATTAGATCCTTCCCACATCTGAAGTCTGCTTGCATCTGTATGGAGGCGCCCTCTAAAAATATATCCATGCACCTCTCCAGGTAGGCTCTTGTCAACAATATGAAATATCAACCCACGACCTGATGGTAGTTACAATTTTCTCTCATGCTCACCGAAAAAGGTTACAGTGGCGTACCCAACGTTAGGCCTGGAAGACTTCAGTGGGAATGATTTAATAATTTCATCTGTTAATTTAGCATAGTACTTGAAGCCAAATCTTAATTTGTGTCTTTACACTTGTTGTCACTTTTGTCTTTAATGGCATTTTATATTACTTAATGTTAATTTTGCTATAAAAAGCATTTATATTTTGTTTTAAAATATACATATCTTGCATATAATTGTAAATTAATATAACCTAAAAAAATTTTATATTATATTTAAAAGATTTATACCTCTTAAAGCTCAAATGTATGTTTACATAATTAAACTACTTTGATAACTTGTTTAAGCAATATCTAGCTTACCTAACTGTACTCTTTGAAGTCAAAAAATAAGACTTACTTACTACTTGTTCTATATCTTACTTGTACTGTATAAGATACTAACATGGATTTTGTTACTGCAGGATGTCCTGTTGAATTCTTGTTGAAAGATGAATTGTTACATGAACTTGACATAAGACATTTGCCGGCCGAACCATCTTCTTCAACCGACGAACTGAGGAAACTGCTCAGGCACACAATAAAATTGGCTCGTCGTGGCAGCCTAAAGGCCATCGATACATTCGGTGACTGTAACCAGCCTGCGGAATTGGCAATATGTACCCCGAAAGTAACCGACATTGATCAAGGTATTCAGGAGGATGTATTTTCTAACGAACGTCTATTAAAGAGGTTAGTGTCTCGCAGTAATTACTTATTGTGTCGTCTCTCAAGAATATCTGACCCTAACTCAGATATTGTTGCACTTAAGTCTACTTTGATTTCGCTGTTGATGCGACTTGAAGGTGAACAGGAGGATGTGTTTGAGGAGGCTGCATCGAAGGAGTCTGCTGATGAACCAAAAGAAAACATCAGCACACTTCTCCAGATTCCAAAAACATATAACCTCAACTCCTTGAATTTAAAGTTTACTGGTGATTCTTGTGTTAGAGTTTTTATCACTCGTTTGGAAGAACTTCGTGTGGCTAGGAAAATACCGAAGGAGATTATTTTTGATGGTTTTCCTGATATTTTAGAGGGACCTGCTTTATATTGGTATAGGGCCAATAAACTCAATTTTAAAACTTACTCGGATATAATTGAATCTCTTAGTGATGACTTTGACATTCCGGATTTAGACCATTTATTATTACAAGAGATTCGCCAAAGAACACAGGCGAAATCTGAAACTATTGTAGTGTTTTTGTCAACAATTTTAGGTATGTTTTCCCGCTTGAATAAACAAGTTTCTAATGAAGAGCAACTCGACATTATTTTGAGAAATGTACGGCCAGAATATAGTGAAAAGTTAGCCTTACATAACATTACTTCAATTCAAGAACTAAAATCTTTGTGTAAGAGAATTGAGTTAGCTAAAGTAAAAGCAGACCAATTTTGTGAACCAAAATTGAGCACTAACTCAAATGCACCTGACTTTGTTTACTCTAAGAAAGGTAATTACTTAAAATTCCAAAGACAAACCACTTCTTTCCAACCAAAACAATTAGCTTCTATGGAACCTAGCACTTCTAATGATATGAATAGTACTAGTCAAATAAATTCCAACCTTTCCAAACTTAAAAATTGTTATAGATGTGGTATGAACAACCATGAGACTCGTTATTGCCGTAAGTCCCGCGAAATAGTCTGTTTTAAGTGTGGAAATAAGGGAGTTAGAACTCCAGAGTGTCCTAGTTGCTCTCCATCAAAAAACTAATTAACTCAGTCTTTTCTAGTTCCCATAGGGCCAATGTTTCAAACTTTAATACAGAGAAGACTTACTTTGAACCTCCTTCAGAGGATTTGCGGCCTTACTTATCTGTGGATGTCTTAGGTCTTAGAGTGAAAGGTTTACTTGACTGCGGAGCCTCTTGTTCTGTCCTAGGCAATCATTGCCACACTTTGTTTCAGGAGGTAGGTATTCCTATACACAGACTAAGCAAACCAATGCAATTAAGTGTAGCTAGTGGCCAAGAACTGTTGTGTACTGAATATATGATGTTGCCTATCACTTACAAAAACCAACTTGAAATTTTACAATTTATTATTCAACCTAAGATTGAAATTCCTATACATTTTGGATTAAATTTTTGGAAAGCCTTTAATTTAATGCCTGACATATTTAATGATACATCAAACTTGGAGAGCGTTAATAGTGTCAATGCCTTGCCTAGTAAAAATGGTTTAAACAATTATGATTCCCTAACCTCTTCACAAAAGGCACAATTAGAGAAAATTAAAATCTTATTTGATAGCATAAATACTGAAAAGGTAGGTTTGGGTGAGACCAATCTTTTAGAACATGAGATCAACACCGGTGAAGCTAAACCAATAAAACAAAGATATTACCGTCTTAGCCCTGATAAACAAACTGCTTTAGAAAAAGAACTTGACCGAATGTTATCACTCGGTATAGTAGAACCGTCCTTTTCACCATGGAACTCACCTGTGGTTATGGTACCTAAGGCCAGTGGTGAACTTAGACTTTGCCTGGACAGTAGGAAGTTGAATTCTGTTTCAAAAACAGATGCTTATCCTCTTCCATATGTAAGTCACATACTGGACAACCTTAGAGATGCTAAATACCTCTCATCTCTTGATCTCAGTGCCGCATACCACCAAGTCCGGCTCACAAAATCATCGAAAGAGAAAACAGCATTCACCGTGCCAGGCAGAGGCCTATTTCATTATGTAAGAATGTGCTTTGGACTTGTTGGAGCATCAGCGACTATGCAGCGCTTGATGGATAGTCTATTTTCTGCTAAATTTAACAATAAAGTCTTTTGTTTTGTCGATGACATTGTAATTTGTAGTAATAACTCATTCCAGGAGCACCTTGATTTATTAAAAGAAGTTTATGAAATATTAAAATCTGCAAATTTAACAATTAATATGAAAAAGTCTATATTTTGTAAAAGTGAACTAAAATACTTAGGTTATGTTGTTGACCAGTATGGACTAAGGACTGACCCCTCTAAGGTGGATGTTATCTTGAACTTTCCTATACCAAAAAATGCTAAAGATATAAAAAGATTTTTAGGAATGGCTGGGTGGTATCGTAGATTCATTAAAGATTTTTCAAAAATTTCACGACCTTTGTCTCGTTTAACAAGTAAAAAAGTATCTTTCTCATGGTCCGATGAGGCCAACAATTCTTTTAACTTACTTAAGACAGCCTTAGTATCTGCACCCATATTGAAGTGCCCTGATTATAATCAACCTTTTAGTATACATACAGATGCCTCCTCATATGCCATAGGCGCTGTTCTCACACAAAAATTTGATGATGTAGACCACCCCATAGCTTATTGTAGTCGCACTTTAAATGCTCAGGAGGTTAACTATTCAGCCACTGAGAGAGAACTATTAGCTATTTTGTATGCTTTGGAACAATACCGCATTTATGTAGAAGGTAGAAAATGTTACATTATCACTGACCATGCATCACTGCTTTGGTTTTCAAAACTTAAGAATCCAACTGGTAGATTAAATAGATGGGCCTGTAGACTTAGTCAGTTTGATTTTGAAATTATTCATAAAAAAGGCAAAGAACATGTTGTACCTGATGTCTTGTCTAGGATTAAAATTGATTCCATAAGTGATATCTCTTCTACTCAAGATGTGTGGTATAAAAATCTTTTTCAAAAATGTTTCCAAAGACCATCTTTGTGTCCTAACTACAAAATAGAAAATAATAAATTGTTTAGATTAACTAAGAATAAATATAAAACTACTTCGCAATTTAACTGGAAGTTAGTAGTACCCTTAGAAATGCGCTTGGAAATCTTATCCAAATTTCATGACAGCCCTACAGCTAGTCATTTTGGTGTAGCAAAAACACACAGGCGAGTTTCAGACTTATACTATTGGCCTGGATTATTTTTAGACGTGAAAAAATATGTTTCTGCCTGTGAAATATGTAACAGCTATAAGCCACTTAATGTAAAACCATCTGGACTAATGGGTAACCCCAAACAAATCACTAAACCAGGTGAAGCTATTTCATGTGACATACTGGGACCTTTTCCCCCATCTTACTCACAAAACCGCTTCTTGTTTGTGTGTTGTGATTATTTTAGTAAATATGTAACTATGTTTCCTTTAAGAACAGTAACTGCAAAAAACATAGTAAAATGTATGGAGAAGGGAATATTTCTCATACATGGAGTGCCTAAATACATATATGTTGATAATGGGCCCCAATTTATTTCAAAAGAATTTAGAGAATTAATAAGTAAGTATCAGATTCCTCACTTGTTTTACAATCCAGTTTACCATCCCCAAACTAACCAAACTGAAAGAGTGAACCGAGAAATAGTCAGGTCACTTGCTTCCTATGTGCGTTCTGATCATAGAAATTGGGATAAGAACGTAGCTGAGGTGCAATGTGCTCTGAACACTGTCGTTCATGATGGGACCAAATATACCCCTTTCTTTCTAACATTTGGTAGGGAGATGATTCTTGATGGATCATACTACAACCTTGATCACCCTGTGGGTCATAGTGAGATCTCCGTAGATAATACTTACTCATTTTCTAATACTTTGAAAGATTTAAAATTAATTTTTGAAAAAGTAAAATCAAATCTTACAAAGTCTCATGTCAAAAATGCCCGTTACTACAATTTGAGGCGAAGGCATGTAGAGTTGCAAGTTGGACAAATAGTATATAAAAGATGTTATCCGCTCTCTAATGCTGGTAAACATTTCTCTGCTAAACTTGCACCAAAATTTGAAAAATGTATAATACATGAAAAACACTCTCCTAGGGTGTTTACTTTGAAATCTTTGAATGGCAAACTCCTTGGTCGCTGGCATATTAAAGACATAGTCAGGCCAGGCGAAATGCCCGATGCTAATTAACACTATTTTTTTTTCTGTAATAGCTCCACTTAATGTGTTGACTGATAAGTGATACTTTGTATTTCACTCTATTTACCTAGAGAAAATTTCACACTTTCACTTAATTATTTTATAAACGAAGTTTTCTTTGTAAAAGTCTTAACACATTACAAGTAATACTTGTGGAAGTATGGAAACTTTAACAAAGAGTTTCTACTAACAGCTAGTGAGGTTATTTGTGTTAATTACTTGCTCTAATTTTTTTATTTTATTCCAAAAAATGATAACTTATTAACAATATAATATTGCCTTTTACATGTTAATCATTCTTGAATTTCATTAACTTTGTCTCATTATTATAAGTTTTTAGACCTACATTCTTAGTACATGGTATGAAACATTGAGTACAAATAGGTGGGAATACAAGGCCTTGACCTTGTGTTGTCTATCAGCTGTTTTGAACAGTGACCTATATAGTTTGAGTGCATTGAACTCCATTGCCTCGGTTCTCTTGTTTGTTGATAAGAGTAATTGATGGTTTAGTTGAAACGAACATTGACCTTTGCACTCATGAATGGCTTATTTTTCGTTGTTTTTACAGCGAATTATTTTGTTTAAAAATTTTAAATTTTTAAACAAAATAATTCTTTACCACGTTAACCGATACTGTAACACTGTATATTCACCATCACAACATTTTTGGCCTTGTGAGAGATATAATTGCAATTTTCATTCGAAAAACATTATGTAATTTGTTTACCTAAATAATAAAATGTCAGTGTCAACATTCCTCTGAACGTTTCTTTTGTGAATAGGCAAAGGAACTCGAAGCCTTCTGCCACTTCTAAGTAATAAATATATTATGTGATGTTTTAGTTTTGTTTCAAGTTGTGATTTTTTAAGTAAGTAGCTTTTAATTAGATATTTAAACCTCTTAATAATATTACCATATTTAGAAAGACACTTAGGCGCTTCGCGGGATAGTTTCCATAGTTGAGGTAGAACATAAATTTGTGGAAGTCTATGATGTAAGATGGTCATTGTTGAGTCTGTGGGTAGAATATTATTGTGTTTTGATCATCTGTGGAGCTAGTGCAGCGGTATTGATTTAGAAGAAATATCGTCTTATCGAATAGGTGTATATCGATACTGCGTTTTTATACTTAAAAGGGTTTATTTATTAATCTTTTTCGCTTTGTTTAATTATGTCGAGTTACCTATGTTTGTTTTGGAATGGTTTAAGTTTCAAATTATTTTAGTATACTTCTTAGAGAATTAATTTAGTCTCTAGGCTTGTAGAAACCCCGCGGCGTCGCAGGGTGAATGCTGTTGGGCTTTGTGCTGGCATTAATTATAGCAGAGTAGGTCACCTTGCGGCTACCCTTCCGGGTTTAGTTCCGTGCCTCCCTTAAGGAGGTACCTTCAAGATAACTCCGCAGAGACCGGAGAACATAGTTGATCTGAAGTTTGCTATTCGGATCGGAAGAGGTAGTAGTATTTTTGATCTGTGTATCGATACTAGATACTATGGTTGTATTGAGATCCCATCTCTCGGCCCTCCGCCTTTTCCGCTTTGACGTCGTCAGGATGAGGTCGATTAAATCTGGTCTTTCCCGTTTCGTGGTGTGGAGGAGCAGCCGCTTCAAAGGAAGCGAAGGCTGAGCCAGCCCATAGTAGGCTGAGCAGATCTTCTTTATATTTTTTTTCACTAAACCCATGGAGAACATGGTAAGTTGTAATTTTCATCGCAATTTTGCTGTGGCGTAGGTCCGCCATTTTGATGACCACGTTCTAACAATTATTATTTTGTTTTAGGGTTTTTCTATTTCCCTACACTTTCCACAATTACAATAATTAAGGAGGGACTGCCGCTGTTGGCGAGTCTTCGGGCAACTATTTGTAACATCTAACCTCCGATTCATTCTCATACTTGTGATTATGTGGGCCTGAGGTAATACCTCTTATATTTTTTTAACTCCGAAATTCATTTCAAAATTATTGTTTTACACAAGCGGTAAAGTACCCCTAATGAACCTGTGGAAGGGAGCAGTCACCAGCCTTTTGCCTTTGTGGATGAAGAAGATGATTCCCCCACTAGTGTAACTTACCAAGTTATTCCCTACCTACACTTAAATGTACGATCCTTAGATTAAGCTAAGTAACTTTTTGTTATTGAATAAACCGCATGTTGTATCTAAATTGAGTATTTTATTAGATCCTTCCCACATCTGAAGTCTGCTTGCATCTGTATGGAGGCGCCCTCTAAAAATATATCCATGCACCTCTCCAGGTAGGCTCTTGTCAACAATATGAAATATCAACCCACGACCTGATGGTAGTTACAATTTTCTCTCATGCTCACCGAAAAAGGTTACAAAGTAATGACGCGACGGTTTCTCGAGCATCACCTCTAAGGCAGCGTTGAAGGCGTGTGAAGTTGTCCTCATCATCACTACTAACGTGACGGTTACATCTGTCATAAGCTGATTTGAAAAGTAACCATTCATTCACATGGCCGCTAAAAATCGGAAGATCTTTAGACGGTCTGTTCATTTCTTTTAATTGTCTGGCCAGCATTTTAATATCGGATTCACTATTTTTCTTTTCATGATGACAATTATTTGGGTATTCCTTATCTTGACAATACTTTTCACCTCCACTTTTATGTTGCTGACTGTACACCCAATTTTCCGTTCTTTGTTCTTTCAGCGATGAATGATGTGACTCCGCGATTGAATTTTCATCACGCGCACTCAATTCTGCGATTTCTAATTCAAGTTCTTTTTCAATAATTACTTTTTGCAATTCGGCAATTTTCTTCGCGGCAGTGAGTTCTGCTTTCTTTCTAGCGACAACACTGGCGGCGGATCGTAAGCTCTTGCCGCTGTGACTAGTTGTTTTATCTCCATCGTCTTGGTTCGTTTCGGTTTTACGGTTCGTTGCAACTCGAACAGTTCCGTTCAGTTCTTTTGTCCTTGTTTGCAAACGAGTCTCGGGGCGCGACATTATCGGAACCAAATGTTGGTGTCTAGTGGTTATCTTTTCAGTTCACAGTAAAAATACTTTCGTTTAAAGAATATAACATTTTATTTCACAAGTTCAATCGAATAACAAACAAAAACATGTCGCTAGGCAACCGTAAGACTCGACGGCCTCAAAAAGGCAAACGACTAAAGAGGGTCGGCCGTCCGCAACAGATGATAAAAGCTCCTATATTAGTGATGTTTGCATCGGTGTACCACAAGGTTCTATACTAGGTCCAGTGTTGTTCTTGATATACGTCAATGACTTGGTAAATGCTCTGCCAGACTGGGCATATGTAAGTCTATTCGCAGATGATACACATGTAGGTTGTAAAGATAATAAAATAGAAAATTTAGAAAAGAAATTTAATAACGCTATTACTATTCTTAAAAACTGGTTTAATGCTAATGGCATCATACTAAATGCTGACAAAAGTGTAGTTATGGAATATCGACTAAAAAAAGATGACAAGAATATTAAAACCACAGACACAATTTTCCTAGGCTATAATATAGACTATACCATAACTCACTCAACACATATTGAAAAATTATGCAAAAAAATGGCCAGTGCAAACTATGCACTCCTGAAATTAAGACCACTTATCGACAAAAAAACTCTTATCACAGTTTACTATGCATACATCCATTCCCTTGTAAGATACGCCATCACAATATGGGGCAACGCGACAGATATTACATGCATTTTGAGGCAACAAAAAAGAGCTATAAGAATAATTAATTTTCTAAAGAAACGGTCCTCGGCTACAGAATATTTTAAGAAAAATAAAATAATGACTGTAGTATCGCTATACATATTTAACAGTCTTATAGAAATACACGAACAACGGCATAATATATTAAAAAGAGGTGACTTGCATACCCACAGCCTACGAAATAATAATAAATTGCTACAGCCAAGAACTAGATTAGCCAAAGTCCGGAAACAAGGCATTTATGACAAAATTGCCATGTATAATAAATTGCCACCAGTAGTAACAAAACTTGATGATCCTTCATTCAAAAAAACATTAAAATGTTTTCTCGTGGAAAATCCTATGTACTCACTGAATGAATTTATGACCCTTCGATTGACTGAGCGTTTGTTTTTACCTGTTGATGAATAATTTTTTATGTACGAATTTGCCAAATTATTTTGTTTATTGATTATTTATTGTTTTACTGTATGGATATGACATTTTTTTTTATTGTATTTAATGACATGAAATGTTGTGGTGTAAATTTAGAAGACTAGATTTAGCTTATATTAATCTGTAACTACTGACTTGCCTATGTGACACAAATGTTACTCTCGGCCAATTCAAAATAAACAAATAAACAAAAGCAGAAATCTAGTCCTACTATCCTACTAATATTATAAATGTGAAAGTGTGGATGTTTGGATGTTTAGATGTTTGGATGTTTGTTACTCAATCACGCAAAAACGGCTGAACGGATTTGCATGAAATTTGGCATGCATGTAGCCTTTGACATGGAAAAGAACATAGGCTACCTTTTATCCCGATTCCTTAAATAGTTCCGGATCCCTCCGGAACTTTCCCAAGTTGAAAATTGTTTACGAGCTAAGCCGCGGGTAGACAGCTTTGAAATTTGGTATGCATGTCACCTATGCTATGGAAAAGAACATGTTCTTAATGATCTCTCAAATAGTTCCCGTGGGAAGATTAAAAATTGTTAACGAGCGAAGCTTTAGATCCAATTCTGAAGTCCACGCAGACGAAGTCGCGGGCAGAAGCTAGTAGACTATAAATGTAAGAAAGGGTATTGGCGGGCTACATTAATGGGTTAGGATAAGCCCGTTTTCCACCAAAGCGGAGCAGAGCAGGGATGTGCAGAGACGAGTGTCAAGCGGGGAGGTGAGAGGAATCGAGCGAAGATGTGAGCAGTACAGAACTGACGAGTTTTGTGTACAAGAGGACAGTTTAGTGGAGTCAGTTACGTCCGAAACAAACACACGGACGCTAATAAATTTGTATTTAAATTTACTTAACGAAATTGAATTAGAGGCTGAAGCAGTTTCTCTACGCGAAACTATATAAAAAATAACGTAATGCCACCTACAATTATGCCTCCTAAATTTGTACGACTCAGTTTGAATCCATATTTCTAGTTATATTTTTATTCAAAGTTGGAATATTTGTTTTTTCTATGATCATATAAGTCATCAAAGTGAAGTTTCATTTATACCATCCTATTTTTCCGACAATAACATTGAGTTTTGGAATGCACCCGAACACAAGTTAGACTCCTTTTTATATAATAAGAATGGATAAGGATCGTAAGACTAAACCGTTTTCTTATTATTTTTGTCAAACGCAAAAGCGAAATTTCACACAGTCGTTACAATAGGCGCTGAGATCATCCGCCGTTATTTCGAGACTAAAGAGTTCTTAAGTAGGCTACAATAGTAAAATTAAATATTACAGCAGCGAGTGCTATAACGCTTTAGTGGTTTGAATTACGACACTGTTTTAGTGAACTATTTCTGAGACTTCTTATTATGCAGAAATTCTGGTAATCTTGTAGGAGCTTATAGGTGCTTAGGTGCGCATTTCATTCTATGGAGTAAATTATTTTTTTAAATTGTTGATTTATTGTCTTGCCACAACTACGAAATGCACGTAGATACTGGCGTCCAATAGGGTGTATGGTGCCTGAGTCTAGTTTTAAGTTTTAGCATTATTAGCAACAATGTTTATAGCATTGTTGTGTTCCGGCAATAAGAGGTGAGATAGCCAGTTCCTCAGTTGTTGAGAAGTCCAGGTGAAGCTCGCTTCCATCTTCGGCCGATAGACGATAGAGTGACGATAAGTCACTTACCATCAGAAGAGGTGTAGGCCAAGAGCTTCCCTGTCATCATTAAAAAAAATGTTCGCAGGCCAATTGTTTCGTTTTCGTCCATATGCGTCAAGTGAGGAGTCAGCTAATAAGATGCATACATGAAAGAAAAAAAAACAGCGAAGCTTTTACTTATATAATGCAAAATTAGCCCTCTCAAAAACATCAACTTTCAGAGAGAAATTTTGTGATCTCTGTCAATTTATCGCTAACGGACCGCCACAGAAATAACCATTACCCACCAAAGCTTTAAACGAATGAAGGCATAATATTAATGAGCTCGTGAAGAATTTTCCATGGAGCACTTTAATCCATTAGGATCTTTCGTGCCTCGCTAACCCCTTGCTCCATAATCCTTATCATCTTAATATAGCGGCGCTTTAATCCGCTTATTTCCTCAAGCTTACTATACACCTTTGTATATGTATGTATGCATATCTAAATATAATGTCAATTTGAGGGCGTGTTTTGTAAAAGATACTCTAAATGTATTTTTATTTATTTTGTTACCTATTGTAAACAAAACAACAAACTTTACTAAAATTAAATACAGATATATTGAGATATTATGTAGGTTTTACATATTTCCGAAGAAATTTGGCACTGAAATTACTGGGTGCCGTGACTTTACATCTGATGTCACAAGTTGGCAACGTACACTGTGGTTCTTGTGCGGGTTGCAGTTTTGCTGCGAATCTCACAGGAGCTACATGTATTAGGTGACTGTTACTAAGTAATTACCATCAGTAGGCAGTTTGCATGTTTGTCAACTTAGTTGCAATAAAAAAATCTCAATAAATGAAAAAAATTACAAAAAAAATCTGGAAATGGCCACCCTTATCACCTCGGGGTATAAAAAATAACCTACGACCAATTCTCAGACCTACATATACAAAAAAATCATAAAAATCAACCATACCGTTCCGTAGGAGTTCGGTAACAAACACTGTGACACGAGAATTTTATTATATTAGATTAGACATGATATGGCATCCGGGCGTTTTGTATAGATTTATGTTAATGTCAAAAAAACTTTAAATTATATAATATACACGGTGTTTCATAATAACCAATAAATAATCAATTCCTTATCTAAAACTAATTATTAAAATGTGTTTACACTTAATGTCATTCAACCCAAAATTTTCATGTATATCACATAGTATCATCATCATGTCTATGATTTACATGAAAATTTTGGGTTGAATGACATTACGGGTAAACTCAATTTAATAATTAGCTTTCGATAAAGAATTGATTATATATTGGTTATTATGAAACACCGTGTATACATTACATAAATACATAATTATAAACTACATAAAGCAATAATACCTACTCTTTATACGAGTATTATTCAGACATTAGATACACGAATTAAGATGATTTGGGTTCGCCGATGTTGTGCGGGATAGAATTCCACAACCTTGTTGCTTGAACAGTAAAGGAATTAGAGTTGACTTGCGTTGAATGGGGAAGGGATAGAGAGTTTTTAACATGGGTTCTACAAAAAGAGTCAGGGGGGTGAATGAAGGCGAACCGCTCACGCAAATAGGAAGGACAGGATGGCTTGTGCAGAATATTAAACAGGAGACAAAGGATATGAGTGTTCCTACGAAGTCTTATTGCGGAATTGTGAAACACGGTCAAACTTTGACCGTGTCCAAAAATGAAAGAAATGAGCAGATTTGGTATGCGCTTAAATTGATTCAATAACTCCCCTTTGGCATCCAAATAATATAGATATTAGCATAATCTAACAGTGGGTGCAAAAGACTTTGAGCTAATACTATCCTTGTCTTGAATTGTAAAAAGGCTTGTGAAAATTTAAAAGAGTGGAGTGAATAAATGAATGAGTAAATTAATAAATGAAACTTTAATTGCATAAATATGGTTACAATAAGATGTTATATATAAAAAAAACCGGTCAAGTGCGAGTCGGACTCGCCCATGAAGGATTCCGTACGATTTATGAAAAACCTACGTACTAGATCTCGTTCAAACCAATTTTCGGTGGAAGTTTGCATGGTAATGTACATTATATATTTTTTTAGTTTTATCATTCTCTTATTTTAGAAGTTACAGGGGGATTTACAGGGCACACATTTTACCACTTTGGACGTGTCTCTCGCGCAAATTATTCAGTTTAGAAAAAAATTATATTAGAAACCTCAATATGATTTTTGAAGACCTATCCATAGATACCCCACAGGTATGGGTTTGATGAAAAAAAAAAATTGAGTTTCAGTTCTATGTATGGGGAACCCCCAAAATTTATTGCTTTTTTCTATTTTTGTGTGAAAATCTTAATGCGGTTCATAGAATACATCTACTTACCAAGTTTCAACAGTGTAGTTGTGACATAGAAAGTGGCTGTGACATACGGACGGACAGACAGACATGACGAATTCCGTTTTTTGCCATTTGGCTACGAAACCCTAAAAACCATCATAATTCGTCTGACTTGGTCAACGTGCAAATATTAAGAGGAATGTGAAGTGCCAATTCATGGCTCGAGTATGCACTTTCAAAAATGAAGTTTGTTGCACACCGCTTAGAGTTGAAAGTCCGAGGCAAGTGCCTACATTTCTTATTGAAATATTGTATCGGGCGATAACTGTTTTACCCCGCTAAACCTTTACGAAATTAGACACTTTTGACCTCGTTAGATTCAGTAGGTATACCTTAATCTATGTTGGTACGTTTTGCTTTTTTTGTAGTTCAGTATAATTTAGTCAAAAAAGATAAAAATGCTCGAGGTAGTTTTTAAGTCTAAAATATGGATATTTAGATGCCAATAATTTATATTCTGAGCAATATTACTTCAAAATCAAAACGTACAAACCTAGATCTTCATTATATCTATAGCACTTCCAAAAATTATGAAAATCGAACTATGTTCAGAGGGAGAAAATCGTTATCGCTTTTTGTATGAAAATTTGCAGCTTCACAATCCTCTTAACAGAAATCGGCAATAATGATGCATTCTGTTGTTGATTCAACTCTTTGACATGATTATGCCAGGATAAGTTGAAATTAATGTATATTAGTGACATGGACTTAATACTATTAATAAATCCATGATTAGTGATTAGATGATGACATGCAGTATATTTTTGTAAAATTAGATTTAAAATGTTTAACATTTTGTTATTCAAGCCAACAACAAGGGTGAGGTTAATAAAACAGTTTTAAAATTTATAAAAACATAAATGTTAAAACGATGCGATTCGCAAACTATTTTTTATATTCTATAAAAATCCGTGAAAGTGATCAGAAAATATTCGAGTGGTAAAATTAGATTTAGGTATTCGTAACCATATGAAACTACTCGATCGATAAATTTTGTTTTAACACAAATAGTTTCATCAGTTATTTCAACATCAAAGTGTTTGCAATTTCGCGAGCCTGATCTTGATATTTATATCGCAATGAGTAAAGCTACATTGAGCGAAGTCAGTGTAAGTGATGTCCAATTGTAAAGAGTTCACGGTATTATATTCCTCTTGGAACTTAAATGACATTGGGAATATAGCCTAGCCTGTGGGGATTTTCACGAACTCGAAACATACCAATACGGCCCATCTCAACAAAGACTAGGTATAAGCCATCTGCGCAGGTGATATTATAGTGCACGAGTGACTGCGCAAATGCAAGTGCATTGTCTGTTCTTTCACTCACCTAGTCCGATGGGACGGTTAGCTGCATTGATTTACTACCAAACGTAGATAGAGCACTTCATACAAAAACGCGCTTGAAATCTGTCACCTAATCGACTATACATTTGTACGCTGTTAAATAGGTAGTTGAATATGCACACCCGAATTAAAATGACCATAAAGAAAGTACCGTATTTATCGAATTCAACCTTATTATTTATTATTACGGCAACTATTTGAAGTACAACCGTATGCAGTTACATCATTTCATACCTAGTCACATTAAATTTGACGTTTTAGTAATTGCTACAACAAAATATCAACTTTATATTCTCAAACATAATGCTCAAAATTGCTTATCGCGTTGTTGCTCCAACGCATGGAAAAGAACTGCACGAGGCCCGATTGGGCAGTTCTTTACCGGCCCACTTTTCGAACGTTCATGCGTTATCTACGTTTGGTAGTAAATCAATGGTTAGCTGACATGACCGGGGCGAGATCAAGGGCTCTATTTTTGAATCATTCGTCTGGCATCGAACGCTTTTCAAGCGTCATTTTTGTTTCTCTTGCGATAAAAATCAATAGAACATTACGACGAAGATCAACATTGTTTTGATTTTCGTCGAAAACAAAATGGAAATAAGTAGAAATCGAACACTGACGAGCGCTCGATGCCGGAAGAATGATTCAAAATAGGGCCCCAGGCAAAGGACCCACTGTTTAACGTGCCTTCCGATGCACGGAGGAGCTCGAGATGTTTCGTATTTTGGCTACCTATCTTAGAACTAACTACTGCCAAAGTCGCTTGACCTTAGCAATCGTTCGTTGAGCGTACGCGCCAATGCGCCACCAAGCTCCTCCAATACGGGTATCCTACCTCTAACATACCTATTTCTACTGCTTTACGGCAGAAATAGGTATGATAAAGTAGGTCCCCGCGCTCAAACTCTAGGGAATTGCCAAACAAATAACGATGGGTTCCATCGTGTGTGTTTAAGTCGCTTCGATTTACCTAAACAACTCCCAATGTAGCAGAGTCCATTATCAAGGGGCAAGCTTGCGTCGAGCCTCGCCGATTCGTGACCAGAATCTGTAGACCTAATCCCCTTACTATTTGTCATGTTTCCAGGTCACAGCGCAAGTGCCCGTTTATTATGTTGTCTGACTTGTTTGCTTCGCCTATTTACTTTGTCGAACCAATTGCGAGGGCTATCCCTTTGCGGCAACTCGCTTTTGAAGAAACTGCTGATATAAGTAATTGATCGCTGTTGTTACCGATTAACGCTTCAGGCTTTTTCCTGTGTTGGATGAGCTATTTTATTTCTCACTAAACTCATTATATTATCGACTTTTATTAGTATTATGACAGCTATGAAGGGTAAATTTTGAGGTACCGGCAACCTCGCTGGATAAGATTGCTAACATCATTAACTACAACGTTTGTTTTACGAGTTTTACGATAACTCAATATGAACAAAAATCCATTTTTAAGTTTTTATTGCACTGTCGTGACATTGAGAAGTCTATGTTTCATTTATAAACGACGACGGAAGACAACGCTACGCTTGCGCGCTGTGCGCGTAGAGTTACAAACATTCTAGAGGTATATTAGATGAATATTACACAATTTTATTCGAAACTCTTGATACCTATATGCGGTAGCTTATCAATAGCTTTAAGACATTATAAGCCGGTGTTAATTTTATTTTAAGAAGCTGTTAGCTATCCCAAAATGTAAAAATAAAAATAAATAAATATTTTTTTTTGTATGAAAGTAAAATCTAACGAATTATCAAAAGTCGTAGAACTAACGTTGTAGGTAATGATGCTAGCTATCTAATCCTGTGAGGTTGCCGGTACCTCAAAATTAACCCTGTATATTGGAATGCTCATATTCTGCCCTTATTATATACAACCCTTTTTAACCTTGTCGCCCCTCCCTACCTTTAGAAATTGTTTACATTTCTTAGTAACACTTACTCGCGACCTCGCGAGCGTTTAGATCCGAGGGGAAATTCCAAAGCACTCGACTAATTTCAAGTATAAGTCTTGCTGTCCAAACAGCGTGCTCATGGAATGACTTACCTATTGCTGTCAGGCACGCGGGGTCACTAATCACTAAATATCTTCAAAAGATCACTTACTGACTATTATTATCTGTCACTGTAATTTTATGACAATCTGTATGATTGTTATATCTCTCTCTCTCTGTGTGTGTGTGTGTGTGTGTATACATGTTTGCGTTTAATGTAAGCGTGGAAGTATTTTACAGTATGTGTTATACTTATTTATATTTAATGTTGTACATTACTCACTTCCCTAATTATTCTTTTCCGCAAATGGTATCCATCGTAAGGTACCCTGGAAAAAATCGCTCATTGCGATAAGGCCGCCCATTGCACGTTGTTGTTATAAAATAGTTTAGTCAATTTTATTTTGTGATGTACAATAAAGAGTTTATCTCTCTATTTATCTAGCTATGATGGTTGTACTTAAAGATCATACGTTACATTGGTGAGTGGTGGCCAACCAGATGTACGTGAAAAAAAATAGGATTAGTCTTTGCCCGTAGTGCTACCAGTAGTACCAACGGTAGTACCAGTAGTACCAACGGTAGTACCACGGGCACAGAATATTAATAGTCCACGGTTAAGCACTGGATAGTTGATTAGTTGAGTCGTTGTCCTACAACCAAGACCTAAAGACCTCGTGTTTTGGGTTAGGCCTATATTATTCGAAACCTCCATAATCAACGTTTACATTAATCTTTTGAGGGTTTACGTCCCTTAAAAAGGAAAATAGGAACCCTTATAGAATCACTTCGGTGTCTGTCTGTCAAGACCCTTTTCTCGGGAACGCGTAGACATATAAACTGAAATGTTAGGAAAAAAATCTGAAAACCGTAAATGACTGTGTTGGTATATATACATATATATAGCTAGGAACTTAGGTATATGAGATATGATATGGATAAGTTTTTACGGAAGCCTCGGTGATGATATTAACACAAAATTCATCACATTTCATAAAACCTTGCCATCTAAACCACACATAGTGCCATCCGTGGGAGTCCATCAGTCTAATTGCAACTTTAACAGTAATCAACACATATGTATGTGTGATAGCATTGACCAAATGAATAGTTAAATATCTCGGTGTTATTATTGACCAAAACCTTAACTTCCATCAGCTCATCATGGTACTCGCAAGTCGAGTTCGCAAGATAATTAATAAAATGCGACTCCTTCACGATTCCGCCTCTCCTCCAGTTCTCCAAATGGTCTACTCCGGGCTGTGTCAATCTGTGACAACCTACTGCATTTCACATAAAACCTGAATGCTAAGAATTGAGCGAGTTTAAAGAGCTGTGCTGTATTACCCTCGTCGCTACCCGACACATCTAGTCTACCAAGAGAGTGAACTCCTAAGCGTTTCCAAACTGTTTGTTCTCAAAGCTGTTTGTGCTATCTAGGTACTCACAAGTTGATAATCCTCTCAAATAATTACAAAGAGCTACTTAAGAAACGTGTCTTCAGTATTGATGTTCCTCGAGCCCTTACCTCCTTTGCTATAAGGCACAGTGACTTCTTGTTTCCCTTTGTATATAACAAGGTTGTTGCCAAATGTCACATCGAGACACTTTCTGTAACCAAGGCGAAACAGATGTTAACGTCATCGCTTCAAGAACCCGGAAACAGAATCCCTTTTAATATAATATCCTAAAATAAACCTTTACATACCCACACCACACACACATGCACACCTGTGAGCTAGTATTTGCTTTTTTTCTAAAGCTTTATTATCATTATTGTGTCATTGCCTTAACTTTTGACTTTTTGCTTTTTAATCAGATTTTGATTGTCCTCTAAAAAAACTTATTCATACCATTTTAAACCATTGTTTTTGTGCAACAACACTGTAATTCTTTTTTTGTGCAAATCTTATGCTCTAGTCCCTGAAATACAGGACAACCTAGTTTGGAGACTATCTGTAAATCCGTATGTTGTGTAACCCTCTTTTGGACATAAAATAATTATTATTGTTATGAACTTTTCTTTTTATTTCAGTGATGTTACTCTCTGGTATTTAATGAGACTCGCGGGCCTAAGCCAAGTGAGAATCATTTATTGGGTAGGGGAATTATTATTATTAATTATTACAATATACAGAGTGGCACATCTAAATCGGTCAGTATGGGCAAGTCTCTTACTATAAGACATACAAGATCTGTTTTAGGAACCATGTCATCGATATAAGTGGCAAGAAAATATGCGCATACATCGATTAAAAAAACATGTACAGTAAGCTCCCATTCAAGCTATACATTTACACTACGAAAACCGCCACTATTACTCGAGCGACATAAGAACGGTCAAAATGTCAAACAGTATAGCTTGATAAGGAGCTTACTGTACTCTGTTTGAGAATCGAACCCGGTTATATTGAAAAATAAAACTTTCATTATTTCTATTTGGATATCTATTGTGTAGGTAGGTCAGAAGCAGTAAATGTTACTACGAAACATGATAATAGGTACCTAAAATGATTTTTTTATTAAATTTATAAATTTTATTTCATATCAAATAACGCAAATAAATCAATTAACATTATAAAATTTTAATGCAAATTCTCCACCTATAGACACCTAAAGGAGTTGAATATCGCATTGAAAAAAATGATCGACATTTCGACCATCTAACTAAATCTAATTATAGGACATGAAATACAAATAAATAAAATATTTATTTTAGATATCATGTTTCATTACTACTTATGACCTACAGTACACAATCGATATCCAAATAGAAATAATGTAAGTTTTATTTTTCTCATCTAAATGTACCACCGTCTTACTAAAGTGCAAAAAAGAATTTCAAGTGTTTCAGTTTTTTCATCCTTAAAATTCCTGTAGTTCCGGAACAAAATTTTCTGAATTTTGTCAATTTGTTTTTCGACTTGTTTAATCATGAGCAATAACAATTATAATGCATAAATAAATGGCACTGTTTGCTAGCAACTGATACCTATTTTATATTAAAATACTATTAAGTAAATGAAATAGCGAGGAAGGAAACCCGGAGGGAGACTCTGTACCAGGGTCGTGTGCTTGGGTACCTCCGTCTTACCTATTTCTGCCGCAAAGCAGCAGTGCTTGCATTGCTGTGTTCCGGTTTGAAGGGTAAGATATGGCATTGAAATTACTGGGTACCGTGACTTTACATCCTAGGTCACAAGTTGGCAACGTACACTGTGGTTCTTGTGGGGGTTGCAGTTTTGCTGCGAATCTCACAGGTGCCACATGTACTATAGGTGACTGTTACCACTTACCATCAGGTGGACAGTTTGCTTGTTTGCCGACATACTGCAATAAAAAAAATACATTGTCGCCAATGTCATTGTGTATGAAAGGTATTGGAAAACGTACTCGGATCAGGACATTTCCTTTTTATATCCCTTGCTTTATAACCGTTTTAAGAATCTACTTACAAGTAAGTACTGTTCGTATTAAAGTCATTTCGGATTATTCGGAGGAGCACGTTCTATTGCTATTTTATTACTCATAGCATATTTTTACTTTGTCGTGGTGCGGAAGAAATGTGAAGCTGTATTCCAAAGTTATCGTATTTCTCTCGCATGACAGCAAAAGGTGTATGGGATTTCCAATACCCATGTTACCGCTCATTGGCATCTAGGCTGCTAAGCATGGAAGAATCATCCTCCACCAACTCGCTCGTGGTTAGGGAGATGGTCCAAGCTTTCTTCCGTTCTTGTCAAAGGTTACTTATACCCAGCAGTATGCGTTGTTATAGCATTAATTACCCACCCCACGTCTCCGTCACCCTCTCAGCATTCCTTCGGCGTCTTCGCTCGGGTATACCTATAATAATAATAATAAATTCTTTATTTGTAAATCAACGTCGTACAGTGATACAGTGATTGGGACCACCCAGTAGACAAAATAATTGTGCCTGTGTTAGGTGGACCCGTTCTTCCATAGCTAGTATTATTCTAAATCTATTTATTATATAATAATTTTATTTATGTTGTAAGAATGCATGTGTATGAGCGAGTATGTGTGTGTATGTGTGTGTGTGTGTGTGTGTGTGTGCATGTGTGTGTGTGTGTCATACTATTATTTATCATTTCAGCTTATACATTTTAGTAAATTTTCTATTTGTATATAGCTATTTGTTTTTAACCAATTGGTAATAATTTTCTTAGATTCACGAAGATTCACCGAATAAATGTCAAGTTTCTTATTTAACTGGTTGTATATATGCGTAGATTGAACATCAAATTGTCGTTTAGCGAAAGCTGTTTTGGTTATATTCCTTTTAATAACGTTATCCTTTCTTCTCCCTTGAATCTGTGTAGGATCAAAAGATAGTTTACTGTGTAATTTTAAGGTAGCAAACAAAATATAAATTTGCCTCACAGATAGAAGGTCGGCTATTTTATAGAGTTCACTAGTTGGAAAGGTAAAGGGCTTAAAAAACATAATCTTTAATAGACATCGTTGACTTCTTTCGACTTCCAAAAATTTGGTTTTTGATGCACCACCCCATAAAGAAATGCAGTATCCTAATACAGACTGTGCCAGTGAAATATATATCTTAATTAGTAGCTGTTTAGTTGGAATATAGCGTAACATTCTGAAGACCCATATAAGTTTCCGGATCCTTTCAGAGAAGTACTCAATTTGGGGGTGCCAGAAAAGGTGTTGATCCAACACTACTCCTAAATATTTGATAGTGGTAACCACCTCTAAGGGTACACAGTTACAGTTTTCTTTATTTGTACTTAGATTACATTGATGAATTTTTAACGATAAATTTTTATTGGGTTGAGTTCTTTTGTTTATCGTGAAGCATATATAATTAGTTTTATGTACATTTAGTGTAAGGAGATTATGATTGAGCCAATTTGATACAATAGCAAGTCCTGATTCAGCCTTCTTGTATACTGAACTCCAAGAGTCTTCCGAAAAGACAATGGCTGTATCGTCGGCGTAGGAGAAAACTTTGCCGCCATCGATGTTTAAGTTTGTTAATTGGTTTATATAAATTAGAAAAAGTGTTGGACCAAGCACACTTCCTTGTGGCACGCCAAAGGTTACTTCAGAGTCTTCACTATAATAATCGCCTATTTTTATCCTCTGTGTACGTCCATGAAGGTAACTTTTCATCAGTTCAAGCTGCGTCCCTCTAATTCCAATATTTTCTAGTTTTTGTATAAGAATGGAAGGGGAGACGGTGTCAAAAGCCTTTTTTAAGTCGAGAAAGACTGTGAGGCACTTTCTGCCCACATCCAATTGTCTAGTAATGAATGAGGTCATAGCTCCGACTGCGTCTTCCGTGCATAATTTTTGTCTAAAGCCATATTGAGAGTCAGAGATAATGTTGTTTCTGTTCAAATAGCTAATTAATCGAGAATTTATTAATTTTTCTATGATTTTCGAAATGGACGGAAGTACTGATATAGGCCTATAATTATTGACATCGTCTGCCCTCCCATTCTTGTATACTGGTGTAACAATCGCTTTCTTTAGATGCGATGGAAATAGCCCAGTTCTGAAGCACATATTGGCTAAATGACTGATGATTGGGGATATATAGGACACGGATAATTTTAGCACATATTATCCCATCCAAGAGAACTATCAGATTTTAGGGACATTATAATACTTCCAACCTCAGAGGGATCGGTATCCATGAGGACAAAAGAAGATCCCTGAGTGAAAGATTCTCGAAAGACAATGCTTTTACTGTGATCCTTTGAATTTGCTTTAATTATATCCTTTGCTAGTTCTTTACCTATATTGGCAGAAAAATTATTTACGTAATTTATAGGTGCTATAGGAGATGCCTTCGTATGAAGAAGTTTATTACATTGGGATATAGGCTTTTTGAGATGTGTTACACTTTTTATAGCTGACCATAATGTTTTATTATTTTTAGTAGCTTTAGCTAATAGTTCTTTTTCATATTTCCACTTTAACTTTTTAATTAATTTATTACAATAGTTGCGATATTTTACGAATATAACTCTCAGAACCTCGTTATAGGGATCTCTCCTTAATTTTAATTGCATCCCGTTTCTATTTCTAATACAACGCAGGACTCCAGCTGTAATCCATGGTTTAATGATGCGTTATTTACTCGACAGTATGTTTTTGTATTTACCATCATTTAGTGCTTCTTTAAGTATAAGAGTTAGCTGCTCTAATACTGTATTAGGATTTTTACAAAGTAGAAGGTTTTCTATGTTTTTTTCTAAAAGACTTTTATAGGCTTTATCATAGTCGATAAGTTCAATAGTTTTAGAGAAGCTTTTTAAAGATTTTATTTTAGTTATATTCAGGAATATGGTGTAGTGGTCTGTAATTGTAGTGTTAAGTACCACGACTGAGGCAGATAGTTTTCTTTTGTCAGTCTTTAAAATAAAATGGTCAAGACAGCTATTTCCTCTAGTCGGCAGTTTATGCCCCGGTAGCAAACTATGTGTAGCTAGCATATTAAGGTAGTTGATTCTATTATTACATTCATAAGTGGTCGCATTTTGTTTAGAAATAAGATTAATATTAATGTCACCGGTGACAATTATATTGTTATATGATTTTAACGTTTCCAAGTGTGTATTTAATGAATTAATGAAGTTAGCAGCATTAAGCTGTGAAGGAGACCGATAGATGCCCAATATAATATGGTTTAGAGTATTTATTTGAATACAAGATGCATGTTCTAGAGTTACTTCTCTAATATCACTAGTTTAATTGGCCTTTACATATACAACAACCCCGTCATTTTGGTTAAGTTTGTTTGTTGTAGCTACTACTTTATAGTTTGGTAAGAAAAACCTATCCCGGAGGTTTGTTAACGTCAAGTCTACATTCAGTTAGAACAAGCACGTCAATGTCGATTTTTAGTTCAGCTAGTGTTACACAAAAGTCATCTAGATTGCGATAAACACTTCTTATATTTTAGCTAACATGTTAGGTCTGATTTATGGACGTTAATAAGTTTAGTAAGTGTGCTGTAGGTAGGTTGTCGCAGGTAAAGAAGACACAGTAATCGTTGACAGTTTAATCCTGACTGCCGGTTACAATGGTATGAGCTTATTATATACGCTTATGACTAGGTACCCGCTATATAATAATAGATAATTATCATATTACCTTCATAACACTCCTCCCCGTTAAAATAACAATATACAAAAACAATAAGAACAATACATTGGAATTTGACATCATTTAACTTACTTATAATTAAATATTTACATCTTATAATTAATTTTTCTTAATCTACATATTCGGATATTACGTGACCGTTGTTCGGGCTCGGGCGAAACAGGGCCGGCGGGCGGTTGTGGTGTACTAAATATTTCACCAGCCTCATCAGGCGGTGTTCCCGTCGGCGGCGATGGTGGTGGTGGTGGTGGTTCCGCACCATTACCCCCCTCTCGCGTTCCCTCTACCCCAGAACGCGGAGACTGACCCTCTAGTTCTGGGAGTCTAGGCGATGGAACTAGGCTCTCTGGTACAACGGGATTTGTGGGGATCACAAGCGAACCCCGAGTTCTACGTCTTACTTGTTCGACATGACGGTGAACCAAATTACCCTTGCCATCATTAATGAGTAAGTCGCGACTACCTCTGGAACTAATCACCGAACCCGGTACCCACTTTTCTGCCTTCAAATATTGTCGGTACCAGACATCTTCTCCGACCTCCATATGTCTACCTATCCCTCCAGCGCCATTTATTTGTTTACGTTGTGCTACTTGTACTTTAGCACTTCTATCCGGCTTTAAGGTATCTAATCGGGTCTTTAAGCGTCTACCTATAAGAAGCATGGAGGGGCTTTCCCCGGTTGAGCAGTGTTCCGTGTTACGGTAGTGCAGCAAAAATTGATTAAGCGCTAAATCTATATTCCCACTTTCTAATATTGCTTTTTTTATTACCCGTTTTAAAGTTTTAACTGCGTTTTCCGCCGCTCCATTGGAAGCAGGATGATACGGCGCAGTGAAAATATGTTCAATACCATCACTTTTAATAAAACTAGAGAACTCGCTACTAGTGAATGGCGGACCATTATCTGTTACTATTTGCTTGGGAACTCCTAGCCTACTCCATAGTCCACTCAGTTTTAGTATGGTACTACGCGCTGCCGTACTTGGTACGTGGAATACCTCCAACCACTTGGACATAGCATCTACCACTACCAGGTAAGTTCTCCCCTGAATAGGGCCCATAAAGTCGAAATGACGCCTCGTCCAGGGCTGTTGTGTCCAGGGCTGTTGTGGCCAGGGCCAGGGCCGTGGCGGGGCGCGCGGCGGCGCGTCCGCTACCGCGGCGCACGTGCTGCACGCGCGGCACACTCGCTCCACCGCCTCGTCGATGCCGGCCCACCACACATAACTACGAGCTACAGCCTTCGACTTTACTATACCCATATGCGGTTCATGTATCATTCTTAGTACCCTCTCTCGACAGCTCTCTGGTATCACCACCCTGTGGCCCCACATAATACAGCCTAATTCTTCATATAGCTCTGATTTCCGATTAAAATAACGTTATTCCTTCTTTATAATTCGTTTGTAAGATCTCAATTGGAGTATGCATCTAGTGTGTGGAACCCTCAATACTCAAAATACATAAATCTGCTGGAAAGTGTTCAAAAGAAGTTTTTAAAACACGCTAAGTATAGATTTAGGAACTTCAACACAGATGTGATAATATCTTTGCAAACTCGGTGAATTCATAAGGATCAAATTCTTTTATTTAAAATTATTAATAATGTCGTTGATTCTACATATTTTGTAAGCAAAATCTCTTTCAAGTGTTCCAGACCAAGCGCTCGACAAAAGGATACTTTTTTTATTCCAACATGTAAGACTAATTATAGATGAAATTGTTATATTATAAGATCCTTAAGTAAGTTTAATTCCTCATTTAACCATATAGATATATTCCATATAAGTTTAAAGCAGTTTCGTACACTTCTAAAAACGCAATATTTTAATAAGTTTTTTATATGTTTATTTCATAAATGTATGTCTCATCTGCAGCAATAATTTAATTAATTAGTAGTGGAAACTTTATAATGCTAATGTATAAATTAGTTTAAAACTATCTTATGTATAATTTTAAGCTGTATGTTTCCCAAATAAATAAAATAAAAAAATAAAATAAATAACTATTATCTTTAAATTAATTTTATTTATTTTGACGTCACTGAACCTCATTAATTTAATTATTTTCTATAATATGTAATATTTGCACGAGCTAACAACTATTGTAACCATATTTTGGCAAATAAATGATGATTGGTTGATTGATTGAATGATTGATTAGAGTACTTTTCCTCCATGTGACATCGCCGTGGGACGCTCTGTATATTATTGACTTCTTTCTTTAAAAAGTAGAAAGACAACAAATTTGTATGACACTATAAGTGTATTGTATAAGGGTTTCTATAATAGGCAGGTAATTTAAAGTTGAGGTCTTGCTACGTCACAAGTAGAAATTTACTTATGAAGTCATGCGTCGTTACAAATCAATATATTATCGTCAAAAGTTAATAATTCTATTAAAAAAAGAAAATTTACGTATTTATAGCTTTTTGCTTTAACGTAATAAAATTATAACCTGTTAACCTAAAGGCCACTTATCAAATTCAAATTTAATATCCTTTATTCAATTGGGATTTTACAATAAAAAAATAGCTATAAATTCTTCATTTAGGTTAAATTCAAGCTATTGAATTTAACCTAAATGAAGAGTTTAAAAATCCAGTAAATAATTAATATAACACTAGGCGTGTAAGGGAAGGACAACTGATAATGCCTGAATTTAACAACTGTTACGGTCGGAGGTTGCATAAGTATATAGTGCCTGATATATACAATAGAGATATATACAACCAGAGTATTTACTCTGGTTAAGAGGGGAACCAACGATTAACTAATACACTATTGCAAACTATTTACGAGTAGGTAATATAGCTTAATAAATATTCGTATAATTTTAATAGGTGCACATAATTTGTATGCATGTTAGAAAAGGCTTACTCGCCAACAAACTGCGAGTCAGTTTGGCTACAATATGTTTGTGGTTCCGAGTACATTATTAAATAAATAATTAAAAATAACGTGTTCAATATTTTTGAATGATCACCATGTCGGATATTTAAAGAAAATATCTTCGCTATTGAGTTCTTTCTTTAAGACATTCAGGGAGATATTGTAATTATACTAAGTATCAAGTAGTTAGTATAATTACAATAAGTAATAGAATAGTGTAAAGATCTGCATGTTTTGTGCCTTCTTTACAATATTTTGTTTCATCCAACGTCTCCACCATATCTTAAGCCTCATTTTTCGTTTCCGCCCACTACATCAAATCGCGCGTTGCGATCTTATTTCAACTTAATTCTTGATATTCCATCCCACTCGACTCATTTCTTCCATGCTCATTCCCGTCTTACATTGTTCACTTATGGAACTCATTCCCTGAGAGTATTCGGAGTTCGCACACTAGTCTTCTAAAAGCCATGTTCGTACATTTTCTCTCCTTGAATCCTTAGTTGCTTTGGTGACACTGATTGCTTTTCTCTATCACACATATATTCCTCATTCCAGTTTCTGCACCCTTCCCTCGTTTGAATCTCCCCTTTTTTTATATTTTCCACTCCCGAGATTGCCTGGAAGAGATTGCTCTTTAGCAATAAGGGCGCCAATTATTACATTTTTGTTATAATTTCTGTTGTACTTGTTATTGTTAATTCGAACGTACTCGTACTCGTACGCTGGAGTCCTTTAAAAATCAAGTCCGAAATCACTTTCTATGCTTAAATCCTTAGCCTAATCAGACCTTCATTGTCCATAATTATCAACTACTGCATCCATCCCCAATTTGAATTTCCTTTGTGTACTTCTCTGTTCCAAGGTTGCCGGGAAGAGATTGCTTATTAGCAATAAAGCCGCCTGAGTTGTACATCTGTATTGTTTTTGAAATTTTCCTGTCTGTATCTCTTTGTGTGCAAACAAGTGTTTTTTATTATTATTAGTTAAAGGAGTCTGTTTTTGAAATCTTCTGTTTTCTTTTTATTACACTTAAATGTAAATGTAGTACATAGTCGTAGATAGTTGAAGGCTTTATCTCGCAAGACTAATATTATGTTACCGTATTTGTCCAAACGCGTGGTGTTCATGGTCAAACGGTCTGAGGTCCGACTCCTAAACGATGAAGTCATGCTGATGTGAGTTATTATATCGATGTGTTTATTGAATTACACAGTGTTTCTCTAGTGACATTGTTATGAATGTGCTCTATTTGTAGGCGTCTATGGCTTCGTAATAAATTCTGTTTTATTGTTGTTTGACAAATATTTTGTATGGCCTGCAGAAATTTGTTCCGGTCTGGGCGTATGTGCATGTGATATTCTATGTTTGTAACTTCACCTACGGCACAGGAGAAAAATCCTAATGTGGGGCGACGTTTTTTTTTTAAATAATATTAATAATCCCCTGTCATTTTTAGGTTTTCGTACCTCAAAAAGAAAAAAACGGAACCCTTTTAGGATCACTTCGTTATCCGTCGGTCAGTAAAGTCCCTTTATCTCAAGAGATATCAATCTTAAATTGTTATATGACCAGGTTTTGTAATAGGCCCGTAAAATGGTCAAATTAGATAGATGAAAAGACTTGATGAGTATTTTTTTTTGTCTAATTGCATCAATTTAAATTGGTTACAATTGTAATACGAATTAATTTTGGTTATTAGTTTGATCAAATGTTTTTGTTAATATTTATGTGTTTCTTATCAGAAACATATGTGGAAACATTTGTAGGCGACACTACATATCAATTAATAACGGCATAGTTTGAATGATGTAGGTTGAAATTATCGACCCGACTGTATCAGTGACAACAATCAATCTTACCTATTTGGAAGCTCTACTAGCTCATCATATTTTACGACTTAATCCTGTGTATGTATAATTCAATAGAGAATACGAAATCCGTGTCGTCCATAAATGTCATGTTCACATAAACGAATAGAATCATTTTGGTCAAGTAAAAGTGTTGACTGCCTCGCACCTCCTTTTTTGTCGACGGAATAACAATGTGTCATGAGAGTGTCGACGAATTTGATGCAAGCTAAAATTGTAAGGTCACTTGATCACCAAAATTGATGTCTAACTCTATGCTCTTGAAGATAATTCATTGTCCTAAAAGTAAGCCTCAAAAGAAAAGGATTTACAAATATTTCATTCGAATACAAAAGTCACCATCACCACCACGACAACTAGTTGACAGTCCTACAAGGTAGGTTGATCGAATTAGAATCTCTTCCTTTTCATGCTTTGCTCATCTCGTCTCGTCTCCGCTTTAGTGGAATCTATAACATAACATTTCAGTCAGAGTTTAAATTGAACTATAATAGATAAACTGTAATTTTTAGAATAACTTGCTTTCCAATTTATTCATAAAAATCTCAATCATGCCTCCAACTTATTTTTAAATGCTATTTTTGCATTTCTTCGCAGATGTATATCCAGGTTGCCTCACGATGTTTCCTTCGCCGTAGGAGCAATCCGCAAATGCACATATGAAATGCGCAAAACGAAAAACACATTGGTACATGGCAGGATCGAACCACGGACCTCCCGATTAGAAAGTCAGTGCCGAGACCACAGCGCCACCGACGGCGACGATGCTCCCAACGCAGAAACAACACAATTTAACTAAATAACATCACGCATCGGCTATGATATTTAGTCTCGTGTAAATCTTTTGATTAAAATTTCACCTGTTCCGAAATGTTGAAATCTTTTGGGTTGATAAATATTTACATTACTCGTGGAAAGACCTGAAGGTCGCGTCATCCATAATTATATAAAATCAGCTTCCCGCTCGCGACTTCGCCCGCGTTATTTTTGTTTTCCCGTGGGAATTTTTATCCCGTAGAAAAATCACCCTATATCCTTCCCCTGGTCTCGAAATATCCCTATACCGACTTTCATCAAAATTGGTTGAGTAGTTTCGAAGCCTATTCAATACAAACAAACAATCAATCAAATCTTTCCTCTTTATAATATTAGTATAGATATTCAAAAATGATCATCACTGCTTTAGACATATTCAACGATCCCGCATCTCAAAACGTAAGACAACTCCGAAAGGATCTCTCCATCATGCGTTGTTTGTCTGTCTGCCACGACCCATTTTCCCAACAACTACGTAGTATGTGAAAGGTGTCAAGTTGAAATTAATATCAAACATTATTTTGTTCGCACGGATCTTTGGAGATATGAAAAAGGGCTAGATTTTAATCTGTGGCAATATTATAGAAAAACAGGGCAAGTGCGAATAAGACCCGCGCACCGAAGTTACCTACAAACTTATTTTAGTATCTAACTATGTGCATATTTACAGTTTTCAGATTTTTTCCCAAACATGTGCTATGAGACCTTACTTCGTGCCAAATTTCATGATTCTAGGTCAACGGGAAGTACCCTGTAGATTTTTAATCCCCTGTGAAATGGCAAAATTTGAAAGAAGAAAGAAAGAAAGAAAAAATATTTATTTTATATCACATCAAAAATAAGCTTCATCAAACATAAATATGTAAATAGGATGAAGATGGGACATAAAAAATGGGTCCCACTCAGCATATATCAAGACACTGTACGCATCTTGACGCTGGTCTTCCGTGGATACCTTTCCTCTAGGTAAACGCACACAGTCATCGACATATCCATTATGCGCTGGTCGAGAACAGTCAATTGGTTTTAAAACTAATAAGGACACAATTTGTTATACACCATGATCGAACACAAACATAGAACACACTTTATAAAAACACCATAATAATATAATATGTACAGTTAGGTGGTTAAACAAGACAATTAACTCAGCGTAATATAAATCTAAGATGCAAGACGTGACAATTACGAGTAACAAATAAAACAACCAAATATATATAATTGGGATGATGACTGAATTTAAATTTTTACGTCTCGTCATTAAATATTAAAATACCGTGGAAAAAGATGCAGTCCTGTGAAATTAGAATTAAAATCGGTTTAGTAATACATTAGATACAAGCATTTTAAGTTGTTAATTTGAAGGCGATTAGACAGAGAGATCCGACATCAACCGTGACGTCATTGTTGAGTACGGCCATATTAACTCCTTGTAAATTGCCGTTTTGCTAGAAAGAGATGGAGAAAAATCTTTAATACCTTATATCTTGGTTGTTTTTATAGTTATTCAAAAACCGATTTTTTTCTTTCTGTTTATTATATGAAAAAGCTTCTATTAAAGCAAAAAAATTTTTTTAGTCATCTAGCCAATTATATCACCATGTGGACTGCTACAATCTGTTGGGTTGTTGTTTTAGTAGAACATATTTTTGTAATTATATTTAAATGCATAACGAGATGACGAGTTCCTCGGTGGTGGAGAAATATTGTTCCAACACTTTGTAGCAGCGTAGCGAAAGCTACCGCGAAATGCAGCCGTGTTGTACTTGGGACATAAAAATTTTATGGCATTTCTGACTGGTCGCTTAGAGAAAATTAATTTATCAAAGAGATATGGTGGAGTACGGGATTGAACTATACCGAATAACAAACTGACGAAGTGAAGTGAGCGTCGAGACTCCATTGCCAATAAATTACTCTGGTTGAGAAAGGGTGTGACATGGGCTCTGGGTGGAATATGGAAACAAAAGCGTGCTCAAGCATTTTGGACACGCTGGGTTACTCTCTTGGTATATTTATATAGACAATTTCCTATAACTGTGTCCGCGTAGTTAAGTTTAGAGAGTATTAACGTTTCACAAATTTTTATATGCATCTCTTCATTCAGGAAGGGACGCGCCTTATAGAGGACTTTTAGCCTATAAAAGCAGGTTCTAACTGTCTCTAGAACGTGGTTATGAAACGTTAACCTATTATCCAGCAAGACACCCAGGGTTCTAGCTTCTCGGACCTCCTGGACTTTCTCATCTCCAATTTTGATGTCCGTCTAAAATTTATAATTTTACTGATTTGTAACTTCGTGTCAAGCACCAAATATTTGCACTTAGCAGGATTAAGAGAGAGAGACCGTCGCTTTTTTCCCAGCCAAGCACATTGCGAAGGTCTTGGTTCAGCAAATCTATAGCGGGTTGTGTTGAACCGGGTTCAAAAGATAAATATACATGTAGGTCATCAGCATACATATGAAATTAGCAGTTCTGAAAGCAATCAACAACGTCTGCGCTGTACAAATTAAAAAGGATAGGTGCCAGGATTGATCCTTGAGGAATGCCTTGTCGAACTGGAACCGATTCATTTGGAAATTTGCGAAAATATGCGACATAAGCGGTTATACCTTTTGATCGCGTTGATATACAAATATGTTTTTTACAGCTGAAAGAAACCGTAGACTCGGGTATTTGACATAAATTTCAGTTTTATATCTCTACACGTTCCCGATAAAAAGGTCTTGACAGACGGACGGACAGACAGACAACAAAGTGATCCTTTTGAGGTTCCGTACCTCAAAAGGAAAAACGGAACCCTAAAAGACCTCTATCGTAAAGTTTCATAAATGCATATTAATTGAAATTCTAGCAACATATTGAATTTTTAACACAACCATCCCGGAGTCCGTGGTAAGGGAGAATAACCGAAGAAAACCGAAACCGAAGAAACCGTACCGAACCGAATAGAAACCTAAGAAAGAGGGAATTGCGCCAACTCTCACCACGCTAAGCCCAGTATAGGCTTACCTTGAACCGTTTCCATTCGATCGATATTGAGATTGTGATTTTTGTACGCTTGAATTTCCACTTTGGCAAAAAAAATAGGACCCGTATTGCGCAAATTTTGAACCAGATTATGAACGAACCAGATTTTGAACCAAACTCGGTGCTATTGATTTATTAACCAACTTCAAAAAGGTAGGAGGTTATCAATTCGATGCGTATGTTGTTTTTTTTTGCGTGTATGTGATGTAACACGATTACGCTGTCAATTTTGGACCGATTTTCAAAATTATTTTTGTATTCGATAGACTTTACTTCTAGGTTGGTTTCAACGTCAGGATCTGATGATGGGACCCCATGAAAATTGAGGGAATGTTATGAATTCCTTTCACTAAAAAGACTTCATTCACTAAAAAGTTAAAAATAATAAATATTTTACAAAAAATAAAAACCGACTTCAAAAACACTGAAAAGTTAAAAATAATGTAAGAATAGGTACAGACAACTTCTATATTGAAGTCAGTGCCGAATTTTAAGACTTTCTATGAGATCATCGTTTGGCGCCGACTTCAATATAGAAGTGTGATGTTGTCTGTACCTATTTTTATATTATTTTTTCCTTTTCAGTGTTCTTGAAGTGGATGTTTTTTTCAAGAATCGGATCCAATTTTTCACTTGTGTTACTAAAAAAGCTTACCAAAAATCACAATCTCAATGTCTATCGATTGGAATTGGTTCAAGAGTAAGGCTACAGTTCTAGTTGAACAAAATATACTCATGATAGCAGGCACCATAGATGTTATCGGAAGCCTTCTTTCCAAGCTCTGCTCTTCTTTCCAAGCTTCCGGCATGCGGATTACCCGCGCAGTTCTGTACGTGGATTGCCAGCTTCCTCCACGAGCGTAGAATTACTCGTAGCGTTGTCCTTGACGGCTGCGCTTCGCGGTTCGTGGCTGCTGGAGTTCCGCAAGGTTCCGTTCTATCCCCAACATTGTTTCTTCTGCATATCAATGATATGCTTTCCTTGGGAAGTATATTGTTAGTATAAGTACATTGCTATGCAGACGACAGTACAGTGCATGGGGGATATCACGGACGCTCGTGGTGATGTTGGTAGGGAAAGGCAGAAGCTTATCATTGAGCTCAACGGGACGCTGGACCTCTCCGAATGGGGTTCCAACAATCTTGTTGAGTTCAATGCTAATAAAACACAGGTGTGCGCGTTCTCGGTGAAAAGGTCACCTTTCCTCCCCCTTCCTTCTCTTCAGGGCACAACCCTTCACACACAGAGCAACATCACCTTGCTCGGAATGAACATTCGCTGCGATCTGAACCCCAGAGACTACATCGAATCCGTCATACCTACTGCCTCACGGAAACTCGGTGTCCTGAACAAGGTGCGTAGGTATTTTGCGCCGGACCACTATGCTTGTTGTATAAAACTCAGGTTAGGTCTTGCGTGGAATATTGCTCGCACCTTTAGGACGGCTCCGCTCAGTACCTCCTCGATGATCTGGACAGATTGCAGCGCTATTCGCATAATTGGCGATGTAGAGGCAATTTACACCCTCGAGCCTCTACAACTTCGTCGTGATATCGCCTCTCTTAGCGCCTTTTACCGAATGTTCCATGGGGAATGCTCTGAGAAGCTCTTTAATCTTATTCTTCCATCTCCATTCCTTAACAGAAACACGCGTAAGGGCCTTCGGAGACATCCGTACACTGTATCCTCCTTTTCACACCGTACCAAGAAATTCCAAGATTCCTTCTTCTGTCGTTCATCCCACATTTGGAATTCTCTACCTGCGCACGTGTTTCCTCCATCCTACAACATGAGTTCCTTCAAAAGAGGCGTAATAAAGCATCTTTTGGGCCGGCAAGGGGCGAGCAGGTAGTATAGTGGATGTCGTCCCTACTCTATCTGTCAACTCATTTAGACCTCTTTCACCGCTTAACATCAGAAGGAGGTCATATGCGGGGCCTTCCATAAAAAAAATTAACGGTTTATACGTTATTTTTCTTTTGTTGTTAAAACCTCAGATAGCAAAATTTTATACAATTTATGAATTTGTTCGCAAACGTACTTCTCCACTATTTTTTACCAATGGACGATAATATTAAATATCACGAAATATTACGCGTATTATTTCTTAGTACATAGAAACGTGCTCAATAAATTTAACCTCGCAAGAATTGAAATGACATATTAATAAAGTCAAGAAAAATTTAATTAAAACTTTCGCCTCTCGTAACTAGGTCCGATAATTGGGGCTCTTGTACTAACTATTGATATAACAATCTTCAAAGAACCGCCTCAACTCAGCAAGAAAGTACTTTCCTTCAATTTTGTGTTTATAAACAAGATCCAATGCTTCTCCGAAACTGACACTTTAAACTTGTAATCTTTTGAAGTTGCAAAACTAGTAGACTTATTTTTTAAACGGTTTTCTTTAGCTTTATCTGGTTGTTGTTATTGTTTATGTTGTTGTTTTATAATACAATAATAAAATCCTTGGGCTTGAGCGTAATCCGAATAAAATGTGATGGAAGTGTTGGAGGTAGTTTGTTGGACGACTTGCAATGAAAGACTGGCTGGTTGTTCATTTTTTTTTTTTTTTGAGGGACCTATGCTGTTAGCCGCAGATGGCTGTTACAGCTTCACCTTAATTATTTATAAGAAGGCGAGAACTTTGGTGGGTCCTCAAGCCTCGTTTGGCTTACCGAACCTGATGGATTTCTATCTCAGAGAGGCATCACCACAGGGGTGTCCCGCTCTCTGAGTAGAGTCACCAGGCGGGTTATAGCCGGTGCGGGGATCGGCTGCAACTTGAGCGCGCCTCTGAGGCTCGGACGCTCGAGTTCGCCGTGTAGTGGAGGGTGGAGAAAAGCGACCAGGCACATATCTGTACCTGGTATATCGCAAGCTGTGTAGACCGGGCCTTCGCACTCTTGTACTACGAGTGCGGTGTGTGGGACTAGTGCGTGTGTGTGCAGTGTTGGATCGAGAATTGGAAATCGGGGGAAGAAGATCATTCGCTCGCGTGATCGGGTTTTTTTATTGGGACTCCTGCCGCCTTATATACATTTTTCTAGGCGCAGACCCCTGCGGCGGGCAGTACCGTAAAGAGAGCCTATTTTCATTATTTACAAGTGAGGGTATCTTAATACTAATCTTATTCTAAGGGTACTTAATAAATCCATTATTACTAACTACCTACATACTAAAATATTACAATTTAATTCTAAGATTACCCTAACATTATTTTTATTGACTAGTGTTATGCTACCCTACAAACTATTCTAAGATACCCTACATTATTTTTATTGACTATTCTTATGTTACCCTACAAGCTATTCTAAGATACCCTACATTACCCCCCTCTAAGGGAAGCGTACCGTAGGTTTTACAATGCGACCAGATCGTGTGGTATATGGCTTCGCTGCTGCTGATGTCATCATTGAGCTTGGGGTCGTTTGAGCTCTCATCGAAGTGGTGTTTGCCGGGGGCCTCGGACTCAGGAGCCTCGGAGTTTCATCGTCTCTGGTACTAGATGGCGCTTTCAAGCTATCTTCATTGCATACGTAGGCCGGTTTCAGTCTATCTATTGAGACGTTCGATGTTCGTCGTTGAAGTTTCAATGTGAAATATTTTTCATTTCGCTGAAGTACTTCATAGGGCCTTTCATATGGTGGTTGCAGTGGGCTTCTTACTGTGTCCACACGTACGAAGACATGGCTGTAGGTAGCGAGATCCTTGTATATGAATGTATTCTTGCTCGTCGCATGCCTTTTCTGGACTGGCGAAACCGATGACATGGCTTCTTGAAGTCGGCGTACAAACTCAGCATCCTCAATTCTTGACTGAGCAGGTACAAGAAAATCGGACGGTATTCGTAATGCTGCACCATAATTATGTCATCAAAGCCGGGCTGATATTGTCATCTCTTAGGGCAGTTCGTAGACCAAGTAATACTGCGGGTAGATGTTCGCTCCACTTTGTTTTTGCGTCTCTTGCCATCAATGCTGCTTTCAATGTTCGGTGCCACCTTTCGACTTCACCATTAGCTTGAGGGTGAAATGCTGTAGTTCTACAACGAGTGATGCCGAATTTCTTCATCAAGGCGTTAAATAGTGATGACTCGAATTGCCTTCCCTGATCTGTGGTCACTCGTATTGGGCATCCAAATCTAGCGATCCAGCCGTTATACATTGCTTCGGCAACTACTTCAGCGGTAATACAGCTTACAGGAATTGCCTCTGGCCACTTGGTACAGCGATCGATGATGGTGACTATATATCTGTAGTCATTTGACGGTGGCAGTGGTCCAACAATGTCAATGTGGATATGCTCGAATCTGTTCGATTGGGGAAACTCGCCCAATGGACTGATAACATGTCGATGTACTTTCGCCCGCTGACATCCGATGCACGCCTTGGCCCACATCCCCACATCTTTGTTTATGGATGGCCAAAAGAATTTTGATGTCATCATCTTCCTGGTAGCTCTTATTCCTGGATGGCTTATATCGTGTTGCGCTTTGTAGGCGGCATAGCGATAAGCTGCGGGTATGTATGGTCGCGGATTCGAAGTTGATGTCTCGCATATGATCGGTTTGTTAATTGCAGGTAGGTTGACATATGCGAATTTCAAGTGCGTGCAATCATTGCGTAATTTCTTCAGCTCTTGATCGTTTTCTTGGTCTTTTAACATTTTTTCGAAATCAATAGTTGACGATATCTCGATGCCATCTATGCGTGATAGTGCGTCAGCGGCTTGGTTTCGGTCTCCGTGTATGTATTTGATGTTCGAGCAGAACTGACTGATGAAGTGAAGTTGTCTTTCACGTCGCGGTGTATCACTACTGGTAGGGGGTCGATTGAGTGCGTACGTCAATGGTTTGTGGTCTGTGTATATCGTGACGTCATTCCCTTCAATCAGTCTTCGAAGATGTTTCACTGCTGTATACATGGCCAACAGCTCTCGGTCGTATACGCTGTATCGACGTTGCGTTTCACTCATCGATTTCGAGAAGAATGCCAGTGGTCGCCAGACATTGCCAATTCGCTGTTGAAGTGTAGCGCCGAGACTTTTTTCTGAGGCATCGGTCATCAGACAGAGTGGTGCGCCGGCTATGGGATGCGATAGCGTCGTTGCTTCGAGAATGCTTTGACGGCACTTCTCAAATGCATCTTCTGCTTCTTTCGTCCATACGATAGGGGTTTTGTCATTCTTTTTAGTATTGTGTAGATATTTGTTGAGCTCGAACTGATTTTCTGCTTGACGTGGCAGACAGTCGCGATAGAAATTAATCATTCCGAGGAATCTTAGTTCTTGGATTGTTTGCGGTCTTGGATAATCGACTATAGCTTGAGTTCGTTCTTCTGTTGGCTGTATTCCTTCTGGTGTAACTTGATAGCCCAGGAACTGAATTTTGTTTCTTCCGAATTCGCATTTGTCAATATTGAGCGATACTCCATATTTGTTAAGGCGCTCCAGCACGAGTTTTAGGTGTCTTCTGTGCTGTTCTGGATCAGAAGAATGAATCAGCAAATCGTCGACGTAGCAGAAGACACAGTCGTCTAGTCCTCTCAACACTTCGTGCATGAATCGTTGAAATGTCTGTGCAGAATTTCGAAGTCCAAACGTCATGCAGTTGAATTGGAATAGCCCAAATGGTGTTATTATGGCTGTTTTGGCTGCATCGTCTTTTTCAATTGGGATCCAAAAGTATGCCATCTTCAGGTCCAGTTTTGTAAAGATCTTCTTTCCACTGAGTTGATATGTGAAGTCCTGAATGCGTGGTATGGGATATCTGTCTGGTACTGTCACAGCGTTTAATCTTCTGTAGTCTCCACATACTCGTAGCGATCCATCTTTTTTCTGGACAATGTGCAGTGGGCTGGCCCAGGGGCTGTTCGAAGGTGTACATATTCCCATATCAATCATCTTCTCAAATTCAAGTTTCGCTGCCTTGTACTTGTCGGGTGGTAGTGGACGTGCTTTAGCATATAGTGGTGGTCCAGATGTCTCGATGTGGTGAGTGACTTGATGCTTAGCTGGTGTCTTCAGTGACATTGGTCGCAGTACGTCTGGAAACTCCTTCAAGATATCGTGATATTCGTGGTTTCGATTGATCATGTATACGCGACTTTCTTGATTTTTGATTGAGATTGTATTCACGGCGATATCGGTCACTCCGTCGACTAGCTTGCGGCGATGTAAGTCAACCAACAGGCGATGTTTTTTAAGGAAATCGACTCCCAGGATAGAAGTCTTCACGTCAGCCACCACAAATGTCCATTTAAAACAGCGCCGTAGTCCTAAGTTGAGTTCTAATGTACGCTCTCCGTAGGTACGTATCGGCGTGTTATTCGCTGCATACAGTTGATATTGTGGGGTAGTATTGAAATTTTTCTTGTGACTTCGTGCTGCCAAGACGGATATGTCAGCTCCCGTGTCGACCAGGAATTTTTCTTTTGTTCTGATGTCGGTGACACATAGGCGGTGAGTTGTACAGAGAACATCGACGCCCGCCACTGTCGATGTCTTCTTTAGTTTTCCGAATTCCTTCTTGAGCAAGGTGATTCACAGCGTCTTGCCTTGTCGCCATATCGGTAATGGTATCGACATTGCCATTCCGGATCTCCAGGTTTTCGATTTCTGTCAGCTGGCGTGCGAGAGCGAGAACGAAAAAGTGGTCGACTGCGAGTACGGTGATGAATATGTCTTAAGTTTCTGCCAGACCGTAATTCTGCTATTTCGAGGGTAAGCTTCTCGATTTGCTTCGATAGTATTTGAATCTGCATGTTTTCGATATCCGTGCTTGTACTATGTGAAGCAGCAACAGATGACATCGCGCCGAGTTTTGAGTGATTGCGTTGTGTGTCCAGTCTTGCTTCGGTCGGGGTCACCAATTTTGTAAATCACGTCGGGGTCACCAATTTTGTAAATCACGTCGGGGTCACCAATTTTGTGATGGAAGTGTTGGAGGTAGTTTGTTGGACGACTTGCAATGAAAGACTGGCTGGTTGTTCATTTTTTATTGGGACTCCTGCCACCTTATATACATTTTTCTAGGCGCAGACCCCTGCGGCGGGCAGTACCGTAAAGAGAGCCTATTTTCATTATTTACAAGTGAGGGTATCTTAATACTAATCTTATTCTAAGGGTACTTAATAAATCCATTATTACTAACTACCTACATACTAAAATATTACAATTTAATTCTAAGATTACCCTAACATTATTTTTATTGACTAGTGTTATGCTACCCTACAAACTATTCTAAGATACCCTACATTATTTTTATTGACTATTCTTATGTTACCCTACAAGCTATTCTAAGATACCCTACAATGTCAATAACATTTATAATGATATGAATGCCACGCGCAAGCCCATCGACCCACAAACAAATGGACTTCAAAAGTGGCCCGAAAGGATCAGATCCAAAATTCAAATTCAGTTTGATTCAGATAAAATCGCTGGTCTGGAAAAATGGTAATAAATTTAGTGCAAACGAAATTGAACACCACAGTGATATCAATAAGTGTTGAAAATACTCGTAATCTACTAAATCGGCGCAATAATATTATGAAAATAAAATAAAATCCACATATGAATAAATGGACATCTTTTTTATTGAAAGGAATGAAAGTTGACAGCTTACGTCTCCTATATTTTAAATAGCGTGCGTCAACATCCTCCCAAAACAGAAAAACAAATAACATTATACCATTCATGCAAAATGTACAATCAAAATATAAAAAACACTAATTCCTATTCAAAGTGCTCACTTCACTTGCCGACACCTCCAAGGGATATAACCTCTGGAATGGACGAGCCTTCTGTCCAGAATCAGCGTTGTCAGATACTCTGTTCTAAAACGATGACGAAAATGTGACCTTAACTCACTTAAGTATCGTGACCGTGTAGTGAGAGCTTTATTGTCAATAGCCTCTATATCTGTAGTAATATCCGCGTTGGCTAGTGGGTTTAAAAAACACGCAGGAGTAAGAGGAGCTAACTCTTTGCCACTATCATCACCTATATAGGTTAATGGGCGGGCGTTAATTGTAGCTTCACAATCGCATAATAAAGTAAAAAGTTCATCATAGCTTACGCAAGATTTACCTAAAACTTTACGTAAAATATCTTTGACAGAACGTATAAGACGTTCCCAAAAACCCCCCCACCAAGGACTACACGGAAGATTTAATTTCCAGTTAATACAACCAATTGACGATTGTTGTTGAATCTTATCCCAGTCTAAGGACGCAAACCAGTTTTTAGTTCCAACATAGTTTGTGCCATGATCAGAATATACCGTATGAACGCGACCTCTACGAGCTATGAACCGTCGGAAACATAAGAGAAATGCTTCAGTAGACAAGGAATCCGTCAGTTCAAGATGTATTGCTCTATAAACTGCGCACGTAAAGATTACCACCCAGGCCTTCGTGCCACCACGCAAGAAAAGTGGACCTGCTAAATCCACGCCAGTAACTTGGAAGGGTGCAGAAGCTTCTAAACGGTCTACTGGTAAAGGTGCAATAGGAGCTGTCGCTCGCGTTCCACTGTACCTCTTGCACACAACACAGTTAAATAGTACTGATTTTATAAGTTTACGCGCTCCTATAATCCAAAATTCATTCCGTAGATTCACCATCATAATATTAAAACCGGCATGCTGCAGTGCGATGTGGCGTTCTTCGACTAATCTCCTCACGATTACACTCTTATTCGGTAAAACCATGGGCAGCTTAATACTCTGCGAGGTATCTAAAAGAAGCAACTTTGTTTTTAATCTTATAATATTCTGACCATCAACAAAAGTTGTTAAGTTTCTGCTATTAATTAACTCTGCGTTCTGCTGTTGTACCATCTTCAATATTAATTTCTCTGACTCTTCAAACTCTTCATAAGACACTACTCCTACCCTCCTATTCTTGTTATCGTGAACTCGACTATTATTAATAAATCTCAAAATGTATGAAACCATTCTAACAATCTTGGAATATTTGGAAAAATGTAAAATATCATTAAGAAAATCATATGAATTATTAGAAACATTTAAACATATCGCTGACCGTCTTACTTCTGTTAAAGCCTCCTCATCCTCTATAAAATAAAAATTTGGCCACTGTTCCTGAGATTGTTTTAGCCATTCAGGACCTTCTAACCATTGCGATCGTATAAGGGTCTTAGCATCACAGCCTCTGGACGGTAAATCGGCTGGGTTAAGATGACCTGGAACATAAAACCAGTTTGAAACGCTCGTAGTATCACGAATCTCTTTAACCCGATTCTGAACGAAAGTAGCCCACGGTATGTCTTTCTTTATCCAAGTCAACGTTACCATTGAATCACTCCAATAGTAAACTGGACAAGTAAAATCTAAAGATTTAATGACTTGTTTACCTAATCGCGTAGCAACTAAGGCTCCGATCAACTCCAATCGCGGAATTGTAATCTTCTCTTTTGAAGGAGCAACTCTACTTTTCAAACTCTACTTTTTACCAATATTAGTCTAACAGTGACATGACCATTCTGTTCTGATCTTAAATAAACACAGCAACCAAATGATTTCTTACTAGCATCACAAAATATATGAATGGTCTTTTGACACAATTCAAGAGCATGTACTGTAAGTCTACGATGAATACTGTAGTCTTTTAAAAGATGTATGTATGATAACCATTCCTCAAATTCTTTTGCAATATCTACAGGTAAATTGTCATCCCATTTCAACTTTGAAGCACATGTTTTTTGTAGGAGTAACTTAGGAACTAATGAAGTGGGCGACGTGAACCCAATAGGATCAAACACTCGCTGTGCAACTGATAATAATAATCGTTTCGTGATCTTCTCCGTGCTTACTGATGAAAGATCTATATTGCATGAAATGGTGTCAGTCTCAGTATCCCAGAGTAAACCGAGAACTGAAACACTTCGTCTTTCAGTAGAGATATCTGGCATCGGAGAGATAACCCATTCCCTTAAATTAAATTTACCATCAGCCATAAGAGATTTAGCGTTATCTACAAATTCGTTGACATCACACGGCTCTAAGCTGGTAACACAGTTGTCCACGTAGAATGAGCTTAGTAATTTCTGAGCAATCGTAGACTTTTCTAGTGATGGGTTACACAGATGATGTCTAATTGTAGCTCCAAGTAGGAAAGGGCTACATGTGAGACCGAACACGACTCGACAGTGTCTAAAAGTCGTAGTATCGATTTTTCTGTCGTCTTCCCACCAAAGAAACTTTAAGAACTTGCGATCATCATTTTTTATTGAGATTTGCAAAAATGCCTTCTCAATATCCGCAGTAACACCAACAGTCCGAAGTCTAAAATTAATGAGTAACTTCGGGATTAGCTCTAATAAATTTACACCCTTGCTAAGGCAACTATTCAGAGACCTTCCTGATTTGTCTCGAGCTGAAGCATCGAAGACGGGCCTAATTTTAGTTGTCAGACTCGAATCTTTCACCACTGCATGATGACAAAGATAATGACCACTACGGTCATCTTCTCGTACCTCTTCAATGATACCGAGACGAAGCCAATCTGCAAAAACTTCATTGTATTTATTATAAATGTTATAACGGAGCAATCGTTTAGTATTAGACAATAAGCGCTTGTATGCCAAATCATAATTATTAGACAGAGAAGTATCCATAAATTCACTATCCTTCCATGGCAAACATACCTCATATCTGCCTTCTTGATTTATTATGACAGAATTTTCAAACTTCACCAATGCCTCATTTTCAATCTGTTCTCTACTCTTCGTTTCAGCTGGATCACGTATTCCTAGATGTTCAAGTTCCCACAAATTATTGATGTCGTTCACTAATAAACTAGTTAACCCGGAACTGGTATCTGATATACTTTTGACACCTTGAAGTGTCCAACCCAGTATCGTCTCTACCGCAGTTAGTTTATCTTTCAACTGAATAACTCTGTTTGTTAACAATAAGCCACAGTAGTCCGCACCAATAAGTAAACCAATTTCCATATGAGATTGTCCTACATCCGTTAAACAAATATTATTTTTACGCAATTTTTCTAAAATTTCAGTTTCATGCACTCTAGGGAGATAGCCGCATATGCGTTCTTCGTCATACACATTCATGTTAAATTTCACAGATTTGCGAACGTCCGTAATAGTAATATTATATAACCTACGTAATTCCTTTTTAGTTTCAATACCTCCGAAAACTATATGCCCTAATTCCTCTTCGTCAATCATTGGTAAGTTGAGAAATTGCACCACACTACGCTTAACATAAGACCTTTGTGCGCCGCTATCGATAAGAGCACGAATTGTCACCTCTTTGTTGTCATAAATAATCTTTACCAATAATGTCTGTAAAAGAGTGACATTTCTAAAATGACTTATTGATAGCTGGTTGTCATGACTATTACCATCTGATTTTGACACTTGTTTGTTTTTACAAACTTGACTTATTTCAGGACAAAATAAAATGTTATGTCGTTTGTGGCACGCTACGCATTTAACGAAAGCTCTGCATTTAAAGGAATTATGCCCTATCTTGAGACAGTTTGAACAACCTCTGACCTTCTTTATATGCCTCTTTCTATCATCAAGACTCATGCCTACTGCTTTGACACAATTACTACTGGGATGTGATTCCTTGTCACACCAAATACAATGCTCTATGTGTTTCACAGTCCTTTGATCGCTCGTTGTGAAACAAGAAGTAGTAGGAGTAATTTCTTCATCATGCGTCTCAAATGATTGAATAGTGCTTTTGACACCAAATGTAGAATGAGTTAAAGAAACGCGTTGATTACTCTCTACTTCATGTTTTAAAAACGACAAAATATTATTAAGGTTGTTACCTGCTTTAGCCTGAATACCTGCTTGTGAACGTTCCCAAGCCTTTAATGTATCCGACGGCAATGCTGACTCGACCAAGGGAAATAACAATAAAGCGAACTTGTCACTGGTTAGCCCCATAGTTTCCAAAGCTCGAAGCTGAGTCGTCAATTGGTCGTATAACGAACTGAGCGGCAACGCGTATTTATTATTAGCCTGCGAAAGAATTAGGTTTAGTAACTCTCGAATATACACATTTACTAAAAGGTCTTCGCGACCAAAACGCTGCTTTAGGTGCTCAATGGCAATTGGGTAGTTATCACTAGACGGGGGAAAGCTATTAATCAATTCCCTAGCAGTTGTACCCTTGGGGATGGCGGCAACTAAATATTAGAATTTATCGTGGTTATCAATCGAATCATCGCAATGTATTTTAGAAAACTGTGCCCAGAACGGAATCCAGTTCTTTATGTTGCCGTCGAATTTCACCAATTCCAGATGTGGAAGCTTGAATTGTCGTTTCGCTTGAACTTCTGACGTCGCACCTTTTGACTCTACTTCTTTTAGGACTCGGTCATATTTTAGTGATAATAATCGAAATTCGTTTTGGTACTTATCTGCAACTTCGTATTCCTGCTCGAGATCCATTTCTTGCTCCAAATACCAATCTTTTACGATCTGATCGAGTGCGTGTAGATGTTTCGCCTTTTCTGACAGATTTTCGTAGTGGACTAATATTTCGTCATTCATCTCGCCATTTTCCAAAGCCTCCGTGATTTTTTTGATTAATTTATTGAAAATCTTTCTGGTATTAGTTCGATCGGCCTTTGCTTTCATAAAATTCTTCTCTTCGATTGATTTATCTTCCGATGTCATATTGGTGGATAATAATTTTATTCCAATTTCAACACCGACAAAATGACTAGTAGACAAAACTTATATTTTTCGGTTTAACGGTCGCCAGATGTTGAAAATACTCGTAATCTACTAAATCGGCGCAATAATATTATGAAAATAAAATAAAATCCACATATGAATAAATGGACATCTTTTTTATTGAAAGGAATGAAAGTTGACAGCTTACGTCTCCTATATTTTAAATAGCGTGCGTCAACAATAAGACTTAAATTAAATTGTTTATACATATATCGGAATTTATCGGACACATTTTTCTTGAAATTTGTATTAGACCCGACGTTCATTTCTTTGTAGGTCAATGCGCAAGCCCCACGATTTTATTTTTGTTTTGTTTTATTTTTGTTGATCAATGTTCTAGAAATTACGTTTGATGAGTAGAGTGATGTGATGACTGCTGCCTAGGACCTTCCTAATTATTTTTTAGCTTTTAGTACATTATCTACATCATTATTAAGATAATCATCCTTTCAATTAAGCCGATTAATTTATTTCTGGTAGTGCTAAGTAATGCTGAATAGTGTACGAAACGAAAAAGAATTTAAGCAGAAAGGATAACGTATTGCTTTAAGGAAAATTTAAGAGCGATATCATTAGTCTTATTATTAATGTGTTGTTAAAATTTTTATTGTATGTTCGGGTCAACTTTTATTATCAAACAACCAAACAGCCTTGTTTTATTTGTTACTAGCTGCACCCGGCATGCGTTGCAATGCCATTTTTTTAAATTTTTTGTCATTTTTTTTTGCTAGAAACCCTCACGGTCCTCCTCAGAACACCCTACCAAAGTTTCATTACAATCTGATGAATGGTTTCGGAACGCATAGAGGACAAACAAACATAGTAATACATTGATTTTTATATATAAAGACTAGCTGTGCCGGCGAACTACGTTTCGCCATAATAACGGCGAACTCATGTTTCGCCGTAATAAAAAATAGTTTACGACCTATTCTTAGACCTTCTGAATATACACAAAAAATTTCATAAAGATCGGTCAAGCCGTTTCGGAGGAGTTCGGTAACAAACACTGTGACACGAGAATTTTATATATTAGACTAGCTGCACCCGGCATGCGTTGCAATGCCATTTTTTTAAATTTTTTGTCATGTTTTTTGCTAGGAACCCTCACCCTAGAACACCCTACGAAAGTTTCATTACAATCTCATGAATAGTTTCGGAACGCATGGAGGACAAACAAACATAGTAATACATTGATTTTTATATATAAAGACTAGCTGTGCCCGCGAACTATGTTTCGCCATATTTTTTTTTTCACGATTTTGCAACGTTTTTCATTAATGCTCAGCTCCTATTAGTCATAGCGTGATGTTATAGAGCCTATAGCCTTCTTCGATAAATGGAATGGATTTTTAACTTTAAGTAAAGCATCCTCTATCATCGACTCGGCCAAGTACTACCAGACACAAATACCCGATCAGCTTCAGGTAAAACATGAAACACATTGGACGTGCCGCTAATATTTAAGGAATTTCCTCGATTTTCCCGGCATCCCATCACCAGATTCTGACATAGTGACAATAGAACCAATTGAAAAGTATGTACCCTCTCAAACAAAAAATAATTTTCGCATCGTTTAATAAATTATTTTTTTAACTACATTTATTTTTAACTGATGCTAGGGTTGGCTGGAAGAGATCTCTTAAAGAGATAAGCTCGCCTTTGTACAAATGTTTATTGTTTATCACCATTGTACGTGTGTAACTGTGTACAATAAAGGATATATATATATAAATAACAAACATAAAAAAACATACAGGCGATTTGAGAACCTGCTCGTTTTGTGAAGCTTTCGGTTTTCGGAGATCTATTCGTTTACCTATATGTATGTATATATAACAATATATATATATATATTGAAAGCGAATAATGTTTTACTGTGTGTAATGGAAGCCATGCTTATGTCAAAAGGCTATTGAAACCTTAGTATAATCTATCATTTAATGTCTTTCTCTTACATACTACAATCAAACTAATAACAATTTTTTGGTGTTAGCCTGTTAGCCACCTGTGCGTCTTCCTCTAATATATAAAAATCTCGTGTTAGTGTTTGTTATGGAACTCCTCCGAAAGGCTTGACCGATTTTGTGACATTTTTGTGTATATTTGGTAGGTCTGAGAATAGTAGTAATAGTAGTAATTTTTTATACCTCCAGATGATAAGGGTGGCCCTCCCCAGAATTTTTTAAGTGTGAAGCTTTATTAAAGCGAAACGTACGAGTAGTTCGCGGACACACATTGTTTTCCCGTGGGAATTTTATATTTTCCCGATGGAAAAAATTTTTGGAGCTGTTTATTCATATTTAGGAACTCGGATAAAAAAAATCATAGAAATTGGAGCAGATTTTAAATATTTTCCGTATAAACTTTCAACTTTGCGCCCTAAGGGGGTGAAATCCAATAAACCATGAAACACGTATCCAATGAAATATTTTAAAGAGCATGAATCTTAAGTTTTATCAAAATCGTTACTAATTTAAAGATTTCCATACAAACGTGCAACCCCTATTTCATCCCTTTCATCTTTCTTTCTTTCATCCCTTCAGGATTTTTTTTTTTTAGTTAGTGTGCGTCCGAATTTTTAATTCAAACAACTGTACCAAAACACGTTTCTACTATTCGTCTATAGATGGGAACATCTCCTTTTATATAAGGTACAGTAAGCTTCCATTCAAGCTATGCATTTACACTACGAAAACCGCCTCTATTACGAGCGACATAAGAACGGTCCAAAGGTCAAACAGTATAGCTTGATAAGGAGCTTACTGTACTAGCTGTACCCGGCATGCGTTGCAATGCCACGTAAATGCTTTTTTTTGCTAGGAACCCTCACGGGTGTCCCCATAACACCCTACCAAAGTTTGTATTATTATGATATTTATGATTCACCATAGTTAAAAATTCAAAATCGTTTTTCCTAAAAACATCCATTGCTCGAACTGGCTCGAGTGAATACTGGCTATTGTTTACTCAGCCAAAAATAGACAGGAACCTTCATAAAGTCACGAGCGTGGTGTCTATTTACGCCAAACTGTGTCCTTAGCTTATTGATGGTGACACTTTATCGCAGTAAAATGTTTATATGACACAGTATGTTAACAGGAGAGCTGATGATGATAATAGCTTGCCTAGAGTATTTTACATTTTATTCATTTCATACGAGAAACCTCCATTACTAGGCATACTCGTAGGTGGAGATACCATAAAAATCATGTATATATAAAGATTCGTTCACATCACATCCGTCATATTGGTCGGTTTTTACAAGCTTTTATTTAACTTGCAATGTATGTAAGTAAGTATGTATGTTCGGGTGGAATCTTGCAACTCAATTTTGAAGCAGATATCTTTAACCGATTGACCTGAAATTTTGTATACACGTTCAGTTTGGATGACAATGCATGGTTGACTGTGTGACGTCATTTTAAATCCAAGATGGCGGCATACCCAAGATGGCGGATCAATTATTTTTAATGCACCCTACAATATGGGTATCAAATAAAAGGTCTTGCTAAGAGTAACTCGAAAAATAATGTGACGTCACTATTTATCCAATATGGCGGACTTCTAAAGCTTGAAAATCAATTTTGAAGTAGATATCTTTAACATTGAGCTGAAATTTTGTATACACACAGTTTGGATGAAAATGCACGGTTAACTGTGTGACGTCATTCTAAATCCAAGATGGCTGAATACCCAAGATGGCGGACCAATTATTTTTAATGCACTCCTACAATATGGGTATCAAATAAAAGGTCTTGCTAAGAATAACTTGAAAAATTAAGTGATGTCACTAATAATCCAATATGTCGTACTTCTAAAGCTAAAAATCACTTTTGAAGTAGATATCATAAACCGATTGAGCTGAAATTCTGTATAGAAGTTCCGGCAAACGACCTTGCAACAATGATGCGTTGAATGATATGAACAGACTGAGAAACGTATCCAGCCAGTGATAATTAAAAAGTAAAAAATAAATTAAATGTAAAAAACCTTTTTAAAAACAAGCTTTTATTTAAATGCGCTAAAAAGAATTAATAAACGTTTACACTAAAACTTTTACTTATAACGTCATTTCACATTTGACACAATTTATATGACATAAAAGCTTGTCGCGAGATTTACTTTTGATAGATAAACAAGTAAATTAAATAATTGGATGTGAATAATTTTATACATTACAATTTTCAAAGTAAATACGAGTAGGTACTTAAAAGTACTCTTTTAAATACTTTTAAGTTACTACACACAAGTAAATCTCGCGACAAGCTTTTATGTCATATAAATTGTGTCAAATGTGAAATGACGTTATAAGTAAAAGTTTCAGTAAAAAGGTTTTTTAATTCTTTTTAGCGCATTTACATAAAAGCTTGTTTTTAAAAAGGTTTTTTACATTTAATTTTTAGAGCCTAATTGTGATTTTTAAATGATTATCCTTCCTATTTATCTAGCTCTTATTTTTTATTTAGAAAAGGAGAAGTCGCGTCTCGTCGAATGGTATAAGATGAAGACGAAATAAAAGTAAATTTGAGCTTTGACCAGAAAACGAAGGGCTACTCTCTAAGCATATAATCAAAGTATCGAATTCAAAAATCGCATTTAACAATAATTTCTATATAGTACATTGAAGTATTTCTCGTAAAATTTTCTGTACGATATTAGCTCCTCATCACTGCAGTAAGTGCGCGCTCTAGTAACGTTTCACAGCGAACTTCAAGTTTGAAGCTTTGATTGCGGGCTTAGAGAGTAGCCCCTCTGTCTGTCAGCTTTATACAGAATTACTTTTTTATCACCCAGGAAAAATAAAGGGACGCTTTACGACATGGTAGAAAAATGATTTAAATATTAATAAAAAACTCACCTACTTAATTTTATATAAATTTTCTAAAATATTAAAAAAATACTGCACTAGCGGTAAGTTGCTTTATCATATCGTGTTTTGGTTGTCATGTTACGGGGGTTAGATTCTACAGTAACTCTGCATTATTGGTAAGGTGACAAGCTGAGAAGCACTTTCGCCAAGCGGTCCATAAATTTCTACCCTCATTGGAAATTTATCTTAGGACGTCTAGATCTGAAGTAGAAGATCGTAATAACTAAACTATAGAGACGATTATTTAACTCGGAAAAGCTACGATCAGAGGATTACAATTAAAAGCTACATTATTGTCCCGCACTAATTACTTACTAAAACACTAATTTCTTTAGTAATGAGATTTGATTTACATTATGTAAAAAAATCACCTAGAGGTATTTTAGTACAATTTGTTAGGCATCAAGTAAGATAACAGATTTTTTTACGTATATTCTAGAATTTCTTACCTACATTTCAAAAGTTTTTCAAACGTATATTCGAGCCTTTATTATATAATTAAAATACTTGTGAAAAATATGTTTTGAGCGCAATATTTAACTAGCATATAGGCAAGTAGGTAAAAATATCGTACATTCAACTTATTCAGTCCACTGCAGCAGATCATATATATTTAAGCATCATACATACAAGATTGGCTGAAGTCCTCTTAAATCTCTTATTACTCATCATTCACACCGACAAAAATCTGCTCTCTCCAATCACCTTTTACACCGTCACTACTATTATTACTCGTCTACTGAAACCTCGATTTCACTGTGCCGCGGATGATCTCACGCCACCAAATTAGAAATCAGCTGTTTGTATTCCATCGACGAGGGAATTGTGTCGGACCGGGAGATCAATGAGCCCGGATTAAAAAGACGGGGAACACGTGTCATTTGACACCCCGAGATTTATCGTGGACGCGTGCTGACTCACTGCCGTTTTTGTGGTCAATTTTATACTATTAAAATGTTGAAGATTCCCTTCTGATCGAAAGGTCTAGCTAGGTAAACGCGCAATACAACAGCGCGATACGTCTACTGAGCCTGTCTCTGTAGCATTACTACTACTACCAAAACATGCTATGATTAAGCGGTTTATCACGTTGAAATGTCAAAATTATACGGTGAAAATGTGTTGTATTTTGACAGTTCATGCTTTATCATTTCGTGTTTGGCTAGTCATGCTACGGGGGTCGGTCATCAACGACGTGCTGATTTGCGATTTTTGTCACTTTAAATTTGACCTTCCGAGTTTCTCGCCTATCGAGACGGCTCTCTCATATTCCGAACAGGTGTAGAGTCGACTTCTTTTTCATTTTCATTTTATTTGTATTTGCATACGTCTTAATTATCGTTGGGGTTTATGCACATACAAGGATTAAATACTTAATTAATTGTTCAATAGGTAGGTATCTTAGTAAAATAGATTTTTATTGAGTCATGGTTAAGGCGAGGTATCCCAGGAAATCTACTGCGGCACCTGTCCACTAATGGTGGGCCCCTCACGCCCTCTCCAAGATGGAGATGGAGAGGAATTCCCGGGGCATACTCCGGGTGGTAATTTTTGACTGTGGTTTTCTTCCACGCAGCCCGACGCTCAGTGCGCCAGGCCCCCGGCCCCGCTCAGTGCGGGGTAACGGGTTTGCCCGATGGCAGACCCCACTGGGTCCACCGCCGCGCACACGAGCCGAAGCTCAGCGGCGCCAAAGCACCGACCCACCGCAAAAAACGGCCACGGTGACCACACGAGGTTGCCCGCCAAGTAGCACTCGGCCATCCCACGCCCCCCTCATGGGGGCCCCACAAGTGTGCCGAAGCCACACGGTGATCGGATCAGCCTCAGTCCTTGGAACAACGACACGTCGAAGCTCAACGAACTTGCACCAACTCGGAACAACGACATGCCGAAGTTCAACAAGGACCCGCACCAAACTGACCAAAGGGGCAACAGCACAAGGCTCAATGCGCCATGACCCGCGAGCAGGTCCCCGGGCGACACACAAAAAGAAGGAGAGGTGACGCCCCACATACTCGTAGCCACATGAAGAGACCCGCCGGGTTAAACCCGGCCACACCACGCCCCCTCCACGGGGCAGCTGTCAGACTCTTAGCCCGCGGCAGAAAATCTGCCGGGTTGCCCAGGGTGCACCACGAGGAGGTGTTCTGACATCGCACCATCATAATAAAAGTTATGGTGTCATCGAAAATTCGAAATTGTAAAATTAATTCGCTAATTTCCTAAACATTTGCATGGGGGATTTCAAAATTAAATTTACATTTTACATTTTTCATAACTATTGGGTAGGTATATGGCAATGTTAACATAGATAGGCTTCGGCTTGATGCTTCCGTAACCGCCCTAGGCGTGGTTGCGCGCTAAAGTGGCGCGCCCTGATGCACGCGATTTATAGGCCTCTTCGTCTGAGTATTACCTCTATGTCCAGGGAAATCCCCCACTGGCGTTAAAACCCGGCCCGTAGGTTGGCCGGGCATTCCCGGAGTGGTCCGGACAATGGAGTTATCCTAGCTGGACCCTAGATCACTCCAATAATAGATGATATGGATTAGATGGACGTCGGAGGTGGCTTAGTGGGTAGGACCCGCACTCCGCGGGGAGAGTCCCACACACGCCTGTCAACAGTAGGCTTACTCTCGAAAAAATTCCGATCGATTGACATTGAGATTGTGATTTTTCGTACGCTTAATTGCCACATTGGCGATAAATTGGACCCGTATTGCGCGGATTTCTGAGTGCACCAAACTTAGTATTATATAATTTTCACAAGATACAGAACCAATTTTCCGCTGGTGTTGCTAATCAAGCGTACAAAAAATCACAATCCCAATATCGATCGATCGGAATTGGTTCGAGAGTAAGCCTACAGGCCATCGGCAGGTACGGTGCGCATTTCAACTACTAAAAAAAGTTTCACTTTAAAAAGGGTATTGACTTAACACGATATATATAGAGAAGATATGAACACCATGGAGATACATTTTTTAGAAGATGTTACACGATTACATTGTAAAGGTAAATATTACAATTACAAAGTCATTTGCGGCTTAAGAATTCAGTTTCTACTCCCTAGGTTTTAAAGAATATTTATCTTCTAGCTTTCTTGTCTGGAAGAGCGAATCACAAAGGACCATGCCCAGTTTTGTATGGAGACTTGCCCCACTTACAAATTTCCATGAACAGAAACAACTCTAGGCTTATTTTAAACGTTTTTCGTCATTGAGTAGAAAACAAGTATTGTTTTTTTAATTAAAGCCGCAGTTTCGTAGATATTCATAAAAATTGCTCCTAATCTAACCTAAGCGACTCATATAGTTGCAAGACGTCAAACTAGTTATGCTGAACTTTCGGTCATTAAAAGTCAGCTACAATATACTTACTTATTGATATCCAGTATTATCAACAGTAAGGAATCAACTGTGTAACAAAAATCGCAAAGAATGCAACGTGACAAACAGCAAAGGGAACTGTGACTTATTTTAGGCGCGTTCCACCTAAGTACAGATTTGGAGCATATTCAACATCATCGCGATTCATTACTTTTTTATAGGGTAAATGCTCTAAGGATTTTGACCATCGTCAGAGCTTGCTTGCTTAGGTGGAAAACGGGGTTTTATATTCTATGCGATCCGTCAACCTTTTGTCATTGAAAAAAAAATGCTTATTAATGGAAATGATGAAATGTAATCACTATGTAATATATTTTATAATTTATTAGAAATAAACATTTTAAAATTAATGAAAGAAATAATGCATAACATTGAAAAAGGTGTTATTGTAGCTACTTTTTTGTTTATTGTAGTTAAATATGTAGTTGCCATTTTGTAACAGGAAATGCATGTAAGTATTTAATTTTTTGCCGAAAAAAAACCGTTCCTTCTATCTGTTTTATATTACACTGAAAAATCATGTTTTGATAAAATATATTTCATTAGAAATACCGCTTTATTGGTCATCAACCGTGATAGTGGGGCAAAATCGGTCATCCTCCTTTATAACCTTAGTTAAGACAAAAAAGCTAGATTCATCATTCAGACACTAATGGATTGAATCACTAAAGAATCTTAAAAATGTCTTTCTAGCACTAAGAACAGACAGCAGTATTTAAATATGAAAAAATTAAAAGTTTAAGTTAGGAATTTATGGACACTGGGTTTTTCATTGTAATGAATTAGAATATGACGTTTATTTTCTCTATAATTATCAATTCAATACTTTATTTTAATACTTAATTTAATAATTATATAGAGACTAGAACGGAATGTCATATATTTCGACACCGGAGATGGAGTAAATTATTAGTAACAAGAAAAATTTTCAAAGTCTGCGGACATAATATAGGCTTCATAGATAGTTCTTGGACTCTAGATTGAACGCACGGAATGTTTTGATCAATCGACCCGCTCTAAAAGCGAGTAAAGCATTAATGAGACTTAAATATCTAGAAACTATAGAAAAAATGAGTATTCAATCAAAGTTCAATGTCAAGTACAGCGTACCTCGCTGTCGGTGTCCGTTCTTAATCAGGAACTTGTAACCTCGGACAATACATTTTCGATAAACATTTGCACACGTCAACTCCGCTCTATTTGGAGGTTTGTCATAAAAGTCGAACGAGAATAACGGCCGTTAACGTAGGTTGTGGGCTGACAACATAACAATAAAAACTACGCTTTACAACACTCCCAGGCCTATTTCTGTCAGCACGGGCTCTGCTTGCTATAGGGCATAGGGGTCACGACCTGCTTGCTTATGACCAGTCATAACTAATAATTTGATGATCTTTGTAGTTAAGAGCGCTTCTAGTTTCAATGGGGATGTATTTATAGTTAAAAAGTGTTGCGCTAATCTTCTGGGATACTAATGGCTAACCATGAAACAATACGTCTCAAAATTATAGAGAATATCAACGGATCCTAGATGCCAAAAAAGATTTTTATATTGGAGTTTTTAAAACGTAAATCTGAAAGAGTTCTCTGTAATAAAGTGTTTATATAGGACAACTATTTAAAAAATTACCGTAATACAGTTTTAACAAATTCAAATTGACACATGTTTGCTTACAATTTTAATTATTTGACTTCTATTTGAAAAGGAACACAATTGGCCTTTGGTTCATTGTTTAAGTGTATACGAGTTATAATAGTAGCTTTGAATTCGTAGTTAACTCTTGCTTAAAAATGTTGTCATCTTCAAACACATGAAAACATTTAGGTTGTGAAAAATCTTCTCCTAATAGAGACATGCATACCTACGAAGGAGGGAAAGACGAATCAGTTTGCTCCAATAAATTCCTTGACTGTTGGACGCGCTACAAACGTGGATACCTATACGAATCTATATGAATGCTCACTAGCCTGACATATTGGATCGAAGACTATTTGCATTTCAAGTCGCAATAACATGATGAATTTAGATATGCTAATATCACTGCGGTTTGTAGTTGGATTCTAACTGTTTAAAATTTTATGGCTGACGACTCTTCCATTCGCGCCCAGCAGTCTGACTCAGAAGTTGCATTGGCAATGATGTCATCGGGCCTGTGATTATAAATCGAGGCGACGCAGTCCCGTCACAGCATTTAGGTAAACAGTCAAGTAATAAAATATATAATGCGGGAGCGGCTATTACTAAGTTATAGCTGAACGGGTGCAATAGTAGGGATAATAGTAGGGAGGCTAAACTGAACTTTTATTGGGAGCAAGTCTAACGTAAAATTAATGAATGTAGGATATTGAAAAGCACTTTTTGGCTCCATGGTTTAGTGGTTGAGAATCACTCGATGTGTGATAATGTAAATAGTGCACCCCTCAAGTAATAATTCTAATTATGCGAGTATGAATCGTAAAATTAATTTTTATGGGGGGAAAAAATTGGTATGGAGGACTTCAATAGTACATTGTTACCCTAGGGGTGAAAATAACTTATTTAGTCCCGAGACGGGTTTTGGCGCCCGAGCGTAGAGAGGGCGCCTATAGTTCGAGGGACTAAATAAGTGTTTTACCCGAGGTAAACACTGTGCTTTTCATTACGAATACAAGGAAAGTAAAAATAAAAACATGAATCAGCAAAATACCATATTATTATTATTAGTGAATTTAATTTTATTAAATCAACAACTTCTGCTTTTGCCTCTTCTCTAATGTATGAAATCTCTGCTATACGAAGGAATAAACAATTAAAACTCGAAAAACAAATGAAGGTCGGATCGCCGCTACCCCGCTTTTTTTGTCTGTGGCCGGCCAGCTATTCAGCCATTATTTTTTTCATTTTCATCATTGTAATCTATTTATTTATGTATTTTTGGAAAACCAACAGCTATTAACACCAAAAATTTCTTATATAATAATTAAAAGCCAATTACAGGTCTTCACCAATAGAGATAATATATTTTAGTTATTTTAAAGAAATAGTTGAACGTAAATTATAATAAAGTCATTTAAAAAATATATTCTTTAAATACTGAACATTATGTTATTTCAATTTCACAGTGCTGTAGCCGTAGGTAATTGAGTGGCTGTATAGAAAGTCAGAACATGGTTCAATAAAAATGTCAAAATAGAACTTGTTTCTTTTTATAATTTGACAGCAGCTGTCAGTTGAAAGTGATTCTCCCTAGGGATGAAAAGTATTACTTTTAACCCGCTCTGCAGGCAACTTCACACCTACTTTTAGAGTATGAGTAATGAAAAATTATTTTCATTCCTCATGCTCGGAAAGGAGCGTTTCCTTGATCTGAGTATTGGGAGGAAAACGCTAGTTCCCACCAGCGGGCGGGAAATTCTCATACTATTTACTTCCCTCCTTAGGGCGGAAAGTAAAATTTTAAAAATAGAACTGAATTAGGTTACGTACATACAATCTTTGGTACAATGATAATAAAAGTATTTGGCTGAATGGCCAGTAACAGGTAACGCGATGTGTTCCAAATTTAAAAATACCTGTGAAAAAGATAATTTTGGCGGGAGGGGAATCTGTTACGCTGTACCGAAATCTTGATTGTGTGATTTAGGTATTTAAGAAAAACAATGAATTCAAGCGATTCTGAAATTTCGGCTCCAGATTCAGTCACGAACGAAGCAAATACAATACTCGAAATTTTTTTGCCAAAAATTTCAAAGGAAAGATATTTAAATACATATTCCGACTTTATGAAGTGGCGAGATGCAAGGAATATAAAATCATTTTCTGAAAATGTATTTCTTATATACTTTAATGAACTATCTCATAAAGTGCAGGCGTCTACGCTATGGAGCAGATATTCAATGCTTAAAAGTACACTAAGTGTAAAACACGATGTCGATATGTCATGTTAGGAGTATTTTTATTAATAAATTTTATTAGAAAAGCTATTTTTTATTTTCCTTGCATTCGAAATGAAAAGTAGAGTGCTACACACGGGTAAAAGGAATCAAACCCTACTCGGACTATAGCCGCCCTCGCTGCGCTCGGGCGTCTAACAACCTCGTAGGGATTGATTCCTTTCCACCCTTATAAAGCAATCTACTATTTTACAATTTTGAATTTTCAATGACGACATAACTTTTAATTTCCATTCTGAGCATGCTCCTAAAATGATTCACAGGGTTTTTCTTATACACTGTATATAAATAAAAGAGCTTTAGAGGATATTAAGTTTTTTTTACTGATCCGTTTTCTTTGCAATCAGCGGGTTGCAAAACTGATCATGAACTTTTATATGGTTTTTATATCACCATACTTGTTTCTATATCTGAACACTACAATAATATAAAAGCATTGCCTTTTGATTCGTTTTTTATATTCTCGGATATTTAGTAGTTTCTATCTCGTAAAAATTACATTGTGGTAACCGGTTTGTTAATTAATAAAACAACGGACGTCACATATTTGTAATGCATTGTATAAGTCAAGCCTTACCACAAGCAGCTCAGGATCAATTTCATGGTGGTCGTCACCCGGATCACGTATCGTCTATAAATTTCTGCAGTTCATTTTTCTTGGGAGTATTAGGCTGCAATACCAGACTACGTAATTGTCTATCTTCTTTAATGAAATCTTTTTGTGCTTTTATTTGTGAAATTACAAACATTTTTTTTTTCATTCCAAAACACTCAATAGTCGTGTTCGTTTAATTTTAGTAACGTTTAATATCTTATTAAAGCGCTAAACACATACGCTAGAGTCTAGCTAGACGATGAATACGGGACGGGCGCTAATCTTTTTGCATTCCATGACGCGCGACTGCTGCTGTAGATGAATTTTTTTATAGCTTTAAACGGCAGACGAGCAGACGACTTCACACTTGATAGTAAGTGGTAACCGCCGCCCATGGACCTTGCCAATATCGGGGACATAGTCGCTATACTTATTTTGAATGTAATGTATTTTACTTCTTCATCATCATCATCATCACAGCTCATATACGTCCGTCAGAATGAGCACTGAAAACGAACCGTGTTGGATGATATTCCTTCTAGTTAATAGGGATGAACTGTACTGCGATGGGTAGTGGTATCGTGATAAAAAAGTGGCGTTGGTACCAAGTCGAACAGTTCCTCGGTGCACTCACCGTTGAAAAGTCGGTAGAAGACAGAGAGAGATCCGAAGTCCCTCCGTGACTCTAGCGACTCTAATGAATCTAGCAGATCAGAATCACCGATGGTCCGAGCAGCCCGTCTTTGCAGGGAGTCAAATGGTTCAAGTGGTATTTCGGGGCTCCTGTCCAGAGATGTGAGCAGTACTTCACATGCGGACGAACTTGAGTTTTGTAAAGCACAAGACGTTGATTTGGCGTGAAGTACCGCTTCGCTCTGTTCAGAGGACACCCAGCTTTTTGCTAGCTAGTTTAGTCTTGCCTTCCAAATGACTCCCGAACTGGACTTAGCTCGAGCTCTTAGGACACCGAGGATCCCGATACTGTCGGAGATTTACTATTAGATAATCCGAACTGAAGTGATGTAATCTAAAAAGCGCCTCACGCATGGAGAGTGAAGCCACCCTCATCTTATGTAACAAAACCAAAATTGTAAAGGGCGATTTAAAAGAGGAGATAAAAAAAATTTACTTTTCGAATTTTTTGCCTGTTCAAAAACAGGTGTAGAGTCAACCTTTTTTTTTCATTCCTACTTGTATGTGCAAACATCTTGTGTATATTCAGGATGTATGCACACACAAGATTAATATGTTTCCTTTAAAATATAATGTTTTGCTTTGTTCTGACGTCAATTATAAGTGCCTGTAAAAGCGTATGGTGAAAAAAATTTTTTCATTTGAATTTATGTATCCATTTACGTCCCTTTAGTACCTACTTATTTTTCTTTGTCTTCGTATTTATTTGTCTTTAGTTGATATCATTAACTAATCTTACGCTATATTATGATTTTATTCAAATATTAAATTCTTAAATTATTCATATTTTGCACTGCTAAAATTAGACTCTCTATACAGACGGGTTACTGACCATCCATCTATGTACAGGAAACAAGTCATAATTTATCGTAATAAGTACGTAGAATACGTACCTACATAGAAACGATTCCACAAAAAAAAACCATCAAAAATATAAATGTTCTGCTGCATCATACAAAACATCCGTAGGTGACGTAATTGTCGCACTCATATAACATTTGGCATACAGTATTTTTGCTTATTATCTGTTTACCATGCATGAGTCAATTTGCAAGTTGCTAATAGAACAATGTGTCGTTTTGACATTCGAAGAACAGTCCACAAACTCAGACATTCGTGGAATTGATAATGTGTTAACCAATTTTGTGACTGAACTTCAAATTGTATAATAACACTAGTTGTGCCCGCGAACTACGTTTCGCCGTAATATTTAATTGCTCAAAAAAAAAATCTGGAGAGGACCATATCATCTAGGGGTACAAAATATAGCCTGTGACCTATTCTCAGCCCTACCAAAAGACACAAAAAAAATCATGACAATCAGTCAAGCCGTTTCGGAGGAGTTCGATAGTAAACAGTGTGACATATTTTTTTGTTTAACATTCTTATGGATATTTTTTACTTTAATGTTATTAAACATAGTACATAGTACATTGTACATAACATAGATTCATCTTGTAAAGTTTATGGTTTAACTATGAAAAAAAAAGAAGCTAAAATCTGTTTTATTGTTCGCTCGTTACCAAACATCAATATTACACGTCTTTAAATTATAAATACGGTCATAGTTAGTATTTTGTTTATTGTTTAAACAGTACTTATCAACAAATCAATAAGAGAAGTATTTAGCAGTTTTATTATTGGGTTTACCATTCTCGTTATACATAACCAATCTACAAAATGCCAATGAAGGTCGAGTTAAAATGTAAACATAGAACGTATGGAGAAGCAACATTTTTAAGTTTGTACTGAAGAGCAAAGGGAATTTAAAATAGACTGCTCACTATCTTCGCGGCTTATAGCGAAACAATTATGTCTATTTCCGAATGCTAGCTTTTGATGTCTCTCGTGCTATGCTACTATAGGCGCGTAGCAATCTTTAATAAGCCAAATGGATAGATAAATATAAACACAGCTATAGACTTAAGCGCTGTATCCACTAGATAAATAATGAGAGATTCCTGTGGCTTCGTGTGAATGACCTTTCACAAGAGCCCTTGTTTTTGATGTTCTAAGGGCACTATTGTGTGGATGTATAGTCTATCTATCTATCAACATGAGTATTATTGTCAGTTGAATATTCGACTGATAGTAATGACGGTTTTAATAAAATTAAAGTGACTTACTCTGGTGGTTTTAAATATTGTCTGCTCGAGATTATTATCCTATAAAATTATTAGGTATGTGTACAAATGGTTTAGGTAAAAAGGTCTACTTATTCATTTTTTCAAAGAAAATAATAATGCAGTAAAATTTTGACGCAAATTATTTATGCCACTTATACTCGTAGTAAGAAATAATAACAGTCATCTTTACATGTTTATATTATGTACTTAATTTGTCTTAACTTGTCTTAATTTGTACCGTTAATGATATTAAAATTAGTCTATAATAACTGAAACTTAAAAAATTACATTATTGCAAGATCTTATACTTTATATTAATTTTGTTTAGATTAATTAAGTTTTTTTTGAGGATAAGTATAATTATGTTCTAGGTTATTTTAGTACATTTATAAGTTTTCTTTAAATGTGTTAATCTAAACAAAATTCATTAATATTTATTTTATTTAGATTAATTTAAGTATTTTACAATATGTATATTTTTAGGTTATTTTTAAGTTGATTAAATGAAAATAAAATATAAATTTAATTGACAATTTTTTTACAATTATAAATGGGAGCTAATATATAATTAATATTATTTTCTTTAAGTGAGGTATTATTATTTATATGTATAATAACGGATATACGATAACACAAGTCAATGCATACTGTTCCATGCTGTAACTTGATACGAGTACATAGAGGTTTAAGACGGCGGACTCTTCGTCTAGATACTATTATATGTATATCTATATGTATAGATTTTTTTTTGTCAAATAGGTTTATCGAATTTTTAGTCAACACAGCGGCCCCGATAGCGGCCCATAATTCACGGTATTAATGACATCACGCAGGTCGCTTGCCATCGCTTCTCATGACCTGCGGCTCAATCATGTGATTATTATAAGAAAGTAATCTAAACATCCTAGATTTTTAAGATTGAAAACATCTAAGTGAACTATATATGAGGTGCAATATATTGATTGTATAGATTTTTCGTATTCGCTCTTATTCCTTTAATGATTGAATATTTCCGATTACGCGCGATTGTTTTCATACAAACTCCACGCATATACTCCTGCTCATACTCTATTTACGAGTATAGTATGCTATTTATCCATGATAAGTGCTAAGAGAAATAAGAAAAGGATTTGCACTTAATCATAATCTAGGGTACATACAAGCTTGTTGGTTACTGGTGGCTGAACTAAACTACTCGTAACCACAGATTAGATAATAGTTACTACGTAACGTAACACCGTTTCTCAGATTATCAGCCCCCTAACCATGCATGCTAGCCTAGCCCCCTAACTATGCGGCGCTAAACGCAGCAAGAGCGGTGTTTCTGTTTCAATACATACTCGTATAGTAAAACTATAATTATGTATTGAAACAGAAACACCTTTTTATTTTAAGAATTAAAGATTTTTTTAAGAATTTTGATTTATATTTATATATATTGGTAAAGCCCCTGAGCTATTTTTTATACCCCTAGGTGTATAGCGAAACGTAGTTCGCCGGCAAAGCTAGTCACAGTGCTTGTAACCTACCTCCTCCGAAACAGCTTGACGGATTTTTATGAATTTTTTTGCGTATATTCGATAGGACTGAAAATAGGTCGTAAACTACACTCCCGGACACCTAAGTACAAAGTGGCTCGATTTAGGTGTATTTTTATACACCTAGATGATACGTTTTTTTGACAATTATTATGGCAAAACGTAGTTCGCTTTAATGTAGATTATGAATTAGAACTAATACACTGACTTCATGATTACGATTGCTTATAATCGACAAAATATCTGTAAAATTAAATTCATTAAGATTTGTTAAATGTTAAATTAATAAATTCATGGCAATACTAAAAATATACCTGAAGTATAATGTCGGTAGATTCACATAAATGTACCCCTCCATTAATTATAAAAATAAATCAGTATTCAATTAGCAAGCTGAGTTTTACTACATGGTGACAGCGGTGTTGACAAAAGTTTTATTTTTATTACATTTTGGTGGCTTTAAGAGATATAAGTACGTATAATAATATATTCATTTGCGAGTGTGAGTGTGTATTGTCGTAATAATGGAACACGCACGCCCACCTCCGGAATTATCAGTGGAAGGTTGTCCAGCCACACGCGCTGAGTCATGGCGAAAATGGTGGAAGTTATTCTTAGTGTTTTTAAAGGCATCAGGAGTCAAAAACGAGTCTAAGGATATTCAAGCTAGCTTGCTGTTGAATCTCATTGGAGCGGAAGGATATGAAATATTTACGACGTTCGTCTTTACTAAAGACGAAAGCCCAGACGATATCGATTGTTTGCGAAAAAAATATGAAGAACACTTCGGAACAAAAGTGAACATTACAACACTACGATTTAAGTTCTTTACGCGTAATCAGCATGCGGGTGAGACTATTAACCAGTACGTCACTGCGTTGAAGTTACTAAGCCACGGCTGTGAATTTGAGCATCTAGTGGACGGCTTAATACGTGATCGCATCGTCTGCGGAGTGGGAGATAACGTCGTCAGGGATAGACTGCTAAGGGCAGAGGAATTAACGCTTGCGAAAGCTGTGCAAATATGCGAGGCGGCTGAAATGTCGAAGGAGGAAAGTCGTCAGATTGAGGAAGCTACAACCTCGGGTAGCCAGGTGAACGAGGTGCGTGCGCAGGGCTACGGCGGCAGGCGCGGGCGGCGCGGCGGCGGCGGGCGCGCGCGGCGCTCCGGCGGCGGCAGCGGCGGCGGGCTGCGGCGCCAGCCGTGCGTGTGCGCGCGGTGCGGCCGCGACTCCTGCGAGGGCGCGCACTCCTGCCCCGCGTTGACTTCTACGTGTTATGTGTGTAGCGGCAAAGGTCACTTTGCGCGTGTGTGTACCAGTAAAGTGTATGGTAAGAGAGTGCATAATGTATCTGTTGCGGACGATACTGATGAGTCGGATGAGGTACTGTACATCAACATGGTGAATGTTTATCAAGACAAACGGAGCACACAGGTGGAGTGGATTGAACTTATAGACTTTGAAGGTACTCTTATATGTTTTAAATTAGATACTGGCTCAATGTTAAACGTAATATCACTAACAGATTTTATGCGAATTGGTATTTGTTTAAATTCTTTAAAACCATATACCAAAAGAGTTTTGTCGTATACAGGAAACTCTGTTCCTATTTTGGGTGAATGTTATCTAACAATTAAATATAAGAAGAACGAATATAATCTAAAATTTGTTATTGCGGATATGCCATGTCAAAACATTCTTGGTCTTAATGCCTGTGTGCAAATAGGTGCTATTAAAAGAGTGGACACCTTATGTATAAATAACTATTCAGATTTGTTTCATGGTTTAGGAAAATTACCGGGAAAACATACCATTGTGATTGACAAAAATGTAGAACCAGTAATATATCCACCTCGAAAAATTCCTTTAGGCATGAGAGATAAACTTTATACGGAATTAAAAAGAATGGAGAGTTTAGGTGTTGTGCGTAAGGTAACGCATCCTACGGATTGGGTCAATGCCATAGTAATAGCCGCAAAAAAGAACGGGGACATAAGGGTGTGCTTGGATCCGCGTGCTCTCAACAGAGCTGTTCGACGCGCTCACTTTGCTTTACCCACAGTTACCGAGCTAGCGACACAGTTGCACGGCGCGCGCTACTTTAGCGTGTTGGACGCGCGCTGTGGGTTCTGGATGCTGCAGCTGGATGACGCCAGCAGTGACCTGTGTACATTCGGAACACCTTTTGGCAGGTACCAATTTATAAGACTTCCGTACGGCATCAACTGTGCTCCTGAAATTTTCCATGCTACAGTAAGACAACACCTGGAAGACCTGGAGGGCACAGCGTCGTTCATAGATGACGTTATCGTTTGGGGCTCAACTAGGGCTCAGCATGACGAAAGACTCGAAAAACTACTTCTCAGAGCTCGTAAGGTAGGCATAAAATTTAACAAAGAAAAGTGTAAATTTGGACTAACCGAAATTGTATATCTAGGGCATGTTTTTGATGAGAGGGGAATGCGCCCTGATCCAGGTAAGATAAAAGCCATCTTAGAAATGCCTGAACCAGAAGATAGAAAATCCCTAGAAAGATTTTTAGGAATGGTCAACTATCTTTCCAAGTTTATAGCAAACTACTCAGAAAAAGTAGTTATTCTTAGAAGTTTGTTGAAAAAAGATGCACTGTGGGTCTGGGAAAAACATCACAGTGAAGCTATTAGTAGACTCAAAAAAGAATTAACATCAGCCCCGGTGCTAACATTGTATTCCAACACAGTACCCATAGTCGTATCTGTCGATGCGAGCACAAGCGCACTGGGCGCGGTGCTACTGCAGGGCGGGCAGCCTGTCGAATTTGCTTCACTGACGCTCACTGAGACGCAGACTCGATACGCTCAAATTGAAAAAGAAATGTTAGCAATTGTGTTTGCATGTGAAAGATTTCACCAATATATATTTGGTAGGGTTGACGTGACTATGCAGACTGACCATAAGCCTCTTGAAGCAATTTTTATAAAATCATTATCAGCGATACCTGCTCGGTTGCAAAGGATGATGTTACGTATTCAAAATTATGTTTTTAATGTAATATATACGCCGGGTAAGTTTATGTATGTGGCAGATACACTGTCTCGTGCAGCCCTACCAGAATTGATGCAAGATCACATAGATAAAGAGATCGAGGCACAGACATGTTTTATGCTAGAAAATGTGCCATACAGCAACGAAAAGTTACGCGTAATCAGAGAAAATATCTCGCAAGATGAAGAAGGTCTTATGTTGATCGATTACATACTGAAAGGCTGGCCTAAAAGCATTTACGCCGTTAATGATAAAATGCGGGCATACTGGCCGTACAGAGCAACATTGCAATACATTGACGGCTTAATACTAAACAGCGGCTTAGTGTACATTCCGTCATCATTGCGCGCCGAGATGTTGCGGCGGGTGCACGAAGGCCATTTAGGCATAGATCGGTGCAAAAGGCGCGCACGTGATGTCATGTTCTGGCCAGGCATGGCGGCGGATGTGGAGCGCACGGTGCGCAGTTGTACTACTTGTGCGCTGCACGCGTCGCGACCCCGCCGTGAACCTATGATGCCGCATTTGATTCCCGATATGCCGTGGGCCAAATTAGGCTCAGATATTTTTGAGTATAAAAAATGTTATTATTTGATTTTGGTTGATTATTTTTCAAACTATGTTGAAGTGAATGAATTAAAATCATTAAGTAGTAAGGCTGTTATTATGGCGATGAAAGAGCAGTTCGCGAGACACGGCATACCTTTGGAGCTTATAACAGATAATGGCCCGTCATATAGTTCTAAAGAATTTAAAGATTTTATTAAAGACTGGGAAATTATTCACATTACATCCTCTCCACTTTATGCGCAATCGAATGGTAAAAGTGAGCGCACGGTCCGCACGGTAAAAAATATGTTAAAAAAATGTTGTGACTCTGGGCAGGACTATTATTTGGGTCTTTTAAATTTCAGAAATACCCCAAGAGATAAACTGGACTCTCCAGCTCAAATTCTGATGGGTAGAAGATTAAATACGAAGTTACCTGCCCACTGTTCACAGTTGAAAGATTTTACAGACTATAAAAAGAACTTTCGTGCTGTTATAGAACAAAAAGCTAAACAGAAAAAATATTATGACAGAACCACAAGAATTCTTCCTGACCTGAGTAAATTCGACAAAGTAGTAGTGGCAGATGGTAATAAACGTGACCTAATGAAGGTAATAGGAGAAGCACCACAGCCTCGATCCTACATACTGCAAGATGCAATTGGGCGTAAGTATAGACGTAATCGGCGTCACATAATAAGAAAGCTGTCAGTTGGTAGCCATGGTGAGATGTCGGCGAGTAAGACAGCACAAGCGCCAAGCGCGAACGCCGAACTCGGGGCGGCGCCGGCGGCGACCGCAGCAAAGGGCGCTTGCGATGCACAGCTACAACCGTCACCTGCATCAACAGCCAAAGAGGCAAGCGGTCCTAAGCACAATCCTGGTACTACGTCATCGGTTATAACTAGGCGTCAGGCCAGACTCATAGCTCAATCCGATTTAGATAAATTTTAATATTAAGTTACTTTAGTTGCAGTACTAAGTATTTTCTTTCATTTTATTTTTTTCAATATATTAGAATTACTTTGCTAAGCTCTAGTTTTAACACTTATTTTAAGTTTTGTTAAACACATTTTTTTTTGTTAAAAACATTATTTTTTCAAAGGAAGAGAGATGAAGTATAATGTCGGTAGATTCACATAAATGTACCCCTCCATTAATTATAAAAATAAATCAGTATTCAACTAGCAAGCTGAGTTTTACTACAATACCCAGATCAAACATTTTAACGCATTAAACCTTAAAAAAGATACAATTATGCAGAGGCTGGTCGTATTTATCTCATAAGGGTAAAGAATATTGTTCTATCCTTTCTTTTAAATGTTTAATTGTAGACCTAGCAGGGTAGCAGGTCAATGAATTGTTATTTGACTTAACCCTGTAGATTGTGCTGTAGCCATGCGGGTCGCAGTAGCCATATGCATTAAATGGTTTTGTTAGTCGTAATTAAGCCTGCAAGTCATTTTGAATAAATAAATAATCTTCTTGGATGAGGAGCCTCTATTTTGTAATGGGTACACATTTTTGAATTGGCGGAGAACGTTTACTTTAGGTCGAATAAAGGCATCTTAAACATAACTAAGTCCTTAAAAATGTTGCGTTGCAAGCTTCCGTCTAGAAGGAAGGTTCTGGGCCATCTTCCTCCACGATGACTCGCGAGCTGGTGGCGAGCGCCAAAGCTTTTTCAGGTGCTCTGTAGGTGGTGGTGCTGAGAAGCGTTGCACCGTTGCACCACGCTGCAGGCGAGGTCGACGTGGGTGTTATTTCAAACCTCTATGATCGAAAAATCTGGGCAAAAACGGGGATTACACTCGAACGAATTCAAAATTTTACGAAGATATCGACCTAAAAAAAAACAAGCTCTACAATATAGCGAAAGAAAAACAACCGTTTTCGTGACGAAATAAGGCGTACTTCTCTATATTGTAGAGCTACATTGTTTTTAGGTTGATATTACTGTAACATGTTTTGAAAAAAAAATCGAATTCGGTCGTTATCTTACTAAGAGTGCATATGTTGGCAGCATCATCAGGAGAATAATGCTGAAGACAAAGCAATTCAATCAAAGAATTTTAATTTCAGTGTCAACGGTTAGTTTTAACTGGCTTACGTCACCTTACGTAGCTTCTTAATGGATAATTCGATTGTCGATTGTTTGTTTTAATATCTCCAGGTATTACTAACAATAGACGGTGTTTTGGTGCTACCACCAACCTGCACTGTGCCTATGATCAAGGCGTACTAACATTGTAATCACCTCCCTTCTCTTATCCCACTCATAAGTCTATATTTTATGTCTCCATTGTGACGCCATCTTAGTACTTACGAGAGGTATATTCTTACCCTTCTACACACAATCCTGTTATACTGTCTTCCTCCATCCTTGTTTTCGCCCACATTCATGTCCGGCCCTTCTAATACGCAATATATCAAAGTTGAGAGTTTTTTGACATACATTGACCACTAAGTAGGTAATAGTGTATAGGAATTGTGTTAGTTTTCTAAAACTTTTTAGGGTTCCGTACGTCAAAAGGAAAAAAACTGAACTCTTATAGGATCACTTTGTTGTCCGTCCATCTGTCTATCTGTCCGTCTGTCTGTCAAGACCCTTTTCCTCGGGAATTAGTATAGAGATATCAAACTGATATTTATTACTCGGGTCTACGGTCTCTTTCAGCTGTAAAAAAGCAGACTTGTAAGTCAACACAATTCGAAGATATTAATGACACTTTATTTTCCATATTTTGGCAAATTTTGTTATTTCACAGGGGAGTCAAACCTATTGGGTACTTTTCGTTGACCTAGAACCATGAAATTTGACAAGATGCAAGTTCTTATAGCACTTATTAAGAAAAAACTGAAAATCGTAAATATGTACATAGGAAGTTATATACAGTATGTACGAAAATAGCGTGACCGGAAAATTTTAATGAAAACCTTAGAAATATGAAACCATAATTTTTTTTTAAATCGTCACCCCACACTAGGATTTTCTCCTGTGTCGTGGGTGCAGTTACAAACATAGAATATCACATGCACATACGCCCAGACTGGAACAAATTTCTGTAGGCATACAAAACATTTGTCCTGTACGGGAATCGAACCCGCGACCCGTTGCACAGTAGGTGATCATTCGACCTCTGCGCTAAACGTGTCGTCAAATTGTAATCGACTGGGACTTTAACTGCATTTTGATGCTTTAATATTTATAAGTCGTTTCATCTCCATTTTTTTCTATAATCGCTTGGCATCTTAGCGGCATACTTTCCACCAATTTTTCAGCGTAGCTGCGAGGTAAAAATCTCCACGCTGACTTCAGTTCACGAGTAAGCTCAGCGACGGTTACTGCATTTTTTGCCCTCAGTCTAAGCTTCATCCACGCCCAAACATTTTTGATTGAATTGGCATCAGGGGACTGTGAGGGCCAATACAACACTTCAGTACCATGGGCCACTTTCCAAGTGGTGTAGAGCTGACTTCAGTGTTTACGGTCATTATCGTCTTGCAGAATCCAAGAATTATTTTTACGTGAAGACATTGTCTTAGCCGACGGAATTAATGCTTTTTTGTATTTTTTTGTCATATTCCGAGCATCCAAACTATCAGTAAACAAGTGCAACTTTCTAAAACCCTTTTTTGAAAAGCATCCCCAAATATGCACCTTTACTGGGTGTTTCACAGTTCGTACCACCAATCTATTATCAGCCATAGTCCAAGCTCGATCCGAATAAGTAGCAGCCCAGAATGAAGCTTCATCGGGAAAAATGATGTAGTCTCAATCACGGTCTTTGTTTTCGCACGCCCAATGCAGCCGTTTTTCAATGTGCGTTGGAGAAAGGAGAGGTTTCTTCACAGTGCTTAGATATTTTACGCCATTTGCAATTAAATGCCTTTTGATGGTGTCAAGTGATATAATTAAATCTTTTTCTTCAATTAATGTTGCCCAGTGCGAAGTGATAATAAAGGATTCTTTGGCAAACAGCTGCATAGTCCATTTATTCTCTGCGACAGACGTCTTATTCGATTTGCCACGATTTGGTAAGTCATCGACGGTTTTTGTTTGTGAATATCTCTTCACCCACTTGCTCACGAAGGCTTTCGACTTTTTCCAATAGTGGGTGGTCTGGTCGTGGGACATTTTGGGGCCTTTCGGAAGAGAACAGAGAAACACAGCTTCAAAGCGGGTAGCGTATGCGGCACTCATTGTGAAATATAATATTTTAAGAAAAAAATTGGAGGGGAAATTTATATTTTTTTACAAAGCATTTTAGGCGAAAGATTGTTCTATTCAATCTAATAGTTACTTTTTTAAATTGCATTCCAAAATTTAGAAATATGCCGGTCACGTTCTTATCGAACACACTGTACTTAGAAAAGTTTATACGGGACCCTCGGTGCGCGAGTCCAACTCGTACTTACCTATTTCTGCCGCAAAGCAGCAGTGTTTGCATTGCTGTGTTCCGGTTTAAGGGTAAGATATGGCAGTGAAATTACTGGGTAACGTGACTACATCGGATGTCACAAGTTTACAACATAATGTCTTTGTTTACAACGTACACTGTGGTACTAGTATTATGTTATCTGTGACTGTGGTTCTTGTGGCGGTTGCAGTTTTGCAGCGAATCTCACAAGAGTATTATGTATTATAGGCGACTGTTGCCACTTACCATCAGGTGGGCAGTTTGCTTGTTTGCCAACTTAGTTGTATAAAAAGAAACTCCCGGTTTTTAGTGTATTAGGCGGAACTTTCCTGGGGGGCTACCGCCTAACTCATAGCGATCACTCGCTATCGCTTCATGACATTAGAACAATAGCTCTAATGTCATCTGTGACATTAAAACTATTGTTCTAATGTCATGATAACGATAGCGAGTGCTCGCTTTGAGTTAGGCGGTACGGCCGCTGGTCTCGGGACCAAGTAAAGAAAATTAAACTGCGTTACGTATTTTTTCTCACTAGCTACTGTCAGCCCGTTTATTGGGAATAAACGTCCATTTAATAGGATGATGCCTTTATTACGGCACAAAAACACAACATGGTGACTCCATTAACCGGCACATTACAGAGAAGATTTACGGCACTCCGTCTGCAATAATGACATATTATTTCAAGCTTCATTAATGGCATCGGGAGGGCATTTTTTGTGTCGTTGATATAATGTTGGCGTCGATACAACGAAAATAGCATTTATCGAGAGAAAACGACTTTCTCGTACTTGTCGATCTTGATATTTCTCTGCTGTTCGATTTTAGAACCTAGTTAAGGAGGTCTCTACGAAAGCACGGGTTCTTAAGTTTAGCAGCTTACTAGGTTATGAAGCATCGAATTGTCAAAATGTCTATTAAGGCACTAGAAAAATTCGGTCTGTAACAGTAGTACAACTTGTTTTGAAAACGTGACGTGTTCTTGGAAAAAATATGATAGTATAAATATAATAGTAAGGCGACATTCAAAGCATATGATAATGTACGAGACGCGGCCGTCGTATTATCTCGCAAACAAAAATGGCTCACGTTTCGCTACCGCATGTTATTTATTTTGGAAGGTACCGGCCGTACACTTCAAGATTGCTGAAGTTCGAACTTCGAGTTTAGTATGGCGAGGTTTGTCTATTGTATTTATTTTGAGACTCAAACAAAAATGTACTTAAGTACCTTGAAAAATACAACAATAAATCAGGCATTCCATACCCAAAAACTACAATGTTTAAATTGATGAGCACTTAGTCGTCGTAAAAAATACGTAAATTAAATGGAGTTGAGCGGTTACAATATTTTATCGGAAGTTTGTCTACCTACTGGCTATTATAATTTACTCGGAAATAGGAATACCGGGCCAAAGTAAGATCTTTATGGAAGGCGTAAAGTTGAAATTTACGGTTGACCAGGTGCTTAGGGCTGTGTAAGCGGGATCCTAGTTCATGTTCCCGGGAAATATTGCTAATATTCACCGGGATTGCTCCGGTGGAACTTATTAGTTTGCTGACTTAGCGTCTAGCTCGTTATGATAGTATTGTGCCTATCCTTCGCGAAGGTGGCTTTCTGTAAGGGATCTTTTAGTACTGAAACCCTAGGTCGATGATCAGCTATTTGACAATGTGCGATGCAATCCGTGTTTGCTTGATTGTAAATTATAATAGAATTGACGCTGAAAGCGAACGTCACCTCAATACAAAGACGGTCTAAACCAAAACTGTCACACCACAATTAGGTTATTATTATATTAGCGAGATTTTTCATTAGACAAACGACTCAGCCAGTGATTCAAAAATACACTTACGTGCAATGAAACCCCTTTATTCCGTCTAGTCCTACCAATAGTTCGACTATCGAACTGTTGAACAAAATTATTCCGAAGTGTTATACTGATCGACCCACCTCATAGGTTTCGATTCGGAAATATCTGTAAAAATAAGGTAAGACAAATTGAAAGTATACATATTTCATAAGCCTTATTTAACATACTCTAAATATTAATAAAATAAGTGTTGCTGACAATAGACTTATTTCTTCGGAAAAGCCTGTTTCTCATTTTTACGTTATAATAGGCAATCTCTGTGACTGTGCAGAGTGTTAAAAGTTAATTGAATCAATGTTTATTCAAAAAATTATTCCTACAAATTCATTGACCCTATAAATTAAATTGTGCTGATTTTTGATACTAAATTAATTAATAAGCTTTCTCTGAAGTCATGCTTTCATACTCGTAATTCACCAGAAAGTATAAAACAGGCTATTCGAAACATAGTTGCATAAACTTTTTACTTTGTAAAAGCACGCCGTACTCTCCAATTCAGTGTGCTGCAGCCAAAACCTCTTTAGAGTGGTGAAATGCAGTCGAAAACCTACATAATCCACTCCCAGAGGCAATCTTCGCTCCAGGTTCTTTCAGATTACCGCCCGAGCGCGAATGGACGTTGCATTTGAAGTATCGCGGAATGAGAGTTGACTTAAATATTTATTTATCCTTTCTGCTTAAGGAAATTTGTTCATTAATTACGTAAATTTTAGATCACAACGTTTTCTTTTTGAACTTGTAGACAGTGTAGAGCTAAAAATACACATAGAGTTGCTTTATTCAAAACGTATTGTCTTAGATTTTAATCTATCGAATGAATCAAACTGCTATTCAGGAGACGAATTTTTCGAAGTGAATTTTGAATTCGAATATAAATACAAATCAATTATACGAAATGATTTTCTGCCGTTCCCAATTTTTAAGATTTTTGAATCACCCGAATTCAGTGTTTAAAAAAAACAAATTCTAGATTGCGTATTAATGAAGGTATTAATTTGAAAAACCGGTAACGAATCGCACGTAAAACGGAACGTATACACGTTGCGTATATTCTACCTACTAGTAGAAATAAAAAACGAGTGACTCAAGGACCACTCGGTGCAGAATAATTCATGGAATGAATACTCGACAATAGGGAATTTGGAAATTCGTGTTTGAATCTTACGATATCGAATGTGAATTTGTCTTCTGCCTGAACATAATCTATCGTTAGACATTTACAAGTAAAAAATTTGACAAATTGAAATATTAAGTAGAATAATTAAATTGTGATAAATGGTTAATGATTAAAATTACCAAGCTAACCTGTACTTCCTAAAGAAACGACCTCTAACTATACATTTCGTTGGGTTTACTCCACAAAGACCTCACACAGAAAAACGCACACAAGCGCAAGAATTGTTATGTCTCAATTGTTTGGAATTTCATAGTTACCAAAGACCTTGGCAGTAGAAAATACAAATAATAGCTGTTCGCACATATAGCAACTTTAATTGATCTTCCGCGATTCCAGGAACAATATTTCTAGCTTTTGCTCTCCTGATAACGAAACACGGTTCTATAACGAACAATTCAATCGTTTTACCAACTCCATTTCCAATAGCTTCAAAGCGTTTGAAATAAGTAAGCAATGAAGCCTTGTATTGGAGGTTTTTAATATAGTATGTACAAAAATATGAGTCGCGTTTATTATTTTTATTCTTTCACGAAACTGTGCCTTAAAACTTTTACCTGAACTAATGCTATAGGTAAGGTGGATGCAGATTTTTCTTTGGGATCCTCACACTATAATAACATGACATGTTATTACCATGTAATGTGTTAATAAACTAGGTAGACTCTGTACTAGGGTCGTCTGCCTGGGTATCTCCGTCTTACCTATTTCTGCCGCAAAGTAGCAGTGCTTGCATTGCTGTGTTCCAGTTTGAAGGGCAAGATATGACAGTGAAATTACTGGGTACTTTACATTTGATGTCACAAGTTGGCAACGTACAATGTAGCAATAAAAAAACTTTTTAAAATTATAAATAATTTTTTGGTATAAAGCTCGAACACTAACCAACTCATGCCGAAAAATATTTACTTCTAACTAGTGAGCCCGGCAGTCGTCGTCCTGCCAAATTATAGCTCCACCTACCGGGTGCAATGGTTACGTATAAACTTTCCCTGGACCTATTCAAACACACTCAAAAAATTTCGTAGGAATCGGTTGAGCGGTTTTTAAGTTTTAGCGAGACTAACACACAACGATTCATTTTTACATATAAGAAGAAGATATGAGTAAGAATCGAATGCTGGACCTATAGATCTGACTCATGTTCAATTTCTAGATCAGGGGTGGCCAGCTTGACTAGACCGATGATATACTGTTAAGTAACAAAACCCCGTGCGTGCGAAATGTCCCAATACAACCCCTCTCCCCTCCTCGCATGTGATTAAAATAAAAGAGAGAAATAAATAACCTGATGGCGGTTCCATCAGGTTTAAAACATAATTCAAGAAAGTCCGCAGCAATTGGTGATTACGCTACGAAGTCTGTTGTATGTATTTTTATTTATAAATATTAATATTAGTTATTTTAAACTTACCTACTTATTTTTTTGCCGTGCCACTATTGACAGGACTAATAGCCGTGATCTACCAGTTAACCACCCCTGTGTCTAGAGACTGAACAGAATCATTGCCTATAATATCTTGACTTTCAGTGTGACGTTCGGGAAAAAAAATGTACCACTTCACGCGTTTACTATCCGTCTAGCAGAAATGTTGTGGTCACCCCAATAGCAGTTCTCAGCTGATATGGGGCAAACAGGCAGAGTGAAATTCGGTGAGATGTAGGTTTAACAGAGCGGAATCCTTTGGAAGATTTTCAGGAACTTTTTCAATTTGGTTTATGAATTTCAACGGAGCAGCAAGTGGTCCAGTGACTTCATTACATTCATATTTGATCGAAACAGAACTTAAGCAAAGGTTATTGACAAATACACGGTTATTTTTTAATTACCAAAAAAAATTGTGTGCTTGTTCAGACAATCAAACTGAACAACTTTCACTATGGGACCAACTTTGAAATTGCAAAAAAAAAACCGGTGGTCCATACATCTAGGTTCAGTGAATGTTGAACATTTGAATAGAACAGCTGATTTTTTTTGCGATTTTAAAGTTAGTCCCATAGTGAAATTTGTTCAGTTTAAAGGTTCAGTTTGCTTGTCTGAACAAGCACATAAATTTTTTTGGTAATTAAAAAATAACCTTGTATATTTATACACAGTGTAACGGACAACTAAAATATGTTTTTCGTTTATCGAAATTCATATTATGTACACTTGTCTGATGCTTCTACGGAGAAGGAAGACATTGTGAGGAAACTTGCATACAACTGCGAAGAAATTCAAAGGTGTGTGTGAGTGAAGTCGACCAATCCGCACTGGGCCAGCGTAGTTGACTAAAGCCTAAACACCCTAACTTAGGGTATGCTCAAGTCCTCGGTGAGGACGTACACGAGCTGTTATGATGATCCATCAGAATTGGAGATTATGTGGGAACGATAATGGGGCTAATCAAGCTACTTTTTGAGTTCCGTACATCAAATGCATATTCTAGGCCCATCTATCGCAGTGTCTTAAGACGAAACGTGTTGCGTGCGTGTTGCCAGTGATGTAGTACGGAACTGAGACGTGGCCGCTTACAATGGGTCTCTAAGAAGGCTCTAGGTCACTCAAACGGTAATGGACATAGCCCAAAGAATTGCAAATTTAAAGTGGCAGTGAGCAGGACACATCGCTCGGAAGACTGACAGCCGTTGGGGCGAAAAGATCCTTGAGTGGCTGCTGCGTACTGCTGCTGCCCCCCACAAGGTGGACCGACGATCTGGTGAAGGCTGCAGGTAAAAAAAAGGACCGATCGCTATGGAGATCGATGGGGAAGGCTGATGTCCAACAGTGGGTGTATCTTGGCTGAATTGATGATGATGAATCCACTCGATACTCGTATGAACAACTATAAATCTTTGTGAATACTTTTTACTGAAAGCAGTAAAGAAATAAATGTTTAAACTATTGATGTTCATTTAAACAAAACCAGGAAAAAGATTGTGAAGAAATATATTCTGTGTTCATATTCACAAAATCACCAGTGTTTAGCATAATGATAAACGCTGTCCTTTCTCATTTTATTATCTTGTCTCGTGTCTGTTCAGCCCTCCAATCATGATCGCTCAAAACAATATTACAACCGCACTAAGAGCGGGATGGCGCTGTACGCAGCAAGAGCGGTGTCTCTGTCTTAATATTGTTTCAACCCTGCTATCGGCGATCATGGTAGGGCCCCCGATTTTGCGAGGGTTATTCGAATAAAACGTCTCAATGAGACACGTAATGAAATATACCAAACCCTTTCAGGGTCTTTTTCATTCGGTTTCGCTTATAGATATGGAGGAGTTAATAAGTACTGAGATTTTTTAGCCGAGTTTTTTAAGCAGACAGTAAATTGTTTTCAGTCAGCAACAAGAGTAGGTAAATTAGAAAATATTTTACGAAAATTTTAAAAAAGGTAGCAGCAGTTATAGTCAAAGTGTGAATGTGGGAAGTAAATTAGCTAAGCTTACTTTTAAATATAAAAAATTGTGAATGATCAGTCGACGCTGACAGTTCAATTGTATTTACATGGTATGACCAGCGTATCAGTAAGAAGCTGAATTAAAAGTTAAATAAATTTTGTCCATCTACTCTATAGTTGGTAAATTGAGTCATGAATCTAAATTGTATAGAAGGCACTTGGTATATAACCTATCAAGCCGAAGCCTATGTTAATCTATAATATAGTTATATAAAAGTGATGACGTCATTGAAAATTCTGACTCTTACTATAATGTACTTAATGGTGTATTTTAGCCAATCTTCATAGTTTTTCTATCAGAAGAAAAGAGTGTTGGTCGAGAAATTCCGTTACACTTTTAATGAACATAGCAGTAAGCTGCTTTCGAAACTCTTCAAATTCCAGCGAGATGAGAATGCATGTAATGTTACGATAGCTACCGTTGAGCTGGTACGCTCACACCCACAGGAAACCACGCTTTAGCTATTTATATATATCAGAAGCCAAGGTAAATCTACGTTCGATCATGATCCCGTTATTATGTTTTAATGCTGGGGTAAATGTGTGTCAAATGTATAAAACCCTTTGTTTTATTTGAGTCATCCCATTCAACTCATGATCTTGAAGAAATTTCTTTCAGAGAGTGTGTCGAATAATTCTTCACGATTTCACTTTATATTACTTTATATTACAATTATGATAAAAATATATAATGTATAGTATTGTGACATTTTTCTGTATTTGTGGTAATCAATATTGTTGTGGAAATTGAAATAATACAATAAAAACGATAATGTAATGAATCACTTTATTTTTAATACGTTGTTAGTGAAATAATAAAAAATTTATTAATGAAAACAATAAAACGTTTTCGTTAAATGCCGAATAAGAAATAGGTAATAAGGCTAGGAGAATTTCATTTTGCAAACTCAATTTGTAATTGTTTTCACTACTATATTTACGAGTATATAGCTGGCAAGTGACATGACCGGAATTGGGGATCTTTCCCAAGAAATATTCCATTGTATCATTATTTTGAAAATATTTGTGTTGTTTAATTTTCGAAATGGTTTTATATTTTTATGACTGTTATTCAATTAATCATACTTTACTTACTATATTCCTATTCAATTGGTATTAAAAGGCGTAAAATCTTTTAAATGTTTTTAAATAACTGCTTACAAAATAAAACAAAAACAAAAAGTTCTTATTTAGTTAGGAAGGAAACATACCTATTTAAACGATGCAAATAATTATATAAATTTTATATAATAAAAAGACAAAAAATATTATTTACCAGTAATAGGTTCTTTGCAGATTACATTGACATTATAAGTCCTTGGTCAGAAAACTGATTTTAATGCCTACTAGTTAGTTGGACTAGATAAAACCCCACAAAGACTTCAAACTCAATTATAGAGTAACAAAGTTGTTTCCAAATGTCGAGATTTTGAATTTTGACTTAACTCTGACACGAAAGTTGTGTTAATTCTGTTGTTTTAGAAAATTGTTCGAGAATTGCAAAATCTATTCAACAGATTTTAGAAGTGAAATTACAATTTTATGTAGCTGAACTTTTTCACGTATCAGAAAGTAGTTTACATGCAAACTAAATTAAATCTTGATTCTTGCTTCTTTCTTTAGTCAACGTTAGAAAATTCTATTTTGATCTAATAACAAGCGAAAACTCTTAAAATAAAAACCGGCCAAGTGCGATTTGAACTCGCGTGAAGAGGGTTCCTTACGATGTTATATACCTATATTGAGTGTTTTACCATATTATTTTAATATCATGAACTTCTTATAGGTTTTCCTATAATCTATAAGTAAAAAACTAATTACTGTGGTTTTTTTTCAAAATTTTAGGTTCAGTAGTCGGAGATAAGGGGGGGGGGGGGGGGGGGGAATATCAATTTTCGTCTATTTTCTTGAATAACTTGGAAACTATTTATATTTTAAAATTACAAAAAAATACATTTAAGATCTTCACAACAAGACCTTTTATTTGATATGTCATACGATGCAGTTTTCATATGTTTTTTTTTATTTTCATCTATTCACGTCACACTTTTGCGTTTGGGTCGCAGAAATTGATATGAGTAGCAAAAGAACAAGTTTTTTTTTATTCAGACTAAAAATATCGTCAAATATTAGAGAGGAATATAATATTATTTGTTGTTGATGCGTTTGCTTTTCTTATACTGAATCAATGACCACATATTATGAGTAATATATTTATTTTTGTATTGATGCTGGTGTTATGAGTAAATACGTCACTTACATAGTCTATGCAAGTCTTATTAATGCAATGCGGTAATACAATTTAATTTATCGTCTGAGTAACTTAACAGTTTTGCATATTATTGACACGTATAAAATATCATTGGAACCTAAAAATTTTAGGACCATAATTTTTTATTATGATATTTACCAAGTCGTCATGACTGAAATGAAAAATTGTCATAATGGTAAAGGGTAGTATTTAAACGAGTGACTGTAAATGAAAATTTTAAGAGACAAAAATATAATCAATTTGGGTTATTGTATTACTAAGAGAGAGACTGACTGCGAATGAAGATAAATCAACAGAACAGGAACTTATAAACATTCATTCGAGTTACTTCAAATACAAAATGCTTCATAATATCTGAGCGACCCTAATATTTGTTTGAGTGACACTCAAACAAATATTAGGTCCTGCATTTTTTTAGTATTTGGCAAATGATTTATTTATGGTGAGCGGCATTTTATCTTAAATGAATATTTCGAAAAAAGAAAACACTGAAAAATACCATAATGAGCAGAGTACTTTGGTTCAAATTTTTTTTAAAGTTTTGAAAATTATTAACGAGAGATTAACGAGAGGAGCTACCCCTGTACTACTCCCCCCTCTCGGCGATGCGTAGTTTTCGAGATATTAATTTTTAAAATTTTCACAAACCTAATCTCAAAATGTATGTAAATAGGTTGGGCTGTTTATTATTCAAGTTTGTGCCGCACCTTGAACCTATTGAACAATTAGAAGATGTTAAAATGATCTTGTACCCACTGGACCTTCAAGATTCGACCCAAAAGCAAAAAGTGCTTATTGGACCTCATTTACAGGGCCCATTCGACCTTCCTAAAAATATTATATTCAATGCGGCCATTGGACCTCTTTTTTGAATTCGACTGGTACCTACTGGACCTTCAGGATTAGACCCTATTGCAACTGAACCCATTGGATCTTATTTGTATGCCCCATTCGACCTTCCTAAAATATTATATTGAATGTGCCCATAGGACCTTTTTTATGGGAACCATTGGACGTTATTGACAGTTTTATTCAAAAAAGTACAGTCATATAGAAAATTGTAGACTAAAATGAAATTAATAGGAGCTGTAATAGAGCCAATACCATTGAAAAATAAGTAAATACCATTGAACTATTCTAGCCTATCTATGTATGTACCTACTTATATCTCAATCGGCACAGCCACTAATTCCGAGCAGAAAATAATATGGAGAAAACCGGACGTCCTTTTTTTTCTTACAATTAAGTAGAGTTGTATTCGCAGTGGACTCGGCACTTGCCTTCCAATCGGGGGGTCGGGGTTCGAGACCCGCCATGTACCAATGTGTTTTTCGTTTCGAATTTCATATGTGGGTGAATTTCAACAAATGCCATTTTTTTATCATATCGGTGAACTTTTTCATTTATATTTTTTTTTGTATATTTTTCAGGTTTGATGTAATCTTTAAGATATTAAATATCCCCAAATTTAACATCATCAACGTATCATTTAAGACTAAGGAGTAAATTTATTTTGAATTCTGGTTTCCACCGATGTGACAAACCGGCACCGATTATTTTTTCTGTACACCGATATGATAAGTTTATCCACCGAAATGATATACATATCCAGCGATATAATAATCTATCCACCTTTGAACATCAAAAAGGAAATAGTTAGTAGGTGACTTAGAACTAAAGACTTGGACTGAGGGTCTTATGTAAGTAGATCACATCCAACGAGAACTGAGTTCTTAGAAAACCAAATATAAAATATTTTTTGAAATTATATTCCTATTTTATTATATTTACTTTCTTCTTTTGTTATAAGTATTTACTATAGGTACTTACAATTAAAAGTGTGGAAGTAACAGCAGTGGGAACATTTTAAAAGTAACAGCAATGGGAACATATAAGGCTGATAATGATGATGATAAATGTTTTCTTTTTATCTATTTATTATTTTGTTATTTATTATTATGTACTTGCTATTTTTTAACTAATGCTCCACCTCACCATCATCATCCTAAAGACGTACATTACTGAATACAGACCTCCCCTAATGATACATTTATACATCTACTACCCAGTGGTATCGTGGTAATGATTTTGGCAGTCTATGTAGGTAAGTATGTATACAATGTATGTATTAATATTTGTATGTATGTTTATATGTTCCATTGTTTCTTTGTATACTTAACAAAATGACACGGGATCCACCGATATGATAAAACGACTCACCGAGATGATAAAATGATCTACCGATGTGATAAAGCCATCCACCGATGTGACAAAACTATGCGTTGATCATGAATCAAAACACCGATATTAAGACACCGACTTATTTTTTCTTATCACTTCGGTGTAAATTATCACATCGGTGGTAATAAAGACCACCGATTACAGCGATATGAGAACAGCGACATGAGAAATAACAAACTTTTTAGAAAATTAGAAAAAATGCATAATATCTAGGATAAATTCAATAACACTCAATGAAGCTAATTCACTTACTACCTTTGTAAGAACCAAACAACAATAAAAAAACTACTCATTACACTAAAAAAATGCAACCATCGATAATATAAAATAATTGTTCGGGAGCCATCCGGGAGCAACGAAAATGGCGTACCTTACGTTATTGGCGAGAATATGCAACGATTTGACACACGTCCATCTTGACTGCGCACAAGCACACATAACGAGCCAAATAAAATTGGGGTGGGGACGCTGTCGGACTCGTCAGGCTTAAATTACTTTTGTCCAGCGATATGAGAACATTTTACAGGACAAGTACGTTTGTGCCTCTCAGTAATAATAATCTTTTATCATGTAATAAAATAGGATATATATTAATAATAAACCTAATATTCTATGTAATAGAATAAGTTATATACTTAACTTACTTATTTTTATTAGTATATAAGCTTTTTTGTTTGTAAAAAAAGTAGAGGGACAGCAACGATTTGAGAAAAATAGAGGTTTATGTATTTATTTCTACCTTTATATATAGTCCTAGGCAAATTATATTTTTGCCATAACCCAATAACTACCTATTGAATACTAAAAAAATTTTTCAAATACTAATTTCACCGAAGACAAAAAAAAGTCATTTGGGAAATTCACCCATGTACAGTTGTCTGACGCTCCTACGGTGAAGGAAAACATCGTGTGGCAACCTGCATACATTTGCGAAGAAATTCAATGATGTATGTGAAGTCGACCAATCCGCACTGGACCAGCGTGGTTGACTAAGGCCTAATGGTTGACTAAGACAAAATTGTCTACTGTAGGTAAGGTTAGGTTCAGAACATGACCATGCGTAGCGGAGCGAGCATTCCAATTTTAACGGTCTTGTACCCACTGGACCTTCATAATTGGACCTTGCCTACACGATAGGACCTATTCAACCTCCTTTCAAAAATCTGGTGCCCACTGGACCTTCAAAATTAACGATACGACCTATTCGACCTCTTATCAAAAACATGGTACCGACTGGACCTCCAAAATTACACATTACCTACACCATTGGATCCATTAGACCTTTTATCAAAAAGACGTGTCCCATTGGACTATTTGACTCTTTTCTTTTGGAATGTTACATACAGTCATGCAGAAAAGTAAAATTGTTAAAGAAATAAAAATAATAGATATAAATCAAAATATTTAATCAACACATGTATAAAATTCAACATATTAGTCTGTCTGTCTGTCCGTCCGTATGTCACAGCCACGTTCTATGTCACAACTACACTGTTGAAACTTGGTAAGTAGATGTATTCTATGAACCGCATTAAGATTTTCACACAAAAATAGAAAAAAGCAATAAATTTTGGGGGTTCCCCATACATAGAACTGAAACTCAAATTTTTTGTACATTACCATGCAAACTTCCACCGAAAATTGGTTTGAACGAGATCTAGTAAGTACTTTTTTTAAACGGTTTTTTTTACCTTACTTTTTAAGGACAATAGAGAATATTTTTTATAACTATAAGCTAGCCTAAATTGCCAAACAAAAATTATAAAAATATTTTAAATAATATTACATTCAAATATTACATTATTAACTTTTTGGTAAAAAAAAAGACTTCCGTTTAGTTAGTATACTATTCTATCGATTTTAATCTACCTTCGGCAGAGCTTTGACGAGTAGTACCTTAAGATAGAAAAAAAAAATTATAAAAGCAGATTAAGCATGCATACAATTAAAAATTAATAGAAAAATGACGACCACCAGATTGGATCATGGGAGAATAATCAACATAATTACATGCCATTAATTATGTTGATTAGAATTCTGTTCTGAGTTGATCTCCCATTTTTTAAACTATAATATGGGTGGTTTTTTTAGTTTAGTTTTAACTATTTTATTTAATCAAATGTACATTGACTATCAACAGTATACTTGTGAAGGTTTACATTGTGTAAAGATTTTTGTTTTTGATTTAATATTATGTTAAAGTGCGATGTCGACAGAACCAATATAGGAGGAATGTAAGTAACTTCTAATCCTACCTACATATTACTTAAAGACAATAACTCAGTTTTTTGTTACTCCTTTAGTCTTTTTTCAACCCTTCAGGTAGTTTTTTGGAAAGTAAACAATAGACAAGAACGAGAAAGAAATATTGCCACTGAACGTTGCGCTACAATACAAAAGGCGAGAGCAGGACAAATGTCGTGAGAGAGAATATCAATACAACTCTACTTAATTGTAAGAAAAAAAAGGACGTCCGGTTTTCTCCATATTTTTTTCTGCTCGGAATTAGTGGCTGTGCCGATTGAGATATAAGTAGGTACATACATAGATAGGCTAGAATAGTTCAATGGTATTTACTTACTTTTCAATGGTATTGGCTCTATTACAGCTCCTATTAATTTAATTTTAGTCTACAATTTTCTATATGACTGTACTTTTTTGAATAAAACTGTCAATAACGTCCAATGGTTCCCATAAAAAAGGTCCTATGGGCACATTCAATATAATATTTTAGGAAGGTCGAATGGGGCATACAAATAAGGTCCAATGGGTACAGTTGCAATAGGGTCTAATCTTGAAGGTCCAGTAGGTGCCAGTTGAATTCAAAAAAGAGGTCCAATGGCCGCATTGAATATAATATTTTTAGGAAGGTTGAATGGGCCCTGTAAATGAGGTCCAATAAGCACTTTTGCTTTTGGGTCGAATCTTGAAGGTCGACGTTTCCTTGTGTTTTCCATGTGCGGTAAGTTATTCTTTTCCACACTAGTGATTTTTGTTTTCCTTCAGCCTATAACCTCCAAATGCATGAAGGAGGTATTTAATTAAAAAGTTTTCTGCACAAAAAATATAATAGCGTAAATACCTACTATTAATACATGAATAATTTAAAATGAACGCCGCCGTGGAGCGGTTAGAGCGCGCGCGGCTGCGCTACTTTTACATTGCCGTGGCAACGCAGACGCGGATTTCCTTTCGTTGTTTTAATTTTTTCGCAAATGTTCTAAAAACGTTTTTCGATGCACATGCGGAATTGTCATTTCCACTCGTCACTTTTACTCTACAAGTGCGGAACGATGACCAGCGTCTTCGGTCGGCTTGGGTCATCAAACTGAGACACGTGATGGAATGACATACTTTCCGCACACGTATCGAAATGAAATATTTTGTATTAATGCAACCTTAATTTAAAAAATAATGTATATCGTTAAATACAAGACCTAATAATGGTACAACGATTAAGTAACGTTAGTTCCAGTTGAGTCTAGATTGCACGGGCGGACAGGTCTTAAGGACTAGCGTAGGAGTCTTTAATTGTACAGGTTAGTATGTTCGCATAAAGAGGTGCATAAATAAATCATACACGGTGGAAACGTCGATACGATAATAAATTTGCTTGTGTATACTTACAAAAAAATCAACCAAAAATAACCAACATTTTAGTAACATGATGCTCCTTTTTAACCAACTTAAAAAAGGAAGAGGTTATATCTTCGGCTGCATCTATTTTAAATTTACTAAAATGATTGAAACAAAAATTTCTTCCAAAAAATAAAACCGCCTTAAAAAACAGCAATAAGTCATACTAAATATATTCATTAATATAATAATTAATTTCTTCATGAATCCATAAAACCGAATAATGACCGAATAGTCACAAAATGGTCATAAATATTTATAGTGAAGTCGGTGCGAAGCAATGATTACTTGATAATTCATAAAAATATGAGGAGAATTAATTTGGCACCAACTTCAATATAACAATGTGAAGTTGTATGTATTCTTATATCTAGATTTTTTATTATTTGGAAAAAAAACATTTGATATTTTCTACACGACGTTTGACCACATATCGGGAGTGTTATTTAGTTTGAGAAAATACGTAGGTAATTTTTGTAAATTGACTGTCAAGTTTCTTTTAATCATTTCAAAACCTTTCTGACCCGTGGAACACCAAAGTGGTTCACCTAGGTGTTCCACGGTTAACTTTCTGTACCCCTGGTTCACCTAGTCACGAATAGAAGGATCATTTCGTTGCCCGTATAAGGGTTCCGTTATTTTCTTTTGAGGTACGGAATCCGTCGTCTGAGATACCTTCTCAACACTTCTCAACCCTTGAAATAATAACGTACGTAATAACGTAAACGATAAATAGCTGTGATGTAGAGTCCAAAATAGGGTGTGTGAATACACTTAAATCATCACTACCACGAGCGGAATATTCGTCTTTCTTTGCAACATCACACGAAATTGGATGGAGTCGAAATATATTTTTTCGGACGAAAGCTCCATTTCTTCGCTCCATTTCGGCGTCTCTAAATCATGTAACAGAACCACTCATATGGATCGCGAGCAATAGCTAATATTTACATAAGTATGCGGTTGCCTGATCAAAAGGAAATAAGCCTTTTAGCCTCATCTTTTGTGTCGCCAAACATTTTTCGGTGTAAATTTCCCATGGGGAAATCCGAAATTAGCCTTTTTGTCCCTGCCTGGTGACAAGTGGTGATGACAGCAAAGATGTGAGTGAGCTTCTGGATTCTTCAACCAAAATACTGGCTATCTTGCCTCGAAGCCGTAAAACAGCATTTAAGGTGTGGCAGTGCTGTTATAATAATTATGATTTATTTAAGTTACACAGACCATATTAATTTGTTGATAGAATTTTGACGTATTTTGTATGGAGCTAATGTCAAATGCATATCGCTGGTAACCAAATCCACCGATAGATAGAATATTGTTATCGGCCTTAAGTCAATAATCAAAGCTGAGTATCAAAATCGGCGTCGTCCCTTCTGCGTGCTGTCATCGACGTCAACAAAGCATGTGCCAAAGCGTTGTACAGCTAACAAAACTTTGATTACGGACTTAGAGAGTCGCCCTTCTGCATAGTAGTCACTTTGGCAGCGCAGCGGTCCGAAATAGATAACAGCGCTCACAGTGCTGACAATTATAATCACCCGCTCCGATTTAAAAAGCGTACTAAAAGTGCTAACAGTGCTGTCAGCATGCTTACGATTACGGACCGGGATTTTAGCAACTTGTAAAGTCAAATGTCGAGTTAAAATTTTGGTTAGGTTAGGTCATTTTGTTTTCAATTGCTTCTCAGCACTTTGGTTTTATGAATTTTTAATCACAACATTGTTTCTCCGTTGCTCATCCAGAACAAACACATTCATTTTCAGCCGAAAACACAAGTATCGAACGTCAGACTGACAGTTCGCTTACATCGATTTCACTTCAGAGCATTAGCCGTAAGTCCGATATGACGTAAACGATGACGTCATGCAGCTCTCCATGCCGGCTAGGGTTAGCGCGCTAACAGCATTTTGGGACGCGTTTGAGCACGCTAATAGCGCTGGTAGTGACTTTTATACATTTTCGGACCGCAGCCTTTGTAATCATATCTTCGAAAACGCACGCTTAATATTGACAATCACAAAAACAAATCATTTTATCACTAATCGTATTGTGGAAAAAAAATCACAATGACAAGAACTAAGTACAAAATGTTGGCTATTACCAAATGTTTTAATCGTAGAGTGGCAGCACCTTGTTTTGTTAAGAGCTGGCGGCTTTTTAGGTAATTTCTCAGTCACCATCCAATCTACTTAATACGGCTCGGGGAATAAATCAATTCATTCCACTGACTCAAGAGACGTGATTCGTATTAATATTCTTTTTCCAGCTAAGTAATTGAATTACGTATTGGGCCGAAAAATGAATTGGCGTATTATCGAAACTATTTATTATATGTACTTACTTAGGTGTCGCGAATTTCCAGAACATGAACGGAGAACGACATTCTTATGCGAAGTCAGTATGACGTGGTTGCTATTTCGGATTTCTACACTTCTTTAATTAAGTTTTAAATCAAATTCGATCGCAACAGGAATTTTGGAAGTGTTTTAATCATCAACGAGCTCTACTTTAACTCAAAATGATTATGGTAACAAACTATTGAAGAACCTTGTGAGTATCAAAAGATTTTGTATTGGGTGACTTGGTCTTGGTACCAGATTATATGACTGGATTTTAGTAGAATTGAATAACATAAATCGATTAGTTTTCGTTCTGAAGAGAGTGTTTCATTGTATGTTTCTTTGGTAGAATACATAGATATCTTTAATGATCACAGCCTATATACGTTCCATTATTAACGCAGGCCTTTCTCCATGGAAGAAATACTTATGAAGTATAATTCATAACATCACCACGCTGACCCAATGAGAATTGGTGGGTAGCTATATATCTTTCATATAGGTATTAAAATGTACATCTAAGATATATAAGTGCACCAATGTCCATGAAAATACAGGTGCACTCTCGATTTATTTATTGGCATAGTCCGATCTACGTCCGAGTTCTAAGAGGCTTCGTTGCTTTGACAAAAATAGTAAAGAAGCAACATAATGTTTGCCTTCAGCAACAATTTCATAAGTCCAATGATCATTCCGTCTCTTCTACAATTTACCATTTGGAGAGTGCGCTATCGAAATCGGCTTCGATATGAACTGCCAACGTTGATCAGATGAAACGCTTGAAATTCATTTTTACGAGCACTTTCCGGAGTACCGATAAAGAAAAACTCGGGAGCCATTCGTAGAATTGTAGGGTAGCAACGTAATTGATTTTAATGTTTCTGTTTCGGACAACCTCTGATATAAATTTAATGGATTTTTCTATCGAACGAACATGTTATATTGGAATTGTATATCTATCTCCACTCTCGGTTTCTTTCATTAAAGACGCTCATAATCATCGAGCTCATAATCAAAATTACAAATTTTTGCCTTCTGATAAATTAAAAGCCATTCAATATCAACAATTTATAATAGTTGAAATTGAATGAATAATTATTAGTCTAATTGAATTATATTATAATTGTCGAAATTGAATGGTTTTTAATTTTTAAAACTGTTAAAATTAAGAACCATTCAATATCAACTATTATAAAATTAATTCAACAATTATAACATAAACAATTCAATCAATTTGTAGTTTTGATTACGAGTTCAATGATTATGAGCGTCTTTGAAGATAGAAGCCGAGAAACTGATAAGATTAAAAACCATTCAATTTCAACTATTATATTATAATAGTTGAAATTAAATGGTTTTTAATTTTAAAAATTAAAAACCATTCAATTTCAACAATTTTATATGTATAATATTTGAAATTGAATGAATTGAATTTTATCAGAAAGCAAAGATTTGTAATAAATTTAATGGTGAGTTCAATGATTATGAGCGCCTTTGTAGATAGAAGCCGAGAATGGAGATAGAAATAGGCAAACAAACTACTAATTCAACCAGCTTCTGCTTTGCGACTTTGTCACTGTGACCTGCATAGAGTGATCAAAAAATGTAAGATTTCTATTCGTTAAACCAGAAGGATGGAAAGGGTTGCAAATCCTTAAAGGATCCAGACTTGGCTCTTTTGCTAGCTGTAATCTACTAATCAATGATGTGGCTCTGGGAAGGGCGGCGGGAAGAACAATTGGGTCAGCGTGGTTGGAGAAGGCAGCTTTTTTAAAGTTTTCATTGACTTTCTTTGTTGCACCTATTAGGGCAAGATAATATAATAAATAATTAGAATATATAAAAAGATTATATAAATATCATTGAATTTCAACACATCTATACTAATATTATAAAGAGGAAAGATTTGATTGTTTGTTTGTTTGTTTGTATTGAATAGGCTTCGAAACTACTGAACCGATTTTGATGAAAGTTGGTATAGGGATAGTTCGAGACCAGGGGAAGGACATAGGGTAATTTTCCTAAGGGAAAAAATCCCACAGGAAAACAAAAATAAAGCGGGCGAAGCTGCGAGCGGAAAGCTAGTTTTGAATAAAGAAGATGATGATAATGATCATTAAGGTAAGGAGGAATATAATTTTTTTGGCTTATTAGTTATTTTATGAAAAAAAAATTTTAAAACATCGCAAGTTGTAAAATTAATCGGTACTATCAATATTGTTGATTCTTTTAAACGACTTCCCAAAAAAGAGGAGGTTATCAATTCGACTGTATGTTTTTTTATGTTTCTTATCTCATTACTCTGTCATTCATTGACCGATTTGGAAAATTCTTTTTGTTTGAATAGTTTAAGTATAGTCTACTTTCCATGGTTCCATTGTCACCAAAGCCAGGATCTGGTGATGGGATCTCGGAAAATCAAGGGAAACCCTTAAATTGTATAGGCACGTCCAACGTGTTTCGTGTTTTGTTCTGAAGCTATTCAGGTATTTGCGACTGGTAGTTATGAGCCGAGATGAGCAGATCCTTGACTTGTAGGTGTTAGAAGTTATATTTTTAAATACAACAGTGAGCGTGTATTAAATTCACTAAAAATATTAAAATTAAAAAATATTAAACAAATATAAAAACCGACTTCAAAAACACAAGTCAGTACCTTTGAACTAATGATCATCGATCACCCACACCGAGTTCAATTTAATCTTATTTTTGACTTTTTTGTGTAATTTTAAAGTGGTTCTTTATTTTAAACCGACTTCAAAAAAGGAGGAGGCTATCAATTCGGTTCTTTTTTTTATGTTTGTTACCTCATAACTCCGTCATTTTTAAACCGATTTCCAAAATTATTTTTGTATTTGATAGAGTATGAAGAAAACGCTAGTATGTCGCTATAAATTTATATTATTTTACAGAAAAATCTTATATGAAACGATGACTTTCGAGTTGTTATTTCAAACTGTCTCCATAGAAATGTCACAAGTCACTATATAAAAATATTTGATGAAAACAAAACTAAAAAGAGTTTTCAACAGAGTATACTGCAAGGGTGGTTCCATGGTCACCAAAGTCAGGATCTGATGATGAGATCTCATAGAAAATCGAGGAAAATACTAAGGTGAGCTGGTATTAAATTAGGGTTTCTATCACTAAAAAGATTTCATTCACTAAAAAGTTAAAAATATTTTTTTTTACAAAAAATAGAACCGACTTCAAAAACACTGAAAACTTAAAAATAACATAAGAATAGGTGCAGACAACATCACACTTCTATATTGAAGTCGGTGACAAATTTTAACACTTTCTAGGAGATCATCGTTTGGCGCTGACTTCAATATAGAAGTGTGATGTTGTTTGTACCTATTCTTATATTATTTTTAAGTTTTCAGTGTTCTTGAAGTCGGTTCTATTTTTTGTAAAAAATTATTTGTTGATATATTTTTTATTTATTTAAGGAGCGAATTTTAAGTCTATTGCTCAAACAAATTTTAAACAGAAAAGTTTGAGTACGATAACTATAAGGGCTTATATCTATTAGTGATCTCTGCTAGTTAACCCCAGCAGCCCCCCTAGCATGACCACCTAAACACGATATGATAAAGCGGTATATCGATATGAACTGTTAAAAAAGTTGGATTTTTGAGCTCTCTTGAAGTTTTGAGTATGTTTTGAATGCTGGTCTTGTTATTTTGTGTATTGTTAATATAATTAATGTCGATAAAATTATTCAATGTGGCCATCATATCCAATATATTTTGACAGGTCATATCGAGTTATCGTTTTATCATGACCTCTTTCGGTGTTCATGGTACGTGGTGTTATTACGTAATAGCGGTATGGGGTGGAAATACGAAACCATTTCGAGAAGTGTAAAGAGTCTATTAATAAAATGCTACTGACAAAAGCTGTGTGTGACAATCTCTTTGCATATATTTTTCATCGTGTCAATAATAAAAAGGTAACACAAACACATTGAGATTCCTCTTTGTTCATATTAAGCACCTGTACAAACGACGCGACATTTGTAACGATAAGTGGAATAATATGTCATGAAAATGGAATTCTATCTTTAGAATCCAATCCGCTTGTATCGAAGGATTGTTGAAAACAAATGAACACTATTTCCTGACAAAACAAATAGAAACACTTTTTTTCTATTACTGATCGTAATTTATCATGGAGAGTAGTTATCACTTATTGTCATATCGAAAAGAAAACCTAACCATGACAATTTTGAATGATTTTGTGTTGGATTACATTGAAGGTTTATAAGTAATCAGAAGATGGACGTACACGTTCTAGTACCTACTATCAACTATAGATACATAAATAAAAAAATAGCATACACTTCTCTCAAGTAGCTAGGTGGGTATGTAGGTGTAGTGTAAACAACTACTATTTATCAGTGTTAAATTCAATCAAATTTTTATGTATTAGCGGAAGAATTCCTTTCAATCTCAATTTTGACAATATCATTTTTGCAAACGCGCGACCATAGCTTCGAATTTGCAAGTAAGTAATGCAATAAAATTGAAAAATGGACATATTACGCGAGAATTGAATTTATTATTTAATATACATAATTCTTTTGTTTATCTATACAAATAAATAAAATTGAAGTGTCTGTTTGTAATGTCAAAATAACAAGTTTTTACTAAATGGGTATGAATGTATAACGGGTACCAATAACAAAAACACAATTTAAAAAAATTTTGTCTGTCTGTCTGTCTGTTTGTTCGCGCTTATCTCCGGAACGGCTGGAACGATTTTGACGGGACTTTCGTTAATAGATAGCTAATTATATAAGGTATAGCATAGACTACTTTTTATCAACTTCAACAAAAGTTACTATTCCATGCGGACGAAGTCGCGGGCACAGCTAGTTAATTAATATAATCCGCACTGGGCCAGTGTGGTTGACTAAGGTCTAAACACCCTAACTTATGGTGGGCTCGAGCCGGGGTGCGATGTCAGAACACCTCCTCATGGTGCATCCTGGGCAACCCGGCAGATTTTCTGCCGCGGGCTAAGAGTCTGACAGCTTCCCCGTGGAGGCGGCGTGGTGTGGCCGGGTTTAACCCGGCGGGCTACTTCACGTGGCCATGTGGGGCGTCACCTCCCCTTCTTTTGAAGATGGGGTTGTGTGTCGCCTGGGGACCCGCTCGCGGGTCATGGCTCGTTGCGCCTTGTGCCGTTGCCTCTTTGGTCGAGTTGATGAGGGTCCTTGTTGAGCTTCGGAATCTCGTTGTTTCGAGGCTGGGAGACTCGTAGAGCTCCGGTGTGTCGTTGTTCCAAGGACTGAGGCTGACACGATCACCGTGTGGCTTCGGCACACTTGTACGGCCCCCATGAGGGGGGCGTGGGATGGCCGAGTGCTACTCGGCGGGCCACCTCGTGTGACCACCGTGGCCGCCTTTTGCGGTGGGTCGGCGCTTTGGCGCCACTGAGCTTCGGCAGTCAGTCAGTCAGAGTTTCTTCCGCCATGGGCGGGTGCGGGCTTCGGGCATTTGTCGCCCATTGCCCGGGCATCTTCTCGGCGAGCGGTAGCTCGCCGGTGTTGGGCACGTCACGTAGTGACGGGCCCCTCTTCGCCACCCCCCTGTGCTACCACTCCGGGATCGAGGCGCGGCCCTCCGCGGTCAAGCACACCAGGTTAGAGGGGCTTGTCCCAAGCCCAGCGAGCGCCGGCGAGCAGGCCGCGGCTTACTCTGCGCCCGGAGGAGCGGTGGGGGGAGGAGGGGGCCGTTGGTCTAATTAGGGTGGTGGTGTCAAATCCGGTGGTGGTGTCGCTTAGGCGAGTCACGCGCGCGAGCGGTGGGGTCCCGCGGCAGACTACAAGCCATAAGCGACACGGGGTCTGGTCAGGTGGTGGCGTCGTCAGCGAAGTCGCTGACGAAGCGGAGTCTTGGCCGGGGTGGGTCGCCTCGTCGTGGGGATGCAGCTGGTGATGGTGGTGGTGACGCTGGTAGGTCTTGGTCTCTCTCCGCCCTGGGCGACAACAAGTCGCGGGGCAGCGCTCGTCCGGAAGAGTCTGGAGGCCTGGGGACATAGGGAGCAATATTGTGGAGGTGGAGGTGGGGCCCGTTGTCGGCGCTGTCGAACATTCGACGCGCCAGACGGGCGACGAACTCCTCCACCGTCGGCATCCGAACGTCCCGGGCAATGACGTCATTCCTGACGTAGCGGCCCGCGTTCGTCACGACACGGAGAGAGACGTTCTGGACCACCTGCAGTCTGGAACGCTGGGTCGGGGAGCACAACGCATACCATGCTGGGGCGGCGTAGGTGAGCCGCGTACGAACGTAGCTCTTGTAGACCATCAGTTTCGTACGCAGTGGTAGTCGGGATGCCAGCACCGGGCGCAGGATGCCACGGGCCATCTTGGCCTGGTTGACGACGTGGTCAACCTGGGGCACCATGCGCAGTTGGCGGTCGATGCGGCATCCGAGGTACGCAACTGTGGTCTGCCAAGCTACGTCCTGTCCGCGGAGTGTCAGCGGCGGTGGCATGCGGCGCTGCGACCCGACCAGGATGGCGGCCGTCTTACCCACGTTGACGGCCATCCTCCAGTTGTCCAGCCATGTTGGCAGGCGGTCCAGAAGTTGCTGCATCCGGGCGGAGGCGAATTTCACCTTCCGCGACGAGGCGAAGAAGGCGCTGTCGTCGGCAAATAGGGCCAACACCACGTCCCGCTGCCCCTCCTGGAGCTGGTCTTGGAGGGTGGGGATGTCGTCGGTGTAGGCGGCGTACAGGCACGGCGAGAGGCAGCTGCCCTGGGGCACTCCTGCGAGGATGGGGCGTGGCTGGGAGGTGGCGTCCTCGACCGAGACCACGAAGCTCCGACCCTGGAGAAACGACGCCAGCAGTCTCACGTGGGCGGGCGGCATGCTGGTGGCGGCCAGCTTGTAGAGGAGACCGGGATGCCACACACGGTCGAAGGCCTTCTCGATGTCCAAGAAGACCCCCACGGTGTGGTTATCCCGGTTCATGGCGGCCGCGAGGTGGTGGAGAACGCGCGCCAGCTGGAGCGTGGTGGAGTGGCCGCTGCGGAATCCGAATTGCTCATCCCGGAGTGGGACGAACGGGCGGATCCTCCGCAGCAGCAGTCGCTCGAACAGCTTGGCCACGTGAGACAGCAGCGTAATGGGTCGGTAGCTGGACGGGAGGCGCCTGTCCTTACCCGGCTTGGGGAGGACGATGATACGCCCCATCTTCCAGGCCACGGGGAAGTGGCCGGTGCGCAGGATGCCGTTGAAGAGCCTGGCGAGGGTCGCCAGGCCCCTGCGGGGCAGCTGCCTGAGGGCCGCGGAGGAAACGTTGTCGGGCCCGGGCGCTTTCCGCCTGTTGAGGCGGAGCACCGCTTTGCGCAGCTCTGCGGGGGAGATGAAATCGTCACCCCGCAGCTGCGGCGCTGGGGCCGACAGAAATTCCTCGACGCGGCTCAGCACGTGCCTGTGGTGCTCGACGACAGCGCAGTCGGTGGACGCTGGGTGTGGGGTAAATACCTCCTCCAGGTGATCAGCCAGAATATTGGCCCGGTCAGCGGCGGCGTAGCATCGCCTGCCCGCGCTGTCCAGCAGCGGGCAGACGGGGGCGGTGGACTTCGTCAGCTGTCTGTTGAGCCGGAAGAGGTCAGCGGTGCTATCGGCCACCTGGTCCAGGTGACTCTCCCAGGTGGCACCGCGCCATACCTTCACGGCCTCAGACAGCTGGGTGGTGAGGCGATTGAGCTCCGTCTTGACCCGCGGGCACCGGGTGCGGGCCCACAGCTGGCGCAGCTCGCGCTTCCTGCGCATCCGCGCGCGCAGGTGGGCAGGCAGTTCCTCCCTGCGTGACTTCGCAGGGGGGCGGGTGGAGGCTGCCTCCTCGGCAGCGCGGATGCGGGTGCAGATGTCGTCGGCGGCCACGTCCACATCCTCCGGGGAGGAGAGGGGGCCGCCGAGCGCGAGATCGCTGAGCGCCGAGCTGAAGGCGCCCCAGTTGGTGCGGGGGCGCGGAGCTCTCGCCTGGACGAAGTCGGCCGCCATGCTGGTGGTGATGAGGATGGGGAGGTGCTGCGTGTCCATGTCGTACAGCACCTCCACGGAGACCGGGCAGGGGATGTTCTTCGTCAGGACGATGTCCAGGACGTCTGGCTGATACCTGGCGGTGGTAGGAATGTGGGTGGGGGCGTCAGGTCCCACCACTTCGGCGTCAAGTCCGGTGGCGGCATCCAGGAGCATCCTCCCGGCGGGCGTGATGCAACGCGATCCCCATTGGGGGTGCTTCGCATTAAGGTCGCCCGCCACGAGAGTCGGCGTGTCGTCGCCGAAGAGCCCCTGGATGTCGGAGAGTTCTACTCTGGATGCGGGGGGGCGGTATGCTGCGTAGATGTGTAGCTCCCGCCCGGCTGCACTCACCCTCACTCCGATGGTGCGGGTGGAGATGAATGGGAGGAGGTTGAGTTGGTCGTGTACCACGTCGCGACGGACTAGGGCCGCCACGCCTCTCCAGGCGCGGCCCTGCGGTGTTGATTCGTCGCGGCGGTAGACGTGGTAGTTGGGCAGCCGGAAGGTGTTGTGCGGGAGCAGGAAGGTCTCACCCAGGAGGATCACGTGCAGATCCTGCGACTGGGCGAGTAGGCGCAGCTCCTGCGCCTTGTTCCTTACCCCCCCGGGATTCCAGTAGAGAACTCTCAATGTTTGAGGTCCTGTAGTAGGGCCACCAGTATGTCGATGGCCCGGTTGATTGCCGCCCGGTGGTCGCCTAGCTCCGCGGCCATCGTTAGCTGGCTGATCGCGGTTGCCACCGCGACCAACACCGATGTGGTCGAGGCCTGCGGGAGCGGGCGGGTCTGGGGGGCCGGTTGTGGTGGTGGCTGGTAGGGCTGGCGTGGTTGCCGCGGCAGAGCCGGCGGCAAGAGTGGTGGCTGGGTTTGGGATGGGCCCTGGTATGAGAGGGGCTCTGTCGGGGTTCTGCGGACGGCCGGCATCGCTTCCTGTTGGGAGGCTGGGTGTCGGCGGGGCGGCTGGTGAGGGCGGGGCGGCGGTACGGGGGTGGAGGCCGCCGCAGGTTGGTCGGAGGCAGCGGCTCTGCGGCCGCGCCTACCACGACCACGGCGTCTGCGGCGCTTTACCGCCTCACCTCTGGTGGTCGGCGGGTTGGCGGGGGGAGCCAGGGTCGGCCCAACATGGGCCTCTGGTTCGTCCGCCATAGGAGGCGCCGGATAGCGCGGGGGCGCCTGCTGGCGCGGGGGCGCCTGCTGGCGCGGGGGCGCCTGTTGGCGCGGGGGCGCCTGCTGGTTCGAGGGCGCTTGTTGGCGCGGGGGCGCCTGCTGGTGCGGGGGCGCCGACTGGCGCTGGGGCGCCTGCGGTCGGGTCGGAACGGGGGGTGGCACTCTCATGCCCCTCTGCCTAGCCTCCCGCCGGAAAGCTGGACAACGGCGGTCGTTGGCCGGATGCGGCTTGGCGCAATTGGCACAAGTGGGCGGCTGGTCTCGCGGGCGCGTGCAGTCGGCGGCGATGTGGTCGCCCGCACAGCGCACACACTTAATGGGCCGGTGGCAGTTAGCCGAGGCGTGCCCAAACGCCTGGCATCGGTGGCACTGCGGGGGGCCCCCGCGGCCGCGCCATCCCTCAATGGTGACGCCCGGCATCATCAGGAGCTCGGTCACCGCGTAGAGGCGGGAGAGCTCCTGGGCGTCGAGGTGCTCCAGCTGCATGTAAAAGAGGCAGCCGGAGCGGCCGCGTTGAGGTGGTATGTGGCGAACGTGAGTGGCCACAAACCCATGTTCGCGAAGCGCCGCCTGGATTGCTTCCGGCGGGGTATCAGAGGGCAGCCCTCGTAGTGCTGCCTTAGAGGGCAGCTCGCTGGCCGGCGTATACGCGTACCACGTGATCGTGGGGTCGCGTTCGGACGCCTCGGCCAGGTACCGCTGTACGATGCGGTACTCTTCTGGGGTTGTGGGAATAAATCGCACCCCGGTGCGGTATGGGCGGGCGTTAGGTGGCTTGCCGAGCTTGCCCGCCAGCACATTGAAGTGCCGGGTCCAATCCGGCAGGCGCTCGACCACTATCGGCGGGTAACCGCGGGCCCGGGCGGCGGCTGGAGTCGCTGACTGGTCGGCGGCAGGGGTAGCCGACTGGGTGGTCGGCACGGCAACAGGTGGTGGCGTGGGGGCTCGAGAGCTGGGTTGGGAGGGTGCGGCGGCGAGGGCGGCGTAGGTCGCCGGCCCCGACTGTGAAGCCACGGCTTCCGGCTCGCTGGACGTCGGCGCGAAGGTCGCGTACGACGTCGATGGCGTGGGTGAGAGTGGTGGCGGATCGGACATTGCCTCTCCTGCGGCGGTACTTACGCCGGTCTCGTCGGTAGGTGAGTCGGATGTCGACTGTATGTAATAGCTCGACTCGGGCGAGCTGGATGACTGGTGGTGTTGGGGTGGCGAGGGCCCGGTGCGGGGACGCTTATCATCCCCGCCGTCCTCGCTGCTTGTGGGGCTCCTGGGCCGGGGCTCACGGGTTCTGCCGCTGCTCATACCGGCGGGAGGCGTTTCGCCTAGAAACGCCCCAGCGGTAGTGGGCGGCGCGGCTTGGACCGGAGCAACCGGCTGCGCGGCGGCCGCAACAGCCCTGTGCCCAGCAGGCCGCAGTGACGGCTCGGGGCGGCGAGTGGCGGTCGCGGCGGCGGTGGTGGTGATGGTGGTGGTGGTGGTGGTGGTGGTGGCCGCAGCGGCCGTGGCGACGGCGGCGACGGTCAAGGGCCTCCTTGCGCGGGGGTCGCGCGGGGGAAGGGGTTTGTCCCCTGGCATGGTGACGGCACAAAAACGAAACACGGACAGCACTTGGTAAGTAGTCTAGCACACAGTAAACTGAGGGCGATCACCCCTCCCTATTTATCAAAATAGGGAGCGGGTATACGCAACACACTCACAACACAAACAAAAAAAGCGTCAATATCGCGGGTAGGTATAAGCGTCTATGTCGCGGTGTAAATAAAAACTCAACGTGGGTAGATGTGAATCCACCCACGGAGCAGGACGGCGCACGGAGCGCGAAATGCGCGCGGCGCGGTACGGTGCGTTCGCGGGAGGGGGCTCGCGGGTGCAGGGGCTCAACGATTGCTCGGAGCACTCCTGGCACGACCGGTCGGCAACACTCGCGGAACAGCACTGACTGATGTGTCTGAGCTTCGGCTCGTGTGCGCGGCGGTGGACCCAGTGTGGTTTGCCGTCGGGCAAGCCCGAAACCCCGCACTGAGCGGGGCCGGGGGCCTGGCGCACTGAGCGTCTCGGGTCGCGTGGAAGAAAACCACAGTAAAAAATTACCACCCGGAGTATGCCCCGGGAACTCCTCTCCATCTCCATCTTGGAGAGGGCGTGAGGGGCCCGCCATTGGTGGGCAGGTGCCGCGAACGGAGTTATGGTCGGTCCGTAAGTGTTCCCACGACCTCGTTCGGCAGCGGCGCGTCCTTTGGTCGTGGCTGCGCCAGGCGCCAAAGAGGGCATATCGAGGGGTTTAGTGGGTAGTCGCTCGCTGCGGAGTCCCACACACCCTTGCCCCTGCGGGGGCTTGGACGGTGCGCAAACGCATTCCCCTCGTAAAAAAATGGGGTGGGCTCGAGCCCTTCGGTGGGAACGTATATGAGAGCTGTGATGTTACGATTTTGATAAAACTTGAGATTCATGCCCTTAAAAATATTTCATTGAACACGTATTTCATGGTTTATTGGAATTCACCCCCTTAGGGTGCACAATAGCGGTTGAAAGTTTCTATGGAAAATATTTAAAATCTGCTACAATTTCTATGAAATTTATTATCCGGGCTTAAATAGGCTACAAATTATTTTTCCTGGGGGAAATATAAATTCCCGCGGGAAAACAATAATAACGCGGGCGAAGCCGCGAGCAGAAAGCTAAAATAAAATTGAAAATGCGCAACTCAGTCAGAATAAGCAAAGAGTAGTCGTAAGCGTAATAAAAATTATTTTACAAAAAATAAAAACCGACTTCAAAAACACTGAAAGTTAAAATAATATAAGAATAGGTACAGACAACATCACACTTCTATATTGAAGTCGGTGCCAAATTTTAAGACTTTCTAAGAGATCCTCGTTAGGCACCGACTTCAATATAGAAGTGTGATGTTGTCTGTACCTACTCTTATATTATTTTTAACTTTTCAGTGTTTTTGAAGTCGGTTTTTATTTTTTGTAAAATAATTTTTATTTTTTAGTGAATGTAATCTTTTTGTGAATTGAGAAACCCTAATTTAATATGAGCTCACCTTTGGTGAGCTGTTATTAAATTAAGGTTTCGCTCGATTTTCATGGGATCCCATAATCAGACCCTGACTTTGGTGACCTTGGGACCACTCCAGGACTATATCTATCGAATACAAAAGGAATTTTGAAAATCGGTCCAAAATAGGCGGAGTAATAGCGTAACATACACACAAAACACGTTGAACACACTTAAAAATTTAAGGATTTTCCTCGATTTTTATGGGATCTCATAATTAGGTCCTAATTTTGATGACTTTGAGACCACCCTTGAAGTATACTCTATCGAACACAAAAAGATTTTTGAAAATCGGCTTACAATTGACGGCATAATCGCGTAACATACAAAAAAAACATTGGCATCGAATTATTGAAAACCTCCTACTTTTTTGAAGTCAGTTAAAAAACAAAATAGATAAATTTTCAGTAGCCTCAAGTAGATGGACATTTTAGTACTATTTCACATCAACCATCCCTTATTTAGTATAGTTACACCTAAATTGTAGTGTTAATGGTTGGTATGACTTGGTACTACATCGTTTATCTATTTTTAAGGCCGACTGCACGTACCTAAGAATTCCAAAGGCACGGACCGCGAGTCTGTGGTTATAACATAAGTGAAGAAAGAAAATTCCTGCTTAAATTCGAATCCATGGCCACCCCAGCCTGCACTTACGTTGACCACCACCTAACCTGCCTAATAATAGCAAGAATAGCAAGTTTATCTCCCCGCATATTGCACTAAAATCGCCCTTCGTTTTACGCCGTAGATGGAAGAAAGCAATCAACGTGGCCTAGATGTTGGCTAGAATAATAAGGAGGTGTAAAACGGACCCTAAACTAGGCTTATTGCGTTTCATTTGGCAGTTTGCGTGACTTCGTCTGTGTGAAGTTCGGATGTAAGTCTTTCCTGGCATACACATTTCTAAGCTTACTAGTTACTGTTGAAGACTGTTTTATTTTAGCGTCCTAGTGTTAAGGAGTAACTCTAAAATCTCCGATAGTATTGTTATCCTCAGTGTTGAGATCACGAGGAAATTCCGATTCTTAATATTATGGCCACGTGATCCTAAGAATGCGAATATTTCAAACAATATCGGAACACGTATGAGCACGAAATTCGTAATTTCGTGAACCCATTAATATGGCCGTAGCATTATAAACTGTACGAGTATTCGCCAGCATTCGTTACGATAACGAAATATCGTGATACTGTAGCTCCAGTATCAGGCAAGCCCACGGTCAGATTGCTCATTTTACAGCCTTATCTTCACCTATCTTTTAATGTGAAGTATTAAATTAATTAATGAATATGATATAAAAAAATAAATTTTTTGACTCAGCTTGCTTCGTAGTAACTTGGAACTTGGAGAATATGAATGATTAAAATTATGAAGTAGTACATGACAGGGATGTAATTGTGTCGAGAAATGCGTAGTAAAAATTTTAATCGTTCCTCAGTTGACTGGTAAATTATTAAAAGATAAACTAAATGGGTTAATGTATCGCTTATTATCTGGGTACAGAATAACAAAGGATATTGTTATCAAGGATTTTATGTCACAATTGCTAAATATTAATTGTAAAGCTGTTAAACTTTAAAATTAAAAATATACTATTAAAATTGCATTGCTTGCAGAAATTAGGGCAGAATCTCGCAGGAGTTGTTCAATCGCTATTTTCCCTAATCTACGAAAGCCTAATCTAGGTAGCCTATGAGCTACAATAAAATAAAAAAAATTCGACAAAGGGCGATAGTTAGCAATGTGCTACAAAATTATTGACCGTTTGGTACAGTAAGCTCCTTATCAAGCTATACTGTTTGACCTTTGGACCGTTCTTATTTCGATCGTAATAGTGGCGGTTTTCGTAGTGTAAATGTATAGCTTGAATGGGAGCTTACTGTACGTTACGAAATATGTTACGTTACGATATATTAAGTATGTGTCATATTCTGTTAAATAAGAGAATCATTTCACGACTAATAAATAGTTTATTCAGAACTGAATAAGTAACTGATTTCCAGCTTTACATATTTCGAATTGTAAATCTACATTTACGACTAGGTACTTGGGTTTCACAAAAACTTTTAACTTCCTATTTCGCTTTCTTGAAATTTTATGCTACGAGACCGAAGATACCCAAGGTTCAATTTTTCTTAATACAAAATTTAATCAAATTTGGTTCGAAGGATGAGGGACGCGGTCGAGACCTTGGTAATTTGCATTTACCTTCTAGATTTTACAATGATTATTACCAATAGATTTTAGAATGTGGATAGTAGAAATAAAGGTAATGATAGAGACGAGAAAATATGGATTGATTTAGTAAACTATGATACGATAGGAGGAAATAGAACAAGAAAACTAAAAAGTATAATAAGGTTAAGAATCGTCAACTTATCAGGTTCCTTAATATTAATAAGCTTCTGAATCCTTTACAATCCGGTTTCCGCGTAGGTCATAGCACGACTACTGCTTTAACTAAAATCACTCATGATATTCACTTTCAGGGAATGTAAAACCGCCAACTTACACTACTAATGCTTTTAGATTTCAGCAACGCGTTTAATTGGCTAGATGACTAAAAAAATGTTTTTGCTTTAATAGAAGCTCATTCATATAATAAACAGAAAGAAAAAATCGGTTTTCGAATAACTATAAAAACAACCAAGATATAAGGTATTAAAGATTTTTCTCCATCTCTTTCTAGCAAAACGGCAATTTACAAGGAGTTTATATGGCCGTACTTAACAATGACGTCACGGTTGATGTCGGATCTCTCTGTCTAATCGCCTCCAAATTAACAACTTAAAATGCTTGTATCTAATGTATTTCTGAGCCGATTTTAATTCTAATTTCACAGGACTGCATCGTTTTCCACGGTATTTTAATATTTAATGACGAGACGTAAAAATTTGATTTCAGTCACCATCCCGATTCTGTGGATTTTGAGGTACTCACCAGTGTCTTGCGTTCTCTTGGCATATCTCCTATTGTAATTGATTGGTTTCAAAGTTACCTGTTGGGGCGTCGGCAGCGAATACGCATTGAGGACTCCCTGTCTGATTGGTGCACTATCGTTGCCGGTGACCCCCAGGGTAGCGTATTATCTCCGCTTCTTTTCTCGATATTTATAAATTCCATTACGCAATCACTTTCATGTCTCTATCACTTGTATGCCGATGACTTGCAAATCTACACGCAAGCCCCGCTATCTGATTTTTCTCAGGCTATTTTGACAACTAACAGTGACCTTAATATAATAGATAGCTGGGGTAAGTCTTACGGTCTTGTTATAAATCCTAACAAAACGCAGACATTATCATCGGCAGTTCCCATTTCGTATCATGCATCGACTACAATCTGTTGCCGGCAGTGATCTTTGGCGGAACTATTATTCCATTTAGCAAATCTGTCAAGAACCTAGGCATAATTTTTGATCAATGCCTCTCTTGGCGGCCTCAGGTCGAGGCGGTTCGGAAAAAGCTGTTTGCCGCGTATGGTTCTCTCAATAGATTCCGTAACTTTCTTCCAATGGCTACAAAGACAGTGTTAGCTCAATCACTTTTACTTTCTTTGATTGACTATGCCGACCGAAGGGTTTATCCGAAGAACTATTAAGCCAGTTGGTGCGTCTTCAAAATGTGGCAATTAGGTTTATTTTTAATCTGCGCAAATTTGACCATGTTTCTTACTATCGCTCTCAACTAAAAAACATTGTAAAGTAGGGATAAAACATGTAAGTCTCTGCGCTGGCGAATTGGCAGCCATTTGGCTTCTTCAATGTTTTGTTTCTTCCAATTAATACTTAACTGTATGTTATTTCACTTAACTGTATGTTGGTTTTTTAATTAAATATTTTTTCTACAGCTGAAAGAGACCATAGCCCTCAATATTTGATATAAATTTCAGTTTGATATCTCTATGCGGTCTCTAGAAAAGGGGTCTTGAGACTTGACAGATAGATGAACAGACGGAGAACAAAGTGATTTTTCAAGTGTTCTGTTTTTTTTCTTTCGAGATAAGTAGGGAACCCTAAAAATTTGGTGCTGTGTGTATTCTTCTATTATTTTTAACGTTTCAGTGCTTTCAAAGCCATTGGCTTGGCCACTGCGCCACTGCGCTGGCGAATTGGCAGCCATTTGGCTGCCAATTCGCCAGCGCAGAGACTTACATGTTTTATCCCTACTTTACAATGTTTTGTTTCTTCCAATTAATACTTAACTGTATGTTATTTCACTTTTACATCGCGCTGTAATTGAGTGGCTGTATAAAAAGTTGGAACATATTTTTTTTTCTTTTATTGTACAAGACATTTAATAGTATATTGTTACCTCAGGGTGCCTCAGGGGTGAAAGTAACTTATTTAGTCTCGAGACGGTGTTTGGCGCCCGAGCGTAGCGAAGGCACCAATAGTTCGAGGGACTAAATAAATCTTTAACCCGAGGTAAACACTGTGCTTTTCATTACGAATACAAGGAAAGTAAAAATAAAACAATGAATTAGCTATAAAAAAAACCTGTAAATTTTTTTTACAACAACTTTTGCTTTAGCCCGCTTTTGTTTTCTCTTATCAAATCAGGCGTTAACTCCATACCTGAATTAGATAAACTTATTGTGTTAATTAGAATGAACACAATGTTATAGAAATATAATTAACAGTTAATACAAATCTCTGCTATACTTCCAGTATTAACAAAACTCTACAAATTGAAAAAACAAATGAAAATCGCATTGCCGCTTTCCCGCTTATTTTGTTTTTTTTTCTGTGGCCGGCCAGCTATTCAGCCATTTTTCATTTTCATAATTTAAAAAATGGTAAGTATTTTGCCCATATCTATGTTATTTAAAAAAAATAATTAAAAATAAATTATTGTAAAGTCATTTAAAAATATAGTTTTTAAATACTTAACATTATGTTATTTCAATTACACCGCGCTGTAATTGAGTGGCTGTATAGAAAGTCAGAACATGGTTCAATAAAAATGTGAAAATAGAACTAGTTCTTAAAATGTGACAGCAGCTGTCAGTTGAAAGTGATTCACCCTAGGGCTGAAAAGTATTACTTTCAACCCGATCCTTAGGCAACTTCAGACCTACTTTCAGAGTATGAGTAATGAAAAACATTTTCTACAAAAGAAATGTCATATATACGAGTAGTTTAATGGTAATGTCAAAATAGAACTAGTTTTTTTAATAATTTGACAGCAGCTATCAGTTGAAAACGATTCTCCCTTGGGCTGAAAAGTATTACTTTCAACCCGCTCCTCAGGCAACATCAGACCTACTTTCAGAGTATAAGTAATGAAAAAATATTTTCGAAAAATAAAAAACCAACTTTGAAAGCACTGAAACGTTAAAAATAATAGAAGAATACACACAGCACCAAATTTTTAGGGTTCCCTACTTATCTCGAAAGAAAAAAAACAGAACACTTGAAAAATCACTTTGTTCTCCGTCTGTTCATCTATCTGTCAAGTCTCAAGACCCCTTTTCTAGAGACCGCATAGAGATATCAAACTGAAATTTATATCAAATATTGAGGGCTATGGTCTCTTTCAGCTGTAGAAAAAATATTTAATTAAAAAACCAACTTCAAAAACACAAAAAAGTAAAAAAAAACAAAATTTAATTCATGGTCATCGATCATCCGCACCAACTTCAAAATAAAAAACTTGACTTGACTTTTCGTGATTTTAAAGTAATTTTTATTTTTTTTTCAATATGTATTTTACTTATTTTTTTTTGTGAATTTAATACCAGCTCACCTAAGTAACCTAAGTAAGTAATACAATTAAGGGGCAATACATGCCAATTTTATTTAAAAAATTAACCCCCAACTCCTAAAAATCAAGAATCCTTTCATCATCAGTTCGGCTCGTGTCTACCAGAAGCAAATGCTTGAATAGCTTCAACAAAAAAAATTATAAGCTGGAAGTACTTTTGAAATTTAAGGGATTCCCTCGATTTTCATGGAATCCCATTATCAGATCATGACATGGTGAAAATGGGACCACCTCGGGAGTATACTCTTTCGATTACAAAAAGAATTTTGAAAATCGTCCCTTAAAAGGCGGAGTAATCGGCGAACATACATAAAAAAAAACAAAAAAAAAATATTTCCAAAAAATAAAAACCGACTTCAAATACACTGAAAAGTTAAAAATAATATAAGAATAAGTATTGACAACATCACACTTCTTCTATATTGAAGTCGGTGCCAAACGATGGTCTCCTAGAAAGTCTTAAAATATGTCACCGACTTCAATATAAATAAAAGAAGTGTGATGTTGTCTGTACCTATTCTTATATTATTTTTACTTATCAGTGTTTTTGAAGTCGGTTTTTATTTTTTGGAAAGTATTTTTTATTTTTAACGTTTTAGTGAATGAAATCTTTTTAGTATCTTATCGTCAGATCTCGACTTTGGTGACCTTGGGACCACCCCAGGAGTATGGCGGTGTAATCGCGTAACATACACACAAAACACGTTGGACACACCTAAAAATTTAAGGATTTTCCTCGATTTTTATGAGATCTCATCATCAGATCCTAATTTTGGTGACTATGGGACCATCCTTGGAGTATACTCTATCGAATACAAAAATAATTTTTAAAATCGGTCCACAATTGGCGGCGTAATCGCGTAACATACACACAAAAAATATATATATACGCATCGAATTGAGAACCTCCTCCTTTTTGAAGTCGGTTAAAAAATAGATACAGTCGAACATAGAACCTCCTCCTTTTTCGAAGTCGGTTAAAAAAAACCATAATTCAATCCAATTTTTAAATAAAAAAAATCTTTAACTTATAAAATACAGCGCCAGTGTACATGTAAACGCGGCTACACAAAGTCTTCATTAATAGTGTCAACGTCCCGCCATTCATACCCAATACAATGACACAGTATCATCGCACGTTACGTAACACACGATTAGTCTCATTGATATGAATTTGTTGTTTGTTTTTATTAGGCGGCGTTACATTCCGATAATTAGATCAGCAAGAGGCAGTTGAAGCACCCTGTACCCAAATCAGTTTCCGACCGCCTTCCGTTGAGACAGCACGCGTCGCTGTGCGCTTTTTTTCGTGTGATACAATACAAAAATTTGAATCATGTTAAGTTGAAAAGTTGTCTAAATGGTGATGCTCGAGTTCAAGTTTCTGGGATTTTAAGGACTTTTTGAACTAATCGACGATTTTTAGTGTAAGTTTTTCCAATTACTTTTCTCTTTTTTTCTTACGTCAACTATGATTGCGTTTTCAGATATTTTCTTTTACGGTTTCATAAGTTTTATGCGGGAATTTTTCTTAATTTCTTTAATTTTATTAGAGCAGCAGTGGATACATGTGGATATTAAAATTTCCGTGCAGCGCCCTACATTCAGTTAAAATAAATAAAGTTCATCTGTTCGCTCGCAGTTATTTGTAAATATTTATTTTCTTTGTCGAATCTGGAACGTTTCTTTACACGGGCTCAGTTAGTTGGTAATTGGTTGCATGTATCCACGATAATAGAGTTATTAAATATTTATTGAGATAAAGTGGCCTTGTAAAGTGTCATTAAGATATTAATTTACTATTAATAAAATATGCGATATTTTTAGTAACCACAGAGCTCTCCTCTTTGGCTCTGTTCAGCGTTTCCTGTGGTTTTGGATAAAATTACTTACATCAGATATGCATTACGTATACAAAATTATTGTGTATTTTTTTTTTAATTATAATCAAGATTATTTTCCACCCTATATGTATTTATTACAAATTTTTATATATATATAACTTCTTTTATACTATATTGAATTATTGTACATTTTCTGAAAAATTTTGTGACTAGGTACAAAAAATCAGCTTTATAATATTGGTGTTCAGGGTTAAATTTTAGGCGTATATAGGAAGGGGGCCGGTTGGGCCGTGCCCACTCCAGTATGGTCTAGTGCCAACCGCAGGATGTTAGGCTACCGTTTCAAAATTCTAAGATGGACGCCAAATAGTCATAACTCCAAACAAAAATAAAAATCATAGGCCAGCCCCCCCTGAAAAACACCTCTAGGTACGCCAATGAGTCCAGAGCTCGTTTCCCTCATCGACGTTATCATCACTAACTACCGGGTCAGACGAAAGCCAAGAACTTCCCTGTTGTATGTAAGAGAATAATACATTTAGGATTGCATGATTAGTTATCGGAACCGGAAATCGATTCTAGTAAATTCCGAAAAAATCACCTGTAAGTACTCTTTATGGTAAGATCATCATAAAGAGTAGAGGTATTATTTTCTTCAGAATTTACTCGAATCTATTTCCGGCTCCAGTCAATTGAATTATTATTCGTCTATGAATGGTTTCTTTTGCAAATAAGAATTCATTTCATAAAGCGCTAAGTTTTACTTTTTTCCATTTCGTAAAAAGTCACGTATAAATCAATTTTAAACTTAAAATGTATGGCGTAAATCATATACAGTATGTAACAAAAACCCTGTGAACCCCTTTTTTGTTTAGAATCAATATACGATCGTTTCTGTGTACATATGTAATTTTTTAAAACTCTTCAATAAAAAAAAATATATTTGAAAATTAACGCCGATTGATTTTAACCCCTTTTTGCGCTGGCGATTACCCCCCGAATATGCTGTTGTTTTATTGTAAATACTGATGTATGAAAGATTTTTTCAAAATATATCAATTTAAAAAAAAATCTTATTATTTGGTCAATAGTGGTTTTTTATTGAAATTGTAACTTCTTTTTGGTTTGTATATAAGTTATTTTGTATACATATAAGCCCCTTTAAGGTTCACCAGAGTTTTTGTTACACACTGTATATGTAAATATATAATTATGATGTACGCCATACATTTTACATATATTTGACGTTTAAGACATAAATGATGATGTCGATGCAACCGTATATTAAAAAAAATTAAAACCGTATATTAAAATTGGAGCGTCGGTGGCGCTGTGGGCTCGGCACTTGCCTTCCAATCGGGAGCTCAGGGTTCGAGACCCCCATGTACCAATGTGTTTTTCGTTTCGAATTTCATATGTACATTTGTCTGGCGCTCCTACGGTGAAGGAAAACATCGTGAGGCAACCTGCATACATCTGCGAAGAAATTCAATGGTGTATGTGAAGTCGACCAATCCGCACTGGGCCAGCGTGGTTGACTAAGGCTACTAATCACCCGCAGATAGGGTAGGCTTGAACCCCTCGGTGGGGACGTATATGAGCTGTAATGGTGATGATGATGGTACATTAAAAGGTTTGTGGGGGAAACTAGAAATATTTAAATTTCAATAAATGTATTTCTTAAATAATAATAACAAATATGTATACATAATTAAATTCGGTTATTAATAATATAATTGAACATTTCAATCTAAATAGCTAGTAAACAAACTTAATAAAATAATGTACTAAAATAAAATATGAAAGATTTTGTTTTTTTTTATCAATCTGCCTTTTATAGCTGACTGACAATTGACAACAATTATGTTGAAAAAGAAAATGAAAAAAGGCACATTTTTATGCTTTATACAAATAAAAAAGTAAAAAATACGACTAGATTTTTTTAAAACCTTTATGACGGTCGGACATTGATAAAATAATCTTCGTCCCTATTCCGTTCAACTGATTGTGCTACGGGTGGCTATGTGGTCGGTGGATGTAAGGTGTTCTTTATGTCGTTTTTTTTATGAATGCAGACTGACGACTAAAGTTTAAAGTCAGGACCCAAGTTAACCTTGCCAGCTTGTAGAGTAAATCTATGCATGCCCAGTAGTGGGCGTATTATTACAGTTTTACCGTAGTGAATATTAAAAGAGTATTTTTACGAAAATTTCAAAACCGACTTGAAAAACAGCAAAGATACAAAATAATAAAAATAGATGCAACATCACATTTTTATGTTGAAGTTGTTGGCAAATTTTAACTAATCACATTGATTGTAGGTACTTATATTTTTTAAGACTTTCCAAGAGATCATTGCTTGGCACTAACTTCAATATGAAATGTTATGTTTTATGTATTATTTTATTTGATATGTTTTATGTATTTTTTGACTTTTTAAGTTTTTGAAGTCGGTTTTTATTTTGGTAAAAATATTTTTATTTCAATCTTTATCGAATATTTTTTGAATACATAATTATAGCAGCACATATTCGTCCCCACCGAGGGCCTCGAGCCTATCCTTAGTTAGGGTGTTTAGGCCTCAGTCAACCACACTGGCCTAGTGCGGATTGTCGACTTGAATACATACTTATTAGAATTTTACCCTAGGCAAGCACCAAGCCAACTTCAAATAAAACGTCGTTCGCTCTAAACAGTTTTGTCAGAATTATTTTCCGAACTCCTAACAAACTTTTTGTTTAGGAGTTATACTTTCCAATATTAGCACGCCTGAATTAGTTGAAAGATTAGAACTACGCGTCAATATGTTTCCATTATTCTGAAATAACTATCCCCTGACTTTTTATCTACCATAATATGAAGAATACCAGATGCAAATACCTGAATATCTTCAGCAAAAATATGAAACACATTGGCTGTGCTTCGGAAGTTCAAGGGTTTCTCTCGATTTTCCTGACATCCCATCATCAGATAATGACTTAGTGTCAATAAAAGCACCTCAGGAGTATATTCTACCAATTACAAAAATAATTTTGAAAATCGGCCAACAAACGGCGGAATAATTGATGAACATACCTACATAAAAAATTGAATCACTCCAACATATTGTAACCTCCTCCTTTTTAAGTAGATTAAAAATCCTTTTTGGTCTGCTTCGAGCATTGTAAAACAATTAACCCAACAATAAAAATGGCGAAAATAGAAAGATCAAAGTGTATTAAAAAGCTCTCAACTTTGTTGCCTTGACTGTATGTCACTTGACCTACTCACAAGTATCACGTCACCAGTGACATCATACTAGTCTTTATACGGATCTGTGTTAGTAAGAATAGCTTTGGTCATATCAAGCCTATTAATTTCACTAGCCGCCCGTACAATTCTTATCCTGATGTTGAAGAAAAAAGTTTCAATGTGATATGAATATGTTGCATTGCAAAGCTTATTTAAAAAGGTGGCCATCTTTCCTTCCTTATATTGTTTTTAACCAACTTTACAAAAAGGAGGAGGTTCTAGATTAGACTTATAAGAAAATGTTTTTTACCTAATAGCTCCGTCATTTATTAACTAATTTGGGAAATTGTTATTTTATCGAAGCGTCGATGGCGTAGTGCGTAAGGCTGTCGCCTTCCAATCGGGAGGTAGCGGTTCGAACCCCGTCACGTACCAATGTGTTTTCAAATTTTGAATTCATATGTACGTTTATTCGACGCTTTTACGGTGAAGGAAAATATCGTGAGGAAACCTGCACACACCAGTGAAGAAAGAATTTCTTTACAGGTTGTGTGTGAAGTCGACCAACCCGCACTTGGCCAGCGTGGTTGACTAAGGCCTAAAACGCCCTAGTTTAGGGTAGGCTCGAGCCCCACGTATATGAGCTGTTGATGATGACGATGATGTTGTTCTGAAGCTATTTACGTATTTGCCTCTGGTCTTCATGAGCTGCGCTGATGATGACTGACTTTTAAAAGATAGAAGTTTTTTTTAAATAGAATAGGCACGTATGGACGCTTAGTTGTATTCCTTCCAGTTAATTCGGTGAGCTGGTATTAATAAATTCACGAAAAATATTAAAATAAAAGAAAATATTTCTCAAAATTAAAAACCGACTTTAAAAAAGCATAATTATTTTTATCAGCCAAGTTGGCAAACAAGCTGCACACCTGATGATAACTGGCTGCAATCGCCTAAAGTACTTGTGGTTCCTGGAAGATTGACAAACCAATTACAACTTCCACAAGGGCCCAATGTACGATGTAAAATTGTGACATAAGATGTCAAGTCACAGTACCCAGTAACATCGCTGCCTGTATTGCCCTTCAATGATACTGCAAGCCAAGCACCTCTGCTTGGTGACAGAAATTTATGATAGCGGTACCCACGCAGGCGACTCTGGTACTGAGTCTCCTGGTATAAATTGCTTTGATAACTTTTAATATTGTGTCTGAAGTTCGATTGAAAGGTCCTTTGGTCGCAATTGCATGGGCCCTTGTGCTAAGGCAGCTATTCTACAGTTGATAGAAATTTCTTAGTAAGAATTGTGCGATAACGCGCGATAGGCTATTGTATTACAGAATTGATGCGTTACGACTTCAGAATATTGCGCTCGTCATAAAACTACAGAATGTTAATAATCTACACTTGGCGGGTTCATCAAGGTAAATTCTATTTTAACACTGACTAAGTAAGTTGTTGAGAATAATTATGACTCATGTATTGAATTCTTTAATGTCGGTAAGCCCTTATATTCTAAGAAATATAGAGTTTGTGCATCAAGAGTAAGTAGTTGCTGCTTTGAATTGCAAAATTGCAATTACATCCCTCACTGCATCTTCGGATATTAGTCAATAGATCATAGGGTGTTCACGTTGAATTTTGGATTAAATTCTCCTTATTTCAATATAGTTTGCACATTTCTTTTAATACAAAGATAGCAAATGAGCAAACCGCCCATCTGTTTTTTATACACAACTAGCTTTCCGCTCGCGACTTCGCCCGCGTTATTTTCGTTTTCCCGTGGGATTTTTTCCCGTAGGAAAATTAGGTACCCTATGTCCTTCCCCTGGTCTCGAACTATCCCTATACCAACTTTCATCAAAATCGATTTAGTAGTTTCGAAGCCTATTCAATACAAACAAACATACAAACAAACAAACAATCAAATCTTTCCTCTTTATAATATTAGTATAGACTAAGAAGCTCTAGGCCTTTATCTCACCTGACGGTAAGTGACGATAAGGCCGAAGATGGAAGCGAGCTTCACCTGGACTCAACAACTGAGGAACTGGCTATCTTTCTAAACGTCGAAACACAACAATGTCATAAACGATGCTATTATGGCGACAAACTTAGTTTATACGGTGATAGCTAGCCAGGCGGGCTCTGAATCCTTACCACCAACCAAACCAAGCAGAAAAACTTATACCCCGAAGGGGAAATCGAACCCTGGACCTCAGGATTAAGGCGCTATATCGAAAATATTGGTTATTTTTAATGTAATGTCATAGGTAACTGAGAGATCTTACAGATCTGAAAGTCAAATATGTGTTTCTTCATATCTTTAGCTAGTCACAAGCAGAACCGAAAATGCGATTTAAAGATTTTGCCTCGATACTTTTTATTTTTGAAATTACCTCTTAAAAATATGAATATTCAGGATTACTAGTAAACGGTGTTAGGTATTAATTAAAAAGTTCCTTAAATAAGTAGCCATCATCAGTATCTAGAATCGTACAGAAGCATTTTTTTCTAATCATTATAGTTATTTTTTAATAAAACAATTTGTATTTTGTCGCTTACGTCGATAATTTCTAAACGATCTGATTGCATGCGGGCGCAACGCATTCACGACTTTGTTGACATAGATAAAAAGACTAGCTGCTTGAGCACGGGGGGCGCCCCGCGTTTACGTATAGACCACGCCTCCCATTGTTTGATTCATTTTCGATATAGCGCCTTAATACCAGGTCCGGGCGCGTGGGTAGTGGAGTGGCAGTGTGGATCTTACCTAGCGCAACCATAAGGGCAGGGAAAACACCGGGGGGTTTTAGTGGGTCGTCTGCATGGGTACCTCCGTCTTACCTATTTCTGCGGCAAAGCAGTAGTGCTTGCATTTCTGTGTTCCGGTTTGAAGGGTAAGATATGGCAGTGAAATTATTGGGTACTGTGACTTTACACCTGATGTCACAAGTTAGCAACGTACACTGTGGCTCTTGTGAAGGGTTGCAGATTTGCTGCGAATCTCACAAGAGCCACATGTATATAGGTGACTGTTACCACTTACCATCAGGTGGGCAGTTTGCTTGTTTGCCTACTTGGTAGCAATAAAAAAAAGTTCTGGCACTCTGCCGGGCCAGCCCCACACACGCCCGCCGTCTCGCCAACGGCGGGTACGGTGCGGTCACGTATTTTCTCCCGAAAAAAAGGATTAATACCAGGTGGTATCGACCACAAGACCACAGAGACGGTTTAAAGCGGTGATGAGTGACTTATCACTTATAGTACATGTGACATTATAATGCTGCAGGTTTGTATGTGAAGGTAATTCCCATCGAACTGCTCATTAAAACAACGAACACGGCTCCCTACATTTGTATTCTTTATTAGTTTTACCTTTACATAACATAATACATTCGAATGATATGTCCAGTCCACTCCTGATTGCATTACCTCCGTGCACCGTGTAATTGACAGCGGATCTAATCTCGCTCGCACATCAGGGAATTGAGTTATTATCGATAGGGTTGCAAGCTACAGGCATGCTATCTTTTTATAGCTATACATATATAGGCTGTAAACGCTAAGTGCAGTCAAGCAATAAGTCCGTTGGTTTGAGCGATGTCAAAAAAGTTTAAGCTGATATCGTTATCATCTAATAAGTAAAATGACATTCACAACTTATTAAAATATCAATAAGACCAACATATTTACATTAATATTTCTTACATATTTCTAATATTAACACGTAAACTTGGGGTATAAGCATAGGCATAGGTATGAGTTTAAACTTTATACGGTTAAAACTTCAATTTGCCCGGTGTATACTGATACATGGAAGGTAAAGTTCATTCTATCTAGTGTATGTTGATTTTCAATGGGGGGTGTCCAGACCCCAAGTCCCCCCTCCCCCATACCTACGCCAATGGGTATAAGTGCCTAAGAAATGTTAGTTAACGAATTTTGGAATATTTGCGACAAGGAAAGTAGTAGAAAGATATGTGTTAGTCCATTATGGCTAAACTGCGAGAACTATTTAAATCGAAGTCATACTACTTTTTGTTCTTGGTATTGTTATGTTTAGTGCCCATATTATAGAAGTTTTGTCTATTCGAACCTATAACAATAGGAAACAGCAAACTTCCGTTTCTTGACTCCAAAATGCAAAACAGTAGAAGGTCGGCGGCTTGTGATTAGTCACAACCTGTAATTGGAAACCTGGCCTATTTGGACAGCAAATGTAAACAAAACTTTATAGTCTTATTATTAGCTACCGATATTTCGGAGGAGTGAGTCTGTATAATCAAACTAAAAATGCTTCAGTACGCAAACTACGAACAGGTGGTTCTGAAGAAGATATATCTTTTGTTGTCACGAGAAGTTGGGAAATTAGAAATGAGTGGTTGGAGTCATATGATGCTTTATCTTTACGCTTTTTTCTATTTGCGATATTTTAAAAAATCTTGAAACGACAACATAGACGGCATTATTGGTAAAGTTACGAAAAATTCTTTATTATAGACTAAAAAATAAACCATAAAAAGGCACAAGGACACAAGGACGGACTTATCTCTTATAGGGATCTCAATATATTTCAGGAAACCTGATATGATTAATATTTTTCGGCAAATTGCATGAGAGAATTGATATAAATAAAGACGAACTTTTAGGTAATAGAGAAGGAATAATTTATTTATTATTTTTATAAAGAAAAGAAGTGATTATAAACTGATGATTAAAAGAAAAAATTAGATACGAAATTTTACGTATACTGATGTTTTTCGTTTGCCAAAAAAAGAATGTGTTAGGACAAACTTTGCTTTAAAGTTTAAAGCAAAGTTTGTCCTTAGACAGCCGGTCCTCATATCCTGCTTTTGGTGTAAGATAGATATATGTATTTTCAAATGTGTAAAAAAAACAATATGCGGATTGAGCGGCAAGTGGGCCTGGTGCCAGTATATTCTACTAAATACTTTTCAAGCAGGTTCAACTCGCATTTAATGAACAATATTGTTTTATAATTTTATGAAATAACATCGTCGAAAATGGAAGGATTTTAGTCTTATTTTAATTAATTTGCACACTCGCATGAAGCTACTGCAAACAATTCATCGTTAAAATATACATACAAATAATCCTTTTTCGTAACATTTTGATTAGATTATTGATTTAATTTTTGAAACTAATTAATTGAACCCAATTTGTGATCGGCCCTACGCTCGGGGTAGTGGATAATTTTAGGTAATATTTTGTTAGTGATTATCCCTTTAGTCTTAAAAATATCCCGTAAAGGAGCCTGCATCCACAATCGATAGCCACATTTAATGCATGCTTACTAAATTAAGCGAAAATGCAACACACCAAAGAAACTCCACAACTTTGTTTCAAATGAGAGACTCACACATTCCTCCTGCTTAAGTTCCCGCTTTCGTCTCGTCACCGAAACCACTTTCTTCATTTGCAATTCGTCCCGTAATTATCTAACTTTTCCGCCGAAAATCTGTGTCGCCCCTGAATAATTTCAGTAGAGCATTACCTATTTAAAATTCTCACAAAAAGCTCGGCATACGCTGCAGCGTAAGCTGTTTGCAACAATTTTGACTCACTCTTCCGACAGTTCCGTTCCAACTTGAACTAATTTGCATTACAAACTGTAAGCTTTTGGCTAGGCTAGAATAGCCTTAAAATTTTATGTATCCATCCTGTCAGCACTTGACCCTCATAGATCACGAAATAAACTCTTAGATCCGTATGCTTTTACAATTTATTATAATTGTTTGAAAACTTTTTTTAAAATTAATTTGATTGGAATTAACGCGCATTCTTTTTGTCAGCGAAAAGTCGTCTTGAATGTGTGGTTTGTAAAAACATGTTGGCCGATTCAAAAGAGTTGTCATGAACGAGATCTTGGTTCGTTTTTCCGGCTACGAATTGAGCGATAAACCTTAACATTTAAATCTCGCTGATTTTCTTTATCATTAATCTTCTCAACAAGTATACACTTAAGGTTTCAAAGGAAGGGATGCTGGGATAGCCCAGGCCTAATTAATTCATGACTCAGCTGGTTCAGATCCTCTGTCCTATATATTTTTCATACCTTAAGCACCTCTTAAGCTTTAATATTACTCGCAGATGTTAGTAATGGTTAAACCATAGATTCAATAAACTAGAAATAGGTAAAAACCATGAAAAATAAAAAAAACTATGAGTCTATATTTAGCTAGTAAGGTCAGGGTGGCTAATTCCGGCATACTTTTTTGAAACCTAAATTTGATTGAGCATAATAAACAAACCTTTTAAATATCTGTTAAATTTTAAGTGGCTATCAAATATAATTTTATGTAACTTCTTGTTAAAGTTATAATTTTTTCTAATCACTAATAACTGTTTAAGATAAGCGGCATTTTTTAAAAACCTTCCCATTAGACGGATTTTCCCGCAAATCGGGGTAAATCCGTCATGTAGCAATAATTAAGCCAACAACAAAGCAATTTGAGACTACACCTAAGTGAAACATTTATTAGTGAACGACGGTCAATTATATAACTTACACTTGTAAAAATAGGGTCTAGATCTCATTTTAAGCGTAAAAACATTTTTTGGGGGCTATTCCGGCATACTGACGAAGTCCAGGGATAGGAAACCTACTTAGTTTATACGATGTATGAAATGAAAAAAAATCTTTACATTTAATTTCAAACTATTTGTTGCTTTATTGCTGATATATTAGTTTTGAGCACCTGGTTAAATCTGAATCAGTGTTATCAATGTATGTACCTATTTAAATAAAATATTTTTTTATAAATTCTAAACAAATCTCAAATACCTTTATAACCAAATTAACGACAGTACCTACTACAATATTAACTTGAATATTTATGAGGAGCAGTCACCGTATAACATAAATATTTAACTATTACAGTAAGAAATAATAAAGAATAAAATATTATAATCGTTTTTATTATTTAAAAAAATTCAAGTCTCTCAATCAGTCTTATTATTTTAAAATCAACATAAATATTATAGGATAAATTCTTTCTTATACTTTATCACTAGAAAAATTTAAAAACAATTTGTAGTTTAATAAAAATTAGCAAAAAGGCTAGACAATGATTTTTTATTTAAATTAACATTGTGCCAGTACAGCTTGTATGTACCTCTATTTATTTTACGACCTTTTTACCATGTACTTTGCAAAAAGTAGTATATAATAATAGAGGCACCATTACATATTCTATATGTATTTTTTTCATGGCAACCCTTTAGATCTTTAGTATAATTTGTAAAATAAATTAAATCTATAAATCTAATAACATTCGGTTTGAAAGTATGTTGTTTTGTTTCACATAAATTTCAGGGGTAAAAAAGGTTTACAATGTCTGATTTAGGGAAAATCCGGCATATGACGAATTTGCCCCATTCAATGTAGACGGAATTGGCCACTTCACGATTTTGAGGTTACAAATGTTTCAGATACGATTATTAACTGTTTAAACGTTTTATTGCAAAACAATAACATACAATAGTATAAGCATGCTTTAAACTATACACTTAGTTGTCTATTATTACAATAAATCGAATAATATCATATTCACGTTTGATAAAATGTTCTCACAACTCACTCACATAACACTTTTGAAACTCAACTGAACTTAAAATGCTGTTTATTCAAAATCTATGGCAACTAAAGCCATCCATCTGACATGATTAGAACGGAGATGCTGTCCTGTTTTACCCACATTACATAACAAAACCATAGGTTAGTTCTGGCAAGAGTAATTCGAAGCAGACGGTGATGCCCCCTAGACGGAATTAGCCACCCTGACCTTACCTACTTTTTCGAGGGTAATGCGTTTGCCCTTCATCCTCGCCGTTCCAGCAATCGCAAGTTTGTGGGGTTGCGCAGAAGAATACGATGTCAATTTAACAATTCTCGAGAACTGTATAAGGGCAGTTGTTTTAGTCTAAATATGTTTGCGCTTGACCTAGAATCACCTGATGGTAAGTGAGACTAGGTCAATGGTGGAGCACGCATACCTAGGAAATCATAATTTTGATTGCAATGATCTGGGAACACCGAAGGAAGCAGAGAGATCCATTTTAGTAGAACTAATAGGAAAAAATGTCCGAAACGCTTATTACGGGATAGTGAAATGTTACTAGTCTACCTGAAGGATGCACTTCTAGCGTACGTCTTTTTTTTAACACATTTAATAGAGGAAGCTAAGAAATTTGGTCTTCTTCACCTCATCGGATGGTGAGTGACAAAAAGGCCGAAGATGGCAGGAGCCTCGCTTAAGTTCTCCAATAACTGGAACCCGTCGAGGAGTCCATTTTAAATTTCTATAAATAAATAAATATATTTATAACTAGTGGGCCCGGCAAACGTTATCCCGTTCAATTACAGCGCCATCTACCGGGTCCAATTAAATTACGTATAAACCTTCCTTGAACCTATTCAAATACCTACAGAAAATTTCGTAAGAATCTGTCAAGCCGTTTCAGAGTTTTTGCGAGACTAACACACAGCGTTTCATTTTTATATACGTATAAGAAGAAGAAGAAGATTAGTGGACCTGGCAGACGTTGTCCTGCCTGATTACAGCGCCACCTCAGGTCCAACTGTACGTTTAAACCTTCCCTGAACCTATTCAAACACACACAGAGGATTTCGTAAGAATCGGTCTTGCCATTTTGGAGTTTTAGCGAGACTATGGGTCCGGCAGACGTTGTCCTGCTGGATTACAGCGCCACCTACTGGGTCCAACTGTACTTTTAAACCTTCCCTGGACCTATTTAAACACACACAGAAAAATTCGTAAGAATCGGTCAAGCCGTTTTTGAGTTTTAGCGAGACTAACACACAGCGTTTCATTTGTATATATAAGAAGAAGAAGATTATAATTATATATTCACGGTTCCGTGTTTTTTATGTAGGTTCTCTAAATTCTTGATTGTTAATATTTTTCCTTTTTTTGTTCCAGGTGCAGTTGCTAGATGTTAGGATGGCCATTTGGAAGATTCTCACTTTTTTCTGCGCAGCTTCTGTTTTTGTAGAATCTAAATGGAATAATAGAAAAAGGGAAATAAGTTCGTCATTATGCGATCCAGTTCAAAACAACACCAATAAAGTGCATTGTTATTGCAGTCCTTTGGCTCATCACCCAGAGCAGATAGGTTCTGCAGAGTGCTATTTGACTACGAAAGATGTTACATTTGATGACCAGAGTTGGGAAAGATTCAGATTATTACAAAACATTAGCCGTCTTACGCTGACTAATACAAGAGGCATAGCAATGAACTACATACCAACCAACGCTATAAAACATACCAAAGCCATAATAAAATTAGATGTCAAATATTGTAATATTGAGAAGATCGAACCATATGCTTTTGCAAATCTTAGTTTAGTAGAAGAATTATCATTACGAGATAACCAGATCAAAATAATGGCAACAAACGCATTTACCCATCATGCAAGAATGAAGACCCTTAGTCTGGACCAGAACAACATAGCAGAAATTAATAGAAATGTTTTTGTGGATTTACCATCTTTAGAACAATTGTTTCTGACTGCTAACAAAATAACCACAATACACGACAAGGCATTCGTTCACTTAGGAACCTTAAAGGAGCTTGAAATTGATAATAACAGCATATTCAGTTTAAATAACGAGACATTTTCTGGATTATGGAACTTAGAAAAACTTGAACTAAGTGGTAATAGCTTGGAAGTTATTGGTGACAATACATTTGCTCCTCTAGGAAATTTAAGATTTTTAAATTTGGCTGAAAACAAAATACAAATGTTAGACGAAAGGGCTTTTAATGGACTCGGCCGCTTGCAGTCACTGTCTTTGAATCATAATAAGTTATCCTCCTTAGTAAATACAAAAATTTTTGAAGGATTACCAAGTCTCACTTCTTTGAGTTTAAAAGACAATGTGATATCAGTCATAGAACCTGAAGTTGTCATACCTATTTTAAGTAACTTTTATAGGAAGACGTCACAATTAAATATCGAAGGTAAATATTTTCAAAGAAGTTTTTAATCATCATCATTATCATTTGAGCCTATTGGATATAGGGACTTCCCCAGGGACCTCCAAACCAATTTCAGGTTTATAATCATGAGGGTTTTGGGCCATCTCTCAATACAATTCTCATTTAAGACAATAAATAAAAAAATAAACAATCAATCAGTATGTCACAAACTAAAAAAAATATAAATAAAAATTATAATCAACAAATCTCTACGTTATTAAAAAACTGTCATCATCACATATAAGTTACTTATTTCATCATTATTGCCACTGATACCATTGTTCGTTGATTATTATTAGAAAAAATACCCTGATTGCGAGTCTTGCTGCGTTCTGATAACTTAGCTCAAATTATTGCATGGAGAAAGGCCAAAAGTCAAACGAAAGATTCAGCTCTAGGCCGTTTACTCTCATCATTACCATCACTTCTACTTATACGCGTCCACTGCACGGGTTCCTTTTTAGACGAGAAGGGCCTGGTTTGTTACATTACGCTGGCTAGACGGGTTCGTGTAGGGGTTTGTTTCGAGGTTTCCATCTCTTCGTAGAGGTTTGATTGCGGTAAATTCCCTTTGTCGGCTCTTATATAGGGAAAGAAGCGGCGACGTATGTATTCTAATTCCATTACGACATGGAAATGCAGTGCATAGCACCAGAGTGCGCTGTGTTTTTTTATTATATTTTGCTATCTATCTATCTCCAGCTTCTTCCAATTTTCCCTGTCACCTGTAACGTTCCGCCAATCATCTTCACTTAGGTCTGCCTACTCTACTTTTTCCTTGTAACCCTTTCCACTCTCTAGTTTTAGTTGTCCACCTACCGTCTTTGTATCGTAAAACGTGGTTAGTCTATTTCCATTTTAATTTTAGAGCGTAAGGGTGTGTAAGGGTATCGATTACCTTGCTTTTTGCGTAATGACTTCACTTTCAAATTTTGTGTATTTTTCTTATGTTCAGTATAATTTTCTTCACGGCTCTTCGTGTTGTTTCGTTCAAACAAAAATAACTCAACTAACTTAGATTATAAGGAATATAAAAAGTACTAACAGTTTTACCAAATTATTACTTATAGAAAAAAACTAAATATGTAGTAATTCATTTTAAAATGTCAGTTTAGGGCTATGGGAAATGGAAACTGATAGTATTTAACGCGTTAAATTTTATGTGATAAACACATCAAACTCTTCATATAATTTTTTTCAAGCCCTTAATTCTAATTAATTACGCAGAGTTGCTTAAAAACTTGAATCTTTATTCAAATATAACTTGATAAAGAGCTCTCTTGAATCGAACAAATTTTATACCGACCCTTAGTTATACATGTAGCATATAATGATGTTGTTGCTGTATAATTACATTATAGGAAACAATTTACAACTATTGACTAAAATAAATCAAAGTACCAAAGTTGCACCTGTTAGTAAGCGCTGAGGGCCTAACGGATTAAGAGTAGCAATTATTTAGTCATCACTTCCACCTCGATGATCATTTTTATAGTTGATTGATTGTTATTATTTAAACTGCATAGCCATTATTTAATCTCAGAAAAGCTTAAAAATATGTACTTTTGTTCTAGGAAATTCGTTCAACTGCAGCTGCAAATTGGATGTCTTTAGATCATTAATAAATAAGACTCAAAATGCTCGCTTGAATATAGATATACAAAATCTACAATGTCAGCCAAGCAACGAAGTCAAACAAAAATGGGATATACTTCAAGAAACTATAAAAAGTACTGCTCAAGTATTTGATGACGTCGAGCCCCAGGTAGAGAATGCTGCGTATGAGTATTATGACGAGACTGAACTAAATGGCATATTATTCTATTTTGACATGAGATCTGTATTAAACTGTTCAGGAGATGATAATTTGAATACACCAGCATTGCCAACTAGCACACAAAGAAGTACAATAATCATAGCAGATAAAGAGTCTACCAACAATAATTTAAAGACCAAAGAAATTACTAGTCCTACATTAAGTGATTCAACTTCAAAGCATAAAATATATCCAAAGAAAAATATTGCTATTGAAACTACAAATAGGGGTTTTCTAGATTTATCGTTGGCTGGAAGTCCTATAGCCAAACCAAAATCTAAATTAAAAGAAAGGGATGAACTTGACAATGATATTTTTTCAAAAAATAAAATAAATCATGATAATGAAACAACCAAGCAAAAATCTATGTCAAACAAAGAAAATATTTACACGACGAGTAGGCTTGCAACGGTATCAGCTAAGCCAGTAGAAAGAAAACCTTTTGATGATCACGATATGGCTTCTGATGAAGCGAAGCCAGACAGGTTTAATGCTCATCGAAGTTTTGGAGACTCCAACGATTCTCCTGAATATAAACATAATAGTGCAAGTAGAAATTATAAATCTTTATTGCTGATTTATTTAACAGTTACTAGTTTTATAATATTATTGTCATTATAAGTTAGATTAGATAAGAAACTGAGTACCTAATAGTAAGTTAAGATACTATCTCACAGTCAATAAAAATAATTTAAATTTAATAGTATCTTTATGGTTTATTCTGAATGAAATACCCAAAGCCGCAGTTTTATAATCTTTTTAATGGGTATCCATCATTTTATTGCAATTCCTTTCAACGATTTTCATTACCCATAAAACGAATTGCAGAACTTTTTTTAAATATTAACCAACCCTAGAATTAGGTTACATCGCATTTTCGTTTCCTCTAATATTTATTATCTACAAACACAGCTCCATTGTTATTTCTTTTCATGTTTTATACATTTTATCGAAATAATGTTACATCGAAGTTTTGTTACCCATATTTTTGTTTCATCGTAAGTTTCAGTTTGCAAAATAATGGAAACATCAATTTTTACTTCAAAAAATCAATGTACATCAAAAATACGATTTCATGATGGGTTGTTTTTTATAGTGGTTAATTACCCCTTCCAAACGAGCCCCCCCCCCCCCCCTCACCGCGCGGAGACGCGTAGTTTTTTTTATACGAGTAATGGAAGGTTATTTTAAGTTCGTTCACAGTGATTGTATATGTATATGTAGATATGTAGGTATATGTAGAAACTGTAGGCGATCATAGGTAGCGAGGAGCGAAGCGACGAGCGTAGTTTTGAACATGAACCAAGCGCGCGAGCCGAGCGAGCGAAGCGAGCGTGCCGCGGCAGCGGCCGGCGAAGCGCCAGAAACGACTTTATGTGTATTCTCGACTTTATGCATACTTATTGCTTATGAAAACCGCTAATTTTGAGGTTAGTTTTATCAAATTTCAAATGCTCATATCTCTGGAAGTGAAAGCATCATTTGACGAAACCTTACTGCGATAAAAAGTTGTTATGTGAAAAAGTATTATGGGTTTCGATACATATTGTAACATGTTTTTACGAATAGTTTCATCGATAACTTAATACTTTTGCGAAATGTAAGTTCGATATACCGTTTTACTGGTAATCAAAACAACTTTAAAAGATTTTTTTTAAGAAACGTTTTTCGATGATATAAAACAGCGATGATTAAAAATTGGATGAATTGAAAAAAATATATATTAAAAATCGTGGAATAGTTTTCGGTAAAATGAAAATCGATATCAAAAAAATCTGTAGTCTGATAGACACCCCTTTTTAATGGCTATAAATGTAACTTAATTAAGCTTCAGGACTTGTGCATTCGAAGTTACGATTGATTGTCTCAAGCAATGCCCGCTGTGGTAGGAAAATAATTGGTTGCCAAAAACTTTCCATATGTAACTTGAACTACTCCGTTTGAAGTAGATTGTGTCTGATTTCTTGTAACATTAATTGTAACTTAATCGTACAGACGGTTGAATGGATATAGCAAACAGCAGGTGGTAGCAAATTGTTTAAATAATCCTTACTAATATAATATTAATAGGTCCATACATATGAAATTGGCGTTTTGTATGGGAGGAACATAAAGACGATTTTCTAAAATATAATATATTTATTCAATCAAAGTATGTACCATTGCTCTCTATGCACTTTTGCCATCTCATAGGTAGTTCATCGATCCCTTTACTAAAAAAACCATTCGGACGGGAATCAATAAATTCTTTGAAGGCGGTTTGGACTGCCCCATCGGAGTTGAATTTTTTCCCTTTCCAGAAGTTATCCAAATTTCGAACAAAATGGTAATCTGTTGGAGCAAGGTCCGAAGAGTACGGTGGATGGCTTAGACATTCCAATTGAAGCTCCTCTAATTTGGTAGCCGTCTGTTGTGCAGTCTGTGGTCTAGCGTTATCATGAAGCAGCAGTGGCCTAGAGCAATTGACCAGCCTCGGTTGTTTAGCAGCTAGCTTTTCAATAATGGTTTGCAGTTGCTGACAATAGACATCTGCCGTAATCGTCGGGCCAGATTTAAGAAAGCTGTAGTGAACGACACCAGCGCTAGTCCACCAAATGCTCACAAGTAATTTTTTTGGAGTCAATTTTCGCTTGGGGCATGGTTTGGCTGGTTCGGGGGGTTCAGCCATTGCGATGAGCGCTTCCGATTATCGTACAGGACCCACTTTTCATACCAAGTAATGATTCGATTTAAAATCACTTCATTATTGTGCCGGTTGAGTAATGCAACGCAGCAGTCAAGGCGCGTTTGTTGATTTGCTTTACTCAATTCGTGAGGTACCCACCTTTCAAGCTTTTTCACCTTCCCAATTTGCTTCAAGTGGATTAAAACAGTTTTATCACTAACACCGCAGCCTGCAGCTAACTCGGACGTGGTTTGCGATGGATCCACTTCTACAATAGCCTTCAATTCTTCATTATCAACTTTGGTCTCCGGGTCCACGGGGCTTGTTCTACAGGTCGAAATTTCCAGAACGAAAACGTTGGAACCAAAAACGCACTGTGTTTTCTTTTGCGGCACCGTCGCCATACACATCATTAATCCTTCGAACCGTTTCTGCAGGACTGGTGCCACGGTGGAACTCGTACTCGTAAATAACTCGATATTTCAAGTTTTCCATTTTGTAAACTGAGTGACGCAAAGATAAAAACAATTGAGGAAAAACAAGTGAATTATAATTTTCGAAACAAATACATGAGTAAATAGCTGTATTAATTTTAATTTGGAATTCCTAACCATAGAGGAGATATTTGAGATCAAAGTGGCCAGTACGGCAAAACGCCAATTTCATATTATGTAAGGATCTTATATTATATTATAAATGCAAAAGCAACTCTGTGTGTGGCGGAATTACGCCTAAACTACTAAACCGATTCAAATGAAATTAGGTACAGACATAGTTTGAGCGGGAAAGGACACAGAATAGTTTTTGTAGCAGAAATCTTCCTTTAAGAGGATGATAAAGGGGGTGGAAGTTTCTATGGGGAATCAATAACCGCTGAACCGATTTAGATAAAATTTGGTATGGAGATAGTTTGAGTTATGGTGGAGGATAAAACGAAGGATAACGAAGTTGCGGATAAAAGCTAGTATAACTATTAGTAATAAAGATGACTCCGAACCATGTTAACAATGTACTTGTAAGATATATATCATACTAAGCTACATTTTAATCAGGAGCAAAATTAAGGACGGTTCAGTACCAGACTTTCCTTTTTGTTTTGCTGTAGACAAGTTACCTATAAATAATTTAGCTTTGTGACTTTCATAATTAAACAACAGCTTAGAGTACAGACATTTATTGCATAATGCTTATTCATAAACAACATCATCAACCCTGTCAGTAACTATATAATTATATTACTTAGTATGTCAATTTTTTTTTTGTGTCTCATAAAAATTTGCCTTATTCTATGCCCATCTCACAAATGAACGGGAGCATTGAGTCACAATACACTGAGTCCAGGTATAATGTATCACTTTGCTTTTTAAGATAACCGCACTCATAACCCTCCTTTCTATACCATTTGTTGTAATTACTTTCTTGGATTTTGTACCCTGAAATAATATTGCAATCAATAAAACATAATCTTTAGTAAATAAGACCAAGGCTGGGATACTGCTTAAATTTTCAAACCGTTATCATGTTCTTGGCACAAAATCTTTTCAATTACGATTTCGTTCTAATAAACGGTGCTTTTAAATGGTTCTTGTAAAAAAAATTTAAAGAGAAGTAGTTTATTTCATCAACATTAAACGATACACAAGATTCTGTGGCCAGAATCACTCAGGAAGCATGTGATCATGCTTGTGTTGGATGGTTCTGCTCTTCCCTAGGTACATTAGCAAATACTTGTCTTAGGTAACTAAAGATTAAACTATTTTAGGCAAATTATAGACTAATTGTGTGTGTGTGTGTGTGTGTTTGTGTGAGTGTGATTGTGGGTGTGTGTTAGTGTGTGCGTGTGTGTGTATGTATCTGAGGGTGTCCCTTATATGGGTGAAAAAAAAAAATTTTTACGAATCGAAATGCATACCCCCTATTTATTTTTAAACTACCTAGACCTACTTAAATACAAAATATTATCTTCCTATGTCAACATTAACCCGTGCCGACAGAACTCTGAAGATTTTGAAAATTGCCGTTTTCAACCCTTTCGATTATGTAGCTCAATCAATTGAAATACTTAAATTAAAAAAAATATATTTATTTAAAGAAGATTAAATTACGGATCAGGCAGGATATTTTTTATTGAGGGTCTCCTTTTTACATCCTGCATACAGATTTTTATGCTCCTGAACACAGTGTAGCAAAAATTGCTTTTGCCATGAAAATGAAAATGAAAATGATCAAACCATGAAAATCTTGCATAACCTTGACAGCTCTTTAACTGCCCTTAAAGAAAGCTCTTTTTTTTGCGTATTTAGATGCATAAAAGTGCTTTCATCTTCACCCGTGTAAAAACGGGTCTCTGGAAGAAATTCTTATTAATTTTTAATCGAGAAAATAAATTTGTGCTCTTGACAGACACAAAATCACTTAATGATTTTCTGCAACAATAAATAAGGGAGTATTATCAATTTATTCAAAATACTATAAAAAATATTATTGTATTGTATTCCTACTTACCATACAAATAATCAGACATATCTTCTTCAGATGTAATGTATCTCTTCATAAAATCATACAAGCTCTCTCTTTGTAAATTCACTAAAATATTCGTCTTAGTTTGTTCATTAACCTCATCATCAAAGAATGATAAAACGGCAATTTCTTCTGACAAGCATAATCGATAATCGTCACGTACACTGATATTTTGCAGCTCTTGATTATAAAATGTCAACAAGTCTTCTATTGTTGTATTACAAAAATGTCGTGCGACGATATCGATGTATGTTTCAATGGCAGCAGGATTAATAGTTTTCCAGTTGTCTCTAAACTTTTTGAGCAGTGGAATATCAGGGCTACTTGTGACATGGTGGATTTTTGTTTCGAACACACATTTTAAAACCAGTTCGTAAACGTGATGGCGGCAAGCAAAAAGTAGTAATTCCCTGTCTAATTATTGTACCAAAAGTACACAAGCCTCTTTCAATCGTCCTGCATTAGACGCAGTTGTGTCACAGCACATTATTTGTACTTTGTCATGTTACAGTCATAAAGTGCCTTCAACACGGCTTTAGCTTGATACTGGCCGGAAGAGTACCCAAACTGGAGAGCAGTTTGGGTACGTGGAACAGTTTGGGTACGGGTACGTACGAACGTAATGGGCAGGCGTTCTTCTTTAGGACTTCTGACGTCAAGTCCAGGTAATAATTGCCCATCCCAGTAAACGGTCACCATTTCAGGCATATTATTCTGAAAATTGGTTTTTATAGATTCCGCTCTATCTTTTCGACTCTGTGTGCGAATGCGTTGAATAAATCATCACAGCTAAGATCTAGTGTTTTTACTACAGCCTGAAGTATATATATACAGAATCCCTTATGCTTAATTGAATAGTCAAACGAACTTACCTGGAAGTGAAGTTCGACTATAATTATGCGAACTGCTTATCTCATCCGAAGATGATGAATTACTCATGTAGTCTCGGCTTCAGTCGCTGGCGTCACATAAGTTTATAGTAAAGAAAAAAAAACGGAACGCAGCCCCGTCTGTCTCTACTACGCCATCCTGTAACTAACTTCATTAATTTTAACGCATTTTTGATTTTTTACTACGGGTATTATTATGCACATAATTAATCGTAGGGGTTGGCAGGGGGCCTTCATCATCTTCGGACGAGATAAGCAGTTCGCATAATTATAGTCGAACTTCACTTCCAGGTAAGTTCGTTTGACTATTCAATTATGCTCCTGTTATCTCGTCCTCGATGATGAATTACTCATGTAGATGTTTAAAGACTTGTTGTAAAAATCAATCATTTATTTTTGTTTGTGAACACTAATTATTACATAATTAAAGATTTCAATAAACCAATCAACAGTCATATAAAATCAAAATAATAACAGCAGTCTTATTATTCTTAAAAAACTAATAATCATAGGTATTATTCTAATACAGCCTCAGCAAAGTTTGTATTATTTATTATAGGTCTGTTATAAAATCTCCCAAAAGTGTTAGATTCTCCTGTCCAACCAGCTGTCCTTCTAATGTCATCAATATTTACTCCTTTTTTTGTATGCAACCGAACATGATGCATGTCGGGTACTGTGTGCAGAAAACACTGAAATATCTATACCACTTTCTTCCATTGTTTTCTTTATCCAACGACTTATCGTACTAGCCGTAACACTTTTGTGAGGTTTTCTAATTGAAATAAACAAATTATCGCAAGTTCGAATGTTCTTTGTAATTTCCATATATTTAATTATTGCTCTTGCTGGGCAGATTTTTTCCTTCTCATTAAAGAATGGCAATGTAAGAAAAGGTTGACACCTATTGGGTGCAGATGTTTTGATTAATTTATCCACTTTAATAGTGACACAATCATTTTTGATACAAATATTCTTAATATTAATAAGTGAGATCGTCTGAGCCCTTTGACCCGTTGCTAATGCTAATAGTGTCACAGTTTTCTTTGTATTTATTTCCAAGTTAGCAGTATCTGAATAAGTATTTTCTATGTACTTAAGTAATAATGATACATCCCAGGTATTATTATATTTTGGTTTTGTTGGCCTTAATTTGAAAAAACCTTTAAATAATCTTTTAATCCTATTATCATTCCCTAATTGTGGTCCTATTATCAATGACAATGCTGAACGTAACGAGTTTAAGCTACCATATGATAAACCTTCATGAAATCGTTTAGTAAGGTATTCTATAACATCAAAAATTTCCGGTGAGTAAATATTAATTTTTTGATCATGACAATATGTGGTCCAATGTACAATGTTAGGCAAATATTGTTTTAATGTGTTGGTTGATATTGATGATAACATTATATCTACCGCTTCACTGGTAATTCCTGAATTCAAAAAAGCTTTCCTGATAACACTCCTGCCATCAATGACAATTTTTGGTGTAGTGGGTGTGGTGATCTGCAATTATTTAAACAAAGTAAATCTTTTGAAGGTTTAAGAATGATAAGTTGACTTTTTAAAATACTTTTATAAATGGGAAACCAAGGTTGGGTAACCCAATATGGAGCTACCACAATACCAGAAGCTTTGTTAGCAATTATTTTTTCCAGTACTTTTAGAATCATACAAAATGGTGGGAAAGCATAAAAGAAATCTTTTGACCAATCTATTGTAAATGCATCTACTGCAATTGCATTTGGGTCAGGGTGCCAAGATACATAGTATTGGCATTTAGCATTTGTTCTTGAGGCAAACAAGTCAATAGTTGGACAACCTAGCTTTTCTAAAATTATACTAAAATACTTTGGCCCTAGTTCCCACTCTGTATCACCCACTTTCCTTCTTGATTCAAAATCAGCAATCACATTATCCTTTGTGTTAATATAGCTTGCAAATAACCATAAATTTCTGGCTTCACACCACTGCCAAATCTTTTTTGTGATAGCATGTAGGTGAGGAAACTGTACTCCTCCTTGTCTATTAATGTAAGACACTGCTGTTACATTATCTATGCGCAACAATATACTACAATCTCTAAGCCCTTTTGTGAAACATTTCAGACCGAAATAAGCTGCTTTAAGTTCTAACGAGTTAATATGTAAAGTACCTTCTGTTTTAGTCCAGCTCCCATTAGCTGTCTCGGTCCCACAAGACGCTCCCCAACCAGTGTTGGATGCATCAGTGAATATTACAATATGATAATTATTTTTTCTAATAGGGTTAACAGATTTTAATATATTTTTAGCCCACCATACTAGATCTTGTCTGCATTTATCATTGAGATTCACACGAGCTTCATAGTTGTTATTATTATGTTTGAGATTAAGATATTTGATTCTTTCAAGTTCTTTTGTATATAAAATACCATATTTTATTGCTGGGCAAACAGATATAAGAGTTCCTATTACTTGAGCTAAGAATCTAACTGTTGTATAATCTTTTTTATATAACTGTGTTATGAGTTTAAAACAGTTCATTCTCTTATCTTTAGAAATACTAATAGTCATATCGGAAGTATTAAATATCAACCCCAAATATTTACAATTTTGTTTTGGAATCAAATCACATTTTTCATCATTAACAATAAAACCTAAGTTTTTTAATAATTGTAAAATTGTTCTTGTGTTATTGATACAATCTATTTTTGAATTATTTATTGACAATAAGTCATCTAAATATATTACACATAATAAACCCCTTTCTCTCAGGTAAGCTACAATTGGTTTCATAATTTTAGTGAACACAAAAGGAGCTGTGCATAGTCCAAAGGGTAACACATTAAACTGATAATATTTACCTTTAAAAAAGAATTTTAGGTACTTTTTACTACTTTTTTCCATTCTAATCATGTAATACGCATCTTTTAAATCTATGGATGTTAAGAAATCACATTTATGAACTAGTTTACAAACTGTTCGATAGTCTTCTAACTTAAAATGATTAGTATCTATGAATTTGTTTAATCTCTTTAAATTTAGTATAAATCTAAAAGTACTATTAGTTTTTTTAATTAGAAAAATTGGAGAGCAAAATTGACCAGTTTCAGGTTCACATATTTCTATAACTTTTTTGTTTAATAAGGCATTAATTTCTAAATCAATTTGATTTGATTCTTTTTGTGAAAATGTATTATTTAAAGGAATATTGCTTTGGAAGGGCTTTTCTTTAAAAATAATTTTGTATCCCTTCACCCAATTCAAAATTGTTGGGTCAGTAGTAATACTTTTCCACCTTTCTACAAAAAAATGTAATCTGCCTACCTCCTCGGTTATTTCCTGTGATGCAGCGGATATTTGTGTTCCTCTCTCAATCTCCGTTGTTTCCCTTGTCTGTCTTTCCTGGAGTGACTTGGCCCCCCTGCACTCATTCTCGCCTTCATCCCTGGATGAGGAGAGCCCCGCCAGTTTAAAGTTTTCTTAGGTATTGTCTTCAATGTATTCACTCTGGTGTTTGTGGTATTCGACCTTAATATTTTTCTTTCGGGTATCTTTAAATCCAAAGCCGATTTTTGAACTGACTTTGCAGTTTTAATTCTTTCAGTTAAATCATCTCCAAATAGAAATTTATTAGGTTTAGTTTCTATTAGGGATTCTTTCATATTTTTGTTTATGGTTGATAAAATAAGTGACCTTCGACCACAAGTATCCAAAAAAATGGAGTCACATAGCAGTTTGCAACCTTCGTTTATCTTTTTAATAATTGCAGATTTATTATCTTCATTAATTTCTTTTAAACTCAGTTGAAGAGCCATTCCTAGACATGAAAGGATTGTGGTGAGTTGTTTTTGTCTCGATTCAATGATAGAGTCACGTTTTCTTATGTTTTCATTAATTGCCATATTTATTTCTGGGTTTAATTTTGGTGTATTCATTAATGAACAGTTCTCAAATATGACATTGTTCTCTATAAGTTCATCTTTTTCTTGTTTCTTGAGGCCACTTTCCAAAATATTTGTCCACATACTTGCTATTTCTTTTTGTAGATGTTGAGGTTTTTGTTTTTTGGGGATATCTACACCAAGAATATTTAATATTTCTTCTGATAATGGTGGTTCCTCCAGTTTTTCAGATGAAAGTTGTTCTTCTAATGAAGGTCTGTTTTCGATGTCTATATCATTTTGTTGTTCATGACAAAAAACGGATAGTGTTTCATCTGAAAAGGAAACGTTGCTGTGTATATGAATTAAACTAATAACTATCCAACATCCACATTAATCTATAAATAGAAATTAATAGCCATGATTCTCGAAGAATGTCCTAGGTAGGTATAGGTATTTCATTCATAATAGCACAGTATTTACAACCTGTATTTACCATGTGAGTTCCCGCAGAACACCCTAGGTTAGGTTGTATACATTTTTATGATCAAGTTGACTCTTGTATCACGTTACTTACAACCATGTATTTAGCCTGTGAGTTCAGAACACCCTAGGCTAGGTTATAAGAAAAAAAAAATCGTATAAAAACGAAAACAAGGTTTGTGTTCAGCATATTGGCCATTTTGTCATTTTTAATTAATTTTGAGACCCTGTACGTTCCCGCAGAACGGCCCCAGGTCAATAATTATCATTGAGTTGGATGTGGATGTATTATTAACAGTAGGGTAAATAGAAAAATTGACCGCCATTTTACACACCTTCGCCTTCCTCGGACTCTGAATCCGTAGGTGGTAATCTTTCTATTTTCTTTTGTATCTTCCTTATCTTTCTCATTAAGTGATCTTTTTCGTTTTCACTGGATCGTTTTCTCGACATTTTTATCCAACCCAACACAATAAAAAAACTCAATAACTTCAATTTTAAAAATGTTTGATCAATTACACGTGACGCCGCTTTGATGACATAAAAACCGAATGAAGTTAGTTACAGGATGGCGTAGTAGAGACAGACGGGGCTGCGTTCCGTTTTTTTTTCTTTACTATAAACTTATGTGACGCCAGCGACTGAAGCCGAGACTACATGAGTAATTCATCATCGAGGACGAGATAACAGGAGCATAATTGACACCTATCTAAAGCTGCAACTAACTTAGGCGTGATAAAGTCTTTCCTTCCTCATTTTGTAGTAGTTTCAGAACTTACCCTTTGAGAGGTGGATGGCACGGGTTACTCAAGGCTTTCATCAGAGCTGGTAAGTTGATCGTGATGTCCTTGCATTTGTATAGAATCTTGCGTAGTCAGCGTGTGCTACTCAAATAAATTAAATTTGTTTTTAAAGTCCTCCTCACGCCGCTTGTAAATATCTTGTATTTTTTTAAAATTTTCTGCATCTCCCTCCAAGTATGGTAAAGATCCACAAGTTCTTTTACACAGTTAGGTATAGCTCAGGTAAGGATTCTAGCTTTTTCCTAAAATATAATACACTCCCGAATGACGAGATTAGCGCTTTCACTAACAGTCAATTTAACTTCGCAAATCTTAAAAAAAAGTACTGCAAGAACTTGACGATTAGACGGGAACTTTGCGCCTGTTATTTGATAATTTACGTTTCCAACTTAGAAAATACTTTTTTTATTGCTTCTTAATTCCATTGCTATCTTTTAAATGTAAAACAATACGTGTTAATTGCGAAAATAATTGAGAACAAATGATAAATACCGCGAATATGCACCGCTACTGCCGCGCAAAGGCCGCGCAACATGAATGAACATGATTCGATGCATGTCGGCACGGGTTATCGTACTCCAAATAAGGTAAAAATTTATTTCCGAATGGTTTAGAGGCAAATGAACAAAATTAAGACCTATGCGTTAGAAAATTAAAACTTTGAAAAATAAGGGACACCCTAGTATGTGTGTGTGTGTATGTCGTAGTTAGTACGCAATGCATATCATCTTGTAAGAGTTTTTACATAAAGGTTTCCACTTCTTCACAGTTTGAATTAGTGTTATTTGCGTCGCAATCAAAGTAAGTTCTAGTAAATCCACTGCGCAAATCAGACGTCAACACGTAAGTTAAAACGTACTGCGCGGCCGTACACGACTTCAAGTCAATGCAATGCAAACCTCCGATTGGCTTTTAAACCAGTTTACTTAGGTTCGAACCGGTTGATTTAGGAAAGATCGAAGTAAAACCGAAATAAATCGATATTTGCCGGTGTATTTCAAACCGGTCCCATGCCTTGAATAAGACAGTTGCATTGCACCTGCGAGAAAAATGTTTAAATTACCTACTGTTTCAACACGATACCATCAGGAGCCTTACTACGATTTTTTAGAACAAGATAAAACAATATGCCAACAGAGACACTGTTATTGCAGATTTGATCATGAGCTGGTTAGAGCCGCGGATTTGGCCGCGACAATTCTTTTTTCACACAGAATACGAAATAACTAACCTTTGATAGAATAGTAATCATTGGTAAGAAAGAGTTTTCGGAACCCTGCGAAATACTTGTCATTATTTATTAGGTCGCCAACAAATCGCGACTCCATTTCACTTTCCACCACCACTAATAGTCCACCTTCCATGAAACACGTTTCCATTGCTCTTTGCCAAGTCATGGGTTTGTTGTTCACTTTGTAACACTTTTTTGTTTCTTTAACGTATCTGTACCCTGAAAGCAAGCAAATTAATGGTTCAATATTTTACTAAAAAAAAAACGTTAATAAATGTATAAAAGCACAGAGAAAAAGTGTTTTACAACATAGAGCTCATATTAATCCAAGAGTAGTATTATACAATATTTTAATCAGTTAGTGCAGATTTTAGAATACTTTACTTATAGTATATACTTAGTAATTTAAACATCACTTTATAAAACTGAAGTTTGAACGTATTATCTTCATATGCGCGTCATCAAGTATAATCATCATCATCATTATGTTCGAAAATGAGTTGGTAACCCGTTAAGAATAAAAAGACAACTTTTGTGTAGAAGCCTCTCCAAAGAAAAAGGGATTTGGGACAAATCCGAACACGCTACACAGTTGGAGTTGGTGGACGACTCGTATAAGAGTACCTAGATTTTTTATTATTTGCTTGTTGGAAGTTTAGTTTAGTTTAGTAGGAGTTTAATTTTGTCTCGGTCATTAATTTAGGCCCTGTAATAGCTAGCTTCGGACTGTAATAATGCTACTATTTCGCTACCTACTGAATCAAACGTTGGTTCTTGTGCAACAACGAAATATAATCTGACAATAGAATACAAAAATAATATTAAATATCAAAATGACAATAGACCATAAAGGTATCAAAAAAGTAGAAATATGTATCAAAATCCTGCAAATTTTCCCCCTTTTTTAGTTAAGTAAACTAGTTTTTTGACAGGGCGTCTTAAAACGCCGGCGGAGGTACGCTAGTACCTACGCTAGTATCCACGATTCTAACTACTCCATCACGTTCCGGGTACGTAGCCACCATCCTGCCTTTGGGCCAAGTTCCTCTGAGGAGATTACCATTCGCCACTACATAGCACCAGCAGGCCTATTCTCTACATTTGGTTGCTTACTAGAACTGTCATTTGAAAAAAAAACATAACATCCATTACTGCTATAATGAACGCCACCGTAACACATAAGATCACTATACTAATAACGGATATAAATTTTCTTTCAAAATGACAGTTCTAGCTACCAACCGTAGTTAGAGAATAGGCCTGCTGGTCTCCGATGGTCACGCTTACGGTGGTCCTTTCGCTGCGTCGTCGTGGCTTCAGAGTTGGCAGGTATTCACTGACCCATCGCTGCCAAAAATGGTCGGCGAACCAAAAAGCTTTCCTTCAAGTTGAGCGGCTGACCAAGTTGCGGTTCTGGAGTTTCGTGGGGAATGATGGGCCTGGCAAAGAACCGATGACTAAATGGAACGGCGTTAGGGCCTCTTCTGCCTCAGGTTCGCAGGGCACATGTGTGAGTGGTCTGGGGTTCGGCCTTTGCCAGGAGCGTTACCAGTACCTCGTCCGTTGGCGTCCTGTTTTAAAGTGTAGCCCGGAGTGCTGTTTTCACGGTACGGATCATGCGCTTCCATACGCCGCCCATAAAGGGTGCTGCTGGGGGTATAACTTCATTATGCAATAACGAATAATCATAAATCTCGATAGGTGTTTTTACGCGTTTAAATAATTGTGTAATAATTAGTTTAATTTTATATATTAGTATAAATATATTTTTAGATCTCGATGGTTGCCTTGTTTGGACCACCGTGACTTTCATTGGACCAAGAACTTTTTTCTCCTATGGTCCATTGATGGAGCCTGGAGGAAATAATGATACTATAATATTTTCTTGAAATCAGTTTTTTTAAATAAGAGGTAACAAATAATTGTGGTGATTCTTAAATATAATGGACTAATGACCATTTTCACCAACCGGGTAGTCCTAAGTAGCATGCTGTCACATTCTTTTCATTAAAGACAAAAAGTAACAGCATACGTCTTAGGCTTAATCAAATGTCTTAGGGGCTTCATAAGCTAAGTAATGGTTGGTGAAATCGGCGATAACTCTTCTTCTAATTTGGGGTTTAAATCACCGGATGAACCGATAATTTGGTTCTCTTATTTTAATTGAGTCGCCATCACATACATTGTTCTAGCCCTAAATACAACCATATCTTTTTAACAAATATGTAACTCCTTATTTGTTTTCGCATAGGAACGTCTTTTGTCTCAGCTGGCGTTCAAAACCACTGAGCTAAGCGGTTCGACGAACACATGAAAACTGGATATAAAATAGTTTCCATCATTGGATCAGTCCCATCAAAGATCCCAGCATCGGTCTCTAGCCATCAGGTAAATTAGTAAAATATACTAAATGTTACACTAAATATCACCCGGAAATCAGAATCACAGATAACCAGCAAATGTTTTTACAAAAAACCACACTTAAAAACCTTACAGGGATGTACTTACGTGGTAAAATGTGTTACCGTGAACGAAACACTGATCTACACATCTCTCCTCAACTAAGCGTCGGGAGGCCCTGGCCTTAAGGGGCTTGGTGGGGTACTAAATAGTAATTCGGAGGGCCACAAGGATAGTTTTATATAAACACCGTTTGCGAGTTATTGGAGTGGTCTAATCAAAGCGCTGGTCCAATGATCGCAACCTTACCCTATGTGCATCTTCAACATGCCCCATAGACGGCCCACTGCTGGACACAGGTTTCGTAGAGGAGGAAGAATTAGGCCTACATGCTACGGCCTGGTGTAGGATATTGTTTTAAGTTTATAATTTTTTCGCAGAGATGTAGTTGAACTTGTTCAGACGGCTTTTACAACAGACACGGGAAGAAAGAGAGCGACGACACTTGCATTGATGCATTTTTAATCTGTCACCGTAAATCTCTCGCCATTATATGTATATTTGTAAAGTTTATTATATTCTGATAAATTGAAGGTAAAAACTACACCTTATATTAACAGAATACTAATGATGTTTGTTTTCACCTTTGTCGTATTATAACTTACCCAGCTTACCCTCAGGCAAGATAAATGTCAGAAGCTAATTGAAAATATATCATCACGATCAAAAGTATCTAGGAGCGGTCCCAGATATAAAAGAAAACTCTTTAAGCACATACCTCTATCAATCGTAGGGCATGATACGTCCTCCACTTTTTTGCAAATGTAAGGATGGAAAGTTCCGTGTTCTGCAATACAACTACCTCCAGTATATGCACCGGTTTCAATATGCATTGTCACGCATTGGTGGTCTTCTAGGGAATTGTCAGGTTGTTCTACCAGCAGTGTTACGGGATGCCCTGAAGAAATAGAACAGGTGAACATAAAATACTATCATGTAGGTAGTACCTAATTATACTTGTGATTCTAAACAGAATTCTGATACTTATTCGATGTGTTCCTGATTCGTCATATTCCTGATTGGTCATATTCCTTATTCGACACTTCCCTAACTGGTCATATTCCTAACTTGCCATATTCCTGATTCGTCATATTCCTCACTCGTCATAAATACCATGCACAATTGCCTGCACAAACTTATTATAGAAATCCTCTGTGGTAAATGATAAGAATCTCTTTAGATAATTAAAAGATGAGCGTTACTTGTCGATCATGAAGCTAATTTTTTTTATTTATTTTAAATTTATTTATTTGGTGTATCTACAATTTTGTATATTTAAACAAAAATAATGTGATTATCACTTTATTATTTATATCGAATCAATGATATTGTTATATAATTTTTCAAGAAATGCATTTTATCGAAAGTGAAAGAGGAAAAATGTTGTTGTTACATTCTGGGTACAAAACAGTATTTGAGTTATAATGAGTTTGACAAATAATTTTGCTCATGTGCCAAGCCATACAAATTTATTTACATGGGACTCCGCCTTAAATAAACTATTGTGTAGTAACCGTAATACATAGTATAACTACTTCGCACGTATTCGTGATTTCATTTGACTGTACAATGACGAGTTAGGAATATGACGAATCAGGAATATGACGAGTTAGGAATATGACCAGCTAGAAAAATGACGAATAAGGAATATGATCAATTAGGAATATGACGGATCAGGAATAAATCGCTAATTCTTTTTGTACCATTAGACCAATTTTCTTTTTCCTCGCCATTTCACATATCACCCAAACTCATTACAGAATTGTTTTAGACCTACTATTTTGTATCTTTTTACCACTTTTATATTTCTTACGTCCTTGTCTTTCTTACTTATACTATAAATGTGAAGTATTGCGAGAAGTTTTAGGCAACAGAAGTAAATAATGCTACAATATTGTAAAAACTTGTGTTTTTTGTGGTACAGTAAGCTCCTTGCCAAGCTTTACTGTTTGATCTTTGGAACTTTCTTATGTCACTCGTAATAGTGGCGACTTTGGTAGTGTAAATGTAAAGTTGAAACTAAGCTCCCATTCAAGCTTTACATTTACATTATGAAAACCGCCACTATTATGAGTATTTTTAGGTTATAGAATTATTGTACAGTAAGCTGCTTACGGTACGGTCGTGGTCAGAAAATGTTTACCAGTTTTGAAATTAGGTTCTATGTCACACATTTTTTCACTAAAGTCTAAAATGCCATATCAAGTCACTTATGATCTTTTAAAAATTATTATGCAAAATGACACATCGAGAATAACCAAGAGAATTATTAATCTTATTGCTTTATTTGTTGAAATGACATTTATCAAAAATTATTGTTTGAACGTCGTATCGACAAAAGCAAAATTTTACGAAAGATTTTTTCATTCATAACGAAACCATAAAAAATGACGATAAAAAATGACAAAAACGATATAAAATAGCAAGTTGGAACCTGCCCGTCCACCAAAACACGATATGATAAAGCGATTTATCGCAGTGATCTATCAAAATACGACGAAACCCTATTGTATTTTGACAGTTCACCGCAATAAACCGCTTTATCATATCGTGTTTTGGTGGACGTGCTAGGGGGGTTGGATGTTTTAATTGCACCCACGATATAGGAGAAAATCCCAGTGCGGGGCGAAGTATTTTTAATATATCAAACCTTCATAGTAGTCAGTCCATCTCCTAGAGCGATTGATTGTCATATCATAAGAAAAAAGATAATTAATCTATGGTTAATCAAATTATTATGAAATAGACATTTAGAACTTGTGACCTAAATGTGTGCATGCAATTGCTCAATGGTCTTCCTGCGAACATCCGACGGGAGTCCAATAAAAAAAACTCCCCAAAAAGGCACCTGCTCAGCAGTTTGTCATAAGTTTAGTAAGTTAGCCATTGGTTTACTAACTTAGAATAAGAGACACATTTGATCCCACAGACAAACTGTGTAAACAGTTTTATGGGACATTGTTTACTTTTAAGATATCTTGTATTTGAAATAAATAAATAATAAATAAAAAAATAATAAATTGTGATCCTTAAGGTGGTAAACATTTTCTGACCGCGACCGTACATTAATTCTATAACCTTAAATGAAAACCACAAAATCACTTTTGAGTGCCACCAACTCACCGTCAACAGTAATATATTCACCCAAACCGAATTTATCGTGCATTCCAATGAATATATCAGTCAGATTCGGCAAGTCCGGTGTTTCCAGCATCAGACGTTTCGCCACTTGCCACTCATTGCCGCTGCTTGGATAAAATATTTGTGCTCCTGAAATACGTTTTAGTTAAATGAATATTTATGCAATTTTCAATTGTTATTAATGTGGGCAATAGTCATCCATCAAATATACGAGTACAAAAAGTCATCAATATGTTAAATTGGTAGACTATACATATATTGATTCGCATCGAATCGATAAAGAAGCGAATTGTTTTTTGTTACTTTCATATAGTTACTACGCAAAATAAGTCATTAAAAAAATGAAATGAAAATATTACATTGAATCATTTATTGTACCATTCATTAAAATACTAACGGCCGGTTGCACCAAATTTACGTTTTACGATTTCGTAAAAGTAACAATATAAATAAGTAAGAATTACACCATAATCTATTCAATTGTAGTTTTATTTTATCCTTTACGTTTAGAAAGGTTAAATGTGCGAATCATTTTATTTTAAACTAGCTGTGCCGGCGAACTACGTTTCGCTATAATAACGGCGGACTTACGTTTCGCTATAATAAAAAATAGTTTACGACCTATTCTCAGAACTATTGAATATACACAAAAAAATTCATAAAGATCGGTCAAGCCGTTTCGGAGGAGTTCGGTAACAAACACTGTGACACGAGAATTTTATATATTAGATACTCGTAGATAGTGAAACGACCCATCTTTAACCGACTTCAAAAAAGGAGGAGGTTCATAAAAAGGTCATAAAAATCGAGGAACACCCTTAAATTTTAGGTGTGGCCAACGTGTTTTGTGCTATGTTACGCGATTACTTCGCCAATTATAGGCCGATTTTCAAAATTCTTTTTGTATTCGATAGAGTGTACTCCTGGGGTGGTCCCAAGGTCACCAAAGTCGGGATCTGATGATGGAATCTTATGAAAATAGAGAAAAACCCAAATTTAATACCAGCTGCTCACCGGTGAGCTGTTACTAAATAAGGGTTTCTTTCGCTAAAAAGATTTCATTCACTAAAAAGTTAAAAAAAAACTAATTTACAAAAATAAAAACCGACTTCAAAAACACTAAAAAGTTAAAAATAATAAAGGAATAGGTACAGACAATATCACACTTCTATATTGAATCGGTGAAAAATTTTAAGACTTTCTAGGAGATCATCGTTTAGCCGACTTCACGCCCCATTTTTAGGTATTAAGTTGTTTCTTTTTACGAAATCGTATTTTTTTTTTATGGATGGCCCGGCAAATGACCTTTTTTTTTTGGGAGGGTGGAAGATGCATTGACGCATTCCTCGTGGTCGAGCCAAACCACGAGGATATGTGGGACTCCCCAGACCGTACACGGCCCGGGCCTACCCACTAAAAACCCCCCCAGCAGCTCTCCGTCCGTCACAAGACAGGGGGAAGGGGACAACAGCCAGGCCTTATTCCCGCTGACCCCCTGCCTGTGACACGTCCGTTGCCGGACTCCCCATCTGGCTCTGCTACTTTGTGGAGCGGCACAGAATTGCGCCGCTCTACACCCCGAAATTGGTTTTTTATTGTGGTTGTCTTCCACGCGGCCCGACGCTCAGTGCGCCGGACTCCCGGCCCGCTCAGTGCGGGTAACGGGTTGCCCGACGGCAGATCCCACTGGATCCACCGCCGCGCGGGTGAGCCGAAGCTCGGGGAAATCCCCAACCGGCGCGAAGCACCACGGCGAGAAGCTTGCCCTCATCCTCCCTACCACAAGAGGTAGCCGCCGGAATCGGCTTCCAGCGAGAGCCACACCTCTTCTTAACATAAGAAGAGGGGACTTCGCCCTTCTCCGCATGAAGAGGGTGGCCACACGAAGTGGCCCGCCGGGCTAAGCCCGGCCATCCCACGCCCCCCCCCCCCCTCCATACTGGTCCTCTCGTCAGACTATTAGCCCGCGGCAGAGAATCTGCCGGGTTGCCCAGGGTGCACCACGTGGAGGTGTCTGACATCGCACCCCGCCCGGCAAATGACCTTTTTTTTTTTTTTTTGGGAGGGGGGAAAATGCATTTTCGCATTCCTCGTGGTCGAGCCAAACCACGAGGATATGTGGGACTCCCCAGACCGTACCCGGCCCGGGCCTACCCACTAAAAACCCCCCCCAGCAGCTCCTCCGTCCGTCACAAGACAGAGGGAAGGGGACAACAGCCAGGCCTTATTCCCGCTGACCCTCTGCCCGTGACATGTCCGTTGCCGGACTCTCTGCCTGGCTCTGCTGCTTTGTGGAGCGGCGCAGAATTGCGCCGCTCTACACCCCGCAACTGGTTTTTTACTGTGGTTGTCTTCCACGTGGCCCGACGCTCAGTGCGCCGGGCCCCCGGCCCGCTCAGTGCGGGTAACGGGTTGCGCGACGGCAGATCCCACTGGATCCACCGCCGCGCGGGTGAGCCGAAGCTCGGGGAAATCCCCAACGGGCACGAAGCGCCATGGCGAGAAACTCGCCTCGTTCCTACTAGCACCAGAGGTAGCCGCCGGGATCGGCTTCCAGCGAGAGCCACACCTCTTCTTATCATAAGAAGAGGGGACTTCGCCCTTCCCCGCATGCAGCGGGTGGCCACACGAAGTGGCCCGCCGGGTTGAACCCGGCCATCCCACGCCCCATATGGGGGTCCTCTCGTCAGACTATTAGCCCGCGGCAGAGAATCTGCCGGGTTGCCCAGGGTGCACCACAAGGAGGTTGTCTGACATCGCACCCCACCCGGCAAATGACCTTTTTTTTTTTTTTTTTGGGAGGGGGGAAAATGCTTTGACGCATTTCTCGTGGTCGAGCCAAACCACGAGGATATGTGGGACTCCCCAGACCGTACACGGCCCGGGCCTACCCACTAAAAACCCCCCCAGCAGCTCTCCGTCCGTCACAAGACAGGGGGAAGGGGACAACAGCCAGGCCTTATTCCCGCTGACCCCCTGCCTGTGGCACGTCCGTTGCCGGACTCCCCATCTGGCTCTGCTACTTTGTGGAGCGGCACAGAATTGCGCCGCTCTACACCCCGAAATTGGTTTTTTATTGTGGTTGTCTTCCACGCGGTCCGACGCTCAGTGCGCCGGGCCCCCGGCCCGCTCAGTGCGGGTAACGGGTTGCCCGACGGCAGATCCCACTGGATCCACCGCCGCGCGGGTGAGCCGAAGCTCGGGGAAATCCCCAACGGGCGCGAAGCGCCACGGCGAGAAGCTCGCCCTCATCCTCCCTACCACCAGAGGTAGCCGCCGGAATCGGCTTCCAGCGAGAGCCACACCTCTTCTTGTGTAATAATTTATGGTGTTCGTAATTTTATTTTGAATAGATAACAAATATTTTGTTTTTTTTTACAGAGAGAACAACAACATAACGATCGTTACAATTCTGTTCTGGCTAGGTGTTAGTTTTTGTTATCTCAGAGACGATGACGAATTTAGATATCGTTTCGCTATAAAACGATTGCCACTTGCCTAGGCCCCCTGTTCAGTTACGATTCGGCTGTGACTTTAGTTGAATCCCTTACCATGATCGCTTTAAAGAAAAAAAAAAATTTTTTTTTAAAGTATGACCCGGCAAATGACCTCCCGCCTGATGTTAAGCGGTGAAAGAGGCCCAAATGAGTTGACAGATAGAGTAGGGACGACCTTAATTGAGTTGTCGGCCTTAATTGAACCTGGTGATAACATAGTAAGGCGAAGATGAAATCGAGTTTCAACTGGACTCCTTTGTGGAGGAGTCCAGAGGAACTGGTTATCCCACCTCTAATTTCCTGAATACAACATTTTCATTAACATTGTAAGACAGTGGTAGCTAGCTAGGCGGTCTCAAAAGCCCTAAGTACCACCCACCAAATCATGCAGAAAACATCTGCTCTCGTAAGGAATCGAACCGCGGATCTCCAGGCCAATACCGGGTGGCTCTAACCACTGGACCACGGAGGCGGTTGAAGATTGAGTTTTGAGTTTGGTTGGAGACGGCCTGCATCTCTTCTTCATGCGCGAGGCCTATAATAATATGCCTATCATCTGCGAATTGTGGCATTGAAAATTTAAATATCATTGTTTTATACAGTACTAGCTTTCCGCTCGCGGCTTCGCCCGCGTTATTTTTGTTTTCCCGTGGGAATTTTTTCTCGTAGGAAAATGATTACCCTATGTCCTTCCCCTGGTCTCGAACTATACCTATACCAACTTTCATAAAAATCGGTTCAATAGTTTCGAAGCCTATTCCGTACAAACAAACAATAAAATTTTTACTCTTTATAATATTAGTATAGACATATAAAAAGCTACTTGCAAGCTCACCTTCTTCATCGCACGCCAAAAACGACGAGCTAAAATCAGTGCCATTTTGGTCGTAGTGAAACTTGTAATAAGCGTCATATTCTTCTATGTAAATAAAATCCTTCCTATAAAAGTTCACGTGGCGCGATGAAACCGCAACCACAACTAAAAAATAAAAATATAGTATACTGTTAAATGGATGGTATTAAATAAAGGTCAATCATTTGAAATTGAACTGTGAAGTGCCAATTCATGGCTCGACTATGCATTTTCAAAAATGCAGTTTGTTGCAAACCACTTAGAGTTTAAATCCGAGGCAAGTGCTACATTTCTTATTGAAATATTGTTTCGGGTGATAATGGTTTTACCCCCCTTAACCTTTACGAAATTAGACACTTTTGATCTCAGATTCAGTATACCTTAATCTATGTTTGTACGTTTTGCTTTTTTGTAATTCAGTATAATTTATTCAAAAAAAGATAAAAATGCTCGAGGTAGTTTTGAATTCTAAAATATAGATATATAGATGCTAATAATTTATATTCTGAGTAATATTTCTTTAAAATCAAAACGTACAAACCTAGATCTTCATTATACTCGTATCTACAACATTTCCAAAAAATATGAAAATTGGACTATGTAAAGATGGAGAAAAGCGTTATCGCTTTTTGTTTGAAAATTTACAGCTTCACAATCCTCTTAAGGACATCATTATGGATACAAGGATATCATTTGAATTAAATTTTTTCCAGGGATATTAAATACCTTTTTTTTCAATAATGATGAATAAATCAATAAAGAAAAAAATGTCGTGTCGGGCGGGATTTGAACCCCGTCTCCAACGATCCGTGTTGACGCCGTACCAATTCGGCCAATGTGTTCTTACGGGTCGGTCTCCGGCTGTCTAGCTAGATAGCACTAACACATGACTCATTTGGCACTAATGGCCAATTTCAGTAACCTTGTCTTAGCTTAGGTCAATCTTAAGTGGCATGCTGTCACATTCTTTTTATTAAAGACAAAAAGTGACAGCATAGTACTTAGGATTGTGCTAAGCTAAGACATAAGAATAAACAAGTATAGAAGCGAATCTCCTTTGTGGGTGCACCAAATGCCGCTATTTGCATACCTACAGCGCCCTTCCTCCTGTAACGCCCCGCAGTAGTCTGCGGGCGCCGCTAGGGTCACCACATGGACGTATGGTGACCACTACAATATTTTTTATATAGGTACCTCCATATTTTACATTAAATGAGAAACTGAGTATACACCGAGTCTTATTGATTTTGTACTTCAAGTGTAGCGAGCGAGCGACTATCTTTAGCAATAGTACCCACATTTTTAGTTTTTTTGATTCCGTAGTTATAAGAACCTGCCTATTTTTGATTAATTGAGCTTAATCCCTACAACTTAGAGAACAAAATCATTAAAATGTTTCGAATTTCGATGTACAAAAATGGTTTGTAATTTAGGTATCGTACCTACGTTTATAGTCCAAGAGCTGAAGTTATGAATGTACTAATGGATAAAACCTAAGCTCACTTTTTACTATCAGACCAACATTTTCACTTGAAAAAAAAATCTGTTGTTTCATAATTTTAATCAAGTATTGATTGTATTTAAATTTTATATGGAACAGTAACAAAGGTCGATAAAAATATACCTATATAGCAGTACCAAAGTTTCTCATAATTCAAATTATTCCCGACTTGACAAAAAAAAATCCCATAGGTACTTACAGAGTTTCAAAATTGCACTACAATGACAGCTTTAGAAACTCGATACATTATATTGTATTAGCTTTGACATGTAATGAATATTACGAATAAAACTGTATCTGTATCTAGGGTAGGTATAATAAAAATAATTTTAAAATATTCAATCATTTTTATTTAAAAGGTTTCAATTCAACAGAAATATTTACAAATGTCTGATATTTATAAAAGATGGCGTTTTTGTAGATGATTTGAAGTTTCGGTTATTAAACTTCAGCGCGTAGTAAATACGCATTCTTATAAAAAGCTTAATCAGGTAATCAATAGGAAAATATTCACAAGGTACCTGAAACACAATTTTTTTCATTGTATCTAGCAAGATCGCACCAGCACCATCGGTAAAAATAAAATGTTTGAAGCTATTTACGAATATATTCTCGAGTTTCTCAATATAGTTTACAAAATGTGCCGGAGGAACAGTTAAACTTCCGAAAATTTTTGTCCGATTGAATGCTTTAAAATGAATAAATAGTTGAGAATTTCTGTATTTTCTCCCTTGTAATCTCTGTATTTATTGAAAGCTGGGCATTCATGTTTAAGCGAGCATTTTTTGAGTAGATACCCACAAACGTAGGAAAGTGCGTTTTGTGTAGGCAAATCTGAGGGCCAATTATGGATCTTTCATCGTATGACATGGTATAAATTTGAGAAAAAGAAGTCATGAAATACTGCATTTCGTATTACTGATCTCCAATGATATCATCACTATGGCATAATTTCAATGATGTCATCATTAAATAATAAACAAATGATTAAAAATCTGACCGGAAATCGTATTTTTCGTCTTGCACTATGATATCATATGATATCATTTGCAAAACCATGAGATCGGTAATAGGCCCTCAGACCTGTAATCGCATGTCGGAACAGCAAGCGGCGAAATCTCCGATGTCATATGGTTTGCAAAAAAAGGTTCTGTGCCGTCGTCTTTGCTCAAAAGAAATATATCCAAGTCATCTTCGCAGTTGCTTAGAGAGGATTGAATATAACAAGTAGATATACCTTTGTACTTACCTTTCTTTATCTTCGGGCAAATTGTAAAACTTTAAATTTGGGGTTATTATGGCATTATTTTTGCACCCATAAACGCAACAATAAGTCGGCATCGCGGCGACTAGGTAGATAACGGCGCGCGGGAAGGAGTCACGTACGTGCGGGATGCGGTGCGCGCCTTGACTGGCGATTCCGTTCAACGGAAATCAAACGGTAGGTGAATAACGTGGCCTTGAGCGCTCGACGGCCGGGAGTTTCGCTTCTATACTTGTTTATGATAGGATTAAACGAACTTACCTAAAGTGAAGTTCAATCCATATTATATGAAGTAATTAGTCCAAGGTATAACTATTGTAGTAACGCCTTCTTCCGCTACTAAATACGCGAATTTTAAAGACACCATTAAAAATATAAAAGAAAAATACACCTGGCAACTCCACCGTCACCATAGCTCATTAGTTTAGAGTATTAGGTATATATAATTGGGTTAGTAATTTATTACTTCAAAAGGGAAGGGTGGGATGCTCCATACCTTGGACTAATTACTTCATATAATATGGATTGAACTTCACTTTAGGTAAGTTCGTTTAATCCTATCATTATATTTGTAATTAGTCCAAGGTATAACTATTGTAGATGTTTAGAGTTTTTGATAAATAGGTCAACATTAGTACCTATTTACTAACTGTCAATAGGTATTCAATAACATTCAATATTTATTTCATAATCTACATCATCATCATTTACTAGTGTTAACAGTTTCATGTTAACCATATAATAACTATAAATTTCAAGAACTACCAGCCGTGGCAAAAAGCTTTGCCAATCTAACTGGCGTGGTATATTATAATATTTAGCAAATATCGATAATTTATTAGATCATCCAATAGTGGGGATTTGCCACCCAATGTGTTATCTAACTCTTTGTAAGTTTCGGTTCCCTTTCCAGATTGAAACCTAATGGGATTTCACTGTACAGTACAGAGACTCAGTTAATTTTGCCTTAGTGAAATATTTGTAAGTACAGAAGTTAATAATGAATATCAAATACATTAAAAATAATTTAGCCTTAATCTGTTCCACAAACAAACTACATAATCGCCACGCGAAAATGTAATAGGAATAAAATCCTGAAATCAATCATTTACCATTATTATATTCGTAATTAGTCCAAGGTATAACTATTGTAGTAACGCCTTCTTCCGCTACTAAATACGCGAATTTTAAAGACACCATTAAAAATATAAAAGAAAAATACACCTGGCAACTCCACCGTCACCATAGTTCATTCGTTTTTTTCGCGCTCTACGCAGCTGACACATATTTTACATGTTGATGTTTTTTAAAGTGATTTAATTATCTAAATAAAACTAAAATCCAGATACGCAGTGATAAAAATGGAGAAAAGATGTCAAAAGTTGTTCGAAAGTAAAATGGTTATCTTAACATAAAGAAAATAACCCAAGATGTCGAAACAGTAAGTACCTACCTGTTTTGAAGATGCGTCGTAATTTTGATTTAGCTTGGCAAGAGGACCTAGATACAATTAATTTAGATAAAATTTTATAATAAGAAATATATTTTTTAAAACTGCCTGCTTTCCGTGGGAAAGCGTTACCTATCAAGGCAAATGAATTAGATGATGTATCTAGGTACCTACTCGATTATGAACTCTATTCATTGGATATAGGCTAAAACACAAATACCTTTATAGGAAATTATGGTACCTATATATGAGTAGTTTATATTTATGACCAAGTTTACAAAGAATTGCATTGAAAAATATTTTAATTGAGGTTGCCTATGTAGATAAAGTTTCTTGAAAACTGCAAACTGTTAGATGGTCCATAACATAACATGGAAATTCCTAATATCCTTCTAAAACTTGAGATAAATTACTCGAAAAATAAAGTCAAAGGAAATGAGCTTTGCAATAGCTGTAATATCACAAGTATTGACTTCAATTTCCAAACAATCTTCTTAAAATATCTGAGTGATGTCTTTAGATTACAATGCAATAAGTTTACAATGTCAGTACAGCAGGATCAGAAGGAAACATGACTATGCTTTTATAAAAGACCTAATAGAAGCTATTAAAAGCAATAAGAGGGATGAATATTTGTACTCCAATAAAAGTGTAAAATTATTTACAGTCATAAAAAGAATGATAAACATTCTAAAATATAAGCCATGTATAAAAACCTCAAAAATTTGCTTCTAGTTTGAAAACCTACCAGCAGCCTGTGTGTTGCAATAAGCAGCCTGTGCGCTGCAATAATTTCTAACAATATCCTCCTCGGAGAGGCTCAGAGAGAGGGCCAACCTCAACTATCATTCAGGTCACGAATTAACATGCTCTGTTTTCAGCAGCCAGTCTCGAACCAATTATCCATAGACCCCATATTTTTACCCATCGTGGGAATAAATAACCGAGGTCAATTAATTTTAAAAGTGGATAAGAGACTATGTAATACATTTTGTTACTATTTTGAATCAACTTTATTATCCACTGGACAATAATAAATATTGTGAAATGGATAATTATACAAACAAATTAACAACTGCATAGGTAGCAGAAATGCTTGGCCCCATGCAAAGATTTCTAGAGTTTTACCATTTTACTATTCCTAAAAGGATGGTTCCATAGATTTATTTCAAAATAAAATAATGATTTCTTAAAATAATTTGATAATAAGTTTATTGAAAATCTACACTTTCAAATGAAGATTTCATGTTATAGATTTGATTAAATTAATGCATGCACTATTTACATCCAAATTATTCATAACGAAGAAAATTGTTAATTTTTATGTTTGAATAATTGTATGAATACAATTGCTTTTACCATGCGGGTTAAATACAGTACATACATACCTTAACCATTTGTCTCAATTCAATTTCAGGTATTTTATAAAAAAAAAAAAATGTGTATTTTTATATTGTAAAAAATATATATATATTTAAGAAAAAATCTGAATAAAGAACATAATAATAATTAAAATTAATAAATGTTTGACAACTTGATTAAAATATTGATAAATCAATAAGAAATGTTAGTTATTGTATATTTAAACTATAACTTATATAACGGTTTACAATAGTTAGGCTTTATTTTTTAAATAAAAATAAAATTTTACTAATTTTATTCAATGTAAAATAATTTGTAGGTTTTAAAATATATTCCTTGGATATGACTTTAAAGATTAAGTGCAATAGAAAGGAAATGTATCACACTATTAGTCATCATCACTTATAAATAAATTTGGTATGTAATTTTGCTCAATGTTTCATTAGGAATGGCAGTTTAATTGTTTACACTTTGAGCTCAGATAGATATAAGTTTATGACTTTGAACGTTTGGGGGCAATTACAACATGCTTATGTATATGAAAAGTATTGTAAAATGATTCTGCGATATGGAGTACTTCCTAAACATTTTCTTTAGATATTTTCTCAGGTGTATTATCAACTGACAGTAATTAAATGGTAAAAGCAAGACAGTATCAATTTCTTAGAACTGTTAGATACATAATTATGCAATAAGATGTTTTGCTGACCTCTCAAGTAGACGTGATATTTTATTAAAAATAGATAACACCACACTTTCAATACATTAACAGAAAAAGCTCAGTTTGATATCAATCCAAATGATCTTGCTAAACATTTGGCTGTGGTGTGAAACTAGCAGCATCTGATTTTTTGCTTAATATATAAAATTTCAAAATATTATTAAGCTGATTTTAAATCTTGTAGTCTCAATGCAGATGTAAGTTGGAAACTATCGCAGGACTTCTAAGATTTGTGATGCATTGATTCATATGTAACACATTTCTATAAAAAAAAAAAAAAAAAAAAAAGATTATATGATAAATAAATTATATTTTATTATATACATGTAATCATGGCATCGTCTTATGTTTCAAATGTTGATACTTTTACCATAGGATTAATATTTTTATAAATGAAGAAGAAACTCCTTTTCTTTGATTTTGAAATTTTTGCAGAGTTATAACTGACAGAGCTTAAGGAATCTAAGTATTTCCTTTTTAGACCATTACCACTCAGGCTTACTGCAAAGAAATAATGTTTCATTCAGATCTATCCAATGTTTTAATACCAAAAAGTTTCTTTTTTCAAATCTTATGTTTATTTTTAAAGCAGAAGCATCACATCAATCATTGCATTTTCACTATTCAGCTCTTACTCCAATTATCTAACTATAGGCAATAAAATAAGGTCAGATGATAAAATTAAAAAATGGATAAATCGAGTTAAAAGACTATGTCTGGCAAAGCCAATGTATGTCAGCATAATGGAATATGGCATATGCAATCCTGCCATAGTTTTATATTACCTTAAGCATGGGTCATCTAGAAACCTGACATTGAAATAACCTAGACTCAAGAAAACTGACATTAAAAACTGCTATTATTAGCAAAACCACTGCCCAAAAAGTCACAAATCCTATACATAATTAGGTATGTATTAATTATAGTTTTCTCAAATTAAGATGGCTATTTTAAGAGATATTAAAAGTTCTATGACAGCGACACTTAAGCAAGTTGTCTCTTCTCTATTTAAAGATTATTCCAGATATTTTACTTGTGAGAACTTTGTTATAGCTTTAGAAGTAACAAATAATAAAGGACCATAGAAATAAATTTATTTTAGACTTAAAATACTACTACTCAATCCATTAGTAGATGACTAAAGCAAACAATGGAGGAAAGTTAATCTAATTGTTCATCTTTCATATTAATATTCTATTTATTCATCAGCCTCCAAACAATATGCTTCAAATTATCATGCATATAGGGCAGGATTAACTGTTTATAATATTCTAAAGGCGAATAAACATTTTCAGTAAATCACTATTTTACATTTTCGCGTGGCGATTATGTACTCTGTCCGTGGGACAGGCTGAAGGACATATATCTTTCACAGCACATAAAATTTTTTTTTAGGGAATCGTTAATTCTCGGTTTCGCGTGGCGAGGATGTAGGTACTCTGTCCGTGGGACAAGTTAAAGGACAAATATATGTCCAGGCATATGAATGATTTTAAGGAATTGTTAATTCTACATTATCGCGTGGCGATTATGTACTCTGTCCGTGGGACAGTCCTAAGGAATTGTTAATTCTACATTTTCGCGTGGCGATTATGTACTCTGTCCATGGGACATTCCAAAGTACAAATAGGTACCTATAATGGTAAATGATTGATTTCAGGATTTTATTATTATTACATTTTCGCGTGGCGATTATGTAGTTTGTTTGTGGAACAGACTAAGGCTAAATTATTTTTAATGTATTTGATATTCATTATTAACTTCTGTACTTACAAATATTTCACTAAGGCAAAATTAACTGAGTCTCTGTACTGTACAGTGAAATCCCATTAGGTTTCAATCTGGAAAGGGAACCGAAACAAAGAGTTAGATAACACATTGGGTGGCATATCCCCACTATTGGATGATCTAATAAATTATCGATATTTGCTAAATATTATAATATACCACGCCAGTTAGATTGGCAAAGCTTTTTGCCACGGCTGGTAGTTCTTGAAATTTATAGTTATTATATGGTTAACATGAAACTGTTAACACTAGTAAACGTTATCTACATTATGGAAATAAATATTGAATGTTATTGAATACTTATTGATAGTTAGTAAATAGGTACTAATGTTAACCTATTTATCAAAAACTCTAAACATCTACAATAGTTATACCTTGGACTAATTACGAATATAATGATAGGATTAAACGAACTTACCTAAAGTGAAGTTCAATCCATATTATATGAAGTAATTAGTCCAAGGTATGGAGCATCCCACCCTTCCCTTTTGAAGTAATAAATTACTAACCCAATTATATATACCTAATTATAGATACTCTAAACTAATGAACTATGGTGACGGTGGAGTTGCCAGGTGTATTTTTCTTTTATATTTTTAATGGTGTCTTTAAAATTCGCGTATTTAGTAGCGGAAGAAGGCGTTACTACAATAGTTATACCTTGGACTAATTACTTCATATAATATGGATTGAACTTCACTTTAGGTAAGTTCGTTTAATCCTATCATAGGTACGTATTTGTACTTTGGAATGTCCCATGGACAGAGTACATAATCGCCACGCGAAAATGTAGAATTAACAATTCCTTAGGACTGGCCCACGGACAGAGTACATAATCGCCACGCGATAATGTAGAATTAACAATTCCTTAAAATCAATCATATGCCTGGACATATATTTGTCCTTTAACTTGTCCCACGGACAGAGTACCTACATCCTCGCCACGCGAAAATGTAGAATTAACAATTCCCTAAAAAAAAATTTTTATGTGCTTTGAAAGATATATGTCCTTCAGCCTGTCCCACGGACAGAGTACATAATCGCCACGCGAAAATGTAAAATAGTGATTTACTGAAAATGTTTATTCGCCTTTAGAATATTATAAACAGTTAATCCTGCCCTATATGCATGATAATTTGAAGCATATTGTTTGGAGGCTGATGAATAAATAGAATATTAATATGAAAGATGAACAATTAGATTAACTTTCCTCCATTGTTTGCTTTAGTCATCTACTAATGGATTGAGTAGTAGTATTTTAAGTCTAAAATAAATTTATCAAATGTTTATTTCTATGGTCCTTTATAATTTGTTACTTCTAAAGCAATAACAAAGTTCTCACAAGTAAAATATCTGGAATAATCTTTAAATAGAGAAGAGACAACTTGCTTAAGTGTCGCTGTCATAGAACTTTTAATATCTCTTAAAATAGCAATCTTAATTTGAGAAAACTATAATTAATACATAACTAATTATGTATAGGATTTGTGACTTTTTGGGCAGTGGTTTTGCTAATAATAGCAGTTTTTAATGTCAGTTTTCTTGAGTCTAGGTTATTTCAATGTCAGGTTTCTAGATGACCCATGCTTAAGGTAATATAAAACTATGGCAGGATTGCATATGCCATATTCCATTATGCTGACATACATTGGCTTTGCCAGTCATAGTCTTTTAACTCGATTTATCCATTTTTTAATTTTATCATCTGACCTTATTCTATTGCCTATAGTTAGATAATTGGAGTAAGAGCTGAACAGTGAAAATGCAATGATTGATGTGATGCTTCTGCTTTAAAAATAAACATAAGATTTGAAAAAGAAACTTTTTGGTATTAAAACATTGGATAGATCTGAATGAAACATTATTTCTTTGCAGTAAGCCTGAGTGGTAATGGTCTGAAAAGGAAATACTTAGATTCCTTAAGCTCTGTCAGTTATAACTCTGCAAAAATTTCAAAATCAAAGAAAGGAGTTTCTTCTTCTTTTATAAAAATATTAATCCTATGGTAAAAGTATCAACATTTGAAACATAAGACGATGCCATGATTACATGTATATAATAAAATATAATTTATTTATCATATTATCATATTTTTTTTATTGAAATGTGTTACAAATGAATCAATGCATCACAAATCTTAGAAGTCCTGCGACAGTTTCCAACTTACATCTGCATTGAGACTACAAGATTTAAAATCAGCTTAATAATATTTTGAAATTTTATATATTAAGCAAAAAATCAGATGCTGCTAGTTTCACACCACCGCCAAATGTTTAGCAAGATCATTTGGATTGATATCAAACTGAGCTTTTTCTGTTAATGTATTAAAAGTGTGGTGTTATCTATTTTTAATAAAATATCACATCTACTTGAGAGGTCAGCAAAACATCTTAATGCATAATTATGTATCTAACAGTTCTAAGAAATTAATACTGTCTTGCTTTTACCATTTAATTACTGTCAGTTCATAATACACCTGAGAAAATATCTAAAGAAAATGTTTAGGAAGTACTCCATATCGCAGAATCATTTTACAATACTTTTCATATACATAAGCATGTTGTAATTGCCCCCCAAACGTTCAAAGTCATAAACTTATATCTATCTGAGCTCAAAGTGTAAACAATTAAACTGCCATTCCTAATGAAACATTGAGCAAAATTACATACCAAATTTATTTATAAGTGATGATGACTAATAGTGTGATACATTTCCTTTCTATTGCACTTAATTTTTAAAGTCATATCCAAGGAGTATATTTTAAAACCTACAAATTATTTTACATTTAATAAAATTAGTAAAATTTTATTTTTATTTAAAAAATAAAGCCTAACTATTGTAAACCGTTATAAGTTATAGTTTAAAATTACAATAACTAACATTTCTTATTGATTTATCAATATTTTAATCAAGTCGTCAAAGATTTATTAATTTTAATTATTATTATGTTCTTTATTCAGCTTTTTTCTTAAATATATATATATTTTTTACAATATAAAAATACACATTTTTTTTTTTATAAAAATACCTGAAATTGAATTGAGACAAATGGTTAAGGTATGGTTGTACTGTATTTAACCCGCATGGTAAAAGCAATTGTATTCATACAATTATTCAAACATAAAAATTAACCATTTTCTTCGTTATGAATAATTTGGATGTAAATAGTGCATGCATTAATTTAATCAAATCTATAACATGAAATCTTCATTTGAAAGTGTAGATTTTCAATAAACTTATTATCAACTTATTTTAAGAAATCATTATTTTATTTTGAAATAAATCTATGGAACCATCCTTTTAGGAATAGTAAAATGGTAAAACTGTAGAAATCTTTGCATGGGGCCAAGCATTTCTGCTACCTATGCAGTTGTTAATTTGTTTGAATAATTATCCATTTCACAATATTTATTATTGTCCAGTGGATAATAAAGTTGATTCAAAATAGTAACAAAATGTATTACATAGTCTCTTATCCACTTTTAAAATTAATTGACCTCGGTTATTTATTCCCACGATGGGTAAAAATATGGGGTCTATGGATAATTGGTTCGAGACTGGCTGCTGAAAACAGAGCATCTTCATTCGTGACCTGAATGATAGTTGAGGTTGGCCCTCTCTCTGAGCCTCTCCGAGGAGGATATTGTTTAGAAATTATTGCAGCGCACAGGCTGCTTATTGCAACACACAGGCTGCTGGTAGGTTTTCAAACTAGAAGCAAATTTTTGAGGTTTTTATACATTGCTTATATTTTAGAATGTTTATCATTCTTTTTATGACTAAATAATTTTACACTTTTATTGGAGTACAAATATTCATCCCTCTTATTGCTTTTAATAGCTTCTATTAGGTCTTTTATAAAAGCATAGTCATGTTTCCTTCTGATCCTGGTGTACTGAAATTGTAAACTTATTGCATTGTAATCTAAAGACATCACTCAGATATTTTAAGAAGATTGTTTGGAAATTGAAGTCAATACTTGTGATATTACAGCTATTGCAAAACTCATATCCTTTGACTTTATTTTTCGAGTACTTATCTCAAGTTTTAGAAGGATATTAGGAATTTCCATGTTATGTTATGGACCATCTAACAGTTTGCAGTTTTCAAGAAACTTTATCTACATAGGCAACCTCAATTAAAATATTTTTCAATGCAATTCTTTGTAAACTTGGTCATAAATATAAACTACTCATATATAGGTACCATAATTTCCTATAAAGGTATTTGTGTTTTAGCCTATATCCAATGAATAGAGTTCATAATCGAGTAGGTACCTAGATACATCATCTAGTTCATTTGCCTTGATAGGTAACGCTTTCCCACGGAAAGCAGGCAGTTTTAAAAATATATTTCTTATAAAATTAATTGTATCTAGGTCCTCTTGCCAAGCTAAATCAAAATTACGACGCATCTTCAAAACAGGTAGGTACTTACTGTTTCGACATCTTGGGTTATTTTCTTTGTGTTAAGATAACCATTTTACTTTCGAACAACTTTTGACATCTTTTCTCCATTTTTATCACTGCGTATCTGGATTTTAGTTTTATTTAGATAATTAAATCACTTTAAAAAACATCAACATGTAAAATATGTGTCAGCTGCGTAGAGCGCGAAAAAAACGAATGAGCTATGGTGACGGTGGAGTTGCCAGGTGTATTTTTCTTTTATATTTTTAATGGTGTCTTTAAAATTCGCGTATTTAGTAGCGGAAGAAGGCGTTACTACAATAGTTATACCTTGGACTAATTATATTTGTAATTAGTCCAAGGTATAACTATTGTAGTAACGCCTTCTTCCGCTACTAAATACGCGAATTTTAAAGACACCATTAAAAATATAAAAGAAAAATACACCTGGCAACTCCACCGTCACCATAGCTCATTCGTTTTTTTCGCGCTCTACGCAGCTGACACATATTTTACATGTTGATGTTTTTCAAAGTGATTTAATTATCTAAAAAACTAAAATCTAGATACGCAGTGATAAAAATGGAGAAAAGATGTCGAAAGTTGTTCGAAAGTAAAATGGTTATCTTAACACAAAGAAAATAACCCAAGATGTCGAAACAGTAAGTACCTACCTGTTTTGAAGATGCGTCGTAATTTTGATTTAGCTTGGCAAGAGGACCTAGATACAATTAATTTAGATAAAATTTTATAATAAGAAATATATTTTAATATAAAACTGCCTGCTTTCCGTGGGAAAGCGTTACCTATCAAGGCAAATGAATTAGATGATGTATCTAGGTAGGTACCTACTCGATTATGAACTCTATTCATTGGATATAGGCAAATACCTTTATAGGAAATTGTGGTATATACGAGTAGCTTATATTTATGACCAAGTTTACAAAGAATTGCATTGCAAAATATTTTAATTGAGGTTGCCTATGTAGATAAAGTTTCTTGAAAACTGCAAACTGTTAGATGGTCCATAACATAACATGGAAATTCCTAATATCCTTCTAAAACTTGAGATAAATTACTCGAAAAATAAGGTCAAAGGATATGAGTTTTGCAATAGCTGTAATATCACAAGTATTGACTTCAATTTCCAAACATTCTTCTTAAAATATCTGAGTGATGTCTTTAGATTACAATGCAATAAGTTTACAATTTCAGTACACCAGGATCAGAAGGAAACATGACTATGCTTTTATAAAAGACCTAATAGAAGCTATTAAAAGCAATAAGAGGGATGAATAGGTATTTGTACTCCAATAAAAGTGTAAAATTATTTACAGTCATAAAAAGAATGATAAACATTCTAAAATATAAGCCATGTATAAAAACCTCAAAAATTTGCTTCTAGTTTGAAAACCTACCAGCAGCCTGTGTGTTGCAATAAGCAGCCTGTGCGCTGCAATAATTTCTAACAATATCCTCCTCGGAGAGGCTCAGAGAGAGGGCCAACCTCAACTATCATTCAGGTCACGAATGAACATGCTCTGTTTTCAGCAGCCAGTCTCGAACCAATTATCCATAGACCCCATATTTTTACCCATCGTGGGAATAAATAACCGAGGTCAATTAATTTTAAAAGTGGATAAGAGACTATGTAATACATTTTGTTACTATTTTGAATCAACTTTATTATCCACTGGACAATAATAAATATTGTGAAATGGATAATTATACAAACAAATTAACAACTGCATAGGTAGCAGAAATGCTTGGCCCCATGCAAAGATTTCTAGAGTTTTACTATTCCTAAAAGGATGGTTCCATAGATTTATTTTAAAATAAAATAATGATTCCTTAAAATAAGTTGATAATAAGTTTATTGAAAATCTTCACTTTCAAATGAAGATTTCATGTTATAGATTTGATTAAATTAATGCATGCACTATTTACATCCAAATTATTCATAACGAAGAAAATTGTTAATTTTTATGTTTGAATAATTGTATGAATACAATTGCTTTTACCATGCGGGTTAAATACAGTACATACATACCTTAACCATTTGTCTCAATTCAATTTCAGGTATTTTTATTTAAAAAAAAAATGTGTATTTTTATATTGTAAAAAAAATATATATATTTAAGAAAAAAGCTGAATAAAGAACATAATAATAATTAAAATTAATAAATGTTTGACGACTTGATTAAAATATTGATAAATCAATAAGAAATGTTAGTTATTGTAATTTTAAACTATAACTTATAACGGTTTACAATAGTTAGGCTTTATTTTTTAAATAAAAATAAAATTTTACTAATTTTATTCAATGTAAAATAATTTGTATTTTTTAAAATATATTCCTTGGATATGACTTTAAAGATTAAGTGCAATAGAAAGGAAATGTATCACACTATTAGTCATCATCACTTATAAATAAATTTGGTTTGTAATTTTGCTCAATGTTTCATTAGGAATGGCAGTTTAATTGTTTACACTTTGAGCTCAGATAGATATAAGTTTATGACTTTGAACGTTTGGGGGGCAATTACAACATGCTTATGTATATGAAAAGTATTGTAAAATGATTCTGCGATATGGAGTACTTCCTAAACATTTTCTTTAGATATTTTCTCAGGTGTATTATCAACTGACAGTAATTAAATGGTAAAAGCAAGACAGTATCAATTTCTTAGAACTGTTAGATACATAATTATGCATTAAGATGTTTTGCTGACCTCTCAAGTAGATGTGATATTTTATTAGAAATAGATAACACCACACTTTCAATACATTAACAGAAAAAGCTCAGTTTGATATCAATCCAAATGATCTTGCTAAACATTTGGCGGTGGTGTGAAACTAGCAGCATCTGATTTTTTGCTTAATATATAAAATTTCAAAATATTATTAAGCTGATTTTAAATCTTGTAGTCTCAATGCAGATGTAAGTTGGAAACTATCGCAGGACTTCTAAGATTTGTGATGCATTGATTCATTTGTAACACATTTCAAAAAAAAAAAATGATTACTATATGATAAATAAATTATATTTTATTATATACATGTAATCATGGCATCGTCTTATGTTTCAAATGTTGATACTTTTACCATAGGATTAATATTTTTATAAATGAAGAAGAAACTCCTTTTCTTTGATTTTGAAATTTTTGCAGAGTTATAACTGACAGAGCTTAAGGAATCTAAGTATTTCCTTTTTAGACCATTACCACTCAGGCTTACTGCAAAGAAATAATGTTTCATTCAGATCTATACAATGTTTTAATACCAAAAAGTTTCTTTTTTCAAATCTTATGTTTATTTTTAAAGCAGAAGCATCACATCAATCATTGCATTTTCACTGTTTAGCTCTTACTCCAATTATCTAACTATAGGCAATAGAATAAGGTCAGATGATAAAATTAAAAATTGAATAAATCGAGTTAAAAGACTATGTCTGGCAAAGCCAATGTATGTCAGCATAATGGAATATGGCATATGCAATCCTGCCATAGTTTTATATTACCTTAAGCATGGGTCATCTAGAAACCTGACATTGAAATAACCTAGACTCAAGAAAACTGACATTAAAAACTGCTATTATTAGCAAAACCACTGCCCAAAAAGTCACAAATCCTATACATAATTAGTTATGTATTAATTATAGTTTTCTCAAATTAAGATGGCTATTTTAAGAGATATTAAAAGTTCTATGACAGCGACACTTAAGCAAGTTGTCTCTTCTCTATTTAAAGATTATTCCAGATATTTTACTTGTGAGAACTTTGTTATTGCTTTAGAAGTAACAAATAATAAAGGACCATAGAAATAAATTTATTTTAGACTTAAAATACTACTACTCAATCCATTAGTAGATGACTAAAGCAAACAATGGAGGAAAGTTAATCTAATTGTTCATCTTTCATATTAATATTCTATTTATTCATCAGCCTCCAAACAATATGCTTCAAATTATCATGCATATAGGGCAGGATTAACTGTTTATAATATTCTAAAGGCGAATAAACATTTTCAGTAAATCACTATTTTACATTTTCGCGTGGCGATTATGTACTCTGTCCGTGGGACAGGCTGAAGGACATATATCTTTCAAAGCACATAAAAATTTTTTAGGGAATCTTTAATTCTACATTTTCGCGTGGCGAGGATGTAGGTACTCTGTCCGTGGGACAAGTTAAAGGACAAATATATGTCCAGGCATATGAATGATTTTAAGGAATTGTTAATTCTACATTATCGCGTGGCGATTATGTACTCTGTCCGTGGGACAGTCCTAAGGAATTGTTAATTCTACATTTTCGCGTGGTGATTATGTACTCTGTCCATGGGACATTCCAAAGTACAAATAGGTACCTATAATGGTAAATGATTGATTTCAGGATTTTATTACTATTACATTTTCGCGTGGCGATTATGTAGTTTGTTTGTGGAACAGACTAAGGCTAAATTATTTTTTATGTATTTGATATTCATTATTAACTTCTGTACTTACAAATATTTCACTAAGGCAAAATTAACTGAGTCTCTGTACTGTACAGTGAAATCCCATTAGGTTTTGTAACGTTCACCCCCCCATGAACTTAGTTACTTTACTCGACCCCTTACGTCGACGGAGATCATCTTAATGAGATGCAATATTTGGCCAGAAGTGATCGACAGTTAGGACTCTACCTTGCGCCGCGTCTAGACCCAAACCCTTTTTATGTGGTATGTGAAAGCACTGTTGTACCTGGATTAGGCATATAGGAATATACGTAGACTTTAATACGTTTGTGTGTATTCTTGTACAATATACTAATAAAATTAGACAATGTTATCTATGTCAGAATTTCATAATTATTAGACTCTATTTAATATAAATTCTCCAAGTAGTCTGTAAACGCTAATGATTGTGTTTTCCCTAAAACATTTAGATTTAAAGACTTCGTATACTTAATTTTTGTATATTTTGTTGCAGAAGTTTTAATATATAAATAAAATTACCCATTCGCAATGTTTTGTGTAGGAGGTCTAAGATATTAGTATGGTAACCTATAAGCTATGTAATTGTTTCTGAGATCTTGATATATGAACAGGGTCATCTAAACGCATTATAATTGCGTTGGGAGTCTCTCTCTCTTAAATATAAATATCATTACCTATACGCAAGATAATTGCGTCGGAGGTTTTAAATATAATTATGGTTATCTCATACGCAATGTAATTGCGTTAGAAGTCTTGATCTATGAACCGGGTTAGATATACGCAAAGTAATTGCGTCTGAGGTTTCAAATATAAGTATAGTTATCTATACGCAATGTAATTGCGTTAGAAGTCTTGATCTATGAACCGGGTTAGATATACGCAATGTAATTGCGTCTGAGGTTTCAAATATAAGTATGGTTATCTATACGCAATGTAATTGCGTTAGAAGTCTTAGAGCTCCGCCCCGCTCAAGACAGTGGAGACCAACCATATAAAGCCTCCCCCTGAAGATTGAATAATTGGGCCTAATTGGATATAGTCGTAAGACTATAGTGACACCTTGGTGAATTTAGAATACATTCGTAGATGAGAAAGTAATAAGAATAGGAATCATAACCGACCGCGAGTACCAATGTTATAGTGGTGCTTCGCTTTACTTCAACTTAATTCATTCCACTGAATATTATGTTCGGTTAATAATGCGCGTTCGCAAGTCCTTTACGTTCCTTAATTAATCATTACGTTCCTATACATTAATTGTAAATAACACCAATTAGTCCAGTGGATCCGATACCAATAAAGTTCCCTATGTGTATATATTTAGTTTCGTTCATTGCTGAAGGACTTGAAGAATGTGATAAAAAGTGATTGTTCAGTATGTGAGGGCAACAAGTCCAACAGTTCGAAGTAGTAATAAACACACCTCATCAACCAGTTTGTAGTTCATTTATAGTTCGTATGTTCCGGGTCTCTGAGGTTGCTGACCTGAGTATCTGATTACCGGACTAATCAGGATGGTGAGCCTTTCATGGGCATAAGCGAACCAATTCGATGAATTAGGTCTTGATTCACAAACAATCCCTAGCATAATTTCAGTGAAATATGTCAACTTCAACAAGTGATATTCGTATGAATTAATATTACTAGCGGTCAAGTTATAATTATGAATATTATACATTCAAGATAGTATAATATAATGTGTTATAAACAGTACTAACTGTCTCAAGGAGAATCACAGCATAAAGCTTACTTGGGTGTATAACGTTCTACAAAGATAAATCCTTTAGAAGTGTGCAGAACTACTGCTGGCTAATATAAGCTCTATAAGGTAACTATTATTTTATTATATTTAGAGGAAATAGGTACCCATAGGTTATAGAGATATTAATAGCTCAGAATGCTAGCCTATTTGCAAATTAATTATATTTTCAATTCGCATTTTAATGTTATAACTTATATGTAATTAAATCAGTATGGTGCCACATGAAACAATCAATATTCCAGTTTATATAAATCAGGTACCTATATTATTATAATTTGCGACAATATGTTACTTGATAAGTTTTGTATTCTTCACCTCTTACCGTATAGACGCGTTAAAGTGTAGTAATATTTGTATTGCGGCCTTTTTGTCGATAATAATATTGTTATCGTTTTGGACACACTATCCACACAAACACATTTTAAGTCAACTCAAAGGAACCATAACTGTTAAATTATGCATAAAGTGTAGGAATCACAACTAACCTTTGTTAGAGTGAGCTACGGCTCAATACTGTCTTACTCACCCCCATCTGCATCTTGAAGACCGCAAGACTTACCAAACTGACAGGGAACCAAAACAGTGCACTTACTGGACATTACACGAACCGATATTTTAATCACCATTATTACATCACTCTTAAACTGATTTTGTGCGATACCGAACTAGCGGAGCCCCGATCTGCCCATTGTACCCCGAGGTACAACCAACCGATAACTCTCTCTTGTACACTCGCAAGTACAACCAAATTAACGAACCCTATCCTTTATTCGCGAGCGCGAGGAAACGTCCACTCTGCTGTATTCGCGAGCGCGACCATCACCCGACTATCCCTTGTACTTTCCAGCACGGTCCAACGTCAACTCTCCTCCTCCAATTTCAGAAATCTTTGGTGGGCCGAGTCACACCCCCACTAATTTTTGTGTCCAATCGTTCGTCTGATTTACCTATTGCACACGCCTTTTAAATCCCTAAGTGCACGCTTCCTCATCTTTCAGCAAGTGCACCCCGTGTCCGTCCTCAAGCCATCTACTCAATTGGCAAATCTTATAGCCCCATTTGCGTTGCTCAAAATTATGGCACAAAAAATAACATTCTTAAAATCTTTGGGCCTCATAAATATAACTTTCAAGTCCTCAAAACAAAAAACGAACGTCGCTCTTAAGAACATAATTTTAATATTTTATGGCGACCTTTTCGCATTCCTAAGCAATCGTCGCCACATACTCGACCAAAATTCAGCTCTTAACTCTGTAAAACGCTTAAGAGTCGTACTATTAATTTAGATTTATTCATTAGAACGACCACTTCTCAGTCAGTAAAAACCCCAGCGTGGGATCGCAACATTTTCGTTTTCTACGTACCAAATTTAACCGGCGGTAATAACTATAAAATAAGAAGAATATTTCACTAGCACAAGCAACCTACGAGGCTGACCCTCTGTACCGTCACAATCGCCCCCTAAATTATTACGAAGTTTACCGGAGTGATAATTTACATACCTAAGGTACAAGAGGACAAGCCTTAGTTTTACCTTTATCATGACAGCGCTAACAAATTTGATTATACTCTTATAAACGTCTATTCCAGATATCACGCTACTCAACTGATATAGATTATTTAATTACCAGAAAGTATTAATTAAATAGCCTTGGTATTTTGACAGCACCATGATCCTCATTTTCGGATTGCTACAGTCCATCTTTAATGGAATCCTGCGAATGCGCTCTCCTTTGTCTTATTGGCATAGGGCACATCCACCAACAATCAGAATTTTATCCCTGTCTATCATCATGTTCAAAAATAGCGCCCCCCATTATCGTAAATCAGATATGACTATGTACTTACCTTGTCCTAAAAACTGTAGAAGATTGTCATAATTTACCCTTTTTATGCACTGAATAGTTGTGATATTTGTTTTGGTTTTTGAAAACTACGCCCCCAAAGATATTAATGGCAAACTTATCTTTATTACATACAATTTTTTTTTTATTCATAACTTATTGCTTTATGATAATGTCAGGACTGGCAAAACCTGCTGTACTTTCAAATCTCATTCCACTTCACTGAGCTGTATAATTATATTATAAAAAAGCCTTTCCGAGCCTCTTCTTGCATACCCATATCTGGTTCCTTATATCAAATTCTCAATCTGTTTCGTTTGGGTAAAGAAACCACAGACACCTCCCCTTCTACGCTAGCAGACATATGATCTTTATGCTAAATTGTGGAGGCATAATATAACACTAAAATATAAATTAAAATGAGTGAGAAGGCTAACTTCATTCTTAAGATATTGTTGTCTTAGTTACGAGTATTAAGGAGGGGTAGACCCAATAAGATAACGTACGGCGAATAATATCGTCTACGATATTACATTGGACTTAGCACCCGATAGGATTTTAACATCACTAGGTGATAACTTCATCCTGATCATCAAGTTGACCACTACGCTTACCATCTAGCTAACCATGATAAAACCGTCGTGTAAATTACACTGGACTTTACAAGTGAGAATATATTAACGTCACTGAGTGGTCACTTCACCCTTAACATTAAGTTCACCACCACCTCGCTTACAATCTTGCTAACCATAATTGTTCGCTATCATAATTACATTGGTCTTGGTGATTACTTTACACTGACCATCAAGTTCACTATCATGTTTACTGCCTAGCTAACAACATTACGATCATCGTCAAGATCATACCCTACAGGCCTATTATGGATCTTTCATCGTATGACATGGTACAAATTCTGAGAAAAAGAAGTCATGATATATAATGAACGAATGATCAAAAATCTAACCGAAAGTTTTATTTCTCGCTTTGCAAAATGATTTTATATGATATAATTTGTAAACCATAAGATCGGTAATAGGCCTGCCGTTTTATATCTGATAAGATTTTAATTTTAATAGGTGAATACTTCACACTAACCATTAAGTCCACTAGCACACTCGGGTACCATCTGGCTAACCATACCTACTGAAATCTAGTTACCTTATTATCATCCTACAAGTGTCATAATGATTCCTTGTAAACAATCGGAACTTAATTCAAATAATGGCATGGTGATGGATTCTGGTGTAAATATAGACTGTGTTTTATATACGTTTCTACTCTTTTATGAATCATTTGATTTAATTAAAAGATCCTAAAAAAGAGTATATTCAATTCATTCAACTTAGTATAACGCTGACATAATCTACCCTTTCTTTTATCATATTAGTAGTAAAATAGAGCAAGTAAATAAATTATGATAATGCTAAGCCCAGACGCAAATATGCTTTTTTTTTTGCATTACACGACGCGCCGGCTCCGTCTATAAGTTGCACTAAATACACTCAAAACGCGAGATTTACGACTTTCTTAAGTACTTCATGTTCCCAAACCACACTCCATTTTTTGTTGCCATTTTTTATCGCTTCTTGACTGAGAATTTATCACATTATTGCAAAAAATTAAATGTCTAACATTTTTAATGTTTACGCTAGTTTGTTTCTTAAAATTCTCATTACAACAAGCAAAGGACGTACTGAGAGCCATTTTGAAGAAATTCCCAAAACTGTGCGAATAATAAAAGATACTCATTCAATATTAAAAAAAATATTAACTTTATTTCTTTAGTTAGAAATCCTAAATATCTACAAATTGAAGAGTTATGTTAGCCCAATCAAAAAATTCTAAAGTATCGATAAAATAAAATTGTACAGAGCGACACTAGTTCACAATTAATATCATTCGTTCCGATACTCTTTTGAACTTTGTCTATGGTTTCGAACGAATTTTCCAAATCCTACACTGTTTCGTAATAAGGCATCTATCAGATGTACGGTCGAGTTATCGGTCGGACACTTCGCTTGCGGTTCAACTCTAATGCAGAAATCAGCGCGATATCAACTCTGTAGGACCGTATGAGAATCGAACCTTAGCGGTCCGTTCGAACTGTAAATTAGCGCGATTGGCCCCCCGCATTTTATATCCCAACCGAAATAATAAAACACGCTAACGACACCTAAAACTCACTTTGCATAGCTTTGAAACTTTAACAGTCCTGTTTATTACGATTCCTTAATTTAGATTAATAAAAACGAAATATGATATTTGAATTACAAAACTGAATAATCTATTTAATCTAAACTAGAAAGATATTTGTGTCCCTTGAGTTGACTTTTATCTTCATAGTAAATAATGTCTTAGTTCAATCCTTAAGGTTTAGAATTGCATGCACGTGCTGGTATTTTGGTGATCTTTATCATACACAAATATTTTGCGCAATACAATCACATGATTAGTATGTTTATGATAATACATGGATTTTTGTTTTCAATAAATCCCTTGTTTGTAAGAGTATTTGCATATTATAAACTAATGGAGAAACGTAATTTCTTATAGGAACTTCTACCAAGTACTTCTTTCTCTAACCTTCTACCCCAGAACCTTAGACTGCATCTGCTTAATATATAACGATTTTACGTTAAAAACCTCTTATTGTATACATCTCAGCTTGTGATGAACAGCTTATTTTTCAGTGAGCCTCACCCTTCCAATCCAGACTCCTTACTCTCCTTAGCCATTGATAACAAACATCATAGATATATGTCAATACGAGGTTTAGCAAATATAAACAAGTGCTCAATAACCTAAATTTCTGTGAACCACCCCGGGCTCATTACTCTCTTAAGTCATTGAACTCCATGGTTATAAATTCTCCCAGGATAAATTTATAAGAGTTTAAAACTGCAAGATGCAACTAAGTCCATAACTAACACTAGCCTATACCAATAATACCTTCAGAAATCTAGTGAACCTTAAATCCCAGAACGCCAGTTTGCATCATTAATAATAAACCAATACATTACTAGTCGATTACAATATTTGGTTTTTGTTTTCATTGTATATTCGTCCGTCTGTATTCAATAACTTTAATTGTTAGAGTTGGCTGGAAGAAATCTCTTCCAGAGATAAGTCCGCCTTCGGACAATCAATTGTCCTTTTGTAAACTCTGTTTATTTGTTTTATTTCTATTTTATTTTGTTCGGAAGACTTACAGCTTCATTTATAATATTGGGCAAAAGAATCAACATCTTAAGGCTTATAACAAGCTTCCGCATATAGAATCTGCGATTCGCATTTTATTTTGTTTAATAATTAGTTTATATGTAAAACACTACGAGCCAGCCCCTCCCAGATTCTTTACTCTCTTAAGTCATTGAGACAGCGCTTTCGAATAATAGAATAAAGAAGTAATGAAGTTATTCCTAGATGCAAACTAAGTTCATAGCTATCCTATTCCACTAATATGTTCCTACAAAGATATGGTTCACAGATTAACCTAAAACAAAAGAATATTTATTGATTGCTTTCACAGGTATGTAATTTGTGGTGTTATGTGTTTTTCAACCAACTTGAGTTAACTATAATAAGCCATCGGAGACCCTGAACAATAGATGGAACTAGCATGAACAAATATCACCGCACCTAGGTATTACTGATATCCGGACAAGTAGTCGGTTGTGAGGCGACCAAAGTCAGAAGGACTTATCCGTAGTTTCATTCGGCCCTGGCATGACTCTTCAGTGTCACCGACGAACTACAAGGTCTCGTCCGAGAAATGGTAATACGTCCTTGGTATATAAGCAATAGCTATCCAACTGCTCCCTCCTCTCTATCCAGAATAACCTTTTGCCCATTATAGCTCCTCAAGTTGGTGCTTGTATAGTGTACGAGTTTAGTATCGGGGCAGCTTTTTGCTGCATGTAGAGTATTGGATTTTCGTAAATGATATTTTTGGTAAGATTATATATCATCTCACCTGAATCTTTATTTAACCTAACACCAAACATTACGGAAACCCGACTGGAGTGTGGTGCCATCTGATCAAGCAATCAACAAATTAGGTACAACGCAAGTTTCAACGTTGTTGTTAAAGCCTTCATCCTTATTTAACTATTCAACCTCATTCAGCCCTGAGTTCACTCCTTTCAAGTGCCCCTTTCATTGCCTTCCAATCTATAATTATAATCATGAAACTTAATGTGCATTCTGTATATCATACATAAAATTGGTCATTCCATCTTTTTCACGCTCTTTATCCAACAACGCAGATCCTGAGAAAGTACCTTGTACTTTAAGTACTTACTACTTTTTGTTATATTAAATTAAAAACAGTAATATTACTCTTTCTAAGCTAAAGATTTTTTTTTGAGGACTGTACTTATTTGTACTCTAGTTTATTTCTGTAATTAAAACTGCAGTTTTATAATTTACATGTATAACTAGAACTACATTAAGATAAAAGCATGTGCATACAAAAACCTCTATATATATCATAACTTAAATTTACATGGAGTTTGAAATAAACTCAAGATAAGAAAACAAAGGCACAACAACCCGAGTTAAACGTATTTGAACAGAAACCCTACTATGATTCAATTTGAAGTTTATATGCTTATTAAATAATTTGTATTTGATCGGCATAAAAGGGCCCGCAGACTACGCTGCAAAAAACATGTAATAGGTCACAAACAAACAAATTACACAAAAATTTCAAAATATACAATTCAATTATAACATGCATTACTGTGATGTCAGCCCTATAGAGAAATCGAAATAATTTCAAGCTATTTACATAACGAAACATTTGAAAAACAATTCCGGGAGTCGAACCCGAGAACTTGAGTTTTATCAATGACGTTTTTGTAAAATGATAGGGAAAATATTATGGTAGTCTAAGATTGAAATACAAAAGACTGAAATACAAAAAATGTATAAAATAAAATTAACAGTTTATTACAAATATGAATTCCTATACGCCCCCAGCACTCTTAGCAACTTTCACATTTGAACAACCTCATATCCTGGTCACGGCACCAAATTGTAACGTTCACCCCCCCATGAACTTAGTTACTTTACTCGACCCCTTACGTCGACGGAGATCATCTTAATGAGATGCAATATTTGGCCAGAAGTGATCGACAGTTAGGACTCTACCTTGCGCCGCGTCTAGACCCAAACCCTTTTTATGTGGTATGTGAAAGCACTGTTGTACCTGGATTAGGCATATAGGAATATACGTAGACTTTAATACGTTTGTGTGTATTCTTGTACAATATACTAATAAAATTAGACAATGTTATCTATGTCAGAATTTCATAATTATTAGACTCTATTTAATATAAATTCTCCAAGTAGTCTGTAAACGCTAATGATTGTGTTTTCCCTAAAACATTTAGATTTAAAGACTTCGTATACTTAATTTTTGTATATTTTGTTGCAGAAGTTTTAATATATAAATAAAATTACCCATTCGCAATGTTTTGTGTAGGAGGTCTAAGATATTAGTATGGTAACCTATAAGCTATGTAATTGTTTCTGAGATCTTGATATATGAACAGGGTCATCTAAACGCATTATAATTGCGTTGGGAGTCTCTCTCTCTTAAATATAAATATCATTACCTATACGCAAGATAATTGCGTCGGAGGTTTTAAATATAATTATGGTTATCTAATACGCAATGTAATTGCGTTAGAAGTCTTGATCTATGAACCGGGTTAGATATACGCAAAGTAATTGCGTCTGAGGTTTCAAATATAAGTATAGTTATCTATACGCAATGTAATTGCGTTAGAAGTCTTGATCTATGAACCGGGTTAGATATACGCAATGTAATTGCGTCTGAGGTTTCAAATATAAGTATGGTTATCTATACGCAATGTAATTGCGTTAGAAGTCTTAGAGCTCCGCCCCGCTCAAGACATTTTAAGTCAACTCAAAGGAACCATAACTGTTAAATTATGCATAAAGTGTAGGAATCACAACTAACCTTTGTTAGAGTGAGCTACGGCTCAATACTGTCTTACTCACCCCCATCTGCATCTTGAAGACCGCAAGACTTACCAAACTGACAGGGAACCAAAACAGTGCACTTACTGGACATTACACGAACCGATATTTTAATCACCATTATTACATCACTCTTAAACTGATTTTGTGCGATACCGAACTAGCGGAGCCCCGATCTGCCCATTGTACCCCGAGGTACAACCAACCGATAACTCTCTCTTGTACACTCGCAAGTACAACCAAATTAACGAACCCTATCCTTTATTCGCGAGCGCGAGGAAACGTCCACTCTGCTGTATTCGCGAGCGCGACCATCACCCGACTATCCCTTGTACTTTCCAGCACGGTCCAACGTCAACTCTCCTCCTCCAATTTCAGAAATCTTTGGTGGGCCGAGTCACACCCCCACTAATTTTTGTGTCCAATCGTTCGTCTGATTTACCTATTGCACACGCCTTTTAAATCCCTAAGTGCACGCTTCCTCATCTTTCAGCAAGTGCACCCCGTGTCCGTCCTCAAGCCATCTACTCAATTGGCAAATCTTATAGCCCCATTTGCGTTGCTCAAAATTATGGCACAAAAAATAACATTCTTAAAATCTTTGGGCCTCATAAATATAACTTTCAAGTCCTCAAAACAAAAAACGAACGTCGCTCTTAAGAACATAATTTTAATATTTTATGGCGACCTTTTCGCATTCCTAAGCAATCGTCGCCACATACTCGACCAAAATTCAGCTCTTAACTCTGTAAAACGCTTAAGAGTCGTACTATTAATTTAGATTTATTCATTAGAACGACCACTTCTCAGTCAGTAAAAACCCCAGCGTGGGATCGCAACATTTTCGTTTTCTACGTACCAAATTTAACCGGCGGTAATAACTATAAAATAATAAGAATATTTCACTAGCACAAGCAACCTACGAGGCTGACCCTCTGTACCGTCACAGTTTCAATCTGGAAAGGGAACCGAAACTTACAAAGAGTTAGATAACACATTGGGTGGCATATCCCCACTATTGGATGATCTAATAAATTATCGATATTTGCTAAATATTATAATATACCACGCCAGTTAGATTGGCAAAGCTTTTTGCCACGGCTGGTAGTTCTTGAAATTTATAGTTATTATATGGTTAACATGAAACTGTTAACACTAGTAAACGTTATCTACATTATGAAATAAATATTGAATGTTATTGAATACCTATTGATAGGTAGTAAATAGGTACTAATGTTTACCTATTTATCAAAAACTCTAAACATCTACAATAGTTATACCTTGGACTAATTACGAATATAATGATAGGATTAAACGAACTTACCTAAAGTGAAGTTCAATCCATATTATATGAAGTAATTAGTCCAAGGTATGGAGCATCCCACCCTTCCCTTTTGAAGTAATAAATTACTAACCCAATTATATATACCTAATACTCTAAACTAATGAGCTATGGTGACGGTGGAGTTGCCAGGTGTATTTTCTTTTATATTTTTAATGGTGTCTTTAAAATTCGCGTATTTAGTAGCGGAAGAAGGCGTTACTACAATAGTTATACCTTGGACTAATTACTTCATATAATATGGATTGAACTTCACTTTAGGTAAGTTCGTTTAATCCTATCATTCTTATGGCTAAGACAAGGTTAGTGAAATTGACCATAAGACTTACACTACACTCATGACTATATCATAGAAATGACTAGGTATTATGTCTTCAATCAACCACTCCCGTCGATATCTTTAACTACGAGTATATCGATCTCTTTTGAACTTTGCTAAGCAAAAGTAGTCATCATTCACTGTTAATAATTCATTTTTAAAGAAAATGCCAAGTTCTATTTTTTAATTCGATGAAATTTATAGTTGTATAGCATACTAGTTATTGTAACAATAAATAGGCTGGTTAAAAAGGCGACTTTTCCCGCTTACTATCAGGTGAGACATGTCCTCCTCGTCTGCTACTTTTCGCAATAAAATATACACAAATAATTTATTAAAATTAATAAATTCACAATCTTTTGTTACATTTAACGTGTCTTTTATTATATTTCATATCATAAAAGTTGCGAATGCCACTCAATATTTATTGGATTAAAAAGTCCTCACAATATTGAAGTAGGGAAAGTGATAGCTTATATATAAGTGAGTATATACGTCATAAGAATGTTGACTCCAACACGAATTAATGTGAGACTCTTAAGCGGTTATAGTAGCCCGAAACCTATAGATGTAACCAGGTATTTGCTTGTTGACAACATGTTGACAAGCAAAAATCCCACGCCGTCAAAATAAGAAATCTGACAGCGTACCCCATGGGGTCTAGGGACCTTACTCACGCAAGAACACAAGGTGACGCCATTTTGTTTTATGAGGTGGAGGTACTACAATACTACTCCAGCCGGACTTATCGTTAGTGCAGTAAAAGCTGACACCTTTTTGTCTCGTTGAACGAACACAAGAAGTTGCAGGCAGAAATCAATAATTCAAAAAACTCACCAAAAAGTAAAAAATACAATGGACTCATGTTTATACTCTTTGCTTCGCAAATTGCAAATGAAAGTGTCGCTGACTATCAGTTTGAGTTATATACAAATAAGTCCACAGACAACACTTATTAATATTGTTTATGGCTGGGCAAGAACCTATATGTAGTGGGTGCTCTATTTTATATACATATAACAAATCAGACATTGTATGCAAGAAATCTATAAGTAGGTCAGTAAATATTTTATTAGGTTGCTTTTGTAACTTATTTCTTTTAATCTCAAACCTTTGTTTAACGAATTTTTAATGACAAAGTCCTATTAATGTTTACTGCGTCATTCATATGAGAGGTCTGGGGAACGATCCTCGTTGCTTGTACCAAGCAACGGATCGGAGCATCCATAGTTGGAGAATGGGGGCAGGAGTACCTCAGGGGTCAGTGTTGGGATCTCTACTCTGGGACGTGAGGTACAAATGGGTCCTGCTTCCAGAAGGTCCATCTTCTAACATCAAAGAAGGTTGTCTGCATCGCCGACAAAACTTTAGTTGCAACGAAAACAAAGACGGACAGATGGAAGCATAAAACTTACTCGCAATTGATTGTAAATACTTTTTACGTTCCTTCCTGTACATTAGATTACCTTGATATGTGTTCAAGGAGTGAGCTGTGCACAATCATAATGCAAGTACTTTGTGATTGTGCAGAGCTCAGAACAGCACTACTATACAGGATGGAACTGAACACCCAAATAACATTTAAGGGTATGTATCCATCAGAAGTAAAGATTCTGTAGGAAAAATATTAGGGCTATTAAACCTACTTTTTTTCCCAAACAAACTAAATAAATTATTTTTTGGTATTAAGTGCCGACAACCCTACGTAAGCGTACGAGGAATACTACGCTCACGTCTGTCACGTGTCATTTTGTGTTTAAATTTCTTTTGTGTTAAGAACTGATTATGGTTGTCACTTGAAAGTTTTTGCTTTCAGTTTAAAATCAAATAACTCTGAAATTATTGGGATTCTAGGTCTCAGACAAGCACCGAAGGTCCATTTAGTATCTAACTTATATGCCCCTTAAATGTTATTGGGGTGTTCAGTTACACCCGGTATATTGAACTTTCTCATGCTCTGGCAAATAAATAAATCTTGGAGTAAAATGCTATTTTAATTTCAGCACGTTTTTTTGTTTTTCTTATTACACATTTGTTTTACTGTTTATTTTAAAAAAATAATAAGTTAATTATCCTATTAATAAATATCCGACGCAAGATTGTAATATAACAATTGGGAAGACAGACTTTCACAATACAGTCTTGGAATAGTGCAAGGCTGATGTACCTAATTATGATACTCTTGTGGCTTAAATATGAAACTGCCGTTTTAACGTATCCATAGGCTTTGAATGCTGGCTGGATGGTTTGATGTTAGCAAATTTACAATATTAACCTGTTTGCATTAAATCGGTTAAAAAAAAGCTTGAAAATGCCGTATGATTTAATTGCCCCACAGAAAAAGCACACATCGCAGCTTGTCTTACCTAGTCGAACCGGTACAGAAGTTAAGGGATTTTGGAAAGAATTGTAACATAATTAGATTCTTTATGATGATTGAAAAGCTCAATGGCTGACTCCAGCGCCAACGCAGCATCAATATCCTAAAAGAAACTTAGGCAACCCATAGAAAATTTATGTTAAGTGTTCAACCGCAAACGCATAAATTGACCTCTCCATGAGATGGCAGAAGTTACAGATAATGAGACCTTGTAATGGGAACACTGTAAGGTTGCCATTCCTAGCTTATGGATTTTTTTAAAATGTTTAGAACGCTGTTCCTGGCATGACAAATTGTATCAGAGAGTTCGTACAGAGAGAATAGGATACAAATTTTAATTTTTTTTTACAAAAAAATAAAACCGACTTCAAAAACACCAAAAGTCATCAATAATTTTAGAATACATACAACATCACAGTTTTATATTGAAGTTGGTGCCAAAGTAACTAAGTAGGTATCATTTTTTAAGACTTTCCAGGTGATCATTGCTTGGCACCGAATTCAATATAAAACTGTGATGTTGTATGTATTCTAAAATTATTTATGACTTTTTGGTGTTTTTGAAGTCGGTTTTATTTTTCTGTAAAAGAAATTTGGTATAGACATATTTTGAGTCCCAGGAAAGGACAAAGGATAGATTTTATCGCAGAAATCACCCCTGAAGGGGGAGAAAATGGGGTGGAATTTTGTAGGTATGGGAAATCAATAACCGCTGAACCGACTTAGATGAAATTTGGTGTGGAGATAGTTTGAGGTGTGGGGAAGGATAAAGAATAGTTTTATCCCCGAAATTATTCCTTAAGGGCGCAAAAATGGAATAAGGGAGGGGAATTTGTAAAGGGAATCAATAAAAATAGGATTTCCCGCAGACGAAGTCGCGGGCAAAAGCTAGTAATACGAGTATATACTATTACCGTGCTATCGCGCTCTGCTTGACTGTCCAAAGTGTTCAGACATAGTGCGATGAGAAAATAAAAAAATAACTTTTTGTAAAATGTATGCTATTTTACAAATAGTTATTTTTAAATTTTCTCACCCTTGATGTTTCTTTTTACCGAATTTCAATAGATGATTGTATCATTAAAAGGGAGGCACAAAATAATATTTTACGGCAAGTATTGAATCTCGATCGTAGTGAGGGATTAAAATGTAGAATCCTGCACGCAGTATAAAGGATTCAAAGTAGTTCGCCCGAGGGAAATATAATTTTGCAAGCGACCGATATACACTCTACTTTTCATCTCCCTCTTTGAGAAAACATATTAATTATCTGACAAACTCTAATCCCCTTTGTAGTCATAAATTTAATGACATACTTAAGTAATTATTGTACTGTGTACACTAAGATCTGTGGATTTTGTTTGTAAATAAATAAAAAATATCTATACATATAAAAGGAGAAGTTCCCATCTATAGACGCACGCACAACCGTAACCGCTAAATGGTAGAAACGTGAAATTTGCACAGTTGTTTAAATTTAAAATGCGGACGCACATTAAGAAGGGATTTTATTTTCAAAAGATCCCAAAAACAATTGCTTATTTAGTATTACCCGTACGAAGCCGGGGCGGTTAGCTAGTCTGTAAATCCTTTCGTTTTTTTCTCTGCAAACGTCATTTCACCAAAGGCATTTTTTTACCTCATAGACGCAATGTCGATTCGTTTATTCACCCGCTGTACATAGCTCGGTATCGCCACAGGACATTATGTCAGCAGTTTAGATAACTTGAATTAATGCTTACTTTGTTTATGTCTATAAATAAGTAACCAACACATTCGTACCGTTGCCCCGACACAGTTTTGTAAAGTATTGAATGGTAATATTTTTTTAAATCGAAGTTTTACAAATGTTTGCTTATTGGGTTTGTATTGCACTTCTTCATCACCACAGCTCATGTACGTCCCCACCGAGGGGCTCGAACCTACCATTTTTTTTTCAAGGAGAATGCGTGACTGCACCATACTCGCCGTTGGCTAGACGACGAGCGTGAGTGGGGCTCTCCCGGCACTGCCGGGCCTACCCACTAAACCCCCCGGTGTTCTTTCTGCCCTTATGGACGCGCGTGGTAGGGTCCACACTGCGACTACCACTACCAACGCGCCCGGGCTAGCCAGACCTGACTGATAAGGCTATCGCCAAGTGGGGATTGCCCGAGAACACCAGGGCAATCTCCTTACGGACGACGGAGGGCCTTACACGGGGCCAACCGTACACGCAGGCCTCCACGGCAGGGTCATTAGACGGGCATTGCGGCTCGAACCTACCCTAAGTTAGAATGTTTAGTCAACCACGCTGGCCCACTTCGGATTAGTCGAGTTTACATAAAGAAAAACATCGTGAGACCTGCATACACCTGTGAAGGAAGAACTTCAAAGGTATATGTAGGAGCATTGGTCAAATATACATATGACATTCGAGAAACTGAAAACACATTGGTACATGGCAAAATCGAACCCCGGCCCTCCCGATTAGAAGGCCAGTACCGATTCCACAGCGCTAGCGACGCTCCTTATACTACCTAAGTGGTGTAAAACGTTATTTTACACTAGGTATACATAAACTCTTTCACTGACTTGCCCCTAGCCATGATCGCTTAAATATTGTTTAAACCACAACTACAATAAGTTACACGAAGGTTTATTAAATTTGATGCTTCACTAAAGCTGATAGTTACACTTTCACATCAGTGTAAGACGTCATAGAGCATTTAAAATAATAGTCGTTTCTGAACCGTTGAAGTGCAAGATAGCTCTTTACGCTGCAATTGCCGCTATTGCAGCAAAAAGCGCCATCTCTGTTTCAATGCTGTTTTAACCTTCGGAACGATAGGGGTCACTTGGAGGAGTGGGTTGGGCGCCGGCAGGGCATCCCCACCACCGGATGGTGCAGATGATGACCGGGCACGGCTGCTTCGGCCATTATCTGCACCATGTCGCACGGAGGGACTGACGCCGCAGTGTCACCACTGCGGCGCTCCCGACGACACGGCCGGACACTCCCTCGCGGAGTGCCCGGCCTGGCGACTTCAGCGCGACGCACTAGCCCTCGCGCTGGGCCTAGGTAGGGGTGCGCCCGTCGCGCGGGCCAGCGTCGTATGCGCAATGCTGACCGGCGCGACGGCGTGAAAGGTTGTCGCCTCCTTCTGCGAGGATGTTATCTCGCAGAAGGAGGCAGCGGAGCGGGCGTGAGAGGTCGACCCTCTCGCCGCACCGCTCCGACGCAAGCGGTTGGGTAGGAGGAGGCGTGCGTTCCTGGACTTTCATCCCCAGCTTGCTTAAGGGATTAAGCAAGCTGTATATCCAAGGGGCGGCTTTGTCAGCTTTTAGTCCTTTGTCGAATCGTTGAGATTTCCCTCCCCAAAATAGGGGTTATTCATCACCCCACTCGTTCAAAAAAGAAGCGATAACTTTTTATACGTTGATTAAGGGCAGTTGGGTTTTTCTGTATTCTCTTATCTAAGCTTACGTAATTAGTAGCATATACTACTGATTTGCGGACGGTCGAAGATTGTCTATAAGTATTAACCTTTCTGGGGTGACCAATCACCCCACTATTCTTTAGGTTTTTGTTTTTTTTGAACCAGGAACCAGGAACTTGGAACCTTCTGGAAGTGAACCCCCTTTAAAACTACAAAAACTAGCACTATGCTCAATGTGTCCAAGGAAAAAAGACAAAAACTATTTTTTGTATTAAATGTCATTTGCTTATGTGCTCCGATCACGGGAAAGATATTTGTGTGAACTGTTTTCAATCTTAAATATATAGATATAATTATGCGTAAACTAATTAAAAGCAAAGATAAACCCAGGCCGCTGCTGGTGAAATTTCACTCGGAAGCTTTGCGTGATAATGTTTGGTATGCGAAGACTGGCTTCAAGGGCACGGGTGTTACTGTCTCAGAGTTCTTGACCAAACATCGCCATGGAGTTTTCCTGGCAGCTAGGGATCGGTTGGGTGTGTCCAATTGTTGGACTAGAGCAGGTCGAATAATAGCCCTTGACTGCGATGGCAAGCGTCATATTGTGAATTCTCTAAGTGACGTCGAGAAATTGAAACCAAGCAGTCCCTGCAAGTCGTCCGACGCCGCAGCGGCAGCAGTTGACCCGCCTGTGACCTCTGGTACTAGATCCAAGCCATCCAAGAGAGCACCATCTGTTAGGAGGAAATAAGTATTTACTTACTTTTATATTTTAATTCATTTTAGTGACTTGTCCTGTTTAAACATTATCAGTGTACTTACTGGTTAGATTTATTGCTTATTTGCTTGTGTTTATGTCAATTTCATGTTGTGTACATTGATTTCTATTTATAGTTACAATTCTCCTTTTGTTTTGTTGGCAAGCTTATGTTAGGTAGTGTTAAATATTCCACAAAGTAGTTTATCTGAATTTCGAACCGTTGACGTGGTCCGACGGTTGCTATGACAATGTTGAGTAACAATAAAATGTTTTCTCTTAACAGCCAAATGATTCCGCGATAACTTATTTTTACATAGCCTCTCCTACACCTTTATTAGATAAATTATCCCGCTAACCCAATCAAACCGATTCTTCACAACTGGCGACCCTGCATAAAAATTGAAAGAATTCGTGTTCATCATGGGCAAGGCCGAACAAAAAATGAAGGTGCGATCCGTGGCTAGACGTCATTTTACGAAATCAGCAAATACATTTGAATCCTTACTAAATGAAGCAAAAACGGACATAAGCAAGAAATCGGAGGTAACAGCTTTATATAACGTGGTCAAAGAATGCTACAATAAGGTCAAAGGCTTGGATTCGGAAATTCAAGATCACATCGTCGAATCCGAGACATGGGACGAAGCAGACCTCGAGAAGGAACTAGAAGAAGCTGGGAACTATATGTCAAGGTGGGCTCTACTTGAAACTATTTATAATACTTTGACGGAAAAATGTAGTTTAGATAAAGGCCGTAAAATTAAATTGCCGACATTAGAACTTAAAAAGTTCGATGGCAACATTAGAAATTGGCTCACATTTTGGGGTCAGTTTGAGAAAATTGATTTGGACCCTGCTATTGACGAGACTGACAAATTACAATATTTAGCCCAGTCAATGGAGCCAAATACGGAAGTCAAGATTTTTGTCGAGAGTTTTCCTTTATCGAAAGATAGCTATCGCTTATGTTTAAATGAACTAAAATCACGATACGCTAGGGATGATCTATTAGTTCAAATTTATGTAAGAGAGTTATTGGCACTTGTACTAAACAAGAATAATTTTGAGTTGACTGTTCTATATGATAATATAAATAGCCATATCCGAGCTTTAGAAGTATTGGGCTTTACTAAGGACAGTTACTCTGCATTTTTGGTGCCGATGGTAGAATCAGCCTTACCCACTGAAATATTGAGAACATGGGAAAGGGCGAGACCAGCTGCTGGCATGGAGGATGAACTAAGTAACCTGCTCAGTTTTTTGAAAAAGGAAGTGGAGAGTATACAACGTATTGCATTAGCCAACTCCTTCAAAATCGACAGTACGAAAGCCTCAGAGCCCGCAGCAACATGCCTTACGGTAAATAGCGCAAACACCCCTAAAGAAAAAATTATTGTATGTATATGGTGTGAGAAAGCGCATGCGAGTACCGAATGTTATAGAGTAGCGAAAATGTCATTAGAAGACAGACGAGAGCATTTGAAAAAGAAAAGAGCCTGTGCGTTATGCTTGAAAGTGGGACACCATGCTAGAGTCTGCAGGAGTTATATAAAATGTTATGTCTGTGGTAACCGGCATTCACCTCTCTACATGGGAACTGAAGCAGTTCCCATTCATTTACATCTCTGGAAAAATATAAATTATATAAATTAACTGTACAAAGCTTAGATAAATGTTTTGCGTTTGATATGAATGTATTAAGTCAGCCTGTAATTTGTAAAAATGTACCTAAAGTTAATGATAAGTTTCTCGCTGAATTCTTAAACAAAAATCGAATTAAATTGACAGACAAGATAAGCGAGAATACAGATGTAGGTCTTTTGATAGGTGCTGATTATTCCGGGCATTTACTTACTAATATTTTCATTCATCTCGAAACAGGTTTGACAGCAGTTAAGACTAAATTAGGGTGGACATTACAAGGAAGAACAAGCAAAGCGATGGTAAGTAATAACATTGTAACCAATCTATTCTGTTCACAGAGTATAGCAGATTTTTGGAGCTTAGAGATTTTAGGCATCCAAGACCCGATCCAAATACAAACAAGGCAGCAAAGAGAAGCAGAAGTGATATTGAGTTTCGAAGAATCTATCCAAGTTAACAGCGAATACAGATATGAAGTACACTTACCTTGGAAACCGGGCCATGAAGAAATATTAAGTAATCGCGATGTAGCCAAACGCCGACTGCAATCTTCAACAAATAAATTAGTTTCATGTGGTTAGTTTATAGAATATAATAATGTTTTTAAAGAGTGGGAGCTAATGGGTATTATTGAGCCGGTACCAGCAACTGAGTTGAGAAATAAAAGGGTTCATTACTTACCTCATAGAGCAGTTATCAAAGAGTCGAGCCTCACGACCAAGCTGCGACCAGTTTTTGATGCATCATCTAAAGACAGCAACGGTAAGTCATTGAATGCGTGCTTAGATAAGGGAGTCAATTTTTTGAGCAAGATCCCTGAGCTATTAATAGGCTTTCGATCAAAATGCATAGGCATAACTGCTGATATAGCTAAGGCATTTCTTCAAATATCTATAAGTCCCCATGATCGAGACTACTTACGTTTTTTCTGGTGGAGCGATACAGAGCGGCAAGAACTAATGGAATATAGGCATTGTAGAGTAGTCTTTGGACTCACCTCAAGTCCATTTTTGTTATCCGCAACAATACTGCACCACTTGGATGGCATCATTGGTGAGCAAAAAAATACCGCTAACATCTTAGCTAGTTCATTTTACGTTGACAATCTAGTAACAAGTTTAGATTCTGATGTAGTCACGCGTAATTTTATAAATGAATCTAAAAAGATAATGAACAAGGCGAAGTTCGATTTGCGCCAGTGGGTAGCGTCACCAATAAATATAACGAAACTGGTCAAACTGTTATTTCAGTGCTAGGGTTAATGTGGGATACAATATCGGATGAACTGTTTTGTAATCTAGATGCATTGCCTCATATATCCGAAATAGGTAAAATTAATAAAAGGAATATTTTATCCCTCACGCAAAAGTTTTTTGATCCAGTTGGAATGCTTAGTCCTATAACGCTTGTAACACGATTAATGCTGCAGAAAATGTGGAATTTAAAAATATCTTGGGACGACGAACTACCTATCGATTTAGAAACAGAATTTCGTAGTTGGTATGAAAAAATACATTTATTAAAAATTTGCAGATTACCGCGTCGATTGTCAGTTGATCCACTACAGAACTGCACAGTGAGCTTACACATGTTTTGTGATGCTAGCAAAAACGGTTATGCCGCCTGTGTCTTCCTAAGAGCGGAAAATAAAAAAGGCAACGTGTCAGTCAGTTTAATATCGGCGAAGTCAAGAATTTCACCTTCTGGGAGTAATACTATACCGCGCTTAGAACTGTTGGCTGCATTGATTGGCTCACGATTAATAAAGTTAGCAAGAGAAAAATTACAACCGTACGTACATCATGAATTTTGTTGGAGTGACTCTGGAGTTGTATTGAGCTGGATAAAGAGAGAATTATTATGGAACACCTATGTTGGGAATCGTGTGCGTGAGATCAGACAAAATACCAACATCAAGGATTGGCAGCATATTTCAGGTACAGAGAATTGGGCAGACTTAGCCTCTAGGGGATGCAACGCGCGCGAGTTTATCGACGCCAAATGGTGGGAAGGTCCACAATGGCTTCTTCAGCAACCGAATTTGTGGCCACGGTCTGCGTTAGTAGTAGATGAAAAGGAAATACAAAAAGAGTTGAAAAAATCTACATCTGTAAATATGTGTATAGAAAGTTATAGAGTTTGTGATTTTAGTTATTTTTCTAGTTATAGTAAAATTGTAAGGATGACAGCGTGGATGCTACGTTTTATTAACAATACGCGTAATAAAAATAATAAAATAAGTGGAGTACTTACCTTTGAAGAATATGAAGAAGCTGAAAAGAAAATAATTATTAGTATACAAAAAGAAAATATTGAAATAATGGAGAAGAAAATTTACAACCTAACACGATTTTATGACTGTGAAAATATATTAAGAATAAAAACAAAATTGTTACTTACAGATTTTCCTGAAAATATGAAGACACCAGTAGTACTTCCGGCTAAACATGATATCGTAAGAAGGATGGTAGAACAGCGACATAGAGAATTACTACATGCTGGCACGAATATTATGATATCAGACTTAAGGAAGCGGTTTTGGATTATAGGAGTAAGGAAGCTTGTGAAATCGGTAATAAATAAGTGTGTTATATGTAAACGTCATAGAGCGAAACCTACTGAAGTAACTACTGCGCCATTACCTGTTGAAAGAGTACAAGCGTCAGCACCATTCGAAGTGACAGGCGTTGATCTAGCTGGACCGATATATTTACGAAGCGACCATGGTGATAAATGTTGGATAGTTATATTCACATGTGCGGTTTATAGAGCGGTTCACCTAGAATTGACAAAATCACTTACGACTGACGCCTTTTTTAGAGCCCTCCGAAGGTTTATTGCTCGTAGAGGAAGAGTTCGGATGATTATATCTGATAATGGTACTAACTTCATAGGAGCCAAAAACCTACTAGACAATATTGACTGGCATGAAGTGCAACGACAGTCAACGATATTGCGAATCAAATGGAAGCTAAACGCACCCACGGCAGCTTGGTGGGGTGGATTTTTTGAGCGCATGATAAAAATCATCAAAAATTTACTTCGAAGGGTTTTAGGTACGTCTAGAGTATCATACGAGGAGATGGAGACGTTACTTTGTGATTGCGAGGCCATTGTTAATGAGCGTCCATTGACTTACGTTGAAGGAGATAATGCTGATGCACTCGAACCCATCACGCCGTCATGTTTCCTGCTTCCTTTGCCACAGACGCAGGTAACAGATATAGATGTTATTGACGCGGCTAGTGCTAATAAACGTTTACAGTATTTACAGAAGCTTCGATGTGATTTTCGCGAGCGGTTCCAGAATGAATACCTCACGGAGCTGGTGCAGAAAGGTAGAGAAAAGAAAGCAGGTATAAAAGTTGGCGATATTGTTCTTGTAGAGTCCGAAGAAAAGAGAATTAAATGGCCGTTAGGTCTCGTAGTAGATATTTTTACAGGAAAGGATGGCGTAGACAGAACTGCGAGAGTAAAGACGTCGACTGGGTATAAATTAAGACCTTTTCAGTGTTTGTATCAGCTAGAGCTTTCTTCTTCAGAGGTGGAGGGGGGATATAGTGACACAGAATCGAGTGAAGATAGAAGATTAAAATTTGGTATTGTTGTTAATCCAAGTAGTACGCTTGATTCCAGACAAAACGACCCGCAACCAAAAACCACAAGACAGGGTAGAGTAATCAATCTACCGAGTAGGTACAGGATATAATAAAATAATTTCTGTTATCTTGTTTGTCAAACATTGATTTGTGTGGAATCTTACTAGAATTCTTGTTTATTTTGCTGAACTTATTTTGTATAATATATGAACATTTAGTTTATATTGTAAATGAATTAAGATTATGAAATGTTTATGTTATTTCCAATATAATGGTAAATGAATTACCTACATTAAAATAGTGATTTGACGAATCATCGTGCATGGAATGATGTACATTGTCACGTTATCTAATTCAGATAGGACACGTCATTATATTCATAATGTTGCGATGTATAATTTTCTCTCGGCGTGGAGGATGTTAAATATTCCACAAAGTAGTTTATCTGAATTTCGAACCGTTGACGTGGTCCGACGGTTGCTATGACAATGTTGAGTAACAATAAAATGTTTTCTCTTAACAGCCAAATGATTTCGCGATAACTTATTTTTACATAGCCTCTCCTACACCTTTATTAGATAAATTATCCCGCTAACCCAATCAAACCGATTCTTCACAGGTAGGTTGGTTTTACGTTTCATTTTTGTTTGTTTTGTTATTATATCACCTGCAAACGTATTACCAATTTTGATTAGATCTTGCAGGTAGGTTCATATTTAATTAGCCTGTTCTTTGCAGAAATGCAGAATCAGAATGTCATCTCATGTCACGTCACAATCATTCTCCCTGCGTTCCGTAAAACGGTAAAAGTGATAGTGTCGCGAATCCGACCAAAGTCACAACATAACCTACTAATTCAATAGCCCTTATAGCCGTAACAGACGATCCGATTTGGTTGGAGCCAACCGCCCGACCCCAACCAAATTGGAACGTGTGTACGGCTATCGGCCCGACATAATTATTATTAGCTTGTTGGATGCTCGACGGCCCGATCGCTCATCCGACAAGTAGGGACACGACAAAAGACAAAAGTATCGATACTTTGTGGTTTAATTTAATTATGTGTGCTTAAGAGGATTGTGAAGTAATCGTGCGTGGCGCGAGTAGGTATTTTCTAAAATGCTATCTGTTTCACACCGCTCGGCCTCCCGTCTGGCGTTTACACCACAAATACAACACGCGCAAATTCTCACGCACACAACGACAGCAGCACGCGACTCCTCGGCGCGAGAACGAGATCATTATTTTACCGTTTGTAATGTTTTGCGTTGCTTAGGTATTCCTGACTGCCTTTCCGCTCGCAACTTTGCCTTCGTTATTTTCGTTTTTCGTAAGGGAATTTTGTTTTCCCGTATGAAAAATTATTTTATAACCTTATATTACTCAGTGATAATGTAGCAATCTATTATTCAATTTTTTTTTAATCAGCCTAGTAGTTTATAAAAATAAAAAATATAATAAATAAAATAGCTTTATTTCTAAAAATTATTTTAAAAATAATTACGCCGAGACTTCCCAGTGAGCTAGTTTTTGAGTTTATTCATTACAAACAAAAATACAAATCTTCTTTCTTTATAATATTTTAGTAGATAAGTTTCGTAAATTATTTCAGTATTCCTTTGAAATTTATAGTGTAGGCATTTACTTGGTATCCCCACCAAGTCCTACTTTATAGGACTGAGCTGTTATTTGTTATGAAATTACCTACCTATCGTACATTTACCTGTTTAAAGTGTAACACCGTTTTTTCTTAAAATTTCATAAAACACAAATTTTGCAAAAACACTTTGGTTTCACTGTAGTTTTAACACAAATTTCACAACTAAAATCATAATTACAATAACTTTGTCAATTAATTTCACAATATCAATGTCAAGTGTCAACGTCAACGTCGTTTCACGTCACGTCAGTGACATTTGCAATTATCTTTGGTCATTATTCACTTTTTGCATAAACAAAATAAATCTCGCGTTTATCCTGGCCTTATTTACAAAGATAGTTTTTTTTCGCCCAAAATCCCGTGCTTCCATTTAGGTGGGTTGATTTTCTCAAAATTCGGAATTTGACATTTAGACCGTTTGTTTTGATCATTTCTATAGACATATTTTAATAAAATACACTTAAACTTATAGATCATATAATTATAGTTTCGTCGAATAGAATTTGGAAAGCATTCACAATTTGTTTATGGTTAATTTTTCATTACGCATATTGTAGAATTATTGCATATTGTAGAATTACGAAAGATCCGTATGTTGACTTGACACATCTTGAAGCAAGTTAAGAGTCTTACGAGTGTTATGAAATGAATTTGGTTTTAGGAGAGGTTCCGTCGCCAATACGGCGCTTAACATTCAGCAAACGGACCTCGGCTCCGTCGCTTCCACATAAACGCAAATCTGTGCGCAAGTGGAGCGTTGGTTTTTAGAACGCGTCTATCGTCTATGTTATGAGTAGTCTGTGAGACATCGATCGAAGTAATTTGTTATTGATTTGAAGATCATAAAGTTTTCATATATTTATTTCTGCTAATAAAACCAATAGGTATTTCTCCCGTTTTCCGTGTGAATTTGATTTGAAAAACCACAGTGAAACTACAAAATTCAGTTCTTTTTGTTTTCAGCTTGAAGAGTAAAGCTAAGGAAAAAAAATACTATATATTTACTCGCCGGCACGCGATTCATTAAATTAAATGGATTTATTGTATCAATAAGTGCAAAAAATCAATAAGGTATCTAATTAACTTATTATATTTCATGATTTAAAGCAGATTTTGTTAATTTTATTTTTATTTGTGGGTAAATTGATTATTAAATCAAACATGTTACATTTCCAAAATTCGCCTTTTTCATCCCCTATTTCATTAAAAAAACCTGATAGTAAGCGGCATCTTAGTGGGATTAATGCATATATTGAGTAACACTTGTGAATTTCATGTTAAATTCTAGATTTTCACTATATTGAGTTTCACATCATACTTTGGCAAATAACTCACAAATTAAGCTGTTTTCTTTTTATTAATAGCAGTAATTATACACAAAATAGGTGCTCTCCCCTCCATATGTCTTTTTTATTAACTAACCAATAAGAAACTTTGACAATTCATTGAAAATTATGTTTGGAATTAACTTGCAATGTTTATTACCTGAAATTCAGATGCATTGACTGGGATTCCTTCAGAACTCAGTGTTAGACCCACTGACCTCAAGATCATAGGCATATTTAATTATATTTTTAACCTAACACTGTGCTATGAATCTCCAGGGCAGTTCCCGGAGGCCGTAGGGCTCCGCTGCTTGACTTTAGAACCAGAATAAAGCTTTTCATTTTGTATCTGACTAAAGGAATAAGTTTGTTTTTTTTTCTTTCAACTTTAAGATTTCCCTATATTTCTACAATTTAGCAAGAAAAAGTACTACAAAAGAAAATAACTTTTTGTAAGATGAGTGTTATACTGAATTAAAATTTTATTAAGGACCTCCCGCCCGATCAACATCCGGTGGCCTCAACCACTAGACCACGGAGGTGGTAAAAAAATTCTAATTTTTACCACCTCCGTGGTCTAGTGGTTGAGGCCACCGGATGTTGATCGGGAGGTCCGTCCGGCGTGGTTCGATTCGTTGGGTTCGTCCGGACTACAAAAACACTGAAATGTTAGAAATAATATAAGAATAGGTACAGACAACATCACACATCATTATTGAAGACGGTGCCAAATTTTAAGACTTTCTAGGAGATCATCGTTTGGCCACCGACTTCAATATAGAAATGTAATGTTGTCTGTACCTACTCTTACACTATTTTTAACTTTTCAGTGTTTTTGAAGACAGTTTTTATTTTTTGTAAAATATTTTTTTTGTTTAACTTTTTAGTGAAAGAAACCCTAATTAAATTAGGGTATCCCTCGATTTTCATAGGATCCCATCATCAGAACCTGACTTTGGTGACCTAGGGACCACCCTAGGAGTAAACTCTACCGAATACAAAAAGAATTTTGAAAATCGGTCCACAATTGGCGGAGTAATCGCGTAACATACACACAAAACGGTTGACACGGTTAGCGCAGAGGTCGAGCGATCGCCTACTGCGTAACAGGTCGCGGGTTCGATTCCCGCACGGGACAGATGTTTTGTATGGCCTACAGAAATTTGTTCCGGTCTGGGCGTATGTGCATGTGATATTCTATGTTTGTAACTGCACCTGCACCTCAGGAGAAAATCCTAGTGTGGGGCGACAATTTTATAAAAAAAAAACACGTTGGAAGCACCTAAAAATTTAAGGATTTCCCTCCATTTTTATGGGATCCCATCATCAGATCCTAACTTTGGTAACCGTGGGACCACCATTGGAGTATAATCTTGAGAATACAAAAAGAATTTTGAAAATCGGTCTGCAATTGGCGGCGTAATCGCGTAACATACACAAAAAAAACATACGCATCGAATTGAGAAACTCCTTTTTTCAAGTCGGTTAAAAATTACCTATTAGTATATGTAATCAGCTGCTTTAAATTTTATAGTTAAAATGAAAAAAAAACTTCAAAACCGTACGAAGGGTGCCTTCTTCCTTCCCATATATGCCTACCCTGCCTACCCTACATACTCGTATATTATTTAGGTACTTTGTCGTTTGTATTTTTTATACAATCGTAGATTCCATAACGCGAGTAAAACCTTAGAGCCCAGCTTTAGAGGAATAAAATTCAAATAAAATAATATTAAAAATTACGCTACATGCATAGTCTATTACACGTTTTTAGCTGCTCCAACTTCATACATTGCATATAACAAATACCTATCACAAGAAACAAAATACGAATTTATTTTGAGTTGGTTTCTTTATGGCACATATTTATTATAACAAACAACTACTTACATAGGTACTTACATTTTTTTCCTATTTTGGTTTTGGGAATTTACAGTAAAGTTAACAGGTTACAGGCTGCTAACCCTTAAATAAGGAAATTTGTATTGAAATAAAATCTTTAAAATAAAACACTAAAATCAATAAACGTATTCAAAAAGATATTAACTTTTTCATGTATAAGGTATTTGTGAAGATTAATAGTTCCGACTTGAGTAATAACATTCACTATTGATCGATATATCGATATTACTTTCTCCTCCCTAGGCGACAATAACTACGATAACATTATGTCACATGACTAGATTATGCCCCATTATACCCCTGCCCCCGACCCGTATCGTGCGATAGAGAGAGTTGCAAGAAATGGTCGAAATTGCCTACAATTCCTGTTTGAAATATTGTTTCGGGCGATAACTGTTTTACCCCCCTAAACCTTTATGAAATTAGACGCTTTTGGTCTCATTAGACTCAGTATACCTTAATCTATGTTTGTACGTTTTGCTTTTTTTGTTATTCAGTATAATTTAGTCAAAAAAAGACAAAAATGCTCAAGGTAGTTTTTAAGTCGAAAATATAGATATTTAGATGCTAATAACTTATATTCTGAGCAATATGTCTTCAAAATCAAAACGTACAAACCTAGTTTTCCATTATATCTACAAGATTTCCAAAAATTATGAAAATTGGACTATGTTTAGAGGGAGAAAAGCGTTATCGCTTTTTGTATGAAAATTTACAGCTTCACAACCCTCTTAAAGTAATAAATTAATAATTTAGTAAACTAAAATGACTCGACTGCTGTCCTGCCAAACCACAAAGTAGAGAAAAAAATATGTTGCAAAAATGTTGTTTTACTTTTTGTTTGTGTTTTAACAGGGCAACCGTGTTTCATTATTTATTTATTTTCGCACGTTTAGTTACGAATTGTACAGTAAGCTCTTTGTCAAGCTACTTGACCTTGGGATCGTTCTTATGTCCCTTGTAATAGTGGCGGTATTCGTAGTGTCAATGTAAAGCTTGAATAGGAGCTTACTGTACATCCTGCTAGTTGATTATTTATATAATCAATAACAGACATTACCCTATTTATGAGTACCTACCTAATATAATGAACTTTAATTTGTGAATTTACAGATGCTTTTTTATATTGTTTATACACACCTACTTAATTTGTTGCTGTTTTCAAGTCACTGACTGACGTTGAAGTACTCTACACTTTGAATTTGAAGTATTGATACTTTTCTTTCGATATTTTTACGAGTACGATAATTTTTCAATCTATAGGTATAGGTCTAATTTTAGGTATCTGTGTGTCTGTGTATCTGGCTGGATGTCTGGAACTTTGCGGAAAGAATTCATAATTTTAAATTCAAAAACAAATCCAACCGCATTCAAAGACTGCTAAATAATCACCTGTCTGGATCGGGATTTTTATGATACCGATCGATAGATTCGGATCACAGGAAATAAATATTTCTAACAAACATTACCTCAAAAAATTAAGGACAACCATGAAATCTATCTGTACCTATTTATTTATTCTTTATAAACAAATTTTATAAACTTTATAAAATATTAACAAACGGTGTTAATTTATTTGAGTTTCGCAAAGACAAATTATGTTTTTGTATTGGCGAAAATAGTATTTTGTATCGATATCGATATAGGTACATAATACTTTTTAGGGCATCCCTAATGTTGGATTGCCAACCGCGTCGGACCGTCTGTAGGCGCGTCGGCTCCTCATTTGGTTGGATCACGTTGGTTCCAACCAAATCGGATCGTCTGTTAGCACTATTATATTTTGTGACGATTTAATTTGGTCGGATTCGCGATATTGTCGCATTTGTCGCAATTCGGAACGCACCATCTGTCATAGTTCCTTTCTTTTTTTTAATTGATTTACGGCTCTAGCTTCAAGGCCTTTCGTTCTGCTTAGAGAAAGGGCTAAAAGACCCATGCAGCCAACGTTAACGTTATATTTTTGTGTTTTTCTTTTATTATTTCTTGCCACCTGTTTTTGTTATGCTATTATTGCTTGCCTAGCTCCTTTTATTTTTTTTATTTTTTTTTTATTTGTTACTCAATATATTTTAAGACTCTTTTTATTTAATATTGTGTTGTTTCTGCTTCGAGATAATCCGGTGTGTGTATTTGTAGTAAATTTGCATGTAGTAGTGCTACGTTGATAAATTTTTTTTATATATATTTTTGCTTATTATTTTGTTTAGTTTGTTTGTTAAGTTAGCTTTAGTTTTTTTTTATTATTATTTGAGGGTTATAGTGTTGTGATAGTTTATTTTCATGGATATATCTTTAAATGACAGCGATCTCTTCCTATCCTGCTCATCCTCTTCCTCCTCAGACTCTAGCTTTCGTAGCCTCGACATACCTCTACATGAACAGTTGCAGGATTCTTTCGCCGATGTGGCAAAAAACTTTAATGTTATCCATCTCAATGCTCAGAGCATTCCTTCTCACTATTCAGACATGCTTGCTTCTTTCGATAATAAGAATATACATGCTATTCTTATATCAGAAACATTTCTCAACCCTCGTCTACCCTCTATTTCTTACTCTCTTCCGGGCTTTAAATTAATTCGCAACGATCGTGTGAGTTCTTCACATGGAGGGGTGGCAATTTATCTTCGAGCTAATATTTCATATTCTATAATTAGTCATTCGCCTCAGCCACCTCCTTCCAATACTGCCGAACATCTATTCTTAGATATCTCTCTCTCTCACACGCGGATCCTGTTGGGCGTTTTCTATAGTCCATCCCTGAGGGTAGACTACTTCGCTTCTTTTGAGAATCTTCTCGAAACTCTTACTCCTTCTTATACGCACACCATCGTTATGGGTGACTTTAACACTTGCTTAGTTAAAAATGATTCCCGTTCGCAAAAGCTGCTTTCTTTAGTTAAATCTTATAATCTCCATATTCTTCCTCTTCAAGAAACACATCATTTTCCCAATTGCTCACCTTCACTTTTAGATCTCATGATAGTTTCTTCTCCTGATATGGTATGTAAACATGGTCAATTCTCTGCCGACGCTTTTTCCTATCATGACTTAATTTTTCTGTCATATCGAGTTCGTCCCCCTAAAGTTAAGTCACGTGTTTTACTTCGCCGAAGTTATGGTAGGATGAATATGAAAAAGCTACAGGAAGATGCTGCTGGCACGGATTGGTCGGACATATACAGTTCTGAGTCAGTAGATAAGCAGGTGCAACTATTTAACACACGGTTGACGGAGCTATATAATATTCATGCCCCTTTAAGGCCTGTAAAAATTAAACATCTGCCTGCACCTTGGCTGACTGATGATGTTCGGAAACTGATGTGTAAGAGGAATAAAGCTAAAGCCAGGTTCAAACTTCAACCTACCGCCGAAAATCAGGTGGCGTATAATTCTGCAAGAAATCGGTGCAACACAGTGATTAGAGACGCTCAAAGACGCCACATTCATAAATCTGTAGAAAATGAAGATCCAGCTAAAGTTTGGAAGTTTCCTAAATCTCTTGGTATCGGCAAGTCTCAAATACATAATAACGACTTCAAGTTCGACATTAATTCTCTTAATTCACATTTCACTTCTACGTCGCCTTTCAATGGTGTTCGTAAAGCCGAGACCCTAAAAAATCTTTCTATGCTGCCAATGCCTGATTATCCCCCATTCTTTTTAGAGCAACTATCGGATAGTGATGTCAAGAGAACTATTCTTTCTATAACCTCTGGTGCTGTCGGCACTGATTGTATTGGTCGTGATATGATCCTTCCCATATTAGATATCCTTGTTCCAGTTATTACTCACATCCTTAATTCCTCTTTAGCTACTGGCATATTTCCCTCCGCATGGAAGGATGCCTATGTTATACCTCTTCCCAAAAAATCCAATCCCAGTTCCTTCTCTAATTTTCGTCCTATATCAATTCTCCCATTCCTTTCCAAAGTCCTTGAAAAACTAGTTCTTCGACAGCTCCTCAAGTTCCTCAATGTCAATAATCTTTTAAACCCATTACAGTCCGGCTTTCGTATGGGTCATAGTACGGCCACTGCCTTAACTAAAATCACGCATGATATTCGCCAGGGTATGGAAAACCGACACCTCACATTACTGACACTACTGGACTTTAGTAATGCCTTTAACTCAGTGGATTACGATGTTCTTGTTAGTGTTCTGCGTTCTCTTGGCATATCTCCTACCGTAGTTGACTGGTTTCGTAGTTACCTGCTAGGGCGCCGGCAACGCATACGCATTGAGGACTCCATGTCAACGTGGTGTGGTATCTCTGCAGGTGTCCCTCAGGGTGGCGTTTTATCTCCGCTTCTTTTTTCAGTATTTATTAACTCTATTACTCAGTCGCTTTCATGTCTCTATCACTTGTATGCTGATGACTTGCAGATCTACGCGCAGGCAGCCTTAACTAACCTCTCTGAAGCTGTTGCTGTAACTAACTCTGACCTTAATTTGATCGATGACTGGAGTAAATCGTATGGTCTTGTCATTAATCCTAGCAAATCTCAGACAATAATTATAGGCAGTCCATACCTTGTTTCAAGGATCGATTACAGTTTGTTGCCTCCGCTGGTATTCGGCAGTACGGTTATTCCTTTTAGCAGTAGTGTTAAAAATTTAGGGTTAGTTTTAGATCAGTGCCTGTCATGGAAACCGCAGGTTGAGGCTGTTCGCAAAAAAATTTTTGCCGTGTATGGGTCACTCAACAGATTCCGCAACTTTCTCCCAATAGGCACTAAAACAGTTTTAGCACAATCACTTTTACTGTCTTTGCTGGACTATGCTGATGTTGCTTGGGCGGGTCTGTCTGAAGAGCTCTTAGATAAGTTGGAACGCCTACAGAATGTAGCCATCAGATTCATTTTTAATCTACGAAAGTTTGACCATGTTTCTTCCTATCGCTCTCAACTCAAATGGCTCCCAATTCGACAGCGTAGAGACATGCATGTTCTGTGCCTTCTTTACAATGTTTTGTTTCATCCAACGTCTCCACCATATCTTAAGTCTCATTTTTCGTTTCGGCCCACTTCTTCAAATCGCATGTTGCGATCTCATTTCAACTTAATTCTTGATATCCCGCCCCACTCGACACATGTCTTGTCATGCTCATTCCCATCCTACGCTGTCCGCTTATGGAACTCTCTCCCAGAGAGTATTCGAAGTGCGCGTACGCTGGAGTCTTTTAAAAACCTTGTTCGTGATCACTTCCTATCCTTGAATCCTTAGTTGCTTTCGTGACACTGATTTCCTTTCCCTATCACACATTTATTTCCGATTCCAGTTTCTGCACCCTTCCCCCGGTTGAATCTCCTGTGTTTATATTTTCCACTTCCGAGGTTGCCTGGAAGAGATTGCTCTTTAGCAATAAGGCTAAAGAGCAATAACATTTCTGTTTTTATTTCTTTTGTTATTTTTCTGTTGTACTTTGTCTTTGTGTGCAATAAAGAGTATTATTATTATTATTAAAATTGACTACTTAGAACTGACTAATTAAAGTTTGAAATGAATTCATTTGAATATCTAAGACTAAGGAATTCATCATCATCATCATCATCAATAACAGCTCATACACGTCCCCACCGAGGGGCTCGAGCTTCCCCTTAGTCAACCACGTTGGCCCAGTGCGAATTGGTAGAGCAAGGAAATGTTCCCTTTGGATTAAGTTACTTATTGAGGGTATTTACTGTGATATGTTCATTTACTAGTGCTTCGTACTTCAAAAGGAAAAAACGGTACCTTCATCGGATGGTTGTCCGTCAGTCTGTCAAGACCCTTTTTCTCGGGAACGCGTAGAGATATGAAACTGAAATTTATAAGAGATACCCCGAGTATTTCTACGGTCTATTTCAGTTGTGAATAAATCATATTTGTAATTCAACGCAAAAGATACGACCGTTTATGTTGCATATTATGAAATATTACACTTAAACAATATTAAACTAGAGAATCAAAACCTAATTGGGTACTTCTAGTTGATCTAGAATCATGAAATTTCAAAGAAGCAAGGTCTTATAGCACATGTTAAGGAACGAATCTGAAAACTGCAAATATTAGGAACTTAAATATACTTGGGTAAGTTATACGGAGTCTAACTTTCAAACTTTCGTGTTGCATTATCAATATAAATATATAAACGGGAATTAACACGATAAACACGAGGTATTTACATACCTATTTTATTGCCTGACGTTTCGGCTAGGTTGCACCAGCCGTGGTCGCAGGCGGACTGGAGCTGCGCTGTCAGGTCTCCGTGATGCGGCGTTCTTCTTAAACCACCGGCATATTTTTTGTCATCCAAGTACCGTCACACACTACACTCACAGTGTCCGTATTTCGAAAACCGACTGACGAGCCCGAACCAACCGACTGTGCAAATCGAGGTTGTGTTTTGGTCACCACTGGAATCCACGCAGTTGATAATTTGAAACTATCTTCCCGATTGAAATTATTTGGATGTTTTTTGATTTCAATCGCTTCACGCACTACTCTTGAATAAAAGTAGCGATCTGTGGAGAGGACTTGCGTACGATAAAATTCTATCCAATGGTTGGTGCCTGCTTCGAGGAGATGTTTCGCAATGGCCGATTTGCTGGTTTGTCGGTTTTTCACAGCCGCGATATGTTCCTTGACCCTTTCAGCTATGGACCGCTTGGTTTGGCCTATATAAGAACTACCACAGCTGCAATCAATTTTGTAGACACCTGGAGTTTGTAGTGGCAAGACATCCTTCGGTGTTTATCGTGTTAATTCCCGTTTATATATTTATATTTATACGGAGTCCTCTGGAATCCAACTTGCATTTGGCTATAAGACCTTGTTTCTTTCCAAATTTCACGATTTTGGGTCAGCTAAACGTAGCCTATTAGGCTTTGATTCGCTAGTTTAATATTGTATTAGTGTAATCTATACTAATATTATAAAGAGGAAATATTTGTATTTTTTATGTTTGTATAGAATAGGCTTCGAAACTATTCAACCGATTTGAAAAATTCTTTCACCATTAGAATGCTACATTATCCCTGAGTAACATAGGCTATAGCATTTTTTTCCTACGGGAAAATTTAGTACCTATTCCCGCGGAAATATGCTACAAAACTACTGGACCGATGTCAAAAATTCTTTTACCATTAGAAGGCTACATTATTCCTGTTTAATATGGGCTACGTACGCTACAACATTATTTTTCGTACGGGAAAATAAAAATAAAATTCCTACGGGAAAATATAAAACTCCCACGGGGAATCAAAGTAACGTAGACGCAGCCGCTAGCGGTAGGCTATTTTCCTACGGGAAAATATAAAATTCCCACGGGATAACAAAAATAACGCGGGCGAAGCCGCGAGCGGAAAGCTAGTATTTCATAATTTGCGAAAAATTATGCGACAAACTGTCACATCTTTTGTTTGCGTTGACTTACAAATATGATTTCTTCACAACTGAAAGAGCCCGTAGAAATACTCGGGGTTTCTCTTTTAAACAGTTTGATATCTTTTCACGTTCCAGAGAAAAAGGGTCCTGACAGACACAGATAACGATCCTATGAAGGTTCCCGTTTTTCCTTTTGAAGTACGGAGCCCTAATAAATAAACCTATCACAGGAAATACCATCAATACGTAACTTTATTCAAAGGGAACATTTCCTTGCTCTACCAATCCCCATTGGGCTGGCGTGGTTGACTAAGGCCTAAATACCCGAAGTTAGGGCAGCCTCCAGCCCCTAGGGCGGACGTATATGAGCTGTTATGATGATGATTTCCTTGCGTAAGGCATTCACAGGGATAGGTCGAGCCGAATCTTATCTAATCTCACTTGGGGGTCTTCAAGCAAATATCACATTTTTTTTTTGCAAGAAACAATGTAAAATCGTGAGATATTTGAGTTAGAAAGGTATCTTAAATACTAATCTTAATAAAAATAATCCCGCACGTGAGGGTAGGCTCTGGAACTAATTTCCAGCTGCGGTGTTTCCTGATCGCTACGATTTGTCCTATTTCATAGACAACAAATTCTTAAATCGTCCTTGTCCAACTTTAAACGAGGCTTAAAAAGAGCACTTCCCTCCAGCAAGGATGATATTTAAAATAATTGTCTATACGTCCAGCTTAGGTAGGCAGTGGCTGAATCTTGCGTATATTTTATCTTAAGTGAAATGTTATTGTAATTATTAGTACTTCTTGATCTTATAATAATAGTTTATTTGATTTGGGATTCAAAGCATGGTCGTATCGCCATTAAATTGCTTCTAGATCTTATAATAGTTTACTTGATTTGGGATTAAAATTATGGTTGAAGCGCCATCTATCCAGCGTTGGTGACACTGTTCAGATGTGTCCCAGTTCGTTTCTAAAGCACACCTTTCTGGCTCTGCTTACTTTCTGCGAAAGCGCGTATGAGAGTGACACATAACCTTAATTTTAAAGCAGTTTTCTAGATGGCGCTATAAACGGAATCTGGTCTTTATGATTACTGTGCAATATATTTTTTATGGCGAGTATTAGAATCAAAAACCTTAAATTCCAATGACAGCAGAAATCAAAAACCTTAAACTCCAATAAGTTCTGGAGAAAATAAAACAATTAAATCGAAAATTCGATTTCCCCCTACTGAACATTATGGGATTCGTGATCACAACCACAGATAAGGGTAAGTAGGTAAGAAGTATGTAGGTATATGTAGTACATAGTCGTAGGCTGTTTTTGATACCTCTGGCCTAGGTGATAAGGGTGATGGGTGACCCCTCTCCAGATATTTTTTATGTATAGGTATGTACGCGTATTTCTTCTCACTGCCGGAACTTACGTATAGCAAAATATTCACAGGAACTTTATATTTTTCGTAATTAAAACCTAGTAGGCACAAATACTGTTGTAATTATAACAAATTACTCCGAGTCAACTCTATTAGAAGTTAATTTTCGCCGGACTTTTTGTGAGTAATTAACTTATCTCGGCAAAACGTTCCGTTCATTCAATTAAGGGCCGAGTTCAACATTCAGTTCCACTTTAATTCCTTCATTATTCACCCAGTGTTCATTATCATAAACGAAAGTTACAAACTTATTTAGGGAAATAAAAATATATTTATTCTTATTCTGCTCGTGTTACTTTGTCAATGCCTGTACTATTCATTAATATAGGTATACTTTCCATTCTTGTGTTTCTCTCCATTACTTTAAGGGTCCTTTTGCTTCCTAAAAACTTGTAGCAAAAACTGCCTATTACTGCTACTCGCAGCGAATCGCGCTTTTGATGCGATAACACTATTAGCAGTCTTGCAGCGTGAGCACAGAAGATATAATAGTACTCCTGAGTCCTGAGTAAAGATGATTTGAATTTCGAATAGCACCATTTAAAATTATTCGACGTGCCCGAAAGCCCTGATCAGTGTGGCCACCGAAGACCCACCAGTCCGGGCGAAATCTCGACTGTGTTAAAAACCTTTGCCACTTTAACTTTGTAAACCCAGACACTTAACTTTGTCAAGCCCAAACAGACTTTATTCATTGCTAACCACGAATTGTATGCTACAAATTCGCACAGTCCACACAAACCCCCACCGAGGGGTTCGAGTCCATCCCAACACAGGGCGTCCAGGTCTCACTCAACCACGCCGGGCCAGCGCGGGTCGGTCGACCCCACATACAACCCCGAATCTCCTCGCAGAAGCACGCAGGCTCCCTACCGCAGGAGCGTCGGATGCACATACGAAAATCGAAAAGGCGAAGAAAATAAAACACTGTCACATGGCAGGATCGAACCCCGGATCCCCCGACCAGAAGGCCAGCGCCGAGTCCACAGCGCCACCAATGCCCAACACATCAATTCAATTCCACTATAAATTACGAACTTGGCATTTGTTACCTATTATTGTCATAAGATTTACACAAAACATATTGTATCAGTAAGAAAACGCTTAAAATTATTGAAATGGCAGTTCATAAAATCAACAAGTCATCCCCAGCACATTCACAGTTTAACAATGTATATTGTTAAAACTGTGTCACATTTTTAGTAGGATACCTACTATGGTCACAAATATAGTAACATCTGTGACCCCTCCTCCTTCATACCCACATCCATTATGATGCCAATTTATTATGCCTTAGTGTTACCAAATCTTTGGGTACAGAAGGATCAATCCGACCTGCGTCGGGCGGTATACCATGTATATGCCAGAATAGATAACAGTACATACAAAAGTTTCACCCCTTTGATCTCCGAAAAAGTCGACACTTTAAATAACTATCTTTGAGCATCAAGCCGAATCACACCCCAATACCACGCGTTAGCGTATGTTATTCGTACTCTTACAGCCTCACGTCGCTACCAGCTTCGAGCGATAGGCTTGTTGCTGATGGTTAACAATTAAGCGCGCGAAACGCCCCCACTCACTGTAAGTATGCACCGTACTATTATTTATTCTGTGCCAATACCAAGAGCGCGGCAGCACCGCCGCCTTTGCACTCTCAGTGTGCGCGGAACGGTAGGCACCTAGGCCTTACCGTGATCGCTCATAGCTACGCTAAAACCAACTAAAACAGAGACGCAGCTCATGAACTACGTGTTTTTGATTAAGGGGATTAAGTTCCATGACAATGGGAACTTCAAGTATCTTCAGCATTATAATTATTATCAATAAAATATGAAATTTCGCTTTTATCTTTTATTATATGATTATGCAATATAAAGTTATCATTACTACTAATCAACTTATCAATTAACATTTCTGCTGGATCATCATCAGCTTAAAAGTCTACTCAGTTCATTACTTCATATTTAGACCATTAGGTTTACATGAAGCAAAAAAATATTACCAAGTAACATACTCGTACATTAATGGTAACATTGTGAGTGTAACCTTAATCATAGGCAGCAACTACACATAGGCAAATTAACAACAAAATACTAGAAGCAAACATTCAAATCATTTTAAATTCAAACTATAACACTATTTTAATCCATCAAACATGCCTACTTGTAGCATCATTCGTACACTGTGAAAGATGCTATGTTCCGATGGTTATTCTAAATTTGAATTTACAATAAGCATGTATGAAGAAATGATGAATGGTGAAGCCAATTGCTTATTCATACTTTACAAGGCATGTGGATTTGATTTTTTGTGTAAAGCAGTGGTTCCCATCCTTTTCATTTCCAGGGACTGTAAAATGTACCTACAAAAAACCTCAATAAATTTTAAAGAATATTATTGTAAATAACTTAATAGTGTCGTGCCATTCATCTTTTACACTTATGTAAAAGACACTAGTATCCAAATATGTAACAAATCATTTATAAAGCCTTTGAATTCACAAATTCATTTCTTTGCCAATTAATTGTTACAGACTACACAATTCAGACTAAGAAAAGGACTAGCGTTTGACTCTATTGCCAATGCTACGATTAATTACTTACCATTAAAAAATTTGCAAAGTTTGATCTTTTATATACCGGGTAATTCTAATTTATTGTAAATTAACACTTCCTTTCTTCAGTATCTGTCTACAGGCACCTACAGATGAAATTGCTCCATTGCTATAATTCTGCTTTTACAATGCAATTGACCCATATAAACTATAGGTATAGAGATTGTCTTCAGCAATGTAACCGTTTATTTAATAGCCGCCATTCCATGTAGCTGTTTGTTAGAGATCTTGTTCACTTTATTTCATCAGATCAGAAGAAGTGTCTTTAATTTTGGCTTTATTAGTTTAGAATCAAGCATACTTTCTATGGACGTTGTAAAAAACTTTTGCACCAAAGTGGTCTGGTACTTAATTTCATGACAAGCGAGTTACAATTTTACAAACAGAGCTTTTTTACTCCATTCGAAAGTATTTCACTTATGAAGTATTCTTACCAGTTGGTGCCCCATGGGTATCTAAAATATCAGTAGTGTACCTAATTATATTGTTAATATTTTGTATACATTCATATGTACAACTCATCATTTATCTAAAAATATACCATAGAAACCATCAGATATTTAGAGGCAAGCTATGTCCTTAAGCACTAAGAAACAGCAAGAATGGTCAAATTAAATCAAAATCAAATCAGTTTATTAATTCGTTATTACAGGTTACAACGGTTGGCATGTTTTGGTGCTAGCATTATTTCCATGGTGTTACCTACCTGTGAAACTTAACTAATTATGGTAGTTTAAAATAAAAAGCTCAAACTTTATCTTCACAAAAACATATTAACTTGCAAATGTTAAGAAAATTTATACCACCACTAAACAGTGTCCATTTACTTAGCCACTTGGTGATGTTTTAAAATGTAAGTAAAATAATGTAACATGACCACACAAGGTCGAAATATTTTCAAGACTTAATCCGTAAGTGGCACTTAGTATCGAAATAACACAAGGAAGAAGAAATTCTTTGGAATAACTTGTAACATGTAGGTAATACAACAGTTACTTACCTATGTATGAGTGAATTCACTAAATGTCTTGTTGAAATGTCTTGAAAATGGTACTTCATTTCCCCCCTTTTGTTTCAATCATCCCATATCTTTTTTTATCATTGTGGTTTTGAATTTATTTTGTTTTATGTAAAATTTTTCACAAGTATTTCACAAAATAAAGCAGGTTATCACTTACCTACAATTCCTACAAACTAATATGAGTTTATATATCTTAATATACTCATATACTTTATGAAACCGATGCAGCAATTCTTCCATTCCAATAATTATAGTAACCAAATCAATAGAATGTTATTATTGGTCAGCCAATAGTTCCACTAACTTCTAAGCACTATAAATTAATCACCATTGGATTAAATCCACTATGGATAGGTCAATTAACAGTCGCTTCGCATTTTAGTAAAGAACACAAAATGCATAATAATACAATAAGTAAGTAAAACCCACGAATTTAAAAGTTTTTTAATGCTACATGGGCTTTAATTTTTGGACTACGAACAAAACATAGTGTCTTCAAATTTGAGTCAACATTTTGGCTTATAATTGCTCTAGGTCACTAGCAATCGATGGTGAGCTTTCACAATGTGCCCACTTCAGCCGACTCTATTTCCCGTATATAAAACTACTCTTGGACTCTATTTTCATTTGGCAAATAGGTGTCGGTAAAACTCCACAGTTAAACAAATTCCTCTCTTCCCGCTCTTTTTTTTTTAGTAATTGAAATATACGATTAATTTGACCATTATGTCATAGCCTTAGGCCCCACAGAACACATATACCCAAGGTTAGGCCCTCAGATCAAATACTACTAGCGGAGCTTAGGCCACAATTTGATTATTTGTTTTTTCAACACACTTGCTCGTAAAGTGGGTCTAATTTTACCGGTTTTTTTATATACATAAGCAGCTCATAAACACGCGTGTATGATTTGTGTTATTTAATCAAGAAACTCAGTCTTTATTTATTTTTCCTCACAAGCGTGCTGAAAAGCGTCGCACAACACACGCGCGTACACTGGTTACCCACACTGGGCGCTATTACGCCCCGTGAGTTACAACCAACACACCGCACATATATATATTATACTAAAAATTTGTCGATACCACTGACTGGTACGCATAAGCGATTTGATCATTATTAAGCAAAGACCTTTGTGTATTGCGGATGTATACAAACGAAATAAAAAACAATTATTACTACACAAGTTCCCGTTGAAAAGGTGGTAATAAAACTTGTGTAAAGGTTAATAGTGGCGCGTCCTTTTCCTTTGTTTTTTATTATTATTAATTTTTTTTTTCTTTTCACTTCTGGCTTGCACGGTTTGTGCATTAGCCACAGACTACAAAGACATATGCATTAGCTATACTCGTTTTTCTTTGCCAAGGAGCACAGGATTGGCACTGGAGAGATCATATATATGTTCGATCAAATCATAGGTAGAACGTAACTCTGGAGTATGTACCTATTTTGTTAAAATATTTATGTATAAGTGTTTTTTGATGTCTCGTGGGTTACTCAGGGCTTCTCATAATACCAGCGCTTCTGTGGCATACACCACAGAAGCAATAGCTGAGAGCAGGTCCTATTTGACCAGCAAGTCTATAACATCTAATTTAATTTGTTTTAAGCATTGTTTGTATTTCTTTTTTGTTATTTCTTTTCTTGTGCTTTTAAAGATGGTCAAATAAAGTATTATTATTATTATTATTATTATTATAAACATTAATAAAATTTACCGAAATATTAAAACACATCGGCACCAACTTTATCCACAAAAATATTGAAACGCGTTTTAGAACACACAGCATATTTTTTTTAAAACGTAGGAATTCAAAGAACACCTTTGAATAAAAGACACAAGAACGTAATTCCGTAACTGTAATAAAGAAAGACACATTTAACACAAATAAAGGAAGGTAGATACACATAGGAGTAAGGCAGACTGATAATTAATTTTATTTGATTGCTTCGGGTAGCCCGTTTAATATCCGAACCATAGTAATCAATGATTACTGGACTCATTTCAAAATTTGCATATTCAGATAACAAGTAGGTAAGCTATAAAGAACCTCGTAAGTAAACGTTAACTTAACGAAATAATTCTTGTAATATTACTCCAACCTCACAAATAACACGTGGGCGAATGTTACTCCAATCACCGGGAAAATAATAATCCAACATAACCTGTCGGGATTCTCGTAATTCAAGCCTTTTTATACTCGAATCATCCCAGCACCTCCACCATTTTATGTCGTGGCGATTTATACGTATCGTAATGCATACAATAGGTTACACGACATAAGAACAAAACGGATTAATAACCTTAAGGAGTAACATAGGTTGTTCACGAAGTATCGTCTTATCTATACGTATTGAGAGCCATACTCGATGGAGCGGGTCATACGGCCCGCTTTACTCTCTGCACGGAAGCCGAGAAATTCTCAGTAACGACAGGAAACCTAGACGCATCTAGGAGGCATTACACCTGTCCCTTCCGTTAGGGGACCGCGAGAGCTGCCTTCAACAACACAACCCTTCATCAACACAACCACGGGGGCTCACCCCCTCACAGACCTCCAACCTCCCCTATAGTCTGCCCATGCCTCGCAACATCATTGACACTCCTGATCTCTCACACAACTAGGCGGTTTCATCGCCTGCATCACCAGATGCCTCATGTGGTCCAGACCACGTGCCCTTGACGCATCTCGTACGCCCCCAGGATGCCCTTGACGCAACAGTGTACGCCCCCAGGCTCCCTTGACGCAACTCGTACGCCCCCAGGCTGCCCTTGACGCAACAGTGTACGCCCCCAGGCTCCCTTGACGCAACAGTGTACGCCCCCAGGAAACGAGATCAGGAGAGGCCGAGCTCTCCGGCCACTGTTGGACACACAGAACATAGAAACCTCTTCCAGTGTTCTGTGGTTGAACATATCAGATGGACCATACTTCATGAACTTGCACAATTCTTAACTAAGCCATCAGGCACTTACCATAATATATCCTTATATTATTCATAACCCCGCCACTTGGCCAGTTCACACTCTCACCTGCTGCACCTTTCTTCGCTCCCAGGTCTCGCCTTTCTCACCTGATCACTATGATGTTCAGAACCGAAGTGAACAAGTCACAAGAGAAAGCCACATGTCTGCCTTATAGGCAAAGCAGAATAGCATTCTTAAAATACCGACACAGTACAATACCATTATTACCACTGAGTCGACACAACGCTATTTATACTGACAAAGGAATTGGGAATGCTGCTGGTAGTATCGGTAACATTAATAATTCACATAATTAGATTCATAATTTATTTATTACCCATAACAATATTAGAAACATAATCATTGTATCAATTTATTCATTTCGTTTCTTACCGGAAGTAGTCAGAGTATTCGCGGAACTCCGCGACACACGCCTTCCGAAGCACGGAGGAGCTTGACATGTTTTGTATTTTGGTAACCCATCATATGACTGACCACGACCAACGTTGCTTAACCTTAAGGCAAAGTAGAGGTTGGCTAGGAGGCAGGCTTAGCGGTCAAAATGCTTCGATAGATAGTGGCCACACTGGCAGCGCGCGCCTGGTGATCTAAAGCGTATTTATAGACATATATTTTGTTATAGTAAAATGTCTCTCTTTTAATTTTTTCTATAAAATTGCTTCTTAATTTCGAAGTAATCGAACATGTTGAGTAAGTGATATTAATATGTCGACGTCTACTAAATGAGAATTTGAAATTTTATACAAAAAAAGTAAAACAATAATAACATCACTGTAAAACAATTGTAAAATAACGGTTACTTCTTGTCACGATTTCTTAACACACATAAATTGTTTACGTAACGTGTGGAAAGGAGTTCACAATGACTCGTTTTTATAAACAGAGGGCTATTATCAATCAGTTTCCCCACGATGCATCCTAGTAATCTAAGCAAATAACCGACGCGTCCGTTCGCCTAGCTAACCTAACCGCTAAGCCGCTATCCAGGCGCCGAAGCGACCAACTAACCTCTTGCCGCTAAGCGTGCCACCGTTATTATTCTAAGCGTGCCACCTCCGGTGTGGCCTTTGCCTGACAATCGTTCGCTGAGTGCACACGCCGATGCGCCACCAAGCTTCTCTCAACTCTGTAGTACCTAATGTGATAATAGCGACCAATATTAAACCACATCGATGTGTTTATGCGTAGGTACAGTCAGACAGAATATGAGTGGAGCACGCGAAGCTATATCGTAAGGGAAATTGAAAACCATCGAATAACATTAAGGATTTGACTGTGCGCCGTAAATATATCCAAGCGGTGCGGAATGGTCGCACTAAATAAAATGTTTTGGCACAAAACGGATATGCGATGAGATTTATTTATTTTTATTAATACACGCCTCGCCCTTTGGGCTGGCGATACGAAAGGGCGCTAGATTGGATACGATATTGATGCCTCAATCTGTACTGATTTTTATGTTTTTCGGCGAACTGAATTAATTTTGCCGCTGCCAAGCGATATTTGTGTTTAATACAAGGGATTATAGGCTGTAATCTATTGTTAGGGTGTTTTTAGGGTTCCGTACCTCAAAAGGAAAAAACGAAATTCTTATTGCGGATCATTTCGTTGTCCATCTTGTCCATCAAGACCAATTTTCTCGGGAACGCGTAGAGATATTAAACTGAAAGGACAACAGTCACTTTGTATGGAGCTCTGGTCTGGTACCAATGTCAAAGTAATTGTACAACTATTAAATGTATATCATTTTATAGCTTATTACAATAGAAAAAAGTGGCGTTAATTTAACTTCATTAACAAGTGGGGTTCATTTATAAATAGGCGCTTTATACAAAGTACTTTAGAGGTTATTTTATCGAACAGCTGTGGCAGTATTATATTTATTTAGAGACTATAAGCTTGATATTTATGGTGGATAACACAACGCAATCACAATAACACACAACCAAACTAACGACAACGCAGCCAACAACCAGAGAGAAGATAATCACTACGTTTTCAACAACAACAAAAAAATCACAAGCAGATTTTTTGACATAATATTTTTTTAATCACTCCAGAATAGATCGACAAAGGAATCTACTGTTCAAACAGCCATTATTTTAGAAATTAAAAACTCATATTTCATGCTTTTTATCATGGCTTAGAATATTTTTAGGATCTAGGAAAGGCTTAGAAATGACGTGGATGTCAGTTTTTGTTTTAGTGGTCATCATAATACACGAGTTTTTGAAAATTAAATATATGTTTCGTTTTACGCAACGTCCAAAGAGTTTCTTTTCACAAAAAACATAAATGGATATTAAAAATGTTTCCTGCTGTTTCCGACTACATGGCATATATCAAAATTATCCTTGAAAAACAGCAAATATAATGGTATTATGTAGCTGTACAACTCTGGTACCATTTTGGTTGGTCTCCTTTATCTACTAATATTATTAAGTTGAAGAGTTTTTTTGTTTGTTTGTTTGGTTGAACGCGCTAATCTCTGGAACTACTGGTCGGCATTGAAAAAGTATTTTTGTGCTAGTTAGTCCATTTATCGAGGAAGGCTTTAGGCTATGTTATATCACGCTAGGAGCAATAGAAGAGGAGAATCAATGAAAAATGTTGATAAAACGGGAACAATATAGCAGATATCACTAAGAACGCGCTGAAGTCTTTTATAAGGTGAAACGTAGTTCGCGGGCATAACTAGTATTAAATACTAGCTGTTTCTACTAGGGGTTTCGACATATATTTTTTTTCCCAACATTTTTCATTGATGCTCAGCTCCTATTAGTCGTAGCGCGATGTTGTATAGCCTATTACCTTCCTCGATAAATGGACTATCCAACACAAGAAGAATTGTTCAATTTGAATCAATAGTTTCTGAGATGAGCGCGTTCAAACAAAAACAAACAAACAATCGAACAAACTCTTCAGCTTTATAATATTAGTATTAGTAATATTGTTAATATAGATAGGTGCTTAGATCTATAGTCTCTTTCAGCTGTGAAAAAATCATACTTGTAAGTCCACACAATCAAGATATATATATATTTTTAATTTTATTTACCAATATACAGTAAAAACTAACAGATTAATAATACAGCATTAAAAAACCACTAAGGTTTGTAGTAAATATGACCGTTTATGTCGCATATTTTCGCAAATTTTGCGTTCCCAACAAGGGAATCAAAACCTTTAAGTCCTTGTTAATGTAGAATCATGAAATTTGGCGAAAAGGTCGTGTAGCACATGTTAAGACAAAATATAAACTCTAAATACGTACATAGTTAGGAACTTAAATTCTTAAAAAACTTTGTACGGATCCTTTCGTGCGCAATCCATCTCTTTTTTGCTATAAATAGGGTTACATTTCACAATTTTGCGGGTGTTATTACGAGTCGATGATCTTTATACCTATTTAGCTATTTATTTATAGCATGCAAACATTTCAGCAATTTATTTAACAAATTGTACACATTACTGTATGTTTAATCTAGTATCAATACAATTATTTAGTTACAATGTCATACAAGTAGGTAACAATTTATTGAATTAAAATTATATTAAAAACAAAATTAACCTTATATCCAAAAAATTCTTCAACAGCATAAAAGCTCCGTTCGATTAGCCAGTTCCTCAAAACAATTTTAAATCTAATGAATGGTAACACTTTTATTTCTTCAGGTATTTTATGGAATATTTTAATAGCCATCGCATAACCGTTTTTATTTAAACGTGCCGTTTTTGGATTTGTTGTTAGAATGTACCTATACTGTCTCTAATTTTTATCTTTTGATGGTTGCCTGGAAGAGATTGCTTACTAGCAATAAGGCCGCCAGTTGTACCTTCTCGTGTATGTCTGTGTTCCCGACTACTTATGTTGTAATGTGTAAGCAATAAAGTATATTATTATTATTATTATAAGCCTGTCTAGATTTTTTAAATTTTTTGTTGTATTATCTTTTGCTTCCTGATAGATATGGCTGTTCAGTTTCACAAATTTGACTACTTCAAGAACATACAAGTAAGGAAGAGTTAATATGTTCAGTGATTTAATTGAGTATTGATTCAATACAAACAAAATAGGATGTGATGGCCGGTTTTGTGTTGACTATTTTTGTAAGTCTATATAAAGCTTACATACAATAAATTTTTATTTTGATCTTTCCAGTTAACAGACCCAGAAATTTTACTTTAGTACTAGTCCATTTAAGCTGCAGCCCGATAATGTCAATATCAGGTAGAGGATTTTTTAAATTATAAAAATTAATTTTACTTACTAATTTGTTTTTTTTTAATAATTATTTTCAAATTATTATAACTAAGGAAATTGATTATATTTATTTATTTATTAAATCTTTATCGTACATAAAACAAAAGATGTACAAAAGGCGGACTTAATGCCTGAGGCATTCTCTACCAGTCAACCAGTAAAAATGTGGGAGAAATTGTAGACGGTGTACGAATTAAAGTCGAAAACGACATAAGTAGGTATATTTAAATTAGGATGAAATAAGTAAACATAGATATAATAGAATATAAATATTAAAAAATATATAAAACTACATATATGATATATAATAAATATATATAAATAATGCTAATATTATGACGAAATACTGTCAAATAAAACTAAACAGATTCCAAAAAGAGTCTTCGTATCTGACGTTTGAATGAAGCCTTACTACAGGCTGATTTATAGTTAGGGGGTAAGCTATTCCACAAGCGTATAGCTGAAAGTGTGAAAGAATGTCTAATATAATAATATAGAATGTCTAAGAATGTTTATGTCGAAATATTAATAATGTCATTCAAATTCAGTTTCATGTCATAAAACAGCACAACATATTATATTGCAACAACGTTGCAACAACATACTGACAGCTACCAAGGTAGCCAACCTTAACGATATTCCGTTTAAGCACGAAGTTGTGTCAAAACTGATATACCACTTTCATGGTCGATCGTACCTGCCGATGGCAAGTTGAGAAGTGTATGTGAGACTTTCTTCGCAGAGGGAATGGGTGGTACATAACCTCTAAACACGAAACCAATCTCGACTCCCATCTAATCCAATGTCGGGGCGATCCAGGGACTTAACGCCTACAGGGGATTACCCTTTTTTTTAAAGGGGGGGAATTTTGTTACGTATTCAACAAGGGGTCGGCTGACAAGGCCGCCCCAAGGATATGCCTTTGGACTCGGGTATAAGCCCCATACCTGGCTAAAAATCCTCCAGATACTTCTACCTCCATTAGCAACCGGGATCGGCGTTAGCCATTCCCCGATTGCGACAGGGGATTACCCTGGACATAGAGGTAGCCAACAGATGGTTGCCTATCTAATTCACCTGGTCAATATATACCTAAACATTTCTTAAGATATTATGGCCAAGTGCAAAGGTAGGAAATAAAACTTAATGACTGAAAACTTTGTAAATATACCAACAAAAGTTACATTTGAAACAGAGGCCATAAATAACTGAAATTCCGGCCTGGCCCTTGTGATTACGAGGGGCGTGAAAAAAATCAAATAATTTCACATCTGCTACAGGGTGTTGCCGTTAAATGAATAAGGTAATTTAGGAAGGGACGACTCCAAAGATTTACATATGAACCCCTAGAAGCTCTACACTATATTTCAATTGTTCACGTTGAAATATGTTTCTTTTTATAATCAAATCAATTTATTCACAATAAACATGGTAAGTATTTTATAAAATGGGGTTTGTGCAAAATCATAAAATCAAATTATTTATTATTACGCTACGTATATATTCCAAGAGGAGAAGAAAGTCTGGAATACCAGAGGCCCAATTCAGCTAATAAGCTACAGCCAAATCGAAACTCAACCGTTGCGATCGACCAATCAGAATGCCACATTATCCCGTCATCGAGCAGTTGAAAGGCAATATAAGCGCTCCGATTGGTCGACCGCAACGGTTCAGTTTCGATTCGGCTGTAGCTTATTAGCTGAATTGGGCCTCTGGTCATTAATATCGAAGGCAAACGAAAACGGGGCCGATCGCCAACTCAATGGTCTGATGAAGTGAAGAGTCTCTTCTTTAAATAAATTTCACCAAGTGACCAGAGCGACAGTGGACCGTAATCGGTAGAGGAAGATAGTTACGTCAATGGTTGCATCCTTCGGGTTATCTGACCACGATCCTCAGTAATGAGGGAGCGACGAGAAATAGAGAGAGAGAGAGAGAAAGAGAAACGAATATATTGCGTAATTCAAGTTAATATATTTAAGCGAGCTCGGCGAACTCGGTTACGCATTGATGTATATGCTCGGCCAACGATTGCTTACTTTAGGCAACGAAGGCCATGATCAGGCCAATGATGCGTGAGCGTGACCGAAAATATGAAACATCTCGAGCTGCGTTCTTCGGAAGGCACCTTACACAAAGCGGTGCTTACCCGTGGGACTTAGCGTTGGTACTACTGGTTGTACCACGGGTAATTTTTTTTGCCCGTGGTACAGTAAGCTCCTTATCAAGCTATACTGTTTGACCTTTGAACCGTTCTTATGCCGCTCGTCATAATGGCGGTTTTCGTAGTTTAAATGTATAGCTTGAATGGGAGCTTACTGTACTACTACTCACGTATCCGGTAGTGCTACTGGTGATTAATTTTGCCCGTGGTATACTACTTATTATTTTTGACATTAAAAGAACACCATGTGGGTAACTATCAGTTATAATATTTTTTTGATGTTAAAGAAATTAAGCTTTAATAAAACTATTTTTAAAGCAACTTCAACGAAACTTTTCATTTGCAAGTAATAGTATAATTTATTTTTTTTACCGACTTCACAAAAAGGGGGGACTTCACCATTTCAATTGTTTTTTTTACGTTTACTACCTCATAAGTTTTTTGTTTGAGAGCGTATGCTTCCCGATTAATTCATTGTCACCAAAGTCGGAATCTGGTGATGGAATCCCGGGAAAATCAAGGGAATTCCGTATTTATATTTGTTACCTCATAACATTGTTTATTATACAAGCCAAATTGGATTTTTTGTAGTTTGAGATAAAACCAATCGGGAAGCATTGTCACAAAAATCTGAATCTGATGATGGGATTCCAGGAAAATCGAGGAAACCCTTAAATTAAATAGGCCCGTCCAACGTGTTTCATGTTTTTTCTGAAGCTTTTTAGGTATTTGCGTCTGGTAGTCATGAGCCGAGCTGATGATGAAAGGATCTTTGTTGAATACAATAGGCACGCACCCTCAGTTGTATTCTTTCAAGTTACTTCGTTAAGCTGGTATTTAATTCACTTATATATTTAAAAAAAAATATTTAACAAAAATAAAAACTTCAACAACACAAAATATCTAAAATAATGTAAGAATACCACCAACATCGCATTTTTTAGTTTGAAGTCGGTGCAAAATCTTAACTCGTGACCATAGACAACCAAAATAACTTAAAAAAACACATGAAACACGTTGGACGTGCCTATAAAATTTAAGGGTTCTCTGGGATCTCATAGACAGATTCTGACTTTGGTGACAATGGGATCAATCGGGAAGAGGGCATATTTCCCGATTGGTCCTATCTCAAACAATTAAATCCGAATCGGTTAATATAATAAACAGAGTTACGAGGTGACAAACATAAATGAAGATTTCCCTTGATTTTTTTGGGATCTCATGACCAGATCCCGACTTGAGTGACAATGAGGCTAATCGGGAAATATACCCTCAAACAAAAAAGAATCTTCCAAATCAGTTTATAAGTGACAGAGTTATGAGATAGCAAACGTAAACAAAAACAATCGTCCCCCTTTTTGTGAAGTCGGTAAAAAATCAAATTACACTATAACTCGCAGTTGCAAAAGTTTCATTGAAGTTGCTTTTAAAATAGTTTTATTAAAGCTTAATTTCTTTAAAATTTAAAAAAATATTGTAACTGATCGTAACCCACATGGTGTTCTTTTAATGTCAAAAAATAATAAGTAGTACCACGGGTAAAATTAATCACCCGTAGTACTACCGAACACGTGAGTAGTACCACGGGCAAAAAAAATTACCCGTGGTACTACCAGTAGTACCAACGATAGTACCACGGGTGAGCACTGACACAAAGTGTCATGCGCCTGATTTCGTCCCGGTCGTGTCGGCTTACCATCCCAAGGGACTATGCAAGACACTTGATCACTAGTATATCTCCTACACAGATGCGTCTCTGTTGAGATTGGCCGCCATGTCCGAATATTGGTTAGGTTAATGTCCTCACATTATATCCCTTCAGCCATATTGATAAAGCTCAAGCTTATAAGCAATAATAACAGCAACCATAGAAATGCTGCCTTCAAAGCCACAAAGCGAGCTACGAGAATGATAATTAGCCTGAAGACTGAATGGAATGCACTTTGCCCTCGGTCCAAACTGCAGCAAGGGAAATTCCGAAGCAACAGAATGAACTTTGTTGTATGTTTTCCCGAACTAAATACCTGCACACACTGTATTTCTATAGGCTGATATAGTGTGTTCGGACTCTGCAGATGTGATTTACCACAGCTGGAATATGGGTGACTAGGAACTAGTAGGGACCAAAGGCATCCTTATCTGGCCTTCCCTGCGAGCATGGACTTGTCGATCGACATAATATATCGCGAGCATGGACTTGTCGATCGACATAATATATCGATCGACAAAAGCATCTGTCCTTTTCACTCCTTAGGAATATCTGTCAAATTTTACGATTTTTGTCGAGTATGTCGATCTTAGCTGTCAAATTTTGTTCATCGAGAGTTCCATGCTCGCAGGGCTTGTTTGACCTTCTGCCGTTTCCCGCCAATCCGCTCTCGACAAGCGTGCTAGAAGATGATCAAACCTTGAAAATACCAGATGAAATGTTAGTATTCTCAAGTTATTTTTGTCTTTTTATGTTTCGAAGTCGATTTTTATTTTTTGTTTAATATTTTTATTTGATTATTTTTGGTGAATTCAATACCAGCTTATCGAAGTAACATGAAAGAATACAACTGAGAGTTATTACTTGCCTATTGTATTTTAAAAAATAACCTCTAACTCCTAATCGCAAAGATATCCTTCCATCATCAAATACCAGATGCAAATACATGAATGGCTTCAGAAAATAATCATGAATGAAACACGTTGGACGTGCCTATAAAATTTAAGGGTAACCCTCGATTTTCCTAGGATCTTATCACCAGATCCTGACTTTGACGACAATGAGACCAATCGGGAAGTACATCCTCTTAAACAAAAAAAAGAATTTTCCAAAACGGTTAATAAATGACAGAGTTATGAGGTAACAAACATAAAAAAGAACAAGCAAGCGAATTGATAACCTCCTCCTTTTTGTGAAGTGGGTTAAATAAAATATCATTGTTGATATTAATAACTCATTGCTATTTCCGTAACGGCTCTCTATTTCTAAGCATAAAAATTATTGTCATAAAATCATATTCCATAATTTCGATTGAAATAATCGTCAAGACGCATAATAATCAGGAAGCAGAATGGTAATAAGCATAATATTGTGTGGCAGAAAATCATTTGTCATAAGTATTAAAACCCATAAACTCGAAACACAGAACAACTTGACGCATAGTTTTTCAAAGCATAAATAATGTTTAGCATATTAATCACAACGAACAATACGATTACGCAGAATTTCTCTAGGCATAAACTTGCGCGCAAGCATGCAGCAATGTATCATGCAGTATGCATGCAAGCATGTATACAACATGCCAGCAAGCATGCAACGTGCAAGCAAACATGCAACATGCAGGCAAGTATGCACAATGCAAGCAAGCATGTACCACGCAAGCAAGCATGCACATGCATGGTTTCTGTCACGGCTCCGACGCTGCGGGGCTCCGGCGGTCCCACGCGAGCTTATCGTCGCAGATTGGTTTTCGCTCACCACCGCAGCTTCGGATTGCTGGCCGGCTTCGCCGGCCATCCTCAGCCGCGGCGGCAAGCGTTAAAACCACCTGCTCCTCAGCTCGCGGGCCGCCTCGCCCCTCCGCGCCTACGCAGGTTTGAATAACACTCTAGGGGTAGGACAAACAAGACTACGTGGAGTCGGTTTTGCAGCGATTCGTTTCTGTCACTAGTAGCATGAATGAATTACTTTTTCAAATAAAAAAATCAATATATACACTATGCAAAAATTATATCAAATAAAAATATAGAAGATTCGAGTATCATATTTGAATAAAATAATATATGTTATTATAAAAAGTTAAGTAAAACAGAGTAAACATTATATCCTTTAAAATAACATCATTTCTAATTATAAATAAATGCCCCAAAATATTAGAGATATCATTAATTATGACACTTAAAATTATGGCAAAACCATGAAGCAAATACAAAGAGGAGATGTTATAAGCATCTAGGTCCAGCTCCTATCACCAGAGTCCTGACGTCACGCATTTTTAGTTTTAGCTACTTAACGCCAGAGGCGCTGACATCAGTCGATCTTTTTATCTGTCGGATTAGTACGTCGTACGCTCTTCTTTTATTTTAGTTTTAAATTACCTAAATACAAAATGAAATGTTGTATTCTATCGTGCAAAAGTTACACAGACGACAGAAACAAAGTGAACGAAAAAAAAATCTCTTTCCATTTGTAAGTACATTAAACAAGCATTATTAATTTATTACTTGACGTATTGCTTCTAGAATGTTCGACGCCACATGGACGCTTCTGTCAATGTCCCGATAAAGCACAAAAGTCCCTCTAGTGACGAGTAAAAATACTAACGAAAACGTAGGATGTATTAAGGGCGAAAACAAAACACGTGAATGAATATAAGCAGTTTTAACGATTTTTATTTTTAGATTATATTGACACAGCACCTAATAAATTATCTTTCTCCTACGAATGTATCTTTTAACATAATTATCTTTCTCCTACGAATTTATCTTTTACTGCCACCTAGTAATGTATAGCGGAACTTTTATGTTAACGTCAATAATGCTGGCATTTTAGTAATTCTACTCGCTACAAGGTGACAGTGGCGTCGCGCACCCTCCCCCCGCACCCCGATTTCCGGCTTCACTTGATTTCATACAGAAAACGCGATAGGGCACCTCCTCTTTGTATTTGCTTCATGGGCAAAACATTTTAGGACTACCAATATTATGTCATAAGAAATAAGGGATTTAATTAATTATGCTTCATAAAATTATGCCTTTGGATAATTGTGCCTTATACAAAGTATGCAATGAAATAATTATGTGACGTTAATATTATGCTTTTCGATTATTATGCTTAGTGATTTATGCCAAGCGTCTTTATGACAAACAACATTATGCCTAATGAAAGGTCCCCTTCCGTAACACTCGTAAGCTTTGTATATTAAGGAAGACGAGTGAACTTCACTGCTTTAACATTTGCCTGGAATCACTGCCTTTTTTACCTCTTATGCCGAAACCAGGACCGAGTTTTTGTCTAATTCACTAGTCGAAAGAAAATAAAAAAAAAGATTCCCGAGAATATATTATGCTCCTCAGTTCCAGACATTCGGTGGTGCCCACCCATGTGCTAAGAAAACAATCCGCTGCCAAACTTGCTCTTGAAATGCTAACCCATCGATCCAGGTTTGTCTTTGACTCGTTAACCTTTCCGCCACTCGTTTGTGGAATAAATTGATTCCTAGATTGAGATTGGCTCGTAGTGTGGCATCATCATCATCTAGTACGAGACATTTTCTGGAATCTGTATAAATAGGCATGACAACGTGATATGTATATTATTACTAGCTGTGCCCGCGAACTACGTTTCACCATAATATTTCCATAAAATAATCTGGAGAGGGCTGCCCTTATCAGCTAGCGGTAACTAAAATAGCCTACGACATATTCTCAGACTATACACCAAAATTTTCATTAAAATTGGTCAAACCGGTTCGGAGGAGTTCGATAAAAAAAACACTGTGACACGACACGAGATTTTTATATATTAGTTAAGTTATATAATATAATCTATAACGTCATTGAAAATTCAAAATTGTTAAATTAATTTTGAACTCCAGCATACAAATAGTTGGGTCTGTGAAGAAAAAATGCTTGAGGGATTAGAAAATTGTTCATCCTCTACACCTTTCAAAGGTTGCTCTGTGACTGGAGGATATCTCTGTACGGGATAATTCCGCCTTTTGTATTTTTTTTATTACGTCTTTACGTATTTTTTTTATAAGTTGGCAAGCAAGCAAACTGCCTACCTGATGGTAAGTGGTAACAGTCACCTATAATACATGTGGCTCTTGTGAGATTCACAGTAAAATTGTAACCCCGTACGTGTACGTTGCCAACTTGTGACATCAGATGTAAAGTCATGGTACACAGTAATTTCAATACTATATCTATCATATGCCTTTAAACCGGAACACAGCAATGCAAGCACTGCTGCTTTGCGGCAGAAATAGGTAAGACGGAGGTACCCATGCACACGACCCTGGTACAGAGTCTCCCTCCGGTATTTATATACATATCCATTTATGCGAATACTTATTAATATATTTGCGTAGTTAGTATTTATTTTATAATTATTTTGTACGTTTCACTTGTTAAGTTGTAAAAAGAGCTGTTTACCTTTATTTTTTTTTCGATTTGTACACCGTCAACAATTATTTACATTTTACGGGTTGACTGGTAGATAATGCCTTTTGTGTACTCATGATTGCATGCTCTACGAAAAAGTTTATTAAAGAAAAAACCAGAAAAATCTTATCCAGAATCTCTTTATCTGCGCAGTTTAGAGGCCGGATCGGTTTATTGAACCGACATCTGGTGCCGTTAGCATAGGTAATATTCTTTGTCGATCGACACTTATACAAAAATGAACCCTCCAATGATAATAAAGTGAATGACCGTTGATCTCCTTTTGTTTTAGGTATCTCCACTGATATCCAGGAAGATTACCTATATAATATTTTTAAGGCTAATTGCCGATAGCCAGTAAGATACTCCGGTCGTATGTGTGGGTCTATCTTACCTATTACTGCCCTCAGGCATCGGCGCTTGCATCACTGTGCTGCGGTTGGAAGGTTATTATGGGGTCTCGCGCACTAGGCGGACACGACTACGACCAGTAGCATTGGTTATATTAATATTATAACACTCGATGTGCTTCGATGTGTCTGTTGGAAAAATGTACGAATGCTGTGTTAATAATAGGTTACTTGGACCCATAACACAAAAATACACTATCACTTACATGGCCACAAACAGAGGTTCTGCCTGAAAACCAGCGCTATTGCGGCTCCGTCGTCAATAGCATTAGCTGAGGCATGGACCTTTTTGGCCTCGAACAGCCGTCATTTTATTATTTTGTAATCTAGTAATGTTTTTTGTGTGTTATATAATAATAATAATTTATTTATTTATCTCATCAACAGGATATGATAACTAACACTTTAGATTTAAGGACAAACCAGGTATCCTGATGTGTGAGAGAATGGTGCCTATGATAGACTGAAACAGCCTGTGTTACAGGTCACCAGGCCCTCCCTCAAGCGGAAAGATTACAAATGATGTATGTCTAAATAATGTTACAGTATAACGTATCCATTGAGAGAATTTTACATAGTAAGTAATTTTTAATAGATTTATCAGTAAGTACATAAAATTGGAAAAAGAATACAAAACTAACAAGAATATAAAAAATAACACTATATTTAACCGAAGATTACACTTATACTTTATTCGTTCATTATTGTGTGAAGATGTGTATCTGATCGAATGGAATACACGCGCAAGCGCATGTGTGTGTGTTTATGTGAGTGTGAGCATGTTTTGTACTGAAGGTTGTGCAACTTTTGAACGAACTTGAGAACATGTGTGTGTAGGTATAAGTAGGTGTGTTTTTGTATGGTGTAAAAATGACAATAAGGTTATCAGCTGAACATTGATAAAGGTTAATCTGTTTCCAAGATGACACTGGGGTAGTCACTTTGATGCCTTTACTATATTTCAGCAATGGTTTTATTATTTATATGTAGTAAATAATATAATTTTAAAGGTAAAGGAAAATCTTAACTGGTTATTTGAGTAGAAGAATAATAATTATTAGTATAATATTATCATAATTGGATTTGGTATAATTGTTGTATTAAAATATTATATATATATATTGTAACACCGTTTTCTCTTAAAATTTCATAAAACACTAATTTTGCAAAAACACTTTGGTTTCACTGTAGTTTTAACACAAATTTCACAACTAAAATCACAATTACAATAACTTTGTTAATTAATTTCACAATATCAATGTCAAGTGTCAACGTCAACGTCGTTTCACGTCACGTCAGTGACATTTGCAATTATCTTTGGTCATTATTCACTTTTTGCATAAACAAAATAAATCTCGCGTTTATCCTGGCCTTATTTACAAAGATAGTTTTTTTTCGCCCAAAATCCCGTGCTTCCATTTAGGTGGGTTGATTTTCTCAAAATTCGGAATTTGACATTTAGACCGTTTGTTTTGATCATTTCTATAGACATATTTTAATAAAATACACTTAAACTTATAGATCATATAATTATAGTTTCGTCGAATAGAATTTGGAAAGCATTCACAATTTGTTTATGATTAATTTTTCATTACGTTTTGTTTTACAACCAACGCAACCAAACTTATAACTTTAGCTGGAAATACTTATTGCATATTGTAGAATCTCGAAAGATCCGTATGTTGACTTGACACATCTTGAAGCAAGTTAAGAGTCTTACGAGTGTCATGAAATGAATTTGGTTTTAGGAGAGGTTCCGTCGCCAATACGGCGCTTAACATTCAGCAAACGGACCTCGGCTCCGTCGCTTCCACATAAACGCAAATCTGCGCGCAAGTGGAGCGTTGGTTTAGTCTATCGTCTAGGTTATGATTAGTCTGTGAGACATCGATGGAAGTAATTTGTTATTGATTTGAAGATCATAAAGTTTTTATATATTTAGTTCTGCGAAGAAAATCCATGGGTATTTCTCTCGCTTTCCGTGTGAATTTAATTTGAAAAGTACATTAAGACTTCATAAGTCAAGTCAGTTATTTTTGTTTTCAGCTTGAAGAGTAAAAGCTCAATCATATTTTTAATCGCCGGCGCGCGATTCATTAAATTAATAGAAAGAAATAAATTTTATCAATAGATAATACTCCGCCCACACTAAGGTATCTAATTAGCTTATTATATTTCATGATTTAAAACAGATTTTGTTAATTTTATTTTTATTTGTGGGTAAATTGATTATTAAATCAAACATATTACATTCCCAAAATTCGCCTTTTTCATCCCCTATTTCATTAAAAAACCTTGATAGTAAACGGCATCTTAGGGGGATTAAGGCATATATTGAGTAACACTTGCGAATTTCATGTTAAATTCTAAATTTTCACAATATTAAGTTTCACATCCTTCTTTGGCAAATAACTCACAAATTAAGCTGTTTTCTTTTTATTAATAGCAGTAATTATACACAAAATAGGTGCTCTCCCCTCCATATGTCTTTTTTATTAACTAACCAATAAGAAACTTTGACAATTCATTGAAAATTATGTTTGGAATTAACTTGCAATGTCTATTACCTGAAATTCAGATGTATTGACTGGGATTCCTTCAGAACTCAGTGTTAGACCCACTGACCTCAAGATCATAGGCATATTTAATTATATTTTTAACCTAACACTGTGCTATGAATCTCCAGGGCAGTTCCCGGAGGCCGTAGGGCTCCGCTGCTTGACTTTAGAGCCAGATGAACTAACCTATTATCAAGGAGGAATTCTGTGGAGCTAAATATATTAATATAAAACAGGAATATTATATCTCTGACCCGTGATTGCAAGACTTAGCATAGAAGGTATGATCCACTAACAACCGCTCCGGGGAAGGCTACTAATTTAAAAAAAAAAAGGAAACCTATAACTATTTGTTCGTGTATTTTATTGCCCCTCATTTTGTAGTTTTGTACCCAATTTGTACCTGATTTTTACCTGCCGAGATTGATCAAACAAACCTGAACCATCCTGCCCTTGGCTTGTATTAATTAAACATTAAGTTAAGTGCTTTGCATTGAGGGATTTTGTTAACTTCAGTAACATTATGCATAAGTGAATTATAGTTATGTACCTACAACAATAAAACTTTTCATTTTGTATCGGACTAAAGGAATAAGTTTGTTTTTTTTCTTTCAACTTTAAGATTTCCCTATATTTCTACAATTTAGCAAGAAAAAGCACTACAATATATACACACATATTGTGTGTTTTTTATTATTATTTAAACAGGTAAGGTTTGGCTTATGTTATCATTTAATTACGGTTAAGAGACTTTCTGTTGATTGATAGTCTAGATTTTTTAAATATCTGACTACAACGGTTTTACAACTGGCTTTCGGAAGAGAGTATATATTTAATATAGTATTAAGCTTATTATACAAGAAACCACCTAAAAAGCAAAATAAATTATGTGATGAAGCAGTTCTTAGGGGCAACATTGAACAAACAGATCCCCTTCTACGCTTGTCTCTCAACAGGCTCCGATCATAGAACATCATAGAGTGCTTGGTTAAAATTGTTTGTAAAATGTATGTTTGCCTGACAGTAAGCACCTCCCATTCTTTATAAAGGTCAACAGTTGGGTATCGGAAAGGAAGACTAGCCGCTACCTTAAGTATTGCGCGTTGAGCTCTCTCAACCTCTAGAACGGTTGTTTTTGGTATACCACCCCAAGTGGAGATACAGTATTCCAGTAGAGGCTGGCAAAGGGCATAATATACCATTCTTATCGTGCGTCGATCCGATAATTGCCTGAGGGCCTTAAAAATAAAAATAAGTTTGCGCATTCTGGGCACTAGGGCCTGGACATGGTGTTTAAAAGATAATGTTTGGTCGACGATTACTCCTAGATATTTAATATGCGAGGTTCTATCAAGTACGGAACAGTTGCATGCTGTACGGTTAGAGGCACATTCATGGGCAATTATTTTCAGATGGTCAGGGGGAAGCTGCGATGTCTGCAGCGCAAACGCCAGGTATTTGGTCTTAGCTACATTTAGAGTTAACATGTTACATTTTAACCATGTAATAATGCGGTCAAGACCGATCTGGGCATTTTGGAAAGCCTCACTCCATGAAGCTCCACCAAAAAAGAGGGCTGTATCGTCCGCAAATGTAAAAACCTTGCCTTCACACAACTGGGTATATGTAATTCTATCTGTATTTTTTGTGGCCAAATAAAATATTTCTTTCTTTCTTTCTTTCTTTCAAATAAAAAAGAACAGACCAGCAATACTTTCTAACTTTGGTTGCTAACTATAGAACTGGCATTTTTAAGGAAACTTAGTATCCATTACTGCTATTATGAACGCCGCCGTAAGTTATAAATTATCACTGAACTAGTAATGGACGTAAAGTTTCTTTCAAAAATGACAGTTCTAGTTACCAACGGTAGTTAGTAAATTCGCCTGCAGAACGGTGTAAAAGTCCGAAAACTCTGAGGTCATTTACCGTAAAATCTTTAATGATAATTATTATTTTTTATTTAATTGTATAAATTTTCAATGTTGATTTAAAAAATAATAATTTATTAATACTGCCCCCATTAAACCATGCTATTGTGAACCATGATAGGGAATATGAGATACCTGGTGCAGATTCTTAGTGGCCATGGTTGTTTTGGCCGCTATCTGCACCGAATTGGGAGAGAGCCGACCCGCGAGTGCCACCACTGTGGCGCTGCCGAGGACACCGCGCAGCACACCTTAGAGGTGTGCCCCGCCTTCGCTTCAGAGCGCCGGGAGTTAGTCACCGTTATCGGTGAGAATCTCTCCCTCCAGAACGTGGTCTGTGCCATGTTGGAGGGGGAGAACACGTGGGATGCGGTGGGTTCCTTCTGTGTTTCTGTCATGGCGCAGAAGGAGACCGCGGAAAGGGCCAGGGAGGTTGACCCCCAGGCCGCTCCGTGCCGCCGCAGGCGGACGGGACGAAGGAGGCGGCAATTCGCTAACCTTCTTCCTCCTGACGGCAACCAGCGGGGTTCTGGGTTGGGAAGCCCGAACCCTGCATTGCACCGGTTGCCAGTAGTCGCTGATCCCCAGAATACCCCGGGGGATCACCGGCCTCCCCCTTTAGGGGGGGTGAGAGGGGCTCGGTCTAGGCGAGCAGACGCCGACGAGGTCGTGGATGTGTTCACTCGAGTTCCCATGACCTTGTCAGGCAGCGACGCGTCCCTTGTCGGCGTATCTTCTTCAGATGAGGAGGATGCGGCGATAATGGACGTGCTCGCGCCCAGGCGTATGTGAGGGGTATCGGTGGGTTTTAGTCGGTAGGCCGCGGTTCCTGGCTGGCACGCTGCCCCCAGGGGTCGGGGAGAGTCCGACATAACCCCGCGCCTTCCCAAGCGCGGGGTATGCGCAATGCATTTCCCACGGTTAAAAAAAAAAGGGAATATGAGATAGCGAGATAGTGCTTTTTACGCTGTAATAGCATAATCTCCGTTTAAACTTTCTCTAAATGATTATGGTTAAGCCTATGATGCTCATTCAACTGCTTATTGATTCTGAAAATTATATTATTTTTGTCTTATCTAGTTATTTATAATATAAAATAATAATATACCGAGATAGTCGAGTAAATAAGAAGTGTGAGCAGAAAAGCAGATAAATTCCTTATAAGGTATCTCGATATCGCGTCAATCCAACGAAGGGTTAGCTTAAGGCGGCTTATTGTGGCTGAATTGATAGCTGAATGCCCGCATTATGAGGCTGTCGATTTTTAACGATAGTAACAAACAACAACAAAGTTTCTTTTACATAAAAATAATCTTTGATATTATAAAATGTAGTGATTGAACAATGTATGATTGTAGTGATTAGATAATCAAATAATGCCAAGGGTTAGCTTAAGGCGGCTTATTGTGGCTGAATTGATAGCTGAATGCCCGCATTATGAGGCTGTCGATTTTTAACGATAGTAACAAACAACAACAAAGTTTCTTTTACATAAAAATAATGTTTGATATTATAAAATGTAGTGATTGAACAATGTATGAATGTAGTGATTAGATAATCAAATAATACCAGGTCAAGTGTGATGAGGAAATCTAGGTTGCTTGACTTCCGGGTACGTGAAAGCTAACAGTATGGTTTGAGTAGAAAAAAATGCTCATAAATAATAACTGTTTGGCCTATAAAATGTTACGCTTGAGTCGAGACACTTGAGTCTAATGTCGATCGAGTCTACAGATGCTTGTGACTAAAGCCGACCGAGTCTATAGACGCTTGAGTCTAAAAGCATCCGAGAATATATAAACGCTTGAGTTTAAAGTCGACCGAGTTTATAGACGCTTGAGTCTCAAGTCGATCGAGTCTATTATTGCTAGAGTCTAATGTAGACCGAGTCTATAACGCTTAAATCCGCCCTTGATAAGACCTACTGCTCGGCTCGGGTCGTTACTACATCACGTGGCCAGACTGTCATCATTTTTCATTGAAAACAATGTTTTTACAATTCATCATCATCATTCAAGTTATGCAAAGCTATATTTGACTCGAATACTTGTATTGAATCCTGAGCGTAGCGAGGATTTCAAAAGTAGCGGACGCAGAGTAACTTTGCTGTCGAGGAAACACGCATACAGCTGAGTTTTTGAAAGCGGGTGGACTACCAGTCCGGAAAGAGCTGCAGAGGCTATTTAACTCCATCATACTCGAGGGCAATACGCCTAAAGCATGGCATGGGGGTGTGGTGGCACTTTTCTTCAAAAAGGGCGACAGGGCCCAGTTGAAGAACTACGGACCCATCACGCTCCTGAGTCATGTATACAAGCTGTTCTCGAGAGTCATCACGAATCGTCTCGCGCGCAGGTTTGACGACTTCCAGCCTTCCGAACAAGCCGGATTCCGTAAAGGCTATAGTACCATAGACCACATTCATACGCTGCGGCAGGTTATACAGAAGACCGAGGAGTATAATCTGCCACTATGCTTGGCGTTTGTGGACTATGAGAAAGCCTTCGATTCTGTCGAGACCTGGGTCGTGCTTAGGTCACTCCAGAGGTGCCAAATAGACTACCGGTACATCCAAGTGTTGAAGTCATTGTACGAAAATGCCACTATGTCAGTCCGCCTTCAGGACCAGAACTCGAAAGCAATACGACTTCATCGAGGTGTGAGACGAGGTGACGTTATATCGCCGAAGCTGTTCACAGCTGCGCTGGAGGGTATTTAAGCTTTTGGACTGGAGAGGACTCTGCATCAACATAAACGGCGAGTACATGACTCACCTTCGTTTTGCCGATGATATCGTGGTCATAGCTGAGACCGTGGAAGATCTAGGCACAATGCTCGAAGACCTCTGTAGAGTTTCCCAACAAGTGGGTCTTAAAATGAACATGGACAAGACCAAAATTATGGTGAATTCCCATGTAGTACCCACTCCTGTGAAGGTTGGCGGCTCTACACTGGAAGTTGTTGACGAATATGGGACAAATAGTCCAGCTCGGTAAGTCTAACTTCCAGAAAGAGGTAAATCGACGAATCCAACTCGGCTGGGCAGCGTTCGGAAAGCTACGCAGCATATCCTCGGCCAATCTACCGCAGTGTCTTAAGACGAAAGTCTTCAATTCGTGCGTGTTGCCAGTGATGACGTACGGAACTGAGACGTGGCCATTTACAATGGGTCTCACCAGAAGGCTCAATGTCACTCAAAGGACAATGGAGAGGGCTATGCTCGGGGTTTCTCTACGCGATCGCATCAGAAATGAAGAGATCCGTAGAAGAACTAGAGTCGCCGACATAGCCCAAAGAATTGCAAAACTTAAGTGGCAGTGGGCAGGACACATAGCTCGCAAGACTGACGGCCGTTGGGGCGGATAGGTCCTTGAGTGGCGGCCGCGTACCGGGAGACGCAGCGTTGGTAGGCCCCCCACCATCGGTTTGGAGATCCCTGGGGGAGGCCTATGTCCAGCAGTGGGCGTCTCTTGGCTGAAATGATGGGCGATATTGGTACCGTGTGCACACCGACTGGCAAGTGCGTGTTCAGATCCACGAGCAAGCGAGCGAGACAGTGCGGGAAAGAGGGAGGATGGTTACTCGGCCTAGTAAATAGAAAGGGGTCCGAGTGACTTTCTCGGCTTCTTGCTAGGCCGAATACTAGGCCGAGCACTCAGCTTTGTGTTTACAAATACCGAGCACTCGACCGAGGAGGTAGGTGTAATCAGGCTTTTACTTACGACATCCATGGCATGGAAGAGAGCGGCAACACCAGATGGAGACTCTGTACCAGAGTCGTCTACTTGGGTACCCCAATCTTACTATTTCTGCCGTCAAGCAGCGGTGCTTGTATCATTGCTGTGTTCCGATTTGAAGGCTAAGACAGGCAGTGAAATTACTCGGTAGGTACCACAGACGTATAAAGGGAAGCAGAATAAACGTTTCGTTCAAAAAGCGTGGCAACTTTACCACATGTAAACATTACTCACACACAAACAATATTAATTTAATTTTATTTAATTTCTGGAGTTTTATTATATGATGCGTTAGAACACTTCGGGGGACAGCACTTTACCATTGTTCTTGTCCGATTAGCAGTTATACGTCTATGGTAGGTACTGTGACTTCAGATTCTTATCATAAGTTGAGAAAGTACATTGGAGTCCTTATAGGGGTTGTAGGTATGCAAGTCTACACAAACACATCAAGTATAGGCGACTATATAGTCACTTACCATCGGTGGGCAGCCTACTTGTTTACCAACTTAGTTGTATAAAAAAGCATGTTTCCTAAATCCGTAACCGCACGGGCGGTTATTATAATGAACGATCAGCACAGAATAGATAATTCAGAAGTTGCGCTCCTTCGATCTTGAAAAAAAACCAACATCTATTCGTTTTACTTCTTTACAAAGTCCCCCGCCGCGTCTGTCTGTCAGTCTGTTCGCGATAAACTCAAAAACTACTGCACCGATTTTCAAGCGGTCTTCACCACTCGATAGCGTGATTCTCGAGGAAGGTTTTAGTATATAATTTGTTAAGTTTTTGTATTTATTTCTGTTATACCGTTAATGGACACATTAACGATATTTGTTGAAGATGTCGGAAAAAATTAATTAAGGCGAAACGTAGTTCGCGGGCACAGCTAGTATATTATAAAGCTGAGGGGTTTGTTTGTTTGTTTGATCGAACGCGCTAATCTCAGCAACTAGGTACTGATTCAAATTGAGAAAACATTGTTGTGTTGAATAGTTCATCGAGGAAGGCAATAGGCCATTGGCGTAGGTATAGGGGGGGGGGGGGGGGCTTGGGGTCCGGACATCCGGAACGGTAGGTATACTTCTCTTGTACCCAAGGACGTAGCGACGGAGGCCTGTGCGGCGATTCTCTAAAGTGACAGCTTTGAATTCGTCGCTGTGACAGGGCTGTATTACATTTTTCACTATGCTATGTAATACCATACAGCGCTGTCACAGCGACGGACTCAAGGCTGTCACTTTAGAGAATCGCTCCGCTACTAATAGTGCCCCTGTCTGAACGCGACTGTTACGTGGCAAGCAGATAAATCCGAACAATAACTAAGATTTACGAATCATTCCGGCTTCGTTACGTTTACATCTCCCGGGACGGCCAAGATCGTTTGCCCGTTGGTGCGTAGTATTGTACATGTTATTATCTGGTCGGCCCCCTTGAGAGATGGCCAGGAATTATTTGTTTTGATTTTATTGGAATGACACTTATCCTTTTGTAATAGGCTTCATATTTGCTAGGCAATTTGATGATCGTATTATTTGGTCGACCCTCGAGGTTTGGTCCGTTTATCCTACTTGGTGGCAGCGACTTCGGCTGTTTTCAGAGGTGGGTCATCAACGAAATAAAATATGTGTCTTAACAAAAGCATGAAAATATATTTTTTGTTGATTTCTATAACTTGTGTCTAGCTTATGATTAAAGAAAATATCCAGATAAAATAATTTTAATCATGTGCCATACTTTAACTAACCACATCAGTTATTACATTTTTTAAGACATTTCAGCCCCCGTAGCATGAACACCGAAACACGATATGATAAAACGATAAATCAATATGAACTGTCAATAGTAGATTATGCACCGAGGGATGTGGCGTTTCTGCCACTAAATGTTAGTGAATGGCAATTTTAATTCGCCTCTGCGTGCCGTGAATAGCACCTTCAATTCACTTTGTTGTGTTGGCTACAACAGTGTATAATAATGTTCTCCTAACCGATATTCGGTCACGGCGGCCAATCTCCACAGAGACTAGCCATCTGCGCAGGAGATATTATAGTGCACAAGTGACTGCGCAAACGCAAGTGCACTCTCTGTTCCTTCACTCGCCTAGTCCGATGGGACGGTTAACCGACACGACCGGGGCGAGATCAGGCGCAGGCAGGACCCACTGTTTAACGTGCCTTCCGAAGCACGGAGGAGCTTGAGATGTTCTTATTTTGGTCACCCATCCTAGGGCTGACCACAGCGAACGTTGCTTAACCTTAGCAATGGTTCGCTGAGCGCACGCGCCACCCACCAAGCTCCTCAACAGTGTATAACGTCAATGGCGCCATATTGAACCCCGAGCGCAACGAGCGACTCTAGAGTTAACTCTTGAGCGAAGCGTGGGAGTTATGTAGAGTCCTAATAAGTAAAGCGAGGGGTTCAAGTCGCCTAAGACGAATGCACTGCTTTATTCCAGAGGTGAATACTTTACTTTTCATACTATCTGCAAGACAATAAAAACTCAGGGCTCTATAACCAATTAAGTACTTAGGTGGTAATTTTCATCATAAACACCGTCCCATTATGACTGCGGTTAAAATTATAACATTATCATGAAAACCATAAAATACAAAAAAAAGATTTGTTATTCTCAAGCACGAACACGTCACGCAATATTTTTATTGCTACTAAGTTGGCAAACAAGCAAACTGCCCACTTGATGGTATTAAGTGGTAACAATCACCTATAATACATGTAGCTCCTGTGAGATTCGCAGTAAAACTGCAACCCGCACAAGGGCCACAGTGTACGTTGCCAACTTGTGACTAAAGATGTATAGTCATAGTACCCAGTAATTTGAGTGCCATATCTTACCCTTCAAATCGGAACACAGCAATGCAAGCACTGCTGCTTTGCGGCAGAAATAGGTACAAAGGAGGTACCCAAGCACACGACCCTGGTACAGTCTCCCTCCGGTAAAGGACTTGTTATTAAGTGGGCTTAAAATAAAATTATTTTTGAACCACTATCATATTTGGTTTTTTTGATAGAGAATTTTATCTTGTGTAGGTCCATGAAAACAAAAATGATATTAAAAGCACCCTTTTTTTGAAAATAATATTTAAAAATTGCATTTGTATTTTTTCTTGTTTTGTATTTGCAGAGTGTTCCAAAGCAGAATAGTATGAATTATTATGTATGAAGTAAGAAAAAACCTTTTACACTTTAAAGTTATCTTAAATAACTTAAATAACCAAGTATTTTTAACATTTTGTATGTTTGTACAATAATGACTGTATTGGCTCCTTTGCTTTGATGGATTAATATTTTTAACCGATCGATCGATGTCGATGTCATTGTCACTGTCAAAAGATTTTCTTCGAGGCGCGTTCAGGGCCTTCGCGCGAAGTACAACTTTTCGCTCTAACCCCGTTCAATGCCTTCGAGCGTGACAACCGGGTGAAACAACCGCCCGTTCAAGACCTTTGAGTGTCGGCGCGAGTTACAACCGAACAACCATCGAATTTGATGGTTGTAAAACGCTCTGACGTTTATGACTGAGGCGCGTTCAGAACCTACGCTCGAGTGCACTCCGAGTGCACTCTGACAGCAACCGACCCGTTCAGAGCCTCGGGCTAAAAAACGCTCTGACGGACGGTTAGTACACTCTGTGCCCGTTCAGAAGCTTCGAGTGATGCAACCAAACAACCAACTCGAGCGTAGGGTGAAAAACACTCTGACAGATTTTATGTCAAAGTCGATATCAAAAATACGCTAATTATTTATTATTTTATTAAATAACACTACTTTGAACTCTTTTAAGTCTAACACAAGGGAAATATAGTGATTTTTATGTGTTGTAATTATTTTTAAGCAGAAAAATGGATATTGACTGTTAATTTCATAGTAAGGATTAATAATATTTTGCCCTTTGCTTGATCTTGATCGGCAAGATACAAACTAACAAAAAAGATAGCAACCGACCCGTTCTGAACCTCGGAGCGAGTGTGAAAATCACTCTCGGTTGCATTACTCTGACCCTCGGAACGCAACTCTGAAATACTCTTACGTGATTGGATGATATTGGCGGCCATATTCTATAATGTCATCTACTAGAAAGAGAGAGAAATAAAAAATCATGTGAAAGAGGGAGATAAAAGATTTGGTTGCTGCAATCCGTTCAACGCCTTTGAGCGAGTTAAAAAACAACCGGACAACTACACCCAGAGGCGCTGAACGCGCCTCTGTTGACTGTAAAACTATAAGTAGGTATAATGAGTATAATTGAAAAAATAATAATTTTCTACTGTAGTATCTTTGTAGTTATCATCAAATCAAAGTATCGATTCAAATATTTTACTTAAAGCTGACGTGACGTTGGCAAGATGTTTTTGTAACAAAAACCATCGCCATCAATAACATTAACATAAGTTATTGCAAAGTATGTAGGCTCATTTAAAAATTGAATTCAATTAAGTATGAGGATCGTATACATATTTTTATTTGATAGTTACATAGGTACGGCACCATCCATTGTTAAATAACATAACGTATTGTTTTGGCTCAGTACGAGTTCAAGGATTATGATTTCACTCGTGTCGACGTACTTATTAGAATGCTTAACAAACCGATTAGTGCAACGAGCCTTTTTTACCATTTATTAGAGGATAGGCGATTAATCCTGAAAGAATACAACGCAGGTTACGTCGGCCTTTTAATGCACGAATAAAAATGTACGGCACGCCTAGCGTAGCGGGACCCTATCCTAGGTCTATGGACTAAACACTGCCCAAGCTCCAAGTAGCAGATATTTCCCCGATGTTGTCCTCAAGGCTCTGTTGTTTTAGTCCAGTGCTGATCAAGTGAGCATAAAATAAAGAAGCATTGGTATTTATGTGGCAATGCTGGCAACTAATATAATTTTGTTGACAGAATGGGTTAAATTGATAAGGCTAGGGCTCTGAAATGTGAATTTGTGAATATTTATTTTACAAATAAAGATTAAATGTAGTCAAGAGTATATTTTATTCTTGCTCCTCATTTTCAACATCTTATCGTACAATTATATTATCCAGAAACTGCGCAGGTGGTAGTATCACATTATTTTGGTGCCGAGCCCACCCAAGATACCATATGATGGTCATCACGTGAGCACAGCTTCCAACAGTTCGTTTTCCAATTATACAGCTACAGTAATAACCACATATTTTGTCCTCCCAATTATTAGATGTAGCTGTTTTTAGCAAAATATAGGTATAATATAATTTATTACTTTGATGTCTGGCTCTGATCCTCCCTCTTAATAATGCTGTCTCACGTGATGTGATGCCTGGAACATTTGAGATTTCTAGGGTGTCATTTATTTCTATTACAAATGTTCCATTTAAACGAATGTGTTCCCCGTAGTAAGACTTGGCTTGTTTGATTTGATAAACTCCAAGACTGAATAAAATCAAGTTTGACATATCCATCACAGGGAACATATTCAGTTGTGGTAACTGGGCATCATTTATTCTAATAAAACTGGCTCGGCGTCTATTTAATTGGTTCTCAAGCACAAAGTCAGCTAAATAGTTAGGCATATCAAATCTATGAAGTGCTCTGTCCAATATTGCTTGAGCATCAGCACGATCAGTTATAAGCTGATGGAAGTTATTCAATATTGCTGCACAGATTCTAAAATCATTCATCAAGTTTCTTGAAGCAGTATTAAAATATTTATTTCTGAACATCTTGAAGTCACGTTTAAAGCGACCATTCACTACTTCTATAACCCATCTGCATAAGGTAACAAGACGAGATTTGTTTGCTTTAATTGTAGACAGTTGTGTTTCACCTTCATCAAGAGTCTCTGGCTTATGAACTGAATATCCTAATGAGGTAACTAATCCTATAGCATCCCGGAATCCTCTGTCTAGTAAAAACACATCATTCTCTCTAAAATAGTTTCTTAGAGCACCAGTTGGTGCAAAAAGCTGGTTCATTATTTCAGCATCAGATGTTGTAGCAGCATAAGGGCCAAAGACATCTAAAATAAATCCATCTGTGGTTACCATGAGAAAAGGTTTCAAAAGATTTGCATATTTATGTAAGCTGTAGGATTTTTTCTGAAACAGGTAGTTAGATGACTTTTGTAGATATACGTATGTACCATCAAAAATAACTATGGGGTTATTTTCCTGTGAGCCAAAGAGCCCTTGTGGGATTAACAGATTTCGACTGGCAAGGCTAGCCCTGGGTATATTGTTAATGCCCAAATGTAATGGTACATATGACTCTAATAAACAATTACAGGTTTTTTTTACATATTGGCATACTAGGTAAGTAGATAAATTAAAAAGTGATGCGATTCGTCGAAATGGTTCTCCAGTCCTTATTCTAATCAAATACATTCCGAGGGCTGTTTTAGGCTTTCAACAGATATTGGACAAATGACCTATGCAAGTTAAGATCGCTAAAAAGTTCAAAACAGTTAATCCAGTCCAGTATCGACAAGTAGTGTCATTCATGTTTTCAATATTTTCAAAGTCTATAGTGCTATGAACATGTCTCCTTAATAAATCAAGCATTTCTATTATATGGGTCTGTTGAAATTCAGTTACAAATTCAAATTCAGTCAGCATGTCCCAATTGTATAGACTCAAATGCTCTCTGCACACACGAGCATTTTTAGTTATATACAATTTTTGATGTGTAAGAATATTATTCTTTAAAAACAATGGGACACGCTTTCTTTCTTGATTCATACAATTCGGAACAAAGCAATGAGTAGTTGTATCTGGAGTACGGCTGTAACCATTCAATGTTAGGCTTAAAACTGGTTCTTGGAAACTATTATCAAAGTCAATGCTGGCCGAACTGGGTGGCTCCACAATAGAGCTGGATGTACTGGTTAATAATACTGGGTTTTGTTGACTGTTCTCATTATCACTGCTAGCAGAAGATCCCACTGGTCCAATTTCTAAGGATTGTGGTTGTTGCCGATGAGCCCTCAGCCAACAAGCATTACATGCTTGGGCATTTGGGGGCATCTGTAATTAAAGACATAATTTTTAAAAAGGCGAATAATACTTAATTTTTACTCTTTATTCAGAAAATGTAATGATTGTTATATTTACAAAAAAAAAACAAAGTGAGTAAACGCTGTCCAGTAAGCTTTAAATCAGAAAAACAATATTGTCATGTGTTGTGAACTTGTGATGGATCAAAATCTGAACTCTTCATATCAGTCTTCTGTTATGTTAATCATAGTCAAATGTTTATTATGTGAATTAGGATTTGAGTAATCACTTATAAAATATTAAAAGATGTTTTTACCTCAAGAGGTCTAATTATACTGGCGATATAAGCCCACTCAGCATCACCAGAATTTAGTGCACGGCAGCGTCTTCCAGTTCTTCTAGCAACAGATATTCCACAAGACACACAAACTGAATCATGTCCAAGTTGCCGTTCACCAAGAATTCCTTCATTCCTATTATTTGATTCGAGAATCAACAGATGAACACATTCTTGGCATAAGAACTCATCATCATTTACCTAAAAAAAAAATAATTTTATTGTAATTACCTGCCACAATGAACTGTAAGCCTGAAAGCAATCAATTTTCTGCTGATACTTAATATAAGTCAGTATTCTGAACATGTTAATTATAGAATTTTGTAAATCACATACCTGTCTAGTTATCCATTCTTCCAAGACAGAGATAATTTCAGATGCTATATTTGAGGCAATGTACTGATATTGTTGTGTAACTGGAATTGCAATCCAACAATTAATGCAGCGGACCATGATGAATATTCCCTTAAAAGTAAAAAATATCAATAATGATTAACAAGCAAAATAAAATAGTTATGTCTCCAACCGTACAAGAAATAGGTACTAACCTTAAATAATTGGAAGTATTCAATAATAGCTCAGGGTGTATCAAACAAATGTGTCGAACGTACACATTTTTTAATTGTAATTTATAAAAAAGTCAGTGCGGTCTAGGACAAATTCACTTCGTATCAATGACCAAAGAAAATCCAAGCTTCGTATTAGTTCGATCAACGACAATGAATTTGAATTTTGATTTCGAATTGACGTTTGAGTGACGTCTTGACAGGCGTGAAGACGTAAAATATCATCTGTTGCCAGTAATAATATATTATTGTGGGTTGCTACTTTTTATATAAACTGATGATTGTTTAAACATCAATATAAATAAAATGGTGCTTTTAAAAACAAAAATACAAAGTTTCTTAGTCTTTTAAAAAAACATATTTTCAGAAAAATATGTTTTCATTTCGGTTCACCTCATCTCGGAATAAAAGCCCAGCCTCCATACAAAAAAAATACATGTCCTTTGATAGCTTTATTTGTGCTTGAATAATAACTGCATTTTATGTTATATAAAGCAGAAGTTTTTTTTTATTTGTTTTTTTTTAAAAGTAATTTTGTAAAAAGTAAAGTAGTTTGAAAGTAATTGAGTAACGAACATCATTATTTCTTAGTGATTTTTTCCATTATTTTACGTATGCAGGCAACATTGCTATTAATAATTACTAGGCGCTGTTTCCGTACATTGAAAAATATAGTATATTTGTTATTTATCCTGTACTTTATCTGTCTTCCAATTGATCTCAAATATTTAATTAGAATATTTTGTCTGATTTATTTTTCTGGGCGTTTCTGGGGCAAAAATGGGCATAGTCGTTTGGTATGGAGACAGTTTGAGTTGTGGGAAAGGATAAATAATAGTTTTTATCCCCGAAATCATTCCTTAATGGTGTAAAAAAGGGGGGGGGGGAGTTTTTTTTATTATCACAATTATTATACTTTAATTTTAAATTAACACAGTGATAAGCCTTTTTAAGTTTTACCGAACACTAGGATTCACCATTAATCTAACTTGATATTGAAAAGGGAATCAATAAAAAAGCTAGTAAAAAATAAGATAAAGTGTTATTGTTTATTTTACCTTGCAGTATTAGGTAAATATTTTATATTTGGCACAGAAATTATGTATTTAGATTTTATAAAAAACATTATTTACACAGATAGAATGTTTATTTGTATCTAGTGTGCATCAACGCTACTGCTGTATGTGTCCTGTAGTGTGCTGTAACCTTTGCCTTCCGAAACTTGCATCTATGCTAAATTTTCATACGAATTATATGTTCCAAATTTAAAACACTTTACTGCCTTGGGAGTTTCATACAATATTATCTCCCTTGGGATATTATGTCTTGCTTTACGTTGAAGTCAAGGGGGTTATAATGGAGGAACATTGTCGAGCAGGTGGTATGAAAAATATGGTGCACATAATGGCTTCCTTGAAATTTTTTCGACATTAATATACATATTGATACAATCCAAAATAACATTACCAGCAATATCAATATCCAAGTCTCTGTTGAGATTGACCGCCGTGACCGAATATCGGTTAGGCCATTATTATTCTTATATTATTTTTGAGTGTACAATCAAAAATAATATAAGAATCTACCCCAGAAGAACGAAACGGAACCCTTAAAGGACCACTTAGTTGTCCGTCTGCCTGTCTGTCTGTCCGTCTAGACCCCTTTTCTTAGAAACATGTAGAGATATCAAACTGAAATTTATATTAAGTAATCTACTGTCTCCTTCAGCTGTGAAAAAAACGAACTTATAAGTCAACGCAATTAAAAGTTGGTACTTTTATTTTACTTTTTTTTAATGAATTTAATTACCAGCTCACCGAAGCAACATGAAAGAATACAACTAGGCGTCAATAAGTGTCTATTATATTTAAAAACTAAACTAACTTCTAATAGTAAAGAATCCTTTACCAACTCAGTATTGTCACGTATTGCGAAAGAGTCTTTGGGATGATAGCTTCTAGACGCAAATACGGAAACTTTTAGTGCGCCCCACGTTCAATACGTGGGGCGCACTAAAAGTTTCCGGAATCAATAATAAAATAATACTTTTAATAGTCAAAAATGAATTTTTAATACAGTTGCTCAAAAATTAGTATATTGCAGGGCATCATAATGGTGGTCATCTACGTACTAGTGCTTTTTCTTTACCAAATGTCAAATGTCTAGAATCTGACACACATTTTGCTTTTTCCTACTTTTTTCTAGCATGCTAAGTTAATATTGCACTAAATAATCTGACTGGTCTACCAGATTTTGTATTGTAAAAGCATGCCTAAAAGCAAAGCATAACAAAAAGCACGGCCGGACCTTGCTTTTAAAAACACGACAAGCAAAGCATAGCACGCATTTGCTTTGTCACTGCTGTGTACGTCGTACGACGACATATTTGGCACCATTTTTCTAAAATTTTCTCTGCGTGATTATTGATTGTTGTTATTTGCTTAAAAGTTTAATAATTTTATAAAATGAGTGACTCTGATAACATATTAATTGATGTAACACCACCGGAATTATGTTTAATTGCTGAAAATGCGAGTGTGAGTATTTTACCTTGTAAAGTCCAGCTTAGAAATGAAGCTATTTTTATTTCATTTTATTTTATTTTAAGTCCAAAAGCAGGTACATTGCTACATATGGTTGCTACGTATTTATTGTTTCATTTTTTCGCAACTGTATTAAAAATAGTTGTTCAATACACGTGCGGGACTGTCATTTGCACTCGTTGCAATTACAGGCTTCCCGCACTTGTAGCGAAAATAACTATTATTGTTTCTCAAAATTCTCCCTTTGCGTCAATGCACTTTTTCATACGACTCCTCCGTGGTGACGTCAAATACATGTTTTTAATAATATTTTCTGCTAGCCTCTACTGGTGATGAGAATCGTTGATAGCTTAATTGGTTCTTGATTTTAGGAACAGAAAATAGTCATACGGTGCTAGGTCAGAGGGCCTATTACCGATCTCATGGTTTTGCAAATGATATCATATGATATCATAGTGTACGAAAAATACGATTTCCGGTCAGATTTTTGATCATTTGTTAATTATTTAATTATGACATCATTGAAATTATGCCATAGTGATGATATGCTTTATTCGCAGAATACCAGATAAATCGGTAATACGAAATGCAGCATTTCATGACTTCTTTTTCTCAAATGTATACCATGTGTTTATACCATGAAAAAAAAGATCCATAATTGGCCTGCAGGACTGAATGCAGGATGACTCATAAGTTGTTTGTTGTACGCGAGCGAGTCCAACTCGCACTTGGTCGGTTTTTTCTTATACTTATATTTGCATGCATCTCGATGATGTTAGGATCTATGATTGCACATACAAGCACCGAATTTATTATACACTTTTGGACACCATGTATCTAAGGCCAAGCAATTATTATATTTTAGCTTTAATGTTCTCGCTTAATTATTTTGTTTTGTTTGAATGTCAAATACACTATACGGCCACTGTAAGTAAGGGTATATTTTGAATAAAAATGGATTCTAGACCTATATTCTAAATAGGATCAAAAAATATTTAAATATGACCACTCTCTTATATTTAGTAGTTTTTAAAGGAATTATTTTATATCCGTATACGTTTTTGTAAGAGCAGAAAAAACATTAATACCAAAAATCAGACCAAAACCAATTAAGCGATTATCCTGAAGGAGATTATATCATTCTCTGTCCTCTATTCTCTTTTGGAAAGCTATTTTATAGGTATAGAATAGCTTTGTCTATTTTTAATTTGACGGTATAATCATATCATTGTAGTAAATTTAAATAAAAACGCGGATTAATTCATAGCTGCCTCTACTGGTCATATGAGTCGTAAACTCGTTTATTTCTATCATCTCCTAAGCCATCTGAGGAATTTCACGGAGGCTTTGTTATGCGAGTGCTTAAGAAAATATTATGGAAAAAAGCCTCGACACAATAGCTGAAGAGAGCTAAGACGGAAGCCGGCGCCGTAACAACACAAGAAATTACTTAGGAATATCACATAGAGCTCATCTCGTATGAAAAAATGATGGAATCACTAAAATGTAAAGACTTGGAGGAGAACTTGGGACACATAATAAATGTGATGGTATTGTCGATGGTAGAGAAAATCCACATGGGCGTCAGAATTTTAACTATATCGGTCTTGTCACTATCCTTTGTATGTACTTTAATTCAGGATATACTGGACTTAGACAGCAGGCTAATGTTACCTGAATATCCAAAGACTAGCGATCTTACTTGCACGGGCTACCTAGAAATTGGGCGAATAAGATTCTACAGGTTTCGTGTCACTGCTAGGAACAAAAACTATATCAGACAGTGACGGTATTATTATGGTAGGTAATATAAATGTTTGAAACCGCCAAAGTTATAGTATAGCAATATTTGGTATCCAACTTAATCCTCAACATGTTAAGGAGGATTGTGTTACGAATTAATAAAATTGATCTGTTTGATATTGATAGTCACCGAAATTGCCACATTGTTCACGCATAGAATTTTATAATATTCTGCAGAAGCTACTACAAGCTTTTGTTATTCATTATAATTGATTGAAATGATTTCGAACTTATGATTATTCTAGCTTAAAATCCTTATTTGTTGTTCCAGTATATCTCGGTATGAACTATATTATCCTAGTTTATACCGAGATTTATCATCAGTATGACAAGTTGATTACAGAACAGTGCACAGGCTGTGTCATTCGCTCTACCGCAATCGGATTTTAAGTCTTAGCCCCTCATAATAAAGGGTGATATAATTCAAAGAACATGTTTCCAGAATACACAGGAGAAAAATAAAGTGTCTTTACGATGTCGTTAATTTTTATACTGAGGCCCATTTAAAAACATTTGTTACGTCGAACACCGAGCTGAGTAAAAGCATTCAAGGTGTTGCGTGTTTTTTACTCTTTCTTTCTGTCCTTGGTCATTAAATTCTACCAACATATGTTAGAATTCTGGAACAAGACTGTTTGATACGGGTCTTCTATGCCATATCGAATTTTAAAACATCGATTTAACATTTTGAATATCATTTTTTATGTTTTATTCGATTGAGGTATGAGGTTCTTAAGGTTTCGAAGAATGATGTTTACAGTCATCCAATCAGCTCTGTCTTTTTTTGTATATGTCTATGCTAATCAAGCGGCAGCAGCGTTCTTGGTGACGCATCGTTCGTAGCACAAGGTGGACCGATGATCTGCTGAAGGTTACGGGAAGCTGTTGGATGCGGTCAGCAAATAACTGATCGTTTTAGAGATCCTTGAGGAGGTCTGTTGACCAGTTACTGTCTCTGAGCATTAACTGGATAACAGTCTGGCCTGATTTTCTTATCATTGAGTAATAAATCAAGATGATGTTACATGTTTCGAATAACCTTAATGGAAGTAAAACAACGTCGTCATACATTCTGCGACCCGTCGAACTTTGGCTGAATCCAAATCCAGAGCCGGGGTTCTAGTGCACTCGCATGACGAGGAACTGCCTAAGCCCTTAGATAGATAGATATATAAAAGTTTATTTAAAACACACACACGTACATATAAGAGAGTACATTAAAATAATTCTGACGATCTTAATATATACCTACGATTCTGGACAGTAACATGTGTGTGTTGCAGCAGGATGGCCATGCATGTGATGCATGGCCTAGAATCTAGCTTCGCCCTTTCGAGCGAAAACTGATCTTCTGCGATTACCCAGAAGGAAATCGACGCAAAGCGACGATACCCTTCCTTTTAAGGAAGCCCTATGTTCTATTGTAACTTCATCATCATTTCAGCTGAGAGACGCCCATTGTTGGACACATGCCTCCCTAGGAATCGTGCCAGTGCCAGTATTAACGTGCGGAGCGGAGACGTGACCACTTACAATCAAATGGGCTTCATAAGAAAGCTTTAAGTCACTCAAAGAGCTGGTAAGTGCTATGCTCGAGGTTTCTCTTCTTGCTCGAATCAGAAATGATGAGATCTGTAGAAGAACTAAAGTCAGCGATTTATCCCAAAGTACTGAGAACCTTAAATCGAGGTGGGCAGGGTAAATAGCTCGCAGGCCTGAAGTTCGTTGCGGTGGAAAAGGTCCTCGAGTGGAAAGCCGCTGAATGCGAGAAGTGCAGGGCCGAACGGTTTGGAGATCCTTGAGTGAGACGAATGTCCAACAGTGGGCGTCTCTTGGCTGAGATCATGATGATGATGATGAAAATTAAGGATCCCTGTGTACGTTGCCAACTTGTGACATAAGATGTCAAGTGACAGTACCCAGTAATATCATTGCCGGTCTTAGAACACAGCAATGCAAATACCACCGTTTGGAGGCAAAATAGGTAGACTCCAGGACTGAGTAAATCCTTCTAGTAAATTTGATAACAGTCAAACGCTTATGCTTAATATTTATTTATAGTTAGTTCAGTTTTCGTTTATTGGTTGCCTACCATTCAAATAGTTCGGCCACTGCACACTGATTACCCTCCATTACCTCATCCGCAAGATTATGAATATTAAAAATTTTAACGGCCTCAGAAAATCTTTGTGAGGCAATAGTAAAAGCATGCTGATAAGGGGTGCATCGTATTTTAAAGTCAAATCGACAATAGCAAAATATTCAAAGCTATGCCAAGGCTGTTTGGACTTGCAAATAGTATTGCTGTATGCCTATCCGTGCCGATTGTGGTTGATGGATCTTCAAAAAGATACAAAAGAAGAACAAGAATATCCAAATTATGTTTACCCGCCTTATCAATAGCTGTTGTATTACAGTAACTGATCGATTGATACAGGATTAAAATTATTTGAGAATTGGCGTATAAGCTAACTTACTGCCTGATGGTAAGTGCAATAGTCACCTACCTATACTGAAATTTTAAAACCAGTTTATTACTTACATAATTTAATCATTGATTGATAGATTGACATGTGTAAATGATAGATATTTTTTAAGATTTGGTAAACAAGAAGACTGCCTGATGATAAGTGCAATAGTCACCCATACGAGGAGTGCAAATGCCAAATAGTTTAATAACATTCGCAAATCGGTATCCCCTTAAATAATGTCTCATTATTAGGTAATTCTGATTGATTGACTGATTGATACAAATTGATTGATTGATAGACATGACATTGTTACTGCTGGGGTAAGTGCATTTTTATCGTTAAACAGTCTAAACGATTCAATCGATTTATCTTCAACACAATAACGCAACATGGCTACAAGGCTTCTCACAAAATATTTTTATCTATAATTTGCGCTCTGCCGAACGCAAAAAGAAAAAGACGAAACGATCATTCCTCCCGAAGCGTTCCCTTCATGTACACAGATAATGCGCGTTCCGTAAACAATTTTATTTCCCGCCCCAATACTCACTTGGTCGAACGTAAGAGGCAGTCAACTATAATTTTATAATAAACAATCCTTAACCCTACACCAACAGGGGTATTTGCAAAGCAAAACAGCTAGCCCGGCGAACGTGCCCCGAATACTCGCAGGATTAAGAATTTGAATTTAAAATTAAGGCGATAAGCCAAATGCTGCTTACATCTTGAGCTCGGCATTGATTTTCAATAAGATATTTCAATGTTATTTCTGATGGACCTCGGAGGTACAATTCCGCCGGTCCCTCGGGTCGGACAGGTATTAGGTAACTCGATGGGATGTTGGCACAAGCTTACAGGGTTAAAACCTTTCGTAGCAGTTGTGAAATAAACTGTGTAATTCGCACGACGAGGGTCTCTTTTATTGAGGACAAAAGACGTTTCTGAATTATGTGAGTAGCTACTTATTGTTAGCGTTGAATGATTTTCTCGTCACTTCCTAAATCGTATTTTGGGGTTCCGTACCTACAAATGAAAAAACGAAGCCCCTATAAACACTTTCTTGTCTGTCTGTCCGTCTATCCGTCTATCTGTCAAGATCCTTTTGCTCAAGAACGACATTTCTATAAGACAAAAAATAAACTTGTAAGTCAATGAAACTTCCCATTGACCTAGAATCATAAAATTTGGCGAGAAGCAATTTTATACAACACATGTAAAGGAAAATGAAAATCGTAAATAGGTATGTAGTTAGGAACTTGGTCCCATTGTCACTAAAGTGAGGATCTTATGATGGGATCCCAGGGAAAACGAGGGAAACCCTTAGGCACGTCCTACGTGTTTCAGGTTTTTTTTCTGAAGCTATTCTGGTATTTGCATTTGGTGGTTATCATGTTACCGAGCTAATGATGAAAGGATCCTTGCTGTTTAATAGTTACAGATTAGTTTTATAAATGCAATAGGCATGTACTGGCCCGCAGTTGTATTCTCTCAAGTAACTTCAGAGAGTTGGTATTGAATTCACAAAAAAACCTACTTCAAATATACAAAAAAAAATGAAAAAAATAATACAAAAATACCAGTATCACATTTTTTATTTTGAAGTCGGTATGCCAAATTTTAACTCATGATCATGGATCATCCGCACCGACTTCAAATTAAAAAAATGTGATGTGTGTATTATTCTTGTTATTATTTTTGAATAATTTGTCTTTTTTAAGTTTTATTCTGTAAAATATTTTTAATGATGATATTGAAAGGTTTTGAAGGAGTTACCAAAGCATTTAAATATTCTATTCGTTTATCGCGTTGCTTTGTTTCTTGTTTATCTACAGTAATTTTTGTGTAGAAGAATTAATACAAAATCTTCACACTGGAACGAAGCTCAAACATAAAAAAACATCAATAGTTCACAATAGGTCAACCTATTTGTTAACTATAATTATAATAGCATTAAACACGTATGGTGACTGACGATCTTACTCAATTAGGTCCAATTTGTAAAGAACGACCTTTAAAGTGTCCCCACCCTTTTGTGTGGCACTTAAATGTTACCTAATGTTAATCGATTGACCTTAGCCATACTATCATTTTATTGTTTGACCACGAAACTGAAACGTCTTTCGGAAAAATTATAATAATAATATATTCATAATAATGTTTATTGGTATCTAATACAGGCTCTGCAGTTAAAATTATATTAAAATGAAGATAGCAAAAGAAGTTTGATTTAAAAAGCAAATTCCTCATTGTTCATTGACCGATTTGGACAATGTTGGTGTCATTCAAAGCAAGAGGAATACATCAGAAATGCAATAATAACTGAACCGGTGATCGACCGAAGACAATATAATCGGCCAGAATAATAATAAGAATAAATAATAATAATCGAATAACAATAATAATCGAAGCGAAAATAATAATAATAATAAATTCTTGCTTGATCGTTCTATTTAAATAATATTTTGTCATGTTGTGAATAATAAATCTTTGTGTCGAAATAGTCACATTTCAGTTACGCTGCCATGCAATTATAATTCAAAATGTTAGTATATCGATAAACTCAAGTTTTACAGTGCTACAAGGATGGCGACGCTGTCCATACATTTTTGAGGTTATTCTTTCGTAAAGAATGCACAAAATTTATCAACGCAACTCAAATACTCGTTTTATTTTATGTTAATTTCATATTTTCATCTCTCATGCAGATACTAAAGAAATTTTCGTTTTATTTGGTTGTATTGCAAATAGCAATACCGATTCACTGACTTTAGTCTCAAAGTAAATAGCTGTCATCCCAATTTACTGACTTTAGTCATAAAGTAAATAACTTGTACTTTAGTTGTATAAGCAACCGAGCTGCTATGGATGAGTTCATCCACAAAAAAGCCACAAATACTGAACGAAATAAGTGCAGAGTCAGTATAACAACTTAGGTCACCATATAAGCGGGCTTTAAAAATGTCTGGGAAACATTATAGGAAACATTCATTAGCAAAGGGATCACGTTGGAAATCCGTACCGGCTTCCATTACCGTCTCTCGTTTCAGCGAAAAAAGAGACTCAATAAATGGCCCTATATATCGCGCTCCCAATCTATTAAAACCCGTTAAACGGGTTAGAAACTCGAAAAGTAGTAGTTAGTGTCCAAGAGGCTCGTTCAATAGATTCGAATAAGTGGTTCGTTACTCTGACTATATCCGGACTACACCGGAAAAAACCGGATTAAAAAAGGTTAGGTTAATGGCGGAGCAGTGAAAAGTGATGCGATTACCGGGAAATTGATCCGTTCCTTTTGTTCTATACCTTTGACGAATTGGTGCCTATTTTATTATGTGGCCGGCCCTTCACTGCCGCTTCGCAAAACGCATTATCTAGTTCGCGATTTCCTTTGGCCGGGCGAAGATTTTTATTTTAACAATTCAGCGTTATTTTTTTGTGTAGTATTTTTTATTAAATGTTACGCGTCGGTGCCCGTCTTCGGTCCAATTTAGGGATGAAAAGTCGAGGCCGAATTGCTTTCCCCATCTTTCATCTTCTGACCGCAAGCTTCTTACGTATTGGAAACGTTGATTATGATAGATAGAATCTGTGCGTCGGAAAGGGCTTATGAAGGCTTTTATGATACAATTATTTCATGTCCCAACTTAAGTAGGTTAACATTTGATTATGCGATTCGTTCTTGAACTGCTTATTGTTAAAATTTGGTTACAAATTATACTAAACAAATTTATCAATATAATAAAAATATTACAGAATTAATGAAGCGCTTATACTACTTATAACACTTTGGTTTTCGTTAAAGATTTGTAATCAAATGCCAAAGAATTATTTTTTTTTTCACGAAAAAAGGGCTTATGAAATATTATACAATACTAGCTGTGCCCGCGAACTACGTTTCGCCATCAAAATGCTTACTTAACACAGTGTTTAGTTTTTTCCTCCATTTTCAATTATGATTTAACTTTAGTCCGCCTTTCTTGAGCAGCGGCCATTTCGAAATAAGGACAATTTTCGTAGGTTCGTAATGCTCTAGGTACTTTTCAGGGCCTACTTTCATTTAATACCCATATTGCTGGGTTTGAAAAGGAACTTTTATATGCCTTCTTTGAGCGGCGGCCATGTTGAATTTACGTCAATGTTGCTAAGTTCATAGTGCTCTACTAATCAAGGCCTTTCATTTGATACCCATATTGCTGGGTTTGGAAACGAACTTTAATCCGTTTTTTTTGAGCGGTGGTCATATTGAATTTTGTGCGATTTTCCTAGGTTTATTTCATGTAATGCCCGTATTGGAGGTTTGGAAACGAACTTTAATCCACCTTTTTTGAGCGGTGGCCATGTCGAATTTACGTAAATATTGCTAGGTTCATAGTACTCTACTCATCAAAGCCTTTCATTTGATACCCATATTGCTGGGTTTGGAAACGAACTTTTATCCGTTTTTTTGAGCGGCGGCTATGTTGAGTTTATGTCAATGTTGCTAGGTTCATAGTGCTCTACTGATCAAGGCCTTTCATTTGATACCCATATTGCTGGGTTTGTAAACGAACTTTTATACGTTTTTTTGAGCGGCGACCTTGTTGATTTTAGGGCGATTTTTCTAGGTTCATAGTGCTCTACTCATCAAGGCCTTTCATTTGATATCCATATTGCTGGGTTTGGAAACAAACTTTATCGGCAGTCATGTCGAATTAAGTCAACGTGGCTAGGTTCAATGTGTTCTACTCTTTAGGTCCTTCGTTCGATATCCAATGTTCCTTGGGTGGAACCAAAAAAATGTGATTCGTCATTTTAGACATTAGGATCAAGAGTCCCTCTACGCGTAACCCGGAATCATTGCAGTCAGATATTTTTATTTAAATGGATAAAAGAGTTTGATTCCTTAGTCATAATGTAAAAACATATTATAACACCTTTCAAAATACCTTGAAAAGAGTATCTTCACTTTTCAACATTTCAAATATTTCAAAAATTGCACCGATTTTGTGAAAATTAGTCAAGAATTAAACGAACCTACAACTGTGACGTGATATTGTCATAAAAAATGCTGTATACATTGGTTGTATGGCTTGATCCTTTTGCCTTACCACCACGGTACTACATAAGAAAAAGACAATTTAAACTTCTAAACTTCTTGGTTGGCGAAATCAAGATGGGCACTACAGCCATTAACAGAAAAGATTAAATTTTTCTTTGCACTAATTGTGACAGACTTGTCAAAATAATTTCACGTGCGCCATGTTAATTTTCTACATAATTAAGTTTTGTTCCAAAATGTTATATGGTATTTTTTCACTAAAAATAAAAAGTGAATTTAAACAAATGAAATTATGCCTAAATGTTCTTCCGGAAAATTCTAAGCATTGTGGTGTAAGCCATATCAAATTCTGTCCAGTAGTTTCGGAGATCTTTCCGGACAAACAGACAAACAAACAAACAAAATAATAAACAAACAAACAATTTTTTTGAAAACTATTCTATCGTGTTCTGCTATTGATTTTAAGGCGACCTGTGTATTTTTTTCTTAATATTGCGCAATTACAGATTTTTGTACCCTTACAATTTTATCTAATCGATTTTGACATTTTATCAGTTTATCACCCCATCTCACCCCCTTTGGGGATGAATTTCAATTAAATACGAAACACGTTTTCCATTTATTTTGTTAAAGAAAGTTTATGCAAAATTTGAAGTAGATTCGAAAACGGAATCACGATGTCCCATACAAAATTTTCCCCCCATTTTCACCCCCTTAGGGATAGAATTTCGGAAAATCCTTTCTGAGTGTTTCAAGTCTCTACGATCAGCGGTTTAGGCTGTGCGTTGATCCGTCAGTCATTCAGTCAGTCATTCAGGACAAAGAATTTTATAGGTATAGATTGCTTCAATAAGGTTCTCAATAAAATTCGTCGCGTATATTTTTGTGTGTATCTTACGCGATTTTTTCGCTAATTGTTGACCGATTTTCAAAATTCTTTTTGTATTTTTTTTTCTTTTATTAAGGAAACAAACAGCATTAATTATCACATGCGATCTTATAAAACACAAAATAACTTATACACTAGCCTAATTAGTTTCCACAGATAGGTATACCATGTGATCTGTTGATCGAGAGATCGAATGGTACGATATAATATATTTACATAAATAAAGCAATAACTGATCTGATTTAACTAAATGATCTGATCTGATTTAATTAAATACAATGTTTACATTAATTTACAGATATAAATAAAAAAAAATGAAGGAATAGAAAAAAAAACTTTGGCAAACAAACACTAAATACTCGATATTCGATAAATATTCGATAAAGTACTTACCTGCGGTGGCCCCATTGTTGCTAAAGTCAGGATCTGAAAAACCGAGGGAAACCCAACAATGTTATAGGCACGTATGGCGTGTTTCATGTTTTTTCCGAATCTATTCTGGTATTTGCGCCTGGTAGTCATGAGTCGAGCTGATGATGGAAGGATCATTAACTTTTAGGAATTAGAGGTTAGTTTTTCAAATACAGTAAGCATGTATCGACTTTTAGCTGTATTCTTCCAAGTAACTTCGGTGAGCAGGTATTAAATTGCTTAAAATATTTTAGTTTTACAAAAAAATTAAACCGACTTCAAAAACACAAAAAAAGTTATATATAATAATATAAAATACATACAACTTCACATTTTTATAATAAAGTCGGTGCTAAACAATGATCAATCTGAAAAGTTATTAAAAATATAAGAACAATTAATTATGTTAGTTAAAATTCGACACCAACTTCAGTATTAAAATAAGAAGTTGTTACATACAACTTTCCAGGTCGACCATTGCTTAGCACCGACTTCAATATAAAAATGTGAATGTAACACTTCACATTTTCATATTATGGTCTCTAATTTTAACTAACATAATTAAACCAAGCTTCACAGCCTGGCTCACCGGCGCAGTGTTGCCTGTCTATCTGTATTCTATAGGCTGTACTTCAGGAGTGTGCTCAGGGACTGCATGAGCTGATCCCGCCATCTCCTTTCTTCTATCGGTAATCTAGGCGCACGACTGGTTACCACCCTTACCTGGTTGATATTCCCGCTGGTCGCACAAAGCGCTACACGTCTTCTTTTATAGTGCGCACAGCCAAGGTGTGGAAATTTCTGCCGGCGTCTATATTCCCGAGCTCATACTACCCGGAATTCTTCAAAACAAGGGTAAATAGGCACTTTCTGGGCAAGCTCGTCTCACCGTAGATCTCATCCTTGCCTCAAGGCTGCATTGGGATAAAGAGTAAGCCCATTCATAGTAAAAAAAATAATGTTGTTTTATTTTTATGATTTTCCAGGTTGATCATTGCTTAGCACCGACCTCAATTCTTTATGACTTTTTGGTATGTTTGAAGTCGGTTCTATTTTTTTTTAATCTTAGGTTTAGTAGTATGTAGGGTTTCGTGATTAGTCATAATTCGTTTTAATAAAATTTAATTGTCATCAATCCGCACTGGGTCAGTGTGTTTGGAAATGACCCACATTTTGCTCCCGCATGGGAGAAGATTAAGTAGTAGGCCAGAGCATTGTAGCTAAGACAACGATGATGATGAGATTACGTAATTGGCTGACTCCCTTTCAGACATGAATTGTCTTTTACGCCATTCCTTCCCCTACGTGAATAATGGAGTATGGCTCAGAGTATAGTGGAATCACTTAAGTAATTAATTTGTAGATTATATCGATTTTGTACCACGTAACCTATCCTGTGATTATTGGATTGTTTAATGGTTTTAATTTGAGCAAATGTTTCAATTACTATGAAAGGTGTTTTTATATTTTTTTTAAAATTGAAATGTAAGCTATGTGACTTCACACCCAGGTTTACCAGTTTTGGTCCTGAAGGCGGACTGACATTGTGCCGTTAACGTACAGTAAATTGTAATACTTGGAAAACGAACTGCAGTAACGCGGGCCACAGTCGTCGAGATCTGTTTGTTGAGTCATCCATGAATCTTCAGAAAACTGCAGATCCATTATCTACATGCCTTTCCTCCATTAGCTTAATTGTCAGCTCTGAGATATTACTCATTCTTTGCTCAGTACGGCTGGGTTTTAAGTGTTATTATAAATTCTCCAGGATCGTAGTAACTTCTTTACAGAAATACCGGGCATTCCTCTCAAGTTTCCAGTTACCTTGAGTCCAGCGAAATCTATAGACATAATTTTAAATCTCTTCGAACCCTTAACAAACCGATTTATATGTCTAAGCGAAGTATCAGACACTTTATCAGCAAGTGTATTGAAGCTTAAACATTCCTTAAGGAGTCCACATTCCTTAAGACCGTAAACAGTTCGTTCTCTCGTTTAATAGTCGACGAAACAATTTCCACGCCTACTCAAACGGTTCAGGCAATTTGTTTCCTCGTTATTCCGACCACGTCCGGCGCTTAAGGAGAAAAGTGCAGACGACACGCAATGGCGCCTACCTATTAAACATTCGCAGTCATATTATATACTAGCTGTGCCCGCGACTTCGTTCGCGTGGATGTCCGAAAATAACAATATCGTTATGTTATATAGCCTAAAGCCTTCCTCGATAAATGGACTATCCAACACAAAAATATTTTTTCAATTCGAACCAGTAGTTTCTGAGATTAGCGCGTTCAAACAAACTCTTCAGTTTTATAATATTAGTAAGTATAGATTCACAGGTTGAATATCCTGGCAGTATTGTAGCGTGTCGTTACCGGCAGGTCTCCCTGCGTGATCGGATCCGAAACGAAGAGATCCGCAGGAGAACTAAAGTAACCGACATTGCTCGAAGGATTGCTCAGCTGAAGTGGCAAATTCAAATTCAAATTTATTTATTCGTCATCATAGGTGGTACAAAGTTGACAAAATAAGATGTGTGGTATACAGGGCGTCCCAAGACATATGGGACATGAAGGGAAAGTACCTTAAATATCGTAGATAGGATATTTTGCTGAAAGAAGACTTTATGTTATTTTTAAAAGTTAGTAATACTGCATTCAAAGATTTTCTAAAAATTACTTGCTTCGCCTGGGAATCGAACCGGCATAAATGTGTAAAAAAATCACCCGTATTTTTATGATGCCTATCGAAAGAATGGACAAAAAACAATAAGTCTTCTTAAGTAACATAGCACTTGCTCGAAGATTTTGATTTTTTGGATAATATTATTTGGACAGATGAATCTTCCCCTACGAGTCCCCGAAACGTATAAACAAGTGCGTTTTTCATTCAACTGTTGGTGCGGAATTTTAAAAACCGGGTTTTCTTAATCCATTTTTACCAAGGAACCTTGAACACAGAAGAGTATTTACAAATACTTCAAATTTTAAGAGACGATATAAGAAATCTCTCTCTGGCGGTGCAACAAACCTTAATTTTTCAACAAGATGGTGCTCCGGCTCATAATAATCGGAGAGCAGCCAGAGTTATGGAGGAATGTTTTCCTACTTGGATTATGGTAGTACAATTGGACCGATCAGATGGCCGGCAAGATCCCCAGATCTAACACCATATGGGGATACATGAAAAATTTGCTATACAAAAAGCAATACGACAACGTGGGCGAATTACAAACAGAATTGAGCCACATCATGTCGAGTATTCACCACAATATGATAAGAAAATCAACAGGCAGTGAACATGTTAAAAGATTGACGATTTGCATAAGACAAGAAGGATCACATTTTGAGCATTTTATTAATTTACAAAAAATACTCAATTGACTTTGGTGGTTTAAAGTATTTTTTAATTTGATTAAAATGATTAATAAAACGTTATTCATTCCTTTTAAGATAATATGTTACTTAAGAAGACTTATTGTTTTTTGTCCATTCTTTCGATTGGCATCATAAAAATACGGGTGATTTTTTTTTACATTTAAGTCGGTTCGATTCCCAGATGAAGCAAGTAATTTTTAGAAAATCTTTGAATGCAGTATTACTAAATTTTAAAAATAACATAAAGTCTTCTTTCAGCAAAATATCCTATCAAAGATATTTAAGGTACTTTCCCTTCAAGACCCATAGTCTTGGGACGCCCTGTAGTAGGTAACTCCATGATGTGCCTCAAATGGCATACGAAATTATCTATAATGTCAGATAAAACAAAATTTTACAACAATCAAATGGAAGTAAGTATCTATAATGTCAGTTAATGTCTATAATGTTATTTATTACAAAAGTCAAATGAAAATTTTAAAACATCATGTCTATTATGTCCTATTATGTCATTTATGTAATTAGTACAATAGTCAAATGGTAAATTTAAAAACGGTCATTATTTATACATTAGAAATTATACATTAATTATAATTTTAAAATTCAATTGTATCGTTTCTATTATAGTAACATTTTTGTATAAGTATTTTTGATAAGATAATTTTGAATTTATTTAAATTACTTTGTTTCAAGGTGTCAGGCAATTTATTGTAAACTCTTGGAGCCATTTCAATGACACTCTTACGCATTAGTGCGGTATTACATATGTTTGTACAAATTGCAGTTTTTCTAGGGCGAAGGTTAGGTACATGATCTTTTTTTCTAAATAAGTCTGGATTAGATTTTACGAATATACACAATTCCAAAATATATATACATTGTAAAGTTAATAAATTCAGCGATTTGAAATGTGGCTTACAAGTTTCCACGGGGTTTAGACCACATATAGCCCTAATACATCGATTTTGGGCCCTTAGTAATATTTCTCTGTAGGTAGAGTTGCCCCAAAATATTACGTCATAACGAAGAGTTGACGCAACAAAACCATGATAAGCTGTCAAGACTGTATCTCGATTAGAAGTTTTAGCTAATTTGTAAAGTACAAATGAGAATTTGTAAATTTTTTTACAAACTTCAATGGAATGAGATTCCCATGACATATTGCTATCTATGTAGATACCAAGAAATTTTGTATCCTCAGTTTTTTCTATTTCATTACCTTCATAATCAATTTTTAAATTAGGACAAACTTTTTTTTGAGTAAAATGCATTATACTCGTATTTGTCTTTTTTAAGTTAACCTTTAATTTATTCTGTCTTAGCCATTTAATAATATCATTTATAGTCTTATTTATGTCATTTTCGTAATTTGTGTAATTACAGGTAGTGGGCGGGACACATAGCGAGAAGAACCGATGGCCGTTGGGGCCGAACGGTTTTTGAGTGGCGACCACGATCCGGACGACGCTCAGTGGGTAGGCCTCCGTCCGACCAGGTGGACCGACGATCTGGCAAAGGTCGCGGGAATCCGCTAGATGCGGGCAGGTTGTAGAGATCCATGGGGGAGGCCTATGCACAGCAGTGGGCGTCGTGCGGCTGAGATGATGATGATGATTGTAGCGTGTTAATAACTGGATGTATACATTCTCGTCTGGCAGCCAGTACCCCTAGCACGAACCACTTTCGTTATAGTATAGTAATTGTACCTACCTATGTACTTATTATAAGATATTAAATGGACAGTTAGAAACATTATCGTAAGACTATTGTGAGCTCGTAACGTAACGATAGTATAATATCTCTCACTTTAAAATACTCAGTGACTAGCTATCGAATAAAACGATACCTACCACATGTCAAAAGTGAGTTCGTGCTGACTGAGCTGCTGATTCTCATGCTTTAGCTCTCGTTAGCTATACCATATCAACTGCCAAAATTACTATCTGCGATGATATTTTCTAATAATGTAAAATTAATTTAAATAGATAAATAAATTCAAAATATACATCTTATTTTTGTGAGTAAAATATAAATTGTTTTATAAATCAATAAAATAAAATTTATCGATACATAAAGTTTTTGAATTTATTATTATAAGTCATCCTCTCTCCTACTTTTGCTGTGCCCGAAAGGGTCCATAATGTACATAATTTATTTGTAATAGGTACTTATGAATACCATTGTGGAAAGCAAAATACGAGTAAATGAAATGAAATGACCATTACCATTATTACGATACTATTTAGTTCCTTAAACGACCATAGCGGTGCTACTATAGTTTTCATACAAATAATACGATTACGATAACCATAGCTATAGTGGTTCGTACTTGGGGCACTGGTGTACAAACCAATAAAATTGTTTTATAGCTGAGAATGCAGGATTGTACTGAGTCAGTACTGAGATGAGGAATGATAGAGATGCCCGCAAGAAAACGTTGCAGAGACCCCGCATAAGAGTGGGATAAGGGCAGGATGATGATGATGAATTCAGGATAGTTAATCATCATTTTCTATCAGGTGGGATGAAAGTGATGAGCATCCGTTACATCGCCTTATAATTATTGTTATTACTTTAACCTGTACCTACTTACTGTTAAAAAATTCAATTAGATGCGTTCCACTTAATAGTCCCGTATTCACCCTTTTGCATATGTCAGAACACCGCCGACCATATATTGCGAGCATCTGCTTAACAATCGGTCCATATCTGCGCCATAATTCACGTACTACGCGTCAATGTAACCTCCTTTAATTAATTCAGGGCACGGAAGCTCGACAACCCGATATCTCTAAGGCCGAGTTTAGATTAGCTTAAACAGGGAAAAGTGTCAGTTTTAACGTATGGCTTATAAATTTTGATATCATAAAGAATTTCACTTTATGAAAAACGACTCGGAGATAAGGAAAGGTATGATTTAATCACTGGCTTAGCAGTTACCTATGTTTAATTGCATATACTACTTTGAATCACAATCTTTATCCTAAAAAGCGAGTTGTAACTTTTCCTAATTATAATGATTAAAACAGGATTTCTGTTAACCTTATCCTTGATTCATATTAATATACACGTGTCTCCCAGATTTAAACATGATAAAAATTTGTATTGGAAAGAATGTTATATAAAATCGTATCTATATACGCAATCTTTAACGTTAGTTATGCCTTCTGTTTTAAATAGCAATATTTTATACACATATTTTATGTAATTTGCAACAAATATTGTGACACCTAAGTGACCTAAGTATACTGTTTCAAAATATTAAGCACGGATGTTTCAATACTTATACGCTATAAACACGTATACGCTAAAATGCTTATTTATTTTTTATTAATCATTTAAAGGATAATAATATTGCTTATATAGGATAAAACGAAATGAACTGCATATAAATTGCCTAAAATTTTGAAATTTATTAATTCGCTAATCATAGACAATATGTACCGAGTCTAAATCCTAATCAAGCCTCGCTTAACGGGCGAATATAATGCACGGAAGTGGTTCGCAGCTACATCCGCTCTCGGTGCAAATCAACAGGATCATGAATGAACAAATCCACTCTACATTGAACGGGGAGATACAATTTTAATTGAATTACAAATTCACTATTCTATACCTACTTATACCTATCTAACGGCCGGTTGCACCAAATTCTTACGAATTACACCATAATTTAGTTTCAATTATTGTAGTTTTATTTAATCTTTTACTTTTAAAAAGGTTAAATTGTAACACCGTTTTTTCTTAAAATTTCATAAAACACTAATTTTGCAAAAACATTTTGGTTTCACTGTAGTTTTAACACAAATTTCACAACTAAAATCATAATTACAATAACTTTGTCAATTAATTTCACAATATCAATGTCAAGTGTCAACGTCAACGTCGTTTCACGTCACGTAAGTGACATTTGCAATTATCTTTGGTCATTATTCACTTTTTGCATAAACAAAATAAATCTCGCGTTTATTCTGGCCTTATTTACAAAGATAGTTTTTTTTTCGCCCAAAATCCCGTGCTTCCATTTAGGTGGGTTGATTTTCTCAAAATTCGGAATTTGACATTTAGACCGTTTGTTTTGATCATTTGTAGAGACATATCATAATAAAATACACTTAAAGCTACAGATCATATAATTATGGTTTCGTCGAATAGAATTTGGAAAGCATTCACAATTTGTTTATGGTTAATTTTTCATTACGTTTTGTTTTTTCAACCAAACTTATAACTTTAGCTGGAAATACTTATTGCATATTGTAGAATTTCGAAAGATCCGTATGTTGACTTGACACATCTTGAAGCAAGTTAAGAGTCTTACGAGTGTTATGAAATGAATTTGGTTTTAGGAGAGGTTCCGTCGCCAATACGGCGCTTAACATTGAGCAAACGGACCTCGGCTCCGTCGCTTCCACATAAACGCAAATCTGTGCGCAAGTGGAGCGTTGGTACGTGAACGCGCCTAAGCTATGACATTATCTCTATGTGGTTCTTAGTCTGTGAGACATCGACCGAAGGAATTTGTTATTGATTCGAAGATCATAAAGTATTATATTCATTTCTGCGAATAAAATCAATAGGTATTTCTCTCGTTTTCCGTGTGAATTTAATTTGAAAAGCAAAAAGCAAAAACAGTGAATGTTCCAAAGTCAGTTATTTTTGTTTTCAGCTTGAAGAGTAAAAGCTCAATCATATTTATAATCGCCGGCGCGCGATTCATTGAATTAGTTGAATAAATAAATTATATCAATAGATAATACTCCGCCCACAATAAGGTATCTAATTAACTTATTATATTTCATGATTTAAAGCAGATTTTGTTAATTTTATTTTTATTTGTGGGTAAATTGATTATTAAATCAAACATATTACATTTCCAAAATTCGCCTTTTTCATCCCCTATTTCATTAAAAAAACCTGATAGTAAGCGGCATCTTAGTGGGATTAAGGCATATATTGAGTAACACTTGCGAATTTCCTGTTAAATTCTAAATTTTCACAATATTAAGTTTCACATCCTTCTTTGGCAAATAACTCACAAATTAAGCTGTTTTCTTTTTATTAATAGCAGTAATTATACACAAAATAGGTGCTCTCCCCTCCATATGTCCTTTTTATTAACTACCCAATAAGAAACTTTGACAATTCATTGAAAATTATGTTTGGAATTAACTTGCAATGTTTATTACATGAAATTCAAATGTATTGACTGTGATTCCTTCAGAACTCAGGGTTAGACCCACTGATCCTAAGATTCTAGGCATATTTAATTATATTTTTAACATAACACTGTGCTATGAATCTCCAGGGCAGTTCCCGGAGGCCGTAGGGCTCCGCTGCAACTAACCTACCTAATAACCTAATATCAAGGAGGAATTCTGTGGAATTACACCAGTAATAAATATATATACAGAAAGAATAAGTTAAGAAACTGGAATATCATATCTCTGACCCGTGATTGCAAGACTTAGCATAGAAGGTACGATCCACTAACAACCGCTCCGGGGAAGGCTACTAATTTCTTTAAAAAAAAAAGGAAACCTATAACTATTTGTTGGTGTACTTTATTCATTTTGTAGTTTTGTACCCAATTTGTACCTGATTTTTACCTGCCGAGATTGATCAAACAAACCTGAACCATCCTGCCCTTGGCTTGTATTGATTAAACATTAAGTTAAGTGCTTTGCATTGAGGAATTGTGTTAACATATGCATAAGTAAATTATAATTATGTACTTACAAGAATAAAGCTTTTCATTTTGTACCGGACTAAAGGAATAAGTTTGTTTTTTTGTCTTTAACTTTAAGATTTCCCTATATTTCTACAATTTAGCTAGAAAAAGCACGACAAAATGTATGGCGCAAATCATATATTTGGTAGTGAAACGACCCATTTTTAGGTATTAAGTTGTTACTTTTTACGAAATCGTAAAACGTAAAACTTGGTGCAATCGGCTGTAAGAGTTAATGATAATTATAAGTGTCCAAAAGGTAGGCTCGAACCCCTCGGTGGGGACGTATATGAGCTGTGATGATGATGATAAGTGACCAAAAAGTTAATTATCTGAGTAGGTACTTATTATAAGCGATTCCAATTATCTCCCATAAACAGTATTTTTAAGGAGGAGGAAGTAAAGTATTTTGAGTAAGTCCGCGGACGCGGCGACGACGCCGACGGTTGGTGCTATGATCGCTGAAATATGTAATAGTGAAATCATATCTTATAATTAATGTGAAAGTATTTCCGTTATGTTTTTGCTGGGTAGGTCGTAGGGCACCTTTTTTTTTTTTTTTTTTTTATGTAAGGCCCGGCAAATGACCTCCTCCCGCCTGATGTTATGCGGTGAAAGAGGCCCAAATGAGTTGACAGATAGAGTAGGGACGACATCCACTATCCTACCTGCCCGCCCCTTGCCGGCCTAAAAGATGCTTTTTCACACCTCTTTTGAAGGAACCCATGTTGTAGGATGGAGGAAACACGTGCGCAGGTAGAGAATTCCAAGTGTGGGATGAACGACAGAAGAAGGAATCTTGGAATTTCCTGGTACGGTGTGAAAAGGAGGACACAGTGTACGGATGACTCCGAAGGCCCTTACGCGTGTTTCTGTTAAGGAATGGAGAGGGAGGGATAAGGTTAAAGAGCTCCTCAGAGCATTCCCCATGGAACATTCGGTAAAAGGCGCTAAGAGAGGCGATGTCACGACGAAGTTGTAGAGGCTCGAGGGTGTTAGTTGCCTCTACATCGCCAATTATTCGAATAGCGCGACGCTGCAATCTGTCCAGAGCATCGAGAAGGTACTGAGCGGAGCCGTCCCAAAGGTGCGAGCAATATTCCACGCAAGACCTAACCTGAGTTTTATACAACAGGCATAGTTGGTCCGGCGCAAAATACCTACGCACCTTGTTTAGGACACCGAGTTTCCGTGAGGCAGCAGTTATAACGGATTCGATGTAGTCTCTGGGGTTCAGATCGCAGCGAATGTTCATTCCGAGCAAGGTGATGTTACTCTGTGTGTGAAGGGTTGTGCCCTGAAGAGAAGGAGGGGGGAGGAAAGGTGACCTTTTCGCCGAGAACGCGCACACCTGTGTTTTCTTAGCATTGAACTCGACAAGATTGTTGGAACCCCATTCGGAGATGAGGTCCAGCGTCCTGTTGAGCTCAATGATAAGATTCTGCCTCTCCCTATCAATATTGCCACGAGCAGCCCCTGAGCTTCCGTGATATCCCCCATGCACTGTACTGTCGTCTGCATAGCAATGTATACTTCCCAAGGAAAGCATGTCATTGATATGCAGAAGAAACAATGTTGGGGATAGAACGGAGCCTTGTGGAACACCAGCATTCACTGCCACGAACCGCGAAGCGCAGCCGTCAACGACAACGCGAATTCTACGCTCGTGGAGGAAGCTGGCAATCCACGTACAGAACTGAGCGGGCAATTCGTATGCCGGAAGCTTGGAAAGGAGAGCCTTGTGCCAGACTCTATCAAAAGCTTTGGCGATGTCGAGACTAATAGCCACAGACTCGCCGCGCTTATCGATAGATTCACCCCATTTGTGCAAAAGGAACGCTAGAAGGTCACCTGTTGACCGTTTAGGACGAAACCCATACTGACGGTCATTAAGCAACGAGTGACCTTCCAGGTAACGGATCAGCTGGGTGTTAAGGATCCTCTCCATGATTTTACACAAAATGGAAGTGACGGCTATAGGGCGATAGTTAGCCGGATCAGAACGATCTCCATTTTTGGGAACCGGCTGGACATTGGCCTCTTTCCAAGATTTCGGCACACAACCAGCAGAGAACGACAGACGGTATAGACGCGTCAGGACCGGAGTCAACTCCGCTGCACACTTCTTAAGTACAATCGCAGGAATGCCGTCTGGTCCACTTGCTTTTCGAATATCAATCGACTGTAGCTCCGCCCGCACATCTCGCTGTCTGATGCGGATATCGGGCATAGTGCTGCCACAATGGGACAGTGTCGGAGGTTGTGCACCACAGTCATCGATACGGGAATGGGCCGCGAAGAGTTTTGCCAGGAGGTCGGCTTTCTCCTGCGGCTGATGAGCAAGTGAGCCATCGGCATGTCTCAGCGGTGGCAGCGAGGGTTGGCAGAAGTTTGATTGCACAGCTTTGGCCAGGCGCCAGAAAGAACGGCTACCCGTAGGGTGCGCTAGCAGTTCCTGACCCACTTGTGCAATGCGCTGAGCATCCGCTCTAATGTAAGCCCTCTTACACAACTTGGTGGCATTATTATAGGCTGTTTTCAGTAGGTTAGTATTGGGATCCCTAGAAGCTCGACCTCTGATCCAAGCGCGGTAAGCTAGCTGTTTGTTTTCAACAGCAGAGGCACACTCGCGATTGAACCAGAGGTTACGTCTCCCTCTACTGACGAGATTGGAATGTGGAATATAATATTCCATTCCTAATCTGATCTCGTCAGCAACAGAGGTAGCGCAGGAGTTCGGATCCATCCCACTGAAACAGCGCTGCCACCAAGGGACAGACGCGTAATAATCCCGCATACCGTCCCAATCTGCTGATGCATAGTGCCACAGACGGCGTGCTGCAACCACAGGCGACGGTCGCGACGCCTGAGGCACTGAGACGGATACCAGGCAGTGATCTGAAGATCCTAGTGGAGCTCGAATCACCACCTGATATCCGTCGGGGCGATTTGTCAGCAGAAGGTCCAACAAAGAGGGCGCTTGACCGATAATATCTGGTACCCTGGTGTGCTGGGTAACCAATTGTGTCAGGTCGTGCGTGAGAGCGAATGCGTGGGCAGTCCTACCCGCATGGTCAGTTTTAGAGGAACTTAACCACAACTCGTGGTGAGCATTGAAGTCCCCTAAAAACACCAGCTCGGCGGAAGGAAATTGCTCCTGCGCGTCATCTGCCACCCGACTTAGGTGTTCAAAAAGTCGAGTTGTCTCCAAGTCACCACGGTGGGAACGATAGACGCACACGTAGACACTGCAATGAGTGCCAAAATCGACGTGTACCACAAGGAGGGAAAAGGAAGGTTCCTCCAAACAGCGCAGGCGACGACAACAAACGTCCGCCCGGACGAACAAGCAAACACCTGCCTTTGCCTTGAAGGACTCCTCAAGAGCGTAGCCGGGGTAATTAAGGTAGCTTGTATCGGCCGGGCAGATAATTTGCGTCTCTGTCAAAAACAGCATTGCTGGACGGGCTGTCTCGAGATGGTGGTGGACAGCCAAGAGGTTAGAATGGAGCCCGCGGATGTTAGCGAGCCCCACCTCGAATAGTGGTGTTTTGGTGGGATAGTGCACCGCTGTACGACCAGTCCTAATATTGTGCGCTGACATGTTTGTTGGAGTGAGAGGTGTGAAATTGAGGTGTCGTTGCAGCGATTAGCATAGTTAACGTGTGTAGGCCTGTTTCGCCAGGGAACAGCCGACAGCTGATTTGCGCTGACTCTCCGCACGAAAGGGCCCCCGAACCCCCCCGGAAGTGGTCGCCGGGACCCACCGTCCGGTCACCAACCGGCACGACGGACCACCCCGAGATTATGCGTGGCATGGTGGGGCAGCCTCACGGACTGGTTAGGTCCGCTTGGGCCCCTGTACTGTACCACGGGCGGCCAGCGGAACAGCCGTTTCTTCGGGTCTTCCTGGGCGGAGGGTCAACGCAGTCAACCTGGCACTGGGTCGACGGAGGCCCACACAAACCACACGAATCGCAGCAACGACCCCTCAAGCTCTGGCTGTGCGATGACTGATCCCGAAACGCGGACACAAAATGCCCACTTGACGGGTTTTACGTCATGCGCACGGTGGTCGCTAGCCAGTCGGGTTTTTCAAGCCCTACCACCAGAAGTTGGTCACTCGATTAGCACCACCCGGGGATCACGTGTAGGGTCTCGAGGGTAAAACCAACGGACGTGAGCGACTCCAATCCCCAAAACCTGAGCTTGCCTGGTTAGCTACCACCGTCTTAGTTAAGTTTATCGCCGTAATATTACGAGTATAACACTGTTGTGTTCCAACAATTAGAGGTAAGAGGTTTCTCAGTTATTGGGGAGTCAAGGCGAACTTCGCTTCCATCTTCGGCCTCATCATCATTTACCTTCAAGTGAAATGAAGATCAGGAGCTTCCCTAAAGTGTGGAAAAGCCCTACATATACATATGATACAAAATACTTATGAACGTCAAAATTCCCTAAAACAATGGATAAACCTGTAACTATAGATGGACTTTATCATGGCCTCCCTTCCCTCAAATTTTGACCTTAGTGAAAATATCACGGATTCAGAGATATTTATTATTTTTGTATTTTTCGAAAATTTCCAAGTGCGATTAGTTTTTATATTGTCATTATTCCTACAAAAGGAGAGGTTTTTCGATTTCGTTTTTTTTTCATTTCACAAGCGATAGTTCAGCTATCAAAAACAAAAACTTAAATTTAACAAACTACCGTAAAGTATTTAATAGTAGATTATGCACCAAGGGATTAAAGCAGTGTCTAACGTCACGGGCGCCATATTGAATCCCGAGCGCAACGAGGGACTCTAGAGTTAACTCTCGAGCGTAGCGAGGGAGTTAAAATTTAACTCCTGAGCGAAGCGAGGGAGTTATGTAGAGTCCTAAGTGAAGCGAGGGGTTTAAGTCGCCTAAGACGAAGACACTGCTTTATTCCAGAGGTGAATACTCTACTTTTCATACCATCTGCGAGACAATAAAAACTCAGGGCTCTAGAACCAATTACGTAGGTGGTAATTTTCATCATAAACACTGTCACATTATCATTATCACTATCACTATAACTATGGTTAAAATTATGATATTATCATGCAAACCATAAAATACAAAAAACAAAAGATTTATTTTTCTCAAGCACGAACACGTTAGATAATAAGTTTCATTTTTTTTGACTTCTCGTTGTTTTGTTTGTTAGAAAAGAACTGTTTTATTACTAAAAGATTTTTGTTTGATATTAGAAGAGAAGACTGGTTGTTTCTTTCATTTGTTATTTGATAGATGCGTATGTCAAAGTTTACTACTTAGAAGTTTATTAAAAAAATATAGACAGATACGTCAAATAATGTTTGATGCATAAAAGTCTATTGGAAAAATTCGTGAAAATAAATGTTTATCTTACGAGTATAAGTTTTTTTTTATAAAAACGTCGCCCCACACTAGGATTTTCTCCTGTGTCGTGGGTGCAGTTACAAACATAGAATATCACATGCACATACGCCCAGACCGGAATAAATTTCTGTAGGCCATACAAAATATCTGTCCCGTGCGGGAATCGAACCCGAGACCTGTTGCACAGTAGGCGATCACTCGACCTCTGCGCTAACCGTGTCGTTATAATAATAATATTTATTACTTATAATTTTTTTTTTTCAAATTTATTCAAATATTGTGATTATTTGCAAAAAAAAACACACCAAACTGCTAATCTCGCGAGATCTCGAAATTGGCGAGATCTCGCAGTATTGTTATTCATAAATTCGCGGGATCTCGCTTGAGCCCCAATCTCGCGAGATTTGCATTCCCTAAATTTGAGTCAGCAGTTCCTGAGTGTGCCGAATATAATAACCAGCGCGTCGCGCCTTGCCCTACACTTCTTTGAAGTTAAAATATTTGTAGGGATGAATCAAATATAAACGGCTTTGTGTAATTAACTATATTTTTCTTTCAGGTTGACTTACATATCACAATATTCAATACAAAATTCAAAAGTCACAAAAACGTCAAACCAAAAACATAAATCAGATCATGAGAGAAGTAGGTATGTCTCAAATAACAAAAAAAGTTCACAACATACTCCCGCCGTTGCAGAAGATGACTATAAGAACAATTCTGCAACTAATTACAAAAAAGAACACAAATAAAAACTTCTACATATTCAACCTATGAGGCTTCCTGACGGGACGCCCAGAACGAGTGACTGAAATCGGTTCGCTAGACTGCACAGGGCGCGAAAACGTCTCCCGTTCTTCGGGCATTGAGACCTCAAGTGGAAATAGCCTCTGCAAAGGCCTAACTAACTCACCAGTTGCCGTCTTGAGTCTAGCTACGCGGCAACAGTTGTCAACTCCACTAAAAATCTCTAGCACTAACCCTAAAGGCCAATTTGTTCTTTTTAAACCGTCAGATCCAATAAAAACTATGTCTCCAACATTTACCATCTGAGAACGACACTTACTCCTTTTTTCAATTAAAGCAGCTAAATACTCACTTCTGAATCTGATCTTCAAATCATTTTTTAGTTTTTGTATATATCGCCAACGAACGGACAACATTTTAGAATTTAAATCAGCACATATACTATCTTTATCTCCTATCCTACCATGTAAAAACATTGACGGTGTAAGGGGTCTTAAACTTTCCGTGCTATCCATTATGTTTGTAATAGGACGATTGTTTATCACGACCTCTACCTCACAAAGAACCGTGTATAATTCGATTTGACTGAGTGAAGCTTTTCCTAGCATGCGACGTAATATATCTTTGACTAACCTAACCATGCGCTCCCAAAATCCTCCCCACCATGGCGCTTGAGGCGGAATAAAGCGCCAATCTATTTTATCCACACTTGTCTTAGAAGCTACATCCTCCCAATTTATCGAGTCCAATACATTCTTAGCGCCCCTGAAATTCGTTCCATTGTCACTATACATTACTTTTACATTACCTCTTCGAGCCATAAATATTTTTAAAGCCAGTAAAAAATCCTCAGTAGACAATGACAACGTAATTTCTAAATGAATTGCTCTGTACGTAGCACAAGTAAACAGAACCACCCAACATTTCTCGCCTGATCGAAGATATAACGGTCCCGCTAAGTCAACACCTGACACTTCGAAAGCGTCACAACATGTGATTCTATTTAATGGTAGAGGAGCCGGTGGAGCCAGACATGGTTTCGCGCTATATCGCCGACACACTACACACTCTCGCACTGTCTTCTTAGCCAGCCTTCGAACACCGACTATCCAATAACATTCTCTAAGAGAATTCATAAGACTTTGTGACCCAGCATGCTTATATACGAGATGCATATACGCGACTAGCCTTCCAACTATTACATTCTTACCAGGTAATAAGTAGGGAAACTTGAAACTTTGAGACTCCTTAGCTAAAGTTAATCGCGTTTTGACACTAATTAAACCATCTTCATTTTGAAATTTAACTAATTTTAACTTATTCAACTCATTTATATTCTCAATTTGTATTAACTTTAATAATTTTGTTTCCGCACACTTATACTCCTTACCTAACAAATCTTTCTTATTCACTCTTACCTCACCTTTCGTACAATTCCTGACAAATCTAAGACACCACGCAACTGTTCTAACAATTTTCGAATACTTACTAAAGTAAAGTAGACGCTCAGAAAACTTTTCCTCCTCTTGCACACTCAACACACTTTTTTTAACTTCTTTACTAACCTCATTCATATCAGGCGTAGGGTTAGACATTGGCCACCCTGATGAAGAATTCCTTAACCATGCCGGCCCTTCCCACCACTGCGACTTGAGTAATTGTGACGCATTGCATCCGCGCGATGGTAAATCCGCCGGGTTCATTTCACCTGGCACGTGACGCCAATCATTCACATCCGTTTTCTGTAATATCTCAGACACCCTATTATGCACAAATACATTAAGACCCACTTTGCGCTTGATCCACGCTAAAACTATGCTGGAATCGGTCCAATAATACTCTTTACAACCTAGTTGCAATCCTGCTTTAACCTCTGTCGCTAATCTAGTTCCTAACAAAGCGGCAATTAATTCTAACCTTGGCATCGTGATTTGCTTAGCTGGAGTCACCCTTGACTTTGCCATTACTAGCTGCAGTGACACAATGCCATTCAACTCCGACCTTAAAAATATGCACACAGCATATGCTAATTGACTTGCGTCACTAAAAATATGCAAGGAGTTTTCACTCAAAATTATATTATTCCTGCTAACACGTCGCGGCAGTCTGCATTCATTCAACATATCGATATGTTTAAGCCACAGATCTATTCGAGCTGATAATTCCATTGGCAATACGGAGTCCCAATCAATCTTTCTGACCCAGCATTCCTGAATTATTAACTTTGGTACAATTGTTACCGGACAAACAAAGCCTAAAGGATCAAATATGCTTTGTGCTATCGATAATAATACTCTTTTTGTGACTTTCTCGAAATCTTGAATAGCAGGTATCTTACAATATAATTCATCCTTCACAGGGTCCCACATGACACCTAATACAGAACTACAGCTATCTTGCCCATCAGAAATGATTGGACCAGTCACCCAACACCTCAATTCAAACATACCTTCGTTCATTATTTCTTTCGATCTAACTACAAAATCATTCATCTCACTCTCACTATTTACACTTATAATACAATTATCTACATAAAATGCATTTCTTAATTTCATAGCTATCTCGTCAGAATATTTATTCAAGTGATATAAAATTGTTGCAGACAGTAAAAATGGACTAGTGGTGACCCCAAATACTACCCGGCAATGCCTATAAGTTCTAAATCCTTTGTCCATATGGTTTATATCACGCCACCATAAAAATTTCAAATATTCACGATCATCTGAATTTACGCTTATCTGTAGGAAAGCTTTTTTAATGTCCGCACTAATACCGATTGCACCCTTTCTAAAATTCATAAGCAATTTTGGTATTAACTCTATTAAATTACTACCTTTGTCCAAACAATCATTCAAAGATAAACCTAACTCGTCACTAGCAGATGCATCAAAGACTGGCCTAATTTTGGTCGTTAAACTAGATTCCTTGACCACCGCGTGATGAGGCATGTAATGGCCTTTATCTATATTATCCTCGAAAACCTCTTCTATAATGTTATCTTTCAACCACTCTAAGAAAACCTTATCATAATCTGCTAATATTCCTAACTTACATAGCTTCTTAGTGGTCGATTTAACCCTTTTTTCAGCAATATGATAGTTTGTACAAAGATTAGCTACTGTATTTTTCCATGGTAATTTCACTTCATAACGTCCTTCATTATTTACAACTACAGTCTCCTCGAAAAATTTTACTACTTCCGCTTCTGCATTACTCTTAGATTTTATTTGTGTATCATCCTTAATCCCCAAAGCCTCTAGTTTCCACAGGTCTTCAATGTCAAAAGAACAAGATAGCGCACTTACCTGGACTTCATTTGAACAATATACACCGACTGCAGGGCCCTGAACGGTCCAACCCAACCTGGTCTCCATTGCAAGTAAATTGTTGTCAATACGTACTGATCGTCCCGTCAGGATTGTACCTAAAATATCTGAACCTATTAGCAAACTTACTTCATTTACATTATTCATACAATCAGATAAATAAATACCTCTTTGCTGCAGTTTATAAAACAATTCACCCTTTCTTACTTTAGGTAAGTAGCCACATATACTGCTGTCTTGTCCTAGCATCTCTAGCTTAGTATGAAAACTCCCGTCCACGTTTGCAATATTGACGTCATATACTTTATGCATCTTCCTTTTGGTGACAACTCCACCAAAGAGCGTGTGGCTTATTTCCTGCTGACCAATAGCGACTAGTCTCAACTTCTTTACTACATCAATCTTTATAAATGTCAATTTTGTCATCCGAATCTATTTTTTTGAACTGAGCCCAAAAAGTGAGCCATTTGCTAGTTTCCCCGTTAAACTTCGGAAGTTCCAGCTTTGGCAAACGTAAATGACGCGACATATTCGGTTCACTACCCCCAGCCACGCTGCCAGGTACTTTTATTGTTCTTTTTGAACCACATTCGCTTTCTGCCTTATTCTCTATTGCTTCTTTTACTTTTTGCTCCAAATAATACCACTTGGATTCATACTCGTCTGCACTATCGCTCTCTAATTCTATCAGCTTTTCTTCTCGACTTTCACTTTCTAACCATACATTAAAATATTTATTCTGTATACTCACAAGTTTTTCGAAACAATTGCTTAGTTTTTTAAACTCTGCGCTAATGTAAGTAATATCTTCCTTCTTCAAATACTCCTCCAACTTATTTGCACTCAATGAAAATCGTCTCCGAGCAATTGTTCTTTCTATTTTTATTTTTTCCATATTTTCTTCGCTACTCACGGTCGCCATATGTGCCGAATATAATAACCAGCGCGTCGCGCCTTGCCCTACACTTCTTTGAAGTTAAAATATTTGTAGGGATGAATCAAATATAAACGGCTTTGTGTAATTAACTATATTTTTCTTTCAGGTTGACTTACATATCACAATATTCAATACAAAATTCAAAAGTCACAAAAACGTCAAACCAAAAACATAAATCAGATCATGAGAGAAGTAGGTATGTCTCAAATAACAAAAAAAGTTCACAACACTGAGATTAGCGCGTTCAACTAAAGAAACAAACAATCAATCAAACAAAACTTTTGAAATCGGTCCAGTAATTTTTGAGTTCATTCGTTACATACATACAAATCTTTTCTCTTTATATATAATTAATAGTGTAGACTTTATTCCTTTACGACACTTTCTGGGAAGATGGAATTACAGGAAGGAACACTAAAGAGATTTAAGATGGGAGTGACCTGTCATATAATCAGATTATTTTTAATACTATACTTATTAACCCGCCATTGGTGACGTCAATCTGACTTACATCATTGGTGACGCCGGTCTCACACACCGGGATTTTCAATAAAAGGTTTTTCAAAATACTTTATTACCTGTTTATTTATTTTTTTAAGTATATGTAATTCGATAATAAATCAAAGATATTTCATTAATTGCAACTCGATTATTTGACTTTTAATTATCATTAAACAATTTTACTTAAAGCATTAAAAATTACTAAGTTTTTATACACAACTTTTTTAAAATTCGGGAACACACAGCAATCATTACATTTTTATAATTATTTCAGTCTTTTCGATATTGTGACACTAAGAACTTACATAAAATAAACAAAAAATAGTATCCTACCAACAATAAATAACAACAATATAGATCTGAAAAATGACTATTACTCAGTCAAAGAACTCTCGCAAGAAGGCACTACTTGCTAAATACACAAATATTTCTAGCACCTGTGACAAGTGTATTTGGTCTTGCTGTTAGTTTTCCAACGACATTCATAACACCGACTATTTCTTGATGGACCAACAGTCCCAGGTACCTTATCTAGCCTTAAAATTTCTCACAGTCTTTGTTTCATTGACTGTGGCAAGGTCAACTACATTTGTCGTTCTCTTAGTGAGTGAGTGTCACTTCATTATGAATTGGCTATGAAATTAATTGAACCCTAATTAATTTCATAACCAAATTTTCTAATGCAGTTACGAATACGCCCGTTTGCTGCATTGAGCATAGCGTAAAAGACTGCCATAGGCCATATCTTCTTGTTGTTTGAGCCCGAATATAATTCACACATAAAATTCAACTCCTCATTGCTTGCTAAATTCTGTATTTCATTTGGTAAATGATTCGTTGGCTTGGTATCACTTCTAGCATCATTGCTTGATGACATTGGTGGTCTCTCCTCATCAAGTATTTCTTGTAGAAGAGATTCGCGACCACGCGGAAACAACGTTTACAAATTTAAATATATATTGCATATGTTTGTAAAATATATATATACTCATGCAATAGGCTTACTAATCATAGCATAATGCAATAAAATAGTTGCAAAAGTAAGTGGAAAATGTATAGAGCTCTGGCAAAATGCAAATAATCAATAATTCAACTATGACTAATTTACTAACGTAATCGGTGAAGCCGATGTTAGTGCCAAAACTCCAGAATATGCAGCCGCTTCGAAATCCCGTGATGATCTAACGGTGAGGAACGTTCAAAGCGGCAGCTACTAGAAATTACGATAAAAATCGATGGCGGGGAAAAAGTTATTCGCATTTTTAAAAACACCCGGTCTCACAGAGATGTACGTCACCAATGGCGGGTTAAATGTATACAACACTATTTCAATATTTTATAATATGAGACACGAGCAGCCGTTCCACTGGTGTCCCCATACCCAGGTTTCAATATTCTATCTGTGGATTTGGTTACAAGCGATAGGTATTTGACATTAACTCCATACAAAATACATCAACGTCATCACATTCGAGATCGGCCCCCTAACCATGATCGCCCAAAACAATGTTCACATCGCACTGAGAGCAGGATGGCGCTATACGCAGCAAGAGCTGTGTCTCTGTTTTGGTATTGTTTTAACCTTGCTGTAAGTAATCATGGTAGGGCCCCTGAAAGTGCCATCACCTAACGCAGAAAGTAGCCTCCTAACTCTTCTCGTCTACAGTAAGATCCTCAAGCTATACTGTTTGACCTTTGGACCCTACCTATGTCGTTCGTAATGTGGCGGTTTTCGTAGTGTACATGTAAAGCTTGAATGGGAGCTTGAAAAGCTTTTACTGTACACACGTAACACGTCAGACTACGGGTCGTTTTTTCATACAAACGTAGTTCCCACGTTTCCTTGCTGGATAATGGCAATAGTTGCTTTATTTTCTCCAAAAAAATCAATGGCCACTATTAGCATGTTCCTATGTTTTTCTTTTTTATGAAGTAAATTATTAAATGATATTTAAATCTTTTAAAGTCTAAAAAAATGGCCAAATTTTCTGCTGCATTCGATCATCCAGCAAACAAATTTGATGAGTTTATACATTGATTTACTACGTTTGGTAGTATATCAATGAGTTTATAAGAAAAAAGCAAAAGATAGAAAGACGGCCAAAGCCTTTCTTTAAAGGACATTGCTCTGCGTCCATACATTGTTCGCCCCAATACCAACAGCAGTGAAAAAATGCTTTTCGTATAATTAGACATTAGTAAATGCTGTACGTCCACATTAATTACTACAGACAAGCTTCGAAATCGAAATATATAACAAAATGAATCGGATTTTGAGGTTAGTTGAAGTAACACTTTATTTCGTTAGAGCAATACACATAGTCTATACTTATAAAATTATTAAACTAATAATTATTGCAGTGCACGTAGTACAGAAAAAGAAATCTCGAAATTATAAAACAAGTCAAAAACACAACGCATTAACAAGCGACAGCGCTTGAGTAGTCAATTGACGTATGTTTTAATTTAATTTACGTTGTAAATTGTGAAAGAAGTTATAAAACATAATTTATACAAATAAATAAATATCCATATCTACATAAAATCGACTCAATTCTATTCAGTCGAGCAAAGGAAACAATAACCATTCGTATATTTTACTTCATTTGGTGTTGTTTCTGAAAGTACTTTTAAATATTTTTGATTTGTCCATCGAATACATATATTTGTAATGAGTGTTATAAAAAATGCATATAATTATGACGTCAATCAAATCTTTGTTGGTCATGGGGCGATTTTCGACATTGTCCTTTTAATGTAAAAAGTTATTCGGTCTGAGTTTTAGCGGAGAAAACAGGCGACTACGAAACGTATATTTTGTGCACTTTTCATAGGTATTTTCGGTCCGAACTGCAGTTGTCTCAGTTCGGGTGTTTGGGCACACAGCGCGACAGCCATACATTTTATAAATACCTATTTCTGAATTCTTTCGACCTTGGTGTTTCCTCTTAAGACTGCTCTTATTTTGCTAGTAATTGAGTCTGTACAGTGAAAGCTGTACCTGACATTTTATCAAGTTGCAAGATTGATACAATGTGCCTTTGTAGTTTAGTTGAACATGGTGATTTTGATACTTTGCAATAAACTTGTTACTTTGTAATTTAACTTTCGTTTTTGGTACAGAAGCACAAACCTGAGCCAATATGAGGAAGACAAAATTATAAGGGAGCATGGTCATGTGGTGTTGAGAATTTCTCCATACCATTGTGATCTTAAACCTATATTTAGAGGTAATATGGAGTTTAGGTAAGCACAAGGTTGCAGACAAAAACATGTCTGCACCAGCAGCAGAAGAAATTATAAAAAAATACAAAGCAATTGCTTCACGTTAAAAATCGGTACAAGAGCAGGGATAGGATCACGGAAGAGATGGAGCAATTTATAATAAGCGTCAATGATAATGAATCAAGCAGCACAGAAATCAGATATTTTTTTAATTATTTTTTACATGTATTATGATTTTAACAGCTTTCTGCATCAATTTACTTAAGTCTTAGTTTTGACATTTCATAATATTTTTATTAAATTTCTATCGAAATATGATAGAAATTAAGTAATTTTATTTAGTAATTTTCATTAAATTTAAATACCGCAATTTTATTATAAAAGGTTCATTGTTGGAAGTTCATTGAAACTAAACATGAATCTATACTTACTTGCTAATATTATAAAGCTGAAGAGTTTGTTTGTTTGGTGAACGCGCTAATTTCAGAAACTACAGATTCAAATTGAAAAATTCTTTTTGTGGTGGATAGTCCATTTGTCGAAGAAGGCTATTTAGCATCATCACGCTACAGCTAATAGGAGCTGAAAAATATTGCAAAAACGGGAAAAATGTACGACATGTTATTTTTACGCGAACGAAGTCGCGGGCACAGCTAGTATTTAATAAAAAGTATCAACTCCGTTATTTCCTACTAATGTCAGTAGGTATTGCCTTCTCCAGTTTTTTTTAATTTCCCGCGTTTTGTTAGGCTTTCATTAGCCAGATTCTAGCAGCGACTTTTTTAATGAAAATGTTAAGCTTGACGTGCTGCTGATTGTACATGGAACACTTCGCTGTCGTCTGTCACCTGGTTGTCAATTCAATGACGCAGGAGGATAGGAATCCGCTAATTAACACGAAAGATCCATCGTACTACAGATTATGCGGAAGCTCTCGTATCGAAGTAGTTAATTGCAGAGCAAGCGCGAATTTACGTTGAACATAGCTACAATAACACCGAATTGCCATAACGTAGGCTGCAGCCCCAGTTATTTACGTCCGCGAAGCGAACGTTTTATTGCATGCGACATTTTGAACAGCGCAAAAACAACAATGCTTACATTTCGCTTAGGTGTGAAGTAGGGTTGCCAGGTGTCCCGATGGACGTCCCGATTTTGAGGGGAATATGGATACATCCCGATTTGACCATGATCGAGATGCAAAATCACAAAAATTTGAAAATTTTCAGTTAAGCAAAGACTGAATTATGATATATTTATCCCTAATAAATTTGAAATGAAAACATATAATCATTAGAGTGTACGAGTATGTATGGGCTCCGTTCTATTTGCCATTCCACGCATAAGAAGAAAACAGAAGAAAACAAATGCAATAAAAATCTAATTTCTTAAATTAAAATCTAGATCTTTTTTCGTGATACTTGTAGTAATAATCCCGATCCGTGATACTTGTAATAATAATTTTTACAAGCTTCTGTCCCAAAATTTCACTTTCTAGACCTTGCAACCCTGAAAGCTTGTTTTTGCCGGCGCAGTTTCATGTTCAAGTCTCGCGTGTGCAATTTAGATATGCCTATTATTTTGTGATGAAAATCCTTATGATGTATATTATGTATGATTGTATACACGTCAGTGGACTATCTGGCTTTGATGTTTGTGATGTTAATTCAATACCTACATAGAAGGCTCAATCGTTGGTTGGAGCTTAGCAAAGACGACAATATCTTGAAGATGCCACGTGGAATAGTGAAATGCCTTATTTATTAGCCATCGTCACTTCATTGTTTACTTATTTGACTTAATTTTTATTTCTCAATTATATAGAACAAAAAAATAATTAGCTATTCATTGCATTCAGATAAGATATCGTTATTAAACAATATCTTTTTGTATATTTTTTCAGAGCAATTGAAATATCTTCAGTTATTCAAGTGAACCAAACCATTTTATCTACACTCATATTTTTTTCATATTTGAATTAAGATCTCAAGGTGAATATATTATGTTGAAATACTTTAACAAAGATAATTAACATAAAAATAAAATAAAAACTGTAACAGCACCGGTTCGACTCATGATATTACACAATTTTTCTTAAAAAATTAGAAGCCTATGGCAAAAGTGTTTCAGACAACCAAATTAAGTTACTATCTAGTTGATACTTAAAAAACCTAATCGACACTATAAAGAACCTAAAAATTGAACTGAATATAGATTTGGGGATGTGTTTATTTATAAACATGTTAGTAGTAGCCATATTTTTCGAAAAACTCCTGAGATGGATAACAAATGTTTGTTGTAAAAAATCAAAAACGCATATAAAATGCTATGAAGATCGTCTGAAATAAAATTAACGTTGTATTTTATTTCATTGTATGAGTGTTGATAAATTAGTGTATGTAACTGCACGTCGCCAGGTTCGTCTTTTAAACATCCCCAAATGTTTTACATCATAACATCTTTTATGTGACAGTTACAGTAATTACTACCTATTTGATATACTCGTATGTATTAGTTAGTTTTTATCTTGCAACGTATCACGACTTAGCAATAATAATTAAGCAGTAAAGTTTTCAGATAATTACAAAAAAAATCCACCCCAAGAAAAAAATAATTAGTAAACAGCCAACGATATAAATGTCTTTGTCTACTTTTATTTACAAGTCAGAAAGCTATCATCCTAAGTACTTTAAGTAAGGCTTTGTTATAAATACAAATGGGAATGGTTTTTCCAGTTCGTATTTCAGTTTTACAATAAGGTTAATGCCAGTAGAACTTACTGTTGAGAAAAGGCTGTAATTCAACATAGAGCTAGTTAATAGAACTCACAGTTACTTAACAGGCTTTCAAATATTCCATACCTCAAAGGACAATGGCGAACCTGCATACACCTGCGAAGTAATTCAAAGGTGTATGTGAAGTCAACCAATCCGCACTGGGCCAGCGTGGTATGACCAAGGCCTAATCGCCCTAACATAACTAGTTAGTGTAGGCTCGTACCCCTCGGTGGGTATATGAGCTGAGATGATGATGATGAAGTTTTTTTTTTTTTTTTTTATGTAAGGCCCGGCAAATGACCTCCTCCCGCCTGATGTTAAGCGGTGAAAGAGGCCCAAATGAGTTGACAGATAGAGTAGGGACGACATCCACTATCCTACCTGCCCGCCCCTTGCCGGCCTAAAAGATGCTTTTTCACACCTCTTTTGAAGGAACCCATGTTGTAGGATGAAGGAAACACGTGCACAGGTAGAGAATTCCAAGTGTGGGATGAACGACAGAAGAAGGAATCTTGGAATTTCTTGGTACGATGTGAAAAGGAAGATACAGTGTAAGGATGACTCCGAAGGCCCTTACGCGTGTTTCTGTTAAGGAATAGAGAGGGAGGGATAAGGTGCGTAGGTATTTTGCGCCGGACCAAAGAGCATTCCCCATGGAACATTCGGTAAAAGGCGCTAAGAGAGGCGATGTCACGACGAAGTTGTAGAGGCTCGAGGGTGTTAGTTGCCTCTACATCGCCAATTATTCGAATAGCGCGACGCTGCAATCTGTCCAGAGCATCGAGAAGGTACTGAGCGGAGCCGTCCCAAAGGTGCGAGCAATATTCCACGCAAGACCTAACCTGAGTTTTATACAACAGGCATAGTTGGTCCGGCGCAAAATACCTACGCACCTTGTTTAGGACACCGAGTTTCCGTGAGGCAGCAGTTATAACGGATTCGATGTAGTCTCTGGGGTTCAGATCGCAGCGAATGTTCATTCCGAGCAAGGTGATGTTACTCTGTGTGTGAAGGGTTGTGCCCTGAAGAGGAGGGGGAAGGAAAGGTGACCTTTTCGCCGAGAACGCGCACACCTGTGTTTTCTTAGCATTGAACTCGACAAGATTGTTGGAACCCCATTCGGAGATGAGATCCAGCGTCTTGTTGAGCTCAATAATAAGATTCTGCCTCTCCCTATAAATATTGCCACGAGCAGCCCCTGAGCTTCCGTGATATCCCCCATGCACTGTACTGTCGTCTGCATAGCAATGTATACTTCCCAAGGAAAGCATGTCATTGATATGCAGAAGAAACAATGCTGGGGATAGAACGGAGCCTTGTGGAACACCAGCATTCACTGCCACGAACCGCGAAGCGCAGCCGTCAACGACAACGCGAATTCTACGGTCGTGGAGGAAGCTGGCAATCCACGTACAGAACTGAGCGGGCAATCCGTATGCCGGAAGCTTGGAAAGGAGAGCCTTGTGCCAGACTCTATCAAAAGCTTTGGCGATGTCGAGACTAATAGCCACAGACTCGCCGCGCTTATCGATAGATTCACCCCATTTGTGCAAAAGGAACGCTAGAAGGTCACCTGTTGACCGTTTAGGACGAAACCCATACTGACGGTCATTAAGCAACGAGTGACCTTCCAGGTAACGGATCAGCTGGGTGTTAAGGATCCTCTCCATGATTTTACACAAAATGGAAGTGACGGCTATAGGGCGATAGTTAGCCGGATCAGAACGATCTCCCTTTTTGGGAACCGGCTGGACATTGGCCTCTTTCCAAGATTTCGGCACACAACCAGCAGAGAACGACAGACGGTATAGACGCGTCAGGACCGGAGTCAACTCCACTGCACACTTCTTAAGTACAATCGCAGGAATGCCGTCTGGTCCACTTCCTTTTCGAATATCAATCGACTGTAGCTCCGCCCGCACATCTCGCTGTCTGATGCGGATATCGGGCATAGTGCTGCCACAATGGGACAGTGTCGGAGGTTGTGCACCACAGTCATCGATACGGGAATGGGCCGCGAAGAGTTTTGCCAGGAGGTCGGCTTTCTCCTGCGGCTGATGAGCAAGTGAGCCATCGGCATGTCTCAGCGGTGGCAGCGAGGGTTGGCAGAAGTTTGATTGCACAGCTTTGGCCAGGCGCCAGAAAGAACGGCTACCCGTAGGGTGCGCTAGCAGTTCCTGACCCACTTGTGCAATGCGCTGAGCATCCGCTCTAATGTAAGCCCTCTTACACAACTTGGTGGCATTATTATAGGCTGTTTTCAGTAGGTTAGTATTGTGATCCCTAGAAGCTCGACCTCTGATCCAAGCGCGGTAAGCTAGCTGTTTGTTTTCAACAGCAGAGGCACACTCGCGATTGAACCAGAGGTTACGTCTCCCGCCCGGACGAACAAGCAAACACCTGCCTTTGCCTTGAAGGACTCCTCAAGAGCGTAGCCGGGGTAATTAAGGTAGCTTGGATCGGCCGGGCAGATAATTTGCGTCTCTGTCAAAAACAGCATTGCTGGACGGGCTGTCTCGAGATGGTGGTGGACAGCCAAGAGGTTAGAATTTAGCCCGCGGATGTTAGCGAGCCCCACCTCGAATAGTGGTGTTTTGGTGGGATAGTGCACCGCTGTACGACCAGTCCTAATATTGTGCGCTGACATGTTTGTTGGAGTGAGAGGTGTGAAATTGAGGTGTCGTTGCAGCGATTAGCATAGTTAACGTGTGTAGGCCTGTTTCGCCAGGGAACAGCCGACAGCTGATTTGCGCTGACTCTCCGCACGAAAGGGCCCCCGAACCCCCCCGGAAGTGGTCGCCGGGACCCACCGTCCGGTCACCAACCGGCACGACGGACCACCCCGAGATTATGCGTGGCATGGTGGGGCAGCCTCACGGACTGGTTAGGTCCGCTTGGGCCCCTGTACTGTACCACGGGCGGCCAGCGGAACAGCCGTTTCTTCGGGTCTTCCTGGGCAGAGGGTCAACGCAGTCAACCTGGCACTGGGTCGACGGAAGCCCACACAAACCACACAAATCGCAGCAACGACCCCTCAAGCTCTGGCTGTGCGATGACTGATCCCGAAACGCGGACACAAAATGCCCACTTGACGGGTTTTACGTCATGCACACGGTGGTCGCTAGCCAGTCGGGTTTTTCAAGCCCTACCACCAGAAGTTGGTCACTCGATTAGCACCACCCGGGGATCACGTGTAGGGTCTCGAGGGTAAAACCTACGGACGTGAGCGACTCCAATCCCCAAAAGTTTTTGAAGTCGGTTTTTATTTTTTGTAAATTATTTTTTTATTTTATAATAGGTGTTTGTGACGGTGTAACGGGTGAGGAGTAGGTTCAGCGACGACGCAGTGGTGCAGTGGTTAGGAAGTAAGGCCGTTAATAAATAATGCACCAAGAATTGTGTCACTGATATATGTATATATATATATATATATATATATATATATAATTCCATCGTTACAAATATAACTAAAAAGGCACTCTGAAACAGATATATGGACTATTATAAGCTATGGATCACAAATATGTTATAAAAACTTACCAACATAATCAAAGACTTACACATAAGTGCCTTTAAGATTTTATGATATTCGTTAAATTATTTCGTCAGATTTATAGAAAAAGGTGCTGATAAAAATATTAATTTATGTTAATTAGCCATCGCTACTTTTTCACGTTTCGATGTCCGCAATTGAGTGACGGGAGAGACGAAATTAATTATGTCAAACACATAAGATTTGAAATGCAGTCAGGTTAGGCGGGAATGCAACGAGTTACTATATCTAGAGTATATCACCTCGTTACATGTTTTCTTTCGCCATTAATATGCAAAGGCGCCTTGCCCACAGACCCTTGCAAATGCAACAACGTTTTCTTTCCGTACAGTTTGATCTACGGAATTAAATCTCATTTTTATAACACAAGCCCACATAAAGCAAAGTCACCACCACGCCGCCCGGTAAGTACAACAAAACTACACTGACCTTCAAAAGTAAGTACTACACTTTTAAAACTTATTTTTTCCCTAAACTACAAAAGATAAAGGATTCAAACGAAAAACATTTTCTGCTCATTTCGTCAGGTTTCTCGGAAGTTATAGTTTTTTATACAGTAGTCTTTTTAATACTTTTTATCTTGAAAAATATTTTGCCTACTTTAAAAGTTATTGCAATTTTAAAAGTGTGGTACTTACTTTTGAAGGTCAGTGTAATTCCATCATGCTCTTAGTTCTAATAGGGAATTACGTCCAGTTCGATTCTCTCGCAAAGGGAGCTATTTCAATCTGTTTTACGGCTGCTCCGGGAACGCTCTGACCATGAAGATGATATTTTATGAATAATGTATCACAGTAAGCTGTACAGACACGAGTATATTGGTGATAGGTAATAAATAACGCGATTTATGTTATTAACTGAGATGACATTACTCACGGACATCGGTTTATTGAATAACATTTACAACATAGAGCCTTTTAGGATCGTTTATTTGATGTGTTCAGGTTACACGTGTGGGAACATATTACTCGTCCGAAATTTACTTGTCCGATTTACATTTGACCGATGTCTTTTTTACTATATGTATTGATTACCATATTTTTAGACCATCAAAATATTGTTGACCTAAGTATCATTTTACCGAACTACGTTTCACCGATTTTCAATTATTATTTTTTTTACTATTGATCGACGACTCTTTTGAACTTTTTTCAATTGCCAGATGATTTATTCGTCATATTTTCCCGAAACCTTAACAACATTAGCGAAAATTATTAGGTTAATAGTTGGTTAGTTAGGTTACGGAGGTTATAAGTTAGACACTGTAATCACACATCCAACTACATGGTGCTTGCATGCAAGCTTGCTTGCGGGAGCGCAGCTCCCTTGTTCGGGGGGGTCGAGAGGTGGAAGTAAAAGAACTTATAGGATATCATTGTAGGTTTGGTTAGGTTAGACATTGTGACCACACACAGCACTTGCGAGCAAGCATGCATCATATTTTATGCTGCATGCTAGCTTGCAAGCTGTAGGTTTGCATGCTTGCTTGTTTCCTTGTATGATAGCGATCTTGCATGCATGCTTGTATACTTTTTGATTGCTTGCTTGCCTGCATGAGCAGGGGTGTAGGCAGCGGTTGTCTAAGGCGGCCTCCGCAAGAAATATCTTATAAAATAAAACTGTATATAGATTTGGTTATGCCAGACATTTGTATGCATATGTATGTACATGCGCACATATATACACATCAATCAATACATGTATAATTATATACATGTATTAAATTCAGAATAAGTATTACTAAATTATTGTAAGCGAAACAGCAGCAAGTTTAAAATTTAATAATAAAAATATAATTATAGTAAAACATTCGACCGGCCGGCATCGCTGAGCTGAGGGATACCGTCCAGTCGATTACTTACCATTGCGCTATCGAACCAAAGTGACTCATGTGTCCAACTTTGCGATTGAGACAAAATGCGTGAGCGTGTTTGCCTCCGTCCCGCTGCGCATAGGCACGAGTCGAGTTGCCTCAAGTGTTTGTATAACGTATAGATTTAAAACCTACCCGCTTTGCATTGTATTATTTTTAATCTGCCCAACCTACTTAGTATTACGTGGATAACTTTTACTGATCTAAGTTTTTGTAATTAGATTTAATTAACGATAAGTGATTAAGATTGTTGTTATCCCAAATAAATAAATATCAAATAAAATAGTGGTGTGATGAATGTTCGGAAATATATAACTTCGAGCAGATGTTGATTCAGCTGAACATAAATTAGATAAAAAGGGCAAACGTGGCAAACGTGATTAGAGAATAGTCAAAAAGTTTTCTGTCAAATGAAATTCTGCCAAAAAATTTTCGAACAAAAAATAGTTAACCTACACGTGTACGAGAATTTTTGTTTCCTTTGAAATATTATTTATATGTTTATTATTGCCTATATGTAGGTGCGTGTATAGATGTGAGTTACATTAAATAGAAACAGTACTTATACCCAGTAGGAACACTGATAGGATCGCGAATATTGACTATCACAGAAATCTAATTATTTAATTATTATATTACATAATGATTATTTTATTATTTATTTAGTGGTGGTAGTAATCATCCACCGAGCTCTAATTCAGCCCGAACGAAATGTCAACTTTATAAAAGGCCCGTTCTAGCTAAGCACGGATTTTCAACATTTTTAGCATCAACGCGTTTCATTTGGCTTTGGTGTTAACATTTCGTGCTGGTTTCGTATGTTCCACATAAACATTTTTGCCACGAAAAGTTAACATCAACTACCCATGCTAATAGATGAGTCCTCCGATACCATTTTTTGACAGCTTTCAAATTTGACATTTGGATACTTTTTTTCATGAATCAAAAAGATTTTTTAGTGGATTTCATTATTAAATTGAATTATATTTTTAGTTTTAGCCGATTTTGATTTATAATATTTGAAATATTAAGTTACTGGACTAAGTAGGTGAGACGTCAAAATTCAGCACGAAAAATCAGTTCATACCGTTTCATTTGTAACAATTAGCGCGGCTAAAAATGTCAACATTTCTTCAAAGTAACGCATAGTGAGGCTAACCTCAGATGTCAGCACCAGCAAAGTGGTGATGGTTAAATGGAACACAGCTAAAGTAGACTGACTGTTAATAGCTGCGTATCAATATCTTAACGTTTTCAAACCTCCGAACACTATTGTAACAGGTTATCTCTAAACTTCAATTAAAATTACTTCTAATATATTAAAATCTACAAATTAAAATAATAAATAATTTGTTTAGAAATAATAAACCTTAATTTCAATGTTAGCAACAAATCATTTTAAAAGGGCTTCTCCAGAATCAAAATTTTACTATGATTTATTTGGTATACTCGTAAAAAGAGGAAACGTCAAATCATTTTATCTCATTTCACCGAATCTACGTGAATGTTGTTAAACTATAGAAGTTAAATTTAACCGTTCAGTTAGCCGTTAAATTTAAACAGAGTTATTATTCATATACCTTCTGTTATGAAGTTCGTGAACCCCGATAATTGGGGTTCTTCTTCTTCGCTTCTTTACCTTCTTCTTCTACTGTCTAACTACCACGGAGCTGGATCCCTGAAGATTACGCTGCCGCTGAACTGCACGCTGTCTGCCGCTGTCATCACCAGCCGCCGTTCTCGACTTCTCGCATTTGCTGCGAATAGCTATCAGGGGATTGGCGTTCTTTCCGATTTCCAACGTACCGACTCGTGTGATAACCTACGATCCTAGCTCAAAACCCTACATATCTACTTGCAAATTATTTTTAATAGATACCTATTGATTATTATCTAAATTTAGTTTAATTTTTTTTATTTTAGTTCGTGGCTTAACCGCGTTATTATGAATGTGATTTAAATATTTGAGTACTTACGCGGCAATAATTAAATATCCAATAAGTTTATCGTGCAGTCTTTCGCTAGTCGTCAGTTTTAAGCTATTTTCTTGTACCGCACTAAACTATCGACTATCAACATTTTTCTCACTGGACACTTTTACATTGTTTGCATGGTATAAAAACTAATTTGCGTCGTTGGTCGCTCTCACAACTTTGTTGTGAGAATGTCGAACTGCCATCTAGCCAGAAACACTGAACCAGACGACCGCCATTTACTGCATATAAATTCGTTCGTCCACTTTTCACTTGAGTTTTGCTAGTAATACGAGTGTTAGGAGATTAGGTAAAAACTTTTTATTACAAGCTTTTATTTACTTTATAGACCGGAGGCAAAAGTAACAATATTTTTGTAAGACATGATTACAGAAAACTCTTTAGTTGTCTCAAAAATCTGTTACTGTACAACGATAGTAAATTTATCTGGCTATAAAGTGACCTTATTTAGGTTTTGATATATTTTATTACCTACGAGATATATTAGGTTAAATAAGAAAGGGTTAGAGTGTTACAAAATATCCCCTACACCGGGTCAAAAGTAACACTATTTCAATAAATATGTAATTTCAGTAAAGTAATGAAAAATAACCATGATCATGAAGAAAATGAAGAAAATGTCACAAGTTTTCTTATTTTGTTGTCCAAACTGCGAGATAGTGAAATAATCAAAAATAGTACATTACTGCAGAGCCCGGGAAGTTAGGGACTGCCGGACGAGTAATGCTTTCGAGTAATGAGTCAAGGCAATGAGTCAAGGTCAATGAGTCAAGGCAATGAGTCAAGGTCAATCAAGGCAAGGTCAATGAGTTTCGAGTAACGAGTAATGAGTCAAGGCCTCGTTCACGCTCGGCCTTGACAATTATTACGAGTCCGGCAATCCCATTCCCGCCGAGGTATGTATAGTGCTTTTCTCAATAATTGCGAGGAAATAATGAAAGACGTAAGTAATACTGTAATTAATTATGAAATTCAGTGTAATAATAATACCATATAAATAAAAACCTTTCATATTAAAATATTGTTTAATATTATCTATTTATTCAAATATTTATAATTGCCGTGATCTTCGTATAATTTAGCTTTATGATCTGTAAATAAAACAATAGTAGGTACCTAATAATAATAAGCTTTCTCTCTCTTGTTCAACGTTGCGTGCCCAACGGGTCCTTAGTGATCTTATTTTTTGTAAACCACCTATTTTACACGTTATGGTATGCATAAAAGATTTTGAATTAAATTGAATTGGAAACAAATGAGTATAATATGAATAAAAAACAAATCAAATAATAAATTAATTAATAGAGCAGCCTAGCACTTAGTTATACTTTTTAATTTTCAATTAGTGCAAAGGAAACAAAGTCCATACAGCCCAATCATATTTTACGCAAAAAAATGTAATACTGCAGATTATGACTTTTTTCTCTCGCAACGAAAATTAAGCATATTTTCGTGTGATTTCATACCAACATTTTAATAAAATTGTTGTCATATTCATAATACTTACGTGTCTCATAATAACTCCCCATAAAAATTATAATATTCATTTAACCGAAAAGAATGTGTCAACTTTCATAACTAGTCATATCAATCGAATTTAATTGTAAAATTTTTGAAAATTCACTTTTAGAACAGTTTTAGGTTGGCAATTTTGATAGTTGAAATAATATTAAATAAGTATTATAATTTTTATGGGGAGATACAAGCACATAAGACACGTTGTATACGCTCGAAGAGTGCATTTTTTATAATGTGGTAGCAACTGGCTGTATGACAAGTTACATAATTCAAGTTATAGATAAATTAAAAAACATTGGAGCAGCGGCCAATAATGAATTTTCATACTTACTTTCCTGGCCTAGGCCGGTAAAGTAATGCATGAGCCAAGAATTACAAACTTTGTGTCTTCTTTTTACTACAATAATGCCTACATTTCCGAGCATTTTTACTCTTGTTAAAATTTTATTTTTATTTTATATGAAATAACCTCTGTTACATCTGACCCTGCGTTACTATTGCCCCCGATATAAATTTACATTACGATTATATCGAGAGCTTGCACGAAAAAAGATGTTGGCCCGAACTAGACCACGAAATACGTAAAATGATAGATAAACGTAAAAGTAACAGAAATTGTATTCTTATAACATTCTTGCGGCAGCACGAACTGAGCGCCCTCTACATAGCTATTTCCTTAATAAGGTTTTTCATATAAAAAGAGGTATTTAGTTCCACGGTCGGCTTTTCGCAGTCTATTTTTGGGCATCTTAAAAGAAAAAAAAAATAGTTTTAATTCCTTTTTAGTAACAACGACATTTGTAAAATTATAGATTACACCATAATAAACACTGTTTTGTGTTTAGCCGTAGTCGACAGGTAGACAAACAGTTTTAATCTTAGTATTTAGTCAACTTTGTTTTTAACATTTTTATTTCAATACATACTTAAATCACCAAAAAAATTTGCAACGGTCCTTGGGTCAATTATAATACAGGGACATTATTAACATTACAACTGCCCCCGAAAATTTTGTTACAATCGCACCGGTAGGAGCTTTACAGAAAAATATCATTTATATTCCAAAATACTTAAAAACACACAGATATTTCACAGTGAAAATAATCTTTGACCTGTAGAGAAGTACATAACAACATAGAAATGAACATATAGCTCCAATGTCAATTATTGGTTACGTTGACAGTTACGCAAAATCTTACCTCGAGGGTCCGAGAAAAAAAATGTCAAATAGCAAACGAACGATTTGCGAGCCGTCGCTTGGGCCCGGCATGGATCAAGCGCGACTCAACGTGCAAAAACAACGAACGGTGTTGAAGTTATATTCAATGTTTTAATTGAGCCCTGTTACTGTTGCCCCCAGTCTACCCTATAACATTATTCGAAATAGTTATTAATTAGAAATTAAATTGCTTTCTAATTTAGACGAGTATGTTGCCAATCATTTATATTCAAATACGTTTAACATAATAAAAACTTACGTTAACTAATTATTGTTATTAGTCTTATACAAATATAAAATAATTATTTAATAATAGAGATAATGTTGTTATCATGATTTCAATCATCATTAAGTACGATCACCATAAAGTTGCCATTTAAACAAACGTGTAATTTTGCTTTATTTTTATTACTTTAATCCAAAATTCGTGGTTGTATTTAATAATTAAATAGATCATGGTTATTATTTAAGAAAAGTAGTGCATCTATGTGTTTGCCGCTGAGACGGTTACGCCGTTCAGTAGCTATCTGTCCAGCTTTTGAAAAATTCTCTGTGCTGGTGTTGAGCTTCCTGGAATACTCAAATATTTTAAAGCAATATGCTTTAGGTGGTTTTCGTTATGGCTCCAATACTCAATTGGATATTCAAATCAGTCCTGGGTAATAAAGGCTTTTCTAAATATTGCCGGATGTCAATAAAAGCATTGGCTGTGACCGAATGAATCGCACTGTGTTCGTGTTCATCTATAATTAATGATAGAATACTATCTAGTTTGGTTTTCTTGGAAGGCCCAGCTTGATCTTCCGGTGAGATTTCGCTGCTTACAACACTTGCAGCTGCAGGTGCACTCCTCTGCCTCGATGATAAATATGAAGAATACTCATTTTGAACAAAAGCTATTGCTCTATCTACATCGGTATCGGTTTTAAATCCGACTTTTTTGAAGTGCGTTTATAAAAGTGTCGCAATAATACACATTGTCAAATGGATTCAATTTAGAAATGATGGAAGTCTTCGTGTGTTGTAAGATATTTTGTGCAGCCTTAAAGAAGTTCTCATTTTCAAATTCGGCCAGTTTTAAGCTTAATCCTTTTAATGGAATAGTCAACGATATTGTCACGTATTGCTCGCCACTGTGCAAGTATCAAAGGATTCCAAAAGCTTTTTCCAGTTCATCTAGAAAAACATATTCATTGGCTGTTAGATTGCATGGTGCATTAGGAAGCTGGCTGATAGCTAGTGTAACTTTGTCTCTTACTGCAATAATTCTTTCAATCATATGGTAAGCGCTATTCCATCTAATTTTAGTATACTTAATTAATTTCAGTTCGGGTTTTTTCATTTCTCTTTGCACTGACTTTAATTTTTCAGAGGCTTCAGTGCTTCTTTTAAAGTGTGTTACAATCATTGAGCATTTGTCTATTATTTCTTTAACATTTGATTCAGATAATAAATCTTTAACGACCAAATTTAAAGAATGTGCAAAACATGCCATATGACGTACGGCGTTTAAAACCTGGGCTACTTTAACCATCGTAGAGGCGTTATCAGTGATAAGAGAAGAAATTTTATTGCAGCACTTCCATTCCCTTAAAATGCGATCTAAAACCTAAAAAAGAAAATAATTAAATAAGTACTCGTACATAGCAAAAGAGAAATAATGAATTGGGGAATAAACTCCACCAACAATTCTACCTGCCGGAAATGCATACTTTTTTAGCAAAAATTCATAAACGATAAATTGCAAATAAGTTGTTTTTTTGGGGTAGTGAGTACTCGGTACTCCTCCCGCGATACACGATTCTTGAGATATATATTTTTTTAACTAGTGTCTGGAAGAAGGTGGATTGTGTGTAGAATCTTACCTAACCCATACAACGGAGTGTCACAATTACGAAAACTGGAAAGCACAAATTTTAAACTCCTTCAGCCATATTGATAACTGATTGTTTGATAACTGGTTACTTAAAAAGAATTTTTTTCACTGTTTCGTAACTAGTTATTTAAGGAGAAAACTTTTCCACATTCTTAAAAGCAATAGAATGACGCTCTAGATACTATCAAAAGTGTCAAAAACTATACAAATCCAAAATAGCTGATCTCAGTTTCATTTTACGAGTTTCGACTGATATTTTTTCCTTGATTACAGTAAATTGCTTCAAAAGCATAGCATAGAGGACGAAATTAAGGCATACGAATTTTAAAAATTATTTAAGTATATTTAGACGCATCTTCAGCAACCAAAATTGTTTTGGGAGGTCTAAGGCAATGAGACGCATTTTTTAATAATTAGAAATTAATCTTGAATTATAACTTAATACAAATGATGTGCGAAATTATAAAATCTGGTATGCAATAACATGGAAATAACTTATGAATTTAAAAACCAGCGATGAATCGCATGTAATGCGGAACATATATACGTTGCGTATATTCTACAAGTGGAAATCAAAAACGAATGGGTAGGACCACTCGTTGCAGTATTCACGGAATGAATATTCAAAAATAGTGAATTTGAAAATTCGATTCGCGAATCTTACGATTTCGAATTCGAATTCACATTCTATTGTTTTGAAAATGCGTCTCAAGGTCCCTTGAGCCCTAGTCTTGTATATAGTACATGTACGAAGTCAGCAGAATATGATGGTTTTTTTATATACAAGATCTAATTATGACCATATTTATGCAAATAAAGTTTTATTCATTCATTCATTCATACGTTGTACGAGTACGAATAGGTAACGTTTCCCGGCACTGTAGGCTTTCTCTTGAACCAACTCCGATCAATCGACATTGAGATTGTGATTTTTCGTACGCTTATTATCACTAGCGAAAATTGGATCCGTATCTTGAAAACATTAAAAAACACTGAGTTTGGTTCACGCAAAATCTGCGCAATACGGGTTCAATTTGGCGCCAATATCTTCACCGTTCAACTTCAGCCGTTAAAAAATTACAATCTCAATGTCGATCGATTGGAATTGGTTCAGGAACAAGCCCACTTTACTAAAACAAACGTTACCAAGCGCGAACTCTTAATCGTACATAGTCGTACTATTCGCACACCGTATACTACACTGACGAAGCGTTAACGAAAAGAAACGAGTTCTAATAGACCCGTAGCGCTAGGTTTTTAAGTTTCAAAAATATTAAAGTTGTTTGTTTTTCGCATATAGTTTCCAGACCATTTGCCCAACCTAAAAAAATATTTTGTGTCATTCTAGGTACTTGCATAGGTAGAAATTTAGGTATTTGTCGTTTCAATCAGTATTGGACGAAAACAAAATTAGAGATGAAAATTTTACTTTCATCATAATAACGAAGTAGTATCTGATGTGCATAGGCATTTTGTGTCATCTCTGTCCACGAGAATCTTAATTTTTAACCAGTGGCTAACATGACGCCCAACTAGCTCTGAAAGAATATTACAATTGGTAAAATAGGTGTTATGCGTTTTAGAATACTAGTATCTGTTGTTTAAACTATTTTGTGTCAAATTCATCCACGAGATGTATAGATATTTTATTATTTTACTACAACACCCTGTAAAATCCTCAAAATAAAATGCAAGTTATTAGAGTTCACGTGTTTCTAATTATTATTTTGTAACAAAACACTATTCATAATTTGTGTTGTTTTCATCCACGAAATCCTTTTATTTCAAAAAATACCAACTTCTTTGCACGAACGCCGAGCGCGGGGAAGCGCGCAGGCGTGGGCGGCGGGCACCGGCCAGTCACACGCGCGCGTGGCACGTGCTGAGCTGATTGTTTAGGCACTTTCGATCTTTCCAAGTTGCGACAAACGAGTGCGTGCGTTATTCTGAGATTTAACATTATGAAGACTAAAATGGAGATTGAAAATAAATGTATTATATATGGTGTCATACTAGACGTTAATATGGTAATTGTCAAAGAAATTTGACGATTAAAGTTCGTAGAATCAAGCATTGTTACTGTTAGGGATGACGGAAAAACAGATTGTTTCAAGGACCGTGCTGAAATAAAACTACACAAAACTTCCCGAAATATATATCGCACAGCTAGAACTAAACTGAGATAATTCAAAAAATTATATTTTTCAGGAGATTTGTTTGTGAGGGAACTTATGAAACCCTATAAAATTTAAAATCGTAATAGGTTGTAAAATATCACTGTTTTTATAAAATTCGGCTAAGAATCAATCCTTTTTACAGATAATTGATTATTTTGAGTTGTTACACTTTAGGGTGGTGGCTTTGTACAAAAAATAAACTACATTTAGACGTGAATCAGTTTTATTGAACCATTTTGAGTTGAACTTAGTCTACAACAAAATTTAAATAAATAATTTGTTAAACTTTGTTTTAAATATAAAATTAATAATAAAACATTAACATGAAATGAAATATTTAAAAAAATATGACAAATTAAATATAAATGTATAATAGGGGATTGGAGTCGCTCGCGTCCGTAGGTTTGAACCTCGAGACCCTACACGTGATCCTCGGGTGGTGCTGATGGAGTGACCAACTTCTGGTGGTAGCGCTTGAGAAACCGGACTGGCTAGCGACCACCGTGCGCATGACGTAAAACACGTCAACCCGTAAAAAGGCTATTTCTTGTCCACGTTTCGAGATCAGTCAGCGCACAGCCAGAGCTTGAGGGGTTGTTGCTACGATTCGTGTGGGCTTCCGTCGACCCAATGCCAGGTTGACTGCGTTGACCCTCCGTCTAGGAAGATCTGAAGAAACGGCTGTTCCGCTGGCCGCCCGTGGTAAAATACAGGGGCCCAAGCGGACCTAACCAGTCCTTGAGGCTGCCCCACCATGCATCGCATAATCTCGGGGTGGTCCGTCGTGCCGGTTGGTGACCGGACGGTGGGTCCCGGCGGCCACTTCCGGGGAGGTTCGGGAGCCCTTCCGTGCGGAGGGTCAGCGCAAATCAGTTATCGGCAGTTCCCTGGCGAAATAGGCCTACGCCCGTTAATAGTTAACGGGCTGCAACGACACCGTAATTTAACGCCTCTCTCACTCCAACAAATATGTCAGCGCACTATATTAGGACTGGTCGTACATCGGTGCACTATCCCATCAAAACACCACTATTCGAGGTGGGGCTCGCTAACATCCGCGGGCTCCATTCTAACCTCTTAGCTGTCCCAACAATTTCATGACACCCCGTCCAGCAATGCTGTTTTTGATGGAGACGCATTATCTTATCTGCCCGACCGACAAGCTACCTTAATTACCCCGGCTACGCTCTTAAGGAGTTGTTCAAGGCGAAGGCAGGTGTTTGCTTGTTCGTCCGGGCGGACGTTTGTTGTCGTCACCTGCGTTTTGGAAGAACGTTTGTTTGGAAGAACCTTCCGTTTCCCTTCTTGCGATACACGTCGATTTTGGCACTCATTGCAGTGTCTTAAGTCTGCGTCTACCGTTAACATCGAGGTGACTTGGAGACAACTGACTTTTTTAACATCTAAGTCGGGTGGTAGATGACGTGCAGGAGCGATTTCCTTCCGCCGAGCTAGTGTTTTGGGGGACTTCAATGCTCACCACGAATTGTGGTTAAGTTCCTCTAAAATTGACCATGCGGGTAGGACTGCCTACGCATTCGCTCTCACGTACCACCTGACACAATTGGTTACCCAGCACACTAGGTACCAGATATTATCGGTCAAGTACCCTCTTTGTTGGACCTTCTGACAAATCCTCCTGACGGATATCAGGTGGTGATTCGAGTTCCACTAGGATCTTCGGATCACTGCCTGGTATCCGTCTCAGTGCCTCAGGTGTCGCGACGGTCACCTGTAGTTGCAGCACGCCGTCTGTAGCTTATGCGTCAGCAGATTGGGACGGTATGCGGGATTATTACCTTGGTGGCAGCGCTGTTTCGAACTCCCGAACTCCTGCGCTACCTCTGTTGCTGACGAAATCATACTAGGAATGGAATATTATATTCTGCATTTCAATTTCGTCAGTAGTCACAGATGTAACCTCTGGTTCAATCGCGAGTGCGCCTCTGCTGTTTAAAAAACAAACAGCTGGCTTACCGCGCTTGGATCAGAGGTCGAGCTTCCAGGGATCCCAACACAAGCCTACTGAAAACAGCCTACAATAATGCCACCAAGCTGTGTAAGAGGGCTTACATTAGAGCGGATGCTCAGTGTGTTGCACAAGTGGATCAGAAGGAACTGCTAGCGCACCCTACGGGTAGCCGATCTTTCAATCAAACTTCTGCCAATCCTCGCTGCCACCCCTGAGACATACCGATGGCTCACTTGCTTATCAGCCGCAGAAGAAAGCTGACCTCCTGGCAAAACTCTTCGCGGCTCATTCCCGTGTCGATGACTGTGGTGCACAACCTCCGACACTGTCATATTGTGGCAGCACCATGCCCGATATCCGCATCAGACAGCGTTATGTGCGGACGGAGCTACTGTCGATCGATATTCGAAAAGCAAATGGACCAGACGGCATTTCTGTGATTGTTCTTAAGAAGTGTGCAGCGTAGTTGACTCCTGTCTTGACGCGTCTATACTATTTGTCGTTCTTTGTTGGTTGTGTGCCGAAATCTTGGAAAGAGGCCAATGTCTTGTATGTATTGTATTTATATATTTAGTTATATGTATAGGTATCAATTTTAATTGTTAATTTATTCTACTTAGTTTTTTTTTCTTCTTTTTAGTGCACTATCCTGTATCTTGAATACGTAGCTACTTTCCTAGCCCTAAGGTTGCCGGGTAGAAATTGCTACCTTAGCAATAAGGCCGCCTATTGCCAATATAATGTGTATTGTAATGTCCTGTGTTTAATGTGAAATAAAGTGTTTATTCATTCATTCAATGTCTAGCCCGTTCCCAAAAAGGGAGATCAAACTATCGCCCTATAGCCGCCACTTCCATTTTGTGTAAAATCTTGGAGGATCCTTAATACCCAGCTGATCCATTACCTGGAAGGTCACTCGTTGCTTAATGACCGTCAGTATGGGTTTCGTCCTAGCGTGACCTTCTAGCGTTCCTTTTCCACAAATGGGGTGAATCTATCGATAAGCGCGGCGAGTCGGTGGCTATTAGTCTCGACATCGCCAAAGCTTTTAGTAGATAGTTTGCCACAAGGCTCTCCTTTTCAAGCTACCGGCATACGGATTACCTGCGCAGTTCTGTACGTGGATTGCCAGCTTCCTCCACGAGCATAGAATTCGTGTTGTCGTTGACGGCTGCGCTTCGCAGTTCATGGCAGTGAACGCTGGAGTTCCACAAGGCTCCGTTCTATCCCCAACATTGTTTCTTCTGCATATCAATGACATGCTTTCCTTGGGAAGTATACATTGCTATGCAGACGACAGTACTGTGCATGGGGGATATCACGGAAGCTCAGGGGCTGCTCATGGTGATATTGGTAGGGAGAGGCAGAATCTTATCATTGAGCCCAGCAGGACGTTGGGCCTCGTCTCCGAATGGAGTTCCAACAATCTTGTTGAGTTCAATGCTAAGAAAACACAGGTGTGCGCGTTCTCGGTGAAAAGGTTACCTTTCCTCCCCCTTCCTTCTCTTTAGGGCACAACCTATCACACGCAAAGCAATATCGCTTTGCTCGGAATGAACATTCGCTGCGATCTGAACCCTAGAGACTTCAAGAACGAATGCTAGGAAAACACAGGTGTGCGCGTTCTCAATGGTCACCTTTCCTCCCCCTTCCTTATTTTCAGGGCACAAACCTTCACACGCCTCACGGAATCTCGGTGTCCTGAACAAGTTGCGTAGGTATTTTGCGCCGTACCAACTATGCCTGTTGTATAAAACTCAAGTTAGGTCTTGCGTAGAATATTGCTCGCACCTTTGGGACAGCCCCACTTAGTACCTTCTCGATGCTCTGGATAGATTGCAGTGTCGCGCTATTCGCATAATACCATCGAGCCTTTACAACTTCGTTGTGACATCGCCTCTGTTAGCGTCTTTTAGCGAATTTTCCATGGGGAATGCTCTGAGGAGCTCTTAAACCTTATCCGTCCCTCTCCATTCCTTAACAGAAACACGCGTAAGGGCCTTCGGAGTCATCCTTACACTGTATCCACCTTTTCACACCGCACTAAGAAATTCCAAGATTCCTTCTTCTGTTGTTCATCCCATACTTGGGATTCTCTACCTGCGCACGTGTTTCCTCAATCCTTCAACATGGGTTCTTTCAAAAGAGGCGTGAAAAAGCATATTTTAGGCTGGCAAGGGGCGGGCAGGTAGGATAGTGGATGTCGTCCCTCCTTTATCTGTCAACTCATTTGGGCCACTTTCACCGCTTAACATCAGGCGGGAGGATGTCATTTGTCGGGCCCTCAAAAAAAAAATACATTCACATAGGTATAATTGAGTGAATTATTCTGTTATATTTTTAATCATCATCATCATATCAGCCAAGAGACGCCCACTGTTGGACATAGGCCTCTCCAAGGATCTCCATACCGATCGGTCCTGCGCCTCCCGCATCCAGCGGCTTCCCGCGACCTTCACCAGATCGTCGGTCCACCTACCAACATTGCGTCTCCCGGTACGCGGCCGCCACTCGAGGACCTTTCCGCCCCAACGGCCGTCAGTCCTACGAGCGATGTGTCCTGCCTACTGCCACTTAAGGTTTGCAATTCGCAATGTCAGTAATTCTAGTTCTTCTACGGATCTCATCATTTCTGATGTGATCACGTAGAGAAGCCCCGAGCATAGCCCTCTACATTGCCCTTTGGGTGACTTTGAGCCTTGTTATGAGACCCATTGTAAGCGGCCACGTCTCAGTTCCGTATGTCATCACTGGCAACACGCACGAATTGAAGACTTCTAACAAATCAAAAATAATTGTCTCTGAACTAATTGGGAACAAAAAATGAGACATTTTTCTGTTATTACTTCACAAAAACTGTCTTAATCTTTAACAGATAAGATTTAATATAAAAAAAAATGTGGTGCTATTAATAAATCACAAAATATTAGTCTCGAAGACTTTGAGATTGATATTTTGTGATTTATTATTTTAATATTAATTTTGATATTTTATAACTTATTACTAGTAATGTAACTAAAAATGTGGTGTCATTTATTTATGCTATAAATAAATAAGTTTTTTTTATTGCAAATAAGTTGGCAAACAAGCAAACTGCCCACCTGATGGTAAGTGGTAACAGTCAGTGAATCCTGTGAGATTTGCAGCAAAACTGCAACCCCCACAAGAACCACAGTGTACGTTGTCAACTTGTGACTTAAGATGTACCGGAACACAGCAACGCAAGCACTGCTGCTTTGCGGCAGAAATAGGTAAGACGGGAGTACCCATGCACATGACTCTGGTACAAGGTCTCCCTCCAGTAAAAGTTCGATATATTCGTATTATTCAAAGTATTCGAATAGCAATATCGAATGAATAAGCACAAAAAATCGAAGTATAAAACCAACAGTAAGAGAGTAAACATTACCAAACAAAATTGAAGATATTTAATGTTGTGTAATTAAAAATAGAAACATCTAAAAATTATTAAGTGCTAATTAAAAATAAATTCTTTTACAAACTTCTCATGATACTTGTACTTGATATGGCACTTTTATCTTATTATACTTGATCAACAATTGAAATTAAGAAAATATCATACATGCCGGACACAGCTTGGATCTCTTTCAGAGTCATTTATTAAACTTTCATCACATGACGTACTATAAAAGTCATTTTTAATTTCTCACAATGGCATGGTTTGGTCACCACGGCTGTGTTTGTTGCCCTATTTTGTTTATTCTCTTCTGCTTATACATTTACAGACTTTTTAGACTCTTCGCCTCTTACTGTTAGTGGGTTCTCCTAATACCGTTCTTTTACAATGTTGACAAGAAAACGGCCTTGCTTCATTTATCTCTAGAAAAAAGTAGGTATAGCAAGTTTTACTTATTCATTAACTCAAAACATCTCCTTTTAAAACAAAGTGGTAGATAATTTGATTAAAACAATATACATTTCAAATAGACGCTATAATACCTTAAATAAACATTTAGTCAACATATTCAAAATGACATGATTTGTGACAAAAATATTAAAGAAAAATTGTTTTAACAAAACTAGGTGAACTAGAAATTTACAAGTTGTTCCACCAAATCAAAGTCAAATCATTCGAATACAAGGATAACTAAAAAATCACGAATTTTTGAATTGACTCAGCTTAGATCTAGGTGTGCGATATAGGAATCCGAAATGTATTGAAGCGGGAAAAATGAAATGAAAAAGAAAGGAAGTTACTGGATGTTCTTCGAGTTATAGTAAGAAACGATTATTCTATCTAGAGGCTATACCTGCACTTGCTAGTAACACAAAGTATAGTACATTGCACTAGTAACACAAAGTACACGAGAAGATTAGTCTACGAGAGAAAAATAACATTACGGAGTAGACAAAATGTTTCTCGAGTTCCTAGTGCTACGCGTGTGTTTGTATGTTTGTTAATCAATCATGCTTTAACGGCTGAATGGAATTAGCTGTGATTACCAAACGAAGGTGAACAGTGCGTACGGCGAGCGTCACCCGCCGCCGCTCACCCGCGTCGCGCCGCGCGTCGACCCGCTTCGACCGTAACCATTGTTTTTGTGTTTTATTCATTCTATGTTTATCGTGCATGAAAATGACACAAATTTACAATGTCGACTTTTCATGCATTTATGATATTAAATGTGTAAACTCTAATTATTTTAATATTTTTTTGAAGCGTTTATAGCTTGGAAAAGGAAAATAATTAATAATCTTAAAATTGCGTGATCCAAATTGGCACAAATTTATTAAATAGGCATATGTAAGTGATCTGAGATAGAAAATAGTTATTTCATTAACTGTAATTTTTTTTTCGTAGTGTACTTAAATACTGACTCTATGTCAGTTTGCTCTGGATGAAGATGACACAAACTGGGTTTGCACACTCCGCAGGCTCTCCTAGATATGGTACCATAATTATTTTAAACTTTAAATAAATTTTGCCAGTTTTAATTTGAATATAAATAATCAATCACAAATCATCGAATTACTGAAAATGCAAGTACCAGATGTGACACAAAACGCAATAATAAGCTTCATAGGTACGACTGCATCGACATGCAAAAAATAAACAACTTTAGAATTTTTGAAACTTATGACATCAAAAAAGCCTAGCGCTATCGGTCTATAAGCGAGGTAACGTGCGCTGCGCTCAATGTGTTCAACGCTGGTAGATGATGCATGACATGCCATCTAGCAGAAAACACGGAAAACTTTTGTCCATCACTCTCGGCGGGCTTTTCTATTTTTCACCTTAAAAATTTGGTATTTGGGGTTGCAGCACTAAGAAAAATTCCACCGTGTAGGAGTCGGGCCTTGGATATTTTCGACCGTTTTTATAAGGAATTTCAACTGTGCATAATTTCAAGAAAAAAATATTTACAAAAATGCTGATATTATCTCGGAAACAGTGCATTGGACTTAAAAATAACAAAATTGTTGACTCCCTTACACCTCACAGCTAATAAGGACTTATTTTAAATGGTAAACACAAGACTGTTGAGCCCTCTACACATTTTGTTTCCTCAGATTCAGGCAACTTGATACTAAATATACAAGGGAAAACTTTGAAAAAAGTAGGTAGTACTTTCTTATCTTACCGCAGCAATGTTATCAGCGTTATGTCTTTCTTCCATCACGAAATCTTCCAGAAGAGCTGATTGCAGTCTTTGATTTCGCATAAAATAGCACGTTACTGCACATAAACCTAGTTAATGCTATATTATTAACATTTTTTAATATACCATGCAACTTCACTTTTCCAGTAGCATGTAGTTTAGGGATTAGTTTAGTGGTAACTACAAAACTAGACGGCATTTTATATTTTGTATCCAATGCAGCCACGAATTCATTTAGGTCACTGCGCTGAGATAATCGTAATGGTTCCATATATCTTGCTATCATTTTTGTAAACAATGAATCTAAACGTTTCTTTTTTGTTAAATCATTTTTATAAAAATCGACCGAGGAACTTATATTTTCTGTATTTAAGCTGTTATCAAGGGTACTGTGGCTATCGGAGGTGGATTGATGTATTTTTTCAATACTTACACTCTCCAGAACAATGTTTACACACAACTTTTAATTCACTTGTTTCTTCGAAATGTAACCACATAGGACACTTCATTTTCGAGTTGTTCATCATGATAGACACCTTCTTCTTCTTCTTCTTTTTTAATTTGTGGCAATTGGTCGTTGGAGAGAACAACCATTACTGCCAGTGTCAAGTGCCAGGATAGACAGTCTCATGGAATAATTACGCGCGTATTTGGTAAAGTATTTATACGTCGTCGTTTGACCACCTGAAAGGACAATCACAACACAAACATATTTAAAAAAAGGGGTTAGTATGATTAGATGGTTTATAATTTAATTTGGTTAGTACAAATATATTTACACACCGCCTTAATGACGCGGACATCTTTTAGGTTGAGCAAACCCTTAATATTAATGGGTCTGGGGATATAATTAGGAAGGAGTTGTAACGTAGCGCTTCTGTCGGCGGGGTGGCCTCGGCGCTACGCTAGCATTTACAACCTGACCTAGCTCGGTTGGGTAGATTTTAGAGTTGGGCGATGCGTGGCTCGATGTCGCCACTTGTTACAGAGTTCATTGACACAGAGTACAAAGGACAATTTAAAAAAATATGATCTGTTGTACCTTCCTCGAGACCGCAATCACAGATGGGAGAATTTCGGACTTGTATTTTATTTAGATGGACCGGGGTAGAAGAATGGCCAAATCTAAGTCTGCATAATATTGACGAGCAGTGTTTATCAATACCACGCAGACGGAAAAACTAAGGTTTTATTGGAATGTCATGTTAAATGTCTCCATAATATCGTCCTTTAGTTTTACGGCTTTGTTCTCATCGTTTCGACCAGAGGTTACGTAGGTCATCTCTTGCAAGGGAGGAGAGGTCAAAAGCGAACGCGTGATAGAAGTCCTTACTACCCGTCACAACTGCATCTTTAGCAAACGCGTCCACAGTTTCATTGCCCTTAATGCCTTTATGGCTTGGAATCCAAGCCAATGCTATGCTTAAGTTCCCTTGTTTAACTTATGGAAACTTTTTATTAGGCAAGGGTACTCCTTTCTATTCCAATAGGGATTTTGAGGGATCAAATTTGCTAGGCTTTTTAATTTATTCCATAAGGGATGAGAAGGAGATTGTGCTATTTTAAATAAAAGTATAGCAAGGCTATCCATGATTGACATTCCTTTTCGGAAACCAAATTGGCTATTTGCCAGTAGCATTTTATGTTCTACAAACCATTCCAGTCTTCTTTTAATGAGATGTTCAGTGATTTTACAATTTTATAGAGCTATAGGTCTATATGAGCTTGCTTTATTAGGATCTTTACCTGGTTTTGAAATTGGTATAATTATTTGAGCTTTCCAAGATTCTGGAACAACCCCTAATTTAAAAAAGATATTAATAAGGGAGAGGAAAACTTTCTTTGTAATCGGACCAGCTTTTTTAATAAAAGAATAAGGGATTCCATCTAATCCTGGAGAGGAGTCTTTAAGATGAGCGATTGTAGACATCAGTTCTTGCAATGAGAAGGGGTCTTCAAATTTCTGAAATGAGGTAGATAAAGGGTACGAAGTCGGAAGGCAATCCAGGTTGGGAACAGAATCAGGAGCTAATGAGGAAGTGAAGGCCTCAATCCATTTAGTGTGGTCATTGGATGAAATATTAGGAGCAGAGGATGAGCCCCTAAACAATTTAATGGAACGCCAAAGCAGGCTAGGAGGCGAACGAGGAGAGATGTTTTGACAAAATTGAATCCACCCAGATTTTTTCTTCTTCTTAAAAAAGCGTTTTAGTTGAGCAGTGATTTTTTAAATGGACGAAATTGTCTAGTGTCATTAACATTTCTGCTTTTTTACGATTTTTGGGTGCTTCGGTGCATTCGGCGTCCCACCATGGTTGGGATTTTTTGGACCCGGGAGTTGTCTTTTTCAATGGGATGCTCAAATCTGCAGCCTTAATAATAGCGGATGTAAAATGTTCATAACAGTCCATGACGTCATTATCCTCTTTGATTTGGTAGGTAATAAAGTGTCAATGAGGATCACATAATGGTCACTGCCATAGGAACAAGGAAGGGTTCTCCAAGAGGTATTAGACATTAAACTGGAAGAGCACAATGACAGGTCCACATAGACACCTTAACTCACTTATAGCTTGACTTGATGTGTTAATAATTTTCTAGATACCTTCAAATTTTATATAAGCCTATAGTTAATTTAAATTTTGAAGGTATCTAGAAATTGATTATTTAACGACTGTGTTACCAATTTACAAAACAACCCGAGAGCAGTAGCAGAAATTTTTATTTTTGACATTTGTGACATTGTTTAACGACATTGTTTAAAAATAAAGGATATAGGTGTTGACCCTGTGGACACTACAGTATTTCTTGGGATCACACTTGATTCTAAGCTGCAATGGGGCCCACATATCGATAAATTGTCAAAGAGACTTAGTTCTGCAGCTCACGCAGTATGAAAAATACGTCAACTGACTGATGTTGATACAGCAAGACTTGTATACTTTTCTTACTTTCATAGTGTGATGTCGTATGGTATTTTGTTGTGGGGAAATACTGCCGACATTCAGATTGTTTTTGTACTGCAGAAAAGGGCTATTCGAGCAATCTATAACCTTAAAATGAGAGATTCTTTGCAAGAAAAGTTCAAAGAAATTGGTATTATGACAGTAGCGTCGCAATATATTTATGATTATCTAATTTATGTTCGTAAGAATATTCATGTGTTTTGTAAAAATAGTGATATTCATTCAGTTAATACTAGACAAAAGAATATGTTAGCTTTACCAAATACCAGGCTCCAAAAAATTAATAAATCTTTTAGAGGCCTGTGTATACGTTTCTACAATAAAATCCCAAGTTGTATACAAGAACTTAGCTTAAACAAATACAAAAAAGCTTGGGTATGAGCTCTCAATTCTAATATTTAACAATATATTGCGTTTTGTTTCAAAGAAACGTTCAGTGACAGCAATTTATAAGCTAAGTTCACGCACTTCTCTCAGAGATAGCTAATATAATGTGAATTAACACATCTATTCTTGTAATGGAAGTTGAACTCAAACTTTTGCTTTGAGGTCAGCTTCCAATTGACGACTCTGTAACAAACCAAAATTGTAAATGGCGATTTAAAAGAGAAGATAAAAAATTTAGACCTTTCGAGTTTCTTGCCTGTTCTTCTCGAGAAGGCTCTCCCAATTTCCGAACAGGTGTAGAGTCAACATTTTTTTTTCATTCCTTGTATTTGCAGACATCTTGAGTATATTTAGGATGTATGCACAAGGTTGTAACCTTTTTCGGTGAGCATGAGAGAGAATTGTAACTACCATCAGGTCGTGGGTTGATATTTCATAATATTGACAAGAGCCTACCTGGAGAAGTGTATGGATATATTTTTAAAGGGCGCCTCCATACAGATGCAAGCAGACTTCAGACGTGGGAAGGATCCAATAAAGTATACACAATTTAATTAGTTCATGCAATTTATTATTATTGTTCTTTTTCCTTTTTTTTTTTACATCCTCATAAGTAGGTACTTAAGTGTAAGAAAAATATCTTAAGGCTTATTTAAATATGAGTTAGATACAATTAGGTGGGGGCTTTACTCCTCACGACACACTATCATAAACTAAATATAGGTAAAGATAGAAGCGGGTTGATATAACATTACAAGCGAACCATCTTCCTTGCTCACGCTGGGTGGAAATTAGAGAGCTGGTGACTGCTCCTTCCCTCGGGGATTATGTAAATGGTAAGAAAAATCAGGGCACGTTACCTAGACACGTCAGTGAGTAAGTTCTTCGCGATAGTGGGATTCACTCCAACCCAAGTTCTGGATAAGTACAAACAGGTTCCTTGAATTGCATCAGTCCCCCGTTTGTTTATTATTAGAGTAAAATATCAAATGGTACGAAAAAGAATGTCTAAGGCAAAAACCTAAAACCCTAAAACAAAATAACACAATGGTTAGAACATGGTCAGGTAATGGCGGATCTACGCCATGGCAAAATTACATTGAAAACCACAACTTACCATGTCCTCCATGGGTTTTATAAAAGGAAATTAAGAGTTAAAGTAGTCCATCCCATGATGGGTTTGGATAAAAAATATTAAGGTCAGCTCATATCGAGCGACTGCTCTTCCACGCTTCCAAACGGGAAAGGGCCGGATTTAATCGACCTCATCCTGACATTGACAAGTGACAACGTCAAAGCGAAACAACAGGGGTCAATCAAGGAATCGGGCCGCAATTCATGCACCGTAAATACTATCGATACACAGATCAAAATGCTAATACCGTCGCACTAGCTCCACGGATGATCAAAACACAATAATATCCCATCTACAGACTCAACATTAGCCAAAGCAGAAGTTCACTCGGAGATCAAATTGAATGTTTTGTCCACTTGAGAATAGAATTATTATTAACTAAGTAATTAAGAAAATATTAACATAAAATCGGATATAATCCAGTTGCAAATATCTTGGTTCACTAAAATGTTCATATCAAGACGAAACAAGGGGAAGGCTGTATGGAGCTCCCTTTGCACGCTCATAGAATTAAAAAGTTTCTAGAAAAAGCTACATCAGATGTTAGATCTGTCATAATAATGATGAATGCTATTTGAGTAGTTTTAAATGTTTTTATTTCAGAATTATAGAAAATTATTAAAGTGAAATTAAGAATTTGTGCTTTCCAGCTAGTATGAAAAAAAAGTGTTACAGTATCGCTTTAGTTGGGAAAGAATTATTTTATTTCAAAATTGAAGATTTTGAAATAAAATAATTCGTAAAGAAAAATCGAACTATGTTGAATGTAATAGATTATCACAATAAGTGGGGATGCCTCCATTCGTCAATCTTGTTAAGACAAGATGAACGAGAAAACAAACCCCTTGAGTTCACAAAAGTCAAGGTCAAGAAACTTAAAGAATGCATTAGGTTATCTAATGAGTAACTGACTGGTTAAAACATTTTCTTGTCTAACAATATTCAACTAGAACAATAACACTCATCAGCTAAAGAAGGCTCAGATATTACAACTTGAAATAAGTGATTCAATAGGTCATTGAACTCAACAAAGTAAATGACAGAACATCAACACAAGAACCAATGAATAATTGAGTGAGATACACAAGTTATTATCTATATTTTAAATTCCATTATTGGTTATTCAAGTGAAAACTCATATAAAGTAATGCTGAGTATGTACCCAGGTTAAGTCTACTACAAGTACTGTGATGATGAGTTTATCAAGATATGAAATTGAACGAGATTAAAGTGAATGTCAACTCAAGAAATATTAGCTAACAGAGATAAACATTATGTCAACTGTTAAGTGAAATAAATAAGTATTAGTTATGCGTTTAGTTTTATTTTATTTGTACATCTAGTGAAAAACTCCTCGCAGGCAGCGCCAAGCATTTATATAAGTATGTGAAGTTTCCACTGGCAGTGAGATAATTACTTGTTATGCAAAATGTGCTTAACCATTAAAGAAATGTTATAGTTAACTAAGGGTATAACATTCTTGACCAAGGTGTGTAGTTATGCCATATGAAATTTATGCAAAGACAAACTGTTAGCACATTCGACACTCCTGGCATAACAAAGTGTATTTTAATTTCACTAATTATTTATTAAGAGAATCACCTGGTCTGACTATATCTTTTATATGCCAGCGACCTAGGGGTTTACCATCTAAAGATTTCAAGGAAAACAGTAAAGGTGAATGTTTTTCAGAAATGACACACTTTTCAAGTTTGCGGTCTAACTTATTAGATAATGAAAAACATCTTTTAAAGACAAATTGCCCTACTTTAAGTTCAACATGACGCTTACACTTATTGTAATGATAAGCTTCCTTGTCATGTGAGTTTTTAAGGTTAAGTTTTACTTTTTCAAAGGTCAATTTTAAATCTTTTGATAATTTAAAAGAGGAGTGAGTAACATTTGCAGGAGAAGGTTTTATTTTAAGAGGCTTACTCCTGTTACATTTGTCACACTCATTGATGTACTTTTTGACATCAGAATAAATTCCTGGCCAATAATAAGAATTACAAATATTTTGGTGAGTTTTTGCTACACCAATGTGACCAGCATGACAATTAATTAAGATTTCAGAACGCAGTTCAAAAGGAAGTACTAGTTTCCAATTAAATTGAGAAACTGATTTGTATTTATTTTTAGTTAAGCGAAAGAGTTTATTACTTTCTATTTTATAATTTTGGTATAAGGTAGGTTTCTTAAGACAATTTTGAAAAAGATTTTTATACCATTTATCATGTGTAAAGCATAAATTGTTAAGCAAATTAAGTTTCTTTTGAGATGAAATTAAGGGATTTTTAAATGAATTAGTATTACTAGGTGAAATGTTTATACTACTAATGTTTTCTAATTTAGATTTATTATTAAATATTTCGGGTAACAAATTGAAAGATTTCCAAAAATTTATGCCAAAATGCAGTGGTACTTGAATATTAGGTTGTATGAAAAATTGCAAAAATTTTAATTTATTTTTGTAAGTGATGGGCAACATCATATATTCTGTGCAAAGAAACTCATGACCACTAGCTACACCTAAACATTTTGTTTTTCTGAGTCTATAAGTAGGAATGCCCAAATTGTGAAATAACATGTGACAATTATTGCCCAGTACCGAGCAAGAAGCGCCACAGTCAAGTAAACCTTTCACCCTTAGTCCCTTAATGTTCACAGTTAAGTAAGGCCTAACATCTTTTGATGAAGGTTCAAAGTAAGTATTTTTAGTATTGATGAGTGATGACAAGGTAGTCTTGTCAAGTTTAAGAGAGAGTGAGTCAACCAGTTTTGGTGACTTAGTACAAGTAGAACAGTCAGATCTACGGACACCTTTATTTCCACATTTATAACAAACAATGTACCTAGACTTACGACAGTAACGAGTATGGTGATTATTCATACCACATCTATAACATTTTTTTAAGTAAGTTGTATTAGAATTAATTTTATCATTATTAATAATTGAACATTTTGGATTAGGACTTATAGAAGCTACTTGTTGAGATTGAGAATTTACTACAGGTTTACTAAATTTCAAAGTTTTGTTCTCTTTAGGATATACAAAGTCAGGTGCATGTGAATTGTTATTTAATTTAGGTTCACAAAATTGATCTGCTTTTACTTTAGCTAATTCAATTTTCTTGCATAAAGATTTAAGTTCAGTTATTGAGGTGATATTATATAAAGCTAATTTTGTGCTATATTCAGGTCTGATATTTCTCAAAATGATGTCTAATTGCTCTTCATTAGAAACCTGTTTATTCAAGCGTGAAAACATACCTAAGATTGTTGACAAGAACACTATAATAGTTTCAGATTTCGCCTGAGTTCTTTGGCGAATCTCTTGCAATAATAAGTGGTCCAAATCAGGAATGTCAAAATCATCACTAAGAGATTTAATTACATCAGAGTAAGTTTTAAAATTGAGTTTATTGGCCCTATACCAATATAAGGCAGGTCCCTCTAAAATATCAGGAAAACCATCAAAAATAATCTCCTTCGGTATTTTCCTAGCTACACGAAGTTCTTCCAAGCGAGTGATAAAAACTCTAACACAAGAATCACCAGTAAACTTTAAATTCAAAGAGTTGAGGTTATATGTTTTTGGAATATGGAGAAGTGCGCTGATATCCTCTTTTGGTTCATCAGCAGACTCCTTAGATGCAGCCTCCTCAAACATATCCTCCTGTTCACCTTCAAGTCGCATCAACAGCGAAATCAAAGTAGACTTAAGTGCAACAATACCTGAGTTAGGGTCAGATATTCTTGAGAGACGACATAACAAATAATTACTGCGAGACACTAACCTCTTTAATAGACGTTCGTTAGAAAATATATCCTCCTGAATACCTTGTTTGATGTCGGTTACTTTCGGGGTACATATTGACAACTCTGCTGGCTGGTCGCAGTCACCAAACCTATCGATGGTCTTTAAACTGCCACGACGAGATAATTTTATTGTATGCCTGAGCAGTTTCCTCAGTTCGTCGGTTGAAGAAGATGGTTCGGCCGGCAAATGTCTTATGTCAAGTTCATGTAACAATTCATCTTTCAACAAGAATTCAACAGAACAACCTGCAGTAACAAAATCCATATTAGTAAATTATACAGTACAAGTATGATATAAAACAAGTAGTAAGTCCTATTTAATTTGACTTCAAGAGTACAATTAGGTAAGCTAGATATTGCTTAAACAAGTTATCAAAGTAGTTTAATTATGTAAACATACATTTGAGTTTTAAGTAGGTACAAAACTTTTAAATATAATATAAATTTTTTAGGTTATCTTAATTTACAATTATTTGCAAGATAGGTATATTTTCAAACAAAATATAAATGCTTTTTATAGCAAAATTAACATTAAGTAATATAAAATGCCTTTAAAGACAAAAGTGACAACAAATGTAAAGACACAAATTAACATTTGGCTTCAAGTATTATGCTAAATTAACAGATGAAATTATTAAATCATTCCCACTGAAGTCTTCCAGGCCTAACGTTGGGTACGCCACTGTAACCTTTTTCGGTGAGCATGAGAGAGAATTGTAACTACCATCAGGTCGTGGGTTGATATTTCATAATATTGACAAGAGCCTACCTGGAGAAGTGTATGGATATATTTTTAAAGGGCGCCTCCATACAGATGCAAGCAGACTTCAGACGTGGGAAGGATCCAATAAAGTATACACAATTTAATTAGTTCATGCAATTTATTATTATTGTTCTTTTTCCTTTTTTTTTTTACATCCTCATAAGTAGGTACTTAAGTGTAAGAAAAATATCTTAAGGCTTATTTAAATATGAGTTAGATACAATTAGGTGGGGGCTTTACTCCTCACGACACACTATCATAAACTAAATATAGGTAAAGATAGAAGCGGGTTGATATAACATTACAAGCGAACCATCTTCCTTGCTCACGCTGGGTGGAAATTAGAGAGCTGGTGACTGCTCCTTCCCTCGGGGATTATGTAAATGGTAAGAAAAATCAGGGCACGTTACCTAGACACGTCAGTGAGTAAGTTCTTCGCGATAGTGGGATTCACTCCAACCCAAGTTCTGGATAAGTACAAACAGGTTCCTTGAATTGCATCAGTCCCCCGTTTGTTTATTATTAGAGTAAAATATCAAATGGTACGAAAAAGAATGTCTAAGGCAAAAACCTAAAACCCTAAAACAAAATAACACAATGGTTAGAACATGGTCAGGTAATGGCGGATCTACGCCATGGCAAAATTACATTGAAAACCACAACTTACCATGTCCTCCATGGGTTTTATAAAAGGAAATTAAGAGTTAAAGTAGTCCATCCCATGATGGGTTTGGATAAAAAATATTAAGGTCAGCTCATATCGAGCGACTGCTCTTCCACGCTTCCAAACGGGAAAGGGCCGGATTTAATCGACCTCATCCTGACATTGACAAGTGACAACGTCAAAGCGAAACAACAGGGGTCAATCAAGGAATCGGGCCGCAATTCATGCACCGTAAATACTATCGATACACAGATCAAAATGCTAATACCGTCGCACTAGCTCCACGGATGATCAAAACACAATAATATCCCATCTACAGACTCAACATTAGCCAAAGCAGAAGTTCACTCGGAGATCAAATTGAATGTTTTGTCCACTTGAGAATAGAATTATTATTAACTAAGTAATTAAGAAAATATTAACATAAAATCGGATATAATCCAGTTGCAAATATCTTGGTTCACTAAAATGTTCATATCAAGACGAAACAAGGGGAAGGCTGTATGGAGCTCCCTTTGCACGCTCATAGAATTAAAAAGTTTCTAGAAAAAGCTACATCAGATGTTAGATCTGTCATAATAATGATGAATGCTATTTGAGTAGTTTTAAATGTTTTTATTTCAGAATTATAGAAAATTATTAAAGTGAAATTAAGAATTTGTGCTTTCCAGCTAGTATGAAAAAAAAGTGTTACAAGGTTAATATGATTTCTTTAAATTAGATTGTTTTGCTATGTTTTGACGTCAATAAGTGCCTGTAAAGGCCTATGTTGAATAAAGATTTTTGAATTTGAATTTGAATCAACTTATTGTAAAATCGTCGACTTCTGAGAGGTAAAAACTATCGATATTATCAATACTATCGATATTATCAATACTATCAACAGTATTGTAAACAAGCGAACGATAGTATCGATACTATTTATCTTTAGCAATAGTATTTCTTATTTTCATTAATTGATATAATCGATAGCATCGATAGTATTTTTTTAGTCGATAGTTTCGATAGGACCATCGATATTTTGACTGATTTTCGAGGTCACGATAGTATCACGATACTATCGATAGCCTATTGCTATCGCAACAACACTCCGCAGTATCGTACTGATTTTTGTGTAGAAAGGACGTACTACGCATCATAATGGATTAGCGCAGCGTTTTTAATTAGTTCTGTATCCATATATCAACCACTAGGGTTTCACCTCGACGTTCGAATGTTAAATGAACGTAGGATGGAAATGAATGCGGGACGTCGTGCACCGCAGCCCCGGACGGAGATACGGAGCAAACCGTACGGTGGTACGGTTCCGTGCCTCCGCAGCCGTATGCGAATTTCGTCCTTCCGTACACCGCAGCGGGATGCGGCGGCAATGTGAGAACCGCCTTAGAACTACTCATAAACACGTTTTAACTAGCACTACTTATTATTTCAGAATACGAAATAATTCTTTTTTATTGCTTTAAAATCATCTATGAAAATATTTTTTTTTATATCGCCATAGAGTACTAAAAGCTTGTATTTTATAAGCTTTTATTTACTTTCTCTTCTCCCGTGTCTGTAATGAAATCTTGCAAGCTAAATTTGACCCACTTCTCGGTTTCCGATTGAGCTGAAATTTTGCATGCATATGTATATCGCGTGACAATATAATAATAAAAGCTTGTGTAAAAAAAATGTTATTTTAAATCTATATTTTTACAAGCTTTCATTTACTTTCACCTGTCCTGTGTCGGTAATGAAATCTTGCAAGTAAAATTTGACCCACTTCCCGGTCTCCGATTTAGCTGACATTTTGTATGCAATGTATATCGCGTGACAATGCAATATTATGATGATATAAAAGCTTGTATTCATAAAAGGTTTTTTTTTATAATTTTACTTGTTAAATAATTGATTTACTTTCACCTATCCCGGTGTCTGTGATAAAATTTTGTAAGTTAAATTTGACCTACTTTCCGGTTTCCGATTGAGCTTCGCGTGACAATACAATATTATGATGTCATGGACCTGATGCTGCTGCTGCTGCTGGTGCTGAAAGGTGGCCATAGGAACTCCGTAATAAAACGACACAACCCCATCGAGTTTGGACTCGTTTGATTTGTATTGTACAAGTACTTTGATCCTAAATAGTAAAAATAAAGCTTGTATAAAAAATATTTTTTACTATTATTATTTTTTGCCACTTCTCACTCGATCTTTATTTGTTTAACTGGTCTATTATAGGACAAGCTTCCTATTTTTTATAATTAGCAGACATGTCATTAGTAAAATTCATCTGCGTGGAAGATGACAAGTAAACTGGAGCCTATGGTAGGCATACGAGATATAATCAAATTTGAAAGTTTAAGAAGAATATTTATGTACGTAGGTACGCATGTGAAGATTATTTATATACGTTAATACAATTTAACATATGACTTTTACTGGTAGAAAATTCCTTCTTGTGTTATATTATCATTAGCACTCTATTTAATGCAATAAAGATTGAATGAATAAATACATCAAAATATTTTAAATGTATGCAAATACAAGATGAAAAAAAAAGTATTCACTTTACACGAAGCCTTCAAGTAAGAAGCGAGAAACATAAAAATTGAAATGTTTTCTCTCCTCTTTGAAAAGCGCCATCCTTTACGATATTGCGATAAAATATGTTAAAGTTACAGTCAGTCCTTGGTGGGCTTCTATTTTTTTTTGTTTTTCCTGATACATTATAAGTTTGAAACTTTAAATATAAATATGTAAGCTGCTAAAAATACTGCCAATACATTTGTTTAAACATTTTGCTAATTCACTCAAACCAACAATAACATACATCACCAAAGCGTTAAAAATTATTAAGCCGTATCTCGTCGACAGGGAAAATTGACGGAAATTAAGATTTTCAAAGGGTTGATTTTCCTGGAAGAAAAGAACATTCCTCCTTGCCTACAGTTAAATACACCCCTTTTTATATTTTCCGCTACAGGTGCCCAATTGAATGAATGTCTTCCAACCAACCGATTCGCATTCGGATACCGTATTTCTACGAAGTGTGAAACACTCGGCTCAGCAAATTAATTGGAGTGAGGTAAATTATGCTTCGGCACGAAAATTTCCCGATTGTACACACCATTGCCGCCGGTAAAGGGTTTCCGGATTTTTTTATTGACACGAATAAAGAGTGCAAAATAATAATGGATTACAAGCTTATATACAATCAGATTTGTTGGCACTCCCCGTGTTAGCCATACATGCGGTGTTCGCGTTATATAGTAGGGTAGAGAGATTAAAAAATATCTTAAAATTAAACACGTAGATAAAACAACTTTTTTGGGAACATCGGCGATGTTAACTTTGTATCTCCCACTAGATTTTTATTTTTTTATAAATTTTACTTCGCTTAAATCGCTTATTTACGTTTTGTTTTCACATCACCTAAATAATTTTAAAAATTTTTTGATCACACTTTATTAATTATTATGTTCACATATATCTATAAACTAAGAATAAAATTTAAACAAGCCTTGCAAATAAGTATGCAAGTAATAAAGTAGCATGCAAGCAAGTTTACAGTATCTTATAAAAAGCGTCTCAAATATTGATACTTGTGATATTATTTCAGAAATAGTAATGCAAAATTAGTTAGAAAAGGTAAAGTTATACAAATTATTTTTATGAATCAGCAAGAAAAAGGCTCCTTTTTTACAACATCGGATGAAGAACGTCAAGATGAGACACACTTGACCCATTTCATATAATGGGAAATGTTACTGTTTTGATAAACACGAAAAAATTAGAAGCACCCTTAATACAACACCTTCAAGTTGTACATATTTTATTAAATCGTAATATTTTATTAAAACGAAACGTCTCTATCGTCATCTGTCTTAGTAATAATTATTTACTCGTATTAGCCAATAAATATATGGAGTGTATGTTACATTTAAAAGTATTCGATGCTTTAGTTTTAACAACAACTAATACAGAATACTGTTCTGCGGTTACTTATAGCTCGAGGACAGAGGAATCTCTCTGGTGGCGTCTGCCCAAAGTCGTAGTGACAGTGTCCTCCATCAAGTTTAAACTACTTGCGCGGAAACACAAGATTTTTTAACTGCGCCCTTCTATATGGTTCCGTAAGGTACATTATGACGTTATGTCATAAAGTACCCGAAGTGAAGTGAGACATTTTCCCCATTTGTACTGCTGCGCACCGATAAATATTATGCCCTATCTTTCTAGTATTCTAGAAAGTAACATAGTGTCATTGTGCTCGGTTTTTAAACAAAATTCAAAAATTCTCATCTCGAGCTTTTCCGTGCTCCGTAAGTGTTGGTAAAACAGAGGCATTAGTTGTGTACGCAAACATAGTTTGCATACACACTAACGGACGGTTGCACCAAAATTTATATTTTACGATTTCGTAACAGTAAAAGTCAATATAAATACGTAAAAGAATTACACCGTAATGTCTCACCTCTAGTTTAAATTTTACTTTATCTTTTACTACTAAAAAAAATACTAGTAAAAGTAACCGTAAAATTCCTTGCTACACGAATGAAGCGTTAATTCTACCATTTTAGCTTAGTAGATTTTTACTACCATGAACGTTTTTTTACATGTAGTAAGACATGTTATTTATTTGTCAAAACGTGACGTTGATAGTGTTTTTTGTTTACATTGGCCATGTCTCAGAAGAATAACTAAAGCAATTTTATTCTAAATTCATGACATTGGCAACCATAAAATTTTATGCATAATTTTTCAATATTATTGTCGGATAGTGAATTATGTAGTTGTTCACGCTCGAGGAAGAGCGAGTGGCGGCACTGCATTCTAGTCTGTGCAGTGACAGCTTTTTTGGCGGCCGGCCGCATGTGATATGTCAGTTGAGTCGAGTCGAAATGTCATAATTTGTGGTTAGGATGATGTCCGGGCATCCATAAAATATAATACACAATATTCAAGCAAATAGTGATTTGCGCGGCGCACCTAATATCGGGGTGCGAAAGCCCGCTTTGTGTTTGTGTGTCAAAATCGCGAGTGTGAGTCGTGGTGGCCTATTAGGCGTTTGTAGTGCTCCGGTCTCCACCGGTGGATCCACTGCAGATCTTCAGGAGCCGCGACTTCCTTCGAGCTAGCTCAGGAAGTCCACCGGCTACGGAGGAGACGGAAGGAGACAATTGGGGCCAAGGTAAGTAATACCAGCTTTCTATGAGTTGGTAGTCAAATAAAATTCAGCAATACAAGTCGGTGAAACGCCGACGTGGTGGAGTCTACTTGGGGCACCACCATCTCTTGGTAGCAGAGCGTGGTTTTTAGATTTGAGTGGTTCTTAGATTTGAGTATTTGATTAGTATTGTACAATTAATATTGTAATCTTGTTGGTTGTCCAAACGGGCAATACATATTAATTGGTTTTGATTGCTGATTTTAAACCGACTACCAGCTCATTTGTGGACCGATCTCCTTAACTAATTGTCATTGTATATGAAAAATTGGGGTTAAATGTCTTTTGTTGTTCTAGTTAAGTTCTAGCATTTACCTATATTTGATTTTGGTTTGTTTTTTCATATCTTTGTTTTGCCCTTGAATATTTTGTTTGTTAAGTTGTAAACTTATACTTGAATTTAATTTGTTTAACAGATTTTGCTGCTAAATGACTTTGCTGTTGTTGTAATACACTATATTGCTGTGTTAAGTTTTAGCATTTACATTTGATTTTGTTTTGTTTGCCTTTGAATATTATGTTTGTTAAGTTATTGACTTAATGCTTGAATTTAATTTGTTTGAAAAATTCTGTTGTTAAATGCCTTTGTTGTTCTAGTTAAGTTCTAGCATTTACACTTGATTTTGGTTTGTTTATATATTTTGTTCTGCCTTTGAAGTTCCTCCCGATCTGTTTTATTGTCTGCGGTTGTCGGTCTGTTTGTCTGTGTATTATTATAGAGTATCTTAATTTTGGTGCAAAATGGTCCCGCCAGTCAGCCCGCTTAGTGGTGCCCGCGCGGGTGCACAAAAGATTTTGAGATGGTTTGCTAGTGCCGTCGCTTTGGTAGACCGACCAGACCGAGAACAGGCCTTGTTAATTCGGCATGAGGGAGTACCGGCTCGCTTGAAGGAATTGGAGCAGCTTTTCGTTGCTCATCAACAATATCTGCTCGACCACCCAGCCGAGGGTGCCGCTGAGTTGCGGGCAGTCGACCAATTTAATGCCGATTATGATCAGTGTTTTGAACAGGCGGATGTGATTATAAACAAGGCTCAGGCAATCCTATCCGTCCGGAGGGGTGAGTCGTGCACGCCCGGGGAGGTCAAGCCTACCCCGGCCGGCTTGCTGGGCAGACTGCCCACTTTAGACATCCCAACCTTTGATGGGAACTTGGCTTCTTGGATGGGGTTCATTAACCTCTTTGATAGCCTGGTTCACTCGAGGGACGACCTGTTCCCTAGCCAGAAATTGGCCTATTTGCTCTCTGCCTTACGTGGAGAGGCTGGTGTACTTGTCCAGCATCTACCTGTCAATGATGACAGTTATGATAGTGCAAGGGCGTTGTTGACCGCCCGGTATCAGAATGTTCGCTTGCTAGCGGACACACATGTGGCTGCCATTTTAGGGCTGCCACGAGTATCGCGGGTCTCCTCATTGAGGAAGGAGATTTTGAACCCGCTGCTGAGCGCTATTAACGCGCTCAAACGACTTGATCTACCGGTGGACCAGTGGTCCTTTATTTTGCTCCACCTCATCCTCGATAAGCTTCCCATGGAGATGAAGGGACGCTTCGAACAAAGGTACGGGGGCAATAGTGCCTCGTACCTCCCCCCCTTCTCGGATCTCCTCAGATTTTTGGAGGATGAGTGTCGGATGACCGACCACTTGGATCTGGCTCCTATACCGGGACCGAGTACAGGTCGCTATGAGGCGACCCGGGCAGCGCCACGGAGAGAGCGCCGCCCGTACAAGCAGTATACTGCAGTGCGGCAGAACTCTCCACACAGGGAGAGGCCGATGCCTTGCAAGTGTTGCAAGCGGGATGGCCATCGTTTGCCGGCCTGTCCCAAATTTGTTGGCCTACGCACCGAGGGGCGTAGGAATATGGCCAAACAGCGGAATTGGTGCTACCGCTGCCTGGGGGCTCATATGGCCTCGGCTTGCCCCCACCCACGAGATTGTCACTGTTGTGGAGGGGCCCATCACCCCCTTTTGTGCTTCAACAATAAAAACACTCGTGAGGTGGTGAGAGAGAGGGACTCGCACACGGGCGGGGGCCCTCGTAGGTCACCCACATCTCCGAGGAGATCGGAGGGGCGTGCCACCCCTCCGCGGAGATTGGACAGGCGCCCCCCCTCCAGTGAGAGGATTGGGCGCCCCACCCCCCCTACGGGCGGGGGGGATCGACGCGCCGCTTATGAGGCGCCACCGCGGGATTGGGCCGCGGTAATTAGGGAGCCACGCCGGGAGCCGATACGCTTCTCTCCCCCTCTGATGGAGAGACCTCGTTTATCGCGGGCTCCCCCAACTTTCGCCCATCATGGGCACCGTCCGGCCCCCCGATGCCGCTTTGATCGGGGCCAGTACGTGCCGGATTGGGACCCGCTCGAGCGCCTTGAGCGCCCTATTCCTCCGCCGCGCACGCATTTTTCTTCGGACCCCCCTTCCCCCCCGTTGCGGGGAATGCGGGAGGATTTTCATTAAACCAACTGTCGGCTGCAACCCCCCCACAGGAGCAGGTGCTGTTACCAACAGCCTCCGTACAGGTGTGGGGCCCGAGGGGCACCTTTGTTTTAGTTCGCGCCCTTTTGGATACGGGAGCTCAGGGTTGCATTGCCTCCAGCTGGCTGGTCCGGCAGTTGAGTTTGAATACATCTCCATACCTTGAATCGGTACGAGGAATCGGAGACCTGCGGATCCCAGATCCGATCGGTCAGGTTTTGTTCTCCTTTTCCCCCCACTTCTCTTCAGCGCCCAAAATTGGCGCTACCGCGATTGTTTATGAGAAGGTTGTTGGTCAGCTTCCGCAACAGCACGTTTCGCGCGCTGTCGTTGATGCGACATCAGGATTGACCTTGGCTGACCCTTCCTTCCACCGAACCGGTCCGATTCACTTATTGCTCGGTGCCGATGTTCTAGGCCGCGTGTATTGTGGGAAGAGGAGAGAGTTACAGAAGGGTGGGCTGGTAGCCTTATCTACATCGCTTGGGTTTGTAGTGATGGGACCAGTTAGGCATAACCCACCATCTCCATCGGTGGACAGTTACATAACTGTTAGCTCCACCTTATCGGATGTCCTTCAACGGTTTTGGGAGGTGGAAGAGCCACCTACCGTGAAGCGAGTGAACCCCTTGGACGAGGAGTGTGAGTTGTTCTACCAGAACAATACAGGTCGCCTTCACTCGGGACGGCTGATCACTCGTTTGCCCTTTTTGTCAGTTCGCCCCTCACTTGGCAGCTCCCGGCCGTTGGCCGAGAAGCGGCTGCTGTCCATGGAGCGTCGTATGAGTAGGAACTCCGACCTCAAACAGAAGTATGTCGACTTCATGCGAGAATATGAGCAACTGGGGCACATGTCGGTCTCGCGACTGGACTGGCGAAACGAGGAACATAATTTTCTTCCTCACCACGCGGTTTTGAAATCTTCCACCGGGAAGATACGCGTTGTTTTTGATGGGTCAGCTCCCACGTCTACCGGAGTTTCGCTGAATCAATGTCTGCATGCTGGACCGAAGTTGCACCACGAGGTGGGTGATGTATTGACCAACTTCCGTCGCCATGCCGTCGTCTTTGTGACCGATATCCGGATGATGTTTCGGCAGACTGTGATTCACCCGGACGATAGACGATATCAGCTCATATTATGGAGGGAGGATCCCAGGGATCCCATGCTGGTCTACGAGCTGAACACCAATACATACGGTTTGCGTTCGAGCCCCTTTGTGGCAATTCGCTCACTTGTGGAACTCACTGAACGTGAACGATTACGATACCCTCGCGCATCCTTGGTTCTCAAGGAGGATGCATTTGTTGATGATATTTGTACGGGCTCCTCTAGTGTCGAGGAAGCCTTGATTTTGCGAGATGAACTAATTGCTCTTCTCGGGGCTGGTGGTTATGAACTGAGGAAGTGGATGTCCAACTCACCTCAGCTTTTGTGTGACTTGCCAGACGACCACCAGCAGGAGCCTTATATTTTTGAGAATGCCAACACTCCAGATTTACTGTCTGTTTTGGGAGTGCAATACAGACCTGTCCAGGACACGTTCACCTATCGATTGGAGCTGCCAAGCCCCAAGGTCTGGACGAAACGGTTGGTTTTGTCTACAGTAGCTCGTACCTTTGACCCAAATGGCTGGATTAGTCCCATAGTGTTTTGGATGAAATGCTTCCTACAGGAACTTTGGTCAGCCGAAGTGTCGTGGGATGAGCCCCTCTCGGGCCGTTTGCTGCGAGATTGGGAGTCCTTCATGTTGTCTCTCCCCGACATTAACCGTGTTAGTATCCCTAGACATATACTGCCTAAGGGACGGTTTACGGCCAGCCTTCATGGCTTTTATGACGCGTCTGAGAGTGGATACGCAGCCGTCGTATATATCCGGACGGTTGATGATAGAGGAGCTGTTAAGCTCCACTTGCTAATTGCTAAGAGTAAGGTTGCTCCACTTCGGACTCGATTAACGATTCCGAAGTTAGAATTGTCTGGAGCTACTCTTCTGGTTCGGTTGATGAACCACGTTGTTGACACCCTGGGACGTAGTGTGGACTTTGAGTCGCTCTTTGCTTGGTCCGACAGTCAGGTTGTCCTGTGTTGGATTAAGAACTCCGTCCACTCCCTGGAAGTATTTGTGGCCAATCGGGTATCCCAAATACAGGCCTCGAAGGCCACGTTGATTTGGCGCCACGTGCCAGGTGAAATAAACCCTGCTGACTGTGCATCACGTGGCAGCGAAGCCCCTCAGCTTATTGACCACACTCTGTGGTGGGGTCCCGACTGGTTGTTACAACCGTCTTGGCCTTCCACACCAGCTGTGGTGAAGGTACCAAATCCGGGCTTGCGTGTTCACGCTGTCGAGACTATGGCGGCTCCAGAGCGGGAATTTTTATTAGACCGCTACAGTTCTCTGGACAAGTTGCTCGGCGTGACCGCTTGGATAAGAAGATTTATACGAAATTGTCGCCGGCCTCAGGACAAAGATTTGTGTCCGGTCCTCTCACCGCAGGAGCGCCAAGATGCTCTTCTGCATTGGGTGCGTATGACCCAGTCTAGAGCGTTTGAACCGGAACTTAAGATTTTCCGTACCGGGACGTCCAAACTGAAGGGACCCTTGGTGCGTTTGACTCCCTTTCTGGATGATAAAGGATTGTTGCGTGTAGGAGGCCGATTGAGGCACGCTAACTTGCCTTATAGATCACGTCATCCCCTGTTGCTCCCCAAGGACGGACCATTGGTGCGATTGTTGATCATTGATCGCCATGTGAAGAATGCTCATGCCGGATGTAATGCATTGACCGCGCTCCTCCAACGGGAGTTTTGGATTTTGTCAGCGCGAAGAATAATCCGATCTGTTATCTTTCGATGTCTGCCCTGCTATCGTTTACGCCCCGAGACGATGCAGCCCCAAATGGGTGATTTGCCTGCTGATCGTGTGAATGAATCGATGACCTTCTTAGGAGTTGGAACTGATTTTGCGGGACCATTCACTATAAAAACGTCGCGACTCCGTAATGCTAAGACTGAAAAGGCTTACTTGTGTGTGTTTGTTTGTTTGGCCACTAAAGCCGTTCATTTGGAGGTGGTGAGTGCGCTCACCATGGACGCTTTCTTAGCAGCGTTAGGCAGATTTGTCTCCCGCCGGGGACTGCCTTCTCTAATTCGGTCCGATTGTGGGACGAACTTCAAGGGCACTGATAGACATATAAGAGAAGTTTGTGAATTTTTAGATAAAAATAATATTGAGATCGGATCCACACTCTCCCGTAGGGGGGTAACATGGCGATACTCCCCGCCGTCTTGCCCTCACTGGGGAGGGATTTTTGAATCTGTTGTAAAGGCCGCCAAGACTCACCTTCGCCGCGTCATTGGGGAGACTATTCTCACGTTTGAGGAACTCGCGACGGTGTTTCATAAGATTGAGGCGGTTCTCAACTCGCGTCCGTTATGTCCGTTGTCTACCGACGCGAACGATTTGCAGGCCCTCACGCCGGGCCATTTCTTGATAGGCAGACCACTTAACGCCCTGCCCGAGTATCCTTATAGAGATATCAATCCCGGACGCCTTTCGCGGTTTGAGTTGCTCCAGCAGCTTACCCAGAGTTTCTGGCGCCGCTGGCACCTTGAATATTTACACATTTTGCAACAGCGCGTTAAGTGGTCAGATAAGACAAACCCACCGAGGGTTGGAGACCTCGTGTTAGTGAAGGACCCAAACCTGCCACCCTTACGTTGGCGTCGCGGACGCATTGTCCAACTTACTCTAGGGTCGGATGGTGTGCCCAGGTTTGCCGAGGTCCTAGTTGGGGACTCTGTTTTGAAGCGCGCGGTCGCTACTCTTTCTCGCCTCCCCTTAGACTGATTTGGCGGACAGTCCGGGACTGTCCGGAGCGGGGGGATGTTCACGCTCGAGGAAGAGCGAGTGGCGGCACTGCATTCTAGTCTGTGCAGTGACAGCTTTTTTGGCGGCCGGCCGCATGTGATATGTCAGTTGAGTCGAGTCGAAATGTCATAATTTGTGGTTAGGATGATGTCCGGGCATCCATAAAATATAATACACAATATTCAAGCAAATAGTGATTTGCGCGGCGCACCTAATATCGGGGTGCGAAAGCCCGCTTTGTGTTTGTGTGTCAAAATCGCGAGTGTGAGTCGTGGTGGCCTATTAGGCGTTTGTAGTGCTCCGGTCTCCACCGGTGGATCCACTGCAGATCTTCAGGAGCCGCGACTTCCTTCGAGCTAGCTCAGGAAGTCCACCGGCTACGGAGGAGACGGAAGGAGACAATTGGAGCCAAGGTAAGTAATACCAGCTTTCTATGAGTTGGTAGTCAAATAAAATTCAGCAATACAAGTCGGTGAAACGCCGACGTGGTGGAGTCTACTTGGGGCACCACCAGTAGTGAAATTGAATTTTAAATTGTATTTTAAACGCGTTTTCTAACCTTAAACATGAATTACAAATACGAGCGAACTGTCAAAATTTATACTTTTACGTCATGACCAGGCCGTGAGCTCCGTAAAAAAGTATCCGTATAAGTAACCGTAAAACGTATCGCAAAAGCGTGGTGCAACATCTTTTTACGATATACGTTTACTTTTTACGTTACTTTTTGCGATTTCGTAAAATGAATTTTTAGTGCAACCGGCTGTTAATGTATGGCGCGAATTATATATTAAATAGTGAAACGATATATTTTTATGTATTAAGTTGTTACTTCTTACGAAATCGTAAAACGTGAAACTTGGCGCAACCGGCATTTAGTGTTACAGTATCTGCCCTGCATATAATGTATTTCTTGAAATTGGCATCCATGGTAAAACTGGTGATTTTTAAAATATCGGAGTTTGATATATGGACAAAAAATCTCGATATTTTGATATTTTGTCAACAGTCCTAATCCATGGACTTTATATTTTCATACTACAAAAATATAGCCCAACTTTCTCGACAACCCGATTACCATACTTATTGCAGAAATATGCTGTTAAATTCCGTAGTGATGTACTATTTCTGGTCGTTCTGAGATCACATTTCCCTGAATCAATCACTAGCATCGAAAACAAAGTTCAATTTTTCAAATTCCTATCAAAACTTTGTACTTACTCGTAAGTATCGTTAGCAAAATCACCCTTTGGAACAGACAAATCAGGGATCCGCGAACAAAACTGTCAAACTTTGATAGGGACAAGCGTGCAAACACTTCATTCGTTACTCTATTAGTACGAGATCTGACCCTTGCTATGGTTGTCGAGAAAGTTGGGCTGACCACTACTACGTGTTTCATTATTCTGAGTAACATTTTCAGAATTATGTTATATTCTAGCGTTATCATATTTTTATATGTTTAACGTAATACTTTTCTGGTGATAAGGTGCTAAGATGCTCATCCCGATTCGATCCGCTATGAATAATAATAAATTTTTCATACAAATATTATTATGCAGTACCTAACCCTATCATCTGGGGCATGTACCCAGCAGAGGATGTATTGTGGCTAAGATCATGATTCATGCAGTTATTAGCTAGTCCGAGATCCATACTCACGAATGTACTTACATGAGTTCCAAGTGGGTACGTAAGTACTTATTTTTTTTATTATTTATTACAATAACATGTTTTAGCTTGATTACAAAAGTGCAAACATAAACTTTACTGTGCACCAGAGTCGTCAGTTGAGAAATTATACATGAATTGAAAAGAAAAAAAAAATACTAAAATTATGCTAAATACGCGTAAGGTGCGTATGGATTGAGGAGCCACATCACGAAATCAATCGAAATTCCCGCCCAGATTTAGTAGCAAATAAGATAATTTTGTAGGCGAAATCCTGGAATTTGTAGCAACACACATCAAGAGTTACATCAATTTAAAGGTGGCTCCTCAATTCAAACATCTGGATTGAGGAGCCACCTAGAACTCGGAAACTATTATATGTACATTTTTGAAAATTTAGTATCATTTAGTAGTAATTTTGTCTGGAACCTACAAAAAATTTGGTTCGGATACTGCTGAAACTCGAGAAGATACAATACAAAATGTGTGGCTCCTCAGTCCATACACGTACAAAACTTGTCAACGTGAATTTCCACGAAACTAATTGAGCAATTTTATTTTGGAGTGCATGATCATTTAGTAGTAATTTTGCTAGAATTTGTAGTATAAAAATAATGTTGGAGGACTTAGTGAAATTAAAAATATAAAGTATGTGGCTCCTCAATCAGTGTACATATTAAGGATCTGAAGAAAAACACACTTTCCGATATTCCATAAGAAGTTGCTGTTAAGGGTAACCATAACGAGACAAAAATCTAGGACAAACAAAAAAAATTTTTTTTTAAAACAGTTTTCATCAAAACACCGAAAACGAACGGAGTGAGATTTGAGCTACGCTTCGCTGCGCTCTAGCTCCGCAAATCTCACTCCGTTCGTTTACGATTTGATGAAAACAGTTTAAGATTGCCCATTATACATTAAATGGAAAAGGGGATTTTTTATTTCATTTCATTTCAATTCTTCCGTGTCGATTCAGATACAGTACTCCGCCACGGATATTATGTTGTCTGTAGCGTTGAAGGTTTTCGCGTATGCAGGTATTGGGATACGCTTGGGATGGGCAGAAAAGCAAGTTTTTACTTGCCATCGAGCCGTGGTAAAAGGATCAGCCAGTCTGCGTTACCGAGTCGTCGTTCATTTTTTTTAATTTCTTTTCATTTCAGTTCACTTTTATATGTATATCCTATTTCTATAATGAAAGCTCTTTTTTACCATACACTGCACATATATCGATGGCGAACATACATACTGTTGACGACAGTTCGCAAGTGCCGGGGACCCAGAACTAAGCAGCGGACGTAGTCTAAGGTTATGCGGGCCAAGTCCCCATGAATGAACCATATCATAAATAAATTCGGTCCCTTTTGATTGGTCCGCGGGCGGGATGTCCCCCCGCGGACCAACAGATAGTGTATAAATATAGGGCCGAATTCTGTTAAATTGTAGTCAGTTGTAGTCGGTCAGTGGAAGTCGTCTTGCAAGAAGTAAATAAAGCTCCAAATATTATCACAAAGAAATCAGCGTTTAACTCAAGAACCTAAATACAGTCCACTCTCAACATCTTGATCCTACCGAGCCGGATCTAAACAAGTACAAGTGATGGTAGTTACACGGAGCCAGAGCGGGAAGGAAGATTTGGTGTGCGTATTCGACCACCCACCACGATCGCCATCCGCATCGACGACTGTCGCCGCCCAAATGGAACCGGGCATCGAGGAAGGGACCTCAAGTCGCACTGAACGGCGACACCGAATGGAAGGGGTCTCAACTCGCGACGAAAAACTGTACCGAGAGGAAGGGATCTCAAGTCGCACTGAACGGCGACACCGAACGGAAGGGGTCTCAACTCGCGACGAAAACCTGTACCGCGAGGAAGGGATCTCAAGTCGCACTGAACGGCGACACCGAACGGAAGGGGTCTCAACTCGCCCCGAACAACTTCACCGACCGGAAGGGGTCTCAACTCGCCCCGAACAACCAAGAATGGAAGGGGTCTCAACTCGCCTCGAACAACTTCACCGACCGGAAGGGGGCTCAACTCGCCCCGAACAACTTCACCGACCGGAAGGGATGCCAACTCGCGAGGAGGAGAATGCGCGTCATGTTTATAAGACGACGCCGGTTAGGAACATTGCTCGCTCCACGAGATCGACCGCCAGTGCCATCGCCCGCCTGCAATTCGAAGCCGAAGAAAGACTAGCTGCAGTACGACGCCAGGAAGCTGCAGTACGACGCCAGGAAGTTGCAGAGGAAGCCGCAACACTACGCCAGGAAGCTGCAGTACGACGCCAGGAAGTTGCAGAGGAAGCCGCAGCACGACGCCAGGAAGCTGCACAGGAAGCTGCAGTACGACGCCAGGAAGCTGCAGAGGAAGCTGCAATACGACGCCAGGAGCTAGAAATTGAAGCGGAGCTTATTCGTAAAAAGTTAACCGCCGACCTAGCCGCCGCCGAAGATGGCAGTATGCTAGAAGAAGGGACCGAACCGGCGGAAAACCACGAACGAATTGAGGCGTGGCTACAGGAGACTACGAGGCAAGAGGAACAAGTGCATCAAGTGCTCGAACCGGAACCCGTACTCGCACCGGTGAGACGCGACATAGTTAGACCTAGGGAGGTTGAAATCGCTACTCCAGTCACGCACCGAACGAGACTACGGTGGGAAGAAACAACAACACCGCGTGATCGCGAGTACTCGAGAGGACGGGTTATTGAACATTTAGCCGGCACGCTCGACCACATGATGAGGTCGCGACCGCCGCCGCGTCAAGCCACCGACCTGCCACTATTCTCGGGATCACCGCTAGAGTGGCTGCAGTTTGCCGCAGCAATGCAAGAAACAACGGCCGTGTACCAGTTTTCAAAAGTGGAAAACCTTGCGCGCCTCCGTAACTGTCTGCGAGGCGAAGCCAAGGAGACCGTCGCGCCGTTACTGAGCACCGCAGCGCATCCTGACGTCATCATGAAGACGCTGCAGCAGTGTTTTGGCAGGCCTGAAATATTGATCGACGTCGCGTTCGAAGACCTGAAGAAACTACCGAAGCTCGGCTCGACTGCGATAGAACTCAACACCTTCGCAGTTCGAGTACAGAATGTCGTAGCCGTGCTTAGCAACGTAGAAAAGAACTATCTACACAATCCGCTGCTCGTGAGAGAAATCTTCGAGAAGCTTAGCCCGCATCTAAAGACGAAATGGTGCGACTACGCCGAAGAACACAATGAACCTGAGCCGGAAATAGTCAAGTTGACCATGTTCCTCATGCGAGAAGCTGATCGAGCGCTCAAGCACGGATACTCCGGTACGACTCACAAGCCGACGCCGCAACCACCGCAACGCCCCGCCTCTAAACCCGAACAGAGGAGGAGGGTGTATAACGTGGCAGAACCGTCGTCGTCGGGCAAGACTGAGCCGGAACGCTGTGCACAGTACGACGACGTGCAACCGACGCCGCGACCGCCGCGACGCCCCGCCCCTAAACCCGAACAGAGGAGGAGGGCGTACGACGTAGCAGAATCGTCGTCGTCGAACAAGACCGACCCGGAACGCTGTGCACAGTGCAACAACGCACACCGACTTGACGCCTGCGACGAGTTTGAGAAGATGTGTTTGGACGAACGATGGAACGTCGCGAAGAAAGCTGGCTTGTGTTTCAAGTGCTTGAAGAGCAAGCACCGAAGAATGAACTGCCGCCAGAAAGCATGTGGCGTAAATGGATGTCGTCGGCCGCACCACCGCTTGCTTCACGCCGAAGCACCTGCGGCCCGAACTTCCGCGGCCGGAGGAAGCAAGCGTCTATTCAACCCGAACTGAGTGCACTGTGAAACTCAAGGTTTGCCCAGTAACCGTATCGGGCAAGAACGGGGAGCGTAACACATACGCGCTCTTCGATGAAGGCAGCACAGTGACGCTCATAGAAGACGGACTGGCACGAGAGATAGGCCTGGATGGCCCCGCAATGCAGCTACGCGTAAAAGGGATTGACGACCGACAACGTCAAATTGACAGCCGCGTCGTTTCACTACGCATCGCCGAGCGAAGCGCGAGAAACTTCAAGGCGTGTTCTGCGCGAACAATGGCGGACCTGAACCTCGCCACTCAATCAATTACAAAGGAAGAGGTGCAGTTCGATCACCTCACTGACCTGCACGATCAGTTGATGTACGAGAACGCGAAACCTCGCATACTCATCGGATCCGATAATTGGCCGCTGATTGTTACCCGAAAACTGCGCGTGGGCAAACGGAACGAGCCCGCGGCATCCCGAACGGAACTCGGATGGGTGGTGCACGGAACGGCACCGACCAACGTAATAATCAAGCGCCAAGATGAAGTGCTGCACGTGTGGATGCAAGACATCGAACGGCAGGTCAGCGAGCACTTCCAATTAGAATCGCCGGGAATCTCGCTGAAGTCAGCGCACACGAGGGCAAATGACAAGCGAGCACCGAGAACAATACAACAAGTCGACGAAGTGCACATAGAAGCTGGCTTCAAGCTGAAGGGGTGGAATAGTAACAGCGCGGAGCTCTTGAAGAACGTAGAGAGTGAACGCCGCGCGACCACTACGTTCCTTGGGAAGCCAGAAAAGGCACTGGGCCTCATGTGGGACGCGCAAGAGGACACATTAAGCTTTAGCATCGCGTTGGCTCGCGTCCCAAACGAGGTGAAGACGCAACTTCGGCCGCCGACGAAGAGGGAAGCGCTCTCAACAGTCATGAGCATTTATGACCCTCTCGGGCTGTTGAGCTGTTACACTGCTACGGCGAAGATCGCGCAGCAGAAATTATGGCGGCTGAAGACGAACTGGGATGAGCCAGTCCCTCCCGAGATTGCGTCGATGTCCAAAGACTGGCTTACGAGCCTGGAAGCCGTCGGCAAACTGCGCTTGCCCCGGTCTTACAACGGGGGGAGAAGAGTAACGCGTCGCGAACTGCACGTTTTCTGCGACGCGAGCGAAGACGCATACGCTGCGGCGGCATATTGGGTGCACCAAAATGAAGATGGCACCTCAGGAACGATCTTGGTGTCGGCCAAGGTGAAGGCCGCGCCGCCGCAAAGGATTCCACGGCTGGAGATGCAGGCTGCGCTCATCGGAGCTAGACTCGCTCAAAGCGTCAAGACGGATCGCTGCATTCCCGTGGACGAAGTCGTGTACTGGAGCGACTCACAAGCCGTTCCCCACTGGATGGAGAACGGGAGCAAGCGCGAGGAGTCGCCACACGTGGAGGTCGGCAAAAACGCTGACCGATCACTACTGGCGTCGATGGGTGCGGGAGTACCTCCCGAAACTTGTACCTCACCCCAAAGCTGCGACGCCAGCAAAGTTCGACGACAGAGATGTGGTCCTGATCGCAGACCCCATGCTTCCCCGGAATATCTGACCGCGGGGACGCATAGACAAGATTTTCCCGGGACCGGACGGCGTAAGAAGAATCGACCGCATTCTCCCCGGACCAGAGGGAGGGGACGCGCTGCACATCGGCCTGACATACCGCACACTCCCCGGACTAGAGGGAGGGGACGCGCTGCACATCGGTCTGATCTACCGCACTCTCCCCGGACTAGAGGGAGAGGACGCGCTGCACTGTCTTACGGCGAAGGCGAGTACGAGTTCTCGCCGGGGGGAGGATGTTGACGACAGTTCGCAAGTGCCGGGGACCCAGAACTAAGCAGCGGACGTAGTCTAAGGTTATGCGGGCCAAGTCCCCATGAATGAACCATATCATAAATAAATTCGGTCCCTTTTGATTGGTCCGCGGGCGGGATGTCCCCCCGCGGACCAACGGATAGTGTATAAATATAGGGCCGAATTCTGTTAAATTGTAGTCAGTTGTAGTCGGTCAGTGGAAGTCGTCTTGCAAGAAGTAAATAAAGCTCCAAATATTATCACAAAGAAATCAGCGTTTAACTCAAGAACCTAAATACAGTCCACTCTCAACACATACTTACATTGCAAGTTAAATAAAAGCTTGTACATAAAACCATACTATATAACATACTAAATAAAAAATATGAAGAAATACCTATTACACAAATAATATGAATATTATTAAATTTTTATATACTCGTATCATAATTAAGACTTGGATTGATAGTATTCTCAAATGCGGTGCTTGAAAGAGTCGATGAGATATAGCTATCAGGACAAACTAATTCTCATTCACTTCTCAATATTGTTATTTTTGTTGAAGATGTCACGGAGAGAAACTATTTATGTATTCCTCGCACTAAGATTTGTTTAGTGCTTACCCGTGGTTCTACCGTTGGTACTACGGTTAGTATAGTACTACGGGTAGTTTTTGTTGCCCGATCCCGGATTTGGTGACATTGAGACTAATCGAGAACTCTACCCCCTCCAACAAAACAATAATTTTCCAAATCAGTTAATAAATGACATAGTTATTAGGTAGCAAACGTAAAAAAAGAACATAAATGGAAATGATAAAGTCCCCCTTTTTGTGAAGTCGGTTAAAAAGTGAAATGACTCGCAATTGAAAGCTGCGTTAAAGTTGCTTTTAAAATAGTTTTATTAAAGCATTCCTTAATTTCTTCAAAATAATATAAAATTTAAAAATAGTTACCCACATGGTGTTCTTTGATTGTCAAAGATAATAAGTAGTACTACAGGCAAAATTAATCACCTGTAGTACTACCGGACTTAACCGGACACATGAGTAGTACCACGGGTAAGCACTGGATTTTTTGTGTATTGCATCTTGAAATGACAGTTAAGACTGTGTTGCCGTTTGTACTGTAACTAAATATTTCTTTGTAGTATGAAATAAAAAAAAACAAAAAGTACCTAATTTAAAATTAGTATGCAAGTATATAATAGTAAGCAAGCACTATTGGTCTCAATGTACTTCAAAGTTTAGGTATTTGCTTTTTTTATGTTCGGTTATGAGTTACTCCTCCAAATTAAATCTTTTATAACTTTAAAATTCATTTCATAACCATGGTTATGAGTGGGTCCTCAAGTCAGTTATGAGTTGCTACATTTTATTCCAGTTATGAGTTTCTGGTTATGAGTGGGCGCGAGACCGTTTGGTCTCTTTCTGCCTTATTAAGCCAAAGTAGTGATCATTGCTTCAATATGGAACACGCAGCTTGAAATACTTCTCATGTAAAGTTTTTTATGTATTGATTTTCAAGTTGGTGTAAAGGAGGTGGCCAAGATTTGTTTGGGCGTTTGCCCCGAAAACAATTAAGATGCACATACAGAGTAAGTACAACAATAGATAGCTTTCCAGTTCTAGAATTAAAATATAAAACTATAAAATTTCTACAAGTTTTGGCTTTTTGCAAGATATTATTTTTCATAAATCTATATCTTTTGTACGTGTCCTATTTCAAGTTTCAAGCATGGTTTTGACTTCAGGGGCAAATCTTGGCCACCTCCTTTTAGCACTTGAAAGAGGACGCCAAACCATAAATATAAAATGTCATATTATGATTTATATAATACAAAATATATATTTTTATAGCACGAAGCATAGGTATAGGTTAAAATGGTTTAGAAATGAATTAGCGAGTTCTATAATTGAATCAAATCGACGCTTTGAGATTTAGAGAGAATTGTTACAACCATGCTATAGGATCTCATTTCGATGTCACGGACAATAGTTTAAGAGAAGCTGAAGAATGGTTTTCGTAGTAAGGGCAAGGATTTAAACTTTTCGGAGCTCGCCGACAAAAACTCGAAACATAATACACCCACTATCCCAGAATAAAGTTGGTAAAATTTAAATGGGCACATCGGCTGAGTTGCTTAATTTTCACACGTTCACACCGCACTGCCCGGAGGCTACGAATAAAACATGGAACTCCTAAAAGTTTGATAGGCATTGAGATTTATAAAACAACGTAATCCATAAACTTTAGTAGGTATTCCTTTATAACTCTATCGTTATGTTAATTATATAAATAGATAGATAGATAGGTTTTATCACTATTCCAGAATAACAAAAATATACAATATCCTCGCGAAGATTGTTTTCCGCCCAGCATTCGCCTCTTTAGTATTGCAACCGTAACCTAACTATCGCCGCTCACGTCATAACGTTATGGACTATCTTTCTGTGCGTAACTAGTACAAACCAGTGACACAACAAATACAACGCTACATTTTAAATATTATTTATACCTAACCTCCATTGCAAACAAATTAATTTGGTGTTAATTTTAAATGCTTTAAGCCGGTATGTCTCCCTCATACTAAGACAGATCATGGTTTTTCCAAAATAACGTTTAAAGGAGAATCGGATTCTACTCATCAAACTTGAATATTTGGGCTTTAAAATCAGCAAAGCAATAAAGCCAAGATTGACAATGGTATTACTCATAGAACACTCAAGGGTAGGTGAAATGGAGACAAGAAATGCGATTCTGTAAGATTTCATTTTCGAACTCATTTCTGAAAATGCAGTGAACACTCTTAATGGGATTCAGCCGGCCTATTCGCTACCTTCGGTTGCTCACTAAAACTGTCATTTTTGAAGGGAACTTAACATCCATTACTGCTATCATGAATGCCTCCGTAACACATAATGATCATTAAACCAGTAATGGATATGAAGTTCCTTTCAAAAATGACAGTTCTAGTTACCAACTGTAGTTAGCGAATAGGCCTTCTGTAGCTCAGGTTAAGCGCCCAGCGGCACAAAGTGAGATCGTTCCGAAAACTTACTAATCTGGATTTCGGAAGTAACTTCAAATCTCAAATGTCACATAGTTCGATTTTTATGTCAAACTAGCTGACCCGGCGTACTTTGTATCGCCATGTTTTTTAACTAAATTACTAAAATTTATGTTTAAATTATTGTGATTTTTATATTACACAAACCTTGTCCTAATAATAACGAATATATAAAACCAAGAATCATCCAATTTGGTGCAGTCGTTCGAAAGTTATGGGCGTACATACATTTCGAAGATCAATTTTTATTTATATATAAGATATAGAAGATAAAAGGTTAAATGCATGCAGAGTTGATGAAAACTCAAGTGAAATCTCCTAAAAAAATGGTGTATAGGATTGTAGAAAAATAAAACTATTGAAGCGTACGAGTAATATGAAATCCTAAGCCAATTTTCTTATTTATTCGAAACGTATAAATAAATAAACATTATAAAATTATACAAATCTTACTTTGGTTTGTAGATGATGTCCCGGTCATTTCTTTGAGTTTGTTGAAAGAAGCTTACGACTTAGATATAAGTTCAAGTCGTCGTCTAGCTCAATCTTAAAAAAAAGATGAATTTTTAAGAATTATCGCCTCACTGAGAATCTTATTAAAGATTTAGAAAAAGATGTAAAGCATTTTACTACCGGCGACTAAAGGCAAGTGGAAAAGTACTTAGTTTACCTTCAACTAGATGTGATAAAGATATGTGTGCTAATTTGTCTTAAATAAGTAATGTAATACATATATAAAATACTAAGGTACTCCATAATAATACAATATTTATCTACATTAACAAAGAAAATAAACCTCACCTTCGGTGAACTGGTATTAAATTAGGGTTTCCCTCGATTTTCATGAGATCCCATCATCAAATCCTGACTTTGGTGGTGGTGGAGTAATCGCGTAACATACTCACAAAACACGTTGGACACACCTAAAAATTTAAGGGTTTCCCTCGATTTTCATGGGATCTCATCATCAGATCCTAGCTTTGGTAACCATGACCACCCTTGGAGTATACTCTATCGAATACAAAAAGAATTTTGAAATCGGTTTACAATTGGCGGCGTAATCGCGTAACATACACACAATAAAAAAAACATACGCATCGAAATGAGAACCTCCTCCTTTTTAGAAGTCGGTTAAAAATAAAGGACAAATGTACGAAACAGCTACAAGACCAGCTGCATTATACGGGTTCGAATGATGGGCGACTAATAACACAAAATCTTCCTACATACAACAGAAATGCGACATATTATCTACGCTGGTCACTTGGTGTCACACTTATAGAAAAAATCAGAAATGAGTACTTGGAAGGAAGCTTTAAAGCATAATCAGGGATAAAGTCAGGAAAAAGGAATAAGTCAGGGAGAAACGTCTATGGTGGTGCTTTAAAGTAGTATGGTTAAGTTTGCCCTGATGAACTTGCCAAAGATGAAACGCACTCGTGGAAGAGCGGAAGACCACCCGCCACTTGGTTGACGATGGTCGAAAAAGACCAAAAAGAAGCTCAACTTAATTTCGACTTGGTACATACAAGACAGTAAAGAAGTACAAGGAAGGCTGACTCCAAGTAAATGGGACTTAGGTCCAGAAAAAGAAGAAGAAGAAGACAGACATTAAACTCGTTGGCACACACAAGCTCACGATATTCAAGCGAAAAAATTGGATTTTGATAAATTCTAAATCTGTTTACTCATTATTTTTCATCTAAATGAGATTACTTACCAAATATTATTTGTAGCACATTATGGTATTTTATATTCCATCCCGAGATCGCATATAGCTTTGAATTACATCCTCTTTTGCATAATCAAGTAGGTGTAAAGAGAAAATGCACTGTATCTCCGCTAAGCAGTTAACGCAATCTCAACAAACATGGCGCCACAATATTGCGTATTACCGACAAAATTTTCATCGCTCCTCCAATTCGCGAGATCAAAACGTGTCAGAAGAGAATTGACGAGATCAATAGCGCCAAAGAAAGGGAACGACATTAAAATATGTATTTCCAGAGCCTCGGCTTTCACTTAAAACTCGCAAGGGCCTAATCTCCGTTACGTCGGAGAAAAAACTTTGCAATCGGATTTAACTCGTACTCTCGCGATCTCGTCGCGATCGTAAAGTTTTGTCTAAATTCTAAGTGGTTGTTTACACCGAACGCATTGTCGGCCGCTGACTGTGAGCTACTATTTTTCTATTTTTCGTGCACACAATACCTGCCTATTGAAATATGCCGTTGGTATGAACAAAGTAGTACTGCTTCGCCACGCTATATGATAGTGTATTTTTTATTAGGGTTCCGTAGCCAAATGGCAAAAAACGGAACCCTTATAGATTCGTCATGTCTGTCTGTCTGTCTGTCTGTCCGTCCGTATGTCACAGCAACTTTTCTCCGAAACTATAAGAACTACACTGTTGAAACTTGGTAAGTAGATGTATTCTGTGAACCGCATTAAGATTTTCACACAAAAATAGAAAAAAACAATAAATTTTGGGGGTTCCCCATACATAGAACTGAAACTCAAATTTTTTTTTTCATCAAACCCATATGTGTGGGGTATCTATGGATAGGTCTTCAAAAATAATATTGAGGTTTCTAATATATTTTTTTCTAAACTGAATAGTTTGCGCGAGAGACAAGTCCAAAGTGGTAAAATGTATGTCCCCCCTGTAACTTCTAAAATAAGAGAATGATAAAACTAAAAAAAATATATGATGTACCATGCAAACTTCCACCGAAAATTGGTTTGATCGAGATCTAGTAAGTAGTTTTTTTAATACGTCATAAATCCTACGGAACCCTTCATGGGCGAGTCCGGCTCGCGCTTGGCCGGTTTTTAAGCCACATTTATTTTTTGTCGTACATCTGCCAGGCGTCCCGCGACGGCTCACAAATTTTTTTTATTCGCTAATAATTATTACAATTTTGGCCTGTTGTTGATTAAAGTTGATTCCTTCATTCTCTTAATCACCATTGACTGATGCTTGCATTAGCATGTTACGGATGCTTAATGGTCTATACGAGTATCTCTAAGATTTTGAGTTTGAGTTCAGCTGCGTAGTCAGTTTGCTTCGTGACACCTAGTGGCGTAGTTACAATACAAATCGTTCGCCGCGATTAAGCATAGCGTAATTGCGTATTATCGGTCACAGTCAGCTGACGAGAATACGTTCTATGTGAACGCTCCTTGAAATTCGAACGGGAAAGTCAATCGGAAGTTGGACTATCAATGTGTCACGGACAAAAAATATACGAAGCTCCCCGTGACAAGTGTTCGCGACACGCGATAACGATAATTCTAGTTAAAAAAAAAACTTTTGCACGAGTTTATTCCACTTGACGGCTCGCGGTTTGGGATTTAATGGCAGGCGTAGGCGGTCCGGTGTTTTACGGGTGTTGTTTTTATTTTTATTAATAAATCGCGTCCAAACAATCCGCCATGAATTCCAGTATTTTCAGTTCGAACCCGAGCTCGAACCAAGGCCCGAACGTGAATACGCCTAGTGATATACAATCTAATATACAGAAAACTTCAAATAACAGTCGGTGGCGCTGTGGCCTCGGCACTGGACTGTGCTCCGAGTAGAATCGGGAGGCCCGCGATCGATCCTGCCATGTACCAATGTGTTTTTCGTTTCGCGAATTTCATAATGTACATTTATCTGACGCTCCTACGGTGAAGGAAAACATCGTGAGGAAACCTGCATTCACCAGCGAAGTAAATCAAAGGTATATGTGAAGTCAACCAATCCGCACTGGGCCAGCGTGGTTTGACTAAGGCCTAATCGCCCTAACTAGTTAGGGTAAGCTCGTGCCCCTCGGCGGGGACGTATATGAGCTGTGATGATACAGAAAACTTGTGTCACAGCTGTGCAACTTCTCCGAAAAGGCAAGATCGGTTTTTATGAAATTAAGGGTGGCCCTGCTCAGAATTTTTTTGACAAGAGATAATACTTAGACAGAGGTAAATAAAAGCGAAAGTGGCGCTGTGGACTCAGCACTGGCTTTATCTAATCGGAAGGTCCCAGGTTCGATCCTGCCATACTCCAATGTGATTTTCCTTTTTGGAATTTCATAGTGATATACAATCTAATATACAAAAATCTCGTGTCATAGTGTTTGTTATCGAACTCCTCCGAAAAGGCTTGACCGATTTTTATTAATTTTTTTATGTATATTTTAGGTCTGAGAATAAGTCGTAGGCTATATTTTATACCTCGAAGTGATAAGAGTGGCCCTGTCCAAATTTCTTTTGACAAGAGATAATACTTAGACAGAGGGGAACTTAGCATTTTGCTGTGGGGAAATGCTGTCGATATTCAAACTGTTTTTATGCTGCAAAAAAGGGCTATTCGAGCTATTTATAATCTTAAAATAAGAGACTCTTTGAGAGAAAAAATTTAAGAAATTTGTTTTATTACCATTGTGTCGCAACTTATTTACGAGAATATATTATAATATGTTCTATCAAATAAAAGGGTCCATTAATGATAATATGTTTTAATTTCGAATTTTGCAATTTACAATTACAATGTTAGAAACCGAATTTATTTTATATAATAATAAACGTCAAGATAGACAGCAAGTTAACCGAGCAACCATAATATACATAGAGCTTAAAAAGAGGTGGATTCGTCCACATTCTCCCCTTTTTTCATAGAAGAACAATCTTTCTTAAAGGACGTCGCAACATACCCCCTTGAGTCCGAATATCTGCTACCCTAACCACGCCGTCGCGACCCGGGTACAGAGCAGCAATCACGCCTCGAGGCCAGGTCCCCCTCGGCAAATCTCCATCACCGATGAGGACAGGATCTCCTACCTTGACCGTCACATCTGATCCCGGAACGCGCCGAGGAGCCAACGTTGGCAGGTATTCGGTGACCCAGCGACGCCAAAAATGGTCAGCGAGTCTAATTGCCTTACGCCAACTGCTCCTGCTCACCAAATCAGCGTCTGATAGATTTTCGACAGGAAATAGATTTCGACCTGATGAGTTTCCAAACAAGAAATGGTTTGGGGTGAGCGCTTCCGGATAGTCGGGATCTGGAGATATATGAGTAAGCGGGCGCGTGTTTATAATGGCTTCCGCCTCGGCCAACAGCGTAGTCAGAACTTCCTCGCGTGGTGCTCGCTCTCTTAGCGTCACCTTCAGAGCAGTCTTGACACTCCTAACCATGCGCTCCCACGCTCCGCCCATAAATGGTGCAGATGGAGGGATGAAGTGCCACGATATCTTCTGGTCCGCGGCGAACTGAGAGATGGCGGCACCGTACAGGACTCGAAGCTCGCGATTAGCCCCGACGAAGGCCGTTCCGTTGTCCGAGTAGAGCGCGCTGGGTGTGCCGCGGCGAGCGATGAACCGTCGCAGGCACATCATGGCAGAGTCTGTAGATAAACTGGCGACGGTCTCAAGGTGGACAGCTCTGGTGACCATGCATGTAAACAGCGCCACCCACCGCTTCTCTCGCCTGCGACCAATAGCTACCATGATGGGCCCGAAATAATCCAACCCGGTGAACGTGAAGGGTCTGTGACCGTGAGCAAGCCGTGCATGTGGTAGGTCGGCCATCGGCGGCTGTAGTGTTGGCGACTTCATAAGTTTGCACATCTGGCAATTGTGCACCACAGACCGCACAGTATTTCGTAAACCGAGTATCCAATATTCCTGCCTTAGCTCATTGATTACAGTCTCCGTGTTGGCATGAGCAAACCTTTGATGAAAATGGCGTATGAGGAGACGCACTGTCAAATCCTTGCCATCCAGAATAATAGGTTGTTTTTTGACTACCGATGATGTTCGTCCTCTAAGCCGCAGAAGTCCATCTTCCAGTACCGGAGTTAATATGGCCAACCGACTTTTCTTAGGTATGGGTTTACCGTGGGTCAAACAGTCTAGCTCCTCCTTAAAGGCGTTGAGTTGGCTCCACCCCAATATGTGCCGCTCCGCGCGGATAATGTCTTCAGCATCCAGTGGCGCAGGAGCAGTGGCGGTGGCCATGCGTCGTGAATGACGGTCATTAGAATTTAGAACGGAACAAATATCCCCGACCCAAAAATTTTGAAAAGTGTGACCCCGATTTCTAAAGATGGAAGCAATAAATTGATGTGTCCGTGCAGTTGCCCTTACCAGTCTAATCCAAGAGCTAAAATAGGTAATGTCCGCTACTACCGGCAAGCGCGACTGATGCGATGTGGTGAAGTTAATGGAATCTACAGTGAGTGGTGAACGAGATAATGACGCGAGACGAATTAATGGCTTAAGCTCCTCCTGCCCCGCAGATGTGGGGACTTTGACTTGTGGCTCTGTTGGCCAATCAGAGGCAGGAGCTAAGAGGAAGTTGGGGCCCGAAATCCAACGTGACTCAATACTGCACTTCCCCCTCGTAGCATCGTCAGCCACGTTAAGTTCGCTGGGAATCCAACGCCACTCATTCACACTGGTCTCTTCCAAAATTTCGCCGATACGATGCGCGACAAAAGGTTTATAATTTCTTGCATCGCTTCGCAACCACCCCAAAACGGTCATTGAGTCACACCAGAAATAACGGTGACTGGGTTTGAAACGATGAGCTTCGCAAATTGTGGTGGCGAGGCGAGTAGCTATCAGAGCTCCGTGTAGCTCTAAACGAGGGATTGAAGCTGGTTTTAAAGGAGAGACACGTGCCTTGCTGGCTATAAGTGCAAGTTTAACCTCACCGTTGGGAAGAGTAAATCTCCAGTAGGCAACAGCTGCGTGAGCTAACTCACTAGCATCACAAAGCACGTGAAGCTCGATGTCCGTAAAACAGCTCGAGTTATAACATCGAGGCACGCGTAACTCTAAAATCAACTTTAGGCTTTCAAACCACTCTTTCCAAATTTCCTGATCTGCTTCTGATAGCTGCTCGTCCCAATCACTCACGTTCTTACGCCACAAATCTTGAAAAAGAATCCGACCTCTCACTACTATTGGAGCTAAAATGCCTAGTGGGTCATAAATACGCATGACTTGAGCTAATACTTCGCGTTTGGTGAAGCTACCTGGTTGATGATCTTTAAGCCCTGGATTAAAGCCAATGACATCATGACTAGGCTGCCAGATCAAACCTAATGTGCGTGTGTATGTAGGTGATTGCAAACTACCTAAGTCTACACATTGATCTACCGCGGAGAGGTCAGATATCGACTCTTTTGGCAGCCGGCACAGAGCGCTGGGCTCATTGGAGATCCAACCACGCATGTCGAAGCCCCCGCGCTTATGAACTTCTAAAATGTCGGCTGCCAAACGTGCCGCCTGGTCCAGACCATCTACACTTCCGATAAAATCGTCCATGTAGGTGTTCCGCTCGATTGCGTGCACGGCCTCTCCAAACTCTTCTCGAAATTCTGATGCGTTGCGATTCATAACAAAAATTGCCGTTGAAGGGCTAGAACAGGCGCCAAATATCATGGAGGACATGCGGAAAATTTTTATTGGCTCTGTCGGGTCGTCCCGCCAAAGAAAACGCTGAGCGTCCTGATCCTGTTCGCGGATTTTTATTTGCGGGAACATTTCCTTGATGTCGGCGGTCAGAGCTATCTTACCTTCCCTAAAACGCATCAAAATCCCGAGAAGAGATTGCAAAAAATCAGGGCCTGGCAAAAGTAAGGAGTTCAGAGATACACCTTGTGTTTGAGCGGCTGCGTCATGAACGATTCGAAGTTTCGCGGGTTTATTGGGATTTACCACACCAAAATGAGGTAAATACCAACAAACTCCTTTTGGTAGCAACCCTGTGCACTCTTCGGCGTAACCTTTATCTAATAAGTCCTGAACATTGACGCGGTATTTATGCGCGTATTCAGGATCCTTTGACATTTTCCGCTCGAGGTTTCTAAACCTGGATAATGCCAAAGGATAACTGTTCGGTATTGGGAGGTTATCTACCTTCCACAGTAAGCCGACCTGGAAGCGCCCACTAGGCAGGCGCTCCGCTGTTTGCTCCAGAATACCGAGAGCACGCTGATAATCTAAACTTCTAAGCTCCTTAGAGATACCAATCGCATCAAGCCTGTATTGCTCCCTAATGAGGGCTTCCAGATCACGCTGAGGCTCCTGTAGTGAAACGTGGTAGACAGAATGCACCACCTTAGTTTTGCTAGAAGTGAAGCCAAACAAAACCCACCCTAGGGGAGTCTCAATAGCTACAGGTTGGGACTTAGAGCCTTTCCTAATGCTAGAAGCAGTGATCAGGTGCCAGTTGTCAACCCCTATAACCAGCGTAGGTATGGCTTCTTCATAACATAAATTTTCAATAATATCAGATAGATATGGGTAACCACGCAAATTGTCGCGTGTAACCGACTGACTTAGTAGACCTAAGTTTTCCAATGACCGTGCTCCTTGAACAGAAAAGCTTTGCGAACAATCGCGGCCCCTAATTTTAAAATCGACATACTGAACGGAACTATTTTTAGACAAGCCTCCTATGCAGTCTAAGTGTACGTGCCCTTTGGGGCCCTCAGCTCCTATCTGTGAGGCGATGTCCGAGTCTATAAACGTAGCTGTGGACCCGTCGTCCAGCAGAGCAAATGTGTCTACGGCCCCGGTGGGCCCAAAAACCGTGACTGCTACTACCTTTAAAAGTGGACGGCGTGACAGGTCTACGAGTGTAGCCGTTGTGTTTATAGTAACTTGTTCAGGTGTGGTGTCGGATTTCGTTGGCACAGGCTTATTGAATTCGTTTGCAGGAGAAACTAAATTAAAATTATGTAAAAGTGTGTGATGTTTCAGTTTGCAATTCGCAATTGTGCAGTCGGCCTTATTTTTATTACAGAATCTAAAACTATGAGGAACTTTTTGCAGACAACGATGACAAACTTTATTTTCTTTTATGAAACTCCATCTGTCATCAGTTGTCATAGACTTAAATTTTTGACAGCTTGTCAATAAATGACTTTGTTGACAAAGCAAGCAAGAAATATCTTTATGATTATTGTCGATGATATGATGATTAATATTATTATGATTTACAAGAAATTTTGTAGGTTGTGGTTTAAAGGCTTTAGGGATAGCTCCCGTGGAGGTCTCGGACGTCATGTGCGCTCGATGCTGATGTACTGGGGCAGCCAAAGCGGCCTCGGTTTGTGCGCCGAACTTCATCGTGAGGTCCACCTCGCGATTTAGAAAATGTGAGAGCATCTCGACCCTAGCCTGACCGGAACCTTCATGATTTGCAGCATAATCTAACCACCGTGTGCGTAATAGTGGGGACAGTTTGCTGAGCAGCGTACCGAACAACTCCGGGGAACGTAAATAGTCGCTGTGTTCTAGTAGTTTAGCAACTTCAACACAATTACGCACTCGAGTAGCGAAAACGTTTAAGTCCCTTACCTCCGGTCCGAGCTTAGGTAAAGCTCGTACTGCGGTTACCTCCTGCAAAACTATCAACTCTGGTCTGCCAAAGCGACGTTCGGGCGCGTCAATAACGTCGTTGGCCTGGCGAGCCATCACCAAAAGCATGCTCACTGCCTCGCGCGCCGCACCTTTTAAGGCTTGATTTAGTCGCGCAAGGTTTTCAGTTTCGGAGAAATTACTGGCAGTGTCCTGAAAGGCTCTCTTAAACATTAACCAGTCCAACGGCGACTAGCCGTCGAACGCAGGAAGGGATAAGGTATTTTTATTTATGGTAGGGCTATTCTTAAAATTACAAAGGGCTTCTACAAGCTGTGTGACGCCAATCGAGTCGCTGTTGTTTCTCATATCTATGGCAGCGGCCCTGTCACCCCTGCTAATATTGGGCTGAGATAACGACGTAGGACACGGTACTGCAATATGAGAAGCGACGTCGTCACGACAGTTTTCCACGACCTGCGGAAAATCAAAATAATTATTAGTAGACCCTACCTGGCAGCTATTGTTTGTCATTTGATTGCGCACCCATTCTTCAGTGCGACTACGAGAGCCGCGTTCGCTAGCCTCGGCCTCGATAGCGGCCAGTTCAGCTTTATACTGGGCCTCCACAGCTTTGCGATGTGCCTCTGAGGCTATGCGCTGTGCTTCCGCAGCTTTGCGCTGTATTTCAACGGCTTTGCGTTCAGCCTCGAGTTCTGCCTCTGCCTGCTTGGCCTCCAGAAGTGCGAGGTCACGCGCGTAGGACGCTTCCGCTGCAAGTTTCCTCGCAACGACCGTCACGGAGGAGCGGCTTGTGTGTGAGGCAGCAACAGATAAGGTTCGAAAACTAGTGTCAAGGGACTGTACCTGTGTGAAAGTCTCCCCGCTGGCAGTAGGTGCAGGGGGTATTATACCCACTTGACTGCCCGATTGTGCGGGTGTGCTTTCCTCACTAATTTTTGTGTGTGATCTTGTCACACCCATTTTCTCTGAAAGAAAGGTGCTGAAAAGAAACTTCGATAATCACTGGTAACTAATTAACGTAGAAGGACCACATATAATGGAACCTATCAAATAAAAGGGTCCATTAATGATAATATGTTTTAATTTCGAATTTTGCAATTTACAATTACAATGTTAGAAACCGAATTTATTTTATATAATAATAAACGTCAAGATAGACAGCAAGTTAACCGAGCAACCATAATATACATAGAGCTTAAAAAGAGGTGGATTCGTCCACAGGTGCAGTTATGAAAAAAGCGTATTCTAGAGTGTCTGATTATATATATGATAGATAAAACTGCTTGGGATTGACAATAAATGTGATAATTGACGTTCAAAGGGTGTTAACACTGTAATAATGGGATGGGACATGCATTTCCATATTATTAAAAAAAAATGACGGGTTGCACACCGGGAGTGCTGGCAGAAGTGAAAACTTAAGTATTAACGTTGTGCGTTTTGGATATTTTGGAATGGTTATGGAATAATTTTGCACGAATTGCTTTAATTATCAGAATAAAAGTACTATCTTTTATGTGGTAGAATACAATATTTATTTATTGCGCTATCGTACACAAACATGACAATTTATATTACATTAAAAAGTTTATCCCTCAGAAAAATCAACTTCCTGTTGTAACGTTGTGCGTACATAATAGGATATGCATAAAATTTAAATTTGTATCAAATATTTTTTCTAGATTCTTTATTGTCTTTTACATTATACTTAAAAGGTATTTTTTTATTTAGGTGTTATTTAAACCCAAAAAATATTATATAAAAAGTGAATATTATAGGAGAGATATTCAAACTTACAAAACGCGCCACGATTGGTCGAAACGGAATGTGACGTCAGTGGTAATTCACGTCAATGCCTCAATGGATTTATCGGCGTTGATATTCATGTGTTAGTAGTGTTTGTGAGAAAAATTGTTTAAAACTGTATTCCTGTGTGATTACTTGTGTATACATGGTGTTTCATAATAACCAATAAATAATTTATCGTTATCTAAAACTAATTATTAAATTGTGTTTACCCGTAATGTCATTCAACCCAAAATTTTCATGTAAATCATAGACATGATGATGATACTATGATATACATGAAAATTTTGGGTTGAATGACATTACGGGAAAAACGATTTAATAATTAGTTTTAGATAACGATAAATTATTTATTGGTTATTATGAAACACCGTGTATATATTTGTAATCAATCTAGGACGATGACAGAAACTGGTTTTGTCAAAGCACAATCTACCGAAAATAGATGCATTTATTATGTCAGCATATTTTACATCAAATCTCGATTTTACGAGGGCAGTGATCAAAGGACTGAAAGCAGCAAGGTAATTTTTATGTTAAATGGTATATTTAAGTCCAGAACATAGATTTTTATTCATAAATGTTTAAATAATACTTACAACATAACATAACCTTTACTTAAGTACCTACATAACCATTTGTCATTAAAATTGTTACGTAAATTAAACTCCTAATTTACGTCTATATAAGTAGTGTATTATTGTTCCTTCTATATCTCGTTCAATCGCAGACACGATTTCACTCCATCTAGAAGGAACAATAAAACACGTGGTAGCAGCGTCTAGTAAGTAAATTATCAGATAAGATTCAATTCAGGTCTGTAATTGGTTGTAAAATATTCCGCTATTTATAACGTTTTAACGCGACAATGCAGTCATCATTTTGTTGAAGTACACGCATCACATCGGTCACATTTAAGTGCAGATATGAAATTTATCAAACAAAAACAATCACTAAAATTAGAATGTATTTGTCCTACGTCAATGAATGAACCAAAGCGTCATGGCAACTTACTACCAAATACCATCCGCTGTGTTGTTTGTGGCCCATCGAATTGTGGAAAGACCAACTTAGTAATAAGTTTATTATTACATGAAGATGGTCCACGATTTCAAAATCTGTATGTTTATTCAAAGTCTTTGTATCAGCCTAAATATACATTCTTAGAAAAAGTTATGAGTATGGTTACGAACACGACTTATAATAAATATAATCATAATAGTGAAATTTTAAGCCCTCACGAAGATTTGCCGAACTCGATCATTATATTTGACGATGTTGCTTGTGAGAATCAAAATAGCATCCGAGACTATTTTGCTATGGGACGTCATAAAAACATTGATTGTTTTTATATTAATCAAACTTATACTAAAATACCGAAACAATTAGTACGAGATAATTCTAACTTGATTATTTTATTTAAACTAGACGACATTAACTTAAGACATGTCTATGAGGAACATGTAGGGTCTGACATGTCTTGGGCTCAATTTCGAGAAATGTGCTCAACTGTTTGGAATCAACCATTCAGCTACATTGTTATCAATAAAGACTGCGAACGGAATAAGGGATGCTATAGAAAGGCATTTGACACATTTATTATGGTGGACTAGCATTCATAAAAAGGTGTTACATAAATATGGAATCAGTTTCATTTGTGATTTCATACCGAGAGGCAATATAAACAAAATGGAACAAAATTTGAAAGAACAAATTACAAAATCTGCCGCAGCTGTGAAAAGGAAGGTTAATATGATAAAAGATGCAAAAGACGCTAGCAATATGGCATTAGAAACAATATTTAAGCCTATTGTAGAACCACTTAATGTGTTAACAAGCAAAAATAACGAAAGACTTCATAAAAATTTGGATATTGACCAAAACCACCCAGTAAAAAAAAATAAGTACAGCGAAAGTGAGTCATCAAATTCTGTAAGTGAAGATTTCGAGGAAGCTATGAACGAAGAAGATGAAAACTCTGATGGTGATGAGGCTTATAAATTATCTAACAAAACTCTTACGATATTACCCTCTGAAGATCACGATGAGCATGAAAACTCGTTTAAATCCATTCATTCATCTCCGAGTATTGCAAAAGAATCTTTCTCATGGCCTACGTCGTGTGATCTAATAAAAGATATACCTTATGGAGTCAGAAACGAGCGAGGTAAACTTTTGCTTGGTAAAACTCGCGTTTACGATGAAGGTTGTAGACTGAGGATTGGAAATCATGATCTGGAAAAAACACCCGGTTTAAAGGAATTATTGTTTAAAAAGATACCAAATTTAGACCTTGTCACTGACGACAACTTACAAAATTATAAACAGATACTAATAGATACTAATGCTCATAAACGTAATTACGATCCTTTAAAACCAGTGAACAGTAATAAAGGATTTAAATATATACGTATTATTAAACCACTGTTTAAATACACAAGAAATATTACAAGTAGTGTGGAAAGTATTCCTCGAGGAGAAGGTATAAACCTTTTAAAAAGGGTTAAAACAGATACTGATTTGGTTTACTGGGACGATCCAAATGAGTTAGTGGAACGATTAAAATCGTTCCACTAACTCATTTGGATCGTCTAGCATCAAAAGAAGCTGGTAATACCGGAGTGATAAATGAAATATATGCAATAATTGAAGAACTATATGAAGCTGGCATCATAAATGTAGAATATAAAAAGCATCCATCAGGAAAATTATTCAGTCTCGTTTCAATGAAGACTGCATCAAGACGACAATGAATGTAGACAAATTTGGACATCATGTACACAAGCGTTTAAGATTATCAGAATTCATTAACACTCTCAATGATACTTTAGTAAAATCTGAATCAGGTGACTTTGATTTAAAATCAACAAAGTTGAAGGGTTTGCAATTTCCTGAAAATAACGACGAAGCAGTAAATAAAGAATACGTGGATAAATGTATTGAAGAACTAAGACAAGAAATAAAAAATAATAATAGTGATGTTAAAAGATATTTAAGTAGTTTAGAAAAGGCGACAATTGTTAGTTTGAGTGCCTTATTTTACACAAAAAAGAAATAGATTTTATGATTCAAGCAAATTCAACTAAGGATGAGTAAGCGAGACGTAGTTAACGAACTTCACAAACCAGCACGAAGAAATTTTTCTCGTCGATGTACATTCATAAAAGGAATTGATGATCTATGGCAAGCAGACCTTATGGATTTACAAAAATATTCACAATTCAATAAAGGCCATAAATACGTTCTAGTAGTGATTGATGGCTTATCAAAATACGTTTGGGCTAAACCATTAAAATCAAAAACAGCAAACTGTGTTATGAATGCTATGCAAACTATATTAACCACTTCTTCGCGAAATCCTAAAAATTTACAAACCGATTTAGGAATTGAGTTTTATAATACGAGTTTTAAAAAAATTATGGAAACGTATAAAATAAATCATTATTCTACATATTCTGCAAAAAAAGCATCCATTGTCGAACGTGTCATCAGAACAATCAAGTCTCATCTTTACAAATTATTTAGTCTTCATGGACGATATCAATGGCTTGAACATAATTTGGATGACGTGGTACAAAACTATAACAACACTAAACATCGAATTACTAAATTTAAGCCTGTTGATGTTACTAAGTCAAACGAAATTTTTGTTAAGTCAAACATTGTTAAAACGCAACAATCTAAAACAAATAAGAGATTTGCGTTTCGAATAGGTGATTATGTTCGTATAAGTAAATACAAAGGAGATTTTCGTAAGGGTTATACTCCAAATTGGTCTACAGAAATTTTCCGCATAGTAAAAGTTAATGAAACCAATCCTCAAACATATCAAATAGAAGATAAACACAAACCAATTATTTTGGGATCTTTTTACGGGTATGAATTACAAAAAACTAAAGTTCCTGATCTTTACCTTATTGAGAAAGTTTTAAAAAGAAAAGGAAACACACTATATGTAAAATGGTTAGGTCTAAATAATAAAGATAACAGTTGGATTGACAAGAGTGAATTGGTTCAATAGTATAAATATTGCTACGCAATTCTGTATCTTCTATTCACTTTAGAATTATCAATGAAGGAAGGTGGTGGTATAATTAACACAATAATAGACAATTTACCGATTGAGTTACATTTACCTGGATATCAATTTTGTGGCCCTGGAACAAAACTTCATAAACGGTTGCTTAAAGGTGAACGAGGCATAAACAAATTAGATAATGCTTGTATGTACCACGATATAGCTTATACAAATAGAAATTTAGACGTTCGACATAAAGCTGATTTAGGACTTTTAAATATGGCGAAAAGAAGGTTAAAATCCAAGGATGCTGGAAGAGGAGAAAAGTTTGCCTCTTGGATAGTTAAAAATGCAATGAAAGCTAAACTCAAAGCAGGGAGTGGCTCAAATCATTTATGACCGGTGTAAAAAAAATACGCTTACAATTAAAAAAACTTAAATCTAAAGACAGTCACTCTGCAATTAAATATGCCCACGCTGCTGCAAAAAAGATATTTACAAATAAAAAGGGAATACGTTTGCCGCGTCGCATTCCTATTCCAAAATGTGGAGGACTTTTACCACTTATTCCGATTTTTGCGGGATTGTCGGCTTTAGGTTCATTAGCCGGAGGAGCAGCAGGTATAGCAAAGGCTGTTAATAATTCTAAAGCTGCACAAAAAAGTCTTCAGGAATCTGAACGACACAACAGGATGATGGAAGCTGTGGCTCTTGGAAAAGGGCTGTATATAAAACCTCACAAAAAAGGAGCTGGACTGTATTTTAATCCATCAAAAAACTAAATAAGGGGCTACCCAGACGTGCACTTACCAATATTGATATATTAGAACACGCAAGTGACATTCCATTTTTTCGCGGTGTTTTCATGAGAGATACGTTACCTACGAAACCTAAAAAGATAGAATGTGCGATATTGAATTTGGATAGCTCCAAAAATCCTGGAACACATTGGGTAGCCTTCGTCAAGCAAAACAATTACGCTGAATATTTTGATAGTTTTGGTAATTTGAAACCTCCATTAGAATTAATTAAATATTTACACAACTTACCAATAAACTATAATTACATACAACACCAAAAATTTGGTACTACTAACTGTGGTCATCTATGTTTAAAATTTTTAAGATGTTATTGGAAAAATAATTTATATAACGTGTAAAATAAATAAAATTGTCAGTATAAAAATGTCTTTCACTGTGTCTATAACTGGAAGAGGAGCCTCCTTGACAACGAACTATTCGCCAACATTGGAGTTACATGGCGACTATGAATGTGGTCTTTTATATTTTTCTACTTTTAATTCTATTCCTAATATTGATAAACGAAACAATAAATTTTATTATGGCGAAAATGAAGTCATCGAAATTCCTGAAGGGTCTTATGAACTTCAAGATATTTGTGATTACATAAAAAGTAATATTAAAAACACCGTATTAAAATTGACTTGTAACAACAATACTCTAAAGACAAATATATTTTGTTCCAAAAATGTTCACTTTAACAAAAGTGATTCACTAGGTCAAATTTTAGGGTTTCGAACTGAAACAATACATGCAAATATAAGTACTGAATCTCAGAATCCGGTCAGCATTTTATCAACAACCATCGTGAGGATTGAATGCGACGTAGTCAGCGGTTCATTTGTGAACGGGAAAGCTAGTCATATAATTTATGAATTTGTGCCTAATGTACCACCAGGATATCGGATCATTGAAATACCTAAAAATTTAATATATTTTCCAGTAAACCAAAGTTCTATAAGTGCGATTAGCATACGGTTACTAGACGCTGAAAACAAACAGGTAAATTTACGAGGTGAAGAAGTACAACTATATTTGCATTTCCGAAAAAAAAAATGATTGATTTCAATAAAAAGCAAGAGGCATCATGTACTCGAGTCAGTTTGAAAAGATCACCTCAAATAGACGCACCGCTTCGGCTTAGAAAGAAGTTGACTAAAAGCAATAAGGATTTTTTGAAGTTAGTGGGCTTGTTAAAATGAATATATTAAATATAACTCAACCGACGTCAATAGATAACAGCATTGAAAGTTTTGAATATCACTCGTACAAACCATATGTAACAAGTTTCAACAAGAATGATGAAATACGAATACCTATCAATCAGCAAGATTTGTATGTGCTGCCCTCACTCAACACTTTGTATATTGAGGGCACAATTAATGTTTATAACAGCAAAAAAGAAAAGGTGTCAAGTGTGCATTTCGTAAATAATCCGGTGTTATTTCTATTTCAAGACATTCGATATGAACTAAACGGAGTGGAAATAGACAAAATAAAAAATGCAGGAATTAGCACAACAATAAAATCTTATTTATCATTAAATGAAAATGAATCCAAAAGCGCAAGAGCTTGGGGCTGGTCGACTATAGGTACAACTAGTGTTGGTGATGGCGGATTCTCTGCTTCTATACCAATGAACAAAATATTGGGTTTTGCAGAAGACTATGAAAAAGTTATAATAAACTGCAAACATGAGTTAGCATTGTTGAGAAGCAACACAAATCTGAATGCTTTGATATTAAATAAAGGTGAAATAGTGGATGATATAATAATTACTAAAATTGCTTGGCGAGTTCCGCACATTAAAGTATCAGACCGTGAAAGAATTAACTTACTAAAACATTTAGAGAGAGATCGAGCAATCACTTTAGCTTTTCGTAATTGGGACTTATATGAATATCCGTTATTACCGAAAACTCGTAAACATACTTGGTCTATCAAAACATCTTCACAAATAGAGAAACCTCGATTTGTTATAATTGCCTTACAAACTAATCGGAAACATAACGCTGAATTATCAATGGAAGAGATTGATCATTGTCATGTACGTGACATACGAGTCTTTTTAAATTCGTCATATTATCCCTATGAAGGCCTGAATGTAAATTTTTCAGATGATAAATTTACTTTATTATACGAACAGTACATTAGATTTCAACAGTCTTATCACGGACGTCGACCAGAGCCGTTGATGAGTCTAAAAGAATTCAGAGACGTCGCTCCTTTATTCATCATTGATTGTTCACGTCAGCATGAAACGTTAAAAGGATCTATTGACGTTAGAGTTGAAATTGAAACAGATCAAGAAATACCTGACCAAACAGCTGCATATTGTTTGATTCTGAACGATTGCATATTTGAATATAAACCTTTAAGCAATATTGTAAGGAAAATATCATGAACAACGATACGATAATTGTAGATTTGCAAGGATTTAAAAATAATAAAAATGAGTTCTTAGTAAAAGAATTTGTTATAGCATCTCTCGAGTTTACCCATATATTTTTAATTAAACCTCCTTATCCGTTTTCTACACTAACTGATGAAGAAAAAAAACAAGTTTGTTGGATAGAAAGAAACAGAGGTTACCAATGGAGTGAAGGATATATAGACTACAGAGAATTTAACAGAATTATTAAACCTTTCTTGAAAGACAGGAAAATAATTGTAAAAGGTGAAGAAAAAGTTAAATGGGTAGAGGATTTATGTGGTCATAATAATATCATAGACATAAGTTATACAGGTATACCAAATTTAAATACGTTAAATGATTTGTATAGTAATAATATGTTCCATTGTTAAAATTATTTACATAATTAAAACTTTATTAAGAAATTCAGATTCTAAAAAATATAAAGTAAAACAAGAATTAAATAAACAATAATATAGAGACAGGTTTATCACAGGCGAAGTCATGACAAACCGTCGGGGAGTGCAGCTCCATCCTCGCAGAGACCAGAGCGCTGCCATCTGTGGCGGGTGCCACGGATGCACATACTGCTGGCCCTGATGATCGCGATCTGGATTCTTGCGCGTAACCATCCCATTATTGGGGCGAGGGGCCGGCTCCAGCGGTCTGCCAGTGCTTCGGCGAGGTGTTTGGCGAAGGTTTTCAATTGTGGTGCGAAGACCCCGTCGACTGAGGTTACCAGGGGTGTAAAGGTGGCATGGCGTGTCTCGCATGGGCCACAGTATTTCCTCATTTTTTCGTCTTCGGCTGAGCGAAGGACGGCTGCAACTGGGCGTGATGCGTAGGAGGGAGCGTCGGTGTCAACGACACGGACATCAAATAACGCCTCCCTCTGCGCGATCCACACCCCGCGGCAGGCCAGGTCTCCGCGCAATCCGGAGTCTCCTTCGGAGATGACTGGCTCTTTCGTGACGTTTCCCCAGGCCTGTTGACATAGATCACAGAAAAGGTCCCTTATCTCATTGTGTCTGCGTGTGATGAGGCCGCCTTTCTTGCAGCACAAGGCGTGGTCTACGTTGAAGTTGTCGCTGCCGCAGCCGTCGCAGGACGTAGGCATGGAGACCGGTGTGCGGAGGTATCTTATGGCTAGGGCGTCCCTGAATTCATGGGGTGACAGGTCGAAGTTGTCTTTTCTTGTGGGTATTATTGAGAGCCAGGTGGAGGTTTTTGTGTTCATTTTTGTCGCTATTGATCTTTCTATTGCTCTTTTCTTTTGGGGTGGTAATTTAGTTAGGATATTTTCGAGAGTTTCGTTGTCGTATGTTTCTTTTTCTTTCTTTCCTTCTTTTCTTGCGTCACGTAGAGATTTGTGGTGATCAGCTAGGTTTATGTCCTTCGATTCGGTTAAGGCTATTGAAAGTGTTGTTGATGCTTGTTTTGAGATTTGGTATGCTCGGTTTGGGCTGTTGAAGGGGTCTGAAATGGCAAGTCCGCCTTTGTGGACTGGAAGTGTAAATAGCTGGGCGTCGAGTTTTGTAATTTCACCTCCAATTAGAGTTGGTAGGAATTTTTCATGCAATGTGTTAGTTAAGGGTTCAAAATATTCTTCTGCGTTTTTTACGACACGTAGTAGGAAAGACCATTTAAACTGTGCTGCTTTTGTAAGAGCTGTGTAGGCAGCTTGCGGGGAGTCTTTAGAAATTGCGGTTAATTTCATGACAGCGGATATCCATTGGGTTACGTTGTTTTTAATGAAGTCGTCCTTTCCTTTTCCTATGTAGCCTCCTAAGAAGCGGGAGCCGGTAACTATGGAGAGATTAGTGCCGGAGAACGTCTTTTCTGCAGCAGGCTTATCGGTTTCTGACACTATAAGGAATGATTTTTTACCTTGTGGGAAGTAGCCGTATGCTGGTCCTATTTTGTTTATGTTGTCCCACCAGTGACGTAAGTTCTGGAATGTGCCTTGTGCGGAGGAGTCATCGGCGTACCAACATTGTGTAACAGTGTTTTCGTATTTGAGTTTGTTTATTAGTGGTAGTGTCGCGAGCGCGTACAGTGGCATGGCGAGTGGGTCTCCTTGAGTTACGCCTTCTCTGCTGTATAGTCTTGTTTCAGAGTCACGAAATACAAGTTCGGCATGGCCGTTGTACGTGTTGTATAGAAAGCGGGCGCAGTGTGGCCAGTATATTCTTGCCTGCCAGAGGGCTAGTTGTCTATTCACGGCGTTGAATGCATTGTTAGCGTCGACAAGGAGCATTCCCCAATTTGAGTTCGGATGGCATTCTTTTTGGAAGGCGTCGTTCATGGCGTGGATGGCACCCTCGATACCGCTACTTAGTCCACTGCATAGTTGTGACTGACCACATGCTTCGGTGACTTCAGAGCCTGTGGCTTCGATCATGCATTTTGATAATATTCTCCGTAAGCATTCTCCGATACCGATGGGTCTCACGCCCGGGCATTTGTCTAAGGCTACAAGGCGGCTTGACATTAGAGCTTGTATTTGGCTCCAGGGTATGGTTTCGTTGCTGAGTTTCATTGTGAGCTGTGCAACGGCTTCTCTTAAGTGGGCGCTTGCTTGTCCGTAACGGAGGAGGAAGTCTCTCCAGTTTTCAGCTGTGGAGCCAGTGGGGCCTCCACCACCGTGTAGTTTCCTTGCAACCGTTTCAACGTGGTCGGATGTTATGTCGACTTCAAGGAGTGGTGGCAGTTCTGTGACGTTTCTGGGGAGAGTGAATAAAACGTGGTCTGGGGTTGTTGGTGGGGGATGCTTTTCCGTCAGCACATCACTGACGGTTTTGCCGGATGGGTCAACTTCGGCGTCAGGGCTTAAAACTTTGCATGTATCTTTTGTGAGGAGCCAGTTGAGGGCTTCTCGTGGTTTTCCTCGTAGTATTAGTCTTGTGAAAGTTTTTGTTTCTTGGTCGTCGCCTTTCCGGGTGCTTGCATTCCGTAGAGATTTATCTGCTTTGATGGATTCGGTGATGAGTTCCTCGAAGCGTTCGTCTGTCCATAGCTTTAGGCGGCGATCGAGTAGTCTGAGCACGTCCTTAGTTTTTCTGACATTCTTGTCTCTTTGCAGTATGACCGCGGCGAAAGTCAATACGCGTTCGGATGGGTAGGTTGATTTGGTCAGATGCTCAATTTCGTCAGCCAGGGTGTGCACGAACTTCCTACTGGCAGTGCCGCTTGGGATGTCATACATCTTACCGTGCAGGTTGCAGACGTTGTCCCAGCGCTGTTGCCAGATGCCAAACTTGGGCCCGACGGCATTGAAAAAGGGGGACCCGAAGGCTTCTTCCAGCGGTGACATGGGCGTGTGTCCGTTGGCGCTTGTTGTTAGTGTGGCAGGTGCTGATTGGTCCAGTGCGTCATTGTGTGCTGATCTTATGTGTCGATGTAGTCCAGTTTTCTTAAATTTCCTGGGACAATGCGGACATTCCACTTCGGCTTGTGACATGTGGGTCTTGGTTTTCGGCACTTGGAATTTTATCGTAGAGCACGAATAATTAGTTTTGAGTAACGAATAAACACGGAAATTTTGGTGATAAACAATAGGACAATAACAAGTTATAAAAATAAAATGAAATATTTGTAAATAATTCGTCTGCTTGACGTGACAGTTGACATATGTTCCATTGTTTAACTCATAAAAAAAGATGTGCGTTAAGAAATTCATTGTGTATTAAAAAATTGTGTTTTCTCAATGGATACACATTATATGATTTTTGAATCTAAATTTAGAGAAACAATCTTGTTTAAAAATTAATATACAACTATATTAAGAATTTTTCTAATAAAATGTCATGTGTAATAAAAGTTGTTTTTATTATGTTTGATACCCAAAAAGAAAAAACTTAGTACTTGAAAATATTTTTTTATTAGGTAAACATTTTAACAAAATTAAAAAGTTATCTATAAGTTATCACCACAAAGTTTTTTGGATATTTTTCTTATAACGGTTTCCGTAAGGTCCATGATTTCATCTACCGGTTCCTGCACCACATATTGAGCACTCAGCACTACGTTTTCTTCCACATCAGCAATGTCAAAGCAGCTATTTGATGCACTTGAAGAATCGTTCACTAAGTCCAAGACCAGTATTTTAATTAATTTCACGCCTTTCTGCTCCTTAGTGATCACAAATGATTTTGTAGATTTTCGAGCTCTTTTTCTTGTGATGTCCTTTCTTTGTCTTATTTTTCTCTCTCCCTGTCTTGATTCATTAGTTTGTTCTTCCCGACGTATCATGTTTTGATATTCTTGCGTGAAGCCTTCCAATGGATCTTGTGCATATTGGGAAAACAAGATATCCGACGAGTTTGACATTATCTGTAACAAGTGAATAATAATAATGAATAAGTTGATATCCATAATTACCTCAATAATCAATAATGATTAAAAAATGTTATGAAAAGAGAATGATACTTACAATAATATTACAATATGGACTGCTTGTCACGAACAACTAGTTATGAATGAATATAATATCAAATAAAGTTGAGGCTTAGACTAAATTTGCTTATCTAGCATTGCATCACACTTGACCTCAATACAACACGTGGAAATATATGACATGTGTAAGTGCAGTAATTTATAGTGTAGGTATGCAATAAAAAAACAGAATACTATTTTAATGCTTATTTGGCATTGCATCGTATTTGGCCTTAATATAATACGCGGAAATATGTAGCATGTGTAAGTGCAGTAATTTATAGCATACTAGCTTTCCGCTTGCGACTTCGACCGAGTAATTTTTGTTTTCCTGTGAGAATTTTTCCCGTAGGAAAATTACCCTATGTCCTTCCCCTGGTCTCGAACTATCCCTATACCAACTTTTATCTAAATTGGTTCAGTAGTTTCGAATCCTATTCAATACAAACAAATAAACAATCAAATCTTTCCTCTTTATAATATTAGTATAGATGCAATAATAAATAAAACACATAATACTATTTTAATTGCATTTATTAACTATAAAAAATATTAACAGGTCAAAAACAATTATATTAACTAATTAAACACTATCTTAGATTAGATTTTCATGTCCCCACGCCCAGGTTCTAATTTTATCGGATAAAATAAAACGTTTATCTCTTGATTAGATAAAGCTACTTTGTTAACACTCTGAGTAAAAATCTCATGCTTAATGCATCTAAACAAAATATTTTTTTTTCCGTATTATTTTGTCGTGAAGCAGAACTGATTTATAATCATCTAATGTTAAGTCTCTTACTACATTTTTTTTCACACCTTTTGCTTTTTTAATAAATGCTGATTCCGTTTTTATACAGTACAACTTAGACCGGAGACCTACGAATTCTGTCATAATTTCACCTCCTAATTCATCTTCAAATAAGCCCGGTATCTTTTTGTTTTTTAAAGGCAGACCAAATATATTGTCACAACTATAGTTACTGGTGTCAAAGAAGCTTAAAAAGTTATCTTTCAAATCATGATAAAAATCTTTCGTTTCAATCTTATAAACAAAGCTATCAGTATCGGTGTAGCAAAGTTGTATTTTATTTCCATAGTAAGGTTTTATGACAGAATAATGGAATTGATACATATGACTTTTAGACAGTTCTAAAACAGTAAAACCAATATAAATTGGCTTATCCAAGATAACCCTTTCAGGTTTCATTTGAACCGCAACTAAATTATTGGAAAAAATAGTAGCGCTGTGAAAATTAGGTCTCGCTATTAATTTGTCCGCTGAAATGAACTTTTTTGTCTTGTTAGATTTATCACACCACTTATTAACCAAGCGAACATCGACTCTTTTTTCACTGTCTTCCAATGTTTTTCCAAACACTGAATTATTCATCAACTTAAAAAGGTCTTGCTGAAAAGTAGTTACAGCTTGTTTTCTCAGTTCTGTGTTTAAATTGATATATTTAGCCAAAAAAGGGCTTTGTTTAAAAATTAAGGCGCGATGAATTTTATTTAAAACAAGACCATTATTAATGCATGTTTTCAAATAAACATAATGGATTACATACTGATATTTAGAATACAGATTTGGACAGAGTTTAGAAGTTTTACCTCCGGGTGGTACAAATTTTTCGGGACAAAAAGGATAATCGTTATGGTCATTATGTAGCTCCTCGGGATATGTTAAGTCCACTTCAAGAATATATTCGAACTCAGCATCATCTGCTACGTTCATGATATTTAACAAATCTACTTCGCATTCGCTTAAAAGTCTAAAATCTGAAACAGGTAAGTACTGACACATACTATAACCATACAAGTTATTGCAATCGATGTAAACTAGAAAAGAATCTGGTTCTGTAAAATCATATTGTGGCATATATTTATTGTTTGCACGAGCATATCGCGTTGAGCACATACAGATACCTCCCCGTATCCCTTTCTGTATAAAACGTATAATTTCTAAGTCAGTTAATAATTCTAACTGAATGCCGGTCTTAAGTAACATAGCATCGAATGAAAGACTTGGAGCAGTTAAGTAAAAAGCAGGATCTAATTGATAGTTCAATTTACAAATTTCACGGAAATTTTCAAATACATCAGTCAATAGCAATACATCGGTTTTTAGATAAAGGTCTGTGTACCCACCCATATCTTGTATTCTAAATGTAGACCAAACTTTCTGAGCATGAGTGTAATCTTTATCACTTATATCTTCATCAGTTAAAGAATTATGGAAACCTTTTTTGTGTGGAAGTTGTTTCTCGGAAAATGATTTCCAATGTGTCATATGATCATACGGATATACTCCTTTGCGTGTTAATAATTTAAATTCAGTTGCGTTTGGAAAATATTTTTTTAAATGCTTAAAATCTGTTTTATCTAACCCACTCGCTAATTTTTCCAAACTGGTTCCTAAGAATTGAAACGAATCGACAAATCGTATTTGAGCATATTTTTCATTCTTTAACTGTAAAAATTTTGTAAATGATACGTATTTTTCCTTATTTTTAGGTATGACTTTAACAGGTCCTAAACTATCGGCTAATTCTTTGATGAACAGATGACAGTCATAGCCGGATAGGTTATGGAAAAAAACGGGAACTAATTTAGGAACGCTAAACCGTAAGTTACAGTATTGATGCGCAGCACCTCGATAACTTCCAGTGAGGTGACAATGATCTCTCACTTTGTCAAAAAATAATAATTGCTTGCAAATATGACAAACATCGGTACGCGCATAGGCCTCTGCGTCATATTCATCGAATTCCATTGCAATTTCTTTATCTAAGATGTCATAAATCTTTTTAACGTCAAAATACAGTTTATCAAGAAATTTTTGGACACAGTCTTTTCCTCGATACTGTACAAAAGAATTCAGACTGGTATCGTACGAGCACACTATGTGATAAGCAAAAGCTGATGGAATGTGCTGTTGACGCTGAGAAGTAAAACTTAATGAAGGGTCAGGCTCACAGCCATCGAACGGTATAAGAAGAGTTTCAAAGTCAGCATAGACCACAAAAGGAACGTCTTGCTTCCGTTCGAAATTTTTGAATTGTAGATAAGTTCCTTTCTCAGGCAGTACTGTACAAACGCCGCTGCATGTATGATTATCAAGATTAACTTCAGAAGTAAAAAATAGCAAGCAATCATCACAAAAATATAGTTTCTTATGATTTTTCGTAATTTGACTTCTTACAAGTCGAGAAAGGTTTTTTATCAAAACAAAGTGACATAGAACATTATTTTCAAGTAGAAGCAAGTTAATTTTAGTTCTGGTTTTGGATTTATATCCAGACTTATAAATGGGACCTACAACTATCTGATTATTCTTTAATGAATATACGTTTACACTTAAATGTGGATTGTTTTGTTCGAATTTCGCGATATCCGTAAACGTTACTGGGAAAGATATATCGTCGGTGTTTGGGACCTGTTCAAAGTGCGGATACGACGACGTACGGTCACCGTTCTTTTTAGCCGGGTACAAAGCGGCAACGACGCTCCACAAAAAACAATATTCATCTTTATTCCTGATGTTAATACACGCCTTTTTCTTTTTTATCGCTAGTGGTAAATCTACATAAGTTGAACCAGACCCTCTTAGAGGATCATATCTATTAATGTTAACTTCTAAGGAAACATTACTTAAAAAAGTCCATCCACTGTCACGATCCTCAAATTCTTCAACTTTGTTCTTAATAGTATTTACGAGTGTTTCAAACAACTCGTTAAAATCAAAATTGCGATGAATCGTTAAATTTTTAGTAACAAACGATTTAATGTTATTTACCTCGTTCTTAAATAAAAGAAAATCGGCAAAATATTCAAAATTTACTTTTAAACATATATGCTTATTTAGAGACATTTGCAAAAGATTATAAATTTTAGAAAATATACTATGCAAGAATGAATCGGGTAAAGAGCATCGGTACTCATCTGTAGGAGTAATTCTGTATGTAACGATGCGACCTCTAAACGCACTCGCGAGTTCGACAACACCGGCGTCGTCGTGCGCCCGCGACACTGCGCACCTGCGCTTGTGCGCGCTGCTGCGCAGGTGTCCTACCATTGTCTGCTGCCTACTTGCATCGAACACTCGGAGCAAAAAGGCATCGTAGCAATTCAGAAAAATAAAGTATACAACTTGTTACCTAACGCTAATCTATAGTCTTTTTAGTTAATTACTTATCCACTTAACTAAATGAATGATTACCGTACCTCATTAATACCTAAGTTACGACTGTAACTTTACCTGGACGTGGGCTCAAAAAAACCGGATTAAATATAAAAACCTATTGTAAAAAATATTTTACTTGCTTAGTTAATTTATTTATTTAATATTTGTTTTATTACTATAAAATACAGGCTTATCTTTAAACAACGACTTTGACCGCTTTAAAAACTGCTGCAAGTAGTCCCACTCGGGCTGGTCTGGCTCTAGCTGCACCTTGAGTGTGACAAGCGCCTTGGTGTACCGCTGGTCGAGCGCTACGGCCAACGCCTCGTCCGTGCTGTATACGCGCGTCTCCACGTAGTAGCGACCGTCGAGCGGAGTACACCGCAGGAGCGTGCCGTGCGCGGTCTTGTTGGCGAGGCTGCTGTCGAGTCGTTTGCCCTGCCTGACGCGTGACGCACGCTCGGCTGTAACTTCTTCGTCGTCCGACACCAACCCGAACAAATTCAACGACTCCTTTGAGCTCGATGAGCCTTTTTCGATGAACCAGACCTGTAAAAGACAAAAGAGATTGTATTATATCCTATGTTAGGACAATCAGCAAGAATGTGAAACAACTCAACAATAATTGATATTACTATGTTGTTGTAGAACGCAATGTTCCTATCCTACGATTGACACCTGCAATCTTCGAATTTATCTAACCCACTATGATCGATAAAGAAAACAACACTTCAATACAAAAAAACCCACTCTATCAGTGATGAACCTAAAACGAAATTACCACTTCACTTGCATAAATAACTCATATCTTACCTGATAGTATCGCGAGAGATTGGTTTTCTCTTAGGCTTAGGCTTCTGCGCTGGCTCGAACAGTTCTTGCTCGGAGTCAGACCTGAAAAGATAAATTTAATAATATTGTTAGTCTCCTAGCTAATACTGATCAGCAACAGCACACTAACACCGTTCACTCATTCATAATCATTTTAGTGTTGAATTGTTATCTACTTCAATCTAATTCATTAATATGTGTACTGTTGGCATACCCTAATAAATAAATATTGTGGTATTATCACATAAAATCTTTACTAACGATTCGAAGACTTAATAAATACTATGACGACAGCATAAATTAAACCTTACCTGATGTTATCTCGAGATGTTGGTTTTGTCTTAGGTTTGGTCTTCTGCACTGGTTGGAAGACTTCAAACTCGGAGTCAGACCTGAAAAAGTAATGCAAAATTGAGTATCGGAAAAAGACAATGCATACTTACACTGATCCTTCATTGTAAGTGTGACGATCTTTAAAACTATCTCATTGTTATTCTCTCCGTACGAAACTTGGTGGAAATAGTAATTACAACCAACTATCAGTAAACCTTTCAAAGTACTTACATAATGAACACTCACAAATAAAGTACTGTGGCTGAAGATCTGGGTGCTGGGGAGACTCCTCGACGACGACTGACGACACTGTTGCAGCTAGTTCCTTGGCTCGAAGCACTTTGAAGAACAGAATGAACCACTACTCGAAAATGTCGCATTATATAGGAACTTATTGAAAATTCATCAATTTTTACTAGGGTTGTCACAAATGTATCTGTTTTTGAAACCTGAATAAGAAAAACTACAACGAAAAATAGTATTAAAATATATACTTATTTATATCCAAATTATACGAATCAATGTATCTAAAAATCGAAAGGTCGGTCAACTGGTTTTAACTTTAAGTCTAACACAAAGAGATCAATACGAAGTGCTTGAAGAACAATACGAACGATCTACTACTACCTCGAAAATAAAAATCCAATACACGTAATTGCGTCAGTTCGTCGTTTTGTTTCTTTCTTGCTACGTAAGTACTTTTTTTTATATAGCTGACGAAGTTCAGCCGATGATCGGACCGTTTTTGGATCATACGCAACTGCGGATCAAAAATTTTGTTGCAGACCTGAGAACTGCTCCACTCACACGTCCGCGGGACTATGGTCCCCAAGCGCAAATTATGTAAACCGTCCCGGGTACCATAGTACCCAAAGCGCTTCGCGTCTCCTTTGCCTAAAACGCGCGGTGTGATAAAAAAAACACGAAAAAAAAATATTTTCTCTAAATAAAGTGTCAGTTCTTTAGTGTTTGAAAAACGAACACTGACCATGGAAGTGGAAGTGAAGGCATTAGGCATCTCGATAACGTATAGACATCATATCCGTGAATGCATATTTGTTTTCTTATAAATATTTTGTGTGGATTTGATTTGGACGGAAATTAATAATTTTGTGATAATATATATAATATTTTATAATATTACTTACTTATTTAACAATATAAAAATTAATGAGCATTCTTTTTTAGATTAGTCATGTTAAATAAAAATGATTATAAAGATAAGGTATAGGTTGAGAACCTCAGTAAAATTATTACTTGCATTGCACTTTTCTTATATAAAATCCGGAAAAACTGTAGTCACAGTACACTCCAGTGCTATATCTGACCACTAACAGTGCTTCAGTACCTCCTCATCAAAAAATCTCAAGACCAAGACTGCTGAAAAATGTTCGTAAGTTTTTATACTTTATTGCTATAATTTATATCTATTCTTTAATTGTCTATAAGTGGTTGATCATCTTCATGCTTCAACAAATTGAGCCGTTGGACCAGGCTGTATATGACGTGACCTCTCCAAGTGCTGTCTTCACGAGGGACCATCAAGCCCAGCAGTGGCACGCTGATTGACTGATGATGAAGATATTTTTTTTATCTTATGAATTGAAGATGTGAATCTTCAACTCGTTTTCTTGTAACCACTCTTAATACTAATATGACATTTACTATTTTCAGGTCGGATAGCAAGCAAAACAAAAGGTCAGCCAAGAAGAGCTGTGAATCTGACCTTTTCTTTGATACCGACGACGAAGACATCAGGTACTTTTATTGCTATATTTACATATATCTAAATTTCAAGTGTTTAATGTGTACAATAATCGTGTATCCTTTTTCTATCTCCCTAGTCCAAAGAAGAGAAGCAAGGCGATAAAGTGCCTATCAAAGGCGAAGAGTGCAGAAGTGAAGAATACATCGTCGTCCAATACTTCTGAGTGGTTGTTCGACTCAGAGTCGGACAGCGAGGTTTCGCGGCCGCCAAACCTGCCAAACAAGACCACCAGTATCCTGACACGCCGAGTACCTGAGGCCCAATTCAGCTAATAAACTACAGCCGAATCGAAACTGAACCGTTGCGGTCGACCAATCGGAGCGCTTATATTGCCTTTCAACTGCTCGATGACGTGATAATGTGGCGTTCTGATTGGTCGATCGCAACGGTTCAGTTTCGATTCGGCTGTAGCTTATTAGCTGAATTGGGCCTCTGGTGGTGTAACGCGTCGGACTGCACAGCTCGACGGCGACTTGCTAGTGGAGCTACGCCTCTACAACCAGAAGGAGGTATCTAATCTCAGCGGCCTTGACCGGTGCGAGCGCGCTATCGTTTGGGTACGCTTGCAAGGCGAAGCAGAATCTCCAGAATTTTACGCATTAAAAAAAATTGTAAAATTAGCTAAGGCAAAGTTTACCACAGAGGGGATATTTTATAAAGATAAAGTTAAAAAATAGGTTCTCTTTTGTTTCTCTCTGCGTAAATTATGTTTTAGCTGGTTCAAAGATTAGGTACTTACATACTTAAGCCTTTATTACTTTAACTTTGAGAATTTGTACTGTCCAAATCATAATGTCGAGGTCTACTTTCTGTTCAGTTTGTGACGTATCCGTAAATAACAAAGTTTTCTCTGCACATTTGAAAAGTATTTTACATAAGAACAACAGTTCGGTCGTTGATAGTGAGGGGGTTAAAAAAGTTCATAGCGCTTTTCGTAATCGTATAGCATCGTACCGTGTTCGATATGAAGATGAGGGTCATGATAGTGCGCGTGTTCGCCCGCCCGCAGAGTTTTTATGGCACTTGCGCTCTCGCGTACGCCTATTGCTCATAGCGAAAATTCAAGCTCACACTAATGTTAAAGCTAATTTTGAACTTTTCTGTGAATTCTTTCTGCTTAGTAAGTATGATCCGATTTCAATCAAGTCATTTGCAACGGAAAACTTTATCTTGCATCAAAACTTCAATTTTGCAGATATGTTTTCAAAAATTATTCACTTAATTTGTAAAAAAATTGAAGAATTTGAAGAAAGAGATAGTGGGTGGGCCTATTTACAAAGCCTATATCTAGAAGTAAATATAAACAAATATAACCCGTTAAGAGGCTCCAGTTTTATAGAATTACCAAAGTCCATAAAATGTAAACGAGCATGTATCAACATTCAAAATTCTGATAATTATTGTTTTTTATGGTGTGTCATGGCAGCACTATTTCCTATAAACGCACATCGAACGTCAGCTTACCCACACTTTAAAAATGTACTCAATATCATAAATATGATTTTTCCAGTTGGGTTTGCGGACATCAAAGTTTTTGAAAAGAATAATCCTCGCATAAGTATTAATATTTACGGCATTCAAAAGAATGGTAACATTGTTGGACCTTTATACAAAAGCGAGATTCGCAAAGATCATCACATTAATATGCTTTTCCTGGAAAACAGAAAACGCACCCATTACTGTCTTATTAAAGATTTATCTAAATTACTTCGTCTTCAATTAACTAAACATCATTCTAAAATATATGTATGCGAGGATTGTATGATATTCTTTGATAGTAATGATAAACTGAAAGCTCATGTTTGTGGTGGTGTATCGACAATATTACCCGGTGATGGAACACGAATTCAATTTAATCATTACGAGCGAATGCATGACATGCCCTTCGTCTTATACGCAGATTTTGAATCATTATTAAAACCAACTGAACTCGATTCTGGATCAGGCTGTACAAAGATATTGCAAAAACACGTACCATCAGCATTTGCTTATTACGTTGTGTGTTCTTATGATAAGTCGCGTAATAAATATGTATCTTATCGAGGTCCAGCCTGTGTAGAAAAGTTTTTAGAAAGTCTATTATTGGATATAACCGATATTTATAACGTTTTGCAGTCGCCAGTGGCTATTTGTTTAACAAATGAAGACAAAGCGAACTTTGCTCGGGCTACAAATTGTTTTCTTTGTGATAAAATATTGTTTGACGATAAAGTTAAAGATCATTGCCATCTTACAGGACGGTATCGTGGTGCAGCTCATTCTTATTGCAATATTAGATATCGTTTGCCTAAGTTTGTTCCTATATTTTTTCATAATTTAGCGGGTTATGACAGTCATCTTTTTATACGACAGTTGGGAAAACTATCAGGAAAAACACAAGTAATAGCAAAAAATAAGGAAAACTACATATCTTTTACAAATTTTTTTCAAATTAATGATAAAGATATCATACCTGTTCGATTTGTTGATTCTTTTAAATTTTTAGGCACAAGTCTAGAGAAACTTGTCGCAAACTTAAAAAATGACGACTTTAAACATCTGCGGCGTTATTTTCCTTCTCGTGAGCATTTTGCTTTAATAAAACGAAAAGGGGTGTATCCATATGAATACATGACTACTTGGAGTTCATACGAAGAAAAAGTACTTCCGCCTCAGGAGTTCTTTTTCAGCAAATTACGCAATAGTAATATATCTAAAGTAGATTATGATCATGCAAAAAAAGTCTGGCAAACGTTTGAATTATCGAATCTCGGTGAATACACAGACTTGTATCTTAAGTCAGATGTTCTTTTATTAGCTGAAGTTTTTGAAAGTTTTCGCCAGACATGTAAGATGAATTATAAATTAGATCCAGCCTTTTATGTTACAGCACCGAGTCTCAGTTTTGATGCCATGCTATTAAAAACAGATGTTAAATTAGAATTAATACACGACCTGGAAATAATAAGAATGATTCAAAAAGGTATTCGCGGTGGAATATGTTTATGTTCGACAAGGTATTCAAAATCCAATAACAAGTATTTAAAAACTTACGATCCAAGAAAAAGTAATAACTTTCTAATTTATATCGATTGTAATAATCTCTATGGATATGCAATGTGTGCTTATTTGCCTCATTCCAATTTTAAGTTAGGTATTGAATGACTTGGAAATCGCTGGAATAGATTTTATAAATGTGCCAACTAACGGAGACACTGGTTATATACTAGAAGTAGATTTAGAATACCCCGAACATTTGCATAATGATCATAACGATTTTCCATCCTGTGCTCAAAAATTTACTCCGCCAGGTTCTAAAACTTCAAAATTGATTCCAAATTTATACGATAAATATTTCTATGTCATACATTTTGCTCATCTGCAAACATGTATAAAACATGGTTTGTTGTTAAAAAAAATACATAGAGTTATTCAATTTAATCAGAGTCCTTATTTAAAGCAGTATATTGACATGAATACTGAATTACGAAAAAAAGCTAAATCTACATTTGAACAAGATTTCTTCAAACTTCTTAACAACAGTATATTTGGCAAGACGTTAGAAGACACAGAAAAGAGGGTTAATGTGAAATTAGTCAATAAGTGGAATGATGATAGTAACAAAACAAAGAAAAGTTTCTGTGCAGAGCAAATGATAGCTCGACCAAATTTTCACAGTGTTACAATTTTCACTGAAAACTTGGTAGCCATTCAAATGAAGCCTGAAACAATCACTTTGGATAAACCTATATACATTGGTTTTTCCGTTTTGGAAATATCTAAGAGTCACATGTTTGATTTTCATTATTCTATTATGAAGCCTTTTTATAAGGAAAAGTTAAAACTTTGTTATACGGATACTGATAGTTTTTTGTATTCAATAGAAAGTAAAGATTTTTATGCTGATTTAAAATCAAATTTTCTTCCCTATTTCGACACTAGTAATTATTCTGTAAATAACGTATACGACATTCCTAGTTGGAACAAAAAGGTGCCAGGTCTCTTTAAAGATGAGCTAGGAGGAAGTTTGATTTCGAAGTTTGTAGGATTAAGGTCCAAGTTATACTGTATTAAAACGGCAGAAGATGAATTAAAAAAAGCAAAAGGCATACAGAAGCAAGTATTAAAAGATGTACAATATAAAGATTATTACAAGGTATTAAATGAAAATACATTTTTGAAGAAAAAAAATATCATATTTAAATCTCTTAAGCACGAAATATTTACTCAAGAACAGAACAAAATAGCTTTGTCAGGTAATGACGATAAACGTATCATATTAAAAAACAAAATTTCTACTTTATCATGGGGTCACTGGGATAGTTTAGTTTAATATCATTAGTTTTTCTTTAGAAGCACCGTATTGTATAGTTTATTATTATTTTAATGGTAATCATGAATCAAATTGTAAGTTGAGAAATATGTTACCCCATCATCTATTTATTTATTATATGGCTTAAGTAATGAATAAGTTAATAGAATAAAAACATACATGAAATTGTATAGTATGTACCGACACGGCACTTTATATTGTAAAGTTATTTAATTTTAATATTGTTATCCATCAGTTATTTGTTTAATAGTATTATACATTGTTCTTTAATGGTAAATATTATTACTTAGGTTGGGGAAAAAGTCTTTTCGCATTATAGTATGTATAAACTTGTAATAAAATCTCTTTGGCTATACTATTTGTATCTGGCTGGTTTTGGTATCATTGAAAGTTTAAATTTTAAAGAACATAATTCCAAATTCAAATTAGGAAAATGTGTGATTTTCATTTGTTTTTCGTACCGCCAAGATGAGTGAATCTAATGAAGAAATTCGATACATTTTAAAATTTTACTACAAAAATGGTAAAAATGCAACGCAAGCCGCGAAAAAAATTTGCGATGTTTATGGACCTAGTGCAGTGTCTGTGAGAGTAGCACAAATTTGGTTTAAGCGTTTTCAATCCGGAAATTTTGATGTCAAAGATGCACGTCGCTCTGGTCGCCCTATTACAGATAAAATGGATGCCATTTTTGAAAATGTGGAGCAAGATCGGCATGTCAGTAGTTACGACGTAGCTGAAGAACTGGGAATTGACCACAAAACAGTTTTGGCGCATTTGAAAAAAACTGGGTACACAAAAAAGCTCGACATTTGGGTACCTCACGAGCTCACTGAAAGAAACCTAATGAACCGTGTACTCATTTGTGATTCTTTATTACGACGTAATGAAACCGAACCATTTTTGAAGAAGCTGATAACTGGTGATGAAAAGTGGATCACGTACGACAAGAACGTGCGAAAAAGGTCGTGGTCAAAGGCCGGTCAGGCTTCACAGACTGTGGCGAAACCCGGGTTAACTCGCAACAAGGTGATGCTGTGTGTGTGGTGGGATTGGAAGGGCATTATTCATTATGAGCTGTTACCACCAGGCAGGACCATCGATTCTGAACTCTACTGCGAACAACTGATGAGATTAAAGCAAGAAGTTGAGAGAAAGCGGCCGGAATTAATCAACAGAAGGGGTGTGGTTTTTCATCATGATAACGCTAGACCTCACACATCTTTAGCCACTCAGCAAAAATTAAGAGAGTTTGGCTGGGAGGTGTTAATGCATCCGCCGTATAGTCCTGACCTTGCACCTTCAGATTTCCACCTGTTTCGGTCTCTTCAGAATTCTTTAGGCAGTGTCAGGTTAACATCACGAGAGGACTGCCAAAACCACTTGTCGCGATATTTTGACCAGAAGTCCCAAAATTTCTATAGCAATGGGATCATGTCCCTACCTACAAGATGGCAAAAAGTTATCGAACAAAATGGTACCTACATACTTTAGTTAAATGTAAATAAACTATATTAAAAAATGTTTTGAATTTTCTTAAAAAATGCGAAGAAACTTTTTCCCCAACTTATTAGGTAAATTAATTACCTAGTTTTAATCAAATACTTAATGTTGTATTGTAACGATGAAAATATATAACGTTATAAACCAGCTACCATGTTTTTTTTTTATTTCATAATCCATAAAATATAAAACTATTAATAAAATAGCACACGCAATGAACAATTCGAAACTGGTTGGGACATGTTATTGCTGATTTAGGTATTCCAACTTATAGTTCATTTGTAATTTGTCCAATTGCGATTCCGTGCGAATGCTTTGTTGTTATGTCAGCATTATATTTACACTATAAATAGCTATTAAAGTCGAATGTTTTTAAAATTTGTTTCACACATAATTAATCAAATGACAACTACGGTCACCCAAATACATCATGGTAAGTCGTATAAATTATTTTTCTTCAAACTCTTTTCTTGTGTAGTGGTTAGATCACTAATGTTTATTTGTATATTTGATTTAGTTGGAAGATAATGTTGTTGTTAAAACCTTATGGTTGTGATGCTGTTATCGTGATTCTCATATTCTATCGGTTCCGTATAAGATAGTCAGCCTCCTTGTGGATCCTAGATATACTCTTCTACCTCCGCCACTATATCAATCATTTCTTCGATGTGAAATTATTTTTGTTGCATAATAAATTAAATTTCAGAATACCCAAGAAATCTCGCAGTCGCTACTCATAAGCAAGGAGGCAACAGAAGATTATCCTCCTTGCTTTGAGCAAAATGCGCAAGATATGTTGGAGGGCTTCTCTGAAGAATTTCCACATTGGTGCTAAAGATTCACCGCTGCATGCCAAGGTGGTTAAAAGTCTTTTTAATAAAAAGAAGCAAGTTACTGCAGAATACGAAGGGGAACGAACCTTCTTATTTAATTAAAACAATACCTACTAAAGGGCGGCGATTAATTAAATTAGAAATATTAGATCTGGAATCAACCAGCAATGATCCATTAATAAAAACACAATATGTGGTAACCGAGCATATTGATCCAATAATGGATCAAGCAGAAAATATTATAACTAATATCTCTAAGAAAATATGTGGTTACAGTTATAGTTTTTAAATAACTATTGCTGACCTATAACATTTGTAGATGTATATTAAAATTCTCTAATGTGCTAGATGCGTACCTACTATCTTTAGTTACGTGTACACTCACGGAGATACATTATTTCAACAACATTATTCTTCTGCAAAATGATAGTAATGCTTATAAATTTTACTAACTAAGACTTATGTTATTTTAAATAGTTATGTTAGTTTAAGTCTTGTATTGTTTTCAATAAATATTATTTAGAAATAAAAAGACTTGTATGAAAATATTTGTTTTTATTTTAACACCTCTATAATATAATCAAATATTTTGAAAAACATTCATTCAGAATTACCTCTATAAATAAATCTAAGATAAAATTTATTAGAATTCAAATACATAGTTTAAAATAATGGTAATAAAATTAAAAATATAGTTTTATTTATTAAAGAACGCAGTGTATTACTTTGTTAAAGTAGGGATGCAAGTAATTAAACAATATTTATTTTTAAGCATCGATTCCTTACTCATATCATTTTTTATTGCACGATTCGAGACTCCATTATAATATTCGACGACGTAGCTTGTGAAAACCAAAATAGCATTCTGGATTATTTTGCTATGGGTCGACATAAGAATATTGATTGTTTTTACATTAACCAAACATACAGTAAAGTACCTAAACAACTTATAAGGGACAATTCTAACCTCATTATTTTATTTAAACAAGACGATGTAAATTTAAAACACGTTTACGATGAGCATGTAGGTTCAGATATGTCGTGGTCTCAGTTCCGTGAAATGTGCTCAACTATTTGGAATAAACCATTTAATTATGTTGTGATCAATAAAGACTGCGAAAGAAATAAAGGATGTTATAGGATGGCATTCGATACTTTTGTAGTAGTAGATTAATATACATAAGTTATTGTTTCATCAATACACAATCACTATTACTCTGGATTTTGCATTGAACGGAATCCTTGTCAAAATGGAAAAGCAACTTAAAAAACAAATTGTAAAAGCTGCAGCTGCTGTAAAAAGAAAGGTTGAAATGATAAAGGATATGAAAAATACAAATGATGCCACTCTGGAATCCATATTCAAACCTATAACCGATCCACTGAAACAAATAGCCATTAAGAACAATGAAATTTCTCATGAAGATGAGGATGAGTTTGAACATTATACAATAAAAAAAAATAAACATAATGACAGCGAGGCAACAAATTTTTCTGATGACGATTTTAATGAAGAAGAGGAACAACAGTTCTATAAAAAATTTAATTCCGAAAAAACCCTTGTCGTATCACCTTCTGACAACAATAATATGAGTGATGCTTCCTTTAAGTCCTTTCAATCATCACCAAATGTTTCACTTAATAGTTTATCGTGGTGTGCTTCACCCGACGCAAATATCCCTTTTGGAATAAAAAATGAACGAGGAAAACTTATGCTCGGCCAAACACGTGTTTTCGACGACGGAAAAATTATAAAAATTGGAAATCGAAGTTTAAACAAAACTCTTGGATTAAAAGAATTACTATTTGAAAAGACACCAAATTTGGATGTTATCACAGATGAAGATTTGCAAAATTATAAAGAGCTTCTAATAGAAACGAATGCACATAGACGTAATTGTGATCCACGCAAGCCAATTAATAGTAACAAAGGGTTTAAGTACATGCATATTATTAAACCACTGTTTAAATTCTCTAGAAATAAGTATGACAGCACAGAAAGTCTTACGGTAGGAAAAGGAATAAATCTTTTAAAAAGTGTAAAGAAAGATATAGATTACGTTTATTGGGATGATCCAAATGAATTAGTAGATCGATTGAAATTACTGTTTGCATCTCGTGATGCTGGCAATACCGGCTTAGATAATGAAATTATTGCGATTATAGAAGAGCTATACGAAGCAGGCATCATTAAAAACACCAAATATAAGGAACCTAATTTTAAAAAAACTGATCAGTAGTTATACAGCAAACACCGCATAGATACGGAAATGAATGTAGATAAATTTGGTCATCACGTTCATAAACGTTTACGATTAGAGGAATATATTGGAAATCTCAACGATACATTAGTGAAGTCAGAAACAGGTGAATATGATTTAAAATCATCAAGATTAAAAGGGCTTATATCGCCAGGCAATGATGACGAAGCCGCCAATAAAGCTTACGTAGATGAAAAGACACACGAACTAAGAACTAATATTTTAAGTGATGTAAATATTCGTTTAAATGATTTTGAAAGTTCAATACTTAATAAGCTAGCCACCTTGTTTTACACAAGGACAGAAATTGATCACATGCTTCAAGAGAAACCAGATAATAATGAGCAAACAAGACATAGTGAATGAGCTTCACAAAGCAGCAAGAAGGAATTTTTCCCGGCGATGTACGATCATAAAAGGAATAGATGATTTATGGCAAGCCGACCTCATAGATTTGCAAAAATATTCACAGTTTAATAAAGGGTATAAATATATTCTTATCGTAATTGACACTTTATCAAAATATGTATGGATCAGATCTTTAAAATCAAAGGCGAAAACTTATGTTACAGATGCAATGCAAAGTATTTTAACTACATCATTACGAAAACCTAAAAATTTACAAACTGATTTAGGCACAGAATTCTACAATGATAATTTTAAACAATTAATGAAAAAGTATAATATTAATCATTATTCAACATATTCTATAAAAAAAGCATCTATAGTAGAAAGAGTTATAAGAACAATTAAATCTCACCTTTACAAACTATTTAGTTTGAACGGAAATTACCAATGGTATAAAAATATTTTAAAGGACGTTGTAGAACACTACAATAACACTTTGCATAGAATAACAAAATTTAAGCCTGTGGAAGTTAACAAAGTAAATGAGCTTATAGTCAAAGGTTATATTATGAATTCTCAAAAGAATAAAACAAGTCGGGGATATACATTTCGTGTTGGTGACTATGTTCGCATAAGTAGATATAAAGCAGATTTTTACAAAGGTTATACGCCAAACTGGTCCACCGAAATATTTCGTATAGTAAAAGTTAATCACACTAACCCAACAACTTATCAAATAGAGGACAGACGCAATCAAAGAATCCTCGGCTCATTTTATGCATACAAGTTACAAAAAAGTAAGTTTCCAGACCTATACCTCATTGAAAAGGTTATAAAAAGAAAAGGAAACAAATTGTTTGTAAAATGGTTAGGATTAAGTAATACCGAAAATAGTTGGGTTGATAAGAATAAATTGGTTTTATGATATAAAATAGCTCAAGATATCTTTATTGATTCACTTTTTGTTTATCAATGAAGAAAGGAAGTGGTATCATAAACAGCTTAATAAATAAGATTCCGTTTGAGTTACATTTACCGGGCTACCAATATTGCGGCCCCGGCACAAAGCTTCAGAAACGATTACTTAAGGGTCAGCGAGGAATTAATAAATTGGATAACGCTTGTATGCACCACGATATTGCTTACATAAACAACGACGCTAACGTAAGGCACAAAGCTGATCTAGATCTATTAAATATGGTTCAAAGAAGATTGAAATCAAAAGACGCTGGAAAGAAAGAAAAAATTGCTTCATGGATGGTAAAAAATGCTATGAAGGCCAAATTAAGAGCTGGTGCAGGTGCTCGGTCGTTTATGACAGCTGTGAAAAAACTCAAATCTAAATTAAAAAAAATAAAATCTAAAGACACAAATTCTACTATTAAATATGCGCTCGCCGCTGCAAAAAAACTATTTAGAAATCAAAATAAAATGAGTTTACCTCGTTGTATTCCTATTCCAAAATGTGGAGGACTGTTACCGTTAATTCCTATTTTCGCGGGATTATCAGCTTTAGGTTCACTGGCTGGTGGAGCAGCTGGCATAGCAAAAGCGGTTAATGATTCAAAAGCAGCTCAAAAAGCTCTTCAAGAATCGGAACGACATAATAAGATGATGGAGGCGGTTGCTCTCGGAAAAGGATTATATATTAAACCTTATAAAAAGGGTGCAGGTCTATATTTGAAACCCTCAAAAAACTAATAAAGCGGCTACCTAGGCGGGCATTAACTAATTGGGATATATTAGAACATGCTAGTGATATTCCATTTTTTCGTGGTGTTTTCATGAGGGATACGTTGCCCTCAAAACCTAGGAAGATAGAATGCGGTATTATAAATTTAGATACTTCAAATAACATTGGAACACATTGGGTAGCCTACGTGAAAGAAAATAAGTATGCTGAATATTTTGATAGTTTTGGTAATCTGAAACCTCCGTAAGAACTACTTGATTACTTAAGAAATGTTTCTTTAAATTATAACTATGAGCAATATCAAACATTTGACTCTGTTAATTGCGGCCACCTTTGTATAAAATTTTTAAAGGAGTATTGGAAAACACATTTATATAAAGCTTGAAATAAAATTCTTTATCAGTAGTAAAATGTCTTTCACTGTGTCTATAACTGGAAAAGGATCCTCTCTGATAACAAACTACTCACCTACTTTGGAATAAAGTGGATACTATGAGTGTGGATTGTTGTATTTTTCAACATTTAATTCTATACCCAACATAGATAAAAGAAATAATAAATTCTACTATGACGATAACGAAGTAATCGAAATACCTGAAGGAGCTTATGAACTTCAAGATATCTGTGATTATTTAAAGACATACATTAGAAATGCAATGTTAAAATTAACTTGTAATAATAATACCTTAAAAACTACAATTTTTTGTACTAAAGATGTTCATTTTAACAAAAGTGACTCACTTGGAAGGATTTTAGGTTTTGGTGGAGAAACAATAAAGGCATTAAAAAGGACCGAATCTCTCTATCCTGTCAGTATATTGCCAACAACCATTGTGCGCATCGAATGCGACGTAGTTAGTGGGTCATTCGTGAACGGATCTGCAAGTCATATTATTCACGAATTTGTTCCTAACGTACCACCTGGTTATCGGATCATTGAAGTGCCGAAAAATCTAATATATGTTCCTGTAAATAAAAGTTCTATAAGTGCAATAACTATACAATTATTAGACGCCGAGAATAAACAAATCAATTTACGAGACGAAGAAGTACAACTGTATCTACATTTTCGTAAAAATGATAAATTTCAATAAAAATCATGACACAGCTTCCATTCAAGTTAGTACTAGAATATCACCTCATAAAAGCACACCGCTTCACATAAAAAAGAAGCTCACCAAAAACAATAAGGAATTTTTGAAGTTGATTGGCTTGTTAAAATGAATATTTTAAATATATCTCAATCAACATCATACGACAATAGTATTGAAAGTTTCGAATATCATTCTTATAAACCGTACGTAACAAGTTTCAACACAAGAATGATGAAATAAGAATACCTATTAATCAACAAGATCTATGTCTGTTACCCTCACTCAGCACTTTATATATTGAGGGTAAAGCCAATGTTTATAATAGTTCGACTAAAGAAAAAATATCAAATGTGTATTTTATCAACAATCCAATACTATATTTATTTCAAGATATTCGATATGAGTTAAACGGAATAGAAATAGACAAAATAAAAAATGCTGGCATAACTACAACAATAAAATCGTACCTCTCGTTAAATGATAATGAATCTAAATGCTCACGTGTATGGGGATGGTCAACTTCTGGTACAAACAATCTTAACGGAGGAATTTTTTCGGCTTCTGTGCCGTTGAAGAAAATTTTAGGTTTTGCAGAAGATTATGAAAAAGTTATAATTAACTCCAAACATGAATTGGTGCTATTAAGAAGCAATACGAATCTCAATGCTTTGAAATTAAATGTCGGAGAGGTGGTCGAAGATATAACTATTAGCAAAGTTGTTTGGCGAGTTCCGCACGTTAAAGTATCAGATCGTGAAAGAATCACTTTGTTGAAACATCTAGAAAAGGACAGACCTATTACACTAGCATTTCGAAATTGGGATTTGTATGAATATCCATTATTACCGAAGACACGTAAACACACTTGGTCTATCAAAACTTCGTCACAGATAGAGAAACCAAGATTCGTTATTATAGCCTTGCAAACCAATCGCAAACACAATGCGGAAATGTCAATGGCAGAGTTCGATCACTGCAATGTACGAGATGTAAAAGTATATTTAAATTCATCGTATTACCCTTATGAAGGATTGAATGTCAGTTTCTCAGAGGATAAATTTAATTTATTATACGAACAATATGCAAGATTCCAACAGTCTTATCATGGACGGCGACCAGAGCCGTTGATGAGCTTGAAGGAATTCAGAGACGTTGCCCCATTATTTGTTATTGATTGTTCTCACCAACAAGAAATGATAAAGGGATCAATCGATGTCAGAGTGGAGATTGAAACAGACCAAGAAATCCCGGATCAGACAGCAGCATATTGCTTGATTTTAAATGACTGCATTTTTGAGTACAAACCTCTGAGCAATATTGTGAAGAAAATATCTTAACTAAATAAAGTGCAATCAAAAGGTATTTGAAAGAACAAACTTCAACTTTATGTTAAACAGTGGAATACAACGAAACAATGAGTGCTGATAAGAGTTCGATACTTTTTGTTGATGTTCAAGGATTCAAAGACTGCAAAAATAATTTTATTATTAAGGAATTTGCGTTAGCCACAAAAGAGTTTACGCAAGTCTTTTTAATAAAACCTCCATATTCGTATCTAAAATTATCTGCCGAAGAAAAAAGAGCAGTCAATTGGATTGAACGCAACAAAGGAATATACTGGAGTCAAGGCAATATAGATTTCAGAGAATTTAAGAGATTAATTATTCCAATTTTAAAGGACCAAACCATAATAATGAAAGGTGTTGAAAAGCAAAAATGGATTAAAGATTTGTGTTCTGACTGCTTTTTGATAAATGTTGAAGGCAAAGGTTGTCCTAATTTTGCAACATTGCGCAATAGTTATGCTAAAGGTGGAGCTAACTTCAATTGTATAACTCATAAAAAAGAGTGCGCTCTAAGGAATGTTTTATTCATAAAAAAGTGGTACTTAAGCACATGTTATTGGTATATGGGTGAAACAAAACTACGTCTTTACTGGTCGACACTCGTTTAATGTATAAAGAGGTGAAACGATTTCCAGAGTATTAATAACAAATAAGATAGGGTAGACTGTCAATATAAAATATCAAGTAACATGTTGGTATTATTAGGGTAGGTACTCGTAGCATTATATTCTATTTTTGTATACATTTAAGAGTCCCCCTCAAAAATATAATAATTTTAATTGACAATATAATGACAGTAATAATTAGTACAAATAATTTAGTACAAATCCAATTAATTAGCTACATATCAAAGAAAATCAAGAATTAGCTAAAGTAAATACAATTTTGACCTTAAATCGAGGAACTTTGGAGCAGGCACCACCTTTGTGAAAATGTCAGCTAGTTGTTCTCCTGTGGAAATATAATCTAGCTTTATTACTTTATTAGTAATTTGCTCCCTGATAAAATGGTATTTTATGTCTATATGTTTAGACCTTTTGTGATTTGAAGGGTTATTTGCTATACTAATACAACTATTGTTGTCTTCATAAATTACTATAGCTTGTGGTATTTTGATAGATATACTGTTCAATAGCGATTTCAACCAAATCGCTTCTTTAACAGCCTCAAATAAGGCCATGTACTCTGCCTCTGTTGAGGAGGCAGCTACTGTATTTTGTTTACGAGTATTCCAGGAAATTGTACAATTATCGAATACTTTGAATAAGTATCCTGTTGTACTTTTCCTGTCAATTTCGTCACCACCCCAATCAGAGTCAGCATAGCCAATTAGCAGTTGCTTGAAATCACATTTTTTAAATACTAATTTTAAATCAATAGTTCCTTTTATGTACCTCAAAATATGTTTTAAGCATTTCCATAATTCTAAATTATTTTTGCTTTGATACCTACTTAAAACACTTATTGGTGCACAAATATCTGGACGTGTACAAAGCATCGCATACATTAGACACCCTATTACATTTTTACAAGGAGCATCATAATAATCATCAGAATTTAAATGTAAATAATTTAATTTTGCTGGTAATGGTGATTTTGATGGATTACAATCACTCATTGAAAATTTGCTTAAGACATTTTTGAGATAAATAGATTGATCTAAGCTTATTTCATCTTTTGTTCTCTGTATTCTTATACCTAAAAATAATTTAATTTCGTTTAAATCTGTCATATAAAATTTTTGCATTAAACATTTTTTATAATATTCTAAAGTTTTTATATCTCTAGCACAAATAACTAAATCATCAACATATTATATAATACTATGTAGATATTTTCTTCTTTATTTTTATTATTAAAAACATATAAACAAGGATCAACTTGTGAATTTTTAAAACCAATACTTTTGAGAGTATGATCGAAACGTTCAAACCAACACCGTGAAGATTGCTTAAGGCCATATAAAGTCCTATTTAATTTACATACTTGATTAGGCTTCGCAAGAACACCATCAGGAACTTCCATGTAAATATCTTCCTTGAGTAGTCCATTTAAAAATGCTATTTTAACGTCCATATGATGTACTTGCAAGTCATATTGGACAGACAAAGCTAAAATAAATCTTAAGGTGGTTATCCTAGCAACAGGTGCGAACGTTTCGTCATAATCTTGTAAGTATTGTTGAGTGAAACCTCGGGCAACCAAACGCGCTTTATACTGCTTTGGTTCACCGAGTTCATTGTTTTTAATTGTAAACACCCACTTTGAGCTTACTATATTTACATTACTTGGCCTTTCGACAAGACTCCAGGTTTGATTGCTGCGCAAGGATTCGAGTTCATTTTTTATGGCTTCGAACCATTTCTCAGTATCTGATCTATTAAAAATGTCGTTAAAGGTCAGAGGCAATGACTGAACAGTTGTGAGTGATAAATAAAAATTAGGATCATTCATCCTTTTGTAATCTTTAGGGGGTAGATTGACAATTCTTTGGCTTCGCCTAATTTTATTAGACGATGCATCGGTATCGTTTTCCGATTTGTCAGACGTAAAGTTTTTGTGTTTGTTGCCTATTAATTTTGCTGAATCATTTTCAGGCTTATTAATTTCGGCGGGAATTTCGATGTCAATATTTTTACACAATCTAGATATTTCAAAATTTGACTCATCAAATATTACGTCTCGTGCAGTTAAAAATTGATTATCTTCAACATTTAGCAATTTATAGCCGTTGGGTGCATACCCCACTAAAATTGTCTTAAAAGATTTCTCATCAAATTTTGCTTGTCTAGTTTTATTGTGCACATAAACAGTTGAACCAAATACTCTTAAATGACTAATTTTCGGCTTTTTGCCATGCCACATTTCATATGGTGTTTTGCGAGAGAGGGCTTTTGTGGGTAGTCTATTTATTATATATGTTGCCGTCAATATAGCTTCACCCCAGAAACTTTTATCTAATTTCGCACTTGTGATTAGAGTTCGACCCATTTCAGTTAAGGTGCGATTCATTCTCTCCGCTACACCATTTTGTTGAGGCGTGTATGGTACCGTTAAATGATAAGTTATTCCCTTACAAACACAAAAATCTTTAATCTCGTTTGAAAGATATTCTCGTCCATTATCACAATACAAGTAAATGACCTTCGAATTAAATAAATTTTCACTTTTTGCTACAAAATCTTTAAAACACTTAAATACTTCAGATTTAGAATGCATTAAATAAGTAACCGTGTAATGAGTAAAATCATCAATAAAAGAAACAAAATAATTTTTCTCGTCGATGGTGGTTGGTGTTATTGGACCACACACATCGGAATGAATTATAAAGAGTGGTTTGTTATTATTTGGTTTATCTTTTGATTTTTCAAATGGTAATCTTGATTGCTTACCTAATATACATGGTTCGCATAGCTGATCATTCGGAATTATTTTTGAAATTACTGAACTATCTTCAATCATATTTTTAAGATCAATAAATTTTTGTTTATTTAAATGGCCAAGCCGTTTATGCCATAGCTCATAGGAATTTATCACATTCTGATTAACATTTAAATTACAGTAAAATTTATTAATTCGAAAAGTCACTTTATACAAATTATTACAATGATCTCCCGTGAATAAACATTTATTATTTTTATTAATCTGCACACCATTATTGTCAAAAATAACTACCATACCTGCTTGTTGTATTCGGTGCACTGATAGTAAATTATACGTTACCTCCGGCGAAAATAAAACATTATTAAGCGATCCCTGAATCCCTTTATTTGTAGTAGCCTCAATTGTACCTTTCCCTATAGCAAGTATAGAAGTTCCATTTTTGGCTACTCCGATCTTCAATGGCGTGGTTAATTCAACGAAAGAAGAAAATATTTCCCTTTTATTAACAATGTGATCAGTCGCTCCAGAATCTAAAAGAAAACAAACATTAGATATCGAATAATTATTAAAATTTGATAACTTACACTGTGTCAACATAAAAGCGAAGCCATCATCATCATTGTTACAAGGTTGAACATTATTTATTGTTCTTTTGTAATTTATATTATTATTTTGCTGGATCTTCTTAAAAAAACGGCAGTCCTTCTTAAAATGGTTGCGACGTCCACAATGTTCACAATACATTTTTGTTATTTTGTAAGCTGAACTATTAGGATGATATTTTTTCTTTTCTTGAGGGTAAAATTTCTTATTCGTTTTCTCGGTCGACCTATTATGAAATGATTTTTTACCACCTGCATGTAAAATTTTTATTTCTGTTGAAGGTTCAGTTTTCAATTTCACTTCATGATCCAATAAGCGAGTCTTAACAAAAGGGAGGTTAAGATGTTCTTCTCCAAGTGTTTCCAATGCTGTGATAACTCCATCATATGAGCTGGGTAGCGTTAGTAATAAATGTGATACTTTATCCATTTCATCGAGCCTGGCACCAGCAGAAATCAGTTCTGTGATCGTGTTGTCAAATTGAGTGAAATGTTGGAATAAAGTCATATCGGGCTGTAACTTTAAGTTTAATAATTGTTTGCGCAAAGCTAATTGAGTGGCAAGACTTCTTCTCTCATAAATTTTATCTAGGTCATCAATTATAGATTTAGCTGTTGCCGAGCCTTTTGCAAAGCTTAAAAATGCGTCACCCAAAAACTGAACAATCGTACCTTTTGCAATTAGATTTTTCTTTTCCCAATAGGGTAGTTGACTCATGTCAAAATTTATTAAAATATTGTTTATTTCTAACAGTATTTGGCATAAGGTTCTACAATATACCGATTTTAATAAATAACAATGAATGATTACTGTAAAATTTTAATTTGAAAATGCTAGAAATAATCTTTTTTTATCTCACGCCGTAAACGCTTCGATATCCTGTGGTCAGGGCCGTGACGTCACACATATAGTAAACAAAGAAATGTCAAATTTGATTCAACAACTCGTCGATTTGCACTATTCTTTCCTAAAACTGGCAAAAAATCGTCCAAGTCTCCGTTATTATATTTGTAAATATCGTAAATTATTTGTATTAATAGCAAAATCAACCATTGATGTTGGATTTGTGAGAGCAGATAGTACAAATCTTCCGAAAATAGACAGATTGATCAGGAGATTCTTTGTGTATCGCTCTAAACAATATAAGTACAGTTTAATACTGTTATAATAAAGAACAGGTTACAAGTGTACTTGTCAAGATTGTCACGCGGCAGAAGAGAGTTGCAAATATGCATTTTTGGTGTGGTTGCACCATCACAGTGAGGAACTATTTTGTACAGCAGTTGAATGCTATTGGATAGAATTCTATCTCTCAAGAGTCAAATAAACACTAAAAGTATTTACTTCAAGAGAAATGTTGAAAAGAAAACATCAGGATCATGTGTCAAATAGCAGTGTAGTACTGCAAGAATTTGTAAATGAACATAAAAAGAGAAAGATTGGCAGTTGTTCATTTGTCAAGCATGAAGAAAATTACTGGGAGGAAAAATATATATACATTCACAGAAACAGATTGTGACATATTTCTTAAAAAATAAAAGACCTCTTCAATGAAGAAAGAATAAAGTGCATAGAAAACTAAACCACGAATCATCAATACAGAAGTGCTCTTTAGTTCGAGCTTCGTTATAAACAATAACAGCTTCCATGTGCTATAAAGTCAGCCAGTGCATAACACATGATGGTTCTTTTGTTGGGAAGTCTTGCAGACACCTACGAGTATAATGAAATGTGGATAAAAGTTGAAAGATGAAGATTTGGGTTGAAATTTGCAAAATGTGACCTCATTTCTGATTAATACCCTGTAATAGTCTATTCAACAAACGGTATCCATAAAATTAGATTAATACAAAATTGTCATGCTCTTTTACTGAAGAAAATGTTAATTATCAAAGACGGAAAACTGTGAACAGTATGCTTAACTCAAGTATAGATGCAGATGTTTTGTGCTAAAGCAAAACTTATTATACTTTTGTGTTGCTAGCAGTATGTAATTTTGAAAACACTCAAAAGGTGACAATATTAGCAATAATAGGTATTTGTTCTAACAATCTGTATGTCAAAAAACTTATTAATCAAATAGTGCCATTTTGGAAACTATACTACATTTTTCCTAAATTATATGAAAGTATTACTTCATAATAAATCACTATTATTATTATTTTGACTTTTATTACCTGCGACCTTAAGGCAATACATACAAATTAATAAATTTGATCTAACTCTATTCAACCTATTTGTACTTTTGGAACATATACTATATTTGAGTAACAATGATAAATATGAGCAACAAACCTATAAAATATTATAAATCTTTTAAGGTGTAACGGAAAAATAAAACACATGTATTTAAATTAAAATATTTTGATTCAACTTAAACCTTTACAAGTCATTATTGTCAAATAAACATAGAACATTTTTTTTAGTGAAGAACATAATGACTAATGTAGTACAAAAATGTATTATGTCATCTTTAGATGTTAGTTATGTATAAAGTAAAGGAAAAAAAAATTCTTTATATTATTTATTTAATAAGAAGGGTCTTGTAAATTAGGAAGAGCACAGGCTGACAACACAGCAATCACATTTAATATATTTGTATACGGCTTTAAAATGGATAACTTGCATATTCTTGCGTAAGCTGTTCTGAAATTTACCAGCCATGGTGGCCAGCAGGTTTAATCAGTGAAGATATAATATTTTTCAGTTTTACCAAACTGGACCTATTTACTTCTATGGTGCTTTGGTATATGAATACTTGAGTTATTTTGTTGACATAATGTTGTTCTAGTTGACGGGCCACATTTTGATGTTGTGGCTGAGCATGCACTGCCTTGTATTATGTTGCACAACTTTTACTGCCTTATCAATCTCCTTGTCAAGAGGAGAACAGGTTAGTACACAATAGTTCTCATTAAGTAACCACTGAAAGCAACAAATTTTAATTAGGTACTCAGTAAATTCAAGTAAAAGTTGTTTAGATAAATATATTCATTATGAAACTTTGATATTTTTGTTTGTATTACATACTTTTTAATTAATATTCAATTACATCATTATTCAATTGGACATAGGTACATATTCTTTTCTTTGAAACATCATCTAGTGTCAGTGTATAACTTAGATTAAATCAAAAAGGCGTGAATGGTCAAGTTTTCTCTAAGTTTTCTGGTCAAATTAAAATTTGGTTGGTCGGCTGCAGTCAGTTTTCATTCTAACTGAAAGATAAAAATTTAATTAATTTACATACAGATTTGATTTTACATACAACCTAAAAACTTCTATTTTGTTTAAGTTGAAACTGAAGTATCTACACAGATTGATCATTAATGTGATTTTCGCAAAAATACATTTGAGTTTCAGTAGATAGTTACAGGATTTCTTTAAGCGAGTGTTAACCAAATATTTCGCATGTCTATATCACTGGGTTCGTCTAATCCACAGATTTCCTGGAGTCTTTGAAGAGGTAATTCTATATTTCTGTTCTATTGTCCCGTTCCATATACAGTTTTACTATATTTTGTGATATTTAATAGAAAGCATTGTTTTGTGAGGTTATTTCGCCCCCATGCTTTGTTTACTATAAGACTGACGTCATTGCCACAGATAATGAACAGACTATCATGGCTGACCGTGTTTTCGGTCCAAAATTGAAAATCTTAATTTAAAATAGATTTTTTGCACTTTTTAGCCATCGAAAAAAATAATATTCATGTGCTATGGTCTAATACAACAATTATGAACATTTTAAGCCCTACTTTAAAAAAGGGTCAACTAGCCTATTTGCATCCGGCGTTTCAGGTATCTCGTTTTCGATAACACACAGAACTTGTAACTCTTCTAATAGCGACTTAACACGAAATTTTCACGTGCTGTACCTTTCTCCATTAAATTGTTGTATGTTACGTTTGCTTCGTGAATCCATTGCTATAAACCTTATTAAGTCGTAAATCTGATAAATACTAATGTCCTGAGCCCATAACCTATTGGTATATGGGTGAAACAAAACTACGTCTTTACTGGTCGACACTCGTTTAATGTATAAAGAGGTGAAACGATTTCCAGAGTATTAATAACAAATAAGATAGGGTAGACTGTCAATATAAAATATCAAGTAACATGTTGGTATTATTAGGGTAGGTACTCGTAGCATTATATTCTATTTTTGTATACATTTAAGACATGTAATTTATGACTTCTGTAAATTGTACTTGAATGAAAATTTGTATTTAAAGTATTGTTCTAGTTTAGCTATGATGATATTTGTTACTTGCTTTATAATAAAAAAATATTTTTAACAAAAATTTCTGCGTTTTATTAATGAAAACAAATATGGTGATTCAATATACTCGCATAACTCTTTATTTATCAAAAATTACAATTTAATGGTATGAATAATTTAACCCTGTATAATGTATATTGGACAATCTCAAACTGTTTTCATCAAATCACCGTAAACGAACGCAGTGAGATTTGCGGAGCGTAGCGGAGCTAGAGCGCAGCGAAGCGTAGCTCAAATCTCACTCCGTTCGTTTGCGGTGTTTTGATGAAAACTGTTTTAGAATGCCCAATATACACCTACTCCGAATCGAAACTGAAACTAACTTGCTAACTTTGTTGTAATAAAAAAATCAAAATTTCGTAAAACCGCAATAGGAATAAGCAAGCTCTTTAGATAAGCTTTTAATGAACTTTTGTACAAGTTATGCTAGTTTTAGACCGAATCATCTACTGTTCAATAGCTAATTCACACCAAGCTGTACATAAATATAGCACTCGTTAAAATGATCTTTACAACAAAATACAACCGATAATGGAGATACATTTTCCCTTCTAATCATTTTACACCATTTTTTTCGTAATTTCGCATCGCGTGGAATACGAAAAGACACTTTAATACAGTTGCTCAAAAAGTAGTATTTTGCAGGGCTGTTTAGCGTCCGGGATGAACACCATTAGTTACTAGTGCTTTTTCTTACTAGTGCTTTTTCTTTACCAAATGTCAAATGTCTAGAATGACACACATTTTGCTTTTTTCCTACTTTTTTCTAGCATGCTAAGATTGCACTAAATAATCTGACTGGTCTACCAGATTTTGTATTGTAAAAGCATGCCTAAAAGCAAAGCATAACAAAAAGCACGGCCGGACCTAGCTTTTAAAAACACGACAAGCAAAGCATAGCACGCATTTGCTTTGTCACTGCTGTGAACGTACGACGACATATTTGGCGCCATTTTTCTAAAATTTTCTCTGCGTGATTATTGATTGTTGTTATTTGCTTAAAAGTTTAATCTATCTAATATATAAAATTCTCGTTTCACAGTGTTTGTTACCAAACTCCTCCGAAACGGCATGACCGATCTTTATGAAATTTTTTGTGTACATTCGGTAGGTCTGAGAATAGTTCGTAAACTAATTTTTATTATGGCGAAACGTAAGTTCGCCGTTATTATGGCGAAACGTAGTTCGCCGGCACAGAGCCGGCAATTCTATGAAAAGAGTGACTTTGATAACATTTTAATTGATTTAACACCACCGGAATTATGTTTAATTGCTGAAAATGCGAGTGTGAGTATTTTACCTGTAAAGTTCAAAAGCAGGTAGGTACATTGCTACATATGGTTGCTACGTATTTATTGTTTCATTTTTTCGAAACTGTATTAAGGCGCATAGTGGTCCCAATGACCTTGCGTCGATCGTCCCGCACTGATTACATAGGAGTGAGTGAGTGAGGCTGAGGGGAATATTTAAGCAAACCTTTACGCGTAAGATGAATTATTTCAATAAAACGTTAATTAAGGCGAATAAGAAAAATCTAAAAAGACCATCCCCTAGAATATTGTTCACTTTATTTATTGAAATCGAAAGTATACGATTTAACCTAATATTTACGACGCGATTAGGTTTAAAGTTTTAAAATCGAGGCATGTTTGGGTCACATTTTAACCAAGTTTTAATTAATTTATCAAAAAATTAAAAAGACCATCCTCTAAAGAATGCGTTGAATAATAACATATCTTTTTTAAAGATTTTTTTATTCAATATTTATGAAGAGAACCGGTTTTTTCTGCAGTGATTTTTTATGTTTGACCTTACTATGCGCCTTAAAAATAGTTGTTAAATACACGTGCGGGACTGTCATTTCCACTCGTTCCGACTGTCAACCTTCGCCTTCGGCTCGGGACGACATTTGTCGGAACTCGTAGCAATGACAGGCTTCCCGCACTTGTAGTGAAAATAACTATTATGGGGTGTATTATTAATATTGTTTTTGCACTGCGGTACCATACAATACTTGTAAAAAGGTTTTTTAACTTCTTCCATGATTTGTATAACAATTAACTGAAATTAAGTCACGAAATAAGTATGTGGGCGCGCTAACGCTATAGTAAACAAACACGGGACCAATGACAACTAAAACCAATGACGTCATCAAATCGCGCGCAAAATGGTGGCGTTTGAACGGCTCAAATTTATTCGATGTTTTAAATTTCACTTTCAACAATAACTTGACTATTTTCAAGCCTATTTATATTTTTTTCTATGTTATAAAGATGTAATTGATAAGTTTATGAAATAAAAAAAAATCATGCATATTCCCTATTATATAACTAGTAATAATGAATCAAAATATTTACAATTAAATTAAAAATATGATCAAAACAGACATTAATATACTACTTAAAAACGTAATTTTATAACAAATAAATAATATTTAATTCATACTAACTTACCTAATTAATATTTACAACAAAATCAAATAAAAGCACAATTTAGATTTTTCCTAACAAAGTAAATAAATTGATTAAAACTGTCTCAAGTGACGTGTGACTTCCAGTGCTTTTGCCAGCCGCTATTGTTCTCGGCCGGCTTACGTGGACCCCTCACCACACCTCGACAGTTCCTGCGGCCATTTCAATTTTAATTGGTCTTACGAATTTTCGATCAGGGTCACGTGTCCTGACGGTCACGTGTCCTGACGCGAGTTTAACATTTTTTACCCATGTTTACGCTCGAGGAAGAGCGAGTGGCAACACTGCATTATAGTCTGTGCAGTGAGAGCCTTTTGGCGGCCGGCCGCATGTAACATGTCAGTTGAGTCGAGTCGAATACGGAATGACATTGTTAGAGGTTATGTGCGGGCCGGAATAAAATATAATACACAATATTCAAGCAAATAGTGATTTGCGCGGCGCACCTAATATCGGGGTGCGAAAGCCCGCTTTGTGTTGTGCAAGGTGTCAAAATCGCGTGTGTGAGTCGTGGTGGCCTAATAGGCCTTTGTAGTGCTCCGGTCTCCCCCGGTGGATCCACTGCAGAACTTCAGGAGCCGCAACTTCCTTCGAGCTAGCTCAGGAAGTCCACCGGCTACGGAGGAAACGGACGGAGACAACGGGAATCGGGGTAAGCCACAATGCTTTCTATGAGCGGGTAGTAGGGCATCAGCAATCAACCCAAAATTCCTTACTCGGTGAAACGCCGACGTGGTGGAGTCTACTTGGGGCACCACCATCTCTTGGTAGCAGAGCGTGGTTCTTAGATTTGAGTATTTGATTAGTATTGTACAATTAATATTGTAATCTTGTTGGTTGTCCAAACGGGCAATACATATTAATTGGTTTTGATTGCTGATTTTAAACCGACTACCAGCTCATTTGTGGACCGATCTCCTTAACTAATTGTCATTGTATATGAAAAATTGGGGTTAAATGTCTTTTGTTGTTCTAGTTAAGTTCTAGCATTTACCTATATTTGATTTTGGTTTGTTTTTTCATATCTTTGTTTTGCCCTTGAATATTTTGTTTGTTAAGTTGTAAACTTATACTTGAATTTGATTTGTTTAAAAAAATTTTTGCTGCTAAATGACTTTGCTGTTGTTGTAATACACTATATTGCTGTGTTGAGTTTTAGCATTTCCATTTGATTTTGTTTTGTTTGCCTCTGAATATTATGTTTGTTAAGTTATTGACTTAATACTTGATTTTAATTTGTTTGAAAAATCCTGTTGTTAAATGCCTTTGTTGTTCTAGTTAAGTTCTAGCATTTACACTTGATTTTGGTTTGTTTATATATTTTGTTCTGCCTTTGAAGTTCCTCCCGATCTGTTTTATTGTCTGCGGTTGTCGGTCTGTTTGTCCGTGTATTATTATAGTGTTTATTAATTTTGGTGCAAAATGGTCCCGCCAGTCAGCCCGCTTAGTGGTGCCCGCGCGGGTGCACAAAAGATTTTGAGATGGTTTGCTAGTGCCGTCGCTTTGGTAGACCGACCAGACCGAGAACAGGCCTTGTTAATTCGGCATGAGGGAGTACCGGCTCGCTTGAAGGAATTGGAGCAGCTTTTCGTTGCTCATCAACAATATCTGCTCGACCACCCAGCCGAGGGTGCCGCTGAGTTGCGGGCAGTCGACCAATTTAATGCCGATTATGATCAGTGTTTTGAACAGGCGGATGTGATTATAAACAAGGCTCAGGCAATCCTATCCGTCCGGAGGGGTGAGTCGTGCACGCCCGGGGAGGTCAAGCCTACCCCGGCCGGCTTGCTGGGCAGACTGCCCACTTTGGACATCCCAACCTTTGATGGGAACCTGGCTTCTTGGATGGGGTTCATTAACCTCTTTGATAGCCTGGTTCACTCGAGGGACGACCTGTTCCCTAGCCAGAAATTGGCCTATTTGCTCTCTGCCTTACGTGGAGAGGCTGGTGTACTTGTCCAGCATCTACCTGTCAATGATGACAGTTATGATATTGCAAGGGCGTTGTTGACCGCCCGGTATCAGAATGTTCGCTTGCTAGCGGACACACATGTGGCTGCCATTTTAGGGCTGCCACGAGTATCGCGGGTCTCCTCATTGAGGAAGGAGATTTTGAACCCGCTGCTGAGCGCTATTAACGCGCTCAAACGACTTGATCTACCGGTGGACCAGTGGTCCTTTATTTTGCTCCACCTCATCCTCGATAAGCTTCCCATGGAGATGAAGGGACGCTTCGAACAAAGGTACGGGGGCAATAGTGCCTCGTACCTCCCCCCCTTCTCGGATCTCCTCAGATTTTTGGAGGATGAGTGTCGGATGACCGACCACTTGGATCTGGCTCCTATACCGGGACCGAGTACAGGTCGCTATGAGGCGACCCGGGCAGCGCCACGGAGAGAGCGCCGCCCGTACAAGCAATATACTGCCGTGCGGCACAACTCTCCACAAGGGGAGAGGCCGCTGCCTTGTAAGTGTTGCAAGCGCGATGGCCATCGTTTGCCGGCCTGTCCCAAATTTGTTGGCCTACGCACCGAGGGGCGTAGAAATATGGCCAAGCAGCGGAATTGGTGCTACCGCTGCCTGGGGGCCCATATGGCATCGGCTTGCCCCCACCCACGAGATTGCCACTGTTGTGGGGGGGCCCATCACCCCCTTTTGTGCTTCAACAATAGAGACACTCGTAGGGTGGTGAGAGAGAGGGACTCGCACACGGGCGGGGGCCCTCGTAGGTTACCCACATCTCCGAGGAGATCGGAGGGGCGTGCCACCCCTCCGCGGAGATTGGACAGGCGCCCCCCCTCCAGTGAGAGGATTGGGCGCCCCACCCCCCCTACGGGCGGGGGGGATCGACGCGCCGCTTATGAGGCGCCACCGCGGGATTGGGCCGCGGTTGTTACGGAGCCACGCCGGGAGCCGATACGCTTCTCTCCCCCTCTGATGGAGAGACCTCGTTTATCGCGGGCTCCCCCAACTTTCGCCCATCATGGGCACCGCCCGGCCCCCCGATGCCGCTTTGGTCGGGGTGTGTACGTGCCGGATTGGGACCCGCTCGAGCGCCTTGAGCGCCCTATTCCTCCGCCGCGCACGCATTTTTCTTCGGACCCCCCTTCCCCCCCGTTGCGGGGAATGCGGGAGGATTTTCACTAAACCAACTGTCGGCTGCAACCCCCCCACAGGAGCAGGTGCTGTTACCAACAGCCTCCGTACAGGTGTGGGGCCCGAGGGGCACCTTGGTTTTAGTTCGAGCCCTTTTGGATACGGGAGCTCAGGGTTGCATTGCCTCCAGCTGGCTGGTCCGGCAGTTGAGTTTGAACACATCTCCATACCTTGAATCGGTACGAGGAATCGGAGACCTGCGGATCCCGGATCCGATCGGTCAGGTTTTGTTCTCCTTCTCCCCCCACTTCTCTTCAGCGCCCAAAATTGCCGCTACCGCGATTGTTTATGAGAAGGTTGTTGGTCAGCTTCCGCAACAGCACGTTTCGCGCGCTGTCGTTGATGCGACATCAGGATTGACCTTGGCTGACCCTTCCTTCCACCGAACCGGTCCGATTCACTTATTGCTCGGTGCCGATGTTCTAGGCCGCGTGTATTGTGGGAAGAGGAGAGAGTTACAGAAGGGTGGGCTGGTAGCCTTATCTACATCGCTTGGGTTTGAAGTGATGGGACCAGTTAGGCATAACCCACCATCTCCATTAGTGGACAGTTACATAACTGTTAGCTCCACCTTATCGGATGTCCTTCAACGGTTTTGGGAGGTGGAAGAGCCACCTACCGTGAAGCGAGTGAACCCCTTAGACGAGGAGTGTGAGTTGTTCTACCAGAACAATACAGGTCGCCATCGCTCGGGACGGCTGATCACTCGTTTGCCCTTTTTGTCAGTTCGCCCCTCACTTGGCAGCTCCCGGCCATTGGCCGAGAAGCGGCTGCTGTCCATGGAGCGTCGTATGAGTAGGAACTCCGACCTCAAACAGAAGTATGTCGACTTCATGCGCGAATATGAGCAACTGGGGCACATGTCGGTCTCGCGACTGGACTGGCGAAACGAGGAACATAATTTTCTTCCTCACCACGCGGTTTTGAAACCTTCCACCGGGAAGATACGCGTTGTTTTTGATGGGTCAGCTCCTACGTCTACCGGAGTTTCGCTGAATCAATGTCTGCATGCTGGACCGAAGTTGCACCACGAGGTGGGTGATGTATTGACCAACTTCCGTCGCCATGCCGTCGTCTTTGTGACCGATATCCGGATGATGTTTCGGCAGACTGTGATTCACCCGGACGATAGACGATATCAGCTCATATTACGGAGGGAGGATTCCAGAGATCCCATGCTAGTCTACGAGCTGAACACCAATACATACGGTTTGCGTTCGAGCCCCTTTGTGGCAATTCGCTCACTTGTGGAACTCGCTGAACGTGAGCGGTTACGATACCCTCGCGCATCCTTGGTTCTCAAGGAGGATGCATTTGTTGATGATATTTGTACGGGCTCCTCTAGTGTCGAGGAAGCCTTGATTTTGCGAGATGAACTAATTGCTCTTCTCGGGGCTGGTGGTTATGAACTGAGGAAGAGGATGTCCAACTCACCTCAGCTTTTGTGTGACTTGCCAGACGACCACCAGCAGGAGCCTCATATTTTTGAGAATGCCAACACTCCAGATTTACTGTCTGTTTTGGGAGTGCAATACAGACCTGTCTAGGACACGTTCACCTATCGATTGGAGCTGCCAAGCCCCAGGGTCTGGACGAAACGGTTGGTTTTGTCTACAGTAGCTCGTACCTTTGACCCAAATGGCTGGATTAGCCCCGTAGTGTTTTGGATGAAGTGCTTCCTACAGGAACTTTGGTCAGCCGAAGTGTCGTGGGATGAGCCCCTCTCGGGTCGTTTGCTGCGAGATTGGGAGTCCTTCATGTCGTCTCTCCCCGACATTAACCGTGTTAGTATCCCTAGACATATACTGCCTAAGGGACGGTTTACGGCCAGCCTTCATGGCTTTTGTGACGCGTCTGAGAGTGGATACGCAGCCGTCGTATATATCCGGACGGTCGATGATAGAGGAGCTGTTAAGCTTCACTTGCTAATTGCTAAGAGTAAGGTTGCTCCACTTCGGACTCGATTAACGATTCCGAAGTTAGAATTGTCTGGAGCTACTCTTCTGGTTCGTTTGATGAACCACGTTGTTGACACCCTTTGAGTCGCTATTTGCTTGGTCCGACAGTCAGGTTGTCCTGTGTTGGATTAAGAACTCCGTCCACTCCCTGGAAGTATTTGTGGCCAATCGGGTATCCCAAATACAGGCCTCGAAGGCCACGTTGATTTGGCGCCACGTGCCAGGTGAAATAAACCCTGCTGACTGTGCATCACGTGGCAGCGAAGCCCCTCAGCTTATTGACCACACTCTGTGGTGGGGTCCCGAATGGTTGTTACAGACGTCTTGGCCTTCCACACCAGCTGTGGTGAAGGCACCAAATCCGAGCTTGCGTGTTCACGCTGTCGAGACTATGGCGGCTCCAGAGCGGGAATTTTTATTAGACCGCTACAGTTCTCTGGACAAGTTGCTCGGCGTGACCGCTTGGATAAGAAGATTTATTCGAAATTGTCGCCGGCCTCAGGACAAAGATTTGTGTCCGGTCCTCTCTCCGCAGGAGCGCCAAGATGCTCTTTTGCATTGGGTGCGTATGACCCAGTCTAGAGCGTTTGAACCGGAACTTAAGATTTTCCGTACCGGGACGTCCAAATTGAAGGGACCCTTGGTGCGTTTGACTCCCTTTCTGGATGATAAGGGATTGTTGCGTGTAGGAGGCCGATTGAGGCACGCTAACTTGCCTTATAGATCACGTCATCCCCTGTTGCTCCCCAAGGACGGACCATTGGTGCGATTGTTGATCATTGATCGCCATGTGAAGAATGCTCATGCCGGATGTAATGCATTGACCGCGCTCCTCCAACGGGAGTTTTGGATTTTGTCAGCGCGAAGAATCATCCGATCTGTTATCTTTCGATGTCTGCCCTGGTATCGTTTACGCCCCGAGACGATGCAGCCCCAAATGGGTGATTTGCCTGCTGATCGTGTGAATGAATCGATGACCTTCTTAGGAGTTGGAACTGATTTTGCGGGACCATTCACTATAAAAACGTCGCGACTCCGTAATGCTAAGACTGAAAAGGCTTACTTGTGTGTGTTTGTTTGTTTGGCCACTAAAGCCGTTCATTCGGAGGTGGTGAGTGCACTCACCATGGACGCTTTCTTAGCAGCGTTAGGCAGATTTGTCTCCCGCCGGGGACTGCCTTCTCTAATTCGGTCCGATTGTGGGACGAACTTCAAGGGCACTGATAGACATATAAGAGAAGTTTGTGAATTTTTAGATAAAAATAATATTGAGATCGGATCCACACTCTCCCGTAGGGGGGTAACATGGCGATACTCCCCGCCGTCTTGCCCTCACTGGGGAGGGATTTTTGAATCTGTTGTAAAGGCCGCCAAGACTCACCTTCGCCGCGTTATTGGAGAGACTATTCTCACGTTCGAGGAACTCGCGACGGTGTTTCATAAGATTGAGGCGGTTCTCAACTCGCGTCCGTTATGTCCGTTGTCTACCGACGCGAACGATTTGCAGGCCCTCACGCCGGGCCATTTCTTGATAGGCAGACCACTTAACGCCCTGCCCGAGTATCCTTATAGAGATGTCAATCCAGGACGCCTTTCGCGGTTTGAGTTGCTCCAGCAGCTTACCCAGAGCTTCTGGCGCCGCTGGCACCTTGAATATTTACACATTTTGCAACAGCGCGTTAAGTGGTCAGATAAGGCAAACCCACCGAGGGTTGGAGACCTCGTGTTAGTGAAGGACCCAAACCTGCCACCCTTACGTTGGCGTCGCGGACGCATTGTCCAACTTACTCTAGGGTCTGATGGTGTGCCCAGGTTTGCCGAGGTCCTAGTTGGGGATTCTGTTTTGAAGCGCGCGGTCGCTACTCTTTCTCGCCTCCCCTTAGACTGATTTGGCGGACAGTCCGGGACTGTCCGGAGCGGGGGGATGTTTACGCTCGAGGAAGAGCGAGTGGCAACACTGCATTATAGTCTGTGCAGTGAGAGCCTTTTGGCGGCCGGCCGCATGTAACATGTCAGTTGAGTCGAGTCGAATACGGAATGACATTGTTAGAGGTTATGTGCGGGCCGGAATAAAATATAATACACAATATTCAAGCAAATAGTGATTTGCGCGGCGCACCTAATATCGGGGTGCGAAAGCCCGCTTTGTGTTGTGCAAGGTGTCAAAATCGCGTGTGTGAGTCGTGGTGGCCTAATAGGCCTTTGTAGTGCTCCGGTCTCCCCCGGTGGATCCACTGCAGAACTTCAGGAGCCGCGACTTCCTTCGAGCTAGCTCAGGAAGTCCACCGGCTACGGAGGAGACGGACGGAGACAACGGGAATCGGGGTAAGCCACAATGCTTTCTATGAGCGGGTAGTAGGGCATCAGCAATCAACCCAAAATTCCTTACTCGGTGAAACGCCGACGTGGTGGAGTCTACTTGGGGCACCACCAACCCATTACAAAAAAGTGTACAACGCCGCTAAAGAAGTTCTCACTTCAAAAATGTTTGTGAAATATAATATTGTAATGTTCTAAAGACCGCAGATCCTATTGATATAATTTTCTTCTCTTTTTCAAGGAAAAGGGTCTTGACTTGACAGACAGACGGACCGACGGCCAACGACTTGATCCTATAAGGGTCACGTTTTTTCCTTTTGTATAGCTATTAGCTTGTAATAAAAGCTTGTAAAATGCACTTTTTCGTGCTATAAGGCACAATATTAATTCTAGAGTCACAATTTGAATAAAACAATTTGAAATTCTAAAGCTTTGCCTTTATTAACCCACTTGACCGTACCACCGCATGGTCTATAAAGTTACTGCGTATACATAACTCCGCACGTGGCATGTACAGTGAAATTTTGAACGTAAATATCCGTCAATTCTGTAAGGTCGGCATGCGCCTTTGTTGAGGGTTGAGAATGAACTTGTATGTGGTCTAAGAGACAAGCTGACGACTATGAATACGATTTTATGAAGCAATTTCAAAATCGTTCTCAATTATAATTGAAATTATTAACCGCCTCCGTGGTCTAGTGGTTGAAACCATTATAAGTCCGGAGAACCGGGGTTCAATTCCCGATGGAGCAGAAGATTTTCTGCTTGATTTGGTTGGTGGTAGGGCTTCTGAGCCCACCTGGTTAGGTACTACCGTCTTACTTAAGCTCGTCGCCATAATTACAATGTTAATAGCATTGTTGTGTTCCCACAATTTGATGTAGGACAGCCAGTTTTTCAGTTATTGAGGAGTCCAGGTGAAGGTCACTTCCATCTTCGTTACCATCTTCAGATGAAGGCCAAGAGATTCTCTGTTGCATATAAAAAAATGTCTTCATTTTTAAAGAAATACGCGATGATGTTTGGCCATATCTTGGGCCTTATTTTGCTAGCGTCAATGTATTTATGGCAGGTAAATAACGCTTCAATAATATTGCTTTTTGAGACAGTTATTGTTTGTTATCCAATTTGCCACTATTGACTTATCAAGAAATTGTAGTAGTAATAAATTACATAACGAAAAGCGTATAAAAGTAACAAAAACAGTTTTATATAAAGACACGATAACAACGTTGTGAGCAGAATGAGGCCGCAGCCTCCGTAGCATTAACACCGAAACGATAAATCGATATGAACTGTCAAAATATGTTGAATATAATATGGGTACCTTGAAATTTTATCGATATTAATTATATTAACAATACCCAAAATAACGATTATTGAAAAAAAAAAAAAAAAAAACAGTATTCAAAATATGCGCAAAACTTCAATTCAACTTTTTAAACAGTTCATATCTAGTGAAGCACGATTTGGTATTTTTATACAAAGCCCTAAACGGAATTATTGACAGTGGTGACATTCTTAGCCAGGTCTCCTTAGCAGTGCTGTGTCGATATCCGAGATATCCTATAACTAAGAACCTATATACGCCATACATATAGCAGAACCAACATAGGCTTAAGTTCCCCAATTATACGCATGTGTAGAAATTATAACGAGCTGCAATCTAATTGTGATGTTGACATATTTTTTGACAAATTAAAAACATATAAAGATAAAAAAATGAATTTATAATAGGTTGCTTGAGCAGAATCCTTCAGGTTTAATTGATCATTTGATACTGTTTCATTTTGTAAATCTTTATGAACTCTTAATTAGCTAAGATAACAACCTAATGGTGAATGCCGTGTATATTTATAATTATCATGTGTATGAGTTAAAATGCTCTAAAATATATATTTGTGTTAATATATATGCATATGATGTTAATGTACCTAAATAAATGTATCGTTTTATCATATCGTCTTTCGGTGTTCATGGTAGGGGGGGCTGTTAATAAACGTTAAATCGCTACCGCTTGTGACCAGCGCCACTGCCACTGGCGAACCGTCTCCCCTCCCGCGGCATTTCCCCACAATGCCCGTCTCGCTTGAGGAAATATTTTATCTTTCTTCATAAAGGAAGCTAACAATGGTGGAGTGATGTATTTAGGAAATAAATGTCAAGCCATCACTCAGTGTTCGCTCGCAATACACTGAACACTTCGTTATTAGCGGAATTTTTTTAAAGAAAAATGACTTCTGCCTCATGACAAAACTACAAAGTACCGAAGTGCTGTTAATTATAAGAGTAAACGTATTTTTTACTTTTTTTTTATTGCTGCAAGTGGCAGACAAGCAGACGGCCCACCTGATGATAAGCGGTAACTGCTGCTCGTGGAGACATTGCTAGGTCGCTGCCTACTTTGAGTAAGAAGCTTACTTCAAATCTCTCTTCAATAAGGACATACATATTATGTCCTGCCGCTCGGTAAACACAGCAGTGAGAAGTTCGTTTCAGAGGCGAAATAAAAATATTTATTTAAAATTTATCTATATACAAAATGTTTATCTCGTCATGTAATGGTATGGTATGGTCGTCATTTAGAGTATTGAAAACCGCGACAATATAGTTTTTTCAGATAAAAAAAAACTGAGAAGTGCGAAAGTATTATAAATAGTCCAAGAATCGAGACTTACAGTTTTTTCGAGCTTTTCCCGAAATTCAATTACCAAAACCCATATAATTACTTACATGATTGTGTTTTATAAGTGAAATTGTGTTATACCACGAAGCCTGTTTGCTTCATGGGTTATACTAACAGCTTAACCTCGATGATTGATTACGTACTTTAAATAAAGACTATATCTTTTAATTACAAATGTACAATTTTTAGCCTTTTCCCTGTACTTGTAGTACCTATATGATGATGACGACATCACTTGCCAAATTTCATAGTCCTATTTAGGTGAAAGGAAAGTACACTATAAATTTTGTTTCCCTTGAGAGTATCGAAATATACGTTTTTTACGGCATAAACAGCCGTTTTTTTACCTTAACTTAGACGTTTGATTTTTTCACCGCTTCAAGGAGTATAGTTTTCAACTCGATACCTCCACGCCTCCCCGAGATAAAGTGCCCTGATAGACAGACAGACAGATGGACAAAAAGTGGTAAAGGTTCTATTTTGCCTTTTGAGGTATGGAACCCTAAAGACACAAAAACAATGAAACAACAAATCTATACGAAGTAAAGCTAAAATGTTACAATACTACTACAATACTTTGAAAGATAAATGATATAATAAATATAAATACTCTTAACTATGTATATCATTATGTATAACACACACTCACATACACCCATTACAAAGGTACACATTCTTCAATCATACGACTTCGTTAATTTGTAGTGAATTAAGAATGATACACAATAACTGCTTCCTTTTAATATTGCAGACAAGCATTCCTTTGAAGCAGCGACAACTTTGCTGTACAACAAACGTAAACAGACTTCAGGTGTACCTACTGCAACATAAATCCACAATATTCGAGAGTTCGAATCTAATGTACCGCATCGAATGTACACCAACAGTTCGTTCCTTCGAAATCGCTCAAAAGGATTCCTAGACACAGACGTTATTGTATTTATCGATAAATGGCTAGCTGTTGCCTTTGTTAAGCTACAAGACACTCTATATTAAGAAACATAAACGAATTTATAATTTTGATAAACTCGTGAGAAAATTGAAGTTTTAGGTTCTTTTTTAAGACTCTTCGTAACATTTCGCTCTTAAATATACGAGCTTTTGGAACAAAAATATTTTTAGAGCCATCCTCATCTTCAAGTGCTCTTTTACAAAAAGCCTTCGAGTATCTAAGTAAGGAATGCCTCCGCAAATTAAAAAGTAGCCATAACACTGAGAAATTTCAGAGTGACTTTGGAAATTACGGTGGCAAAAAATATATAATCCGATTTAAAACCACCTTAATGGATGTTGATTTTGAATAATCAATCGAGCAAACTCTCCTTGCTGCTGAGTTATTTACATCCAAAAACGGGCGTCCTTGGGGCATTAAAAAGTAACCAAGCACTCGCGAGGCTGAATAATGAACATATTTTACGATCGTCAGGACAGGATCTGTACTATAATAATTTATTTGGTGCAAAACTGGGACAAGCAAACGGTTTCAGATTTATAACTGATTGGAGGAATGAAACATCGTTCGCAGGCCTATTCGCTAACTACGGTTGGTAACTAGAACTGTCATTTTTGAAAGAAACTTTTTAAACAGACATCGGTGCCAAATTTTAAGACTTTCTAGTAGATCATCGTTTGGCACAGACTTCAATATAGAAGCGTGATGTTGTCTGTACCTATTCTTACATTATTTGTAACGTTTCCGTGTTTTTGAAGTCGGTTTTTATTTTTTGTAAAATATTTTTTATCTACATTCCTAACTCCTGCTATCGTACTGAAGTCTCATTCGGATCATAAACATGGACACTACAATAACCAAATAGAGCTTAAATCACAATGGTGGAACCACACTGCATTATGCTATTTTTGTTATTTGTTATGGCCGTATTCGTTAAATTTCTGATGCCGAGAATATGCCGAACACTCGTGTATTAATTTTATTTTACAATTCAGGCAAAATAACAGCTAGTTTAACATATGATTTGTTTTTAAGAGGTTACATACAGCCAGATAAAAGTATTCACCTGGTGGTGCCCAAAGTAGACTCCACCACGTCGGCGTTTCGCCGAATGATGCTTTGATTGCTGAATCCAAAAACCGATACAGATAATGTTTACCTTGGATCCGATTGGTCTCCGTTCAGTCTGCGTATGTAGCCTGTGGACTTCCTGAGCTAGCTCGAAGGAAGTCGCGGCTCCTGAAGTTCTGCGGTGGATCCACCGGTGGAGACCGGAGCACTACAAATGCCTATTAGGCCACCACGGCTCACACACGCGACGATAAACTTTTGCACAACACAAAGCGGGCTTTCGCACCAACAATCACTTGGTGCGCCGCGCAATACTATTTGTTATATCTTAAATTATATTATGTTTTATTGATGCCCGGACATAACCTCTAACAATGTCATTCCGTATTCGACTCGACTCAACTGACATGTTACATGCGGCCGGCCGCCAAAAGGCTCTCACTGCACAGACTATAATGCAGTGTTGCCACTCGCTCTTCCTCGAGCGTAAACAACCTTATTTGTTTAATCGCGACAGTAGTGAAAGACGTGTCAGTAGCAATACCTATAGTTACAAAGCCACAAGTGCATTTTTTGGGTTCCAGGTGCAAGGTTGCATTTGATACGATTTCAGAATTGCCATAATTTTCATTTATCCGCTCTTTCGCGTACACCGGATACACCGGACTTATTCGTATCCTTTGATGTGCGAAAAAATACTGACAAGTCGACGGATACCCCTGTGGCCAGGTGGTTCGACCGCATACGTGCATTCGTTAGTACAATGCGATTCAAATAAGAATAGGAAAGCCAATGACCTCTTTGCCAATGTATTTGGCAACGGATATAATGAGACTCAGGTGTTGTTATAGTCTGATTTATTTAAGTAAAACTAGCGCTTATATACTAATATGGCGCGTGCAGATTGCTGCCTTAACTTATCATCTTAATTTATCTAAAGGTGTGCTTTATCTACATACGTGCACTTATGTAGCCGCTACATATACACCCCCCTTTACAAAAAATTACAACAATTCTTAAAAATAAACCAAGCTATGCATGTTTTACACCAGTTATTAATATCTTTGTTCATACAAGACCATAAATATCTTTGAGTTATCATTTTTCTGGTAGTTTTCTTCCCAGGGTGACTCAGTCCATGAATGACGTCAAAAACTTGTCTTCGAAATTTCTCTGGCAAATAAGGACGATTCTTCCCAGTTGACGTGTCGCAGCTGATGCTTTTTGTAGAACCCGGAAGCATTATGTTTTTAAATTTTAAACTTTTATTGTCACGGAGTCGTATCAATTCTTGGTCATTAGATTGGCATCTTGCTAAATCATCATAGTTAATCGGTGATGGCATATCAATTTGGTCAATACGTGATAGTGTATCTGCAGCAATATTATCACGTCCACTTATATGTTGAATATTAGTGCAATATTGTGAAATAAAATCCAATTGACGTATTCGCCGTGGCGTATCGTTTGATGATGGTTTTTGGGAAAATGCGTAAGTCAAAGGTCGATGATCTGTGAAAATTGTGAATTCTCTTCCTTCAATTAACCTTTGAAAATGCTTGACTGCCATATATACTCCAAGCAATTCTCTATCGAATGTTGAGTATTTTTGTTGAGTTTCACTTAATTTTTTTGAGAAAAACCCTAATGGTTCCCAGTTAGGTCCGGATTTTTGTTGTAGAACCGCGCCAACACAGGTAGAACTGGCATCTGTCATAAGTGCTAGCGGGGCGGTGCGTGAGGGATGCACTGTTAATACTGCATTTATTATGCTTTCCTTGCATTTATCGAAAGCTTTTTCAGCCTCTGTTGACCAAGTAATAGGAGAGTTATCGTTCTTTTTCGAGTCGCGCAGATAATCGTTTAAAATAATTTGATAGTTGGCGGCGTGCGGCAGGTTATTTCTATAAAAATTAATCATGCCTAAGAATCTCCTTAATTCTTTAATTGTCTTTGGTTTAGGAAATTCTATAATTGCTTTGTAATTTTCCTCAGTCGGGCGTATTCCTTGGCTCGTTATATGATAACCTAAGAAATCTATTTCGCTTTTGAGAAAGTCGCATTTTTCGAGGTTAATAGTTATTCCATTCTCCTGTAATCGTTTGAAAACTGTATCCAAGTGCTGATAATACAAAATCTCGTTTTCCGAAGCAATCAGGCAATCGTCGACAAACACGAAAACGAAGTCTAAGTCTCTGAATAGAGAGTCCATGAATCGTTGGAACGTTTGCGCTGCATTGCGTAGACCAAAGGGCATTCTTAAATATTCAAAAAGTCCAAAAGGAGTAATAATAGCAGTTTTTTCCACATCCTTGATTGGAATACAATGATAGGCCTTCCGGATATCAATTTTGCTGAGTATATATTTTTTCTCTAATATATAAGTAAAATCGGTTAATCGTGGAAGTGGATATTTATCGGGTATAGTCGCGTTGTTGAGCATCCGATAGTCTCCACATGGTCTCCATTCACCATTCTTTTTCTTAACCATGTGTAAAGGGCTAGCCCACGGGCTATCTGATGAGCGACAAATGCCCAGTTCCATCATATTTTGAAATTCTCTTTTAGCAATGTGATATTTATCCGGAGGCAATGGTCTTGCACGTGCTGATACAGGCGGTCCTTTAGTAATAATATGATGCTCAATCTTGTGTTTTGGAGGAGTGCGCATGGAGGAAAGTTTCGTAATATCCTCATATTTTTTTAATAGTTGAGTAATGCGTGGTTTCATACTGACGTCAATAGTACGAATTGTTTGCTGCGTCGATTTGATCAGGGTTGCCGGCGTTGTCAGCTCAGTTACCCTGTCAATAAGTTTCCGACCCGCTATGTCGACTAATAGCTTATAATGCTCTAAAAAATCTGCTCCAATAATTGGTTGCGTCACATCGGCAATAATGAAATTCCATGAAAACGTCTCCGTAGTCCCAAGTTTAAGGTAAGTGTTTTTTCACCATAAGTCTTGATTTTTGTGCCATTAGCGGCATAGAGCGTGTATTGTTCATTTTGTATAAAAGAATGTCTCTGTGGTTTGCCAATGACTGAGACGTTTGCGCCCGTGTCAATCAAAAATCTCATACCACATTTTCGGTCGGTAAGAGTGAGGCGGTTGGACGGGTGAATAGCACAGAGACCCGCAGTAGTCTGTGCTTTAATTAGTTTCCCTGGTCCCTTGATTTAAATTTTTGTTTAAAATCACATGGTTTGATACATTTTCTTGCATAGTTTCCGAATTTATCGTGATAGAAACAATAGTATTTTCTTTCCCGACTGCTTGCTCTTGAATTTGACCTCGATGGGAAATGCTGACGATTATAATAACTCTGAGTGCTGCGTTGATAGTCTTTGCGATCGCGCTTGAATTGCACTTAGTTCCAATTGTATTTTTGCTAACTGTGCTAATACGCATGTCATTGCGCCTTCGTCGGTTTTGTTTATATTTTCGTTTACAACTGATGCCTCGGTAAGTTTTGAACTTGTTATAATTTTGTCGGCGATCTGGCTCATCTTGTCGATATCTATGTCTTCTGTGACAGCTAGGACTGTGGTAACTGATGGTGGTAAAAGTCTCAACCATAGAAGTTTGATAGTTTCGTCACCAATTTTTCCTTTTCCGAGAACTTGCATCTTGCGTAGAAGTTGAGATGGCTTTTGATCGCCGAGGTCCATTTCAGATAATAATTTTTGAAATTGACGCTGTTCTGATTCCTCATAGCAATTTATCAAGCGTTCCCTGATGGCCTTATACTTTTCTGTGGATGGTGGGGAGCTAATAAGGTCACTAACCTGTAGTATTTCTTCCTTAGATAGCTTCGCTATAACCGCAAAATACTTATAATCGTCGCCTTGTTTTTGTGGTGCTAATATGGCTTCCAGTTGTGTAAACCATAATCTAGGTTGATCCCTCCAAAATTCCGGAATGCGGGATAAAATTGTGGTGCCAGCCGCTACTTCCAGTGTTTCTTGTTGGCCGCAGCTCGATTTGCAAGTTGGTTGGTTCATGTTGTTTATTTTCTTGTTGCGAAGTCAACTGTGGCGCGAGCGTCGTAGCGTAGTCGTCGTGGGTCACCACTTTGCCAATATATTTGGCAACGGATATAATGAGACTCAGGTGTTGTTATAGTCTGATTTATTTAAGTAAAACTAGCGCTTATATACTAATATGGCGCGTGCAGATTGCTGCCTTAACTTATCATCTTAATTTATCTAAAGGTGTGCTTTATCTACATACGTGCACTTATGTAGCCGCTACAACCTCCATCTGTCAAATGTCGTTAACAAGTACTGTTTGCAAAAAAAACTTAATCTCAACAAGAATGGTATATTTTACTTTGTTTAAAAATAAGTCTTATATTTTGTTATTAATTTAATTATCTTAAGTCATAATTAGTTTCTTAAAACCATACTATGAACTTTTCTATTTCCATTGTTCGAACCAGTTCGTCTAAAAGTAAAGAGATTAGCGCAAAGGCCCAGGAGCCATGCCAAAATTATTAAAGAAAAATAAGGATGTCATTCCAAGGATGTTCATGTGATCTACATAATTACTGCTAATATAATAAAGAAAACATCTTTTTCTAGTTATATTTTTATCAGATAAAAAAAACAAACTTCTCTAAACTAATATTATGAATTTAACTTAGCCAACAACTACGGCCACAAATCGGTAGGCAAAGAATGTAAAAATAAAAGTTTGGGCAAGTTTTACCCTTGATACGGCTGTACGTCTTGCGGACAATATTTCCAGCTTTTGAAAAAAATTAATTAATGAAAAACTTTTTTTTGCTTACCCTACCTAACCGGTTTGAATTGACAGCTATAACGTCACAATATGGCGCCTAGTCGGTCCTATTCTTAGTTGAATCGCATTGTAGTCATCATCATCACAGCTCATATACGTCTCCACCGAGGGGCTCGAGTCTATCCTAAGTTAGGGTGTTTAGGCCTTAGGCAACCGCGCTGGTCCAGTGCGGTATTGATCAATTTCACATAGAGTCTGACACACGAAACATGAACCTGACATTTTTTTCAAGTAGCAACACTGATACAATGTCCCCATGTAGTTTAGTTCAACATGGTGATTTTGATACTTTGTAATAAACAATTTCATGACATTTTTTTAAATTTCTGTCGAAATATTACAGATATTAAGTAATTTTAACATTCATGAAATCCAAATACAGCGATTTCTTATAAAAGGTTCATTATTGGAAGTTCATTGAAACTAAACATTACCTAATATTTAATTTTAAAAAGTATCAACTCCTTTTTTTCCTACTATATTCAGTAGAATATAGTAGGAAAAAAAGACAATCCTTTCACAAATTTAACATTCTAAATTACTACATAAATAAAAAAATAGAATATTTCAAGCATCAAAATGTATTTTACCTTCTGTAGACAGTATTACCAGAGCTAGAATTTTTGAATTTGCCGCTTTTTTCCAAGCTCATGTTTCGTGTGCCAGACTCTACTCGTACATGCGTTTGCGCTCATTTGATTTGTATTGACGAGTGCTAAAAGCTTATATTTAAAAAAGTTTTCTTTTTATAATTTACCTTGTTTCATTTTGAGATACAGAACCCTAAAAATAGGCGTGGTATTATTAAAGTCTCCATTATAATGTTAGGTATATTACGAGCTTAAGCTAACATTAGCTAGTCAAACTTTCTTGTTTCAATTCTTCAGGAGTAATTATCATAAAAGCCAAGATTATTTTCGTATTTAGAACTCGTGCGATGTTTTGTTGTTAGCTATTGTTAGCTAATCAATAGAGTAGGCTTTGTTACCGTAAATGTTCACTGGTACGGAGAAATATTTGATATTAGGTACCTATTTTAAGAACGATTCGATGCCAAGTACAATGAGCCCTTCGAACTCGGGATAGGCTATATTGAGTTGTTAGGGAATAGTTCGGATGCCTGTTACTTAATGCTACATTATCTAGGAGAGTATGTGTAATTAGGGGGCCTAGAAGGTCTACTTAAAGTAACATTAACGTTCGTTTCATCGACGTTATACGTTCTGTATCGAACGGCAATATAATATATTGCCGTTATATATTATGAGAATGATTCGTTTTGTGGAAACATTCCCATACATTTTGTTCTCTTCGAAGTCTAGACAATGTTGATATTAAACCAAGGCTATAGTCCATTGACATCGGATTGCTAATCGTGAACGGGGGGACGATCCGCTCCATAGGAGGGGGAGCGAATTCGTACCCTGGCGCAGAGAGTGGCTTTGCGTCAGTGGGGTGTGGCACTCGCCTTCCTAGCTGCCGGCCATTGGACGATCGACGCGATCCGTGCGGTGTTGGAGGAGTGAGTTGGGCGCCGGCAGGGCAGCCTCACGTTCCGCATGGTGCAGGTACTGGCCGGGCATGGCTGCTTCGGTCACTACCTGCACCGGGTCGCGCGTCGGGAGAAAACGCCGCGGTGTCACCACTGCGACGCTCCCGACGACACTGCCGAGCACACTTTGTTGGTGTGCCCGGCCTGGCGAACTTAACGCTGCGCTGGGAGGCGGAGACCTCTCACTGCCGAGCATGGTCGTGGCCATGCTCCGCGGCGAGGCGGAATAGGATGCTGTTACCTCCTTCTGCGAAGAAGTAATCTCGCAGAAGGAGGCTGCGGAGAGGGAGCAAGAGGAAGATCCCCAATCCGCTCCCCTCCGCCGCAGATGGATAGGCAGGCGAAGGTGGGAATTCGCGCAAGCAATGCCCGCCTAATGACCCTGCCGTGGGGGCCTGCGTGCATGATTGGCCCCGTGTACGCTGCCGTAAGGCCCTCCGTCTGGGGATTGCTCTGGTGTTCTCGGACAATCCCCCCTTGGCGATAGCCCGACGAACTTGGTCGGGCTTGCCCGGGCGCGTTGGTAGTGATAGTCGCGGTGTGGACCTTACCATGCGCGCCCACAAGGGCAGGGAGAACACCGGGGGTTTTTAGTGGGTCGGCCTGGAACTCTGCCAGGCCAGCCCCACACACGCCCGCCGTCTAGCCAACGACGGGAACGGTGCGGTTGCGCATATCCCCCCGAAAAAAAAGCATATCGTCCATTAAATTTAACATGAAATTTTATTCATTGGTACAAATGACTTAGGACGTATTTAACAAAATAGCTATTAACCTTTATCACCTCAACTACAAGACGCACACTGCTGGACTTAAGTCAAGACAAGGGTTAAACTAGGAATTGAACTTGCTAAATGTAGAAAATATTTTTATTATAGCGATCGATAGCTACAGTTGATCATAACCGATTGATCAGTGGCGTAATTATACAGGTCCGCCTAATTGAATAGGAACCAAACCTCCTTCATTGAAAACTATAATGGGCTTTAAACAATTTCTAAAATTAAAAAAAATAGAAACCCAAAAAAAATATAACAAAATGAAGCTAAGTAACTGTTTACGCTCGAGGAAGAGCGAGTGGCAACACTGCATTATAGTCTGTGCAGTGAGAGCCTTTTTTGGCGGCCGGCCGCATGTAACATGAGTCGGGTCGAAATGTCATGACATTGTTAGAGGTTATGTCCGGGCCGGAATAAAATGTAATATAAGTTAACTAACAAATTGTGTTTTGCGCGGCGCACCTAATATCGGGGTGCGAAAGCCCGCTTGGTGTTGTGCAAAAGTATTATCGTCGCGTGTGTGAGCCGTGGTGGCCTAATAGGCATTTGTAGTGCTCCGGTCTCCACCGGTGGATCCACCGCAGAACTTCAGGAGCCGCGACTTCCTTCGAGCTAGCTCAGGAAGTCCACCGGCTACATACGCAGACTGAACGGAGACAAGGTAAACATTATCTGTATCGGTTTTTGGATTCAGCAATCAAAGCATCATTCGGCGAAACGCCGACGTGGTGGTGTCTACTCCGGGCACCACCAGTAACAAAATAAAAATATAATTTCAAAAATGCTATTAATTATGAGGAGGGAGAAAGAACGCCGATAAGGCTATCTTTATCTGTTTTCATTATAGCAAGATTGCCGGATGCATTGCTTATCTTTTGAGTGAAGAATGAGTTAGCTTTATCATCGGCGACGGTGACCAATTTTGGTTGTAATTATTATCATCTGCATATGAAATTTACTTTATGATTATATCTTTCCTGATCAAACAATCTTCTTTTCATACAAAAAAGGCGGCAAACAAGCAGGCTTTCCGCCTAACGGTAAGTTGCTACAGTCGCCTAAAATACATGTGGTTCCTATAAGACCTTCAAATCTGCACCCCCCTTTTTTAAGTTGGAAAAAAGCGAGGTTATGTCGGACTCTTTGCGGCACCTCAAGGCAAAGTGCCATCAAGAGACCGCGGCCCACCGACTAAAACCTAACGATACCCATCATAATTATTTAGCGCGCGAGCGCTTTTGAAGCGTCGTCTGTGCTCGATTCCTGTTGATTTTCGTTTTTCTTGCGATGAGAATCGATAGAACATAACGACGAAGATCAATATTGTTTTGATTTTGAAAATCGAAACGAAAATAAGTAGAAATCGAACACTGACGACCGCTCGATGCCGGAAGAATGATTCAAAAATAGAGCCCCTGGTGCGGACACGTCCATCACCGCCGCACCCTCTCCATGAGATAAAGAAGTCACGCCGGGGAGGGACGCGTCGCCACCAGACAAGGCCATGGGAACCCTTTCGGATACTTCCATGACCTCGTCAGCGGCAGCTCGCTTATGGTAAGCCCCACTCATCTCCCCACAATGGGGAAACCGGCGACGCTCCTGGGTATTTGGAGAATCGACGACTGACAGTGACCTGTGCAATACAGGACTCGATCTATAACCCCTACAAGGACGCCAATGTACATTGAAAACTTGTGACATATTTTTATTAAGTCACAGTACCGGAGTACCCTGTAATTTCACTGTCTATTTTACCCTTCCAACCGGAACACTACAAATACTACAATGTAAGCACTGCTGCAGGAACCCATGCAGACGACACAGCGGTGCGAGCATGGAACTTTTCATAAACAAAATTTGACAGCTAACATCGACATACTCGAAAAAATCGATAAATTTGACAGATATTCTTAAGGAGTCAAAAGGACATTTGCTGTTGTCGATCGATCGACAAATCCATGCTCGCACAGGGGGTACGATTGTTGCATAAGCATCCGCGAATTACCAGCATTATTTTTAACATCAGCATCAGCAACAATCGATATATTTTAATGCTGACATTCAAAATGTAACGTTTAGTTGCAAATGGACCTTGCATAAGTCAGGTGGAATTTTAATAGACAGGTGTACCAAAAAGAAGTCACTTACGTTACGTTCCGTGTTTCCTCATTCTATCGTTTGGTCGACGTAAATTTATTGGATGTTATTGAATTATTATGTGACGTGCGTAGTGTAAGAATAACATCATTATTTCCTAAACCTTAAAGCCTCCTGCAATTATTACGGGTAACTTGTCTCTTATTCAAAACAATAGCAACGTTTGCTAATAATATGATAGTAGGATATGTTTTTATTTTATTTATTCTGAAGTGTCAGTGGTGCTGTGGACTCGGCACTTGCCTTCCTATTGGGAGGTCCAGGGTTCGAGAACGCCATGTGCCATTGTTTTTCATTTTTCGAATTTCATAAATGTAAATTTGTCTGACGCTCCTACGGTAAAGAAAAACATCGTGAGGCAACCTGCATACATCTGCAAAGAAATTCAACGATGTATGTGAAGTCGACCAATCCGCACCGGATCAGCGTGGTTGACTAAGGCCGATTAGGTCAACCATTGATGATGAAGTAATTTATCAATATCAGCATCAGAATCAACATCAGATGATATTTATCTGATTAAATCAGCATTAGCATCAGTATTCGCTGATACTGTAGAAAGCTGGTACAGATTCTCCAATCTGCAATACATCCGCCTACAACATACAAATCAAAGGGATTAAACGCCATAAATATTCGAACAAAAACTTTCCGAAATAATGAACTCACCGAGGCTTGTTCTGCTACATGACATCTTAAAATTATGATAATGAGCAAAGTAAGAAACGTGAACGTGCCGAAACTTCGGGCGATAAATTATTAATTCTCCGAAGTTGGAAGTTGCATTCACGCCGCAGTACAAATTGTTTGTTGATTTAACGGCGACACGTTGCTTTGTGAGTACCTCACGTGGCTTTGACAAGTGGAATAGAAGTCAAAAACAAAAACAAAAGCCAGCGGCCCTGCCGCCTAACTTAGCGATGCGCGATGGCGATAGCAAGTCACTCGCTGTTGTTTCGATTTCAAGGAGCTTGCTATGATAGGCGATACGAAATCACAACATGACGTCATAAAACGATAGCGTGAGTTGGGCGGTAGGGCCGCCGATCAGTTGACGGCAAACGCACACAACCGACTTTTAGCACAGAATTAATAATAGTACTAAAGTACAGAAGGATCACTGGTGGTGCCCCCAGTAGACTCCACCACGTCGGCGTTTCACCGAGTAAGGAATTTTGGGTTGATTGCTGATGCCCTACTACCCGCTCATCGAAAGCATTGTGGCTTACCCCGATTCCCGTTGTCTCCGTCCGTCTCCTCCGTAGCCGGTGGACTTCCTGAGCTAGCTCGAAGGAAGTCGCGGCTCCTGAAGTTCTGCAGTGGATCCACCGGTGGAGACCGGAGCACTACAAAGGCCTATTAGGCCACCACGACTCACACACGCGATTTTGATACCTTGCACAACACAAAGCGGGCTTTCGCACCCCGATATTAGGTGCGCCGCGCAAATCACTATTTGCTTGAATATTGTGTATTATATTTTATTCCGGCCCGCACATAACCTCTAAGCATGTCATGACATTTCGACTCGACTCAACTGACATCTTACATGCGGCCGGCCGCCAAAAAAGCTCTCACTGCACAGACTACAATGCAGTGTGCCACTCGCTCTTCCTCGAGCGTGAACATCCCCCCGCTCCGGACAGTCCCGGACTGTCCGCCAAATCAGTCTAAGGGGAGGCGAGAAAGAGTAGCGACCGCGCGCTTCAAAACAGAATCCCCAACTAGGACCTCGGCAAACCTGGGCACACCATCAGACCCTAGAGTAAGTTGGACAATGCGTCCGCGACGCCAACGTAAGGGTGGCAGGTTTGGGTCCTTCACTAACACGAGGTCTCCAACCCTCGGTGGGTTTGTCTTATCTGACCACTTAACGCGCTGTTGCAAAATGTGTAAGTATTCAAGGTGCCAGCGGCGCCAGAAGCTCTGGGTAAGCTGCTGGAGCAACTCAAACCGCGAAAGGCGTCCTGGATTGACATCTCTATAAGGATACTCGGGCAGGGCGTTAAGTGGTCTGCCTATCAAGAAATGGCCCGGCGTGAGGGCCTGCAAATCGTTCGCGTCGGTAGACAACGGACATAACGGACGCGAGTTGAGAACCGCCTCAATCTTATGAAACACCGTCGCGAGTTCCTCGAACGTGAGAATAGTCTCCCCAATAACGCGGCGAAGGTGAGTCTTGGCGGCCTTTACAACAGATTCAAAAATCCCTCCCCAGTGAGGGCAAGACGGCGGGGAGTATCGCCATGTTACCCCCCTACGGGAGAGTGTGGATCCGATCTCAATATTATTTTTATCTAAAAATTCACAAACTTCTCTTATATGTCTATCAGTGCCCTTGAAGTTCGTCCCACAATCGGACCGAATTAGAGAAGGCAGTCCCCGGCGGGAGACAAATCTGCCTAACGCTGCTAAGAAAGCGTCCATGGTGAGCGCACTCACCACCTCCAAATGAACGGCTTTAGTGGCCAAACAAACAAACACACACAAGTAAGCCTTTTCAGTCTTAGCATTACGGAGTCGCGACGTTTTTATAGTGAATGGTCCCGCAAAATCAGTTCCAACTCCTAAGAAGGTCATCGATTCATTCACACGATCAGCAGGCAAATCACCCATTTGGGGCTGCATCGTCTCGGGGCGTAAACGATAGCAGGGCAGACATCGAAATATAACAGATCGGATTATTCTTCGCGCTGACAAAATCCAAAACTCCCGTTGGAGGAGCGCGGTCAATGCATTACATCCGGCATGAGCATTCTTCACATGGCGATCAATGATCAACAATCGCACCAATGGTCCGTCCTTGGGGAGCAACAGGGGATGACGTGATCTATCAGGCAAGTTAGCGTGCCTCAATCGGCCTCCTACACGCAACAATCCCTTATCATCCAGAAAGGGAGTCAAACGCACCAAGGGTCCCTTCAATTTGGACGTCCCGGTACGGAAAATCTAAAGTTCCGGTTCAAACGCTCTAGACTGGGTCATACGCACCCAATGCAAAAGAGCATCTTGGCGCTCCTGCGGAGAGAGGACCGGACACAAATCTTTGTCCTGAGGCCGTCGACAATTTCGTATAAATCTTTTTATCCAAGCGGTCACGCCGAGCAACTTGTCCAGAGAACTGTAGCGGTCTAATAAAAATGCTCTGGAGCCGCCATAGCGTGAACACGCAAGCCCGGATTTGGTACCTTCACCACAGCTGATGTGGAAGGCCAAGACGGCTGTAACAACCATTCGGGACCCCACCACAGAGTGTGGTCAATAAGCTGAGGGGCTTCGCTGCCACGTGATGCACAGTCAGCAGGGTTTATTTCACCTGGCACGTGGCGCCAAATCAACGGGGCCTTCGAGGCCTGTATTTGGGATACCCGATTGGCCACAAATACCTCCAGGGAGTGGACAGAGTTCTTAATCCAACATAGGACAACCTGACTGTCGGACCAAGCAAATAGCGACTCAAAGTCCACACTACGTCCCAGGGTGTCAACAACGTGGTTCATCAACCGAACCAGAAGAGTAGCTCCAGACAATTCTAACTTCGGAATCGTTAATCGAGTCCGAAGTGGAGCAACCTTACTCTTAGCAATTAGCAAGTGGAGCTTAACAGCTCCTCTATCATCGACCGTCCGGATATATACGACGGCTGCGTATCCACTCTCAGACGCGTCACAAAAGCCATGAAGGCTGGCCGTAAACCGTCCCTTAGGCAGTATATGTCTAGGGATACTAACACGGTTAATGTCGGGGAGAGACGACATGAAGGACTCCCAATCTCGCAGCAAACGGCCCGAGAGGGGCTCATCCCACGACACTTCGGCTGACCAAAGTTCCTGTAGGAAGCACTTCATCCAAAACACTACGGGACTAATCCAGCCATTTGGGTCAAAGGTACGAGCTACTGTAGACAAAACCAACCGTTTCGTCCAGACCTTGGGGCTTGGCAGCTCCAATCGATAGGTGAACGTGTCCTGGACAGGTCTGTATTGCACTCCCAAAACAGACAGTAAATCTGGAGTGTTGGCATTCTCAAAAATATGAGGCTCCTGCTGGTGGTCGTCTGGCAAGCTGAGGTGAGTTGGACATCCACTTCCTCAGTTCATAACCACCAGCCCCGAGAAGAGCAATTAGTTCATCTCGCAAAATCAAGGCTTCCTCGACACTAGAGGAGCCCGTACAAATATCATCAACAAATGCATCCTCCTTGAGAACCAAGGATGCGCGAGGGTATCGTAACCGCTCACGTTCAGCGAGTTCCACAAGTGAGCGAATTGCCACAAAGGGGCTCGAACGCAAACCGTATGTATTGGTGTTCAGCTCGTAGACCAGCATGGGATCCCTGGGATCCTCTCTCCATAATATGAGCTGATATCGTCTATCGTCCGGGTGAATCACAGTCTGCCGAAACATCATCCGGATATCGGTCACAAAGACGACGGCATGGCGACGGAAGTTGGTCAATACATCGCCCACCTCGTGGTGCAACTTCGGTCCAGCATACAGACATTGATTCAGCGAAACTCCGGTAGACGTAGGAGCTGACCCATCAAAAACAACGCGTATCTTCCCAGTGGAAGGTTTCAAAACCGCGTGGTGAGGAAGAAAATTATGTTCCTCGTTTCGCCAGTCCAGTCGCGAGACCGACATGTGCCCCAGTTGCTCATATTCTCGCATGAAGTCGACATACTTCTGTTTGAGGTCGGAGTTCCTACTCATACGACGCTCCATGGACAGCAGCCGCTTCTCGGCCAACGGCCGGGAGCTGCCAAGTGAGGGGCGAACTGACAAAAAGGGCAAACGAGTGATCAGCCGTCCCGAGTGAAGGCGACCTGTATTGTTCTGGTAGAACAACTCACACTCCTCGTCCAAGGGGTTCACTCGCTTCACGGTAGGTGGCTTTTCCACCTCCCAAAACCGTTGAAGGACATCCGATAAGGTGGAGCTAACAGTTATGTAACTGTCCACCGATGGAGATGGTGGGTTATGCCTAACTGGTCCCATCACTACAAACCCAAGCGATGTAGATAAGGCTACCAGCCCACCCTTCTGTAACTCTCTCCTCTTCCCACAATACACGCGGCCTAGAACATCGGCACCGAGCAATAAGTGAATCGGACCGGTTTGGTGGAAGGAAGGGTCAGCCAAGGTCAATCCTGATGTCGCATCAACGACAGCGCGCGAAACGTGCTGTTGCGGAAGCTGACCAACAACCTTCTCATAAACAATCGCGGTAGCGCCAATTTTGGGCGCTGAAGAGAAGTGGGGGGAGAAGGAGAACAAAACCTGACCGATCGGATCCGGGATCCGCAGGTCTCTGATTCCTCGTACCGATTCAAGGTATGGAGATGTGTTCAAACTCAACTGCCGGACCAGCCAGCTGGAGGCAATGCAACCCTGAGCTCCCGTATCCAAAAGGGCGCGAACTAAAACAAAGGTGCCCCTCGGGCCCCACACCTGTACGGAGGCTGTTGGTAACAGCACCTGCTCCTGTGGGGGGGTTGCAGCCGACAGTTGGTTTAGTGAAAATCCTCCCGCATTCCCCGCAACGGGGGGGAAGGGGGGTCCGAAGAAAAATGCGTGCGCGGCGGAGGAATAGGGCGCTCAAGGCGCTCGAGCGGGTCCCAATCCGGCACGTACACACCCCGACCAAAGCGGCATCGGGGGGCCGGGCGGTGCCCATGATGGGCGAAAGTTGGGGGAGCCCGCGATAAACGAGGTCTCTCCATCAGAGGGGGAGAGAAGCGTATCGGCTCCCGGCGTGGCTCCGTAACAACCGCGGCCCAATCCCGCGGTGGCGCCTCATAAGCGGCGCGTCGATCCCCCCCGCCCGTAGGGGGGGTGGGGCGCCCAATCCTCTCACTGGAGGGGGGGCGCCTGTCCAATCTCCGCGGAGGGGTGGCACGCCCCTCCGATCTCCTCGGAGATGTGGGTGACCTACGAGGGCCCCCGCCCGTGTGCGAGTCCCTCTCTCTCACCACCCCACGAGTGTCTCTATTGTTGAAGCACAAAAGGGGGTGATGGGCCCCTCCACAACAGTGGCATCCACCACACATCTCGTGGGTGGGGGCAAGCCGATGCCATATGGGCCCCCAGGCAGCGGTAGCACCAATTCCGCTGCTTGGCCATATTTCTACGCCCCTCGGTGCGTAGGCCAACAAATTTGGGACAGGCCGGCAAACGATGGCCATCGCGCTTGCAACACTTACAAGGCAGCGGCCTCTCCCCTTGTGGAGAGTTGTGCCGCACGGCAGTATATTGCTTGTACGGGCGGCGCTCTCTCCGTGGCGCTGCCCGGGTCGCCTCATAGCGGCCTGTACTCGGTCCCGGTATAGGAGCCAGATCCAAGTGGTCGGTCATCCGACACTCATCCTCCAAAAATCTGAGGAGATCCGAAAAGGGGGGTAGGTAGGAGGCACTATTGCCCCCATACCTTTGTTCAAAACGCCCCTTCATCTCCATGGGAAGCTTGTCGAGGATGAGGTGGAGCAAAATAAAGGACCACTGGTCCACCGGTAGATCAAGTCGTTTGAGCGCGTTAATAGCGCTCAGCAGCGGGTTCAAAATCTCCTTCCTCAATGAGGAGACCCGCGATACTCGTGGCAGCCCTAAAATGGCAGCCACATGTGTGTCCGCTAGCAAGCGAACATTCTGATACCGGGCGGTCAACAACGCCCTTGCAATATCATAACTGTCATCATTGACAGGTAGATGCTGGACAAGTACACCAGCCTCTCCACGTAAGGCAGAGAGCAAATAGGCCAATTTCTGGCTAGGGAACAGGTCCTCCCTCGAGTGGACCAAGCTATCAAAGAGGTTAATGAACCCCATCCAAGCAGCCAAGTTCCCATCAAAGGTTGGGATGTCTAAAGTGGGCAGTCTGCCCAGCAAGCCGGCCGGGGTAGGCTTGACCTCCCCGGGCGTGCACGACTCACCCCTTCGGACGGATAGGATTGCCTGAGCCTTGTTTATAATCACATCCGCCTGTTCAAAACACTGATCATAATCGGCATTAAATTGGTCGACTGCCCGCAACTCAGCGGCACCCTCGGCTGGGTGGTCGAGCACATATTGTTGATGAGCAACGAAAAGCTGCTCCAATTCCTTCAAGCGAGCAGGTACTCCCTCATGCCGAATTAACAAAGCCTGTTCTCGGTCTGGTCGGTCTACCAAAGCGACGGCACTAGCAAACCATCTCAAAATCTTTTGTGCACCCGCGCGGGCACCACTAAGCGGGCTGACTGGCGGGACCATTTTGCACCAAAATTAATAAACACTATAATAATACACGGACAAACAGACCGACAACCGCAGACAACAAAACAGATCGGGAGGAACTTCAAAGGCAGAACAAAATATATAAACAAACCAAAATCAAGTATAAATGCTAGAACTTAACTAGAACAACAAGGCATTTAACAACAGAATTTTTCAAACAAATTAAATTCTAGTATTAAGTCAATAACTTAACAAACACAATATTCAGAGGCAAACAAAACAAAATCAAATGGAAATGCTAAAACTTAACACAGCAATATAGTGTATTACAACAACAGCAAAGTCATTTAGCAGCAAAAAAAATTTTTAACAAATCAAATTCAAGTATAAGTTTACAACTTAACAAACAAAATAGTCAAGGGCAAAACAAAGATATGAAAAAACAAACCAAAATCAAATGTAGGTAAATGCTAGAACTTAACTAGAACAACAAAAGACATTTAACCTCAATTTTTCATATACAATGACAATTAGTTAAGGAGTTCGGTCCACAAATGAGCTGGTAGTCGGTTTAAAATCAGCAATCAAAACCAATTAATATGTATTGCCCGTTTGGACAACCAACAAGATTACAATATTAATTGTACAATACTAATCAAATACTCAAATCTAAGAACCACTCAAATCTAAAAACCACGCTCTGCTACCAAGAGATGGTGGTGCCCCAAGTAGACTCCACCACGTCGGCGTTTCACCGAGTAAGGAATTTTGGGTTGATTGCTGATGCCCTACTACCCGCTCATCGAAAGCATTGTGGCTTACCCCGATTCCCGTTGTCTCCGTCCGTCTCCTCCGTAGCCGGTGGACTTCCTGAGCTAGCTCGAAGGAAGTCGCGGCTCCTGAAGTTCTGCAGTGGATCCACCGGTGGAGACCGGAGCACTACAAAGGCCTATTAGGCCACCACGACTCACACACGCGATTTTGATACCTTGCACAACACAAAGCGGGCTTTCGCACCCCGATATTAGGTGCGCCGCGCAAATCACTATTTGCTTGAATATTGTGTATTATATTTTATTCCGGCCCGCACATAACCTCTAAGCATGTCATGACATTTCGACTCGACTCAACTGACATCTTACATGCGGCCGGCCGCCAAAAAAGCTCTCACTGCACAGACTACAATGCAGTGTGCCACTCGCTCTTCCTCGAGCGTGAACAATCACTCTTGAAGAATAGCTAAGTTTGGGTATGAAAATTTACCTACTCTTACGACCTTCATCTGGCTGCACGGGAAATTGTAATTTATTGCATGGCACGAGTGTTCCGATTCCGTTACGCGTCGCTGACTCGATACCGATTTGGCGATAAGAGCGCAGGGTTCCCACTCACCGATATGCAGTTATCGTTACCGAGAAAAAGCGTGCGAGCCGAGCAGCAACCTTTAGCCATAGACCGCCCCGCCGGTACGCCGGGCAAACATACCTAAACTGCGGAGTGAAACCCCTGCTTTTAGTAGGCCCGATAATCAACCCGGTTTTTTCGACCGACTCAACGCGAACGAACACGACCGACTATTTGCAGAGAGGCTGGATGGGCCGACCACGGCTAGATTTATCAAGCTGCATGTTATGCATGGAACTTGATGAATCTCCCTGTGGTAGCTTTTTCTACTTTTACTTGATTTGTTTATGTTTTTCTTTTATTATGGTTACTAACATGGTTACCTATTGAAACGCATAACGTTTTTGGTCATAAACTAAAAATGCATAATGTTAATTGCCATAATCGTCACTTGCCATAAGTCTATATCATAACTTCATAACGCATAATATTATAAGGCCGAAATATGTAGGGCATAACCATGAAAATGCATAATTTGAATAAACATAAGTAACAAAAGGCATAATTTATGTTTGTCATAATATTTCAAAGGCATAATATCCAAAAGACATACATTTGAAAAGCATAACTAACAAAATCCATAAATCCCTACCGAACTCATTCACCATAATTTGAAAACGCAAACGCTTGCTGTACTTACTTAACAGATTAAATTTATTGTCTTATGTTTAAATTATTTACAGGTTGTTTTTTTAACCTTAATTAATTAAGAAACAGTTTAAAAATACTACTTACATAAAAAAAGCTCTAATTTACGATTAATGTTAAGAAATCATGTAATAATATAAATATATTATATCATTTTGTATACATGCAGACATGCAGCATGCATGTAGCCGGCATGCAGTCATGCATGCAAGCATGCAGTCATCCAGCAGGTATGTAGCATGCATGCAGACATGCAGCATGCAAGACTTCTGCCATAGCTCCGGCACTTCGGAGTTCTGGCGGTCCCACGCATGCTAATCGTCGCAGAAAGCTTTCGCTCACCACCGCAACATCGCCATCGGCTTGATGCGATCCGACAAACTAATAAACGTATGCGTTAAGTCGGTCAGAAAAATAAGGCCGATTGTCGGGCCTACAAAAAGTCGGTCGTTTGCGTTTGCCGTTAACCGTTGTCTTAATTTTTGCTGCCTTATTATTAAAATGAAAATACTCCTTGGATCATCTTCGGAATGGCTATACCTACTGAGTATTGTCTTATTTTTATATGAGGCAATCGATTTGTGTGAAAAAAAGACAGCACGGAATAGTTAATCCAAGAATCATTCATACAGTACATATTATCTCTATCTCTATATCTCTATCTCTATATATAATAAAATCGTAGGGGTACAAAAATCTGTAATTGCTTAATATTAAGAAAAAAAATACACAGGTCGCCCTAAAATCATTAGCAGAACACGATAGAATAGTTTTTAAAAAATTGTTTGTTTGTTTGTTTGTTTGTCTGTTTGTCCGTAAAGATCTCCGAAACTACTGGACAGAATTTGATATGGCTTACACCACAATGCTTAGAATTTTCCGGAAGAACATTTAGGCATAATTTCTTTTATTTAAATTCACTTTTTATTTTTAGTGAAAAAATACCATATAAAATTTTCGATCAATGCTTTAGGTAGAAAAACAACATGGCGCACGTGAAATTATTTTGACAAGTCTGTCACATAGTACGGGAGAAGTTATTTTCTTCCACGAAGGAAAGGCAATGGAACTACGCCATACAGCCTGATCTTAAGTAATTGCAAGTCGAAAGTTGAAAGGCAGGAATGAAGTGTTTTACATAGTACAAATAAAATTTAATATTTTCTGTTAATAGCTGTGCCCAACTGGATTTCGCCAACCAAATTGTCTTTTTCTTATGTCATACCGTGGTGGTAAGGCAAAAAGATCAAGCCATACAACCAATGTATAAAGCATTTTTTATGATAATACTTATCGAGTGACCATAAAATTTGTAGATTGGTTTAAAATTTTTACAAAATCGGTACAATTTTTGAAATATTTGAAATGTTGAAAAATGAAGATACTCTTTTCAAGGTATTTTGAAAGGTGTTATATGTTTTTACATTAGGACTAAGGAATCAAACACTTTCATCCATTTAAAACTATTAAAAGTAATAGATTAATATTGATAATTAATATCTGACTGCAATGTTTTGGGTTACGCGTATAAGGACGGGACGGGACTCTTGATCCTAATGTCTAAAATGACGGATCACATTTTTTTGGATCCACCCAAGGAACATTGGATATCGAACGAAGAACCTAAAGAGTAGAACACATTGAACCTAGCCACGTTGACTTAATTTGACATGACTACCGATAAAGTTCGTTTCCAAACCCAGCGATATGCATATCAAATGAAAGGCCTTGATGAGTAGAGCACTATGAACATAGGAAAATCGCCCTAAATTCAACATGGCCGCCGCTCAAATAAAACGGATAAAAGTTCGTTTCCCAACCCAGCAATATGGGTATCAAATGAAAGGCCTAAAAGAGTAGAGCATTATGAACTAAGGAAAATTGCCCTAAATTAAACATGGCCGCCGCTCAAAAAATGGATAAAATTTCGTTTTCAAACCCAGCAATATGGGTATCAAATAAAAGGCTTTGCTAAGTAGAGCAATATGAACCTAGCAACATTGACATAAATTCAACATGGCCGCCGCTCAAAAAAGATAGATAAAAGTTCGTTTCCAAACCTAGCAATATGGGTATCAAATGAAAGGCCTTGAAGAGTAGAGCATTAGGAACCTAGCAAAATCGACCTAAATTCAACATGGCCGCCGCTCAAAAAAAAAGAATAAAAGTTCGTTTCCAAACCTAGCAATATGGGTATCAAATGAAAAGCCTAAAACAATAGAGCATTATGAACTTAGGAAAATTGCTATAAATTCAACATGGACGCCACTCAAAAAATGGATAATAGTTCGTTTCCAAACCCAGCAATATGGGTCTCAAACAAAAGGCCTTGATGAGCAGAGCACTATGAACCTAGCAACATTTACATAAATTCAACATCGCCGCCATTCAAAAAAGGTGGATAAAAGTTAGTTTCCAAACCAAGCAATATGGGTATCAAATGAAAGGCCTTGAAGAGTAGAGCATTAGGTACCTACGAAAATCTTACTAAATTCAACATGGCCGCCGCTCAAAAATAGGATAAATGTTCGTTTTCAAACCGAGCAATGTGGGTACCAAATGAAAGGCCTTGATGAGTAGAGCACTATGAACCTAGCAACACATAAATACATTCAACATGGCCGCTGCTCAATGAAGGTGGATAAAAGTTCGTTTTCTAATCTAGCAATATAGGTATCAAATGAAAGGTCTTCAAGAGTAGAGCACTATGGACCTAGCAATATTGACGTAAATTCGACATGGCCACCGCTCAAAAAAGGTGGATAAAAGTTCGTTTCCAAACCTAGCAATATAGGTATCAAATGAAAGGACTTGAAGAGTAGAGCACTATGAACCTAGGAAAATAGCACAAAATTCAATATGGCCGCTGCTAAAAAAAACTGATAAAAGTTCGTTTCTAAGCCCAGCAATATGGGTATCAAATGAAAGGCCTTGATCAGTAGAGCACTATGAACGTAGCAACATTGACGTAAATTCAACATGGCCGCCGCTCAAAAAAGACGGATAACAGTTGCTTTTCAAACCCAGCAATAGGAGTATTAAATGAAAGTAGGCCCTGAAGGGCACCTAGAGCAGCCATGCTCTAAGTATGTTCCGCGGAACCCTAGGGCTCCACAATACCCCTATAAGGATTCCGCAATAATTTAGAAAAATCAAAACACCCTCTCTGGTCGTACTTTTATTCTGCTTATTAATAAAGAATACACTTTTAAAAACTATTGTTTTATTTTAGGGTTCCGTCAAGTATTTCGCTTTCCAAAAGGGTTCCGTCACCAAAAAAGTTTGAGAACCGCTTCGGGGCCTATTGGATGTTCGATGTTAGATGTTACCTGTGTTTAGTGTCCTTCGAGACCGTGATAATGCAGCGATCGTGAACTAACTAACGATAACTCCAAGTTTGTGTGTTGGATGTTAGTCATCACGGCGAGTTTGCTAACCGAACTATGCCAGCAACACTATATCGCACAGTACACGTTACAAAAACGGAAGTCTCAATACATTTTAAGGCTAACCGCATAAATACGTTTTTTCGCATTCGTTTTCTGAATGCGGGCATCCGAATGCATCAAATCTATACAAAATACTCATTGACTGCCGCACACGTTCGTTTTTATTACGAACGGAACACGTTCTGTACGTACGTTTAGGTAGAATGGTAGAAATCCCGAATGAGAAGAAACGAACGTCTGCGCTACGTTCACGAAACTCCGTGTCTGTATTCCGTGATCGGATATCGAATACGGAAAACGTATTTGTACAGTATCCATGCTATACATTAACTTTACGAAAACCGCCAGTATTACGAGCGACATAAGAACGGTTCAAAGGTCAAACAGTATAGCTTGACAAGGAGCTTACTGTACGACCAGTCAAAATTGGCCAAGTTGTCATATCCAAAAAATATATTTTGTTGGTGTTACCAACACCCATTATAAAATCTAAACTTTATTCGTATACAGTTCTAATTTATTAACAATTGTTTATTTTAATTCGAAACATGAATACGATAAAGATTATTCTTGCAACTGTGTAGTTCTTTCTACTGAAGAAAAATTTATTTATGTTAGAAAAAGAGCATTACGAACCTACGAAAATTGTCCTAATTTCGAAATGGCCGATGCTCAAGAAAGGCAGAATAAAGTTGAATCATTATGGAATAAAATGGAGGAAAAAACTAAACACTGTGTATTTTGATGGCGAAACGTAGTTCGCGGGCACAGCTAGTTTTCAATAAAACCGTTAGAGTGGAGCCTTGCCTTATTCCTGGATATTTATTAATTCATTATTCATATTCATTTTGATTATTATTGATCTACATTGAAGGATTTATCTGAAAAGATTGACGATCTGATGAAAATTACTACAAATATAAATGTAGATATTAACGGATTCACACGTCGATAAAAATTGCAAGAAGGCAAGAATAGTTTCATGTAATCTTACAAGAGGTAACATGAATCGTAAAAACTAACCTATTTAAGTATCAGAAAGTAAATGAACGCAGAAGTTTAATTGGACGAATAGAGACAGTGCCCCAGAAAAAAACGACGATATTGTGTCATCCGTCAAGTCGTATCGTTTTTAATAATAAACAGAAATTACTTTGTCTGAGAGGCGTGTCGCTAGGGTTGTCAGCTGAACGAAGAGGCTTTCATTTGAAACTTTTGCAGTGAACTCTCCCTTTGTGTATGCGAAGCGGAATTTCATACACCATTCAGAACTGGCTGACGTTACTTTTTACGGCCGCTTTTCCGAATATATTTTTATAACGTTGTTTGCAACCCTAACTACCGAGTATTGTCTGTTCGCAAAAGTACGGCAATGTTAGTGCGCCGTTATTTACGCACTGAAACAGAATCAGGTCTACTAAATTAGTTGTCAAATGTACGATTTACTTTGTAACGCTAATGATTTTTTTACAAAAAATAAAATTGCCTTCAAAAACACCAAGAGGTCATAAATAGTATAAGAATACATGAAACATCACAGTTTTATATTGACGTTGGTGCCAAATTTTAAGGAACTTTATTAATTGTTCTTATATTTTTTAAGACTTTCTAACATCTAGGTGATCATTGCTGGCACCGACTTCAATATCAAACTGTGATGTTGTATGTATTCTTATAATATTTATGACTTTTTGGGGTTTTTGAAGTCGTTTTTATTTTTTGTAATTTTTTTTTCAATCTTTTTGCAAATTCTAATACGCACGTATTAAACGTTAGAGTAACTTAATTTGAGCCAAGGCAAACACTAGAATAAATTTGAAATAATCGTCATTCGCTCTAAACAGTATTAAAAGAATTATTCCCAAGCTCCTTATCTATTAGAAACTTTCCATCATCAGCTCTTCGAAAAAAAAACATGTGAAACACGTTGGACGTGACTATGAAATTTAAGGGTTTTCCTCGATTTCCCTGGGATCCCATCATCATTGTCACGACTTAGTCACAGTGGGACCACCTTCGGAGTATACTCTTTCGACTACAAAAAGAATTTTGAAAATCGGCCCATAAATGTCGGAGTAATCGGTGAACATACATAAAAAAATGATACAGTCGAACATAGAACCTCCTTCTTTTTCGCAGACGGTTAAAAATAGAAAAAAAAATTCATACAATAAAATGAGTCCGGTCTACTTTTATGTCTTAGATTGCCTGATTGTTTTACTATTAGAATTAGAAGTATAGTATGTCTGATACAGGCCCTTACCCTCACATAAAACTGCACCCTTATAACATTGTGTTTCTTTTTTTTGCACGAAAGACGCTGCCGCAATACGCATGTGCAAAGACTGGGGAGCAAATTTTTCTCAGCAAAAGAACTGTCAGTAGTAAAGTGCTATCTATGAGGACCTTTATGAGTGCTCGTTTGAAATCTCATACGGCACATGCGAATTCGCTCGCCAACACTCGCTTAGCGTCGAGTGAGCAAGACCGCCACTTGCAGTCGATCGATTGAAAAATTTTAAATATCTGAAATCGAACGAATATCAATAGAACTCGAGGGCTCGAACGACAGAAAAATGATTTGAAACGAAGTCCTAGATAACCTTTTAGTATGGTTCAGCTACGTAATTCCTATATAAGAAGTAATCTAAGAATCTAAAATGAAATTATTCTTTTATTTGTTTTTTCATATAACTAAGTTGGCAAAGAAGACGCTGCCTATTATCTAATCCTGCTGATGGTAGGTGGCTACCATCTATGGACCACCTACCAGATGGTTGGCTAGCAGTACATGTGGTTTGTGTCAGTCTTGCAAATCTACAACCTTTTTTTTATTTCTGGGGAATCCTCATGGATACTCTGCTCTGGGGGGTGGAGGGTTATGTTGAGCTCCGACAAGAAGGTGACTCGCCGATCTACTAATTAAACCATCCGGGGTTCATACCCCGCCTGACGTTCGCCCGTAGGCCCACCACTTTCCGACCGTCAGAGGTACTGGGGGCCCGGAACACCCCACGGAGCACTTTTACCGTCGCAGAAACCTGTGAAATGCAGGCAGCCGTCACCAAATCTACAACCTCTACAAGGACCCCAGTGTACGTTGCCATTTATGACATGAGATGTCAAGTCTTTGTCACTGTCATTGTGTCAGTAATTTCACTGTCCAAACCGAAACAACTATGCCAGCATTGCTGCTTGGCGGAAGAAATAAATACCCACGCATACCACTCTGGTACAGAATGTCCCTCTGGTATAATATGACTATTCAAAACTTAAATTTATATAAAATATAAAATTTTTGACAATATAGGTACCACAATGGTTAATTTATTGACAATTCAATAGAAATCAATACTCCAATAATGGGTTAAAAGTTAGAAGCTTGATGAATGGAATGTAATTGTCAGAATTTCCCTCAAAATATTATAGTCTGCTTAATCTCAACTCAGAAATTTCGTAGCAGTAAAAATTTGCCAGCATCGTAGCAAAGCGGGAAAATTAGTACGTAATTAATACAAATTGACTTAAATTTCATTCGAATTAAAGTAAAAATAATGCTAATCGGTGCCGGTGTTTTTATGGGGCGTAAGTCGTCACGGGCGAAGTCACTAAATTGGCAACCTCGCTTACTGACTGAGGGAAAGCCGGGAAAACCGAAGAAACGGAATTAAAGAAGTTCTGGAATAAATTGTTTCGACACATCACTGTATTTTTATTAGTAAATCATTTCAACTGCTTATTGAGCAAGGTATAGAATCACCATCATCAATTAAAATAAATATTGACTACACATATTTAAAAATATTGTCTTAAGTTGCCGTAATTAACAGGGTAGCTGTTGTCTTCCATAAACAATGTTTTATTGAAAAAATATTAGGTGAGTTAGCGTAGAGTGTCACTTTACAGTATTATGGATCTTGCTGGTGCATTGGCGATGTCGTTAGGCTATTGTTTGCTAAGATTAAGCAACATTGGTCGTGGTCAAATTTATGATGGGTGACCAAAAATGTGAAATTTTCGCCTCCTCCATCGTGCGCCTTTGTGCTGCGGAAGGCACGTAAAACTGTGGTTTTTGCTTCTGATCTTGCGCCGATCGTGTTGACTAAACATCTCGTCGGACACTGCGAGTAAAAGAACAGAGATTGCACTTGTGTTTGGGCAAACCCTTCTGCATCATAATATCTGGCGCAGATGGCAAGAGTCTCTCTTGAGATTGGCCACTATGACCGAATATCGGTTAGTAATGACCTTTTTTTTTAACGAGATGGAATGCTATTGCGCGCCGTACCTGCCGATGGGTAATCGACAGGCGTGTGTAGGACTCTCCCCGTAGGGCATACCCACTAAACCAACCTCGATGTCTATCTTGTCCATAGTCAGGGTGATCCGAGGTCTGGGTAATCCCGATTCTCCGAACCACCCCTGGACAGCCCGGCCAGCTACGGGCCGGGTCCTTACGCCTGTGTGATTATTACCCTGAACATGGGGGTAATACCCAGACGGGGGGGGGGCTTTAATCGCGCGCATCAGGAGCGCGCAGGCCACACTTAGGGTGGTCATGGAAGGTGGGTTATAAAAGCCCGCCTTCTACCGCCCAACCGTCTGCGTCGGAGAGGAGCGGCATTTGGGTCATTTTCCTTCTCCGCTGCCTCCTTCTGAATGATAACGTTCTCGCAGAAGGAGGCGACAATCTCCCATTCCCTCTCACTAGCCAGGATCTTACTGACGATGACTAGTAGCGAGAGGTCACTGCCGACCAACGCCACGCGTAGCTCGCGACGTTGGGGTCGCCAGGCCGAGCACTCTAATAAAGTGTGCTCGGCCGTATCGTCGGGAGCGTCGCAGTGGTGACACTGCGGCGTTTCCTCGATGCGGACCCGTCGCACTTGTTCCGCGATGAGTCGCTCCCCCTGAATCTTTGCTGCGACCTGATGACGATACACTTCCGTGGTTAGTAACGACCAAAGTATTTTTTTTTCCATTTACCACAGGGAAGCCCTGTTCGTCCTGGTGGTAAGTGACGCTCGATGATATGAATGATTAGAAGCAAGCTTTACATAGATCCTCAACATCAGAAGAACCGACTATTACCTTTTATTTGTCGGAACACAACAACACTATTAACATAAATCATTATTATATGGTTCAACTTTGGTATGATGATGGTAGTAGCTAGTGAGAATTCAAAAGCCAACTAAATCACAAGTTGATCAAAGTTTTGTCCTACCTACCGTATCAAATTCAGCAAACGAATTTATTTTGAGTAAATTATCTCAAAATAACAGTCAATTATCTAAGTTTCGCAAAATGACTTTATCCATAAAAAATCAAAATCAAAATCTAAATATTTTATTCAACTTGGATTTTACAATCTCTTTTGAAAGTCAAGGAAGCTACGCCAATGGTTCACAAGTCTACGGCGGGAGACCTTGTACTGGAAAGAACCAGCAAGAAAACCAGCAAGGGCTATTTTTTTCTCCCTGTATTGTTACAGAGTCGTCAATTGGAAGCTGACCTCAAGGCAAGAATTTGAGCTCAACTTCCATAACAAATGTATATTTGTCAGTTCTCTTCTTAGTACAACGTTACCAATACTACTTAATGAATAGTTATACACAACAACACGATTATTTACATTATTATCATTAATAATTTCTTCAAATTAACACCAGGCATTGGCATCTTGTAAATAATCGTTGACTTTATAATATCCTTTACTCATCAGAGTCTTTTTTACATGCGCTTTAAACTTATCAAAAGGCAAGTCAGTTACATTTTGTGGGACTTTGTTGTAAAAAGTTATACATTTCCCCATAAATGAGCTTCTAGTTTTTTGGAGCCTGTACGTTGGAACGGCAAGTTTATTTTTATTTCTTGTGTTTAAATGATGAAGTTGGAAATTGGTTTCAAATATATTATAATTTTTATAGACATAAATCAAATTTTCATAAATGTACTGTCCTGCTAAAGTCAATATGTTAATTTCTCTAAATAAATCTTTAAGAGAGTCTCTTGCTCTTAAATTATAAATAGCGCGAACCGCTCTTTTTTGAAGTACAAAAATACTTTCTATACTAGCAGCTGATCCCCACAGAAGTATTCCATATGACATGATGCTATGAAAATAACTAAAGTAAATTAATCTTGCCGTTTCAACATCAGTAAGTTGTCTTATTTTTTTTACTGCATATGCTGCAGAACTAAGTCTGTTTGCCAAGGACTCAATATGTGGATCCCACTGCAATCTAGAATCTAGAGTAATACCCAAAAATTTTGTAGAATTGACGAATTCAACAATTTGGTTGTTCATTTGCACAATAGTATCAACTTTTCTTACATTTGGCAATGAGAATTTAATACATTTAGTTTTACTTGAATTTAATGATAAATTATTAATGGTGAACCAAATGCAATACTTTAGTGAGAGTACTATTTACAACGTCAGTATTTCCGTTTCCTCTGTCAACCTTAAATATTAAAGAAGTATCATCTGCAAATAGCACCGTATCGCACAAACTATTAGTGAAGTGTGGGAGGTCGTTAATGTAAATTAAGAAAAGCAAAGGTCCCAATATCGAGCCCTGAGGCACACCCATAATTATGGGTGCACCAGCAGACTTAGATTTGTTAATGACAACTTTCTGGACTCTACTGGACAAATAAGACTCAATAGCTCTAATTGCTTCTTCAGAGACACCATAATATTTGAGTTTATTTAAAAGAGTCTGGTGACCAACGCAGTCAAAAGCCTTCGATAGGTCACAAAATATACCAATCACATCCTGTTTACGCTCCCAAGCAGCAAAAATGTGTTTAAGAAGGGCAACTCCAGCATCTGTAGTGCAACGACCTTTAGTAAAACCAAACTGATTCATATGTAATATGTTGTTACTTGAAAAATAACCTGTTAGCTGATTAGACATAATTTTTTCAAATATTTTACTAAGAGCTGGTAAAATTGAAATTGGTCGATAATTTGAAGGATCGTTTTTATTTCCCGATTTAAATAAAGGTATTAATTTGCTATTCTTCATAAGGTCAGGGAATATACCTTCATCAATACATTTATTGAATATAAACGCGAGTTGGGGAGCAAGTTCCTTTATCACAGATTTGATCATGTTGGTCGAAATACCCCAAAGGTCTTCAGTGTTTTTTGTACTGATCATGCGGAATGTTTTCAAGATAGTGTCGGCGTCAATGTGACAGAATGTGAAGCCATTGTTGCACTTTTCTACACTCTGTGACAAGAGGGCCACAGCTGCATCGGGGCACGAGTTGAGACTACTTGTAGTTTCTATGGGTATATGGGAGAAAAAGTCTTCGAATACATTGGCAACTGCAATGTCCGAATTAACTGTAATATTATTGACTTCCAGTGAAATCGAATTTACTGAGCTTTTAGATTTCCCGGTTTCCTGGTTAATGATATTCCAGGTGGTCTTTACTTTATTTTTTGATAAGCTAATTTTGTTGGTTATATACATAGCTTTTGCGGACATGCACACTTTCTTAAATGTTTTGGAATAGTTTCTAACAAAATTAATGAAATTAGGATCATTTGAGGTTGCTTTTAAAGCATATAGTTCAAATAGTTTCCTACGGCTTTTATATATGCCTGGCGTAGCCCAGTCACTAAATTTCTTTCTTCCGTTATTGACCTTAATTACTTTTTCCTTAAATATACTATAACATTCATCTTTAACTATATGAAAAAAATTATTATACAGATTATTAGCGTTGTTCCCCTCGAGCAAATTACTAGTTTGATAAATAATATTTCTTTTGAGTTTCTCCATACCGCGTTTGGTTATAGGCCTACAAGTAATCTCACGTATAGAACAAACATGATGGTGCTCGAATGAAGCTAGTTGCCCGCTATGGTCAGAGTTAATACAATTAATAATTAACTTCTCTTGTACTTTACAGTTACAGAAGATGTTGTCTAAACAAGTTGCAGATGTAACTGTAATGCGGGTAGGTTCGTGAAATACATAATCCATATTAAATGATTTAAATAAGTTAATAAATCTACTAGATAGTTGTGATTTCTCTAAGATATTTATATTAAAATCACCACAAACAATATTTTTTTTAGATTTTCTATATACTATTCTTAAGGCATCCTCCATAGCGGACTCAAACTCTGAATAATTTCCAGAGGGGGGTCTGTACACACATATTATAATGAAGTTATCAAGTTCCACACACACATAAGTAAAGTAAAGTAATATTCATATAGAGACAATGTTATGAAGCATTGTCTCTATATGAATATTACTTTTATAACAATGAAGCTTTATTTTTATCAGTAAACAGTGGACATAGAGTGGAGTATTTTTAAAGTTAATATAGTAGCAGAATTTAAATCGATTTTAGATCAATCTTTTTTATAAATTTCAAGAGAAGAGAACGCAAGAGTTTTTATTTTTCTTGGAATATGGTACCATAATATAAATCAAAGTTTAAGTATAATAATTGTGTGTTGAAAAAAAACGTTAAGAAAATGCATTATAATCATTTGTGTCTTTTACCAATGACACTTTAAGTTATTTCTAGAGATTTATAGTATCAATTTACTTTAAGAATAAACATCAAGGTCGAGAGAATTCAAAAAAAGGTATTTGTAAAATGTGTTGCTGTCGCGCTGTGTGCCCGAACAACTGAACTGAGCGCGAAAGGGACAATTGTAGCTCGGATCGAAAATACCTACGAAAAGTACAAAAAATATACGTTTCGTAGTCCCCTGTTTACTTTGTGAAAAATTGACCGATTTAATTATTTTACCGTCCGACCGTTAAAAATTAAAACAAGGCTTTCACTTTGTTTCTATGTTTTTCCTTTTTTATATAATTTACAAGAAACTCGCAATTTTTCAACCAATTTACATTCTTTTGGCAGGAAGCAATTATAGGCCAAATTCATTTTTACTCAGAGCTGGCAGTTTCTTCAATGATTTCTGTACGACTGTCGACATCGTTAAATTCAATGTAAATCACACTTCAGCAAGGTGGCGCAAGCTGGTTATGTTGTTGGCTTATCGTTCCTTTTGTTTTGATATTAAAACTGTAGATCCACCAAATAAATAAAATAAAATAATATTGTTCAATTTGTTTGCTGTACGTTTGAATACAGCAGAAAATTAGGACGATTTTTTAGGATTTGAAGGTTTGAAATCTCTTTTAATAATTAACTTAATAAAAAAAGAAAAACATAGAAACATGCTTATAGTGGCCATTGATTTAAAAAAAAAATAGAGCAACTAGTGCCATCCAGGAAGGAAACAGGGGACTACGTTTTATGGAAAAACGGCCTGTACGATTACCTCTTAAATATATCTATTTCACAATTCATACTTTTATTAACAATAATAAAGAGGCGATGCTCTTCTCATCTAGGTATAATGAAGGGTTAACTTGTTACATGTACCGATTTAAATTGATCCAACTAAACAAATAGATGTATAACAATCGACCTAAGTATTGTTTTCTTAAAACGTTTTTCCTTCACTTGCAAAACACAACATATAATTTATCAGTGCTTATTCTTCCCACAGCTGTCATTTGCGGAGATTATGTCGTTAGCTCAAAATGCTTGTTTCTCGGTTGTAACGATCGTCGCATTAGTATGAATCTTGATGCCGGGAATATTGTTTTACGGGACCATTTTTGTATAGGCACGTGTTTTTTGGCACTACGAAATTCTAATAATAATACTAATATACCTCTACATACGATGATATGATGAAATTTGTATGTTACTAATACTGTTACTAATACATTAACAAAGACAAACAGCAATACAGATTGGTGTAATTAGAATCTACTAATAATTTGACTTGGGGTTATGTTGACATTTGGCGCGCGCAATAAAGCCTTGATTAAAACAAATTAAGCTTGCTTATTTCCTGGTATGTAACTAAATCTTGTGTAGTAATAATCGCATATATGAAGGTATACGCTAGAAAGATTTAAAAAAGCACGTAACACTGAAGAAGTTTTTTTTTGCAAATGTGGTAGTTGAAGTAAATCACGTCACGGAATTTTCCCCAGCAGTACGCCTAGTACGAGTTTTTAAATCGAGTAAACTACAATAGTTTTCGTTAGCTCGCCAAATTGTCAGTTTACGATGTGAACGGTAGTACGAGTTGCTCGTTTCGAATTCACGTTTAAACGATAGCGAGTTAGTTTTACTCGTCCTGTACGTCTAGTATGAGTTTTGATAGTTTCTGATTCGAACGATCGAATAGTTTTGTTTCCATACATTTCACACCAGCGAGCGCCTCTATCGGAAACTATAATGAACTAGAATTGACAGTATGAGTTACAAAGTAATAAACTACTCGATCAATAAGTACGTATTCGAATAGTGTGGCAGTATGAGTTACATGTTTGACATTTGTTTCACAGTTTACTCGAAAACTATTGTAGTTTAGGTTCTCACCTTACATTTTTATGTGAGTTTGGTACTTAGATACGTTTTTTTTTGTGTTTCTAAACACTAAAATTATGTCTGCACGGTGGTACTTAGCATGGAGGGCCATGCAAGACGAAATAGCGCATGAAGAGAGCTGTGACAATAATTTTTAAGCCGTATCTCCGATACACACTTTACTCAGCGCTATACCGCCTTAAATCACCATTCCTTAAAAAAGTGTTAATAAATACACATAATTTAACCGAGATTTTTAATTCCATTTTCATTCCTAAAGTGTTTAACACAATTTATTATCATTAAAATAAATTGCGACTGACTTGTCCGCGACATTATAAAATAATATAATTTACAACACAACAAATAAAAACTTTAATGTTTTTCTTTCATTCAACTCGCTTTAAAAATAATAAAAACGGCTATGAAAACGTCACAGTGACAGAATCGCGTGTCTCTTTCCATTCACATGTGTGCAAGAGAGATATAAATATATAATGTGAAGTTCGTCTAATCGAGTAAAACTAACTCGCTATCGTTTAAACGCGAATTCGAAACGAGCAACTCATACTACCGTTTACATCGTAAACTGACAGTTTGGCGAGCTAACGAAAACTATTGTAGTTTACTCGTTTTAAAAACTCGTACTAGACGTACTGGACGAACTTCACATTATATATTTATATCTCTCTTACACACACGTGAATGGAAAGAGACACGCGATTCTGTCACTGTGACGTTTTCTTAGCCATTTTTATTATTTTTAAAGCGAGTTGGATGAAAGAAAAACATTAAAGATTTTGTTTGTTGTGAATTATAGTATTATTTTATAATGTCGCGGACAAGTCAGTCGCAATTTATTTTAATGATAGTTTATGGAAAGGTTAAAAAATAAATTGTGGTAAACACTTTAGGAATGAAAATAGAATTAAAAATCTCGGTTAAATTATGTGTATTTTTAACACTTTTTTAAGGAATGGTGATTTAAGGCGGTAGCGCTGAGTAAAGTGTGTATCGGAGATGGGGAGATTAAAGAAAATGATTGTCGCAGCTTAGAATTATTCCGTCTCTCTTCATGCACTATTTCGTCTTGCATGGCCCTCCATGCAAAGTACCACCGTGCAGACATAATTTTAATGTTTAGAAACACAAAAAACGTATTAATGTACCAAACTCACATAAAAATGTAAGGTGAGAACCCAAACTACAATAGTTTTCGAGTAAACTGTCAAACATGTAACTCATACTGCCAAAGACTCATAAACTACTCGAATACGTACTCATTGATCGAGTAGTTTCTTACTTTGTAACTCATACTGTCAATTCTAGTTTATTATAGTTTCCGATAGAGGCGCTGGTGTGAAATGTATGGAAACAAAACTATTCGATCGTTCGAATCCAAAACTATCAAAACTCATACTAGACGTACTGCTCGCTCTGGATTAGCTCTTAACTGTCTCCGTCGTCTAGTAGTTGAGGGAGTTGAGAGCGTTCGGTATTGATCAGGAGGTCTGGGGTTCAATTCCCCATGGCGCAGAAATTTCTCTGCTTTGTTTGGTTGGTGGTAAGGCTTTCGAGCCCCCCTGGCTAGAAAGAAAGAAAACTTTGGGATTATTTTAGCGGTTTAAATGTAAGTTAATCACCCATTTGAAGATTAGTAGAAAAAGAGAACAAAAATTATAATCTGGATGTTCTTCATCCAGATTATAATTACTAATACATAAATTCCAATCAAAGTACTCGTATGGCAATGAAAACATGTCATTTTACAAAACAACCAGTCACTTTGTTTTAAAAAATTGCAGAGAAATAAATTTCATTTTTTTCACACCCCAGCACCGAACGGCGCCACATCTAGTATTGATTTTACGTTGTAACAATATTTTTAGTGCCTTCAGCGTTTTTTAATTGTGCCCAATTAACCTTATTTCTGCCCTTGGCTCTGCCTGGGAAGCCAATTACATTAAACTTCAGAAATGCTACGAACAAAGTACAAATGTAAGAGAAACAATAATATTTTTATTCGAATTACTTCTTGAGCTTAATTAGCGTTCTGTTTGTATTGTAATATCTGTGTTATATTTTCCCAAGTCATCTTACAACGCTTTTATATTTTTTCTAATATTTATTGTATTGGACTCAAGCGGTGCTTTCATTGTCAATACATTTTGATACAAAAGTATTGTAGAAATATGAAAGTAATAATCTCAGTCATATCTACCAAAGTAAACGTTTCTATAGAAAACTGTGAAAGACTAGAAAACATGACATGTAAATTAATGTATTATACATAAACAAAATCAATTAAAAAACATCTACAAGATGTTGACAATCCTTTAATTGACATATTACAAAGCTCACAACAACCAGCAAAGCAAAAGCAGAAGAATAACTTAATCATAAATCATATTAAGAAAAAGAACATTATTGACTTTATCGTCTTAGTATAAGGGGAAATTCACAATAATTGTTGTTTTTATTTAAAAAATGTGATTAGCCACAATTTGACCTAAGTTTTCGTCATACCCAATAACAATGGTAATGGTATTGCTATGTGATGTCAATCAGAGGTGGTTTGATAAAAATATTATGTATTAAGATGAATTTTGTCTCCATCTTGGGCATTGCCATACTATCACGTGGCTAGCCACCATCATCTTACCTATGTAATGTTTTCCCGTTATTAGCAATACCCCATAAAAATAATACAATAATACTACGTAAACTCGTATTTTAGCAATATTTGTAATATTTAATACGTTTCGAGCAATCAGAGCTCACTGTACCCCTGATTACTCGTCCGGATTCATCAACCGTTGTTCGATTCTCTTTTGAAGGAAAACCCAAAAGTGTATGTCGCAAAATTGGATCCTTTTCCATTTCATCTGTGACAGAGTGGGTGACGTCGGCGAACCACGGTGACTACATCCTAAATAGAATTTTCGTGCCGACTGTCCAGTATACAATCTATATGCATAAAAGGAGATGTTTCCATCTATACACGCACGCACAGTCGTAACCGCTAATGGTAAAAACGTGATATTTGGGCAATTGTTTTAATTCAAAATGCGGACGCACACCAAGAAGGGATTTAAAAAATGTTAACCCTGAAGGGATGAAATAGAGGTTGCAAGTTTGTATGATTTTTTTAAAATTAGCAAAGATTTTGTTAAACTTGAGATTCATGCTCTTAAAACATTTCATTGAACACGTGTTTCATGGTTTACTAGAATTCATCCCCTTAGAGTGCAAAATAGGTGTTGAAAGTTTCTATGGAAAATATTTAAAATCTGCTACAAATAAATAAATAATAAATAACAATCTTCTATATAATAGTCTACAAAATTATTTTACGAGAAAATATAACATTCCCAAGGGAAAACTACATTGCCTGTGACTCCGTAGACTCTCGTCGTTTATATTCGATAAATTGATAGCCTAGTGTGAACTACGCGTAGCTTTAAGTAGCACTCAACCGATCGATAGTTTGAACGACGTAACTCACATTTCGTGAATTTTCTTATTCATACTTTCCCTCCTCTTGACTGAATTTCTGGCTTAGTGCAAACTATCTTTCAGAGTCCGCGTACACTGTAGACTTGTTGAAATACTCACTACTTACTTACCTACTAAGCTGCCTACAAGACTCTATCGGCCGAGCGTTTGATCAACGTAACTTTCTTACTCGTACTTATGACTCTTGTAATTTATACTCTCCCCTCTCTTGATTAAATTACTACACCTGAACCTATGTACATGACCGATGTACACTGCAGACTCTATCGACCGATGGTTTGATAGGCTAAACTCCTGTTACTTGACTCTCGTTTTATATTCTCCTACTCTCGTCTAAACGACTAGTCCAGTTCGAACTAGCTTTGTGACCTCATGCATACTGACTCTATCGGTCGATAGTGTGATCGTACCGGGTTGGTAGCTGATTCAATAAACAGTAGGTTTTTTTATACTACTAAGTTGGCAAATAAGCATGCTTCCCACCTGATAGCAACAATCGTCTATAGTATATGTTTTTCCTATAGTATAAGTTGTTTCTATAGTATATGTTGATCCTATAATAAATGTTTTTCCTGAGGGATTTGTAAATCTACAAACCTTGCAAGGACTTGTATTACGTTGCTTACTTATGACATAAGATGACAAGTCACAGTACCCAGTAATTTCACAATTACCCTTCAAACTGGAACACAGTAATGCAATTACTGCTATGTTTGGCGGCAGAAATAGGTAAGATAGATATACGAGCAGATGACTATAGTGCTGTGTCTACCTCTTGTAAAATTCAGGATTAGTGGTGGTGAATGGTAGACATTAGACATAAAGGGTTTTCCAATAAGAGGTATCATTTGAATACCAACACCGAGATCTTGTCATTAAACACCTTTAGACTTTTTTCTTTGGGTCCACGTGAAAGATAAGGTGTATACCAATGCTCCACTATCGATTCAAAACCTTAAAGATGGAATTCGTGAAGTTATCGAGGACATACGGACACAAATGTCCGAATTTCTCATGGAAAATTTTATGAAAATGATATGGTGCTACAAGCGCAGCCATGGCGGCCATTTGGCTGATATCGTTTTCAGCCCCCCAACCATGATCGCCCAAAACAATATTGAAACCGCGCTGAGAGCGGGATGACGCTATACGCAGCAAGAGCGGCGTCTCTGTTTTAATATTGTTTTAACCTTGCTATAAGCGATCATGGTAGGGCCCCAGTTGTTAATGGCATACCTTTCTCTTCACAATGAAATAAAAATCCATTAATTTTTCTTTAAAAATCAGTCGTTTTTTAAAATAATGAAACTTTTTTTTGGAAAACCCTTTATCTACTCAAACAAATCTCCAAGCTGTATTTGAAGAGTATGGTCTTATAGTATTAAGTTCTCTACTAGTTTAAAATTTGAGATGATCTGAACAACCGACTGAATTGCACGACATAGCAATTCACTTAGAAAAGTGTCATTGTGAATTAGCAATCCCGGTAGATTGCGCATAAAGAAGACACCGAGTAAGTAGTATCAGGCCAATATGTCGATCGGCATCCGTTGCTGTTGTGAATGAAAAAATATTTTACAATAAATAAACACCAACTTCAAGGACACTAAACAAGTCGAAAATACGAGTAATATCAGAATACTCCTATTGTACAGTATGTAATAAAAGCCCTATAAACCCTTTTAGGGGCATATTTAGAATCGAGATACGATCATTTTTATGTATGTTGTTCTTTAGTAGTATTCAATATAAAAAATCAAAATTAATATTTAATCATAAATATTTTTAAGGTAAAACCGATTGCTCACCCCTTTATTCGCTGGCGACACTCCTCGACTATGCTGCAATGGATAACTTGTAAATACTGATATTACAAACATTTTTTTCATGTGTATCAATCCTAAAAACAATCTTTTCATCATCATCACAACTCATATACGTCCCCGCCGAGGGGCACGAGCCTACCCTAACTAGTTAGGGCGATTAGCCTTAGTCAAACCACGCTGGCCCAGTGCGAATTGGTTGACTTCACATACACCTTTGAATTATTTCGCAGGTGTATACAGGTTTCATTCACCGTAGGAGCGTAAGATAGAAAGAAAGAAAGAAATCATTTATTTGCTTTTGAATAGGGTACAAAAAAGGTAGCATTAGTTACAGAACCATATCACAACGTTTCACCTACTCAGCTATAGATAATAGCATGCAAATATGAAAAAATTGAAGCTATTACAAATATCAAGTACCTTCAAATGTCAAGTCATATATTATTATTATTAAAACATTGAGGTATAAATTATATTTAAAATGTCAAGAAAAGCAATTACAATAATAATGTCAAACAAATAATTAAATAGTAATAATATTTTAATAGAATTAGTTTTTAATCATTCAAGAATTCCTGGACCGAATAAAATAACTTTGCCATAAGCCAAGTAAACAACGCTGTTTTAAATTTATTCAAAGGTAATGATTTTATATCGTCTGGAATCTTATTGTAAATTGAAATGCACATGCAGTAGCAATTTTTTTTAAACCGTGCACTTTTTGGAACCAAATCGAGGACCAACCTATTACTGTTCCTTGCCTTTCTGGGATACACATCCTTGGCTGTTTTAAATTTGTTTTGATTTGTTTTCACAAACTTCGCAACTTCAAATATGTACATACAAGGTAGTGGCAGAATATTCAATGTTTTATAAAATGGCTTACATGACGTATCTGGTGCAATGCCACATATTGCTCTTATACATTTTTTTTGTGCTACAAAAACTCTATGTATGTCTGTACTATTGCCCCAGATGACGAGTCCGTATCGTAATACCGATTCCACATATGCGAAGTATGCTGTCAAAGCAGTTTTTCTTGTGGCTACTTTTGTTAATTTAAAGAGAGCAAAGACAAATCTATTTACTTTATTGCACACCTTATTTACTTGCGATTTCCAATCAATTTTTTGATCGAGCTCAATACCTAGGAAAGTGGCATTGCTTTCGCTTTTTAGAGCATGATTTTGATAATGTATGTTCAGAGACCTATCGTGATTATAGTGTATATATTTTGTTTTGTCAATATTGATTTTTAGATTATTTTTATTTAGCCAATTTATGATAGATTTAATAACTTGATTTATGTCATTTTTATGGTCAGTTACATTGTGAGTATTGTCAATTTCAGTAGTAACTACAACTGATATATCATCTGCAAATAGGATGCACTTATGTTTTGTCACTTTTGGTAAATCGTTCACGTATATTAAGAACAGAAGTGGACCAAGTATACTGCCCTGGGGCACGCCAAATTTATTTAATCTGAAATCCGAATAATATTTACGTCTTACTTGGTTATTATCAATTTGGGTAATTTCGATCGATTGCTTCCTATTATTCAGGTATGATTCGATCCAATTCAATGCGTTACCTCGTATTCCACTACGTTCTAACTTTAGTAATAATTGACTATGTGATACGAAATCAAACGCTTTGGACATGTCAAATAAGAGAGCCGTGGTGAAATGCTTTTTATTTATTCGTTTTAATATGTGATCAATCAGATCAAAAGCAGCATGTGTAGTTGAATTGCTTTTCTGAAATCCGAATTGGTTGTCATTTAGAATTCTATACTTTGTTATGAATGATGTAAGTTTGTCATGCATTATTTTTTCGTACATCTTTGCTAGAATCGGTATCAACGTTATTGGTCTATAATTGTTTAGCAATAACTTAGAGCCTTTTTTAAAAAGAGGCTTCACAATTGATATTTTCAGTTTTTCAGGAAATATTCCTGTTTCAAAAGATAAATTTATTAAGTAGGCCAATACTGAAGCTACATGATTTTTACAAGCTTTAACGACTTTTGTATTAACTTCATCATACCCCTCCGAATTTGTATTGTTTAATGTCATAATCGTTTTTTTTATGTCATATTCATCAATAGGATAAAGATATATTGAATTGTTTAAATGGTCAGTCATAATTTCCTGTTCATTTGCGTCATCGTTAATATTAATATTTTTATACATGTCATTTTGATTGTCATTTTTATTTGTCAATGTAATAAAATAATCATTAAAAATAGTACTGATTTGATTAGGATCATTGATAATTAATTTATTATGTTCTATTTTATCTATATAATTGTTATATTGTGTTTGTGATTCAGAATCCGTTTCACTTTTAATTACCTTCCAAGTTGCTTTACAAATATTTTTACTTTTTAGTATGTATTTATTGTTTGTGTGTTTCTTAGCCATATATATACATTTTTTCAGTAATTTTGAATATTTATCATACTGGAATTTAGTTCTTTTATTTATTTTTGTATAGTATTTGTACCTTAAGTGCCTGTTTGTGAGACAACTCTTTCTGATACCGTTTGTTATCCACGCAATATTTGGTTTCAGGTTGATTTTTACCTTAATAATGGGGAAACAAAGCTTGTATAATAAACAAAACCAGTCATGAAAATTACTGAAAGCTTTATCCGGGTTTGTTTCGTTGAAAATATCAGAAAAGGATAAACTCCTCAGATACCCTTGGAATTTTTTAATGTTTTCCTGTGAGTAACAACGTTTAAAAGCAAAAACAGTATTTGGTTTATCAAGCTTAGTTTTGATATTGAAAGTAAGTACCTGGGCCGTATCATGGTCAGAAAGCCAAAGGGGAAGCAGAGAACCAGTGGCGTCCAAAATATTACTAAAAACATGATCAATACAGGAACTTCCTCTTGTTGGATCAGTTATGTGTTGTTTCAGATTATAATTTTAAGAATATCTAAGAGCTGTCTAGAGGTTTTATTTTCAATCAGAGTATTTATATTGATATCTCCTACAATTATTAGTCTTTTTTTCTTATATCTTTGTATATAAGAGTGTAGTAAGATCTCCAAATTATCAAAAAAGTATTTATATGTCTCTGTTTTGTGGCAGTGGAGGACCTGTATATGCAGACTATAATAATACTTAACAGCGGAATACTAATTGCACAGCATTCAAAATGAAAATTTTGTGATATCTCGTCAAAGTCAGTAAGTTTGACGAAAGTAATGCCTCTTTTTACTAGGATATAAGTACCTCCTCTTTTATTACCTCTCGAGAAGTGAGACGCAAGTTCGTAATTTTTTATATTTATGTTTTTTTCTTCACATTTTCCTATAAAAGTTTCTGAAAAGCAAATGACATCTGGGCACATGTTAGATTTAAGTTCTGCCAGTGTAACCTCAATAAACTCTTTTTTGGACAATAAACCTTGAATATTCTGATGTAAGATGCAAAATCGATTAAGTGGATTTCGATCGAAATAACTTTTCCTCATTTGGGCACATATTAGGTCTAGGCATCGATGTGTTTAACACTGGAAAATGCACTTGCTCGTTTTCATTTTCCTCGGAACCAGAATTTCCTGAATTAATGTTTTTTTTATATAAATTCATGCATTGAGTAATATTTTTAATGTAGTCATTTTCATATTTTAAATAGTTAATTACTGTATTTAACTTAAAACTAATCAAATTTTTAAGTGACATGTTCTTTAATTTATATTTTGTCAAGTCCATTAAATCGATGAAAGTACAATTTTTGTAATTATTTATAATTAATTGGATTTCATTATTTAACTTATTTACATTTAAATACTTATTATGTTGTACACTTAATATCAAAATCCTACAGGTGTCTATTTTACATATAGTATTACACAAATTTGATATAACCCTATAAGGATTTTTGTCATTTGATCCCACTGATAAAATGATTATATCTTCCTTCAAAAAAGAGTCCTTTATGTTAAGACAGCTACTTAGTATATTTGTAGTTGATGCTGATGGCTTAACCATGCTGGTAACATTATAGTTATTATTCCATTTCCTATTACGAGTTCTAATTAATTGTTGTGACAGACTTCGTACTTGTTCGTCGCCGAATATATAGGGGAGAGTTGGTTATATCGTACTGCCATTTTAATCGTACCACTTCTAAATTTGTCACTTAATGGGTATTTTTTTCTACACTGGCAACGCCAAATCGTGGCCCTGCGCAATCACCCGCCACCCGCCATTTGCAATTGATGTGAGTTGACAACTGTGCGCGTGAGTAAAAAAACATTTTTTTGTGGAAGTTAATGCAAATATTGTCGTAAATTCGTAAGGATATGACTCGTCAACAAGGTAAGCTATAGAAACACCGTTTTCTTTATTCTATTACAATTTTATACTAGATCATTGGGGTGGTTTTTGTTGCGTGTCTAAGTTTTGGAGGTTAGGCCGGTCTGTTGCTTTTTTTTTAAATGGCCTAGTTCGCTAAATCGTACCACTCGCAGTTGGGTAAATTGTACTGGTACGATTTAGCCGCCTAGTCTAAAAGTACCTATATTTTACAGACTGTATTTATTATTGTTATAGATGACGGACCGTAAAGCTAAAATTAAATATTATAATTGGAATAAGGAGGACCTAGAAAGAGCTATTGTGGCTTACGAAAACAAGAATTAAATATGATTGCTGTTGATAGAAAAATCCAAAAAGTTATCTTCGATGTCGAAACTGAAAACAAGCTGGCTGAGTACAGTCATAAGAATAACTAATAATACGAGTATAGAAGCGAAACTCCCGGCCGTCGAGCGCTCAAGGCCACGTTATTTACCTACCGTTTGATTTCCGTTGAACGGAATCGGCAGTCAAGGCGCGCACCGTGTGTTTCAGGTACCTTGTGAATGTTTTCCTATTGATTACCTGATTAAGCTTTTTATAAGAATGCGTATTTACTACGCGCTGAAGCTTAGTAACCGAAACTTCAAATCATCTACAAAAACGCCATCTTTTATAAATATCAGACATTTGTAAATATTTCTGTTGAATTGAAACCTTTTAAATGAAAATGATTGAATACTTTAAAATTATTTTTATTATACCTACCCTAGATACAGATACAGTTTTATTCGTAATATTCATTACATGTCAAAGCTAATACAATATAATGTATCGAGTTTCTAAAGCTGTCATTGTAGTGCAATTTTGAAACTCTGTAAGTATGGTTTTTTTTTGTCAAGTCGGGAATAATTTGAATTATGAGAAACTTTGGTACTGCTATATATATTTTTATCGACCTTTGTCACTGTTCCATATAAAATTTAAATACAATCAATACTTGATTAAAATTATGAAACAAGAGATTTTTTTTCAAGTGAAAATGTTGGTCTGATAATAAAAAGTGAGCTTAGGTTTTATCCATTAGTACATTCACAACTTCAGCTCTTGGACTATAAACGTAGGTACGATACCTACATTACAAACCATTTTTGTACATCGAAATTCGAAACATTTTAATGATTTTGTTCTCGAAGTGTAGGGATTAAGCTCAATTAATCAAAAATAGGCAGGTTCTTATAACTACGGAATCAAAAAAACTAAAAATGTGCGTACTATTGCTAAAGATAGTCGCTCGCTCGCTACACTTGAAGTACAAAATCAATAAGACTCGGTGTATGCTCAGTTTCTCATTTAATGTAAAATATCCTCCATATTTTACCTATATAAAAAAATTTTAGTGGTAACCATACGTCCATGTGGTGACCCTAGCGGCGTCCGCAGACTACTGCGGGGCGATACAGGGGGAAGGGCGCTGTAGGTATGCAAATAGCGGCATTTGGCGCACCCACAAAGGAGATTCGCTTCTATACTCGTATTATTAGTTATTCTTATGGTACAGTCTTCATCTCGAAACACACATGTTTGGTCTAACAATAAGCGATATTCGACGTCTCGCATTTTTTTCTCATTATTATTATAGTTATGTTGATTGATCTCAATACTATAGTACAATCATGTTATTCTTATAAAAAAGTTTATAGATGTGTTGATAACATTGTTCCTTTATCACCTAAGAGTTAAAAATAATGTTCCTTTATTACCTAAGAGGTATTAATTATGTTTCTTTATTACCTAAGAGTTAAAAATAAATAATTTGGTTGAAAATTTTACTTCAATCTTTAATTCAGCGGTACGACTTAAACACCTATGGTACGATTTAAAAACTTGGTGGTACGATTAAAACGACTAGTCGGCTAAATCGTACCGATGGCAGTCCTTTATAAAAAAGCATTTTTAAGGATGTTAGAGTAAACGTATGGAACTGATTTCTCTGTCTTAGCAAGGCAAAATATTAAACTTAATTTTGCATATCCATTAATTATTGTAAGTCTTGTCATTGTCGAAATATTTAAGTTAAAGTAAAAAGTGGTATGATATAACCGACTCTCCCCTATATCGTGGGCTTTTTTTCATTAACCTCTTGTGCTGATTGCTGTATATCAGCGACCTCTATTGGCTGAGTTTTTACAGTAGAGGATATTAAGTGGAACGGACTGTTAGTCGATTTATTGGGTTTGGGTTGAAAGACATCGGTAGATGGCGGTGTATATTCTTTTTGTGGGGTCGAGGTACAATTTTCATCATTTACTTGTAGATGTGAGAAATCCACTACCCGACTGTTTAAATGTTTATTTTTTTTCTATGTGTTACATTCTTTTTAGAGCTAGAATTGCATATGTCTGTCAAATATTTAGTTTTTGTTTCGTGTTTTGCTAATTCTGATAAATTGACATTATTTGATCAATAATTGTTTTTTTTATTGTAACTTCTTTTATGTATAAGGGTTTTGTTACACACTGTATATACGAGTATTCTGATGATAACACAGTTATATTGAAAATATTTTAAGTCTAATCTTAGTGAATTTAATTCGAAAACATACAACTAAGGGTCAATACGTTCTTATTATATTTGAAAAACAAACTGTAACTTTCAAAAGTCAAGGATATTTTTCTCATGAGTTTAGCAGTATGGCGAAGGAACCCTTAAGGAACCCTTAAAAAACACGAAATATCTTGGGTTTCATTTTCCTGGGATCCTATCATCAGATCCTGACTTGGTGATGGGATGGGACCAATCGGAAAGTATATGGGACCAGTTGAATCGAAAACCTTCTTCTTGTGTAAAGTCGGTTAAAAAATCTTCATTATGGGTTTCCAAAGAAACTAGTTCTCCCGCATTATGTACATCGAACCAAGGGTCCAAAACAAGTTCCATCTTCAGTTATAACCGCGATAAGCTCCTCGACGTTGGAGCCGAACATCAGCCTCTCTTAATTGGATCCATTTAAGCTTCAGTCAGACAGCGGGCGTGGTTTGGTGGTATTACGCGTTGTGTTCTATGAGTTTTCGCTTTCGTGTTCACACCGACAGCGGGGCGTCGGCGTCGACGTCCCACCGGCTATGTGACGTCCACGCCGCGTCGCCGCCCCACCGACGTCCCGTCGCCGTCCCGTCCCGCCCGCTGTCTGACTGAAGCTTTAGGTTACAGCGCAGACTAATAGTCCAGTCAACGAGGACATTCGTTGTATGGAGACATCCGACAAATTCTTCCGTCTATGAAATTTGGCATGTGGTGATGATACCTAATACAGATGACAGATGTACAATAATCCAACAAAATTTATAATGGGAAGTTAGGTATTTTTACCTAAACATGAAAAACGCTTCTAGCTCTCTGTGGATATTTCCTCAGTTTGAAATTATTCTTGTATACGTACTTAAGTACTAGTTAGAACAAGTATGTAAAGTAATCCAACATTTTTTCGATTTGGGTGATGTACTAAATTGAACTTTTCGCAATAACTTCTGTTGAAAAATTGCTCTGCTAATTTTTATTTATTAATATGGTCTTATTTCCCTAAATAAATAGGTTTGTTAAGTCATCCAATAAATTTTCCTTTTTAAACATATTTTTTTGATTTTTGCTTAATAACGTGATGTGAAAAATTACTGCGTCCATTTTTATAGCTTTACACGTTATATGATTTAATACTAAAACATAATTATCAATAATCCAACAAATTTTCCAACGTTCATATATTTTTTTATGATGCATGCCGATTTATATTTGTGCGTACCTTATGCATCACGCAATTTGTGCGTAGTTGATCTTCACGTGACCGCTCGGAGCTACTTTTACTTCGTTTTGCACCACATTATAAGAATTAATAATAATACCTACAAAACTAACTCTAATACGAGTAAAGAAACATTGTAAAACATAATTTTATTTTAATGCTCTTATAAGGGGAAATTAAACTTTAAATTAAATTAAGCCCATCAATTTGTTACATGCCGCAATTTTTCCAAGAATTCCGTACCTCGAAAGAAAAAAAACGGATCCCATATAGGATCACTTTGTTGTCCGTTTTTCTCATCTTCTCGGTCCTTGTTTTTTTTTGTATATAATCGCATATATTACACACGTATTGGTATTTATTTATTATTTACACCATTATAGGTTATATTTTACACTACAATTTTTAAGGACTAAGTGACATACACCTATGAGCTCACCAAATGGTCAAGATGAGTTTTTTCTTTCCACGTCTAATATTTCCGGGGACTCTTCAAGTGATTTAAGCTTTCATTCTGCCTCTCTACCTCTGAGTGACTCTCTCGATAACATCTTTTCCGCTTTCTCGTTAAATTTTAATCTTGTTCATATAAACGCTCAAAGCATTCCAGCTCATTATCCGGAACTTCTATCTAGCTTCGATTGTCAACATATCCATGGAATTTTCATCTCAGAAACATGGCTTAGACCGTGTCTTCCATCTACCTCATATTCTCTCCCGGAGTTTCAACTTCTTCGTAATGATCGTATAAATCGTGTGGGTGGTGGTGTGGGCTTATATATCCGTTCCCATATTCCTGTTAACATTGTTGCCAGCTCTTCTCCATCTTTTTCATCCGATGTTGCTCAGTACTTGTTTGTTGAAGTGAATCTTCAACACACAAAAATTTTATTAGGAGTCGTCTATAGCCCATCATCAACAGTTAACTATTTCGCAACATTCAACAAGCTCCTCGAAGATCTTTGTCCCCTATATAATCATACAATAATTATGGGTGACTTTAACACATGCCTTTTGAAGGACGATCTTCGTTCCTCACGCTTAAGAGCTATAGTTGAGGCTAGCAATCTGCATATCCTACCACTTGCTCCAACACACTCTCTCCCAAACTGCACTCCGTCTCTCCTGGACCTTATGATTGTTTCATCTCCTAATAATATTCAGTCCCACGGCCAACTGAGTGCAGATGCCTTCTCCCATCATGACCTTATTTATCTTTCCTACAAAATCCGCCCTCCTAAGTATAAACCCAAGGTGGCTATGCGACGGAACTTTGGTGCTGTTGACATAGAACGTCTACGTATTGATGCTCACAATATTGAATGGTGTTTGGTGGATTCAGCTGAGGGTATCGATGATAAAGTTAACACTTTCAATACTTTATTGGTCAAACTTTATGATAAGCACGCTCCCATAAGACCGGTTAAGTTGAAACATTGTCCTGCTCCCTGGTTGACTGATGAGTTAAAAACACTAATTAAGAAGAAATCTCGTGCAAAAACGAAATTTAAACTTGAGCCAAACGACGTCAACCATGATAAATACATCAATATAAGAAATCACTGCAATATATTGTGTAGGGACGCACAACGCCGCCACATTCACAGCTCCGTTGAAAATGGAAATCCCGCTAAGGTGTGGAGATTCCTCAGATCGTTGGGGATCGGAAAATCTCGTCATGGATTGATTTCTCAAGACATCAATGTCGACAGTCTCAATAAGCATTTCACAGGTGCACCGATTATAGATAGTGCAATTAAAAATCAAACTATAAATCTTCTTTCTGCTCAATCCACCCCTGATCATCCTCCATTTCATTTCAGCCATTTCACAGATTGTGATGTTAAGAAAAGTATCATGTCCATAACCTCAAATGCTGTCGGTACTGATGATATCAGTCGTCAAATGGTAATTCCCCTTATTGATATCCTAACTCCTATAATTTCCTCTATCTTTAATTACTCCATATCCACTGGTTCTTTTCCCTCTTTATGGAGAGACGCTCAAGTGATACCACTCCCTAAAAAGACTAACCCATCCATATCCGATTATAGACCCATATCTATTTTACCATTTCTATCAAAAGTCCTTGAGCGCCTTATACATCATCAATTTAACGCATTTTTGACTCAAAATAAACTACTTGATAAATTTTAATCTGGCTTCCGTCCTAGTCATAGCACAGTCACAGCTCTTGTCAAAATATCTGACGACATCCGTTTTGCTATGGAAAACAAACAGCTTACGTTACTTGTATTGCTTGACTTCAGCAATGCATTTAACACTGTAGACTATGACATATTCCTCGCTCTCCTCAAGTCACTTAACATATCTCCAACTGTAATGGCTTGGTTTCGAAGTTACCTTCATGGTCGCCGGCAGCGTGTATTAATCGATAATTCTGTATCAGAATGGAGTAATATCGCAGCCGGTGTGCCACAAGGTGGTGTGCTATCCCCGCTACTTTTCTCGATATTTATTAACTCGATCACAAGTATACTTACTTCTCCCTACCATCTATATGCAGATGATCTTCAAATTTATTGTCATGGTACTTTAGATAACTTAAAGTCTATGATTCTGCAGGCAAATGACAATCTTACAGCAATAGCTAATTGGAGTGTAAATTATGGCTTGAATGTAAACCCTTTAAAATCGCAAGCTATTGTTGTAGGAAACTCATTTTTTATCTCGAAAATTGATTGGGGATCGTTGCCTGCAGTGATTTTTGACGGTGTCGACATACCCTACAGTGAGAACATTAAGAATTTGGGCGTTGTATTCGACAGAACGTTGTCATGGGCACCTCAGGTCAATCAGGTCAGCTGTAAGATGTTTGCAGCAGTGGGATCAATGCGTAGACTGCGCAACTTTCTACCTATTGCAACTAAGGTTTCTCTTGCTCAGTCACTCCTTTTCCCTATTCTTGACTATGCAGATTGTTGCTATTGTGACCTCAACGAAGTGCTCGTTGATAAGCTTGAGCGACTGCAGAATTTGTGTATCAGATTCATATTTGGGTTGCGGAAATATGATCATGTATCAGAATATCGATCCTATCTGAAATGGCTAAGAATACGTCAACGTCGTGATGCACATATGTTATCCCTGCTTTACAATATATTGTTTAATCCAAAGACCCCTCTATACCTCAAAGAACGGTTTAAATTTCTTCATTCCTCTCACAATGTGAACACTCGATCCTCTGATAGCTTACTCTTACAATTCCCCTCACATTCCACCGAATTTTTTGGTCAGTCCTTTACTGTACAGGCTATTCGTCTTTGGAATAGCCTGCCTTCCGCTATTAGGCGCAAACAATCTCTTTCCACTTTTAATGTAAGCGTAAAGCAACATTTCCTTCAGCTCTGACACCACCACTCCCCCCCCCCCCACGGTCTTTGATGTCATTGTCGTTGAAAATTAGTTTTATTATTACTATCTATTTCTTTATTATATTTATATATACATATATATATATCTATTTTATTATTATTTATTATCTTTTTCTAGTACAAATTTTTTTTTTTTTTTAATTCTCGTTATATTATGATTATTATTTTTTGTTATATATTTATTTTCTGACCACCAACCTAAAACGTATGTTTTTTTTCCAACCTAAAGGTTGCCTGGCAGAGATCGCCTACGGCGATAAGGCCGCCTATTTTGCTGTTCGTGTATGTATTGTTTTGTATTCTGTAAAAATCGTGCAAAATAAAGTGTTTCTATCTATCTATCTATCCTTTTTCTCGGGAATGCGTAAAGATATCAAACAGAAATTTATACAAAACATTCGTGCCTACGGTCTCTTTCAGACGTGAAAAATCATAATTGTAAGTGAAGGAGGTCAAAAGATATGACCATTTATGTTGCATATTTTCGCAAATTTTGCGATTTTATAAGGGAATCAAAATTATAGGGTACTTCCCGTTGACCTACAATACTGAAAGTTTCCAAGAAGCAAGGTCTTATATCACACGTTGAGGAAAAATAAATACTGAAAACCGTAAATATGTACATACTCATCATAGTTAGGAACCTATATTACTTAGATAAGTTTGTAAGGAACCTTGGCTTCGGTGCACGAGTCCAACCCGCACTTGGCAATTTATTTTATCTATACCACGGTAATATACTTACTATTGTACTTCCTAATATTATAAAGCTGAAGAGTTTGTTTGTTTGGTTATACGCGCTAATCTCAGGAACTACCCATTTAAATTGAAAAATTATTTTTGTGTTGAATAATCCATTTATCAAGGAAGGCTATAGGTTATATAACACACGCTACGACTAACAGAAGCTGAGCATTAATGAAAAATGCTGTAGAAACGGGGAAAAAATTGTTATTTTCCGACATCCATGTGAACGAAGTCGCGGGCACAGCTATCATAGCATAAAAGCTTGTCGCGAGATTTACCTGTGTAGATAAATAGGGACACAATACCTATTCAACTTGTTCTTGATAAGTATAGGTAATTCTTTAAAAAAATGTTTTTATGAAATAGGTAAGTCAATCTGGTCAAATAATAAACACTTATTTTTCTCAAACATACTACGATATACGACCAAAAATTCTTTGGAATAAATCGAACTTGCAGTACTAGGTCCAGCAGCGGTGGGTGCGAAGTCAGACAACCTCCTCGTGGTGCACCTCGGGCAACCCGCGGGCTAATAGTCTGACAAGTAGCCCCCATGGCGAAGTCTCTCCTTCTTGTTGTATGAAGGGGATTTGGCTATAGACCGCTGACCCGTTGCGGATCGTAGTTTGGCTTGAATTAATCCAGCAGTTATTTTGCTGGCTATAAGGGACCAATTGTTCACTATGACGCTTCGCGTCTCTTGTTGTTGTTCTGTTCGGGGTGTCCATTGGACTTCTTCAAGCTCTGGCTCGTATGCGCGGCAGTGGATTCAGTAGAGTCTGCTGTCGGGCAAACCCATTACCCGCACTTAGCCGAGCCGGGGGTCCGGCACACTGAGCATCGGGCCGTCTGGTCCGTGCCGATGGGATGACTGGCTAGAGGATCTCCATTCCCGAACGACCACCCTAGGGAGCTCACCCTGCAAAGCGCAACATGGATCTTAGTGACGAAAAACAAACACACCAGGGGGTTTCAGTCTCCCCCGTAGGACCGCGCAAGGTGGCTGTGGGCAGCCAGGCGTATTTGGTGCTGTGCTAATCGAGATCCACTTCTTCAGATGCGAATTAAAAATGCGAACCCGTTAAGAGTGGGCCACCGTCAGTATTCGGACCGGCGGGCGGCGGTGGAAAATGTAGGTAACCGAGGCGAGTGGAAGTATTATTGATGAGGGGGAACTCCGTTATGGGAGTGGAGAGGAAACACCGCGTATAACGCGATCGCTCAGCAGATCTGCGGCGAGTGTACAGAATAATATTAGTAATGTAAATAATAGCGATAAGTCTAGCTCTAAGTATAGTAGCAAATCTAGTGCTAAGGATGTAGATAGTAAGTTGACGAAATCGGCGGTTTCCCTAATGTCAACAGAAGGGTCGAGGGTTGAAATCATCGTCATTACAGATGTACCCGATAAGGGGGGAAAGAGACGGTTGGACGATTCTGACACGTCTAATGAGTCGGTGCAATCTATGATATCTTGCACTGATGCCATTAGAATGACGACCGGTGATGTCTCAGGTGCTGGTGGTGCTGCTTCCGAACGGTGACTCAGGTCTGGGGACTTGACGAGGGGACGTGGTCACGGTCGCGGTCGTCCCCCCACGACGGGTAAATATGTCGGCTTGGCGCAAGATAAACGAGATCTGGCAGCTGCTAAGAAAGCCGAAGAACAAGCTCATCTTGACCAAGAGGTGGCACTTATGTATCGCAAAGGTAATGAAACCAGGACCCGTTGCATGAGCGACAGTGAGGTACTTGTTAACTCATCGGGGAAGACAGCAATCGACTCGGAGGAGGTCGTCAAAACCAATTATCAGGTCATCCTAGATGTTGCTTGTAAATAAGGTAACCGAGACACCTGTCCCGGTTCTCTCGATCTCCAAGAGAGACGCAGGAGCCCCTCCCACTTTAAAAGAGTCGGAGTTTCGATAAGTGGACTAAGGCTCTGGGGCGTAGAGCAAGAACCAAAAGAAATCAGGAGCAGGTCCAAGCTCTGGCGGCTAAAGCAGCTACCCTTAAAGAGAAGGGAACTAAGGCCAAGACTAAAGCAGCCAAGGCCAACATCAAGTGACCGATGAAGGCCCCCCGCCATCCTGTGGTGGTACTTACCATCAGGCCTGAAGCTCAGGAGGAATGGCCAGAAGCAAGTTAAAGTGGGATGAGCTGGGCGTCAATGACCTCCGATTCAGGGGAACTGCTGCCACGGGGGCTCGTCTTATCGAGCTTCCGAAGGAAACTCCCTCTGAAAAAGCAGTCTTATTGGTAAGTAATTTAAAAGACATCTTCCCTGAAAATGTCAGTGTCGTTAGACCGGTAAAGTGTGCCGATTTGCGTAGTTCCGGCCTGGACGACTCTGTAACCAAGTAGGATGTGCGCAGCGCGATTTTTCAAAAAGGGCGGCTGCTCTACTGATTCAACAAGGGTGGGTGAAATAAAACAGAAACCTTAGTCGCTCGGTATCGTCTGGGTTAAGTGTCAAATCCTGGAGCCGAGGTCAACGCGCTGTTTTAAATGCCTTGAGCCCGGGTACACCAGAGCAAAATACTCGACGGGGAATGAGAGTAGTGACCTTTGCTTCCGGTATTGGAAAGCCGTTCACAAGTCGTCGGGATGCAATGCCACTCCAAACTGTGCGATTTGCACAGATTTCAAGAAGGTGGCAAATCACGTAATGGGTGGAAGAAGCTGCAACCCACCCAAACGCAGAGGAAACGCTACCCTTAGGAATAGCTACTAATGACGCACGCTCCGAAAGAAGCGAACGGCCTATGAAGAGCTAATAGTTGATAGGATCTCTAGGAAATATCTTTCAAGGAAATCTAAGTTAGTGCGCCGCCGCTGAGAATCTATTCCTGCAGTCGATGGCACAGCTGTCAATTGACGTCAGTAGGTGTATATTGGGCATTCTAAAACAGTTTTCATCAAAACACCGCAAACGAACGAAGTGAGATTTGAGCTACGCTTCGCTGCGCTCTAGCTCCGCTACGCTCCGCAAATCTCACTGCGTTCGTTTACGGTGATTTGTTGAAAACAGTTTGAGATTGCCCAATATACATTATACAGGGTTAAATTATTCATACCATTAAATTGTAATTTTTGATAAATAAAGAGTTATGCGAGTATATTGAATCACCATATTTGTTTTCATTAATAAAACGCAGAAATTTTTGTTAAAAATATTTTTTTTATTATAAAGCAAGTAACAAATATCATCATAGCTAAACTAGAACAATACTTTAAATACAAATTTTCATTCAAGTACAATTTACTGAAGTCATAAATTACATGTGCTTAAGTACCACTTTTTTATGAATAAAACATTCCTTAGAGCGCACTCTTTTTTATGAGTTATACAATTGAAGTTAGCTCCACCTTTAGCATAACTATTGCGCAATGTTGCAAAATTAGGACAACCTTTGCCTTCAACATTTATCAAAAAGCAGTCAGAACACAAATCTTTAATCCATTTTTGCTTTTCAACACCTTTCATTATTATGGTTTGGTCCTTTAAAATTGGAATAATTAATCTCTTAAATTCTCTGAAATCTATATTGCCTTGGCTCCAGTATATTCCTCTGTTGCGTTCAATCCAATTGACTGCTTTTTTTTCTTCGGCAGATAATTTTAGATACGAATATGGAGGTTTTATTAAAAAGACTTGCGTAAACTCTTTTGTGGCTAACGCAAATTCCTTAATAATAAAATTATTTTTGCAGTCTTTGAATCCTTGAACATCAACAAAAAGTATCGAACTCTTATCAGCACTCATTGTTTCGTTGTATTCCACTGTTTAACATAAAGTTGAAGTTTGTTCTTTCAAATACCTTTTGATTGCACTTTATTTAGTTAAGATATTTTCTTCACAATATTGCTCAGAGGTTTGTACTCAAAAATGCAGTCATTTAAAATCAAGCAATATGCTGCTGTCTGATCCGGGATTTCTTGGTCTGTTTCAATCTCCACTCTGACATCGATTGATCCCTTTATCATTTCTTGTTGGTGAGAACAATCAATAACAAATAATGGGGCAACGTCTCTGAATTCCTTCAAGCTCATCAACGGCTCTGGTCGCCGTCCATGATAAGACTGTTGGAATCTTGCATATTGTTCGTATAATAAATTAAATTTATCCTCTGAGAAACTGACATTCAATCCTTCATAAGGGTAATACGATGAATTTAAATATACTTTTACATCTCGTACATTGCAGTGATCGAACTCTGCCATTGACATTTCCGCATTGTGTTTGCGATTGGTTTGCAAGGCTATAATAACGAATCTTGGTTTCTCTATCTGTGACGAAGTTTTGATAGACCAAGTGTGTTTACGTGTCTTCGGTAATAATGGATATTCATACAAATCCCAATTTCGAAATGCTAGTGTAATAGGCCTGTCCTTTTCTAGATGTTTCAACAAATTGATTCTTTCACGATCTGATACTTTAACGTGCGGAACTCGCCAAACAACTTTGCTAATAGTTATATCTTCGACCACCTCTCCGACATTTAATTTCAAAGCATTGAGATTCGTATTGCTTCTTAATAGCACCAATTCATGTTTGGAGTTAATTATAACTTTTTCATAATCTTCTGCAAAACCTAAAATTTTCTTCAACGGCACAGAAGCCGAAAAAACTCCTCCGTTAAGATTGTTTGTACCAGAAGTTGACCATCCCCATACACGTGAGCATTTAGATTCATTATCATTTAACGAGAGGTACGATTTTATTGTTGTAGTTATGCCAGCATTTTTTATTTTGTCTATTTCTATTCCGTTTAACTCATATCGAATATCTTGAAATAAATATAGTATTGGATTGTTGATAAAATACACATTTGACATTTTTTCTTTAGTCGAACTATTATAAACATTGGCTTTACCCTCAATATACAAAGTGCTGAGTGAGGGTAACAGACATAGATCTTGTTGATTAATAGGTATTCTTATTTCATCATTCTTGTTGAAACTTGTTACGTACGGTTTATAAGAATGATATTCGAAACTTTCAATACTATTGTCGTATGATGTTGATTGAGATATATTTAAAATATTCATTTTAACAAGCCAATCAACTTCAAAAATTCCTTATTGTTTTTGGTGAGCTTCTTTTTTATGTGAAGCGGTGTGCTTTTATGAGGTGATCTTCTAGTACTAACTTGAATGCAAGCTGTGTCATGATTTTTATTGAAATTTATCATTTTTACGAAAATGTAGATACAGTTGTACTTCTTCGTCTCGTAAATTGATTTGTTTATTCTCGGCGTCTAATAATTGTATAGTTATTGCACTTATAGAACTTTTATTTACAGGAAAATATATTAGATTTTTCGGCACTTCAATGATCCGATAACCAGGTGGTACGTTAGGAACAAACTCGTGAATAATATGACTTGCAGATCCATTCACGAATGACCCACTAACTACGTCGCATTCGATGCGCACAATGGTTGTTGGCAATATACTGACAGGATACAGAGATTCGGTCCTTTTTAATGCCTTTATTGTTTCTCCACCAAAACCTAAAATCCTTCCAAGTGAGTCACTTTTGTAAAAATGAACATCTTTAGTACAAAATATTGTAGTTTTTAAGGTATTATTATTACAAGTTAATTTTAACATTGCATTTCTAATGTATGTCTTTAAATAATCACAGATATCTTGAAGTTCATAAGCTCCTTCAGGTATTTCGATTACTTCGTTATCGTCATAGTAGAATTTATTATTTCTTTTATCTATGTTGGGTATAGAATTAAATGTTGAAAAATACAACAATCCACACTCATAGTATCCACTTAATTCCAAAGTAGGTGAGTAGTTTGTTATCAGAGAGGATCCTTTTCCAGTTATAGACACAGTGAAAGACATTTTACTACTGATAAAGAATTTTATTTCAAGCTTTATATAAATGTGTTTTCCAATACTCCTTTAAAAATTTTATACAAAGGTGGCCGCAATTAACAGAGTCAAATGTTTGATATTGCTCATAGTTATAATTTAAAGAAACATTTCTTAAGTAATCAAGTAGTTCTAACGGAGGTTTCAGATTACCAAAACTATCAAAATATTCAGCATACTTATTTTCTTTCACGTAGGCTACCCAATGTGTTCCAATGTTATTTGAAGTATCTAAATTTATAATACCGCATTCTATCTTCCTAGGTTTTGATGGCAACGTATCCCTCATGAAAACACCACGAAAAAATGGAATATCACTAGCATGTTCTAATATATCCCAATTAGTTAATGCCCGCCTAGGTAGCCGCTTTATTAGTTTTTTGAGGGTTTCAAATATAGACCTGCACCCTTTTTATAAGGTCTAATATATAATCCTTTTCCGAGAGCAACCGCCTCCATCATCTTATTATGTCGTTCCGATTCTTGAAGAGCTTTTTGAGCTGCTTTTGAATCATTAACCGCTTTTGCTATGCCAGCTGCTCCACCAGCCAGTGAACCTAAAGCTGATAATCCCGCGAAAATAGGAATTAATGGTAACAGTCCTCCACATTTTGGAATAGGAATACAACGAGGTAAACTCATTTTATTTTTATTTCTAAATAGTTTTTTTGCAGCGGCGACCGCATATTTAATAGTAGAATTTGTGTCTTTAGATTTTATTTTTTTTAATTTAGATTTGAGTTTTTTCACAGCTGTCATAAACGACCGAGCACCTGCACCAGCTCTTAATTTGGCCTTCATAGCATTTTTTACTATCCATGAAGCAATTTTTTCTTTCTTTCCAGCGTCTTTTGATTTCAATCTTCTTTGAGCCATATTTAATAGATCTAGATCAGCTTTGTGCCTTACGTTAGCGTCGTTGTTTATGTAAGCAATATCGTGGTGCATACAAGCGTTATCCAATTTATTAATTCCTCGCTGACCCTTAAGTAATCGTTTCTGAAGCTTTGTGCCGGGGCCGCAATATTGGTAGCCCGGTAAATGTAACTCAAACGGAATCTTATTTATTAAGCTGTTTATGATACCACTTCCTTTCTTCATTGATAAACAAAAAGTGAATCAATAAAGATATCTTGAGCTATTTTATATCATAAAACCAATTTATTCTTATCAACCCAACTATTTTCGCTATTACTTAATCCTAACCATTTTACAAACAATTTGTTTCCTTTTCGTTTTATAACCTTTTCAATGAGGTATAGGTCTGGAAACTTAGTTTTTTGTAACTCGTATGCATAAAATGAGCCGAGGATTCTTTGATTGCGTCTGTCCTCTATTTGATAAGTTGTTGGGTTAGTGTGATTAACTTTTACTATACGAAATATTTCGGTGGACCAGTTTGGCGTATAGCCTTTGTAAAAATCTGCTTTATATCTACTTATGCGAACATAATCACCAACACGAAATGTATATCCCCGACTTGTTTTATTCTTTTGAGAATTCATAATATAACCTTTGACTATAAGCTCATTTCCTTTGTTAACTTCCACAGGCTTAAATTTTGTTATTCTATGCAAAGTGTTATTGTAGTGTTCTACAACGTCCTTTAAAATATTTTTATACCATTGGTAATTTCCGTTCAAACTAAATAGTTTGTAAAGGTGAGATTTAATTGTTCTTATAACTCTTTCTACTATAGATGCTTTTTTAATAGAATATGTTGAATAATGATTAATATTATACTTTTTCATTAATTTTTTAAAATTATCATTGTAGAATTCTGTGCCTAAATCAGTTTGTAAATTTTTAGGTTTTCGTAATGATGTAGTTAAAATACTTTGCATTGCATCTGTAACATAATTTTTCGCATTTGATTTTAAAGGTCTGATCCATACATATTTTGATAAAGTGTCAATTACGATAAGAATATATTTATACCCTTTATTAAACTGTGAATATTTTTGCAAATCTATGAGGTCGGCTTGCCATAAATCATCTATTCCTTTTATGATCGTACATCGCCGGGAAAAATTCCTTCTTGCTGCTTTGTGAAGCTCATTCACTATGTCTTGTTTGCTCATTATTATCTGGTTTCTCTTGAAGCATGTGACCAATTTCTGTCCTTGTGTAAAACAAGGTGGCTAGCTTATTAAGTATTGAACTTTCAAAATCATTTAAACGAATATTTACATCACTTAAAATATTAGTTCTTAGTTCGTGTGTCTTTTCATCCACGTAATCTTTATTGGCGGCTTCGTCATCATTGCCTGGCGATATAAGCCCTTTTAATCTTGATGATTTTAAATCATATTCACCTGTTTCTGACTTCACTAATGTATCGTTGAGATTTCCAATATATTCCTCTAATCGTAAACGTTTATGAACGTGATGACCAAATTTATCTACATTCATTTCCGTATCTATGCGGTGTTTGCTGTATAACTACTGATCAGTTTTTTAAAATTAGGTTCCTTATATTTGGTGTTTTTAATGATGCCTGCTTCGTATAGCTCTTCTATAATCGCAATAATTTCATTATCTAAGCCGGTATTGCCAGCATCACGAGATGCAAACAGTAATTTCAATCGATCTACTAATTCATTTGGATCATCCCAATAAACGTAATCTATATCTTTCTTTACACTTTTTAAAAGATTTATTCCTTTTCCTACCGTAAGACTTTCTGTGCTGTCATACTTATTTCTAGAGAACTTAAACAGTGGTTTAATAATATGCATGTACTTAAACCCTTTGTTACTATTAATTGACTTGCGTGGATCACAATTACGCCTATGTGCATTCGTTTCTATTAGAAGCTCTTTATAATTTTGCAAATCTTCATCTGTGATAACATCCAAATTTGGTGTCTTTTCAAATAGTAATTCTTTTAATCCAAGAGTTTTGTTTAAACTTCGATTTCCAATTTTTATAATTTTTCCGTCGTCGAAAACACGTGTTTGGCCGAGCATAAGTTTTCCTCGTTCATTTTTTATTCCAAAAGGGATATTTGCGTCGGGTGAAGCACACCACGATAAACTATTAAGTGAAACATTTGGTGATGATTGAAAGGACTTAAAGGAAGCATCACTAATATTATTGTTGTCAGAAGGTGATACGACAAGGGTTTTTTCGGAATTAAATTTTTTATAGAACTGTTGTTCCTCTTCTTCATTAAAATCGTCATCAGAAAAATTTGTTGCCTCGCTGTCATTATGTTTATTTTTTTTTATTGTATAATGTTCAAACTCATCCTCATCTTCATGAGAAATTTCATTGTTCTTAATGGCTATTTGTTTCAGTGGATCGGTTATAGGTTTGAATATGGATTCCAGAGTGGCATCATTTGTATTTTTCATATCCTTTATCATTTCAACCTTTCTTTTTACAGCAGCTGCAGCTTTTACAATTTGTTTTTTAAGTTGCTTTTCCATTTTGACAAGGATTCCGTTCAATGCAAAATCCAGAGTAATAGTGATTGTGTATTGATGAAACAATAACTTATGTATATTAATCTACTACTACAAAAGTATCGAATGCCATCCTATAACATCCTTTATTTCTTTCGCAGTCTTTATTGATCACAACATAATTAAATGGTTTATTCCAAATAGTTGAGCACATTTCACGGAACTGAGACCACGACATATCTGAACCTACATGCTCATCGTAAACGTGTTTTAAATTTACATCGTCTTGTTTAAATAAAATAATGAGGTTAGAATTGTCCCTTATAAGTTGTTTAGGTACTTTACTGTATGTTTGGTTAATGTAAAAACAATCAATATTCTTATGTCGACCCATAGCAAAATAATCCCGAATGCTATTTTGGTTTTCACAAGCTACGTCGTCGAATATTATAATGGAGTTTGGCAAAGCTTCGTGTGGGCTTATGATATCATTATTATGGTTATATTTACTATAAGATATGTCTGCAACTAAATCTAATACTTTTTCTAAGAACACATATTTTGGTTGGTATAATGATTTAGAATATACATATAAGTTACGAAAACGTGCACCATTCTCATGTAATAACAAACCTATTACTAAGTTTGTCTTGCCGCAATTTGATGGTCCACAAACAATACATCGTATAGTGCTCGGCAATAAGTTGCCATGTCGCTTTGCTTCACATAATGATGCAGGACAGATATTATAATCTAATTTTAACGTTTCCTTTTGTTTGAGGAACTTCATAGCAACTTGTCCGTTTTGATTCGTGGCTTTTAACAAAATGGATATAACACTTTGCGTTCGTAATAATAAGAGAACTAGCAGTATATTTACTTGTAAGTGCACTCACTCCACCATATAGACTAAGCATTCGACGGCGGTAACAATAGCAAGGAGTAGAAGAATTTGGATACTGTTACCACTCATTATATTAAGTTATTGGACGTGTCTAGAACACACAATGTTAAAGCATCGAGAAGAATGGAGAGAGAAGAAAGAGCTCTCACCCCTCTCGAATCGTGCAATAAAAAATGATATGAGTAAGGAATCGATGCTTAAAAATAAACATTGTTTAATTACTTGCATCCCTACTTTAACAAAGTAATACACTGCGTTCTTTAATAAATAAAACTATATTTTTAATTTTATTACCATTATTTTAAACTATGTATTTGAATTCTAATAAATTTTATCTTAGATTTATTTATAGAGGTAATTCTGAATGAATGTTTTTCAAAATATTTGATTACATTATAGAGGTGTTAAAATAAAAACAAATATTTTCATACAAGTCTTTTTATTTTTAAATAATATTTATTGAAAACAATACAAGACTTAAACTAACATAACTATTTAAAATAACATAAGTCTTAGTTAGTAAAATTTATAAGCATTACTATAATTTTTCAGAAGAATAATGTTGTTGAAATAATGTATCTCCGTGAGTGTACACGTAACTAAAGATAGTAGGTACGCATCTAGCACATTAGAGAATTTTAATATACATCTACAAATGTTTTAGGTCAGCAATAGTTATTTAAAAACTATAACTGTAACCACATATTTTCTTAGAGATATTAGTTATAATATTTTCTGCTTGATCCATTATTGGATCAATATGCTCGGTTACCACATATTGTGTTTTTATTAATGGATCATTGCTGGTTGATTCCAGATCTAATATTTCTAATTTAATTAATCGCCGCCCTTTAGTAGGTATTGTTTTAATTAAATAAGAAGGTTCGTTCCCCTTCGTATTCTGCAGTAACTTGCTTCTCCTCTTCATGGGCTTCTTTTTATTAAAAAGACTTTTAACTACCTTGGCATGCAGCGGTGAATCTTTAGCATTCCAATGTGGAAATTCTTCAGAGAAGCCCTCCAACATATCTTGCGCATTTTGCTCAAAGCAAGGAGGATAATCTTCTGTTGCCTCCTTGCTTATGAGTAGCGACTGCGAGATTTCTTGGGTATTCTGAAATTTAATTTATTATGCAACAAAAATAATTTCACATCGAAGAAATGATTGATATAGTGGCGGAGGTAGAAGAGTATATCTAGGATCCACAAGGAGGCTGACTATCTTATACGGAACCGATAGAATATGAGAATCACGATAACAGCATCACAACCATAAGGTTTTAACAACAACATTATCTTCCAACTAAATCAAATATACAAATAAACATTAACTAGTGATCTAACCACTACACAAGAAAAGAGTTTGAAGAAAAATAATTTATACGACTTACCATGATGTATTTGGGTGACCGTAGTTGTCACTTGATTAATTATGTGTGAAACAAATTTTAAAAACATTCGACTTTAATAGCTATTTATAGTGTAAATATAATGCTGACATAACAACAAAGCATTCGCACGGAATCGCAATTGGATAAATTACTAATGAACTATAAGTTGGAATACCTAAATCAGCAATAACATGTCCCAACCAGTTTCGAATTGTTCATTGCGTGTGCTATTTTATTAATAGTTTTATATTTTATGGATTATGAAATAAAAAAAACATGGTAGCTGGTTTATAACGCTATATATTTTCATCGTTACAATACAACATTAAGTATTTGATTAAAACTAGGTAATTAATTTACCTATTTACCATTAAAAAACAATGTATAATACTATTAAACAAATAACTGATGGATAACAATATTAAAATTAAATAACTTTACAATATAAAGTGCCGTGTCGGTACATACTATACAATTTCATGTATGTTTTTATTCTATTAACTTATTCATTACTTAAGCCATATAATAAATAAATAGATGATGGGGTAACATATTTCTCAACTTACAATTTGATTCATGATTACCATTAAAATAATAATAAACTATACAATACGGTGCTTCTAAAGAAAAACTAATGATATTAAACTAAACTATCCCAGTGACCCCATGATAAAGTAGAAATTTTGTTTTTTAATATGATACGTTTATCGTCATTACCTGACAAAGCTATTTTGTTCTGTTCTTGAGTAAATATTTCGTGCTTAAGAGATTTAAATATGATATTTTTTTTCTTCAAAAATGTATTTTCATTTAATACCTTGTAATAATCTTTATATTGTACATCTTTTAATACTTGCTTCTGTATGCCTTTTGCTTTTTTTAATTCATCTTCTGCCGTTTTAATACAGTATAACTTGGACCTTAATCCTACAAACTTCGAAATCAAACTTCCTCCTAGCTCATCTTTAAAGAGACCTGGCACCTTTTTGTTCCAACTAGGAATGTCGTATACGTTATTTACAGAATAATTACTAGTGTCGAAATAGGGAAGAAAATTTGATTTTAAATCAGCATAAAAATCTTTACTTTCTATTGAATACAAAAAACTATCAGTATCCGTATAACAAAGTTTTAACTTTTCCTTATAAAAAGGCTTCATAATAGAATAATGAAAATCAAACATGTGACTCTTAGATATTTCCAAAACGGAAAAACCAATGTATATAGGTTTATCCAAAGTGATTGTTTCAGGCTTCATTTGAATGGCTACCAAGTTTTCAGTGAAAATTGTAACACTGTGAAAATTTGGTCGAGCTATCATTTGCTCTGCACAGAAACTTTTCTTTGTTTTGTTACTATCATCATTCCACTTATTGACTAATTTCACATTAACCCTCTTTTCTGTGTCTTCTAACGTCTTGCCAAATATACTGTTGTTAAGAAGTTTGAAGAAATCTTGTTCAAATGTAGATTTAGCTTTTTTTCGTAATTCAGTATTCATGTCAATATACTGCTTTAAATAAGGACTCTGATTAAATTGAATAACTCTATGTATTTTTTTTAACAACAAACCATGTTTTATACATGTTTGCAGATGAGCAAAATGTATGACATAGAAATATTTATCGTATAAATTTGGAATCAATTTTGAAGTTTTAGAACCTGGCGGAGTAAATTTTTGAGCACAGAATGGAAAATCGTTATGATCATTATGCAAATGTTCGGGGTATTCTAAATCTACTTCTAGTATATAACCAGTGTCTCCGTTAGTTGGCACATTTATAAAATCTATTCCAGCGATTTCCAAGTCATTCAATAACTTAAAATTGGAATGAGGCAAATAAGCACACATTGCATATCCATAGAGATTATTACAATCGATATAAATTAGAAAGTTATTACTTTTTCTTGGATCGTAAGTTTTTAAATACTTGTTATTGGCTTTTGAATACCTTGTCGAACACAAACATATTCCACCGCGAATACCTTTTTGAATCATTCTTATTATTTCCAGGTCGTGTATTAATTCTAATTTAACATCTGTTTTTAATAGCATGGCATCAAAACTGAGACTCGGTGCTGTAACATAAAAGGCTGGATCTAATTTATAATTCATCTTACATGTCTGGCGAAAACTTTCAAAAACGTCAGCTAATAAAAGAACATCTGACTTAAGATACAAGTCTGTGTATTCACCGAGATTCGATAATTCAAACATTTGCCAGACTTTTTTTGCATGATCATAATCTACTTTAGATATATTACTATTGCGTAATTTGCTGAAAAAGAACTCCTGAGGCGGAAGTACTTTTTCTTCGTATGAACTCCAAGTAGTCATGTATTCACACCATAAAAAACAATAATTATCAGAATTTTGAATGTTGATACATGCTCGTTTACATTTTATGGACTTTGGTAATTCTATAAAACTGGAGCCTCTTAACGGGTTATATTTGTTTATATTTACTTCTAGATATAGGCTTTGTAAATAGGCCCACCCACTATCTCTTTCTTCAAATTCTTCAATTTTTTTACAAATTAAGTGAATAATTTTTGAAAACATATCTTCAAAATTGAAGTTTTGATGCAAGATGAAGTTTTCCGTTGCAAATGACTTGATTGAAATCGAATCATACTTACTAAGCAGAAAGAATTCACAGAAAAGTTCAAAATTAGCTTTAACATTAGTGTGAGCTTGAATTTTCGCTATGAGCAATAGGCGTACGCGATAGCGCAAGTGCCATAAAAACTCGGCGGGCGGGCGAACACGCGCACTATCATGACCCTCATCTTGATATCGAACACGGTACGATGCTATACGATTACGAAAAGCGCTATGAACTTTTTCAACCCCCTCACTATCAACGACCGAACTGTTGTTCTTATGTAAAATACTTTTCAAATGTGCAGAGAAAACTTTGTTATTTACGGATACGTCACAAACTGAACAGAAAGTAGACCTCGACATTATGATTTGGACAGTACAAATTCTCAAAGTTAAAGTAATAAAGGCTTATGTATGTAAGTACCTAATCTTTGAGTTTGCTAACGATAAACAATAAGTAAACCAGCTAAAACATAATTTACGCAGAGAGAAACAAAAGAGAACCTATTTTTTAACTTTATCTTTATAAAATATCCCCTCTGTGGTAAACTTTGCCTTAGCTAATTTTACAAATTTTTTTAATGCGTAAAATTCTGGAGATTCTGCTTCGCCTTGCAAGCGTACCCAAACGATAGCGCGCTCGCACCGGTCAAGGCCGCTGAGATTAGATACCTCCTTCTGGTTGTAGAGGCGTAGCTCCACTAGCAAGTCGCCGTCGAGCTGTGCAGTCCGACGCGTTACACCACCAGGTACTCGGCGTGTCAGGATACTGGTGGTCTTGTTTGGCAGGTTTGGCGGCCGCGAAACCTCGCTGTCCGACTCTGAGTCGAACAACCACTCAGAAGTATTGGACGACGATGTATTCTTCACTTCTGCACTCTTCGCCTTCGATAGGCACTTTATCACCTTGCTTCTCTTCTTTGGACTAGGGAGATAGAAAAAGGATACACGATTATTGTACACATTAAACACTTGAAATTTAGATATATGTAAATATAGCAATAAAAGTACCTGATGTCTTCGTCGTCGGTATCAAAGAAAAGGTCAGATTCACAGCTCTTCTTGGCTGACCTTTTGTTTTGCTTGCTATCCGACCTGAAAATAGTAAATGTCATATTAGTATTAAGAGTGGTTACAAGAAAACGAGTTGAAGATTCACATCTTCAATTCATAAGATAAAAAAATATCATCATCATCAGTCAATCAGCATGCCACTGCTGGGCTTGATGGTCCCTCGTGAAGACAGCACTTGGAGAGGTCACGTCATATACAGCCTGGTCCAACGGCTCAATTTGTTGAAGCATGAAGATGATCAACCACTTATAGACAATTAAAGAATAGATATAAAGTATAGCAATAAAGTATAAAAACTTACGAACATTTTTCAGCTGTCTTGGTCTTGAGATTTTTTGATGAGGAGGTACTGAAGCACTGTTAGTGGTCAGAGATAGCACTGGAGTGTACTGTGACTACAGTTTTTCCGGATTTTATATAAGAAAAGTGCAATGCAAGTAATAATTTTACTGAGGTTCTCAACCTATACCTTATCTTTATAATCATTTTTATTTAACATGACTAATCTAAAAAAGAATGCTCATTAATTTTTATATTGTTAAATAAGTAAGTAATATTATAAAATATTATATATATAATCACAAAATTATTAATTTCCGTCCAAATCATATCCACACAAAATATTTATAAGAAAACAAATATGCATTCACGAATATGATGTCTATACGTTATCGAGAATCCTAATGCATTCACTTCCACTTCCATGGTCAGTGTTCGTTTTTCAAACACTAAAGAACTGACACTTTATTTAGAGAAAATATTTTTTTTTTCGTGATTTTTTTATCACACCGCGCGTTTTATGCAAAGGAGACGCGAAGCGCTCTGGGTACTATGGTACCCGGGACGTGTGAGTGGAGCAGTTCTCAGGTCTGCAACAAAATTTTTGATCCGCAGTTGCGTATGATCCAAAAACGGTCATCCAAAAACGGTGATCCAAACACGGATCATCGGCTGAACTTCGTCAGCTATATAAAAAAAAAGTACTTACGTAGCAAGAAAGAAACAAAACGACGAACTGACGCAATTACGTGTATTGGATTTTTATTTTCGAGGTAGTAGTAGATCGTTATTCAGCATCACAACATCTAAGAGAAGATTATAGTTTGGTAGTTTACTTTCAAAAAGTCGGTTCCATACTCAAAATATAAAACTTAATAACGTTTTGCACCTCTGACTTTCATGATATTTAGCAAAATTTGATATTTACCCATAATTCTACCAATGTGCAATATGACGCGGAAATAATCAGCAAATTAATTGTTTGTCGTTTATTTCCACAAACTTGCAATACAATACTGTGCATATACAGCAAAATAGTTGTTTACCGTTTAATTCTGCTGATGCAGAAATCTCGTGTAAGGCTGCATGCTCCAAATTTTTTTTCATTTCGGGTTTATTATATTTATTTAAATTATACATGTACATACATATTTACAATTACTAACGAATATTATCTCCAAACAAATTAATTGTTTGTCGTTTATTTCCACAAACTTGCAATACAATACTGTGCATATACAGCAAAATAGTTGTTTACCGTTTAATTCTGCTGATGCAGAAATCTCGTGTAAGGCTGCATGCTCCAAATTTTTTTTCATTTCGGGTTTATTATATTTATTTAAATTATACATGTACATACATATTTACAATTACTAACGAATATTATCTCCAAATTAAAAAGTCTTCTTTATAATAACGGATGCGATTTCTAATTTTCATTTTTCGATACTACTATTTAAAACAGATAAACAATAGGTATATCGTTCTATTAGGCGAACCGAATGTATCTATAGCATAACGATATTGATACGACATGACGACAGAACCATAGAAGTTTAAGAAAATTATTGTAATAATACATAGGTGGTATTCATCGGCAGCATCTCATACACGTTCCCACCGCACTACCCTATTTAATTAGGATGTTAAGACCTTAGTCAGCCAAGGTAGGTAGTTAAAATGTTCTTAATATTTTTTATATTTTCATTTTTTAAATTATTGGAATATTTATTTTCTATTTTTTGTTCGTGTGATGACTGGAACACATCTTTCAGGGATTAGACCGCCCTTTTAAATATTTTGTAAAAATCAACAATTTTATACTTTGTTTTATAATAAAGAATATATTTAATTGAAGTAATTTAATAAACAAATAAAAGTATTAACGTGTGAAAGAAGCCTTATTATTTGAGTAAGCACTCGTAACTGGATATATGAATAAAGTGCAATAAATTTATTGCTGATAAATGAATTTCGTGGGAATGCTTTGAAACTGTATGGCAGGCAGAGTGTAGAACGGTACAAATACTTATCCGAGAGTTGAGTCCTGAAGCTACGAAACCTGTTTAATTTCTGTTGTTATTGCACTGCTACCTAGTTGAATACCTTAATATTCTGAGATAGAAAACCTTGAAAATGTGTCTAATAAATCGCAATCAATCAAAAGTATACTGTTTACAGTCAAACAACACAACACAATAGAAACATTATGAAATGAAATGAAATAAAAAATCTTCTTTTCCATTTAACCCTATATAATGTATATTGGGCAATCTTAAACTGTTTTCATCAAATCACCGTAAACGAACGCAGTGAGATTTGCGGAACTAGAGCGCAGCGAAGCGTAGCTCAAATCTCACTGCGTTCGTTTGCGGTGTTTTGATGAAAACTGTTTTAGAATGCCCAATATACACCTACTGACGTCGGAATTATCGCGGAACTATACTTGGTTCCGAACGGACAGAACTGGTTTCCAATTTACTAAGATAGTACTGCTGCGATTGTCACGTGATCACTGTCTGGCTCGCCCTCTCTCCACACCATCGAAAAGGGGCACAGTTTCGTTGTCACGGAGATAGGGGAAATGACTCTAATTGGATTCTATTTCTCTTCAAACCGACCGTTCGTGGAATTTGAGAACTTCATTGACGAGCTGGGAGCTGCAATCCAGCGGAACTCTACGCCCTCAATGATTGTTCTAGGCGATCTTATGCCAATTCGGCGGCTTGGGGATCCCCGGCCACTGATCGGAGGGGTAAGCTGGTGGAGGAATGGGCCATAATATCTGGCCTTTCTTTCTTTAACCGCGGCTCAACAAATACTTGTGTTCGACAGCAGCAGAGTCCATTGTAGACCTCACGTTTGCTACCCCTGCTATCGAATGCAAAGTCACTGATTGGCAGGTCTCCATCCACCATACTGGACTGGGCAAGTCACGGAAGGAATGCTGGCTCCATTTTTCCTTGCTGGGCCATCTCCAGGGTGGACAAAGAGCTTGGCTTGCGAACTCACTGTCGTTCGAGGGGGTCGATGCTGAGGCAGACTGACTGCGCGACGCGCTCACCAAAGTGTGTGATGCAGCTATGCCTCGAGTCCAGCAACGTCCTCCAAAAAATTTACAGATTGCGATCAAGGAAGCCAAAAATCGAGCATGGCAGGAGTTGTTGGAAGGACTAAACCAAAACGCGTGGGGACGGCCATATCGTATGGTTTAAAACAAGCTTCAGACACTTGCCCTACCATTAACGGTCTCTCTCAAGCCAGACTTCTTAGACAGGGTGATCACTACCTCGGAGATCCTCAGATTTTACACCACCCCGCATGATTCCCGCAAGGGAGGTCCTTCCGTTGCCCTCCATTCCGACCATCACGGATGGGGAGTATGAAGCAGCTTTATTCAGGCTTAAAGCCAAAAAGACCGCACCAGGACCAGACGGCGTCCCTGGACGGACTCTGGTGGTAGCTTTACCTCCACTAAAGTCTCGGTTTGGGGACCTCATGGATAAATGCCTCACAGAAGGAAGATTTCCAAAAGATTGGCAGACAGGGCGACTCGTTCTTCTTAGAAAAGTAGGCAAGCCAGCTGATTGTCCGTCAGGATAATCGGCCCATCGTTCTGCTTAACGAAACGTCGAAAATGTTCGAGCGTATCCTCGCCGTTTGAATAAACCGCTACTTGAGCATTGACGGACCTGACCTGGCGGAGAACCAGTTTCTCGAATAACGCGCTCCGCTAGGTCAAATCCCTTTCCAAAGAGGCTACCTCCGATAGCTGCGTCTTAATAGCAGTTTCTTTAGACATAGCGAATGCTTTTAACACGCTTCCACCTTAGTGCGTCTTAAAGGCACTCAACTACCACGAGGTTCCCCTATACCTGCAGCATGTTATTGCTGATTATTTTAGAGAGCGAATCGTCCTTTATACTGACAGCAACGGACATGTTGTTCGAAAGTCTATGATGCTCGGTGTTCCATAGGGATCGGTCCTTGGCCCTCTTCTGTTGAACATCGGGTATAATTATGTACTAAGAGGGAACTTACCCCGCGGACTGGAGGATGTATGTTACGCCGATAATACCCTTGTTACAGTTCGTGGAAAGAATCACAGAGAGGCTTCCCTACTAGCTACAGCTGGCGTGGAACAAGTCGTCTCAAGAATTGAAAGATTAGGGCTCTCGATAAAACGGAAGCCCTAGTCGTCCATGGGCCTCGCAAGGGACCCCCACCTATCTCATGATCAATGGGACACGGGTGGATATTACTCCACACTTGAAGTATCTGGGTTGGACAGGAACCGGAACTTTAGAGAAAATTTTTCTCGACTGGCTCCAAAATTGGTATCCATGGCCCTGGGAAGGTTGTTACCCAACACCAAAGGTTCTAGTGCTGTCTTGTGTCGAGGGATATCCGGGGATACCGGACTATTTCAACGGAGTCCGCCTGCGCCTTGGCATCGATGCCACCATGGGATTTGGAGGCACATGTACTAACGGCGGTATATAATAAAAGAGTCGCCCGACTGAGAGAGAGGTGAAAAGTTGGCGTGAAGAGGCCATGAATTCAGTTCTTGGGTCCTCGTGGCCTTCAAGGTTCGAAAGAGCAGAATATGGTCAGTGGATCAACGCGGTGCTCCATCCTGTCCTCCGTGACTGGGTTACAAGGAGATTCGACACCCTCACCTTCCACCTCGTGCAGGTACTGTCGGCACATGGCTGCTTTGGCAGGTACCTTCACAAGGTTGCCAGGAGGGAAGATGACCCACGTTGTCACCATTGCGTTGCGGACGAAGACACCGCGCTACACACTCTTGTGCATTGTCCTGCATGGACTTCTCAGCGCGGTGTTCTTATGTCCGTAATTGTTATTGACCTCTCATTGCCCGCTGTGGTTAGAGCTATGCTCACCGAGCGGGCGGTCTGGGATGCTGTTTCTCACTTTTGTGAAGTGGTCATGGAGGCGAAGGAGCGCCACGAGAGAGCTCGTGAGGCGGACCCCCTCGCCAGTACGAGAAGGTTAGGGTGACTACAACGCCCTGATTCCGCCACCTTAGTGGGGGCGGCGGGCAACGCAGTTGGGCGCCGTGTTGCCTGTTTTGCACTCGATCCCTGTGACGGTAGGAGCAGCTCTGGGACACAAGCTGCTCTTGTGCAGAGAGGATAGTCTACAGGCCGAGCTGGCTCACGCGAGCGCAGCGCTATGCGCCTGCTCGCAGCCGCTCTGAATTGGCCGGATAGGTGTTCCCGAAGGGTTTAGGGCTATATGCGGCACTCTACCGTGGAGTCCTATGCACCCTTGCCCCTACCAAAGGGCTTGGAGGTACGTAAAAGCTTTTTCCCCGTAAATAAAAAAGACCAGGCAGCAGCAGCAATTTTTTATCTAGCGTGCTAGAACGCCCGGCAATATAATTTGAAAATGGAACAATAGTAGATTGTACAACAAGGGCATAAAATGAGGCACTGTAGCCCGAGACGATTTTATAGTAGCCGAATAGTAAGTTGAGGAGTACAATGACTTGTTTATGCCAGTGTTTTATACTCTGCTTTTTACTTCGATTGCAAGAAAATTAAACAATTACCTCGAAATATATACGAAAAATATGTAACACAATATTGAAAAATTCTGCCAAGTAATAAAAATATTTCGATGCGATTTAATAATAACTGGTTACTATTTTTATCTGGTTTCATAACTTTTGAGGTAGAAAACACAAGACAAATAAATTAAAGCAAATAAACAAATTATCGCAAGTTATTCTGTTAAGTTTTAGGCTGAGCGTTATTGGCTGTTGGGCCTAAGAATCTTCGTCTAAAAGAAAATTTTACTTTATGCTCTAGAACATGAAAGCCATTTTATGCAGCCTATAAACGACATAAAGACGAGCTTTGCGAGCACGAGAAGTGAAAATTTATTTAGAGCCCTTACATGGTTACTAAAGAGGTAACTACTTAAGTTTTATATGAATTTCGAATCGGCACGACAAAAAGAATGCTCTGCTAGATAAATTCTTTTGAAAAGTATAAAAAAATAGTCGGTATTTGCGCGCGGCTTGACTATTTTTATCGTCTAATGTAATGTCTAATTTATTATCTGTTAAGTTTTAGGCTGAGCGTTGTTGGCTGTTGGGCCTAAGAATCTTCGTCTAAAAGAAAATTTTACTTTATGCTCTAGAACATGAAAGCCATTTTATGCAGCCTATAAACGACATAAAGACGAGCTTTGCGAGCACGAGAAGTGAAAATTTATTTAAAGCCCTTACATCAAAGAGTATGTAACACTACGTACTTACATGGTTACTAAAGAGGTAACTACTTAAGTTTTATATGAATTTCGAACCGGCACGACAAAAAGAATGCTCTGCTAGATAAATTCTTTTGAAAAGTATAAAAAAATAGTCGGTATTTGCGCGCGGCCTGACTATTTTTATCGTCTAATGTAATGTCTAATTTATTATCCATATGTTGTGGCTACAAAAGTAAAACCAAATGCTGGTTAGGTAATACATACTCGTATATCCAATGTTAAAAACATTACTAATTAATTGTCGCCAAGATTTTTGAGTCTAATGAAATATTATCGTATTGTAATTATTATTGTATTAATCTGTGATGCGTGCCTACTGCCTGGGCGAAGCGCGGCCCGCATACTCACCTATCGCCCGGCAATGCTGCACTTGCGGCTCGCGCCAGTAATAATTGACTATTTAATAGCGAATATGTTTTAAAAGCGTGGCGGGCCAGCGTGGTTGACTAAGGCCTAATCACCCTAACATAGGGTAGGCTGGGTAGGCCCGGCTCTCTGCCGGGAGAGCCCCACACACGCTCGTCGTCTAGCCAACGGCGAGTACGGTGCGGTCACGCATTCCTCTCGAAAAAAAAAAAAAAAAAGGCTCGAACCCCTCGGTGGGGACGTATATATGAGCTGTGGTGGTGGTGTTGGATGTTTTAAAAAATATATGAACGTTGGAAAATTTGTTGGATTATTGATAATTCTGTTTTAATATTAAATCATATAACCTATAAAGGTATAAAAATGGACGGAGTAATTTTTTACATCAAGTTATTAAGCAAAAATAATAAAAAAATGTTTAAAAAGGAAAATTTATTGGATTACTTAACAAACCTATTCATTTAAGGAAATAAGACCATATTCAAAAATAAAAATTTGCAGAGCAATTTTTCAATAGAAGTTATTGCGCAAAATGTTAAAAGTTCCATTTAGTGCATCACTCAAATCGAAAAAATGTTGGATTACTTTACATACTTGTTCTAACTAGTACATACGTACGTATACAAAAATAATTTCGAACTGAGGAAATATCCACAGAGAGCTATAAGCGTTTTTCATGTCTAGGTAAAAATACCTAACTTCCCATTATAAATTTTGTTGGATTATTGTACATCTGTCATCTGTATTAGGTATCTTCACCACATGCCAAATTTCAGAGGCAGAAGAATTTTTCGGGTTACAAATGCCTCGTTGATTGGACTATAAAGGAAGGCGGTAGAGTCGCTCATATTGGAATACGTATCATCATCATCACAGCTCATATACGTCCCCACCGAGGGGCTCAAGCCTACCCATGTTAGGGTGATTAGGCCTTAGTCAACCACGCTGGCCCAGTGCGGATTGGTCGACTTCACATACACCATTGAATTTCTTCGCAGATGTATGCAGGTTTCCTCAAGATGTTTTCCTTCACCGTAGGAGCGTCAGACAAATGTATATATGAAATTCGAAAACGAAAAACACATTGGTACATGGCGGTCTCGAACCCGGACCTCCCGATTGGAAGGCAAGTGCCGAGTCCACAGCGCCACCGACGCTCCGTATACGTATAGCTTAGCAGTAAATCAATATTTTCGACATACACATAGAGATTTATTCTTCCCTGTGATCGACTTTATCGATTGGTATCATACAAATACAGGATGCTTAATTCGAAAACAATGCATCGGGGAATTTTCTAGTGAATCGATTGATATTTTTAAAAGAAAGCCATATCGATCCTAGAAAGGAAAAAATTGCATTCTTTTAATATTATAAATATTTAATCAAATATTTTTCGAATAGCGTAAAGAACTTCGCTCCTATTGGTTCTATTCTATTCTACGACACCACACGGCTTGTGAAACTTTTATACTTTTTAGTTTTGATTCTCAGTTCTTTTGTTATAGTATTATCATACACGGTTACCATCATGGCTACCTCTGAATTTTATTTACAGCAATCGGGTATAAAGTTTCGTGCGTACAAGTCAAGCAGAAAAGCATCTGCCCTGTGGAGGACGTATTACTGTCTGAAACGGGGCACGACGCTGAAAAATAGAAAGCGCAGATACGCGGCGGTGGCGGCGAATCTATAATAATAACTGGTCTGTGCGAAAAGAGAACTATCGCGGCCTAAAAGTCTATTTCTATTTTTCTCCAATCCTGTGGCCAGAAATAGCATAGAGCGTAAAATCAAAGCAACGGTTATAAATTAAAATGGTGCGTGTGCGTTATTCTGTTGTCTGTATATATAAAATGCTTTGGCGAGTGACTGACTGGGGTATCAACGTAGAGCCCAAACTACTGGATTTGGAAACATTCGGAAGGATTCTGATAGCAAAAACGGCCAATTACACGATTTGGAAAAAAATCAATAAAGGAATGCGTACTTCCCAGCAAAGCCGTGGTGAACATTTATTCGACGTGCTATTCCATACATAGCCCCAACCTGTATTCTCTATGAAGCAATAAAAAAATAAATTTTGTAATAAAAAATCTGTTTTCTATTAAAATTAATTTTGCGTAAATTATGGAACACCCTTTATTTGTATATTTTGTCCATAGAATGTTACAGGTTGAAAATTTCGAAAAACAGAAAAATTGTGTTTTGAATTACTTATTATTCGTCAAAACTACCCTTGCTGTGTTTCGGTTGAAAATTCATTAAACTATGTGTAACTAAACAATGTAGAGTAGTGACGATCAAAATAATGATTTCGCATGAAACTTTATTTGAAAGCAGAGCGAAAAATGTATATGCTTAGTCCTTGTTTTTTTCTTGCAATCGAAGTGAAACGCAGAGTGTTAATCTCAACAAAAAAATCTTTTTATGCTCTTGTTGTACAATCTATACTATAAATATCGTAACTATTAAATCTTGCATCTTTTACCTGTGATTGATGTATCTATGGTGATTTTTTGGAATGTAAATTATCAGTGACATTTCATATGATACGAGTATGATAGGGCAGTCTAGTAGCCTGACGTATGTTAATCTATTACCATAATCTTAATTTGATTTGTTCCTGATTCGTCATATTCTTGGTTTTAATTGCTTTTGTTTTGTGCTCAGTAAAATTATTAAGCTTATATAATTTATCTACCTTCAAAATTTAACAATCTTTCAAAGTATTCAATTAAGAACAAACAAATATTATCTTTCTTCCCATCTTCTTTTTTCTCCTTATATTTGAAAATGATTCGACTTTCGTTAGTCCCGCTAAAACTCAAAAAGGGCTTGACCAATATGAATATTATCTTTTTTGTTCGTTTTAATGCAGGGGTAGTTTAAAAAGAAAAAATAATACGATAAATCCAAAAGAAAAGCCAAATAATAATATAAACTATTGTGAGAATTTTGTATGAAATAAGACGGTACACTACGCGGTTGGTTATTTAGATTTGTGATCTGTCACTATATATTTTTAGTTTATGTACTAAAAATATAAACGAGTTATCTGGCTGTGTGTAAATGTCGATACTTATGACAAAGCTAATATTTTGTGTATGTGTGATGTGTACATTCTTTTTATTAGCTAAAAGACATCCTGAAAGTATACTTATAGGTAAAACAATTGGAGCAATTCAAAAGAACTTTCGATTAAATTATATTTAAATAAATCGACAAACTTTTCAAATGCGAAATTAATATACGTGCTAACTAAAGAGTATTCATAAACAAAAACACAATTATGACTACCACTGCATATTACTGTACATTTATTAGAAATATGGAAAAAGGAAAATTATTGCCAGCGTTAAAAGCATCACTTTGTAGCGATAAATTATTCAGGAGTCCTCGATAACTTAGGTTCTTTTAAAGAACTAAAAGCACTTGTAAGTACACAGGTTAGTTTTTATCATTAGCTACCTATCTAACTTTATAATTATTTAATGGAACTAGCACTGACATACCTTAGTGAGTGAAAACTTACTTGAATTATGTTTTATGGGGTTTCCGAAAAGCGTTTTTATCGTCTAGGCTAGACTTTTTATATAACAAAGTTGGAACACAAGCAGGCTGTCCAGATGGAAAGTTGAAATGTGGCTACATACATATTTGCATATAAGACTCCAAAATGTACGTTACCAACTTATGACATTGTAACTTTGTAACATAGCGTGTCAAATCATAGTACCTAGTAATTTAACTGCCTGTCTTACCCGTCAAACCGAAGCAGTGTGCAGAATATAGCCACTGAACTAAACTACCATGTTATTGATTGGAGTAGTCATAATCATTATATTCATATTATTTATTTATTTTATTTATGAAATATATAAACTTTCATACAAATTTTTAACTTCCGATTGAGCTGAAATTTGGTATACACCTTTAGTTCCGATGACAATGCAATTATGTATAATTATTATTATCTTCACTTTCTATGAAATCGTTAAGTAAAAAAAGATTACTTATTATAAGTAAGTACTTGTTCATTTTGCAGTCGGTGCCAAATTTTGAATAATGATTATCTAACATCCATACCGATTTCAAAATAAAACATGTGATGTTTGTCGGTATTCTTACATTATTTTTGACATTTTTGTGTTTTTGAAGTCGGTTTTTATTTTTTGTTATCCATACTAATATTACAAATGTCTACATGACAGAGTTACGAAAGTAACTTTGTCTGTAACCGATTGAAAAGAAATTTGGTATAGACATAGTTTGAGTCCCAGGAAAGGTCATAGGATAGCTTTTAACGCAGAAATCACCCCTTAAGAGGGAGAAAGGGGTGGTGGAATTTTGTATGGGGAATCAATAACCGCTGAACCGATTTAGATGAAAGGGGAATGCCGGATTTAGGCCCAAGACTGCACATCAAATCCATATTGTCTAAAAATCATATAATATTTATTAATAATTTTTCGCAATATTATTATTTGCCTAATGGTTGGATATAATTCAATACAAATAAATAAAAATTACTGAAACGATCGCTCTAAATTCACAGAAATTCACTAAGCGGTGACGGTCCCCACAGACTTGCCCTAACAAAAAATAATTATGATAATCGATTAGTTTCAATCGATTAATAAGGTATTATGTTAGTGTCTACCATTAATTTACTACCAAACGTTTGGTAGTAAATCAATGGTGTCTACGTATTATATTATATTTAGCACATACCTGCATATAATAATTCTCAACATAAAATGGATGTCACAATTGTATCGCGTAGCGTTCGATACTCGATTTATATGCAGTACCTACTCAGTTATGTAGTTTTTTTCCTGCCGCAAATAGGAGCTTTGTTACTACAAACGCACAACACACCAGAAGATTGAACAAAAGTTACATTGTCATTTTTTAGTAATTTGTGAGAAAATATTGGCTCTTAATGCTCCTGCGCATAAAGTCCAACCAAAATACAACAAAAAATGTTGAAACTGTCAACATTGCTTTGCGTTTTTTAAAACTCTTCTCAAAAGCTATTTATGTTCCATTTGTAACATATGATACGATAGGAAACTGAATAGTTACCAATAAATCTTTAGTGAGTATGAGAAAACTTAACAGTTTTTCATACAAACCTCTCGTCGGTGCAGTTTAACAGTTCGATCGTAACGATTTTTCGTAGAATCTATAAAAAGTGTACCGTAGCGACTTTAAAGGTGTTATTTTTAATTCGTCATAGCAAACTGACAGCGAAAACGATGCTTTATGACAGTAAGGCATTGTTCAATGAGAGCTCAGCATTGTAAACAACTCTCAGTTTGGTTCGTCGAATTAAAAATCATACTTTAGTCTCTAGCTAACGTAGGTAGGTACTAAACAGTTTTATTTGTAAACGTTCAATAAATTACTTATTTTAGATAATACGCTGTTAAAATCCGTTCTATTATCATTATAATTTTTCATATGACAGAAGGAAACAAAACTATAAACTACTTATTATCCCTTTTGTAACTTAGCTCCTTTTTATGAATAGCTGTTTCTTACGATCGATTATTTATTATTTGATCGATTGATACAATTGGTACTGTTACAAGATGACAACACCGGAAACTCAACATGTCAAAAGTTCATACTTTGCGAGTAATTGTTTTGTGTTCTGTTTTGCGATCTAACTGAGGAAGTATGAATAATGACTCCGACGACTCTTCTTTAAACAACGACCACGGCTTGAACATGGATTCCCGTACTCATACGACAACCCTGGCAATGATCTGATTTGGCGATAGCAACGACCGGCGACCACGGCATGTCTCTAGGGCCGCGGTCCGTAAATCGCTAAAAGCGATAATATCGCGAATCCGACCAAATTAAATCGTCACAAAATATAAGGGCTATTGAATCAGTAGGTTATGTTGTGTCGGATTCTTTGGTCGGATTCGCGATATTATCACTTTTATCGTTTTACGGACCGCAGGGTAGTTCGTCACAACAATCAAATGGCAGATTGAATGTTTCCAGAATGCACGACATTTACTTGAAATAGCAGAAGTGTGTGATGTGGTACAATGTTGGGTTGGGTTGAACCACAACAAGTAAAAAGTTAGTACAATTCATAACCTGTATTTTGATTCATTTCATAGTTGAATATTTGCAAAAAATGTTATTACATTGCACATGATAATGTTCAATAGATAGCAAACTAATAAATGTAAACTATTTTTGAAGGTATGTGTGTCAAGTGATATGTCACTCGTTTTGCACATCTGCATGGGATCAGATTCGACATCCAAGAAATCAACCAATGGAACCAGTTACCAGCCATTCCTAAGTATGCATCAGTTGCGGTCGCTCTCTTAAGGGATAGATGACATAGATTGAGGATGGATACTCCAAGAGCAAGTTGCATAACAAATATGGTTATCCATCAGATTGCATCACATGAGGTAAGATATAGGAATACATATTAAAAACTAAGTAAGTCCTCCGCTGTATCTGAGTGTCTATCTATATGTTCATGATGATATCAAACTAGTCAATGGATTTTCATGTGGTTTTCATCATAAGTTAGATAATTTATTTATATAAGATAGATAATTTATATATAATTTATTATAGAAAGATTTATATGTTTACATTCATAGAAAATAAATCATTTTTATGGGGAAAATGAAAATAAGCAAGTGAAGATGTGGGTGGAAATCTAATTGAAAAAAATTATGTAGTGCTAAAGCACTTCTTTAGAAAAATAAACCCACTGCAACCATTTTCCATGCATTCAAATTGCTATGGTGGTATGCTTTTAACACTTTAGTTTCTTCCCACTGTATCATTTCATAATACTTATTGTATATTTTTTGCATGCTATGCATTCATTCATACACATATTTTCAAATTCAAAGCCTTTATTTGCCAATATCAAGAACTACATTACATTTTTTTTAGATGCAATACTTATATTATACTTACATATTTTATTATATTACAATTATTTAAACAATTATTTTAACTATACTTATGTACTAAAGATTTTATTTTAGAACAGTAGCTTAGTCACCAGACCATTTTTGGAGTTGTCTACCTCTCCTTCTTCCTGCACCCTGACGGGGAGTCCAATCTATTAACAATTTCGTCCATTTTGGTGTTCTTTCCCTGATCATATTTGGGTTTCAATGTCTTTCCCCTTTATTATTTCCCATAAGAATATTAAGCAGTACCTAATAACTGTAATTAAAAATGATCTTTTGGTCTCATTTTGTTCTAACTCGCACAAATGGATATATTAGGTTTTTAATTTAAAAGATATTAAACCAGTAATTATTAAATGTTTTTGCATATATCTTATAACATTTTAGTACTTTTCTCATTGTTTCAGTTGCCAAGATTAGCTCACCTCTGTCATAATTGTTGGCGAAGAATTGACAGAACAGTATTACGTTGAACAGTATTACATTGAACTGAATATTGTAGAAGGTGTTTGTCAGACAACACAAGAAAGTGCAACCCCATCTAATGATATTCTGCTATACTAGTCCTCCAAGTACCCACGGACAATGTTCTTACCCTGGTTGTAATGTGTCTGATCGACATTTGTACCAACATCACTAAGTTTTTTACTTTGGAATTATAATATTATGTGCCTCCAAATTCTCAAATTGACAATTGGCAATTTTTTCAAGCAGGAAATGCTTTTCATGTCATTTTCTTTGCTCGTTAGTTGGGTAAAACAAAAAAAATAATAGGTTAAAAAGTATGGTGATTTCAAAAAGTCTAGTTTTTGGTAATCTAAATACATTCTGAGCTTATTTATTACATAAAATGTATTCAAAAATATAAAATAAGTGATTGCCCTTACTGAATAATGCAGTTGTATAAGTCAAAAATTGTTTTTTTTTTTCAAATAAAAATAATAATAAAACCCCGACTTTTTTTAAAACAATTCTTTTACCAATTAATTGTTGTATTATATACTGTTGATGCCACAAAGTTTCACATGTGTGCACTATGGGCCGAAGTTACTATGGAAATCTGTCATTCCCCTTTGTTATGGAGATAGTTTGAGTTGTGGGGAAGGATAAATATTAGTTTTTATCCCTGAAATCATTTGTTAAGGGTGTAAAAAAAGGGGGGGGGGGAGAATTTGTAAACGGAATCAATAAAAAAGAATTTCCACGCGGACGAAGTCGCGGGCGAAAACTAGTTTTATATAAGCTATTCCTAAATCTTTGAGAATTTATAATGTGCGACTGAAGTAAAATTAATGTGACATTACCAAATAATCCTCGAATAGAAGAGTCGGCGTTTCGAAATTCATTCAAACTACCGTCCTCGTATAACATTACAATTCGTGAGTCGCGTTCGCTGTATCGGCGAAATATTCCAACAGAGATCGGCTCTATTGTAATTTCCAAATCAATCTGTTTAATACCGACCGTATATCATGAGAGAAGGGTAAGATCCAGACGGATTTAGGGTCTGCGGGGAAATCAAACGAAGGTCTCTATTGAAGGTCTAATTCGATACATTGTAAAGCATTAGTGGCGTTCCGCGTGATAGTGTAATCAAACTTGGTATATATTTTGAATGAAATCGAGAAGGCCTTAACATTGCTGCTTACACGTGCAACGTCTATTGTTGATTTTATTTCAGTGCGAAATGGTAAACGTAGTATGTATAAAGTGATAGTTCGTTCTGTCGGATGACTGCTGCAAGATAAAATTATTACCTCACCATTGATACTTCGTTTGCTTGTTGTTTTTGCTGAGTAGCACAAACTTCCGATAGTGAGAGAACTGGAAAGCGGGTCATTTTTTTGTTGGCAATCAGAACATCGGTTATTGACCGCGAGTAAAGAAACAACGAAACCTAGTTCTGTGCTGGGCCTTAATAATGTGTTTATAACTTTTGATAACAGGGACCAAGATAGCATTCCTTTACTTGGTTTATGTTAACGTAATTGTGCCGTGTGTGAGTTAAATATTATTTCTTGATATTCGACTGAATACCAAGGAATAATATTTAAAAGAACTAGAGTCACCGACATAGCCCAAAGAATTGCAAACCTTAAGTGGCAGTGGGCAGGATACATAGCTCGCAGAACTGACGGCCGTTGGGGTGGCAAGGTCCTTGAGTGACGGCCGCGTACCGGGAGATGCAGCGTTGGTAGGCCCCCACAAGGTGGACCGACGATCTGGTGAAGGTCGCGGGAAGCCGCTGGATGCGGGAGGCGCAGGACCGATCGGTTTGGAGATCCCTGGGGGAGGCCTATGTCCAACAGTGGGCGTCTCTTGGCTGAAATGATGATGATTCGACTGAATAGTAACATAACTGTTGGTAGAGGGAATAGAGTATTGGTAATGAGTGCCCGCTCCAAGGCACAGTATTATTCGCCTGCGTGCACGGTTGGCCCCGTACATGCCGCCGTAAGGCCCTCCGTCTGGGGATTGCCCTGGTGTTCTCAGGCAATCTCCCCTTGGCGATAGCCCGACCGGTTGGTCGGGCTTGCCCGGGCGCGTAGGTAGTGGAGTCGCAGTACCTTACCTAGCGCGCCCAAAAGGGCAGGGAGAACACCGGGGGGTTTGAGTGCGTAGGCCTGGCACTCTGCCCGGAGAGCCCCACACAAGCTCGCCGTGTAGCCAACGGCGGGCACGGTGCGGTTACGCATTTCCCCCCGAGAAAAAAAAAGGCACAGTATTATTCCTACACCCAAAACATATTGCTAAGAGTACGTTTAGTGTTGTAATTTTAGTAAATAGTGTTTTGTACAGCCAGTCTTTTATAACCGTGCTGGTTGCTTACATTTTTAGCACCCACTTTTTGGACGTCGGGCAGCCAAACCGACCTCAATTATGTCGAACAAGGTTACCAGTTTGATTAATATGCTTAAAAAAGCGATTCTGCAAAAATTACCAATGGTGCCGGATAGCATATTTTTCGACCAAGTTTTATTTCCTTGTTCACATAAAAAAGAGAAAGGAAGAAAACACTCTTAATTTGTCCGACTCAGAAAAACTGTATGGAGCTAATGTCAAATACCTATCGCTAGTAACTAAATCCACAGATTTAAGATAGAATTGCTACATCCGGTCGTGGGTGATTTTGCCGCTATCATAACGCTCTGCAAGAGATGTAAAACACGGAACAAAATCCTACCACCTGGTTTGGCCAGCGTGATGTAGAAGATAATTCCTCCTTGCCCATGGAGAGACCCGTGCTCAGCAGTGGGCTGGAGTAATGACTGATGCTAGTTCCAGGTGTCATTAAATCTATTATTGCTGCTATTATTAAAATGCTCGAAAATTACCCCATCGGAATAAAACATTGAGTTCATTTCACTAAAGGAAATAGAAACAGTGAAGCTTATTGGATTTTGTTGAAATTCAATAGTCGCAAATATTTCATGAATAATCATTGGATTAATTAATTTTATGTGAATGTTAAATACATCTTCATTGAGGGAGGCCTACGTTTCATAGTGAACGGCAATAGGCTGAAGATTATGTTTAATTTCACCAGCCCGTAGATACTCGAAGTAAAAAAGGACACTGTGTTCCGCTACGTGAGTGGTCACCAGAAATCCAGAACTCGTTAGGCCCGTACTCTTGTGATAGGCATGAGCTTCACGGTTAGAAAGCTAGTAAAATCATACAGGATATGCATAGATGTCAATTAGGGTAGATTTAGGATAATTAGGACGTGGACGAGTATACGTGGACGGAGTGGGGGGATACCGTTGCTCGCAGTAAAGGCTATTGTGCAAGTGCTCCGCAGGCATACTGTCCTGAGCAGAAGGTCCCGACATGGCCGGGCAGCATCGCCCTCGATGCACGCAGTGATTGAGAAAAGTACACTCAGCGTCATCGGGTCGTTGGAGCGCAGCGAAGGCGACAACATCTTGAAGAGGTCACGTGAAGTGGAGAAATACGTCAATAAGTATTTGCATGTTAGTGTGGTACTAATTACTGATATTCCTTTGTCGCATGCGATTGGTGGAGGGTGGGCGGTGCAACATTGGCCTGTGTAGTAAGTACCAATGACTGACATCTTTTGCTATATACTTACTCATTAACTTTAGGCTCGTATTAATAAACGCATCTCAAGAATGAGATCGATCTTGAGATGTTGTTTTTTACAGATAGTCCGTACATTAAATGTCAAAACAGTATCTTAAGATCGATCTCAACTTTGAGATGCGTTTATTAATACGAGCCTTAATAATGGACTTCCGAAAAATATCGTTTATTTGATACTCCATGTGTCGAGTAGGCGTTTGAACCAGAGCCTCTGGTATTTTTAGTAGGCAAAGCTAGTAGAGGGTAATCCCACATTACCGCTGCCTCTGCGGTAGCTATGAAATCTTCTTTGACCGAGCTTAAGAAAAAGATTACAAATATAAAGCTGGTGTGAGTTTTGCTAACTGCTCTCCCGGCTGAATGTATACGTGTGCAAATAAATAAATAATCGCACCCAATTAACCGACGACGTGTTCTCAAAGCGAGCTATACCCGGATAGCAATAAGACCAGAATTAAATTAACAAATTTTAATTTAGACACGCGCACCCCAATTGATGAATAAACAAGCAGCCCCTCAACACTACGCCGAATTAAAACGGTATTAAGCAATAGGAACTGTTGTTTCGTTTGAAACTGTTTAAATTGAACTTGTTCCCCTGACATCGGCCGTGTTACAAGAGCCATCCGAAATTCAATGTATAATGACAATGTCCGAACTGATGAGGGTCACCCCGTCCAATCTGGCCGGAATTCCAGTTAATATGGCCGTTCTGTATCGGTATCCTATCTTGAGCCCTCGCCATGCGTGCCTGCTTAAAATAGTTAATTCAACCATTCCACCCCCGAATAGAAGCCGAACACTACTTTGCCAATAAAACCGACAATGTTATTGGTTTGAAGCGATATGAACAGTTTGGAATATGTTATATAAGCGATCGAGTGTATTGGTACAGAGGCAATGCGCACGAACCGTAATTTGAATTCCAGAAATGGTGCTTAAGATTAAGGTATATATAGACAGTGTTAGTTTCATTTAATAGAAATTGTAAATTGAATGGTCTTCCTGAAGCTTTAGAGGTCTTCCTTAAACGTTGTTTATAAAAATACTTCATTTTTAATATTTTACAGGTTTGATTCTCAGTTCTGTTAAGGAAGTTTTATCTTATGTTTGAATTCACTTATTCTTATTTTTTTAACATTATTTAAATAAATATTTTATATACTTTCCCCCCTGGAGCATTGCTTTGCCACACCTGTATATCATTATTATATTATCCCTCTGCAGAAAATATCGATAAGCAAATGGGGTGTGACTAGTATAGGTAATATAAGAGGAACGCATTCCACGCAAATGCAGGTGTCTTCATGATCGTTGCTACCAAGTATAATCGCGGTTTTAATACTGGTTTAAGCGATCATGGTAAGGGGGCAGGACTATTGATAGGCCTGTGTAGCGTTTCTGTGTACCTGTACATTTAAGTATTTGCAAAACAGATAAATTAAAACATCAAACAGCTTTTCTGTGTACCTATACCTTTAAGTATTGGCAAAACAGTTATTTAAAACCATATTATCATATTTGTAAAGTTATGATATTCGTAAAAGGAGTTTCTAATTTATTTTATTACTAGAACCGCACTTCGCTTCACCGCGTCGTAAATTTCAAATTATTCAAAATATCAATTTGTACCTAGTGCTGAATGGGGTAGCGTAGGTGCTTTATCTCAAATAATTATAGTTGACGCAGTCAAATTCTGAATTTCTGCTGATTTAAAGGTTATGTTATCGAATCAAGTGAAAATACCGGCGAATAATTGAAAACTAAAGATTTGGCAATCCGTTAATTTGCTAACAAGCGGATTAATCGCTAACGCGTTGGAAATAATTTGTTTGTGGCAAATCAAACTCTTGAATTAACAGTAGGTACCTACGCCCTAAATAAAGATTTAAGATTGGAAATGCTTACACTACGAGGCTTAAAATAAATTGTAGTTATGATAAAAGCTATTTGTACACTATTATTATAAAGAGGAAAGATTTGTATATATGTATATAACGATTAAGCACAAAAACTCCTGGACGGATTTCAAAAATTCTTTCACCGCCTATGTTAATTAGAGATAATGTAATGCTACATTATCTCTACATTATCAATTTTTTTCCTACGGGAAAATATAACATTCTCACGGGAAAACGAAAACGGGAAAAACAACGCGGGCGAAGCTGCATAAAGTAAAGCTAGTGCTAAAATATTTTTGAGATCGTTACAACGAGTTTTTTTAATCACATCCTTGGTTTAGTGATCATTCTGTATATGAAGGTCTGGGGTCAGACGACCCATGGGCATAGACCATGGGGACAGAAATTTTTCTACTTGGTTTCGTTCATGTTAGGTCTGCTAAGTTTGCCGCCATATTAGCAATGTTTATAGCAATATTATGTTCCGACAATTTCGTGGAGCTTCCATTTACCGGCTTTGTTGAATAAAAAAAAACTTATGAACACAGTGTTTTTATTTTTGATTGTGCCAGACAAAACGCAGAATTCTTTATATGTTATCATTTACTACGAAAGCAGACGGGTATTTCGTTTTTAATTATCCCCACACACCAGTTAATAAGAGTTCTGCGAGCACTTACAAAGGTGCCGTGAACAAAAGCGTGGAATCTTTACAAAGGATGTCACTGGCATGCCAGTGAGGTGCCAAATTAGTCTTCAGTCGGCGAGTATTTTATCACTGCGTCACAGAGTCTATTTTAAATCCTGTTCCGTTTCAAAGCTCGTACAAACATTATATTAGTATTTTTATTTATTTAAAATATTAGAACAAAGAAGCCGTACTTTCGGGCTTTTTTTTTAATGTTCATAAATAAATTTTATTTTATGTCACTACAGTGCTGTGAAGGAAGTTTCGTGGTTTTATGGCGGCCATAGCAGACCCTATACGATGGATTAGCGGCTACGTAGTAATAGAGGTCGTGAGAAACTATTAGATGCGGGCAACACAAAACCGATCATTGTAGTGATCTTATCTTGGGTTTGATATTCCTTGATGGCAAGTATATTTTATTTAAAATAGTAACAAATACGTCTTGGTGAGGTCTCAAAGAAGACCTAAATGGGACGTGTGGTCTTCAATCGGGTGCTTACTCTCTGTCACACCACTCGACGACGCGCGACGGAGAAAAAGTGATGGTTGGGTGATGTTTGATTATTTATGAATGACAATATTCACAATCGCCTATTTTTTACATTCCTTCTTTTTTACATTGTTTTATTTAAGCTTTTCATTTTAGATAGTTTGTCAATATAGCAATGGAATGTATAACAAATGGAAGTACATATACTGTGTTGGAAACACTTTTCGGTTAAAGTGTAGGCATATCAAATATTTGAGTTCCGTGCCGGACGTGCCACTGTTCACCCGTGTCCACCCCAGTACGGAGCGCCCCAAAAATTGCAATAGCAAATCTTGGTTTTTTGGGTTTATCTTTGGTTGTTTCTTTTGTATTTTTTCGTTGTTACTTGTAAAAATTGGTTATTTTTTTTCTCGTTATTTTGGTTGTTCTTGTAGATTTTTAAGTTTATAATTTCTATTTTTAGTTGTAGTTTTTCTGCTTTTTGGCCCCTGAAGGCCAAAATAGCAATATTTGGATTTTCCTTAATAACTTTTTTGTTTTTTATTGTTTCTTTGTTTTGTTTGCGCCAAAAAAATTTAGATTTTTTTGCGCATCTTCTAGTTTTAGTGACATATAGCCTAATTTTTGTTTTATATTTTTAATTTTGATTTTTAACTTTTTCATTTTGTGTGAGTGCGTCGTTTTTGTTTTTTCCGTTTATCTCGGGATCTACGGGTTGTAGGACTTTCGGGTTTTCTGCAACTTGTGGATCTCCCTTAGACGCAACTTTTGACACCACTTGTGGCGTCCTAGTGGCTCTGTAAGTGGGTCAAATTTTGAGTGTGGGAATTTTTGGGCCGAAATTTGGGTCTCCCTACATCACCTCGGTGTACTGTGGGTCGCACATTTTTCGTACCAAGAATTCGATTTAAACGGCCGTGTATTTATTGTTTGCTCTGTGCTTTAAGGATATTGTTTGCGTAGTTTTTAGGTAGTTCTAGGTAGGGTTAAGATAGTTTTTAGGACTAGTCTTACTTAAGTTTTGTTTTTGTTTATCTCGACGATTTTGTTTTTGTGGATTCGTCGGTTGACGTCGTGATCAACGCATGGCAGAGTGGTCCATATAGACATTGGACTTGTGTTTGTTATTGGTTTTGTGTGTTGACGAGTCAAAATTTTTAAATTCTGTTTTCGCCAACGGAATCTTTATTGGGCAGGGCCCAGAATTGGAGCATGTCCGAGACGGACATATTGTCCGAAACGGACACTGCCGGTGAGGAGGGTCCCATTAGGGACCCTATTAAACTTGTTTCCCCGGGGAAATCCGGGAACCTGAAGAGCGGCACACCGGTCAATGGCAGTGCGAAGAAATTGGTCGCCGGTGAGGTGTCCCCCGTATTGTCACTGAAGAGCGTCGTTGGGGGTGCGCCCCGTCAAAGCGTAGACGACGTGTCCGAGACTCGCCCTGCTTATAGGGAAATCGAGCGGCTGAAACAAGTTGTAGCGAGGAAGCGGTCGGCACTGGGCCGCTTCTTCCAGGATCCATTGGTTACGGACCTGGACGCTACAACCGAGGCAGAGGAAGTAACTGCGCCGTATGCCCCGAAAGTTCCTCGAACTAGAAGGGGTAGAGGAGGCCTGGCGCATAGTGTCGGGCTCTCACAAGCTAGGCGGGAAGCCAAACAGCTGGAGGACGACACTGACTCCGATCAATCGGAGTTCGAGCAGGAGCCGGAGGTCACCGCGGCCTCCTCGAAAAAGAGGAAGGGCAAGGGGAAGCGCTCCCCTGAGCCCACTGATGAGCTGCTATGCAGCAGGGCTGAGGAAAGCGCGAAGGCGCTAGTAGGAGTTACACGCAGGTCCAAAAACCTGAAAGGGACCTGCGTGAAGGAAATCAAAGACGCCTCTGACTCACTCGTTGAGATAGTCCGCACCCTGGCGTCCAGGAAGACCTCGGAGGAAGTGCGTCGGCTTCAAGCCGACAACAAACGCCTTCGGGGTCAACTGGACGTCTTGACGGGTGAAATGAAGGCCCTTCGTCGGGCCTATTCAGAGCGAGGGGCGGAGCGCCCGAAGGGTCGTCGTGTCGTAGCGACCCCCGCCCCCGAAATTGTGGCGACTGCCGAGTCGGAAGCTGTTGCCTCTGACAACGCATTGGAGGAGGAGCTGCCGGAGGTACAGCCCGTGAAGGCCCAACCGGCTGAGGTCGCCTCCGCTGAAGGGATCTCAAAGAGGGAGTTCCTTGAGACAATTGAGTTTCTTCAGCGGGAGCTGTTAGCCCAGGTGGGCACTATGGTTTCGGCCAGGTTCGAAGGCCTGGAAATTGATGGGCGTCTTATGCCGGCCGCGGTTCGCAGACCGCCGCTGGCTTCGGACCACGTGAGGCAGCCGCAGCAACGGCCAGTGGAGGCTGTGACGGCAAACACCACTCTTGCCCCGCCGGCAAATATGCCAAAAGCGGCAAGAGTGGTCAAAAGGAGGGCTGCGCTCCCAACACCTGCGGCGGTCCCCTCCACGTCGGAGGTCACAGCACCGGCTGAGGACTCTTGGACCGTTGTCGTGCGGCGCGGCCGCAAGAAGCCTGTGGCAGGTGATGCGGTGCCCAAGAGGGCCCCCGAGGTGCAAAAGGCGCCAAAGTTGCCTAAGGCGCCACGCTCCCTGGCGGTGGTCGTGGCGCTCAAGCCAGAAGCGGTGGCAAAAGGTCTCACCTATGGTGAGGCTATCGCCAAGGCCAAGGCTTCTGTAAGCCTTGGCGCATTAGGAATTGGGCCCGCCAAATTTCGGACGGGGATAACCGGGGCTCGTATCATAGAGCTCCCGAAAGAAACATCCCCGTGCCAGGCTGACACCCTGGCTGCAAAGCTGGGGGAAGTGCTGGGGGACGAGGCGAAAGTGTCGCGTCCCGTAAAGACGGCGGACATCCGGGTCGTTGGCATCGATGACTCGGTGTCGGCCGAGGAGCTTTGCCAAGCTTTGGCAACAGCCGGTAATTGCCCTGCTCACCACATTAAGGTGGGCCGCGTTCATACGGGGGTGCGGGGCGTCGGGGCGGCCTTTGCCTCCGTGCCAGTTGAGGCGGCAAAACGCCTGGCTGAAGCCGGGCGCATCGAGGTTGGATGGAGTTCTGCCTCCATCCAACTTCTAGAGCAGAGGCCCATGCGGTGTTTCCGCTGTATGGGCATGGGCCACCCAATACAACGGTGCCCTTCTGCTAAGGACCGCAGCGGACTGTGCTTCCGTTGCGGCTCCGAGGGGCATAAGGCGGTGGACTGCATGGCGGCGCTAAATTGCGCCGTCTGTGCAGACGCCAAGAGGCCGGCAAGTCACCGCATGGGGGGTATGAACTGTAACCCCCCGCCGGTAAGGGGTCGTTTGGCCCCAGTGAAAGTGATCGTGGCCCCGAGGAACCCAACACCACCGGTATCCTCGTCACCACAGGCAGCACCGACCGCAACTGCGGCCCAGGAGGAGCCCATGGAGATCACCAATGTATAGTGGTCCCACAAGGTTCCTCCAAGCGAACTTAAACCACTGCGCCGCGGCACAGGACCTCCTGTGTCAGACCGCGGCGGAGTGGGGTGTGGGTTTGGCGATTGTGTCGGAGCCGTACTACGTTCCGCCACAGTCGCCCAACTGGTTGGTGGCGGCGGATGGTTCCGCCGCCATAATGCGGGTGGTGCGTGGCACAGCCCCCTCTCTCATTCTAAGAGAGAGGGGCACTGGCTACGTTGCCGCCATGTGGGGGGGAATGTTGGTCGTGTCGACCTACTTCTCCCCCAATCGCAGCCGGGCGGACTTCACGGTCTTCCTGGCTGCATTAGAAGGGGTCGTCCGAAGGACGGCCTCGGTACCTGTGCTGGTCGCGGGGGACCTCAACGCGTGGTCTACTGCTTGGGGGTCCTCCAGAACCAGTCCGAGGGGTGGAGATTTGGAGTCCTGGGTTCTGTCCCTGGGGCTCCAGATCTTGAATAGGGGCTCCACCCCTACCTGCGTCCGGGTGCAAGGCACGTCCATAGTGGACGTGACCTTTGCCACCCCCTCACTTGCCAGTCGAATTAACGACTGGCGAGTAGAGGAAGAAGTGGAGACCCTGTCGGACCATTTATATGTCCGATATGAGGTCTCCACGGCATCCCAAGGGGCCCCAAACCACAGAGGCTCCGCGGTGAGCGCCTTTACAAGGTGGGCGCTCACCAAGCTCCGCCCGGATGTGGCGGAGGAGGCGGCAATGGTGCGGGCGTGGGCAGAAGTGCCGCCCCACCTCGCCGGGGATGTCGACGGCATGGCGGATCTCTTCGCAGACGACATGAAAGTCGTCTGCCAAGCCGCCATGCCAAGGGCGCAGGCCTGCCCCGAAAGGGGGCAGGTGTACTGGTGGACGCAGGAGATTGCGGACCTGCGTACCACTAGCATGAGGGCCCGGCGCGCTTACGTGCGATGTCGTAGGCGCGCCAGAACTACACCCGATGAGGAAGCTGAGCTCCGTCGGGTGTATGCGGCAGCCAAGAAGGCCCTGCGTAACCAAATCTGCAGGGCCAAAGAGGAGTCCAGGGAGCAGTTCATCCGGCTCCTGGACGATGATCCGTGGGGGCGTCCGTACCGGTTGGTGAGGGGGAAGTTTAAAGCTTCCGCTCCCTCTACCTCCGCAATGGACAGAGGGCTGCTGGAGCGGGTGTTGGGATCGTTATTCCCTGATCCTGGTCCGTTTCAGGCCCCCAGTATGGTCCCCCCGGATATTCCTCCTGAGGAGGTGGCTGCCGCCATCCCTCCCGTGTCGAAAGTGGAATTCGACACGGTGAGGGAAAGGTTCCGGCGTAAGAAGAAAGCGCCGGGACCAGATGGTGTCCCATCAAGGGTTTTGGTCCTCGCCCTGGGACACCTCGAGGAGCGGTTCCGGGCGGTGCTTGATCTGTGTATCGCCTCGGGCCGCTTCCCCAGGCGGTGGAAGGCAGGCAGGCTCTGCCTGTTAAGGAAGGAGAGCCGCCCTGCCGATTCCCCGTCTGGGTATCGGCCGGTGGTGTTGCTCGATGAGGCGGGAAAGTTCCTGGAAAAAATCCTGGCTTCCCGCATCATCGAGCACCTAGAGGGCCGGGGGCCGGACTTGGCTAATAACCAGTTCGGCTTCCGCACCGGTCGGTCCACTATGGACGCAGTGGCACTCCTCAAGAGGTGGACTGTGGAGGCCACGGCTCGTGGGGAGGCGGTGGTTGCGGTGTCGTTAGATATCCGCAATGCCTTCAACAGCCTGCCTCACGAGTGCATTAGGGAGGCACTCCGATTTCACAGAGTGCCTCCGTACCTCCGCGCTCTCGTGGAGGATTACCTGCAAGGCAGAACAATTCTCTACGAGGGGCCGGATGGACGCGTCCATGCGTGGGCAATGGCGGCAGGTGTGCCCCAGGGTTCCGTACTAGGTCCTCTACTGTGGAACCTGGGGTACAACTGGGTCCTGCGAGGCGACCTCCTTCCACGAATGGAGGTCGTCTGCTTCGCTGACGACACGCTTGTCGCGGCGACAGCAAAAACGGGGGAGGAGGCGGCCCACCTTGCATCGGTCGGCACTTCACTTGTCGTCCGGCGCATCCGCCTCCTAGGCCTGGACGTGGCTCTCGATAAAACGAGAGCCATGATGTTCCACGCCTCTCGTCGCAGGATCCCACCGGGGCTCCGTGTCCGAGTGGAGGGGGTCCACATACCGGTCGAGGCACACCTCAAGTACCTCGGCCTGGTTTTGGACCCCCGATGGAGCTTCGAGGAGCACTTTAAGCTCCTCACTCCACGGCTATGTGCCGCCGCAGCTGCACTCGGACGAGTCCTCCCCAATGTGGGAGGGCCAGGATCGGCGTGTCGTCGACTGTATCACGGGGTGATACGGTCGATGGCACTCTATGGAGCCCCGGTATGGGCGGAGTGCCTCTCCCCCCGAACGGTGGCCCTCTTGCGACGTCCGCAGAGGGTCATAGCAACCCGGGCCGTGCGAGCTTATCGCACGGTCAGCCACGGCGCGGCCTGCGTTCTTGCGGGCCAAACGCCGTGGGATGTCGATGCACGCGTCCATGCGGAGGTGTGTCGACATCGGGTTGCCGTTAGAGAACGGGGGGGACGACCAGCTCCTGAGGAAGTGGAGCGGGTTCGTACCCAGGCGCAGAGGGAGGCTCTGCGTCGATGGGGCGAGGCACTCGCCTTCCCAGCTGCCGGCCACCGGACTATAGAAGCGATACGTCCGGTGTTGGAGGAGTGGGTAGGGCGCCGGCAGGGCGGTCTCTCGTTCCGCGTGGTGCAGGTACTGACCGGACATGGTTGTTTTGGTCACTACCTGCACCGAGTCGCGCGTCGGGAGGAAACGCCGCAGTGTCATCACTGCGACGCTCCTGACGACACTGCCGAGCACACCCTGTTGGTGTGCTCGGCCTGGCGACGCCAGCGCAGTGAACTCAACGCTGCGCTGGGAGGCGGAGACCTCTCGCTGCCGAGCATGGTCGTGGCCATGCTCCGCGGCGAGGCGGAATGGGGGGCTGTCGCCTCCTTCTGCGAGGACGTCATCTCGCAGAAGGAGGCCGCGGAGAGGGAGCGGGAGAATGATCCTCAAGCCGCTCCCATCCGCCGTAGACGGACAGGCAGGCGAAGGCGGGCATTCGCTCAAGCGATGCCCGTCTAATGACCCTGCCGTGGAGGCCTGCGTGCACGGTTGGCCCCGTGCACGCCGCCGTAAGGCCCTCCGTCTGGGGATTGCCCTGGTGTTCTCGGGCAATCCCCCCTTGGCGATAGCCCGACCGGTTGGTCGGGCTTGCCTGGGCGCGTGGGTAGTGGAGTCGCATTGTGGACCTTACCTAGCGCGCCCCTAAGGGCAGGGAGAACACCGGGGGGTTTTAGTGGGTAGGCCTGGCACGCTGCCGGGAGAGCCCCACACACGCTCGTCGTCTAGCCAACGGCGGGTACGGTGCGGTTACGCATTTCCCCCCGAGAAAAAAAAAAAAAAAAAAAAAAAAAGGCATATCAAATATTTATGATAAAAAATCATTACCTGATAATGAGTCGTTTTGGGGTTTTACGTCCGTTTTCCGTTAAGCCTAGTTACTACTTAAATATCTGCTCTGCATCCCACTGTCGGAACACGGTAATTATAGTACAGGCTGAAACTCTCAAAATAAGTCCGCTTTCTGCATGAAAAGAGAGCATTTCAATTTCTTTATCAAATGTGATGTCAATATACGCGGAAAGCGTTAAAAGTTAATATATTACCATTACCATATAGTTATATTTACCATTCCATATACCAAAAGACACTAGCGGCCTCCTTTAGTATCTCATTCTTGCGGCACAATTAGATTTTCCAAAATTTCGGTGGACGGCCGGTGCTGGCGGAGCACTGGCTAAACGCAACAGCTTAAGAAAAGGAGCTTTCTTTGGTTGGGCGCCCCACGTTGGGCGCCAGTGTATCGTGGTTCGGTTCAGAGGTGATGCAGTGGTGCAGTGGTTAGGGAGGATATGGGTCAGCCACATGAAGCACCAAAGTTGTGTCACTGATATGTATATTTTCCACCGTTACAAATTTTAGAATAAAAAGGAAAGGCACTACATAAATGCCTATAGTTTTTGTAAGTACAATCGTTACACGATTTAGTGATTCTGATGTCTCAATGTCTGATTTGATACAGTTTGCCTGATAAAAATATTCATTTACATCAAATTGGCCATCGCTACTTCTTTACGTCTCGATGTCCGTGGTAATTCAGTGACGGAAGAACAGAATATCATTGAGATAAAATATAAAGTTTAAAATGCAGTCAAGTTAGGCGGGAATGCAACGATTTGCTATATATAGATAATGGCAACCTCGTTACAATGTGAAGTACCTACATACCTACACTCGTAATGTTTAGTTAAATATGTCTGTACTAGTATAGCAAAACAAAGTGCCCTCGTTAGTTCGAAACATAGGTTATTGTCAGGATCTTTGCGGCCACTGGTGGTAGACTGCCACCCTGCGACCGCGGCCTGCCGAATCAAACCCAACAATGCCTCACATACGCCTTGAGGTGAACACGGCTATCACCGCTGCATCCTCCGACTATCAGATGAAGAGGACATCTGGAGGAGGGACGCGTCGCTGCTTGACTAGGTTATGGGGACTTGAATGAGCACTTCTATCTCGTTGACGTCTACTCGCCTAGGGCAAGTCTCTCTCGTCCATCGGGTCTCCCACCAATATAGGAAGGCCGATGATCAGATGATCTTCTGGGGCATCCAGAGGATTGACAACTGGCGGTGGCCTGTGCAAAGCAGGACTCGAGCTTCCAAATCCCTGCTACAAAGTAAAATATTTACAAAGGGTAACGTCAATGATTACCAAATCTAAATCTACGAAAGGCTATTTAATAAACAATAGAAATTATTTTGAGAAACACATGCTTCACAAAGTATTTTACCAAATCTAAATCTATGAAAGGCTATTTAATAAACAATAGAAATTATTTTGAGAAACACAGGCTTCACGAAGTATTTGCGAAGAAGAATATGAGTAACCACTTTTGTTTCTAATACAACTGCAAACCTTGGCAAATAAATTAATACTTGTTTACTATTATTTTTAAAGTTTTAGAAAGTTAAAGCTGCATTTAATGCGAGACCAGCAAATTAAATTATTCAGTAAATCGTCAATGATGACACAAAATAATATACAATTTTACCTATAATAAACACGTACTCAACAGATTTCAACTGCATGTTGAAATCTGCTTACAATAATAAGCTTTAACGAATTGAAGAATTGCAGTAATTGAATTTTTTATTAACATCAAAAGGGAAGAACGACGAACGAGAAAAGAAGAGTGGCCACCGTACCTTATCCCTTAGACGAAAATTAAACAATGTTACCGAGACAAAGGGAGTGGAGTAGCAGCCCTTCAGTCGCCCTCCTTTGTCCGAGGCTCTGGTGCTGATGTTTCTTTTGGAGGTCGGGCCAACTAAGGGGAATAAAGCGTTTTATAATAATATTTTTTACCATCATCTTTCCGGCCTGCTTTTACTGATTTTACGGATGAGCATTCCAAGCGAGTAGTTGGATCAATTCAATACAACGATATTTAGTGTATCTTCATATCCACGAAATAGTCACGGAGACACTTCGGTTTTGTTTGTGTGTTTTCTATCCGTGCTCCGCGGAACTGTTTGACTTGTACCAACGTCACCTTTCTATCATCATACTACTCGATACTACAATAGGGCTCTTCGCATCACCTTAAAGCGATACTGTCCAGCACGGTTCCATTTGTCTAAGAATGCATCTATGGGAAAAGTCAATGGGCGGCGATTACTGCTTAACATAAGCTGGATCAGCTGCCTAAGTCACAATAAGCAAATGAAAATATTTGCATTTTAATTTAAAAAAATCTTTCTTTTTGGTATGAAAATTAACTGTGACCATCTCTATTAATCTATGCCTGTATTAAGAACGCGAATGTTTGTTAGAGCTAAAAATCGCGGATTACTTTGAAGCTTTATAGTAATGTATATACTCGCAAATCTACACCAATTACCTATTGTTCATGACAATCATAGGCTTAGGTATAACTTTTCGATGTGGGAGGTGGGTCAAGATTAAAACTTCAATTTGCCTAGTGTATACTCATACTTGGAAGAAAAAGTTCATTCTATCTAGTGTATGTTGATTTTCAATGGGGGGTGTCCAGACCCCCAACCCCCCCCCCCTCCCCTTACCTACGCCAATGATGACAATTATATCGAATATAAACGAAAGATCCTAAATACTCGTAGATTACTAGCTGTGAACTACTAACTGTCTTCAAACCTTATTATGTTATGGTTGCTTAACAATCGCTGGCTACTCACACTTGGGCTTCCTAATCTCTGAAAGACAGGAAGTCGTGTCTCTTTTAAACAACCACATAAGATCGCTTTTGTGTGGGGCGATACGGCCGCGGGCGGCGCTTGAATATCTTTAATTTTGCCCCCCGACTTTTATTTTAGCGAACATTTACGCCTATAACCTCAATTGTGATCGCAATCCTCCTTTATTTGTGAGATTCTTTTGTGATAACATTGATCGTAAATAGGTTTCGGGCAATTTGCTTGTTGCCCCAAGAGATACTAATGTTTATCCTGAATATCTTTTCTTTATGTTTCGGCATTTTATTATGTGATTCAAAACGAGAGGAGCGATTTTATGTCATTGGCAAATGGTTATGGTATAGATTTGATAATTCGGTTTGATTGAAACCGTTTTTAATACGTTTAGTATTTTTGTATTGTATTGTATGAAATCTTTATTATATAAACAAGCAATATATAAATTAAAAACATTAAACACACTCTAAATATAACACAAAATATAATGTTTTCTAACATCGATCGTTAAATGAGTAATATAACATCGAATCATGTGCTTATGAAGCAGGGGTGTAACGGATATTCGCATCCGCATCTGCAAATGCGGAATATTCACGTTAATTCAGACATTTGCATCCGCATTCGCATCCGCATCAATTATTGCCGTGCTTTTACGGATGCGGATTTATATATCCAACAAGTAATGACATGTAAAGAAAGAGGGCGGAACCAGAGTCGCACGGAATTTGCGTGTGTTTGCCGTTGTAAAAACTATTTTAATAATTTTCTCAAAATATTATTAAATAAAACATATTAAAATTATAAATAAATAAAATAATAAATAAGTCATATTAAAAATAAATCGATATTCATAAATTTGTGTACTTTAAAAAAATATAGAAATCCGCATCCGCATCCGCGGATGTCAAAATTTTTACATTCGTAACAGCCCCAGTATGAACATATTATTATATCCGTATTTTCCGTGTTTTTCATCAAGTCATTAATCACCCAATTACACAGATTATGATTGCTGATCATCTGATAAATTATTGAGTCATCACCCTAATTTTTTTTATCAATAATGAGACTGGTAGGAAATGCTAAAAATGGCATTTACTTGTGGTTTTTGAAAGTGTTATGGACATATCGTCGTTGTAGTGCGAAAATTCACTAACTACAAAAAGATAGTGTTGAGCTAATCGCGTTTAAACATTTTTTTACTATTTGTACTTAAATATCTTAATAACCGTCACCGCAACAAAAATATGTTCTATGAACAAGATATTAAGAATGCCTCACATTATAGAAATTTTATATAATTTTGGTAATTTATGTTTTAAATTCGGATATACATAAGAAAAAGCAAGTTAGTGCATTTTCGCGTACCGGATAAATTGCAAGATTATGCACTTAGTGACATTTTTGTAGTAGTTGAGTAATTTTCACCTTAAAGGACAATGGCGAAATATTTGTTGGCGTCTTTAGTAAGCGTCAATTAATTCCATTTTAGTAGATTTGTATAAAATAATTTCATCAGATATTTACAATATTTACTCATATTTGACGAAGTCTCAATAATTTGTTTGAATTAATTATAAGGTTAATTGATATTGTGACTTCCAATACATAATTACTGGTCTGTGGTGACTTCAAAAGGATGTTATTTCTTATCTATAGTAACATCTATCGTGGGATAAAGCATAGGGATCTATATTATACTGTCTAAAATGATTCATTAATGGCTGTGTCTATTCGGACCCGGGTCCTAATAGGAGTCGATTGCTATTCGGACCCAGAGCATGAAAAAATGCAGTTTAATTTCAGTTTCTGACTTTCTGTGTGTGGTCACAATATCTAACCTAACCTATATCTTTCAGTTTGATTCTATAAGTTTTTTTCGATAACAATTAACTATCGGGTCCGAATAGCAATAGACTTCCATAGGATCCCGGCTCCGAATAGCCACTCCGTTCATAAATACAATAATTGCGATAAAATAATGATATGAATAGTTGATAACATTCTAGTTTAATAAAAAATATAATAGTGAGCGACAGTTAATTGTGGTTTTACAAAACTCGTCCTAGATCTTTGGCAAAATTTCAAGATGTATTGCCATCAAACGCAAAAAAAGGTGTTGTCTGTTGCTTTTGTTGTTGTTGTTTTATTTGTTTTTTATTATTATTTAAAAATATGCTGCTTATTGGCATTAAATAGGGATGTTATCATATCGGGTAATACGAATAGTGCCTTGGAAGTTGTTCATTGAAGTTTTGATTATTTACAAAGTCATTTAACCAATCGGCAAAAACTAACCTCTAAAACTTTAAATAATAATTTTACAAAATACACACTTCCTACAATATTACTTCCATAGACAATTTTGTTTAGTAATTGATTCTTAATGTTTTTGTACATATTTTATAAATTGACGCAAAAAAAATTGTCAGCAAAAATTTGTTAGGAAGTTTGCCATTGTCCTTTTAATTTGGTGCAGAAGTTAGTGAATTTTGACATTAACTTGAAAAATAAAACAGCATTTTTGTAATATGATAAATAATATTGTTCTACCAAATTTTAATTTATAACGAAACTCAGATGTCGATTAGCTTTATCAACATCTTCACCATTTGACTGTTCCAAAATGTCGGGCTCTAGAAATCTTTCTACAAACTATTCACTTTACTGGTAGTGGCTCAATCCATGCGTGATATTCTTCAGGAAAAATCTCTTTATCGCAAAGCTCCATCGATTCATTTTTTCGCATTAGTTATTGGTAAGAGAGATTGGTAAGGAGAGGACTCGGCATCAACATAAACGGCGAGTACATGACTCACCTTCGCGTTGCCGATAATACCGTAGTCATGGCTGAGACCGTGGAAGATCTAGGCACAATGCTCGAAGACCTCTGTAGAGTTTTCCAACAAGTGGGTCTTAAAATGAACATGGACAAGACCAAAATCACGATGAATTCCCATGTAGTACCCACTTCTGTGAACGTTGGACGCTCTACTCTGAATGTTGTTGACGAATATGTTTACCTGGGGCAAATAGTCCAGCCCGGTAAGTCCAATTTCCAGAAAGAGGTAAATCGACGAATCCAACTCGACTGGGCAGCGTTTGGGAAGCTACGCAGCATATTCTCGGCCAATCTACCGCAGTGTCTTAAGACGAAAGTTTTCAATTCGTGCATGTTGCCAGTAATGACGTACGGAACTGAAACGTGGCCGTTTACAATGGGTCTCATCAGAAGGCTTAATGTCACTCAAAGGGTAATGGAGCTCAGGGTTTCTCTACGCGAACGCATCAGAAATGAAGTTATCCGTAGAAGAACTAGACTCACCGACATAGCCCAAAGAATTGCAAACCTTAAGTGGCAGTGGGCAGGACACATAGCTCGCAGGACTGACGACCGTTGGGGCGGAACGTCCTCGAGTGGCGGCCACGTACCGGGAGACGCAGAGTTGGTAGGCACCCCACAAGGTGGACCGACGATCTGGTGGAGGTCGCGGGGCGCCGCTGAATGCGGGAGTTTGGAAATCCCTGGGGGAGGCCTAATGACCTATGTGCAACAGTGGGCATTTCTTAGCTGAAATGATAAAGAGAGATGTGTACGCTTTTGGAATATCTTCAGGTATTACAATCCTTGCATCTCTTCTTTTCTTATTTCTTAAGTGCGAATTCTGAATGTAGTGCAGAAAGCTTTTTGTATCTTCAGGGTTTTCCCTTTCTTCGTCTGTTGTATTAGTTTGTAATACTGAGCTAGATACAATCTGTTTTAGTTGTTCTAATGGAGAAGTTAGGCTCTGACTAACAAGGCATTCTAATAAGGGAGGACTTGCTGTTTGAGACGAGTTTGTAGCACTTACTATTTCTGTTATGCTGCTAAGAGATGTAGCATCAGAATTAGGTACGTTAAATGAAGATAGCTTTTGCTTTGCTTTTTGGGACTACAATATATTCCTCATCAGTATCCGGTATCCATGATGTCTTAGATGAACGAAAATCATCAGTGCTCGATGGTTCTTCAAAAGTCGAATTTGGGGATATAGACATGGTTCGTTTAAGTCATATGAATTCACAAAAGGTATAGATAGATCTAATACAAGTGATTATCACATCGGTATACAGGCCGATTTAGGTCCATCCAAATTATCAAACACTTCTGTTTGTATTACTGAAGAAGGTACTGAATAATTTTTTATCTAAATTGGTTGTCAATTTAGAGAAGTCCGTTAGCGGCACTGGTTCTAAGTCTACGTAATGTTTTGAATTTAAGCTTTCAAAAAGTGCTTCTGTAGGGATTTGTGGTGTTTGAACGTGTGGCGGATATGAGACTATCAAACTTTGTGTAAGAATTACGTCATGATAGTGTGATAGTAACTTTTCTGACAGTTAAGTGCCCAATGGTGGCTCATTATCACAATTTTCGAAGCAAAGGTCTTTGTGGGCATGGTGATCTATCTGAAATTAAAAAGTATATTATACTTTTATTTTTTTTTCATAAAGATCATCATACCCACATGTTGTCAGTTGTTGTTTACGGTGTCTTATCATGCAAAGAACATGTTAGAATGTAATAGTGTATTTGTTTTTATTGTAATACTTTTCAAGATACATTAATGACTTTTTCATATTTATATTTATTGGGATAGTTACAACTAGATTCTGTGCTAGAATTACTTAAAAGCCGTAAAGTAGAGATGGTGCCGCGCACATTGTGAACGAAAATTAACTAAGTGCCCTTAGTGATTTTATTATTCTAAAAAGAATTAAATGCGTTGCGAGTTTTGTCTGTGAAAGTTACTTAAATGCTCTTAGTGATTTCATTCGGCTGTTCAAAGAAAAGAATTGCTGCTCATGAATGAAATAAGAACTAACTAAGGGACATAGTTAATTTTCGTACTTGGCTTGGTGATAAAATGTGAACTTAGTCATTTATTCACAAACTAATATTTAAAAAAATAATATAGAAACACTTCTATATCTTCGATAGTAAGGTAGATAATACCTTAAAAGATATTTTAGCAACCTTAACTCAATTTGACCAAAAATGTCACTTAGTGAATTTTCGCACTATAACGACGATATAATATCCATTTTTTCCAAATTGCAATCTAATAATAAAATAATTGTTAAAAGAATATTTTTTTAAGTCTAGGTTTTTATTTCTATACCTGACTCATGCAAATGTTAAAATTCAATTACAATAAAACCTATAAGACCTTTAATAAGGGAAGAAAGTGACGTATGCAATTACAATTTATATTTATACGGCCTTTCAAATAAAAAACGTATTCCTACGAATAACCTCGGAATAGTTATTCCGTGTTTTGTCTTATTTTAACATATTACATCTGACATGTGCTAAAACAAGCCAAAACACAATAAATTATTCCGAGAATTATCCTCGGTATAAGTTTTTATTTGTAAGGCTGATAAAGTATAAAGCGAAGAAAAAGAATACATACCCTTTCGAAACAATAAAAAAGTCACTCTTAATGCTTAAACGAACCACTTGACCACGTTACTAATGTTACGTTTTCTTTTAAGGTTGAGCAAGCAGCCCCTAAGTGGGACTCTTTGAAATCCTTGAAGCATGGAGGTGTGAACGAGGAGGATAAACATGTTTGCCTCGCTGCTTATTCAAATAAATACAGTATGATTTGTTAACTAGAACAAAAGGCTTCATGAGCAACGAACTATTGTCCATATTAAATAAACAATTTGTAATGCTTGATTTCTCACCAGTAGTGTTTTCACCATATATAAAAAATTTCGTGTTTATTATCGATCTTCTCCGAAATGGCTTGACCGATTTTTATATATTTGGTAGGTCTGAAAATAGGCCAGTGACAAAGATTGCCCTCTCCGGAATTTTTCCGACAATTTTTTCATGATTTGGCATCATAACATACTTATAACCCAAAATTGACACCCTTATAACACCAACCGCCATTTTTTAATAGCGAGATTAGTATTGTTTCTAGAAAAACTTTTAAGTGTTCTTAAAGTCGGTTTCTTTTTGTAACATTTCTTATTATTTATACGGTAATTAGTTAAATTAAATTTTTGTCCACGAGATCATTGTTTCCTTGAATTATCCTTCAATACCTTGCTGAGAATTTTATGCTGTTACTGAATTACTCGTTTATTTTATTAGTGCGATATTTGTAATTAACACCAAAATAAATAATTATAATTATTTTGGTGGCGATTAATAAAGTCACATTGTTTGATGTCCTCCTAACCGATATTCGGTCACGGCGGCCAATCTCAACAGAGACTAGCAGGAGATATTATAGTGCACAAGTGACTGCGCAAACGCAAGTGCACTCTCTGTTCCTTCACTCGCCTAGTCCGATGGGACGGTTAGCCGACACGACCGGGGCGAGATCAGGCGCAGGACCCACTGCTTAACGTGCCTTCCGAAGCACGGAGGACCTTGAGATGTTTCTTATTTTGGTCACCCATCCTAGGACTGACCGCAGCGAACGTTGCATAACCTTAGCTCACGTTTGCTGAGCACACATGCCACTGCGCCACCAAGTTTAAAGAATACACAAATTAATTAAAGTAAATTATCACAGAGAACTTTTAAGTACTTATACATAAGATTTGGAAGGAGTACGGTGCATTTATAGCATCTGAGCGCGTTCTGGCGCTGCTAATTAATTAACTTTTAACTGCTCCCTGATTAAATGCTAATTCTCAATTTATGTAAACCTAGTCTGGATTTGTTGCTTTGTGTAGACATTCTTGGTCTGAATTTAAAACTTAGCGCACATTTATTTAAATAGATTAAAGCCTTTTAATGTGTGCGGAAATAAACCTACATCGGGTTTATTTTCGTATTGACTTCATCTAATCTAAACTCTAACTGTATATTCCTAATAAGTAATAATATGTAATAACAGACTTATTATCTATTTGCTAATGATGGAATAAACAAATAAATATTATTATTGTGTCATCAAGATTATTTTTGAAGTCTACGTTCTTCAGTCAGTACGGTGTAAATGATAGTGAATGTATGAGGTATTAAAATTCACTCGAAATCTTTGTAAATATAATTGTTTAAAATGACAGAAACTATAAAAATGCTATATTATGTAATACGTAAAAAAATGAAATTATATCAACAACAAACACTTTGTCAGTTATTGCTTTGTTTTAGCTAATCCACAGAATACTAAGTAAATCTTTCCCCCTTTAATCGTTTATAATATCAGTAAAAATAATTTTCAATTAATCAAATGAAACAAATGAATTTTCCTATAGAGTGATATGATAGTAGTCTTTGAGAAGGACCATAGAGTTAGAATATCAGTATATTCTAAGTCTATGAGAAGGACAGAGGATAATTTTGATCGTGAAAATTTGAAGTGATCCTTAGGTAGTGCGATAAAACAGAATTGCACCCGGACGAAAGTATCTAGTGTAAAATGTCGTCACAAAGATAGCTAATCTCTCCCTATTTTTTTTTAAAATTCGCCCCAATTAGGATATTCTCCTGTGTCGTGGGTGCAGTTACAAACATAGAATATCACATGCACATACGCCCAGACCGGAACAAATTTCTGTAGGCCATACAAAACATTTGTCCCGTACGGGAATCGAACCCGCGACCCGTTGCACAGTAGGTGATCACTCGACCTCTGCGTTAAACGTGTCGTCTATGTATCTATGTATTCTTCTTTAATGCGATAGTACACTCTGAACGTAATTTACTTCATAAACCAATTACCAATGAAAGTTATGAAACTATTTTTAATTTACGAAAACATGCGATCTACCAAAGTTTCCTCATTCATCGTGTAAAACATGACGTGAATATGACATCGAAACAAAACAATACTACCATGGTACCGCGTACCTACGCGCGTGCACTACGGCAGCCAATTTATTTTAATTTAGCGTCGGTCGGTTGCTGCAGCAAATAATTAAGTGAGAAAAATTCTCGACACGCCACAGGAGTCGGAATGTGTATGGTTTACACAATTCTGAAAAAATCCAACTTTAAAAATTAAACAAAGTCAGTGTATTCTTAATTAATGACTAATTACGTTTGGGTCGCAATGTTCGCGTGGATTCTTTGCGGTCGTGTGTCGAGATTAGGTTTCGCCGACATTTTAATTCCTGGTTTTTGTGAAACAAGTCGGTGTTAAAATCTAGACTACGATGCAAGAGTCTAAAGCTCTGGTTTCCTACTGGACACGTGAGTAGTACTACGGACAAAAAAAAATACTCGTACCTAGTTCTACCAGTAACGGCAGTGCCACGGGTAAGCACTGGTGCCGTCGTATAACGGCCGTAATACAGTGGTGAATGACATCACCAGAGCGTTGTCTATGTAAACAAAAAAGCGTAAGTTTCTTAAAGAGCTGTAAGTATTTGTCGCCGTCAAAAAGCCACTATTTGCATGACGTCCGTCTCCACAGAGTTGAAGATTCAAACGTTTTCTATACTAATATTATAAAGAGGAAAGATTTGATTGTTTGTTTGTTTGTATTGAATAGACTTCGAAACTACTGAACCAATTTTAATGAAAGTTGGTATAGGGATAGTTCGAGACCAGGGGAAGGACATAGGGAAAAAAATCCCACGGGGAAAAATAATGCGGGCGAAGTCGCGAGCGGAAAGCTATAGTTTATAAATAACGGTGAACAATTTTCCAAAATGAATTCTATATGGAGCAATGAAGATGATTGAAAATATAATTCATCTATCATGTGATGCACGTCAGACCCCCTGACGATACCAGTGGTAGCATGGTGGATGGTGGGTATTTTAAAGTCACCGTAAAGACAGTTGTCTTTTTGCTAACATAACAATACGGCCGCTATTGATGGCGACGCTATTGATGGCGCCGCTATTATATATTTTTTTATTGCTTTAGATGGCAGACGAGCAAACGGCCCATCTCATGGTAAGTAGTAACCGCCGCCCATGGACTTTGCTAATATCAGGGACATAGCCAAGCCGCTGCCTACTTTGAATGCAATACTCTTCTTAAACCTCGCTTAAAAATAGACATGTTAGTATATCAGAGCATCAGATAGCATGTCAGAGGAAACCAGAGCTAACCGGCCGTGGGGCTTTATTTAGACGAAGATGACTTATACACAGTGTGTTAGGGCTGGTCTTGGGTCTCCCAAAATCCTAATCATTCCATGAATTGACTGACGGAACACCCCGGAAGTTTTAAGTGGGCATACCCGATTAGCAAGGGAGTCTCACGTAATTACAAGAGATGACCTCAAACTCTTGGGTAGATCTAAAATCTTTTCTAACCGGGTTAAGAAATAGTGTTAGAATTTTGTTTTTCGTTGCGTGAATTGGACTTTCCTGATGCTAAACGTCGCCACAGAAGGGAGGGGGGGGGGGGGGTTTGTTTCGAATTTTCACACACAGAGTTGTAATTGGGGAGAATTCCCTTATTCGGCATTTACGTCATATAATAGTATTCTTGCTACGTTACCGCACGAACTTTTTTATTCACTATCGGAAAACTCGTGACTTTCCTCACCTCATGGCTTCAATGATGGAACATAGAGACAGCGGCAACAGAGGAATAAGCTATTAGACATTTCATTATCGGAACAACAATGCCTTGCAAAATTGTTGCTATGGCGACTAACTTGGGTAAGTTGTAAGTAGACTAGGCTACTTTAGAAACCTATTAACTAAACGAACAAGCAATTAACTTAGCTCGGGGACGATTTACGATCCTGTAATTTTGATTTTTTACATCGCTCTCTACTACACAAATAATAATTGAATATAGAATTATAGATTACTTATCGCTATGGCTTAATTATATGTATATAGACCAATTTCATTACATAATTTTAAATCTGGCGTAAATAGGAAATAGGTAATTGAAAAGGTTTAAGTGTTGAGGTAGGTTATAAGAAAATATTGTAAAAAGTGGGTAGCTCACGATCGGAGGGAGATACCTAGGATAAACCAGGTCATTTAAAGCTTCCAAAAACAGGAATTGAATATTGTACTGAATTTCATTCTCTCCCCGAGAATTGAATTTATTTCTATTTGGAACACCAAAAGTAGGTACTTAAATTTTGATAGAAACACAAAAATTCGTGACGACACTAAAATATAACAAAAATTTAGCAAAGGTTGTTTACTTTTGTCGGTTTTTGTTTTCCAAGCTGAAATGTAAAGGGATTGAAGCACATACAGTCACGTCTTCAGTGTAGTTTTTTCAATACATACGTTTCGTGATTATTTTAGTAATATAATAATTTATGATTTAATGTTAAACTTATATGATTTTGAATCAATGTTATAATATTTCTTACGAGTTCGGTTTTATTTTCTTGCCGGTGGTGTAAAAAGTAAAGTATTTTCCTAGAAAATACACTTTTAGTCTTAGCAGAGCTTCAATCCCTAGCTGCACTCAGGACTTTAGTATAAAATCCCTCGCTACGTTCATGATTTAATTATTTTACATCACGTTGCGCTCGGAAGTTAAATGTGATGTTAAATGGGTACACCCGTGACATAGGATACTGCTTTATCCCCTTGGTTAATATTCTACTTTTTTATTTAGATTTTGTAACGTAAATTAAAAAATAACGGCCCCGCTGTGGAATAAACTCCCTGGTGGCAAATATATTTCAAGGTATGACAGCATGGAGTTCTTCAAGAAGGATAAAAAAAGTAATGAAAGGTCTGTTAGGAGCAAGCGATCAAGCGATAACCCGGGCGTTGCAAGCGTCCGCTTTTCATCACGTAAAAGTAACGGTTCGTGACGCGAAAACGGTACTCCCCGGCTATTACAAGTGTCCATACGCTTGTTGGTCACCTAAGTGAAATATTTTTTTACATATACCAGACGGAGACAAAAAAGCTATTGACCAACGTCAAATGCTCGTCCAAAAGCCAACTCCACACTATCAGTACAAGAGACTGCTGACTATGGTTTCAGTAAATATCTTAATATTCTCTTTTGCTTTGACTGTCGATGCAGCGTCACTATAGTCACAGAGAAGATAATACTACTACGTACAGAAGTTGCTCTCCTTTCATCTTAAAAAAAAACAACATTTTTAATAGCTTTGAACATCAGAGTTGAATCGCACGTTAACGCCCCGGGTTTTTAATTCAGGCCTCGCTACGAGCTCGAGCAACAGGATTGTTGCTGATTGTAATTAATAAGCGCGCGCAAGAAAGCGCGCGAAAGGTTGCTAATATATCTGTGCCAAGAGCGCGACAGACAACAAATACTGATTGGAGCGCGGCAGCTTGCGGCGGAGTGTAAAAAAGCTGCAGGGCCAATGCTGCTTTTTTACACTCTCAGTGTACCTACGCTGAACAATAGGTAAGTACCTAATTCTTCTACCTAAGCGCGTTGTGAGGCGTTGCGCGCTATAGGAATTTGTGTTATCTTTTAAAATAAATAAAAATGGTTTATTTACTTCTTGTACATAATATGATTTGAGATAAAGCACTCTTTAGATTGTGTTAGTGTGTCTGTGTGTGTGTGGTGTTTGTGTTAGTGTGTATTTGTGTGTGGTATTTGTGTTCATCACACACAAATACACACTGTATATTTTTCTCAGGAAATATCTGTTTTATATTATATCTTTCTCCATTATTGTTAACAATACAAATAAGTACAGCAGGAGTTGAATTGACACATATTCTTTTTCAGATTTTATCAAGCAGTAATAGATGACTGCCTGAATGGATTGATAAAACGATCCCAAAAGATATTTAGTTACACAATCAAAGGGCAAACTGGTTAACATGAATATGTGAAACCTAACAGCGCCACCTCGACATTGTCCGGCAATCTCTGAATACGCATTCTCTGATATTAAATTAGAATAAACATAATTAAACAGTTGACCTCATTCAGTTGCGCACAAAATTACCGTATTTAGGGGATTAAGTGCCGTCCAATGTTAATAATTCCGGATTTTGACCCCAAAAAACGAGCTATACATTGCTTGCTGACTCTTGTTCCGTACTTTGTCAATGGATTTCGACCTTTAACACAAACCCGCAAAGCACACAATCAACCCTCCCAATAATTTGTGTGTGGCTAATTTTTATGATTTGATTCATTAGCATAGTAATGTTTGGCGTGACTAAGTACCTAAGCTTTTTAGCCTAAACAGTTTCGGGTTTACTTTTATTAGGACTCTGTAATCATATTATATTTTTTTGGGTAAGTATAACGAATGATGACATAGATTTTTTTCGGAACTATCCTTCATTAATTTTATATGGTTGGCTAGAAAAGATTGCTGTGTAGCAATAAGGCTGCCCTTTGGTTTGTTTAGTATTATTTGTGATTTTCTCAGGAGTGTTCGATTGCTTGCAATAAGGTAAATTATTATTAATAAGTTTTTATGACTCTCCTATTGCTGAGGTAGATTTCGGTCTGCGGCAGGCGGAGGGGGGGTGGGGGTTGGAGGGGAGGTAGGGAGAGACGAGGGGTAGCATCCTTAAAGGGGGAGATTCAGAAACTCATAGTTTTAGGAAAAAAGGTTTATGAAACTGGTCAAAACTTTTCTACAAAGACAACAATTGATATAAATTGTAAAAATTAGACAAAACTGTGTCCTAGTCTACAAAGACAACAATTGATATAAATTGTAAAAATTAGACAAAACTGTGTCAGAGGTGTCCGAAATTGGTTCTGAATACTCATTAAAAAATTAACTTACCTAACCAACTGTGTTTCAAGTGCCCTAAGTCGGTTCTATGTGGTCATAATGTGCCGTGCTGTGAATGTGAATTATGTACAAGTTTTTCGTGCAAATGTGTATGTGTATTGTATATATATATATATATATATGTAAAGTCCTTATATTACTACTTAAATTTATGTTGAATGGCCATATTAACCCCAAACTTTTGACGAGTTATCTTTCTCATTATTTACCTTTTTTTATTCTATTTTGTGGCACTTTGGGACCTCACTGACCCCTCGGGTTTGCAGCAGAATAACAGCGATTTGTTTATGTACATACATGATCAAATCACATGCTGAGCTGTGGCCCATTTGTAGTCGTACATCGCACATTTTCAGTTTTTCCATAATGTCAAATAGGTACTAGCAATTATACTAAAGAAGAATGGCAAACCCAGGGTCGCATAAAATATCAAGTGAAAGTCGATGAAATTCTATGCATTATATTAGACAATTATAGTTGTTCATTTCCTATAAATATGGTTTTTTTGTAAAACGGGAATAATGAGAAAATCGAAAAAATAAAACTTGTATCAAAACTCAACCACACATGCAATAACGAAACGCATAGGTAAAGTATAAACAAATAAGTTGCCACCTTAAATAATTAAATAAATATATTGTTTAAAATATTTATAAGATTGAACTATTTAATACGTTTTTTTAAGTTTTATGTGATAACAAGTGATAAATAAACGGAATTCGATATTAATGAGTATTAAAGACAAAGATTTATTTTAATAACTTATTGTCAATAAGTCTTAATAATATAATTTATTGAAACAAATATCAAGATTATGCCTATTACTTCGGTCGGTGTGATAACATCGTTTGGCTGTTTGTCCATGAACCGCACCCTTACATTACAACAATCATACATCATGTGGATAGGGTACCTACCCACCCTATGTTTTGTTGTCAATTGTCATCTGTACATACCTTTTTATATGATTTCGGCTGTGTAGGTAACTAAATAAGTACCTATAATTACCTATTTTTCAAATCAATTCTAGTATTAAATCATATATTATCTGTATGTAAGTTCACTGATATTTGTAGGTTATACTTATTGCAGCATAACACGAAAACCCCATTTTAAAAAAATATGCTGCAATTACCTTTTTTTTTAATTAGACTTAGACCTATCTTTTAAGGGTATTTTCATTAAGATACATAACTCCTAAGTGCGACACTGAAAATACACGGGGTTCTGCCATTCTTCTTTATGTAAGTTTCCTAGTGTAAGTCTCTACAATGTGTGATGTATGTAACTGCGAATAAACTTTTTATCTATCTATCTATCTATCTATCATAAATAATTTACTTAACCTATCCTCAATTGTGTTTGAGGTGCCCCGAGTCGGTTCTGGGTGGTCTTAAAAAAATAACTTAACCTAACCAACTATATTTTACAAGCTTCGAGTCTGTTTCGGGTGGTAAAAAAACATTTTGAGCCAATAATTGACATTTGCTAAATCTTTCTAACATGATTCATGTTATTTTTAAAGTGAAATTTTTTAACATGGCCCTAAATTTTTACGTCCATCTATCGCATTACACAAAAACATGAGATCTTTAATTTCACATCTTCATATAAGTCATGATTGGTCCTGTGCGTTAGAGCTTCGACTTTAAATCAGAGTTGCAGTGCTTCGATCTTGGCGTAAAAAATTTTTTTTTATAAATTTGTTTTTTTATAAAGTCATAGTCATTTTTTTTTGTTTATTAATTAATTTAATTTATTTATTTTTTTGTTACTTGAAGTTATTTAAGTTAAGATTAAAAACGCGATTTTAAAACCCTAAATTTTCCGATTTTTTTTAGTGGTTTCATAAAACCACACAATGATTACGGGACGAAATTAAAGAATAAAAGAAATTTAAGAGCTCGTTCCATAAAAACCGGGAGATTTTTAAGAGCAAATAGCGTCATCTATTAACGCATAGCCCAACTTAATCAAAATCGACAGCAATTTACAAGAAAGCAAGCATCGACTCTCTGTGAGTTACCTGACAAGACCGCGAGCTGGCGCGAATTTTATATTTTACAAGCTTTTATTTAGCTCGCACTGTATGTATGCATGTATAATAAATGTATGCATGTATGTATGATTGTTCGGGTCAAATCTTGCGAGTTCAATTTGACCCACTTCCCGGTTTCCGACTGAGCTGAAATTTCGCATGAATATGTATATCTCGTGACAATGCAATATTATGATGACATGGAGCTGATCTGATGCTGGATCTGGAAGGTGGTCACAGGAGCTCCGCAATTAAACGACACAACCTCATCGACTTTGGGCTCGTCTGATTCGTAATGACGAGTACTTTGATCCTATGTGGAAACCAGGGTCTGATACTAGAGCTGGAAGTTTTCCATAGGAACTCTGCAATAAAACGTCACAACCCCATCGAGTTTGGACTCGTTTGATTCATATTGACAAGTTCTTTGATCCTTTACGGTAATCAGGGTCTGATGCTGGAGTTAGAAGTTGGCCATAGGAACTCCGCAATAAAACGACACAGCCCCATCGAGTTTGGGCTCGTTTGATTCGTATTGACGAGTTTTTTGATCCTATATGGTAACCAAGGTCTGATGCTGGATCTGGAAGTTGAATAATTTTTTATTTAAGCCAAAAATAGCCAGATACTAGTGCCGCGGGATACTAAAGCCAACCCTAGACTTCTTAATGCGGGTTTTCATGTTTTCATGCTTCTAAATTCAGTCTAAGGACAAAAGTTTTTCCAAACTGATTTATAACAGTTATTAAAGAAAAACCGGCCAAGTGCGTGTCGGGCCACGCGCAGTGTAGGGTTCCGAAGTTGCAAATGCCAACTTTGAGTTCACACTTACACCTCACAAGACGTTTAAATTAGGCGTTATTATTATTATTATTAAAGCTGTAATGATTTTATATTTCCTTAACTTCACGTGGTTCGTAAATTTATATTCAGTACTAATTTTCAAAGAAAGTTTACTTTTGCGAGTACATTTTATAAGTCGGTCGTCTATAACTTTTTAGTTTGTACTAAGCACGCAACTCTGATAGTTTTCCTTTAAACTTCGTAATATATCTGTTCTGTCTTCGTTATTTACTGGAGGGAGACTCTGTACCAGGGTCGTCTGCTTTGGTACCTCCGTCTTACCTATTTCTGCCGCAAAGCAGCAGTGCTTGCATTGCTGTGTTCCGGTTTGAAGGGTAAGATATGGCAGTGAAATTACTGGGTACTGTGACTTTACATCTTGTGTCACAAGTTGGCAACGTACACTGTGGTTCTTGTGGGGGTTGCAGTTTTGCTGCGAGTCTCATAAGAACCACATGTATTATAGGTGACTGTTACCACTTACCATCAGGTGGGCAGTTTGCTTGTTTGCCAATTTCTGCAATAAAAAAATGTATATGTTACAGTCCAAACTCATAACCAGTCAAAACCACTTTTGACTGCAAAAATCAGGCAAAAGTTGTTTTGACCGATACCCTTAGTTAAAAACAATTTTGACTGATTTTCGCAGTCGAAAGTGGTTTTAACTAAGGACGTTGGGCAAAATTACTTTTAACTACAAAATATTGGGTAATAGTGTTTGTGACCAAATTATATCGGTCAAAAGTGGTTCGAGCTTACAAAAAGTGGGTTATGAATAATCGATTTGGATACTTAAATTTTAAACGTGCGCCTAAATTACTATGTTACCGATTAGAAATACAGAGAGAGCATCTTTTTGTATAAAAGACTAAGGAGCAGGGGGACGGGGGGGTGCAGCCCACCAAAGTAGGGGGGCTCGGGGGGAGAAGCCCCCCGCCATCACAAAAGAAAATAGGTAACAAATCGCTTACTATAGGTTAGGTTTGGTTCAGAACATGACCTTATAGTATAGTTGAGAACCGCCTCAATCTTATGAAACACCGTCGCGAGTTCCTCGAACGTGAGAATAGTCTCCCCAATAACGCGGCGAAGGTGAGTCTTGGTGGCCTTTACCACAGATTCAAAAATCCCTCCCCAGTGAGGGCAAGACGGCGGGGAGTATCGCCATGTTACCCCACTACGGGAGAGTGTGGATCCGATCTCAATATTATTGAAGTGAGAACTTCTTTAGCGGCGTTGTACAATTTTTTTGTAATGGTTAAAAAACGATAAACTCGCGTCAGGACACGTGACACTGATCGAAAATTCGTTAGACCAATTAAAATTGAAATGGCCGCAGGAACTGTCGAGGTGCGGTGAAGGGTCCACGTAAGCCGGCCGAGAACAATAGCGGCTGTCAAAAGTACTGGAAGTCACACGTCACTTGAGACAGTTTTAATCAATTTATTTACTTTGTAAGGAAAAATCTAAATTGTGCTTTTATTTGATTTTGTTGTAAATATTAATTAGGTAAGTTAGTATAAATTAAATATTATTTATTTGTTATAAAATTACGTTTTTAAGTAGTATATTAATGTCTGTTTTGATCATATTTTTAATTTAATTGTAAATATTTTGATTCATTATTACTAGTTATATAATTATGTACGCACAACGTTACAAAAGGAAGTTGATTTTTCTGAGGGATAAACTTTTTAATGTAACATAAATTGTCATGTTTGTGTACGATAACGCAATAAATAAATATTGTATTCTACCACATAAAAGATAGTACTTTTATTCTGATAATTAAAGCAATTCGTGCAAAATTATTCCATAAACATTCCAAAATATCCAAAACGCACAACGTTAATACTTAAGTTTTCACTTCTGCCGGCACTCCCGGAGTGCAACCCGTAACTTTTTTTTTATCTAAAAATTCACAAACTTCTCTTATTTGTCTATCAGTGCCCTTGAAGTTCGTCCCACAATCGGACCGAATTAGAGATGGCAGTCCCCGGCGGGAAACAAATCTTAAATAAGGCAACACCACTTATTACTAGTTTTTGCAGTCAAAACTGTTTTTGACTAAGGGCATCGGTCAAAACCACTTTTGACTACAAAAATCAGTCAAAACTGTTTTTAACTGAAGGCATCGGTCAAAACCACTTTTGCCTGATTTTTGCAGTCAAAAGTGGTTTTGACCGGTTATGAGTTTTGACTGTAACATATTTAATACTGTTGTAACTTTTTTCACGTGTCCATATATAACCATTTAGCAGATAGAGGGGGGGGGGGGACACTTACCTGTAACAAAAATTTGCACTTTAAAACCAAACATTGCAGAAACGGATCCCTAAATCGAACCTTACATTTTTTAAAGACCTATTCAACAATACCCCACACGATGGGTTAGCCGAGAAAAAAATACTCCCACTTTACTTGTATGGGAGCTACTCTAAAAAATATTTTTTTTCAATATTTTTTTCTACCACTTTTTTGGCATGATTAACATACATACCCATTCCAAATTATAGCTTTTTAGTACTAATAGTCTTTGAGTAAAGCCGCGGACAGACAGACAGACATGGCGAAACTATAAGGGTTCCTTCTTTACTACGAAACCCTATAAAGCATCGAATATTAGATATTCCTTCTGAGAATATTTATTACTGTTACATAGATTTTTAAGTTGAAACCAAAAGCGTGTAGAGTAGATACCTACCTACAGTATACTCGTATATCCAACTATGAATTTTACAAGGGTTGAGTACTAATTCAAGCGATAAAGGACTGTAATCGCACGCACGGAGGACGTAAATAACAGTAATTCCAACATTGCCGATATGACGATATTTATGACGATATTTATGACGATATTTATGACGATATATTATCTGTGCGGGTACAGTTACCGGTGATTTTGCGGTTAGTACATTATTCAGTTACCGTGATTCTATCTCAGTTTGTTGGGACCAATCGTATTTTTATAATGTATCTGATCCATTTCTTCTCTAAGTGTAAAAGATTCGAATTGAAAAGTTTACAAAAATAATACTCGTAATCATTTAAATGTTTGAGATAGCAAACCAAACTATTTGAGCACATTTTTTTTGCCAAATACTCAAACCTATATTTTTTTTTAGTTACTCAATGTTGTCAATACGGTATGTTGAAATTATGAATGAAATGAATATCTATCTATATTTGTATTGATTTATACATAAACATATTTCCTCTTTTATGAGCATTTATCAAATAATATTTTACTCGTTTTATGATTTGATCGTGAATTTGATCGTGAATACTCCTAACAAATCGGTTATGCATAATAATTTAAATCAAATATTTGCATATATTAAGGCCAGTGGATTAATATTTGTTTAATCTTTATCATAGAAAAATAAAAGCTGTAAGTATACAAAAAGTGAACTTATTGCTTGAAAAATTCTTTATCAGTCAACCACAATAAAGTGATGGTTGGTGGTTAAAAATAATAATCTTAAAGCACGCTACTCAATACAATCAACGCCAAAAAATGCAATGTAACACTTCAATGCACTGGGGTGTAGTTTCTTTATGGAAAATAACTTTGCTGACCTAAATTTTTAAACACAACAGGAAAGCTTCATCTCACCTGCCCTTTGATTGTGTAACTCAAAATGACAAAAAATAAAAACCGACTTCAAAAACACAAAACAGTCAAAAATAATGTAAGAATACATTTTTAACATAACATTTTTAAAGTTAAAGTCGGTGCGGATAATAAATAATTAATTTATGACTTAAAATTTGGTACCGACTTCAAAATAAAAATGGTGGTGTTGGTCAAACTGAAAACGATTGCGATAGATTTTGAGTCTAACTACTAAGAGTCAAGGATCATTATTCGTCTCATGACTACCAGACGCAAATACCTGAATAGCTCTGAAAAAAAAAATCATGAAACACGTTGGACGTTCCCACAAAATTCCAGAGTTTTCATCGATTTTTGTGGAACCCCATCACCAGATCCTGTTTTTGGTGACCATGAAAAAAAAAAGAATTTTCCAAATCGGTTAATAAACGATCGAGTTATTAGGCAACAAATATAAATAGATTCCCTCTATTTTCCTGGGTTCCTGTCACCAGATCCTGACTTTGGTGATAATAGGACCAATCGGGAAGTATCTCAAACAAGAGAAGAATGAACCGGCGATTCTTCCGGTGATTCCATCTCGTCTCGTGCATTTAGCATGCGATGCGACGAGTCAAATTGCTGACACGTCTTTTACCTTCAAAGTTCAATGTACGATGACCGTAAAGTAACCATGTGGCTTATATCTTTCTTGTACAATTTTGACAGCGCAGTTACTTCGTGAACAAACTCAACTTTTGTTTTATGATGCACGGCAATCAATGCAGGGGGGTATAAGCCTCAGTAGATGTCTTTTGGGTGTCGATGTTCATATAGCTTAGAACTTTTCTATTTTACAAGCTTTTATTTAACTTGCAATGTAACTATATTTGTTCAGGTGGAATCTTGCAACTCGATTTTGAAGCAGATATCTTCAACTGATTGAGCTGAAATTTTGTAAACACGTTTAGTTTGGATGACAATGCATGGTTAGCTGTGTGATATCATTGTAAAACCAACATGGCGGAACACACAAGATGACGGACTAGTTATTTTTAAATATACTCCTACAATATGGACATCAAATAAATGGGTTTGATTTTTTAAATATAGTACACCATGAAAAAAATACAAGATGGCCGCAAGCACAAAATGAAAAAATATAAAATTAATTAATAGTGAAAAAACATTTTTCAAAACAAGCTTTTATTTCAGTGCTTTAAAAAGGGGAACGTGAACTTTAATTTATTACATCACCCCACCACCATTTTTTATGGTAATATAATAGCTTGTCGTGAGATTAACCTATTTTATAGTAATAAAATCATATATTTTTCCTTATTATTACCAATATCAAGATCCAAATAGTTATTGTGTTAAAGTTCATCCACATTATCGCGACAAGCTTAAAGTTTATTTTCCCCTTTTTAGAGTACTAAAATAAAAGCTTGTTTTTAAAAAGGTTTTAATTTAAGGGTTTTATTTAGCTTGCCCTGTTTGTTTGGGTCAAATCTTGTAAGTTAAATTTGAACCACTTGCCATTGTCCGATTGAGCTGAAATTTGGTATACACCTTTAGTTCCGATGACAATGCAATTATGTATAATTATCTTCACTTTCAATAAAACCGTTGAGGTAAAAAAAATATACTTATTATTTTACTGCATATTATTCTATTTGGGTGATAACTTATGTTGCTCGCCAGTGACTCAAGGTATTAAGGAAAAGATTTTACCGGATCTTGCCGATAGTATCAACCGTGCGACTTGCATAATTACCGTAAGCCCCCGTGTATTGCTCTATTCACAGTTTATGCAGTTTATGCAGTTTACGCTATTATTACATTAAGGAAGTGGAAATTTTTAGGGGATTCGCTAAGAAACAGGGAAAGTGCTGAGTTGTTGCTTCATTATGATGTTAATAGGGCCGGCCTGTATTTTGGGGGCTAAGCGGTAATTTAGTCGGCAGGCGTTGGATATTCGGCGCGAAGGGACAACGCTACTCATTGCCCTAAATTGTGTATAAAACTAAGATGTTTTGTTCTGAGTACTTATATTATATTTGATGTGGATTAATTTGTTAACAACTAGTTATTTCGTGAAACGGCGAAAATGTTATGCAGTTCTCGTATATTCTCCCGCCTTTTATCAATTCACTGTCTCACTTTGTTTGTCTGCAAATTTGTTTGTAAGTCCTTTTATGGTGCGTTCCGAATTGCGATAAAAGCGATAATATCGCGAATCCGACCAAATTAAATCGTCACAAAATATAAGAGCTATTGAATCAGTAGGTTATATTGTGACTGGTCGGATTCGCGATATTATCACTTTTATCGTTTTAATCTCAGTCTTCTGCTTTCAATAATCATTTGTTACATCATTTTGGTTCAAATACGTAAAAATAATTATCATTAGTACTTAATTTTATTGGCGTCAATACTTTTTTCTCTCACACCGATCCATGCGAATATGTTTATTTCAAATGATTTCTAGTACTTATTTGTGTTATTTAGCCCATATTTAGCTATTCATAATTCTAATCCCATCATAGGTACAGCACGCCGCATGCTTACCACAAGCAAACGTTCGAATTTATTTCTTAATGAATATTATTCGTGTTTTATACAAATCATCCTGAAATAATAAAAAAAAAACATTTTGTAAGGGTCCATAAAAAAAATATGTTGGTGTTGTCTAAATACTTACTTAAAGTTACGCATTACCCAAAAACGGAATGCTTAGCAGTTCGAAACTGGCTTGAATCAACATTCTATAACAAAAACTCGAACAATCCCAACGAAATGGTCCCTTCAAACAATCTTATAAAACTTATAATAAACAACGTTTTCCTTTAAAGCACCCGCACAAAAGATATGCTATCAAACCTATTTTCTTCTTATTTCGCTATCGATTGCTGCTTCTTGACTTATTCTGTAATGTGGGGCAGTAGAAATGACGCAATGGACACTCTCCTCTCGACTCTCCGCGGAGCCTTTTGCGCATGTTTTATGTTCAGAGCAACAGTTACGAATAGGAACTGAATTTCAGTAGGCTCGGTGGCTTCGCGAAGTGCGGTCGTGTCACGTGGTGATCCCCTGTGAAGTTTCCATTCGTATTCGATAAGCGCTCAAAAAAGTATCTAAGCGGTTGCCGCAGGAGTTTTTATGTTGCCAGTTCTGTGAATCGTGTTTGCAAATTTCTGAGGTAAGTTTTCATCCCTTTGTTGATGTTAAAATCTTGCCTATTGTCCATGGAAACTCTTTTGTATTAAACTTTTCGAATGGTATTTAGCGGGAAGTAAGATTGATTGTGAAACTTTTTTGGTCTCCGAAAATGAATTGTAATTAATCAACAGAGTCGGTTGTTATAGTTCAGTCGGTTTTGAGCGGTACCTTTCATTATCAAAAATATTGATTGTTTCTTAATAGAAGAAAAATATCCATTTGGATTAAATAAGTGGTTAAAAAACTTTTAAGAGTTCAAAATTAGCAGTACATTTCGTTGAATATAATTAAATAAACTATAGTTTTTTAATAAAACATTTTATTTTTCTGTCAAACGCACACTGTCGCTTTACGACAACGTGCTGTGATGCAACAAAAAAAAAACAGAACATTTAACTGACAGAAAATAACGATCGTGAAAAAAATAACATCGTGATGTTATATAGCTTGTGTTTTAAAAATTAATCGTTAATGATATATTATGTACAGTCCTCTACTGTTATGTAATACTAAATTAAAAGGTTTTTCATATAAAAAAAAACATTCCGCTATTATCGGTCAAATACTTTTTTTGTAATTTAGTGGAGTGTAAGCTTTTACGGTTTTTAGCAAATATATGGGGTATTCAATTATCAATTTAGAAGTAACACACTTCTAAGGTCTTCTGAGGATTCTCTGCTCTTCAACACTTTATCAATGAAAATATCGATTTCATCTTAAATATATATCATAATTTGTACATTATATATATTTTTATGTCGATATGAATTAAAGACAACATAATAATTTTGATTTGATTTAATATCGAAAATTATTTATTCTTTAAATATTAAAATAATATTTTAATTTTTTTGACACGCCTCTACTCCTATTTTGAGCAAGCACCAAACATTAACAAAATTTCAAAGTCCAAAGTCCCACGCCAACTGCGTAAAACTCATTTAGGATTCACTTCACTCATTTATATATGTGGACTTCTAGTTATAATAAGTAATGTACTAGATCAGTAAGTGTTAACTGCTGACGTTTTTTTAACTAAATATAGACAATAAATGGTAGAAATTACCTATAAAATAGTGCTGAATTCAGATTTGAGAATCGAGATTTCGCATCGCTGCGCATTTCCCGGCCTTCAAAAAAACAAGTATTAGAATAGAATTTTCTGAAAATTTCTTTGTTTGTTATTTTTTGATAACTTTTTTATGTGCAATACACAAATCATGGAATTGTGATCGGCTATATTATGTAGCATTCTAAACATTTAGATAATTATAGTTTGATATTTTACCAAACCTGTATAAACCTATACTTATCTGTTTATTGAATGTTTGTATTCATATATTAGGATTTTTAGTTTAAATATAACTGAATACAATATAGAATTTTATATCTACGTTACAAAATGTATTTTTAGGGTTGTGTTAAAAAGTGCCTCAAAACGAAAAACAGAATCCTGCTTCGTTAGTTGTGTCTGTCTGTCAAGACCCATTCTCTTAGGTACGCGTAAAGATGTCACACTGAAATTTATATCAAATACTTGCGTTTATGGTCTCTGTCAGCTGTAATAAAAAATATAGGTACTTCTAAGTCAACGTGATTGCAAACAATGACCGTTTATGTAGAATATTTTCGTAAATTTTATCTTTTCACAAGGCAATCAAAACCGTTGATTTCCTACAATCGATCTAGCTAGAATCATGAAATTTAGCAAGAAGCAAGGTTAAGGAAAAAAAACTGAAAACCGTTAACACGTACATTGTTAGGAGCTCATAAATTAGACAAATTTGTACGGAACTTTCGGTTTTTATTTAGTTTTTGGCCAATCTACCACTTTATTTCTCTGCATCACCTTTATGGTTGACTGGCAAAAGTATTAAGTCCACCTCTGCAAGATAATTGAGTACGTAGCGAATGAAATAAATAAATTGGTACTTATATTCATCAGATTAAGCAACAACATACAATTCACAATATAAATGCCTCCTGTTAAGGCTGGGAATCCTGAGTTATCAAGAATCCTTTCCGCATGGTCCCACAAGGGTCTCTGGAAATCTGGAAATATATCTTGCTCTATATTAAAGTGTCCACTCGTCATCCCCGACTAAGGTTCCTGACGGGAATGAAATAGTTTCAGGGCACAAATATTTTGTATATAAAATTGAATATTGTAATGAATTAGGTTTGGCAGATTTTCTTGTCGCGAGTGAAACCACTCTGGGTTCTCGTAACTCGCATCTTTATGACTCCAGTGCCCAAGGAATTTTGGATGATGTGCCGCGCATTCCCTAAACTGTAATGTAGAGGGGACTTTTTTGAAATCGATTAAAAAAGACGACTAAAAAAGTTCTATGTTTGACTGTACCTATTTTTTACACAAATGGCGGAGTAATCAGGCTCCGCCATTTGTGCGCCGTTTTTCAAAATTTATTTTGTAATCGAAAAAATATAGTCCTGATGTGGTTCCGTCGTCACCATGTCATGATCTAATGATGGTATCCTAGGAAAATCATGGGTATACTTTAAATTTCATAAGCACCTCCAACGTGTTTCATGATTTTTGAAGATTTTCAGATATTCGCATCTGATAGTCGTCATATTATGATACTGAGCGGAAGCTTTCTGGTAGGTTAGAAGTTAGGGCATAGTTCTTTCAATATAATGGGCACTTACTCAATATAATTGATGCTTAGTTCTATTCTTTAGCGGAAAAAAAAACCCACCACCCACCCACTAAAACCCCCCGGTGTTCTCCCTGCCCTTAGGGGCGCGCTAGGTAAGGTCCACAATGCGACTCCACTACCCACGCGCCCAGGCAAGCCCGACCAACCGGTCGGGCTATCGCCAAGGGGGGATTGCCCGAGAACACCAGGGCAATCCCCAGACGGAGGGCCTTACGGCGGCGTGCACGGGGCCAACCGTGCACGCAGGCCTCCACGGCAGGGTCATTAGACGGGCATCGCTTGAGCGAATGCCCGCCTTCGCCCGCCTGTCCGTCCACGGCGGATGGGAGCGGCTTGAGGATCATTCTCCCGCTCCCTCTCTGCGGCCTCCTTCTGCGAGATGACGTCCTCGCGAAAATATAACTCCTAAGCTATTAGGTCGTTCGGAACTGTTTTTTCCAATACTGTTTAGAGCGAAAAATGTTTTATTTTGAGTTATTCTGTTGTTTGTCATTGGTAAAATGCTAATACGAATGCAGTTTTACTGAAAACATTAAAACATCTTTACGAGAAATAAAATCTAGTTCAAAAATACCAAAAAGTCACGACTATGTATAAAATACATACAATTTCACATTTTTTAAATTGAAGTCGATGTCAAGCAAGAAACAACTGAAAACTTGTAAAAATATAAGGACAAATTAATAGTTAGTTAAAATTTGGCATCAACTTCAATATAAAAATGTGAAGTTGTATGTATTCTTATATTATTTATGACTTTTTGATGTTTATGAAGTCGTTTTATTTTTTGGTTAAAATCCTTTTTCATAAAGTGGAATGCTGTTGCTCGCTGTACCTCGATGGCTAGTCGACATCGACAGGCAATGTTTCGGACACTTCTGCATGTTTTTTTTTAAGAATTTTATTCGGTTGATTATATGATTAGGTCTTCTCAATTGATTGTAGTGGTATCTTGCATCGTGGAGTCATATGGTCGGTCACCCATTTTGCGAATGGGATATAGCGTGGGGACCGACCTGATCCCAGGATGATGCGGATACGCCCGCCCCATCGAAGACGCAGGGAGGCGATCGCAGTCGCCACGGTCAATTGAGTGTTGTGGTGATGCTTCGTTCTGTCAGATTCATAATTAGGACTGGTACATACATATGCCGCCTGCCATAATAACAGGCATTGTCACTAAATTAGGCTAAGTGGTAAATGGGTTAGTGGTGGCTCTCTTAATATCGGTCTATCTGAATCTAAATCTCTAGAAAAATGAAAAATGCAGCAGCCTTCTCTAGTTTAATTTAATTATAGTTGGTCCTTCTCGTATTAACTTGAAGGCTTGAGGCTAATCTACAGGTGTGTGGGGGACACTGCTGAGTCCATCCATCCATCTTGTACATAGTCAGGATGATTCTCGGTCTGGGTAACCCCAATTCTCCAGACCACTCCGTCATCATAACAGCTCATATACGTCCCCACCGAGGAGCTCGAGCATACCCTAAGTTAAGGTGTATAGGCCTTAGTCAACCACGCTGGCCCAGTGCGGATTGGTCGACTTCACATACACCATTGAATTTCTTCGCAGGTGTATGCAGGTTGCCTCGCGATGTTTTCCTTCACCGTAGGAGTGTCGGACAAATCTACATATGAAATTCGAAAAACGAAAAAACACATTGGTACGGGCGTCCAAGACAGTGGTATACCACTTTTCATTTACGTTCCCAGTGACTTAATTATCAAAAGGTTTATTGCTATATATGCTTGAAAGAGATGTATAATTATGACGTATTAGTAATCGGTTAATCTATCATATGTCATTCTAAAGATGCATTTAATTTAAACCTTTATTACTACCAGTCTGTAGAGCGACACACAAGTGATTATGAGAAGTTTATTTATTTCAAGGTACTTACCTTACAATAGGCACACTTACCAGAGATAACTGCCAATTTCACTTACTTAGGATTGTCCGAAGCTAAGCATTGTCTTAGCTTCGGACAATCCTAAGTAGTGTGCTATCACTTCTTGTCTTTAGTATTAAGAATGTGTCAGCATGCCACTTAAGATAGTGCTAAGCTAAGGCAAGGTTATTAAAATTGGCCATAAATCAGAGCAGATTTTTTTTGTAGAGCAGCGGTGCATTAAATTGTGTTCTGGTTTGAAGCATATAAAAGATGTAGACAGTTCCACCGTTAAGAGTAGTATTGAATATTATTTGACCTAAAATTTCACCGGCTAATAGATTAGAAATAAGGATTATAAATATTGTCACAATCGACCTGATGTTAGAAGGTCATTAATTAATCGCTATTAAAATGAAAAAGATTTTTTTTTCTACACATACTACGTGATTTGGGTTTAAATTACATTTGGAATCTTTTGCCAAGGATATATTACAGTGCAAGTACGAGTACTTACTGTTGTTTTTTCTTCTAGGATAAAACTTTTTCATAACAACTACACTGAAATACTGATCTTATGGTGTGCGTTCCCCCAGCAGGAAATTGTGTCCTAGGCTAAATTAAGTTTCGTTTCATGAATGTTGCCTTAGCACTTCGATTAGTTCAATTAATTATAGTTAAGTTTAATACAGTTTAATTGTTCAATCTAAAGTGGACTTCTACTTGGCGATGAACGTTTGTAAATTGCTCTGTAATGATGCTAATTGTGTATAACGTATCATTGAGTTTCAAAGAATGTGAAATGGCTTAAGGATTAAATTTTGTAAATTTAATACATAATATATGAACTTACAAACAACTTTTAAAATTATTTGATTAAAAGCTCCTGTTATACTAATATTCATCGATAGACGAGCCACGAAAAATTGGTTGCTTATAAAATGTGACCTTGAATATTAAAATTCTTTTACATGAAATGTTCCGAGCGCAAAGGAATTATTCATAGTTTCATCCAAAAACTAATATTAGATTATCTAATTTCGACGTGTTCTTCACTTAAGTTACTAATTCTAGACTTTGAAAGCGATACCAAATCATTTGGTAGTTGGCTGGCTATCGAAATGGAATGGTGACTGAACATTATGAAATTCAATTAACAAAGTTTATGAGTTTTATTATTATTATTATTATAATTACAAATATTTTTAGCATTCCTTTTAAAACATCTTGGCGGTATAAACACAAACTCACTAGAGTTTTTCCGTATACCGTCATTCGCCGTGGTTACTGTGTAGTGTCGGTTGATGTCTAAAATAGACTAACTACCTTCAATTTTAATGTTGGAGACATTTTTTTTTGTGTGTTTATCAAGTAACTTTATACAGCGTGTACTAGTAGTGTTGCGTGATTTTATGTAAGAGTTAGGTTTTAAATGTACAAAACGGAGATGGTATTAATGTGTTAGATTAAAATAGGTAGATAGACAGCAATAGTAATTAATTAACATGCGATATGCAATAATATACTATAAAAAATATATAATAAAATACAAATGAAATATTTTTATGTGAGACTTAATAGAAAATATTTTTTTAATACATGTTTAATATTTTTCTTGTTTATTTTATTTCATTTTATATAGTAGATATTTTGGGATAAATAGTTTATTTTAGGAATCGGGTATGTATTGTCAGTAACACTCAATTTGTGCAAGTGGGCTATGTTCATCAAAAGTTGAACAGAAAAATTTACAAAATTGTTTTTTTAAGTACATTAAAAATGCATATTAAGCAATCACTTATAAAAATTAAAAGCTATTTTATCGTAATCACTTACTTTTTTAATGTATAATAAGTGAGATCGATTTTTCACTTATTGTAAGCGGAACACACATTCTTGACTTTTGGTAATCATTAGTTATGTTGATATAGTATTCACAATTTATTTCAGTTTGTATTTCCACGTATACGGCGCTGGTCTTTAATACAACCGCTTTGATCAATAGGACTACTGTTGACTAGTAACAAGGCTTTATAAATTATTTATGCTATCGGTACTTCCTCAAGCGATCAACGAACATCATGATTAATTACGTGTGTTTTGAACTAATGACATGAAAAAACTTGACTTGGGCTAGATAGGTTAGTACCTTTAAGAACAATAACTAAAGCTTTAGTTATTCTTCTATATACACAGAGTGACATGGTTTCATTTGCACTAATTTTGGTCATGGTTTAAAATCAATGTGGGTACATGTATTTCAACTTTTAAGGTGGTGACAACCCGCTTTAATTTTAAGGGGCAAATGTTTCGTTGAATCCTACATCTTTTCTAGTAAGTACCATTAATATATTCTCATGTTCCATTCAAAAATTCAACATTCAATATATTTTATTAAAATTGGATTATTACATGTTCACTTTTGCACGTCAAAGATGGTCGGATTGATGAATGGTTCACAAGTCTAAGGCGGAAGACTTTGTACTGGAAAGAATTAGCAAGAAAACTAGCATGGGCTATTTTTGCGAACAGCTGATCAGTTAGTTGTACCTATTGAGATCCTGTTTAATACATTCTTCCTACCGGATCAACTGTTAGAGTTTTTGTGTTGATTTGAGATATCTGAAAATTCGGTGTCAGATGTTCGGATACTCTGTTTTTGAAGAAATGTTATAGACAGACCCATCCCTTTCCTTCACTAGCCACAATAGCGTTCGCGGGGAACTTCTGGAAAATTACTCCTGTCACTCGCGCCCATAAAACCCCAATCCCAACAGTGATCCACAGATATAACGTACCCGAAATAGAGTCGTAGTGTAGCCTGATAATGGCATACTTCGTGATAGATCTACACACAGGGCCATGAGTGCATAGGGCCAAAAGTACAGTTTATGACGAGAAAACAACCTGATGGCACATGTTTAGTTATTTTAGTGGGTATGTCATGACTGTATTAGGTCCTACAGAAGTATAGAACCCCCCGCAGTAGATTTAACCCGGCGAGTGAAAGGTTGGATCAAATACATCTAGCTGTTAATAAATGCTTTCTATTTCTATATATTATTTCTATTTTTGTTTAGCGTCGGTATTTCAGCGTCGGTGGCACTGTGGCCTCGGCACTGGACTGTGTTCCGAGTAGATTGGGAGGCCCGCAATCGATCCTGCCATGTACCAATGTGTTTTTCGTTTCACGAATTTCATATCTACATTTATCTGTCGCTCCTACGGTGAAGGAAAACATCGTGAGGAAACCTGTATACACCTGCGAAGTAATTCAAAGGTGTATACGAAGTCAACCAATACGCACATGGTTAGCGTAGCTTGACTTAAGCTTAATCGCCCTAACTAGTTAGGATAGGCTCGTGCCCCTCGGCGGGGACTTATATGAGCTGTGATGAAGATTTCTGTTTCCAAATGGCGCGATTTTGAATACGGTTCAATGAGAATCAAATGTGTTGTGAATTTGAGAAGCTGCACGTGCGGAAGTCAAGAATTAGTGGCTGTAACTATTCAGTTTATGGGTGAGTTTTTCCCACCATACTCGTACACTCAGTGTTACAAGTCTGCTGTCCTACGTCTCGTATTACAATTTTAAGCTTAAACGTCAAGTATATGTCATTTGAAGAAGCCCAGCGTAGACAATAGTGTCATTAAATAAAGCCGAGAAAGATTTATCTATCTCCCAGAGAATTTGTTAAAATGTCACACCAGTTTTAGCAGGTTGATTGTATATATATGATACTATAAAGTTCATTATATCACTCTTTTAATTTGCATAATTTAATTAAAGCAATTATTCATGTTAGCGATCATTTACGTGTAATAAAATTATAAAAGAAAACCGTTTTATGAAAAAAAATTCATGGGACGATTTCAACCAACTTGCGCTCCGAGTTATAATTTGAAACTTTACTGGGTCCTCTTTGGGCTTAAAATCATTGTTCCCGATCTTTGAGCCGGTTAAAAAAAGCGTTATACACAAGTTAAATTTTAATTTTTCACATTAACACACCGTGAATTTAGGAAAATAATTATTATCGTTTCACCACACGAACTCATAATCACTAACTAAGATTATTATTATTCCGTCAGCTGTGTGCAATATTTTTTTCGCCAACACAGATTTAATTAAAAAAAGGTTTTGTTCACGTACAACGATTTAGTTAATCAACGGCTGTTAAAATTCTAGAAGCGCCTTCCTCGAAGCTCGGCGACGTTATAATCTGCATCTGCCGCAAAGCTCGTCTTGGAAGTAGATGTTAGCCCTTTGTCACCTTTAACTAAGTGGATCCCGTTGTAAATTGTTTTAATGAAACTTTTCTCATGCCAAAAGGTTCGGGAATACTTTCATAAGACAGTACCAGGGTCGCCTGCTTGGATACCTCAGTCTTATCTATTTCTGCCGCAAAGCAGCAGTGCTTGCATGGCTGTGTTCCGGTTTGAAGAATAAGATATGGCAGTGAAATTACTGAGTACCGTGACTTTACATCTTATGTCACAAGTTGGCAACGTACACTGTGGTTCTTGTGGGGATTGCAGATTTGCTGCGAGTCTCACAAGAGCCACATGTACTATAGGTGACTGTTACCACTTACCATCAGGCGGGCAGTATGCTTATTTGCCAATTTAGTTGTATATAAAAAACAATAAGTTCTGAAAAGTCACCTCTAAACTCCCTTGTTACCGACGAACTGGTGAGGGCTGGCACCGAGAACGCTCTCATTGAACCAGAACCAACATGTGGCATTTCGAGGAGTATCAAAAAGAGGGTCCTAAAGGAGTTCACTCTAAAAAGCTCATCAGGAAATTCTCACCTGAAGTGGCAATGCGAAACCTCTAACGAACCTGACACCACCTATATCTACTCTTCTTCACATCATAATAATTATTCCGGTGACAGTTTTGATTTAATTGTAGTGATGTCTCTATAATGAAACCCAAATGATATTTTGTAATTATCGACAATATTTTCGAAGGAAATCGAATTGATTTTTTACATTTTGACGTATTGACATGATGGAACGATGTCACAAGATGGCCGCCATGAAACGAAACATCGTCGATTAAATTATGCCAAGCTAACTCAAATTCCGTTCCACGCGGTGCGTATTTCTCTAAAACTTTATTTATATATTGGTTTTTAATAAAAATAATTACGTACCTATCTATTAGCAAGACGTTTTCATTTAAAAAATAAAAAAGCGTGATATCTTATTTTCACAATGATTACATAGTATAAGAATAAAATGTTAATTATTTTTTAACGATTTTCTTGAGTTTACCTTTTACTTCTCTTTTTAGGGAAATCCTCAGCCCAGCAGTAGGCATGTTGATGATGGTGATTTTTATTCTTATTGTAGTACCTACTTGGCTTCCTAGTGCCACTTCTACTTACCATCACCATAGGCTATAAAATGCTCAGAAACCAACCTAAGGATAATGATATCTCGTAAAAAATATAACATTGTTTTTATGCTATGATAATGATATTATTTTATTTTCATCAATCTCCAGTAGGTACTGTCAGATACTGCTGATTTTAATCTAAGCTTTACCCAACTGTGAGACGCTGACGCTAAAGCAGGCTATTATTGTCCTTAACTCAGAATTCTATTTACGTGAAGTTTGTAGATTTTGCGATTTGCGAAACACTACTCAATTGGGCAAAATAAAACAATACAAAGCCAACGATTTATTGTGATCTTTCCCGACGAGTTAGACTTAAGTTCGTGTGACGACGGATTTAGAATACACGTGTCACCGCTTCCTTGAAACTAGAAACAATAAAGACATTCATATACATAAGTCAATGTCGAAAACCTATTCTGAGGTTTCGTTGGACTTTCTGCTGTTGTTGGAGGTAGGGAGACAATCAGAAACTGAGGCTTACCGATAACCTTTAGATACCATGGTCGAGCACACCCATCATCAATGCGTCGTCCTCTTTGGAAGAAGACGCATCAATGAGGGACACGTCGCCACCAAACTAAGCCATTGGTACTTCCATGACCGTTTAAGGCACTATCGTGACCTTGATAACGCCTGTTTTTGGGGAGGTGAGGGCCTCTCCAGAAAAGTGAAGCTGACGATGCAATTCAAAATTTGAAACATCCAGAACTGAGAGCGACATGTGCAATGCAGAACTCAAGCCTCCTGGAACAACAAGGTTGGCTCACCACCTTGACAACGTGCAAAAACCTTGGATAAAGATTCGGGTTGGGCTTTCTTTCAGGATAAGTTTCTAGTAAATCAGATATTAAATTTAATGTACCTGCTAGGAACATTGGATATTTATTTAGCCAATAAGTGAAAAAAGTGCATTTGTTATTCGTATTGCGTTGCTACGGAACTTTTTTCCCGTGATCAATTTTACAGAATTGCTACGCCTTAGTATTTTGTATAGCCCAGCATGCGACAAAATTGAAAGATTGCATGCCAAGATAGTACGTAATAATTAGAGGATCATAGGAAACATGTTTCTAGTTCCTATTGTAATTCACTCGTAATTGTTACGCCTTGAATATTTTCTGGAAATAATGTCAAGTCACGACTACAGGTTAAGCTATTATTATACGTTGAAAGTATAATAACGAAGTAACACGTTTCTTTAGTACCTTTGAAATAAAAGTGTTGTAAAATTACCGTTTCATGTCTGTTAGGAAAAACCATATGTTTTAAGTGGTATGGTCGCAATAAAATGAACGTTGTCTTTTCTCTGACCTACATTCCTTAAATGCTATTGCTACTATTAGTATTGTTTGTAAAAAAGTACGCTAGTTTCCATCACAAATCAATTCATAAATTAATATAGTTTCCGAAATCGTACTATATGCTAAGTAATATTGTGTATACCATTGACATATATGTATATGTCAATGGTGTATTCAGAATGAATTGACATATAATATGTTACATATAATCAATGGTGTATACAGAATGAGTAGTCATGAATGTTATACTTAAGGATTCGACGACCCCTAATCGCCTTGTGCTTTATAAGCCCCAAGTTCGTCCACACATGGAGTACTGCTCACATCTGTAGGCTGGAGCACCTAAATACCAGCTTGATCCATTTGACTCTCTGCAAATACGGGCAAATCATCGATGATGCCAATATATCGGACTCATTAGAGTCATTGAGCTAACGGAGGAATTTCAGCTCTCTCTGTGTGTTCTACCGTCTCTTTAACGGTGAGTGCTCTGAGGAACCCTTTGACCTGTACCGACGTTACCCTTTTTTCATTGTACCATACGATACCGCAGTGGGGTTCATCTTTATTACCTGGAAGCGATATCGTCCAGTACGGTTCGTTTTCAGCGCACATTTTTACCACGAACGTGCCAGCTCTGGAACGAACTTCCCGCTGCTGTGTTTCCCGAGCGCTACAACATGTCCCTATTCAAGAGTTACCTTAAGAGAGTATTATACTCAAGGTAGACAGCGACCTAGCTATGTCCCTGATACTAGCGTAGTCCATGGGCGACGGATACCGCTTACCATCAGGTGGACCGTCTGCTCGTCTGCTACTTTCAGCAATAAACAAAAAAAACATTAAAACGAAAAATACATTGGTACATGGCAGGATTGAACCCCGGACCTCCCGAATAGAAGTCCAGAGCGGAGTCCAAACTCGCAAAAAACTGGCTGGCCTGTTACCCTCATAAATAAAGTGAAAAAAGCTTTCACTTTTAGTAATATACCTCGCGGAAGAGCCAGAGGTAAGGTGAAGTCTTAGTCACAGACCCTATCATATAAGGCTACCAATGCTATGAGGTACACCTTTACCATAAATTCTGTAGCCTCTTTCAGTAAGTCAAGATATTCCACATTTCTCACATTCACCAACATCCCAGGCTACTTGCACTCATCATCATCATCATCATCATCACAGCTCATATATGTCCCCACCGAGGGGCACGAGCCTACTCTAAATAGTAGGATCTATCGCGGGCCTCCCGATTCTACTCGGAGCACAGTCCAGTGCCGAGACCACAGCGCCACCGACGCTCTTGCCTGCACTCATACTCTCAAAGAATAAACATCAACTGATACATGTTGAAAAAAAGAAATACTCGCCAGGTTTTGAACTTGTTGAAGTTTGCACTCCTGCCACCATACCAAATTTTTTTTTTTTGTATTTGTAATAGTTTTTATACGTATAATTTTCAAGATATATGTTATTATTTCTTTTTTGTTTCGAAAGTAAGTAATTTGTTTTAATAAGTTTTCATTTTGGGAAGTTTTCATTTTGGGAAATTGTTGTTTTGGGAATTTGATTTTAAAAGTTGACCATTTGGGAAAATTACGTTTTGACAAAGTATTAGATTTGAACCTGAAGGACCCTGTCTATATTGTATATAATTTGTGTAATGTTGATGACAAAATGAAAATTTCATCTTATAATAATAGTTCAGAATGTTTGTATTTTGTTGTGCATGTGCACGATTTGTAATAGTATAATAATGTTTTTATAATGGCTATATAAATTATATAATTTGTTTTTGCTTATGATTATTTCTACATTTGTATGTAACAGCGCTCGCGAGAACTATTATACTCGCTACTTCCCAGACCGTACTCCTACTCCTACTCGTATCTGATTCCCAGAAGATAGGCTGTGCCGAGTTTGGGACTCGCAATTACTACTAATGGGCTTAGAAATCATTGAATAAATACCTGTAGTCTATAATAATTATGTAATTGGGTTGATTGATATTAAGTTTACTTTATTTGTAAGGAAATGTATGCTTTTACGATAAAGTTTTGCTGACATGCCTCCTCATAGATTAACATGAGAATATAATTATATACGAAAGTAAATATAGCAACACATAAGTGTTCAAAAACATAACTTTTCCGCTTCCATCAAATCTACGTACTTTGGTGACTTTCACGTGTATTGAATCCAGCATCCAAAGTGCAAAGCGAGCAGCTAATGTTTGCCGAAGCAGTGGATGTTTGCCTATACTCAGGCTGTGACGAGGCTCTTGTATTGTAGATAAAAGGGTTTGGCGCTTTTTGTCGCGGTTGCTCCGGTAAATGAAAAAGGGATTTTAGTCAAGGGACCGGCACCTGAAACATGGGACCTAGTAGTTGCGTTATCACGTTATTTTACGTTCGATTACGTCACGATAAGTTTTCCGTCGGGAAAGAAAAGTGAATCGAGGTCGTGATTGGGTACGTTAAAGATATTTTAGTTATACGAAAACACAAACTTTCCGTCTAACAAGTTATCTAATTAGATATTTAAATTTTCCCATACATGGATGGCGATTTGAGCTTGTCTCGATTCCAAATTAAACCGCGATGGCGTGACTGACACCAGGTGGCGTAATAATATTTGGAAGACGACACGGTTAGCGCAGAGGTCGAGTGATCGCCTACTGTGCAACGGGTCGCGGGTTCGATTCCCAAACGGGGTAAATATTTTGTATGGCCTACAGAAATTTGTTCTGATCTGGGCGTATGTGCATGTGACATTCTATGTTTGTAACCGCACCCACGACACAGGAGAAAATCCAAGTGTGAGGCAACGTTTTTTTAAAAAAAAAGAAATAATGGGATTTATTTTTAATCCGACAAGTTTAACCTGCAGAATAAAGACAGATTTATATATCAAAACTGTCCTGATTTCAATTCAAATCTTATAATAAACGTACTTAAAGAATGAACATTGTAGTACTTTTTCTTGCTAAATTGTAGAAATATAGGGAAATCTTAAAGTTGAAAGAAAAAAAACAAAGTTATTCCTTTAGTCCGATACAAAATGAAAAGCTTTATTCTGGTAGGTACATAACTCACTTATGCATATGTCACTAAAGTAAATAAAATCCCTTAATGCAAAGTACTTAACTTAATGTTTAATTAATACAAGCCAAGGGCAGGATGGTTCAGGTTTGTTTGATCAATCTCGGTAAGTTCTTGCTAAATTAACTGGGTACAAAAGTCATAATACAACCGGGGTAATAAAATACACAAACAAATAGTTTTCTTTCTTTTTCTAAATAATTAGATTAGGTACCTTCGATTGTAAGTTCTTGCGATCACGGGTCAGAGATAGGGTATTCCAGTTTCATAACTTATTCTCTCTCTATAGATATATTTATTACTTGTGTAATTCCACAGAATTCCTCCTTGATGTTAAGTTAGTTTGTCTAGCTAAGCAGCGGAGCCCTACGGCCTCCGGGAACTGCCCTGGAGATTCATAGCACAGTGTTAGGTTAAAAATATAATTAAATATGCCTATGATCTTGAGGTCAGTGGATCTAACACTGAGTTCTGAAGGAATCCCAGTCAATACATCTGAATTTCAGGTAATAAACATTGCAAGCTAATTCCAAACATAATTTTCAATGAATTGTCAGTGTCTTATTTGTTACTTAATAATAAAGGACATATGGAGGGGAGAGCACCTATTTTGTGTATAATTATGGCTATTAATAAAAAGAAAACAGCTTAATTTGTGAGTTATTTGCCAAAGAATGATGTGAAACTTAATATAGTGAAAATTTCGAATTTAACATGAAATAAGCAAGTGTTACTCAATATATGCATTAATCCCACTAAAATGCCGCTTACTATCAGGTTTTTTTAATAAAATAGGGGATGAAAAAGGCGAATTTTGGAAATGTAATGCGTTTGATTTAATAATCAATTTACCCACTAATAAAAAAAAAATAACAAAATCTGTTTTAAATCATGAAATATAATAAGTTAATTAGATACCTTATTGTGGGCGGAGTATTATCTATTGGTAAAATTTATTTCTCCAATGAATTTAATGAATCGCGCGCCGGCGATTAAAAATATGATTGAGCTTTTACTCTTCAAGCTGAAAACAAAATAACTGTAGCTAAAATTCACTGTAGCTTTTCAAATTAAATTCACGCGGAAAACGGGAGAAATACCTATGGATTTTCTTCGCAGAAATTAAGATAATGCCGAAATTTCTATTCCGCAGTCAAATCGATAACAAATTACTTCGGTCGATGTCTCACAGACTAAGAACCACATAGAGATAATATCATAGCTTAGGCGCGTTCACGTACCAACGCTCCACTTGCGCACAGATTTGCGTTTATGTGGAAGCGACGGAGCCGAGGTCCGTTTGCTCAATGTTAAGCGCCGTATTGGCGGCGGAACCTCTCCTAAAACCAAATTCATTTCATAACACTCGTAAGACTCTTAACTTGCTTCAAGATGTGTCAAGTCAACATACGGATCTTTCGAAATTCTACAATATGCAATAAGTATTTCCAGCTAAAGTTATAAGTTTGGTTGAAAAACAAAACGTAATGAAAAATTAACCATAAACAAATTGTGAATGCTTTCCAAATTCTATTCGACGAAACCATAATTATATGATCTGTAGCTTTAAGTGTATTTTATTATGATATGTCTCTAAAAATGATCAAAACAAACGGTCTAAATGTCAAATTCCGAATTTTGAGAAAATCAACCTACCTAAAGGGAAGCACGGGATTTTGGGCGAAAAAAAACTATCTTTGTAAATAAGGCCAGGATAAACGCGAGATTTATTTTGTTTATGCAAAAATTGAATAATGACCAAAGATAATTGCAAATGTCACTGACGTGACGTGAAACGACATTGACGTTGACACTTGACATTGATATTGTGAAATTAATTGACAAAGTTGTTGTAATTATGATTTTAGTTGTGAAATTTGTGTTAAAACTACAGTGAAACTAAAGTGTTTTTGCAAAATTAGTGTTTTATGAAATTTTAAGAAAAAACGGTGTTACAACATGACAATAGGAGTAGGATAAAACATTGAATATTTTAATTAAGCGATGTTCTTCACATTCAGCTTTGTTCACTTTTGCTCTCATAAGCATTCCTTAAAATTTATTGTCCCTGTGTGGGAAGAGTCTAGCTAGTGAATATCGAAATGCAAATCTAACTTTATAGATTATGTTAAAAGTCACTTCACTGCTGGCGACATTCCCTTGGCTTTCTGAGAAATGCTTGACAAAGTCAGGTCTGACTGGCGTAAAATTACTACTGATGCTTATACTGCCTTTGAGGTGAGCTGTTTTGCATACCTGCAGACTTTAAGCGAGGGCTTTTTCCTTTTTCCATTTTCCACTGCTATTTAATTGCTAGCTACCTTCGCTTAAAACATTTACCCAGTTTTTTTCCATTGACGAACACGTCGAGGAGCATCATCGTCTATAAATCAGTCAAGTCATGTGACGATTACCTACTCGTATAAACCATTTTACTGAAAAAGGTAGCGGTAAAAAGGTGTAATCAGCAAAATTACGTCTTTATCAAGTGTTATACAGTCAGTTATTAAGTTCTCGCAATTCAGCTCTCAGACAAGAATTTTTCAAAACTGCTAAATATGTCTCCCTTTGAGGGCGCTCCCATTATTCGCTTCAGAGTTGTAAGTGAAACGACTGGAGGAGCGCTATGTAGTCTTCTGGTACTTGCTGCTGCTCCTCGGAATGCTATTTTGTACTTCACAACACTTACAGCATGGTGAAGAGTTCTTTGAGTTAATTATCGTGCTTGATAACATACTTTTGTGTGTTACTAAGCGGGATAATTACGGAAAAAAGGATTTTACACCGATTAATATGTTTACGGTTTTTGTAAAAAATAACGTATTACATTTATGGCGGTTATTTTATTCACTTGCTGTTTAATAAGACACAAATACTTTACAAGACTTTTTCACACTACTTCACTTTATTAAGATTTTATAATGTATTATTTCTTACCATACATGCTCAAAAATGTTTTCAGTAAAAAATTGAGTAATAAAATATTTACTCAAAATGATTTGTAAAAAGCAAACCAAATTAGAACATTAATTCCAACATATCCATATAGGTGCAAACATTGGAGTTTTTAGTTTGTCTGTATCTACTTGGAATCATTTCACTAATTAAAACAATAAAGCAAGTAAACTACCTAATACCAAGGTGAACATCTGGTTACGAAGCTCCAGTTTCGTACGCGGCCGAAAGGGAACAAACCACTCAAATAAGAGTGAAAAACATCATCATTCCAGCCAAAATATGCCGATTTTTGTTCGGCATCGGCCATTCCAATAATGGAAAGAGTTGTTTCATATTCACCACGCTGCAGCGGTGTAGAAATGAATGAACTTTATTCATTTCTACACCGCTGCAGCGTGGTGAATGAACTTTATTCATTTTCTCCATTCACTATTTACTTCAAACCAACCAGCCACTGACGATATCTTCCCATGCTCGCCCTTACATGTCTAATTAGGTGGAATGGACCGGATTGAGCGTTACGCGAATTCCCGATCTAATAGTGACCGAGCACTCGACGTAAGCGCCAAGAGCCCTCGATCTCCACAATTGGATTGAACAACGGATTCCAGAGTTCATTTCCAGTTAATTCTTTGCGAACTGAAAAAGGGATTCGGCAAATTTATGGAGCGAACGTGAGCCGTGGTTGCCGGGATGCTGGCGATTAGAACATTTTTAATTTAACTTTCTTTTTTAATAAATAATGTTTTCTTGTTTTTTTATGTATGCGTCTACAGGATAGCGAACGAGATTGGTTTAAAGTTCCATAGCTATATTTTCGTAGTAATAAACTAGACTACAGGTTTTTGTAGCTAACTGTAAGTTTTGTTATAAATGTAACGTAGAAATTGAAACAATAGCAATATATTTAGGCATCTGGAAAGTAATTTCTACACCAATACTAGGGTAAAAAGGTCATGAGTTAAATTTTATTACAATTTTCCGTAGCAAAAGCTAATCTACGAATATTTGTAGCATACGTAACTTTATAATCACCAAACATTAAAATCGAAACACAAGTGATATATTTAAGCGTCATAAAAGCTTTGACATGAAAACTCCGGAGCCTATTTACATTACATTGCAATCGTCCATAGCAGAAGCAGGACTACGCATTTTTATGGTATGGCTACGGATTACATTTATGACTAACAATAATGACTCGTTAATTCCGAGACGTGAAAGTAAAAACAAAAATATATATTTTGATATCATTTACACTATCAATACAGGGTCATGCCTAAGTTTTCAATATTATTGGACATCGCAAGAAGATGGACTACGAATTTTCGTAGCACACGCAGTGATGCGATTATTGCTACGATTATACTCGTAGTGGCACTGTACTTACAATAGATCTTCCGAGAACAAAATCGCGAATACTAAGAAAAAAAATATCTGTGAAATCAATAACATCAATGTGTATAAGGTGTTTATTTTATAAGTTTTAATTACTTTGAACATTCGTTTGAATAATTGAATAAAATGGAAAATTATAAGGAGTAAGGTTAAAAGATCATCCTGCCATGTACCAATGTGTTTTTTGTTTCACGAATTTCATACGTGCTCGTACATTTATCTGACGCTCGTACGATGAAGGAAAATATCGTGAGGAAACCTGCAAAGTAATTCAAAGGTGTATGTAAAGTCAACCAATCCGCACTGGGCCAGCGTGGTTTGACTAAGGCCTAATCGCCCTAACATGTTAAGGTAGGCTCGTGCCCCTTGGTGGGGACGAATACAAGCTGTGGTGATAATGATGATGATAATTAGTAAGACAATAATAACATAATAATATCATCAGTGTTCACAAGTCTTTTTTCCTTGTCTAAATTGTAAGAATGTCCTCTTTTTTATAAAGCTACACGGAAAGTACCTTAAATATTCGTGAATATTGAATATGGTATATTTTGCTCAACATTTGAAAGTTCATTTTTGACAGAAAAAATCAACCCTAATCGCAGCGAAATTTGTTGATTTCGATATTAAAAATTATCCCGGAAATTACTTTTTATATCCTCGTTTTAATAATTGATTTTCTTCGACAAATATACCGATAAGATGCCATTTACTTGCCATTTACTACCCAAAATAAAATTTTTAATCTATCACGCATCGAAAAACTTGGGATACCAGTGTCGCAGTTTCCTTTCTTCCCATGGATGTTGTTACTGTCAGTTAAAGAAGTATATCGCAATCATAGACTTCAAATAGATGGAAATTATAAAATTAAACTGTTGACTAACCCATTTGGGCAGCGTGACGAAATAAAATAGAGACTCGCCTAGCTGTGGGATTTACAAAACGAAGTGTAAAGTCTAATATTTAAATACCATCGGTGTGACATAATTTCTGTACAAAAAGTAGTTTTATTCCATCAAAAATATTAATGTGAAACGAGAACCGAAGAAAAGTTCAACATTAAAAATATGAGTCATTGTTGACTTCGCCAACAAAAGAATTGAGATCTATTATATGAGTGCCAAGTTATGTGTAGGAAATCCTGAAATTTTAGTAACAAAAACATGCAATATAATAGATGGATGCGGGAGGCGCAGAACAGATCGGTTTGGAAATCCCTGGGGAGGCCTATGTCCAGCAGTGGGCGTCTCTTGGCTGAAATGATGATGATGATGATGCAATATTCTAAAATGAATTTATGTAACAATTTCTTGTTTCTTAATACTACTACAATGCTCCTTACTCAATAGACAAATAAATTCGTAAATTTTGACGGACGATGCATTGCAACGACACAATGCATTCATTTCACTCAGCATGTAATTTAAGTTCAGGATTTGAATTGACTAGTTTTACGTACAGACTACCTATATATTTTGTTTATAGTGGCTCTAGCTAATGACTCCATTCCACCTGATGGTAAATGGAAGTGGGGTCCAAATACGATGATAGCTAGTGCAGGAGAGAGAATACACGCTGCACTAGCCACCTTCATCTTGCCGACCTGCAAGGTGCTTCTTCGGGCCTCTTTTAAAGGACCCGGGATTGTAAGAGGGAAGGAAAAACGCGGCTGGCAGAGAATTCATTTTTCGATTGTGCGTTGTCTATGTTACTTTTCCAAAGAATGGTTTGTTCCATCATCATAATTATCATAAATAATATTATACCATAACCAACAAAGTCTATACTTGTAATATTTAATAAATTTGTAACGTAAACGCTAAACGTAAGATGATAACGAAAAGTAGATAACAAACTATGGAATACAGTGCGAGCAACTGTCAATACTCTCTCAACTTATACAACTCGTTTAGAAGCCTGCAAATGTCTTTTGTAACGACATATTTTTATTGCATTTCCCAGGAACACGCCGACAAAAACTATAAAATGTAATGGAAAATATATTTTCATCCGAACCTGTGTTTACGTAGGAGTCCCGTGAAATGGAAAAGGCAATAAATTCCTGGAACAGTGTAAACTACTAAAATTCCAACGTTCGCATTTAGTTGTTTGTTTTGGCTTCAAAGTCAAAGAGTAGACCCGCTACAAGCATGTAGTTTTACCACAGGCGATTCCTATATTGAAACAATTATTTTATCGATTGATACTTTACTTTATTGTATTGTTTTTGGTAGTCACCAGTTTGGTAATAGCGAAGCGGAGTATGTACACTGAAAAAAATGGTAGCTTATCAAGTTAAAATTTTGCTTGTTTGAGTAAAATGTAATAAAATTAATCATCAACATTTTTAAAACTACAAACCACAAATGATTATGAAAATCAATTTGAAATGATTGAACGTTTAATAAGAAAAACATATTCAAATCAATAAACTTTCTTATTTAATTTTGGTGACGTCACCTCTGTAAACATTTATAATTGTTAATTCTAATAAGTTAAAATGATTAATCATATCAAGCATTGCGACTTGCCAAAAAAGGGACCAAGTTCTTAATAAAATCCATAAACATGACATTAAAAAGTAATCTTATTACGGCCAACCAACTATACTTTATTACTGTAATCATGCACCTTTGTGCGCTCGTGTATAAATACGAGTAAGTTGCATGAATGAAGGTAACAAATTCTTGATACATATTATCAATATTTTTTTTCAGTGTAATAGGATACGATATGTTTTCAGTTGTGATTTTCTTTCTTCAATATCACATGAACATAATTTGAATATATAAATCTACAAAGTATAATCTATATTTGTATGTGTGTATACTGAGTTAGTTAAAATGTATCTAGCGGTGTATATAGCGGTAGGGATCTTAGCGTATACTTGTAAATATTAACAATACCAATTTAATGCATACACTGAAAAAAAATTGATAATATGTATCGAGAATGTGTTACCTTCATTCATGCAACTTATTTATATACGAGCGCACAAAGGTGCATGATTACAGTAATAAAGTATAGTTGGTTGGCCGTAGTACGATTATTTTTTAATGTCACTATTATGTTTGTGGATTTTATTAAGAACTTGATCACTTTTTTGGCAAGTCGCAAAGCTTGATATGATTAATCATTTTATCTTATTAGAATTAACAATTATAAATGTTTACAAAGGTGACGTCACCAAACTTAAATAAGAAAGTTTATTGTTTTGAATATGTTTTTCTTATTAAGCGTTCAATCATTTCAAATTGATTGTCATAATCATTTGTGGTTTGTAGTTTTAAACATGTTGATGATTAATTTTATTATTATTTTACTCAAACAACCAACATTTTAACTTGATAAGCTACCATTTTTTTGAGTGTACGTTTAAACGGAAAACGATTATTTTTGTTTTCATACAAACGTAAAAACATATTATAAAATAAAAAATGTACAAACTTGAAAGTGGATGGGAGCTTAGGGCGGCCCTAGTGTTTTCAGGCAATCTCCCCTTAGCGATAGCCCGACAAGTTGGTCGGGCTTGCCTGGGCGCGTGGGTAGTGGAATCGCAGTGTGAACCTTACCTAGCGCGCCAATAAGGGCAGGGAGAAGACCGGGGGGTTTTAGTGGGTAGGCCTGGCACTCTGCCGGGAGAGCCCCTCACACGCTCGCCGTCTAACCAACGACGGGTATAGTGCGGTTACGCATTTACCCCGAGAAAAAAAAGGCGGCACCATAACATATTTGGAGTGAGTATTGTTTATACTTTTAAATATGCCGCGTAGACCTTGACAAAATAAATTAGGTCATTTTGTTGACCCTGGAATGACCATAATGTAAACAAACCTCAGATGACGGCTTGGGCTACCACAGCGTAGTTTGTTTTAAAATCTTAAAAAATCCTATACCTCAATAGCATCGATTTTTAATAAAAGTACTAAAACAAAAGTAATTCAGTAACGTGTATGCTTTCACACCTTTTCGGCTTGATACACCTTTTTAGACTAACCCAGAATATGGTTATATTTTAGGAATATATATAATTTAATTCCAATATATTTTTAATTATTTTTTTTTTGTTTTTGTACAATTATTGTCCGCATAAACAACATCTTATACTATCACTTTATAGGTTTGCTGGACGAGATCTCTGTGAAAGATCAGTCCACTCTTGTACACGTTTACGCCGATGTGGTCTATATTTTACGACCATTTCTCAGGATTTTGGGGGTTGCCGCATTCACATACTAATATGCATGTACCATACAAGGCTATAGAGGAGACCCAAGTAACTTTTCACCGCGAGATCTTAATGCTGAGGTCGAGTTTTGAAGGTGGAAGGGGCACGAAAACGCGCACTAACACTAGCCATAATACTTGTATATGACATGCATCAAATTTATTTTGTTTTATGAATTTTCGTTACATTTTGATACATGTATTAGACATGCATCAAAAATGTAACGAGTAATACATTAATAATTTCTACACTGCCAAGCATTTAGATAAGCAATATAGACTACAACACGAATTCATTAAGGGTAGATTTTTTTCATTTTCCACTCAATATGCGCGCGTTTTTGTTTCCCTATTCCACCACGTACCCATGTTACTCCCTTCCTAAATTCTGCCAACATATTGAAGATGGATGCGCGTAGGCGCGTTCATTTGGCATCCCTCTTGTTTGGAATTGTTCATTCTGGCAAGCCAAAATATCTTTGTGCTAAATTGGAGCGAGCACAAGCACACAGTAGGTTTTTAAAGAGATCATGCTCCTACATCTTTTCCACTCCAAAACACCATACTGCGGCCTTTCGTGGATCCTTCAGATTCGCTGCTACCAAGTGTTGGAATGATTTGCCTCCACCGATGCGAGGTATAAAAACAAAGAAAACGTTGAAAATCAACTTAAAGCGTCATCTATTGTCACTACAAAAGTCTAAATCATAATGAATGCAAAGTAGCTCTTACTATATGTTTCACTTTAAGTCTTTCTCTCAGCATTTATCTACCAACGACAATGATCAGTACTGGCACCTGGTTCGGTCAACGTTGCAGCTTCATTGTTACGCTTTGACTTATATGATTATTCTTTCTATTCGATCACGTGCGAGTGTAATGATTTTTTTTTTTTTTTTTTTTATTGCTAACGGTGGCAGACGAGCCAGTGGCCCACCTGATGTTAAGTGGTAACCACCGCTCATGGACATCTGCAATGCCAGGGGCACAGTTCTGTCACTGCCTACCTGGAGAGAAATGCTCTTCTTAAGCCTCGTTTGAAGAAGGACATATCGTAGCGCTCAGGAAACACCGCAGCTGGGAGTTCGTTCCAGAGCCTACACGTACGTGGAAGGAATGAACGCTGAAACCGAACTGTACTAGATGAGATTGGTTCCAGGTAATATGGATGAACTCTACTGCGATGGCGGGTGGTGCGATGGTAAAAAGGTGAAGAGGGCACCATTGCAAACAGTTCCTCAGAGCACTCTCCGTTAAAGAGACGATAGAGCACGCAGAGAGAACCAAAGTCTCTCCTTTGCTCCAGCGTCTCCATTGAGGCCGTGATATTGGGATCACTGACGATGCGGAATGCACGCCTTTGCAGGGAGTTAAGAGGGTCGAGCTGATATTTGGGAGCTCCCGCCCAGAGGTGCGAACAGTACTCCATATGCGGCCGAATTTGTGCTTTATAGAGCATTAGCCGCTGGCTTGGAGTGAAGTACCGCTTGGCTCTGTTCAGGACGCCCAGCTTTTTGCTCGCCAATTTGGCTTTGTCCTCCAAATGACTCCCAAACTGCACTTTAGCAGAAATTTCCACACCGAGGATTCCAATACCATCGGACATACGAAGAGTAACTCCCTGGAACTGAGGCACTACGATAAATGGGTCCTTCTTCGTAGTGAATGCGCACACTTGTGTCTTCGTGGGGTTGAACTTAACCAAGTTCTTTGCACCCCATTCGGAGACTCGCCCTAGAGAGTCTTCGACTTCAGACACAAGTTGTAACCGCCTTTCTAGCAACGAACTCCGAGGGACATTCTGGTGGTCGGTATACCGCGCATCACCCGTACTGTCATCCGCATAGCAATGTATGTTCTCAATTGACAACATGTCATTGATATGCAGAATGAACAGGGTTGGGGAGAGCACCGAACCTTGTGGAACACCAGCGTTTATGGGCATGGTTTCGGAGCAGCAGCCGTCGACGACGACCTTAATGCTCCTACCATCCAGGAAGCTGGCTATCCATTTGCAGAGTCCCTCGGGGATTCCATATGATGGTAACTTCGTGAGAAGAGCTCTATGCCAGACCCTATCAAACGCCTTAGCGATATCGAGTCCAACGGCGAGAGCCTCACCTTTGCCCTCCAAGGTTTCCGCCCAACGGTGGGTCAGATAAACTAAAAGGTCACCAGCTGAACGGCCGTGACGGAAGCCGTATTGTCGGTCGCTAATCAGCTGGTGTTCTTCTAGGTACCGTAGGAGGCGGGAGTTGATGACCCGCTCCATAATCTTGGAGAGCAAGGACGTTATCGCTATTGGCCTGTAATTTGACGGGTCGGATCGGTCACCCTTTTTGGGAATTGGGTGGACGTGAGCAATCTTCCACGAAGATGGAACCCTATTGTTTTGATAGGAAAGGCGGTAAAGGCGCGTTAGTACGGGGGTCAGCTCAGGGGCGCACGTCTTCAGCACCACTGCTGGGATGCCATCCGGCCCACTCGACTTATGGACGTTCAGGAGCTTAAGCTCCCGCCTGACCGCACGTTGTGTAATACGAATTTCAGGCAGAGAACTTTCACACCGAGAGATGGTGGGTGGTGTGGCTCCCCCATCGTCCATTGTCGAGTTAGAGGCAAAGAGTTCAACCAGGAGATTGGCCTTCTCTTTTGCGCTGTGGGCCAGGCTGCTATCAGCTCTACGCAGTGGTGGGAGATTGGACTGGCAGAAATTACGTTGCGCAGCTTTGGCCAGCGACCAAAAAGCACGACTCCCACTGGGATAGCTTCCTAGTCGCTCACCAACCCTGGCCACGTGTTCCGCCTTGGCTTCAGCAATAGCCTTCCTGTTGGATCTGGAAGCAGCGTTGTACTGACGCTTCTTCTCCGTCACACCAGGATCCCGACTTTTCCTGGCGTTTTCCCAGGCGATGTACGCAGATTGCTTGAGGTGGGCAGTCTTCCTGCAGGTATTGTTATACCAGGGACGACTGCGACCGCCAACAGGTATTTTGGCGTTGGGAATGAATGTTTCCATTCCCATCAGCAACGTTTCAGTGACGCAATCTGCGCAAGTATCGGGATCTTCGGAGGCGAAGCAGAGCTGCTTCCAGGGGTAGGATCCGAAGAATTCTCGGAGTCCATCCCAGTCTGCTGACTCATACCGCCAAACTGCACGACTGCCAGCCGCAGACGCGCGATGGGGCCGCGCAAGACTAGCAGTACTACGGACAAGGCAGTGATCCGATGATCCAAGAGGAGCATCGACCACAACCCTGTATCCGCTTGGTCGTGTAGTCAGCAGAAGATCCAACAGGGAGGCTTCATGGCTCTCTATATCTGGTATACGGGTGGGCTGTACGACCAGTTGAGAGAGGCCATAGGCCGAAGCCATGTTGAAGACAGTCCTACCAGGGAGGTCAGTGGTCCGGGACTTCAACCACTCTTTATGGTGAGCATTAAAGTCACCAAGGACCACCACCTCCGCAGATGGGTACTGCTCCAACGCTCGGTCAATCCCCTCTTGGACGTGCTCAAAAAGCTGAGCTGACCCTATTTCACTGGCATGGGACCTGTAAAGGCACGCGTAGATTCGGGTAAGGCCCCCATGGTCCACGCGCAGCCATAGTAACGACAGGTCCCGATGCTCGAGGCCCCGAAGGCGGCGACAACAAACATCGCCCCTGACGAAAACGCACACCCCGGCTTTACGTAGGAATGTGTGTTCCAATTCGTAACCGGGGTATTTCAGGTACGAAATATCATCAGGGGCGCATATTTGCGTCTCCGTTAAGAAGAGCAAGGCAGGCTGAGCCGTCTCTAGGTGGTGGTGGACGGCATCAAGATTACTATGTAGACCCCTGATGTTGCAGAAATCCATTTTAAAATTGGATTGGGTGTCCGCCGTAGGAGCTCGCTTCTTCTTTTTATTTACCTTCATTTTGTTTTAATTGAGCATTTTGGGGAAGGGGATAAATGTGAGGCAGAGTCCCGGTGACAAACAAAGAAAGGGCAGAGTGTAGTACAAAGTGGGAACGCGGGTTGTGTGAAGAGCTGACACGCGGCACGGAAGGGCCCCCGGTGCCCCCCCGCATGCACCCATCGGGATCCACTCCGGTCTCCTACTCCGGCACGATGACTGCACGACGGGATTTTCGCCGGTTGTGCAGGACAGCCTCCCAGGCAGGATAGTCCTGGGTTCGGGTCCCCTACTGACCGGCAGGTGGCCGACGGTAACCATTTCCACCGGGTCTCCCTGTACCGCGCGTCAACTCCTCACGCCCAACGAACAACACTGAGACTTATAACTCTGCTAATTTCGATTATCACCGAGACTCCTCACCACAACAGGGACGGGAGCGGCTGCCTCTGCCCTTCAATCGAAACGCAAGACTGCTTCACGACCGAAATAGGCAGAGTGGTGGTACCAACCCGCACAGTCCCGGCATTAAGTAGGTGAACCTAATTAGTACCGGGCCTTACCACAACTGTAATGGGAGAGGGAGGGAAGGAGAAGGACATCGACACCGCGGAGATAAGAGGTAAACGGCATCGAAGGCTCGAGAAGCCGGGGTCGCGCACCCGAGTCATCTGAAAAAGCAACCGGACAAGCTGCAATTAGATAACCTCTCTGGCATATATATATATTGATTGTATTCAAATGTTAATTTTATATGTTTATTCTTACTCATATATATTTCTTAATTCGAGTTTTCTTTATGTAAGTAATTCTCTTATCCACAGTATTTTAATCTTGTGTTTAACTTATTTTTATGTTAACGTTTCTTGTATAATCTATATAGTACAGTACTGTTTTCTCCGCTCACCTACAGGCTCCGCCAGAATACCAGCGTTGTTGCAATGCGATTTCGCATTGCGACAACACAAGCTGAGGCGGGGTCCTGATTGACCTAATGTTTGTACCTATACATATGTTATTAGTGTTAAATGTTATGTATGTTTTGTTACGTGTGTAAATAACCATCGGTCCATGTTATATATCTGTACTTTGTCTTAGGTCAATAAATGTTTCTCTCTCTCTCTCTCTCTCTCTCTCTCAATATATCAGACTCAATATTTATGCATTAATTGGGTAAGATAAAGTACAACATTTGAATTAATACCGCATCAATAATTCATGAAGTTAAATCTAATATTTTTATACAACACATTTAGAGCTTTGAGTAAAGGAAATTTGAAATTCAAATGCATGATTCCGAAAATATTCAATACCCTTCGAGCGATCTTATGAAATTAAGTCCATCTGCGCCCAGCGAATTTAATCTAAAGAAAAATATTTCGGTCAAGGAAAAGAAAATAATATAGACCTCTCCGTTGGAGTACGCTAGCAATAAATAATGAGGCTAATATCTATCAAGGAAGAAGGGAAAACAAGCCAGTATCTAAGGAAAACGTTACTTCCCAAATAATACGGGTTAAGATTAGACTTGTTTTTGACCGAAATTAAGCCTTTAACTGTCAAATAAAATTTCGTCTGAATAGTTACAGCTATTCAGATGAAATAATTCGATTTCTTCGACACTGAAACTTGTTGACAAATTTCTCAGGAAAGCTCCCGAGTACCGAAAAATTGTTTATCCTTGAATAGCGAAATTCTGAATTACAATAACATTTGACAGCGTTTGAAATATGTCAGGTACAAATTCTCGGACTTTGATTTCAATGTAAGAGCCGACGCTATAATAAAATAAGAGTACTCTTTAACACAATTGCTCAAAGGTTGTACTTTTTGTATGTTTTTTCTCAAGTAGTGCTTGTTCACTCTTGCCTTGAAAATCCCCAAATTATATTTAGTTGGAAACACGGACATAGGAAGATCTTTCCTTTACTTTGCAGTTCGCATGATAAATGAGGAAGCGTTTTGTACGAATAGGTGACGTGTTAATTACATATAGATGGCAACCCTCACCACATCGTGTTGTCCGACGGTGAAATGGTGGTATTAAATTATGCATTTCCTAAGCACACTCGCCGAAATGCAACCTGTAGAATATAGAAAGACTTGCGACTACACGGCAATGTTCGAAGCTCTGAAGCTTTTCGGAGGCTTCGCGCTGATCCATCCCATAGATGGGAACAGTATTCCACACAGAAACGAACCTGAGCTGCATAGAGGCTCAGTAAGTGTGGTGGGCCAGGGACCAATCCGTACTGCGCCAGCGTGGTTGACTAAGGCCTAAACACCCTAACTTGGGGTAGACACGAGACCATCGGTGGCGACGTATTTGAGCTGTTGATGATGTATTAGACTTATTGAGTCTTATTTATCTAATAGAGTTCAGAAAGTTGATAAAAAAAAACTGACTCTGCTACTGCACCTATAATCATGGGCGTGCCTCGAAGATCGTTATTGGAACCTTTGCTTTTCTTAATTTACATTAATGACCTCCCATATTTCACTAATAGTCTGTGCGATACTAAATATTGGCAGATGATACTTCTTTAATGTTTAAGATTGGCAGAGGAAGCGAAAATATTAACGTTGTAAATAGTATTGCATTGGTTCACTATGAATATCATTAAATTTATCATTAAACAAGCCGTAACTATTAAGTTTTCATTGCCAAATGTAAGGAAAGTGGATGCTATTGTAAAAACGAATGCTCAAGTTGTTGACTTCATCGATTTAACAAAATTTTCGTGTATTACACTAGATTCAAGGTTGCAGTGGGATCCACATATTGAGTCCTTGGCAAACAGACTTACTTCTGCGGCATATACAGTAAAAAACAAGACAACTTAATGACGTTGAAACGGCAAGATTGATTTATTTTACTTATTTTTACAGGGTCATGTGATATGGAATACTACTGTGTAAATCGGCTGCTAGTATAGCATTTTTTTGTACGTTAATAAGATCTGTTCGCGCTATTTATAATGTATGGGCAAGAGATTATCTGAGGGGTTTATTTAGAGAGATTAATATATTGGCTTTAGCAGGACAGGGCATTTATGAAAATTCTATTTATGTCTATAAAAATTATAGTACATTGGAAACCAATTTTAAATTCACCATTTAAACCCAAGAAGTAAAATTAAACTTAAACTTTTCATCAAACTCAAAGTTTAAAGCGCACGTAAAGAAGACTTATGAGTAAAGGTTATTATAAAGTCAACGATTATTTGAATGGTGCCAACAATGCCTGGTGTTAATTTGTAGACATTACTCGTTATAATGTAAAGAACTGCAGTTGTGTGTAACTATAAATTTATGTAAAAATATTGCTGTGTATGGTTACGACATAATTTATTATAAATGTTGTTGTTTCTGATGAAGCTGACAAGTTTTTTCTAATATTATGAATGCGAAAGTAACTCTGTCTGTCTGTCTGTCGCGCTTTCACGCCAAAACTACTGAACCAATTTAGATGTATAATACATAGACATAGTTTGAGTCCCAGGAAAGGACATAGGATAGCTTTTATCGCAGAAATCACCCCTTTAGGGGGAGAAGGGGGGGGGAGGATGTTTGTATGGGGAATCAACAACCGCTGAACCGATTTAGATTAAATTTAGTAGGGAGATAGTTTCAGTTGTGGAGAATGATGAAGAATAGTTCTATCCCCGAAATCATTCCTTTAGGGTGTAAAAAGGGGAGAGGGGATTTGTAAAGAGAATCAATAAAAAAGGATTTCCACGCGGATGAAGTCACGGCTAAGAGCTAGTATTTGGAAAAAGAATATTTGATTTTGTGAATCCCTCACGGCTGCAGCCAAGCATTTTCAAAATAAATCGTCAAAGTTCACGAAAGACCTGAGAGTCATTATTTACATCAAATGTTTCAGATGGGACATAATTTATCAATGTCTAATTATAGTTGACGTTGATAAATCATATGGGGCTAGTTGATTTCTCCGACATATTATTCACGATATAAAGCCGCAGCGCATTTTTGTATGTTTATTAATGAATACGATTATTAAGTGCTCGCTTGTTGAAACAATTGTGTTGTTAGTTATAACTTACAGTTGTTTTGTGGAAGTGATTAAATGAATATATCAGAGATTTATTTAAGAAAATGAGTATAACTATTAGCATTAGTAAAGTTATTAGCATGTCAGTACATTAACGAACATTTTATTTATGTTATAGTGAGAATTAAAATGTCACCATTTAAACACAAGAAATAAAAAATAACTTGCCATTCTCATTCATGAATCGCGAGTACAACAAAAGACTCTATGATTAACTCCCGAGCTCAGCGAGGTTTTTTTTGAAGTAAGTTGGCAAACAAGCAAACTGCCCACCTGAGGCTAAGTGGTAATAGTCACCTATAATACATGTGGCTCTTGTGAGATTCGCAGCAAACTGCAACCCCCACAAGAACCTCAGTGTACGTTACCAACTAGTGACATCAGATGTAAAGTCACGGTACCCAGTAAATTTACTACCATATCTTACCCTTCAAACGGGAACACAGCAACGCAAGCACGAAATAGGCAAGACGGAGGTACCCAAGCAGGCGACCCTATTACAGTCTCCCTCCGGTAAGGGTGTTAAATAATTAAATCTTGAGCGTATCGAGGGATTTAAGACTAGAGTCTTGAGTGTAGCGAGGGATTTAAGACTAGAGTCCTATGTGTAGTTAGGAATTTAAGCTCAACCTAGACTAAAACTGCCCCCCTAGACAAGACGCATTTCGATAATCGCTAACGCAATCGCTAGAAGGAAAATGTATGCGATTTGACATAAGCCCTCGCTTAGCTTTCGAGCGCAATTGTCAAATCTCATACATTGTCCATTTAGCGATTGCGTTAGCGATTATAAGCATTTGTTTTGAAAACTTAAGAAAGAATTTTTATTCTATTAATTTATACTAAATTTATTTAATTAAATAAATAAAAAAAAATTAAAATCGAAAGACATCTTGTCTAAGGGGGCCGTTTTGTCCCCGAGGATAATTTTATTCTCTACTTTTCGTAATTGGCGATAAAGAACTATGTAAGAAACACAGCATTTATTCAAAATCATATTAATTTAATATTAAATCATTAATTATTATATTACTTGAAAAAGTAACGAAACTTCCGTATACAGAAGAAACGGCTGTGTCTAAATCCGTTTGATTTGAAAAACTAAAAGTCACAAATGGCGAGATATTTTTTTTTCTTTGATTTTATTATATTTAAGTGTCTTCACGGATTTTTGAGCATATTATGTACATTATGTACGATTCAGAATATTTTTTTTTTCGCTTTATAATATAATATGGGTTTCTATCAAATTATAAGTACTTTTGGTGTTCCAAGCACAAATTATTTTAATCACTAGGCAAATAATGAAATTTCGACGTACAATATTCTATCCCTGTTTTTTAAAGGTTTCTAATGAGTTGATTTATGTTTGGTTTACAATACGTTATTTTTGAGCAGGTGGTGTAAAAAGAAAATTATTAAGATGCATACAATAAACAAAATTTAACGGTTCACGTAGATCACAAGAGGTGGACCGTGGGAAAGAACCGAATTTTCATACTCAGCATCAAAAATCTTGTTCAATGAGTTGCCACAAACCACATATCTAATTTATATATTATAAAAATAAGGGCCTTTACTCCAGCTTAGGTTTAATATGACCTTAGGCCTTGACCTAAAAATTTCCAAAATGATCTACACTAGAGGTCATGCCTAACATAAGGGAAAACCCAAACTCCCTAAGTGGCCCAGGGGCCGAGATCTTGATGGAGCGGGCGGACGGACGGACGTTACCAAATAGTTTGGGTCACATTAAAAAAATCCCCTAGAGCTAAATATACTATTGTATTGTAGGTGCTACAATAATGGACTGTTTGAGGATAAGAAATTAATTTGTTTTGTTTTTGTATATGGTAACATGTTTTTAGGGTTCCGTACGTCCGAATAAAAACGGAACCCTTATAGGATCACTCGTGTGTCCGTCTGTCAGTCGGACACAGTCAATTATCTCCGAAGTTACTGAACCTAAAATTTTGAAAAAAATACAGATATTAGTTTTCTACTTATAGGTTATAGGAAAACCTATAAGAAGTCCATGATATTAAAATAACATGGTAAATCACTCAATATTGTACGTACCAATTTACATTTGCAGGTGGAATGTGTGGGAGAACATATTTTTCAACTCCAATGCTAATTTATCAAGTCAATAATGGTACGAAACCCTTCGTGAGCGAGCCCGACTCGCACTTGGCCGGTTTTTTTACATACAACAGGAAAACTTTTGGCCTTAATCGTGATATAAGTGAGGATAGGGGCGAAAATGGAAGCGAGCTTCACTTTGACTCCTCATCCACTGTGGTACTGTAATTTTACTTCTAACTATTGAAACACTGCAATAAAACATTGTTTTTAAGGCGACTACTTAAGGTAAGACAGTGGTAGCTAACCAGGCGGTCGAGAAGCCTTAACGCCAACCAAACCAAAAAGAAAAACTTTTGCCCCAATAGGGAATCGAACCCTCGATTTCCAAATCAACCGAACGGTTTCAACGACCAAATCACGGATACGGTTCGCCGCTTCAATTGCTTCTATTGCCGTGTATTGCATTTGGGTATTATTGAAGTCGGATACTTCTGATAAAGCAGATAAATTTCTGGACTCTCTCTCTCTCACACACACACATGAAAACACGTACACCTAAAGTTGCGGCACGCTATGTGGCCGTTTTGACAGCTGTCATAACCATAGTTTATCCGTCAGTTTTGACAAATACACTATGGGGACGCAGTCTAAATTTATAAAGCACCTAAATTATCGCCTACATGTTACAAATAAAGACTATAGGGAATCTTGCAAACTTTATGAAATGCTATCCCTGGCAGATAGACGGAAGCTTCTCGACATGATGTTCCTCCACAAGGTATGTCTGTATGAATAATTAAAACTATTATGCTATGTTATGCGAATGAACATGGAAAATACAAACACACACACCCACGCACACGCATACACACACACACACACACACACACACACACACACACACACACACAACAACAACCCATTATAAGATAATCGTTAGAATGTAAGTCTGTAATTAGATGTAAGGCCTAATTTAAGTTTGAATTGTATATATCTATAAGATCTGTGGACTTTATTTTCCAAATAAAAAAAAATGGCAAGTATATATAGTTCTTGTTTATTGTCACATGAAAGACAAGACAAATACTACTGTTCTGAGGCGGTGGGAGCCTAATGACCTGTAATATAAGTAAATTTATATACGGGCATCAGTCTCACACAAAAATAGAAAGACCACAATTTCTGAACCCTGATCAATGTAACATTATTTTCGTGATGAAGTATAATAGCTCTTAAATTACCATCATGTTGAATGACATATTTTTGAACTTTCCCTTGCAGTTAGCGCAGAAGTAGATTAGCTACAGTTCATTTCAGATCGTTAATTAGTAAGCCGGGAACAGTGAAATACCTCCCTAAATTCCCTGGAACTCGCAAACTCACTTATGAATTCCTCGCGAACACTTTTATCGAACTAGATAACCAAGTTGGAAGTACTAAACTTTCGTTCAGTTAAGATAACGAAAATTTCGTTCAATTCAATAAATTGTCGATAGCATTGCAATGGAAATGTCCAAAGTCCGTAGATTTTTAGTTAACGGTGCATAGGAAAAATCGAATTTATTTCGCCAAGAGTATTTTCTTATTTTTATAACGATAGACGGATGGGCAGCAGACCTTTTGAAAATATGCATCCTTTCCTAAAGGCCCAAATTAATAATATTGAAAAAGTACGAGTATGTCATATGTTATGAGTATTAATAACATCTTAGCTTATTCTAGCTATATATTCTGTCAAAAAATTATCAGGAATGAATGATTTGTTTATGGTTACAAATTCAATTTTTTGTTTTTTTTTTGTTGTTAGATTGGCACAACTGTTTTTCATTTTGGCGCTTAGTTTGACTTGCATCTAATATTGAGATTTAATACAATGCTGTTTTATTTACATCATATTATCTAAAATTTGCGAGTTTTATAATGAACAAAAACATCGAACAAAGAGTTTGTCTTAAATTTTGTATCGCCAATAGAATTTCGTGTTCAGAGTGACTGAAAATGTCACAGAAGGCTTAGATGCGGTGAAACGACTTTATCAAAAACACGGGCTTATGGTGGATGGTACAAAGCGTTGAAAAGCCGTCGAGATGTGACGGAAGATTTGCGCCGCTCTGGTAGGCCATTAACGTCTTCAACTGAAGTTAACATCGCAAAAGTGAAGGAAATAGTGACTGAAAATCCTCATTCAGGTTTGAGAGAGATAGCCTTTTGAGTCTCACGAGTCGGTTCGTACTATTTTTAATAGTCATTCATGAAACATTTTAAGACTCAGCTAGTCCCAAAAGACCTGAATTTTCTCTAAAAACTCTAACGCATAAGTGTTGCTGAGCTGAGCACGAGTCAATGCCGACCCGACATTCATGAAACGTATTATTGCTGGTGACGAGACGTGGGTTTACCAATTTGACATGCAAAACTATTCAACAAGCTTCGAAACGTAAGGGCGCTTTCCAACTGAACCGAAAAAACCACGCCAAAGTCGATCCAAAGTCAAAGTCATGTTGGCTGCTTTTTTACTATCACGGTGCTGTATACTCGCCAGCTAATTCTAGCCAGAATGACAAACGGTCAATAATAGTTATTGGTTATACATGAGTGCAAAGTTGCTTTTTAACCGCGTGCTCAACTTTGATGACCGAGCAAGCGAAGGATTAAAAAATTTGAAACCTGAGCGTTAGCGAGGTAATCAAAAGAGCACAAGGTGAAAAATCTTTGCACTCGAGTACAACACGTAACTTTTCATCCCCGCCCAGCGAGGAAATGACTAAATGCAAAATACCTAAAACATTTACAATCACAAGATACTTTTATTTCAGTTTAGGTACAATTTACTACAACATTATGATAGGTAAGTATTACAAAAAAATATTTATATTATGTATTATAACAAATACGAGTAATAAGTTTTTTTACTTGTTTTCAAGTTTCTTATTTATAACAATACGACGTCAAAACAAAATGGCGCGCGCAAAGCAAATTAAAAACAAAAGTACACCAAGGCGGTTCAGAGTCTGAGTTTTTAACAAATTTAAAAAAAGTTGTATGATAACTTCGGCACCATGGAGATGGAAGTAAATAGGTGGTAAATAGATGTTTTAAAATCACATACCTAGTACACGCGATGTTCTAAATTCAAATTTACTTTAACCTCAAGCGGATAAAAACGGCTTTGGCGGTCAGATATCGAATAGCAAAAATACTCTTTCCGAGATGGGGGGATGAAAAGAATATTATTTGAGAGTTATATGGCGTTTAAGGATACAAATTTGACGAAAAGGGCTAGATTTGTGGAAAGAAAATGCTTGGATTTTTCACCACGATAATGCGCCTTTGCACAAGGCGATCATTGTGAACGAATTTTTGACCAAAAACTCAACAAATACAATCGAGCAACTACCTTATCTAACAGATATGGCTTCAGTGGACTTCTTCTTTTTTCCTAAACTCAAATTACCACTTCGTGGCACCCGTTTACCATTCAGTAAAAGGCATAAAGAAGAATTCGCGACGAGATTTGAAAATGTTTTGATGATTGGATTATTAGTTGGCGTAAGTATATCGTTTCTGAATGAGAGTAATGATGAATGAGTACTTTGAAGGCGATAAAATAAATTTGGATGAATAACTAAGATTTTATGTGTATTATTGATCTTTTTCTGGTACTTTCTTGACAGAGTAGCAGTGTATAAACCTAAGACAGCTGTTTTGATTATCTACCTTGTAGAGTTACGATTACATCTTAGTATTAAATAGCGATAAATAGCGTCATATTTCTTAGTATAAATAGTGTAAGTACTGGTGAAGTATCGTATATCCAAATTCTGTATTTTTATTACTTAAGTATTCATTTAGTAATCCAGTTAGCCTAACAGAATTTTGTAACTGTATTTTCTTTAAAATGTAAAATCAACTGAACATACATTGGCTTAACAAGGTACAAAGAAGAATACGGTTGAAGTTTGCTCGGTTTTAGTGGTATATTGAAGAAGCAACGTCAATCGAGTGAAGTTTTTTATTTTATTTTGATGTAATAATTTAAAAAAATAACTCGTTTCATTGGTTATATTAAATATATGAAAGAACATAATCGAACCATCGTCGTTGCAATGAAACTCATTCGAGGCAAGTGATGAGCGACTTATTGAGTTCAAGGCATAGTGTCGCCTGGTGAATGGGCAAATGTAAAAGATTTGACAGGTTTCCGCAGAAATGATTCGTTATGGATATCGCCTCGGGTCACCCATCCGGAGGCTCGCAAAGTTTTATGATACTTACCGATTGATCGTTAGCACCGTGCGGCAGTGTCAGCTTACTCAACCATGGAAGGGTTGCGGCGGAGCGGCCTAATGCGATTGTTACACGCCTGAAGATCCGATTGAAAACTTTCATCGTGTTCACGATTGATAGAGATTGAGTAATAATATTGAGCCTTCATACTCAAAAGTTTCAAACAAATATATTTATGGGAATAGTGCTTTACAGTTAACATTAGCAGAACACGATGGAAAAACATCAAAAATTGTTTATTTGTTTGTCTGTCTATTTGTCTGGAAACTCCTCCAAAGCACAGGATGGATTTTTATTAAATTTTTATCAAAAGGCTTAGAATATTCCATAAAAGCTATGTAGCCATCAACACTTTTTTTACTTTAAGTACAAAAAAGTATGAAGTTGTTATTCTTTTTTCGAAACGAAACGTATAACATGGCGGATGTGACATAGTATACTTTTTATTCGAGGGGAATAGGTTTACGCATCCTCCAAGCCCCAAAAGGGACAAGGGTGTGTGGGTCTCTGCAGCAGAGTACAGGGACTATACACTAAACCCCTCGATGCCGTCTTTGACGCCTGGCGCATGCACATTCAAACGATTCACTGTTGCCGGATGAGGTCGTGGGCAGCCTTACGTACGCTAACGTAACCTCGTCCGCGGCATCTGGGGGTCGCACAAATGTGCCGAAGCCACACGGTGGTCGGATCAGCCCCAGTCCTCGGAACAACGACACGCCGTAGCTCAACGAGCTTGCACCGAGTCGGAACGACGACATGCCGAAGCTTAACTAGGTCTGCACGAACCCGACCAAAGGGGCAACGGTACAAGGCGCAAGGCATCCCCGGGGAGCACACAACCCCATCTATCTTACACAAGAAGGGGAGATGTCGCCACACATGGCCACATGAAGTGGCCTGCCGGGTTAAACCAGGCCATACCATGTCCCCTCTCACGGGGGCAGCTGTCAGACTCTTAGCCTGTGGCAGAAATTCTGCCGGGTTGCCTAGGGTGCACCACGAGGGCGGCCCACCTTGCGTCGGTCGGCACCTCTTTGGTTGTCCGACGCATCCGCCTACTGGGTTTGGATGTGGCCCTTGAAAAAACGAGGGCCATGAGTTTCCACGCCCCCGGGTCGCAGGATCCCACCGGGGCTCCGAGTCCGAGTGGAGGGAGTTCGTATACCGGTCGAGGCGCATCTCAAGTACCTCGGCCTGGTTCTGGACCCCCGATGGAGTTTCGAGGAGCATTTTAAGCTCCTCGCTCCACGGTTGTGTGCCGCCGCAGCCGCACTTGGACGGGTCCTCCCTAATGTGGGAGGCCCAGGATCGGCGTGCCGTCGGCTCTATCACGGGGTGATCAGGTCGATGGCACTATACGGAGCCCCGGTATGGGCGGAGTGCCTCTCCCCCCGAACGGTGGCCCTCTTGCGACGTCCGCAGAGGGTCATAGCAACCCGGGCCGTGCGAGCTTATCGCACGGTCAGCCACGGCGCGGCCTGCGTTCTTGCGGGTCAAACGCCGTGGGATGTCGATGCACGCGTCCATTCGGAGGTGTATCGGCATCGGGTTGCTGTTCGAGAACGGGGGGGACGATCCGCTCCACAGGAGGTGGAGCGGGTTCGTACCCTGGCGCAGAGGGAGGCTCTGCGCCAGTGGGGTGAGGCACTCGCCTCCCCAGCTGCCGGCCACCGGACGATCGAGGAGATTCGTCCGGTGTTGGAGGAGTGGGTTGGGCACCGGCAGGGCAGCCTCACATTCCGCATGGTGCAGGTACTGACCGGGCATGGCTGCTTCGGTCACTACCTGCACCGGGTCGCCCGTCGGGAGGAAACGCCGCAGTGTCATCACTGCGACGCTCCCGATGACACTGCCGAGCACACACTATTGGTGTGCCCGGCTTTGCGACGCCAGCGCAGCGAACTCAACGCTGCGCTGGGAGGTGCAAACCTCTCGCTGCCGAGCATGGTCGTGGCCATGCTCCGCGGCGAGGCGGAATGGGGGGCTGTCGCCTCCTTCTGCGAGGATGTCATCTCGCAGAAAGAGGCCGCGGAGAGGGAGCGGGAGGCTGATCCTCAAGCCGCTCCCATCCGCCGCAGACGAATAGGCAGGCGAAGGCGGGCATTCGCACAAGCGATGCCCGTCTAGTGACCCTGCCGTGAAGGCCTGCGTGCATGGTTGGCCCCGTGCACGCCGCCGTAAGGCCCTCCGTCTGGGGATTGCCCTGGTGTTCTCGGGCAATCCCCCCTTGGCGATAGCCCGACCAGTTGGTCGGGCTTGCCCGGGCGCGTGGGTAGTGGAGTCGCAGTGTGGACCTTACCTAGCGCGCCCAAGAGGGCAGGGAGAACACCGGGGGGTTTTAGTGGGTAGGCCTGGCACTCTGCCGGGAGAGCCCCACACACGCTCGCCGTCTAGCCAACGGCGGGTACGGTGCGGTTACGCATTTCCCCCAGAGAAAAAAAAAAAAAAAAAAGGGTGCACCACGAGGAGGTGGTCTGACATCGTACCCCGGGCGTGAGAGTCACCTGTTAAATCTATCACAACATGGTATGGTCACCAGTAACGTCTATATGGGTCTTCCCTTAATTCTTATAGAAGTTTGAATTGTTTTTCAACTTTTATCACGGCAAGGCAAAAAAGAAAGTAAATCCTTTCCAGCATTAAAAATATTATTTCACATTGGTTACTGTATATCTGTTCTTTTTATTTTCAATCCGTCATTCATCAATTATCGCTTTATTGTCTGACGCTCCTACGGTGAAGGAAAACATCGTGAGGCAGCCTGCATACATGTGCGAAGAAATTCAATGGTGTATGTGAAGTCGACCAATCCGCACTGGGCCAGCGTGGTTGACTAAGGCCTAATCACCCTAAGATAGGGTAGGCTCGAGCCCCTTGGTGGGGACGTATATGAGCTGTGATGATGATGATGATTCATCAATCAGATGATCATGCGTTTAGTGCCAATATCATATGGTTTAGATGTCTCACACAAAGAAAAACGCACACGTTCTCTTAATTGAAACAACAGATAGGTATATAATATTGGTATTATCGCTGAGTAATCGTCAAGATTACTTAAATAATTTATGACTAGCGTACCATCTGCAAATTACAGCTGCCACCACTACCGCCCGATAGGTTGCTCCAAAATAGATGACGACGCAAAGCAAACGTTTGGAGTTTGTCCTGAACTTTAAGTTCAGTAAACATACAAGGATCGAACCGTACCAAATTAAAATTAACCGGGACAACCTCCAACTCAAACAGGTTTATTTTTACAAAAGTATCAGCGTTGGACCCATTCTAACCCTATTTTGGCTGAGTTTAATTTCGTTCCGCGGTCCACAGGATCGGTTGCCCTTTTATTTCCTTTTCAATTACGAAATGTGTACTTTTTTCGTATGTAAGGCCGTGCGTGATCCTAAATCTCTTATTGAAAATGTTAAAAGTGAAATTTTATAATAGAAAGTGTACACAATAGCCGTGGGCTGGCGTAATCAGCGTGTTATCTTTTTGTAATTGTGTGTGAGTTAAAAGGCTTTTTTATTGGAAAATGCGATGTTTAATTTGTTACCATTAAAATAGACATTACAAATAAATCAGCGCTTATTTGTTGGGTAGGTATAAAGTACGATTTATCGTTACGATCCGTCAGACAATAACTGATCGATATCGTTAACGATTTACTTGATCGAAAACGCTATTGAGATCGCAACAAAAATCCATGCGATCATGGATATCGTAACGATACAATGTCAGTGGATGATGTTTGCGATCGAAGATTCGATTTTTAAACAGAACACGTATGAGCTTTTATGCCTGCGTTTCCATATAAATAAACGATCGAACACAAAGACCGATCGCTCATATGAGCAGTATTTTTGTGACGTTAGTTAGAACGAATCGCACCGTATAGTGGCTCTTAATCTACGACTAGTACTTCTTACCCCTTCGTCCTGTAGAAGTGTTGCTATCTATAAGATTAGACAGTCAACGTAGGCAATCAGAAATTCATTTGCGCGCTGCCTACCCAATCTCTATTGCCACCAACTCAAGCATTAATTAAAGCTTTACCATTTTCATCCATGCGCAGAAAAAAACCAACGTTTTCTGGCTACGAGCAGGCCTGCGTCACTATTCGTTTAGGTACAATATTAGTACCTACTTTTCCGCGCACACTGAGAGTGCAAAAGCAGAAGGGCTGCCTCCCGCACTCTTGGGTTTAGGAGGATTGTGAAACTGTAAATTTTCATACAAAAAGCGATAACTCTTTTCTCCCTCTTTACATAGTCCAATTTTCATAATTTTTGGAAAATGTTGTAGATATAATGAACATCTAGGTTTGTACGTTTTGATTTTGAAGTAATATTGCTCAGAATATAAATAATTAGCATCTAAATATCCATATTTTAGACTTAAAAACTACCTTGAGCATTTTTATCTTTTTTAGTCAAAAAAGATAAAAATGCTCAAGGTTCTGAATGTATTCTGAATTACAAAAAAGCAAAACGTACAAACATAGATTAAGGTATACTGAATCTAATGAGACCAACACTGTCTAATTTTGTAAAGATTTAAGGGGATAAAACAGTTATCGCTGGAAACAATATTTCAATAAGAAATGTAGGCACTTGCCTCGGACTTTCAACTCTAAGCGGTGTGCAACAAATAGCATTTTTTAAACATGCCTACTCGTGCTATTAATCGTCACTTCAAAGTCCTCTTAACGCACACTCACAGATTGTGTAGCAACGGTTCGTGCGCGTGATTATTTTACCAACAGGAACAGCCCTATCGCTCGAGCTAGTAGCGACGACGCGAGGCTTCAGAATTACTAGTAACATATGCTAGGTGCTCGCTTGGATGCTCATCATCATCATCATCATCATCATCTCAGCCGCACGACGCCCACTGCTGGGCATAGGCCTCCCCCATGGATCTCCACAACGATCGGTCCTGTGCTGCCCGCATCCAGCGTCTTCCCGCGACCTTTACCAGATCGTCGGTCCACCTGGTCGGGGGCCTACCCACTGAGCGTCGTCCGGATCGTGGTCGCCATTCGAGAACCGTTCGGCCCCAGCGGCCATCGGTTCTTCTCGCTATGTGTCCCGCCCACTGCCACTTCAACTGAGCAATCCTTCGAGCAATGTCGGTTGCTTTAGTTCTCCTGCGGATCTCCTCATTTGGATGCTCAAAGTTTAGCAATTTAAAATGTCGGCTTTTTTTCATGGTCACAGAAGTGCAACTTCTGTATGTGTAGTACTATTATCCATTCTGTACTACCGGCTTTGTAGTCGGATTTTATTTACATGCTAGGTACACCATTGATACATATTAACGGTGTACTATACGAGTTGGTTCACGTTTTAAGTATAATTTTAAATTTCTGGCAAGTAAGTTTTCTGTGAGCTCCTTTATTGTTCTCAGATGCTTCCGCAAAGAAATAGTGCAATCTCATACAAAATAATAAAAATAACTAATCTGTCATCGTTTAATGTAGGAATGTCGTGAACAATGCATTGCGAAAAATACATCGTATTGTACTTATAAACAAAGAAATAAGGCTGTCCTTGCTATAAATACTGTTTTCCCGCGAATTGATCGATGGTTTTTCGATCAATTTCCTTAAATTGAATTTCATTCATCAGCGCTTATACGGCCATTTTGTCTACCACCTACTTATTCTGTGACGATAATTTTCATAATTCTCGATGAATGTCCCAAAATCTATAGTAAAAAAATTACTCGGGTCACGCGAACCAGATTCCTGTGTCACTTAAACAGTAATAAATCAATTTATTTGTTTCGTTACTTTTGAACTTTGCTTTGGGCAATTATTGTTTATTTTTCTCTACCTATGGGCATGTGAATAAAACTATAATAAATTTCGTAAGAATGTTATTATCATCACACCATAATTTCAATGAATTAAATTATACTGTCATTTCTAACATGAAATAAGATTTTCTGTTTACCACAAAATGTCACCATTTCCTTCCTTCTCTTCAAGACAACACTGCCACCACAGAACAGTATCACCATGCTCGGAAATTCATAACATGAAAATTCGCTGCGACTAAAGAGCACTGTGTCCTGAACAAGGTACGACGCTTCTGCACGCCTGATCAACTATACAAGATGCAAGTTCGGTTAAAAAGGCAAGGCTCTACACTACATTATCATCATCACAGCTCATACACGTCCGCACCGAGGGTCTACTCTAAGTTGGGGTGTTTAGGCTTTAGTCAACCAAGCTCGCCCAGTACGGATTGGTCGAGTCACATATACTTTGAATTCTTCGCAGGTATAGAGGTGGCCTAGGCAGGCGAAGGCGGGCATTCGCACAAGCGATGCCCGTCTAATGACCCCTTTTTTTTTTTTTTTTTTTTTTGAGGCGGGGGAATCTCTTTACGATTCAACAAGGGGCTGAAAGCTGACAAAGCTGCCCCAAGGATATGCCATTGGACTCGGGTTACCTGGGTAACCCCATACCTGGCTAAACCACCCTCCAGAGCAACTTCTACCTCCGTAGAGACACACTCGGGATCGGCGTTAGCCATTCCCCGAGTGCGCCCCCTGGATTGTAGGCCTGACGCAAGCGCCAGGTCTTACCTCTACGGGGGGGTCGACAAGTGCAATAATTCGACCCCCCAGACGGGCAGGCCAGGGGTAGAAAAGTGTCTCCCGACCGGTTGTCGGCCGGCCGGGCCATTTCATCCCCAGCTTGCTTAGGGGAGTTGGTGGCGCGCGTCCAGGAACGCGCGCCTCCTCCTACCCAATCGCCTGCGCCGGAGCGGTGCGGCGAGAGGGTCAACCTCTCGCGCCCGCTCCGCTGCCTTCTTCTGCGAGATCACTTCCTCGCAGAAGGAGGCGACAGCCTCCCACGCCGTCGCGCTGGTCAGCATCTCGCGTGCGACGTTGGTCAGCACGACGGGCGCACCCCTACCTAGGCCCAGCGCGAGGGCTAATGCGTCGCGCTGGGGTCGCCAGGCCGGGCACTCCGAGAGGGTGTGTCCGGCCGTGTCGTCGGGAGCGCCGCAGTGGTGGCACTGCGGCGTCTCCTCCCTCCGTGCGACATGGTGCAGATAATGGCCGAAGCAGCCGTGCCCGGTCATCATCTGCACCATTCGGTAGGTGAGGCTGCCCTGCCGGCGCCCAACCCACTCCTCCAACACTGGACGAACGGCCTCAATCGTCCAGTGGCCGGCAGCTGGGTGGGCGAGCGTCTCGGCCCACTGGCGGAGAGCCTCCCTCTGCGCCAGGAGCCTTGTGCGCGCCACCTCCTGCGGAAGGGGGCGCTCCCCCCGACTCCTCGCTGCCACCCGATGTCGGTGCACGGCCGCAAGGACGCGTGCCTCGACATCCCACGGAGGCGAGCCCGCTAGAACGCAGGCCGCCCCGTGAGAGACCGTGCGGTAGGCCCGCACGGCCCGGGTAGCAATGACCCTCTGCGGCCTACGCAGGAGGGCCACCGTTCGGGGGGCGAGACGCTCCGCCCAAATTGGGGCTCCGTACAGCGCCATCGACTTTATCACCGTCTGATAAAGTCGACGGCTCGCTGCGCCTGGTCCCCCCATGTTGGGGAGGACCCGTCCGAGGGCTGCTGCGGCGGCACACAGCCTTGGGGCGAGGAGCTTAAAGTGCTCCCCGAAATCCCATCGGGGGTCCAGCACCAGACCGAGATACTTCATCGAGCTCTCGATCTGGACTTGCACCCCCTCTACTCGGACACGGAGCCCCGCCTGGGGTCTGCGGCGACGCGGCGGCCTGAACGAAATGGCCGTCGTCTTCTCGACGGCCACGTCCAGCCCGAGGAGGCGGATGCGCCGGACGACCATCGTCGCGCCGACCGACGCCAGGTGGACCGCCTCCTCATACGTGCGCCCCTTCGCCGCGACAAGGGTGTCGTCGGCGAAGCAGACAACCTCCATGTTCGGCAGGAGGTTGCCCCGCAGAACCCAGTTGTACCCCAGGTTCCAGAGCAGAGGGCCCAGCACGGAACCCTGTGGTACTCCCGCCGCCATCGGCCACCTGTGGACGCGACCGTCCGCCCCCTCATACACGATTTCCCTCCCGCGGAGGTAATCGGTGATGAGGGAGCGGAGATAGAGGGGCACTCCATGAAAACGCAGTGCCTCCTCTATGCATTCGTGGGGGAGGCTGTTGAATGCGTTGCGGATGTCTAATGACACCGCAACGACAACCTCCCCCGCCGACGTGGCCCCCTCAGTCCACCTCTTGAGGTGGGCCACGGCGTCCACGGTGGACCGGCCGGTGCGGAAACCGAACTGGCACTCAGCCAAGTCCGGTCCCGGGCCCTCTAGATGCTCGACGAGCCGGGAAGCGAGAATTTTCTCAAAAAACTTCCCGGCCTCGTCGAGCAGCACCACCGGCCTGTACCCCGACGGGGCATCGGCGGGGCGATTCGGCTTCCGCAGAAGGCAGAGTCGCCCCACCTTCCAGCACTGAGGGAAACGGCCCGAGGTGATGCTCGTATTGAGCACCGCCCGGAACCGCTCCTCCAGGGGGCCCAGTGCCAGGCACAGGACCCTCGCTGGCACCCCGTCCGGTCCCGGCGCCTTCCCCTTCCCCTTGCGCCGGAACCGCTCCCTCACCGCGTCGAACTCGAGGTCCGACACGGGAGGGCCCGCTTCCTCCACTTGGAGGGAGGCGCTGGGGGCGACCATCCTCGGGGGCTCGAAGGGTCCAGGGTCGGGGAAGAGCGACCCTAGAACCCTCTGTACAAGCCCCTCGTCCAACTGGTGTATCGGGGGAGCACCGTTTTGGTACTTCCCCCTCACCAGTCGGTACGGCCGTCCCCAGGGGTCGGAGTCGAGGAGCTCTATAAAAGAGTTCCACGACTCCGTTTTGGCCCTCGAGATCTCCGTCTTGAGGGCCTTATTCGCCTCCCTGTACGCCCGACGCAGGGTTTCCTCTTCGTCGGGCGTCCTCCTGGTGGCGCGCCTTCTGCACCGCAGGTAGGCGCGCCTCGCCCTACAACTGGTGGCGCGCAGATCCGCGATGGTCTGCGACCACCAGTATACCTGCCGCTTGCGGGCGGCAGGTTTCGCCCGCGGCATGGCGGCGTCGCAGACGACTCTCAGGTCCTCTGCGAAGTGCACCGCCATGCCGTTAGCGTCGCCGGCGAGGTGCGGGGGCAGCTCAGACCACTCCCGCACCATCGCCGCCTCTAGCACCACGTCGGGCTGGAGGTGCGTCACCGCCCACCGGCGGAAGGCGGCACCCGTCCCCGCTGGAGACGTGGAGGCGTGCGAGGGGGAGACCGAATATCGGACGTACCGGTGGTCCGACATGGTCTCCTCCTCTGCCTCCACTCTCCAGTCCCTCACCCTTGCGGCGAGGGGTGCGGTGGCTAGGGTCACGTCGACGATCGACGAATCCTGCCACCGCACGCACGTCGGGGTGGTCCCTCGGTTGAGGACGTCGAGGCCCAGGCTCGTGGCCCAGGACTCGACCAAACGACCCCTGACGTCCGTGGCGGGCGAGCCACACACGCGCGACTTCGCGTTGAGGTCGCCCGCCACCAAAACTTGCAGGGGCGCCGCTCTCCTTACCACCCCCTCGACCGCAGTCAGGTAGGCCTCGAAGTCTGCCCGACTGCGGTTCGGGGAGAAGTAGGTGGACACCACCACCACTTCTCCCCACTTGACGGCCACGTAACCCGGCCCCCTCTCTCTAACCGAGATGAGGGGGGCCGAACTGGTGGGCGGCACCACAACGGCCGCCAAGCCGTCGGTGGACTCAGCCCACCTCGTGGACTGAGGCACCGCGTACGGCTCTGCGACCACCGCCAGGTCTATCTGCCACTGCGCCATCGACTGGCACAGGAGATCTTGTGCCGCGGCGCAGTGGTTGATATTGGCTTGGAGGAGATTCCCTGTGGACCTACTAGCCATTGGCGATGTCCATGGAAATCTCCTCCCTGGCGGACAGTGTTGCCCGCCCGGTAGCCGCCACTGTGGCAGCCCTCGGCATCAGTCTTCCCCTCACCGGCGGGGGGTTGCAACTGAGGCCCCCCATCCGGTGAGTGGAAGGCTTGCCGGCGTCGGCGCACACGGCGCACTTTATCTGCACCTGGCAGGTGGCGGCTGCGTGCCCCTCCGAACCGCAGCGGAAGCAGAGCGCGCTGCGGTCCTTGGCGGAGGGGCACCGCTGCACAGGGTGACCGATCCCCATGCAGCGGAAGCAGCGCATGGGGCGCTGCTCCAGCAGACGGATGGAGGCGTTGCTCCATCCGACCGCGACTTTGCCAGCGCCTGCGAGGCGTTTGGCCACTTCGATGGGAGCTGACACGTTGGCGGCTCCCATACCCCTGAGGCCAGGGTGGACAGTGCCCACCCTGATTGCAGAGCGGGGGCACTCCGCCAACGCGGCCAAGGCCTCGCATACCTCCGCTGCGGTCACCGAGTCATCCAGTCCGGTGACTCGAATGTCCGCAGTCTTGGTCGGACGCACCACCTTGGCGGCGTCGCCGAGTACCCCCGCTATGCGTGTGGCGAGCGCGTCAGCCTGCTCCGGCGAAGTGCCCTTCGGGAGCTCCATGATCCGAGCTCCCGTCACCCCAGTCCGGAACGTGGGGCTCCCCACAATTCCCATCTCCCCCAGCTTGATGCTGCCTTTCGCCGTTGCAATGGCGGCGGCGTATGTGGCGCCTTTTGCCACCGCTTCGGGCGACAGGCTAATCACCACCGCCAGAGTCTTGGGTGCCTTAGGCATCTTCGGCTTTGCGGCGGTGGTTGGGGGTGGAGGGGGCGCGGACTTGACCGGGGCCATCACCGCAGCCGTCTTGGCTGGCTTCCTGCGCCCCTTCCTTACCACCGTGCTCCAGCCCTCCTTTTCGGGGGGCTTGGAGGTGTCAGGCCTCGAAGGGCCCGCCACCGGCTCAGGAGTCGCGGCTGGAGCCGCCGGGGCCTTCTTCGGCCTTACCTCCCTGGCATTCTTCGGTAGGTTCGCCTCGGGGGCCAGGGTGGTCACTCCCTTCTTCTTCCTACCCCCGCTGGGTGCTGGCGCTGCTTCCGCATCAGCAGCGGGGGGTGCCTGCTTCGCGGGCTGACTCTCAGCAGCCTTGTCGCTAGCCAATGGGGGCCTGTGCGATTTGGCCGGCAAGAGGCGCCCGTCCACCTCCAGGCCATCCAGCCTGGCCGCACACATGTTCCCGAAGAGGGACATCATGTCCGATTGGAACGAGTCCATGAATGACATGAACTCGTCCCGGGTCACGATGTCCCCCTTCGGGGCCTCTGCTGCTGCTGCAGCTGGTACCGCCACTGGCGGTGGGCTCGCCCTCTGGCGTGGGCTCGCCCCCCCTTCCCGCTCCGAGTAGTCTCTTCTTAGGGCCACAAGCTCTGACTGTATCGCGTCGAGCTGCCCTTTCAGCCGGCGATTGTCGGCCTGTAGGCGGCGAACCTCCTCGGAGGTCTTCCTATCAGCCAGAGTTCTGGCAACCCCGAGGATGGATGTAGAAGCCTCTTTGAGGTCCCTCACGCACGTACCCTTTAGGTTGCCAGACTTCTTGGCAACCTCCGTAATAAGCGAGGCGCTCGCTTCCGCCCTGTGTAGGAGTTCCTCGTTGGTGAGGCCCTCTGGTGAGGGAGGCCTCTCCTTCTTTGAGGTTTTCCCCTTGCCTTTCCCTTTTTGGGGCTTGGGGACGTCTGCTTCAGCCGGGCCTTCCTCCAGCTCTTTACGGGCCTGGGAGAGTCCGGTCGTGTGGAGGTAAGAATCTCCCGCGTCATCGGGGGTGCTAACGCCCTTATTCTTCTTGGCCTTTCGGGCCTTGCGCGCAACTTTCGGCAACGGGGTCCTAGCCCTTGCCTCCATTTCGACCTCAGTCTCTACCTCCAGCTCTGAGTCAGTCCCAGAGCTGGCGCTGAAGAACTTGCCCAAGGAGGGCCTCTTCCGGCTCGCCGGCGTTTCCGACCTTAGTACCCATTTTTGGGTCCTGACATCAGACACACTGGCGTCCACCACCTGAACACTAACTCCCGAAAGGGGCCTCACCATCAGGTCCCTGATTTCAACGTCCGTCGCCTCTGAGGCTTCGGAGACGCTAAAGTTGTCCATAGTGGGACAAAGCTACGGGCCTAGCCCGTGACACACAAAATTGTACAAATGAGCAATACACAAATATACAACTTAAAGATAAAACTTAACCTACCTTAAAATTAAGCACTCTAGTGTTTGTAACTTAAAAACTACGCCACTAGGGTCCACAAAATTGTCCTTACAACTATCTTATAGACTAACACTTACGGTCTATATGGAGTCTTGATGCGCACGATGCGGCCGCACTGCAGTCCTGTTTGCACAGCAGCGCACACACGATACAGCACCACACCACACAAAACACCGCGTTCGCCCGACGCAAAAGCGCCGGGGTCGCCACCACACTGCACAGCACTATTAGGCACCGGAAGTGCCAACACCAGCACGGAGAACCGGGACCAGGACCGACGAGACCGGGACCAGGACCGGCGGGACCAAGACCGGCGGGACCAGGACCGGCGAGACCAGGACCAGCGAGACCGGGACCAGGGCCAGGACCGGCGAGACCGGGACCAGGACCGGCGGGACCGGGACCAGGACCGGCGGGACCGGGACCAGGACCGGCGGGACCGGGACCAGGACCGGTAGAACTGGGACCAGGACCGGCGAGACCGGGGCCAGGACCAGGACCAACGCTTGGCCCGTTCTTCCTATCTTCGGCGAGATCAACACTTGTCGAAGTTGTAAGGACACTAGCACTTCACTTTACGTGTTCGCCACGACACTTAGTTTGTGTTCGGGGGTCTCACAACAAAACCACACCAATTTTATCAACTGGTCCGGGACCAGGACCAGCAAGACCGGGGCCGGGACCAACGGGACCAGGACCGGCGAGACCGGCGGGACCAGCGGGACCGGGGCCGAGACCGGTGAGACCGGGGCCAGGACCGGCGAGACCGGCGGGACCAGCGGGACCAGCGGGACCGGCGGGACCAGCGGGACCGGCGGGACCAGCGGGACCAACGGGACCGGGGCCGAGACCGGCGGGACCGGGACCAGGACCGGTGAGACCGACACTTGCAATCTATTGCATACGACCGGCGAAGCGTCTCGGTGAGCGCGTGTGCTCTCGACGGCGTCCAGAGCGCGAATTCCCCGTCTAATGACCCTGCCGTGGAGGCCTGCGTGCACGGTTGGCCCCGTGCACGCCGCCGTAAGGCCCTCCGTCTGGGGATTGCCCTGGTGTTCTTGGGCAATCCCCCCTTGGCGATAGCCTGACCAGTTGGTCAGGCTTGCCCGGGCGCGTGGGTAGTGGAGTCGCAGTGTGGACCTTACCTAGCGCGCCCATAAGGGCAGGAAGAACACCGGGGGGTTTTAGTGGGTAGGCTTGGCACTCTGCCGAGAGAGCCCCATACACGCTCGCCGTCTAGCCAACGGCGGGTACGCTGCGGTTACGCATTTCCCCCCGAAAAAAAAAAAAAAAAGTATAGAGGTGGCCTCACGAAGTTGTCCTTTACCGTAGGAACGTCGGACAAATGTACATGTGAAATTCGCAAAATGAATATCACAAATGAAAATGACATTTCTACACTACAATAAATACATTTTTTAAGTGAGAAAATTTGTTTGTTTATTTTTTGTCTTTTAATGGCCTAAGAGGGTCGCTAGAAATGTTCAACCTGTAAATGGATCATGTATTAACAAGGGACTGGGTGTGATTATTTCTCGCACTTCTGGAATCGCCGAGTATCGCGTTTTGTACTAGCTATCTTCGCGTTTGAACACCACTTCCGCGTACTCAGGTGGGAGGATATCATTCGATAGACAAATTATAAAAATAGCTCATTACAAAAATAATGTATAGGTAAGTTATAAATCCGCAAAAATATCTGCGTAATTTTACTACGCTTCTTTAGGCTAATTCCTTGTGACCAAACTAGTTTTGCAAATCAATTTGGCTATAAGGAATATAGGATCTCATACATGGGTTTACAAGTAGCGGTAAAGGATAATATATTACCGCGTCGTCCCGTGGTCGGTGGAACCATCACATCACTCCTTGATCCCACCAGTACAGCGAAATTGTGGAATTATGAGTAAAAACCCACCATTATCGTTGTATTCTTTTACAAACATCATCGTCTAATGAAATCTATGCATATCATGGTACCTATATCCTTTCCATTGGCGTACTATATCCCTTCCATTGTTGACACAGCAGCTTCTCACAAACAACCAAACTAAACCAAACAACTTTTTATGGCCATAAAAAGAAGATAATAACACTCTCAAGCTATATATGGACTTTTGGAACATATGGGACCTTTTGCTAAAAAGACAATGAGCGATAGTGACATTTTGCGAATGGGACGTTCTGTGCGTAAGCCTCTGTGACCACACGTCAGAGATCCGAAAATATCCTGCAAGCTACTTTCATCGACGTTAGTTGACGACACGTTTAGCGCAGAGGTCGAGTGAGCACCTACTGCGCAACGGGTCGCGGGTTTGATTCCCGTACGGGACAAATGTTTTGTATGGCCTACAGAAATTTGTTCCGGTCTGGGCGTATGTGCATGTGATATTCTATGTTTGTAACTGCACCCACGACACAAGAGAAAATCCTAGTGTCAGGCGACGTTTTTTTTTAAAAAAAAATACCGGTACAAGCTTGAGCATTTTATTATAGTTATTTATCGCGTCGGTGTAACTATGCACGTTCGTAAGAGATAATATTTTCTGTGACCGCCTTCGGAGCCTTAAAGACCTTCCTGATTTGTAGGTTAGGTACGTCTGCATTGCGGTGCTGTGCCCACACTCAGATCTATGTGTGCTTATACAGGTGTTGTATGTAACCATTGACATATATGTAAATTGACATATAAGGTTACATATAAGTCAATGGTTGTAACCGTGTAATACAGGATCGTTCGTTGTAGCACCTGCAATCGACCACTGATAAAATAATTGACCAATGCCTCACCACAGAGCTAGTGATAGTAAAAGATTTAAACCCTCAACGTGAGAAACAGCTTAGTTGAATTCCATACTCTTAAGACACTTGCGCTTCAACCGCAAAAAAAACATTCTCTTTATAGTTCCTTAACACCGCAGAGCATTGGGAACTTTGGATTCCATCAACATCTATAGCGACGTCTAGTTTCGCGGTTATCTAGAAAACATGGTCCAGCTGACTTCCAAAGAACTTGATACTTGCAACAGATCAAAGCGCCCACTAAAACCGGGTCAAGGACTTTTAATCTACAAGTCACAAGTTCTAAATGGATTACATTACAGCTGACATCCCAAGTACTTTTGACGCACTCCAGAGACGAGCGGATTATTCCAGTATTACACATGACACCGAACCCTGTAGTCTGAAGAGAGACTTTACCTCATTGTGCATTTTATTCATAATAACCAATAAATAATCAATTCCTTATCTAAAACTAATTATTAAAATGTGTTTACACGTAATGTCATTCAACCCGAAATTTTCATGTATATCGTAGTATCATCATCATGTCTATGATTTACATGAAAATTTTAGGTTGAATGACATTACGGGTAAACACAATTTAATAATTAGTTTTCGATAAAGAAATGGGAATTGTTCGCTTTACCTTAAAACCAAAATGGTGCGGTTTTTGAGATATTTTATGCCACGTACGCCAAAATTATGAATGAACTCCCTTCTTAAGTTTTCTAAAAGGAATACAACTTGGGTTCTTCAAAAATGTCGTGAAGAGGTACCTATGTATATAAAGGTCGATGACACTGGTGCTGTAGCCGTCCTTAGGCTGTGACAGCTTACCTTCAGGTGACTTAACTTTGTGCTAAAAAAATATTAAGTTTAAAAATAGTTTTTGTATAATTATTTTGCCTTTCGTAAGTTTAGCCTCCTTCCGAACATCACGAGAAGGATTTTCGTTGTTTCTACGTTCACAATAAAACTAAGTATAATACTAAAATAATTTCAACAAATAATTTAAGGCTCCCCAAACGGAAACACTTAACCGAAAGAGAGTACCATTGAAGGAGTAATAAAAAGAATTACAAGAGGCTCATGTAAAATTGTTTTGTTAAGCTGCGGAATAACAAATGGGGTGTCCCTATATCAACGTGTGGAGACAAAAGGTGGACAAAATAATACAAAAAAATTCATGCCTTTTGACGTAGAAGATTCAAAGCGTGAAATTTGTATCCAGATCCATTAATCTTGTACACAATTGCGTCTAATTCCTGTATTTCCTTCCGCGTAATAAATCAACTAAGTGTACATTAGGCTTGGACCTCCCTGCCCTCACCCCGCCCTCAGATTGTGAAAGGGCTTGTTGGGACAGCCGCTTAAAACTTGAAATTTTGGATATTCGAATTACGTTACCATTGTTTGGCTCAGTGACAGCCTATAATTATGATGGATACATTCGGTTGGAGCGGCTAAACGTGTGCTGATTAGTAATGTGTCATTACAGTTCAGTCATATAATGTGCGTACTAAAAGCGTATTTGATGGTAATAGAGACTGTTATAGATATTAAACATTTAACTTAAGTCGGATATCCACAACTCTTATGAAATGAGGGCTAATTATGTTGTCTGAACGAGTCAATAAATGCCCTGCATGGTATGCGGATTATACAATGACTTTTGTTTATTCAAATGAACTGTGTGTGGAATAAAACATTGCTATAGTAATAGATTAATAGAGACTATAGATTTAGAATTAGACATTATATTTTTTTGTTAAAAATTAGTCTAAGCAAAAAAGAACTTTATTATAACAGACTAGCTTTCCGCTCGTGACTTCGCCCGCGTTATTTTTGTTTTCCCGTGGGATTTTTATCCCGTAGGAAAATTACCCTATGTCCTTCTCCTGGTCTCAAGCTATACTTATACCAACTTTCATCAAAATCGGTTCAGTAGTTTCGAAGCCTATTCAATACAAACAAACAATCAATCAAATCTTTCCTCTTTATAATATTAGTATAGATACTCGTATGACATTGAAATTGACAGATTTGAGAAAACACAAGTAAACAGTTAATTATAAAATTTTTGTGTCCCAGTGTTTGTAACCAAACTCCTCCGTAACGACTTGACTGATTTTTATGATTTTTTTTTGTATCTAGGTATTCGGTAGGTTTGAGAATAGGTCGTAAACTATTTTTATACCCCTAGGTGATAAGGGCTTTTTTGACAATCATTATGGTGAAACGTAGTTCGCAGGCATAGCTAGTAACCTATAAAATTTCTCTAATTGCAGTGCATTCAATTGAAGATAATGTAATAGAAACTGTTTACAGCGCTAACACAACCAAATAAAATGCTAAATCACAAATATAGAATTCGTTTTCTGCAGTCATCATTTACTTATCGAGAATTATTCAAGATTAGTAGAAACAAAATTATGTAAACAACTCATTTCATTACAAATTATACGTCACGTTCACCCAAAAAAAATATAAGTGTCATCATCACAGAACAACTCTATCGGAACCCCTAACATTAATAAAAACAAATGGATACTATATCCGCAGCCTATCGCGAGTTTGCGACGAAATATAAGGTGCCCTTTACAAAGAGACGACGCTCACAACGGGATTGATATTTTCGCGATTCTCTCAAGCACGAGCTGAATGCCGACGTGGGGAAAACGCGTTAAGCCAAGTACACATTAGTTTCACTTCATTTGACGGATCTCGCAAATACAGTGCTTATCAGTCTGTGTAAAAATATACACGATGGAAAAATACGCGACGGCGAATAAGCCAGTCATATCTTATGATGTGTGAGTGCGTTGACTTAGATATTTGTTTTGTCCCAATAATACAATTCTCAATGCGAATTTTGGCTTGGGCTATTCGCACACAGTATTCAGATATTGATGGGTGTCGACCCATCAATATTTCACATTCACCATTTTTAGCCGCCTCCATGGTAAAGTGGTTGCGTGGTCGCATCGCAATCGAAGCCCGCAGATGAGCCTGATAATAACATGCATAGGGGCAGTGTTTCTGCTTGGTTTGGTTGGTGGTAGGGCTTCTGAATCCGTCTGGCTAGCTACGACCCGAAACTGCCCCCATGGAACTTATTTAGGGGATCATCTTATGCTACAGACTATAACCGTCTCAAATTGGAAAGGAATCAAAGGTATTTACTCCAATCAAGGTAACCATTGAGACAGGTATTACCGCGACAAAAACTACCCTGCTGGAAATACAGCCATATTGTAGTTTCAGTGTTCACGCTACAAAGCCCGTTCAACGTAACGCTAATCGGTTCTACGTCGAAAGTCGACACAACATTTGTATGCCACGCGTGCTTTCGAATTCTCGCTTGAACGCCGGAACCGTTAGCTTTGTAAGATGGCGGCCATTACCGAAGCCGCTAAAGCTTTGTCTCTTCGTAATTGCTTAAGGGTCAAACCGTGACACAAAACTAATAATCATCCTGTAAATTCTTTTCAGGTATGTTCAGCGTCAAATTACTGCTCTTAATAATATTCGCAGTTGGTTGATGGTAAGTACCCTTAGTATTATATCTGTATTATCGTTATCGACCTTGTACGAGGGCTTATTATATTTGAAACATCTATATACTTTTTGGTAATAAACCTATTTTAATTTATTTTTTACAGTGATAATATTCTTTCGTTCAACATGTTGCTCGCTTTAGTCATCGTCTTAAAACTCATAGCTATTAAAAATATAATAATATAATACAAACATTTGCAGACGATTTTTACATTATGTTCAAACTTAGAATTTTTACTATCTTTTCGCCTCAAAATTTTATGCTCTTATTGCTTTATACGGACTCAATGCTTTAAGACATTTTTTGCCTTGACTGACATTGCTGACAAATGCCTTAAAGAATTAAGTTCGCCAACTGTAGGATTTTTTTGTGAAATAAAGTGTTAAATAAAACACATACATAATAATATAAATACATGTAACAACAACACGAAAGATACAATATGATAGATAAAAAACGCGGTCGTGTAATGTAGTGACCAAATCAGAAATAATCATTGTTCATTTTACATATTTATATACTTACGACGTTTATTGAGCAAAACGTGAAGAATACACGAACCGATTTTATTCCAAATTCACAGGTTAATTCGAAATGGTCCGAAATGTCCTGAGGGTACATTAATAGTGCAGTTCAAATATACAATTGACGAGCATTCTGTTCTTTGTTTGGACGGCAAGCACAATAACTAAAATGAATGAATATCGCTATGTAATTCAATCCACGCTTGAATTCGAAGTGGTCAAATAGCCAATGAATGCGGATCACTATTTGGCTTTCTATTATAGCCACAGGGAACATTGCTATATTAATTAGTCTCGTCTAGTTTAATTGCCAAATGTTTCTGTTAGCCTCGTTACACACTGTGAATTTATATACGGTCGCAATGCAAACGTGATACAAAAATTGGGGACGTAGACAAAGTGACAATTCAAAAATTATAACGAAGTTAAGGCGAGGTTTCCCAACTCCGCTCGTGCACGGCTGCTGCTTTATTGCAGGGTCATATGGTTGATAATCGCATAGCTTTTAATGTCTGTGACCGAACTGAAACGTAACTTTCTACGCGTTTTAATAGTTTTTTTTTTGAAAACTGGGATACAAAATAAAAATGCAATTTTCTAGACATTAAAATTTAATATTACCTAATAAGCAATAATTTTCTGATCACATACTTAATAAGCAATAATTTTCTGATTCACTATTCAGCTATTTTAAATTTTTTTTTTTCGTCAAGTAAATTTTAGTTCTGTTTTTAAGAATATTTAGATAAAATGTTATATATCATATAATAAGTATGTGAATTTTAGAACTACATGTTTTATATTTGTGGTGATACAGAAAATAGAAATTGCTCGAAAATGGGTAAGTAGCGCCTTAGAAATAACAAAATAATATGGGAATGATTCCGACTCATTCTCATCACTCGCAAGACACCATTCTATAAAATGTTGAGGCTTTTTTAGGTTGCAGTCATTACCCGCTGCTTATAGACACCGGAATATTGTTCTAATAACTACTAACAGACAAAACTTTTTTTATTGCAACTAAGTTGGCAAACAAGCAAACTGTCCACCTGCAGGCCTATTCTGTAACTTCGGTTGCTTACTAGAACTGTAATTTTTGAAAGGAACTTAACATCCATTACTGTCATGAACGCTGCCGTAACACATAAGATCACTTAACCAGTAATGGATATAAAGTGTCGTTCAAAAATGACAGTTCTAGTTACTGGTAAGTGGTAACCTATAATACATGTGGCTCCTGTGAGTTTCGCAGCAAAACTGCAACCCCCACAGGAACCACAGCGTAGGTACGTTGCCAACTTGTGACTTCGGATGTAAAGTCACGGTATCCAGTAATTTCAATGCCATAATATGTTATCCTTCAAACCGGAACACAGCAATGCAAGCTGCTGCTTTGCGACAGAAATAGGTAAGACGGAGATACCCAAGCACACGACCCATGGTACAGAGTCTCCCTCCGATACCTATAACGATGTTCCCATTGTAAGAAAGCAACATATTTTCAAAACCAAAATAACCTATTCAGCAAGCCGTTACTTCAGAAAACAAATAAAAAGTAATATGCACTTATCCTTACGCTTTATTCGTAGAGAAAAACATTTCACGCTCTACGCCGATTCAATATTTCTCCCACTCCAATCTTTGGACCATAAGATAATGATGGCAAGTATCAGAATTACTCGATCCAATATCCTTGAGTGGCGAGATACGCAAATTTTATGTCCAAATAATATGGAATATTTACGCAAGAGCACCGATGGTTTTGGTATTTTGAATTTGGTCGGTTTCACGTTTGTGTGCTCTAGTTTTGATGAGTTTGGGTGGTTTGCGTATCATCTCATGAAGTAAATTTAATGTTCTACTGTTTATTTGTCAAATTCTAATAAATGATAAAGACAGAATGACTGCCTAAATACATTTAATTGCTATGCAAGCCGCCGTTTAAGTTTTAACATATCAAATTTTAGGTAAAGTCTGTTATTTTTAAAATTAAATGAGATACAATGGTCGTTAGCCTTTTAAATTTTCACGAAGATGGTTAACTTTTGGATGTTTAACATTTAGAATTTTAAAGAAAGTATACAATGTATAACCGAAATATTGGCAATTGTTAAAACTTCTGAATTAACTTCAATGAAAATAGACTAAAAATTATGAATTCAATAAATAAAATGAAAAATTTAACCCCAGTCATCCGTTCGGTTAACATTCTAAGCAAAAAAAATCAGAGGTATATGAATTATTTTCTCTCATCATACATAATTTAAACTCATAAGTGTATTTAAGGATCTGGTGATGTAAACCTAGGGATTCCTAGGATTACACCACCAGATCCTGACTTGGTGACAGTGAGACCAATTAGAAAGTATACCCTCTCAAACAATAAGATAATTTTCCAAATCGGTTAATAAATGATGAAGTTATGAGGCAACAAACATCCAAAATATTCCTTCATAATTATTAAGTTGGTTAAAAAATAAATAAGGCGCCGCAAAATGTACTCAAACGTTAACGTACCTACTCATGAACACAAATCTCTAGTACATTTACGTTCTTCGTGACACGCAACACGACACAGTTACAAACAATTCTCAAACTACCTGCACCCAACTACCTACATGGTTGCATTTATGAAAAATGGAACTCGTTAGAGCTCCCGGCTCGGGTTGACGCCACTTGTAGTCTCCGAACTCGACTAATTTGCAACCCTTCAAGTTTTGAGCAGCTGTAATCTAATATTGAACAACATTTCCAACTACTCCACCTGACTTATGTAATGAAATAGTTACTGCCTCAGGCTAACTCGCAGATCTTATTGCCACTTACGATTTGGAGTTACTGCAGAACTTGCTCTAACCCTAACTTGTATTGAAGGTTAAGTAGTGTTAACAGTGTTGAAATGTTTCGCGAATTCAAATATACTTCGGCACAGGATACAATGACTAATTATACGAAAAGGCCATAGCTAAATGTAGACTGAGTCCTTTCTAGCGGTGATTACGAAAGCGTGGCAATTGTGCAAAGGAGACATTATGAGAAAGCGACACATTACGACTGGTAGACATTTTGGGAAATCGACGTTTTGCGAAAAAGCCATTTCAACATTTATCAACACTATTATTATAAAGAGGAAAGATTTGTATGTATACAGGGAAGCTCTTGACTTTTATCTCGCCCGATAGTAAATGGCCGAAGCTTTACCTTGACTCCCCGACAACTGAGGAAGCGAACCCCGGACCACCAGATCAATACCAGGTGATCTTAACCACTAGTTTGTTTCTTTTTCTATTTCTGACGGCGGCGGCATAATACAATTTAATTTAAGACATCACTTTAACTACGACACACACTTCATCACAAACTAGCTTTACTTAAGCAGCTTCGCCCGTGTCGTTTACGTTTTCCCGTGGGAATTTTATATTTTCCCGTAGGAAAACTAATTTTGTAGCTTGCGTTAATCACAGATAATGTAACATTCTAATGGTGGAAGAATTTTTGAAATCGGTCCAGTAGAATAAAATCAAAAACTACTGGACCGATTTCAAAAATTCTTTCACCATTAGAATGCTAGTTGTAAAGTTAGTTTGTGATGAAGTGTGTGTCGTAGTTAAAGTGATGTCTTAAATTAAATTGTATTATGCCGCCGCCGTCAGAAATAGAAAAAGAAACAAACTAGTGGTTAAGATCACCTGGTATTGATCTGGTGGTCCGGGGTTCGGTTCCTCAGTTGTCGGGGAGTCAAGGTAAAGCTTCGACCATTTACTATCGGGTGAGATGAAAGTCAAGAGCTTCCCTGTTGTATGTAACAAGCCATAATACTTACAATGATACGAACATTATGTTGTAAAAATACAAGTACAAAAAGCAGGCAATATATTATGCTATTCGTCCTTCGTTTAATCATTATTCCATGGCGCCACCTATGCTATTATTTTCCAGCAATAATTCAAGAATGTTATAATATAAAATGGAAAAACCGCGAAGAAAAAAGGGTACCTAAGTTTTTAAAAATCTCAATAAATGGCTACTATAAAAATAAAAAATTAATTAATGTTAGCAATTATTAACAATATTACATAAAAGAAAATACTAAGAAATACTGTTTTTTTTCCTCTTTTTTGGCTATTGTATTCAATGACATTAAAAAGGTATAGAAGGATATATCAGCCACCGACGAGCGATTCGAATCGTCGACTGCCTGGAAATATCAAATCGGCTTGATACTTTGGCGCTGCGTAGAGATGTCGCCTCGCTATGCATCTTCTATCGCATTTATCACGGGGAATGCTCCGAGGAATTGTTCGGATTTATACCTGCCGCCTCTTTCCGCCATCGTTCCACGCGACAAAAAATCCATGCCCATCACTTAGATGGTTGGCAGTCCACAACTGTGCGATTCTCCCGTAGCTTCCTGCCTCGCACAGTCAAACTTTGGAACGAATTGTCGCCTGCGGTATTTCCGGACCGATACGACCTTCAAACTTTCAAAAACAGAGCGTATTCCTTCCTCAAAGGCCGGCAACGCACTTGTAACTCCTCTGGGGTTGCGGGTGTCCATGGGCGACGGTAATCACTTACCATCAGGTGATACGTCTGCTCGTTTGCCCCCTATACCATAAAAAAAACAATTTACAGGGGCGATTTTATAACGTATTGGCAATGGCCGGTTGCCTTTGTTTGATTAAAAAACCGAATTCAATGTATTTATTATTTTGTATTGTCGTCGTCCGTCCAGTGTTAGCAAATACTAATAAGTAATAGTCGGTGAACATGATTCCTTCTTCTTCATCAAGTTATCCAATTCTATTACGATTACCGATCGAGTTATAAAATCACCACACAGACTTTTTATTGTACGCTGTCATTGATATTTCGGCTTGACTAATTTGGGAAACATCGTGAGGCAACCTGCATACATCTGCGAAGAATTCAATGATGTATGTGAAGTCGACCAATCCGCACTGGGCCAGCGTGGTTGACTGAGGCCTAATCACCCTAACATAGGGTAGGCTCGAGCACCTCGGTGGGGACGTATATGGGCTGTGATGATGAATTTGGGATTAGTCTGGCCATAATTTAATTATGTATTCATCATAATGTCTTTTATACTTAAATGTGCGTCAAATATTTTATACATTTTTTTAATTTTGCTACATTTTACTGGGGTTGAGGAATATGAGTTACAGCAAGCATTTCTATCACACCTCGGTAAGTGATGATAAAGCTGATCTAGATATCCGATCTTTAATATTCAAATCTCTAATGTAATTTAATATCTGTTTCTTTTATGTTTAAAAAATCACGCTAGTTGATCAAGGGAACCCGGAATAGGGACTCGGCTCCCATATGTAGCACAGCTAGACAAAGTTTCCGGACCTCCTGTTTAATGCATTCAAAATTAGTCTTACTCAAATATTTATCGGACTACAGTTTAATTTACTCTCATTTTAATTAGGTTCACAGAGCAGGGAATATTTGCCGAGTTATTTGCAGTTTGACCATAATTTGAGACTGTCAGTATTTATAGTTATTTATTTATTTATTAGGACACCAGCAGTGCATGCATTAATACAAAAAATATACGCAATTACAGATTTTGGTCTGATGCATACACCTTTGTAGGTGACACAACATTGTTAAGTAACAATTTAAAAACTGAAATAATAATAATAAATTAATCACATAGTCATATTAATAAAGTTCCTTGCTACTCAATACTTCCATGAGATTATGTGGCCATTTATTCATAAATAGATTAGTGTCAGTTTAAAGACTGTGTGATTATTTAGTTACTTACTGATAGATTTAAATATTCTATCTCTCTGTGAATTAGGTTACTAGTGATAGGTATTGGACATGAGCTCCATACAAAAAACCGTTGGCCACAGTGTGTGATAATTATTGCGTTTATTAACGCTTTAAAACGCAGGTGGAACCTGGTCATTATAAAAAAGAAGTTTCTGGACATTTACCATGTAACGTTCAATATTACTTTAAACTCCGAAAAAATATTCTTGAGATATAATATGAACTGGTTGCTAATTATGATTTAATAGAAACCTGACTATCATTTTAAGCACGCATTTTTAAACCACTTAAAATCGACACAGTTTTGTATCCCTGACAATTTGTCGAGCCGCCATTTAAAGGGCTGTTTGTAGAGTAACTCTTACACGTTCACGCTCCAAATATCACGCCATCATTTGGCTACAGTCGCAAAATGGCAGTGATTGCCAACCCGTGTCAGAGCGCCGAATGGTGGCTTAGCGACTGACGCTAGGTCAGCGCCGCGGTCAGCTATGAGACACAATATAGAGAAAGATACAGTAGCCCGACTCAGGCGTGAACGTACACGCACAACAATCTTGGCCGGCGCGCGGTGTGACACTGCGTTGCTATGCCGTTCAGAGCATGCTTGGCGGCCGTGTAAACGACGTTTGCATGTGTGCTTGCGCCGATTAGTCCCTTTATAACTCAAAAAACCTCAAAAAACTCAAAAATCTTTATTAAATATAGACCTTTACAGGCACTTATTAACGTCAAACAAAACATAAAAATCTTATTAAACAAGAATCTAATTTACTAATTATTTAATCCTTGTATGTACATACACCCCAACCATAATTACGGTGTATGCAAATACAAGTAAAATGAAAAAAAAAGTTGACTCTACACCTGTTCGGAAATTGGGAGAGCCTATATGGAGTCAAGCTACTGTATCGTTCTTTATATTGTGCACGAGACTTCGGAGTCACCACCGTAATTATATTGCTTCCGTCATCATCAAATATTAAAGTTGATCACACTGAATTGTTGATTAATCCCGAAATCGGGTAAATCGTGTTGATTTGAACTTTGATTTGTAAAACTGGAGTACAAGGTATTTAAGGCGGACACACACAGATTTCACTGATCTGATAAGGATTATTATCCCAGTGACGACACTGTGTCGGAACTGTGTCGGAACTGTGACTTAATTGATCTGTGTAATCAGCCTTTATAGACCATGGATATATGTATTATATTATGTTTCGTGTGCATTAGTGTGTTCAAACAGTTACTTATTTAACTCAAAATGATGCTACAATCATCTAAATGATTTTTAAATATGAATACTGTACTTCTTCAACCTATTATTGTACACATTTATCAAATACTAGCTTTCCGCTCGCGACTTCGCCTGCGTTATTTTTGTTTTCCCGTAGAAAAATTACCCTATGTCCTTCCCCTGGTTTTGAACTATCCCTATACCAACTTTCATCGAAATCGGTTCAGTAGTTTCGAAGCCTATTCAATACAAAACAAACAAACAATCAAATCTTTCCTCTTTATAATATTAGTATAGATACTTTTCTCGCCGATTAATTGAACAAGCAGCTGGTACTTAATTACTAGCTGTCTGTCTGATTTGATGATATCAAATAAACTTTTGAATAAAATCATTACAAAGTTATTCAACCAATTTTACCTGAACAAATACAATGGTATTGTTTCGTTCGAGGAATTCTGATCATTACTGAAAAATAATCACGTACGTACGACTGTAATTGAAAGTTGAAATTGTAAATAAAGAACTGCAGGTAGAGTTGCTTTAAAGTTTGTCCATAAAATTGAAAAACAAAACAACTGAAAAAATGCAGTCAGTCAAAAGCGGCTCTATAATGGTACAACTCTTAAGTTTACCGACGAGAGAAAGTTTAAAGCTCTCTATTATGCGATGGAAATTATGAGAGCGGGAATATTGAGTCAAGGGTCTATACGAGTCTTCGGCGTGGGTAGCTCATTAAGTGTGCTTAGGAGTAAGTACCCTCGACAGGATGGCGATGGCGACCGCTCGCCATCGAGTGATACATTTCAGCCTGCCATAGATCTTTATTAAGTACTTATAGATCTTCCGGCTTGTCTAGAATTCCTGGTGTCAGATCCATATAGGGGTGACATAAAAGTAACGCCATATTGTTATCACACATTTCACCTGAATTGAAATATATTTATTTATTTGCTTGCTCATATGTAAAGCCGGCCAAGAAAGAGGTTTACCACCTTAAGGTTGAAATTCACTTTCATGACAAAAACAACACAGTTAGGCATTCTGTGTTGACATCTACCAAGGTAACCTTACCGATACTTTGTTTATACGAGAAGATTTTTCAAAACTGTTAAACCACTTTCTTGGCTGACCCTACATTGTACTTATTCATAAATACTCATAGGAATTACAATTTAGATTGAATTAGTACAGTCACGCAACTTGCAAAGGAACTGCAGAGCTTTTAGTGAACTCTGATATAAGATATTATTCTTAAATCGATATAGTTCATAAAGTTTACAATATACCGGGTGTAACGGAATACCGCAATAATATTTAAGGTTGTTGATTAACAAAAAAAAATGTTTTATGACTATTCTTTGTATTTTTATTATATGCCTACTTTTGATTTAATACGCTAAACAGTTAAGCATATTAAATCGAAAGTAGGCATATAATAAAAATACAAAGAATAGTCATAAAACATTTTTTTTTGTTAATCAACAACCTTAAATATTATTGCGGTATTCCGTTACACCCGGTATATTGTAAACTTTATGAACTATATCGATTTAAGAATAATATCTTATATATAGATGAAGTTTTGTCTTTTAAGAACTTAGTAGGTCATCTCTAACCATGCTGGCCCTGAGCTGGCTGCAGTACAAAGCAGAAAATAAAACAAAAATATGCGACAAATCAGACAAAAATTTTTCGTATTCATAATAGCTCAAATACGTCCCCACCGAGGGGTTCGAGCCTACCCTCATTTTTATTTTTCGTATTGTTGGAGTACATATAATTTTGTATGGAAATTTGGCTACAGCGAGCGGTCCAGTTGCCCAACAGTGGATAAAAAAGACAGGGAAAAGGATTTCCAAATAGATTCAAAGGGAACAAAGTGCACGCACGCATGCTTCCCGCCCCTCATCCTTAGATAAGGCGAGATAATCTATTAAGTGTTGCCCAAAATCGCTCTTGGTCTTGCAGTCTTGCGAGGCTCTTGCTGCAAGACCGAGACCATAACCGGCCTTGTTGTAGCAAGAGCAAGACCAAGACCGACCCATAGAAGATTTGAGCAATACTTTTGTCAAATCTTGCATGGGTCAGTCCTGGGGGACTACGGCCTAACTCATAGCAATCACCACTCGCTATCGCTTTCGTGACATTAGAACAATAGCTCTAATGTCATCTGTGACATTAAAACTATTGTTCTAATGTCATGATAACGATAGCGAGTGCTCGCTTTGAGTTAGGCGGTACGGCCGCTGGTGTTGGTCTAGGTCTCGGTCTTGCACCAAGAGTCTCGCAAGATGACTAGGTCGCGGCACTCGGGTATGCCATAGGATTCTCGTTTATTTTTTTTATTGCTACTACTAAGTTGGCAAACAAGCAAACTGCCCAACTGATGGTAAGTGGTAACAGTCACCTATAATACGAGTACATGCGGCTCCTGTGAGATTTGCAGCAAAACTGCAACCCCCACAAGGGCCACAGTGTATGTTGCCAACTTGTGACTTAAGATGTAAAGTCACGGTACCCAGTAATTTCAGTGCCATATCTTACCCTTCAAACCGGAACACAGCAATGCAAGCACTGTTGCTTTGCGAAGGAAATAGGTAAGACGGAGGTACCTAAGCAGACGACCCTGGTACAGAGTCTCCCTCCGGTTTATTAGCGACTATTCCGCTGGCGTCTCTATACCCAGCCAAACCTCCCTGGTTGGAAGCACTTTCGAGATCACTTGCCACACAACATAACATTGAAATATCGAATTTCCACTTTTTTCTGGTCTGTGGGGTAGACAACGTCGTCTGTTGATCGCCAGTTCGAGCCGCAAGCAGGTGAGTATTGCTTCCTTGCGATGTTCCTCGAAACCCTGTCACCGTCGAGTGGTGAGCTCTTATGCGGAAGCAATGAAGCACATTAATTTTGAAAAAAGGTAATTATATTAACTAAAGACACCTTGTGGTTTAACATTTCCTACAAATCTGTCTTGATACAGTTTGTCATCATGGGAACATTGTTCCAATAATTTCAAATAAAAATCATAAGCCTATAAAACCTATAACGATGTACCCTGAACGGGTCCCTTATGCTAAGTTCACACTGGCAGGCGGCTAGCTCAGCGTTACCGCCTAGAGCCTAGCGAATCACCTCGGGGATAAAGTCATGAAACCAACGCTCTAAAATTTCCGCGACCGTCTAGTAAAAGAAACCATGACCACTATTTAAAAAATATGCAATATTATTTCCTCCTCATTTTATAACATAACCTCTATAGAATCCAAGTAATGGTCTACATTAAAGTAAGGTTCCCTCCATAAAAGTTGACTAATGGTATGCTGAGATAATTTTCTGTAGGTAACTTTTTTATTTTCGTCGACGACCAACAAGCAAATGACTAAAGCTCCAAGCAAAACAACACATAAACCCCTTCTCAATGCAGACTCCATGTATCCTACCAAGTAACCAAATAAGTCTCTATAGGCTCTAAGTGCTAAGCTAGTCGCTTGTCAGTGTGGACGTAGTCTAATTCCTTAAAAGTTAGTGGTTAATACACATTTATCAAAAATACTGTATTCTAGGTATGAGGTAACGACGAAACCTTTTTCGTCTATTGTTTTCTACAATGTCTATAAGGAAGCGATAAATCCGAATGAGTTTCGATACATTTACGACCGCTCACGATGGAGGCAGATTTTATTATCCTTGCCGCTTTACTTTCACGTACACATACACATTTGTACTAAAGGAGTGTATTTTAATAGTCCTGGAGACCGTAAAACGTCGAATTCAGCGTAAGTTAAGCGGTGGCGCCGTTTGCTATCGCACGATGACAGTCGTTATATAAAAGCCTAGTCACTTGGCTAAGTCTCCAAGTGTAAAGCTATAACGCAAAATTTCTAACTTTTGGTCGGATCTGGGAGATCATTAAATGTTCAGGAGTATAAGGTAACGTACGAGTATTTTGAATAATAATATGTCAATTTGGTTAATACACTCAATCTGTATGGTACTGACACGTAAAGGAGATAATAAAAAAATACACATATCATTTGGGAAATGTGCAAATTACCCAAATCTTGTTCTATTTTTACATAATTAGGTATGTTGTATTGCAGTTTTACTTCACGTTGGTATTTTCCCATTTATAACCCGCCTTTTAATATCATGTGTAAGACAAATACAGATTCACGATAATGAAAGATAAACAGAGGCTGGTAACAATCCAGAATATTTCTGTATTCTTGAAAATTGAAGGAAAACAAGACATGTACAATTTTACGTACAATTTTACTTACACATACATACCTTATGTTAATGAATAGATTTTTGTGATGTGTTTAGTGTTTCTTATTTTTGGACCTTACTGAGCAATAACCAGAACCGAAAAAGAAATCCTGTTGAGGTTTGTAACGCATGTACAGTTTGGCAAAAAAGAGTTTGGAGCGATGACAGCTGAAAGTAAAAAGCGATTCCCGTAGTAAAATAGTTTCACAGCTACATAGCGCGTTAATGAGACTTTTTTGACTTAATTTTCCAATTGTTTTATGAAAATTGTAATTTTTTTTAAAGTGTGTTTTTATTTACGTTTTTCCACACTGAAACTGCACTAATGGTACCTTCATTTTTTGCAAACTCTTTTTGCACAAGCTGTACACGCGTTACAAACCTCAACGTGATTTCTTTTTCGGTTGTGGTTATTGCTCAGAGATCTAAAAGTAAGAAACAAAAAATAAACATAGAAATCATTAACATGAGGTATGTGAAAGTAAAATCGTACCTACGTTACAAGTCTTGTCTTTTTAAAATTGTGTCTTTATTTTCATCTTTCTTCTCTGAAACTGCACTACATAGTGGCGATCTCATTTTTTTCAATCTCTTTTATGCAAAGCTATACAGTAGTGCCTCATCAAGCGTTTCTGTTTGACAATGGACCGCTCTTATGTCGCTCGTAATAGGGGCGGTTTTCGTAGTGCGAATGTAAAGTTTAACTTGGCACTCACTGTACCTGCAAAGGAAAACAGGTTTTCGCAAAAGAGTCAGACCTCCAACATACCAACAGATTATGCTAAAATGCTTCTATGCATAGATAATAGGGAAGCGCATATTTTTTTAATATCCATCTGGCAGGTGACTTAACCTTTTTTACGTAACCAAAAACTTGCGACCATACATCGCGCATACATATCTACGTAAATTTTCTACTAGTAACGTTATGGATCCCTACTTTATAACCTTAATTCGCTTATCTCAGTTTTTTAGTATTTCAGCACAGCAAAAAAGGCGTATCTGATATTTTTAGAGTTCCGTACCTCACAATTAAAAAAGTTGTCTAGCTTGATTCATTTTTGTTTTAACCTGTGTTTTCGCCAGTCTAGCTTTGCCCGGCGGGTACGGTGCGGTTACGCATTTCCCCCCGAGAAAAAAAAAAAAAAAAAAAATGGTCGCTGGTTGCGAAATAACTGGCGACCGCAGCGATACTGTCGCCGTCCTCGGAATTCAAAGAGCGGAGACGCCGCGACAGAGACGCGGCGTACGCAGCGGCAGTGTCGCTTTGCTCGGAGTTCTACCCTAAGAGGACTGTGAAGTGCCAATTCATGGCTCGAGTATGCACTTTCAAAAATGCAGTTTGTTGCATTTTGCAATTAGAGATACTATAAGCGCGTTTCACCTAAGCGCGGATTTGCAGCATTTTCAACTTTTTTAGCATCATTGCGTTTCATTTAAACAATGTCTTGATTTTTGGGTTAGATTGCCTTTGTGAGGAATGACGCGGTTAAAAATTAACTTTTTGGCCACGCTATTTTTTTCCAATAAACGCAAAACATGGTTAACATTTGATGTTAGCGCAAAACCGGGTATGTCGTGCTCCACAGACGTATAAAGGGATATTGATTGTTGAGTTTTCAAGTCTTAGTGGTGCCCATTTTTTATTTTTGTTTTGTTTTTTATTTTTTTTATTTTTATTGGCAAAAATTATGATTCTCTTTTTCTTTCTTCTTTTTGTGATGTGATGTTCCGTACGTCGCGGCCATGTGGGTGATATGTACTATATTAAATATGCATATCACTTACATGGCCACAAACAGAGGTTCTGCCTGAAAACCAGCGCTATTGCGGCTCCGTAGCCAATAGCATTAGCTGAGGCATGGACCTTTTTGGCCTCGAACAGCCGTCATTTTATTATTTTGTAATGTTTTTTGTGTGTTATATGTAATCCTATCTGTATTTTTTGTGGCCAAATAAAATATTTCTTTCTTTCTTTCTTTCTTTCAAAAGTCCGAGGCAAGTGCCTATATTTGTTATTGAAATATTATTTCGGGCGATAACTCTTTTACCCCCCTAAACCTTAACGAAATTTGACAATTTTGATCTCATTAGATTGAGTATACCTTAATATATGTTTCTACGTTTTGCTTTTTTTGGAATTCAGTATAATTTAGTCAAAAAATATAAAAATGCTCCAGGTAGTTTTTAAGTCTAAAATATGAATATTTAGATGCTAATAATTTATATTGTGAGCAATATTAATTCAAAATCATAACGTACAAACCAAGATCTTCATTATATCTATAACACTTCCAAAAATTATGAAAATTGAACTATGTAAAGAGGGAAAAAAGCGTTATCGCTTTTTGTATGAAAATTTACAGCTTGACAATCCTCTTATATATCAGCGTCGGATAAAACACATTGGTAAATGGCACGATCGAGTCCCGCACCTCCCGATTAGAAGAGCAGTGCTGAGTCCACAGCGCCACCGACGCTCTCAGAGGACACGTACCTAGGCCCGTATTAATAGACCGCACTCAGCTCTGAGATAGAACTTGAGATCACTTTATTAATACGGGCCGTAGAGACATCGAACTAAAATTTGTATACACTCGGATCTAGATTCTCTTTCGTGCTCATTAATGGCACAAACAGATGTTATTTACTAAAGTATGCGAGCTAGACAGATGCAGAGCTAGGTAGGGAAACACAAATACTAAGGGCTCGGGGAGCCACTACAATTACCTTTGTGTAATTTAAGCCGGGGTTCACTAGGGCGGTGGGAACTATTTCCCGCCGCAAAATAAATTAAATGCCGCCGGGATCCCGCGGAGCACAAACCAAAAATAATTAGACGGAATACGGAATGACCTTATCTGTTTTCAAGGCCCGTTCGCGTTCGGCTTAATTGATTTGATACCGAATAAATTGGAGTTAGCCGAGTTAATCTAAGCATAGAAAGGGCGATGTATATTTATTTGTACGCCGTGGAACGTTGATCATTTTTGTTTGCATTTATTTGGCGTGTTTTGATTTTAGCCGTGCAAGTAAATTGATTTTAATGGTTCACTACGGCTAGGCCACTTCACTGAACTCTTTCACTGGTGCTACTTATGCCTTGCAATATTGCTTAACTTATTGTATGCTATCTATAATATATTTGTTGACGACAGTTCGCAAGTGCCGGGGACCCAGAACTAAGCAGCGGACGTAGTCTAAGCTTATGCGGGCCAAGTCCCCATGAATGAACCATATCATAAATAAATTCGGCCCCTTTTGATTCGTTCGCGGGCGGGATGTCCCCCCGCGGACCAACAGATAGTGTATAAATATAGGGCCGAATTCTGTTAAATTGTAGTCAGTTGTAGTCGGTCAGTGGAAGTCGTCTTGCAAGAAGTAAATAAAGCTCCAAATATTATCACAAAGAAATCAGCGTTTAACTCAAGAACCTAAATACAGTCCACTCTCAACATCTTGATCCTACCGAGCCGGATCTAAACAAGTATAAGTGATGGTAGTTACACGGAGCCAGAGCGGGAAGGAAGATTTGGTGTGCGTATTCGACCACCCACCGCGATCGCCATCCGCATCGACGACTGTCGCTGCCCAAATGGAACCGGGCATCGAGGAAGGGATCTCAAGTCGCACTGAACGGCGACACCGAATGGAAGGGGTCTCAACTCGCGACGAAAAACTGTACCGAGAGGAAGGGATCTAAAGTCGCACTGAACGGCGACACCGAACGGAAGGGGTCTCAACTCGCGACGTAAACCTGTACCGCGAGGAAGGGATCTCAAGTCGCACTGAACGGCGACACCGAACGGAAGGGGTCTCAACTCGCCCCGAACAACCACGAACGGAAGGGGTCTCAACTCGCCCCGAACAACTTCATCGACCGGAAGGGGTCTCAACTCGCCCCGAACAACTTCACCGAACGGAAGGGGTCTCAACTCGCCCCGAACAACTTCACCGACCGGAAGGGGTCTCAACTCGCGACGAACAATGGCACCGAACTGAAGGGATGCCAACTCGAGAGGAGGAGAATGCGCGTCACGTTTATAAGACGACGCCGGTTAGGAAGATTGCTCGCTCCACGAGATCGACCGCCAGTGCCATCGCCCGCTTGCAATTCGAAGCCGAAGAGAGATTAGCGGCAGCACGACGCCAGGAAGCTGCAGAGGAAGCAGCGGTACTACGCCAGGAAGCTGCAGCACGACGCCAGGAAGCTGCAGAGGAAGCAGAGGTACGACGCCAGGAAGCTGCGATACGAAGAAAGGATCTAGAAATTGAAGCAGAACTTATTCGTAAAAAGCTAATCGCCGACCTAGCAGCCGCCGAAGATGGCAGTATGCTGGAAGAAGAGACCGAACCGGCGGAAAACCACGAACGAGTTGAGGCATGGCTACAAGAGACTTCGAGGCAAGAGGAACAAGTGCATCAAGTGCTCGAACCGGAACCCGTACTCGCACCGGTGAGACGCGACATAGTTAGACCTAGGGAGGTTGAAATCGTTACTCCAGTCGCGCACCAAACGAGACTACGGTGGGAAGAAACAACCACACCGCGTGATCGCGAGCACTCAAGAGGACGGGCTATTGAACATTTAGCCGGCACGCTCGACCACATGATGAGGTCGCGACCGCCGCCGCGTCAAGCCACCGACCTGCCACTATTCTCGGGATCACCGCTAGAGTGGCTGCAGTTTGCCGCAGCAATGCAAGAAACGACGGCCGTGTACCAGTTTTCGAAAGTGGAAAACCTTGCGCGCCTCCGTAACTGTCTGCGAGGCGAAGCCAAGGAGACCGTCGCGCCGTTACTGAGCACCGCAGCGCATCCTGACGTCATCATGAAGACGCTGCAGCAGTGTTTTGGCAGGCCTGAAATATTGATCGACGTCGCGTTCGAAGACCTAAAGAAACTACCGAAGCTCGGCTCGACTGCGATAGAACTCAACACCTTCGCAGTTCGAGTACAGAACGTCGTAGCCGTACTTAAAAACGTAGAAAAGAACTATCTACACAATCCGCTGCTCGTGAGAGAAATCTTCGAGAAGCTTAGCCCGCATCTAAAGGCGAAATGGTGCGACTACGCCGAAGAACACAATGAACCTGAGCCGGAAATAGTCAAGTTGACCACGTTCCTCATGCGAGAGGCTGATCGAGCGCTCAAGCACGGATACTCCGGTACGACTCACAAGCCGACGCCGCAACCACCGCAACGCCCCGCCTCTAAACCCGAACAGAGGAGGAGGGTGTACAACGTGGCAGAACCGTCGTTGTCGGACAAGACCGAGCCGGAACGCCGTGCACAGTACGACGACGCGCAACCGACGCCGCGACCGCCGCGACGCCCCGCCCCTAAACCCGAACAGAGGAGGAGGGCGTACGACGTAGCAGAATCGTCGTCGTCGAACAAGACCGACCCGGAACGCTGTGCACTATGCATAAACGCACACCGACTTGACGCCTGCGACGAGTTTGAGAAGATGTGTTTGGACGAACGATGGAACGTCGCGAAGAAAGCTGGCTTGTGTTTCAAGTGCTTGAAGAGCAAGCACCGAAGAATAAATTGCCGCCAGAAACCATGTGGCGTGAATGGATGTCGTCGGCCGCACCACCGCTTGCTTCACGCCGAAGCACCTGCGGCCCGAACTAACCAGCCGGAGGAAGCAAGCGTCTCTTCAACCCGAACTGAGTGCACTGTGAAACTCAAGGTTTGCCCAGTAACCGTATCGGGCAAGAACGGGGAGCGTAACACATACGCGCTCTTCGATGAAGGCAGCACAGTGACGCTCATAGAAGAGGGACTGGCACGAGAGATAGGCCTGGATGGCCCCGCGACGCAGCTACGCGTAAAAGGGATCGACGACCGACAGCGTGAAATCGACAGTCCGTGGTGCACGGAACGGCACCGACCAGAGTAATAATCAAGCGCCAAGATGAAGTGCTGCACGTGTGGACGCAAGACATCGAACGGCAGGTCAGCGAGCACTTTCAATTAGAATCGCTGGGAATCTCGCTGAAGTCAGTGCACACGAGGACAGAAGACAAGCGAGCGTTGAGTATCTTTGAGTCCACCGTCAAACGAGTCGACGGAAGATACGAAGTAGGACTGCCGTGGAGAGAAGATGACGTCGAGTTGCTGCCTAGCTACAACGCGGCATTGAAAAGGCTACGGCATTTAGAGACGCAGCTAGAACGCGACCCGGACAGGAAAGCCGTATACTATAAACAGATGAAGAACCTCATCGAGAAGGGATACGCCAAGCCCTGCGACGGCACAGAATTGCAGAGTCCGATCGCATGGTTCCTACCGCATTTCGCCGTACGCAACCCGAACAAGCCCGGGAAGACCCGTCTAGTTTTCGAAGCCGCTGCCAAGACGAATGGAGTATCATTGAACGACGCTCTTTTGGAGGGACCTGACCTTTTACAGTCCCTACCGAAAATACTGCTCCGATTCAGGGAAGGCAGCTTCGCAGTAACGGCGGACGTCGAAGAAATGTTTCTACGCATAAACATAAGAAGAGAAGACCAGCCCGCGCAAATGTTTTTATGGCGCGAAAACTGCGAAGTCAACCGCCCGTCAAAATGAAGATGACGGCTATGATATTCGGTGCATCAAGCTCACCGTTTCTCGCGCACAGCGTTCGGAACGAGAACGCACGGCAATACGCCGAGACGCATCCAGATGCTCTGAAATCAATCACAGAAGCACACTATATGGATGACTACGTCGAAAGCTTCGATCAACTAGAACAAGCAGCGAGAACGATCCAACAAGTCGACGAAGTGCACAAAGAAGCTGGCTTCAACCTGAAGGGGTGGAATAGTAACAGCGCGGAACTCTTGAAAAACGTAGAGAGTGAACGCCGCGCGACCAGTACGCTCCTTGGGAAGCCGGAAAAGGCATTGGGCCTCATGTGGGACGCGCAAGAGGACACATTGAGCTTCAACATCGCGTTGGCTTGCGTCCCGAACGAGGTGAAGACGCAACTTCGGCCGCCGACGAAAAGGGAAGCACTCTCGACAGTCATGAGCATTTATGACCCTCTCGGGCTGTTGAGCTGTTACACTGCTACAGCGAAGATCGCGCTACAGAAACTTTGGCGGCTGAAGACGAGCTGGGACGAGCCAGTCCCTCCCGAGATTGCGTCGATGTTCAAAGACTGGCTTACGAGCCTGGAAGCCGTCGGCAGACTGCGCTTGCCCCGGTCTTACAACGGGGGGAGAAGAGTAACGCGTCGCGAACTGCACGTTTTCTGCGACGCGAGCGAAGACGCATACGCTGCGGCGGCATATTGGGTGCACAAAAACGAAGATGGCACCTCGGAAACGATCTTGGTCTCGGCCAAGGTGAAGGTCGCGCCGCTGAAGACACAGACGATTCCACGGCTGGAGCTACAGGCTGCGCTCATCGGAGCTAGGCTCGCTCAAAGCGTTAAGGCGGATCACCGCATTCCCGTGGACGGAACCGTGTACTGGAGCGACTCGCAAACCGTGCTCCACTGGATAAGGAACGGGAGCAAGAAGTACTCACCGTTTGTGGCGTATCGGCTGGGCGAAATAACAGAGTTGTCACAGCCGACAGAGTGGCGCTGGATCCCGTCGGCGTTGAACGTCGCCGATATAGCCACTCGCTCAGGATATGTGCCGCAGGGACGCGACGACTTATGGTTTCGTGGCCCGGAGTTTCTGCGGGGGCCGAGGAGGCAATGGCCGCGCGATGAGAAAGCGACGCAAGAGAGCGTAGAGACAGCGTACACTATTTCCATCGGGCCGCACCCCTCGCTGCCGGAAGTAACGAGATTTTCGCGGCTTGAACGACTCATCGGCGCGACGGCCAACGTACTATACTTCATCGACCGCTGTCGACGCCGAGCTACAGAAAGAACCGTCGACCACAGCAGAAGAGCTGCCGAGTTGTGGCTAAAGCAGGCGCAACGAGAGAGTTTCCCGGAAATAATTGATCTTCCGGCTGATGCAAGGACGCCGAAGAACAGCGCCCTTAACCGCCTTGAGCTGACCAGAGGCAGCGATGGGCTGATTCGGCTCCGCGGGAGAATTCGCCACGCTCGTCTGTCGACAAGAAACGATCCTGTGGTGCTCAACGGTCGACATGCGTTTACCAAATTGCTGATAGAGCGCGAACATCGTCGGCTAGGACACGCAAATCCCGAAGCCGTGGTGAACAATCTTCGGCAAGCATACTGGGTGACTAGACTTCGGCCAGCGGTGAAGACAGTGGCGGGAGCGTGTCAAACTTGCCGCCTAAGAAGAGCGCGCCCTGTGACGCCGCCGCTGGGAGATTTGCCGCAAGAACGGTTGGCGGCCTATGAGCGACCGTTTTCGCGCTGCGGATTGGACTTCTTCGGGCCAATGATGGTGGCGATCGGGCGACGACGTGAAAAGAGGTGGGGCGCTTTGTTCACGTGCCTCACCACGAGGGCAATCCACATAGAACTGGTGGCATCGCTATCGACCGATTCGGCGATAATGGCCCTTAGGAGGATGGCCGCAAAGAGAGGGTGGCCCGCCGTCGTCTGGTCAGACAATGCCACTAACTTCCGTGGCTCGGACACGGAACTAAAAAGGGCTTACAAGGAATGGCTTCCAGAGCTAAAGATATTCGGCGCGAACTACGACTTAAGATGGAAATACATCGCGCCGGGAGCCCCGAACCAAGGTGGGGCGTGGGAGCGCCTTGTACGCTCAGTGAAGACTGCGCTGGGGGCTACTCTGCTCGAAAAGGCCCCCAGGGAAGAAACTTTAGCGACGCTGCTGGCGGAGGCCGAACATTGCATCAACGCAAGGCCGCTGACTCATGTCTCCGTCAGTAGTGAGGACGAAGAAGCGCTAACACCAAACCATTTTTTGGTGGGATCGTCAAGCGGCTTACCGATTGTCGGGCCCTGCGACGAAGCGAACCGCCACACCTGGAGGTCGGCACAAGCGCTGGCCGATCACTTCTGGCGTCGATGGGTACGGGAGTACCTTCCGAACCTTGTACCTCGCGCCAAAGCTGCGACGCCAGCGGAGTTCGACGAAGGAGATATAGTCCTGATCGCAGACCCCACGCTTCCCCGGAATGTCTGGCCACGGGGACGCGTAGATAAGATTTTCCCGGGACCGGACGGCGTAACAAGAAACGTCCGTGTGAAAACCCGGACGGGAACATTTCTGCGCCCTACGTCAAAGCTAGTAAAACTAGTCATCGAGACCGCACTCTCCCCGGACCGGAGGGAGGGGACGCGCTGCACATCGGCCTGACTTACCGCACTCTCCCCGGACTAGAGGGAGAGGACGCGCTGCACATCGGCCTGTCTTACCGCACTCTCCCCCGACTTGAGGGAGAGGACGCGCTGCACTGTCTTACGGCGAAGGCGAGTACGAGTTCTCGCCGGGGGGAGGATGTTGACGACAGTTCGCAAGTGCCGGGGACCCAGAACTAAGCAGCGGACGTAGTCTAAGCTTATGCGGGCCAAGTCCCCATGAATGAACCATATCATAAATAAATTCGGCCCCTTTTGATTGGTTCGCGGGCGGGATGTCCCCCCGCAGACCAACAGATAGTGTATAAATATAGGGCCGAATTCTGTTAAATTGTAGTCAGTTGTAGTCGGTCAGTGGAAGTCGTCTTGCAAGAAGTAAATAAAGCTCCATAATTATCACAAAGAAACCTGCGTTTAACTCAAGAAGTACCTACATACAGTCCACTCTCAACAATATTGTTAACTATATAGTTAAAAATAGCATACCGTTTGTATGCGGACAATGCGATTAGACGGAACCCCCCAGCATTTTTTAGTGAGTATGTCTCGATTGGCGGGGCGAGTCTCACATAACCGCAGGCGGACTCCACTCCGTCTGCGGTGGATTTAAAATCTTTTTTATTGGGTAAAAAAAAAAGGTCTAGGGACGAAAATATAGTGATTCATACATAGTGCATACATTGATTTTTATTTATATTACTGGATTATTTTATTAAAAATCTAACTCGATTGTTGTGATAGGTCGATGGAATTCATATCCTTTACGTAAAATAATACAAGCGTTGAGAATTACCCAATCGTCATCGTGGAAGTTAATTTTTATAATTAGTTTTTTACAGATTCACTTGGCCATTTTAAACCGATTCGAAATAAGGAGGAGTTTCTGTGAGTTCTGTGATTTCCTTTTTTGTGTGTTTTTCAATAATCTACATTATTACTTTATTTTTTTTTATCAGATAATTTTCTTTTCTAATTTTCCAGAACTGACCTGGAAAATAACTCCTGGACATTATCTGTTTTAATGTATTAAGTAGATACTCGTATATAAAAGCGAAAAGTCAGTAACTCGCATAACATTAATCACGAAATCCCAAAAACTATTTGAACATGAAGTTTGGCAGAAGGGTAGTTAGTATATGGATAGGAAATGTCAGCCAAAAACGAATTTGACGAAATTTAACCCTCAGAGTGTTTAAAAGTTGTTAAATGTTTGTTTGGTCATTTCCAACCGACATTTTTAAACTTCTCGTAGAAGCATGATTTTTAATATTTAGTCTGATAAATAAGAAGTGAGTGAATACGTGCTTAAAAGTGTTTTTGGAAATTCCTCCCTTAGAAATGTAATATAAGGGATTGAATTTTAGTTTTTTTCTAAGTATCAGACCTACAATTGCTAAACGTATTCAACGACCCTTTTTTAAAAACCTTTTGTTTTACAGTATTTTTTTTGCTATGGGAAAATATATAATTCCCTTGGGAAAAACGAAAATAACGCAGGCGAAGCTGTGCGGGAAAGCTAGTGACACAATATCGTTCGTTCCTCATATCAATCAAGACAGTCTGGGCATATTGGGGCAATAAGGCAATTGAACATATCTAAAATCTGTAGTGTTTTCATTAGGATTAGGTTATGTTCTATGGAAATCACCATAGAACATAACCTAATCCTAATGAAAACACTACAGATTTTAAGATGGACAGTTGTAACTACCGAAACAGCTGGACAATTAAGATAATTCTCGCACTGTAGTTCTTGTAAACATGTTGTATGTAATGTTGCTTGAACCATACTCAAACCACTAACAACTCACCAGCACATTTTCTACGAAACTTTCAAGACAAACGTGTTAAAGTTCCCTAGGCGGCGTCTGTATATTTCCATAAATATTCAGCTCGTGGAGCAATTTAACGAAACTGAAATAAAATGGCAGCCGTGTTCTATTAATTCTAAAGTGGAAGGCTCACATGAGTGGATGTACAACATAGTGAGACGTACGAGTAACAATGTGATCGCGGAGCTAAATTGTTTCTCGCTCACTCGACAGCTCCTAAACCACTACACATTATTAAATTGTTCAGTAAAATACAATAAGCTTATGAATACCGAAGCCGGGCTTGAAGGATTAAATTACTATTATGCTTGTTCTTTTTATGTCATTATGTGCTGTATTAAACAATGAGTGGGTTGTTTAATTAGATCAGATGGAATTTAGGATTTTTCTTGTTACTTATTGTTAAACTAATACATACTCGTACCGCCCCGACCACGGAAATACAATGATGTTAGAGAAAACCGTAACCCTAAAACTGTCATGTTGTATTTTTCTCCATAAGCGAAGTCGCTGAAGCTCTCTAAGGCTTGCTTGCTACCAGCGCTATATAAAACAAATAATCGAATATACAGAAAAGATTATGCAAAATATCGTGGGGTTTTTAATCAATTACGATACTCATGTCAAGGAATATATGTGACAATGAATATTCAATATTTTCCGTAGTATTTGATATGTTTTGTAATTGTGAAATTGATAGAGTTTTAGAAATGTGTAAAAAAGAAGTAACAGAAAGTTTGAATCACTTATTTGCTCAACTTGTTATCGAATTTTCTTTTGTCGTATCGTAAAAGCAGTAATTAAAAACGTTATTAATGTTAAATATATTATTGTAAAGCACTTCACATTCATAGCAGAATGGTTTTGATTAGAAGCATTGTAGCGAAAACTTGACAAGATTTAGCAACGAGTAATCCTTGGGATACTGCTATCGTTACTTTCAAGTGCTTATTTTGGTGTTCTAAATTCATTTTCTCATTGTTAATTTTTTGATTAATCATTTATATTCTTTGTCGCTGATTCGATTTATGATACGAGTATACAATAAGTATACAATAAGAAACAGACCGAGTATTATCCAAGCATTCGAACGAGAGACAGCAACATGACGCCTATGTTATATAAAAATAAAACGTTTTTGCTGGATATTTGTCGTTTTACCTAAAAATAAAAAACATCAAGTAACGCAAAATCTTCTTACAGTGGTGGCACATAAATCTAAAAACAGAATTTCTTCGAAGACGATTATAATGGCGAGTGCGTAATACATTGAACAAAAAAAACATTGTTCACAATAAACGCAAAACATTTTTACGCCTTCAATTCTTTTGTAGACACTGGTTTCGTGTAAGCTCATATTTTATACACATTGATCCCCAATACACGTGTTTTTCCTTTTTTGTTTATGACTACCTTTTAGATAAATTCGTAGGTGTTATATTTTTGATGTATGTAAACAAACAAGATAAACAGAGCCAAAATCTATCATTCCGAAGACAACAGAACCGAATAATCACATACCTATAACTTTTGATCTTGAGAAGGAGCAGACAGACAGACCTTGTTACACTCTCGTATTAGCTTGGAACTCAGTTTTGATGCCTACTGCACAAAGCATAGCTATTTTGAAGGCGAGCGTATTTTTTAATCCAGAGCAGATCTCAGGATTCTACTTTAGAATCTCGCTACGATCGGGATTCTCAAGTAGAATCCTGGAGCGCAGCGAGAGATTCAAATTACGTCATTCGAGCTTAAGGCGCTAATTTCCCGTTTTCGGACAATTTTGATTGACTGTACCGACACAAAAATTGAACATACAGTTCTCAAATTCATATATGTCGTTTTTGAACATTTCATCTAAACATTCTTGAAGACAGAAACATGATTAATAATATTTCACTCGATAGAAAATAAAATCCAAAGATTACTCTGTTCAATATTTTAAAACTGCTGTAAATCTGAAAATACAATAATAAATGACATGAAAGTTTTACTAATAGACGTGCATTTTTATTATCTACAAAACTGCAAAAGTACATTTTTTATGTTGTACCCCAGTTTTCCGAGAATAGATAAAAACGTGTAAAAAGTAACGTTTTATTTCGGTCACTGCGCGTAAACAACATTATGCAATTATCAACTATATTACCTTGCAATACAGCAGTCGCCGTGCAAGAGCGGATTTCCTGGAAAACCTCGCCTTAAAATAGTGTTGCTCCCAAGGTTCTCCTTGGGAGCAACACTATTTTAAGGTGAGGTTTTTATCATCCTCTATGAGAAAATAAGTGAAACTTATGATTATGAGTAAGAATCACATTTTTTTTACCATTGACACTCGACAAAGGGCTCGTGATTCTTCAAAAACACTGAATAAAACGCTCTTTGCTACACGGAGTGAATACAAAAAATCTAATTTGGAACATGCGCGAATATACGGACGGTAAGAAAAAAGGAAAACGTGCAAAGAGGTTGCACACTCTCGCTGTAAAAACATACAAATAACCACCAAAATGTAATGACTAAGTTTCGAAAATTGTTCTCATTTTACAATAAATTTCTATTTCTTTTCTTTTGTTGTTTTATGCATTAACCCATAATAAAATTTGATTCATAATCACAGAGAAATTATTTTCTCGCAGTCAATAATAAAAAGTCGAGTAGGTACCTAACACGTGAAAAAAAAAATCATCTCGGCTCTTGTATCCCTTGATCCGTTCAGGATTCTATTCCAGAATCCCTTGCTACGCTAGGGATTCTACTTTAGAATCCTTCACTCCTCTCGGGATACAACTTAGTGCCTCGAAAATAATTCACCTTTTTTTCACTTGTTGAGTAACTACTTGAACTTTCATCTATTTAATCACAAGCAGACAAGAGAAAGAAAAAAGAATAATCAATAAATTGTTAACAATGAGCACCCTCTATTGCGGGGGTACCACCAACACCGGGACATGATGTCCGATCGAGTGTCTGTTTATTTTATTTTCCTTTATAATAGTTAATTAGTGATATTGGTCTAATGTATAAATATTATTATTATTTTATTTTGTCATCCACTATTATAAATACTAATAACACAGGCGTCACAATCACGTGGAAAAGTTAATTTTAATTAGTTTCTTAGTTGACATCTAGCGTTACAGTATGTACATCAACATTTGTTCCTTTTTTATTTGGATTGCTCACTGTCTGACAATAAATTTCATTGTTAAAGCATATTTTTTGTCATTTATATTTTAATTACATAGACAATTAATAACCAATAAATTATTTTAATAAATATGTAATCGCAAGGACAGGAATAAGTGCAGATAGACACATCTATTCTCATTAAGACAAGTGAAAGAGCGTCTAGCTTAAACCAAGACTAACTCTTGTATTAATAAACGCTGATAAGTGATAAGTCAGATCTTACAACATTCACGAACGACATGTGAATTAGGTATTCTGTATTGCCACTATTGCTAATAAACTACTACTTGATAAACTACTGATTAAAAAACTACTAATTGAAATATTCCCAGTGGCCATTGAATTAGTCAGTCAAATTGATACTCATAATAGCTAAATTTATTTTACTATCAACATTTCCTTATTTTACCTATTCACACTATCGAGGGAAGCTTATGTTTTGCAACTTTCTCGTTTCGTCAAGATAAAGTGATTTTTTTACAACTACCGCCTCCGTTCTCTCGCATTAGCATCTAAAACTGTTTGCAACTACAAAACTACCCATGTAAGTGGCTGTATTTCACTTGTCTCACTTTAATTTTATAGTTGTTGCCAGCAAACCCAGTAGTGTTTGTGTATACGAATGTTGATAGCTTTTATGAGTATTCCAGGTATTTTATGAGTATTACGAAAGGGAAACATTATCTCCGAATTTTGTATGTAAAAGGGATCAGAGATTTTATTTACTATAGTAGAAATTTATCTATATTTCCTGTAAATCCTAGACGATATTTTAAATTGTTTTTGATAATTACTTTTTTTATTTGCACGATAAAAAATCACACAACAAATTATATTTACTGCTTGTGTTTTTGTTTGCTCTAGGTACTCTAATCCGAAAATATTTATTCCCATCTGCATACCTGCGTTAGGATCGGAAACCTTGGCGAACTTATTTTATGTAGTATTTTGTTCGATTGACAATAAACAAAATATATCCGTCAAATCGAGATCCGGCTAAACATCTACGAGTATTTAGGATGCTTTAATGGGCTAGACGGAATGAAATTCACAAAGCTTAGTGATTGATTGGCGTCTATTGTCTGCTGTTTTTATGGTTCCCTTTTTTGGAAATACCGATATTTTATATGTATATAAAAATAATTGAAGCTAAGAAATAAAAGCTTTCTTTACTGATTCAAACATCAATTCTTTTAAAATAATGACAGAAGTCAACGAGTTTCGGAACTGGAGTCCAAACGCAAATAAAGCTAGCGCAGGTGGGGAATTCCGCGCTATCCTCTTCCTCTCACCCATTTTATTTATGAAAAATTATTTACTTCATATTTTGTTAGTTTATGGATTCCTTTAAAAATGATTAGAACGGTGCTCTTGTACCGACAGGTTATGTTAAATAATTATACTCAAGACAAGCTTTGTTAGAAAATGTTAAAAACAGATGTTTTCTAAATTATTTTTCGGGCTGTCACTGGATGCAGCCAACGCAGGACCGGTCGGTTTGCAGATAATTGATGAACCCCTATACCCGATAGTAGGTGTAAGGTGGCGAAAATGATGATGATGATGCCCATAGCATCATTTAAACAAATACAATAGCGAAACAAAATTCTGTACAATTAGAATACCGATTCCCCCCGCTAACAATAACACATTCCTCTGCTTCTTACACAGCTTCGCTTGATTCATTAAATATCGGGCGAGGCTATCAATAAGGGCATCTTAGTTAAAACTATTACAAACCTCCCATTTTATCTGCTTAGTAGGGTCATCAAAGATCAATATATTTTTTACGTATATAAGTTTCTAATTAAGTACGTCAAACATCAGCCCCATCACATACTTAGCTATACACGCAGAATTACTCATTTCAATCAAGATTGTTGCAAAAATTACCGATTTCAAAAATCTGAATAAATATAAAAATCTTATTTTTTCCGCGTAGCCGTTAGGAATAAATTCCATTTCTTTGCAGCACTCCACCTTCATCTGGCGATTGAATAAATCTTACTTATCGCTTTAAACCGGTGCCTTAGGCGTAACAGATTATGGGATACAAAAGCACTTAGACACCCACTTCCTAAAGAGCTTATTTTGTTGATGTAACATAATGAATGTGGCAGGCAAAAGGAGATGGGATTGCCGTCTTATCTTGTACCTTATTAATGTTTATGAGGTACGAAGAGCGTCTATAGAATGGCGAACACGCAAAATAAAACCCCGAGTGCCTAGTCCAGCTCTCTGTGAATCACTTTCCATACCCGAGTCTTTTAGCTTAAGCGGAGTGGGTAATGATAATAACAAAGACACTATAATGTCTTTGGATAATAATAATAAAATTGGCGTCAAACTGAAAATCGGCCATTTGAACACTGTGAGCTCTACTTAATATTTACATAGAGCTGCAATTGCAATTCAGCTCTTTGTATATTTTGGATAATTGTAAGCTGATTATGATTCGTGAGGAATCTTTTTGTCTTTGTTCCCACTGTACTGGCACTTATTGACATCAGACAAAATACGAAAATCTAGTTAACAAAAAAACGCAATTAACTTGTATGGACTTTGCTATTTAAACTTTGTATGCACATACTTCCTGACCATTATTAAGATCTATGCAAAACAATTTAAAAAATTGACTCTACATCTATTTGGAAATTGGGAGAGCTTTCTCGAGAAGAACAGGCAACAAACTCAGAAGGGCTGATTTCTTTTATGTATTTAATTAGATATGAATAATCTCTATCTCTATATATAATAAAATCGTAGGGGTACAAAAATCTGTAATTGCGAAATATTAAGAAAAAAAATACACAGGTCGCCTTAAAATCATTAGCAGAACACGATAGAATAGTTTTTAAAAAAATTGTTTGTTTGTTGGTTTGTTTGTTTGTTTGTTTGTTTGTTTGTTTGTTTGTTTGTTTGTCTGTTTGTCCGGAAAGATCTCCGAAACTACTGGACAGAATTTGATATGGCTTACACCACAATGCTTATAATTTTCCGGAAGAACATTTAGGCATAATTTCGTTTGTTTAAATTCACTTTTTATTTTTAGTGAAAAAATACCATATAAAATTTTCGAATTGGCTTTAGGTAGAAAAACAACATGGCGCACGTGAAATTATTTTAACAAGTCTGTCACATAGTACAGAGAGAAGGTATTTTCTTCCACGAAGGAAAGGCAATGGAACTACGCCATACAGCCTGATCTTAAGTAATTGGATTTCGAAAATTGAAAGGCAGGAACGAAGTGTTTCACATAGTACAAATAAAATTTAATATTTTCTGTTAATGTGCTGAGCCCAACTGGATTTCGCCAACCAAATTGTCTTTTTCTTATGTCGTACCGTGGTGGTAAGGCAAAAAGATCAGGCCATACAACCAATGTATAAAGCATTTTTTATGATAATACTTATCGAGTGACCATAAAATTTGTAGATTGGTTTAATTCTTGACAAATTTTTACAAAATCGGTACAATTTTTGAAATATTTGAAATGTTGAAAAATGAAGATACTCTTTTCAAGGTATTTTGAAAGATGTTATATGTTTTTACATTAGGACTAAGGAATCAAACTCTTTCATCCATTTAAAACTTTTAAAAGTAATACATTAATATTGATAATAAAAAAAAATATCTGACTGCAATGTTCTGGGTTACGCGTAGAGGGACGGGACGGGACTCTTGATCCTAATGTCTCAAATGACGGATCACATTTTTTGGATCCACCCAAGGAACATGGATATCGAACGAAGAACCTAAAGAGTAGAACACATTGAACCTAGCCACGTTGACTTAATTTGACATGACTGTCGATAAAGTTCGTTTCCAAACCCAGCGATATGCATATCAAATGAAAGGCCTTGATGAGTAGAGCACTATGAACATAAGAAAATCGCCCTAAATTCAACATGGCCGCCGCTCAAATAAAACGGATAAAAGTTCGTTTCCAAACCCAGCAACATGGGTATCAAATGAAAGGCATTGATGAGTAGAGCACTATGAACCTAGCAACATTGACATAAATTCAACATGGCCGCCGCTCAAAAAAGGTGGATAAAAGTTAGTTTCCAAACCTAGCAATATGGGTATCAAATGAAAGGCATTGATGAGTAGAGCACTATGAACCTAGCAACATTGACATAAATTCAACATGACCGCCGCTCAAAAAAGGTGGAATAAAGTTAGTTTCCAAACCTAGCAATATGGGTATCAAATGAAAGGCCTTGAAGAGTAGAGCACTATGAACCTAGCAACATTGACATAAATTTAACATGGCCGCCGCTCAAAAAAGGTGGATAAAAGTTAGTTTCCAAGCCTAGCAATATGGGTATCAAATGAAAGGCCTTGAAGAGTAGAGCATTAGGTACCTAGGAAAATCGACCTAAATTCAACATGGCAACCGCTCAAAAAAAAAAAAGATAAAAGTTCGTTTTCAAACCCAGCAATATGGGTATCAAATGAAAGGCCCTGATGAGTAGAGCACTATGAACCTAGCAACATTGACATAAATTCAACAAAGCCGCCGCTCTAAAAAGAAGAATAATAGTTCGTTTCCAAACCTAGCAATATGGGTATCAACTGAAAGGCTGATAAAAGTTCGTTTCCAAACCTAGCAATATGGGTATCAAATGAAAGGCCTTGAAGAGTAGAGCATTAGGAACCTAGCAAAATCGACCTAAATTCAACATGGCCGCCGCTCAAAAAAGATAGATAAAAGTTCGTTTCCAAACCTAGCAATATGGGTAGCAAATGAAAGGCCTTGAAGAGTAGAGCATTAGGAACCTAGCAAAATTGACCTAAATTCAACATGGCCGCCGCTCAAAAAAAAGGATAAAAGTTCGTTTCCAAACCTAGCAATATGGGTATCAAATGAAAAGCCTAAAAGAGTAGAGCATTATGAACTTAGGAAAATTGCTATAAATTCAACATGGCCGCCGCTCAAAAAATGGATAATAGTTCGTTTCCAAACCCAGCAATATGGGTCTCAAATGAAAGGCCTTGATGAGTAGAGCACTATGAACCTAGCAACACATAAATAAATTCAACATGGCCGCCGCTCAATAAAGGTGGATAAAAGTTCGTTTTCTAATCTAGCAATATAGGTATCAAATGAAAGGTCTTCAAGAGTAGAGCACTATGGACCTAGCAATATTGACGTAAATTCGACATGGCCACCGCTCAAAAAAGGTGAATAAAAGTTCGTTTCCAAACCTAGCAATATAGGTATCAAATGAAAGGCCTTGAAGAGTAGAGCACTATGAACCTAGGAAAATAGCACAAAATTGAATATGGCCGCTGCTCAAAAAAAACTGTTTAAAGTTCGTTTCTAAGCCCAGCAATATGGGTATCAAATGAAAGGCCTTGATCAGTAGAGCACTATGAACGTAGCAACATTGACGTAAATTCAACATGGCCGCCGCTCAAAAAAGACGGATAACAGTTGCTTTTCAAACCCAGCAATAGGGGTATTAAATGAAAGTAGGCCCTGAAGTTTACCTAGAGCAGCCATGCTCTAAGTGTGTTCCGCGGAACCCTAGGGCTCCACAATACCCCTATAAGGGTTCCGCAATAATTTAGAAAAATCAAAACACCCTCTCTGGTCGTACTTTTATTATGCTTATTAATAAAGAATACACTTTTAAAAACTATTGTTTTTAAAAGTGTATTCTTTATTACGTTGTAAATACGTTTTTTCGTATTCGTTTTCTGAATGCGGGCATCCGAATGCATCAAATCTATACAAAATACTCATTGACTGCCGCACACGTTCGTTTTTATTACGAACGGAACACGTTCTGTACGTACGTTTAGGTAGAATGGTAGAAATCCCGAATGAGAAGAAACGAACGTCTGCGCTACGTTCACGAAACTCCGTGTCTGTATTCCGTGATTGGATATCGAATACGGAAAACGTATTTGTACAGTAACCCCCCCATTCATGCTATACATTAACTCTACGAAAACCGCCAGTATTACGAGCGACATAAGAACAGTTCAAAGGTCAAACAGTATAGCTTGACAAGGAGCTTACTCTACGACCAGTCAAAATTGGCCAAGATGTCATATCCAAAAAATATATTTTGTTGGTAAAAATATCTAAACTTTATTCGTATACAGTTCTAATTTATTAACAATTGCTTATTTTAATTCGAAACATGAATACGATAAAGATTATTCTTGCAACTGTGTAGTTCTTTCTACTGAAGAAGAATTTTTTAATATCAATAATGTCTCTAAAACAATAATTATACTTAGTGTTTATAGTAATATGTAATGTATTTAATTTTGTGGACTGTTAGAAAAAGAGCATTACGAACCTACGAAAATTGTCCTAATTTCGAAATGGCCGATGCTCAAGAAAGGCAGAATAAAGTTGAATCATTATGGAATAAAATGGAGGAAAAAACTAAACACTGTGTTAAGTATTTTGATGGCGAAACGTAGTTCGCGGGCACAGCTAGTATATAATAAAATCGTAGGGGTACAAAAATCTGTAATTGCGAAATATTAAGAAAAAAAATACACAGGTCGCCTTAAAATCATTAGCAGAACACGATAGAATAGTTTTTAAAAAAATTGTTTGTTTGTTGGTTTGTTTGTTTGTTTGTTTGTCTGTTTGTCCGGAAAGATCTCCGAAAATACTGGACAGAATTTGATATGGCTTACACCACAATGCTTAGAATTTTCCGGAAGAACATTTAGGCATAATTTCGTTTGTTTAAATTCACTTTTTATTTTTAGTGAAAAAATACCATATAATATTTTCGAATTGGCTTTAGGTAGAAAAACAACATGGCGCACGTGAAATTATTTTGACAAGTCTGTCACATAGTACAGAGAGAAGGTATTTTCTTCCACGAAGGAAAGGTAATGGAACTACGCCATACAGCCTGATCTTAAGTAATTGGATTTCGAAAATTGAAAGGCAGGAATGAAGTGTTTCACATAGTACAAATAAAATTTAATATTTTCTGTTAATGGCTGTACCCAACTGGATTTCGCCAACAAAATTGTCTTTTTTTATGTCGTACCGTGGTGGTAAGGCAAAAAAATCAAGCCATACAAGCATTTTTTATGATAATACTTATCGAGTGACCATAAAATTTGTACATTGGTTTAATTCTTGACTAATTTTCACAAAATCGGTACAATTTTTAAAATATTTAAAATGTTGAAAAATGAAGATACTCTTTTCAAGGTATTTTGAAAGGTGTTATATGTTTTTACATTAGGACTAAGGAATCAAACTCTTTCATCCATTTAAAACTATTAAAAGTAATAGATTAATATTGATAATTAAAAAAAAATATCTGACTGCAATGTTCTGGGTTACGCGTAGAGGGACGGGACGGGACTCTTGATCCTAATGTCTAAAATGACGATTCACATTTTTTTGGATCAACCCAAGGAACATGGATAACGAACGAAGAACCTAAAGAGTAGAACACATTGAACCTAGCCACGTTGACTTAATTTGACATGACTGCCGATAAAGTTCGTTTCCAAACCCAGCAATATGGGTATCAAATGAAAGGCATTGATGAGTAGAGCACTATGAACCTAGCAACATTTACATAAATTCAACATGGCCGCCGCTCAAAAAAGGTGGATAAAAGTTAGTTTCCAAACCTAGCAATATGGGTATCAAATAAAAGGCATTGATGAGTAGAGCACTATGAACCTAGCAACATTTACATAAATTCAACATGGCCGCCGCTCAAAAAAGGTGGATAAAAGTTAGTTTCCAAACCTAGCAATATGGGTATCAAATAAAAGGCATTGATGAGTAGAGCACTATGAACCTAGCAACATTGACATAAATTCAACATGGCCGCCGCTCAAAAAAGGTGGATAAAAGTTAGTTTCCAAACCTAGCAATATGGGTATCAAATGAAAGGCCTTGAAGAGTAGAGCATTAGGTACCTAGGAAAATTGACCTAAATTCAACATGGCCGCCGCTCAAAGAAAAAAGGATAAAAGTTCGTTTTCAAACCCAGCAATATGGGTATCAAATGAAAGGCCCTGATGAGTAGAGCACTATGAACCTAGCAACATTGACATAAATTCAACATAGCCGCCGCTCTAAAAAGAAGAATAATAGTTCGTTTCCAAACCTAGCAATATGGATATCAACTGAAAGGCCTAAAAGAGTAGAGCATTATGAACTAAGGAAAATTGCCCTAAATTAAACATGGCCGCCGCTCAAAAAATGGATAAAAGTTCGTTTTCAAACCCAGCAATATGGGTATCAAATAAAAGGCTTTGATAAGTAGAGCACTATGAACCTAGCAACATTGACATAAATTCAACATGCCCGCCGCTCAAAAAAGATAGATAAAAGTTCGTTTCCAAACCTAGCAATATGGGTATCAAATGAAAAGCCTTGAAAAGTAGAGCATTAGGAACCTAGCAAATCCGACCTAAATTCAACATGGCCGCCGCTCAAAAAAAAGGAGAAGAGTTCGTTTCTAAACCTAGCAATATGGGTATCAAATGAAAAGCCTAAAACAGTAAAGCATTATGAACTTAGGAAAATTGCTATAAATTCAACATGGCCGCCGCTCAAAAAATGGATAATAGTTTGTTTCCAAACCCAGCAATATGGGTCTCAAATGAAAGGCCTTGATAAGTAGAGCACTATGAATCTAGCAACATTTACATAAATTCAACATGACCGCCACTCAAAAAAGGTGGATAAAAGTTAGTTTCCAAACCTAGCAATATGGGTATCAAATGAAAGGCCTTGAGGAGTAGAGCATTAGGTACCTACGAAAATCTACCTAAATTCAACATGGCCGCCGCTCAAAAAAAGGATAAATGCTCAATTCAAACCGAGCAATGTGGATACCAAATGAAAGGCCTTGATGAGTAGAGCACTATGAATCTAGCAACACATAAATAAATTCAATATGACCGCCGCTAAATAAAGGTGGATAAAAGTTCGTTTTCTAATCTAGCAATATAGGTATCAAATGAAAGGTCTTCAAGAGTAGAGGACCTAGGAATATTGACGTAAATTCGACATGGCCACCGCTCAAAAAAGGTGGATAAAAGTTCGTTTCCAAACCTAGCAATATAGGTATCAAATGAAAGGCCTTGAAGAGTAGAGCACTATGAACCTAGGAAAATAGCACAACATTCAATATGGCCGCTGCTCAAAAAAAAAACTGATAAAAGTTCGTTTCTAAGCCCAGCAATATAGGTATCAAATGAAAGGCCTTGATCAGTAGAGCACTATGAACGTAGCAACATTGACGTAAATTCAACATGGCCGCCGCTCAAAAAAGACGGATAACAGTTGCTTTTCAAACCCAGCAATAGGGGTATTAAATGAAAGTAGGCCCTGAAGGGTACCTAGAGCAGCTATGCTCTAAGTGTGTTCCGCGGAACCCTAGGGCTCCACAATACCCCTATAAGGGTTCCGCAATAATTTAGAAAAATCAAAACACCCTCTCTGGTCGTACTTTTATTATGCTTATTAATAAAGAATACACTTTTAAAAACTATTGTTTTATTTTAGGGTTCCGTCAAGTATTTCGCTTTCCAAAAGGGTTCCGTCACCAAAAAAGTTTGAGAACCGCTTAGGGGCCTATTGGATGTTCGATGTTAGATGTTACCTGTGTTTAGTGTCCTTCGAGACCGTGATAATGCAACGATCGTGAACTAACTAACGATAACTCCAAGTTTGTGTGTTGAATGTTAGTCATCACGGCGAGTTTGCTAACCGAACTATGCCAGCAACACTATATCGCACAGTACACGTTACAAAAACGGAAGTCTCAATACATTTTAAGGCTAACCGCATAAATACGTTTTTTCGCATTCGTTTTCTGAATGCGGGCATCCGAATGCATCAAATCTATACAAAATAGTCATTGACTGCCGCACACGTTCGTTTTTATACATTACGAACCTACGAAAATTGTCCTAATTTCGAAATGGCCGATGCTCAAGAAAGGCAGAATAAAGTTGAATCTATATGGAATAAAATGGAGGAAAAAACTAAACACTGTGTTAAGTATTTTGATGGCGAAACGTAGTTCGCGGGCACAGCTAGTCCATAATATATTCGTAGAGATTAATGTTTCGTCAGCATTTTTATAGATAGTTAAATTAAAAGGTAACCTACACCAAATAATTTCACCTATAGTGATTTACGAAACAGTTTACTAATACAAATATAATAATATCCTCCTAACCAATATTCGGTCACGGTGGCCAATCTCAACAGAGACATAGCCATCTGCGCAGGAGATATTATAGTGCACAAGTGACTGCGCAAACGCAATTGTGCACTCTCTGTTACTTCACTCGCCTAACTAAACCGATGGGACGGTTAGCCGACACGACCGGGGCGAGATCAGGCGCAGGGCCCACTGTTTAACGTGCCTTCCGAAGCACGGAGGAGCTTGAGATGTTTCGTATTTTGGTCATCCATCATAGGACTGACCACAGCCAACGTTGCTTAACCTTAGCAATCTTTGCCTGAGCGCACGCGCCAATGCACCAACAAGCTCCTCGTACAATAATATCCACACTATCCACAATAATACAAATATATGGAATATGTTATTGCATTAATGAAGCTTTTTGCTTTCTTTTTAGTGCAGCAAATATGAAATAATTCAACTTTGAAATTGTATTTCTTCCACGAACAATTTGCAAAGAATGTGGGTTCAGCTCAGTATTTATTATACAACCTTTATAATTGGCACGCCAATTATATTAGTATAATTATACCAATATAATTAGCATGCCAATTATATTAGTAAAATTATACCCATAATATAATTATATACTCTATTGGGGGTAGTATACTCTTTGATTAACGAAGGGTATCTCACACGAAGAAATGCACAATTTTATTAAGCTTTCTGGAGAATGAATCAATGTAACAAGTAAAGTTCTTTGAGTAAGTTTGCGTTAATCCAACAAATAAACTATATAGGACATGTGAACCATTTAATGGCGGGAACCCTTATAAATTCTGTCGCATACTCTCCTCTTTATAAAATTCCATGCGCTTGGGTTGCGGGATGACCTGCTCAAGGTATTCCCTACGGTCAACGTATAAGCTTCTTTAAAGACGTGAGAAAGTTTTTATATGGTTAGCCCGCAAAATGTCCTTACAATATGTTTTTCTGTAGTACTCGGTAAGATTCAAATCCTGGCAGAGTCGAGATTTTTTCTTGTATCGATTTATTAATTTTTCGATTCAATTAGCATTTTAACTGACTTTGAAAAAGGAGGAGGTTCTATGTTCAACTGTTTCTTTTTTTATGTATATTCGTTCACCGATTACTCCGCAATTTACAAAAATCCTTTTTGTAATCGAAAGAAAACACTACCGAGGTGGTCTCATTGTCACCAAATCAAGATGTGATGATGGAATCCTAGGAAAATCGAGGGAAACCATTAAATTTCATAGGCAGGTCCAACGTGTTTCATGTTTTTTCCTGAAGATATTCAGGTATTTGCATCTGGTAGTCGTCATATCATATAGCTGAGCTGATGATGGAAGATTCCTAGTAGGTTAGGAGTTCGGGTATAATTCTTTCAATACTGTTTAGAGCGAAAGAAGTTTGAAGTTATTCTGGTGTTTGCCTTGACTCAAATTCTAATCTGCATGTATTAAATTTACTAAAATGATTGAAATATTTTGTATAAAAATAAAACCGACTTCAAAAACACCAAAAAGTTATAAATAACATAAGAAGGTTGGAGAGTCTTAAAAAGTAAAACAACTAAAATTTTGCACCAACTTTAATATAAAAATGTAATGTTGCATGTATTTTTATATTATTTATGACTTTTATGTGTTTTTGAAGTCTTTTTTGTTGCTTTATTTTTTGTAAAAAAACAGTTGAAAAAGACCATAAACCCGAGTGTTTGGTATACATTTAATTTTGATATCTCTTGGCGTTCCGGGAAAAAGGTCTTAATAGACAGAAGGACTGAGGAACATCCAAGTGACCCTTTAAGGGTTCTTTTTTTCCCGTTTGATGTACGAAACCCCAAAAATTACCTATGGACAAAAAATCAGCTCGAAGTGGAGACTAAAACCCGTAAATTGATCAGCCGGTGTCAGCCACTGTAAATTAAATCACTACAAGACTTTCGAAACAAACGAGAGAAAGGTCGCATTTTTATCAAGCAACAATTACACGACCCATTACATATTACAGGCCCCCTAAACCGCACGAAAGGTTGGGAGCTCCGAAATTACACACGGGCATTAAGCCGTGCCGGAAGCCGGCAATCCAGCAGCCGTGAATCTGGACGAAATTAATTATTACTCTTGCTATGTAGGTTTCTTTACTAATTGCATTGTCAGTTTTTATTTGTTTTTAATTCGCTCCGACAGGCAATTTAATAATGTTTCAACAAAATCGAAATTATGTTTATTTTATTTTATATTCAAAGGTGAACCAACAGTTGACAAATCTCTCTAATCTAAACAAAACAATTTATATAAATATCACAGGACTAATATTATAGGATCACACATATAGTTATGAAATGAGATGATAATATTAATATCGTGGAGCACTTACAGTTTTTAGCATATCGTTAAAGATATATTGTCCATCTACTATCAACTACAAAAACATAGTTAAGTTCCGTCTTACCGAATTACAATTGGAATTAAAGATATCAATGTCAAACCTTTCGCACATCTCATTGAAACAATCACCCGCGCGAATTAAGAAGAAATTCTATGGTTCGTTTTTGAAGATGGTATATAAACTGCTTTAAAGTTACGTAAATTTCTGTTTGGAACATGTTAATTGGCATATTTAAATTTGTCTCCGCGACAATAAATTAGACCTTGGCCGACTTATTACAAAACATGGTTCAAACTTAGTCCTGGGTTAAACCTGACACTGTTTCTATGTATATTAACACAAGTGAAAGCGCACTAGGCTTAAACCAAGACTAACTTTACACCAGGTGTGTTATTGTCTAAGAAAAAATTAATCACAATCGCCTACAAGTTGGAAACCATTGCGCCGTGAACACAACACTCTGCGCCGACATCCTTTTTAACCGACTTCAAAAAAGGAGGAGGTTATCAATTCGGTTGTATTTTTTTTTTATGTTTGTTACCTCATAACTCCTTCATTTTTAAACCGATTTCCAAAATTATTTTTGTATTTGATAGAGTATACTGCAAGGGTGGTCCCATGGTCACCAAAGTCAGGATCTGATGATGGGATCCCATAGAAAATCGCGGAAAACACTAATTTTTATTGGTTTTAAATTAGGGTTTCTTTCACTAAAAAGATTTAATTCCTAAAAAGTTAAAAATAATTTTTTTTTACAAAAAATTGAACCAATTTCAAAAACACTAAAAACTTAAGAATAATATAAGAATGACAAATTTTAACAATTTTTAGGAGATCATCGTTTGGCGCCGACGTCAATATAGAAGTGTGATGTTGTCTGCACCTATTCTTATATTATTTTTAAGTTTTTAGTGTTTTTGAAGTCGGTTCTATATTTTGTAAAAAAAAATTTATAAATGAGCGTTGCATGGACGGCGACTGTCAATTTGTAAGCGATCGCGATAGATTTTCACGCAGACAATAACCCCCGGGTTTTGTAATAAGACCATTCGAGTTTCTTGTCTGTTCCTCTCGAGAAAGCTCTTCCAATTTCCGAACAGGTGTAGAGTCAACTTTCCTTTTTCAGTTTTACTTGTATACATCTTTAATGTGGTTGGGGCTATACAAAGAGTCAATTATTCTGTCTGAGTAAATTACATTTTTTATTTTTATTTAGCGATAATATAAACGACAAAATATGACTGACAAACGTAATTAAAGAGTGGAACTGTTACAAGGTGCACTTAAATGAGATAATATGTGTTTAGTTTCATTTCAATATCTCTTCAAATCAATTCAACAAGTTTTTATTTCTCTATAGTTTTATAAATTCAATAATTATCTTAAAAAATAAAATATAAATATTATAATGCTGAACATTTAAACAAGGATATTAAAAATTACCTTATAATTTTCTTGCTAGTTTTTCCAACCACGACTTGACGACACGTTTAGCGCAGAGGTCGAGTGATCACCTACTGTGCAACGGGTCGCGGGTTCGATTCCCGTACGGGACAAATTTTTTGTATGGCCTACAGAAATTTGTTCCTGTCTGGGCGTATGTGCATGTGATATTCTATGTTTGTAACTGCACCCACGACACAGGAGAAAACCACTAGTGTGGGGAGAATGTTTAAAAAAAAACAACTTCGGAACAGGTGTAGACTCAATCTTCAAAATTCATATTTAATTAACATTTTTTATTTCTACATTTAAAAAAAAAAACTACAAATATAATCATCATAACAGCTCATATACGCTTCCACTGAGGGGCTCGAACTTACCCTAAGTTAGGGTGTTTACCACGCTGGCCCAGTGCGAATTGGTCGACTTCACATACATCTATGAATTTCTTCGCAGATGTATGCAGGTTGCCTCAAGATGTTTTTCTTTACCGTAGGAGCGTCAGACAAATGTACATATAAAATTCGAAAAAGGAAAAAATACAGACAAAGGATATAATACAGTAAAATTCGAAAAAGGATATAATAAAAATATAAAGATCTCGAACCCCGAACCTCCGGATCGGAAGGCAAGAACACAGTCCACAGCACCACCGACGCTCCAAAACAAATATAATACTATCGCAAAATGCAACACAATTTTTAATACACATCACTGTTATTCTTTCGCGTGTATCATAATTATATACAATCTTACCCAAGCTTATCAGTCAGTCGCTGCCATGAAGTTCTTTGCCATTTGCTACACGCTAGTAGTAGTTTTCGTATTTCAATTTATTATTACGTATTCATTAACAAATCTAATGCTTATGGCTTTTTAGAATTTGATAGAATTTGAAAATAATACATAATTAATAATGATATATAATTCGGTGAGAATACGGTAGAAGATGATTTCCCCGCCGAATTGGAAATGTAAATTTAAAAATAAATATTTTTAATGTATAAATATCTCAAATACCATTTTGAAATGTTTATGATAATTTATCATTGATCCTATTATGTTTGGTGTCGATAAATACTTAAAAAAGAAAAGTTGGTTTAAAGATTTTTACAGTAAATTACATCAATGCACAACCTACCACGTATGCCACTTAGCATCATGTAGATAGATCTTATGCCTATTAGAACCTTAAGTGGTATAACGCATTAAGTCAAATTATTATTATCATCATCATCATTTCAGCCAAGAGACGCCCACTGTTGGACATAGGCCTACCCCGAGGATCTCCATACCAATCGGGCCTGCGTCTCCCGCATCCAGCGGCTTCCCACGACCTTCACCAATTATTATTATATTTTTAACAAAATTAAAAACTGACAAAGAAATAAACATATCAAAATCAATGTCTTGAATCCAAACTCCACACTTCGCTTAAAGCAATCTCATTCTCACAGACAATACAAGCGAAAATGGTACATGAACCTCTCGGATCGAAGTGCACTAACTTCGTGCAAGGCTCAACGAGACAGACTGAGTTGCAGCTTGAATTCACTGCGAACAACACTTCGAATGTATCTGCGTTCTCGAAATACTGCCACGTGTTTGCGGCTTCTGAACTTGGCTTCAAACAGACGAGGCTACTGACTAGTGCTACTGGTGACGTAAACGAGTAACGTGCTTAGCCGAACGTCGACGCAGTGAATAATGGATAAATGGACCAGAGAACTGATGGGCGGGATTTCTAAGTCAGAAGCGTGTAGCGGGAAAAGATATCACTTAAAAATCATTACCTGAATTCACATTGCTCGCTATTTTTTCGTACAACTAAGTTAGCATAAACAGCCAACTGCCCATCTGATGGTAAGTGGTAATAGTCAACTATATTACATGTGGTTCCTGTGAGAATCGCAGCAAATCTGCAATCCCCATAAGAATCACAGTGTATGTTGCCAACTTGTGACATAAGACGTAAAGTCACGGTACCCAGTAATTTCACTGCCATATCTTAGCCTTCAAACCGGTACGCAACCGGTAATGCAAGCACTGCCGCTTTGCGGCAGAAAATGGTAAGTCGGAGGTACCCAAGCAGGCGACCCTGGTACAGAGTCTCCCTCTGGTAGCTCATCAAGCGGTCGCTATATACAACAATAGCCAAGACGTATGGTGTATCGAAGAATTTTTAAAATTGTTTTAAAAATTTATGAGCCTATACAAAAGAAATCTCACCTCGGGCAAGATTTGAAAATGCGCCTTCAACATAATGTGTTGACGCCATGACCAATTAACTGAAGACTTATCCAATCCAAACGAAATTTTTGCTGTATTTTTTAGTATCTTTTTACTTTGTTAAGTCAAAGTAGGCTTTACTCTCTTTAATAGCTACGTATTATCATAGATCTTATTATTCAATTTTATCGCATCTAGTAAGTCCTTAAGTGATTGACCCTTAACTGAGTGGAACTTTTGAGTGACCCACTGATTTGACTAATTTAAGGAGGAAACAAGGAAACGTGAACGGTCATACATTTATAGTTTGTAAATGGGGAGATTTGTCTTTGATTTATTATTGTTAATGTAAGTGGGTTATATAAATCAATGTAAATTATCATTATATTTAACGTCTTTTTTAATACATTAAGTTTTTTTTGCAAAAAAGATAAACGTATCTCTTCACTTGTAACAATGCTTAGAATAAAATTTTAGATTACCACAAAAAGAAAATCATTAGAGTTAATAATAATTTAGTATTAAGCTGCAAAACTCGCTACTGCTTAACAATAACACCACACGCATGTCTAAAAACGGGAAGAAGCGAGCGGTAGACATCTGCTGAGTCGCACTCCTTTGGGAGGGAGCGTTAAGCGCTGAAGAAAATCCGAAGTCAACTTATATATTCTGCTTAAAGATACCACCAAATTAGCTGCCCAATATTTACAAAACGAATCAGCTCAACTGTAGCCTGATTGTCCTAATTTCACTGAAGTATTGTATTAAAATAAAATAATAGACAAAATAATAACATAAGTCTAGATAAAAAAGATTGGTGAACCTTTTAGTAATTTCTTAGTTTTTTTATTATTAATATGTACCTATTCGTGTACTTACTCTATTATTAGCAAGTTTAGCGCTCATAGTCTGAAACATAATCTATGTTATCCCTTATTAATGCACGAACAGCGTGTACCTCGTTAACATAAATAAGTTGTTTTCATTTGACTAAACTAATATTTTGAAGTTATGCAATACTATTATTATCTTACCAGAATGATGTTTGAATTATGAAATAAAATGATATCAATAAGAAGACATGTTTCATTAGAATGTTAATACATACAATACTACTAATATTGGTTAAATAGCTATTAAAAAACAGAAATTTATAACAGTAATGTAAGAAACAACAGTCTTGACCCTAATTCCTTGGAAGATAGGGAAAGCTTTGATATGGGATGCAAGCCGCGTCGATGCCTGTGTTCCTTCTCATTTTCATGGTACCTCCTTCGTTAACTTCTGGGTCGGCGATAGTTTTTCCGGGGTCACTTTTTAACGCGGATATGTGAAAGTCTTTGTAGAGACTATATTTGAACCATTTGGGGTGGAAACCTTAGGACTTTGGGAGTCCAGGGGCTCGTCCATTGTTCGGGTATAGATACTACAACTTTGTGAGGGATTTAGTGACTAAAGGACTAGTCTTTACTTCGCGCAATGAATAATAATTACCCTCCCTGTACAGCGAGATTACGCGGTCACCCTTAGTGGTACACTTCCTGCCTCAGAAAAGTTAGGCGGGGGTTTCTTTTTAATTTAGTGTTTTAGTGATATGCAGATAAGTGTATGATACAAAAAATACTTAGTTAACATAAATGTGTTTTATAGATTTTGATATTAGGTTATTTTCTTTGAATAGTTTATGTAGTAATACAGATATTGCTTTTAATGTGTTGTCCTTACTAACGCATAAATTACTACCATAATTTATTGTATTTATTTATCTCAAAAACAGCTCGGAATTTCGCACGTCTAAAGTGTTCAAGACAGCGACACGTCAATTTCAAAATGTTAACACGAAAGGACAATAGTGTAAGATGATTCTGTCAGTTTCCGACGCCGCAAGATAGACAGGTCCCATTTGGTGGGACGTTACGAGGCGTTGCGTCTGAATCTGAGGGTCACGGGACGCGTCGTTCGGCAAACGAATGTCCCTAGATAAAGCTGATGCAGGATCGTACAAAACAAAAGAGAGTCGAAACAAAACTGACTACCTATATAAAAAACTAGCTTTCCGCTCGCGACTTCGTCCGCGTTATTTTTGTTTTCCCGTGGGAATTTTTTTCCCGTAGGAAAATTACCCTATGTCCTTCCCCTGGTCTCGAACTATAACTATACCAACTTTTATCAAAATCGGTTCATTAGTTTCGAAGCCTATTCAATACAAACAAACATACAAACAAACAAACAATCAAATCTTTCCTCTTTATAATATTATTATTATATTATAGTATAGATTGCAGAATTTAAAATCTATCTAGTTCAGTAGCGCATAATAAATTTCAATTGTAAATGATCAATAATTACTATCTCGATAATTAATTATGAAATCATCATCATCATCATCATCCCACACACGTCCATTGCTGGACATAGACCATTGAGGACGATCCGCGGCTACTCTCTTACAGCTTTTGTGATAATCCTCGCTCCACCTAGTCTGAGTGAGTCCTATATTACGCTTGCTGACGTATGTCCACTCTATTAATTTCCCTCAATGTTTGTCGGTTCTGCGGTTAATGTGGCCAACCCATTAATAATAATAATAATAACTTTATTGTCTCGTCTCTTATGCTAGAATCACAAAAGTGGAATTTACTTAAATTAACTTGACCCACCACTAGCCATCCAACCACGAACTAGGTACTAGCCTGTATCTCGAGAGTTGAGTATTCCAGTAGCGGGTTCAAGTGAAAAACGGAGCACTTCTGCTTTTACATTATATTTTTTTTAACATAGGCACTAGACGATAAATGTGTAATTTTACAAATGAAAATAGTAATGCCCAAACAAGACGAAGTCTGTTTTTTGGGAATTCGTGTAATAGACAAATTACGAATACATGAATATCTAGACGAGATACAGTATCTATTACTACGTTTTAGCCTCTCAAACCGCCAGATAGAATAATATTGATATTAAATATAGAAGAGATAAATAATTGTTATACAAAGCAGTGATTGTAAGGGAGTGCGTGCGTGTCTGTGTGTGTGTATGCGTGTGTGTATTTGTGTGTTTGCGTGCGTGTGTGTGTTTATGTGTACGTCATATATGATGCTATTAAGTATGTATGTTGTATAATTATGTAATTATCTCCAGATTTTATTTATAAGCTTTTTAAGTAAGAGTAAGAGCTTAGGTAAGAGTTTTTCTGTTTCGGAGTATGTTAAATTTAAGAGCATATTGTGTAATTTACTTCCTTTTTTTCCTTTTTTATACAAGGGTAAATAAAGATAATTTTATTTATTTTGTTGTAAAGTATGCAACTTATGACAGTATAATGCCGCTTTGCCAGAGCAGTCCTGTGCTGCGGTGTTATGCAGACAATGTCCGATCTGCGTTTATTGCTCTGAATCATGGGATCAAATGGTAGTTGCGAGTGTTTTCGAAGTATGGTGCGCATTAAAAGAGCTGTCTTACAGTGAGCACCGAGGTATCAAAATAGAGCTGGGTGGTAGCATAACGAAAAGGTTTTCTTATTATTACCTTCAGGACTGCTTTCTGAGCTCTTTTGAGTGGTAAAAGTATGGTCTTACCAGCGCCGCGCCATCCAATTATACAGTAAGATAAAATAGACTGGACTAAGCTCAAATATACTACCTTGAGAGTTTTTTCGTCAGCTATTCTATTCAAATTTTTGAAGACATATTATATTAGTTTTCTGGTTCTAGCTACTAAAGATTTAATATGGTGGTCCCATTTAAGATGTTGATCTATTATTATACCCAAATATCTGAGAGTTGTGACTTTTTGTATTTTTAAGCATTGACATGTCACCGGTCCTTTACATTAATGGATAGCAATGTTGCTCATTAACTCATTATCGGGTGGCAGCGACCTGTTATTTAGACCAAAAGTTATAAATTTTGTTTTTTCAAAATTGAGTGTAAGCAAATTAGTATCAAGCCATGACAAAACTGTGGATACAGCTGTCTCCGCGTTTAAATAAGAATCTGTCCAGTTTGTTCCATCTATAACTAGTGCTGTGTCATCAGCGTAAGTGAACACTATACAATTAGGTATAATAATAATAATATTTATTTGCCAGAACATGGTGCGATAGATATTTGTACATTATTGAGTCCAACATATCCTGTCGTTAATCGACGTGCAAATATTTAATATAGATTCATTTAAATATAGTCAAATGATATCCATCAATAATGTCAAGTTATATGATTACATAATTTTAAAAAATACAATTACATGATAATTTCATTTTCAATGTCAAATTTATATAATTTAATTAATAATGTCAAGCTTTAATTAATTAATTTATAATGTCAATCATAATAAAATTCATTATTTCGGTATTGATTAAACAATGTCAGGCCTTAATTACTTAATTTAAAGTGTCAATTTTAATTCCTTGTATCCGTGTCAGCAACTGTCGTTATTGAAATTTAATTTATAGTAAGCTTACATAGATTATTGATGTAAATATTGAAGAGTGTAGGTCCAAGTATTGAGCCTTGTGGTACTCCAAAGACAAGCGCCTCAGGGTCACTCATCAAGTCACCCACTTTAACACATTGAGTCCTATCTTGAAGATAGTCTTTGAAAAGCAGAAGTGGAACACCACGTACACCGATTTGCTCTAGTTTTTTTAACAGTAAAGGAATGGACACGTTATCGAATGCCTTAGACAAATCTAGAAATATGGCAATACACTTCCGCTTTCCGTCCACATGCCCTACTATACTATCCAATAAGGAATCAACAGCATCCTCTGAACTGATACCTCTTCTGAAGCCGAATTGATTTTTAGCAATTATTTGTCGTGATTCCAAAAAACCAAGTCAGTCTATTATTTAAAACTTTTTCCAGAACTTTGGACATTGCTGTTAGCACTGATATATGTCGGTAGTTAGCGATAATATTTTTGTCTCCAGACTTATGGATTGGATGGATTATAGCTCTCTTAAATGCGTTAGGAAAGACACCGGTGGTAAGAGCGAGTTGACAAATATGGGTTAATAGAGAGACAATTACCTTTTTTGATGACTGTAGAATGCGGCTAGATACTCCATCACAACCGACAGCGCAATCGCTACGTAGACTTGATATTATTTTGTCAATTTCCCATTCATCCACATCAAATAATGCAAAAGATGTGGATTCACTTTGGATTATTGAGGTGTTGGAACGAGCGTTATGTGTCTTCCGTGTTAATATATGGTTGGCATGTTTCCTACCTACATTTACGAAGTAATCGTTTACCATATTTATGGCAATGTTTGGATTATGATGTAAATCAAGCAGAGATTCAGCACTAGAGGGCAGTGACTCCATATTTGTAATCGACTTAATTGCATTCCAGGTTAATTTAGAGTTATTTTTTAACCGACTTCAAAAAAGGAGGTTATCAATTCGGTTGTATTTTTTTATGTTTGTTATACCTCATAACTCCGTCATTTTTAAACCAATTTCCAAAATTCTTTTTGTATTTGATAGAGTATACTGCAAGGGTGGTCCCATGGTCACCAAAGTCAGGATCGGATAATGGGATCCCATAGAAAACCGAGGAAAACACTAATTTAATACATATTAAATTAGGGTTTCTTTCACTAAAAAGATTTCATTCACTAAAAAGTTAAAAATAAAAAAAAATACAAAAAATAGAACCGACTTCAAAAACACTGAACACTTAAAAATTATCTTGTTCTATATTGAAGTCGGTGACAAATTTTAACACTTTCTAGGAGATCATCGTTTGGCGCCGACTTCAATATAGAAGAAGATTATTTTTAAGTTTTCAGTGTTTTTGAAGTCGGTTCTATTTTTTGTAACAATTTATTTAGCATTATTTAGTAGTTGTTTTTGATAATTTAATTTTGCACTTTTAAGTAGTTTATTAAGAAAATTTCTGTATCTTAAGTATGTTCTTTTAAGGCCATTGCCACTTCAGCTTGCTAATCCGGTGGGCTATGTCGATAACCTTGATTCTCTGTCGGGTCACATCGTTCCTGATGTGATTCTTTAGAAAGACTCCGAGCATAGCCCTTTCCATGGCTCGCTTTAAATTTGTGTACCAGCCCTACCGTGAGTGGCCATGTTTCGGTTGGCACTGATTCAAGACTTTCGTCTTTAGACATTGTGATATAGGTAATTATAAAATAACAGTCAGTAATAAAATATTTAATTAAGGCGCATAGTAGGGTCAATCTTATATTTCGCTATGTTTGAAGAGTATAAGACTAATGAACGCACGCACTATTAATATTTTTGTTCGACCTGTTTGTTTATCAAACCTTTTTTAATTTAGAACACCCTGGCTGTCTATATTTTTTTACGTATATTGTATTTTGAATATCTGTCACGTCATACTGTCTCTCGTCAAATACACGACTATAATATAAAATATGCTATTTTTATTCCTGCTAACTCTACAGGTTATGGGCCCAGGAATCTAAAAATAAAGTATATAATTTTAATTAATAACGTGTAAATTCTAAAAGTGCAATATGGCTAGTGGTGAAAATACGCATCCTACACCATCGATGTCCATCATGACATCATCAACACCTATTGAAAAGCATGAAGAAGCTAAGAATTACACCTCTTGGAGTTTTGCTATCAAGAATCTCCTAATAGTGTGTGATCTCTGGGATTTCATCGAGGATCCTGACGCTCTAAAGGCAAGACTTGACGAGAAGAGCTTTCACCAACTGGATGCTAAGGCAAGAGCTAAAATTTGTCTTACACTAAGTAGTAGTGTATACCCAGTTGTCATGACTGCAACATCAGCAAAGGCAACCTGGAAGAAGTTACAAGAAACTTATGCTGACAACGACTTACTGCGTCGTCTTCAACTTCTCCGTAAATTATTCAACACCAAATTGTCATCATACCAGTCTATGGAAGAATACATAAACAACATTCGAGGTATACAACAACAACTTATTGAGATCAACAGTTCTGTGGAAGATGAGTTCATCGGAATCATCATGCTGTCTGGACTGACGGAAGACTACAATCCAATGGTTATGACGTTCGAAAATTCCGGAACGAAAATCAGCTGTGACTCTGTGGCTTCAATTCTCCTGAAAGAAGACCAACGCCATATTTCATCTCCTAGTACTAGTGCACTCGTTACTAAAAGTTCGAAGGTTCGGTGTTCTTATTGTAAGAAGCTTGGACATTTTGTATCAGTATGTAGGAAGTTAAATAACAAAAATAAAAATGTAAAAAATAATTCAACAAATTATACATCAAATTTTACACTTTTATCATGTTTCAGTACTCCTCCTACAGATTATGATTCATGTTCAACCTGGTATATTGATTCTGGTGCAACTTCTCACATGTGCTACAATAAAGACATGTTTAAGAATATGATTCGTCTGCCGGGGAATGTTACTGTGGCTAATAAACAGAAAGTAATAAGCGAAGGTAAAGGTACAGTTTCTTTAAACGTTTCTAATAATATACAATCTATTTCTAACGTTTTATTTGTACCACAATTAGGCGTTAATTTATTATCAGTTAGTAGTTTAGTACAGAAAGGTTTTGTAGTTGTTTTTTCTTCAAAAGGTGCCTATATCCTTACGAAAGATAACTGTAAAGTGTCTGTACACTTGTAGCCTCGGCTTCAAATCACAAAGGCCTTTATAAACAAAATTTACAGAAAGATGCAAAGGCCAATCTGACAACTAATCTAAAAGACACTGCTCTACTTTGGCATAGGCGCCTTGGACATTTAAATGTCAACACTATGAACATTCTTAAGAAAAACTCTATGGGTATAGACTACGAAAGCTGTCATAGATTGAATGAAACGTGTACACCATGTCTTCAAGGGAAATTGTCAAAAAGGCCCTTTAAAAAATCGAAAACTAGTTCGACCTCAAAATTAGAACTTATTCATTCCGATCTATGCGGTCCAATGAGCACAAAATCATGGGGCGGAGCATTATATGTTCTCACCTTTACAGATGATTATACTCGTAAAACATTTGGTTACCTGTTAAAGGCAAAAAGCGAAGTTTTCTCCAAATTCGTCCTTTTTAAAAATATGGTAGAAAACCAAACGGGCTTAAAAATTAAAATTTTTCGCTCAGACAATGGACGTGAATTTGTGAATCGCGAAATGACCAATTTTATGGATAAACATGGTATAATTCACCAAACTACGGTACCATACTGCCCGCAGCAAAATGGTGTCGCCGAAAGGCTTAACAGAACCATTATTGAAAAAACTATATAAATAACTGAAACGAGGTATCCAAGACGGGAACGACGAGCTCCTGTTAGATTTTCCCCGTCAGAGAGTTCAACTAAGTCTTACATGGTCTCTAATGATAACGAACCTGAAAAATACAGAGATGCTATTCAGGATGTTTATAAAGAAGATTGGAGAAAAGCTATAGCTGCTGAGTATGACTCTTTAATAAAAAATCAAACTTGGTCTTTGGTTGATCGACCTACCGACAGAAAAGTCATAAAAAATAAATGGGTATACAAAATTAAGCGAAATAAGAGTGGAGAAATAGTTAAATTCAAAGCTCGACTTGTTGCAAAAGGTTTTACTCAAGTCTTTGGCATAGACTACAACGAAACTTTTTCTCCAGTCACTAGGCTTTCTACAATAAGGCTATTAATGGCTTTTGCCGTGCAATTAAATTTGCAAATAGATCATCTTGATGTAGAAACCGCATTTCTTCATGGTGACCTTGACGAAGAGATTTTTATGGAACAACCCGAAGGTTTTGAAGCTGACTCTAAGTCTAAAGTTTGCCGGTTAAAAAAATCACTCTATGGACTAAAGCAAGCACCACGTCAGTGGAATAAAAAGGTCCATGAAGCCATGATGTCTCTTTCAATGTTACAAGTCCCATCAGAAGAATGTATTTATTACAAAACAAATGATGAAAAATTACTTGTTGTTGCAATTTTTGGTGACGATTTTTTCATTTTTTCTAATGACGAAAGCATGAAAATTGACTTCAAAAAAGTTTTAAGTCAAAAGTTTGTAGTCAAAGATCTTGGCACTCTATGCGATTGTTTGGGAATGAGGGTTACACAAGGTGTTGATACAAACACGCTCGACCAAAGCAATTACATAGAGAAGATAATAGAAAAATTCGGAAGGAGTGAAGCAATTCCCGTTTCTACTCCTCTCGAACCTGGTGTAAAATTGACAATACCTGACAAAGATGAACGAAGTGACATACCTTATCAGCAGTTTATCGGTTCACTGATGTATATATCCATTGGCACGAGACCAGATATTGCATACGCTGTGTCTTACCTAAGCCAATTCAATGTACATCACGGGGAGGTGCATTGGAAAGCTGCGAAAAGAATTGTCAGGTATCTGAAGGCAACAAAAGATAGGAAGTTGACTTTCACAAAAAAGGGTCAAAAGTATCCTATAGGTTTTGCTGACGCAGATTATGGTAGCAATGTCATTGATAGACGGTCGTATACTGGCTATGTCTTTATAATGAGTGGCGCATGTATATCATGGGAGGCGCGAAAGCAACGAACAGTAGCTCTCTCAACAACAGAGGCAGAATACATGGCGTTAGGAGAAACTTGCAAAGAAGCAATATACCTCAAATCACTCATCAGTCAAATTTTTAAAATAAGCAAACCCATTGAAATTCATTCTGACAATCAAAGTTCACTCAAACTTACGCAAAATTGCACGTATCATGCTCGCACAAAACATATTGATATACGTCATCATTTTATACGCGAGTCATTAGCACGAAAATACATTTTCATTAAGTACATCAGCACTAACGACATGATTGCAGACATCTTAACCAAATCATTACCTACACTGAAACAAAATAAATTTTGTAAATCTTTAGGTATAACTTGAGTTTTTAAATGTATATTTTGTGTTAAGTTGCCTTTTTCTTTTTCTTCTATTATTGTTAGTGTACAGTACTTAAGTTAATTTAGTTACTTTGTAATAATTTATTTTATACATTATACAGCGTGTTACTAAATTAAGAGGAGATGTTCGACCTGTTTGTTTATCAAACCTTTTTTAATTTAGAACACCCTGGCTGTCTATATTTTTTTACGTATATTGTATTTTGAATATCTGTCACTTCACTCTGTCTCTCGTCAAATACACGACTATAATATAAAATATGCTATTTTTATTCCTGCTAACTCTACAATTTTGTTAAAGAGAATTGTTTTAGTAGTGGAAGCATCGACTTGAAAAATGAACCTCAGGGAAGGCCAGCCACTAAGGTGAATAGCAAAGAATTGAATGCGACAATTATACTAACACTATTGACCCATTTGGATCAAATCGGTAGATATGAATGTTTTAGAAATAGGTGAACGTGGTGAACCGGTACAGAAATTAAGTAGAGAGCATCCGCCGCTCCGCATCTCTCTATAACAACTATCATAATTAACTAATTTGGTCAATTTTTTACACGGTATTTTTTCCAGGAAGCAATACAAACCGTCTTTACACAGTTAATTAAGTCCAGTCCACTCGCAGAGTTCTACCTCAAAGGCTTAAATAATATTTATTACCTTCCCATGAGATGGCAGAAATTCATAAACAAAGAGGGTTATTACTTTGATTCAAATAAATATTAACTCAAAGATAATATTTCTTAGGCAAAATACCTTAAAAACATTTTGTTTTAATTATTCAGGAAAAACAACAATATCCCACATTAACCCCTAATAACAAACTTACGTAAGACAGAGTATATCATACTGAGGGGCAATTGCAGTATCTACAAAGTTTTAAAAAATTCAGTAATATTTCATTCCCGTTTTGATAACACGTTGACAACAATCAAATGTCAAAAAATATGGTTAAGTAACGATTTGGTTTTGGTTAAAACGTACGTATAGCGCTCCAAGGAGCTCCAGATTAACTTATCGATTGATTTTTCTTTACTTACTTCGAAGGATTTAACCAGAAGCCGCCACTATACGGCTCCTTTGCGCCTGGGAGCCGTTTGTTTCCATCTAAAAGGGCTAATGAAATAATGCTCCTGTGACAAGTCAAGCCATAAAAACCGATGTAAAATATCGCGTCTCCCGGGATCAGTTGTTTATTGAGGGCGTAAAAGTTCGTGTTAATGTTGCGGGCGATATTATAACACTGGAACTTTCGTTGATTGTTGTATTCGGTACAGTTATTGATTAAAATTAAAGGTATTTAATATAAATAGCTACATGAGGGACAACCGCACTATTTACAACATTTTAATGAAATCAGAAACGTTTCCGTTCCCATACATTTAGACAACACCTTGACAGCTGTCAGTTGTCAAATTATATGGGAACGGTGACGATAAGGTTTTTATTAAAACGTTTGTGAATAGTGCGATTGCCCTTCTGAGCTCCTTTAATATTTCAAAATTTTAACCACCTCCGCGGTCAAGTATCTGACACTCAATATTGATCTTGAGGTTTAGGTCAATTCCGCATGGCGGCAAAAGTTTTTCATCTTGATTTGGTTGGTGGTAAATTAGAGGTAAATTAGTGGCCGACAATTAGAGGTAAGATAGACAGTTTTTCAGCCGTTGAAAAGTTCAGGTGAAGCTCGCTTATATCTTCGGCCTTATCGTCACTTACCATCAGGTGAGATGCAGGCGAAGAACCTCCCTGTTGCGTGTAAAAATACACTATAGTATCAATTTGCACTTCACCTAATGCGGGATAGTGTTTCCAAATTCATTAGCTATAGGAGATCTCCTCAAAAGGGTTTGTGATGACCTGGGCAGCACCGAGCACAGAGCGTCGGCTATGTAGAGTCCCTGTGATGATGTTAGTCGAACCACCTTATATCTCCCTTCTAAGAGTAGGCTTAACAGTAGGAGTATCATAGATGAGATGATGATGACGATGACACAGCCTGACGTTGAATGGTTTGGGGCTGGCACAACATCAGAGAGACGACATCTCGCATGTATATTATATGAAAAATAGTAGTAGCCGATCATTAACCTTCGTATACCCGCGCCATTTTTTGTAACAGCTATACCCGCGCGCGGTGTTACGGACCGAATATTTGGTGTCCTGTTTCATATTCTTTTTTTAAGAAAACCTACATAGATATTATTTTATTTTAAAATTAAGGATATAATAAAAAACATTGTGGTATGCAAGAACTTTATTATTAATTATTCAACTGTCTATCAGTCTTTCACAAAACAGCCTTCAAAATTGCATGTTTTTTCTTAGGTACTACAAAAACAAAACAAAAACATTTTTTATAAAAAAAAAAAAAAATACCTTTTACAAATTGAAAATACTTATCAAACGACATTTCAATCATAAATAGACTTAGTTATCAGCCTTACCATAACAGCTAGGGCATACCATAATAGCATGTTCCAAACAAAAGTGTATTTTGCAGTTGGCACAGTTGTAGCGCATTTTACGGTCTTTTTTTGAAGAACAGTATCCACAGCGACCAATTTTATTATTGTTAGATGTTGCCGCAGACTCGGCCTCGGCCAAGCCTCAGCTTGATTATTCTAGGCAAGGATGTGCTGAGAACTTGACGTTGGAGTTGAGAGTTGAGGAGATCGTAGGACAAAACTTCAAGAAAGATCCTGCGACTAATTTTCTGCAGGCTATATTAAACTACCATGGGCCATCTATTCGTGCCTAGAGCAACGTTATACGTTTCGCACATTTTGGAGGCAGGAGTCTTGTTCCATCTTGTCCATCCATCCCTTTCGATGTAAAACTCTCTAGGCCTTTGACGATCTTCCTCTTTGACCTTCTTCGTCAGCTTCTTCTTCATCACCCTTTTGCTCGGTATCGTATGTTTCTTCCCATCTCTCAACAAAATCTTCCACATAACTGTCATTTTCATCATCATAATCAGAGTCAGAAAATTTTTCCTCCGACATTCGTTTGATTTGCTCTTCGCCCAATTTTGATGTAAAGTCTAACCTATAATTAATAAAATTTGTCAAAATACACATCAACGCATAACAAATCACGCAAAAAAACACCAAGCAAGTGATAATGTAGAAATTTCATACCCACACCAAAAGTTACGCCTAGTTACGCCTCGCGTCGGTCTCATGGACCAACTGAAGCCAAATACACCCACATGTGCATCATGCACAAACGCACGTTGTGCACTAAAATGATGTTAATAACAAATCCGGCAGCTAGGAAAAACCTCAACTCGTCAGCTTTTTTGAGAAAAGAAATATGTTGAAAAAATTGTTTTGTCGGTCTCACAGACCAATGCGCGAGTATAGGAAGGTTAAATAATAATGGTAAATTGCTTTATTATGTGCGCATTACTGTTGTCCGTTTAGGTTTCTGAGTTTTTTTTTTGTATTTATTTTAAAATAATTATACCTATGATTTTTTTTTGTCTTGTTTTGTACTTACATAACGTCGTCCCAAATGGCCCCATCTGAAAACGCTTCTGTTGAAATGTGTAACAGAAGTTTTTAGCTTAGATGGGACCGTTTGGGCATTTTTTGTTAATGTTTTTTGTTGTAATATTTCACTTAGTTACGTATTGACCAAATAAAAAGTTTCTTTCTTACTTTCTACATTGGCGTAGGTATGGAGTGGGAGGGGGGGTCTTGGCGTCCGGATACCCCCCCCCATTGAAAATCAACATACACTAGATAGAATGAACTTTTCCTTTCATGTATCAGTATACACTAGGCAAATTGAAGTTTTAATCTGGACCCCACCCATCGAAAAGTTTTACCTACGCTTATGACTTTCTATATACTATTACCGTGCCTTGTGTGAAGTTCGATCATAATTTGAGTTGCTTTATCCGAGGAATTAGTGTTAATCTTGTGTCAACATATCTATACCACGTAATGCCTCTACATGTTAACACTTATTTCAAGATCGAAGCAAAGAATATCATATCAGTCAATCCTTGTGACTGCGGCGAAAATAGCAGCGGATACATTTTTTATTTTTATCAGTCGGCTCTAGTGGTTCAACAACTATGTCCCGTGCTTAAGCATACAAGACCCCACTTTGTCCGTAAACACAATATATTGTCGAGGGCCCCGGTATTTGTCGTGGCCCGTCTCGTATTTTTTGTCACGCTACCTGAACTTGTTTGGGGAAAAAATGTAAAAGTTGCCAAGAAAAAACTTTACAGCCACCCTTGTCCGTGTTGTGTACCCTTTTAACGCTTTTCTTTGATTAAAATAACGTTAAGTTCCTTCTCGTCATGTTCTCGAGTTGATTTAACACATAAACCGAATGGTGTGAAGTGGCTGACTTTATGCCTCTACGTGAAATTGTTTTCGAAGAAAATTACTTATTGATTCTTTTTTTATTGTTCCGGGGCGTTAGGTTTCGATTGTTAAGAGTTTACCTAACAGAAGTCTTAAAGATAAAAGAGTGTAACTTTCACATGAATGAATTATGTATATTTTCAATTTAATAAAAGAAAATTCAAACTATTGAGCTAAAGTTGTTTAATGTCCCTGACATTGGCAGAGTCCATGGGCGGCGGTTACAACTTACCATCAGATGGGCCGTCTGCTGGTCTGCCTTCTAAAGCAATAAAAAATAATAGACATCAAAACAAAATTTTGTCATCATCCCAATTCATCGTGTCCTAAATTTTTTTTTAACCTTAGTTTATTGTTAAATATTTATACATATCTTCATTATTTATCCTGATTTGATTAATATACTACTACTTCCATACTTCATTTATCATCAGCTTCTTTGCTCAAAAAGGATAAATTAATTTATCAATTAATCCGTTACTGGTTCGCATTGAAATACATTGATTATTTTCCACACCTCTATATTTGGCCAAACATTGATATTCAATCTTCCATTTCCGCTATTCGACAGTTTATTGCCCCTCGTTTTGCTCTGTGCTCAACATTGGAGTAATTTCCGGCGCCCCTCACAACTAATCCACAAAACTGAATTTAATAACCGCATACAATATGGAGCTCAAAGTTAGTTCGGATAACCTTTGACATCACATGCTTATAGCTAACTAGATTTCCCGTTGAAGCAAAGACAAGCATGGTCGAGCCCTCGGGCGGAATAACTTATCGAAAACTTTGTTACGACAATGCGGCATGCCCGAAGTATCGATACATCGAGAGTGTCACGTTCCTAAACTTGGATTGTTTGAATGGCAATACAATACTCTTCACAGATCTTTGGTTTATGTTTTCATTACGATTCGAAATACTTGTTTGATATCGAACTCTTATAATTACAGTTGCAAACTAAATATAATGGGCGACGTTAAATATGTTGCACTTACTTTTATTTCAATACTTATTTAACAGTAAAAAGTCCTTTGCTTAAAAAGAATGAATTCGTTTCAAATTATCATTATCATCATCATCACCACAGCTCATATACGTCCTCGCCGAGGGGCACGAGCCTACCCTAACTAGGTAAGTAGTTATGTTAGGACGATTAGGCCTTAGTCAAACCACGCTGGCCCAGTGCGGATTAGTTGACTCACATACACCTTTGAATTACTAGTAAATTAAATCAAACCAGTCGAAAAGGTAATTCGAAATTTCAATATCACGTAAGTATTAAATATCCCAAATGTATTATTTAACATTAATATAATCTTTACAGATACAGATAAAAATTCACGAGAATTATCAATAATATGACCCTTATGCATATTTCAAATTATGAGTTTGACTGCCTACAGCTTAGCTAATTGCGCTCATTTAATATTCCACGGGCTAACGAAGCGAAACCGGCTTGAATTAAATATTCATCGATATCATATATTGATGCCGATCCAGCTCTACAACGTACCTTTATTGGGGACAATTTGCCCCGAATTTGGCAAAGCGCTCACGTACGGAGACGATATAGTCGTTTAAATGCACGAAAGAAAGTACCTAATGAGACATAATGATACAACCGTTATTGATTGTAATACTGTACTGTACTAAAGTACTGTACTCTTTGTCTGTCATGGCTAAACCGCTAAACCAATTTTAAATGAATTTGGTATAGAGATAGGTTGAGCATGGATAATTTTTTTTGAGTTTAAAATTTCAAATTTTAATGACTTGCCTATATAACTCAGGATATAATCGAATTCCTGCCAGACGAAGTTAACAAAATAATACAAAATCTCAGATACTCAAACTTATTTTGATTTTAAAGTTTTAAACTTATTTTTATTTACGAAGATATTATTTCTTTTTTATGTTTTGTTTCATGTCTTGCAAATTTTAAACTCTATGGTGGCGCCTGCGAGCACGATGTTGCCGCTTAGCCCTCATGCCATTAATAAGAGATAAAGACGATTGATTTATTTTAAAAAACGTTATAGTTAAGTAGGTATATAAAACGTCAAATAGTAAATTTAACATTTTTAAATAACATTTGAAGGTTTATATAAATCTGGTTAAAGTTTCTTATATGTATAGATAATGGGTTCTACTTAAGCCTAGCGTATTTAATAATTTAATTTATTAATAATTCGAAATAAGTAAGCTACATTGTGATTCTTATAGTATAATCAAAAATGGGGGAGCGTCATGTATAATGTATGGAAAGTTTCATATTAATAACATCAAATTTGATTTCCATGATTGATTTTAAGTAAAGGAAAGGAAGTAATTTCACTAATCAGTTTTATTGTTACTTCACAAAATAAAAAATCTATTAGCAATTACTCAATCTGATAAAAAAGATCTGATAAGCGATTTTCACTTGCCTGTGCTTATTTCGAAATCGGTGTCCCTTACACCGCTCGACTCAGCTTGAATAATTAATAACAGTGCTGCCAACAACTCAATAAAATAATATATTACTTATCATGTAAGAAGGCAAATTAAAGAAGGAAAGACAGTTCAATAAATTAGTCAATGTAATCAAAGGAAAACGAGGCAATCGGCTAGCGATATTTCTCGTCGATTACTTGGCGAATCACAAAGTGGCCGCCTCACGTGCTCTCGAGGAACTGTTCCGGAAGGCACTCGAGTATCTCGCATCGTCAAAGTGACGCCACCTAGGTGCTCAAACATGCATTAAAGCTACGCTGTTAATTAGAAACTATGTATATATATGTGCTTACGAAGCCATGGATGCTTTAGTGGCAATATTACAGATGCATTATCGAAATCACTACAACTCAGCAGCTATGCACTGACTTGAGTGTGGCTCGTCTGCTTACTGGCAGAACCAAATAATTATGCAACGTGAGTAATTCCAAAAGCAATGTGAATCTCACAGAGTAAGTTATGTGTCTGATGTACAGATGAGAAATTATGTTGAATGACTTTTGCTGTTGGTTGCTGCAATCTATACTAATATTATAAAGAGGAAAGATTTGATTGTTTGTTTGTATTGAATAGGCTGCGAAACTACTGAACCGATTTTGATGAAAGTTGGTACAGGGATAGTACGAGACCAGGGGATGGACATAGGGTAATTTTCCTACGGGAAAAAAAATGTCACGGGAAAACAAAAATAACGCGGGCGAAGTCGCGAGCGGAAAGCTAGTAGATTATAACTATGTTTTAGTAAAATCGATTTTTAGACAAATTTGATGGTAGGAAGGCGAGAAAATTGGTATAGCTAATTTATACAAGTTGTTTAGTCGATACCCTATCAAGCCGAAACCAACACATGTTATCATAGTCATATAAATGATCTGGCGTCATTGAAAATTGGAAATTGTAAAATTGTCTAATTCTCATACATTTTTTTCAGAGACCCAACTATTTGTATCATAATAACAGCTGATATACGTCCACACCGAAGGGCTCGAGCCTACCCTAGGTTAGGGCGTTTAGGCCTTAGTCAAACACGCTGGCCCAGTGCGGATTGATCGACCTTTGATTTACTTCGCAGGCGTAGCACGGGCTGCCAGGACTGGACTCGAGTCACGCATTATCTCACAATTTCAGTGACATAATCTCTATGTCTTAAAGAGTAGCACGGTGGCGCGTATTTAGTGTGACTGACGTGACAAAAATATCTTGACGCTCGTCAAGGAACATGTGTGACTGAGTTTTTTAACAAATAAATGTACGGTCAGCGACATCTCAAGCTTTACAATTGCATTACCAAAGCAGTCCCAATTACGAGCGACATAAGAGTAGTCTCAAGATCAACATGATAAATCTGGCGTGTTACCGTGTGTACCTTGTCATATTGCTTTGATATATTTTACTTGGTAAAATTATCAATACCTTTTATTAGGAGGCTTAGTAATGCCAACGACCTTGAGACACGAGTTTGTACTGGATTACGGGCGCGCTGTGTCATTGAAATTGAGCGAAAAATTTTTTTTTTTTTTTATAAAGAAACTAGTGACTTATTTGAAGATATGAAATATCAGTATTATCAAATTAAATGTAATGAGTTAATTCCCTAAAAATTATTAAATAACTTTTGTTAAATAACTCGGATTTTCTTCTGGATGCTTTTTTTGATGGGTGTCTTTGGCATTTTTAACGAGAAATTTTGATTAAAATTTGTTTTGGGGACATGGATATTTTCACAAATATTTTCAAGAGTAACATATATTTTTTACTATGGTATATTAAACAAGTTTTGCTAAAAAAAAGTTTTAAGTGGGGCTCGATAAGCTCAGCTCTGAGTTGTCAGCCTCTTAGAGACCGATTTACATCAGACGAGCGAATGCTCATTATATCCCCACTATATTGAATTCTTTTAGTATAAACAGACGTAGAGCATTCTTTCGTTGTTCTTTTGGCGTTCTTAAGGGCCCACCATCCGCGCGAGCCCGAGCTAGTTTAGGTAAATTTCTCTAGTCTCTGTTTGTGTGCGTCGCTCACGCACACAAGCGCACTCGGTCGCGCAATCGGTACGGCCGCCTAGCAAAATATCGTAGATGTTAATTTTGAATTTAATAGGTGTTTATTATTTACTGTGTTATACTATAATAAATACAGGGATGTGTTTGATCAACTTTTATTTTTACAAGCTTTTATTTAGCTTGCACTGTATGTATGTAGATTTGATCACTTCTCGGTTTTCGAATTGGCTGAAATTTTGCACATAATAATATGTATATCGTGACAATGCAATGTTATGATAACATGGAGCTGATCTGATGAAGGAACTGGACGGTGGCCATAGGAACTCTGTAATAAAACGACGCAACCCCATCGAGTTTGGGCTCGTTTGATTCATATTGACGAGTACTTTGGTCCTATTTGTTAACCAGGGTCTGATGCTGGAGCTGGGAGGTGGCCATAGGACCTCCGCAATAAAACGACATAACCCTATCGAGTTTGGGCTCCTTTGATTCGTAATGACGAGTACTTTGGTCCTATATGGTAACCAGTGTCTGATGCTGGAGCTGGAAGGTGGCCATAGGACCTCCGCAATAAAACGACATAACCCTATCGAGTTTGGGCTCGTTTGATTCGTAATGACGAGTACTTTGGTCCTATATGGTAACCAGGGTCTGATGCTGGAGCTGGAATGTGGCCATAGGACCTCCGCAATAAAAGGACATAACCCTATCGAGTTTGGGCTCGTTTGATTCGTAATGACGAGGACTTTGGTCCTATATGGTAACCAGGGTCTGATGCTGGAGCTGGAAGGTGGCCATAGGAACTCCGCAATAAAACGACACAACCCCATCGAGTTTGGGCTCGTTTGATTCGTATTGACGAGTACTTTGATCTTATATGGTAACCAGGGTGTGATGCTGGAACTGGAAGGTGGCCATAGGAACTCCGCAATAAAACGACACAAGCCCACCGAGTTTTGGGCTCGTTTGTTTCGTAATGATGAGTACTTTAGTCGAGTTTTGTAATGGCGGCCATGCGGTTACAAAATGATAAAATATAAAATAATATTAAAAAGATTAAAAAAAGAAGTCGCCCCACACTAGGATTTTATTTTAAAAGGCGAAAATAAATTTTAATTTATTACATGATACATCTAATATATAAAATTCTCGTGTCAGAGTGTTTGTTACCGAACTCCTCCGAAACGGCTTGACCGATCTTTATGAAATGTTTTGTGTATATTCAGTAGGTCTGAGAATAGGTCGTAAGCTATTTTTTATTACGGCGAAACGTTAGTTCGCTGTTATTATGGCGAAACGTAGTTCGCCGGCACAGCTAGTTTTTAATAAAATATAAAAGCTTGTCGCAAGATTTACCCATTTTATAAAAAACAAATATTTTTTTCTTAGAATTACCAATATTTATTTATTTAAGGCTTACCAAGTAAATACATACGGGCAAGGTACTTAAACAGTTTTTTTTATGGAGGGCCTGGCAAAGGACCTCCTCCCGCCTGATGTTAAGCGGTGAAAGAGGCCCAAATGAGTTGACAGATAGAGGTGGGAGGACATCCACTATCCAACCTGCCCGCCCCTTGCCGGCCTAAAAGATGTTTTTCACACCTCTTTTGAAGGAACCCATGTTGTAGGATAGAGGAAACACGTGCGCAGGTAGAGAATTCCAAGTGTGGGATGAACGACAGAAGACTTACCGGAGGGAGACTCTGTACCAAGGTCGTGTGCTTGGGTACCTCCGTCTTACCTATTTCTGCCGCAAAGCAGCAGTGCTTGCATTGCTGTGTTCCGGTTGCAAGGGTAAGATATGGCACTGAAATTACTGGGTACCGTGACTTTACATCTTAAGTCACAAGTTGGCAACGTACACTGTGGCCCTTGTGGGGGTTGCAGTTTTACTGCGAATGTCACACGAGACACATGTATTATAGGTGACTGTTACCACTTACCATCAGGTGGGCAGTTTGCTTTTTTGCCAACTTAGTAGCAATAAAAAAAAAGAAGAAGGAATCTTGGAATTTCTTGGTACGGTGTGAAAAGGAGGATACAGTGTAAGGATGACTCCGTAGACCCTTACGCGTGTTTCTGTGAAGGAATGGAGAGGGAGGGATAAGGGTTAAGAGCTCCTCAGAGCATTCCCCGTGGAACATTCGGTAAAAGGCGCTAAGAGAGGCGATGTCACGTCGAAGTTGTAGGGGCTCGAGGGTGTTAGTTGCCTCTACATCGCCAATTATTCGAATAGTGCGATGCTGCAATCTGTCCAGAGCATCGAGGAGGTACTGAGCGGAGTCAGAGTGCGAGCAATATTCCACGCAAGACCTAACCTGAGTTTTATACAACAGGCATAGTTGGTCCGACGCAAAATACCTACGCACCTTGTTCAGGACACCGAGTTTCCGTGAGGCAGCAGTTATAACGGATTCGAGTTTTTCAAAAAAGGGATCATATGTGCATTTAAATTTCAGGACTGCACAGTATTGTCATGTGTGTATGACAATGCTGTACAAAACATTATTTATTACAAAAAAATAAATATAATAATCAAGTTAAATTGTTTTATTGTTTATCCTAATTCTCGGGACAAGCTTTTATATTTTTATAAGAAAATATATATTGTAATAAATTAAAGTTTATTTTCCTCTTTTAAGGCATTATAATATAAGTAAGCTTGTTTTTAAAAAAACTTTTTTTAAACTAATTACTCAAATAATACGAAATATTTTAATGACTACCGAGTTCTTTATTGTTAGTTGTATCTACAAATTATTTTATATAATATACATATAATAATTTAGTAATAAACAAATATGAAATGAATATTTTCTTGTGCTCAACGCACTTTTTAGTGCATTGAAGCCATTCGCTAGATTGTAATTTAAAGTTTATTTTCTTTTTTTAGGACATTAAAATAAAAGCTTGTTTTTAAAATTCTTTTGTGATAGCGGCAATCTTGTTTTAGTTTTTTTCATGGTGTACTGTATTTTACGAACTTTCATTTGATACCCCATATACAGACCCATATTGTGGGGATTGTACATAAAAATAATCTGTCAATTTGTGACGGCGGCCATCTTGTATTAGATTGTCTTTCAGAATATACTATATTCTACAATTCATTCTACAATTCAAGCTCTTTCATTTGACAATTAAATTGGAGAAGGTCGCTCAAAAGAAATTGATGGGGTTGCGTATGGATATTATCTAGGCTAGGCTCAAAGTACTCATCAAGAAAAATCATATAGGACCAAAGTACTCGTCAATACGAATCAAACAAGCCCAAACTCGATGGGGTTGCGTCGTTTAATTTCGGAGTTCCTTAGGCCACCTTCCAACTCCAGCATCAGACCCTGGTTACCATATAGGACCAAAGTACTCGTCAATACGAATCAAACGAGCCCTAACTCGATGGGATTGTGTCGTTTTATTGCGGAGTTCCTATGGCTAGCTTCCAGTTCTAGTATCAGACCCTGGTTACCACATAGGACCAAAGTACTCGTCAATACGAATCAAACAAGCCCAAACTCGATGGGGTTGCGTCGTTTAATTTCGGAGATCCTTAGGCCACCTTCCAACTCCAGCATCAGACCCTGGTTACCATATAGGACCAAAGTACTCGTCAATACGAATCAAACGAGCCCAAACTCGATGGGATTGTGTCGTTTTATTGCGGAGTTCCTATGGCCAGCTTCCAGTTCTAGTATCAGACCCTGGTTACCACATAGGACCAAAGTACTCGTCAATACGAATCAAACAAGCCCAAACTCGATGGGATTGTGTCGTTTTATTGCGGAGTTCCTATGGCCAGCTTCCAGTTCTAGTATCAGACCCTGGTTACCACATAGGACCAAAGTACTCGTCAATACGAATCAAACAAGCCCAAACTCGATGGGGGTGCGTCGTTTTATTGCGGAGTTCCTTTGGCTATCTTCCAGCTCCAGCATCAGACCCTGGTTACCATGTAGGACCAAAGTACTCGTCAGTACGAATCAAACGAGCCCAAACTTGATGGGGTTGTGTCGTTTTATTGCGGAGTTCCTATGGCTACCTTCCAGCTCCAGCATCAGACCCTGGTTACCTACCACATAGGTCCAAAGTACTCGTCAATACGAATCAAACGAGCCCAAACTTGATGGGGTTGTGTCGTTTTATTGCAGAGTTCCTATGGCCACCTTCCAGTTCCAGCATCAGACCCTGTTTACCATATAGGATCAAAGTACTCGTCAATACGAATCAAACAAGCCCAAACTCGATGGGGTTGCGTTGTTTGATTGCGGAGTTCCTATGGCCACCTTCCAGATCCAGCATCAGACCCTGTTTACCATATAGGATCAAAGTACTCGTCAATACGAATCAAACAAGCCCAAACTCGATGGGGTTGCGTTGTTTGATTGCGGAGTTCCTATGGCCACCTTCCAGATCCAGCATTAGACCCTGGTTACCATATAGGATCAAAGTACTCGTCAATACGAATCAAACGAGCCTAAACTCGATTGGGTTGCATTGTTTGATTGCGGAGTTCCTATGGCCACCTTCCAGTTCCAGCATCAGACCCTGTTTACCATATAGGATCAAAGTACTCGTCAATACGAATCAAACAAGCCCAAACTCGATGGGGTTGCGTTGTTTGATTGCGGAGTTCCTATGGCCACCTTCCAGATCCAGCATCAGACTCTGGTTACCATATAGGATCAAAGTACTCGTCAATACGAATCAAACGAGCCTAAACTCGATGGGGTTGCATTGTTTGATTGCGGAGTTCTTATGGCAACCTTCCAGATCCAGCATCAGACCCTGGTTACCATATAGGATCAAAGTTCTCGTCAATACGAATCAAACGAGCTCAAACTCGATGGGGCTATGTCGTTTTATTGCGGAGTTCCTATGGCCACCTTTCAGCTCGATCAGCTCCATGTCGTCATCATAATATAATATATTTATACATACGCATGCAAAATTTCAGCTTAATCGGAGACCGGGAAGTGAGTCAAATTTAACTCGCAAGATTAGATCCGAACATGCAAAAGATAAATAAAAGCTTGTAAAAAGGTTGAAGGTTTTTCGTACGGCAGCCACAAATAATAAAATTGTTAGTTATCAACTTCTCCGATTACTCCGTAGGACTTCGCGTCGTATACATACACAAATAATTACGTAACCGGGAGCTAGCTCAAAGCGACGTGCTCTCACTTCGAGTTTTGATTGCACACTGAATTTCGACGCGCCCGAGCCAAGTATTTGTAAGAAAATCGATAAATGTATGTTAAAAAATTCATATAAAAATCAATGTACGATAATTAAAAAAAATACCACCGTGTCAGTGTTATGCTTATCTTTGTTCTATATATTTGTTAAACTAAAATATAATAGGGTTAATTAATGAAGCTAAAAATCACGAACGGTTTGTGGGTGTAACCTAAATTTTAAGTAAAATGGATGCTATTTTTTAACGAAATGGTATGTAAATTTGAAAAATGGTGACGGTGATTGTGTAAACACATAATTTAAGAATTTAAATTATTTTTTTCCCGGTCAGTTAACTGGAACGTTAACGTAAAATATCAAAAACGCCAACGGCCTTTTTGCTGTTTTTCGCGCCATGGGCCCTTAAAGATTCTAGGGAATATTCTAGGAATGGTCGCTCGCTTTGTGTAAACGGCACTAGAGCGTGCGAACAGTTGCTTATAGCGTGTGATAGATTTGTGAAGTTAATGTTATCAATTTAATATCTCATTTCAGAAATAATATCTTAGGTAAATAGAATAAAAGATCTTAATATAGCTAAAACTTAAATTTATTAAATCAGACTCTACATAAACAAATCTCAAAAAGACTATCCATTTCTTAAATAAACACAATATGTCAAAGTTTACTGTTATGTTTTATCCAAATACATAATTTATATATCCACAGTACAGATACATAAACCTTATATGTATACACTACACATACAGACATTTATATAATATACCTAGGTCCTAGATACATAGCTAGTCAACAATTATCTATGTAAGACCTTTAACTGACATAGATTAAGTACACAAATGACTCACCTTGGTAAGGTTGATGCTACCACTTCGCTTGCCAAGAAGCAACTGAACTATCGCTTTGTAATCCTTAGCTTTTATAACGACCAACCACGTGGCTCGAACTACGCCATGGCTGGTTCGCAACACGTGTCCCGAACAACGAACAACGCTATGTACGTTCGCCACATGTGTCCCGAACAATGAAAACGCTATATCGGTTCGCAACACGTGGCCCGAACAGCGCCATGCCTGTTCGCAACACGTGTCGCGAACAATAAACGACGCTATTTCTGATCGCAACACATGGCCCGAACAACGCTACGTACGTTCGCACCACGTGGCGTGGTGTCGAAACAATATTTAAAATATTTATTACATAGTTCTTGCATAATATACAATAATTAATTTTTAATTAGCAAATAAATATTACTTTATTCCTAATGAAAATATTACAAAATAAAATACAATAATCTATCACGTGCGAACAGTGTGCGGAGTGCGAGTTATAACGAGCTTTATTCGATCGAACGCATCGAACGCGTTAAAGCGAATTTGTATGGAATTAGAGCAGCGCCATCTAGTAGCTGCTATGGAATGAGACAGCTTCATCTAGTGACTACTAGATGGCGCTGCTCTAATTTCATACAAATTCGCGTTAACGCGTTCGATGCGTACGATCGAGTAGAGCTCGATAAAACTCGCACTAGGCACACAGATGCTTAGAGCGTTCTTACGTGTTCGAATGCGCTCGCTCCTCGGAGCGGTCACTTCAAAGCTTTCTTGTGTTCTAGCGATTCGGCTGATCTAACCATCGATTATGCAAGAATTCTAGTTCTTGGTTCTCATTCTTGCTGGTTGATCTTTTGGTGTAAACGCTCAAAACGAGCTTTCGTTTACACTAAAAGATCAAGAAAGAATGCTCTTGTTCTAGCTCCAGCTCTTTGGTCGTGTGATTTTAACGCACCTTAAGGCGCATAGTGCTCCCAATGACCTTGCGTTTTTCGTCCCGCACTGATTACATAGGAGTGAGTGAGTGAGAGTGAGGGGAATATTTAAGCAAACCTTTACGCGTAAGATGAATTATTTAAATTAAACATTAATAAAAGCAAACAAAAAAATCTAAAAAGACCATCCTCTAGAATATTGTTCACTTTATTTATTGAAATCGAAAGTATATGATTTAACCTAATATTTACGACGCGATTAGGTTTAAAGTTTTAAAATCGAGGCATATTTGGGTCACATTTTAACAAAGTTTTAATTAATTTATTAAAAAAATTAAAAAGACCATCCTCTAAAGAATGCGTTGAATAATAACATATCTTTTTCAAAGATTTTTTTATTCAATATTTATGAAGAGAACCGGTTTTTTCTGCAGTGAATTTTTATGATTGACCTTACTATGCGCCATAATATGAATTAACATAAAAGTTTCGTTGGTAAAGCATTTAATCGGTTTTTACTATATTTCGTAAGCTCGCACCGCGGCCAGTCCGCGGACAATAGTAATTATTTCGTATGCGCATGCGTCCTCCTTTAAAATGTTTACTGCTCTAATTTCAAATTTGTTTAAATACATGTAAGAAGCAAATGTTTGTAATAAAAACAATGCATTAAACTATTCAAGTCGTTGTGAAAAGTTTTATGCTTAAGCTAATATTATCTTGTATGTGTAATAAAATTTGTGTAGGCGCTTTTTAACCTGGTACAATTAATTAATATTCATTTTATTTGTTACATTTGTAGTATATTATATTGTAACATTATTGTAATCTTATGAAAATAAAGACATTTAAAAAAAAAATATTTTAAAGTTAAATAATAATATAGTAAATTACTTCACAATTCTAATACTTACAGAAATTTCGAATAAAGATAGTTTTATAAATTGTCATAGTCGGCCACTGACAATTTTCATTGGAAGAAGAAAGGAAACCTAACTTTCAATTAAAGTGAATAAGCTAGGCGAATTATGTCATTTGATTACAGATATAGATTACAGAATTTTTCATTCAGGTAATACTTTAGAAAAATATTTTTTTTCAAGAATAAGTAATTTATTGCAAAATATGATTCCTTCGTACCTTCCAAAATCAACAAATCATTTAAATACATAAACATATAATTTTGTTTCATGTAGATATGTTTGTATTATGCGAAAACACGTAACAAAGCGTAAAATACTACTCAACATTCCATAACTTTAATAATTCACGCCTGCAACGAAACGCATGGAAAATTAATTAAAGCTAGCACATAATAAATACCGATTGCGCCAAATTAAAAACGGACGTGAATGAAAAAGTTTCCCTCCGTGAAAAATATCCTTATTTAAATGATTCTATATTACGCGGCCCAGCAATAAATCTGAGTTCGCGACGCCTTCCTCAAACAGAACTCTTTTGAAGAAGGGACAGTCAACTAACTTATGAAAAAGTTCAGAGATGAATTTGGATAGATTTTTTTTGCACGAGCAGATGATAATTTATCTTATGTATTATCGCAAGTTTTCGCTTTTAATTAGAACACTTGTCATTTGCGAATTCGTGTCTGTTAATATTTTAACATGGACTGATATGAAATTGGTATATTAGTTTAACGTTAGATTGAATCTTAATCAGGATAGAGATCGTACATGTATGCTAATCGAAAAATCAACACATTTACAGAATATTGTATATGTTTACTAAATTATGCATTGTTAGTTATACAACGCATTAAAAAGTTGATACTGCGAAATGAAGTTGCAGCTTAATTGACTTCTTGAGTCATCCTTATATAAAAAACAAAATAATAACCAAATAGAAGAAACACATGTGACTGTGGTTAAATTAATTTCAATTTTATTAAGTAAAGTTCGAAATATTTTTCTTTCAATAAATTAATTTACGAGCCCATTCCAACCGAACTTCTTTCAGGATGTGCGTTATTTCTGTAACGCGGTGTATAGATACCCGAAACAGTAACATTAATATGTTACTTATGCTTATACTTATAAGTAAAATACAAATTATGACAGTATCGGCTTAAGTGGTTATTCAATGCCCTAATCCCTATGTGATCAGTCCTTATGTGTCTATAGTCAGGATCCCTGAATGACTCGACCAGCTACGGACCAGTTCTTAACGCCTACGTGGTATTACCCTGAACATAAAGCTATCCCCAGACTGGGGGGCCTATAACCGCATGCATCACGAGCCACCCTAGCACGCAGCTCACCAAGGGCGGTCATGGAAGGCGGGCTGCATAGAGCCTAAAGTAAATACATAAATTCAGTCGTAAATGCACAAGGAACATTCAAAGCGAATGTCATAATAGTCATTGTAATTGCTAATATATCTTGAATTGTAAATAAGCCCCCAACCTGGTCCTTGAGCAAATGAGACAGGTCTATTATGCAAACGTTCGTGCAAGACGCTTGCAAATTGGTGCACCGTGCCACACGATAGGGCTGTCAAAGATTCGTTGCTGAGAATCGTTTTTTAACTGTTCTTTATGGCTGACGAGTACTCAGCCCACTATGTAAGCGACAATCGCCGCTCAATGCACTTCGAAAACTTCAGGGCCATAGGCACAGATTACTTAATAGTTACTACGTCCATAGGTGCCATAGATGTCTATCTTTTGGTGGTTCATATTTATTTAGCCTTTTGAGACTGGATATTGTTCGAAATACAATTTAGTATCATGAGAACAAGTACTAGTGAACAACAACATAAAACAAAAACCAAATGTATCATATAATACACCGTTTTATTAATCGCTTATTAAAAATAGGAATGATTAAAAGGTATTAGTAAAAGTAATGGATCCAATAGTACGGGTATTGTGCACAGTACCTACCTTAAAAAAAGCATTTCAAATGCGGTGTGACGACGATAAATTAATGGTGGTAGATGACCTATTTAATAGTTCTCATCGTTTATTCGCTAAGACCAGAAATGAATAGAGTTTATTAAAAGTTATTATGTAAAAATAATTTAAATTTATCATTATACATTGTTTGTGTTGTGTATACTACAATAAAACGACGATGCATAATATCTATGAAACTGATCCATAATATGAGATTTAGATTTATAAGATTTCCATTTATGAGAAGCTCTTGGCCCTCATCTCACCTGATAAGGCCGATGGTAGAAGCGAGCTTCACCTGGACTTCTCAACAACGGAGCAGCTGGCTATCTTACTTCGGAACAAAATATTGTTAGAGTCTGGCTAATGAAAGATGAACCTGACATTTTTTTAAGTAGCATCACTGATACAATTTCCCCATGTGGTTTAGTTCAACATGGTGATTTTGATACTTTGTAATAAACAATTTCATAATATTTTTTTCATAATTTCTGTCGAAACATTACAGATATTAATTAATTTTAACATTCATGAAATCCAAATACAGCGATTTCTTATAAAAGGTTCATTGGTGGAAGTTCATTGAATTTAAACATTACCTAATATTTAATTTTAAAAAAGTATCAACTCCTTTTTTTCCTACTATATTCAGTAGGATAAAGTAGGAAAAAAAGGAAAAAAAGACAATCCTTTTACAAATTTAACATTCTAAATTACTACATAAATAAAAAAATATTAGAATATTTCAAGTATCAAAATGTATTTTACCTTCTGTAGACTGTATTACGAGAGCTAGAATTTTTGAATTTGCCGCTTTTCCAAGCTCATGTTTCGTGTGCCAGACTCTATTATGGCGGCAAACTTAGGTAAGACAGTGGTAGCTTAGCTAGCTAGGCGGGCTCAGAAGCCCTACCACGCACCAAACCAAGCAGAAAAATACCTGCACCTATGGGGAATCGAGCCTAGGACCACGAAGGCTGTATTTTCTGGGTTTGACTGTCTTAACACCTTTTTGAAAGCATAATTTGTTTGTATAAAAACAAAGTTAATTTTTAATTTGTGATCAAAGCATTGAACATCAAAAGCTGAAATAATATTTTCGAATATTCCAAACATCATTCAATAGAAATGTGAGTCGACGGAACCGTCACAAGCAATTACAAAGAAGTATATTGAATACCGCTATTAAATAATTACAAGGCGGTTATCATGGCGCATAAATAGTGTCCATTAGCAAGTTCCACGGTTGAAATGTGGCATAATTGTTCTGAAACCAGGTATTTTACTTTTCCGCTTTTACCCATAAACTGTTGTAATTACAATACTAAAAATTATTGTATTTTTAGACTGATCTGAAACGCAGTAGATATTCCGAAACATTTTTTATTTAAAAACATTTAGGTTGTGTTTTTTTTCTATTTTGTACGGTTACATTTTAACATTTTGTTACATTTTGACTTTCTATTTTCGTTGTGAGAATATAATACTAAGTATTTGATGTGTAAAAACGACGATTTTAACTGACTTCGGAAAAGGAGGAGGTTTTATGTTCGACCGTGTCTATTTTTTATGTATGTTCACCGATTACTCCGCCATTTGTGGACCGATTTTCAAAATTATTTTTGTGATCAAAAAAGTATACTCCTGAGGTGGTTCCATTGTCACCAAGTCATGATCTGATGATAGGATCCCAGGAATATCGAGGGATCCCTTAAATTTTATAGGCACGTTTTATAGACACGTCTACATCATATTATCATGTTACTGAGCTGATGGTAGAAGGTTTCTGGTCAATTAGGAGTTCGGGAATAATTCTTTCAATAAATCAACTTCTGTTTAAATCAAAACACATTTTAATTTTAGTTATTCTGGTGTTTGCCATGGCTGAAATTCTAAAACGCATGTATTAAATTTATTAAAAAGATTGAAATAGTTTTTTTACAAAAAATAAAACCGACTTCAAAAACACCCAAAACGTCATTAATAATATAACCATACATACAACGTCACAGTTTTATATTGAAGTCGATGCCAAGCTAGAACGTCTTAAAAATATAAGAACAATTTAATGTAAAATATGGCACCAACTTCAATATAAAATGTGATGTCGTATATATTATGTATTCTTATATTATTTATGACGGTGTTTTTGAAGTCGATATTTTTATCGTGTTGATCTCAGTGAATTTTTATTTTTATATTTTAAAATATTATGATTATGATTGATATTAATTTAAATCGTTATGAATTTCATAAAAAGTTAAAGACGAAATTTAATAGTTTGCCAACCCTACAGAAAGCCAATACGACTGCATCTGCATTCGAACGTAATTTACGAGATTGCGATATTTTGAAAACGTGCAACCCAAAATTTGTGTTTACGCGGCAGTCTGAAGGAACGGTATCTACCTTCCTATCTACCCAAGAGCGAATTAGTTCTCGGAATACTTAAATTGGAGTGGGACTGATGTTGCGAGTACTAGGTAAGTTATTAATGAATAGCGATCAATTACACACCAAAGAGCATAAAATAGTTCAGAGCTTTACCTAAATTGGTTCTAATTAAAATTCGACATCACCGTAGTAAGTCGAATTCGCGCAGCTTGGATTCCAAATTACGGATAAACCAATAGTTTCAGGAATCTTATTATAATTTTGCTTGATTATGGTTTAAACTATAAGTAACTGAGTAGTTTTCGACTATAGGTAAGTAAGTTAAGTAGTATTTTTGATCACCGTTAGCGTATTGCTAATTTTTTTTGTGTAAATGTCAAACTAACAAAAATAGATACAAGTTACAGTAACGAGCACAAAAATAATAATCAGTGTGTAATTTAACAGTTTTAGTGGACAGAATTCGAAAAGTTTTATCATCACAGCTCATATACGTCCCCACCGAGGGGCACGAGCCTACCCTAACTAGTTGTGTTAGGGCGATTAGGCCTTAGTCAAACCACGCTGGCCCAGTGCGGATTGGTTGACTTCACATACACCTTTGAATTACATACTTCGCAGGTGTATGCAGGTTTCCTCACGATGTTTTTAGTCTTAGAAATTATAGTGATTTAGTAGAAATCCAATAATTATACAATTGCAGAATCAATGTATTTACACCGCTGGACTACGTAGCGGGAGAATTGATAATTCGGTTATTGTTTGGAATGAAGTATATTCAGTTAGTTTCTGTGCATTTTTTAAAACTATGAATCATTGTGCCTATGGTTATAATCGTACGATACAATCTTTATAGCACTTATCGCCGAATAGCCTTAATCTGATTTTCCATTTACTTTAGATAAGCACGTGATTATTATTAATTAAATAATAAAATAAAAATAAAATTAATTTATTTCCGGTAATAAAGACACCCTTAGTACAGTCTCAACTACATAAAATTCAGAAATTTAAAATTATAGAGAAAAAAAAATACATCGAAGCCATTTAAATTCGTGATAATACAATTATAAAAACAATAATAAAACCATAAAATAATTATAATAAAAAAATGCCAATTAATTTAAATTAAAATGTCAGTTAAATTTAAAATACAATTTTATCTAAATTCAAACAAAAATAATCTTCGTTTGATATCCTCATATCAAACGATGATGCTAGTGAAAACGATTTGACCTAAAATAATTCAATATATAAAATAATGGCAAGGTGCAATTAGCGTTCATATCTCTTATTTATATAGCAACATATACTTATTTTTTTATAAGTACAAAACTTACTAACGCCGTTACCTATCTAAGCCACTACAGCGCATGATTACGGAATACCCAGAAAACTCCACAAAATTACTGTTCAAAATTACTGCACATCAGAGTATTATCTTCTAATACAACAATCAGATCTATACACCGCAAGCCCTTATTATCCGTATTAGAAGGAAACAACCTAGAAAATAAAATGCATGTACATAAAATATAAAACCGTTCCATTTCGACAAAGGATTAGTGGAGCGTGTACTAAACCGCATATGTACCACAATATAATTTACTTCTGAATTAACACAATATGTGTTTTACAAAATTATTTTGTGATATTATTGCAGCTTAAAAACAAATCTTAAACACAACTGACAAAAGATTAAAAGACAATTCCATCCTTTCTCATGACACAATGAAGCAAAAAAATTAATGAATATCAATTCATAAATTAATTCAAATAACTCCTTTTTGCACTAAGCAGGTATGTATTCAAACTCAAAAATCTTTATGCAATATAGGCCTTTACAGGCTTTATTGACGTCGAACAAAATGCAATGCGTCAATAAAATTAACCACAAAACTAATTAAGAATGTACTACGCCCCACAATATTATTAAGATGTATGCAAATACATGTAAAATGAAAAAAGTTGACTACACCTGGTCGGAAATTGGGAGGGTCTTCTCGAGAAGAACAGACAAGAAACTCGGAAGGTCAAATTTTTTTACTTCTCTTTTAAATTGCCAACATTACAATAATATACCTACACTTACTTGCAAAAATATGATTTGTAAAACGAAAACTGTAAAAACGATGAAAGTATACTTCATAAGCTTTATTTTCACAAACTCTTAACATGGATAAAAGAAGCGTTGATGACAATAGACTTATTTCTTCAAAAAACTCTGTTTCTAATTATTACGTTATACGCAATCTCTGTTATTTAAAAATTAATTATTCCTACAGAATTATTGACCCTTTAAATTGATACAGCTCAATTTCAAAAAAAAGAATTAGGTATTTATAAAAATTTTATTTTTCAGTTTGTAAAATCAATAAACCTAAGGTCCAATTTCATCAATGTTTAAACAGGCGGTTAGTTAACGAAAAATCATGTTTTTGACATTTCACTCATACAATAAGGTCGAATTTCACCGACATTTAAACAGACGGTTAGAGTTAACTAACAACCGCTTTTGACACTTATCGTATGAGTGAAATGTCAAAAACTTGTTTGTTAGTTAACTAATCGCCTGTTTAAATATTGGTGAAATTGGACATTAGTGTCAAAAACGGTTGTTAGTTAACTATAACCGCCTGTATCTTTTAAGTTAAATGTTGGTGAAATTCGACCTTAATCTATCACAGTAAAAAACAAACAGGGTTAAAGATATTATTTATAGATGATAGATTTCGATTTGTCGAGTTCCGAACGAAAGTGTAAAGGTGGGTCGATTTCATTGCACGTAAATATATTTCACAAACATGACTCTGCTTTTTTTTTATAAATATACAACGTGTCTCATGTCTCCCCATAAAAATTATAATATTTAATTTTATTTAAACTATCAAAAGTGCCAACCTAAAACTGTTCTAAAATTTAATTTTCATAAATTTGACAAATAAATTTGATTAATATGACAAGTTATTAAGGTTGACACTTTCTTTTCGGTTAAATAAAAATTATAATTTCTATGGGAAGTTTGAGATACGTTGTATATTTCAAAATGCCTGTTAGAGTGATTGGAGCACTTCTTAAAATCAAATACATCTAGTTAGATAAGTTTCTTATTTATACCGGATGTAACTGAATACCATTTAAGCCCAATAACATTTAAGGGGCATATAGGTTAGATACTAAATGGACCTTCGGTGCATGTCTGAGACCTGGAACCCCAATACTTTCAGAGTTATTTGGTTATAAACTGAAAGCAAAAACTTTCAAGTGACAACCATAATTAGCTCTTAACACAAAAAAAATTTAAACACAAAATGACACGTGACAGACGTGAGCGTAGTATTCCTCATACGCTTACGTAGGGCTCTCGGTACTTAATACCAAATAATAATCTATTTAGTTTGTATGACGTGAGCGTAGTATTCCTCGTACGTTTACGTAGGTCTGTCGGCACTTAGTATCAAAAAATAAATTATTTAGTTTGTATGGGAAAAAAGTAGGTTTGTTAGCCCTAATATTTTTCCTACAGAATCTCTACTTCTGATGGATACATACCCTTAAAAGTTATTGGGGTGTTTAATTACACCCTGTATATACAATCAAATTTTACCTCGCAGTGGGTCCAAAACCGCGATTATAGCAAACCGTGCCGATACCGTGTTTTCTAAACCTCAAGTCACAGATGATAGCCTTGTGGTTACGGCTAGAACAGTTTTTTCATTTATTAACCGACTTCAAAAAAGGAGGAGGTTTTCATCGCATTGGGGCCACGAGTCCGGTGGGGTTTTTATGTTTGTTACATCATAACTCCGTCATTTTTAAACCGATTTCCAAAATTCTTTTTGTATTTGATAGAGTATACTACAAGGGTGGTCCCATGGTCAGGATCGGATGAAGGGATCCTATAGAAAATCGAGGAAAACACTAATTTAATACTAAATTAGGGTTTCTTTCACTAAAAAGATTTCATTCACTAAAAAGTTAAACATATTTTTTTTTACAAAAAATAGAACCGACTTCAAAAACACTTCGAAAACTTAAAAATAATCTTTTATATTGAAGTCGGTGACAAATTTTAACACTTTCTAGGAGATCATCGTTTGGCGCCGACTTCAATATGAAAGAAGATTATTTTTAAGTTTTCAGTGTTTTTGAAGTCGGTTCTATTTTTTGTAAAAAAAAATTTTACAATTTCCTTTTCTACATATTATTTATCTTATACGTTTACGCAGCGTTCTTACTACTTATCTTCGGCTAATCAATTGAGTGCACCTATCGCATCGACCCCTGAGAATTTCCACTAAATCATACCAGTATCTTTTAAGTTAAAATTGGAGACAAGTAGGATCCGTGTTCGAATACCACTCAAGAGTTAGTTAATGTAATCCTTAGTTTTGTACAAAAACTATTCATCACACATATATATCTTTCATTTCCTTGAATGTGTATATGAATCTACGCTGAGAATTCATTTCCGTTGAAGCCATGCGCGTTTCGAGTCAGTACCTGTATCCTATTGATAACCCAACGGAAATATGGTTCTGGGAGACGCATTCAACAACTATAGGGATGGGGTTTATACAAAAAATATTTTGAAGTTTGTATTTTTTGAGATTTGAAGTTTATTTTTTTTTAAATCAAATCAAATCAAATCCTTAATTTGCAGAATACAGTGAAATTAAGGTGTTATACATTGTCTGGTACAGTATTCTACCCTCAAGGGGATGCAAATATCATGTTTTTTTTACAATTACATACAAATCATTACAATTAATATGGTAAGTCAATGATATATAAAATAATTATTGTCAAATATACATGTCAATAAAATTTAATTAAGAATAGTACATTTATTAATATATTATTTGAAGGTATCATTAAGATATTCCTTGACACTGTAGTATGCTTTGCTTATAAGAAACTGCTTCAATCTGAATTTGAATACGTCAATGTTACAATAATCTAGTAAGTGTTTAGGGAGATGGTTATGAAGACGTGGAGCCATACAGAATACACTTTTTCCATATTGTGTAGTGAAACTCTGTGGGAAACAAATTTTATGGTTATTACGTTTTGATATTAACTGCTCAAACATAGACCTATTCGTTGCTACAAATATTACAATTTCATATCTGTAAATACAAGAGAGGGTTAATAGCTTAAGATCAATAAAAAAGGGCTTACAACTGTCTGTATATTTAAGTTTACAAATTGCCCTTATACATCTTTTTTGAGCCTTGAATACAATTTCATTGTTTTCCAAGTTTCCCCAAAAAATAACGCTATATCTTGATAAAGCTTATCACTATACTGGATACCTATCTGGTAGCCAAAAAAGCTCCCTCAATCTTCTACGGTTCATTTAATAGATTGAGATGCCTATACTACGGCCTACGGCAATTGTATAACATCATCCGTAGATCGTAGCGCTACGACACAACAAGTACAACGAGTAAGTTGAAGCTTTTTCTTGATATTTCATTTAATACGTCATGTTACGCTTACGTTACCAATGTTATCATTGAAGAAAAATTATTAAATATCTTTAATTTATGATCACTAACGGAGTGATAATTAATTTAACGAATTGGAGCTCAATGTTAGCTAAGCCCACATAGCGCTACTCAATATCTTACCACGCACGCTGCTTCCCACGAACAGTTTCCACGGCACTGACTTGCATTGAACATCCTAGAAATATATCTGCTAGGTAAGTTAATCAAGAGCTTTATATCAACATTATCAACTGTTGCTTCAGAGCAGTTCAGCCGGTAGTTGTAGACGTCAAACTATCGCGAAGTTTGCCAACTCCGGGATGTAGAGTGGAACTATGGAGATTATTCGTGGACTTTAATTAGATCATTTCGAACAATTATCTCACGAACTATGCGCTTAATAACTGGAAGGTATTCAAGATGTTTTCATTATGAGAATCGATATTTGCACGCTTATAAAGTCGTTCAAAGCACAGTGCTAATTTTATAGTAATTTAATTTTTTAACGAGTTTGATTCCATTTACTTATATTTTATTGCAAAAAACAACCTCTTGTCTACACGGTAATAGAAATTTTATTTATGATAACCAGGCATTTAAAAATAAAAATGTTGTAATTAAGAAAAAAAATAGTCATTTCGATAAGTAATAAAATGATTTCAAGGGTTCGTTTAAGTTGTGGCTTGTGCGTTCGGCGTGCTTTTGTTAAATTCCGTTAACATTATGTTATATTCTTATTATACACAACCAATACAAATAAATAGTGACAAACATTATGATGTATGTATAAGGGAGAGCCTATCCCTTTAAGAGATCTCTTCCAGGAAACCCCAGATTTTGTAGGTATAACAAGATATTGGCCTATGATAACTAAGATTATGTAAACAACGCGTTGGAATTGTTTATGTTGCTTTTAGCTGTAAGAAATCTGGCAAGGGATAACCTACCTTATAAGAGTATGCCAACGATTGTATTGATAACTCAATTCTGTATAGTATTGTGTTCCATAAATAAAATTAATAATATGTGTGTCACTTTTAATTCTAATTTGTTTATGCAGACTAAGTATTATTTTAATTTTCCATAATCGACAATTAAAACAAGCAATTTCATAAAAGGATTTGGGCACTCAACCTCCCGTAGCAGTAAATAATTATTAGTCCTGCCGTCCGACCGTTATTTATGCGAAGCTATTAGTCTCCACTTATTTGCATAAAACTATTTATGGCTTAGAGTGCTCTCGTGGCTGAACGTCAGTTACCAGGGTTATTTAGGTAAAATCGTTAATATCAGACAGTGCACGGCAATGATATAAGAAGTTAATAATAAAATGATTGTTATTATAACATTTGATAATTAATAAATGTTTATATTGTGGCGATAATACATTATAAAGTTATACAGATACTCATAAAAGAAAACTAAGACGTGTATTTATATAACTTTTAATGTATTATATTTAAATATGATTATTAGTAATTACGGAGCTCTTAGCGCTATTAGCTTGTGATATTAAGCGATAATGAGTCCGAATATGGAATTAAGCATCATCTAAACACATACACCCACCCAAAATCCTCATCCACAGTACACACAGATGAAATAATTCGCGATATACACGTATCTTATTAGAGAACAAACATAAGCTGTGATTTGGAATAGAACCTCATACACTTGAAACCATGTTATTGATTTTGTAAAGTTCCATCTTAAACTAAGAGCAATATTTATTTAGGGATATATGTATTATACAAAATTTGTTCGATGTTGTGGTTTTTTTAAAATCAGTTCCTTTAAACTTGAGTATACCATAGCATTATTTAATTTGCTCCGGATCCGCCCAATATGGATTACGGATCCAACTTGGCGCTATCAACTTAAGAATATATAAAATCAGTATATTAGATGGATGGATGGATGGAAGTGAACGTATAGATATTTATTCATAGTTAGCTAACTTAAGCCTTTAGGTATATATAATATAAAAATAAACATAGATAAATATACAATAATTTTATTAGTAGCTAGAGCTACGATATTAAAATTTAAGTAAGAAGTGTTTTGCGCCATTAGATATTATTTAACACATCATAGCAGTTATTTCGATGTAATCGTTACAAAGGCTACAGATTGTTTATATATACTTTTAATAAATTTTGGCATTCGTTAGAGTATTTTTACATATTATCTCAGAATAAAATAGTGGAGAAAATTTAAAGAACCTAAAAATTTTTCAAGACGGAATTTTATTTAATGCTATAGCTATACCTTTATTAATTTTAGTGTTAAAGCTGATGAAATTAATGAATATCAATTCCAAAATTAATTCAAATAACTCCTTTTTGCACTAAGTAGGTATATTCTCAAACTCAAAAATCTTTATACAACATAGACCTTTACATGCACTATTGACCTAATAAGAATTCCACATAGGGCGACATTAGTGTGATGTTGAAATGATTGCGTTTATTAACTGGTTATTTGGAGCTGGATCTTAAAAATTACTAAAAGATTAAGGTTGCTTGCAAATAGGATCACTAAAATAAACCCCACGCCACTCAAGCTTAGCACAAATATGCTTTTATCGCCAGTTAATATTTCCTAATGCAATATAGCCGATTTTAATGCTATCGAGAGCAGGCCATAGGAATTATGTAAATTTACTGAGTGGTCGCTGTTGATCTGGGATCGGTAAGCGTACGCGCCAAATACCTGTGCTTATTGTAATTTGCATTTGAATAATATCGGAGTAATATGCAAAATTGTGTTTGCCGACACCAACTCAATGGTTTCTGTTAAGGGATTGTCTTGACATCAGTGAATGCTATAATCTACACAGACCTCACTTCCATATCAGATACATTCTTGCACAGAGCATGTGTAAAGATACCTTTTTTTTCTCGGGGGGAAGTGCGTAACCGCACCGTACTATTCTATTCTATTCATTAAAGAGATTTTTGTAGATGTGTGGAAATTTGAAAGCTTTTTACTTGTAGCTATTGTTTAATGGAGTTTTAAATTTAATGGTCAAGCATTAAGAACAAAAGCAGAGTTGGTAAAAACGTTCCCATAACCATAGTTGAAATAAAGGCCAATTCATTATTAGTAGAGATATATTTCATCATCTTGGAAGTGACGTTAGTGTGGCGATAAGTGTGTAAGCATCAAAGTTTAGACAGCGTAGAGAAAATCCCATCGAAAGCATAAATGTGAATAAAGAGCCAAGTTCAATATTAAGAAAGTGCGTCGTTGTTGACTTCGCCGACAAAAGAATTGAGATCTACGAGTATATGGGTGCCAAGTTCTGTGTAGAAAATCCTGAAATTTTAGTTACAAGAACAACATTCTATAATGAATTTATATAACAATTTCTTGTTTCTTGATACTACCTACCACAATGTTTGCTACTTACTTACAGGTTTTTAAATGCATTTATTTCACATTCACTGTGTGGTTATTAGTGCTTTACAAAGTTCAATGTTCAAAGATCTCTGCGCTGATAACAGTCACTATCAAAATAATATTTGGAACATTGCGGAATCTTACGAGCCACAAGTAATTATTACCTAATATGTGCTTCGGTGGCGCAGTGGCCTCTGCACTGGTCTGTACTCCGAGTAGAATCGGGATGTGTTTTTCGTTTCACGAATTTCATGTGTACATTTATCTGACGCTCCTACGGTGAAGGAAAAAATCGTGAGGAAACCTGCATACACCTGCGAAGTAACTCAAAGGTGTATGTGAAGTCCACCAATCCGCACTGGGCCAGCGTGGTTTGACTAAGGCCTAATCGCCCTATTTAGGGTAGGCTCGTGCCCATCGGTGGGGACGTTTCTATATGAGCTGTGATGATGATGACGATGTGCTTTAAGTAACTGTAGCCACGTACCATCAGGTGGACATTCTGGTTGATTGCCATGCCAACCTTATTATCAACTTGTTACTTACTAGTCTGTGCTTATTATTTTGAATAAACCAAACGAATTTTCCATTTCTAAATATAACATTATCCTATATCACTCTTATAGCCTGAAAAATTGTACGTAATACATTTCCACGACCTTTTTTAGTTTGAGACATTAATTGAGGACGGTTGCCTCTTTGAGAATTGGCCGTCACTTTTCAAACACGAAGTGTTTTAAAGGTCTCCGCATAATTAAGTCATATTTACTCGCGTCAAATTATCATTCCGAGTAGACTATGAATTGATAATTGTTTTGTGAATATTTCTGACAAACGTGAATTATAGTTAGCTAGGAATATTTGTTTGGAAAAATGTTTAATGTAATGAAATAAAATACTTTATTTTGTACGTATGAAGAAAATGCGTGAAAACGTCAAAATTAATTCATTGAAAAAGAAATATAAAAAATAAGATTTGAATCTACTACTCCTTCGGAATGCTGACCACCCCGAGAAGAGCAAGCCAGAAACTTGGGATTTTTTTTAATTTAAATCTTATTGTACGTTGCAAAAAAGGTACGTACAAATGGCGAACTTAATGGCGAATTATCTATCAGTTATGGGATAATCCGTTACTTTGTAGTAAGCTTTGGCACAACATTTTTTCATTAATTTTAAATTCATTAAGAGGTATTTTTTTAAATATCTATAGGAATCTATATCATTGTAAATGGTTTTAAATATTTTATTTGGGTTGATCTGAACATGAATATACGTTGTTATTGTGACGTCATCCTTCATTATCAGTTCAGACTATTTACCTCCCACTGTTGGGTACGAGTCATCCTTAGACAAGGATAAGGAGGAGGTGAGGAGCTTAGTGGCACATTGGCGCGTGCACTCAGCGAACGATTGCTAAGTTTAAGCAACGTTGGCTGTGGTCAGTCCTATGATGGGTGACCAAAGTACGAAACATCTCGAGCTCCTCCATGTTTCGGAAGGCACGTTAAACAGTAGATGATTGATGATTTCGCCCTGGTTCTGTCGGCTAGCCGACCCATCGGACTAGGCGAGTGAAGGAACCGAGAGTGCACCTGTGTTTGTGCAGTCACTTGTGCACTATAATATCCCACGCAGAATGTTTGTCTCTGTTGAGATTGGCCGCCGTGACCGAATATCGGCTAGTGGGACATGATTAGACAAGGAGGAATCAGCGTACTATATCACGCTTGTCAGATGGGTCGCGTTGGGTTTTGGTCGTGTTGGGTTTTGTTTCGAGTTTCCCATTTCTTCATCTCTTAAGTTATCCACGAAAAAAAAACAAAAACTGATCGTTTAGCAAGATACACACATATATGATGAATATATAAATTTATTTATAGTTAAAACGAAAAGACACTAATGGCCAGTTTCACCAAAAGGAACTTAGCCTAAAGGAACGATCAAACATGTTTGCCAAATGTACGTGTTTGACAAACTTTTTTTATATATAAATATAAATTATAAGGCCTTATAAGAATCGACTAAAATATGATGTTGTTGAAAATATAATATGCTGACTGAGAGCTTTTCTGATCTCAACAAAAATGCTGTACGAAGTTGGGGCATGTTAAGTTTAATATCTACTTCTGATTTTTTTCTATTCGCAGTATAATATGAACTTATTTATTTACGATATTAATGGTAGTCTGTGTCAATAAAATCATAAAGCTGCTTATGTAAGTTAAAGAGGATTTTTTGAACAATGGTTAGCTGCCGAGCATGGTACAGTACATTCTTTGTACAAGAGCCTATAAAAAGAAAATAATATTTCGTTACCTGGAAAATACTTGTAAACAGCTCATAATTTTCATCGTAAACAAGTAACGACTGCTTTGGGAATGAAAGCAGTGAAATCAGGTACATGTAATAACTCCCTAAAATAATTATATTTGGAAAGCTCCGTTTTATTGCCGAACGTGAGCTATAATATGGACCTTATTGTAAAGTTTAATTTTGACGAAGTGGTATACGTATGTGGCCTGTGTCACAGAATATATAATAGTACTACGTACAGAAGCTGTACTCCTTTGATGTTGAAAAAAAAACCGACATTTTCAATAACTAAACTTTGAGCATCCTATCTAGTCACACCTTAACGCCAAGCTTTAGCGTATGTTCTTCATCATCATCATCATCTCAGCCGCACGACGCCCACTGCTGCGCATAGGCCTCCCCCATAGATCTCCACAACGATCGGTCCTGTGCTGCCCGCATCCAGGGGCTTCCGGCGACCTTTGCCAGATCGTCGGTGCACATGGTCGGGGGCCTATCTAGGGAGCCGGATCGTGGTCGCCACTCAAGAACCGTTCGGCCCCAACGGCCATCGGTTCTTCTCGCTATGTGCCCCGCTCACTGCCACTTCAGCTGAGCAATCCTTCGAGCAATGTCGGTTATTACTCCTTAATCTGAAGCCTCACTTCGCTACGAGCTCAAGAGAAACGTTGCCTTATATATGTAAGACCGTGGCAAACAACAATACACTTGTACATCATGCTAGCAATAATAATAAATACTCCTAGCGAAGCGCGGCATCCCTGCTGCTTTTGCACTCTCAGTGTGTGCGGAACGGTACGTAGTTATCTTGTACCTAAGCTTGTAGTGACGGAGGCCTGCCTGTTCTCCTCATGATTCTTGCGATAAAAAGTAGAGTTTCCTACGCTCAAAGAATGCCTTGTTGTCAGTTGAAATGCGTAAAATTTTCAGCTATAAATAGAAATTATAAAAACAAAAAAAAATAGAGTGAGGTTACTGTCTTTTCAATATACATAGTTTTCGATCAAGAAAACCGAATTCTTATACGATCATTGAGATATCAAAGCTTAAATTAGTAAAATATTTTAGTAATTTTAATATCCATGGCTAATAGTAATCCATCATTACAATTTATAAATACCTGTTATAAAAAAATATTAAATACGCATATTATTAAGACATATTACATTGATGTATAAAATTATTGATTAGTTAAATGTACGAGTATTAATATTCCTATATAAAATGTTTCGTACACGAAATTTCACAAAACAAAATAATGACCGCCCCATTTACTTAGAGGGAATGTAGCTAGGTGAAACGGGAGATTCCATAACTTGTGAGAAAATCCCGAAATCTTGTTTGCCACATAAATAGCCAACAAAGTGACCCAGGGGGCATCCTACCAGCACACTCGGGGGTCGCCGGACCTCGTGCTGCCAAAATTGGTTCGAACGTAAACAACAACATTACAGGCAGATGAAATAAGACGCCGTCCTCAACTAATATTTGGGTGCCTTAAATAGATCTTTGTTTAAATAACGTTAACGTGTTGACGGTTTTCGTGATATTCGACTTAGCTTTTTTATTTCTTATTTCAGTCGCTAAATTTAGCGTGAAAGACAAATCTTATATCTATCTTATTTAACGAAAGCTGTGCCCGCGAATTACTTTTAGCTTTAATAAAGCTCAAAACTGTAGTTTCTTTATTACAAGCTTTTATTTACTTTCACCTGTCGCGGTGTCTGTAATGAAAACATGCGAGTTAAAGAATTCATACCTACGTTTATTCAACGCTTTTACGGTGAAGGAAAACATCGTGAGGAAACCTGCACACACCTGTCAAGAAAGAATTGAATTGTATGTGAAGTTTTATGTGAAATTTATAAGTTTACTTCATTCTTAACCAGTTTTATAAATTGGATGTTGATATGAAGTTATTAACAGTAAATAAAGACTACAGCGTCTGCGTCTCCCAGTACACGACCGCCACTCGAGGACCTTTCCGCCCCAACGGCCGTCAGTCCTGCGAGCTATGTGTCCTGCCCACTGCCACTTAAGGTTTGCAATTCTTTGGGCTATGTCGGTGACTCTATGTAGTTCTTCTACGGATCTCTTCATTGCTGATACGATCACGTAGAGAAACCCCGAGCATAGCCCTCTCCATTGCCCTTTGAGTGACATTAAGCCTTCTGATGAGACCCATTGTGTGATGTTCTTAAGAAAACAAGATTATAATATAACCAAACGAGGAGGTCCTCCTTTTATTTATTACCGAATCAAGCCTAATTAGATACATATAACTCACAGATTAGACACTTGCTATTGCCATAAGGGAACGTTCATATATTTTTATATGATTAAGATGCATTCATGCCACATCTCCCCTTTTACAATAATAAAAAAGTTAAACATGTTTTATTTATATCAATTATTAATCACAAATATAATCACTGAGATAATGAGGAGGATGGGTTTCCCTATTGGTACGCCTATTTACAGGTTGAGGATCAGAATTGTGTTGTTCTATGTTTTGATTGGTTTCATTAAGACTAATCTGATTTCTAATACCAGTGGAATTACTCCAATAGTTCTGAACACAATTATTATTATTGATTGGATGAAAATACTCAACTTCTTCTTTAAGAGTTTTAATAAATTTAGTGTTTCTGGTTTTGAGGACACCGTTACTATCAATTATTTGTACAGAACGGGGGTTCTTCATAATCTTAATGATTTCGGCAGGTTTCCAAACTTTAGACCCTTCATCCTCCTTATAATAGACCTTTTGACCTAGCATAAATTTTAAAAATGTTGATGAGTTAAAAGGCATATTATCACAATATAAGATTTGAGGGATACCATGTGTTGAAAATATTGATTTTAAAATCCTTATTGTTGCATCCGCTGTCTTACTGTTTAACTTATGGAGTTCTAACCACTTTGAATAATGGTCGACCAAAACTAAATAGTCATAATTTCCATATTGCATAATGTCAACAGAAACATGTTGAAATGGCAGTTCAGGTTGGTCTCTAATCCACATGGGTTCTTTAGTATTGTTGTTAGAAAATTTCTTACATACAATACATCTTTCTATATAATCACTAATGTCACCATCCATTCCAATCCAATAAAATAACAATTTTGCTCTAGCTCTAGTCTTAGTGATTCCAAAATGACATTCATGAATTTTATTTAGTACAACCTGTCTCAAAGATCTAGGTACATACAGCCTATTCTCAAGATATAGTAAGTTATCTTCAATGTACATAACATTTTTAAAATTGTAATAATGTTTAATTGAATTTGGAACTTTTGTGACAGATGGTGGCCAACCATTTTTAACATATTCAGTGAGCTTAATAAATGTATCATCTTTTACATTATTTAATTTCATTTGGGAGAGGATATCATCAGAGACATTGATTGAATGAATCACATCATTTAAGTCTGTATCAAAATCTGTGCTCGCATGAGAAGAAGCACGGCTTAAAGCATCAGCAATATACATATATTTTCCTGATACATGAATTAAGTTTAAGTCATACATACTGAGTTTTAATTTAATTCTTTGTAATCTGGTTGAAGGGATGTTACATATATCTTTTTTCATGATAGAAATTAAAGGAAGGTGATCTGTTTGTACTGTAATAGTCTTACCATATACAAAAGTGTGAAATTTTTTACATGCAAACAATATTGCCAGGAATTCCTTCTCTATTTGTCCATAGTTAATTTCAGCAGAAGAGAGCGACTTAGAAGCGTAATATACCGGTTTATTTTCCTGTAACAATACACACCCAATACCAGTTTTACTAGCATCCGTCTGAATTATTATGTCTTTATGTGGATCGAACATGTTTAGTACAGGCTGAGTGGTCAAGATTGATTTTATTTTATTAAAACATTCAGTATGGGCCTTTTGCCATTCAAAATGAACATTGTTCTTTATTAATTCACGCAGAGGAGCTGTTAATTCAGAAAGATTTGGAATGAAGGATCTTAGATAATTTACTAAACCCAAGAGTCTTTGAATGTCTAGTTTGTTTTTAGGTGTATCATATTCTAAAATTGCCTTTATACTATCTGTGTCTGGGCTTACAGTTCCATCTTCAAAGATGTGACCTAAATATTTTACTTTTCTAAGCATGTACTGAAACTTGATTTCATTAAATTTTATATTGAACTGTCTGGCTCGTGAAAAAACTTTATTTAAAGTTAAATTCATCTCCTCTTCTGTATTTGTATAAATAAGAATATCGTCTATGTAGTTTACAACTCCATCTATATCAGAAAAAATGTCAGATAAATACTTTTGAAATACTTCGGATGCTACAGCTATTCCAAAAGGTAATCTATTGAATTTATAGGTACCATATATAGTAGAAAAAGTGCAATATTTTGAACTGTTTTCTGTTAGTAAAATGTGAAAAAAAGAATCTTTTAAGTCTAACACAGAAAAATATTTTGCTTTTTGAATTTTAACAGACAATTCTGAAACAGTCGGAATCGAACAATAATCTTTCACTATGCAATTATTTAAATCTTTGGGGTCTAGACATAAACGAATGGTACCATTAGGCTTTTCAACTATTACTAGTCTATTCACCCAGTCAGACGGTTCATCTACTTTAGAAATTATACCTAGGTTTGTCAATCTATCTAATTCAGCTTTTAACTTAGGCCGAATTTTTAATGGGACTCGATATGGGGTCTTAGAGGATGGTATAGTGTCCTTTTTTAATTTAATATCGTAAGGCTTTTCAATCTTACCTATGCCAGTGAATAAGTCCTTATTGTTTTTTATAAGCATTTCTTTCTCATATTCATATTTACTTTCACATGATTCGACTCTTTTCACCAGATTTAATTTGACACACGTCTCACGAGATAAAATGGGCACTGATAAATCTCCACCAGCAATACAAAATACTTCTTCAAAATTTCGTTCATTCAGCTTAACAATCAACGTAATAGTGCCTTCAATTGAAGTTTTGTATCCATTCCAGCTCTCTAGTACAGCAGAACTTTTGTTTAATTCTAACTGAGTTGACGATTTGGACACGATTTGCTTGAAGATTTTAATTGGAATAATATTTACGTCTGATCCTGGATCAAGTTTGAATCTTATTTTCACATTTTCTATGATAAGGTCTTGATACCATCCCAGAGAATGAGTCATCAGAGTTTTGGATACAATTGAACCACAAAAATAGTCCGGTTCTGGATCTACCTTGACTTCATTCACAGATTTCTTTAAGTTGCTTCGGCACATTTTTGCAAAATGATTTTTGGATTGACATTTCGCACATGTCTTGTTATAGGCGGGGCACTGACCATATTTGTGCGCATATCCACATCTGAGACAAATCTTTTGTATTTTATTATCTATAGTGTCTTGAGACTTTTTAGATACAGCGTTAACTTCATTTTTTCTAATGTCACGAATATGATCTTGACTTAAACCAGACAACCTTAGCATTCTAATCACATCATCTAGATTAGGGTCACCTTTTTTTATAAATTGATCTTGCGAATCTTTATCACTTGTACCAAAAACTAGCCTATCGCGAATCATGTGTTCTTTGCAACTCGTACAAAATTGACAGTCGTTTGCCAACATTTTGACGTCTGTGAGAAAATTTTCAAATTGTTCAACTTCCTGTTGTTTCCGATTAAAAAATTTAAATCGACAGTGTAAGACATTTTTCTTGGGATTACAATATTCTTGAAATTTATCAAGAACCCGTTTTAAATCTAATGTTTTTTCTTCAAATTCAAAAGTATTGTATACTGCAAGCGCCTCTTCGCCAATTAAATTTAGTAATATTGCGATTTTCCTTGATTCCTCAACATTTGTCAAGCCACTTGCCTCCAGATAAATATCAAATGCTTGTGAAAACTTTCGCCAATTTTCACTTAGATTCCCTGAAAGGGATAGTCCTGCTGGCAAATTATATGAATTAGCCATGTTTTTGCGACTGCGCCATGTGATGTTCTTAAGAAAACAAGATTATAATATAACCAAACGAGGAGGTCCTCCTTTTATTTATTACCGAATCAAGCCTAATTAGATACATATAACTCACAGATTAGACACTTGCTATTGCCATAAGGGAACGTTCATATATTTTTATATGATTAAGATGCATTCATGCCACACATTGTAAACGGCCACGTCTCAGTTCCGTACGTTATCACTGGTAACACGCACGAATTAAAGACTTTCGTCTTAAGACACTGCGCTAGATCTGCCGAGAATTTAAGGAAATATAAAATATAAAACTAGTCAAAAGTAGCAAATTGAAGTAGTACCTATTATAATAAAATTACCATAACCAGATTTCTAGATTGCTTCATCTAGATATGACCAAATTCTAGATACAACGTTCACAAATCGTGTTTTCATCTCAAGCCGAAAGTGAATTACATACACATACATTATAGTATCAACCAAAATGGAGACTAAGTCCAAAAGTTAATGTGGAAATGCACAAACAAAACCAGCTCTCGGTTACCCAAAAAAAACGGAACGTACAATCTTTTCAGCCTGAAATTTCAATTTTAACAGACCAAGCTCCGGCTCAACTTTTAATCCTCTCGCAAACTCTCAGCGAAAGTAGCTGCATAGTTTTAAATCCGTAAAGCTGACAGTGAAACGCTCTAGTTTGTCATGAAAACTCACATTTAATACCTCCCCGTATTTAATTAAGCTGAAATCGCCGTATACCGTTGACTAGATAAAGGTAATACATTCAAACGGCCTCGTTATGTGTGAAAATGAGGCTGGAATGTGCTGTTTGCATTATTTAAATTGCAATTAACACTGTTGTTAAAATACTTCATTGGTAACGTATGCTAATTTGCGAAGAGAACATCTAATGTGTAGCGGCAGAGAATTACGAAAAGAGCCCCCATGGATTTATATTTACCTATGGCTATGTATGTTTGCATTAGTAACATTTTCACTATTTTATTCGTTTTAAGAATTAGACAGTGTGTAACAAAAAGTAAGAGAATTCTTAAAGGGGCGTGAATATTTATTTATTTAAAAGACAAAACTATTGACTAAAAGTTTGCTCTATTTTATTGTCTTGAAATTGATATATCTACGAGTATATGTAAATAATGTATCTTACATCAGTATTAACAACTTATCAATTAGTCGGGGTAACAGTAACAGCTTGGGTGGGGGAGCGCCACGAGCTTACATATTTATGTAGTTTTAAAAAATGACATACATAAAAAGGATCATATATCGATTCTGATTTTTTATTTATTCATCTATTTTTTAAATACAACAGGGAAACTCCTGGTCGTCAATTCACTTAATGGTAAGTGATAATGAGGCCGACGATTAAAACGAGCTTCATCTACACTCCTTAACAACTGAGGAAATGGTTATCTCATCTCTAAGGCGCTAAACACATTGCCGCCGCATCCCGCTGTGGTGTACGGAGGGACGAAATCCGCATGCGGCTGCGGGGACACGGAACCGTGCCACCGTACGGTTTGCTCCTTATCTCCGTCCGGAGCTGCGGTGCACGTCACCCCGCATCACCGCATTATCTATGTCGAGATCTATTACGCGTATGCACGTCCTTTCTACGCAAAAATCCGTACGATACTGCGGCACAGTGGTACAGAATAGATAATAGTACTACGTACAGAACGGCCACTCACCTCCTCGCACTCATTTCAAATACCTCATTCCACCCCGCACTTCGTTGTAGACATCACTGACACACAAGGGCGCGCGCGATCGCGCGGGCCCGGCGACACTTCACGTTCATCGAGTAGACGCGAGCGCCGGCCGATAACAGAGATAGCGCTATGCGTGTAAAAGAGAAGGCAGTTGCTGCACTTCTCGCGCCATTTCGATTTATAGCCGCACACTCAGCCCTACTAGATTCCACGCACACATTTGCGCGTGTACAAACGTCATTTGCTTTAGTAGTAGTAATAGGTAATTGATTTGCGAACGTTGTATGGAGTGTCCGGGGTATGACAGTGGTACCGCATCGCCGTTCGGGAGTGCGGTACCGTTGTGCGCGTCGCACACCCGCACGGTCATGCGGTGTGAGTATGTTATACCCTGCGGTTTTTGTATACAAATTAAGATACTACAGTCAAAATTAAAAACCGCAGCACCGCACACCAGAGCGATGTCCGGTGCAATGTGCTATGCGCCTTATTTATGGAACACAACAATGTAATTAACACTGTTATTATGGCGACAAACTTAATAAAGACGGTGGTAGCTATTTAGGCGGGCTCAGAAGCCCTAACATCAACCAACCCAAGCAGAAAAACTTTTGCTCTCATGGGGGATAGAACCCCGGTCCTGCAGATCACTCCCGGGTGGTCTTAATCCCTAGACCGCTGAGGCACGGTAAATACCGTGACTTAGGCGAGTGATATTATAATATCAACAAATACTTAACTCTGTTTTATATTTGTTACAGGCCTACCTGGGAGCAATGGAACAGATGACAAAGTACTTAATCATAATAGCATCACTAATGACAGTCGAGCTAACAATCACAGAGAGTAAGAATGACACTAAGCCCAAAATCGACAGGCGGTACTACCACGTCCCGCTGTTCATCAACGTCTGCGATATCAAAGATCGAAGGTCTAAAGTGCACTGCTACTGTGATAGCAACAAGCCCAAAATGGCCACCAAAGCTGACTGCTGGGTGTTCAGTGGCGGCATTACAGAAGACGATCCGATCTGGCCAAGCTTCTCATCTCAGTCGGAGATAGAACATTTGATGTTCAACGTCAGATCAGATGACGCACTCACATTCATACCGGCCAAAGCAGTCGTTAGACTCGACAGTCTCAAGCATATATCAATTCAGTTCGGAAGCATAAACAGCATACCGCCATATGCTTTCACCAACTCGTCCACGATCAAACAAATCGTGTTGAAATCCAACAAAATCACGACACTAGAGAAGCACTCTTTCTCGCAAATGATGATGCTATCTAACCTGAGCCTAGAAGACAATCTGATATCAGAGCTGAGGAGGGACGTGTTTTTCAACCTCCCCAACCTGCACGTTCTACATCTATCCAACAACAATCTGAGCTTGATCCACGAGGGTAGCTTCAAGCACTTGAATAATTTGATCGAGTTGCGACTCGACCATAATTACATTTCTGTTATAACAAAAGAAACGTTGGAAGGCCTGGAGAACCTTTCTAGGTTGAATTTGAGATATAATAAGCTGACTATGCTTGGCAATTTGGCGTTCAGTGAATCGTGGAGCTTGAAGGAGTTGATGCTTGATAACAACGCCATAGAGTACATATCGGATCGAGCGTTCGGTGGGCTTACTCAGCTCAGGAAGCTAACAATGTCGAGTAACAAATTGACTGCATTCTACGAAGACATTCTCGAGGATATCCGAAGCCTTATAGTGCTAGACTTAAGGTACAACCTACTGGACACAATATCCTACGAGTCTGTTCGTCCGGTCGTCGAAAACGATAAATCATTTTCGGCTGCAGTGTATCTAGAAGGTAAGTTACAATGTGGCTTGATCTTATTTATTATTTTAATACCTATTTGTTTTGATGCAGTATTTTCTATATTTGACATTATTATAAAACTTGCCTTCAATCGAGTGAAACCGGTTATTGTATATTAAAATACACCCTTTTACGATACAGGCTTCATCTGAATATTCCGAGCAAATAACAGTCGCGTCCCGTTATTACGCCAAGCTTATATAAAATGTTTTAGTATTCCATGAATTATTAAGTTTGAATATTATTTTGCTTCACGTCGCAACCGGTTAGAATTGTTTGGAGCAACTCAATAATCCGCTGGCAGGGCATTCAATTGCTTATATTTTATCGAATATTAATATAAAGAAAATTCATTTTACGCCTAAATCAACAGAGCTTTGACCTTAATTTCTATAAGATTGTATCTTTTGGGATCTATATATATATATATGACAGTAGGAATTGAGCAGGATTGATAAAGTTAAAATATTACGGATTTTACAATGTTCACTTGTATAGATTGGTGGAACAATATTCAACAATCAATATCTCAGTCAGAATACGCTTTGTGCTGTGCAAAGATCTCTTCTAGGAAGCAAAAAAAGAAGGGTTTCGTTAGATGTTATACGGTGCCTCTGAAAATATTCAACAATAGGCATTTGGTGCTACCCTTAAAAAAAAATTAATAATAGACACTATTCGTACGTAATACGGACATAAGTATAATATCTCAAAAGATGAGACGGGGCTCCGATTTTCTTATCTAATCGCACAAACTAAAGGTTTTTTTTATACAACTAAGTTGGCAAAAAAGCATACTGCCCACCTGATGGTAAGTGGTAACAGTCACCTATAGTACATGTGGCTCCTGTGAGATTCGCAGCAGATCTGCAACCCCCACAAGAACCACAGTGTACGTTGCCAACTTGTGACATCAGATGTAAAGTCACGGTACCCAGTAATTTCACTGTCATAAACCGGAGTACAGCATTGCACTGCTGCTTTGCGGCAAAAATACTAACTTTTCGAGATGATGATGAGATGAATTTTAATTCGCATCTTAGGAATTGAATTAATTTATATTTAGAACACCTAAAATACTTAAATTTTGATAGAAACCCAGATATATTGTTAGGCGAAAAAAATAATGATCCTAAATCTACAATAATGAACACAAATTCGTAAAGAAACTAAACAATAACAAAACCAAACAAAAAAATAATCTCGTCGTGTTGTTTCCATTTGCAGATTTTAATTTTCCAAGCTAAAAAAGCGAATAACTCAAGCATATACATATACAGCTTTTACGTTTTCTGTGTAGGTTTTCCGATACAGAAGTTCGTGACTTCTTTAGTAATATAATGATTTAAGATTTTACTTTAAATTAATATGGTTTTGGATAAATGCTGTTCTTATTAAGTATTTGGTTTTAGTTTATCGTAGGTGGTGCGAAAAGTAGAGAGAATCTTTCTCGGGGATAAAGCAGTCTTAGTCTTTTTTGGGTCAGCTTTAATCCCTCGCCGCCCTCTGTAGCTGTAGTACGGACCGTGGACAATACGGGAGAAGAGACAAATAAGATGTTCCTTCTCGTTCTTTCGTATAACAATGAAGAGACCGGACAAGAGTTATTCACTTTCTCTTCTATACTCCTGACACCCTCGCTGCACTCGGGAGTTAACCGCAGAGCCTTTTGTTGCTCTCGCAATTTAAGTCTACACTCACCCATGACATAAGACACTGCTTTATCCCCTTGGTTATTTATCTACTACGCCATTGCAATTGGTTTAATTGAAATCAACCTGAAAAATAAGCTGGAAATAATTATTACGTTACAGTTAAACTTCGCATGTATCCAATTTATAAATGACTTGTATTATCACCATCAAAGATACTCGTATTTAAGTACAGTATACAATATTATACAAACTTAGAATAAAAAGCATAACTGACTTATATGTCATAGTAGAATTTTAAATTTTTTATTTAATATAGACTTTTTTTACATTTTATATCTATACTAATAAAGTGGAAAGATTTGAATTTTTGTATTGAATAGGCTCTGAAACTACTAGACCGATTTGAAGAAATTTTCCAATAATAGAATGCTAAAATATCACTGAGTAACATAGGCTATAGAATATGGCTATTAGAATACCTACTTATTATGGGAAAATATGGAATTCCTACGTGAAAAACGAAGATAACGCGGGCGAAACTGCAAGCGGAAATCTAGTTAGTTAATCTATTTAAGTTAAGGAATCACGTGGTCAGTGAAAATATGCAAGTTCAAGTACTTAGGCATTAGTCAAGTAAAAAATAAAGTAAGTCATCTCGTAAGTAATTAAGTTGACTCACGAACTTGAGACCAGAGGGATTCGCTCTGGGATTACGGTAAATATTCGCCGATAATGTCCATTAGTCGAATTCAATCGTTTTAAGCACATATTTACTTAAGGCGTTACTTTATTTTATATAGTACTAGCTGTGCCCGCGAACTTCGTTTCGCCTTACGATAGATTTCCCGTCATATTTTTCCCGTGGTATTCCCGTCATATTTTTCCCGTGGGAAATATAGCCTATGTTACTCACGAAGGATGTAGCTTTCTAATGGTGAAAGTATTTTTAAAATCAGTCCAGTAGTTATCGAATTTTCCCATAGGAAAGAAATATTTTCCCGCGGTAAAAATTATAATATAGCCTATAACCATCAGGGACAATGTAGCATTCTAATGGTAAAAGAGTTTCTCAATTCGAACCAGTAGTTTCTGAGATTTGCGCTTACCAACACACTTTGCAATTCATTTTTATATATAAGATAGGTATATACGTATCATTTGTAAGCTCATAGTTCATATTTTAAAACGAACTAAAAAACTGGAAGGTGTTATTTTTTATTCTTATTTTTAAATAGTCTTTCATACACTCTGGGTGACTATACCAGCCTTATAGTAAAAAATCTAAACTTAGAATTTAATAGAACATTCATTGAGCGTCAGTTATGAAGGAATGTTTTATGAAGATAAATACTTGCTTAGCATTGCTTGAAAATGATTGCTGCAAAACTAAATTAATACCCCCGTTTCAAAGATGTTAAAAACAACCAAAAGCAGTACTTACTAAAATTTGAAAAGATAATATATTTATATCAAGATTTTCATGCGAACTTCTGATATTTTCGATGCATTTTTTTGATCTGACATCCACATTTAAATAATAAAGAATTCACAATAAAGAAGTTTTCAAAGCACCTCTACATTTAGCATTTTTCTTATTGATACAGATAATATTTTTCTCTTAATATTAAATAAAAATAAAACGGTTGTTTAATCTATAATCCTAGCATTATTAAATAACTATAACATAAATACTTTAAGAACAAGCTAAACTTCTCGCAAAAACTCTCCTCCTCCGGAATATACCAAAAACTCAATTCCAGGCCTAAGATAAAAGGTGATTTATGACGCCGAAGGTGTAAAATCACTATACGGCTGTAAATCCTACTATATCGATGGCACCCGATCCGAATCATAAGTTATGACGTTGTTACTCTATATATTTGGTTAATATTCCTACTTACCATTCGATATGACACTTCTGGGACCAAATTTATTTTGGCCGTTGGATATAAAACAATTTTATAGAAGTATGACGAACATAATAATGTATCTATTGTGTGAGTGGAATATTATATGTTTTGTTGTAATATTTTCACGCAACTATCAGATCACTGCAAGTGACGATATAGTGGACGAATATGGACGCAAGTTTCACCTGAACTCCTCAACAATGAGGAACTGGCTACTTTCATTCTATATGTCGAAGACAACAATATTGTATCACTTTTTATTTAGGCAACAAACTTAGATCAATCTAATGTGAGCTTAGATTAACTATCTAATGAAGATATACATAACACTTTCACAGATCAATATAATTGTTGTATGTTAATTGATCGTGCATATACAGCTGAAAGGAATTTATCGACATTTGGCATATAGATATCTTGAAATCAGGTTAACATACGTACATACCTATATTATGTTATTAACCAGGGAGGTTATTCTATTTAAAATGATTACAAACCCACGCATATAAAGACTGGGATGGAAACTCATCATTATTTGCGTCACCATCTCACATTTTTTAAACCGAATGCAAAAGAGCTACTCTTTTTCGAGGGGAATGCGTAATCGCACTGTACCCGCCGTTGGCTATTATTAGCGTGTGTGGAGCTTTCCCGCAGAGTGCGGGGCCTACCCACTAAATCCCCCGGGATTCTTTCTGCCTTTATGGGCGCATGTGCTAGGGTCCGGGGTTGCCCGAGAACACCAGGACAATCTGCCAGACGGAGAAGCCTTACGGCGCCGGCTGGGTGCAAGGGGCTAATTGTGCATGTAGGCCTCCACGGTAAGGTCATTAGGCAAAAGACTTACCTACTTATTCTGAACATCGAAAAAAAATTGTTTGAACTATGTATAAGACCATTGATTTTATTTTGTTACTTTAACTTTGTTTAAATACTGATTGATTCCAAGAAATAAGTTCCTTTGTGTGTTTAATTAAGAATAAACATATCTTTTCTGGTTCTTGAGATAATATTTTGAACCCAAAAATCAGGTGTAAGTTATGTTACCAACCTAGGGTTAAGCCTGTTCCTAAAAGGAGAGATTGGATATTTTTTGATTTTCTTCTTGATTAATGATCATGATGTAATATCAAATCAAATAGTAACGGAATAATCATCTACCCAAACATCACCTTTCGAACCTATTTATAATTCTAGATAATGATTCAGCTCGAGTCTCGACACTGCATAAATATGTACTTAAAGTTCGTAAAATGCCTCCTATAAAAATCCTTATTGAATATTATTCCCACCAGATGTCACATATGCCATTGACACCAAAGCTCGCTTAAGCGATTCAAGGAAAGTGTCAAATTCAGCTTTTTTTCTTTTATTGCCGTCCCAATCCAATGATTATGACGGCTATGTCATGAAATTGGTTCTTCACACTTATCAAGGCTGAAATAAGGGATTATGTTTATATGCATACGCTATTACAATAAGTCCTATTTATATCTTCAATATCAATAATTCCTATGTCATATTATGTATTGTAGTATTTTTTTAAATGTCGTATTTAATTCGTTGCTACTGAATTCATACGATCAGTTAACTATAACTAAATTCCATTCGGGAGCGTCGGTGGCGCTGCGGATTCGGCAATTGTCTTCCAATCGGGAGATCCGAGGTTCGAGACCGCCATGTTTTTCGATTTTCTAATTTCATATGTACATTTATCTGACGCTCCTACGGTGAAGGAAAACATCGTGAGGCAACCTGCATACATCTGCGAAGAAATTCAAAGGTGTATGTGAAGCCGACCAATCCGCACTGGGCCAGCTTGTTGGCTAAGGCATAAACACCCTATCTGAAGGTTGGCTCGAGCCACTCTGTTATGACGGTGAAGAATTCATAGGATTAGTTAACTAACTGCTATAATAAGTAGTGAGTGAACTATTACAACCGGAGTTTTTCTATTACAACCGGCATTTTGCCGTCACGCAAGGTGACACAATATATACATGTACGAGTACATTCATTTATTATGAAACATCAAGAAAAATTCATGAAAGTTTGTGATACCCATAGTGTAAATACACGACACAAAAATAGGTTATAAATAAAATAAAACAAAATTAAAATTAATTTATTTCAGGTAATATATGTGTAGATCTTGGTGCTCACAAAATAAAATACAGGTTCCAATCAACTTAAGGGTTTATTCGCAGTAATTTTGTATCACAAATGTTAAAGCACGTCTTATCGCTACCGTAGGCAGAGGATGAAGAGAGCGAGTTACCAACATTAAAATTTTACATTGGATTGGTGGCTGTGTTGCCAACATGCTACGGCGTCACACAAAGAACTTAATGAAGCAAAGTTAACAATTGCAATACAAGTAATAACTCGAATGTTATGTATACAATTTTAAATTAGCTAAACATTGAATAAATGTGAAAAAAAAAACATTTTTTTTAAATGAATTATTTTGTGCAAACATAGTTTAAATTTATTTTAAATTGTCTGAAAACTAGTACCTAAAACAAAGATCTAGTTTCTATTATATAAGATATGCCTATTCCTACACTTACATACATACATGTTAACAAAAGGTAAGTACTAAACCAAAACAAATTAACATAATGTAACAACTCTTTACATAGTGTAAATAAAAGTAATATAATAACATGTATGAAGTTTTATTTAATAACAAACTTATTATCTACTTATTTTACTAATTTTGAGTTATGTTTATAATTACTCAATTGGCATTACACAAACCTTGGTAACAGAAGTTGTTATAGTTTTTCCATTACAAGTTTTGACTTCCAAGGCTCTTACTTTATTATCCTTGCCGGGGAATATTTTTATAATTCTAGCCATGGGCCATGAAAGAGGACTAATATTGTCTTGCCTTATAATTACTAACGAACCAACTTTTACATTTGGTAAATCATCCCGCCACTTAGGGCGTGTTTGCAAAAGAGACAAATAATACTTATGCCATATTTTTCAAAAATCTTGTTTTAACTTAGTGCAAATTTGCCAAAATTTTAATCTATTACTAGGAACTTCTAACAAATTATGTTCAGGATAAGAAGTTAAGGATGTGCCAACTAAAAAATGACCTGGTGTCAAATAAGAGAAATCATTGATGTCTGACGACATGGGAACCAGAGGTCTCGAATTTAGCACAGCCTCAATCTCATATAACACTGTACTAAGTTGCTCATAGGTTAAAACAGTATTACAAACAATTCTTTTTAGATGGTATTTGGTGCTTTTTACTGCGGCCTCCCATAGACCGCCAAACACAGGTGAGTATGCAGGAATAAAGTGAAAACTTATATTTTTAACAGAACAATAAGCATTCATCTGTGCCTGAAGTGACTGAGAGTTCAGTAATTTGTATAAATCAGATAACTGTTTATTAGCACCTCTAAAGTTGCCGCCATTGTCACAGTGGACCTCACTGGGTAGCCCTCGTCTTGAAATTAGTCTTTTAAAACAAGCTAGAAATGCCTCTGTGGTCAAGTCGGAAGCTAGTTCTAAATGGATGGCTTTTGTACTGAAGCACACGAAAACACAAATGTAACCTTTACCTATAACAGAATTTCTTATGCGCGACAGCTTTACATTTATAGGCCCAGCGAAGTCCACACCTACTTTATCAAACGGGCGTGATTGTGTGACTCTGCCCACAGGTAATGAGCCCATGAGCTGCTTGGCAGCTTTAGCTTTTAATCTGTAACATATTACACACTTATAAATAACTTTTTTAACTTGTCTTATTCCATTAATTATCCAGTATTTTTCATTTAAACTAGATAGTACAAGTTTGGCTCCTGCGTGTAGGAGTCTGTAGTGTTCATTTCTTATAATTAAACTAGTGAGATATGAATTCTTATGTAATATTAAAGGATGTTTCTGACTATAACAAATATTAGCATGATGAAGTCTACCACCAACTCTCAACAAACCTTGATTATCTAAGAATGGATTTAATGTTTTTAAATTACTTTTAATTAATTTGCTATTCTTTAAAGAATTAATTTAATCAGAAAAGTGAATACTTTGGTCATATCTTATAATCAAATTTGAAGCAACTTGTAACTCTTTGAAAGACAGAAATGGAGACCTGTTTTTGTCTTTTGATTTTAGATTGTTACAAAATCTAAGAATGTAGGCAAGTACACGGGTCATTTTATTTATGCTTGAGAACTTATATAAATGTTCAATGACCTTTGACGTATTCTGAATTACTAAAGAGATAGTGACGTCATTCGAGGTGTGCACTTTTGACTGTGCTGCTACAGAATTACTTTTAAATTCATAGGAACTATTATGCAACAGGAGTGGTCCCTTCCACCACAAATCGGTTGCAGCCAAATCACATGGACTGACACCCCGACTGACAAGATTAGCAGGATTATTCTTAGTACTTATATACAACCAGTCAAATAAAGGAGTGTTTTGACATATAATGTTTATCCTATTCGCTATGTATGCCTCTAATTTTGTAATATCAGTTTTTAACCAAGCTAACACTATTTTAGAGTCAGTAAATAAATAAATATTATTAATGTTTATTTTAATTTTGATTGTTTGATAAACTTTAACTATCAACTTGGAGAGTAATAAGCAAGCATTAAGCTCGAGCCTAGGAACCGTTAATGGTTTTGCTAGCGGATTAATTCGAGATTTGGAGCACAGTAAATATAGCGACACCTTACCTGATAAATAAACTACTCGCAGGTATATGCAGCAGCCATAAGCCACTGAGGTTGACGCATCTGCAAACCCTACTAATTGCACTAACAGAGCATTTTTTACATCAATATTTCTACTGAAATATATCGGTTCCATGCTATTTAACTCTGTAACAAATTGAAGCCACTCTGTTTTTATATTTTCTGGTGGACTTTCATTCCAATCAATTTTCGCCAACCATAACTTTTGTAAGATTAATTTGGCCTTAACTATAATTGGAGCTGCAAAACCCATAGGGTCATAAAATTTGCATATATAGCTTAATATCGACCTTTTTGTAATATGTTCTGACATATTATACTTTTCTAAAGATGCAATTTTAAATGAATCATTTTTTAAACTAACGTTCAAACCTAAAGCTTTGTAATTAATGTTATCTTGTTGTAATTCAATCTCATCAAAATGTTGATCGCTTTTAGGTATATCGGAGAGAACGTCTAAGTTGTTGGATGTCCACTTATGTGTTTTGAAATTACCCCTACTGAGCAACTCTCGCAACTGTCGCTTTGATTCTGTTACTGTTTCAAGATCATCATTAGAATATAAGTAGTCATCAACGTAACAACAATTTTGTAAAATAAATGAAGCTAATGGTAACTCAGACCCAAATCTGACACAAAGTTCTTTTAAGCATCGAGTGGCTAAATAACTCGAGCTTTTCAATCCATATGTTAATGTATCCAATTGAATGCACTTTATTGATTCATCAATATTATTACGCCATAATATTAACTGGAGTGATCTAAAATCTTTATTTATTTTGACATTCCTATACATATGCTTAATATCTCCAACTATAGTGTAAGTACCCAACCTATATAATAAAATAATGTCAAATAAATCTCTTTGAACCACAGGTCCATTTAACATCAAATCATTGAGAGAAATAGCATTACTAGTTTTTGCAGAAGCATCAAAAACTGTGCGAAGCTTAGTTGACTTGCTATTTTCATTAAATACTGCAAAATGTGCTTAAAAAATATATAGGATCTTTACTAAAATCAAATATTTTTAAATCAACATAATGAGCGTGCCCTAACGTTATGAAATCATTTATAATTTTTTTATATTGCAAGAAAATACCTTCCTTGAGTAATTTTTTCTCTAAATTTTGAAATCTACTTAGTGCAATATTGAACGAATTACCTAAAGTTTTATTAACATCCTGTAACGGAATTTTTAATGGCAAATCTACTGAAAATTGATTATCAATCACGGAATGCGATTTTTTGAACATAGTTTCGCATAGTTCATGCTCTGAGCATTTTTCTTGGTAAATTTGAGGAACATTTTCGGTTTCCCAAAATTTCTTAAAAGTTAAATCTAACTGTGAATCACAAGAATTACAAAGTAATGAAACAATCTTACTTGAAATATATTGCTGGGGCACAGTGCCACCAACTACGTAGCCAAACCGGGTATTTATAATATTATAGGTAGCATCATGCTGCAACAGCTGGAGCTCCGCCTCCGGTGTAGGCAGGATCACCTTGAAAAATATGTCAGCTCCCATTAATAAATGTATGTCACTAGGAGAGTGAAAATCGCTGTCAGCAAGTTGCAAGTCCGAGGGGAGCTTAAAGGAATTAATATTTATTTTGCTTTGCGGAAGCTTGCATGTGATGTGTTCGACCACGTTGCATGTGACAGAAGTTTTATAGCCTGTGGTCACAGATTCAATATTCAAAGGTATGCAATAATTAACATTAGACCTAGTACGACCAATTCCCATGACCTCAGGATTTGTTTGCTTGGGTTGTAAACCAAGAATGTCAATAAGCGACTTAGTAATAAATGATGCTTGTGACCCGCTATCTAGCAGGGCTTTGACATGTATATTGGCACCATCACGAGCTATAATTTTAATGCACACAGTTGGAAGCAAAACTTGTGCATTTTGAAAAGAGAGGTTGCAGGAAACGGAAGAGACAGGTTCATTGTCAGCGTGCAGCAGAGTGTTGTGCATTTTTTTGCATTGACCACATCTAAAATGGTACCGGCACTTTCCATGATGCAAATTCAAGCAAATGGTACACGCATTATTTTTTTTGACAAACTCAAGTCTCTCTTTGACTGCTAAACATTTAAATTGTGGACAATTGAAAAGCTTGTGCACTGTCAACTTACAGTATAGGCATGCAGCTGATGTCTTGGTAGCACTGAGGTTGACCACGCTCTTCTTGCGGACTATACCTGCTTCTGAAGTCTCCAGAGCAGCAGCTTTGCGCTCTAAGTATTGCAGTAGTTCCTCCACGGTGGGATCTTTGCTATCATCCCTTTCCATTTGATATGATCTTACTGTAGGCACATCTAGTTTGCGAGACAAAACACAAATTAGTAATGGACCCCATTCACTGACCCCTTCGCACAAGTTCTTTAGGGCAGCCATTTCCTGTCTTACTAAGGACACAAATTCTCTTAAATATATAGCAGTAGACTTGTGTAATACAGGCAAATCTAATATACAATTAATATGATCTGACATTATAAGAAATTTTTTATTATATCTTTGCATAAGTAGGTTTAAGGCCTCATCATAGCTATCCTTTGTTATAGTCAAATTTTTTATTAGATCATAGGGCTCATCTCTGAGATGAGACCTGAGATAGTACATTTTTTGAACATTGTCTAGATTTGCATTCTTATGTATAAGTGAAGTGAACATTTCTAAAAATGGTTTGAAATCACCGTACTTACCAGTGAATGGTTTAATATTAATTTCCGGTAATTTTATGTTTACTGAATTTTTATTACATTTTCTAGCTTCTGCCATACCCTGGGCCTTTGCCATGGCTTCCAGATATGAAGCCTCGACTGCTTCCACGTCCTCGTTGTCGTCAAAAATTAATTCACAGATTTTCATATTTAATGTTTCGTATTCTTTAAAAGTCGAATATAATTTTTCTTTCTTTGCGAGGAGGAGGTGGACGCTGTCTTCCTTTTCAGAAATTATGTTTTTTATTTGTCGCGTAAGCGATGCTTTTATATAGCCTCTGTTGGCTTTCAGCTTTTTTAATTCCTCAGACATTACAACAATATTCGTATACTAATACTTATTATAAGGAAATTAAAATAATATATGCTAATATCGAGTAACTTAATTAGTAATGCACTGCACAGCAACACTTTTTGATTTTATGCGCACACACAACACAAAATGGCGAATATGGTGACGGAAACGATTTTGGCGGCGTGGAACGTGGATGCGGTGACGCCGCGGTGAAGCGGGAACGGGAAGTTTGGTTGGAGACGCGATGCACACGTGATGTATTTTCACCAATCGCGCGCCCCCTCTGTCGTTTGCTGCTGACGTCTGTCACTCGGCTCTCTCCTATTGGTCGACGCGTTGTTTGCAGAAATCTGCGCTGTAGGCTCTCGGCGTACGCGATTGGCGGCTGCACAGCACTACCAACATAAGCGCGCAAATAAAGCGCTGAGGCGACCCCACACGAGTAAAATTGGAACCACTTATCTCTTTATCGCGATGACGATGAACTCGGCCAAACAAAATGGATGGACCATCGATGCACGACGAAAATCTTGCTTTTTTGCCGGCTTTGTCGCTGCTTCTACTCCGAACGAAGGACCAAATTCTGTGTAGATCTTGGTGCTCACAGAATAAAATACAGGTTCCAATCAACTTAAGGGTTTATTCGCAGTAATTTTGTATCACAAATGTTAAAGCACGTCTTATCGCTACCGTACGCAGAGGATGAAGAGAGCGAGTTACCAACATTAAAATTTTACATTGGATTGGTGGCTGTGTTGCCAACAATATACACCCATAATAGTACAGTCTCAATTTAAATAAAATTCAAATAAAATTAAATTCTGTTAATAATAGATTTTAAAATTAAAAAGAAAAAAAAATACATATACCAAAGGAATTGAAATTCTAGATAATCAAATTATAAAAATTATACATTGTACTTACTGGAATAAAGGTTAGATTGGCCTAACTTTATTGTACAAACCGAAATATCGCAAATAAACTCTGTTATTATACGGTTTTTCACAATCACACTGACTACTTGGCTTGTTTTCCGGAGCACGGAAATACTCGAGGGGTGTTAAATTTTTTTCATTACTCATACTCTGAAAGTAGGTCTGAAGTTGCCTGAGGAGCGGGTTGAAAGTAATACTTTTCAGCCCTAGGGAGAATCACTTTCAACTGACAGCTGCTGCCAATTTTAAAAAAGAAACTGGTTCTATTTTCACATTTCTATTGAACCATGTTTTGACTTTCTATACAGCCACTCAATTACAGTACTTACATACAGTGTAAAATTGAAATAACATAATGTTACGTATTTGAAGAATTTATTTTTAAATGACTTTATTATAATTTACTTTCAACTAATTCTTTAAAATAATATAGATTTGGGCAAAATATTTACCATTTTTTCAATGATGGCCGGCCACAGGAAAAAATAAAATAAGCGGTAAAGCGGCAATCAGATCTTCATTTGTTTTTTCGAGTTTTAGAGTTTTGTTTATTCTTCCGTATAGCAGAGATTTCATACATAACAGAAGCGGTTAGAGCAGAAGTTTTAGATTTATTAAAATAAAATTTGCTAAAAAATAGCTAATTCGTGTTTTTATTTTTACTTTCCTTGTATTCATAATGAAAAGCACAGTGTTTACCTCGGGTTAAAGACTTATTTAGTCCCTCGAGCTATCGGCGCCCTCGCTTCGCTCGTGCGCCAACTCCCGTCTCGGGACTAAAATATAACTTTCACCCCTAGGGTAACAATGTACTATTGGTCACACTATCAGGGCTTTTTCAAACATTCGTTTGTAGAACTCACGTGGACATTACTGAAACAACTGTAACGGAGTTTAAAAAGATTGTGAAGCTGTAAATTTTTCAATTTTCATAATATTTGGAAAAGTTGTAGATATAATGAAGATCTAGGTTTGTACGTTTTGATTCTGAAGAAATATTACCTCGAGCATTACTATAATAATAATACCTCGAGCATTTTATCTTTTTTTGACTAAATTATACTGAATTTCAAAAAACACAAGACGTGCAAACATAGATTAAGGTATACTGAATATAATGAAATCAAAAGTGTCTAATTTCGTAAAGGTTTTGGGGGTAAAACCATTATCGCCCGAAACAATATTTCAATAAGAAATGTAGGCCCTTACCTTGGACTTTCAATTCTAAGCGGTGTGCAACAAACTGCAATTTTGAAAATGCATACTCGAGCCATGAATTGGCACTTCACAGTCCTCTTAAACGCTTCAATGGTACAGCGGACTTAGACACTCTTCCGCAAACAAATAATAACTGTAAATATATATAATAATAACTATAAATAACTCAAAAGTGACAATAAAATAACACAATTCGTGTATTTCTACACTTGTAAGCCTGCACGGGTAGGCTCGAACCCCTCGGCGGGGACGTATGTGAGCTGTGATGATGATGATGAAGCCTGCACATCATCCTGAAATAGTAAAAATGTCATTAATTATATCAACAAATTCCGAAACATGTCGTCTGTGCAACAATTTACTGGATGTTTAACATTTTTTTACTTCCAAACGCAACTAACCGTAAATTTAAAATGTTTACCGGTTCAAAGGGAGTAGGGAGTTGAAACTCACATTTAAGTTACGAACATCGAACCATCTTCAAATTCGCTTTGTCTAGAGTTCCCGACACTCGGTCCGTATGAAATATGTGAGCTTCTAAAAGATCACTCCCGGACTGCTTGACACTCGTGTCACGCATTTCGGGGACGCGATAAGGGAATATGATATGTGATATGCCTAATTCGGAACGACCAACGTATATTTGTTTAAATCAAAGTGTCTATGTGTTTATGGAAGTGTGACTTGCTGTGACTGGATGCCACTACATATTTCGTGGAAATACGCCAAATTCATTAAACGAATTAGCCATTTTAAATTCTTCTACTTTGAAATTTGATTAGGGCATCAATTGTTTTATTCAATTTGCCGGATTTTAATACACAGCTACAACAAAGCACTTGCAGAAACGTTAATTATTTTTAATGCTGCTTTCAGTCTGATGTCGTCTTGCAATGTCATGGCTAAAGAACGTGACAGCATCAGCTTTAATGAAGCATAAATTTTAAACTTTTGTGCAAGTGACTGTGTACAATTAGACTTAAATATTTTTTTTACATTTTTCCGTTTTTAGCATTTGATAGAATGTGTACATACACCATAACAAATGAGAGAGTAATGGGAAGCAGTCTTATTACTAGAATATTAAACACGAAAGAGCTTTTCTTAAAAATAGAAAAGAAACTGATCCAAATTGTAATCTAAATCTTTTAATATCATAAGATTGACAAACAGATATTGTGCCGAAAATGGAAATATTTTTAATAATTCCCATTTTAATAATTAATCTCTATATCGACCAAGTTTATTCCTATGTTAATTCTCATATTTTCTAAGTTACTAACTATGCCCGCGAATTACGTTTCGCCAATAATTTTTTTTTTTAATCTGCAGAGGGCTACCCTTATCACCTAAGGGTATAAATAACCTACGACCTATTCTCAGACCTACAAATACTCGTATACACAAAAAATCATAAAAATTGGTCAAGCCGTTTCGGAGGAGTTCGATAATAAACACTGTGATACGAGATTTTTATATATTAGATCACAAAACAATGGACTCAATTCTGAAGTGGCTGCTAAATTTCCTAATTTTATTTAGGTGCCGCTAAACCATTATCCTATTCTACGGTTACTGTCAAATTCAACTGACATTGCTTCTTTGAATCTGACGTTTCTAATTTTAGACGGCCAATTAAACTTAGCTTTAGCCGTCCAAACGCTATTCCAGACGTGAGATTTTTACGCGTAAATATCCTAAACTGACTATTTATAGCGGGGACTAAAATCATACCGATTAAAATTAAAGCCTTGCTAAAATCCGCAATTTTGGTAATGAAAAATACAATTCCTAACAACAAAATGAGGTACAAATTTTAAATGTGCCCAAATTGATTGTTTTCGCCTTAAATAAATAGAAAAATAAAACACTTTTTTATTAGTTAGAACTAATGTACAGTAAATGTATTAACTGTTATACAAACATAAACCCATTATAGTTTCTTTAACAACAAGATCCATTCATTAATTCACTTTTAATATTTTTATTATAGCAACACAATCACTTAAACTAATCTTAGACATTTTAGAATTACGCCTAAGCTCTGCCTAAATTTAGTTGGCCTGTCATCGTAGAATAGCACTTGCTTTACCGGCCTTAAATGGCCGGTTAAGTTTATATTTAGAAATTTTAGCTTTAGGTTATTTAGACGGCGGCCGCACAGAATTGAGTCAATAGCTGCTTAAAATCACTAGTCTTATAAGAAGTACCTACTATATCGTAAACATTTTGTGCAAAAAATCTGATCAGTATATTTGTGTGAGCCGCATAACCAACGGACGATTGAAGTGGATTTACACAGCCACCGGAGCCTGGCTAGTGGAAATAAATTACATTCATCTAGCCCGGGTCGCCGCTAGGGCTGCGGAATTAGATCTTGAGAACATTGAGATAATTTTATGTTTATGTCGATCCATTTGTACCGGGATATTGGGACGCTCCCGCTGCCTTGATGTAACTACACAATCAGTTGAGGACGCAATAATAGCTGTGCGTTTGTCATCGTATACAGCTAGGTATATGTTAAAATGTAAAGGGTTTAGTAATTTTTCTTGCTAAATAGATACATTTTAACATCATCGTTTCAGCTGAGAGATGCCTACTGTTGGATATAGGCCTCCCCAGACATCTCCAAACCGATCGGTTTTAGTTAAATTCGGCACATATGTTCATTTTATTTTATAGTGATTTTTTTAAAATTATCATTCACGCTCACCAAAACGATTTATTAGATCAGTAAGCTTGTTATATTGTTCTTAAATATTTTGCACGATCTAGTGAACAGATGACTGAACTTATTTCAGTGAAATTTCTTAGAGTTAAGTTGAACTTCGGCAAACTCCCGAGGCGGGCATGTTCCGAGCCCGCTCACAGATAATCGTCAATTCACGCGAGTGAAAGCGGTAGTATTATCGCCGTAAAAAATTTCGAGAACTTTCTCGTGGCCCATAAATAGTAGAGACGTATTGCGTTTCTGTTTATCCGCCTTATCACTGAGCTCAGGCCTATTTTTCTCAAATAAACTTAAAAAATATTTACTTCTAGATAAAATTTCATCAACATCATCACATCGCTCGGTATGGAGATCCTTAGGGGAGGCCTATGTCCAACAGTGGTCGTCTCTTGGCTGATTAACTATCTGCCCGGACAGACTTCGTTCTGTCAAAAGTAATTTACTCTGTGATTTGTATTGAAGAAGAAAAGTGTTGTTTTTACTATTTTCCACACAATTTTTATGTTTTTCGCACCATATGAATCTTCCTTGTGCTTTAAAATATGAAACAATATTATTATTAGACATTTATTTATAAAAAAAAATATCTTAAATGCTTAAACCTTGTATGCTGCCGACAGCGAGGCAAAGCCCAAGCTGCCGGTGGTTAAGGCTGCAGAGAGAGGAATCTCCGGCCACAACGTGCCTTCTGTATCCGTCCCTTGATCCATTCTGATATTATTATTAATAACAAGCTTTAAATTAAAATGGATTTTCTGAAATAGCATTCATGCCAGTTTGTCTCTTGTCATAATTATGCTCTCTTATACAAACGTCTGTCCTTTTTATTTAAAACTAGCTTTACTTTACGCAGCTTCGCCCGCGTTGTTTTTGTTTCCTCGTGGGAATTTTATATTTTCCCGTAGGAAAAATAATTTTGGAGCCTATATTAATGAAGGATAATGTAGTATTCTAATGGTGGAAGAATTTTTGAAATTGGTCTAGTAATCTTTGAGTGTATTTGTTATTTACATACATACAAATCTTTCCTCATTATAATAATAGTGTAAATAGTAGATAGAAGGATGACTATTTTAAAATAAAAGGGATATTGTGTTTCTCGAAAATCAGACTATTGACAATTGGTAAATGTCATATAAAGTACACTTTAATAGTTTCAATAGTAAAATTTAGACCAATTCAAAACAGCTACACAACGACCGATCCTTGGCCATAAAAAGTTTTACCATTTCACAGCATAAGCCAAAATGATTTGGGTGCCATAAAATTTTCTAAGCGACGCCGACAAAAAAGGAACATCAACTCTATACGCATAATCATTAGACTCATTTCCGTGTGTAATTAACGCAGCGGTAAATCTTCAGAATTATTAAAATAATTCACAAAGAGGAGCCATTACAGAGTGTAATTATTAACACACGCATTAACAATACCAAACAATAAGACATAAAAAGGGGTTATGAATAATCAAAAGCGAAGTGCGCGCACAATGGGCATATAAAACGTCTAATAAACAAACAAGAATTTTTGCACATAAAAGCCATTTCTCGATGGAGGGCAAATTTATCGAGTCCCTTTAGAAAATATAGGAACGGCCTGGCTTGCCTGATTTACAGCCACGATCGTGGAAAACGGGAAATAAAAGGATTAAATGCGGCCGATTCCCACTTGCCTGTAGCTGTTTTCGTGTACACTTCCTTGGTAACAGCCGATAGACAATTAATTGACCGGAGTAATTAACAGGGAAGATATTTTGTGCTTTGTCAGTACATAAAATATTGCATTCAGAATTTCTAGTTGTGAGTATTCTTTTATCTTCAATGAAACTAAGTATGATTTCATATTACCATTTTAAATTAGTTAGTATGCTTGAGATTAAAATTAATAATGACAAACAGAGCTGTTACCTTCAAGGAGTCTTCGAATAAAATCACGGATACAGATAGGGGCTTAGACTTGGTGAAACTATTATGTTCTTCTAGCGGATTATAGTGATCAATCTCAAGAGACTTATTAATAGCGCTGAAGTTTAGACATTACGCAAGTACTTATTAATATCTTTATGAAATAACGCTAAAATTTGCTCGAGATTGAACGAACACTCTCAGTTCACTCATTAACAGGCTAAAAACAAGATCGAAATGTATCGATCGCTAACCAAATTAAGTTTATAGTATTATGCTAGGAACCCGGAATGGAAAAGGCTTGCAATAACACAGGAAAATGAATTCTCAAATTCAAAGAACTTATATTCTGCAATCATATTTCATTTTCCTTTGGCAAACAAAATGACGATAACAATTTCACAAGATTCCATAAGGAGCTACGTTAAATTAATTCAAGTCTCTCGGTATTTGAATGAAACACAAAAATCCTTCGTGTAATTTTGGCATTTTCCGATTACGCTCTTATTCGCGGAAGACGGCGATACATCGTACCTTATTATTCACACGTTTCTATTAAATTATATAAAGCAAATGAGTTAAGATTACACTCATTGCTTAACACAATAACTTTGTATCCAAATAAATACCTCCTACTCGCAAGACATTTCCGTGACACGCCCAACTAATGAGATCAGGGGAAGCAGAGCCTTAAATTTCAATTGTTTAAGACTGTACAAGATTCATTATTATCTACTTCGTGATTTAGAAATTGAATTAGCGAAACTCCTGTTTCTCGACTGTGTGAAGGGCTTAGCTTGAGGCTAACTTATTTCGAACTTACTCAGGCCGAATATCACGATGAAGAAAACAGCACAGAGTTTTCTACTTAATTTTAATAATACAAGTTCGAAGTTCGGAATATTGACAGGTTTGTGTACGGATTTAAGGCACGTCACCTCTGGGTCAACATTAATCATGTAAATGGTATACGGCTCTTAACGAATAGGTATATAGACTATAGTGTAGGGAAATGTATGCATTTGTAACTCCACTCATCCTTTGTTTTTTTCCCGTGATAGATCACGAGTATATCATACATTGATTGATAATGTGGAAGTGTACTTTTAGTGTATAATCCTATTTAAGGTACTATTAAAATAAGGGTATTATTCAACTGCAAATCAAAAAGTCTTTAATTTGTATGAAAAAAAATCCTAATCCTAATCAAAAATACTAGCAAAATAGTTCCCTAAAATTGTTATTATTTAAGCAACAATTTAAGTTCGTGACGCAACGCTATTTATTAGAAGTGGATCTTTTTTAAGTACGCGAGTTGAGACTTTAAATCACAAACAAGTATGTCTAATACATACTACAGAGCATAGCATACTACAATTTCTTACTTACATCTTACCACATTGTTCAAAGTGAGAAAAGAGTTCTAGGTTATAAAAATCAATTCGGCTGCGAGGCTTAGGGCTGCTTAAGATCCTTCTCGCGCTGGAGCAATAAAATGTACGTTAATTTAACAACAACTCCAATATTATTTTCTTTAATTAGTTGAATACATTATATTCCCCACCCACACCAGTGTTTAAGTCGCTATCGGCCGTGGGCGACCAAGCGGAAATTGACCCGAAGATTAATATTGAAGTTTACTTCACAATTTATTCTATCCGAGTTGAAAACACCGCCTTAGTCCAAAGACCGTTCATATCGTTCGACTGAAGAATACTTTATTAATCTTTCACAGTTTTCTATACTCTTAGATAATAAAATAGGTAAAATAATATTTAAGACAAACGGTTTTATTGAGGGGAAAGTTAATGATGATGTAGATAATGTACTAAAAGCTAAAAAATAATAAGGTGGGGTCTTAGGCACCAGGCGACCAATCCGAACTTGACCAGCAGCGTGGTTGACTAAGGCCCAAACACCTAATCTTTCGGTAGGCTCGAGCCCCTCTGTGGGGACATGTTTAAACTGTGGTAATGATGGTGATAAGGCACCAGTCATCACACAACTTTCCTCATAAATATACAGCATTGATCAGACGCAAATATATAATCGTGAGGCGCGTAAAAGTTGTATCAAGAGTCAATGGCTTATATCATTATAAATACTATTTATGTATGTACTTGAGTTACGCTACGCCAGTTACATATTAAAACAAGAGAGAATAGATACTTAATATTGTTAAGGGGAGCGTCGGTGGCGCTGTGGACTCAGCACTTGCCTTCCAATCAATAAAAAATGTTGCAAAAACGGGAAAAAAATATATGGCGAAACATAGTTCGCGAGCACATCTAGTCTATACTTATACTTACTATAATATATATATATATATATATATTATAGTAAGTATAAGTATAGACTATTATAGTAACTATAAGTATAAGTATATATATACATATATATATATATATATATATATAATATTATAAAGCTCAAGAGTTTGTTTGTTTGGTTGAACGCGCTAATCTCTGGAACTAATGCTCCGAATTGAAAAAATATTTTTGTGTTGGATAGTCCATTTATCAAAGAAGGCTTTAGGCTATGTAATATCACGCTACGACCAATAGGAGAGGAGAATCAATGAAAAATGTTGCTTAAACGGGAAGAATAAAGAAGATATAACTAAGAACGCGTTGAAGTCTTTTATAAGGCGAAACGTAGTACGCGGGCACAGCGCTAGTCTTGTTATAAATGTGCCTCTTATAAATATATAGGATATGCCTCAACATCTTTCCTCTTCCGGTGTCAGGAGTTTCGAATAACCATCTGACAGGATCTGGGGCCTTGCTTATAGCAAGGTTAGAACAATACTGAAACAGAGACACCGCTCTTGCTGCGTATAGCGCCATCCCGCTCTCAGTGCGGTTTTAATATTGTTTTGAGCTATCATGGTTAGGGGGCTGTTCGGTTCAGGCAACGTGGTGGGAGGCAGCCAAATTGCGATAGGCCTATGCGCTTCAGTAGGGGTATTTTTGCTGAAATTATGACCATGTATACTCCGTGGAGAAGCTGTAATAAATAAAAAAAAATATTCACATGATCCTTATTTCAATAAACGCCACTAGAAAATAGAAACATCGTTAGCGCAATGGTCCATTGTATCGGAGCTTTGCGAAAATAATAAAGAGAAACTTTATGTATCGGATCTGGTTAATAAGGCCCCAAGCTTGACGTCTTATTAGCACGGGAACTCTATTCTTACGTCTTCTTTACTTGAAGATAAGTCAAGAAGTCGATCGATGCGTGTTGCGAAAAATTTAATCCTATAGGTTAGCTTGTTACACAGATTTGGCTTTTTGTAACGACAAATGAAACAAGCTTTACCGAATCACATTTTTGTCGAAGTCAAATTCGTCGTTCGGCCGCCGTATTACCAACATCGCGACACCAGTTGTCTTCGAAATTTGCTCTTTTTGCTAATAAATACTTAGCAAATCTCTAGTACTTCACTATCTGTATAAAGTATAGTGTTTGCCATAGCGAACTGTGTAATTGGTGATCAATTTTGTGCAAAAATTCCGTATAAACATTGATATTATTCTCATACTGGTCTGCCAAGTGATAGTGAATTACCCGGCGAGAGTGTTAAAAATAACTACTCATAAGTACGCGTAAGTGACATCCATAGCACGGCGCTTAAGCCCTTCTTCTCGCGGATTTGATTTAACTGTACGCCGCTGTTTGCATTTGCACAACGACGCTCACAAGAACGTTTGCTACGCATCGGAAAGTAAATTACGAATACCTATAATATAAACAAAGATTAAAGATGCCATTACAGCGATCACCTACTGGTACTTCATTCTCGTTCTCTTCCCAACCAAATTTAAGTCTGCAGGATGACAATGACTTCGTTGGCAGTGTAAATACGAGAAAAAGGAAATGCCCTGAACGAGAAAATTTCAATGATTTTTGTGCAGAAATGAGGAACATGTTGAATAAATTTCAAGAGAGCCAGGAAGCTAAGTTTGATAATCTTAATAAAGCGATGGAAGATCTCACATTAAATAACACCCGATTAATTGAAAGCAATATCGAGATAGAGAGATTATTGAATGAAAGTAGAGAAGGACAAGAGAAGATGAAAAAGAAAATTCAAGTATTAGAAGTTGAATGTGTAAATGCTCATAATAGAATCGACTTACTGGAAGACCAATTAAACGATATACAAAAAGCTAATCTAAAGAAATATATAGAAGTGCGAAATATACCAAGACTGGAAAATGAAAACATAAAGGAAATTGTTACTAACATGCTAGGGGTGATCGACGCCAGAACAAATGATGATGACATCAAGCATATTTACCGCGGGGGCAGAGAAAATGCTCCGATTATTGTAAAAGTCAAAGACCTAAATCAAAAAATTAACATCTTGAAAGCTGTTGGAACATACAATAAGAAAAACAAGGGTGATAAATTGAATACTGGGAATCTAGGGCTTAATTTTATACCATCGAGACCAATATACGTGTCGGAGAAACTGACAGCTAAAACTAAAACCCTATTAGCTCTAGGAAAACAACTTGTAGCCAAGAATGTATACAAATATTGTTGGATATCGAAAGGGAAAGTAATGCTTCGTAAAGCTGAAGACCACCCATCTATATGTGTAAACAGTGCCAAGGATATTGATAATCTGAAAAATAGCAATCAAACTGACTGACTATATCGTGCAATAACGCCAAATAACTGTATAAAACCTAAGTTCTCCTTACATGTTATAGTGAAATGCACGTTTTGTGGTTGTGATTTCTCTTCTTTAATTTTGTTTCAATTTAGATTAAGAAATGTGTCTATTCATCGTTACATATATTCTACGCGCTTGCATTTTTGTTTTACCGACTTTAAGAACATTGCTCACTTATTAAATATAATTAATTTTGATATATTAAAAAACGTATTGTATATATTATTATTTGCATCTCTGTTAAAATTGAATGCCCGCGTAAATGGATACTTACGTAGGCAGCTTCTACCTATTCTTGTCTTCAGTGAAACCTCTGACCAGTGTTGTTTATTGGGTCATTTGTATTTTATTTTAATATTTATAAAAAATGGCTACTAATATTCAAAGTATAAATACTGACATTGATATAAATGTCAATGTTGGTGATGCCTTCCTGATAGACGACATTGCTGAATGCAGAGACACACTGATGCGAGTGGCTGGAAGCTTTAATATAATAGTGCAAAATATTCGAAGTGTAGCTCGTAATATTGATGATTTTACTATATATTTGGCAGCGTTAAAAACTAAAATTGACCTAATTATACTAACAGAATGTTGGCTTCCAAATTTAAGACATCTGCCTATTATTCCCAATTACACGGCACATGCCTCTACTAATCACATTAATCAAAATAGTGGTGTAGTTATATACGCCTGCCAAAATCTAAATGTTTCTGTTTATGAACCTAAAATTGATACTGCAGATAGCTTAATTGTTAGAATCAATAATCAACACACAATTATTGCAATTTACAGATCACCAGCTGTATATAACATTGATTTTTTTTTACAATCTTTAAATGTGGAACTAAACAAACTTAAACATGAAAAAAGCTTAATTTTAACGGGAGATCTAAATATTGATATTAGAGAAGGTAGCTCGGATCTGAGGTCATCAGGTTATCTTGATCTTTTATCATCTTATGGTCTATTGCCCTGTCATATCTACCCCACTCGTGGTTTAGCCTGTCTTGATCATTGCTTTCTGAAAATCGGCAATAAAGCAACTTCATTAATACACAACACTAGTATCACTGATCACTCCTCTATAATTATATCATTAAAAGATAAAGTAGTGAATCATAGTAAGTGCAGAATAGTGAAAAATATTGATTACTCACAGGCTGTTAAAGACTTAAGTAAAATATGTTGGTCCGAAGTTTATAACTGTACTGATCCTGAGGTGGCAACCTGTCTGTTCCATAACACATTATCATCAATTTTAAAAAGAAATACAGTGACACAATTAGTCACAAATAGGAAATCAATCATTAAGCCGTGGTTAACACCGGGTTTGTTGCGATGTGTCAAATGGAGGGATAAGCTACATCATCGAGTAAAAAAGGATCCAGATAATCTAATTTTACGTGTCACCTATAGAAAATATCGTAACTTTTGCAACAACCTACTACACGATCTCAAAGCTAAATACGAAAACGCTGAATTATTTAAAAATAAAAATAACATTAAAGGCACCTGGAAAGTTATACGACAAATTTGCCAAATTGATAGTGTCAATAAGCCTGCTACAGAGCTACTTAATATAAAAAATACGCCTGAAGCATCTGTCAACCATGTGAATAGATACTTTGCAGGTGTGGGTAAATCTCTCGCCGACAAAATACTTTCAAAACTTAATGAGACTGAATCTGAGTTGGCAAAACACATTAAAAGTATCAGTAGTCCATCAGGGTCCTTAATTCTATTACCTACTGACACTGATGAAATAAAGAAAGTTATAATGACGCTTAAAACTACGTCATCTACGGGATGGGATGGAGTGTCTTCTGTGTTCATTAGAATGGGCATTGATTACCTTACTGGTCCAATATCTCACATTAGCAATATATCTCTTGCAACTGGAATATTTCCAAAGTCATTAAAAAAATCAATAATTACGCCTGTTCATAAGTCTGGGGATAGAGACAAAGTCAGCAACTATAGACCAATTTCGCTCTTGCCAGTCCTTGCTAAGATTCTAGAGAAAATTATAAACTCTAGATTAACAGGTTATCTTAAACGAAATAAATTCTTTTCTGCTCATCAGTTTGGTTTTAGGGAAAAATTGTCTACAACTGATGCCATTGAGAACTTGACCGAACATCTCGCAAATGAACTAGACGAAAAAAAGAAATGTCTAGCAGTTTTCTTGGATCTGTCAAAGGCATTTGACACTGTCTCTATTCCCATTCTAATACGTAAACTAGAACTTGCGGGAGTACGTGGTATTCCACTTGATCTTTTTCGATCGTATCTAAGTGGAAGAACTCAAGCAGTCCGTATAAACGGCTCGCTTAGCGAATTTCTTGATATTAATTATGGCGTGCCTCAGGGTTCCGTTCTTGGACCAACGCTATTCTTAGTGTACCTGAATGACCTAACAAATAATACTTTGCAACATGGAAAGATAATTTCTTTTGCCGACGACACAGTACTCATTCTTGATGGAACTTCTTGGTCAGAAGTAAAGAAGTACAGCGAAGCTGGACTCAAACATATATCGGATTGGCTCAACAACAACATACTTACACTAAACATGGACAAAACCAAATTTATCACTTTTAGCATTAATAATAACAAACAACCCGTAAATTTTGATATTAAAATTCATATGTGTAATGACAAATTTCATTGTAATTGCTTTGGTCTAGAAAAAGTACAGTCTATAAAATATCTGGGCATAATTTTAGACCAAAATATGAATTGGAAAAGGCAAATTGAATCCATAAGCACAAGAATGAGAAAACTGTTAAGTGTGCTTAAGAAATTAAAACATATTAAAGATAAAGCAACTATTAAGATTATATATTTTTCATTATGTCAATCTGTAATTACTTATGGTATATCTGCTTGGGGAGGTGCTAAAAAAACCCATCTGATAAAAGTCGAGCGTGCACAAAGAGCTATCATAAAAGTATTGAACTCTAAGCCTTTTCGCTATTCTACAAAAAAACTTTATGAAGAATTCTCAGTGTTGAATGTTCGCCAACTATTTATAAAATCTGTGCTCCTAAGACAACATAAGATTATACCTCCCACTTTAACCTCAAGAAGACGGATCGCTTCTGTATTTATGACACCGACAACTAGAACCTCTTTTGCTCGTAGTTTCTTAGGCTATCTTGGACCTCGACTTTATAATAGAACTAGATGTCGCGTGTGTGCCGCGGGGTGCGAGCACCCCGCGGAGGTGTTGTTCCACTTTTAGCTTTTGTAATCAAAAGGTTATCGGTTGCGAGTAGGTGCAAAAATGTATTTTTTTTTGTCGAAGTTGTAAAAATTTGCCTAAAAAGGTGTTCGATTATTAAAAAAACTGGAAAGGATACGATCTACTCGGAATGCGCTTTCATTTGATACCCATATAACGTGGGTGGCAAAAGAAAAGCGATCGGCTAATTAGGGGCGGCGGCCATATTGAATTTGAAGTAATGTCATTGACTGTATCGTATTTTACACTAAAATTCCATTCATTTGATACCCATATTCCGTGGGTGACAAAACAAAAGCGATCTGTCATTTCGGAGCGGTGGCAACACTGAATCATCATGTGGACGCGTGTGTGCCGCGAGGTGCAAGCACCTCGCGGTGGTGTAGTCCTCACATCGCTTTTGTAATAAAAAAATAAAGTTTTCAGTTGCGATTTGGTGCAAAAATGTATCTTTTTTCAGGTCAAATTAAAATTTGCCTAAAAAAGGTGTTCGATTGATCAAAAAACTGGAAAGGTTATGTTGTACTTTATACGCTATTTTATGTCGAAGCGATGTCGATGTCGCGTGTGTGCCGCGGGGAGCAAGCACCCCGCGGTGGAGTGGTCCACTTAATGTTTTTCTAAGCAAAAGGTTTTCAGTTGCGAGTCGGTGCAAAAAAAAATCGTTTTTTTAAGTTACATAAAAAATGGTGTTCGATTATTAAAAAAACTGAAAAGGTTAGGTTCTTCTCTGAAAACTCTTTCATTTGATACCCATATTACATAGGTGGCAAAAGAAAAGCGATCCGCCATTTTGGAGCGGCGGCCATATTGAATTTGGAGAAACGTCACTTACTGAATCGTATTCTACACTTAAAATCCTTACATTTGATACCCATATTACATAGGTGGAGAAGGAAAAGCGATTTGACATTTCGGAGCGGCGGCCATATTGAATTTGAAGCAATATCACTCACTGTATCGTGTTCTACTAATAAAATCCTTACATTTGATACCCATATTACATAGGTGGCAAAAGAAAATCGATTTGACATTTCGGAGCGGCGGCCATATTGAATTTGGAACAACGTCACTTACTGAATCGTATTCTACAATTAAAATCCATACATTTGATACCCATATTACATAGGTGGCCAAAGAAAAGCGATTTGACATTTCGGAGCGGCGGCCATATTGAATTTGGAGAAACGTCACTTACTGAATCGTATTCTACACTTAAAATCCTTACATTTGATACCCATATTACATAGGCGGAGAAGGAAAAGCGATTTGACATTTCGGAGCGGCGGCCATATTGAGTTTGAAGCAATATCACTCACTGTATCGTGTTCTACTAATAAAATCCTTACATTTGATACCCATATTGCATAGGCGGTAAAAGGAAAGCGGTCGGCCATTCTGAAGCGGCGGCCATATTGAGTTTGAAACAATGTCACTCATTTTATCGTGTTCTACTATTAAAGGCCTTTCATTTGATACCCATATTACATAGGTGGAGAAGGAAAATCGGTCTGTCATTTCGGAGCGGCGGCCATATTGAATTTGGAGAAACGTCACTTACTGAATCGTATTCTACACTTAAAATCCTTACATTTGATACCCATATTGCATAGGTGGCAAAAGAAAATCGATTTGACATTTAGGAGCGGCGGCCATATTCAATTTGGTGTAACGTCACTTACTGTATCGTATTCTACACTTAAAATCCTTACATTTGATACCCATATTACATAGGTGGAGAAGGAAAATCGATTTGACATTTCGGAGCGGCGGCCATATTGAGTTTGAAGCAACGTCACTCACTGTATCGTGTTCTACTCATAAAACCCTTACATTTGATACCCATATTACATAGGTGGAGAAGGAAAAGCGATTTGACATTTCGGAGCGGCGGCCATATTGAGTTTGAAGCAATGTCACTCACTGTATTGTGTTCTACTAATAAAACCCTTACATTTGATACCCATATTGCATAGGTGGCAAAAGAAAAGCGATTCGCAATTTCGGAGCGGCGGCCATTTTGATTTTGGAGCAATGTCACTCACTTTATCGTGTTCTACTTCCAAATGCCTTTCATTTGATACCCATATTACGTGGGTGGCAAAAGAAATGCAATCCGCCATTTTGGAAGCGGCGGCCATATTGAATTTGGAGAAATGTCACTTACTGAATTGTATTCTACACTTAAAATCCTTACATTTGATACCTATATTACATAGGTGGAGAAGGGAAAGCGATTTGACATTTCGGAGCGGCGGCCATATTGAGTTTGAAGCAATGGCACTCACTGTATCGTGTTCTACTAATAAAACCCTTTCATTTGATACCCATATTGCATAGGTGACAAAACAAAAGCGAACCGCCATTTTGGAGCGGCGGCCATATTGAATTTGGAGAAACGTCACTCACCTTATCGTGCTCTACTCCCAAATCCCTTTCATTTGATACCCATATTGCATGGGTGGCAAAAGAAATACAATCCGCCATTTTGGAAGCGGCGGCCATATTGGATTTAGACAAAAATCATTCACTTGATTTTGTTTCACTCTTAAAGCCCTTTCATTTGATACCCATATCGCTATGGTTCCAAAAGAAATGTGATCCGAAATTTTTTAATGGCGGCCATTTTGAATTCATAGAGGTGACGTTACTTGCATCGTGTAGTACTCGCAAAACCCTTTCATTTGATACCCATATCATCATGCCGCGGCTGAAAACCGCACCGGAATAGCAAAAAGCGCAAATTTTTTAAAAAAGGCCGCCAGCGCAGCCGCCATCTTGAAAAGTTGAAATGTCAAATTTTTTTAGAATACTTGACTATATTTCATATCGATTGGTATCAACAGCTGGCCCCTAGCCCTAACCAAACCCCGTAAAAAAATCGTCAAATTTGGGTCGTCGCTGACAACAAAAACCGCCCCAGCTGCCAGTGTTGCCATATCACCGGCCCTAAATCGTGGTAGAAATGATCAGCGACGTCTGTTCCACCCCGCTATATGAAAAAAAATCGATAAAGTCGAAATTTACGTTTTCCCCCAAAACGGGAAAATTACCCCAAATTCGGGGTAACTTACCCCACGGTTTGATTCCCCTTAGCCAGCCCTACAAAAGGCCACCCGGTGTTGTCAGTCGAAAAACGCCGGCAACCGCGTCAAAATCGCGATTTATTTTTTTCGAAATTGCAACACTACAAAATGGCCGCCAGCGGAGCCGCCATGTTGAAATGTCAAAGTTTCGGATTTTTCCCGGTAACTACATCGTATACGGAGCAGGATGACGTTTACCCCACGTTGCCAGCACATCTGGAACGGGGAGATCGATTCGGGTCAAATCGGGTCGACGAAAAAATTCAAACCCCCTTGGCGGCCAGTGTTGCCAGTTGCGGAAAATAAAAATACCAGAAAGTCATAGAGGCCCCGACCCTCTATAGGCTCATGGGGTTGAAAATTGCGAAAAGTTGCTATTTCGATTTTCGACTATTTGGCCCTCCAGAGGAAAAACTACCAAAAACGGTAGAAAATTTAACTCACCTGGCAACACTACGAGCTGAACTCTAACCCCGCCTAGAACATTCGTCCCCACTCCGAGGCCGCCATCTTGGCGAAAATGCGGTTCAAAAATGTCATAAATTTCAGCGTTCCAAGATGGCCGCCGGCGCCGCCGCCATTTTGTTTTTTGCCCAACCGCGGGCATCACAGTAAACTCCAGGACGCACCCGAGCGGAACCATCAAAAAAATCAGCCGAAATCCCGAAAATCACGCGCGTGTTCGGTCGCAAACACGGGGCGAAACGGGTTTTTCGATCCAAGATGGCGGTGCGGCCATTTTGTTTTTTCACATTTCGACAGAAGCACCCGATCCCCGGGGGCGAAACGATCACGCGTCCCAAAAACCAGCGCGATCGGAGCCGTTTTGGAAATTTTGACATTTCGCGCCGGCGGCCATCTTGGATTTTTCAAATTTCGAATATGGCTTTCTACTCGACTTAATCGATCGTGCATCTCTTTCTAACATCCCAAAACCCAAAAGTAACTGCAAATGTCCCAAAAATACCCCTGATCAGTGAGTGAGTGAGTCAGTCAGTCAGTGGTAATCCAGCTTTATATATATATTTATATTTATATAGTATAGATAAATAATCCAGCTTTATATAGTATAGATATAAATAATAGATTATAGATAGATTAGCATTGCCCTTCCAAAATTACGAGAAAAAAGTAACTATAATTGTCAAAAATTAGTTACAGAATACCTATTATCACTTAATTACGATGCAACTGAGATTTTTGTAAAAACATGAGATGCAAATACCTATCTATAATAACTATATGTATGTAAGTATATATATATATTGTCTTAAAATGTTAAATATTAAATTTAAAAAAATAAGATTTATATTTCTACAGGTATATGAAAATTTTAAATGTATAATGCACTATTATGGTATGCTGACACATTACTATTATTGTTTTAGTTTAATAAACATAAAAAAATGGTTTGAGACGATGAGATATCTGTCGAGTTTGCTCATACAATTGTTCTAACGTTCAAACGCCAAGCAATAGTGAATTGGGATGATGACTGAATTCTAATTTTTACGTCTCGTCATTAAATATTAAAATACCATGGAAAAAGATGCAGTCCTGTGAAATTAGAATTAAAATCGGCTTAGAAATACATTAGATACAAGCATTTTAAGTTGTTAATTTGAAGGCGATTAGACAGAGAGATCTGACATCAACCGTGATGTCATCGTTGAGTACGGCCATATAAACACCTTGTAAATTGCCGTTTTGCTAGAAAGAGATGGAGAAAAATCTTTAATACCTTATATCTTGGTTGTTTTTATAGTTATTCGAAAACCGTTTTTTTTCTTTCTGTTTATTATAAGAATGAGCTTCTATTAAAGCAAATAATTTTTTTTTTGTCATCTAGCCTATCCTGAGCTCTCGACTGCGCATAAGCAATCAATACTGTTGGTGTGTTAAGTTACAGTCGTTGTTGGCCCCGACGATACTACACTGCCGCAATACAGTTCTTAACTAGTGCGGAGGGTAGTTGTCATTGCGACCTGTTACATTGAAACAACAATTTATATGATAGTGATTGTATTAAATAATATAAGAACAATATGTAACATTCAGTACCATTGTTATTATGTCAAATACAGTTATTCTATTCTAAATCTACACGTAACATGCCATGACGATCGGCGATAATTCCATATTGTTAGCACCAACAGAAACTTGAAAATTTTATGTGTTGGCAACATTTCGTGCTCTTGCAATATATTTTTCTGTTTCCTTGGATTCACAACACGAAAACTCATCGTAGCTACCTACTTTAGGCTCTTTAATCATTATTCTCAACATCTCAGCTACAATAAATCGACCGACCAAAAAAGAGCGACTTCTAAGCAACTGCATTCGATTCGTCTTTAACTTAAGGAAATTCGATCATGTGTCTGCGTTTCGACAGCGCTTAAAGGCGCCTCTTCATAATGGACCATGATGGCCCATCAAATGATCGTCCATCAATGCCGCCATGATCGAGGCGCCTCTTCACAATGGACCATGATGGCCCATCAAATGATAGTCCATCAATGCCGCCATGATCGGGCAACTCTCCACACAATCGTGAACATCATTTACTAACTGTTTACTGTTATGATAAGACGTCTATCAAAAATATTTTACAAAAACACAAAACCGACTTCAAAAACACTGAAAAGTTAAAAATAATATTGTCAAACCAAACGGCGCCAAAAGATGATCTAGAAAGTCTTAAAATTTGTCACCGACTCAATATAGAAGTGTGATGTTGTCTGTACCTATTCATATATTATTTTTAACTTTTCAGTGTTTTTGAAGTCGGTTTTTATTTTTTGTAATTTTTTTTTTATTGTTTAGTGAATGCAATCTTTTTAGCGAAAGAAACCCTAATTTTAAATATCGACGAAAAAGCGTTTTCCTCGATTTTCTTGGGATCCCATCATCAGATCTTGATTTTGGTGACCTTGGAACTACCCGAGGAGTATACTCTATCAAATACAAAAAATATGAAAATCGGTCCACAATTGGCGGAGTAATCGCGTAACATACACACAAAACACGTTGGACAAACCTTAAAATTTAAGGGTTTTCCTCGATTTTCATGGGATCCCATCATCAGATCCTAACTTTGGTGACCATGGGACTACCCTTGGAGTATACTCTATCGAATACAAAAATAATTTTAAAAATCGGTCCACAATTGGCGGCGTAATCGCGTAACATACACATACACCCAAAAAAACATAAGCATCGAATTGAGAATCTCCTCCTTTTTTGAAGTCGGTTAAAAATGGACATCGAAGAGATTATCGCGGCAGCGGCAATATTTTTACTTAGCTCTTATAATCATCTACTTAATGTGCGTGAAAAAAGAAACATCATCTATCTATCTGTTATTTGGGGGTGGCTGTGGGCGACGGGTAGCGACCCTCAGCGAGCCACTGCGACCTGTACAGATCTATTGTGGCTGACCCCTCTTTCAAAGGTCTCCAAATAGGCCTATAGCGTTAAAATAGCCGATGACCTTTTTTGGAGACAGAGCCTTTGCCTCATGAGGTGGCAAACTAGGTCCGCCTAGAGCTCGGCTCCTTGTGTGGATGAGAGCATAGCATTCACAGAGGATGTGAGATGGTGTCTCGTCATCCTCACCACAGAATCTGCACATAGGGGCATTTGCTAATCCCATTCTGTGTAGATGTTTGTTGAGCTTACAGTGGCCAGTCAAGGCTCTAGTGAGAACCTTTAGTTGGCCTCCGCTCAGTTGGAGGTTTCGCATTGCGACCCTGGGTGAAAATTCCCTAATGAGCATTTTCGGGTGCAAAAGTCCTGGACTCTGAGCCCACTGGAGGCGGGCTTGTGTCTGTACCCAATCCCTAAGAGCTCTCTTTTTTGTCACCCTCGAAATGTCACATGCTGGTTCTGGTCCTATAAGAACGTTCTCGGAGCCAGCCCTTGCTAGTTCGTCGGCAATTTCATTGCCTCGGATGTTGGAGTGACCTGGAACACAGCCAATCATAACCGAGTTCCTGGTCGCCAAATCATTCAAGGCCTTCGAACACTCTAAGGTGATCTTGGACTTGAACTCCACGGCAGCCAGGGCCTTTAAGGCAGCCTGACTGTCCGACAGAATAAGAATGTTTTTACCCTCGCTCGACTGGTTTGCGTGAACGCAGTCGATGATGGCATACATTTCTGCCTGAAAAACGGTGGCATGTGCACCCAGGCTCGTAAGAAACATCATAGAGTAAAATTTATTTACCGAGAAGTCTACACTGTACTCGAAACAAATACGTACTGAGTAATCGGCGATAGTGTGGACGCGTATGCCATCATGGGCCATAATTCCTTGTACCGACAATTTACCGATTGCTCACGATTACCGGCGATGATGGCCGCTCATAGACAATCATGCCCTCTCCACAATCGTGATTGTGTATACTTGCCCATCATGGGCCATTGTGAAGAGGCGCCTTAAAATGGTTACCTATACGACAGCGTAGAGATATCAGAGCCTTATTGACTCTGTACTCTTTACTCAATAACCCGGATACCCCTTGATACCTCAATACGCATTTTCAGTACCTACGTACCTCCCATAAGGACTCTTCGTTCTGCCTTTAAATGGTCTCCTCCAATATCCCCCTCACCATTCTGATACAGTTCATTCTTCCTTTTTTGTTCAATCTATTATTTTATGGAATGCCCTCCCTCAAGAAGTGAGAAACTCCTTAAGCAAGCTTAGCTTTAAAAATAAGTTACACAAGCTGTTCGTTGAGCAGTCATGAGTAAAAAACTTGGCTTACTCTGGGATAGGCTTAAACTTTTTGCAAAGTGAATTTTAGGCAAATATATATTAGTGTATTTTTTATATTTTTATGTATTGGGATTTTAATTAATTTTATATACATCAAAATATAACTATTTTAAAATATGTCGTTTTTTTGTTTTTTTTTTGGTACATCTACCACATTGTTTCTCTGCATCACCCAAAGGTTGACTGGCAGAAAATGCCTCAGACATTAAGTTCGCCTTTGTACATAAATAATTGTGCATAAAGTGTTAATAAATAAAACAAATAATATATACAAATAAATCCTTGCTGGGACCAAGTCCTTGTATACTTTGGATGGCACACCGTGAACAGTGAACTAAAAAGCAACTTATAACTTTTTCTGGAATTATCCGAAAAACCGCTGTAAAAAAACAACACCACTGTACGCGCAGTGCATACCGAACCACTGCGACATGCTGAGTAAACAATCCGCAGCACACAGCTATTGAATGACACCCCGTTCCCCACTATAGCCCGGCTACCTTCTGATCTATACAAGTTTGAAGTTTGAATTCCGCGCTGTGAGTGAATCATCAGTGTGCTGCCAACGCCGTCTCCTCAGTGTTTGATAAATAGGTACATTTTTTTCATTGTTAATAGGTTTGCGATTGACCCAGAATCACCTGATAGTAAGCGAGACTGGATCTATGATGGAGTGCGCTTACCTAGTAAATGCCTATTAACCCTTTTTTTAAAAAGACCCAGGTTATAATGATCTGGGAACACCGATGAAGGTTCCATTCCTTGGCGACACGAATAAGGAAAAAATTGCCGAATCGTTTAGTTCGGCAAAATGGAATATCCACGGTGTAGGGATGAATCTCCGACGTGCGTCTTAGATCTCTAAAAAGGAATGGAGCAGGAGGTATAAGACTATGTAACTTGTAGCGACTACATAAGTGCACGTATGTAGATAAAGCACATCTTTAGATTAATTAAGATGATATGTTAAGGCAGCAATCTGCACGCGCCATATTAGTATATAAGCGCTAGTTTTACTTAAATAAATCAGACTATAACAACACCTGAGTCTCATTATATCCGTTGCCAAATACATTGGCAAAGTGGTGACCCACGACGACTACGCTACGACGCTCGCGCCACAGTTGACTTCGCAACAAGAAAATAAACGACATGAACCATCCAACTTGCAAATCGAGCTGCGGCCAACAAGAAACACTGGAAGTAGCGGCTGGCACCACAATTTTATCCCGCATTCCGGAATTTTGGAGGGATCAACCTAGATTATGGTTTACACAACTGGAAGCCATATTAGCACCACAAAAACAAGGCGACGATTATAAGTATTTTGCGGTTATAGCGAAGCTATCTAAGGAAGAAATACTACAGGTTAGTGACCTTATTAGCTCCCCACCATCCACAGAAAAGCATAAGGCCATCAGAGAACGCTTGATAAATTGCTATGAGGAATCAGAACAGCGTCAATTTCAAAAATTATTGTCTGAAATGGACCTCGGCGATCAAAAGCCATCTCAACTTCTACGCAAGATGCAAGTTCTCGGAAAAGGAAAAATTGGTGACGAAACTATCAAACTTCTATGGTTGAGACTTTTACCACCATCAGTTACCACAGTCCTAGCTGTCACAGAAGACATAGATATCGACAAGATGAGCCAGATCGCCGACAAAATTATAACAAATTCAAAACTTACCGAGGTATCAGTTGTAAACGAAAATATAAACAAAACCGACGAAGGCGCAATGACATGCGTATTAGCACAGTTAGCAAAAATACAATTGGAACTAAGTGCAATTCAGCGCGATCGCAGAGACTATCAACGCAGCACTCAGAGTTATTATAATCGTCAGCATTTCCCATCGAGGTCAAATTCAAGAGCAAGCAGTCGGGAAAGAAAATACTATTGTTTCTATCACGATAAATTCGGAAACTATGCAAGAAAATGAATCAAACCATGTGATTTTAAACAAAAATTTAAATCAAGGGACCAGGGAAACTAATTAAAGCACAGACTACGGCGGGTCTCTGTGCTATTCACCCGTCCAACCGCCTCACTCTTACCGACCGAAAAAGTGGTATGAGATTTTTGATTGACACGGGCGCAAACGTCTCAGTCATTGGCAAACCACAGAGACATTCTTTTATACAAAATGAACAATACACGCTCTATGCCGCTAATGGCACAAAAATCAAGACTTATGGTGAAAAAACACTTACCTTAAACTTGGGATTACGGAGACGTTTTTCATGGAATTTCATTATTGCCGATGTGACGCAACCAATTATTGGAGCAGATTTTTTAGAGCATTATAAGCTATTAGTCGACATAGCGGGTCGGAAACTTATTGACAGGGTAACTGAGCTGACAACGCCTGCAACCCTGATCAAATCGACGCAGCAAACAATTCGTACTATTGACGTCGGTATGAACACACGCATTACTCAACTCTTAAAAAAATATGAGGATATTACGAAACTTTCCTCCATGCGCACTCCTCCAAAACACAAGATTGAGCATCATATTATTACTAAAGGACCGCCTGTATCAGCACGTGCAAGACCATTGCCTCCGGATAAATATCATATTGCTAAAAGAGAATTTCAAAATATGATGGAACTGGGCATTTGTCGCCCATCAGATAGCCCGTGGGCTAGCCCTTTACACATGGTTAAGAAAAAGAATGGTGAATGGAGACCATGTGGAGACTATCGGATGCTCAACAACGCGACTGTACCCGATAAATATCCACTTCCACGATTAACCGATTTTACTTATATATTAGAAAAAAAAATATATACTCAGCAAAATTGATATCCGGAAGGCCTATCATTGTATTCCAGTCAAGGATGTGGAAAAAACTGCTATTATTACTCCTTTTGGACTTTTTGAATATTTAAGAATGCCCTTTGGTCTACGCAATGCAGCGCAAACGTTCCAACGGTTCATGGACTCTCTATTCAGAGACTTAGACTTCGTTTTCGTGTTTGTCGACGATTGCCTGATTGCTTCGGAAAACGAGATTTTGCATTATCAGCACTTGGATACAGTTTTCAAACGCTTACAGGAGAATGGAATAACTATTAACCTCGAAAAATGCGACTTTCTCAAAAGCGAAATAGATTTCTTAGGTTATCATATAACGAGCCAAGGAATACGCCCGACTGAGGAAAATTACAAAGCAATTATAGAATTTCCTAAACCAAAGACAATTAAAGAATTAAGGAGATTCGTAGGCATGATTAATTTTTATAGAAAAAACCTGCCGCACGCCGCCAACTATCAAATTATTTTAAACGATTATCTGCGCGACTCGAAAAAGAACGATAACTCTCCTATTCCTTGGTCAACAGAGGCTGAAAAAGCTTTCGATAAATGCAAGGAAAGCATGATAAATGCAGTATTAACAGTGCATCCCTCACGCACCGCCCCGCTAGCACTTATGACAGATGCCAGTTCTACCTGTGTTGGCGCGGTTCTACAACAAAAATCCGGACCTAACTGGGAACCATTAGGGTTTTTCTCAAAAAAATTAAGTGAAACTCAACAAAAATACTCAACATTCGATAGAGAATTGCTTGGAGTATATATGGCAGTCAAGCATTTTCAAAGGTTAATTGAAGGAAGAGAATTCACAATTTTCACAGATCATCGACCTTTGACTTACGCATTTTCCCAAAAACCATCATCAAACGATACGCCACGGCGAATACGTCAATTGGATTTTATTTCACAATATTGCACTAATATTCAACATATAAGTGGACGTGATAATATTGCTGCAGATACACTATCACGTATTGAACAAATTGATATGCCATCACCGATTAACTATGATGATTTAGCAAGATGCCAATCTAATGACGAAAAATTGATACGACTCCGTGACAATAAAAGTTTAAAATTTAAAAACATAATGCTTCCGGGTTCTACAAAAAGCATCAGCTGCAACACGTCAACTGGGAAGAATCGTCCTTATTTGCCAGAGAAATTTCGAAGACAAGTTTTTGACGTAATTCATAGACTGAGTCACCCTGGGAAGAAAACTACCAGAAAAATGATAACTCAAAGATATTTATGGTCTTGTATGAACAAAGATATTAATAACTGGTGTAAAACATGCATAGCTTGCCAAAAATCAAAAGTGCAACGCCACACAATATCACCTGTCGGCAATTTCATGCCATCGCAACGTTTTGAACATTTACACATCGATATAGTTGGTCCATTACCGGTCTCTCAAGGAAAGCGATATTTAATTACGATCATAGATCGTTGTACTTCATGGCCAGAAGTATATCCTGTGGAAGATATCACTGCCGAAACGGTAGCTAGAACACTATATGAAGGATGGATATCACGATTCGGATGCCCGTTACGCATTACTACGGATCAAGGTCGACAATTCGAATCAAGAATTTTTGAATCACTTTCACAATTTTTAGGAATACACAAAATTAGAACAACGCCCTATCATCCACAATCAAATGGAATGATAGAGCGATTTCATAGAACCTTAAAAGCAGCTCTAATGACAAGGGAATCTAACGCTAATTGGATGAAAGAAATTCCTTCATTTCTACTTGGTTTGCGAAGTTGTTTGCGCGAGGACACGGGATTTAGCGCAGCAGAAATGACATATGGCGCATCTATACGTCTCCCTGGAGAATTTTTCGAACCATCACATCAACTTTCTACATACGAGGAATTTGTTAAGAAGATTCAAAAGGACATCACTCAGATGACATCAGTACCAAAACGCCAGAAGCATAACAAAGCAGTTTTCTTACACCCCGAACTCAAGGAATGCTCACACGTATTTGTGCGATGCGACAGAATCAGAAAAAGTCTTACACCACCCTACGAAGGACCATTCCCAGTAATAAAAAGAAGGGACAAGGCATATATTATTAGGATCAAAGATAAGGAAACATTGATATCAATAGATAGATTAAAGCCAGCATTTGTCATCCACAATGAAGCTATGAACGTGCCAAATTCGAAAAACAGCCACAACTATTCAAACACGTACACCACAAGGTCAGGACGGACAGTTAAGCCCACAGTACGGTTCTGTATCCGCTGACGCAAGAAATAGTCAGCACCAATGCAGTAGATAACGTAGCGCATTAACCTACACTATAACCCAAGCAGCGTACCGTCACAATAACCGTCAGCAATATTTATATTCTACTGAGTTAGCAAGGTTAAGGTTACTAATGTTTATTGTATTATTGTGTCTTACGATTGAGTATAGGTTTATTTATAAGAATTGTTGTAATTTTTTGTAAAGGGGGGTGTATATGTAGCGACTACATAAGTGCACGTATGTAGATAAAGCACACCTTTAGATTAATTAAGATGATAAGTTAAGGCAGCAATCTGCACGCGCCATATTAGTATATAAGCGCTAGTTTTACTTAAATAAATCAGACTATAACAACACCTGAGTCTCATTATATCCGTTGCCAAATATATTGGCAAATAACTCTTGAGCGCACTCTCCAAAATGTATCTTATAAAATACCGACAGACAGGCCACTTTACGCCGATGTTCGAGGCTTTGGAGTTTGGTCTCGAATAGATGACAATTATTTACCAATCTCAGGGCATGACGTTCAACTGAGTCCGTAGCAGCCAGCTGATATTTGGCAGAGCCGTCCCAAAGGTGGGAACAGTACTCCATACACGTTAGAATTTGAGCTTGGTAAAGTTTCAAGAGTTGTTCTGGTGTGAAGTACTGTTTAACTTTAAATAGGATGCCAAGCTTTTCGCAGCAAACGCCGCCTTGGACTCTATGAATTTGCCGAAATTCAGATTAGAGGATAACTTAAGACCCAGATTATTTAGGCTATGTGCTATTGGTAGCGATATTTTTTAATTAAGTTGGCAAACAGCGAACTGTCTGCCTTTTGACAGTGACTACCGTCATCACTATAGTGGTTCTTGCATTAATCTCGATTCACAAACATCATAACATAAAGTCGTATTTCCCTATTCTATCAACTAACTATCAAACCAGAGTGTGAAAAACCCCTGTTTCATACAGTTCATACTTATATGTAGCCTATTTCGATTATTCATTTCATCATAATAATCGTAGTCAATTTTTTGTAAACATACCCAGTAGACAATAACGAACATAAAAAAATTATAAATATAATAACAGGCTTATATTTAGTCAATTTGTGTGTTCGGTGTTCTTTAAGTGTGCGTATCTTTGCCCACAATTTAGAGGAAAAGGAACTTTCGAGGAAATATTAAGTGCGAGAAGCTTAGCAACTCAACCCCTCTCTCCAACAGTAAATTTCGAGCCCCTTTCATCTTCGTCGGAAGCCTTTACGGGGTCCGTTTGGAAACTGATACGCCACGTGCTATTAAAAGTTTCCCTCAAATATACCGTATAAAAACTAGTACTTACCACAAGTTTTTAAAACATAATCATCTGAAATCATAATCATCATCACGACCACAACATACAAACTCTTAAGAGGAGACACTACACTAGGTAATTTATATAGAACTTTGCATTGTCTTTAAAAATGCTTTATAAATTAAAATATCAATAAAGAAAAAAATTCGTCTCTGGCGGGATTTGAACCCGCGTCTTTGAACTTTGTTAAGTCAAAGTGGTCTTTATTCACTGTTAATAACTTCGTATTAACATCGATTTTATAATGAGACTAGCTGTGCCCGCGAACTACGTTTCACCTGTAATATTTTTATCCCATTTTTGCAACATTTTTCATTGATGCTCAGCTTCTATTAGTTGTAGCGTGATATTATACAGCCTAAAGCCTTTCTCAATAAATTAACTTTCTAACACGAAAAGATTTTTTTCAATTTGAATCAGTAGTTCCTGAGATTAGCGCGTTCAAACAAACAAACAATCAAACAAACTCTTCAGCTTTATAATATTATTATAATATATTATTATATTATATATTATTATAATTATAGTATAGATACCTACCAGAGCTTGTTTAACAAAATGTTTCTGCAAGGTACTTGTACATTTTACAAGTTCACTCTCAAACCACATAAAATACGAGGTCACCCGTATACCGTCGAATCCCGGAGCGGACATAATAAACAGAATATATTTGATTTTAATAACGGCAGGACTCGGCGAAGAAAAAAGAACGAGTATTATAAAGGATATTTTATTTTATGTACAGTCAGGGAATGAAAAGGCTCATTACCTTAAATACGGGTTTGCCTTGCACTAGTCTAAGGCCCGTCTTACAGAACGCAACTCAAGCAGCGTTTGAACTCCAATCACGCAAAGCTAGTTTTGAGTGGAGATCACTACTTGAGTGTTCATCTGATTATAAGTAGCGTTTTAGGTGACGATCAACTGAAACTAGATTCAAGATTTCGATTACGTTTGGTATTTTATTTTATAACGTCGTTTGTGCGGCCTCGGCATATTCGTCGGCATATTCGTCGGCCAACATAGCTGCTAGCTAGCACTTTTACTCAGCACCAGGCCACTGCTGGACAATCTCTCCCAGCACCAAAATACTGCTGAACTATCTTGCCAACTAGCGCCAGCCCACTGCTGGGAATTTTGCCCAGCACCAGGTCACTACTGGACAATCTTGTCCAGCACAATCCAATGCCCAACACCAGCCCATTGCTGTACAATCTTGCCCAGCACTAGTCCACTGCTGGACAATCTTTTCCAGCACAAGCCCACTGCTGGGAATAATGCCCAGCAACAGCCCACTGCTGAACAATTTTTCCCAGCACCAGCCCACTGCTAAACAATCTTGCCCAGCACCAGCCCACTGCTGGACAATCTTGTCCAGCACCAGCCCACTGCTGGACAATCTTGTCCAGCACCAACCCACAGCTGAACAATCTTGCCCAGCATCAGTCCACTGCTGGACAATCTTGTCCAGCACAATCCCACTGTTGGGAATCATGCCCAGCACCAGCCCACTGCTGAACCATCTTGCCCAGCACCAGCCCACTGCTGGACAATCTTGTCCAAGCACCATCCTAGTGTTGGGAATCATGCCCAGCACAAGCCCACAGCTGAACAATCTTGCCCAGCACAAGTTCACTGCTGAACAATCTTGTCCAGCACAAGTCCACTGCTGAACAATCTTGCCCAGCACCATCCCACTGCTGGACAATCTTGTCCAGCACAATCCCACTGTGGGAATGATGCCTAGCACGAGTCCACCGCATGACCATCTTGTCCAGTACCATCCTACTGCTGGGTATCATGCCCAGCACCAGCCCACTGCTGAACAATCTTGCCCAGCACAAGTCCACTGCTGAACAATATTGCCCAGCACAAGTCCACTGCTGGACAATCTTATCCAGCTAATCCCACTGATGGGAATGATGCCCAGCACGAGTCCACCGCATGACCATCTTGTCCAGCGCCATCCCACTGCTGGGAATCATGCCCAGCATCAGCCCACCGCTGGACAAACTTGTCCAGTACCATCCTACTGCTGGGTATCATGCCCAGCACCAGCCCACTGCTGAACAATCTTGCCCAGCACCAGCCCACTGCTGGACAATCTTGTCCAAGCACCATCCTAGTGTTGGGAATCATGCCCAGCACCAGCCCACAGCTGAACAATCTTGCCCAGCACAAGTCCACTGCTGGACAATCTTGTCCAGCACAAGTCCACTGCTGAACAATCTTGCCCAGCACAAGTCCACTGCTGGTCAATCTTATCCAGCACAATCCCACTGATGGGAATCATGCCCAGTACGAGTCCACCGCATGACCATCTTGTCCAGCGCCATCCCATTGCTGGGAATCATGCCCATCATCAGCCCCATTGATGGACACACTCATCCAGCACCAGCCTACAGCTGGACACTCGCCCAGCATCAGATTGTGGCGTAAATATCAACTTTATTTGATAACATAATATGAATTTCTTTTCTCAAGAGTGGTTTCGACCATACTTACGTAATCAAAGATCAAATCTTTACTTGAGCATATAACGCACTTCTATAATAAGCAATTACTCAGATGAACAACGATCAATGAAACTCGTTTCAAGAAACATTCAAAAATTAAATCTCATCTTAAAACTAGTTTTAAAACTAGATTCATTACTGAGAATCGTTTTGTAATACGGGCCTAAGAATCAGTTCTTCCAACATACCTTTGCAAGAAACATTGCTGTATTATCAGCACTGTTTCTTGCAAAGGTTTTGCAAAACATTTGAATAAAATTGACGTTTACTGTCTATAGCTACGTATATATTTATAATGACACAGCCACACTATCACGAGAATTCGTGTCCCGTTATCGCCTTCGGAGGCGTTCGTTAGGCGTTCGTTTTCGTTGTAAGTCGTGTAACACCGTTTTTTCTTAAAATTTCATAAAACACTAATTTTGCAAAAACACTTTGGTTTCACTGTAGTTTTAACACAAATTTCACAACTAAAATCACAATTACAATAACTTTGTCAATTAATTTCACAATATCAATGTCAAGTGTCAACGTCAACGTCGTTTCACGTCACGTCAGGGACATTTGCAATTATCTTTGGTCATTATTCACTTTTTGCATAAACAAAATAAATCTCGCGTTTATCCTGGCCTTATTTACAAAGATAGTTTTTTTTCGCCCAAAATCCCGTGCTTCCATTTGGGTGGGTTGATTTTCTCAAAATTCGGAATTTGACATTTAGACCGTTTGTTTCGATCATTTCTATAGACATATTTTAATAAAATACACTTAAGCTTATAGATCATATAATTATAGTTTCGTCGAATAGAATTTGGGAAGCATTCACAGTTTGTTTATGGTTAATTTTTTCATTACGTTTCGTTTTTCAACCAAGCTTATAACTTGGGCTGGAAATACTTATAGCATATTGTAGAATTCCGATAGATCCGTACGTTGACTTGACACATCATGACACACATGCTATGAAATGAATTTGGTTTTAGGGAAGGTTCCGTCGCCAATACGACGCTTAACATTCGGTGAACGGACCTCGATTCTAGTATGCGCGTAGATGGAACGCGCCCATTTTTCACCTTAGTCTTTGAACGCGTCTATCGTCTATGTTATGATTTGTCTGTGAGACATCGACTGAAGAAATTTGTTATTGATTCGAAGATCATAAAGTATTTAAATTAATTTCAGCGAAGAAAATCCATAGGTATTTCTCTCGTTTTCCGTGTGAATTTAATTTGAAAAGAATTTACAAAATTCAGTTCTTTTTGTTTTCAGCTTGAAGAGTAAAGCTAAGAAAAAAATACTATATTTACTCGCCGGCACGCGATTCATTAAATTAAATGGATTTATTGTATCAATAAGTGCAAAAAATCAATAAGGTATCTAATTAACTTATTATATTTCATGATTTAAAGCAGATTTTGTTAATTTTATTTTTATTTGTGGGTAAATTGATTATTAAATCAAACATGTTACATTTCCAAAATTCGCCTTTTTCATCCCCTATTTCATTAAAAAACCCTGATAGTAAGCGGCATCTCAGTGGGATTAAGGCATATATTGAGTAACACTTGCGAATTTCCTGTTAAATTCTAAATTTTTACAATATTAAGTTTCACATCATACTTTGGCAAATAACTCACAAATTAAGCTGTTTTCTTTTTATTAATAGCAGTAATTATACACAAAATAGGTGCTCTCCCCTCCATATGTTTTTTTTATTAACCAACCAATAAGACAATTTGTCAATTTATTAAAAATTATGTTTTAGAATTCATTTGCTATGTTTATTACATGAAGTTCAAATGTATTGACTGGGATTCCTTCAGAACTCAGTATTAGACCCACTGACCCTAAGATCATAGGCATATTTAATTATATTTTAACCTAACACTGTACTATGAATCTCCAGGGCAGTTACCGGAGGCCGTAGGGCTCCGCTGCTTGACCTTACAGCTAGAAACCATAACAAACTAACCTAACACAAGGAGGAATTCTGTGGAATTATATATATGTAGAGAGAGAATAATCTAAGGAATTGGAATATTCGAATATACCGTGATCGCGGAAACTTAGCATCGAAGGTACGCTCTACTAACAACCGCTCCGGGGAAGGCTACTAACTTCTTTTTAAAAAAAAAAAGGAAACCTATAACTATTTGTTGGTGTATTTTATTGCCCCTCATTTTGTAGTTTTGTACCCAATTAGTACCTGATTTTTACCTGCCGAGATTGATCAAACAAACCTGAACCATCCTGCCCTTGGCTTGTATTAATTAAACATTAAGTTAAGTGCTTTGCATTGAGGGATTTTGTTTACTTCAGTAACATTATGCATAAGTGAATTATAGTTATGTACCTACAACAATAAAACTTTTCATTTTGTATCGGACTAAAGGAATAAGTTTGTTTTTTTTTCTTTCAACTTTAAGATTTCCCTATATTTCAACAATTCAGCAGGAAAAAGCATGACAATTTGGCGCCCGAATATACAGCAGGGAATATAAAAACTATCTTTGTAAATAAGGCCAGGATAAACGCGAGATTTATTTTGTTTATGCAAAAAGTGAATAATGACCAAAGATAATTGCAAATGTCCCTGACGTGACGTGAAACGACGTTGACGTTGACACTTGACATTGATATTGTGAAATTAATTGACAAAGTTATTGTAATTGTGATTTTAGTTGTGAAATTTGTGTTAAAACTACAGTGAAACCAAAGTGTTTTTGCAAAATTAGTGTTTTATGAAATTTTAAGAAAAAACGGTGTTACAGTCGATGTATTGCTACAGCCATATTATCGCGCTTGCGACATGAAGAAGTTTGGTGTAAACCAGGGATTCTCAGACTATTTAGGGCAAAAGACCCCTTTTAATTTGAGGTATCAGTTCATTTGATTAATTAATTTGAATTCTCTAGTTTTGATTGTCTAGTTGATACAAAAGACTTACCAATTTAAAAACTTTGCGGTTGTTTGAGTTTTTCATTTTGTACGAACTTGTACACGTTTATCGCTTTATCACTTATTATAAAAAACTCAATAAGATCTTGAGTTTTTTTTTAAAGTACAACAATGATACTTCCTACTATTTAGACCCCGTCGCCGATTTTTAGAACTCGTCGACCCCCAAAATCAGTTTTCGTTTATGTCGACCGCTGGGAAACCGATTTCGACCCCAAGGGGTTGATATAGACCACTTTGGGAATCCCTGGTCTAATTCCATTGATGGTAATAATTTTATAATTAAATTTTATAACGATAGCGGTATACAAACGAAAAAAATACACATCAAGAGTATGTGGTTTTTTGGAGTAGGTACTGTGCAAATATTAACATGGATTCCATAGAAAAGTCTGAATGTTAGAACCTTAATTCCTATATAATATGTTCACGGAATAATCACTAATAAATGAAATCCACACACATGTATTTATTTACTAGGCAATCTGTAATCTGTAGGAGAAGCGAGCGTGTCAATTCATCTTTACTGAATGTGATGTCAAAACGCCGCCCAAAAAAATTATAATTTTATATATTTCAGTCTCTTTCTTGTTAAGTACGATTAGAATTTTCTCCTTCTTTACTTAACGACCGGTGCCGACAACGGTGAAATGTGTACTGAGAGAAACAACTCAAAAATGGAGATCATTTCTCTTCTCTATGATTGCTCGAGATTTCTCTGCGTGATCGAATCAGAAATGATGAGATCCGCAAGGATTTAAGTCACAGATATAGCCTAAAGGATTGCTTACTTTGAAAGGCAACGGGCAGGACAAATCGCTCGATGGACGGAGGGCCGTTGAGGCGGAAAGGTCCTCGCATTTTTTTTAATTGCAATTAAGTTAGCAAACAAGCAAACTGCCCACCTGATGGTAAATGGTAACAGTCACCTATAATACATGTGGCTCCTGTAAGATTCGCAGCAAAACTGCAACCCCCACAAGGACCACAGTGTACGTTGCCAACTTGTGACTTAAGGTGTAAAGTCACGGTACCCAGTAATTTCAGTGCCATATCTTACCCTTCGAACCGGAACACAGTAATGCAAGCACTGCTGCTTTGCGGCAGAAATAGGTAAGATGGCATGAATGGCAGCCACGCAGAGACGCAGCGTTTTGGTGCCCACAAGGTAAACCGATCGGATGAAGGACGCGAGAGCCCCTTGAACGTTAAAAGCGCAGGACTGACCGATCTTTTAATCCTTGACATGTCTCTTAGCTGAAATCATCATAATTGACTGATGACTCTTCATTACGTAAATACAGATGTCTGTGACAAAATTGACACCATTTTAACTTACAAACATATTGGAAGAAATGATATAATAATACTCGTAGCAGCTACCGACTACGATTCAAATGACTGACTCTCAAGTGTCTGATCAAGAATACACAGCGTTACCAATCCCTAACAATATTGACATTATTATAATACATTTGTAGCATGTAATAATTTATTTATACACGTGCGACATCTAATAACTAAGCCTTAATTTAATAATCTCAAGATACGGTTGCTAGGCCTATTATTATTGCTCAGGTAACGTCCCCTTCGAATATCTATTGCCACCCTTAATTTCACGTTATTGCGATCTAGATCCTATGGGGTGCGACATAAAAGTTATTGTTGTGTTAACTTACGAAAGAGAGTATTTATAATTCAGTCGCACTTGTCTTCAAATTTATTTTCTGGCTGTTATATGAATACTTTATGTTTTTGTTCGTCGCTTATGAAGAACGGCGTGAACACTTTTCAAATTCTAGTAGAATTAAATTTCCTAAAGACCGCTCGGAGTTATAACCAAAAAAAACTTGGTCCCTAATAATGTAATTATTTATTTGGTATCATTTCTATGATATATTATAGAATTGTGAACGATAATAACCGCTTATAATCAAAGACTGTGTGACTGTTGTTAACGCCTACGTCGAAGACCTTTGAAGCTTAAATACACTATTTCAATTTGAAAAGAAAAAATTATCGTCTTCAAAATACAGTCTTGATGCCATGACTAATAAGGCCACCGACTTATACAACCCGAACGAAATTTCAATTGTAATTAATCACTTTTTACCTCATTAAGCCAAAAAAGACTTTACCCGCAGTTAATTATCTACTTATCAATATCAAATTAAGAAATCTTTACCGATTTTGTGAAAATTTGCTATAAATAGTTGATACGCATCTAATAACAGTGAGTAAAATCTACTTCGGCTTAACGATGTAAAAAGAGGTCAGTAGTACAGTTTACGGCCAGATGAAACAAAAGAACTAAATCTTCCCGTCGTCAATAAAAACTAAGTACACTTTCATAGCTTTGCCTTAGAGATCTCTCCTAAAAATCTCCTTTAAAACGCGGGGAAAACTTCACAAAGCCACAATATTAATCACCCTTTCAATAGAAACCATTTATTAAAAAGATAAGGCTGTGTTCAGAGAATTTTATTTTGCCCTCGAACTGGTCTCAAAACCTCAAAAGTGATGGCTTTGTCACTTTCTCAAGTAGATTATATAAATGTACATACAACATCACTCCTGAATTTACGTGTTGACCTTGAGACTGTTGCTCGTAATAAAATATGTATAGCTTGACTTGCTGCTGACTTGTACAAAAAATTGGTCAACGATTCTGCCTGCGTGAACTCTTCGACTTTGTTTATTTGATTTTTTTCAAGAGTGGATACAGAATTTAACAGGGAGTTTCCTTCTTACAAGGTTCCTCCAAAATAAAGTAACCGCGCATTGTGCCGCTTAATGTTGACTCGAAATTACAGAATTCCTAGGTCTTTTGGGGCTGAGATGATTTCAACAAAATAATAGAATGGTCACATTTTCATAACTCTAGATCCAAAATAACAAATGAGGTTATTGACACCTATATAGCATTAACGTTTAGTATGATAGATAGACTAGTAGCGCAGCCTGTGGCTTAACGGGCAACGCTCTATGACCAGTCCCCACTAAACGCCACTAGGCCAGCGTGAACACGCCCTAGACGAAATTTTTTCTTTATTGATTTATTCATTATTTAACGATAACTAAGTTAGAAAAGTACAAATGTATGAGTTTATCATATGCTTTCGCTAAATCACGTGGCAAATCGTCATCGATATGTGACTGACAACAACATTTTCACATTTAGCTTGGATACAACGCCCAAAATTTGTTTCCTTACAACAATTCGACACAGCGATCGCTACAATCGTGTTTCACTCGCTAAGAATTTACTTTAATTATCTTAGACACGATGACGAGTTTCGATTTCGTAACACTATGAAACGATTCCTACTTGTCTATGCCCCCTTGCCGACGTGATGTGTAAGGCCCACAGACGTATAAAGGGAAGCAGACTTAACATAATTTTACTCACACATTTGTCATAAGTAATGTATATCGTTTTTACTTTCACTCCAAAGTGACATGATATATCGCTATTTCTGTTTGTCGTCTATGGTGATACTAATGTACACATAAACATTTCCGAAGCCGTGGCAGACGCCACGTGGACGCCATGTTTAGCTTTGTCAAAATAAGAGACAGATGGCGTCGTGACATTGTGTTATAATGTTTTGTTTTGTGATTATAAATAAAAATAACTGCTAATCGGACACGAACAATGGTAAACGCATCATATAATAAAATTCCAGAAATTACAATAAAATTAAATTAATATTGTTTGTGTGTGAGTAATGTTTGCATGTGGTAAAGTTGCCACGCTTTTTGAGCGATACGTTTAGTCTGCTTCCCTTTATACGTCTGTGGTTAGGCCAATGGAGAAGTTTAGTTTTTTCGCTAATTGACCTATCATTTCTACGAATAAAGAAGTTATAGGACATTAAAGTTGCGCTTGCAAAAATATTTTCACCCCATGGGACAGCTCAGCGATTCGAGCTCACTAGTATGCGCCATTTACGCCCTAAAGTCGGAGTGCTTCAGTTATTTCTACAGATTATACCACAAAAGGCAAGCGTAATAGGTATGTGGTGCACTGCAACGAAACGAAATTCGAGTGATAGTGTAACGTCACGGCCAGTGAGCGGCCATATTCACAGCCGCTCAGGAAATACGTAAATGACTCAGTAAAATGACTGTTGGATTAAAAAAAATCACCGGCTGATTAGTTTTGGTGTTTATTTTGACTTTTTCGAAGTAATTTAGTATTTTCGGCATAATGCAACTTCTCCTAGTCTATCTAAGACTCTTCTTAGACTGTCACTCTGCGGTCTCTACCCGTTCCCAGGGCCCTATATGAGTAGAAGATTGATTACAATAAATAAATAATTAATCGAGCCAAACCAATGCTATTTCTTCACTTCACTTCTTTAGACTATGGTAATCGGTCGTGATCACAACCATTACTGCCAAACTCAAGTTTAACAATGCTATTTCATGGATGTGACAAAACCACAAATGAAAGGCAAGCATAGAACTAACACTGCGCTCTACCAACCGCCACTCGCCACAGTCCAATCAAAATCTTAATCCCGCTGCATCCCGTTAAATGCATGACGTCACCGCGTTTTAGCTTATTGGATCGATTGCGGTTGATAAGCTTTTGGCGCGATGGTCTAAATTAAGTCTAGCGGAACCATATTCTTGACAGTTGCTGATTTCATACTATTCTTTTTGCGAACCATACTCATGCACCGACCGACTAATGATTCAAAACCATTTTTGAATCATTAGAAATGCGTCCTGAATTCAAACACGAATTCAAATCATTTTCTACTGTTCTCAGTTTTGGTAGATGTCTTAATCACTTGAATTCAGTGTAGTCATTCAAAACAAACTCTATGTTAGATTCCGTTTGGCGCAGAAAATATAAAAAACCGGACGCAATAACTCATTAATTTAAAAAACCGGCGATGAATCGCACCTAAACGTAAGCTTTGGTTACGATGTGTGTACATACAAGTATTAAATAGCTTAGTTAGATTCTTGGTTGATTAGATTTTCGTTTTTTGTTTGATGTCTATAAGTGCCCGTAAAGTTCTAAATTGAATAAAGATTATTGAGTTTGAGTTTCATATATTCTACTAACAGAAATCATTCGAGTGGTACTGGAATGGTAGCGAATTTGAATTCTATTGCTTTAAAAATGATTCTCCTGGTTCATTTACGAAGCTTTATTTGAGCCTTTAAAACAAAACACTACGTTGAAGATATCGTCCTAGGTTTCGTTTAATCCCCATATTTTGTTTTCATGATCATTAAACAGTTCAATTTTACGCCTCACACGATTTTTACTAATTTCGGTCAACCCTCTTGTGTGTCCGGAAAAGCAATTTAGCGGTTCGTAAAGTTTCTTCGAAATCTAATGCATTATTTATTCTACGCATTTCCGGATTGACGAAAAACGTTTATTTGGCTCCCGTATTTGCAGAGTTAGATACGAATACGGTTCACGGCACGTAGCGAGTGAGAATAGAAGGCAATTTTTCTCAGTCCGCGCCACGCCGCGCCGGACTATCTGTTTTCAGCAAGCTGCAAGCCAATGCAGATAAACTGAATCATTGGCTGAATGCAAATGAGACCCAAATAAAAACGTCTGATTATTTAAATATTTCTTCTCTACAAATACCACCATTTAATACCAGCCAAACCGTAGTTCAAGCGGTATAGTGAGGCTAAAAAAGTTTACTAAATAACCCAATAACTACCCAATCATAAACCAATTATCAGTTTTATCAATACTAAATACGAGTATTCCCAAGCGACAAATATTCTAAGTCGTACACCTGGTTGTTGCTCAATAAAACAATTAACTTGTTTTAATTAACGAAAAGATCATGTTGCGTTTCCAGCATAATATTTGTTCGGTAACCGGCTTCTGCAGAATGTACTCTCGTACCTAATTAAGTCAAGAGTACAATATTTTCGCAAAAAGATGATTGAACAAAATTTAAGTACCTGCTCTAAGGGTGCTCGTAAAGGGTCGTCTTACAAAAATCCTTCGCCCGGGAAATTATAGTTGCTCAAAGTCTAATCCACCCTTTTGTTCCAGGTAACCCTCTCAGCTGTAATTGCCGATTGTCGTGGGTATACGCACTCCGAAACGAGACCAAGGACAATACTCTGAAGCACGCCTTAGAAAAAATATCTTGTATCACAGATCCTGTAGCAGACCGACACTCGAACAACGATGAAAATGATGAAAGGGAAAAAGAAAACGTTCTATCAGATGACAGCTACGACTATTATGATAGGAACACTGATTACGAAAGCAACAGTGAAGCTAAAACTCAGACTGCAGCTAAAAAGCTTACCGACATACCGTTAGAGACACTGCCGTGTCCAAAGGAAATTATGCAGTCCATAGAGGAGTCTTACGGGCACCCCGTGCAAAATGAAATTAGGCTGAAAGCGTACTCTGCTGTTGGCAGAAATACAGCTGGGGCTACACTAATCGCTTTACTGGTGAATATAATTTTAAAGTTATAATAGCTTCGGATGAAACAAAGGTATTTGTGATACTAGATGCTAATATAATAATATGTACTTCATGTAAATTGCTCGAGTAAACGCTGTTTGACTTGTGACCTGTAAATGTTGACCTTGTAGCTTGTAAATATTATAATACACAAAATGTTAATAATGTAAGCCCATAAAATTTACACACAACTTATGAAGTCACGCCACCAAGTAAAAATAATAAATGAACATCCCTAAAGTTTTGCCGAGGCCCGAGAAACACAAATAAGCCCTCCGTAGCAAATTTAACTTTTTATACATTTCTAAGCAGTTACAGTGTTTACTTCATAATCCATTATTCGTGAATTTGTTTTCGGGTAACACAATGCTAATAACTTTAAAGTTGTGTCTAAGCGTCGTATAATTTCCTTATTAAATTTGAGATTTAATATGTAACTTTTTCAAGATTGAAAATAAGTTCTTATACAAGTTCTTATGTTTTAATATTAAAGGTTTAGGGAGCGAACTCACGAAAACCTTATTTAAAGCTGAAAACAGATGTTCTCGAATAAGTTTCTATATAAAGAGGCAAAAGGTTCCTAAAAATGCAAATCCAGATCAACAAGGACTTCTATTATAAGTTAGTAAAATTTGTTTTGTTTCTTGATATTATAAAATTGTGGTTTTCAGACGCATAAGCTCTAGATTATCTAATCAATATTTTCTTAAAACTATTGACTTATTTGATCCTGTTGCAATGTTGTATCTTTTTTACCCTTTTAAAAAGATGTTATATCTACCGCGGTTATGTGAAACTCGCCTCGCTAATTGATGTTAATCCTAGTGCAGTTTTGTAATTAACTATCTATCCTGTAACAACGCGACAATTATTACAGAATCTGTGCCGGTGTCTTATTCGATTTCATTTATAATTTATAAACATCAACTGTTCAAAAGCTGCATTTCGAGATATCCTGCTAATCATCTAAGTCATATTTAGAATTGAATTGTACATAATTATTACTACAGTATGCTTGTAGGATTATGTTAACAATTTAAATTTGTAGGATTTGAGATTAAAGGTTATGATTCCAGATAAGTAATTAGATATCACAATATTGTATAAACAATAACATTGTACAAACTGAATAATGCTAGTTCTAAAATGTGTATATTTTGAATAACTTTAATAATGTAATCGAATTTTGTTGTAATTATGTATTTCTACAAAGTGGTGTATATGTGATTTTTGTCTCAACGTCAAATGTAGACAAAATTATGTTCGTTTAAAGTGTTTGAAATAAATATTTTGCAAATGTTATTCTTGTGTAGTTATTTTGTCATACTTGAACTTGTAATTTCACTGACATAGCAGTCACTATTTACAGTTTGTTCATAAATAAAAGGGAACTACATAAATCACTTATCAACTTATATGGCAAGAACTCCATCTATCTTTCCATACAAAAGATCGTGGTGTTGGGTAATTAGACGGGCTTAGCAAAGAAATTGACCCTATTTTTAAAGTTCTGACTAAGAATTCACTAACAGAATATGTAGAGTGAAAGATGATTCTTCGGGTTCTTCTTTAAGTTTAATTAGAAAAAAAACCTTACTTATTAGAAAAAGACGTTCACTTGAATTCCGCAGATCTTGATCCGCAGAGATTTTTTCACCCGCTTGACTTCCATGGGATGGTGATGCTGGATCAGGCAATAATTGAGTAATAGACTACATCACAACAGATATACCTTAATGCTTACAAAAAAATTATTAGAGAATACAATGTTTGGGCATTACTACATAAGTAGTTTCCCTTTTTATTAGCAGATATATTATATATCTGGATTATATTAGATGGCATTACGAGTTAACATAATAATAACATTATTACCATTTGATGAACTAATAAACAAACTAAGCTGTTCAATATACAAAATAAAAATAAAATATTTTCGGTTGATCAGCAATTTGAAGGCAATTAGATCTTTAAATATGTAACAGTGTAACGGGTGAGCACCAGGTGACGCAGTGGTGCAGTGGTTAGGGAAGTAGGTTAGCCAAATGAAGCACCAGGATTGTGTCACTGATATGTATATTTTCCTCCACCGTTACAAATATTAATAAAAATAAAGGAAAAGGCACTCTGAAACAGATATATGGACTATTGTAGACTGAAATACAAACAAACATAATATAAAAACTTACCAAAATATAAAAGACTTACACATAAGTGCTTATTGGGCAGAACTGAGCGACAGCTTCAGCGTATTCAGAATGCGTGTGCGCGTTTCTGTTTCTCAATCCCACCCAGAGCACATATCACGCCTTTTCTAAACCATTCTAATCTCCTTAAGATGAACTCGCGTAGAATGCTTCACTTTGCTACCATGTTGTTTGACATCGTACGCACACGTTCACCTGAATACTTGTACTCAAAGATTGAATGGGCTAAGGATATAACCCCTTACCATACTAGGGCTGCCATATACATGATCTTAATTCCTAGACACAGGACAGCTGCATTCCGACGGTCTTTTAAATACGCCGCCTCAAAGTGTTGGAATAACTTGCCGCCACCCATTCGCACTCTGAAAACACGTTACACTTTTAATAAAGTTTTAAAGAGACATCTTTTAGAGTTGCAACAGATTTCTTGATTACAATATGACGAATCCTCTAACCTTTATTATGTGGAACACTTAGCGACGGCGGTAGAAATGATCTTATTTTGGTTTATCTTTCTTATTGTTAATGCCCAATATGTGAAAATATTGTAAGTACAATTACAGTACTTTCGTTTTGTTGTGTAAGAATTGAATGCACGTAATGAATTGAATGCACGTAATGAACCATGATAAACCTATTATAACTCTATAAATATCAAAAAAAATGATTATGTTAATCTCAGACTAATTGTAAAAAGAGAAGAAATGTGAACAAAAGAGAAATGTGAAAATTTTTTCGTGATTTTTTTTATTTTTTTTTTTATTTTTATAGAAGCAATGGCAACTTGACTTGGCCATCTTTTTTTTTTTTGGTGATGTTGGCCCACAGACGTATAAATTATACGGCTGTGTGTTGGCCGGGTATTGTGTGAAAGTAATCCTGTGCTAGATGTCACTGCTGTGCTCAGCAGAATACCAGTGTAGCAAGCCCGTCGCTTGCTGCTTATACCACAGATTAGATAATAGTTACTACGTAACAGATACATCACTCCCATAGAAACGCTCGAATCGTTGTAATAATAATAGCCAAAACCGACAGACAAAAGTCGCTGCAAGAAGAAAAGGTCTCTATGAACGCGCGCCGAGAGTTGAGATTCCCGCGTACACCACGTGATTGCGTCATCGAGCGAAAACTTAAGGGTTGTACAAAGAACATAAACAAAATAGTTAAAGTATTTAATGTTATTATTTTATTAATATACGTAGGATTATAATGAAATAAAGTTATTGCGAGGAAAGCTCCCGACTCAAATGTGCTTTAATTTTATAAAATGATAATAATAATAGTACTTACTTTATTTGCAAGACTATGGTAAAATACATGATTGGTGTTAATCATTACATTATTCTTCATAATCTACTTCTAAATTGGCAGTGCGCATATATTTAAAAATTTAAAATAGTATTTGTTAAAAAATAAGAGAATAGAATATTATTTTATCGTCATTAATACCTCCCGCCCAAGGCGAAATTTTTTCTTCATTGATTTTATTCATTTGTCAAATTACAAGCGATTAAAAAAATTACGAATTATTATGAAAAATACATGATCGATGTTTTTTTTTCATGTTTGAACTCACGGTTATTCAATTTTACTATCGAAAATATCCTGAATCGCATGAATAATTGTGATAAATAGGCAATCTTTTAAAAACAAGAGTAAGGTGGAATATTTTTTTTGTAAGGAATCAAATAACCGGTTCATCGAGACTTTATTATTTTTTTATAAAACTAAGTAGGCAATCAAGCAGACAATCAAGCAGGCTGCCATTTTTTTTACAAACAACAGGGAAGCTGTTGGCTTTCATCTTAGCCGATGATAAGTGACGAAAACGTCTAAGATGAAAGTGAGCTGAACCTGAACTCCTCAGCAAGTGAGGACCTAGGCTGAGGACTGAAGATTGTTACAATGGCGACGAATTACTATCTAATTAGTTCGAATTACTTCGAATTTCGACTATGAAAAAAAAAAACAAATTATTTATTTGTCTTTTAACAACGACATCCAATAACGGTAGTAATGAACCATAGTAATGAATCATAGTAATGAACCACCGTATTGTTAATCAAGTTTAAAAAAATAAAATTATTGTGTGGTTTTGTAAAACCACAATGCAAGTGGAACTTTTTCCATATCAACATTTAACTGAAAATTTTCGGAAAATCATTCAATTTAGGTATAAAAATCTCATGTTTAGTTCTGAAAAGAAAATTATAAATAAAAAAAATAATTGAAAAAAACTAAAAGAAATCAAAAACTAAATTAATATAATAATAAAAAAGCAATAAAATATACGAAAAGAAACAATATAATAAAAAAAATATGAAAAAAAAATACAAGATTCGATAATAATAAAAGTCTCGCGTGCGGCGCGGCGGGTGGCGTGGCGGCGGCCCTCTGCCGGTCGGAGCGCCGGCGCGCTACTTAGCGGTAGGTATTTATAACGCTGCATTGCGAGAGTGACGGGGGCCTGCTTATACTGAGCTGAGCACAGTTTTGGCATCACACGACGACTAACACCAAAATAATTTTTGTACCTATTTGTTGTATTGTTTTCTGTTTATTTTTTGTGTTTTTGTCGTGTGGTGGCAAAATAAAAAATTTTCTTTCTTTCTTTCTTTCTTTCTTTTAGATTTTATGATATTCGTTAAATTATTTCGTCATATTTATAGAAAAAGGTGCTGATAAAAATATTTATTTATGTTAATTAGCCATCGCTACTTTTTCACATTTCGATGTCCGCAATTGAGTTACGGAAGAGACGAAATTAATTATGTCAAAGACATAAGATTTGAAATGCAGTCAGGTTAGGCGGGAATGCAACGAGTTACTATATCTAGAGTATAGCACCTCGTTACAAATAAATGACTAACTTTAAGAAATAATCAAAGTAACGTTACAACGGAAACAAATTGTTCTAAAATATTAGCTGAAATCAACAAATGTTTTGATAGAATATTTATAAAAAATGCATTTTGTTATATTTAAAATGCATTGTAAAGCCGTGATTTAGTTACGTAAAATGGCCATCACTATCATAAACGAAGCGATATTCAAAAATAAAACTCGCAATGCATGCGAATGGCGACCGACCGAGTCGTGTCACAGCATCGCCTCTTTGAGTCGAATCCTTTGGATGAAGTATAAATAGGGCTAGCTGAGGCAAGCCCGCCTCAGTCGCTGGCATGACTCGACAAGCCTTTTTATCGCGATGGTGCGAACTCGAACTTACCTTATTTTTGCTTCCAAAGGCTTGGAGAGGCTTTAGTCATAAATTAAGCAGTCAAATCCTTTGCCCGCGTGGGAACGGAGCGGCTTTGAAAATGAAATCTGTGGAAGTCAACTGTTACTCTACCTATCCCGCTGTTAGCTTTTTCTAGGCAGACGTTTTATTATTCGGTAATATTATTTTAAAATTGGTGAAAGGACGTTACACTATTTGGCTAGTACAAACCACACTTTGGTTTAACAAATATCATTTTACCATAGGTGTATGCTAACGCCGATCCCGAGTATGTCTCTACGGAGGTAGAAGTTGCTCTAGAGGGTGGTTTAGCCAGGTATGGGGTTTATACCCGAGTCCAATGGCATATCCTTGGGACGGCTTTGTCAGCTTTCAGCCCCTTGTTGAATCGTAAAGAGATTCCCCCGCCTCAAAAAAAAAAAGTGTATGCAGATGGAAAGTTGTCGAACTTGATACACACGCAAGTGCAGAACCATAATGAGAAAGAGTCCTAAATAAACATTTATTGCAGAAAAAAAAATATTTTGTCCAAATGCTTTTATTCGATATCAATATCCACGAAATGAGTATGATCCAAATGAACACGAGACAAACAAATAAATGGTGGCCCGAATAAATGGTGAATGTCCGAGGTTACATAATAAGCCTCCAGCCACCGGCTACAGGTGAGGAAACTTGCGACAAGGCGCGCGATGCACTAAAATTTTAAAAATCTTAAAATTTTAAAAAAAGGATTTGACGCCAATTTTAAAAATCCTTGAACTGTCGAGACCAATAAACACTGAATCGACGCAATTGATAGAAAAACAATTTGTGTTCTCCGATATATTTGTTAAAAAGTATCAACTGCGTTGATTCAGTGAATAGTATGTAGCGAACGGGAGCCCAAGATTTTTATAAAATTGGCGCCATATTCTAGTAACGACGTGATGAGTACGATCCAAATGAATATGAGACAAACAAAAAATGAGTAGCGAATGCCCGAGGTTACATGATAAGCCTCGAGCCGCAGGCCACAGGCGACGAAACAAACGACACGGCTTGGATATATTTGTTAAAAGTATCAACTGCGTCGATTCAGTGAAAAGTATACACAGGATTGATTGATTGATTTTTCATCAATTTATTGAGTTATCTTAAAACTCGTAAAATAAACGTAGTATCGTAGTTAATGATGTTAGCTATCTAATCCTGCGAGGTTGCAGGTACATTAAAATTGATCCTGTATATCGAAAGCCCAAGATTTTTTAAAATTGGCGCCATATTCTAGTGACAACGTGATGAGTATGATCCAAATGAACATGAGACAAACAAATAAATGAGTATCGAATGCCCGAGGTTACATAATAAGCCTCCAGCCACAGGCCACAGGCGACGAAACGAGCTACAAGGCGCACAATGCACTCTAATTAATATCTGGCCAACGAAAGTTGTCCCTAGGATATGCGCCAATTTTTAAAATTCTTGAACTGTCGACACCTATAACATTGAATCGACGCAGTTGATAGAAAAACAATTTGTGTTCTTTGGACATATTTGTTAAAAATATTTTTTATTTTTAACTTTTTAGTGAATGACATTATTAGTGAAAGCTGGTTAGTTGGTTAGTTAGCGTTTCCCTCAATTTTCATGGGATCCCATCATCAGATCCTGACTTTGGTTACCGTTATAAATTTGTTAGCATATGACCTGACCATGGGACCACCCTTGGCGTATACTCTATCGAATACAAAAATAATTTTGAAAACCCGTCCACAATTGGCGGTGTAATCGCATAACATACACACAAAAAAAAACATACGCATCGAATTGAAAACCTCCTCCTTTTTTGAAATCGGTTAAAAAGCATCAACTGCGTTGATTCAGTGAATAGTACGTATCGAGAGCCCAAGATTTTTTAAAATTGGCGCTACATTCTAGTTACAGCTTTCGTTGGTCCGACTTTAGCGCAATTTTCTTTCTCGGCCATCAAATGTGACCAAGAGGTAAGGCAAGATGGAGACTCTGTGTCAGAGCTATCTACATGGGTACTTCTATCTTACCCATTTTTGACGCCAAGCAGCGGTACTTGTATTGCTGTGTTCCGCTTTGAAGAGTAAGACAGGCTTCAAATTACTTGGTATTGTGACTAGACATCATACGTCACAAGTTGGCAACGTAGATATAGTCCTTGTAAGGCTTTTAGATTTGCAAGTCTTACTATGAGTGACTGTAGCTTGTTACCACCAGGTGGTCCGCCTGCTTTTTCCAATTTTAGTTGTATAAAAAAATAATATTTGTTAGCGGTATTTCTCTTCTACCGCACGAGGCAGTCTTTCCATTACACATACGGCAACGAAGCTCTTGATCTTCATCTCACCTGATGGTAAATGATGATTAGACCAAAGATGGATGCGAGTTCTTCTAGATATCGTAATAACTGAGGAACTGGCCTTTTGCCTCCTTAACAACTGAGGAATTATCGGAACATAGAAATATTATCAACATGTTATGGCGACAAACTTAAGTAACACGGCTCAAAAGCTCTACCCCCCAACCAAACCAAGCATCGAATCCAACCCAGAACCCCCAGATCTGTACTAGGTAGTCTCAGCCACTAGACCACGGTGAAGGTTGATACAATCTTCAATCACTTGAGATCAATAAATAATTCACTGAAGCGTTTCTTAGCATATGTTCGAAGAGTGATATAACTATGACATCAATCATCTATCAAGCCGAGTACGTGTTAGGACCCCAGTTACGTTGTTACCGTCTACTGGAATGATTAATCGTGGCCCTCGAGGGGCCTGAACGAACTCTTAAGCTGAGGACACTTGGGGGTACAGTAATGACTATATACGCAATCAACGACTCTGATAAATATCAAAATAGTATTGTTGATTTTAAGGGGCCGTTCGAAATCCCGTAAGGTTTTCACTCATTCAAAAAGAAAAGGATAGACATATTGCGGGAGAGGAAAGTTTTACTGGTTTTGAAACGCTAGCGAGAGACTGAAACCTCTTGTGTGTCCAGAACTCTTTTAATTATAAAACTATTGTTATTACTAATAAAAAGAGATTTATGTTTAAGTCCTGTGAGTCAAACATTAAATATAATAGCAGCTCTTACATAAGTTTGGCCCAGAGCGAGCAGTCAACAACAATGTATGTATGTGTGGTGTTTAATATAGATGTCAGTTATACAATATATAAAAATAGGTCAGATATTATCACAACAGCTGATATATGTCTCCACTGCAGGGCTCGAGTCTACCCTAAGTTAGGGTTTTTAAGCCTTAGTCAACCACGCTGGCCCACTGCGGATTGGTCGACTTCACATACACCTTTAAACTTCTTCGCAGACGTATGCAGGTTGCCTCAAGATATTTTCCTTCACCGTGGGTCAAGTATATCAACTGACTTCCGAGCCCGCCTGGCTAACCACCACCGTTTTACTGAAGTTTGTCGCCGTATATTTGTCACCGTAGAGATTCGATGACCTCCAACTAACTCAGGGTATTCGGAGAGTAGATCGCAGTTTTTAATTTTTCTAACTTATAATTCCGTAACAGTAAAATACATTTTTGGGTAAATCTCAAAAGTCGTCTTGACAGAATTCTTTTTCCGTCTCTATGACCTATAGAATAATCTATTTTTTAAGGAGGCGAAAACAGTTCTAGCCAGTTTTCTTGTTACATATTTTGTGATCTTACTGAAGTTTGTCGCCATATAGTTTGTCGCCGGATGTGATCGGTATATTTTGTGACCTGTCAAAGGCTTTTGACTGCGTTGATCATCAGACTCTTCTAAATAAGCTCAAGCATTATGGTGTGTCTGAAGAGGCAATTAAGCTTATTGAGTCTTATTTGTCCAATAGGGTCCAAAAAGTTGTAATTAACAGAACTGAGTCTTCTGGTGCACCTATCATTATGGGCGTGCCTCAAGGATAAATACTGAGACCTCTGCTCTTCTTAATTTATATTAATGACCTCCAACACTTCACCAATAATCTGTGCGATACAGTACTATTTGCAGATGACACTTCTTTAATATTTAAGGTCGACAGAGGAAACGGAAATACTGACGTAGTAAATAGCACTCTTTCTAAAATATTGCATTGGTTCACTGTGAATAATTTATTACTAAACTCGAGTAAAACTAAATGTATTAAGTTTTCATTGCCAAATGTTAGGAAAGTTGATAATATTGTGGAAATGAATAATCTGTATACTGTTGAATTTGTCGATTTTACATTTTTTTTGGTATAACACTAGATTCGAATTAGCAGTGGGATCCAAATATTGCGTCCTTGGCAAACAAACTCAGTTCTGCGGCGTATGCTGTAAAAAAATGAGAAAACTTACTGATGTTGAAACGGAAAGACTGATTTACTTTAATTATTTTCACAGTCTCATGTCATATGGGCTACTACTGTGGGGATCAGCCGCTGGTATAGAAAGTATTTTTGTTCTTCAAAAAAGAGCCGTGCGGGCTATCTATAATTTACGAAGTAGGGATTCTCTACGTGATTTATTTAAAGAAATTAATATATTGACTTTAGCAGGACAGTGTATTTATGAAAATTTAATTTATGTTTATAAAAATTATAACGCATTTAATACCAATTTTAAATTTCATAACTTAAATACAAGAAATAAAAAAAACTTACCGTTCCAACCTACAGGCTCCAAAAAACTAGAGACTCATTTATGGGGAAATGTTTATCCTTTAACAACAAAGTTCCACAGTGTGTTACTTTACCTTTTCATAAGTTTAAAGCGCATGTAAAAAATACTCTAATGAGTAAAGAATATTATAAAGTCAATGATTATCTGAATGATGTCAATGTTTGGTCTTAATTGTAGACTTAATTTATAGATTTAAATGTATAAAGATCTAATCTTGTACTGGAAGTTGAACATAATCTTTTACTTTGAGTTCTGCTTCCAATTGACGACTCTGTAACAATACAGGGAGATTTTCTTTTCGCGAATTTCATATGTACATTTATCTGACGCTCCTACGGTGAAGGAAAACGTCGTGAGAAAACCTGCATACACCTCCGAAGTAATTCAAAGGTGTAAGTGAAATCAACCAATCCGCACTGGGCCAGCGTGGTTTGACTAAGGCCTAATCGCCCTAACGTAACTAGTTAGGGTAGGCTCGTGCCCCTCGGTGGGGACGTATATGAGCTGTGATGATGATGATGATAGCATCGTTGTGTTCCGACAATTAGAGGTTCACCTTCGACTTAATCACTTATTATCAGCTGAGATGAAGGCCAAGAGCTTATCTGTCGTATGTAAAAAATATAAGAAATAACATACCGAATAAAGGACTTTACAGAAGTATAAAGTATTGTCAATTAACAGAAGTCCAATAGATATTCGGTCACGGCGGCCAATCCTAATAGTGGCTAGCTAACTACGCGGGAGATATTATAATGCTTGTCTTCACAAAAACCAAAGCACCATCTCTTCCTTCATGCGCATAGTCCTGTGGCCTACGCACGCAATACATACCTACTTACCTGAAAAGACATATTTTGCCGTTTTAAATACAGATTCAAATAGCTCTGATAAGAGCTTTTGCGAATTGAAAATACTTAGACTTTGTCGATTTGAAATAAGAAGTAGTTCTGAAAAGAACTGTTTAATACGTCTTTCGACGCAAGACGAATCTCGGCATACGAGCCATTGTTCCAGCGAAGACATTCGACGTCACTCTTCACTACGACGCACATCGGAGCATCACGATGATCACTACATCTTCTACACGGCGAACTCAGCGAAGACATCTTCTTGAAACACACAACAGAGTCAACAGAGTTTCGAAGATATCATCCCACTTTCCTAGATGTTTTTAGGTGTTTGTTGTCAAGTAAAACTCTTGTTCATCATGATGATGATGATGATGAAAACTCTTGTTCACTGTTGAAGGTGGAATGAGCTTTGGCTTCGAGAAGATGGTTTGTAAGAGAAACTCCTACAAACCATCCAGGAAAGTGGTAACCCCGACGGCAAACGTTGCCTGATTTTTGCAATCTTTAGCTAACCGCACACGCCACTGCGTTATAGAACTCTTCGAGAATTTATAAATTGATCACAAATATATGCAACACACTATATCGATCATTTAACTTAAGGAACACTTTCAAGGTGAGGACCTCGTTGAGACCAGCTGGTTTAAACCTGGAGATTCGGAGTGCGGTTACCCCAGGGAGACAGAAGTTTTTCTGTTTGGTTTTATTTTTTGACTGGACTTCTGATTCCGCCTGGCTACTACTACCGTCTTACATTAATTTGTCGCCATAATAAAATAAATAGTTATTGTTTTCCGGCAATTTCCCTAATTAAAGTTCCTCTTTTGACAGATCCTCTTTTGTTGAGGTTTCCAGGTAAAGCTTGCCTCCATCTTCGATCTTATCATCCATTATCACTAGATCCGTTGAAGGCTTAGAGCTGAAAACGAATTGTTCAGGTTCCGTTGCTTGGCAACAAAGGAAAAATAATATGCATAATAAATCAATTACTAATTTTTTTTTCGAAATACAATGCAAATTCTAAGTTCATGCATGTGTTGTTTAATTTAAAGTGGTTTTGCACCAGAGTGGAAACGTATCCTCAACAAGTAGCGACCGTGACGGGACTGGTGTATTTGAAATGTTTTGTCAATTTTATCTTTAGTAAAGACTTGGTGCCGTTGTTAGTATTTAAATTGTCAAACGAGCTTACCTGTAAGTGACGGTCCACTGTAATTATTCGACATTGTTTTCCTATTCGATATTGCCGGCACTACATTTGTACTACTTCATTGACAAGGATCAAAATAACTATTTGATGACTGCGAAAAAGAGCCGGTACTACATTTGTGCTCTTTCATCGTCGAGGATGAAATAATAAGGAGCATAATTATTTTCAATGAAGACTGGATGGATCTTACACTTCTCTTTTTTTCATTTTGTTCGGAGGATGTTCGTTCAGGTTCCATTTCTTGCCAATAATAGAGAAAATAACATGTAAATAATATGTATTAGTATGTCAAGTCACGTATGTATGCATGTCACGTCAAGTCATGTTAACGTATGTATTTATTGCTTAATTAAGTGGTTTGCACCAGGATGGAAGATTAACCTCGACACGATTAAAAAGAAGTAATAAAATAGTACAGTTGGTAGAACCGACGACGTAAAAGCAAGAAGCAGATTAATTAATTACCTCTTTGTCCGATACAACCGATACAACTCACGAATCCATGAACAAAGCTGAGAACTTCCTTTCGTTACGTTGCCCACATTTTGCTTCATGCATTATTAGTAGTGTTTTAGAGTATTATGTAATAAAACTTTAGAAAGATCGAAAAGAGATTATTTTTTTAATTTATAATAACGTGCTCCCATCTAAGCAGAATTTAGCTCACGCTCAGAATATTAAGCTACATACAATGCTTTAAGTTTTTTGTGCTACTTACGTATTGGAATAAGGCTTTCTGGAAATATCTCGGGGATTATCCTGCGAAATGTTACCTTTTCATTTTGTGTAAGTAATTATGATATTTTATTCTCCATTTCGTGGTAAAAGTTGGCAGTAATGTAATATTTTAGTAGCTGAAGGTATGCAAGGGACGTTTTAATTAATAGAGGCACACATCCAAAGGACCCATAAATATCGCAAAGTTGGGGGTTTATTCTTCCAGAATCATTTTTCTCTAGATTGTTATCCGTGCAGTAACGGATTCAGAATAAATGTATCACCACTTTGCTCCTTTCTTCCTGTGAATGTCGTATGAGTCGACTGAGGTAACAAAAATAATGTATCTGTGCAGATATTAAAAATTGAAAACTTAACTTTATAAGGCGGGATAATTTATCTATCTATTACGATGTCGAGGGCCTAAAATTGACGGTCCATGTGATATGGCTTTCTTGCCAAACCTCCCTCTGGACCTATCCACCCCCTATGGAGGTAATCAGGTGAAAGCTTGTTTGTGACCCCCAGGAGAATAACCAGGTCAGGGCCCTATCTCCTAAAATGTCTATTCGATTAAACTGACAGCTTCCCAGCTGCTAAGATAGTTTAAAAGCGCCTACGAAGGCACGCCTCTTTCTACCCCTCCAACTGCGACGGAGCGGTGCAGGTCCTCTTCTCGCACCCGCTCCACAGCCTCTTTCTGCGGAGAACACACCTGCGCAGAAGGAGGCGACAGACCCCATACAGTATTACCGTACCGTACTGTACCGTATTTATTGTACGGAACTGGTAAGCTCGGGGGCGAACTTTGCACGGCTTAGGGATTTCACGCAGCAATGGCACAAGAGGCGCAGCAGGTTGGGAAAGAGAAGTATGGGATGAGATAAGGGACTCGTACCGGAGCTGTTACTGTGAGCGTTGCCCTTGTTTAGGGGAGAGGACGAATCAAAGGCGGGCAAGAAATAAAAGAATTTGGAGGGAGTCAAGAATTGCGCGCGGCAGAATGCAGACGCAGATTCCACCTGCTACGCCCGTGTTTCGGACATAATAACCGCGAGGTTGAAATTGGCTATGGGTGATGGTTGAGGAACGGTAACCCCATACCGTCGCACTGGTCGCTATATTTCTTACGATATTGGCCGTTGTCTCCATTGTGGCCCAGCGCAAAGACTAAGGCATAGCTCTGGAATCGCTAGGCCGGGCACTTCACTAGGGTGTGGTCGGTGGTTGAAACGAAACCCTTCACCAACCAGTCTAGCCAACTCGACATATAAGGCCAATTCCTCTTCGACTAACGACCGGTTTTAATATCCTTTTGTTCCATGGATTTGATACTGGAGTAAGAATATTGACGTATTTTTGTGAAGCTATTGTCAAATATCTATCGCTAGTAACCGAATCCACAGATAGAATATTGAAACCAGCCGTAAAGAGAGACCCGTGTGCAGAAGTAAGGTATATGGATTGAATTGATGAAGATGATCTATATCACCTATTTCCGTCGCCAAGCAGCGGTGCTTTCATTAGTGGAATATAAATATATCATATAGGATCCACTGGGATCAGTGATGGATTTGTAGAGGATATTAAAAACTTATACCTAAATGTCAAAGATTCAAAATGTATGGACATTATTGATTAATAAATATAATTTGACAATTTTGTAAACAAGAGGCTTAATTAATATATATTGCGATTAGTTGTACAGAATTTCTAGCTATCTCTGACCCGAACGTTTTTTTTTATCAATATACTGATCAATAGAAAATAATTCTAGACAAAAAATTACATCGGAAAATCAAGCAACCGTAAGTTTTGACAAAATTTCTATAAAAAATCCACTCTTTTGGTCAGATAAACCGGAAATTTGGTTCTATCAAGTAGAAGCTCAATTTGCTATTAACAATATTCGATCCGAAGACAAAAAATTTAACCATTTTATTTCACAATTTGAACCAAAATATTTTAAAAACATTTGGTATATTGTAACAAGTACCTACAGACAATGTACAGACAATAATAAATATTTTTCTGCCAAGGCACTTTTATTAAATATTTTTAAAGAAAGCGAGGAAAAGCAGCTAAAGCCCTTGCTTACTGGACTCGAACTTGGAGACTAAACCAAATCAATTATTACGTTAGATGCAAAGTCTCGGAATTGATTTATCGAAAAAAAAATACGTACACTTTGGCTAGACAAATTACCAATATTTGTGAAAAATATTCTTATAATTAGCTCGGAAACATTGGACAAAATAGCAGTTTATTCAAAATCACTTTCTTCAGGGATATCTCAAACAGATTCGCACCATACACAAATTGTTTTCAAATTTCATATGTGCATTTATCCGACGCTCCTACGGTAAAGGAAAACATCGTGAGGCAACCTGCATACATCTGCGATGAAAGTCAAAGGTGTATGTGAAGTCGACCAATCCGCACTGGGACAGCGTGGTTGACTAAAGCCAAAACACCCTAACTTAGGGTAGGCTCGAGCTCCTCGGTGGGGACGTATATGAGCTGCAATGATAACCCTTCATCATTTATTGTAAATCTAACAGGATCCACAATCACATGGACTTTAAGCGACTGTAGCTACTTAACGTGCTGTAGATAAGCAGCATGCTTGTTTTCATATTTTGCTGTATAAATAAAAAATGCTCCTCTTGAGCGACAAATAAGTATGTCGTAAAATCAATAATATACTCCTTAATCCCAGATATTACTCTAGCTCCACAACATAATCAATTACTCGGTCATCCGGAACTACCGCAGTATTGAGAAGATGTTTTGTTTCCCGCTAATCTTGAGGCGCACGTCGACTTACTAACTACAAATGTTTGTTCGGAACTAATTAAGCCAATCACGTGACTCGTGTACTAGTTGTCAACTCCCCAAAGGCCGTGACAATTAATCATTCCAAGTTCTCGAACAAGACGGAGGTGGAATAATGTGCACGTCGCATAGTTGATGGATGATTGATAGCATTTGATAGCGGCGTGAGCGATCGCAGTGCACAGAATGAAAAATAATGGCATTCGAACACTTTCCGTCGTCAAAGGGAATTGATTTCTTCACAATACGAGTACATCGGGGCTGACTGATTCGGCGGCGATTTTATTTGAGGTGGCCATTTTTAAAATTGAATGTTCTGGATCCATTTTATTTAGAACTCCCTGACGATACTTGTAGTCTAAAAATAAAATGTAATGTTCACTTTTGTTGGGAGAAACTTCAAATTAAATTTCATACACATTATCTACGATAGCGCATTCCGCTATGATCACCGCTGTAGGTACTCATTATTGCGAATGTAGCTCAGAACATATCACTCTATTCATTTTAGGGTACATTTGAAAACGAGTAATATTTACTCCGGGTATAGTGAATTTCACCCGATAGCGTTCGAGAACCACCCGAGTGAAACCGAGGTTAACCGACGAATTACTCCGCTCGTATTTCTGAACGCGTTAGTGAAGAGTAATTTTCGCCTGACAGTGACAGTGAATTTCTCACGGCCCCCAGTCAGCGTTAAATTTTACCTGACATTGATAGTTGACTGTTCTGTGATCTGTGGCTACTGATTTCGTTTTTATGTTGAAGTTAAAGTTTACAAATGTTAAGTAAAGCTTTGTGCAGTTGTAAAATAAAGCTAGTTTGCGTTGCAAAACACAAGAACTCTTCTTTTCGTCGTGCGAATCGTGAAGTGCGAAAATCACTCGCTAGCGTTTGAAAACCAGTTAGTCTTCTCTTTCTCGCAATATATCTATCCTTTTCTTTTCTACCGAGTGAAAACCTCACGGGTTTTCGAACGGCACCTTAATCAAAGTAAACAAATGGAGCTAATGTCAAATATTTATCGCTAAATACTAGTTACTGAATCTGTGTCAAAATGGATACCTTTGGGTACCTTTACGATGCCGAATCAAAAAGCGTGAAATATCAAATGATATATTACAACTTGACAAAACGGCTACTCATTTTGAATACGTATTAGGTGAGTACTTCTGTAAGTGCTTATCGCAAGTTAACGTGCTAATGGATATACGTAAACTAATGAAGACAGATAATAAATACGTTTAAGTTGTGTGAAAAGCATTAACTTTCAAGTGTAGACGTCAAATTAATTAATGAATGATGATTGTGTTAGCGTTCCCACACTAGTGATTAATCATAATCAACCACTGGGAGCTAATTAATGTCTGCATTACTAACCAGGTGGTGATGAAGTGCGCTCAGGTATTTCAGATTAAGCTTTGTACATACATTTAGTTATTTAAGTTTTAATTCCTTTAATTGAGCAGGGTCATATATGATTGGGTCCAAATGTTTCAATGCCATCTACTAATTGGCGATACATTTATTGGTGGTGAAAAAATTAATTAACATTATCTATTCAGCTTTATATATTATAGATAGAATTTCTAAAGAACTGCCTAGAATATATATCTTATATAGTTCTAAACAATTCAGTTTTAAGTGAATTTGTAATTGATGAGACTGTCCAAACCACTTTCAAAGATTATATTGATTCTCGCTCGTACATTTTTTGCGCAATGGAATCGATGAACTACCTTTAAAATGGCGAAAGTACATACTGCGATGTTTAAACATTTAATTTTATAATATTTTTTCGTTTAACTTTTCAAAATAAAACGTTAATTTCATATGTAAGGTATTCCTAATATTAAAATACAAAAACGCTCCAGTATTATATAACATGATTTTATTAGTGTTATAATTGTTAGGTTTTGTTTTGAGCACTTAAACTACGCACAGCAGCTTAGATTGAAAATCACGAACTGAATTTAGGCGCCGAAGCAAAATTCACCGCATAAACCTTCGACCCGTAGGCCACATAATATTGAGTTAATAACAATCTTGCCAATTTACTGTATCAGAAGTCTGTGAAGTTTGGACCTGATCTTGGACGGGCTCCAGCTTGGCAGCATATTCGGCAATTTGGATACCGCTCGGCTTTACCCGTTTTTTATCAAAACATCACCGAGATTAGGGTCACGGCAATAAAACGGATCCGCTGTGAGCCGCGATTGTATCGGCGAGAGGCATTTATTGTACCTACCATTGAAATTAGTTCCGAATCGCGAGGAATTCGTCCGAAAATCTGCACAAGAGCAAGCGTGCATTTTCGACCTTCCCACCACGACATTGCGTCCAAAATCTTCTGAGCTTCGGCTAATGTTGTTCATTTAAGTAGGTTTAGTTCCTAACACTCGTTGCTGCTTAGTATCGTTTTGGGAACTAGCACACCAAGTTTCAAGTTGCTAGACTTCGACTTAAACCGCAGGATTCAAGTTCTGTGATGGCTATTTCGGAATACGTGGTGAAGTAAATACCTCGATGTACCTACATTATCTGAACAAGTGTTATTTAGAGATACAGTTAACACAATTGTTGGGTTAGATTAGTCATTTAAATCATCATTTTCCATAGAAATTGTGATGTTATTTATATATTATGCAAACTGAGACATTCTTACATAAACATGTAACGTCCATTTATGTAAAAGTGATACATTACATATATCATATAATATACATAATTTATGATTATTCTATTAGAAGCACGCCATGAAATCTCGGTTTGGATCCAAATGGTTGACGGTGGAGGATGACATATGGCATTAAGGTGAGTCAATTGCACATTTATTTACTGTGCAATAAGGTTTTAATGAATACATGAAATCACGCAAGCACGCCATGAAATCTCTTTTGGATCCAAATGGTTGACGGTAGAGGATAACATATGGCATTAATTAAGGTGAGTCAATTGCACATTTTATTTACTTTGCAATAAGGTTTTAATGAATGCATGAAATTACGCAAGCACGCCATGAAATCTCTGTTGGATCCAAATGGTTGACGGTAGAGGATGACATATGGCATTAAGGTGAGTCAATTGCAGATTTTATTTACTGTGCAATAAGGTTTTAATGAATACATGAAATCACGCAAGCACGCCATGAAATCGCTGTTGGATCCAAATGGTTGACGGAAGAGGATGACATATGGCATTAAGGTGAGTCAATTGCACATTTTATTTACTGTGCAACAAGGTTTTAATGAATAAATTTATTAAATAGTGCAATCAGCAAATGTTATTTAGCTCCGCTTGTGAAAAATTACTGATGCATTTTCTACCAGTCAATCTTCAGCTGGGGCAGAGAGCAAATGGGGTAGATGTACCCAAAAACAAAATTACTACGAAATCATTTAATGTAACATTTTAATGTAATAGAATAAATAAACTAATACCTCATTATTAACTATCGTACACGGAAGTTAAAAAATGCAACACTAATACAACTACTTACCTGCAGCACAGATTAAATAATAGTACTCTGCAGGAAATAAAGAGACGGACTCACCTGAGACAAATGTATACCAATAAATAATGTCTACCTATCTTAACAAATGTATATGGCTCAAGAACTATGCAATATATGTGTATGTATATACCTACTTTTATTAACGAGATTCTCGCAAACCTTCGAAATTATTATTTAAAAAAACTAAAATACAAATGTAAATGTAAAAATTTCTTCTAACAAAACACATACTTATCTATCAAACTTAGAATGTCCCAAGTATAATAATGCATAATGCATATATGCAATAAATTATCTCTTTATGGCATACACGGAAACTTGTATCGGTGGATCTGTTCTTACTTAAGTAGAAGAAGTCAACTTGTTGCGATTCGGGGTTACACATCATCACCAATCCGCCTGATCTCTGGTGTCCCACAGGGTTCGCATCTTGGACCATTGTTTTTTATAATATTTATAAATGACCTAATTGACCGTCTTTCATCTCTGTGCCTCTTGTACGCTGACGACTTGAAAGTGTTTGCAAGAGTACAAACCGTTAACGATTGTCTTATTTTACAGAACGACCTTAACATCCTAGCGAATTGGTGTCACGATAATCACATGACTCTCAATATTGACAAGTGCTTTGTTATAAGTTTCACAAAAAAACGAAATAAGATACTTTTTGAGTATGAACTTTCAGGTAAGATTCTTGAACGCCGCACTGTTGTGAGAGATCTTGGGATTCTCTTCGACGAAGAATTATCTTTCCGACCTCATTATGAAAGCATTGTAAATAGATGTTATAGCTTGCTTGGCTTCATAGCAAGAACTACGATAGCTTTTAGGAAGCCCCATAGCTATCTTGCCATTTATTATTGTCTTGTGAGGAGTATTCTTGAGTATGGATGTTGCATTTGGTCACCTTTCTATTCAATTCAAATAAAGAATTTAGAAAAAATACAAAGAAAGTTTTTGAGAGTTTTAGCTTTTCGCTTTAATCTAAGTCGCTCGTTATCTAGTTATACCCAGAGATGTAACCATTTTGGTCTGAAGACCCTCGAAGCTCAACGAAAGCAATATGACCTAATAGTATTACACAGGATTCTTCACTCTTATTTGGATTCGCCAACACTTCTTGCGTCCATAAACATCAACACATATTACAGGTCCCGGGCTTCCAAGCCGTTTGCTTTAGAAACTTTTAAAAACAACACTTCCTATTTTAACCTGTCTAGAATGTGTCGTCTATTTAATGATATATCAACTAAAGATAGTGACTTTGACATATTTAACCCTAAGCTCACTCATTTTAAACAATGTGTTATATCAACTCTCTACTCTGCTACGTAAAGGTTTTAAAATAAACTAGCTCAAATATAATGTGTGTGTCTGTGTACGGGGTGGCGTGCACCATAGTACAAGTTTTGTTAAAAAAAATATTTTTCATTTAATAATGGTACTTGACAAAATATAAATTTGAAGTAAAATGGTGCAACCCAGCCTTAATTTGATCAAATGCTCTATGGAATTACGAGTGTGTTCCACTCTTCACTGTAAGCTGCTGTGTGCACATATTTTGACTTGCTGTCTAGATACAGATCTGAATATAATGTGTAAATATTATGTAATGTTATGACTGTAAGCTGTTCTGTGTACCTTACAAATAAATAAATAAATAAATAAAAATGCAGATTTATTTTTGTAATATTAATAATGAATAATTATAAAAAACACTAATGTACTGCTGTATTGTATTCATGGTTTAACGACTCACCCACACAGATAAACCTTTCAGGTTTTCGTGTAAGGGTATAATTTATGAAAAATATGCTTCGGTCAATTAATAAAAAAAGGAAAAACAAAATAATATTCAACGTCATAACACCGTTCTGATGCACATATTTTTGTACCTTTTTAGGGTTTCATTACCCAAAAGGAAAAAGCGGAACCTAGAGACGAAAAACGAGGTGATCCTATCACCTCGTTTTTCGTCTCTCCGTCTATCTATTTGTCCGTTTGTCTGTCAATAATATTATAATTAGGGTACAATCGCGAGATTTATATTTATGAATTCAAAAGAACCGACCTCACACGATGGCGGTTTTCTCAGGACGAAATTACAAAAGCACGACACCAGAGGGCGCGTGTCTACCATCTTTATGTGGAAAGTGTTGCCAACAACAGCATCACTAGCCATTTTATGAATGTTCACACATCAAGTCTTATAGTCTTCTCCATGCATATGAAAAAAAAAACTGCCACCTCCAAAACATGAAGTGTCATACATAACTTATCTCGCCGTGGAGCGCCGTGGGCTTAAGACGCACCCGCCATGGCACACATAATTTCCTGACGGAGTGAGAGGTCGCGTAATTTGTCAAAAGAGGGAAACCTAATAGAGATACCGCGCCCGTTAAGCCTTTGATGCCGTCTACCTTCTTAATTATGGAGGTCGTTAAGCTTCGTCAGAGAAATAAATGGCAAGTTGTAGTTTCTTTGGGCCACACTTAAGATATATGGCTTTTGAAGATATTGGCAGAAGTTATAAACTTCTACTAGGAATTTGAAAATTTGAGAAATGTCTAAGTACATCGTTTTTAACACTCAATAAAAATGACGGGTTACACTCCGGGAGTGCCGGCAGAAGTGAAAACTTAAGTATTAACGTTGTGCGTTTTGGATATTTTGGAATGGTTATGGAATAATTTTGCACGAATTGCTTTAATTCTTTTCTTATTTACCTTTTATTGCTATGCCTTTCAGGTGCATGTGATATTTAGTACTTGTACATTTCTATGTTTTAGTCACTATGTCGCATGTAACGCAATTATAAATAAATAAATAAATAAATAATTATCAGAATAAAAGTACTATCTTTTATGTGGTAGAATACAATATTTATTTATTGCGCTATCGTACACAAACATGACAATTTATATTACATTAAAAAGTTTATCCCTCAGAAAAATCAACTTCCTGTTGTAACGTTGTGCGTACATAATTATATAACTAGTAATAATGAATCAAAATATTTATAATTAAATTAAAAATATGATCAAAACAGACATTAATATACAACTTAAAAACGTAATTTTATAACAAATAAATAATATTTAATTTATACTAACTTAATAACTAATTAATATTTACAACAAAATCAAATAAAAGCACCATTTAGATTTTTCCTAACAAAGTAAATAAATTGATTAAAACTGTCTCAAGTGACGTGTGACTTCCAGTACTTTTGCCAGCCGCTATTGTTCTCGGCCGGCTTACGTGGACCCCTCACCGCACCTCGACAGTTCCTGCGGCCATTTCAATTTTAATTGGCTACTCTCCATCCGTCTTACGAATTTTCGATCAGGGTCACGTGTCCTGACGGTCACGTGTCCTGATGGTCACGTGTCCTGACGCGAGTTTAAAATTTTTTACCCATTACAAAAAAAGTGTACAACGCCGCTAAAGAAGTTCTCACTTCAAAAATGTCCATGAAATTGGTTCTAAATTTAAAGGTTTAGTTAAATGAAATCACATAAATTGCTATCATGTTGACTTTAGACTTATTTAAATTTGATTAACGTAAATAAGGAAACCAACTACAATTTCGCTACATCAGCAGACGACTCCTGAAAATACCTGATTAACTTTGTTTTGTCAAAACTTATGGATTGGCTATGGCTATTACCTTATTATAAGCTTTTATTTACTTTCACCTGTCCTGGAGTCTGTAATGGAATTTTGCAAGTTAAATTTAGTTAAATTTCCGATCGGATTGAAATTTTGCATGCATATGTATATCGCGTGACAATGCAATATTATGATGACATGGAGCTGATCTTATGCTTGAGATGAAAGGTGGCCATAGGAACTTCGACAGAACCCTATCAAGTTTGAGGTCGTTTGATTTGTAATGACGAGTACTAAAAGCTTGTATTTAAAAAGTTTTTCAAAATTTATTTACTTTCACCTGTCCCAGTGTCTGTAATGAAACCCTGCAAGTTAAATTTGACCCACTTCCCGGATTTCGATTGAACTGAAATTTTGCATGCTTAGGTATATCGCGTGATAATGCAATATTATGATGACATCTAATCTAATGCTGGAGCTGGAAGGTGACCTTAGGAACTCTACAATAAAACGACACAACCCCGTTAAGTTTGGGCTCGTTTCATTCGTTTTGATGAGTATTTTAAACCTCACTAGACAGTAAGCGATACTTAGCAGCCGGAAACAATCAGTTTTTCAATTGTAACCATTCTTACTGTAGCGGTTTCAGACATTACAATTACATTACAATGCCATAAACATTTATTAATGTAGTCAAATTCAATGGTCGATCAAGTCGAAACTCGACTCACATCAAAAATTTTATTATTTCACATCCATAATCACACCATTAGAAAAGCAGGCAGATGAAACCCACTATTTAAATATAATCAAATTAAGCCCTCCAATTGAATCCCAAAATTCTGAACCTGATATCAGGACATCAAATGAAGTAAAATTAAAGTTAAATGAAGCAGAAATGAAGAAAAAAGATGTTAGATAGATAAGATAGATTGCAAAATTGCAAAAACATAAATATCTTTACTACGTGCTCAGCAATATTTTGGTTCAACGCCATGTTGAAGAGACAGCGATTGTGTTTATAGTAACATGTAGCCTAGGTTGATACAGTGGAATGTTCGAGGGTACGCTAAAGTACACCTATTTGTATCCTTGGAAAAAATAAGCCCGTGCTCGAGATAAATGTTGATTCCCATTTGTTTACGGGATCCCAACCCTATACCGTGCCCGAACCAATACGGAGCACAAATTAAAATTGCAACTTTGTCAACGCTTTATAAATAATTCATAGGGGTTTCTTTATTAAATTCCGCGGAGCATAATTTATAACTAGGTCAATAAGGGTGGTCGGACCGTACCTATTCAACTGAGATGAATAAAAGGTCAAGGATATATAGCCGATATTATCACCACGTCCAATTTCTTGCACCTAACAAATTGCGATATTTGTACAAATACGTCCACACAATGTGGCGCAAATTACGATGGGGCGCTCGCCGGTTTTGTGAAAATTTTCATGGTTTTCTTTTTCGGAGAGGAAAACTATATTATTAAAAAATTACAGTAGCTGTAGTATAGTTGGTTTTTTTATTTAAATTTAATTATAATTAAAGGGTACGCATACCCTTAAACCTAAGTCAGTGCTCACATTCGCAACGCACTACTTAAAATACAATACTATATCAAAAAAAGTGAAAAAGTACAATACCAATAAAAGACAATATAACTGGAAAGATAATTATAATACATTACCGAAGTGCTAAATCGGTAATTAAAGTTTTGAGTGTCAAAATCACTTGTTTCTGCGTGTACATGAACGTCACCAACGCATTGCAACGCATCGCGATGATTGTTGTATTGCAAAAAAAAAAATACATGCGCACTCTTGCTGACTTATTATACAGCTTACTTCAAGATCAAAACTTTGATTACCGACTCAAAGAGTAGCCCCTCTGGGTACAGGGCTCTCATACAAAGAGTTGGTTTGAACTGTCTACCAGTACGCTTCACCTCTAAGCGAAAGTCTTTGAGTTCTTGCCTCTTGCCAGTGATAACCAATCTAGCTGTAGCGCGGCCGCTGACACATAGAGCAATAGAGACTGCTCAGGCTTTCGTTACCTACATGATTTAATAAAAAATAATGACAGTCATATAGAAGAACTTAAGTTACCAGCATAGCCCAAGAAATTGCAAACCTTAAGTGGGTATATTGCCCACAGGGTGGGCACTGTACCCACTTTTCACGACGGTGTGGTCGTCAGGTCGAGCCCTCCAATAATGTCTGCTCAGCTGTACCGTAGGAAGCATCGCAGTGGTGACACTGCGGCGGTGTTTAAGGAGGCCTTGTGCAGGTAGTGAGCGAAGCATCCATGCCCGGTCCGTACCGTCACCTTGTGTTACGGAAGGTTGCCATGCCTTGGCAACCTTCCGTAACACATGCCATTATCATTTGGTGGCTGGCAGCTGGGACAGCAAGTGCCTTTACCCATTGGCTCAAGCCCTCCCTCTGGGTGAGGGTATGAGTTCGTCATACTTGTTCTACGACACGTCGCTCCTCCCGATACCTTGCTGCGCCCCGATGACGATACACCTCCGCGAGGAGCATGCGTGCAATGTGCATCGACATCCCATGGTGGTGTGCCTACGCAGGTCGCTCGCTCCTTGGCTCACCGTGCGATAAGCTCACGCCCGGGTTGCGATGACTCTCTGCGGTCTCCACGAGAGGGCCACTGTGCGGGATTAGACACTACTCCTCAAACCTCAGTCACACGCAACATGTCAAAGGTAGTCTGTAAACTGGAAGTACTTCTCCATTCAGTCTCATTACAGCGATAAACTACCTCCAACCTCTATTTACGAGACGCGCTAGTTAAAGCCAACACGCACTACACACCGACCAAATATCACAAACTGTAGCCAACCAGCTGTTTGCGGTGTTCGCCGCATTGGAGTTTATTTAGTTACTCGGAAACAGATTTGCTTGACTGTCTGCCAAGCGTTTGCCTCAGCGATAAATGTCAATAGCGCGAAGCGATTTACAATGCATTGGTAGGCAGTCCACTAGATACAGCAGTTTGCTTTTACGTCGATAGAATTTTGAGTACCTTTCAGATTCAATCTTAATAAACAGTTTTCCTGCCAATAGCTTACTCATATTGGTGGTGAATGAGTATTTATTTTTTATTATAGTATGGTATGGTTTTTTTAAATCTTTATTTATTTAGGGATTTTTTTCTCGAAGATATGACAATCCCATCGTATCTTACACTGGTATGGTTTGTGTTATTGACCAAAACGATAATGTACTTTTTAAACGCTTCTATTATCTTCAGCAGTTATGTTTATAATAAAGCTCATAAGTACTTCAAATTAGATGTCAATTTAACATTGTTATTTAATCTAATAACATCTGTTATTTAATCTAATAACGCCTGATATCTTTTAACCATCTTTGTCGATTAATGACTCAAAAGTAATGTAATACATAAACAAGTTATTCGTTGGCTTACCGTAGGTGCAATTTAACTAGTTTAAACTGAACCTCTACTTCAATATCTTTGTAAGCAGAATAGATTTGTTCTGCAGAAACGAAATGCTGATCAATAAATTGTATTTCGCTGTACAAAGCTAAATTTACTTGTTCTCTAGCCACGTTTGATGCTCTATATCGCTTCGTATACTTTTCGTGTGCTAGATAGCTTTGTGGCGATACCGCTGGGATCAAAGGAATTATGTATGAACTTGATAGTCACCAATCGCAAGGCGATTTCTGTGGCAAGTGGAGTGTGGCTAGAAATAAATGAGCGGCGAATCATATTTTTTGAAGTCCAAGATTGATGCTCATTACTTATTTATTATGAGGTATGATTTGTTGGGATCGGTTATCATGAAAAACGAAGAGAGACGTCTTTTTGAAGAACCTATAGATACGGGTTCGATATCTAAGAGATTTTGAAGGATATATCCTCATTTTATTCTATAGATTCACATTATTTATTCATAAACATTTCGATTACCTGAACAAAATAAATTGCTATAAAATCAGAAACAATTTCTGTAGTTTTCCAAATGCATTTTATTAAATGTGCAGTGATCCCTTAGAACATGTGAACCAACAAGGCGCCTTTTCTTGAATAATTACATATACGTCGTTCGCAGCATTCATTTAGAATTCTTGTCAGTACATCCTTACGGAAGGTCGTAATTAAATACATTTGAATTAAGATCTCAACGGTGAACATAATATTGATATGCTTTTTAACACGGTTAATTCAAATGTTAATTAAAAAACGACTTGTAACATAATGACGATTAAAGCATCCGTTCGACTAGGTAACTCTTTAAATTACAACTATTTGTCTTAAAATATGACAAATCTATTGTAAAAGTGTTTCACGCAGCCAAATTGAGTTACTGGTTGATACTTCAAAAACTAATCGACACTATAAACAACCTAAACCATGATGCCCGCGCAGCGGCAGCGCTAACAGTAAAATTAATGTAGATTTGGCGCTATTTTGTTTGTGTATAAAACAATATCAATTTATAGAAATTTCTGATGTTAGTAGTGACTAAGATCAAAAATTAACTCCAGATATTTTGGATTAAGCCACTGACATAACAAATAGATTGTTGCCAGAAAAATCAACAAAAAACATAAAATGTTATAAAAATTTCATGGAAAGATTAATAAATCCAGATACATATGTTTCATATTCCTCAACTAAATGTTTATTGAAAAAACAAAAATAATGTATGAACATGAATACTTTATGACTATTTTACCGACTATCAATCTGTTAGAAAAATCTACTGTGCTGTACTGTACTTCATATACTTACACTAAATTTTTCCGGAATTAGCCACTTACATGGAAAATGGAACTATTTAGCGGTAGAATACAATTTTATTTATTTGTTTATAATTGCTTACATGTACGTGCAGATATGTTTGGTACATTAATAGATCCAGTACATGTACCCAGTCAGGGCACTGCAATACAATAATGGATCGCGAATCAGGTCTTAAAAAGATGTTATGTTATTACTTAAGTATGTATTACATGTAATCCTATATTATTTAATTATTTAACTTGAGCTATATATTCCAACATTCTTTATATTCCAACAATTAATCAAACAAAATTATACAGTCCAATTAACAACAAAAAAACCATCATTAAAAAATTACAAGTCAATAGTCTATACAAGTCAATATATTATATTATATATTAGTCAATAGGTAAATTACTTCTAAAGTCATATTCTCAAGCATATTATTCTTTTGTTATATTGTTATAATTATGTCATGTCATTTTGGTACGTATTTATTTATTTACAGCTTTTGTCACTTAAGAACTCCTTCACCGTGTAATAGCATTTTAGAACTAGGTATTATTTCAGTTTATTACAGAACTTAGAATAATTATTTTCGTTTTTTTACTTCGTTTGGCAATTTGCTTCATCCTGTCAATTGTTTTCTCATTGTGGCGTCATATTAAAAATGCGTGATTACACTAAACAGGACTTAACTCGGGAAAATTTTCATTGCATGATTTTTACGATTTAAAGTGTAATTTGACAGCTCAGCAGAGCCTCGTTCGGCTTCAATCTGCTATTGGCGAAGAAGCACCATGCAAGACAACTATTTATAGCTGGTTTGCAGAATTCAAACGTGCTCGTGTCGATCTCCATGATGAAATTCGTGATGGTCGCCCGTACACCACTGTGAACAACAAAAACATTGATGTTGTGCGACGTATGATCGAAACAGACAGGCATCTTTGAACATAGTCATGAGTTAAATACAGTCAATCCTACACAAACATTTGGGTGTGACAAAGCTGTGTTCTCGATGGATCCCACACAATTTGACTGATGTTCATAAAACGGACCGCATTACTTGGTGCCATGCTATGCTTGCCAGATACAACGAAGGGGATTCAAATTTGGTGTGGAGCATAGTAACAGGTGACGAAACATGGATTTATAGCTACGATAATAAACAAAGACGCCGTATTATCTTGCACCACGACAATGCAAGTTCCCACACGGCCAGACAGACAAATGAGTTTTTAAAGCGAAAAAAGTACAACTTATAAATGTCCGTATTTATGCAAAATGGAACCACACCACAAATTTCGATTTTTACTTTTTTTGAAGAATACTGAATCAACGCGCTCAAAATTTGTTATACAAAAATGAAGCACATGATTTTTGCCTTGGAAACTTGGTATACTAAAAGCAGAACAGAACCAACAGCGACAATAAACTCTACATATAAAGCAAAACCGATCCACAACACAATAGGACTCGATTATTCAAACAAATAAACGATATTACTACCAGGGCATTTTATGCAAAACAGATCCACACCTACTTGGAACCATTATACATTACACATTTCTATAATTAACAATTACTTTTAAAACGCTAAATGGAACCAAGTTTCTCTGGATCCGTTACGCGTATAATAATTCATAATTTAAATACAGATTTTTTTTTAAAAATGGAACCACGCGTCTGTGACTCCATTATGCATATAACGTTTTGAAACCTATCATCTTCCAGTTATGAGTTTCTGGTTATGAGTGGGCGCGAGACCGTTCAAAGGTACCAAAATGATATGACTAGTTACAGTTTATTTCATTGCGTATATAGCTCAGTGTAGAAAAAACTTTAAGGTATTTGTTACTAAATTAACTCTTCACAAACTCTTTTTATTTATATCTTTTCTTTTTGATCTATTCTATATATTATTATTATATTAAGACTTACGACTAGGTACTTTTCACTCCTATTCAAAGGTGAGTATGCAACTGAATACATTTAGTCATCTATTCTTACTTGAAATATTAAATCTGTATCTAATATTAATACATTTTTATACCTAAGGATATTTTCCACTAAAGTGCCGGTGTGCCGAGTTGCGGGAAGACCACGTGGCTCCTCAACAACTTCCAACTTCAAGGAAGACATGATCATCACTAGCAAACTCGAGACGGTCGAGACAGGATAAATTAGAATCATTGTCTCGGTCCTCATCAATGAGGTGGGAGCATCAAAGTGCCTTTTGGTGAATGAAGCTAGAATTGGTAGGTACTACTCAGACTGACTGATACGAATCAGATACCCTCCATATACAGAGACAGCCTGTTCGAGATGCGTTACGGAAGTTCTGCTGCCATTACGTCTGATATAGAAAAGCTCTTCTGCACACACAGAAGTCCGATGGATGTAGTGTACGCCCTCTGAAACATCTACGTACAAACATTTACACATCACGGTAAGTACTGTGGTGACCTCCTTGCGTCTATGTCACCGCAATCCACCTCATTGCGTAGATATGGTCGATGGCAAGGAATGTCACCCTTATAAATATAGAATATTCTGGAAGATTAAGGGACGAGCATCAATAGCTTTTAGACAGAGGATCACCAAGAATAAAACGTGACACATTGTAATGAGAGTTGAGTAGTATAACATATTGATATTATACCTATATGGTTTAAATTAACGTCCTAAGTTCCCAACGATCTCGGAGCGCGCGTAAGGTGCTACAGTACTGAGGTCCATGATATGCAGCATGGCATCGGAGGCGGTACTATGAAGGGGCGACCAAAATATTATCTTCCTTACCTTAAGATAAGAAAAAAGCGTATGGGAGGGATGGGTTCGGCACCGGAGAACAATGCAGACTACTGACGATCCATGAAGCATAGGGACTAACGTGTGATCACGTGGTTGTCTTCAGAGGAGCATAAACGTAGAACCCTGTCCACGATAGTGTCTCACACGCAGTGGTTGCCATAACCAGAAACACGGTATCCTACTTCTACGGGGAGCTGAAAGAGGACAACGCAATTAGACCTCTCATTGCCCTTCCCAGCACAACAACAGATAAAGTGGTCATAGAGTATCTACAATGATAAAATAGTGCTAAGAGCACTATCAAGCGCAGCGACCTTGGTGTAAGTAAAAAAAGAGTCCCATCAAGTTTTAAAAATAAACAATAACCCGAAAACATGTTCGAACCCGAAGCGAACATGTTACCTACATGTACCTATATAAATGCATAAACAGGAAAATGTTAGCACAAGTTACTTAGGAAAACTAGTATAATAATAGCTCTCTATGTGTATTATTTTTTTGAGAATTAAAGTTTTATTACCATACAATAAATATATAGTTTCATTTTAAGCTTCAATTGTGGTTCTTTTTTTGTATAAGAGAACCCCATCAATTAGTAAACGTTAAAACGAACCACATTCACATTTTTTTCATTATCTAGAAATATTTAAGAGTATTCGGAGCATATTTATATACATATATTTAAATAAGTAATCTATCAATACATTCAAATAAAGTAAATAGTAATTTTACTTCATCTAACAGAGCTGCACATGTTTTTGTAAATTCTTCGATATCTCAGAAGTGTGTATTTGCTGGGTGGTTCCTTTTTGCGTAAATACGGACAAATCATCCTGCATAGAGTCCTGCAGGTGGGTTATTGTCTAAGAAAAAATATATCACGATCGCTTATAATTTAACAGCCATTGCGCCGTGAACATAAGACTCTGTGCCGACTTCCATTTATAAAGGAGTAATGGATGGGCTGCGGCTGTCAAATTGTAAGCGATAGTGATAGATTTTTTCTTAGACAATAACCTCCCTGGCACCGTGCGACTATTTTCTGTTCTCAAAAATCAAGAACCAAATACGCGATCAACGATTTTCATCACCAGAAGAGACTGTCGAAGAGAATGAAAAACATGTATCAGACGTCACCACGGAGGAGTGGCACAAATGTTTTCAAAATTGGTTCAATCGTAAGAAAAAGTGCATTGACGCAAAGGGAGAATATTTCGAGAAACAATAAATTCATTTTTGACCATAAATCGTATTTTGTTATTATTGATTCCGGCAACTTTTAGTGCGCCCCACATACAATCAGATGAGCACCCTGCTTATTTGCCGACTTAGTTGTATAAATAATAAATTAATTAGACCTCAAAGAGCATAATAAATCCTGAAATACACAGTTTTATTGAAACACTATCGAGACATGATAATTACGTTCAGGTTGGCGGAATCGATCGCCTGGATAGTACGAAGCAACTAAACATCTTGCTTCATGACATCCGCGCTTAATGGTGTCACCCGGCCAAGATAATTGTGATTGCAGAATAAAGCTGAGTAGATACGGAGCTCACAAACACACAGATTTAGGTACCTACCAAAGCAAAAGACGTGAAACTGAACGCGCAAATAGTTTTGATTTGATTCGTAACCTCATTTCGAAACTTCCAGCACATATTTTGTTATGCATGAGCGAAGTTTTGGTTCTTATATAGTTTAGTTTACAGAGTTGAGGGTGTTTTTTTTTTCTTAGAGCATATTCGCGAATTTATTTTTCTCAATTACGGTGACGAAGAAACATTCAAAATATTTACCAATCAGCAATTGTGATCATAATCGCACAAATATTTGCACCGATCGGAATTCAAATCTAAGATCTCTACAGTGGGGCTAGCACGCAGGAGAATCGAAAATCGAATCGAAATCCGAATCGAGGAGTTTGTATGGCAATTTTATTAGTTCTGCTACTCACCGCCGTAGCGCTAATAAAATTGCCATACAAACTCCTCGATTCGGATTTCGATTCGATTTTCGATTCTCCTGCGTGCTAGCCCCACTAGTTTCGGTGACAAACTAGTTAACCACGAGATATTTTAGTACCAAATCTCCTCGATCGATTCCAATGTACCGGGACTAGCATGTCAGAAAATCTGTTTCTATATTTCCTGACACAGCCCCTGAGGGTAATATGGGTTTAGGAGGAATAGGTCTTTATCCAAATGGTCACGTGTTAGCCCCAAGTTGAATTCTTTTAAGTGATTCGGGAGAGCTGATTTATGGAAAGTACAACTCCTTAAGAGATGGCAGTTGAAAAATTCATAAATTTATACAAGAGAAAATTTCGACTCTGGCAGGATTTGAATCCGCGACTTCAACAAACTCGGCCACCGAGCACATACCAGCCTTGACAAGATTTTGTTATGCCAAACTAGACTTTATTCTCTGTTAATAGCTACTAATCAACATTCAATTTAGAAATCTTTATTTCGGAAAAATTGGTTAAGAATAAAGCAATATTAAAAAACTGTTATATTTTTGATTTTGCATTTTAATCGAAAATGCCAAATAACTTGAAAAATTAAATCAACGCAAAAAAAATACTACAAGGGCGGGATTTGGGTTCGCGTCTTTAACACCGGTGGTTTACTTACCTATTTTGAATTACAACATTTCTTGTAGTTTTTAACACCTCTTTATTTTTTGGCGGTATTATTAAGATTTTAATTAATTTTACACCAAAATAAAATGGTGGTTTCATTTAATAAATTAAGATAGGTTCCTTGTATCAATTCATTCGCTCGGGTCTAAATGCTCGCTGGCTCCCCTCCAACTTACAATCTCGGTGTCTCCAGATAAAAAAGGAAGGAGGAAAAGCCTGGATTACGGGACTACATAAAGGAAATTACAGTTCAAATAATGCGGAAATTTTATTTTTTTCTATGCACAAAACGAGCTCTTAGACACGGCGCTGGCGAACGTGAGGGGAGGTGAAAAAAATATATTCCCAAAGCAAATATTACCTTTGTCTGTAGTGAGAAGATTGGGGATAGCTGTCACAACATTAACAGCGACAAACGAAATAAGCCAAAAACTTGCCTAGAAAAAAAAAATTACTCGCAGCTGTTTCAGTTGATTAAGGGTGAATATTTTTTTGTTGAAGATTTCAGCATTACTTTACATTCATATTACCTAAGTAAGTATACACTAAATAATGTGTTACCAAAAACACTCGATGAATACTGTCTTATGTAAGTATTATTAGTAAATATTATGATTTACAATAGGATTGACATGTCCAATTGGATGAAAGTCCTTAAAAATAAAGAATAAAAGGAAAGTATAATAGTTTCCTATTACCAAAGAGAGATGGGCGCAATTAGAGACTAAGCCATTGGCGCAAGTACCTTTCCTCTTCTCGTATCATACCTATTTGTGCCTCAAAGCAACATTGCTTGCATTACTCTGTTTTAGTTTAAAGAGTCACACAGATATTGAAATTCCTGGATACGGTGAACAAACATCATCCGTCTTTGTAACCAAACATGGTATAAGCTTACTCTTTGTTTAAAACTAACGTTGTATCTATCTACTTTTATTTAAACAAGTGAGAGAGCATCAGATTTAAGCCAAGGCAAGCTTTATATATTATAGATAGATAAGACCATGGTTATGCGTATGAATCGATACAAACACTTGCTGATCGCGGGTATCGCGATGCAATGCGCGACTGTCAAACTCGCGTTTGTATCGCTGCAAAAAGTCGCAATGTAAAAGGTCCATAAATACGGATAAAAGCTGATGTGGCTTTACCTTATTTGGATAAATGAGGAATTAATCCTACCGAGTCCCGGCTTAATGCGACGAGAAAGTTTCATCCTCCTATTGTGTAACGTGACGTCTATCAAGATCACATTCAGTTTGTCAGTCAATGCGCATCCATTGCTGCTTTACAAAATGCAGACAGCACAGAGTCTTGTATTGACGCCGCAATATTGTATTTTGTGGCGCAAATTGAAAGCGATAGTAAGCGATGTTATCATCATCATCATCACAGCTCATATACGTCCCCACCGAGGGGCTCCAGCCTACCCTATGTTAGGGTGATTAGGCCTTAGTCAACCACGCTGGCCCAGTGCGGATTGGTCGACTTCACATACACCTTTGAATTTCTTCGCAGATGTATGCAGGTTTTATTTTTATTTTATTTTATTTAAAAAGGTACAATAACAGAAAACAGATTAATTCATTTGTAAAAATCAGTAAATATATAACAGTTTGAACCTGAGTTCCAATGAGAATTGTACACAGCATGTCCGATACTTAAAACCTAAACACAAATTGCCTAATAACGTTTGGCCTAACGTCAAAAATAGGTAGCGACGAGCGTAGGTTTAAACATGAACCAAGCGCGCCAGCCGAGCGAGCGAAGCGAGCGTGTCGCGGCAGCGGCCGGCGAAGCGCCAGAAATGACTTTATGTGTATTCTCGACTTTATGCATACTTATTTAGGCTAAACGTTATTAGGCATTTCGTTTTTAGGTGATATGTGTTTTAGGCCAAACGTTATTAGGCAATTTGTGTTTAGGGTTTAAGTATCGGACTCGTACACAGCATTTATAATGAACATTTAAAACTAAATATTACACACTAAAACAATTAAAAGAAATAAATACTTGCATTCACACATATACACATAAACATTATTATTACTTATCCAGGTCGTTACTAGTGTGATTGAGGATCGAATTTTTAAATTGGGAATTATTCTATGTAAAAATATCAAAATCAGTACAAATTTGGTTATAGGATCTACACATTCTGTGCAATGAATTATTCATAGACTCATTATTACTTGATACTGGCACACTAAATAATTGTTGTTTACGAACTGATCGGGACGGTACTCTGAGAATAATTTGGTTCAGTAAGTTGATATCAAATGAACCATTAACAACACGGTGCAACAAAGACATGTCCGACATCCACCTACGTTTTTCCAAGCTTATCATGTTGAAGTACTTTAAGGCGAGGATTTCCCAAATTTGCCGATCTTAGAACGTCTAGATCTGGATTATATTAGAACCCACAATTCTGAAATTCACACACCTTAAACTTGAAGATATAATCTAGTGAACTGTGAAAGCAGAAACACGATTTACTCCATTTCACTCGATAGAAAAAAAATCCAAACATAGGTCTAAATCAAAAACTAAAACCACGATTTGAAATCGAAATATACATAAAACATTATAAAAGTTATACCAAAACATGTAGTTCGTTATTATCTAGTGAACTGTGAAGGCAGATTTTTTGATGTCATATAAAATATTTAGGAAAATGTCGAAAATTCTATAATTTCGCTTGGTTGTGATCGCGCTCGATATAAGACAGTACTCGCCAAGTCGTCTCAGAGTATGGTCATGTCGCTTCGTGTCGCGGGCGCAAGAAATTTTTTACGTGTTTCCTTACGATCGAATTTTAATTTTGCAGTTTGCGTTTATTTTGTTAATTTTCATTATTATTATAGATTAGTGTAGTAATATGGTGAATAGTGTAAATAATGGATTAGGTATTATAAAGGAGAAAACTATTTTAATCCTTCTTCCTAAATTATATTCATAATTAGTCCAAGGTATAACTATTGTAGTAACGCCTCCTCTCGCTACTAAATACGCGAATTTTAAAGACACCATTAAAAATATAAAAGAAAAATACACCTGGCAACTCCACCGTCACCATAGCTCATTCGTTTTTTCGCGCTCTACGCAGCTGACACATATTTTACATGTTGATGTTTTTCAAAGTGATTATCTAAATAAAACTAAAATCCAGATACGCAATGATAAAAATGGAGAAAAGATGTCAAAAGTTGTTCGAAAGTAAAATGGTTATCTTAATATAAAGAAAATAACCCAAGATGTCGAAACAGTAAGTACCTACCTGTTTTGAAGATGCGTCGTAATTTTGATTTAACTTGGCAAGAGGACCTAGATACAATTAATTTAGATAAAATTTTATAATAAGAAATATATTTTTTTAAACTGCCTGCTTTCCGTGGGAAAGCGTTACCTATCAATCAAGGCAAATGAATTAGATGATGTATCTAGGTACCTACTCGATTATGAACTCTATTCATTGGATATAGGCTAAAGCACAAATACCTTTATAGAAAATTATGGTATATACGAGTAGTTATATTTATGACCAAGTTTACAAAGAATTGCATTGAAAAATATTTTAATTGAGGTTGCCTATGTAGATAAAGTTTCTTGAAAACTGCAAACTGTTAGATGGTCCATAACATAACATGGAAATTCCTAATATCCTTCTAAAACTTGAGATAAATTACTGGAAAAATAAAGTCAAAGGAAATGAGCTTTGCAATAGCTGTAATATCACAAGTGTTGACTTCAATTTCCAAACAATCTTCTTAAAATATCTGAGTGATGTCTTTAGATTACAATGCAATAAGTTTACAATGTCAGTACAGCAGGATCAGAAGGAAACATGACTATGCTTTTATAAAATACCTAATAGAAGCTATTAAAAGCAATAAGAGGGATGAATATTTGTACTCCAATAAAAGTGTAAAATTATTTACAGTCATAAAAAGAATGATAAACATTCTAAAATATAAGCCATGTATAAAAACTTCAAAAATTTGCTTCTAATTTGAAAACCTACCAGCAGCCTGTGTGCTGCAATAAGCAGCCTGTGTGCTGCAATAATTTCTAACAATATCCTCCTCGGATAGGCTCATAGAGAGAGGGCCAACCTCAACTATCATTCAGGTCACGAATGAACATGCTCTGTTATCAGCAGCCAGTCTCGAACCAATTATCCATAGACCCCATATTTTTACCCATCGTGGGAATAAATAACCGAGGTCAATTAATTTTAAAAGTGGATAAGAGACTATGTAATACATTTTGTTACTATTTTGTATCAACTTTATTATCCACTAGACAATAATAAATATTGTGAAATGGATAATTATACAAACAAATTAACAACTGCATAGGTAGCAGAAATGCTTGGCCCCATGCAAAGATTTCTAGAGTTTTACTATTCCTAAAAGGATGGTTCCATAGATTTATTTTAAAATAAAATAATGATTCCTTAAAATAAGTTGATAATAAGTTTATTGAAAATCTACACTTTCAAATGAAGATTTCACGTTATAGATTTGATTAAATTAATGCATGCACTATTTACATCCAAATTATTCATAACGAAGAAAATTGTTAGTTTTTATGTTTGAATAATTGTATGAATACAATTGCTTTTACCATGCGGGTTAAATACAGTACATACATACCTTAACCATTTGTCTCAAGTCAATTTCAGGTATTTTTATAAAAAAAAGGTGTATTTTTATATTGTAATATATATATATATATATATTTACATATATATATATTTAAGAAAAAAGCTGAATAAAGAACATAATAATAATTAAAATTAATAAATGTTTGACGACTTGATTAAAATATTGATAAATCAATAAGAAATGTTAGTTATTATAATTTTAAACTATAACTTATAACGGTTTACAATAGCTAGGCTTTATTTTTTTTATTTAAATAAGATTTTACTAAATGTATATAATGTAAAATAATTTTTAGGTTTTAAAATATATTCCTTCGATATGACCTTAAAGATTAAGTGCAATAGAAAGGAAATGTATCACACTATCAGTCATCATCACTTATAAATAAATTTGGTTTGTAATTTTGCTCAATATTTCATTAGGAATGGCAGTTTAATTGTTTACACTAAGAGCTCAGATAGATATAAGTTTATGACTTTGAACGTTTGGGGGGCAATTACAACATGCTTATGTATATGAAAAGTATTGTAAAATGATTCTGCGATATGGAGTACTTCCTAAACATTTTCTTTAGAACTTTTCTCAGGTGTATTATCAACTGACAGTAATTAAATGGTAAAAGCAAGACAGTATCAATTTCTTAGAACTGTTAGATACATAATTATGCATTAAGATGTTTTGCTGACCTCTCAAGTAGATGTGATATTTTATTAGAAATAGATAACACCACACTTTCAATACATATATTAATAGAAAAAGCTCAGTTTGATATCAATCAAATTGATCTTGCTAAACATTTGGCGGTGGTGTGAAACTAGCAGCATCTGATTTTTTGCTTAATATATAAAATTTCAAAATATTAAAGCTGATTTTAAATCTTGTAGTCTCAATGCTGATGTAAGTTGGAAACTGTCGCAGGACATAATGTACTTCTAAGATTTGTGATGCATTGATTCATTTGATTTGTAACACATTTCAATAAATAATAATAATAATAATATATATATGATTATATGATAAATAAATTATATTTTATAATATACATGTAATCATGGCATAGTCTTATGTTTCAAATGTTGATACTTTTACCATAGGATTAATTTTGTTATAAAAGAAGAAGAAACTCCTTTTCTTTGATTTTGAAATTTTTGCAGAGTTATAACTGACAGAGCTTAAGGAATCTAAGTATTTCCTTTTTAGACCATTACCACTCAGGCTTACTACAAAGAAATAATGTTTCATTCAGATCTATCCAATGTTTTAATACCAAAAGTTTCTTTTTTCAAATCTTATGTTTATTTTTAAAGCAGAAGCATCGCATCAATCATTGCATTTTCACTGTTCAGCTTTTACACCAATTATCTAACTATAGGCAATAGAATAAGGTCAGATGATAAAATTAAAAAATGGATAAAACGAGTTAAAAGACTATGTCTGGCAAAGCCAATGTATGTTAGCATAATGAAATATGGCATATGCAATCCTGCCATAGTTTTATATTACCTTAAGCATGGGTCATCTAGAAACCTGACATTGAAATAACCTAGACCCAAGAAAACTGACATTAAAAACTGCTATTATTAGCAAAACCACTGCCCAAAAAGTGACAAATCCTATACATAATTAGCTATGTATTAATTATAGTTTTCTCAAATTAAGATGGCTATTTTAAGAGATATTAAAAGTTCTATGACAGCGACACTTAAGCAAGTTGTCTCTTCTCTATTTAAAGATTATTCCAGATATTTTACTTGTGAGAACTTTGTTATTGCTTTAGAAGTAACAAATAATAAAGGACCATAGAAATAAACATTTGATAAATTTATTTTAGACTTTTAAAATACTACTACTCAATCCATTAGTAGATGACTAAAGCAAACAATGGAGGAAAGTTAATTTAATTGTTCATCTTTCATATTAATATTCTATTTATTCATCACCCTCCAAACAATATGCTTCAAATTATCATGCATATAGGGCAGGATTAACTGTTTATAATATTCTAAAGGCGAATAAACATTTTCAGTAAATCACTATTTTACATTTTCGCGTGGCGATTATGTACTCTGTCCGTGGGACAGGCTGAAGGACATATATCTTTCAAAGCACATTAATGATTTTTTTTAGGGAATCGTTAATTCTACATTTTCGCGTGGCGAGGATGTAGGTACTCTGTCTGTGGGACAAGTTAAAGGACAAATATATGTCCAGGCATATGAATGATTTTAAGGAATTGTTAATTCTACATTATCGCGTGGCGATTATGTACTCTGTCCGTGGGACAGTCCTAAGGAATTGTTAATTCTACATTTTCGCGTGGCGATTATGTACTCTGTCCATGGGACATTCCAAAGTACAAATAGGTACCTATAAAGGTAAATGATTGATATCAGGATTTTATTACTATTACATTTTCGCGTGGCGATTATGTAGTTTGTTTGTGGAACAGACTAAGGCCAAATTATTTTTAATGTATTTGATATTCATTATTAACTTCTGTACTTACAAATATTTCACTGAGGCAAAATTAATTGAGTCTCTGTACTGTACATTGAAATCCCATTAGGTTTCAATCTGGAAAGGGAACCGAAACTTACAAAGAGTTAGATAACACATTGGGTGACATATCCCTACTATTGGATGATCTAATAAATTATCGATATTTGCTAAATATTATAATATACCACGCTAGTTAGATTGGCAAACCTTTTTGCCACGGCTGGTAGTTCTTGAAATTTATAGTTATTATATGGTTAACATGAAACTGTTCACACTAGTAAACGTTATCTACATTATGAAATAAATATTTAATGTTATTGAATACCTATTGATAGTTAGTAAAAAGGTACTAATGTTTACCTATTTATCAAAAACTCTAAACATCTACAATAGTTATACCTTGGACTAATTATGAATATAATGATAGGATTAAACGAACTTACCTAAAGTGAAGTTCAATCCATATTATATGAAGTAATTAGTCCAAGGTATGGAGCATCCCACCCTTCCCTTTTGAAGTAATAAATTACTAACCCAATTATATATACCTAATACTCTAAACTAATGAGCTATGGTGACGGTGGAGTTGCCAGGTGTATTTTTCTTTTATATTTTTAATGGTGTCTTTAAAATTCGCGTATTTAGTAGCGGGAGGAGGCGTTACTACAATAGTTATACCTTGGACTAATTACTTCATATAATATGGATTGAACTTCACTTTAGGTAAGTTCGTTTAATCCTATCATTATTTTATGTGTGAAAAAATATGTTTTTCGTTCTCTTTTTCTATAAGTTATTTTATGTGTAAAAATCGCTAATAAAAGAAGTCAAAGACGAAATGGTAAATCAAATGCATACAAAAAATGCTGAAAGAAAAGTGGTAAATCTTTATTTCCCAAATGTTTATGTTTTATTGCGGCGGCCATATAGCACAGTGCAGTGTTAATAAACCAGTATGATAATTTCTTCAAGTAAATATGCAACGATTCATAGGTTCAAAATAATGTTTCCTATAAAACTTTATTGCTGAATTCCTTTAAATACTTAATGTTACCCCCTTTATTCACAACGCCTTGCATCAAAGCTTTAGAAGGTAGAATCAACAGCACATTATACATGTAGGTAAATAATGGAGTTTTATTCGAGCCTATGTAAAGTATGATTATGACCAGTAAAACAGTATTTTAGGAATCTTTAAAATTTCGTAACATTTATGGTCAAGCGTGAGTTGATTATAAAAAAGTAAAAAATAATTAACATAAATTTTCGTTCGATTTATGTAAAGATCACTTCATTGTATTAAAAGAAAATATCTGATCAGCGGAATTTTGTGAAACTTTATAAAATATTTGCTTTTGCTCGCTGCTTCGCCCGCATAAATGTCATAGAGATTCCATACAAACTATTCTTTTTTAGTTTTACCCCCTTAGATGGCGAATTTTCAAAATACATGTCAAATTTCCGCTTTTTGTACCTTTTAATTACGGCTGTGCGTAATCTGTCAGTCACTCAGTAATGAAAGTGTTTTTATATAAATACGTCGGCCCACACTAGGATTTCTTTTTGAAAACGTCACCCCACACTAAGATTTTCTCCTGTGTTGTTGTGGATGCAGTTACGAACATAGAATATCACATGTACATACGCCCAGATCGGAACAAATTTCTGTAGGCCATACAAAATATTTTTCCCGTACGGGAATCGAACCCGCGACCCGTTGCGCAGCAGGCGATCATTCGACCTCTGCGCTAACCGAGAGATAGGATTCTACTGCTGTACAAAATAGTTCCTCACTGTGATGGTGCAACCACACCAAAAATGAATGTTTGCAACTCTCCTCTGCCGCTTGACAATCTTGACAAGTACACTTCACAGACTTAATAGAGATACTACGTACACTTGTAACCTGTTCTTCATTATAACAGTATTGAAATTGTACTTATATTGTTTAGAGCGATACACAAAGAATCTCTTGACCATCAATCTGTCGATTTTCGGAAGATTTGTTTGTACTATCTGCTCTCACAAATCCAACATCAATGGTTGATTTTGCTATTAATGCAAATAAATAACGATATTTACACATATAATAACACATATAATATTATTTTTTTAATTTTTCAGTGTTTTTGAAGTCGGTTTTTATTTTTTGTAAAATATTTTTTTGTAGTTACGGGACAAATATTATGTATGGAATACAGAAATTTGTTCCGGTCTGGGCGTATGTGCATGTGATATGTAATATATTCTATGTTTGTAACTTTGATGACACAAAAGTGAAATAAACACTAAACGTATTTACTTCAAGAGAAACGTTCAAAAGAAACATCAGGATCATGTGTCAAATACCAGTGTAGTACTGCAAGAATTTGTAAATGAACATAAAAAGAGAAAGATTGGCAGTTGTTCATTTGTCAAGCATGAAGAAAATTACTGGAGGAAAAATATATATACATTCACAGACACAGATTGTGACATATTTCTTATAAAATTAAAGACCTCTTCAATGAAGAAAGAATAAAGTGCATAGATAGAAAACTAAACCAGGAATCATTAATACAGAAGTGCTCTTTAGTTCGAGCTTCGTTATGAAGAATAACAGCTTCCATGTGCTATGAAGCCAGTGCATAACACATGATGTTTCTTTCGTTGGGAAGATTTTTGGTTGGATATGTTGCAGACACCTATAATGAAATGTGGATAAAAGTTGAAAGATACGGATTTGGGTTGAAATTTGCAATATGTGACCTCTTCATTTTTTATTAATACCCTGTAATAGTCAGTTCAACAAACGGTATCCATAAAATTAGATTAATACAAAATTGTCATGCTCTTTTACTGAAGAAAATGCTAATTATCAAAGACAGAAAACTGTGAACAGTATGCTTAACTCAAGTATAGATGCAGATGGTTTGTGCTAAAGCGAAACTTATATACTTTTGTGTATTAAGTAATTTTGAGAACAGTCAAAAGGTGAAAATATTAGCTATAATAGGTACTTATTTATCAAATAGTGCCATTTTGGAAACTATACTACATTTTTCCTATTATATGAAAGTATTACTTCATAATAAATCACTACTATTATTTGGACTTTTATTACCTGCGACCCTAAGGCAATATATGACAAATTAATAAATTTAATTTAACTCTATTCAAACCTATTTGTACTTTTGGAACATATATATTTGAGTAACAATGATAAATATGAACAACAAACCTATAAAAAAATTATATTTTAAGGTGTAAGGGAAAAATAAAACACATGTACGAGTATTTCAAATTAAAAAATTTTGATTCAACTTAAGCCTATAAAAGTCATTATTGTCAAATAAACATGCAACATTTTTTTTAGTGAAGAACATAATGTCTAATGTAGTACAAAAATTTGTTATGTCATCTTTAGATGTTATGTATAAAGTACGTAAAAAAAATTCTTTATATTATTTATTTAATAAAAAGGGTCTTGTAAATTAGGAAGAGCAAAGGCTGACAACACAGCAATCACATTTAATATATTTGTATACGGCTTCAAAATGGATAACTTGCATATTCTTCGTAAGCTGTTCTGAAATTTACTTTCTTCTAGTAAGTTAATATCACTAATGCTGCTTTCATATCCTGTATATATTAAGCTGACTAAACCATCAGGTAGTCACTCTAATAAATATTCAATAGTATTTGCTTTTTTATACTCGGGCCAAGTTAGTGCTCGTTAAATGACTTCATTGGGGTTTTTGAATTTCATTTCTTAGCAATCTATGATTACCCTTTTATATTTACGGTGAAACACTAGATGTAACTTTTTTTATTGTGCTTTTGGTTAAAAGGTTTAATGAATAAATGTCATTATTATAATTTTCCTCACTTGGAAATAATAATTTTTAATAATGTCTGGCCAGATATAGGTGGTTTGCAGCACTTTACTTCAGACAATTTATTGGGAGATGTTGCAGTTGATTGGTGGTGGGCAGCAGGTTTAATCAGTGAAGATATACTTAACATCTTTCAGTTTTACCAAACTGGACCTATTTAGGTACTTCTATGGTGCTTTGGTATATGAATACTTGTGTTATTTTGTTGACATAATGTTGTTCTAGTTGACAGGTCACATTTTGATGTGGCTGAGCATGCACTGCTTTGTATTATGTTGCACAACTTTTACTGCCTTATCAATCTCGTTGTCAAGAGGAGAACAGGTAGTACCTACACAATAGTTCTCATTAAGTAACCTCTGAAAGCAACAAATTTTAATTAGGTAGGTACTCAGTAAATTCAAGTAAAAGTTGTTTAGATAAATATATTCATTATTATGAAACTGGAATAGTTTGTATTACATACTTTCTTTTTAAATAATATTCAATTACATCATGACATCATTATTCAATTGGACATAAGTACATATTATTTTCTTTGAAACATCATCTAGTGTCAGTGTATAACTTAGATTAAATCAAAAAGGCGTGAATGGTCAAGTTTTCTCTACGTCTGGCGTTAAAATTTGGTTGGTCGGCTGCAGTCAGTTTTCATTCTAACTGAAAGATAAAAATTTAATTAATGATTTTACATACAACCTAAAAACTTCTATTTTGTTTAAGTTGAAACTGAAGTACCTACACAGATTGAGTTATTCATTTATAGCACTTACATTAATGTGATTTTCGCAAAAATACATTTGAGTTTCAGTAGATAGTTACAGGATTTCTTTAAGCGAGTGTTAATCAATTTTAAGCGAGAGTTATTTCGCATGTCTATATCACTGGGTACGGCTAATCCACAGCCACAGCTTTCCTGGATTCTTTGAAGAGGTAATTCCTGTTCTATTGTCCCGTTCCATATACTACAGTTTTACTATATTTTGTGATATTTAATAAAAAGCATTGTTTTTGTGAGGTTATTTCGCCTCGGTGCTTTGTTTACTATAAGACTGACGTTATTTGATGTATGCCACAGATAATCAACAGATTATCATGGCTGACCGTGTTTTCGGTCCAAAATTGAAAATCTTAATTTAAAATAGATTTTTTGCACTTTTTAGGCATCGAAAAAAATTATATTCATTTGCTATGGTCTAATACAACAATTATGAACATTTTAAGCCCTACTTTAAAAAAGGGTCAACTAGCCTATTGTGAAGAAACGGTCTTATTATGATGAATCTTGAAAAAGTCGCTAATTTATTGATATTTGCTTTACGTCTCTTTCTTATAAAATATATGTTTGTATCGGTATTATAATGGTGGACGAGTACAATGACGTCACTGGCAAATAAAAGCTTTTTAAACTTTGTTATTTTTAAGTTATTATTAAAATCACGTGGTTGTTCGTCAAATAAAAATACTATGTAAAGTAACTTTTAAAAAGTATCCATATTTACATACAAGTAAAGATACAATAAAAAATAGCAATTAAGTCATAAAGCTGTATCTTTATTGTTTATAAATCAATACTTATTTGTAACCTAGCAAAAAGTATATTGCATACGATATAAAACGTCCTTGTTGTACTGTTATATTTTTACTGTGTGGCACATGATGTTGGCGCCTGTTCAGTGGCCGCGTCTTAGCGCTAATGTCATGTACAAATGAACGGTGTGAAGTGCGGAATATATGGGCTTGCACGTGGAAATTCCTCGCCTTAAGCGGTCACTATAATATGGGAGTTGCCTACGTAGGCCGAATCTAGAAGAGAGAGCTCGTAAAAACCTACCTGTTGCATCACGATGTTTTCCTTCACCGTAGGAGCGTCAGACAAATGTACATATGAAATTCGAAACGAAAAACACAGTGGTACATGGCGGTCTCGAACCCGGACCTCCCGATTGGAAGACAAGTGCCGAGTCCACAGCGCCACCGACGCTCTGTTATACGAGTGTTGAATTTGCACGGCCTAAAATGAAACCAAGTAATTGCATACGTTTTGTGTGATGTGATTGACTCCTGATAATCTAGGTATATTATATTTTTATGTATTGTTATCATTAGGATATATACATATTTTATTACTTTTCTCTCACTCGGGTCGTAAGCTCACTTATATGACACTGCTTCCGCTATGAACGTTAAAATGTTGGCTTTAGGTCGCACAGCGCGTGGTATGCGAGCTTGCTGTAATCTTGCCAAGTAATGCCTTGTGAATTAAAAAATGCGGCCACAGCAATGCAGCTTTATCCCAAAATTTTATTACTACAACATGGCACGAATCTATGTCGATATATTATTTGTTTAATTGTTAAAATATTAATTGCAAACTCTTTTAAATACGAGTAATATATGGTAACGAAGGTGTACTAAAGAAGCTTATAAAAATATGCCGAACAAACTCTTATTGCCCTAAGATGACCTTACGACAAACATAAGCTGTTGCGTTTTTTTGGAGATATAAAAAACTATAATGTAGCTTATGCAAATGGCTGTAAAAATATACTATACACAGTTCGCTAAGAGTTCAGGAAACCCAGTCAACAGACTACTACAAACAGAATTATTAGCCAAACAAATCGCTACCTTCTATGAATTAGTCTAAACGAATGGAGTCTTTTATGAAACCTACAAAGTTTATTTTACGGAAGACTTTCTTTCGACGGCTTCCGCTCCCGGTGATCCACGTGAAATTAATTCGTTGAATTGATAGAAGTCATTGAAATGAACCAATGCGATGGTTGTAACCCAAGAACGTTCAATATGAGTGTGCTATAAGATAGATTAATATATTTAATCTTAAATCTTATTTTTTGCATTTAAATACAAGTTATTATTTTTAATTATTTTTGGTTTTAATTAAGTTTAACTCCTCTCAATAAATATGTCAAGGCTTCCTCTCAGGTAATAAGTAAAAAAAATGATGAAAATAAAATGCAGTCACAAATATAAGATTTTTGAGTTTCTTTATTCTTAACCAATTTTCAGGAAATCTGTAAAGATTACTTAATTGGACGTTAATACGTAGTTATTAGTAGATCCCGCCCGAGACGAAATGTTTTCCTTTTATTTGATTTATTTTCAACATTTTTTCAAATTATTTAACATTTTAAAACGAAATATTAAAAACTTTTTTGCACGGCACAGCAATACTGCATTCACTGTGCGTGCATATTTATTCGGCGTCTGTGTTCGCGATATTGGAGTTTCGATGTTTCAGGCCAGTGCGCCTGAAAGTCAGCGCCGTTTCATGCAGCGCGGCAGATCTGTCCGATAACGCGCCACAATAAAGAATTGCGACGGGCTGATTAAATATTGAAAATTAAATCATCATATTCAGTTCACTGTGCGATTCTCTTGTGCGAAATAAAGCTATTTTTTGGTGTATGGCAGTTAATTTGACGCCATGCTTGTGGCGGCTCATAGGACAAGCAATTTGAATCATGATAATTATTTGTAGTTATTTTGTTTACGAGCAAAATAACAACAAATAGTCTAGCTCGGCAAGTCCAATATGCAAAAAGAGGTTAATTGACGTATCCAACATGGCTGAGCAACAACGTTTGGTGAGCTATGAAGCATTTTCTCGGCCAATCTACCACAGTGTCTCAAAACGAGTCTTTTAAAGAACTTGCACCTTAAATCAGGAATGTACTTATGAAAAAAGCATATTATAAAGCTCAGAAGAATAACCAAAGCATTAGTTATTGTTCCGAGTTATAAAGTGTCAGTCATAAAGACAGATATAAAAATTGCTTGGGATTGACAAAAATGTCATTAATCGCAAAGTGTACTTAATGTTCATTAAGCAGGTACACTTTGCGTTTGTGGAATGAATGTGTTTGATTTGACTAACTGTTCCAATCACACATCACACATCTGTTCAATAAATATATATTTTTACAAAACCAAAGTTGTGTTTGTGAAATTATTGTAAATAAGTAGATTGTACAACAAGAGCATAAAATGAGTCATTTTAACCCGAGACGATTTACAATGACTTGTTTATGCCAGTGTTTTACACTTTGCTTTTCACTTCGATTGCGAGAAAATAAAACAATTACTTCAAAATATAACGAAAATTTAATTAAAATTATATAAAAACTCAAATACAAAAACTCAAATACACAATGTTGAAAAATTAAAGAACTTAAATAATAGCCAATTCCCGCCAGTAAACTTTTTATTTATTTATACATGGCAATGGCTTAGGTACATATTTCATTCTGCCAAGTAATAAAAATAATTCGATGCGTTTTAATAATAACCGGTTACTATTTTTATTTGGTTTCATGACTCTTGAGGTAGAAAACACAAGACAAATAAATTAAAGCAAATAAATAAATTATCGCAAGTTATTCTGTGAAGTTGATGGCTGTTGGGCCTAAGAATGTTTGTCTGAAAGAAAATTTTACTTTATACTCTATCTAGAACATAAAAAGCCAGTTTATGCGGCTTAAAAACGGCATAAAGACGAACTTTGCGAGCACGAGAAGTGAAAACTATATTATTGTAATGATGACAATTTAAAAGAGGAGACAAAAAATTTACCCACCGACTTCCTTGCCTGTTTTTCTCGAGGAGGCTCTCCCAATTTCCGAACAGGTGTATTCAACACTTTTTTTTCATTTTACTTGTATTTGCATACATCTTAATTATGTTTAAATAATACATTGCTTATCTTAGTTTCTTACTTAAGGTTTATATTGAACTAACGACCCGCCCGAGGCTTTGCCAGCGTGGATAATTTATGTTAAACTATTACCCGTGCGGAGCCGGGGCGGGTTGCTAGTTATACATACACACCATCTTGAATCACTCTATCCACTGCTGAAAACTGCATTAAAATCTCTTGCGTAGTTTGAAAGATTTAAGCGAACAGATAGCGGGGGCGACTTTGTTTTATACTATGTAAAGATAATGATTTTTGAGTTTGAGTTTTTTCGTGCGTGTTGCCAGTGTTTCAAGTGGAAAGAAGGTTCGCTTAGTCCGATTGATTGAACTGTGCGGTCGAACTACCTGGCCACAGGGGCGATGACGCACGGAACTGAGACGCAGCAACTTACCATAATGGGCCTTATAAGAATGCTCAAGGTCACTCCAAGAGCAGAAACGATAAGATGTAGTTATAACCTAGACTACATCTATTTGACGAAACATTAAATTATGGTATACCTACTCAAAAAAGCTAAGAGACGCTTATTGTCTGACATATGCCTGCCTAAAGGATCTCCTAACAGTTCGGTCCTGTGTTTGCAGCAACCAGCGGCTTCTCGCGACCAGCGGACCTAAAAAGGCCACATTGGCAAAATCATTATATGATCATAATATGATTCATATTACGAATTGCGTGCAATTCATCTAAAGCAAATTTTATTTGACAGTTTTGTTTGATTATTCGTGAAATGGTCCCAATCGACACTTAGCAATGCCTTATTCGTGGACTATTTAACGAATATTCATACAAAGTTGTCAAATGGAATAATCGCTTGTGATGAATTGCACTCCATTCATAATACAATTCATATTATGATCATATTATGATTCTGATAATGTGGCCTTTTTAGGCCTGCAGATAATCGATCGATTCACCTCGTGAAAGGCCTATCCATCCAATGCTGCGTCTTCCAGTACGCGGCCGCCACTCGAGAATTCTAATAAGTCCTATAAGCGATGTGTCCTGCCCATTGCCAATTTTTGAACTATTCGGTGACTTTAGTTCTTCTACAGATCTTGTTATTTCTGTACTGTACAGAAACCCCGAGAATAGCCCTTTCCCTTGCCCTTTGAGTAAACTTCTTACGAGACCCATTGTTACCAATGATGACGTATGGAACTTATATGTCGACCTCGTTCATCACGACATGCACGAATTGGACATACTGTACCATACCATATTCGTTCAGTATTGGGTATCGTTTTGTTTTGGGCCCAGGACCGCCAGAGCCTCGTCCGTTGATCGGAAGGCTGCGACCAGTGAGGTTGGTTTGGTGGGCATCTTGGGATTAGAATAGAGCTTTCTTTATAGAAATTATAAATTTTATCCTTAATGTACTTTCGGATTGGATTTCTTGCACTTACTATACTTTTTCAAAGTAATCAACGGAACCCATGGATCGAATTGCTCTGTCGCTAAATATCATAGTATCAAAATATCATAATCGCAAAACATCATATTATCATATTATTTTACTGGAGGGAGACTCTGTACTGTGTTCCGGTTTGAAGGGTAAGATATGGCAGTGAAATTACTGGGTACTGTGACTTTACATCTGGTGTCACAAGTTGGCAACGTACATTGTGGTTCTTGTGGGGGTTGCAGTTTTGCTGCGAATCTCACAGGAACTACATGTATTATAGGTGACTGTTACCATTTACAATCAGGTGAGCAGTTTGCTTGTTTGCCAACTTTCTGCAATAAAAAAAATTAGCAAAATATTATACTTACTTGAAAAAACATTCAATATTTTGTCACCAAAGTAACAACTTATCCGTTTATCAATCAAAAAGGGTTTGTGTATTAGACAATTCTTTCACAAATGAATCATGTTAGCCTCTTAGGCAGAAACGGCAAAAAAAGAATTATATAGTTTCGACCAAAACTTGTTCCATTTTTCGCGCCCAGGCTTTTCATTTCACCATTCTAAACTGTATTGACCCTTTTTATTCTTTCCAACAAGATCAAATATTTGGTTATATCATAGTTAATGGATCTAAATTAAGAAAACAAATTTAAAATAAGTTGCGATATGTATCCTGACTTAAGTATGTGTCTCAGACATCACATGTCCCAGTGTGGTCTGCCTACTTTTTGCCAGTAAGTAACGCTAAACCCAACATCTATCCCTACTATATCCGTTTGAAAAAGAGCTCAGAGTCTCGTAGACTTTCTGGGTTCACCACAAGCAGGTAAAGATTGGCTTGGGTACCGTAAAGAATTTATGTTAAGCTATACCTGTCGAAAACTTCACAGAAAATCAGCACACCTAGGTGATCTCTACTCACTGTTTAAATGTGCCTGTCAAATTTCCTCAACCACATAATTTAATTAGAATAAGCGAAACAAACCGTTTTGAGTTTCACCAAAATAATTGTTTGTAACTTTTGCTAATCAACATTCATAAATTTAATGTTTATTTAATACCACGCTGCTTATAAATTACCCGACAATTATACCCGAGCGATTGCTATATACTAGGGAAATCGCGCGACGTCATTCGTGATAAAATTAATGTAATATACCAAGATAATTGACTTCGTAAATTAGGAATTCGAAGAATAAAACAAAATGCCATTCTTATGTTCTAAAACGATTATTTATTTTCTTGTTTTGGATGAATACTTATCCCAAGGAAACCAAGCCATTCTCACCTGAGGCTCTATATTTGAATCATTCGTCAGGCGTTAAGTGCTTGTTTTTTTTATTGCAATTAAGTTAGCAAACAAGCAAACCTGATGGTAAGTGGTAACAGTCACCAATAATACACGTGGTTCTTGTGAGATTTGCAGCGATACTGCAACCCCCAAAAGAACCACGCTTTACTTTACCAACTTGTGACATAAGATGTAAAGTCACGGCACCCAGTTATTTTACTGCCATATCTTACCCTTCAAACCGGAACACAGCAATGCAAGCAATGCTGTTTTGCGGCAGAAATAGGTAAGACGGAGGTAACCAAGCAGGCGACCTTGGTACAGAGTCTCCTTCTTAGTTTTTTTTAACATATTCACTGTCGACACAGAAGCTTTGTTATTATGATGCTGGGCCTTGGGTGTGACTTAAACACACGCAATTTTTAACTAAGACATATGATTCACATAGCAATACAAGAAAATAATGATACAAAACAATTCCCTCTCAGGGGTAAATGCAGATACAGCAGATGTATGAACTACTTACTACTTCTTTGTATATTACGATATCATAATATTTTAATTCTGAAAATAACATAGATTGACCATAGAAACCAAACAAACATTAACGCTTATTTTCTTGGTATATTGGTATATCGATCAAGAGATATCTCATATTCTCCAAGTTTCCAACACCGAGTAAGTAACTTTCGGGAACAAAGTTTCAATATACGCTCCATGTAACCTAGCAATTACTTAAATATATACGCTCTTATATAATTAAATGGATGTAGCACAGCGAAATATCAAATCAATCCGACATTAGCGCTAATAAGGCTTATAACAACGCGTATACGGAATTCTTAATTTACTTAAATAGTAATAATTATACACGAAAGAAACATATTGATGAACGCTTGGAAGTAGGTACTGTTCAGCATTATGATTTTAAATCTGATAAGTTATTTCAATGAATTAGTCTTCTGTAACTGTAACTTTTTATCTTTGTGTAGACATTTTATATACATTAAAAATAATCAAAAATACAAATTAATTGAGAAATCTTTTATTTCTTATCATAGCTAACCAATTAAACTGCAAGAATAACGTAATTTTACGTAATAATTGTATCATAATCATAAGCAACCGCAAATGTAAGTTTGTTTTCTGAACACGTACACATGATGGATCTCGGTGTCTTGCTTCCTTAATAATGTTGAGTTGAGCAATGGAGGTTGATGTGTCAGCTCGACATGAGCTTCCACGTATTCAGCCTCGAGACGTCGTTCTTAATCTTTTCGATTCTCGCGGGAGCTCACTAAAATATTGTCAAGACTTCGGGGAGAAGATTTTCTACAAATTTCGCAACTTTTACTCCACTAGTACTTAGAACCCGTCACTTGAAATGAACGTCGAAATTATTCAATGTATAAATTTATTGCAATAGTAATTTATGTGATGGATGGAACATTAAATATATTTGATTTTATCGAACCCTGCCGTATTGAAAAATAAAAGTTACATATTCCTATTGGGTTATCAATTCTGTAGGTCATAAGCAGTAAATGTTACTGTGACACATGATATCTAAAATAAATGAGCATGTTTGAGAAAAAAACTATGTGCCTCGCAGTTCCATCGATATAATGACAGGGTTGTTAAAACTGCTAATCTGTCTAATGGGTGTTACAAGGGGCGTCTCTTGACTGAAATGCTGATGATGATTTGTTATACGAAACGTAAATAGCATTTACTTATAAATACATATATTACAAAGAAATTTGTTAAACAGTAATATAAGTAGTAAGCTGAGGTCCAAAATGAATTTAAATTTGGTTTCACCTATCAATTTTAATGGAATGACGATACCTTAATCTGACAAGGTTAAAAATTTAAAGTTAAAAATCTGGCATTCATTCAATTTAAGTTAAAAATTTGGCATTCATGATTGATTAATGTCGTAGAAATCCCAAATTAGTGAGTTTAACAAACGTTTGCACTTCTCAATTCACTCTCTCAAACGACTCCAATACTTCCCCCTACGATAGAAAAATTATGCTTGCGCAAGCTCTCCCACTCCCTATCCCAGACTATGCTGATATATCTTTTTCTGGATCTGAATGTAGGTCTATTAAATAAGCTTGAGCGGCTACAGAACCAGGCAATTCGGTTTATTTTTGGACTTCATAAATTTGATGGAATTTCTCAATGGTTACCGATACATGAGCGCCGTAACGTACACATTTTGTCTACACTTTTTTAAGCTTTAAAAGACTGTTTTCGAATGTTGCCTTCACCATTTCGTTCTGTGCGCTCTTGCTATGGTGATATGCTCGAACTCCCCCTAGGTTATACCAATTTCCATCTCTATTCTTTTGACTTCCGAGCTGCCCAAATGTGGAATCATCTACCGACGGTGGTTCAACAAAGCCCATCTGTGCCTTCATTTAAACGCAGACTCAAACGGCACTTTCTTTCTCAACTTTCTACCTCAGTTTTATAACGAATGTGTGCAACCTCATCATCCTAAGTAATAATTAGAATTATATATTGGTATAAATGTATATGTATGTTTATGTATATACATGTGTTGTGGTTTATATATTTTAGTTATTTGATAGTGAGAATAAATAGCACGCCAAAGTGGGATTTCGATGCACGCGTCCTCGCGGAGGTGCACAGACATCGGGTCGCAGCAAGGAATCAGGGGGAGCGGCTCGTCGCACAACAATTATGACGGGTTCGCACCGAGGCGCAGAGGGAGGCTCTGCGTAGAAGGAGGCACTCGCCTCCCCAGTTGCACGCCACCGGAAAATTGAAGCGATTCGTTCGGTGCTTCAGGAGTGGGTTGGGCACCGACGTGGCCTATCCTATCGTATGTTGCAGGTACTGGCCCGTCATGGATGCTTTGGTCACTACCTACACAAGGTCGCTCGTCGGGAGGAAACGCTGCAGTGTCACTGCCACGCCTCCGACGATTCTGCGGAGCACACATGATTGGAGTGGAGTGGGACTATAGACCCATCACGCTCCTGAGTCATGTTTATAAGCTATTCTCGAGGGTCATCATGAATCGTCTCGCATGCAGGTTCGACGACTTCTAGCCTCGCGAACAAGCCGGATTCCGAAAAGGCTATAGTACCATAGACCACATCCATACGCTGCGGCAGGTTATACAGAAGACCGAGGAGTATAATCTGCCACTATGCTTGGCGTTTGTGGATTATGAGAAAGCTTTTGATTCTGTCGAGACCTGGGCCGTACTTAGATCACTCCAGAGGTGCCAAATAGACTATCGGTACATCCAAGTGTTGCAGTCATTGTACGAAAACGCCACCATGTCAGTCCGCCTTCAGGACCAAAACTCGAAACCAGTATGACTTCAGCGTGGTGTGAGACAGGGTGACGTTATATCGCCGAAACTGTTCACAGCTGCGTTGGAGGATGAATTTAAGCTTTTGGACTGGAGGGGACTCGGCATCAACATAAACGGCGAGTACATGACTCACCTTCGTTTTGCAGATGATATCGTAGTCATGGCTGAGACCGTGGAGGATCTAGGCACAATGCTCGAAGACCTCTGTAGAGTTTCCCAACAAGTGGGTCTTAAAATGAACATGGACAAGACTAAAATAATGTCGAATTCCCGTGTAGTACCCACTCCTGTGAATGTTGGAGGCTCTACGCTGGAAGTTGTTGACGAATATGTTTACCTGGGGCAAGTAGTCCAGCTTGGTAAGTCCAACTTCCAGAAAGAGGTAAATCGGCGAATCCAACTCGGCTGGGCAGCGTTCGGGAAGCTACGCAGCATATTCTCGGCCCATCTACCGCAGTGTCTCAAGACGAAAGTCTTCAATTCGTGCGTGTTGCCAGTGATGACATACGGAACTGAGACGTGGCCGCTTACAATGGGTCTCATAAGAAGGCTCAAAGTCACCCAAAGGGCAATGGAGAGGGCTATGCTCGGGGTTTCTCTACGTGATCACATCAGAAATGATGAGATCCGTAGAAGAACTAGAGTTACCGACATAGCCCAAAGAATTGCAAACCTTCAGTGGCAGTGGGCAGAACACATCGCTCGTAGGAATGACGGCCGTTGGGGCGGAAAGGTCCTCGAGTGGCGGCCGCGTACCGGGAGACGCAGTGTTGGTAGGCCCCCCACAAGGTGGACCGACAATCTGGTGAAGGTCGCGGGAAGCCGCTGGATGCGGGAGACGCAGGACCGATCTGTATGGAGATCCTTGGGGGAGGCCTATGTCTAACAGTGGGCGTCTCTTAGCTGATATGATGATGATGATGACACGATTGGAGTGCTTGGCGTGGCGATCCCATAGTCGTTAGCTACATGCTACGTTGGGCAGCGGTAACCTCCCACTGCCAGTCATCGTGCATAAGATGCCACCTAGTGAGAGGATTCCACCTCGTTAAAAAAAGGCTTTCCACCTTATGATAAGTAGCTACAGTCGCCTATAGAACATGTGGCTTCTTAAGACTTATATATCTACAACCACTACAAAGACGTCAATCTAGGTTGGTAATTTGTAACATAAGATATCGTCATCATCATCATTTTAACCAAAAGACGCTCACCGTTAGACATATGCCTCCCCAAAGATCTCGAAGCCGATCGGTCCTTCGCTTTTCGCATCCAGTGACTTCCCTACCTTCACCAGATCATCGATTCACCATATGGGGAGCGAGGAGCTGAGGAGCTTGGTGGCGCATTGGCGCGTGCGATTGCTAAGGCTAAGCAACGTTGGCTGTGGTCAGTCCTATGATGGGTGACCAAAATACAAAACATCTCAAGCTCCTCCGTGTTGTGGAAGGCACGTTAAACAGTGGGCCCTGCGCCTGATCTCGCTCCGGTCGTGTTGGCTAACCATCAAATCGGATTAGACGAGTGAAGGAACGGAGAGTGCTCTTGCGTTTGCGCAGTCACTTGTGCACAATACCATCCCCTGCGCAGATCGCTAGTCTCTGTTGAGATTGGCCGCCGTGACCAAATATCGGTTAGGAGGACATTATATGAGGAGCCTACCAACGCTGCCATTCCGGGTACGCGGCCACCCACTCGACAACCTTTCCGCCCCAACGGTCGTCAGTTCGATGCGATGTGTCCTAAAGGTTCACGGTTAACCTCTGGGCTATGTTAGTTAGTGACTTATTTCTTCTACGGACCTCATTATTTCTGATTCGGGAAGAGAAACCCCGAGCAAAACCCTCTCCCCATTGAGTGATCTTGAGTCTTCTTATGGCACATGAACATAAAATGTGTGAAGGCATTGTACTCAGTAATATCACCGTCTGGTCTTACCCTTCAATCCAAAACACAGCAATATAAAGCGGAGCCCAACTACGTGTCCTATAGTCTCCGTGCTGCCACTTGAAGATCTTTCTACTTAACACCATGAGAGTATGAGACCCTTGAGCAATTTGCCCAAAAATATTCAAAAAAAATATTTTTAATTTTTATTTTTAACTAGCTTTACGCAGCTTCGCCCACTTTGTTTTTGTTTTCCCATGGGAATTTTTTATTTTCTCGTAGGATAAAATAATTTTATAGCCTATGTTTATCAAGGATAATGTAGCATTCTAATGGTGAAAGATTTTTTTCATTACATACGTACATACAAATATTTCCTCTTTATAATAATATTGTAGATAAACATAACATTGTTAATTTTAAAACACAAAGTTGATGTTAACTAAAAAATAATTTATTTCATCTTCATCCAGCAGTTGTAATTACTGTTTATAACTCAAAAACAAAACTGTCTTAACGGCCCAAGGTTTGCAGAATAAAATTCATAATTTTCGCTAATAGCGAGAAATTAACCGAGGTAAGTATTTTTGCATCCAAGTTCTTCAATTGTTCGTCCAAGAAAGTTAACGTGTTCTTAAGTAAGCATAATTGTTTGAAAACCTCGGAGACGTGCGCCTGACGGCCATGATTGATAGGCCCTTTCTGTGGCCCTAGGAATGCTGGATGTGTCTATTCAGTTTTCTTTTTTTATAATACGTGAGAAAATACAGTAGTTGAGGTGAAATCGCCCTAAATATTAATAAAATGTAGATTCGATTCCCGATTCAGGCAAAAGATTGATCAAGAATTAATGCATGCAATTCAACATTATTTTAAATGATATATTGTTTTCTTTCTGTAAAATTTTCAGATAATATGTTTTACTTACTGTGCCCGTGAACTACGTTTCGCCAGTAAAAATACTAATATCGCTATTAAAAATGGAGGTTGATGGGAGGAGGGTTAAAATTTAGGGTAAGAAGTATATTTTGATGCAAACTCATAAAAAAAAATATGTAAAAATAATTTGATCAAAAAAATATTCTGAAGAAAAGCGACGACCTTATTCTCAGACCTACCAAATATACACAAAAAATGATAACAAACTCTGTGACACACTGTGCGATGCGGGTGCCTCGTCCCGTACACTATTGTGTATATATGCACAGTCACTCCGATCGTTCCGAAGAGTTAGTACTAGCATTAGTACTAGCGTCATAAAAGACATAACTTAATAAACATGTTAATTTAAATAAGCATTTAACATAGTTCAACCTGATAACACGAAACTAATATTTTAACACTGCACTGTTAATAATACGAGTATTTATGTATGCTTAATCAATACAGTCATCTGTCGCGATGTATGGTATTTGTTTACTCTACCATTTTTAATAATATAAGGTTATTACAGTTAAAATGACCTTTTTTAGATGGGGGTTGGTAAATAATACAGTGTTGTAGTATTAACTTAATTGTAAGTTTCAATAAAGTGGATAATATTACATGTTATATTGAGTTCTAAGCACGTCGTTTGCTTTTCTCAGGAGTAGCTAGCTTCCTAATCAGTAAAATATAAGATACTTCCTTGTATCTATAACAAGCTGTTTATTTTACTATACACGTGTTTTCGTATTCCTTTAAGGATGTGCATGTGAAATGAGAAATCTTAACCAATTTATATACGGAAGTGTTAATATTTAACTCCAAGCACATTTAATTAACGAGCTTATGTAAAATTAGCAACTCATTTACTCACACCAAGGAGCTTGGGTAAAAGTTGCATGATTTTGGTGGTCTTACCCAAGGTCAGTGATCAAAAATTTGTAGTAGATAAAAAATGAGAAATTATAAATATTATGTGGATATATTCTCTCTGTAAAGTGCATTGTATGTGCAAAGGAAACCTGCACACACCTGTGACATACAGGTTGTGTGTGATGTCGACCAACCCGCACTTGGCCAGCGTGGTTGACTAAGGCCTAATCGCCCTAGTTTAGGGTAGGCTCGAGCCCCTCTGTGGGGACGTATATGAGCTGTTGATGAAAGTGCATTGAAGCTCAGATATATCGATTAATAAAATATCTTCGTTGAATATTTACAGATTTTCCAGCTCATAGAAGACCGTGGCCGAACGAAATTAATAGGGAATATGCATAAAATTTAAATTTGTATCAAATATTTTTTTCTAGATTCTTTATTGTCTTTTACATTATACTTAAAAGCTATTTTTTTATTTAGTTCAAACTCAAACTCAAACTCAAAAATCTTTATTCAACATAGACCTTTACAGGCACTTATTGACGTCAACAAATTACAAAACTCTATTTAATCAATAAATTAATTTAAAAAATGCAACAAGTCAAGATAAGCTATGTATTATTTAAACCTTGTATGTACATACATCTCAATTCTCAACCATAATTAAGATATATGCAAATACAAGTAAAATGAAAAAAAAAAAAAGTTGACTCTACACCTGTTCGGAAATTGGGAGAGCCTTCTCGAGAAGAACAGGCAAGAAACTCGGAAGGTCTATTTTTTTTGTCTCCTCTTTTAAATTGCCAACATTACAATAATATATTATTTCACAAACATAACTTTGGTTTTATTAAAATATATATAGAAATGCCTGTCGGAGTGATTGGAACAGTTACTCAAATACATACATCCAACAATCACAAAGTGTACTTAATGAACGTCAAATTGATACATTTTTTGTCAATCCCAAGCAGTTTTATCTGTCAGATAGTCAGACACTTTATAATATGCTTTTTTCATAAGTACTTTCCTGACTGCAGTCTTAAATTTATTTAAGCTAAGTTCTTTAATATTGGTTGGGAGTTTGTTGTAGAAACGTACACAAAAGCCTCTAAAAGAGTTATTAATTTTTTTAAGTCTAGTATTAGGTAATGCTAACATATTCTTTTATCTAGTATTTACTGAATGAATATCACTGTTTTTACAAAACAAATGTATATTTTTATGGACATATAATATATTCTCGTAAATATATTGCGACGCAACAGTCATAATACCAATTTCTTTAAATTTTTCTCTCAAAGAGTCTCTCATTTTAAGATTATAAATTGCTCGAATAGCCCTCTTCTGCAGCACAAAAATAGTCTGAATGTCGGCAGCATTTCCCCACAGCAACAAGCCATACGACATTACACTATGAAAATAAGCAAAGTATACAAGTCTTGCTGTATCAACATCGGTCAGCTGACGTATTTTCCATACAGCGTAGGCTGCAGAACTAAGTCTCTTCGACAATTTATCAATATGTGGGCCCCACTGAAGCTTAGAATCTAAAGTAATACCAAGAAATACAACGGTGTCCACAAGGCCCACATTTTTATCTTTTATGTTTACAGTGGTCTGAACCTCTCTAACATTAGGTAAGACAAATTTTATACATTTAGTTTTCCCTTCATTGAGGGACAAATTATTCATATTAAACCAGTGAACTATTCTTGAGATAGAATTATTTACATCGTCAATAATTTGCAATCCTCTTTTAATTTTAAATAAAAGTAAAGTATCGTCTGCAAATAATACTATCTCATGCCTGTCTTGAACATAATTAGGCAAGTCGTTAATATATATTAAAAATAGAAAAGGACCAAGAATCGAACCCTGCGAAACTCCCATTTTAACCGAGGAGCCCTGAGATCTCTTCCCATTGACATCTACTTTCTGAATCCTCTCAGTCAGATAGGAGATGAGTAGATCCAGAACAGTATCGTGAAATCCATAGTAGTGTAATTTCCTGATCAAAGTTTCATGATGGACGCAATCAAACGCCTTGGACAAGTCACAAAAAACGCCCAGCGCATCATGTGAGTCCTCCCAGGCCTCATATATATGTTGTACTAACTCAACACCAGCATCGGTTGTTGAGCGACCCCTCCTGAAACCAAATTGTTTACAGTGTAGAAGATTATTCCTGTTAAAATAGCTTTGCATTTAGTTGTTATTTAAACCCAAAAAATATTATATAAAAAGTGAAAATGATGGGAGAGAAATTCAAACTTACAAAACGCGCCACCATTGGTCGAAACGGAATGTGACGTCAGTGGTCATTCACGTCAATGCCTCAATGGATTTATCGGCGTCGATATTCATGTGTTAGTAGTGTGTTGCAGACGAAAGAGGTCTATACTTTTTATACGTTTGTTTTTGATAGTAGTATTAGAAGTTTGATTAAAACTGTCACTTGTCACCACGAACTGGCTTTCTTTACATATTCTAAAATTATATTTATTTATTATATTTTGTCGGCAACAAATTTTGGTCTTCGAGCCGAACAATTATGATTACCAGGTCAAAGTTAATTCGTGGGAACACTCCTGTAAATTCTGGTGAGGAAACAGGTGTGCCTTATACGAGTGTACTCAACCGGGCTTCGAGCCCCATTCTGGTCGAGGTGCTCACCGCACCCCATCCTGTTACCACAAACCAGGGTCTACAAGAGTTGTGTATACAGTCCACAAACATTTCTTCGTGTTCAGTTGTACAATCTAGTTCCAGGGCTTCCAATTCTTCAAAGTCGCCGGCTACCATACGGGCCCTTCAGACGGCTGCGGAAGCGAGGCTAGCGCGACAGCAATTAGAGCGGCAGATCGCGGCTGACAACGAGCGGCGTGAGCGTGAACTTCAGCTCGAGTGCGAACGGCGCCGTATCGAGCAATTGGAGCTGGCTGCGGAGCTCGCAGGTATCGAAGCTGGCCGCAGTCAGGTTTCTGTGTTCCGAAACTCGAACCGCGGCATGGGTAGCCGAACAGGTAAAGTGCGATTCCGTTGTTTCTGTAGCCCATTGTAATAATAAAGTACCTACGACAATTAAGCAAAATGTGCCTGACGCGTGCCCAGTTGTTACGTCAGCTAATATTAATACCCAGCGTAGTCATGACGAAGAAAAATTAGCCGCGGCTATTGCTTCTGCCGTGGCCCCATATAAAAAGGGCTATGAGCTAACGCCTTTTAACGGTGACCCTATAGATTGGTTGATATTCAAGAAAAATTATAATAATTCAAAGCATTTATTCTCGAACATAGATAACTTAAATCGCTTGCGACATGCACTGCACGGCCGAGCACGTGAGAGCGTCGTGATTTTGTTGGCGACCGCGGATGAGTCAGATGAAGTCATGCAGATGCTGGAGCAGACTTTTGCGCGGCCAGAGGCGATTGTATTACGCGAGGTCACGGAGGTACGTGGTTTACAAAGGCTCTCACACGATTTAAAAGAAATCAACAATTTGGCTTGTAAATTAAGAAATTGTATTTCTGTGCTGAAATTACTAAACCAACCTGAATATTTATACTCGCCCGAGTTAATGCAAAGTTTATTAAACAAACTCACTCCTCTTTTACGTAGCAAATGGGTTGACTTTGCATTCACTCATACGTCAAATGACACACCGAAATTAATAATTTTTTCTCAGTTTTTAAATACGGAGGCTGAAAAACATAATAAATTTGGCATTGCGGATCAAAATTTATTTCGTCAGTGTGGACCCTACCACGCGCGTCCAAAAGGGCAGGAAGAACACCGAGGGGTTTAGTGGGTAGGCCTGGCACTCTGCCGGGAGAGCCCCACACACGCTCGTCATCTAGCCAAGGGCGAGTACGGTGCGGTCACGCAATCCCCTCGGAAAAAAAAAAAAAAAAAAAAAGGGAGAATATTAATGTACTGTCGACAAAACAAGCTTGCTTAAAAATTACAAAAGAAAACTGCATTTATTGTGATCATAATCACAATATTAAAAATTGCTCTACTTTTCTGTCTCGGTCACCTGAAGAAAGATGGGCGTGGCTTTACGAAAGGAAATTTTGCTACCGTTGTTTAAGGGGAGGTTCACACCGATGGAAAACATGTAAAACGAAGCGTTGTGGAATTGATGGTTGTCTTCGTTTTCACCATCCATTGCTCCATGGGTGTGAGCCGCCGCTTTCTAAAAGCTTTACAGTTCCTTTCATAAAGTCTTCTTCTGATCAGCAGGATTCTCCAAGCAAGGCTATTGTAACAAACACCATGGATGCGTTGATGTCTGATACCGCTCATAGGGTATACTTAAAGGTTATTCCTGTGACAGTCAGTGGGCCTGCAGGAAGCGTTGAAACTTACGCATTACTAGACGATGGTTCTACTGCCACCCTTGTAGATTCCGAGTTCGCGTGTACTATCGGTGCCGTAGGCCCTTCTCATATTCTTCGTCTTGAAGGTGTAAGTGGTATGTCAACCAGCGCTGAAGTTCAGCTAGTCAGTTTTACTATTAAAGGACGCCACGAATCTATTTCTTACCAGGTGCAAAATGCTAGAACTGTAGATTCTTTATCATTACTGTCTCAAACTATTCTAGGCCGTGATATTAAGAATTATTCACACTTAGCAGATATAACAGAATTTTTGACTTTAGATAAAGCTACTCCAAAAATACTTCTTGGCGCTGAGCATTGGCATTTGACAATTTGTAGGGAAGTGCGTGCGGGCTTAAAGTCTCAACCCGTTGCGACTCGGACGCTTTTAGGTTGGACTCTACATGGTCATTCGACTAGTTGGACGCGTCCTATACACTTTGTTAATCATGCTTGCGTCGACGAAGCCGACGAAGGCAAAGTTCCTGGTAGCGTTGACCCTCCTATTGACGTCATTATTCAGGACTATTTTAAGCTTGATTCTTTAGGAATTACTAAATATGAGCCTAAGGTTAGTTTACATGACCAGCGCGCGTTAGAGATCCTGGAATCTACTTCGAAGCGTCTGCAGTCGGGACGGTCTGAGGTAGGTTTGTTATGGCGCGACAACATCACTAGTGTGCCTGATAGTTACAATCATGCTCTCTCACGTTTCCTGTCTTTGGAGAAGCGCATGCAAAGGGAACCCGAATTCGCTGTCGGTTATAAAAAATGTATACAGTGCATGTTGGATAAAGGTTATGCCGAACAGTGTTTTGATACATATGAGATCAGAAAAGAAACTTCCCCATTTAATAATAAAAAATTTTTTTTGGTATTTGCCTCATTTTGGTGTTGTGCACCCGCAAAAGCAAAAATTGCGTGTTGTGCACGATGCTGCTGCCAAAACGTTAGGAGTTAGTCTAAACTCGTTATTGCTCACTGGTCCTGATCTACTGCAGCCATTGTTAGACGTTTTATTTAGATTTCGCCAAGGCCGCGTTGCCATGCCGATATACGGGAAATGTTTCCACAGGTGAGGATCAGAGAGCAAGATCGAGACGCGCTTCGTTTTCTTTGGCGTGACAGTCCAGATTCTCCAGTAAAAGAGTTCCGAATGACATCTGTTATTTTTGGAGCGGCTTGCAGCCCATTCACTGCTCTTTTTATAAAAAATAAAAATGCATCACAATTCGAGAAACAGTTTCCTTCCGCTGTTAAGGCAATAGTTCGTGACCACTACATGGACGACTATATCGGAAGTGTGGACACGGAAGAGGAAGCTTCTCAACTTGCAGCTGACATTGTGTTTGTCCATAGTGCTGCAGGCTTTGAGATGAGAGGTTGGGTGTCAAATTGCCCTTCCGTGTTGTCGTCCATTAGTTCTGATCTGCATGGGGCTCCACAAATATCAGATGTCGGCATTGGTCCAGTTCCATTTGTACGTACTTTGGGATTAATCTGGCAGCCCCAAAGTGACACTTTTAGTTTTAGGATAGGCATTCCTGATAATTATGAACCTTTTACGAAACGCAAAGTTTTATCTTTTTTGATGCGAATATACGACCCGCTTGGATTGCTGCTTCCTTACACTATCGAGGGCAGAATTCTGTTCCAGTCTACCTGGAGGACGGGTGTTGACTGGGACGCAGAGTTATCTTCTGCTTTGGTAGACGCATGGGTAGCATGGATGTCTAAGTTATCCACGGTAAACCAGAGCAGAATATCACGCTGGTATGGTGATGGACCTGATCCTCCAATTGAGCGAGAGCTTCATGTTTTTTGCGACGCTAGCGAGCTGGCCTATAGCTGCGTTATATATTGGCGTTACATCTACAAAGACGGTCATGTTAGAGTCACACTCGTTGGTGGCAAAGGTTGCGTGGCTCCCACAAAACCTGTGTCCATACCACGCCTTGAACTTCAAGGTGCTTTAGTTGGGTCACGATTTGCCAAGTCTATTTCCGAAGCCCACCGTAATAAACCGACCCGGGTGCTTTATTGGACGGATTCTACGACGGTTCTCAGTTGGCTTCGGAATGACAGCCGCCTTTTTAAGCCTTTCCTTATGCACAGAGTCGGTGAGATAGCGGAACTAACCGACATTTCAAGTTGGAGGTACGTTCCAGGTAATCTGAACGTTGCAGATGACGCCACTCGTCCTGGTAATTCTCTCAAACGATGGTTTCTCGGACCTTCTTTCTTATTGTTGGATCAGAGCGAGTGGCCATCTGAACCTAAGGTACCTGCAGCGGCCCTTGTGGAAGTCAGGGTCACTTTAAAAGATGTCGCTATGTATGTTGGTGTTCGTGCTACAAAACTCGCTGTTCCTTCTCCTGAGACAGCAGAGCCGAGTCATTTTAGTAGTTGGCTCCGGCTTGTTCGCGCAACCGCTCGAGTTCACCAAGCTTGCGGTAAGTTTCGATCATTTCTGGCAAAGCACAAATTATTTCCAAATTCTAAAGTTAATCGCGATTTTGATACCCCCGTTCATCGTACATTAGTAGCATCTCATATCATTAAATCCGAAGAGGCTTTACTTCAACGTTCTCAAGTTGAGTGCTTTGAGGAGGAAATCACCTGTCTACTAACTTCCACTCCGATTCCTAAACAGAGTAGACTATATCGACTGGCGGTGATATACCATGAAGGTTTTTTAAAGTTGGCTGGTAGAGTAAATACTGTTGAGAATGTTGATCAATTTTCTAACTATCCTATTGTTCTTGACGGAAGGCACCAAATAGTTCGTCTGTTTATCGGTCATCTCCACGAAAATGCGGGCCATGGTAACAATGAAACAGTGGTTAATATGGTTCGTGAGCGGTTTTGGGTTTTAAGATGCCGAAATGTGGTGCGAGACGTAGCGAGAAAGTGCCAGATATGTTCAAACAAAAAGGCTCAACCACAAATTCCAAAACTTGGAGATATACCCGCAGTGAGATTGGCGCACCACCAACGGCCGTTCACTCATGTGGGTGTTGACTACTTTGGTCCGTTAAACATATCAATCGGACGTCGTCGCGAAAAAAGATACGGTGCTGTTTACACGTGTTTAACGTCTCGCGCGCTGCACCTGGAAGTCGTGGCATCATTATCAGCCGATTCTGCAATATTGTCTCTTCGACGGCTGATAGCACGTCGTGGTTGCCCATCAAAAATATTGAGCGATAACGGGACGTGCTTCGTTGGTGCAAACAAACAACTTGCTGTCTTTTTTAATGAGAAAATTCACGATTTTGCTACCAACAATAAGATCACTTGGCAGTTTATACCACCCGCTTCACCATTTATGGGAGGGTGTTGGGAGCGCTTGGTCAGAAGCGTAAAAACAGCTGTAAGCGTTATACTGAAAGAGAGGGCCCCAAGCGAAGAAGTTCTTCAGACAGTATTTGCAGAAGCCGAAGCTCTAATAAACTCTCGTCCTCTGGTGCATGTCCCTGTGGACCCTGGCGACTTAATTGCTCTTACACCATTTCATTTCCTGTTTGGTGCACCTTCCTATCAGCAGTTACCCACTTCGCTGCAACTATCTGACAGAGACCTGCTTGGAAGAAATGATTGGAAGAAAGTTTTGAGACTCAGCGATAATTTTTGGTCACGTTGGGTCAAAGAATATTTGCCCACGTTAGTACCGAGGCGTCAAACGCAAACGTGCTCATCAGAGGTGCCCTTGAAGGAGGGTCAAGTTGTCCTGGTTGTCGACGACAATTTGCCACGGGGTATTTGGCCTGTAGGACGGATATCAGCTCTGCACCCCGGTAAAGATGGGGCGGTGCGAGTGGTGGAAGTGGCCACAAAGGCTGGAAACATTAAAAGGCCTGTCCGGAAAATTGTACGGTTACCTGTAAATTAGTTTAATTTCATTTCCTCATTGTACGTATTTCATTTTCAAATCATATTTTTTACTTTGTCCATTTTGTAGTCACTTTCGTCTGCACTGATTCAGTGTTGCCGGGGGGCGCTGTGTTGCAGACGAAAGAGGTCTATACTTTTTATACGTTTGTTTTTGATAGTAGTATTAGAAGTTTGATTAAAACTGTCACTTGTCACCACGAACTGGCTTTCTTTACATATTCTAAAATTATATTTATTTATTATATTTTGTCGGCAACATAGTGTTTGTGAGAAAAATTGTTTAAAACTGAATTTCTGTGTGATTACTTGTGTATATATATTTGTAATCAATCTAGGACAATGACAGAAACTGGTTTTGTCAAAGCACAATCGGATAATCTACCGAAAATAGATGCATTTATTATGTCAGCATATGTTGCATCAAATCTCGATTTTACAAGCGCAGTGATCAAAGGACTGAAAGCAGCAAGGTAATTTTTATGTTAAATGGTATATTTAAGTCCAGAACATAGATTTTTATTCATAAATGTTTAATTAATACTTACAACAAAACATAACCTTTACTTACTTAAGTACCTACATAACCATTTGTCATTAAAATTGTTCCTAATTTACGTCTATATCATTATAATTTACATGTCATATTATATTATTGAAGCTCACTCAAGTGTGATATGTTTATATACTTTTTGTCAAAATGAAATAAATACTTACTATATTGCGATTTATATGAAAAATTTTCTTTCCGAATCGAAACTGAAACTAACTTACTAACTTTGTTGTAAGAAAAAAATCAAAATTTCGTAAAACCGCAATAGGAATAAGCAAGCTCTTTAGATAAGTTTTTAATTAACTTTTGTACAAGTTAGGTTAGTTTTAGACCGAATCATCTACTGCTCAATAGCTAATTCACACTAAGCTGTACATAAATATAGCACACGTTAAAATGATCTTTACAACAAAATACAACCGATAGTGGAGATACATTTTCCCTTCTTTCCCTTCATCATTTTACACCATTTTTTTCGTAATTTCGCATCGCGTGGAATACGAAAAGACACTTTAATACAGTTGCTCAAAAAGTAGTATATTGCAGGGCTGTTTAGCGTCCGGGATGACCACCATTACGCACTAGTGCTTTTTCTTTACCAAATGTCAAATGTCTAGAATGACACACATTTTGCTTTTTTCCTGTTTTTTTCTAGCATGCTAAGTTAAGATTGCGCTAAATAATCTGACTGGTCTACCAGATTTTGTATTGTAAAAGCATGCCTAAAAGCAAAGCATAACAAAAAGCACGGCCGGACCTTGCTTTTAAAAACACGAAAAGCAAAGCATAGCACGCATTTGCTTTGTCACTGCTGTGTACGTACGACGACATATTTGGCGCCATTTTTCTAAAATTTTCTCTGCGTGATTATTGATTGTTGTTATTTGCTTAAAAGTTTAATCTATCTTCTATCTAATATATGAAATTCTCGTGTCACAGTGTTTGTTACCGCACTCCTCCGAAACGGCTTGACCGATCTTTATGAAATTTTTTGTGTATATTCAGTAGGTGTGAGAATAGGTCGTAAACTATTTTTTATTACGGCGAAACGTGAGTTCGCCGTTATTTGTAGTGAAAATAACTATGATGGGGTGTATTATTAATATTGTTTTTGCACTGCGGTACCATACAATACCTGTAAAAAGGTTTTTTAACTTCTTTCATGATTTTTATTACATTTAACTGAAATTAAGTCACGAAATAAGTATGTGGGCGCGCGAACGCTATAGTTAACAAACACGAGACCAATGACAACTAAAACCAATGACGTCATCAAAACGCGCGCAAAATGGTGGCGTTTGAACGGCTCAAATTTATTCGATGTTTTAAATTTCACTTTGAACAATAACTTGACTATTTTCAAGCCTATTTATATTTTTTTCTATGTTATAAAGATGTAATTGATTAGTTAATGAAATAAAAAAAAATCATGCATATTCCCTAGGTGTAAATTGGCATGCTCTATTTTACTTATACATATAGTATGCTTTTGTAAATATACACCTCACAACAGATCTCTTTAACAAATTAGCTCGCCGTTGTATATGGCTGTCTTCTGTACAATAAAGAATACAAAAATAAAAAATTTGCTCACCGTTGTATATGGCTGTCTTCTGTACAATAAAGAATACAAAAATAAAAAGCTATATACAACTACCGCCTACATAAAGCACCCACCATAACACAACGCGCCTAAGCGTGGTCCAAGTGTTAACGCACACGATCGTCTATCGTTAACCGTTTTTTTAAGGTGGAAAATGAAACATAATTATGGAGCTATTCTACATTGCATCGCATACAAACTACAAAATGTCGACCAAAAAAACTGTTAAAGCCCGGCCGTCCCGATTATCGATGAAAAATTAAACGTTCGTAATTGTATACGTTAAACGCACAATGGTGTCGATTCAGACACACAACTTAATTTAACTAAACTAATTTGACAGGTCTAAAAATAAAGCCGTCGCTTTTAATCCTTTAGAGAAAAATAAAGATGGCTATAGTTTTAATCTTGACAAATTAGTTTAGTAAAATTAAGTTGTGTGTCTGAATTGATACCACTGTCTACTCACCGACCGACAGTTGGCCGCGTGCACTTGCTTAATGAGAAAGGATGTATCACAGCTCGGCGCTGGATGTACCAAACACCTGTTAAATTCATTAAATCCGTGACGTGAACCTCTCTCCATAGCCACCGACAAAGTGACAGACGTGTGCTTTAAGTCGCTCATAAGAGTTGTAAAAAAAATCATCGGGCCTACAGAGAGTGGGTCGTGTGCGTTTGCCGTTAACAATCACCTATCGACGCAATCTAAGAGCGAGGTTACACCATCAGTATTTCATCAGTCGGATCCATCAGTCTGGTTTGATTGACGCCAGAATGATCGTGTAACCCAGTGACTGACGAAATACTGATGCATTTTCGCTACTCCATCGGAGACTGATGACAGACTGATGGATCAACTGTTGGAATACTTCTGGTGTAACCAGAGGCTAAGGGTGTCCCTCTTGAGATGATGCACTCTCCAATCCGATCAGGGGCTGTTAGCCTACAAGACTTGAAGACTACCACAAATCTCGCCTTCTAATAAAGTTCTAATGACTCTGTAATCAGTAAGGTTGCAAACTAAATAACAGTCAATGACAAGTCAAGTAGCGACAGCGGTGCAGTCAGTGACACGAAATGACCTAACGTCTTGTTATGAATTTCCATTGACCAGATTGCTTCGTTGGAACTTAGTGTAAATCCTATCTACATCTGACGTCATGTAACATTTCAATTCAATATGTATCATCGCAAGTTGTTGATTACGTAAAAAAGAAAAACAATACGTATACGTATTCCTTTTGGCATCTATCAGACAACATTTAAAAAATTGACCGCTCCCCTATTACATCACTACGGTACGTCTGTCGTGTACGCCATCTCAAACGTAGTGAGAGCAGAAATGAAATGAGCAACTCGAAAGCGATTCAATAGCAGTTCGTTTAAATCCCAACATAAACATACAGCGGGGGTGTCTTTAAGCGCAGTCTTTTGTGCACCCAAGTTTATCCGTGAAGTTTCGGGTCCGGATAGCCCGTGCTCCGTTATTGAAATTCGTGTTGAGACTTGAGACACAGCATTCATAGAAGTTTCCCCGCTTATTTGTATAAGGACACGGCGAAAATACGGACATGAAGCACTGTAGAATCTTTACAACGCTTGCAAAATTATATAATGTATAATGATTCTTAAGTTGGTTATGTTAAAAGCAGTAATCGCCAGTTTTTCTTGGAATTCCTGATTTTCATTGTAATTGAGGAGTTGTTACTGTGTGATAAAGTTCATATTGTATAAATAATCCAGCGTCTGCCATGATCGCTTGGCTACCAATATGTAAACAAATTAAGCAGGTACACAGGATGCAGTTTTATAACTATGAAATGAAAGGTTTTTTCGACAATTAGGACTAATTGAACTCCGTTAAACGGTTTGAAATTATATGAGCCTTGCTACTCACAATATCCAGAATTGCATTTGAATAGAAGAAGTTGCAAATTTGAACTTCCTACGTTAAATAATTTCGATAACTCCACACTGTTGATTATGAGCAAAATTTCCAAAACTATTTCGGAAATCCGAAGATTTCCGATATTATAGCGACCAGGCAAAGGCAAAATACTTGATATACATAATTATTACTTGTTTTTATAATATTTTTAAATTTGTCTGATTCAGGAGTAACGATGATGATAAGGAGTTTATGTTTATTGGTACCGGATGGCCCCATTTCATTATGAAGATCTAATAAATAGAGTGGCCTAGGCAAAACTAGTGCTTATAACGTATTAATCAAATAACGCAAAACGTCAGACACCCTAACTTATTTTCATTATCAAAGAATTATATCAATTAAATTAAATATAAATTAAATTTTCTCGGATTATTTATGGAGATATGTCCATCTTACTGTTTTGCTATATTATTATATCATGTAAAGAAACTCTATGGTCGCGTGCCTGCAAATACGATGTTGCCACTTTAGCCGTCGCGCCGCCGATAGAGGTAAAGACAGAGTTAAGGCGCATAGTGCTCCCAATGACCTTGCGTCTTTCGTCCCGCACTGATTACATAGGAGTGAGTGAGTGAGAGTGAGGGGAATATTTAAGCACATCTTTACGCGTAAGATGAATTATTTAAATTAAACATTAATAAAAGCAAATAAAAAAAATCTATTAAGACCATCCTCTAGAATATTGTTCACTTTATTTATTGAAATCGAAAGGATATGATTTAACCTAATATTTACGACACTATTAGGTTTAAAGTTTTAAAATCGAGGCATGTTTGGGTCACATTTTAACCAAGTTTTAATTAATTTATCAAAAAATTAAAAAGACCATCCTCTAAAGAATGCGATGAATAATAACATATCTTTTTTAAAGATTTTTTTATTCAATATTTAAGAAGAGAACCGGTTTTTTCTGCAGTGAATTTTTATGATTGACCTTACTATGCGCCTTAAGTTAAAAAGCTTAAATTTTGGATGAATCTTATTGATGGATTCGATTCTATTATATTGCTTTATTCTGCACTATATCCTGTAACAATTATATTCGGCTTTTTCAAAATTAAATTAACATGTTGTATATCTGCATTATTTATGCCTTTTTAAAGTGTAATATTATCAATGTTCTCAGTGTGTAATGTAATCAATTTAACTGAATCTACTTAAGTAATCAAGTTGAGTAATCTGTTGAAAATTCGTGTATTTTAGACAAATTAAAAATATGTTTATCTCTATTTTAATTGAATACCTATCATTTCTATTCATTTCGAATATGCTTTCGATAACAGCGCTGCAAATAAATAATCTTCAAATACACTGACCTTCAAAAGTAAGTACCACACTTTTAAAATTGCAATAACTTTTAAAGTAGGCAAAATATATTTTTAAATAAAAAGTATTAAAAAGACTAATGTATAAAAAACTATAACTTCCGAGAAACCTGACGTAATGAGCTGAATATGTTTTTTGTTTGAATCTTTTATCTTTTGTAGTTTTGGGAAAAAAATAATTTTAAAAGTGTAGTACTTACTTTTGAAGGTCAGTGTATTTCAGGTTGTTTTATTATCTAGTCAAAGAGATCGTGTCGTAATAGTCGTGTTCCTACAAAGATATTTTTTTTTACAAGAATATTGATGCTATTTTGTACCGTGAATGGCATGTCGTCAAAAACATTTTTTTGCCAATAATATTAGCCCTTTATATCATTTTTCGAACTAGATAATATCAATACATGTTTATTTCATTTTCGCGAACGGCAAAAAATTTTGAATTTGAAATTCTTTGTTCGATCGAAAGGTTTGACTGACTTTAACCATTGACCTTAATACTTATATAATGATATACACGGTTATTTTTTTATCACCCTGGAAAATTTAAGGGACGCTTCACGACATGGTATTAGAATGATTTAAATATAAATAAAAAAAATAACCCCCCTCCTTAATTTTATATAAATTTTTTTAAAAATACAAAAAATGCTGCACTAGTTGAGAGCAGCATTTTTAGAGATTTTTTAATTTTTTTTTATATTTTTTTTTAATTTTTTATTTCATTTTTTTTATTTTTTATATAATATTGGATGTGTCCTGAAGCGTCCCTAAAATTTTCCAGGGTGATAAAAAAATAACCGTGTATATATATATACACGGTTACTTTTTTATCACCCTGGTTATTTTAAGGGTGGCTTCAGGACACGGTAGAAGAATTATTTAACCATTAATAATAGAATTTACTCACCTGTTTAATTAGATATTTATTATCTAAAATATCCAAAAAATACTGCACTGGTATGGACACTGAGTCAAGTTGTAGGCAAAACATTGAATGAACGCGAACTGGCAACAACGTCGCCGATTCAAAGTCATCACTGAGTTGATCACAATTTCACCTTCCTACTTTACGGGCTTAGGACCGGCAAAACAAAGTTTTTAAAGAAAACAAACAGTACTAAGGAGGTATTACGGTTATGGTAGGTTGTTTTGGCGTAGTTAAAAAATTGGAATCAACTTTAAATACTTACCTACCTAGGAAACAATTTAAATCAACTTTAGTTCTAATAACAAAAGAGTTCTAAATTCAAAGGAAGTCCTCTAACTCATACATAGTCGTGCACGTTTAAAACTATACATGACCACAACAACATATCACTTTAGTTAGTGTTTAACGTCTCGAAATGCAGTTTTCGCTTCCAAGTCTTACGTTTGTGGGTTCACTTTCTTACACCAAACACTTAATTTCACTTCACAAGTAAAAGTCTACTTAATATTATTGGCGGATAAAATTTAAAAAATATAACCACATGTTTTTTTTATTGATATGAGTCGTCTAGCGTCTACCGAGCTGCCTCTAAAATTTTCCAGTATGATAAAAAAATAACCGTGTATATATAACCGCATATATTTACAAACATATATAACTGCAGATAATTTATCTTTATAAAACTTTTAATAAATGTAAAATATCCCATCGTGGTAAAATTGTTCGACTATTCCCTGAATGCCGCTTCGCATAATAGGTACCTACGTGAAATTGTCGAAATCGGAGATCGCACAAAGGGCTGTTGAATTAAAAAGAAGACCTAATTTGCCGCTATTGCTGCCCAGAGGGCCCTAATCGTTACTGCTGCGACTTATTTCTTTACTTTTCTGGCGAAATTCGCTTCATTAGTTATAATTTTCCGAGCCCAGTAGCGAAGGTCAATTTATTGGGTATTTAAAAGTAAAACAAATTCAGTATTACTACAAAAGTTTTTAAACGCTTTCTAAGGTCTGTTTAAGTATAATACTGTCTCTATCTATCCTTTTAAAACAAAAGAAATAGCATCAATTTTATACAGTGTCTAACTATCATCATCATCATCATCATCACAGCTCATATACGTCCCCACCGAGGGGCTCGAGCCTACCCTATGTTAGGGTGATTAGGCCTTAGTCAACCACGCTGGCCCAGTGCGGATTGGTCGACTTCACATACACCTTTGAATTTCTTCGCAGATGTATGCAGGTTGCCTCACGATGTTATCCTTCACCGTAGGAGCTTCAGACAAATGTACATATGAAATTCGAAACGAAAAACACAGTGGTACATGGCGGTCTCGAACCCGGACCTCCCGATTGGAAGACAAGTGCCGAGTCCACAGCGCCACCGACGCTCAATTTCTTAGAAGACTGCATTGATATTTTATAACTGAGAAGTATCATTCTTCATCAGACCTGATGGCAAGTGAAGGGATGAAAAGACCGAAGATGGGGATTATTCAACAGAATGGATTCCTCGATCACAGAGGAAATAGCTGTTTTACCCACAGACATGAATCTTGCCGTTAAGTTTCGAAACAAAACAATACCCTCTGTATCAATTTTATGGTGACTGGCTTATTGATAACGTGGTTGGTAGCATCATACCAAGCAGGGTCAGAAGTTCTACCATCACAAAAAAATCGGTCAAGTGCGAGTTGGACTCGCGCACCAAGGGTTTCATACAAACTTAACAAGTGTCACAACAATGGTATAAGAAACTTTCAGCGTGGTTTACTTTGCCTCAGCAGCGTTTTCAGTAGCCTGAAACCGCGGTTCAGCGCGTTTCAGAAGGTGCTCTTTCTCATACTGGCATATCGAAATTTTACCCAAGTTTCCGTTGTTTTCAGACGCCTGAAACATATTTTCAGTCCGTTTCAGGCTACCCTCTCTAAAACAGACGGACGTACAAACGGACAACGAAGTGATCCTATAAGGGTTGCGTTTTTTCCTTTTGAGGTACAGAACCCTTAAAAAACAAAAGATGTGGTATTTTTTAATTATTATTTGATTTTAGTAAACTATCTTTTAAAAGTAATTAAGGGGGTTAGGATGCATAACATTGTCACAATACTTTCACGTTTTTATGATGCAAGCACATCATTTGGGTCAAGAGACATCCACTGTTGGACGTATGACTTCTCCGAGGATCTCAAAGTACGATTTGTCCTACGCTTCTCGCGTCCAACGACTTCCCGAGGCCTTCACCAGATCGTCGGTACTCGGTCACCTTGCGGAGAGACTCCCAAAGTTGCGTCTCCCCGAACACAGCCGCTACTCAAGGACCTTTTCGCCCTAACGGCCGTCAGTCCTAACGGTGTGTCCAGCCGACTGCCTCTTAAAATTCGCAATTCTTTGAGGTATGTCGACACTAATTCTTTTTCGGATCTCATCACCAGCAGTGAATCCTGCCCACTGCTGCCACTTAAAATTCGCGATTCTTTGGGCTATAATGACTCTATGCAAATCTACGTATCTCATTATTTCTGATGTGATTATGAAGCAAAACCATCGATTGTCCTTTGAGTAAGGTTGGTCTCCTAAGAAAGACCCATTGTAAGCCGCTAATGGCCGATTTCCCCAACCATTACTTAGCTTAGGAAGCCCCTAAGACGTATGCTGTCACTTTTGGTCTTTAATAAAAAGAATGTGACAGCATGCCACCTAAGAGTCCCCTAAGCTAAGAAGAGGTTGGTGAAAATGACCATAAGTCTCAGTTCCGTGGGTCAGCAACAGCAATATGCACGAATTGAAGATTTTTGTCTTGACACACTGCCGTTCACGTAGATGGACCGAGAATATGCTGCGTAGCCTCCTGAACGCTACCCAGATGAGTTGGTTTCATCAATTTACCTCGTTCTGGATGTTTAACTTACGGAGTTGGACTATATTTGTTCAACAACGTCCAGTATAGAGCCTCCAACAAAGGATCAAACAAACTTAGCAGGAGTTGATACTACATGAAATTTCAACATAATCTTAGTCTTGTCTCGTTTTAGATACAAGCAAAATTTATGTGATATCCTAAAGCGAATCTATGAAAATCAGGACTTGTAAGAAAATCAAAATATGTGAAATTACAACCCAAATATTGGAACCGTGGATTTGTACACAATTCCTATGAATTCTAGATATTTTTAGAAATGTGTTAAATGTGTGTTGTGCACATGTGTCAAAGCGAAATTTCGGGGCAGAAGTAATTACCACTTTCGAGTCGGAACGGCAAAAAAAGTACATTTTAACTTTGATTCACTAATTGATCAAAACTGCGTATGTTTCTTCTTTGTTTTTAACTGACTTCAAAAAAGGAGGAGGTTATCAATTCGGTTGTATTTTTTTTTATGTTTGTTACCTCATAACTCCGTCATTTTTAAGCCGGTTTCCAAAATTCTTTTTGTATTTGATAGAGTATACTGCAAGGGTGGTCCCATGGTCACTAAAGCCAAGATCGGATGATGGGATCCCATAGAAAATCGAGGAAAACACTAATTTAATTAAATTAGGGTTTCTTTCACAAAAAATATTTCATTCACTAAAAAGTTAAAAATATTTTTTTCTACAAAAAATAGAACCGACTTCAAAAACACTGAAAACTTAAAAATAATCTTCTTCTATATTGAAGTCGGTGACAAATTTTAACACTTTCTATGAGATCATCGTTTGGCGCCGACTTCAATATAGAAGAAGATTATTTTTAAGTTTTCAGTGTTTTTGAAGTCGGTTCTATTTTTTGTAAAAAAAATTTCTTCTTTCGTGTGGAAAGGAAAGAGAACTAATCTCATACATACAGCCTAGTGTTATATAGTGTTATTTATTTCAAATATTTTAGGAATAAATGTGCCAAGATAATTCAGTCATAGTATTGATTATGTCACTGTTTTTATTATGGATTTTTTTTTGTGATCTTTTTATATCTTTTTTTTGTGAAAATTTAGAACTTTTGCGTCCCGATCATGTTTAAGTCGTGACGTGTCCATAAGCTCTGAAAATCAGGACGTCCTGTCAAACCCGAAATACCTGGCAACCCTACTATCACTCCCATTTAGTAAATAATAGCCTTGGTAATGTCTAAGTTATCGTGCCACTTCACACTTAATAATAACATTTAAAAATAATGTACGTACTCGAACTTTTTGCACTGGTAGCCGTTGACTATAATAGATGCCACAGAGCCTATCTATATTCGTATCTGTAGTCGTTTGGCACTGTTTTAACTAGTTTATTTAGTACGATGGCCTCATTAAACATGAAAACGTATTCACGTAGGTACAATGTTGCGGAACCGGGAACTACCTAAAACAGTGTAGTGGGACCGACGAGGGAAAACAATAAACACGTTTTAATGTCGTCCGACAACGGACAATTGTTTACATCCATCAACGATTTCACGCCATTCCAACACTTGTCTTTAATGTCTTTTTCTAGAAAGATAGAGTCGTTAGTGCTTACGTTAGTTCTATTTAAATTTTGTTTGTGATGTTGACCTTTTACTTAGAAATTGTGCATCGCTCCTTCAGTAATGCATGGAAACAACGCCAAAAAGTATAATTTCGGGATAAAACACTTAAGGTCATGTGCCTAGGTATTGCTACGTAGTACTATTATCTATTCAGTATTGTGCTATACAATAAGCCCAATAATAAAGGTTTTTAACTACATATTTCAATGAAATTTTGTATAATTAGTCTTAGGAAATTGTATTTAAACTTTTGTGCTTTTATAAGACCTTGCTTCCAAAATACTGTTGCTGTGGCGTAAATAGTGGTCCAAAGCTAAGGGTTCGGCGTACTAGGTATTCAACTATAACATACCACTATTTTTACCCAATTTTGTATAAATTATATATATATATATATATATATATATATAAACACCTCTTTGCACACTTAGTTGATCCAGCCACGACCCCGTACATTGCTGACTCCGCCTTTTGCACCGAATAACTTGAATCCAGTTGCGTATTTCTCGGGCGAAATGGCAACGTAGCATTCTATTATGCGATGTTGCCAAATGTATTCGTCGATAGAACCTATATTCGATACATATTTTTTCAACAATTTCATGCAATAGTGGATCCGTAACGGCTAAATTTTTTAAATGCACGAAGACTTTTTGGCTCCGAATATATTAAAAAAATCAATAACTTGTGTTGATCAATTTATATACTCGTACTTCCAGTAATACTTGTGTTGATCCGAATAGGTACCGATACCGTAACGGTCGATCAATTATGAATTTATTCTATCTAATCTAGATATTTTATATTCGCAATGCTCCATACGTTGTAAGATCTGCCTCGGTTGTAACGGTGGAGGCACGGGGGGAGCACCATACACCGCACCCCGCGCCCTTTAAGCCTCGGTCTTTGCTGCGCCATTTTTAACTCCCGACGCAAAAAGAGGGGTGTTATAAGTTTGATGTGTCTGTCTGTCTGTGTGTCTGTCTGTGTATCTGTGTGTGTGTCTGTCAGTCTGTCTGTGGCATCATATCTCCCGAACGGATAAAGCGATTTCAATTTAGTTTTTTTTTGTATTAAAGATGACTTACGGGCGAGTTTTCTCAGACATGTTTGATGAAAATCGGTTGAGCCGTTTATAAGTTATGGGGGTGAAAGGGGGGAAGAATAACCGAATGTCTGCAAATATACTCGAGTGGGGTCTCAAATCAAAGCGGATCACGTGCACTTTATAAAATAATATGTTAGGCCGTTTAAAAAGTATGAAATAAAAATTAAATTAAAAATTTAAAACATCCCCGACAAAAAACCTCCAAAAAGCAAAAAATAAAATATGTTGATTGGCCCTTTAGTCGTCACGTCGGGGAACCGCATTAATATATCCAGTAACGCTCTACGTATTCGGTCAGTAAGTAATTAAATAAATAGATATATTAATAACGGTCCCCCGACGTGACGACTAAAGGGCCAATCAACATATTTTATTTTTTACTTTTTGGAGGTTTTTTTTCGGGGGTTTTTTAAATTTTTAATTTTTGTATCTCAATTTGAATGCGCTAGTTGAACTGTGCTTACGTCGACATTATTTTAAAGTCGTCATTTGAATTTGTTTTTGAATGAAGAATGAATGAAGACAAAAATGAAGGTCAAGGTATGTATTTTATATTTAGTACCTAGTTAAGCGATTTTTTACCGACGAAAAAACGGAGGAGGTACTCAATTCGACGCGTATATTTTTTTTAATGTATGATCACGCCTAACTTTTTACAGAGAACACTGATTTTGATGATTCTATTTTTATTGGAAAGGGTACACCCCGAGGGCGGTCTCATTTAAATTTGAAATAAAAATTCCTACCCTAAGGGTAGGAAAACTGGAAATTATTGTTGCTTTACTTACTAATTGCGATCAATGACCACGCATTACTTTTTACAGAGTGATCCGATTTTGATGATTCTTTTTCTATTGGAAAGGGTATACCCCGAGGGTGGTCCCATATAAATTTGAAAAAACAATTCCAACCCTTAAGGTACAAAACCGGGAGATAATTGATGATTCACTCACTGAAAGTCACAAAAAAATATAAAATGAAAACTTTTTGACAAAAAATTTAACCGCCGAAAAAACTAAAAAGTTGTAAAAAGCAAAAACACTGAAAAGTTAAAAATAATATAAGAATAGGTACAGACAACATCACACTTCTATATTGAAGTCGGTGCCAAACGATAATCTCCTAGAAAGTGTTAAAATTTGGCACCGTTTGATGTGTCTGTCTGTCTGTGTGTCTGTCTGTGTATCTGTGTGTGTGTCTGTCAGTCTGTCTGTGGCATCATATCTCCCGAACGGATAAAGCGATTTCAATTTAGTTTTTTTTGTATTAAAGATGACTTACGGGCGAGTTTTCTCAGACATGTTTGATGAAAATCGGTTGAGCCGTTTATAAGTTATGGGGGTGAAAGGGGGGAAGAATAACCGAATGTCTGCAAATATACTCGAGTGGGGTCTCAAATCAAAGCGGATCACGTGCACTTTATAAAATAATATGTTAGGCCGTTTAAAAAGTATGAAATAAAAATTAAATTAAAAATTTAAAACACCCCCGACAAAAAACCTCCAAAAAGCAAAAAATAAAATATGTTGATTGGCCCTTTAGTCGTCACGTCGGGGAACCGCATTAATATATCCAGTAACGCTCAACGTATTCGGTCAGTAAGTAATTAAATAAATAGATATATTAATAACGGTCCCCCGATGTGACGACTAAAGGGCCAATCAACATATTTTATTTTTTACTTTTTGGAGGTTTTTTTTCGGGGGTTTTTTAATTTTTTAATTTTTGTATCTCAATTTGAATGCGCTAGTTGAACTGTGCTTACGTCGACATTATTTTAAAGTCGTCATTTGAATTTGTTTTTGAATGAAGAATGAATGAAGACAAAAATGAAGGTCAAGGTATGTATTTTATATTTAGTACCTAGTTAAGCGATTTTTTACCGACGAAAAAACGGAGGAGGTACTCAATTCGACGCGTATATTTTTTTTTAATGTATGATCACGCCTAACTTTTTACAGAGAACACTGATTTTGATGATTCTATTTTTATTGGAAAGGGTACACCCCGAGGGCGGTCTCATTTAAATTTGAAATAAAAATTCCTACCCTAAGGGTAGGAAAACTGGAAATTATTGTTGCTTTACTTACTAATTGCGATCAATGACCACGCATTACTTTTTACAGAGTGATCCGATTTTGATGATTCTTTTTCTATTGGAAAGGGTATACCCCGAGGGTGGTCCTGTATAAATTTAAAAAAACAATTCCAACCCTTAAGGTACAAAACCGGGAGATAATTGATGATTCACTCACTGAAAGTCACAAAAAAATATAAAATGAAAACTTTTTGACAAAAAATTTAACCGCCGAAAAAACTAAAAAGTTGTAAAAAGCAAAAACACTGAAAAGTTAAAAATAATATAAGAATAGGTACAGACAACATCACACTTCTATATTGAAGTCGGTGCCAAACGATAATCTCCTAGAAAGTGTTAAAATTTGGCACCGACTTCAATATAGAAGTGTGATGTTGATTAGATATTATGAAAAGCCCATTTCGTCGTACATTTATGAGATGATTATGAATGACTCTTTGCGAGTTACTATTGTCTTTTTCTATTGTAAACATCAACACTACAATAATTACTTTATTATTTTTCGAAAACGAAAATAAAATCTCTTTCGATCAACATAAAGTTTTTTATTCGAAATCAACAAAATATACACAAGCACTTTCATGCTTACAGATGAGTGGAGCGAATGCTTATTCAGTCGCTCCACTCATTTATAGGTACTGCGTCGTCGTCGTATGCTGTTCATTATTTCACTCCTTTGTAATTGTTGGTTCTTCATTCATTCTAGTTCATTGTAACCGCTGCGTCGTCGTCCACTAGTTCACCACTTACTTTACTCTTCTGTAGCTATTGCGTTGTTATTCAGTGTATCATGTCGTTCAGAGAATGACAATGCAACAGTAAGTGGAGAGGAGAGACAAGTAAACCAATGGAGGACGATGCAGCGACTACAGCAAAGTGCTGTGAGTGAAGAACAACTGAATGGCAAAGCAACAGCTACAACGGAGTGGAGCAAGTGAAAAAACAGTACATGACAACGCAACAGCTAAAGCGGAGTGGAGTGAGTGATGAACCAGTTTTCACTCGTTGCACTTCGCTGTAGTCGTTATTTTGTCCCTTAGTTTACCAATCGCTCCATTCTGCTGTGGTTATTGCGTCACCATCCTCTGGTTCTTTTCTCATGGCATTTTCTGTAAACGATGCGTCTTCCACTGGTAATTCGCTCGCTGCACTCCACTCTAGTCGATCGCTGCCTCGTATACCACTTGCTGCACTCCGTTGTAGTCAATGCGTCATACATATTTCGCTAGTTCACTACTCACTCGAGCATCATCTTCTAGTTCACTCGCTCCACTCCGCTGTGGCTGTTGCACCTTTGTGTACTATCCCTTCACTCGCTCAGTAACGTTGTTACAAAAGGAAAGAGTCACGTCCAAAAAATAACAAGTATTGAGGTTTGATCTGGAGTCACGTTACTCCAGACTGGTTTCTTTGTGAGTTTTCCTTTTTTTAAGACAAGATTCTCTACTACTTTGAGGAGAATTTGAAATACTAGCTAGACATTATTAAGTTACTGTAGCCAGTAATATAGTAGCCCAAACGTGCCAATGAGGAAGCCCTTGGCAAATGCTGCGCCCTGATTGGCCCATTTGAATTGGATCAACAACTGCCCATACGCCAAAAAGGTAGATTTGTATAAAAATCCCTTAATTATTATTATTAGTCATCGTGACACTTGTGGCTCCGAACGGAGCTACATATTTATGGTCAGCTGGCATTGGATCAACAAAAGACACCCGGATCAACAAGTGAAAATGGATCAACAAATTACTACCTATACGGCACGTTGGAGCCACAAAGTGCCCAAAGGGATATCTATATATATATATATATATATATATATATATATATATATATAAATAATATATATATAAATAATATATATATATATATATGATTTATACAAAAAATAAACCTAAATTAATAATGTCGCGCTTAGTTTGATTTGCTATTTTGGGACATACTAGAAATTGTGTCCTATTTATGTCTATTATCCCAAAATGATTCTATTTTATACGAGGATAAAAATACTTAACCTTTTTTCATTTTGTTATTGTTATGTCTTTATGAGATTAATGATATTATTTGAATTGCGGTCGGGCTCAGTCTTTACCGGCTCGATACTGATTCGGCCCGTCCAGTGGGACATAGTGAACTGAAAAAGGTGTGAAAGGGACACAAATGCAATATTCCTTTATTTGACATCCGTTTTCTCTAACGTGTGAAACTAGCCAAAATCAGTATTTCTGTCGCGATAGATAAAATACCAATGATGTTAAATAGTGCTTATAAACTCTTGAAGATAAGACATGAACTTAGTACAACTGTCCCTTTGCTTTTTTATTGTTTGAATATATCGTAACCTTACTTACTTACGACCATCTTCGGAGGGTAGCATACTACTGAACTAAGATACAGGCGTCGTAATAAACACATTCACTACCGACACAGAAAAGATAACAGTACTACGTGCGAAAGTTGCACTCTTTTGATCTTGAAAAAAAAGCCGATATTTTGGGCATCCAAAGCTGAATCACACCTTAACGCCACGGGTTCATCATCATCATCACTTCATACAAGAGATGCTCACTGTTGGACATAGGCCTCCCCCAAGGTTCTCCATACCGATCGGTCCTACGCCTCCCGCATCCAGCAGCATCCCGCGATCTATACCAGATCGTCGGTCCACCTTGTGGGGGGCCTACCAACACTGCGTCTCCCGGTACGCGGCCGCCACTCGAGGACCTTTCCGCCCCAACGGCCGTCAGTCCTACGAGCGCTGTGTTCTGCCCTGCACTGCCACTTAAGGTTTGCAATTCCTTGGCCTATGTCGGTAACTCTAGTTCTTCTACGGATCTCATCATTTCTGATGTGATCACGTAGAGAAACCCCGAGTATAGCCCTCTCCATTGCCCGGTGAGTGACTTTGAGCCTTCTTATGAGACCCATTGTAAGCGGCCACGTCTCAGTTCCGTATGTCATCACTGGCATGGCAACACGCACGAATTGAAGACTCTCGTCTTAAGAGGATTGTGAAGTAATCGTGCGCGGCGCGAGTAGGTATTTCCTAAAATGCTATCTGTTTCACATCGCTCTGCCTCCGGCCCCGCGTTTACACCACAAATACAACATGCGCAAATTCTCACGCACACTACGAAACAGCAGCGCGCGACTTGCCGGCGAGCGGCCGCTCCGGCGCGAGAGCTCGAGATTATACTATTAATTCTATCGTTCATAATGTTTTGCGTTGCTTATATTTCTGACTCCCTTTCCGCTCGCAACTTCGCCATCGTTACTTTCTTTTTCGTGTGGGAATTTTATGTTTTCACAAAGGATAAAATAGTTTTATAGCCTATATTACTCAGTGCTAATGTAGCATTCTATTGGCCAAAGAATTTTTAAAATCAGTCTGGTAATTTTTGAGTTTATTAATTACAAACAAAAATAGAAACGTACTTATTCTTCTTTCTTCATAATATTTTAGTAGATAAGTTTCGGAATACAGAAATTATTTACATTTCGTAAATTATTTCTGTATTGAAATTTATTGTTAAGGCACTTAATACTTAATATCCCTATAATACCTTATAGGATTGAGATTGAGGGTGAGGACTATTTGTTATGAAAGTATGTATCCTACATTTACCTGTCTAAGGAAAATGCAATTTTTTAAGATGAGTGTTATACTGAATTAAAATGATTTGCATTTGAGATCTTTTCTGAAAAAAAAAACACTAAACATATATATCCATACTAATATTATAAATGGGAAAGTGTGTGTGTGTTTGTTTGTCCGTCTTTGACGGCAAAACGGAGCGACGGATTGAAGTGATTTTTGAAGTGGAGATAGTTGAACGGATGAAGAGTGACATAGGCTACTTTTTGTCTCTTTCTAACCCCCCACTTCCCTAAAATGGGGGGTTGGAAGTTTGTATGGAGCATTTCGCAATTTTCAAGGTAGAAAGCTAAAAATTGGTATGCGAACTATTTATGACTAACAAAAAAATCGTGCATCATTTTTTTTTGGAAATCTGCCCCCATCCCCTTAAAAGAGGGGGTGAAATTTTATATGGGACTTTTTGCAGTTTTCAGGGTAGGAAGCTAAAAATCGGTAAGTACACAGACTCTTTGTTACCAACGAAAAATACCTGCCTTATTTTTTTTCTGTAATCTTCGGTGTTACTCCGAATTTAACGAGAGCGAAGCCGCGGGCAAAAGCTTGTTTTTACATACAAACTAAATAGGAACAGGGATACAAAAATAAAAAGTAATTTAAATAATAATAATTTTTTTTGATTGGGCTGGGCTGCTTTTAATATGAACATTAGCATAAAACAGAAAGCGCGGATCTTCAACCTGTGCTTACTTATGGAGCCGAGACATGGGTAACAACTAAGGCCATCATTCACAAACTAGTGGTGGCACAAAGAGCAATGGTAAGAAAATTGGTAGGAGTAACACTCCGGGACAAGAAAACGAAAAGTTGGCTCCGAAAACGGAGTCAGGTCTCGGACATTACACATCGCGTAGCAAAGCTCAAGTGGCAATGGGCTGGACATATAGCCAGAAAGCCGAACTCGTGGTGCAGAACTGTCTTAGAGTGGAGGCCATGGAACCGTAAAAGACCCAACGGGAGACCACAGATGCGGTAGAAGGACGACATCGTCAAGATGGTGGGCACGAACTTGATTAAAGTAGCTCAAAATAGAACGGAATGGAGAAAGTTGAAGGAGGCCTATACCGCCATGGTAGAAGCAAAGTCTTAGATGATGATATATATGATTATTTTTGTTGGTGTTCACCTCAATTTCTTTAAAAGCCAAACGTAACATCATCTGCAACTAGCTCCAAAGCTAAAAGCTAAGCTAAAAGCACTCCAATACATGTGATGGAGTCAGAGCTTTGTGTTCCCCCGCTTTATATAAGACGGAAATTTTTAGCTTTAAAATACTGTTTAAAATCAAATGTGTATGAACCGACAACTAACTTACTTGGGCAATTAACATCTGCTTGTCAAAACAGGTATTGGGAGAGAAAAAAGAAACCCTTGTTAGGAATAATGTACAATGAAACTAAACAGCAAGATTTATGTGGGTCCTTTCCTCTGGAAATGTTTACTCTTGATACCTGGGTCACTAATATCGACTCATCTCAAGTTATAAGACTAAATCTAGATTGTGTTAAAATGGCAAAAAAAATGTTAGAACCTAGTAACTTAAAATATGATATTGTAAAAGAATTGGTAGAAAAATATGACAAAAGTTGGTGTAGAATCTTTACAGATGGTTCTAGAAATCCAATAGGTAAAGGAGCAGCCTATTACAATGTTAATACTAAAGATACTGGCATATTTAAGATTAGCACTGATGTTTGTATTATGACTGTAGAGCTTGTTGCCATTTATAATGCCATTTTATATGCAAACAATTCCAAATACATGAAAGCTGTTATTTTCACAGACAGTAAGAGCTCCTTACAGCATATTGCTCGATGCACCTCTGGCAACAGAGGTGTACCGATAGCGTATAATATACTACAACTAATACATAATTATTGTAACATTAGAGGCTGTGAGTTGAAGTTACAATGGGTTCCGGCCCATATAGGTATTAGAGGTAATGAGGAGGCTGATAGGTTGGCTAAGCGTGCAATAACAGATGGAGTAGATTATCAAATAAAACCTTTTTACTCAGAAGTTCTTCCAAAATTTAAAATAGACTGCTTTGATACATGGAAAGAACACTTTGATCTTCTTTCACTAATAAAAGGTATTTGGTACAAGACTATACAGAGTGAGCCTCCTCATGTACCTTGGTGTGCCAGCAACCATATAAGCAGAAAATACATTGTACTTCTACATAGACTGCGTTCCGGACACATTCCGTGCAACAAGTTTGCATACCTAATGAAAAAAATTGAATCACCAAATTGTGATGTATGTGGCAAAATAGATGATGTGCAACACTTGTTGGCGGAATGTGGTAAAAATCGCAGGGAAAGACATCTTTTGATGCAACATTTGCACCTGAATGCATCTGACATAGGAGTTTTCCAAACAATCCTGTCGAACCCTATGTCAGCGGCTGCAAAGCTAGTCTGTGACATGGTAGCAGTTGATAATACCAATTAATGTTAATTAGTTCTAAGTTGAGTTAAGTTATAATTTATAAGTTAATGTATGTTTTTAGGGTACAATGGGACTGGCATACTTCGTAAAAGTCCCTAAATAAAATAAAAGAAAAAAAAAAAAAAAAAAAACTAGCTCCATCTCCATCCATCTTTGAATTAGTCAGCAGCAAAACAGAAGTGATGTGCGTCGGTGGAATCAGGGTTAACAACAGGGCTCTGTGACTGATCCCTCTATGAGTTTCCATAATTGATGCTCAAACCCAAGATTCCTCGAAAAGCCCGGAATACCAAAGGAAAAGGTGGCTAGATGACATTAAAACAGTAGGCTGGATTGACATGCGGTGGCCCACCTCAAGGGGTGGACTGAGGAGGCCACAGCTCGTGGGGAGACTGTTGTTGCGGTGTCTCTTGACATCCGCAACGCTTTCAATAGTCTGCCCCACGAGTGCATAAAGGAGGCACTCCGCTTCCACCGGGTGCCTCCGTACCTCCGCGCCCTCGTGGAGGATTACTTGCAAGGCAGGTCCATCCTCTACGAGGGTCCGGATGGGCGCGTCCATACGTGGGCAATGGCGGCAGGTGTACCCCAGGGTTCCGTACTAGGTCCTCTACTATGGAACCTGGGGTACAATTGGGTCCTGCGAGGCGACCTTCTTCCACGAATGAAGGTCGTCTGCTTCGCCGACGACACACTCGTCGCGGCGAAAGCTAAAACGGGGGAGGAGGCGGCCCACCTTGCGTCGGTCGGCACCTCTTTGGTTGTCCGACGCATCCGCCTCCTGGGTTTGGATGTGGCCCTTTAAAAAACGAGGGCCATGAGTTTCCACGCCCCCCGTCGCAGGATCCCACCGGGGCTCCGAGTCCGAGTGGAGGGAGTTCGTATACCGGTCGAGGCGCATCTCAAGTACCTCGGCTAGGTTCTGGACCCCCGATGGAGTTTCGAGGAGCATTTTAAGCTCCTCGCTCCACGGCTGTGTGCCGCCGCAGCCGCACTTGGCCGGGTCCTCCCTAATGTGGGAGGCCCAGGATCGGCGTGCCGTCGGCTCTATCACGGGGTGATAAGGTCGATGGCACTATACGGAGCTTCGGTATGGGCGGCGTGCCTTTCCCTCCGTACTGCGACGTCCGCAGAGGGTCATACCAACCCGGGCCGTGCGAGCTTATCGCACGGTCAGCCACGGCGCGGCCTGCGTTCTTGCGGGTCAAACGCCGTGGGATGTCGATGCACGCGTCCATTCGGAGGTGTATCGGCATCGGGTTGCTGTTCGAGAACGGGGGGGACGATCCGCTCCACAGGAGGTGGAGCGGGTTCGTACCCTGGCGCAGAGGGAGGCTCTGCGCCAGTGGGGTGAGGCACTCGCCTCCCCAGCTGCCGGCCACCGGACGATCGAGGCAATTCGTCCGGTGTTGGAGGATTGGGTTGGGCGCCGGCAGGGCAGCCTCACATTCCGCATGGTGCAGGTACTGACCGGGCATGGCTCCTTTGGTCACTACCTGCACCGGGTCGCCTGTCGGGAGGAAACGCCGCAGTGTCATCACTGCGACGCTCCCGATGACACTGCCGAGCACACACTATTGGTGTGCCCGGCTTGGCGACGCCAGCGCAGCGAACTCAACGCTGCGTTGGGAGGTGCAAACCTCTCGCTGCCGAGCATGGTCGTGGCCATGCTCCGCGGCGAGGCGGAATGGGGGGCTGTCGCCTCCTTCTGCGAGGATGTCATCTCGCAGAAGGAGGCCGCGGAGAGGGAGCGGGAGGCAGATCCTCAAGACGCTCCCATCCGCCGCAGACGGATAGGCAGGCGAAGGCGGGCATTCGCACAAGCGATGCCCGTCTAGTGACCCTGCCGTGGAGGCCTGCGTGCATGGTTGGCCCCGTGCACGCCGCCGTAAGGCCCTCCGTCTGGGGATTGCCCTGGTGTTCTCGGGCAATCCCCCCTTGGCGATAGCCCGACCAGTTGGTCGGGCTTGCCCGGGCGCGTGGGTAGTGGAGTCGCAGTGTGGACCTTACCTAGCGCGCCCAAGAGGGCAGGGAGAACACCGGGGGGTTTTAGTGGGTAGGCCTGGCACTCTGCCGGGAGAGCCCCACACACGCTCGCCGTCTAGCCAACGGCAGGTACGGTGCGGTTACGCATTTCCCCCCGAGGAAAAAAAAAAAAGGCTGGATTGACATATCCACAATTAAAACACGCAGCATAGGATCTTACACGTCGGCGTAAGGGCAAGGGCGTTTTATTGAGTAAATAATTTTTTTCAGAAACATTGTACAAAGTTATTAACCAAAGAATACTTGTAGTCAAGCAGTTGATGAAAAGTCTATGCTGTCAGAAATACAGGAATAATACTGTATGAAAGTACCCAATGTGTGGGGTAGATTCGTACGAATTTCAATTTAGAGTTGTCATAATTATGCAACAAATATAAAATACCTCTCATTTTTATACACTTATCTCGGGTACCTAGTTATACTAATAGTTTTAGAATTTTAATTTTTACCACCTCCGTGGTCTAGTGGTCGAGGCCACCGGGTATTGATCGTGAGGTCCGGGGTTCGATTCCCCACGGGGACAGAAGCTTTTCTGCTCGGTTTGGTTGGTGGTAGGGCTTCTAAGCCCACCTGGCTAGCTACCACCGTCTTACCTAAGTTTGTTGCCATAATAACATGTTAATAGCATTGCTGTGTTCCGATATAAGGCCAAGAGCTTCCCTGTCGTATGAAAAAAAATACCTATTAGTAGGATTATATGTAATCAGCTGCTTTAAATTATATTGTTAAAATAAAAAAAACGTTAAAACCGTGCCTTCTCCACCTACCCTACCTACCCTGCCTACCCTACATATATTATTTACTTTGTAGTTTGTATTTTTTATACATTCGTAGATTCCATAACGCGAGTACACGTAAAATAATATTAAAAATAACGCTATTTGCATATAGTTTGTTACACGTTTTTAGCTGCTCCAACTCGGTTATACGCAAAATAGTTTGTGAGCAACAAAAAACGAATTTCTTTTGAGTTTGTGTCTTTGTGGCACATATCTATTATGACAAACAACTACATACTTACAATTTATATTCTTATTTTGATTATGGGAATTTACAGTTAGTTAACAGGCTACAGGCTGCTTACCCTTAAATAAGGTTTGTATTGAAATAAGATCCTTAAAATAAAACACTAAAATCAATAAACGTATTCGAAAATACATTTACTTTTTCATGTAGAAGGTATTTGTGTAGACTTGAGTAATACCTTTCAGTATTGATCGATATATCTATATTACTTTCTCCTCCCTAGGCAACAATAACTACGATTACTTACCGAGGACTATTTGCCCCACGTAAACAAATTAGTCAACAACTTCCAGCGTAGTCTCCAACATTCACAGGAGTGGGTACTACACGGGAATTCGACATTATTTTAGTCTTATCATGTTCATTTTAAGACCCAACACGTGGGGTGTTGGGAAACTCTACAGAGGTCAACGCCACGTGTTAGCGTATGTTATTAGAATTTTTGCTAAAGCCTCACGTCGCTACGAGCTCGAGCGGCAGGGTTGTTGCTGATGGTAAATAATCAAGCGCGCGGAAGAAAGCGCGCGAAACGTCACCTGTAGTATGAGCTTTATCCTAAGATCGCGGCACACGGAACAATATAATATATTGTTCCGTGTGCCGCGAATAGATCGATCCGCGATCGTTTTTATACCCTAAACGTAGACTAACGTAACGTAACGTAGGTGATAAGGGTGAACCTCTCTAGATTTATTTTGGCAATTATTATAGTTCGCGGGCACAGCTAGTTTTATATATATATATATGTTTGGGCTTATTGTTCCTTATGTCCTTCCTATCATCCTATTAATTTGTGAGACACACAACGCCATCTTTTGAGCGTTGTGAGCAGCTTCACTGGCGACGGCGGCTCGCGAGTTGCGCGCCCTCTTCGAGAAAAAAAAGTGTGTTAAAAAAAAAAACCACTCACTGTTCGGATCGGTCACGCGCACGGTGTCGTCCTGTGATAAAACTGTTCAAAGCGTTATAAAACTATCTACTTGGGAGCCGGCTCCGCCCTAGTCTTCAAGCACGCTTATTTACCTAACGTGCACTACTACTGTTGTGAACCAAACAATTACCGAGTGAAATCAGTGAAAGAAGCCTTCGAAGAAGCCGCCGGCTGCTGGTAATTCACGTGAGTCCCTTCCTTTCAATTCCTGTTTCCTAGTGGGCCCAGCAGATCAGCCTCACAGTAGGTCAAACGGTAAAAAGGTCAAGGAACACAAAATTTTTCTAGAGAAAAAAAAGGGCAAAACACTTTACTTATCTATAGTGGTCATTCGAGCGCAGATCGCCTATGGTACTAGTTTTAACCTGTTTAAAACTCCAGTATATAGTCATACATACATATTACTTAAATAGTAAAAGAGAATAAGATTGCATTTCTTTGCTTATTTTCAAGTATACTACATACCTACCTACCTACATTTTGTTGCATGCAAAAAGTCGCCACGTTTGTGTCGAGCGAGCACACAGTGCGCGGCCATTTTGCTATTTACCTACATAACTTACGATAAATTTTAAATTTCGAAATAAATACGTTAATTTTATCAGGTATATATATGTACCTATATATATTATATTAACGACTAACTAACAGAAATTGCGAAATTTCATTAGGTTTTTAAAAATTCCACACCGAATTATAATTAAAATACGTTCTTAAAAAAAAAAAATATACGTGGACGAAATTATTTAATTATTAGTCAATATATTTTTAAGAGGTACACACATACTTAACTTAGGTACTATTATAGGTACATATAGCCTATCACTATGAATGACAACGAAAGACAACTTGTATTGATTCAAACACAGCGTGAATATGCATTTCGCGACATGCAAATTTTATTGGATTTATCAAAAAGCATTCACTCCGATAAAACGGCATTAACGAAATTTAAAGCCAGGTACAAACGAATTGAAACATTACGTAGCGAGTTCCTTGAGTATACTACTCGGATTAATGAGTTAAAGTTATTGATTAAGCCGGGGGATAAGATCGACTTGAAATCGGTAGAAGCGTTTGACGATGTATATTACAGCGTAATCGGCATCGCGGACGAAGTTCTAGCGCCCGAGCGCGGTGAGGCTGTCCCGGCGGGCGCGGGCGCATCGCGTGCTGCTGACGGGCTCGGCACGAGCGGCAGCTCCGATTTGTATCAGAGCGCGAAACCTTTTTACCGGTTACCTAATCTCGAGTTACCGAAGTTTAATGGTAATATCGAACATTGGCAGACATTTTTTGATACATTCTCGTCACTTGTTCATGACAATAATAATATAAGTTCGATCGAAAAATTCCATTACTTGCTATCGTGTCTTTCTGGGCCTGCATTATCTATTGCAAAGGGTATTCCGGTCACGTGTGAAAATTATGACATTGTTTTTAATGCTCTTATCGAACGATTCGAAAATAAACGTATTTTGGCTTTCAATTATTTAGATAAAATTTGTAACTTTCCTCTATTAAAAGTAAATAGTTTTTCGGATTTACGTAGTTTTACTAATGTATTGAATGAAACGGTCAATGCCCTTAAGGCCATGAAAATTAAACAATTGGATGAATTTATTTTGTTTTATTTAGCTTGTCGTATTTTGGATAACGATACACGTAAGCGTTTTGAATCTCAAAATAAAGAACAGATACCAACTTTTTCTAATTTGTTGACATTTTTACAAGGCTATGTCAAAGTCGTAGAAGCTAGTCAAACGGGTGCGTTATCTAGTCCTAGTCCGCAAAGTAGAAATATTAATAGAAATAATTTTATGGAACCATTGCGGAATAAAAATAAAAATAATTATAAGTCGACTTCGTTACCGTCCAGTGCTTCGTCTAAGGCTCAGATTGGTAATCAGCCTTTAGTTATCTGTAGTTACTGCGGTCAACCTCATGTTATTTACCAATGTTCTAAGTTTCAACAACTTAGTATCCCTGAAAAATATAATATGGTATCACAACATAATTTATGCGGCAATTGTTTACGCCCAAATCATAATATTAATCAATGTTTTTCTAAATCATCTTGCTCCGTGTGTGGCAAACGTCACCATAGTTTGTTGCATGATAATGAGTCCAGCGTAGCGATCCCTAGTATCTCCGCTGAAATGACTGACGGTTCAGAGGACTACAACGAAGGTGATCAACCGGCGGTAAAGGAGACTTCCATCACAACGAGTACTCACGTGGGCCATAGTCGCGCTTTGGTTCTACTCGGCACGTGTGTCGTACGCGTAAGCGGTTGCGGCCCCGCTGGCGCCGCGCAATCGATATTCGCTCGCGCGCTAGTAGATAGCGGCGCGCAAGATTGTTTTATAACGTCATCGCTCGCGCAGCGTTTGTGCTTACCTCTACGTCGTTGTAACTTAACGGTGGCAGGTCTAGGTAAAAACGTGGTGCATCAAATAAAAGGGGAGACATCATGTACAGTGCAACCTCGTGATTCGAATGATCCGACATTTATTATTAACGCGATCGTCATGGAAAAAATTACTAGCAAAATGCCTACTACCGAGATACCGTCCTCTGTGCGTCATAATTTTAAACACCTAGTACTTGCTGACACTCACTTTGACAAACCGACAGATATCGACTTGTTGTTGGGCGCCGAACAGTTTCACGCAATTTATGATGGCCAGCGCCTGGATCTAGGTAATGGGTTGCCGGTCGCTTTACACAGCATTTTTGGCTGGGTTCTCACAGGCAGGGTGGACCCCGTTTCTCGCCCTCCATCTACAGTCTCTTCCCTGGTAGCTTCCACTCGTGCACTGGAGGACGTGGTCAAGTGTTTCTGGGATGTCGAAGAGCCACCCAAAATAGTCGTATTGAACCCGGAAGATGTGACATGTGAGAAGTTGTATACCACTTTAGTTTCTCGTAAACCCGACGGTAGGTACGTCGTGCCTTTATTATTGAAAGAACCGGATGGCATTCTCGGGGACTCTTGGACGAACGCAAAGTCGCGTTTGGGTAAATTAGAAAAACGTCTTCAACGACATACCGACTTATGTAAAGATTACGGGAATTTCATGACCGAGTACGAGAGCTTAGGTCACATGCAGCTAGCAGGTTTAGACTCTGGCAGGTATTTCATACCTCATCATTGTGTTATTCGCCCAGATAGCGCGACGACAAAACTTCGCGTTGTTTTCGATGCCAGCGCGAAGACAACGAACGGAAAATCATTAAATGACATAGTGTACACGGGACCTAAGCTCCACAATGACATTGTAGACATTTTAACTAAATTTCGATTACAACCCATTGTTTTTACTGCGGACATTACGAAAATGTACCGTAACATTGAATTGCGACCCCAAGATCGAAAGTGGCAACATGTACTTTGGAGAAAAACACCCTCTGATCCCGTGTGCGAGTATGAACTTAACACGGTTACTTATGGCGTGACTAGTTCACCATTCTTAGCGATTCGTACCTTACATCAACTTGCGGTCGATCATGGTTCGAATTATCCTCGAGCGGCTGACGTTATACGTGAGGATACCTTCATGGACGATATTACGGGGGGAGCTTCGAACTTAGTTCAAGCGCTGGAATTAAAAGATGAGCTTGTTAACCTGCTTAAGTGTGCTCAATTTGAACTTCGCAAGTGGAGTAGTAATTCTCCGGAATTTAATGCCGCCCTCCCAGTCGAACACTGTCAGGTGCCTAAAACTTTTTGCGATATAAATCATGAACACATCATTAAAATATTAGGAGTCCAGTGGGACCCTCTTGAGGACTTTTTTACATACTCAATCTCAGAGCTGAACACAAATTTCACTAAGCGTTCAATTTTGTCATGTATAGCGCGCATTTACGATCCAGTCGGGTGGCTTGCCCCTGTCGTTCTTGTTGCAAAATTATTATTACAAGACCTTTGGCGTTTTAAGCTAAACTGGGATGACCCTGTACCCACCGATGTTTCCAACAAATGGCGAAGTTTTCTCGATGAATTGCCATTTGTCAAAAATATTAGAGTTCCACGTCAAGTGACAACTAACAATGCTGATTATTATCAATTGATTGGGTTTTGTGATGGGTCATCAAAAGCCTACGGATGCTGCGTATACTTGCGAAGCGTCACTGCTGATTCTGGTAAGGCACATTTATTGATTGCTAAATCAAAATTAGCACCTATAAAACCTATAACTGTAAACCGTCTTGAACTCTGTGGCGCGGTTTTACTTGCGCGTGTTATGAAGCACATGTTCAATTTACTTCAAGGAAAAATTTCTATTACCGAAGTTTTTGCCTTCACAGATAGTAGCACCGTACTTTCGTGGTTACATACCGAACCTTATAACCTAAAGACGTTCGTTGCCCACAGAGTAGTTAAAATTACCGACGAGGTACCTCTGGAAAAATGGCAACACGTCTCCACCCATGATAACCCTGCTGACCATTGCAGTCGAGGATTAAATTCTATGGAGTTATCGAATTGTTCAGCCTGGTGGTCGGGTCCAGAGTAGCTTTCGCACGATTCTTCTTTGTGGCCAGTTAAGCATACCTGGGACTCACCTAATTCTGTATCCGAAATGCGTAGTCAGATTAATTTAGTGCAAGCCACAACTTTACCAATCGAGTCTGGAATTGTATCACAGTTGTTAGAACGATATTCTTCATTGTCACGTGTACAGCGTGTTCTTGCTTGGTGTATGCGTGCTGTAGCTACCTTCAAACGTAATACTACCCGAAGTCATAATTTTTTAACTGCTCAGGAACTAGAGCAATCCCTGTTGCGTTTAGTGTTAAATGAACAACAACTATATATAACTGACGATATTAAAGCTTCCAAGGCTGTTCAAAAACTTCAACCTTTTGTCGACAGTTCAGGTCTTCTCCGAGTGGGGGGACGCCTCAAACATTCTAACCTACCAGTTTCAACTAAACATCCACTTTTGTTGCCAAAATCCTCACGTTTGTCCTTATTAATCGTAGATTATTTTCATGTAGCTTACTTGCATTGTGGCCCTCGTACCCTACAATCAATTATTCAGCGTAAATTTTGGATTCTTGGTATTCGTAATTTGATAAGGTCTCGACTGTCTAAATGTGTCCCATGTTTCAAGGCAAAACCTATTCCTTGTCAACCGTTAATGGGAGATCTTCCTCCTTCGAGAGTCCAACAGACGCGTTGCTTTCAGAGAGTTGGTATTGACTTTGCGGGTCCTTTTGTAGTGAAAGAAAGTAAAAGAAGAGGTTCCCGAACCTATAAAGTTTATGCTTGCGTTTTCGTATGCCTCGCTGTGAAGGCAATTCATATAGAATTGGTGACTGAATTATCAACTTCTGCATTTATTGCGGCGTTGGATCGCTTTGTATCGCGCCGGGGTCTTTGTACGTTTATAGTGACCGATAATGGCACTAATTTTATAGGTGCAAAACGCTATTTAAATGAGTTACATCAATTAATTCGCGAAAACCATGATACCCTAGTCTCTAATTTAGCTAAGCGGGAAATTGTATGGCAACTGAATCCTCCAACCGGCAGTCATTTTGGTGGGATTTTCGAAAGTGGCATTAAATCTATGAAGTACCATTTGAGACGCGTAATTGGGTTGCAAGTTCTAACGCTAGAGGAATTAATGACTGTACTTGCCAAAGTTGAGGCGGTACTAAATTCTCGTCCGTTGGGAAACATATCATCAGCCCCAGACGAGGTAGATATACTAACTCCGGGGCACTTCCTGGTTAACGGTCCTCTGGTGTCCTTGCCGGAACCTGAGATTGCTGACCAATATGTTGCACCACGGGAACGTTGGCAGATGCTACAAAAACTAACCCAATCTTTCTGGCGTATCTGGCAACGTGATTACCTCCATACTTTACAACAGCGTGCAAAATGGTTTCAGGGTCGAGCTAACGTACAGTGTGGAGACATCGTACTGATCGTAGATGACAATCTTCCACCTTTAGATTGGCGTTCAGGCCAAGTTATAACTGTGCACCCCGGTCATGATGGTGTCGTGCGAGTGGTCACTCTGCGTTCAATGCGTGGTCTCTTACGTAGGCCTGTAACTAAGCTTTGTCCGTTACCGATAAACCATTAAATCTTTCTGTTAGACATAACTTTATTAGTTTGTAGGTAATTAACATTAGAAAAAACTTAATATTTTAACTTCGAATGTAGGATATGGGTATGTAGTAAGGTTTGAAAATTTAAATTATTATTATTAGATGTTCATCTCTTGTTCTGAGAATTTTCATTTTTTTTTAAACTTTTAGTTAGGTTTAGTTACTTAAGGAGTTGCTTGACCTTCTATTTGTTTGTACTTTGAAATCTTAAACGATTTCAAGTGGGGGGATTATGTTTGGGCTTATTGTTCCTTATGTCCTTCCTATCATCCTATTAATTTGTGAGACACACAACGCCATCTTTTGAGCGTTGTGAGCAGCTTCACTGGCGACGGCGGCTCGCGAGTTGCGCGCCCTCTTCGAGAAAAAAAAGTGTGTTAAAAAAAAAAACCACTCACTGTTCGGATCGGTCACGCGCACGGTGTCGTCCTGTGATAAAACTGTTCAAAGCGTTATAAAACTATCTACTTGGGAGCCGGCTCCGCCCTAGTCTTCAAGCACGCTTATTTACCTAACGTGCACTACTACTGTTGTGAACCAAACAATTACCGAGTGAAATCAGTGAAAGAAGCCTTCGAAGAAGCCGCCGGCTGCTGGTAATTCACGTGAGTCCCTTCCTTTCAATTCCTGTTTCCTAGTGGGCCCAGCAGATCAGCCTCACAGTAGGTCAAACGGTAAAAAGGTCAAGGAACACAAAATTTTTCTAGAGAAAAAAAAGGGCAAAACACTTTACTTATCTATATATATATATATATATATAAGGCGATTAGTGGACCCGTCAGACGTTGTCCTGCCAATTTACAGTGTTACCTAGATTTTTATATATAAAAAGATATAACATAAAAAATAATCTCACTAATTAAGAATGTAATAGGCACATACTAGTCATGATCTCACTGTAAGATTTACCCTCTCTCCAACATATCCATTTATGGTTTGGATGCTTCACGATTTATTACTTTGACTAAATGCGATGAAAATTGTAAGCTAGTTAAATTTGCTGCATTCGAAATATTCTCCACAATAATAATTCCAATTAAACATTCTCTCCTAACATTTCCAGTGACCGCTACATCAGGAGCCGGCAGCCACTCGACTAATTCGCCGAGCTTACTAAATTAATCTTCGTACAAATCGAGACAATGGGGCTCTATTAGTTACATAATACAAATACTCGCCGGCGGAGTTTTGCGTTTAAACGACATTTTCTAATAATCATAACCTCATTTTCTCGTTGACTTTCCCTAACTGTCCTTTTTGGAAGGGTGTTTTCTAACCCAAATTGTTTGATGAGGGTGTTTTATTAACATTTTTTTTGTAAAAGTCATAATTAAAATTATAATCATACATCGATAAAAAACGTGTTATTAATAATGTTAGGGCACCACGGGTAAAAAAATATTTCCCGTGGTGCTACTGGATGGCTTGGTAGCACAACGGTATTTTTTATGCCAGTGGTGCCACTGGCAGCAATACTGGTGGCACCACGGGCAACAAATATTCGATTGTCAAATTTTTTTACTTACCACTCATTCAAGACGTCTTTTGGTCCATAAGAATCAAATGAAATCAAATCGATTATTCGTTGAAATATGGTCTTACATATCGTTATGTTTAGTTTGCCGACATATTCTATTGATAGTTCAATGTTCAAATAAATAAAGTTAAGTTAACTTAAATTCCTCAAAATGATACAATTTCCAGAGACACCTTGTTAAATCTATATACATAATATATAAGAGCGAAATACCAACATTGATTAATCACGAAATCTCAGAAACAATAACAACTACAACTTGAAATTTGAGTGTAGAAATCCGCTAAGAACGGATTTTACGAAACTCCACCCCTAAGAGGGTAAAACGGGGGTTGGAAGTTTGTATGAAAGGCCCTATGTTTTTGAAGTAAGAGACTTGAAATTTAAAATGTATGCTCTATAGATGCTGGAAATTTGGTATGGGGATAGTTTGAGATGTGGGGAAGGATAAAGGGTGTAAAAAGGGTGGGGAGAAGGGGATTTGTAAAGGTAATCAATAAAAAGGATTTCCACGCGGACGGAGTCGCGGGCAAAAGCTAGTAGATTATACAGTACAATTTCCTTAGAAATTTAATACGATAAATTACATTCAGATTATCATAATTATAAAGTCAAGGGATTCACAATTCAAACCAATACCAATAATGTCAAGCGTTTCGATTAAGTCAATTGTAATTCATTTCAGAAATTACGTCATGACGTGATCAGATATTAAATATTTAACAATAAAATTAAATATTTATAATATAAATTTGTCAACTGAGTAATACATTTTGTCAAATCGGTACCTATACGGTATTTATATCGGTCGGTACCTATATCGGTCTTTGGTGGTATTTCCATGATATGGTAACCTGGTTCTGATGCTACAGCATTAAGAAGTCTGCAGGATAACCAACTGCTCAGTAACTCACTGCTGTTTGATAGTTATTCAAAGTTAGCTGTAACTTGGATGACACACGTATTGTTAAGACAGATTACATTGACCTGGAACGCATTGGCGCATGCACTCAGCGAACGATTTTGGGGTTAAGCAACGTTCGCTGTGGTCAGTCATATGATGGGTGACCAAAATTCTAAACATCTCGAGCCTCTCGAAGCTTCAGAACGCACGTTAAACAGTGGGTCCTAGTAGTGTATTATTGTTCCTTCTATATCTCGTTCAATCGCAGACACGATTTCACTCCATCTAGAAGGAACAATAAAACACGTGGTAGCAGCGTCTAGTAAGTAAATTATCAGATAAGATTCAATTCAGGTCTGTAATTGGTTGTAAAATATTCCGCTATTTATAACGTTTTAACGCGACAATGCAGTCATCATTTTGTTGAAGTACACGCATCACATCGGTCACATTTAAGTGCAGATATGAAATTTATCAAACAAAAACAATCACTAAAATTAGAATGTATTTGTCCTACGTCAATGAATGAACCAAAGCGTCATGGCAACTTACTACCAAATACCATTCGCTGTGTTGTTTGTGGCCCATCGAATTGTGGAAAGACCAACTTAGTAATAAGTTTATTATTACATGAAGATGGTCCACGATTTCAAAATCTGTATGTTTATTCAAAGTCTTTGTATCAGCCTAAATATACATTCTTAGAAAAAGTTATGAGTATGGTTACAAACACGACTTATAATAAATATAATCATAATAGTGAAATTTTAAGCCCTCACGAAGCTTTGCCGAACTCGATCATTATATTTGACGATGTTGCTTGTGAGAATCAAAATAGCATCCGAGACTATTTTGCTATGGGACGTCATAAAAACATTGATTGTTTTTATATTAATCAAACTTATACTAAAATACCGAAACAATTAGTATGAGATAATTCTAACTTGATTATTTTATTTAAACTAGACGACATTAACTTAAGACATGTCTATGAGGAACATGTAGGGTCTGACATGTCTTGGGCTCAATTTCGAGAAATGTGCTCAACTGTTTGGAATCAACCATTCAGCTACATTGTTATCAATAAAGACTGCGAACGGAATAAGGGATGCTATAGAAAGGCATTTGACACATTTATTATGGTGGACTAGCATTCATAAAAAGGTGTTACATAAATATGGAATCAGTTTCATTTGTGATTTCATACCGAGAGGAAATATAAACAAAATGGAACAAAATTTGAAAGAACAAATTATAAAATCTGCCGCAGCTGTGAAAAGGAAGGTTAATATGATAAAAGATGCAAAAGACGCTAGCAATATGGCATTAGAAACAATATTTAAGCCTATTGTAGAACCACTTAATGTGTTAACAAGCAAAAATAACGAAAGTCTTCATAAAAATTTGGATATTGACCAAAACCACCCAGTAAAAAAAAATAAGTACAGCGAAAGTGAGTCATCAAATTCTGTAAGTGAAGATTTCGAGGAAGCTATGAACGAAGAAGATGAAAACTCTTATGGTGATGAGGCTTATAAATTATCTAACAAAACTCTTACGATATTACCCTCTGAAGATCACGATGAGCATGAAAACTCGTTTAAATCCATTCAATCATCTCCGAGTATTGCAAAAGAATCTTTCTCATGGCCTACGTCGTGTGATCTAATAAAAGATATACCTTATGGAGTCAGAAACGAGCGAGGTAAACTTTTGCTTGGCAAAACTCGCGTTTACGATGAAGGTTGTAGACTGAGGATTGGAAATCATGATCTGGAAAAAACACCCGGTTTAAAGGAATTATTGTTTAAAAAGATACCAAATTTAGACCTTGTCACTGACGACGACTTACAAAATTATAAACAGATACTAATAGATACTAATGCTCATAAACGTAATTACGATCCTTTAAAACCAGTGAACAGTAATAAAGGATTTAAATATATACGTATTATTAAACCACTGTTTAAATACACAAGAAATATTACAAGTAGTGTGGAAAGTATTCCTCGAGGAGAAGGTATAAACCTTTTAAAAAGGGTTAAAACGGATACTGATTTGGTTTACTGGGACGATCCAAATGAGTTAGTGGAACGATTAAAATTACTACTAGCATCAAAAGAAGCTGGTAATACCGGAGTGATAAATGAAATATATGCAATAATTGAAGAACTATATGAAGCTGGCATCATAAATGTAGAATATAAAAAGCATCCATCAGGAAAATTATTCAGTCTCGTTTCAATGAAGACTGCATCAAGACGACAATGAATGTAGACAAATTTGGACATCATGTACACAAGCGTTTAAGATTATCAGAATTCATTAACACTCTCAATGATACTTTAGTAAAATCTGAAACAGGTGACTTTGATTTAAAATCAACAAAGTTGAAGGGTTTGCAATTTCCTGAAAATAACGACGAAGCAGTAAATAAAGAATACGTGGATAAATGTATTGAAGATCTAAGACAAGAAATAAAAAATAATAATAGTGATGTTAAAAGATATTTAAGTAGTTTAGAAAAGGCGACAATTGTTAGTTTGAGTGCCTTATTTTACACAAAAAAAGAAATAGATTTTATGATTCAAGCAAATTCAACTAAGGATGAGTAAGCGAGACGTAGTTAACGAACTTCACAAAGCAGCACGAAGAAATTTTTCTCGTCGATGTACATTCATAAAAGGAATTGATGATCTATGGCAAGCAGACCTTATGGATTTACAAAAATATTCACAATTCAATAAAGGCCATAAATACGTTCTAGTAGTGATTGATGGTTTATCAAAATACGTTTGGGCTAAACCTTTAAAATCAAAAACAGCAAACTGTGTTATGAATGCTATGCAAAGTATATTAACCACTTCTTCGCGTAATCCTAAAAATTTACAAACCGATTTAGGAACTGAGTTTTATAATACGAGTTTTAAAAAATTGATGGAAACGTATAAAATAAATCATTATTCTACATATTCTGCAAAAAAAGCATCCATTGTCGAACGTGTCATTAGAACAATCAAGTCTCATCTTTTCAAATTATTTAGTCTTCATGGACGATATCAATGGCTTGAACATAATTTGGATGACGTGATACAAAACTATAACAACACTAAACATCGAATTACTAAATTTAAGCCTGTTGATGTTACTAAGTCAAACGAAATTTTTGTTAAGTCAAACATTGTTAAAACGCAACAACCTAAAACAAAAAAGAGATTTGCGTTTCGAATAGGTGATTATGTTCGTATAAGTAAATACAAAGGAGATTTTCGTAAGGGTTATACTCCAAATTGGTCTACAGAAATTTTCCGCATAGTAAAAGTTAATGAAACCAATCCTCAAACATATCAAATAGAAGATAAACACAAACAAATTATTTTGGGATCTTTTTACGGGTATGAATTACAAAAAACTAAAGTTCCTGATCTTTACCTTATTGAGAAAGTTTTAAAAAGAAAAGGAAACACACTATATGTAAAATGGTTAGGTCTAAATAATGAAGAGAACAGTTGGATTGACAAGAGTGAATTGGTTCAATAGTATAAATATTGCTACGCAATTCTGTATCTTCTATTCACTTTAGAATTATCAATGAAGGAAGGTGGTGGTATACTTAACACAATAATAGACAATTTACCGATTGAGTTACATTTACCTGGATATCAATTTTGTGGCCCTGGAACAAAACTTCATAAACGGTTGCTTAAAGGTGAACGAGGCATAAACAAATTAGATAATGCTTGTATGTACCACGATATAGCTTATACAAATAGAAATTTAGACGTTCGACATAAAGCTGATTTAGGACTTTTAAATATGGCGAAAAGAAGGTTAAAATCCAAGGATGCTGGAAGAGGAGAAAAGTTTGCCTCTTGGATAGTTAAAAATGCAATGAAAGCTAAACTCAAAGCAGGGAGTGGGCTCAAATCATTTATGACCGGTGTAAAAAAAATACGCTTACAATTAAAAAAACTTAAATCTAAAGACAGTCACTCTGCAATTAAATATGCCCACGCTGCTGCAAAAAAGATATTTACAAATAAAAAGGGAATACGTTTGCCGCGTCGCATTCCTATTCCAAAATGTGGAGGACTTTTACCACTTATTCCGATTTTTGCGGGATTGTCGGCTTTAGGTTCATTAGCCGGAGGAGCAGCAGGTATAGCAAAGGCTGTTAATGATTCTAAAGCTGCACAAAAAAGTCTTCAGGAATCTGAACGACACAACAGGATGATGGAAGCTGTGGCTCTTGGAAAAGGGCTGTATATAAAACCTCACAAAAAAGGAGCTGGACTGTATTTTAATCCATCAAAAAACTAAATAAGGGGCTACCCAGACGTGCACTTACCAATATTGATATATTAGAACACGCAAGTGACATTCCATTTTTTCGCGGTGTTTTCATGAGAGATACGTTACCTACGAAACCTAAAAAGATAGAATGTGCGATATTGAATTTGGATAGCTCCAAAAATCCTGGAACACATTGGGTAGCCTTCGTCAAGCAAAACAATTACGCTGAATATTTTGATAGTTTTGGTAATTTGAAACCTCCATTAGAATTAATTCAATATTTACACAACTTACCAATAAACTATAATTACGTACAACACCAAAAATTTGGTACTACTAACTGTGGTCATCTATGTTTAAAATTTTTAAGATGTTATTGGAAAAATCATTTATATAACGTGTAAAATAAATAAAATTGTCAGTATAAAAATGTCTTTCACTGTGTCTATAACTGGGAGAGGAGCCTCCTTGACAACGAACTATTCGCCAACATTGGAGTTACATGGCGACTATGAATGTGGTCTTTTATATTTTTCTACTTTTAATTCTATTCCTAATATTGATAAACGAAACAATAAATTTTATTATGGCGAAAATGAAGTCATCGAAATTCCTGAAGGGTCTTATGAACTTCAAGATATTTGTGATTACATAAAAAGTAATATTAAAAACACCGTATTAAAATTGACTTGTAACAACAATACTCTAAAGACAAATATATTTTGTTCCAAAAATGTTCACTTTAACAAAAGTGATTCACTAGGTCAAATTTTAGGGTTTCGAACTGAAACAATACATGCAAATATAAGTACTGAATCTCAGAATCCGGTCAGCATTTTATCAACAACCATCGTGAGGATTGAATGCGACGTAGTCAGCGGTTCATTTGTGAACGGAAAAGCTAGTCATATAATTTATGAATTTGTGCCTAATGTACCACCAGGATATCGGATCATTGAAATACCTAAAAATTTAATATATTTTCCAGTAAACCAAAGTTCTATAAGTGCGATTAGCATACGGTTACTAGACGCTGAAAACAAACAGGTAAATTTACGAGGTGAAGAAGTACAACTATATTTGCATTTCCGAAAAAAAAATGATTGATTTCAATAAAAAGCAAGAGGCATCGTGTACTCGAGTCAGTTTGAAAAGATCACCTCAAAAAGACGCACCGCTTCGGCTTAGAAAGAAGTTGACTAAAAGCAATAAGGATTTTTTGAAGTTAGTGGGCTTGTTAAAATGAATATATTAAATATAACTCAACCGACGTCAATAGATAACAGCATTGAAAGTTTTGAATATCACTCGTACAAACCATATGTAACAAGTTTCAACAAGAATGATGAAATACGAATACCTATCAATCAGCAAGATTTGTATGTGCTGCCCTCACTCAGCACTTTGTATATTGAGGGCACAATTAATGTTTATAACAGCAAAAAAGAAAAGGTGTCAAGTGTGCATTTCGTAAATAATCCGGTGTTATTTCTATTTCAAGACATTCGATATGAACTAAACGGAGTGGAAATAGACAAAATAAAAAATGCAGGAATTAGCACAACTATAAAATCTTATTTATCATTAAATGAAAATGAATCCAAAAGCGCAAGAGCTTGGGGCTGGTCGACTACAGGTACAACTAGTGTTGGTGATGGCGGATTCTCTGCTTCTATACCAATGAACAAAATATTGGGTTTTGCAGAAGACTATGAAAAAGTTATAATAAACTGCAAACATGAGTTAGTATTGTTGAGAAGCAACACAAATCTGAATGCTTTGATATTAAATAAAGGTGAAATAGTGGATGATATAATAATTACTAAAATTGCTTGGCGAGTTCCGCACATTAAAGTATCAGACCGTGAAAGAATTAACTTACTAAAACATTTAGAGAGAGATCGAGCAATCACTTTAGCTTTTCGTAATTGGGACTTATATGAATATCCATTATTACCGAAAACTCGTAAACATACTTGGTCTATCAAAACATCTTCACAAATAGAGAAACCTCGATTTGTTATAATTGCCTTACAAACTAATCGGAAACATAACGCTGAATTATCAATGGCAGAATTCGATCATTGTCATGTACGTGACATACGAGTCTTTTTAAATTCGTCATATTATCCCTATGAAGGACTGAATGTAAATTTTTCAGATGATAAATTTACTTTATTATACGAACAGTACATTAGATTTCAACAGTCTTATCACGGACGTCGACCAGAGCCGTTGATGAGTCTAAAAGAATTCAGAGACGTCGCTCCTTTATTCATCATTGATTGTTCACGTCAGCATGAAACGTTAAAAGGATCTATTGACGTTAGAGTTGAAATTGAAACAGATCAAGAAATACCTGACCAAACAGCTGCATATTGTTTGATTCTGAACGATTGCATATTTGAATATAAACCTTTAAGCAATATTGTAAGGAAAATATCATGAACAACGATACGATAATTGTAGATTTGCAAGGATTTAAAAATAATAAAAATGAGTTTTTAGTAAAAGAATTTGTTATAGCAACTCTCGAGTTTACCCATATATTTTTAATTAAACCTCCTTATCCGTTTTCTACACTAACTGATGAAGAAAAAAAACAAGTTTGTTGGATAGAAAGAAACAGAGGTTACCAATGGAGTGAAGGATATATAGACTACAGAGAATTTAACAGAATTATTAAACCTTTCTTGAAAGACAGGAAAATAATTGTAAAAGGTGAAGAAAAAGTTAAATGGGTAGAGGATTTATGTGGTCATAATAATATCATAGACATAAGTTATACAGGTATACCAAATTTAAATACGTTAAATGATTTGTATAGTAATAATATGTTCCATTGTTTAACTCATAAAAAAGATGTGCGTTAAGAAATTCATTGTGTATTAAAAAATGGTGTTTTCTCAATGGATACACATTATATGATTTTTGAATCTAAATTTAGAGAAACAATCTTGTTTAAAAATTAATATACAACTATATTAAGAATTTTTCAAATAAAATGTCATGTGTAATAAAAGTTGTTTTTATTATGTTTGATACCCAAAAAGAAAAAAACTTAGTACTTGAAAATATTTTTTTATTAGGAAAACGTTTTAACAAAATTAAAAAGTTATCTATAAGTTATCACCACAAAGTTTTTTGGATATTTTTCTTATAACGGTTTCCGTAAGGTCCATGATTTCATCCACCGGTTCCTGCACCACATATTGAGCACTCAGCACTACGTTTTCTTCCGCATCAGCAATGTCAAAGCAGCTATTTGATGCACTTGACGAATCGTTCACTAAGTCCAAGACCAGTATTTTAATTAATTTCACGCCTTTCTGCTCCTTAGTGATCACAAATGATTTTGTAGATTTACGAGCTCTTTTTCTTGTGATGTCCTTTCTTTGTCTTATTTTTCTCTCTCCCTGTCTTGATTCATTAGTTTGTTCTTCCCGACGTATCATGTTTTGATATTCAAGCGTGAAGCCTTCCAATGGATCTTGTGCATATTGGGAAAACAAGATATCCGACGAGTTTGACATTATCTGTAACAAGTGAATAATAATAATGAATAAGTTGATATCCATAATTACCTCAATAATCAATAATGATTAAAAAATGATATGAAAAGAGAATGATACTTACAATAATATTACAATATGGACTGCTTGTCACGAACAACGAGTTATGAATGAATATAATATCAAATAAAGTTGAGGCTTAGACTAAATTTGCTTATCTAGCATTGCATCACACTTGACCTCAATACAACACGTGGAAATATATGACATGTGTAAGTGCAGTAATTTATAGTGTAGGTATGCAATAAAAAAACACAATACTATTTTAATGCTTATTTGGCATTGCATCATATTTAGCCTTAATATAACACGCGGAAATATGTAGCATGTGTAAGTGCAGTAATTTATAGCATACTAGCTTTCCGCTCGCGACTTCGCCCGAGTTATTTTTGTTTCCTGGTCTCGAACTATCCCTATACCAACTTTTATCTAAATTGGTTCAGTAGTTTCGAATCCTATACAATACAAACAAACAAACAATCAAATCTTTCCTCTTTATAATATTAATATAGATGCAATAATAAATAAAACACATAATACTATTTTAATTGCATTTATTAACTATAAAAAATATTAACAGGTCAAAAACAATTATATTAACTAATTTAACACTATCTTAGATTAGATTTTCATGTCCCCAAGCCCAGGTTCTAATTTTATCGGATAAAATAAAACGTTTATCATCTTGATTAGATAAAGCTACTTTGTTAACACTCTGAGTAAAAATCTCATGCTTAATGCATCTAAACAAAATATTTTTTTTCCGTATTATTTTGTCGTGAAGCAGAACTGATTTATAATCATCTAATGTTAAGTCTCTTACTACATTTTTTTTCACACCTTTTGCTTTTTTAATAAATGCTGATTCCGTTTTTATACAGTACAACTTAGACCGGAGACCTACGAATTCTGTCATAATTTCACCTCCTAATTCATCTTTAAATAAGCCCGGTATCTTTTTGTTTTTTAAAGGCAGACCAAATATATTGTCACAACTATAGTTACTGGTGTCAAAAAAGCTTAAGAAATTATCTTTCAAATCATGATAAAAATCTTTCGTTTCAATCTTATAAACAAAGCTATCAGTATCGGTATAGCAAAGTTGTATTTTATTTCCATAGTAAGGTTTTATGACAGAATAATGGAATTGATACATATGACTTTTAGATAGTTCTAAAACAGTAAAACCAATATAAATTGGCTTATCCAAGATAACCCTTTCAGGTTTCATTTGAACCGCAACTAAATTATTGGAAAAAATAGTAGCGCTGTGAAAATTAGGTCTCGCTATTAATTTGTCCGCTGAAATGAACTTTTTTGTCTTGTTAGATTTATCACACCACTTATTAACCAAGCGAACATCGACTCTTTTTTCACTGTCTTCCAATGTTTTTCCAAACACTGAATTATTCATCAACTTAAAAAGGTCTTGCTGAAAAGTAGTTACAGCTTGTTTTCTCAGTTCTGTGTTTAAATTGATATATTTAGCCAAAAAAGGGCTTTGTTTAAAAATTAAGGCGCGATGAATTTTATTTAAAACAAGACCATTATTAATGCATGTTTTCAAATAAACATAATGGATTACATACTGATATTTAGAATACAGATTTGGACAGAGTTTAGAAGTTTTACCTCCGGGTGGTACAAATTTTTCGGGACAAAAAGGATAATCGTTATGGTCATTATGTAGCTCCTCGGGATATGTTAAGTCCACTTCAAGAATATATTCGAACTCAGCATCATCTGCTACGTTCATGATATTTAACAAATCTACTTCGCATTCGCTTAAAAGTCTAAAATCTGAAACAGGTAAGTACTGACACATACTATAACCATACAAGTTATTGCAATCGATGTAAACTAGAAAAGAATCTGGTTCTGTAAAATCATATTGTGGCATATATTTATTGTTTGCACGAGCATATCGCGTTGAGCACATACAGATACCTCCCCGTATCCCTTTCTGTATAAAACGTATAATTTCTAAGTCAGTTAATAATTCTAACTGAATGCCGGTCTTAAGTAACATAGCATCGAATGAAAGACTTGGAGCTGTTAAGTAAAAAGCAGGATCTAATTGATAGTTCAATTTACAAATTTCACGGAAATTTTCAAATACATCAGTCAATAGCAATACATCGGTTTTTAGATAAAGGTCTGTGTACCCACCCATATCTTGTATTCTAAATGTAGACCAAACTTCCTGAGCATGAGTGTAATCTTTATCACTTATATCTTCATCAGTTAAAGAATTATAGAAACCTTTTTTGTGTGGAAGTTGTTTCTCGGAAAATGATTTCCAATGTGTCATATGATCATACGGATATACTCCTTTGCGTGTTAATAATTTAAATTCAGTTGCGTTTGGAAAATATTTTTTTAAATGCTTAAAATCTGTTTTATCTAACCCACTCGCTAATTTTTCCAAACTGGTTCCTAAGAATTGAAACGAATCGACAAATCGTATTTGAGCATATTTTTCATTCTTTAACTGTAAAAATTTTGTAAATGATACGTATTTTTCCTTATTTTTAGGTATGACTTTAACAGGTCCTAAACTATCGGCTAATTCTTTGATGAACAGATGACAGTCATAGCCGGATAGGTTATGGAAAAAAACGGGAACTAATTTAGGAACGCTAAACCGTAAGTTACAGTATTGATGCGCAGCACCTCGATAACTTCCAGTGAGGTGACAATGATCTCTCACTTTGTCAAAAAATAATAATTGCTTACAAATATGACAAACATCGGTACGCGCATAGGCCTCTGCGTCATATTCATCGAATTCCATCGCAATTTCTTTATCTAAGATGTCATAAATCTTTTTAACGTCAAAATACAGTTTATCAAGAAATTTTTGGACACAGTCTTTTCCTCGATACTGTACAAAAGAATTCAGACTGGTATCGTACGAGCACACTATGTGATAAGCAAAAGCTGATGGAATGTGCTGTTGACGCTGAGAAGTAAAACTTAATGAAGGGTCAGGCTCACAGCCATCGAACGGTATAAGAAGAGTTTCAAAGTCAGCATAGACCACAAAAGGAACGTCTTGCTTCCGTTCGAAATTTTTGAATTGTAGATAAGTTCCTTTCTCAGGCAGTACTGTACAAACGCCGCTGCATGTATGATTATCAAGATTAACTTCAGAAGTAAAAAATAGCAAGCAATCATCACAAAAATATAGTTTCTTATGATTTTTCGTAATTTGACTTCTTACAAGTCGAGAAAGGTTTTTTATCAAAACAAAGTGACATAGAACATTATTTTCAAGTAGAAGCAAGTTAATTTTAGTTCTGGTTTTGGATTTATATCCAGACTTATAAATGGGACCTACAACTATCTGATTATTCTTTAATGAATATACGTTTACACTTAAATGTGGATTGTTTTGTTCGAATTTCGCGATATCCGTAAACGTTACTGGGAAAGATATATCGTCGGTGTTTAGGACCTGTTCAAAGTGCGGATACGACGACGTACGGTCACCGTTCTTTTTAGCCGGGTACAAAGCGGCAACGACGCTCCACAAAAAACAATATTCATCTTTATTCCTGATGTTAATACACGCCTTTTTCTTTTTTATCGCTAGTGGTAAATCTATATAAGTTGAACCAGACCCTCTTAGAGGATCATATCTATTAATGTTAACTTCTAAGGAAACATTACTTAAAAAAGTCCAACCACTGTCACGATCCTCAAATTCTTCAACTTTGTTCTTAATAGTATTTACGAGTGTTTCAAACAACTCGTTAAAATCAAAATTGCGATGAATCGTTAAATTTTTTGTAACAAACGACTTAATGTTATTTACCTCGTTCTTAAATAAAAGAAAATCGGCAAAATATTCAAAATTTACTTTTAAACATATATGCTTATTTAGAGACATTTGCAAAAGATTATAAATTTTAGAAAAAATACTATGCAAGAATGAATCGGGTAAAGAGCATCGGTACTCATCTGTAGGAGTAATTCTGTATGTAACGATGCGACCTCTAAACGCACTCGCGAGTTCGACAACACCGGCGTCGTCGTGCGCCCGCGACACTGCGCACCTGCGCTTGTGCGCGCTGCTGCGCAGGTGTCCTACCCATTGTCTGCTGCCTACTTGCATCGAACACTCTGAGCAAAAAGGCATCGTAGCAATTCAGAAAAATAAAGTATACAACTTGTTACCTAACGCTAATCTATAGTCTTTTTAGTTAATTACTTATCCACTTAACTAAATGAATGATTACCGTACCTCATTAATACCTAAGTTACGACTGTAACTTTACCTGGACGTGGGCTCAAAAAAACCGGATTAAATATAAAAACCTATTGTAAAAAATATTTTACTTGCTTAGTTAATTTATTTATTTAATATTTGTTTTATTACTATAAAATACAGGCTTATCTTTAAACAACGACTTTGACCGCTTTAAAAACTGCTGCAAGTAGTCCCACTCGGGCTGGTCTGGCTCTAGCTGCACCTTGAGTGTGACAAGCGCCTTGGTGTACCGCTGGTCGGGCGCTACGGCCAACGCCTCGTCCGTGCTGTATACGCGCGTCTCCACGTAGTAGCGACCGTCGAGCGGAGTACGCCGCAGGAGCGTGCCGTGCGCGGTCTTGTTGGCGAGGCTGCTGTCGAGTCGTTTGCCCTGCCTGACGCGTGACGCACGCTCGGCTGTAACTTCTTCGTCGTCCGACACCAACCCGAACAAATTCAACGACTCCTTTGAGCTCGACTTAGCCTTTTTCGATGAACCAGACCTGTAAAAGACAAAAGAGATTGTATTATATCCTATGTTAGGACAATCAGCAAGAACGTGAAACAACTCAACAATAATTGATATTACTATGTTGTTGTAGAACGCAATGTTCCTATCCTACGATTGACACCTGCAATCTTCGAATTTATCTAACCCACTATGATCGATAAAGAAAACAACACTTCAATACAAAAAAAACCCACTCTATCAGTGATGAACCTAAAACGAAATTACCACTTCACTTGCATAAATAACTCATATCTTACCTGATAGTATCGCGAGAGATTGGTTTTCTCTTAGGCTTAGGCTTCTGCGCTGGCTCGAACAGTTCTTGCTCGGAGTCAGACCTGAAAAGATAAATTTAATAATATTGTTAGTCTCCTAGCTAATACTGATCAGCAACAGCATACTAACACCGTTCACTCATTCATAATCATTTTAGTGTTCAATTGTTATCCACTTCAATCTAATTCATTAATATGTGTACTGTTGGCATACCCTAATAAATAAATATTGTGGTATTATCACATAAAATCTTCACTAACGATTCGAAGATTTAATAAATACTATGACGACAGCATAAATTAAACCTTACCTGATGTTATCTCGAGATGTTGGTTTTGTCTTAGGTTTGGTCTTCTGCACTGGTTGGAAGACTTCAAACTCGGAGTCAGACCTGAAAAAGTAACGCAAAATTGAGTATCGGAAAAAGACAATGCATACTTACACTGATCCTTCATTGTAAGTGTGACGATCTTTAAAACTATCTCATTGTTATTTTCTCCGTACGAAACTTGGAGGAAATAGTAATTACAACCAACTATCAGTAAACCTTTCAAAGTACTTACATAATGAACACTCACAAATAAAGTACTGTGGCTGAAGATCTGGGTGCTGGGGAGACTCCTCGACGACGACTGACGACACTGTTGCAGCTAGTTCCTTGGCTCGAAGCACTTTGAAGAACAGAATGAACCACTACTCGAAAATTTCGCATTATATAGGAACTTATTGAAAATTCATCAATTTTTACTAGGGTTGTCACAAATGTATCTGTTTTTGAAACCTGAATAAGAAAAACTACAACGAAAAATAGTATTAAAATATATACTTATTTATATCCAAATTATACGAATCAATGTATCTAAAAATCGAAAGGTCGGTCAACTGGTTTTAACTTTAAGTCTAACACAAAGAGATCAATACGAAGTGATAGTCGATGCACTGTGCTGGTGCAAAAGTTGATGAAGGTTGATGAGCTGTGTACGTGAAAAAATTATCCTGAATGTTGTTTCAGTAAATCTACGTTAGTGAAAAACGTAATCAACTTTCATTAGAAAAAACAATTTGTATTTTTTTTAAGTAAAGTAGTTTATAAGTATTTTGTTTCTAGTTATTCCTTTTTTCTTTGTATACTAGTTTTAGTAAGACATTTCTGTGACGTCATTATTATGTCATCAATAATTAAAAATATTTGTTATTAAATAGAAAAAAACAATACAATGTATAATATTTATACATTGTTATTACAGATTTTGACTATTGTAACATTAAGCAAACAATCAATACCTATATGTTTAACAGGTCAGTACACTAGGATTGTCCTAAAACTAATTGAATACTATTACTACTAAAGTAAAATCTTACAGCAAAATCTTGTTGTCGACGTCCCACTACGACTGACTCTCTCTCGTCACTCGTGACAACCCTATCGAGAGTTGCGCGCTAGACATTTTTCGCCGTGGTGCCGTGTGCAATAACCTATTTAAATGACTTTACGTATTGACCTTTAATTTGCTCGTTAAAAACTTTCCATTCATTATTGAAATAATTCAATTACAAAGATTTATTATTTAAACACAAATTAAACAAAACATCAATTAAATTTTATACATAAAATATATTTATTAGGGTAGTTTATTGACATAATTGAGTTTTAAACGAAAGAAATTCACCCACAAACCCACGTTTTTAACTAAGACGACATTTGTTACTAAAAAGTTTTAAAAAATGCAGTAAAGACCTTGTAAATGCATTTTTATAACTTTCAATGTATTTGAATTTTTTATATATTACTAGCTGTGCCGCGCGAACTACGTTTCGCCATAATAAAAAATAGTTTACGACCTATTCTCAGACCTACTGAAAATATTCAAAAAATTTCATAAAGATCGGTCAAGCCGTTTCGGAGGTGTTTGATAACAAACACTGTGACACGAGAATTTTATATATTAGATTTATGTTTCAGTGTTATTAAAACAAACCAAAAAATAAGAATGAAACATTATTAAACACGAAAACTTATTGCAATTTTAATTAAAGTACAATCAACAGCACATCAACCTACGATAAATATTTAATTGGGTCTTTGTTAATTAATATAATAATAGTTTCATTGATTGAAAATCAGTTGTTATGACCTTTAAGTTTTTGGATATGTCGAACTGCCTTTACCATTTTTTTGTCGAGGGGAACCGTACTCGCCGTTGGCTAGACGACGAGCGTGTATGGGGCTCCCAGCAGAGTGCCGGCCTAACCACTAAACCAGCCCTTATAGGCGCGCGTGATAGGGTCCACACTGCGACTACCACGTAGTTAAAATGTGCATACGCTCATTATGCTGCTATTTATTTATATGCTTTATTATGTTAAACCTTATACATATTTAATTCAGACAGTAAGTAGGCATGCCTCCTACCCGGTGGATAAGTGACCTGGTTAGGGTTGAAGGAGATTCATAGGGAGGCCTATGTCTTCTGAGCAGAAGACCTAATGGCTGATGATGATGTTGATATTTGATTCTAATCGCTAGTCCATATCCACTTATTTAACTTACATATATTAATATCTAGTGAATGCTAATAAATAAAACCAAATTCAGTAAGTCGTACATATATATTAACCTTGGGCGTTAATAATTGTAATAAATAAATAATTGGGTTTAACCATTATTTCTATATAGGTTTTCAAACGAATAATTTACATTTTGATATATACTTACATATAAAATTAAGTATTTTTGCTATCATTTGGGTCCGTTTCTTTACACTTATATCAAACAAAACTGACAAGGATTATAAACATAAAATAAAAATCCTACGTCATATGGAGTACATCTTTTTGTCTATTTTTAGTGCAAGCATAATATATATTTCATCATAACGCTTTCTGTTTGTACGCTAATACTAGAAAAACCGCTAGTATAACATTTTTCACATTTAGGAATGTCGCAAAATCATTTAAACAAAGTGTCCTCTGTCCAAAGGTTCTCCGGAAGATATCACTCTTAGCGATAAGACTGTCGAAATTGTACATTTTAGCTTTGTAAAACTTCTGTAACTGTACTACTTTCGTGGTGAGTAATAAAGAGTATCTTTCTATCATCACTTCGTAGCCCAGGGTCTGATTTGCTTGGAATGACAATCACTCCAAAACATAGTTTTGACTGAGGTTTTTACAGCCGATCTGTCTGACGCCAACTTTCTTTGGATATAATAATAATAATGTCCTCCTAACCGATATTCGGTCACGGCGGACAATCTCCACAGAGACTAGCCATCTGCGCAGGAGATATTATAGGGCACAAGTGACTGCGCAAACGCAAGTGCACTCTCTGTTCCTTCACTCGCCTAGTCCGATGGGACGGTTAACCGACACGATCGGGGTGAGATCAGGCGCAGGACCCACTGTTTAACGTGCCTTCCGAAGCACGGAGGAGCTTGAGATGTTTCTTATTTTGGTCACCCATCCTAGGACTGACCACAGCGAATGTTGCTGTGGTCAGTCAAACAAAACCGTATTTCTAGCTGCAATATTCAATTCAATTTAAAATAATTATTTTTGAAGACAAAACAAGTGTAATTAGGTCGCGGACGCCGCGGTCACACCGGACGCGGCGAGCCATACGACACTAAGAATTTGCTGACAGTAAATACTTAACTACTTAATGGCGCAACGAGCCATATGACGCTAAACATTTGCTGACAGAAAATACTTAACTACTGAAATGGTTAGATTTGAAGTAAATTATTTTGAATGATAATTTATCAAAACATAACCAGCAATCGCTGGTTCGAATCATTAGGTGATTTTGTACTTAAACACGGAATAATACGAGCGTAAACTTCTAAACTGAAAATTTACTTTTGTAACTGTAAAAATCTGCTACCACGTGTTTTATTGTTCCTTATAGATGGAGTGAAATCGTGTCTGCGATTGAACGAGATATAGAAGGAACAATAATACACTACTGGTCCTGCGCCTGATCTCGCCCCGGTCGTGTCGGCTAACCTTCCCATCGGACTATGTGAGTGAAGGAACACAGAGTGCACTTGCGTTTGCGCAGTCACTTGTGCACTTAATATCTCCTGCAGAGATGGCAGCGGCTAGTCTCTGATGAGATTGGCCGCCGTAACCGAATATAGGACATTATAATAATATGTAGTGTGTCTAATTTAAAAAAGTCATCACAGCTCATATAAGTACATCCCCAACGACCAAGTGGCTGGAACCTCCCCTCACTAAGTTAGAGTGTTTAGGCGTCGGGTTTAAAAAGTATGAAATAAAAATAAAATTACACCCGACACAAAAACCACTAAAAAGTAAAAATAAAATGTGTTGGTTAGCTCTTTCGCTTTGATATACCACTATTAATATCCCTATTCATTTATTTCCCTCCGAATACTTAAGGCATTAATTGGGGTCCTCCGACGTGACGATGACGACGCTTGAATCAAAATATTACTAGATATATCAAAGTTATCGATAGCGGGCAACTTTAATGGGTTAGTGGTAGTCAAATATGCAGCTCAAGTGTTGAACCCTATGTACAGTAAATATATAGATAATATCGAGGTAATTCAAAGAAAATGTACGCGTTTCTTATATAGAAGGCTCCGACTGTTACATTGTTACTATGAACAACGCTACTCAGTAATTCATCTATTGCTTCTTTATTTGCGAAGAAACATAACAGACATTATTAATTTCCTTTAAAAATAGCTCAAAGTAAAATTGACTGTCCGGATCTTCTTAGTAAAATAGAATTAAAGGTTCCTTCTCTGAATTTACGCCAAAGTTAGGCATTGCTTCATAATATAACGATCGCTCGCATTAATTATACCTAGAACGAATAGTTTTTTATAAGATCCTGTAAGTCTCTTAATCAATTGTATCGCGATGATTGTCGCATCGATTTTTTCAATTGTAACGTGTATCAAATGAACAAAAATTTAACTGAAAGAAAGTACTCCAATCACATTTAATATGTGTGCATTAATGTAATCAAACAAACTCATAAATGACTTCTATATGTGGAAGCTTGTAATTAGCATTTAGATAACTATTTACGTCAATTAGTACTCTTCTAAAGTTTTACGTCAATTAGTACTCTTCTAAAGTATTGCATTGGCTCACAATTAATAACTTATCATTAAACTCAAATAAAACTAAATGTATAAAATTCTCATTGCCAAATGTAAGGAAAGCGGATACTATTGTGGAAATGAATAATCAAATTATTGAATTCATTGATTGTACCAAATTTTTGGGCATTACACTGGATTCACGTTTGCAGTGGGACCCACATATCGTGTCCTTGGCAAACAGACTCAGTTCAGCGGCATATGCTGTTAAAAAAATAAGACAACTTACTAACTTTGAAACGGCAAGATTGATTTACTTTAGCTATTTTCACAGTGTCATGTCGTATGGACTTCTAATTGTGGGGATCGGCTGCTAATATAGAAAGTATTTTCGTACTTCAAAAAAGAGCAGTTCGCGCTATTTATAATTTACGAACAAGGGATTCTCTAAGAGATTTATTTAAAGAAATTAATATATTGACTTTAGCAGGACAATACATTTATGAAATTTTGATTTATGTCTATAAAAATTATAATAAATTTGACACCAATTTCCAAGTTCAATAGTTAAACACAAGAAATAAAAATAAACTTGCCGTCCCAGCGTACACGCTCTAAAAAACTAGAGGCTCATTTATGGGGAAATGTATAATTTTTTACAACAAAGTTCCAAAAAGTGTAACTGACCTGCCCTTTCATAAGTTTAAAGCGCATGTAAAAAAGACTTTAATGAGTAAAGGATATTATAAAGTCAAGGATTATTTAAATGATGCCAATGCCTGGTGTTAATGTGAAGTTATTATTCGTTATAATGTAAATAATCGTGTTGTTGTGTATAGCTATTGATGTAATTAAATATTGTTGTATTTGGTAGATAACGACATGATAACGACTTAAATAGTCAGAAGAGAACTGACACTGATTTTGAGATAGACCAACTTATCATAATATGTTTGGTAATAACATATTTATTGTACCTATAAGTTTATAACATTTTTTGACATTTTAAGTGTATGTAGGCATACCGATTGTATTTTTTAAACTTTAATGATTATGTATTAAAACTAAGATTGTAAATGGCGATTTAAAAGCGGAGATAAAAAATTTTGACATTTCGAGATTCTTGCGTGTTCTTCTCGAGAAGGCTCTCCCAATTTCCGAACAGGTGTAGATCCAACCTCTTTTTTCATTCCTACTTGTATTTGCAGACATCTTGAGTATATTCAGAATGTATGCACATACAAGGTTAAATATGTTTTCTTTAAATTAGAATGTTTTGCTTTGTTTTGACGTCAATAAGTGCCTGTAAAGGCCTATGTTAAATAAAAAAAAATGAAATTTAATTATTTCGTAAATAATGCAGTGAGCTTTCCAAAAATAATAAAATAATAAAAATAAAATAGTTCCTGTCCCTGCTCTTGACGAGGGAGCCTCACACATGCCTAGCCTACTACGCCGTCTAACCTACGCTACGGTAACCAAATGCATTTCACGGGTCTATTTTATTACGATAGCGGTTTCATTTTGAAAATATTAAGTAAATGTTGACGCGTTAGATTTTTAAGACCCGCAAAAAATTCAATCGACACAAAAGGCTAAAGAAGAACTGTACCACGTCACTGTTTAGTTGCTTTCTTTTCTCCCATCTCCCATCCTCCATTAAAAATAATAGATTACACTCCTCTCACTGTGCTCTCATCATTCCTTTAGTATTCCGTTTGAGTTCGGAGTAACCTTGCCTTTGAAATATTTTTCGTCAGCGCAAAATAAAAGTGGTCTCTTTCAGTCATCAAAAATAAAGCACCTCGAAATGTTCAAAAGCTTTATAAATTCAATAAAAATTAATGATTACTAGCTTTTGCCCGTGACTACGTCCACGTTGATGTATAATCTTCGGAATATTGAATTGCAGCAGAACTATCAGTCCAGTATGTTATATATTTATAGATCTATATTTATATATTTATGTGTATAATATTTATATGTTTGTGTACTTAGTATTTATCTTTATTTAGTATGTTGTTACTTGTTGTGTCTAGTTTTTTTTAGTTATTATTTTTTCCAATTCGTACACCGTCAACAAAAAATTTCTCACATTTTACGGGTTGACTGGTAGAGAATGCCTCAGGCATTAAGTCCGCCCCTGTACACTTTATTTAGGCTGTACGAAAGTTGTCCCAACGTTGATTCAAAAATGGAAATAGCATTTTACTAAACATAAACGTCAAGTTCAAAATCATAATGTATTTTCTGTTTAACGTTAGGTATAATGTTTTTCCTATCTCGATAAAAGTTCATGCATAAAATCAGTAAGATTAACTTGTTGACAACTTGTGGAATGCCAATAGGTATTTGAAGAATAGGATAAAGAATCTGTGAGCAAATATTCTTAGACGCTAAGCGAAATGAATAAAATTTATTCACGATTTCACGCTTTTCAAATATGGATACTCGGGATTCAGGGTACCATGAATTGATTCGCGGTGAATAAAAACTTTGCATCCAGAAGTTACAAAAACGTAAGGACTGTGTTTTTTCATATTTTCAACAACAATGATTTTATTGGTAACTAACCGACTTCACGAATTTCATATGTACATTTATCTGACGCTCTTACGGTGAAGGAAAACATCGTGAGGAAACCTGCATACACCTGCCAAGTAATTCAAAGGTGTATGTGAAGTCAACCAATCCGCACTGGGCCAGCGTGGTTTAACTAAGGCCTAATCGCCCTACCACAACTGGTTAGGGTAGGCTCGTGCATGAGCTGTGATGGTGATGATGAACCGACTTCAAAAAAGGAGGCGGTTCTGAATTGGAGGCGTAAGTTTTTTTTTTGTGTGTATGTTACGTGATTACTCCGCCAATTGTGGACAGATTTTTAATTTTTTTTGTTCGATAGAGTATAGTCCCACTGTCCGAGGAAACGGGTCGGGAATTTAAATTCCTTGACCGTACATCAACTTAGGGTTTGCTGAGGTCTGCCAGGTCATGGTTATTTTGAGCATACTATAACTAATCACTAAACAAAGTTCTAGCCTTACAGGATTGATTTACACTTCCACTCAACACCTAAGCTGACCACTTTATTGTCCAAAACCTTGGAATAGATACCAAGAGTGAACCTTCAGTGCTGGTGTGCTATCTTTATTGTTATTTTTGATTCCAATCATTTTTTATTTGTTCCCATGTTCTTAGAATACAATATTTTGACGAGTTGATTAATTACGGAGTGCATGTGGTGCTTACCTATAAGTGATTGTTCCACTCATGTTGCTATTTTATTGTGCACATAATTGTGAATGTAATGTGTACTTAATCGTTGGTAAGCTAAATAAATAAATAAAATAAAAAACAAAATAAAGTACACAAATAAATGAAAATCGATTTAAACATCGTTACTTGTTGCAAATATGATTCGTAACACCCCAGGTTTAAATTAACAATGTACCCCTGTATGTTGAAAAAATAAAGAAAAGTTGCATATTGCGGGAAATTAACTCAAATTAACGGCCTCAATCAAATGGCGAGAAAGAACAAAAATTAATATTTATAAATTTTTATAGCATACATAAAAAAAAGGCTAACAGCCTGTGTTTCCACCATTAACACGAATTACATAATCGCAGCCATTTTGCATCATCATCAAAATATTTTTTTTTAACATAAAATTATACCGCCGAAAAAACTAAAAAGCAAAAGCACTGAAAAGATAAAAATAATATAGCAATAGGTACAGACAACATCATACTTCTACATATATTGAGGTCGGTGGCAAACGATGATCTCCTAGAAAGTGTTAAAATTTGTCACCGACTTCAATATAGAAGTGTGATGTTGTCTGTATCTATTCTTATATTATTTTTAACTTTTCAGTGTTTTTGCTTTTTAGTTTTTTAAGTAAGTTAATGTGAAATTTCTGCTGGAATACTTTTGCTTAAAGCTATTTTGTATGAGGATTGTAAAGTAATTCAAAATACATACTAGTATACAAACAAAAAAAAAGGAAATAGATAGAAGAAAAGAGAGTAAGGAGAAAGAAAAGAAACTGTGATAACTGCGTGTCAAATTTCAGTCCAATATACATTCAATCATTTAAAATAGGTCAGTCTGTTAAGTAGTCACGAATTCCTTTTATATTGTAATGGTGCAAACGAAACTACTATTAATGGCGCAAATGAGACAAAGTAGTTTCCTTTGCACCATTGATGGTGCTGGCCAATGAGATATCAGGGAGAGACCCGATTTGGCGACGCCAGCGCAGCGAACTCAACGCTGCGCTGGGAGGTGGAAACCTCTCGCTGCCGAGCATAGTCGTGGCCATGCTCCGCGGCGAGGCGGAATGGGGGGCTGTCGCCTCCTTCTGCGAGGACGTCATCTCGCAGAAGGAGGCCGCGGAGAGGGAGCGGGAGGCAGATCCTCAAGCCGCTCCCATCCGGCGCAGACGGATAGGCAGGCGAAGACGGGCATTCGCACAAGCGATGCCCGTCTAGTGACCCTGCCGTGGAGGCTTGCGTGCACGGTTGGCCCCGTGCACGCCGCCGTAAGGCCCTCCGTCTGGGGATTGCCCTGGTGTTCTCGGGCAATCCCCTCTTGGCGATAGCCCGACCGGTTGGTCGGGCTTGCCCGGGCGCGTGGGTAGTGGAGTCGCAGTGTGGACCTTACCTAGCGCGCCCAAAAGGGCAGGGAGAACACCGGGGGGTTTTAGTGGGTAGGCCTGGCACTCTGCCCGGAGAGCCCCATACACGTTCGCCGTGTAGCCAACGGCGGGTACGGTGCGGTTACGCATTTCCCCCCGAGAAAAAAAAAAAAAAAAAAAAAAAAGGGAGAGACCCGACGTTGCCTCGAAAATAATTTAAATTTAGTGTCGATTCTCGACTTGGGATTTTATACAACATTGCACTCAGTTGAATATTATTTGGGAATTAAAATTAATAATTAAGAAGAGCATCGATTTGCTATTGGGTAACGGAGCTTGTTATTTTAAAATCAGTTACTCTAAAATCAGTAATCATCAATATTATTTACATAAAAGCTGAAAATATACCTACTGATATTAAGTACCAATAATATTCTTACTTACAATTTAGAATACTTTACTTGAAAACAAACAACACGATACAAAGTGTAACTGCGACTGAAACATTCTAAGAAATGTGTCGCGATAGCGGCGGACCATAAAAAAGCACTCGAAAACATTACTAAATCACTTATGGAACTTATGAAACCTTTTATTATATACAAACTCAAATTCCAAGAAATCGTGATTGTCTTAATTTGGATAAAAATGTGATAATGAGGCTTATCCATAGATAATTTACCAATTTCTAACTAATTAACGAGAAAATCGCATATATCGATGAAAAGTTTTCGTTTCACTCTATTGACCCCGGAAATCCTATCCAACTTATTTAACGGCAGTTGTAATTTCTCATATTTTGTTTCACTCTATTGACACCGGAAACCCTATCCACCCCAATTTACGGCATTCCACTCGTTCCTCTTTCGTTCACGAAAGTTGTCTACGGAAAAGAAATTATTGTGTGTATTTGAAACTGAAATAGAGTAGAGACACTTGCGAAATTTCGTTTGATCTTCGTTCGTTGACGAAAGTTCGTTTCGGAGAAACAGAGTAGATCTCCTGGTATTACACTCGTATCTATAGTCAAGTCAAAGTAATTACTTGAGTAAAAGTCGTTACTTAATTTGTGATTTTTATACATTAAACGAGAATTTGAATGAAGTGAAGAAAGTTATGCTTATCACTTAGTGCAGGTTGTTGCCTAGTGAGTTTTATACAATAAGTACTGTGACAATAAAAATATTGTCTTATTATTGCGTTCGGTGGCTCAGTAGTTCGTGCGTCCGGCCTGTGATAATGGCGATTACGCTTTCGCAATGGTCCGTCACGAGATAGGTGACCAAAAACTTTGTATCTCGAGCTCCTCCGCGTTTTTCAATGCTCCCAGGTGTATTTGCAATCGTTAAAATGCACCAACCTGCACTAGGTGATAAGTATAACTTTCTTCACTTCACTCAAATTCTCGTTTATTGTATAAAAGTTACAACTTAAGCAACGACCTTTAGGTACTCAAGTAATTACTTGACTTGACTATAGATACGAGTGTTAGTCTTAGTCAGTCTCTTCGGAAGCTTTATTCCTCTAAGTAACCAATGGAATTGTTTTGTAAAACGAATTCGGTCCACTGAACTGTTCATAATGTGTGAATAGCCGGTCTGCACTCTGAATTTTTCCAGATGAAACTCTCAGGAGCGCCGAAACTATAATATTTCGATATTCTTCAAACGAACAGTGACTCAGTCTATTGTGTTTGCTGATTTACTTAAATTCTCGCTTCGCCTCGACCCAGGGTTCGCTAGTCGTAATTGTTCCGTTATAATAGAGCGAAGGAGCGGATTTGCCACGACTTAGGCTTCGCAAGACTGTTTTGAATTAAATTTAAGATATCTATCGACAATAGGGGTTTCTTTCTTTTTCGCAATAAAGGCTGATTTTGAGTCAGTGACATGCGCTAGTGCTGGTGCCGAAAACTGATTTATGCCGTTTAAATTGAGCCCGTAGCCAGTGTGATGATTTTGTAACTCATCGATTACTCGGTAATCGAATTAGATGACATGATTGCTCGGGTGACGACGTTGCCAAATTTTAAATGTATTAAAAATTGGCTTAATTTTATATTTGTGACTAAGCTTTTTTGTTATGACTATTCAAAATAGACTTTACTGTTAACAGCTCGTATTAATATACCTACAGAGTGGCACATTTAGATCTGTCAGTATGGGCGAGTCTGTAACTATAAGACATACTTAAAGATCTGTTCTTAAAAACCATGTCAACGATTTTAGTGACAAGAAAAACTGCAACGAAAATCGAACCAGGTCCTATTGAAAGATAAAACTTAATTATTTCTATTGAGATATCCGTTGTGTAGGTCATAACCATAAGTAGTAGGTAAATGTAACTAAGTAACATAATACATCTAAAATAATTACCTATGAAAGCAGTCTAACATATTATAAGAGTCGCTGATTAATTTTGCTTACCTATATGTTGTAACTGAGGTTTAATCTGCTAAATATTATTCGTCCGGTTGTAGTAAAACCAATATAAATATTATTTTCTAACAAATGCCTTAAAAGCCGTCGGGGTCTCATCAGCTAGCGGTGAAACACTAGCCCTAAAGTCTTTTCAAGAGAGCAAATACCAAATCCTTCTCAGATCCGTAATTACATTCCTCTGTTTTACATTTCCACTTTAATCCACCTACCGAATGAACGAATTCCAAAATCGGAGCTTTCTTAAAATAGTGCTGTGAATAGACACAATTCGCGTTGTCTCGTATCTTTTCCGTCTGTTATTTTATCTTAGCGAGCGCGGCGGGCACTTTGTTTTCCAATTTACTTTTTCTGTTTAGACAGTTAACTTTCCCTTGAGACAACCTTAACGCGATGTTTCTGCTTAAGGCGCATAGTGCTCCCAATGACCTTGCATCGATCGTCCCGCACTGATTACATAGGAGTGAGTGAGTGAGAGTGAGGGGAATATTCAAGCAAACCTTTACGCGTAAGATGAATTCTTTCAATAAAAAATTAATAAAGGCGAATAAGGAAAATCTAAAAAGACCATCCCCTAGAATATTGTTCACTTTATTTATTGAAATCGAAAGTATGTGATTTAACCTAATATTGACGAAGCGATTAGGTTTATAGTTTTAAAATCGAGGCATGTTTGGGTCACATTTTAACCAAGTTTTAATTAATTTATCAAAAAATTAAAAAGACCATCCTCTAAAGAATGCGTTGAATAATAACATATCTTTTTTAAAGATTTGTTTATTCAATATTTATGAAGAGAACCGGTTTTTTCTGCAGTGATTTTTTATGATTGACGTTACTATGCGCCTTAAATAGAAGCCTTCAATGTCGTCGTTTTAGCAATGCCTTGTGAAATTATTTTGAATACTTCCATTTGGTAATGTGAAGTTAGTTTCAAGCTTGTTGTACCGATTGACTCACTTTGAGTCATAAGGTGGACCGACGATCTGGTAAAGGTCGCAAGAAGCCGCTGGATGCGGAAGGCGCTGGACCGATCGGTATGAAGATCCTGGGGAGGCTTATGTCCAACAGTGAGCGTCTCTTGGCTGAAATGATGATGATGATGAGCCATATAATATATCATCATCATCATCTACAGCTCATATACGTCCCCACCGAGAGGCTCGAGCCTACCCTATACTAGGGTGATTAGGCCATAGTCAACCACGCTGGCCAAGTGCGGGTTGGTCGACGTAGGAGACTCATCACTTTCGATAGCAAATAAGGAACCGTAACTCATATACGAGTACAAGCTGTTCACTTGGAGTTTACCGTTACGTCTCGTCGCGATTGCCCACACCGCACCCCCTAGCACGAGATTTGTCCGTGACGTCATTTGAAAACGGCATAGTTGAAATAAACCGCTAATATAGAAGTACGTACTAAGCACTATGACCTCTCTAACACTGGAACACAACATGAAAATTTCAAGGTGCTACTTCACCATCTAGAAGTAGCACCATGAAATAGCACCATGAATGCAGTGCATCATAGCTTTTTTATTTCTTCAGTTAAACAATAAAAGACTTTAACCCAAAGCCGAAATCCGCCAAGTGTGAGTCGCACCGTAGGGTAACCCTCGCACAAAAGACTTTGTAATAAATAAATATAACATTGCATAAAAAATATAGGGGAGATTCCTTTGGGGCATTTAATTGCTTTGCGCTTTACAGCAAGTATAAAGCATATATTTTAGATAGAGACCAACTAGCCTTAAATGCAAGCCTAAGCCACCATTAATATTAGGCAATCATTGGACTCAATTCTATGCATCCGCCGTTACCTAAAGCTAAGATTTCTAAATTTAAACTTAATTTAAATGGACGGCTAAGCAAGTGCTATTTTACGATGACAGGCCAACTAAATTTAGACAGAGTTCAAGCATAATTCTAAAATGTCTAAGATAAGTTTGATTGTGCTTGTGTTGCTATGGTTAAAATATTAAAAGTGAATTAATGAATGGATCTTGTTATGAATCGGTCTGGCTATCGCCAATGGGGGATTGCCCGCAATTTATTTAGGGCCTATGCCATTTTCTTGACGGAACCACCATACCACTGGCCATACAATCTACAATTATACCGCAAAAACAGCGTTGTATGTAATCATTTGGTTTCATACAACACTGTTTTCTGTAAGAGAACTAAGAAGCAATACTAAGATAAACGCTGCTGAAATATAATTTAAAAGCAATTCCAAAATTTTCGATCCACAAAGGTCAAAGGTGAATTCGCCAACGCTACTTAACAATCACAAAATAAGCGAAATCACACCATACCCCGCAGCGCCCGAATATACAAAAAAAAACAATCTCAATTTCAAAAGAAACAAGAACGAGGACAAATAAAATGAATAAAAAGAAATATAAACGACACACAAAACGAAGTTAGGCAAAACAAACGCGATACAACGTTATTGGATGAAAACTATGACCGCTTTTATTTGGGAATGGCAAAGGTTGTGTGATACGTCACATTTGGAACTTTTACGGCCAGGTGCACCACAGAACGCAGAATCTCGGGCCTTATTCCGCAAGCGTTAATTCGTTTATGGCTTGTCAATAGTGCTTCAATAGCATTGCTTTTGGAGACAACTAACCAATAATGAACTAAAACATTTATTTTGTTACTATTGACTAATCAAGAATTTTTAGTACGAATAAATTGCATTACAAAAAGCGTATAAGAGAGACAAAGACTTTTATACCATTCTCCCATAAAAATCTTATTTTATTCACTGCAAACAGTTAATAAAAAACACTTTTAATCACTATTTTTGTATTTGTATTTAGAACACACCGATATACTCGTATATTTGACCTCCATCTCAAAGCTGTATAACCTACTTGCTCAAAAAATTTTCTATATTAAATGTCAATTTATTTTCGCTTAAATCTTTCTTTTTATCGTAGTCATGGTACAATATACTATTATATTTTGTTTGACGTCAATAATTAGCTATAAAGGTTTATCCCACCAAAAACATTTTGACGTAAAATGTTGCAAAGACGAGACCTTATGACTCGCACTGTCAAAAAGTTATCAGATCTCATGTAGAGCTTCTACCTATACACATCCTAACTTCGCAAACTCTACACCTTAGTCAAAATATTGGGATTTGCCGTTTTGCTATCGTCACATGGGCATGAGGTGAAAAATTTATTCACGTTTCATTACTTTTCTATACTCATATTCTCTCTCTCTCTCTGATGCCTCTCCACTACTGGAGGTTGGCCGTCAGCTCCGCGAACTTTTCCCGGTCTTGCGCCATGCGAAAAAGCTCTTCGACGCCGGCAATATTGGTCCACTCCCGGATGTTACGTAGCCATGATTTCCTTTTACGTCCAGCGCGCCGTTTACCTTCAATTTTGCCCATTATTATTAATTGGAGGAGGCTGTACTTTTGATGACGCAACACGTGACCGAGGTACGCCATCTTCCTCTTTTTGATGGTTTGTAATAATTCTTGGACTTTACCGACACGCTGGAGTACTTTTGCATTCGAGACTTTTTGGGTCCAGCTGATCCGCAGCATTCTACGATAACACCACATCTCAAAAGATTCCAAGAATTTATGCGTGTTAGCTTTAAGAGTCCATGCTTCACAACCGTACAATACCACGGGCCAAACGTAACACTGGAGCATTCTTACCCTGAGCTTAATGGACAATTTGCGGCTGCACAAAATTTTTTCCATCTTTTTAAGGGTGGCTCGGGCAATTTCTATTCGGGTACGAATTTCTTGTTCACTGTCCCATACTTCATTGACCCAAGCACCAAGGTACTTGTACTTCCGCACACGCTCTAGATCTAAACCTGCTATATTGAGTCTTGGGTTGAAGTTGTTATTGGATATGACCAGGTATTTAGTTTTAGACACATTCATACACAACCCTGCCCGCTCACTGCATTCATTCACTCTATCCAGCAGTATTTGCAAGTCTTGTTCAGTCGATGCTATAAGTACGGTGTCGTCGGCATAACGTAGATTATACTCATATTATAAAGAGGAAAGATTTGATTGTTTGTTTGTTTGTATTGAATAGGCTTCGAAACTACTGAACCGATTTTGATGAAAGTTGGTATATGGATAGTTCGAGACCAGGGGAAGGACATAGGGTACCTAATTTTCTTACGGGAAAAAAAATCCGACGGGAAAACAAAAATAGCGTGGGCGAAGTCGCGAGCGGAAAGCTAGTCTGTAATAAAATAGTTCTTGTGGTAACCGAAACTGAGGATTCCCGTTATACCCTAGCAGGGCCGAAACGGTGAAATTTCATATAATGTGATTCAGAGGAAATCATGCCCTGAACTGGAGACGGTCTTTGAATTACTTCATTCAAAAGTATATTAAAGATATACTGTGTCTCAGTTATCTAACAGCCGGAGCCGTGCTACATTCAAGCACGTGACAATATGAGTATGTATTTGGTTTTTAATTTTATCAAGAATATATTAATGTTCATAAAAAAATGACATCGACTTATTTAGACAAATACGAACTAATACCAACGACGTAGTAACTATTATCTCATCATCATCATCATCATCATCACAGCTCTTATACGTCCCCACCGAGGGGTTCGAGCCTACCCAATGTTAGGGTGATTAGGCCTTAGTCAACCACGCTGGTCCAGTGCGGATTGGTCGACTTCACATACATCATTGAATTTCTTCGCAGATGTATGCAGGTTGCCTCACGATGTTTTCCTTCACCGTAGGAGCGTCAGACAAATGTACATATGAAATTCGAAACGAAAAACACATTGGTACATGGCGGGTCTCGAACCCCGACCCCCCGATTGGAAGGCAAGTGCCGAAACTACAGCGCCACCGACGCTCTTATCTAATCTGTACTAATACTTGAAATAAGAGAAATACTTGGATAAGTGAGCGTCGGTGGCGCTGTGGCGTCGGCACTGCACTGTGCGCCGAGTAGAATCGCGAGGCCCGCGATCGATCCTGCCATGTACCAGTGTGTTTTTCGTTTCACGAATTTCATTCACATTTATCTGACGCTCCTATGGTGAAGGAAAACATCGTGAGGAAACCTGCATACACCTGCGAAATCAATCAAAGGTGTATGTGAAGTCAACCAATCCGCACTGGGCCAGCGTGGTTTGACTACGGCCTAATCGCCCTAACTAGTTAGGGTAGGCTCGTGCCCCTCGGTGGGGACGTATATGAGCTATGATGATGATGATGACTGGGAATAAGACGAATCTGGAAAATGACGAGTCAAGAACACTACGAATCCGGAACAAATCGTCTATAATAGGCATACTTATTGAGGGAATCGACGCGATACCTACGGCCAATTTCACCAACCTTGTCTGAGCTTAGAACAATCTTAAGTCCGGACGCGTGGGTAGTGGAGTCGTAGTGTGGACCTTACCTAGCGCGCCCATAAAGGCAGGGAGAACACCGGGGGGTTTTAGTGGGTAGGTCTGGCATCATGTCACAGAGCATCCTTTTACGATCAAACGACAAGGTTGGTACCTTGTCGTTTGATCGTAAGCGGATGCTCTCACCAACCAGATAATGTTCGCACGGATGATGAAGTTATTTTAGTGTGAAGCAGGTAGGTGTAATAAATAGCTCCTGCCTCGAGGCTTCGCCCACGTGCATTATCGCTTACTATAGTTTTTCTCTCCCCTTCCAGGGCGGAAGCTATTTTTAACGTGAAATATTGGGCTTGTATTTCGCCAGACATATCCGATTTTATTCATTCATCAAAGCCTATCTGTCTAGATTTTCCTTGCCTATAGTTTCAGAGTGAGCCATTTTTAGGCCAGCTTCGTATGATTAGCTAAGAATGTCAGCAGTACTTTAAAATTGGCATCTATTGAGCTTGCAATTGATGTAATCAACTAGTCTGTCTATGTCTTACTAGCGTATATGATTATTTTAAACAATTATTCAAGTTTAAAATGTTTAAAAAAGTCAATACAAGAAAAAATTTACCTCTTAGATGATCAATACATCTACAAACAAAAAATATTCTTGTATTGATTGTTTCATTTTCAATTGAGATCTAATTTATCTTGTTTAGGTAATTTATATTATTTTTTGTAGGATAGTTAAGTATACTATTTACAGAGCTAGTTAACTGTATTATTTATTACGTAAACACCACCAAAAATAACGTTGAACGAACCAATTTTGTGAATACACAACACGCTAAGGCATTCACAAGCTGTACGTAACTAAACAAGCCCTAGTACACAAGTTCGGTATTATTAAAACTTTTTTTTACTAACGCCCAAAGTACGCGGGCATAAAATGTGAAATAAACCTGATATCTCACTCAGCCATACAATGCAAACATCTCGACTTAATTTAGCATAACCGCTGACATCTCCACGCTAACTCTCTGCAAACGTCAAACACGACTCTGCTATCCCATGTTTCAACCCCCTTTGTATGACTGTCAAGCGAACCTCGCCCTTACTGCGTCAGGAATAAAGGGTACCAAAAAAGTTTTGTATATGTCAGGTGAAATTCAAATTCTATGTAAGTATTTTACTAGTAGGGTGTCCATAATATTTCATTTTTTCTGATACTTTCAATACATATCAAATATATCTACAAATTTAAATCACGATTCAGTCAGTTGGGATTCAAATGCTAAATAAGTATTTCACAAGTAGTGTCCACAATATTACATCTTTTTCCGATACTTTTAATACATTTCTTACTTATGTTCAGATGTTAATCATATTCGGTTATATGAGGTACTTGTCTCGCATTTTATTGACACTTAAACAACTTAGCAGTTTATTTATTAATACTTCGGCAAATTTGAGATTTTTTAGAAGCTTAACCTTCATCTCAAGAATGGTGTGTCACCAGAGGGAGACTCTATACCAAGGTCGTGTGCTCGGGTACCTCCGTCTTACCTATTTCTGCCGCAAAGCAGCAGTGCTTGCATTGCTGTGTTCCGGTTTGAAGGGTAAGATATGGCACTGAAATTACTGGATAGCGTGACTTTACATCTTAAGTCACAAGTTGGCAACGTACACCGTGGCCCTTGTGGGGGTTGCAGTTTTACTGCGAATATCACAGGTGCCACATGTATTATAGGTGACTGTTACCACTTACCATCAGGTGGGCAGTTTGCTTGTTTGTCAACTTAGTAGCAATAAAAAAATGGTAAGTAGCTATAAGGCCGAAAATAGAAGCGAGCTTCACCTGGACTTCTCAACAACTAAGGAACTGGTTATATTACGTATTTATCGGACTACAACAATGATGGTAACATTGCAACTATAGCGACAAACTTAGGTAACCTGGTGCTTGTATATACAGTTAATTTAAAGTATCCTGTTTATATAAGTACTGCTAAAACCTTGGCCACCCTATACACATTAGGTAGACATAAACTGTTAAGTTTGAAGAATTTATGTGGCACACGTCATTAAGGGCGGTATTGCGAATTAATTACGCCTACAAGACACGGCCTATTTGCGAATGCTTCTTTGTCACGGTTATCAAAATAAGGCATCGGTCTCACTGCATAAGCAAAAACAAAACTGTATATTGACATAGACACATGGAAACGCTTCATTTTACTTAATAAAGAACACAAACTGCGATAGTGCATACTAGGCGACCTCCATCATCAGATACTACAGTACCATAATTAAATAAATTTAAGATCATTATTCGTTCTAAACTTTATACTTTTTTATTACAAGCTTTTATTTCAATTGCAATGTAAGTAAGTATGTAACTATGTATGTTCGGGTGGAATCTTGCAACTCAATTTTGAAGCATATATCTTTAACCGATTGAGCTGAAATTTTGTATACACACACAGTTTGGATGACAATGCATAATAATAATAATAATAAGGTTTTTATTAACATACAGAAATAGGATACATTTCCTTTCTACAATAAATTTTTGTACATAGTGTGAAAGAAAGCATAGTTAACTGTGTCATGTCATTCTAAATCTAAGATGGCGGACCAATTATTTTTAATGCACTCCTGCAATATGGGTATCAAATAAAATGTCTGGCTAAGAATAACTAGAAAAATAAAGTGATATCATTATTAATCCAATATGGCGTACTTCTAAAGTTAAAAAATCAATTTTGAAGTAAATATCTTTAACCAATTGAGCTGAAATTCTGTATAGACGTTCCGGCAAACGACCTTGCAACAATGATGCGTTGAATGAGATGAACAGAGTGAGAAACGTATCCAGTGATAACTAAAAAGTAAAAAATAAATTAAATGTAAAAAAACCATTTTAAAAACAAGCTTTGGTTTAAATGCGCTAAAAAGAAAAAATAAACTTATACACTAAAACTTTTACTTACTTAAAACGTTATTTCACATTTGACACAATTTATATGACATAAAAGCTTGTCGCGAGATTTACTTTTGTAGATAAACAAGTAAATTAAATAATTTGATGTAAATAATTTTATACATTACAATTTTCAAAGTAAGTAAATACAAGTAGGTACTTAAAAGTACTCTTTTAAGTACTTTTAAGTTACTACACACAAGTAAATCTCGCGATAAGCTTTTATGTCATATAAATAGTGTCAAATGTGAATTACGTTATAAGTAAGTAAAAGTTTTAGTGTATAAGTTTATTTTTTTCTTTTTAGCGCATTTAAATAAAAGCCTGTTTTTAAAAAGGTTTTTTTACATTTAATTTATTGTGATTCATATTACTTTGCTGGAGAGAATTATAATCAGTGTTTTGGTAAGCGTTGTAAATAAATTCATGGGCGATATAGCAGACGACTTAAACCTCTTTTATAATAAAATCATAATAAATCATTTATTAAAAAAAAAAGTTTACAACTTCGATACCGATAGTCCCCAAACTAGGCAATCCTGTCTCTTGGGGACTAGAGCTGATGATTACCCTACAAGAAGTTATAATAATGTACTTAATTATAACATCTGGCACAGTAAATTTTACACAATATTTTAAGTTATATTGCGCGCGCGTGTTTGTGTGTGTTTGTGTGTGTCTGTCTCTGTGTGTGTTTGTATGTATGTATATGTGTGTGTGTGTGTACATGGGTGTGTTTTGTTTTATGTTGTGTGTGTATCTAATCTACCATTGCCTAAATAAACAGAACCTATCTAATCTGCTGATCATACAGGATTTTTCAACAGAAGTTCCGTTTGTTCATAGCTTATTTGTAGAAGTCAGTCAAATAACTTCGATTTGGTAGCAAGTGGGTGGTAGGACTTTATGTTACAGGAAGTTACTACTTTGTTGTAAATGAAGGGGAATAGAAAATTCTTGTGTCTTTTTGCAAACGAAGTGGCGACAGAGGGGGTATTAATTTTAAACACTCGATTTTTAAAAAGACATTTATACTCTGAGGAACCGAAAACTGTCTTGTGGGAGAGGGGAATGCTCTGTGGGCATTTTTTGGTTAAGCTCATGATGATGATGAACATCTGCTGACATTGATCGTGGAAGAAAAACGCTAACGAATATCTAGCTGAGACAGTGAATCGACTTCTTAAGGCAGGTCAATGATCAATAGAATTTCTAAAATTAAAATCACAGTTAGTTAGTCGTAGCTTAAGACGCCCTGTATAACGATGGCTTGACTGTTTGTAGAAGATGGCTGAATGTGGATGTGACCTGCCTAAGGCTGATTCGTTTTAGGTAACGTACGTTGATTTGTGAAAGGTCAATAATGATGGCATTGTTTGGGTATGAATAAATATAAATGGCAACAGTGCAACTAATAAAATACAACATAACTTAATCTTCTTTAACTCAACTCCTGCAGCTACGAGTATAATAAAGATTTTTATACATAGCCATGTGTCACGTGATGATAAAGTTTCAAGTTTATGCATCGTCAGATGCATAAACTTGAAACTTTATCATGTGCGCGGCTGATGCATCAATAGTTTGTATGGCTATAACTATAAGTATTATTTTCTGTTTTTGGCTGCATGCGTCAATAGCACACTTTCATATAAACTATTGTAGTATCGACCGCGAAAGCACGTGGCACAAACTTGTATCTTTATTGACTTCTGAATTGCTCAGCTAGCTAATAACATTATAATTGAACCCATTAATGTCGAGAGAACAATGCTATTTATTTATTGTTGCTGTGAATACGCTTCAAGATGGTAGCTGCAAGCCAGTTATTATTCCCACCAAGCCAACCAAAGGAATGTCTGCGTTGTAGAGAACTGACCTCCGATCTCATTTTCGATAGGCAGTGTCCACCAAACCATTGACGTGGTCAATATCAAGATAATTTTAATATTTAACCTTTTCAAATAAGAATAGTTGTATGCGTAAGAGTATTTGATAAATTTTAGCATCTTATAAATTGTTTCTTCATCATCACAGCTCATATACGTCCCCACCGAGGGGTTCGAGCCTACCCTATGTTAGGGGGATTAGGCCTTAGTCAACCACGCTGGCACAGTGCGGATTGGTCGACTTCACATACATCATTGAATCTCTTTGCAGATGTATGCAGGTTGCCTCACGATGTTGTCCTTCACCGTAGGAGCGTCAGACAAAATGTACATATGAAATTTGAAACGAAAAACACATTGGTACATGGCGGGTCTCGAACCCCGACCTCCCGATTGGAAGGCGAGTGCCGAGTCCACAGCGCCACCGACGCACCAAAATGTTTCGTATACCTCGGAAAATATATTTCAAATCCGCGGCATTTTGCCCTACCAATTCAGATTTATTTTCTGTTATATTTAAATATAACGTGAGAAATTTTAAGCGGGTTTTAAAACCCGCCAATAATTTCTCACGAATAATTAACTTTAGAAAAGAGTGACTTGCAACGAACAGGGGATTCATTAAGCCTGTCACTGTCACTCACACCGAAGTAGAACGAGACAGCGCAACATTCCTTTACGTAGCGATCCAAAGATGCGAAGGTGAGTGTTCACGTATCTGCAAAAGATTAACTACCACCCCCCAACTACCTGAGGTAGCATTCATCAGGGTGTTTGTATCGTACGCACCGTGACTTTGCGGATTAATTACTTCTGCAGGTCATGTTGTGGCTCATTAGGCACGGCACCTGATCGGAGACATTTTCTTTGAAACGCTGCGTAACGACAGTGCCAAACAAACGAGTTAGGGTTAGTACACACGAAATGTACAGCTTGGCTTATTGAACATAATATTTTAACTATACATTAATACATTATACCTATATATTATTGCTCAACATCTGAATACACACTACTATTTTGAGTACAGTGAGGATGTTGTCGAAATGCAACCATTATCATTAATAGAAATATTTCACAAGAAATGTATATACTTACTTTGTAATTTTATCCAGCACAGAGTTTAATTAAAGTTGTCTTAAGTGTAGATTTAAGTGTCGATTTAGGTCGCAGAAGTACGGATAAGCCTTCACCAATGTACGGTGCAGGCACGGTAATATTACCGTGGTGCAGGGCTGCAGGTGCAACGCAAGCGCAAATAGGGTCACCATGACTACTGCAATGCTGTGGATATTCCAGGTAAAATTAATTTGACGCATGACATTTAAAACAAAAAAGGTGTCTATATGAATCACACACCTATATGTACATTTTGCTCGCTAATTGTAAAACAATCCTGTAGTCTACTGCATTTCAAGATTACATTTCCTTCAATGCCTACTAATAATAATGCTGAAACTTGTGAGGCAGAAACCCTTTCCCCTTTTAAATAATGGTTGGTATCAGTAAATAAAACGGGTGATTTTTTTATTTGCTTCTCAAATTATCAGACGCAGAATTCCAGAGTGAGACTCAGTACTAGTGTAATAGGTCATCAACAGCTCATATACGTAACCACCGAGGGGCTCGAGCCTACCCTAAACTAGGGCGATTAGGCCTTAGTCAACCACGCTGGCCAAGTGCGGGTTGGTCGACTTCACACATAACCTGTAAAGAAGTGCAGGTTTCCTCACGATTTTACTTCACCGTAAAAGCGTCGAATAAACGTACATATGAATTCTTAATTTGAAAACACATTGGTACGTGGCGGGGTTCAAACCGCTACCTCCCGATTGGAAGGCGACAGACTTACGCACTACGCCATCGACGCTTCATAGTATAGTGTAGTGTGTAGTGTAGTATGTAGTGTAGTGTAGTGAGTGTAATAGGTATAATCATTCAAACAACAGTTAGGTCATGTCACAACAAACGTTAGGTTGTTATGTAAGAGTAAAGTTTTAAAAATAGCTCAGAGTAAAATTGACTATCCGGATCTTCTTAGTAAAATAGAATAAAAGGTTCCTTCTCTGAATTTACGCCAAAGATACGCATTGCTTCGTATTATTATATTAATTAGAGGACTAATAGTTTTTTTAAAGATCCTGTAAGTCTTTTAATCAATTGTTTCGCGATGATTGTCGCATTCATATTTTCTATTGTGACGTACATCAAATTAAGAATATTTTAGCTAAAAGAAAGTGCTCCAATTAACATATTATTGTATGTGTGTTTATTTGGCATTTAGATGTTTAGATGTATGTACGTTAATTATTTTGTAAATAATCCTGTAAGCATTCCTTAAATAATAAAATAAAATAAAACATGGTTATTTAATTACAGTAAAGTAACCACCACATATTAAACTAGAGCTATCTGCGCGGGTTTCTGTGGTCCAAGCAGCGGTGCTTACGTAGCTTTGTTCTGGTATGAAAGGTAAGACATGCAGCACAAACTATAAAGTGAACAAGTTAGTGAACAAGTGGCATGCAGTGAAATGAGGTGCTGTGACTTGACATCTTATGTCACAAGTTGGCCAACGTACATTGCGGCCATTGTAGTGATAATTTCAGTTTTGCAAATCTTACACTTACTTTATTTATGGGACTATCATCAGGTGGGCAACTTGCTCATTTGCCAACTTAGCTGTAAAGCAAACACTGAATTGTGATATCTTGAGCCTTTAATTCGTGTAGTTTTTTTTTCAATTTGGCAAAGCAAAAAATATCGTGTCAGGTTAAGAGGGAATCGTTCAGTCCATACAAACGTAGTCCCCTGTTTCCTTCCTGGATAATAACACTAGTTGCTTTATTTTTTCAGTAAAATCAATGGCCACTATTAGCATGTTCCTATGTTTTCCTTTTTTAATTAAGTTAATTATTAAAAGAGATTTTAGGCCTTCAAAAACCTAAAAAATCAACCTAATTTTTAACTTAATACATTTTATATAGGGGGTCCTCATAATCCTTATAACATACTTGAATGCAAAATACATAGAGATGATTACAATGATTTTTTCTTCTGTTTCTACTACAAAACAGTCTGAATAATGATGGCAGGTGTACTTTAAATGCGTTGAATTTACGGGTCTAGAACTGTAAAAATTGCAAAAAATTTCATAGCCAAGTCTAGCTCCACAAGAACTATATCAGAAGTAATTCCCAGGAAAGAACATTCCCCAAATACCAGCACCAAATCTTATTACTGGAGTTGTTATGTACAATTTGAAGAATTCACGCCACATAAATTATGTACGCCGAAACGGATGGTGTTACGAATTAATTACGTTCGCATAACGTGGCTCATTATGTGAGTAATGCGAGCTGATTTGGTTAGCGAGTATTATGTTTCTAGTGTATATATAACATTAATATTTGTGTAATGATATAGCTAAGCTACGAGACATGCCAAATAATTCTGAGTTTAGTAATTTAGTTGTCTTATTTTTTTATACCACGTGGCGCCAAACACGACTAACGTAAAGCCGGCTCCTGATATGTATTTACCCAGCCAGGAAAATACATATCAGGATCCGGATTTTGGGTAGGGTAGCATGACCATTGAAACACGATATGATAAAACGATATATCGATATGAACTGTTAAAAAAGTTGTATTTGTCAACTTATTGAAGTTTTAAGTATATTTTGGATATTGGTATTGTTATTTTGGGTATTATTAATATATTAAGGTCGATTAAATTTCAAGCAAGCCATTATATGCAACATGTTTTGACAGTTCATATCGATTTATCGTTTTATCTTATCGTGTTTAGGTGTTCGTGCTACGGGGGCAGGACGTCCAGTCTGGATACGCCGCTACGATGCAGAGTCCGAATTGTTGATATAGTTACGGTATCTAAAAGCATGTTCCAGATAAGCACGGATCTGCACCATTTTCAAAATGTTTAGTATCGACGCGCTTCATTACGATGGCTCCTATGAAAATAATCGTAAGCCACAATTTTGCCATATTCACTTTTTTACATTTTCTAAATAAACTTGATAAGCGGTATTAACAGTGTTAATTTGAATGTAAAATAATTGAAAATGACAATTTTAGATTTCAGTTTTTGTCGTATGTTGTGTTACATTGAATAAATCGTACTGACTCTGACAACATTTTACGGGGGAGGAGTGCGTGGGCGGGGTGATCAGCCTCGAATCGTACGTATTAATTGGTAATACGTAGACCGCGACGCATGTTCGGACTTAAAATGTTAATTTTCTCCATTTTCTTGACATTTTGACTTTGTTATATTAAAAAGGAGTAACACTTCTAATATTCACGGGACAAAAAGCTTAGTGATATTCCCCGCAGTTGATAGGTTTAGGTTTAGGTTTATTTATTTCATTTTTACACATATTTTCTATACAATTTTACAAAATTTACAAAATGTATGTAAAAATGATCGTCGAAAACAGTTATAACGAAAATTGAAAAAAAAATACAAAAGTAAAGTTACAAAAAAATAATAATAATATAAGTAAACATGATTCAATAAAGGATTTCCAATCTTAAATCATGTCAAATATTTTTAAAGTGTCTAATACAATTAAAATAAAATGTCAAGAAGAATAGTATAAGATAATGACCGTGTTTGTGGTGAATATTGAAAAAAAAAATTCGTCTCGGGCGGAATTTGAACCCGCATCTCTCCAACATACCGTGTCGACGCCCTGACCAACTAGGCCTCCGAGCTCTTACCCGCCCCGACGAAATGTTTAGACTTATTGACCTTCTTTATTCTTTGTTAAGCCAAAGTAGTCAAGCCAAGTCACATTTCGTGCTGATTTCGTGTGTTCCATTTAAGTATTTTTTCCACAAAAAGTTAGCATGAAATATTAAGGTAAAGTCACGGGTAAAGTTAGCATATGTGATGGGATGGGCGTCTTTGACATCTTTCAAATTTGGCATTTGAAATTTTTTTTCATAAATCAAAAAGGTTTTTCAGAGGATTTAATAAATTGACAGACCGGAGGGAGACTCTGTACCAGGGTCGCCTTCTTGGGTACCTCCGTCTTACCTATTTCTGCCGCAAAGCAGCAGTGCTTGCATTGCTGTGTTCCGGTTTGAAGGGTAAGATATGGCAGTGAAATTACTGGGTACCGTGACTTTACACCTTATGTCACGAGTTGGCAACGTACACCGTGGTTCTTGTGGGGGTTGCAGATATGCTGGCAACATGTATTATAGGTGACTGCTACCATTTACCATCAGGTGGGCAGTATGCTTCTTTGCCAACCTTCTTGTATAAAAAAAAAGAAATGTATTTAGCTTTAGCGAATCCTCATTTGTACTATCGTTATTATAAGCACAAACTAATAAGTGAACAAGTTAGTAAATAAGTGATACTGAATAAGTTATCAAATAAACATGATAATTGGATGGGTCCTCTTGACAGCCTTCAAATTTGGCATTTGATAAATTTTTTCATGAATCAAAGACGTTTTTCAGAGGATTTTATTCATTGTTAATTGAAAGATTTTATTTAGTTTTAGCTAATGCTCAATGCTAATTTGTACTATTTGTAATTTTAAGTTACTGAACACAAAAACAACGCGGGCGAAGCTGCATAAAGTAAATCTAATGGTAAATAAAATGATAATATTGAGGTGATTCAAAGAAAATTTACACGTTTCTTGTATAAAGGTTCCGACTGTTACATTGTGACATGAACAACGCTGCTCAGTTCTTCACCTCTTGCCGCTTTATTTGCGAAGAAACATAGCAGACATTTGTTTTCTTTTTAAAATAGCTCAGAGTAAAAGCCCGAAAATCAGTTCATTCATACCGCTTCATTTGTAACAAATAGCGCGACTGAAAATGTAGCTTAAAAGAAACGCAAAACGTGGCTAAGATCAGAGGCCCAATTCTGCGAATCGAAACTTATCTGTTGCGATCGACCAATCGTACTGCGTGTATTGCCACGCAACCAGGGTTGGATTTCGTAGTATAATTATACTATTTGTACCATTATTTCATGATGTGTAGTATGTAGTATCGTAATGCCAGGATACTACGCGAACGTACCATAATTTTACCCTCAGCTCGATTGACAACTTTTCTTGGTTCGATCATTCTCCTTTTTATTATTTAACAAATAATCAAAGTATCTACCCTATAATATAAGTTATGTTCTGTATGTATATGTATGGCACCATCGAAACAGCCAGCGACAAGCTCCAGCCGGGGATTCCTTGCATAGTGTTTTACTATTTTTTCGTTTAGTCGGCACTCGACCGGGGGGGGGGGGGGGTTACGCCACTGATTGAATCTCTCCATTTTGCTTTGCCATTGCCAATGACTCATTTTGCAAAAAAAAACGGAACGTAGTATAATTTTTGACAAGTAGTATATTTTTCATTTCCATAGACAATAATTTTGTGAGGGTCTGAATCCAACCCTGCACGCAACTGTTTGATGACGTGATAATGTGGCATTCTGATTGGTCGATCGCAACGGTTTAGTTTCGATTCGGCTGCAACTTATTAGCAGAATTGGGCCTCAGATGATAGCACCAAAAAATGGCGATGCTTATCAGGAATGCACTTTATATCACCGAATTGGACTCCGTATACTAGCGGCATATCCCGACTGCGTTTTAGTCGCGTTTCACCTCCCATTCACTTCACGATACGCATTGGCGACACAGATAAGACGCTCATTTGTATGAGCTATCGCCCACATAGCTACAATATTATCGGGTATATATTATAATTAATCAACCAGTTATTTAAACCCGCATTTCTAGTCTTTATGTTTTCTCACTAGATGCCCGGGCAGACTTTGTACTGTCAAAAGTTATTTGCTCTGCATTTTGAATGGAAAAAAAAGTGTTGTTATTCTAATTTTTACGCAATTTTTATGTTTTCGCTCTCCATAAGAACCTTCCTTGTGTCTTTAGGAAAATATGAAAAATAATAGCCGAATCGGTCCACCCGTTCTCGAGTTCTGCCCTTTGTCGTTCCATTTTTATTTATATTTCTCATCTCCAAAGAGGTCTTCTTCGGTCATCAATCATCCAATTGTCTCCTTATATCTCTATCTCATAGTTCTGAAATAATTCATTCTTCCTTTTTCGCGCCATCTATTCTGTATTCGCTTCTATGCAGCGCTCTTCTCTTAGATATCAAGAAATCTATCAGCAAGTAAAGTTTTAAAAATACACCGCGGCCCAAAAGCAGTGAATCGTTTATTTAAACATATTTAATTATTATTGTTATTTGCCATGCATTACTGTCTTCGCAACGCAAGTTAATAATTTCCTTACACGAAGACGGAAAACGACAGTGATCGATTCCTTAGTGTTAGCCGTCAACTATTGTTAAAGACTATTAAGCGATTTAATGAGCTCGGGCATGATGCAGACCGCCCAGAAAGAGGAAGAAAGAGGACGGTTAGGACTTCCAGGCTCCGCAACATTATCAAGAAACGGCTTAGTCGCAATCCACGGACCAAAGTGCGAAAACTGGCTTGGGAACTGGGTGCGAGTCGTTGGACGGTGCAACGTATTGTCGTTGATAAGCTCAAATTAAAAGCGTATAAACTGCGTAAAGCACAACTCCTTCAAGATAAAGATGAAAAAGTTCGCCTTCAACGATGTCTTTGATTAGGAAGCGCGCCGCTACTGAAAAATGGGAAAACATCCTTTTTTCAGATGAAAAACTTTTTTGTATCAAACAGGCTCATAATCATCAAAATGACAGAATATATTCTTCTAGACGTCCTGGAGAGGGTGCAGTCTTTCCTCACCGCCAAAAATCGGATTCAGTGATGGTTTGGGGTGGTATTTGCTCTACTGTTAAAACTCCCCTCATATTTATAGAAAAAGGTGTCCAAATAAATCAGGAAATCTATAAAAGAGACATTCTTGAAACCGTAGTTCTTCCCTGGAGTCAGCAACATTTTGGTAACCAACATTGGATATTCCAGCAGGACTCTGCTCCATCTCACAGGGCCCTTAGTGTGCAGCAGTAGTGCAAAGACAATTTTCCTGGATTCATAAGCTCAGAAGAGTAGCCATGGCCATTCTATTCGCCTGATTTAAATCCAATGGATTATAGATTGTGGTCAATTTTAGAGACTAGGGCCTGTGCCACTAAACATACTTGTATGTTTAGTGGCACAGGCCCTAGTTGTTTTCAGAGCGTCAACACTTGTAAGTGTTGACGCTCTGAAAGCAACCCTTACGAAAGAGTGGGCAAAAATAACGTTGGAGGAGCTGCGGCATATTGTGTATAATTTCAGCAAACGTTTGCGTCTGTGTATCAAAGCCAAAGGAGGATATTTTGAAAATAGTTAGTGTTTTTAATAGTTTATTGACTGACGCTCTAATTTTAAATGTCATTTTGTAATAAACTTGAACTTGTAATAACTTGATAAAGATTTTTTGGAATAATTTTTTGAAGTATTAAAAATTATTCCAAAAAATCTTTGTCAACGTTTTTTTGTTCCACCCTATAAACTGTAGAAATATAGAACTGTGTGTTATAGCGTTGCTCATTTGTTGGCTGTATTTGTGTTACAATTTGTTTATTTTGGTGAATAATAATATGTATCGTCGCGTCGGTGGCGCTGTGGTTTCGGCACTTGCCTTCCAATCGGGGGGCGGGGTTCGAGACCCGCCATGTACCAATGTGTTTTTCGTTTCGAATTTCATATGTACATTTGTCTGACGCTCCTACGGTGAAGGAAAACATCGTGAGGCAACCTGCATACATCTGCGAAGAAATTCAATGATGTATGTGAAGTCGACCAATCCGCACTGGGCCAGCGTGGTTGACTAAGGCCTAATCACCCTAACATAGGGTAGGCTCGAACCCCTCGGTGGGAACGTATATGAGCTGTGATGATGAATATGTATTATTAGTTTATTTATTATATTTTATTTATGCAATTTTTTACCCACGCGCCCGGGCAAGCCCGACCCACCGGTCGGGCTATCGCCAAGGAACGGAGGGCCTTACGGCGGCGTGCACGAGGCCAACCGTGCACGCAGGCCTCCACGGCAGGGTCATTAGACGGGCATCGCTTGTGCGAATGCCCGCCTTCTCCTGCCTATCCGTCTGCGACGGATGGCACGATGGACGGCTTACCGCATATGCTTTCTGCACCACTTTAAGCTTGACTGATAGAAGTTGCCTAAAGCATTAAATCCTTCATAAAGAATAAAGATATGCCACCTATCTGAACCCCACTTTTAACAAGTGTGGCACTTATGTGTTGCTGACCAAAACCCCACGCCCTCATCTTAAAAGTCCTTATTTCCTATTGAGAACTCTGGCGACATCTTGTAATTATTTGTAAAGAGTTGCTGAAATTGTAGATGTAATCAAAACCTGGAGAAGCTTATCGTTCCTGGTGATATTCAAGGCAAACTATCACAGGACCAATCTCTGACCCGATGGCCAGGCCAAATAAGAACTCTATTGTCTCTAGATTCCACATCTCATAAACGTCCCTACCGAGGAGCTCGAGCCTACTGTAAGTTAGGGTGTTTTAGGCCCTGATCAACCACGCGAGCTCAGTGCAGATTGGTCGACTTCACGTACACTTTTGAGCTTTCCCGCAGGTGTATGCAGGTTGCCTTGCAATATTTTCCTTCACCGTAGAAGCGTCCGACAAATGTACATAACATGCAATTCGAAAAACACATCAGTACTTACATGGCAGAATTAAACCCTGAACCTCCCCATTAAAAGGTCAGTGCCGAGTCTACAGAACCACGGACGCTCTGCGAGTCGACAAGAGGTTCACTGTGAATCTGGGCATCCCAATGGTGGCTAAAATTCTAAGTCACGAGAAACAAACTATGTATATAGAGAGCTAAACTCAAATGTGGAAGTGGCATGTTTAATGCTTAAATATTTATTTGAGTGTATAAGGCTTTTGATTGATATCTTTATTCTGCTGGAAGAATGATGAGGCGAAAGTCAGTTATTTATCGTATGATCATGACTATATTCATGAAAGCGCACTCCAAAAGATGGCTTTGTATCGGTAAGCATCGAGACTAAGGTATGCACAATAACCACATCTTGGACTGTATTAAGATTCGGGTTTCAAAAATCATGAAGTGTTTTTGATTCTATTAATTAAAAGAAGATCTTGATAAGAAAAACATTTAGACTTTTTACTATGTAAAAATGTGTTATATCCTCGAGAAATTATTTTTAATAAAATCGCTAAGTGGCTGGATCGGAGCTATTCATTATAATTTCATCGTCATTTCAACCAAGAGACGCTCACAGTTGGACATAGACCTCCCTCAGGACTCTCCAAACCGATTGGTCCTGCGCCTCCCACATCCAGTGGCTTCCCGCGACCTTCACCAGATCGTTGATCCACCTTGTGGAGGCTCCCAGAAACAGACGGTTGTTAGGCCTACCAACTACGCTGCGTCTCCCGGCTCGCGGCCGCCACTCGAGAACCTTGCCGCCCAAACGGCCATCGGTCCTGCGAGCTATGGGTCCTGCCCACTACCATAACTCTTTGGGCTATATCGGTTCTTCTACTGATCTCATCATTTCTGATGTGATCACGTAGAGAATCCTCGAGCATTGCCCTTTGAGTGACATAATAATTTAATTCAAAAAGAAAGATATGGCTGCTAATATCCCGTCTTAGGTTTATTAACACTTTTTACTGCCAGAAAACTTTGAATTAAACTTTGAATTGAATTGATCTGTAGGTAAAATGGAAGTGCATCATCAGTCATTTTAAAATTGCTATCAACATTTATGTCATAATTTTTCGTTATTTTTTTGTTAAGACATCCTGTACATTTGTAAGTGGGCATTCCATATAAATTTGAAGTTACGGTGATGATTGAGTAGTTTCATTATGTATTTAAAGGTTGTAATCAATTATAAAGCTTAAAAAGCTATAATCCTGGGCAAGATTTGCCTAAGCCTGAGACGGTTACTACCTAGTAAATGATGACTGTGCAAGTGAAGACTGCACCGTTACCAAGTATAGTGAATTTCAATGTGCTTGTATTATCTATGTATGTCCAAAACAGCAACCGCTTATAATCAGTACGTTCTTTCCCTTGAAAAGATATACTTACTGTCAAAAAGACACTGTGTATTATAAATATTATGCATTAATTCGATTAAGAGCCATTCAAAAATGAAAAATTATTTTCGGCTGACGAACATCAAATAGCTGACTGTTAATTAATATATTCCGCTCACCGACAACATTGGAATAATGAAATTCTCACAATGTACGTTCATTACCGCAAAATTAAATTTGAGTAGCAGACAGTGCCTCTTTAGGAGCTATTTGACCAAAAAGAATTAATTATTTCCCATTATTAGACTCAATACACAATGATCCCTTGTACTTATTTCAATACATAATTACTTCAGAGTGAATACTTATTTGATGGAAACGTACAAGACGTGAATTACAGTAGTAATTGTGTTTATGAATTCACATTCTTGTTATTGGAATATCGTCACAGAATAGCTAAGAACATGGGTGTAGTAGATTGATTACAATGATATCATCGCAAAATAAATTAAAACTTTTTTCCCTTTGTGGAAATAGTCTTCGTTGCCAAAATAGAGGATATATTTGCTTGTACCGAAGTCAGGGCTTCTGTAAATTTATGTAACCTCTTTTATCCTACCGTCACAACCCTATTTGGATTGAATAGACCGCCACACTGGAAAATAACTTAATCAAATTTCGTGACAAAATTTATTCTTCCATGACCCAGTTAAATGATATAGAAATTAGTTGACCAGACACATCAGTCGCCACCTACTGAATAATAATATGATAATTACTAAGTGCTTATTCATCGTAAGACCTTGGAGCACCAAACATTTAATAATGCTCTGCTACTTTTCGTGAAGGCCGTTCATATTTGTTCCGTCGTATTCCTGTTAATTAGGTTGCCGTAAGACTATCAATATTACAATGGCTTATGTGTATCGAGGAGTTAGACGTAAATTACTGCCCACTGATCCTAAGCTTATTAGCCGTTCTCAAACTCCACCGAGGATATTATCTGTGACTGTAGTAGGTATTATATTATCTGTGACCGGGGTAAGTTAGTGCCACATGACTAGAGACAGAGAAATATTAGGGGAGGCATGAAATCTTGGTAATTTGATGAATCAGAACCGATTATGCTTTAAAGGTCACAACGAGTGGGTGATTTGTACCTGCAAATTCTACGTAATGAATTGTAATCACTATATTAGTTATGTATTGGAAATTGGATGTTATAAAATATTTAAATAAGAAAAGCTACAGGATCAGTTTTCTTTTTCCATGTGATAGTGATTTTCACTTTTATCTACGTGAATTGAACTGAATGCAAAAGGATAACTTGATAATTGTCATCAAGCTATCCTCTTGCTAAGAATAACTAAGTATAATTGAGCAACTAACATCTAAACAAACAAAATTAAGTGTCACATTATTGTGGTCCCACCAGTGGGTGAAGCGGGCAAAGTATTGGGACGATAAGTAACAACCCTAATTACCTAGGAAGAATCAATAATTCCTTAGTAGATTAACAGATTCAGATTCATTCAGATTCATTCATTAATTCATTTATTAATTCCATAAACATGGGTATAGGATGACATTAGTAGGTGTTATCAACTAAGGAGAGTATGTACAGCCATGTTTCGCCCATTTGGCATATGAACATTTATGTTGTTGCAAGTTAAAATTATTATTTGTTACAAAATTGCAAGTTAAAATTATTATTTGTATGTCAGATTATTATATGTCATATTATTATTTAATTGTCAATAGATGCATTAGTATTATTATATCTATAAGTACAATAATTTCGAATTAGTAAATTTTACATAAGATAGTACAATAATCATTATTAAATAGATACTTTATTGTAATAAACTATTAAATTCAATATTTGAAACCAATAAAATGTAAATGTACAGACCTATTTAATTGTCTTAGATGTTACTTATTTTATTTCAAGAAAATAGCTTTATAAGAATTTATCATTTAGAAATGTTTTTATTTCATAGTATGCCTTTTCTGATAGGAAACCATTGAGTGCAGATTTAAATTTTAACAAACAACTAATGTGAACTGAATCAGAAAGTTATTTAAGTACATTCATTTAGCGCGAAGCGAAGGGAGCGTCGGTGGCGCTGTGGACTCGGCACTTGCCTTCCAATCGGGAGGTCCGGGGTTCGCGACTGCCATAAACCAATGTGTTTTTCATTTTTAGAATTTCATATGCACATTTGTCTGACGCTCCTACGGTGAAGGAAAACATCGTGAGGCAACCTGCATATATTTGCGAAGAAACTCAAAGGTAATATACCTTTGAACTTCATCGCAGATCTTCAGAAGTCGACCAATGCGCACTGACCAGCGTTGTTGACTAAGGCCTAAACACCCTAACTTAGGACGTATATTATGGTGATAGCGCGAAGCTGAAAAATAATGAGTTATTTTGAATTCATATTAGATAGTAAAAAATTCTACTATAAACTAAATCAATACACATTTCTAGTTCAATGTTAAGATGTACTGATATTTAAGACTCTATTTACGTCTTTGTATTCCATCGCGTCTTACGAAATCCTCGCAAGATCTCACGTCTCGTGCGGCGTAGGTACCATTGTTGTGAGATATTGAACCATGTAACCCCCGACTGGCCCACTTTCACTTGATGGATGCTAACGACTGTCATATTTCGATGGCAACCCTTGGCAACAGCGCCGTGCCCTCGGCAGCAAGAATGGGTTTTACAAACTCGCAAGCCTGCCGGAAATCGACAATATTAACACAAAATCGCCCGAAAGGTAGTCGCCTTAGTACCGCCCTGTAGGCCATTCAGTCATAAGCATTTCCAACTATTACTCGAATGTATTGAATAGGCACCCCACTTAGATCGAACCAGTGGGTTCTTATTTTTTTATTATCACCAAAATACGATTATCACATAATAGATAGAAATAATCCGATACATTATTATCATCTTAATGAACTATCTTAATAGTTCGATTAACATTAGTAAAATACTTACTTTCACATTGATTGGAAGAAATTTATTATGGGCATTAAACTGTGCCTCTTTCTGCAATGCCTTACCTTTTTTAAAAATTTACCAACGTTTTGCAAATAGTTGAAATGAGAGGACTACTTTGCTTTAAAACATAATTGACTTTAATGTAAATTACAAAATATTATTATTTTGCTCAAACTGGAAAACAGCAATAGGTACAAGCACCGCTGCTTTGTGGAAATATATACTTAACTCTCTTTGGATAAGATAGAAAACTCTAGAACTGAAGTTTCCCTCTATTAAAACTGATCAGTATATCAAACATTCTAAAAGAGTAAAACCATTAAAACACATTTGTCTTTTATGACCAGCGCCGATATTAACTGGCGGGAAAACGAAGACAAGTTATAAAGAGGCTCTCCACGGAAAAATTATTTATCGATGCTGTAGCGGGAGAAACTACTGAGGCGTTGTTAATAGTTAAAAATACTGCAGCAGGGGAGTTATTTCCCGTTTCGTCGCGAAATTAGGCCACCCCCTCCCTCACTCCCGACGCTGATACCATGTTTCGGTTTTGTTTCTACGGCAGCAGCTGCCGTTGAATTTTCTCTCACGCTGCAAGTGTCAAAAGCAGAAATATATACTGTAGTATGATTACTGTAAAAAAATTAAACATTAATAATAAAATTCGTTTAATTACACAAAACCGTACCGTGGTCTAGTGGTTAACACATCCCATTCGGTTCGATTCCCGATGGAGGTGGAAATTTTTCTGCTTGGTTTAATTGGTGGTTCTGAGCTCGCCTGGCCAGCTACCACCGTCTGACCTAAGTTTCTCGCTATATGTAACAATGTTAATGGTATTGTTGTGTTCCGATAATCAGAGGTAAGATAGCCAGTTCCTCAGTTGTTGTTGAGTCCAGGCGAAGCTCGCTTCCACCTTCGGCCTTATCGTCACTTACCATCAGGTGAGATGAAGGCTAAAAGCTTCCCTGTCATAATGTAAAAAAACTTATTACAAAAAAGCCTAAATGCATATTTTAAAAAAACTAGTATAAAAACTCTTGTCGCCTGTCGCGCAATGTCTCTTTGGCAATGTACCCATAATACATGCAATATTCCAGCGCTGAATTGCCAAAGAGACTGCGCGAGAAAGCTGCCTGTGCGAGAATCCAGTTGCCTTTCTCAGGTGTTTGTCCTACGAACATAAAGTTTCAACTTCTAAAGTGACGAGCTCATGTTGCGTGCCTAAAAGATCGCAGGAGTCTGCTGTCGCACTCTCGTGTTTTCTGGTAATGAGCGGGTAGGACAAACAGGTATGTACCTATATATGTAAGTTATTTTGACAAAATTAATTCCATGGGTATGACGAACAAAGCTACCATGATTAAATTTTATTACAACTTGATTTGCAATAACTTTCTTTAAAGGTTTGTCTTACTAAATCTAGTGTGCCACCGATGTGATAGCAGGGCCAAGGGCCCAAGCCTATGGGTTGTTAGCGCAACAGAGACAAGAATCTCCAGCCAGACGATACCTACATGGCATTTCGAAAATAACTGCATCCGACCCTTGTCGGAACCATCCGAAAGGATAACAGCTGTTCACGCGAGCGCTTTTTCAGCACTGAGGCAAAATAGAAGAAAAAAGCTTCCACGTATGAACACACATAAGACCTACGGACATTTAGTAATATTGAAAATCAGTGATAAGGCCTATTTGAGACGTAACTAAAGCGCCCACCCCACGTGCTCACGTAAGGCTAATTCGAGACGTTGAAAATAACGCGCGTTAAAGTCGAAAGCGTACGTGCAATCTAGCTCTACCGCAGCAAATAACGTCATTATCACGGTAATAGTATATACAGTAGAATGACTTCATAGAAACGGTCGAAACACGCGCTATGCCTACGCGCCTCGATCTGGGATCGCACTTGGATCGCATAGCTACAAGGGCTGTCACGAATGTAGTTCACCGCAGGGCATACGCACGAGTCAAACGGAGCGCACGGTCGGTAAACGAGCAGTCCTATCGCCGGCCACGCGATGCCGAGCGGCCGTAGGTATAAAATTTTAAAGAGGGCACAGAATAGATAATAGTACTACATACAGAACGGCCACTCACCTCCCCGCACTCATTTCAAATACCTCGTCCTAGGTACCCGGCACTTCGTTGTATACATCACTGACACATAAACAAGGGCGCTCGCGATCGCTCGGACGAGTAGACGCGAGCGCCGGGCGATAACAGAGACTATGCGGTATGCGGGTGAAAGAGAAGGCAGTCGCTGCACTTCCCGCGTCATTTCGATTGATAACCGCGCACTCAGCCCTACTAGATTCCACGCACACATTTGCGCGTGTACGAACGTCATTTGTTTAAGTAGTAGTAATAGGTAATTGATTTGCGAACGTTGTATGGAGTGTCCGGGGTGTGAAGAGGGGCCGAGTCCACTTACTGTATTATATTACCGTGTCATTATATTTCTATGCGTGAATGAGCTTATAAGAGCAAGTAGGGGATCGCTGTGAGTTAGTATCGAGGATGCAGAATTGGGCTACAGACAGTTCGCAAACACCATAGGCTGGGTGCAGGAGGCGTGCCTTTGTAGGTGCTCGCTCTCCAATTACCCTAAGCAGCTCGATGTCATCGAGCACTGGTCGACCGTCGTGCGTGCCCCATTTTTATTGATTATTGTTATTATATAGTATTCATAAATATTATTTATTCCTCACTCAAATGATGTAGAAAGCAACAATCCTGTAGAAACTTTGAGGAATAAGTATTAATATTTTTTAAGTATTTTAAAAGTGCCGAAGCAAGTATGTACCATGTGTCGATGCAGTCCGGATAAAAAGGCGAAACAAAGCTAATGATCGACAAGTCGTTAGCTCAGTTTTTGTCGTGTCGCCTCGTTGGAGGCAGATGTAAAACGCATTAATCACCTCTGGAGGCTAGAGGGACGAAACAAAACGCTACTTGAGTTTCCAAATGGATTTCGCCTTTCGCTCCGATCGTTTACATATTATTAGGCTTATTGAAAAATCATTATGATACTCTCTTTTCGACTCGCGCTCAATTCCAGCTTTTGAATAAACATGAAAACGTTTCACGTTACTATAAGATTTGCGGTTTTCTATCGATTTATCTGACATCTAATCATCAAATCCTGACTTGGTGACAGTGAGACCATCTGGAGTATACTTACTTTTTTGGAATAGACAAAGAATTTCAATCATCACAATATTTGACGACACAATCGGTGAACATGCTAGAATTAGTATATGTAGTGCTGTCTTATTATTTTTCAATGTTTGTAAAAAAATAATAAATCTATAAAAAAGTTAGATACAGTTAAGCACATAACTTCCTTCTCTTTAGAAGTCGGTTTAAAAATGAATAATATTTTACACTCTATCAACATTAAGTATAACCATTAAGATAATGTACTATTCCTTACATTTTCACTGCTACAATAAATCAATCACTGACTACTATACAACAACTAAAACAATTTTTTCATCATATCACATCAAGTCAACCCATATACGTCCCATTGCTGGGTACTGATCTCAGTTTTGACGAGAAGGAATTGGCTCATTTCTCAAGCTTACCAGACAGGTTGGTGAAGAGTTCTGTTTAATGGGAAACGAACGCGAGAAGAGGATCCTCTTGCCGCTCCTCTTTACCACAGTTATCCCAGTCAGAATCACATCTGATTGGGAGATATTATAGCCCTAACTAGGGGCCTAACTCGGCACTGACCTTCTAATCGGAAGGTGCGGGGCTCGATCCTGCCATGAACCAATGTGTTTTTCGAATTTCATATGTACATACATTTGTCCGACACTCCTACGGTGAAGGAAAACGTCGTGAGGCAACCTGCATACACCTGCGATGAAATTCAGAGTTGTATGTGAAGACGACCAATCCTCACTGGGCCAGCGTGGTTGACTAAGGCCTAACACCCTGACTTAGGGTAGGCTCGAGCCCTCAGTCGGGACATATATGAGCTATGGTGGTCTAGGGGCCCTATTTTTTGATTATTTATCTAGCGTCGAGCAGTCGCAAGAAAGGAAGTGGCGATACATGTATCCTCAATAAGTTTTAGAGGAATTTTTTCAGAGGTAGACAACTTGTGCGAAACTAGGGTCACTAAAGCTGGGCGAGATACCTTATCTAGCAGGATAAAAAATTGCAATAACGCTTCATGTGATGTAGCACTAACACTTGTAGCATTTTTTTATCAAGTGTAAACTATAAAAAACTTTCTAAGCTCTATCATGCTACACATGCATCTATCGATGGTATACACTTTGATTTCTTTCCACAGACGATTTATAGAGCAGTTTATGTAATATGGGTAAGAAAATGACTTAAGTGCTAACATACGTTAGTCCATGCACGAGTTATCACGCTGAGTTATCGTTCTCTATAAATTATAATTCGTCGTACTTCAGTAGCATTTCGGCAAGGATATTACACTCTGAGGTTACCAGTTACTTTTATAGCCCGCATAAGTTCTTTATGAATACAATGATGCGATATCCGAAATGTACCAGTTAATTTATACTTTATTTCCTATGCTTTATTTACCCAGTACATCTAGCAATAACCATGATGACTCCATATTTAGGAGACCTATTTTTATTGAGACCTGGGCCGTGCTTCAGTGATTCCAAAGATACCAAATAGAATGACCATATTACACCAAAAGTGCAAACACTACGGAAGTGCCAAGGCAGTCCGCTTTCAGAAACAAAACTGGAAGCCAATATGACCTCTGCAAAATGTTAAATTGCTGAGACCATGAAAGACCACAAACACAATGTTCGATGAACTCTGTATACTTTACCTGGGGCAAACAGAGCTATGCAAAAAATGAGCTGGACTCGGTAAGTCCAACTTTCAGAAAGAGGTCAATTGATGAATCCAACTCGACTGGGCAGCGTTCAGAAAACTATGCAGCGTATTCTTAGTTCATCTACTGTAGTGTATCAAATTTCGTAATAATAATGTACAAAACTGAAACATACCCGTGCTTACAATGGTTCTCATAAGAAGGCTCAAGGTCACTCAAAGAGCAATAGAAGAGACTATATTCTTGATTTTTCTACGTGACCAAATCAGAAATGACGAGACCAGCAGAAGAATTAAAGTCACAAACTTAGCCCAAAGAACTGTGAACCTTAATTGCAGGGCACATCACTCACTGACCATTACCGCGTTGGAGTAGAAAGGACCTCTAGTAGCAGCCGCACCGGGAGACGAGTATTGGTAGACCTCCCAAGGTAAACCGGTAATCTGATTTAGATTGCAGGAAGCCGCAACCGGAATACGGGCAGCATAAATCCGATCAGCTTAGATAAGCCTGAGTCTAGCGATGAACGTATCTTGGCTAGTAATGAGGTGGCACAAAGCCTATCTGATGTATGAGATATTAAGGAGAACAATCCGCAAAAGGCTCTATCGCTACCTAAATGCTGAGCGAGTATGGTAGTCCCTCTAGTCTTTGATTGCTCTCAGTATGAATGCTCACAAAACAATGTGATAAGATGGCGGTGCCGTTTGGACAAAGAATTGGCGTGGTATTCAAACTGATCTGATACAGAACACAATATCTATCGCGACAACCCCAAAAAGGATATAGCTTTTATGTATCCTGGATCAAGGATATAGCTTTTATTTATTTACATATTGCGGACAAGTTAGCGCTAGAATTACTTATTCTCTAACAGCAACAGCAACGCTAACATAATATAAGAAAGCAGGTTTGCATCCAAAAAACATACATTACGCTTGTATTGTATAAGTATTTGCGTTACCGCGTTCTATCATAAAGCAAAATAAATAAAGCAATAATATCGAGCGGAATTGAAACATTTTCCCATTAGCTTTGTGTTAAAAAGCATCGATGAACTAGGAAGCGCAATCCTCACTTCTAAGCTGAGCCGTGAAAGCAAAAGAAGTAAAAGTTAACAAGCGGCCGGAGAAAGATAAACTAGTTCCTAGATAAACTAGGCCTAGAACACAAATCCTCTTAAATGTATTGCTCTCGATAAAAGTGATGCACTCATTTAAAACTCTATGAACGTTAGGTCTGCGTAGGTTTTATCATTGTTAAAATAGTTTGGGGATGCCAATCGCCTTATCTAGTTTTTCAGTAAAGCTTATACATAGATGTGTAATAACGATCTCTCTAATCTGCCAATAATAATTAAAGACTGTCATTAATTTCAACTGCATTGAACTCTTTTGTGCTTTGTTAAGTCAACGTTGACTTTATTTACTGTTAATCACTGCGAATCAACATTCAATTTAAATCTTTACAGATTTCGTGAAAATTTAACTTACAATTTTTCTAGTTATGAGTTTGCAGTGTCTTTAAAAGTGCAAAATAACTTGAAAAATTGATAAATCCAACCCAAAAATTTGATACGTAATTGTTCACAGGGAATGAAGTCGGATTATTCCACTTTGAGCTCCTAGATGATATTACCCATGTCTTCAAATTCCACATTTTTATGTACTAAAACACTTCAGCTTAACAATGTACAAAAAATAACGATGCAGTTGAAATTTCATCTGAAAATTGATCAAGGCGTCAACATGGTAAATTGAAGACGCACATTCAAAATTAAAGACCCATTCGATTCGAAATAGTTTCTTATATTGATTTAAGTATTTATTAGTCCAGTTTCAAATTTTTAAAAAAGTAACAGATTCTTAGATAGAAAATGGTGCTAAGCGTTGATCTATATACGTGGGGCACACTAAAGTTTCCGGAATCAGTAATAAAAGAAATACTATTAATGGTCAAAAATGATTTTATTGTTTCTCAAAATATTCTTCCTTGGCATCAATGTACTGTTTCATACGATTGCACCAATTTTGATAACATTTGTGGCACTCCTCCGGGTGACGTCAGATACCTATATGTTTTTCATATTCTTCGACAACCTCTTCTGGCGATGAAAATCGTTGATCGCGTAATTGATTCTTGATTTTTAACAGAAAAAAACGAGTGTGCTTATGACCACACGACTGAAGTGAAACTTCTATGAGAGGAAGAGAGAAAGAAAATGTGCGCGCGCACTGCTGTCTCTTGCTTATATCCCCCACTTAACTTCCGTTCGCCTTGCCCGATCACACTTTTCGTAACGCTTACGTCACGCGTTCGCCAGCTTACTCCCCAAGTCAAGCGTGCCTAAAGAAGTTTCACTTCAAAAAATCACACGGTGTCAAGTCAGGACTGCATGATACGGCAATTAGCGTTATTTTTACGGGGTTTGTCAATAATTTCCGGTAAACAAATGGTCGTGTACCAGTCACTTTTCACGGTACAACGATTTTCAATAGCAACAATAGCCGTGTCCATTCTTATTTAAAAAAAAAGAAGCAATTATCCGCTTCGAGGCACTTCTCACGCGCGCCACTTTAGTTGGTTTCGGCTCATCTCGAAAGACCCATACGCTCGATTGCTGCTTTGTTTTAGGATCGTAGCTATAAATCCATGTTTCGTCACCTGTTAACATGTCCCACACTAAATTTGCAGCCCCTTCATTGTATCTGGCAAGCATAGCATGGCACCTAGTGTTGCGGCCCGTTTTGTGAGCATCAGTCAAATTGTGTGGGATCCATCGAGAAACTACTTTCTCACACCCAAATGTTTGTGTAGGATTGACTGTATTTGACTCATGCCTATGTCCAATAATGTCCGGATCTCATGGTAGGTCACATGACTGTCTGTTTTCATCATACGGTGCACAGCATCAATGTTTTTGTTGTTCACAGCGGTGCACGGGTGACGGGTGAGATTGACACGACCGCGTTTAAATTCTGCAAACCAGCTATAAATAATCGCCTTGCGTGATGCTTCTTCACCAAAGTAGATTGAATCGAACGAGACTCTGCTGAGCTGTCAAATTACACTTAAAATCGTAAAAAAAACATGTAATGAAATTGTTTTCATTTTATTGTAATTACGTAATTTTTTTTTAAATCATCTCGAAATACTATACTATTATAACAATAGTTTCTGTGCTAATTAGGCACATTTGCTCAAATTATCAATGATTGAACATTGTTATCTATAGCCTTGCGCTACAATACTAGCTCAATTGTTATCTATAGCCTTGCGCTACAATACTAGCTCAAACCGCGGTCTGAAGACACTCGTGGTCTGGCTGGTGAGATAATTAGCATAATCCATACAATAGGGTTAAGGTCGTTTCATTGCGAAGTCGACACTAACGACCTGTCGCACGAGCCAAACATATCACTAGTAACGAGCTGGCTCACAGATAACTTATTACTCAACATAGTTCTTATGAATCAAACGAATTTAACAATGAGACTGACGATTAACACACGATTCACAGAATTTTTTTTTGTGAGTTGAAGACTTTATGATTTTATTTGTTTATTTACTCATCATGTACCTATGTGTGTGTACAAAGGCGGCCTTAATGCCTTAGGCATTATTTGCCAGTCAAGCTTTACGTGATGCAAAGAATTCAAAAGAAGATGTACTCATAAGAAATACCAAAGAAATTGTCATTGTCAAAATGAATATTGTGAGGAATAAAGACGCATTTTCTTTGAAACCCAAATATTATACTTAGGTGTTTAATTTTTTTTTTCATTTTCTTGTTGGAGCTGAAAAATGTAAATCAATTTTCAGAAAATGAACAAACTCCAAAGTATACTTACGAGTAAAATATATTAGAGCATCTCATAATAAGTATAGAAAATCAAAGCAAAACAAAAGGAACGTAAATTTTATTTTGGTTTTTAATTATATTATACAGGGTGTAAAAAGACCAATGACGAAGCCCGCGTCTACGCATCCAGACGGTTAAATTTAACTTATATAAAAAAATTACTGATGGGAAACGAAATTTATTATTAGGTTTTGAAAAACAACTGCAAAAGTTCTACGCAATGTAAGGCGCGCTCGCGCGCTACGGATATCGTTCTGTTGTAAATAGGTTAGGAGTTGTAAATTAAAACTTTTATTTGTTAATAAATTACTAATTATTCTTTGATGTTTCTTTGGACGAAAATTAACAAATAGAAAATTAACAAACTTGGCATTGGATTGGATTTCAACCCTTTTTTAGGCAAACGATTAGCCGATAGGAACTTGGCCCCCTTGGCCTTGAACTTTTAACAGGTATGTTTTTGGTGGGATTTCAATACTTTTTTCAAGAAATCGTACCTATTTTTTTCTTTTTGTGCCACACCCGCGTCCATTGTTAACCTTAAAAATCATTTTGCGTTTCAGAGCAACTTTTTTTGTAGGCAAATCATCTAAAATTTGAGTTAAAATTCGATATTCGATTAAGTTACTCACGCTTGACCGATTTCTTAAATTTCTTATGACATATTTTATACCCCCTCCCCCTCTCCTCTACCCCTCCTCATCGTATGCTCATTGTATCACTGGTTCATAAATATTTTTATTAAAAATTTGATATTAAATTTAGCCAACTCACGCTTGACCGATTTCTTAAATTTCTTAATTTTTTATTAATCTACATATAACACACGACCTGTGTGCCAAATTTCATAACGCTAGGACAATTGGAAGTGGCCTAAAGGTTTTGATTACCGGTCAGTGAGTGAGTCAGTCAGTGCCAAAATTAGCTATTTTCACAGGGTCATATTCCAGGATCTACTGAAGTTATATCTATGAAATTTGGCAAACTGCTTTAGTAGTAGTATATGATTACGTAGGTACAATTTTATATCTGTACTTGCAATAGGCACTGAGCTACGGGGGGTCAAAAGTGGGTCGAAACGGTTCGTGTAAATAGTGCACGGTATGCGCGCGGCCTCTTGCTGGAACTTGGCCTGCGCACTACCGTGCGCTTAGATTTCCCAGGTATGGTCTAGAATACAAAAATGATATTGACGATGGGTTTAATACGTAGGTTTCGGCTTTGCGTTCGGTTTTTTTACACCCTGTATATTATATATTGCGTTCACATAATTTCCGTAAGAGCCCTGCAATAATCGCTGTCAAAAATAAGAATAGCATGGTCAAAATTAACATTAGAATATAAAAAGTTCAGTAAACAGTTCAACGCAACGGTCCAATTAGAAATCTTTCTCAGTCAAGTAAGAATATTGCTTGAAGTAATTGAGGTCTTAACTATTTCTTATAGATTCCAGAATTTTATCGAAGATGTGGCGGACGTTTTATATTACATTGATGTTGTTGTACATTGTAACGATAAAGTTGTTTTTTTATATCGTCATTTAGCTTATGACGTCCTCGTGAATTATACAGAAATAAATGTGTTTGCCTCTAGCCAATATACCGCATTCTAATATTTTATAGATATTTTTTAATTCGGCTGACATGTAGACAAAACATCGCTCGTATACATATTTGCCACCTGCGGCCTTATTCTGCTAGCGTTAACGCATTTGTGGCGTGTCAATAACGCTTCAATAGAATCCCTTTTTGAGACAGTTATTGTTGGTTAACTGATTACTAACTAAACATTTGTCACTAGTGACTTATCAAGAAATTGTAGTGCGAATAAATTGCACCAGGAAATGTGTATAAAAGCGACAAAACCAGTTAACATTAGCGGAATTAGGCCCCAAGATCTTCGTGCCATGCTTGAGGGAGAGGGGGGGACATGGGACGCGGTAAACTTCTTCTGCGTGGACGTGATGGCGCCGAAGGAGTCGGTGGAGAGGGCCAGGGAGGAGGATCCCACGGCCGATCCGTGCCGTCGTAGAAGGTCGGGGCGGAGGAGGCGGAACTACGCCCGCCTTCTTCCTCCTGACGGCAACCAGCGGGGCCCTGGGTTGGGAAGCCCGGGTCCTGCATTGCAGCGATTGCCGCCAGTCGCTGGATGCCCCAGATGCATAATGCATTTCCCACCGTAAAAAAAAGGCCCCAAGATCTTTCTAAGTTGGGTTTGCTCAAAACAGGCACACCGTATCTTAGCATAGATCCAACCCTTCATGGTAAGATTAAGAAGGTTGATATACTTAATGCTTTTTTCTTTAAGATCAGAACATAAAAGAGATTCATTATGAAAACCTTAAAACATATGCAATACAATTTAACGTAGATAAAATTATACCTGTGAATACTGTCGCCTTATCTCCAGTATATTACATGTATATGAGTGTATTAGAAGTCAAGGAGAGGCATAAAAAGGTTAAGTTATAATGTGTACCAGACACAAAACACGTTACGTTATATCTTCGGAACCCGCGCATTGGTAAGGTAAGCACGTATGCGATTTTCCTAAAGCTCCACGGCAACACGCGATAGCCGATTCCACATTCGAGCTCTCGATACATTTTTGATATTTACGGTCGATTCTCAGCCCGTTTCACCGTTGTTCAATACTGTAACAGCGACCCTGATGTCTGGAACGAACAATACAAACATAGCACGGGAAACGTTAAAACATCGCAAAACAAACTCACATCAACGTGGTGAAACTGCTAAGTGTCGATTCTGAGATCGATAATATTTTAGGATTAAAGTCGACTAACGCACGTTCATATAATTTTAAGAAATTCTTATTAATGTCCGGGGACTACACAACATCAGACTTATTTGATTACCAAATTGAATTAATGTTACAAAATATAAGCAGTGAATAGGGTTAAAAATGATATTTCTGGACATAAAGAAAGACAGAGACGAAAGCGAGCTAAGCAAAACACGGTAATAATATCTCACGGAACGCAAACCAACGCCACATCTGCAAATATCGTTGTGCATGCTGTCGATGAACTAGCGAGGTTTCTTACCCATATTAGACCAGTGTGGTAGATGGTCCCACCTAATTAGTGGCCTGGGCCCGTGAGTATGACGTAATGCAAGCATTGACCTACCAACAAATGGACTTCGGGTCCGCGCTCAAGTGTCCAAAGTAAATCAGATACAAGAATCAAATTCAGATACAATCACTCGTCAGTAGTTATTTGATCGCCTTGCTGCAAATACGTCAACAATGCCGCAGGTTTATTACCGAAAAAAAAGCAACCGGTTGCTAATTATACAATAGCAACGCGATCGCTACGGTTGCGGTTGCTATATTGCGGCAGGCTTATTACGGAAAAAGCAACCAGTTGCTAATTTTACAAATCAGACAATATCACAAAAACCATGTGGCAAATAGTAAAAGAACGTACTAATAAAACAAAAAAAAAGTCGAAACAAAATTTATTAATAACCATAAATAATATGCCTACTGATAATCCAGAAAAGATCGCTAATCATTTCAACTCGTATTTTTCATCTGTAGGGGCCTCTCCACAGCACACTGATTCCCCAACTGGTCTACCGGTAGCCACTTCTACTATAAACTCTGTTTTTTGTATCCAACTAGTTGTAGTGAAATAATTGCTGTATGTAATAAAAAAATTAAAAAATAAAAACAGCTGCGGCTTTGACGAAATATCGCCTAAATTAATAAAATCATGCACTGATGAACTAGCTGAACCACTTACGTTTCTAGTGAACCAGTCACTTACCCAAGGAACTGTTCCAACATTGTTGAAAATAAGCATTATAAAACCCATGTACAAAAGAGATGACAAGGCTTGTAGCAATAATTATCGCCCAATAGCACTTCTTAGTACCTTTTCCAAAATTTTTGAAACCATTGTGTATAAAAGGATATACTCTTTTTGTGAAAAATATAATATACTTAACCACAAACAGTACGGTTTTCGTAAGGGACGCTCTACCGATCTTGCTGTTTGTAAATATGTCGACGAAATATTAAAAATAATAAATAATAAGCAACATGCTGTGGGATTACTATTAGACATGAGCAATAGGGTGTCCCTTATTTTTCAAAGTTTTAATTTTCTAACGCATAGGTCTTAATTTTGTTCATTTGCCTCTAAAACACTAGGAAATAAATTTTTACCTTATTTGGAGTACGATAACCCGTGCCGACATGCATCGAATCATGTTCATTACATTCGTAATTAGTCCAAGGTATAACTATTGTAGTAACGCCTCCTCCCGCTACTAAATACGCGAATTTTAAAGACACCATTAAAAATATAAAAGAAAAATACACCTGGCAACTCCACCGTCACCATAGCTCATTCGTTTTTTTCGCGCTCTACGCAGCTGACACATATTTTACATGTTGATGTTTTTCAAAGTGATTTAATTATCTAAATAAAACTAAAATCCAGATACACAGTGATAAAAATGGAGAAAAGATGTCAAAAGTTGTTCGAAAGTAAAATGGTTATCTTAACATAAAGAAAATAACCCAAGATGTAGAAACAGTAAGTACCTACCTGTTTTGAAGATGCGTCGTAATTTTGATTTAGCTTGGCAAGAGGACCTAGATACAATTAATTTAGATAAAATTTTATAATAAGAAATATATTTTTAAAACTGCCTGCTTTCCGTGGGAAAGCGTTACCTATCAAGGCAAATGAATTAGATGATGTATCTAGGTACCTACACGATTATGAACTCTATTCATTGGATATAGGCTAAAGCACAAATACCTTTATAGGAAATTATGGTATATACGAGTAGTTTATATTTATGACCAAGTTTACAAAGAATTGCATTGAAAAATATTTTAATTGAGGTTGCCTATGTAGATACAGTTTCTTGAAAACTGCAAACTGTTAGATGGTCCATAACATAACATAACATGGAAATTCCTAATATCCTTCTAAAACTTGAGATAAATTACTCGAAAAATAAAGTCAAAGGATATGAGTTTTGCAATAGCTGTAATATCACAAGTATTGACTTCAATTTCCAAACAATCTTCTTAAAATATCTGAGTGATGTCTTTAGATTACAATGCAATAAGTTTACAATTTCAGTACACCAGGATCAGAAGGAAACATGACTATGCTTTTATAAAGACCTAATAGAAGCTATTAAAAGCAATAAGAGGGATGAATATTTGTACTGTAAAAGTGTAAAATTATTTACAGTCATAAAAAGAATGATAAAACATTCTAAAATATAAGCCATGTATAAAAACCTCAAAAATTTGCTTCTAGTTTGAAAACCTACCAGCAGCCTGTGTGTTGCAATGAGCAGCCTGTGCGCTGCAATAATTTCTATCAATATCCTCCTCGGAGAGGCTCAGAGAGAGGGCCAACCTCAACTATCATTCAGGTCACGAATGAACATGCTCTGTTATCAGCAGCCAGTCTCGAACCAATTATCCATAGACCCCATATTTTTACCCATCGTGGGAATAAATAACCGAGGTCAATTAATTTTAAAAGTGGATAAGAGACTATGTAATACATTTTGTTACTATTTTGAATCAACTTTATTATCCACTGGACAATAATAAATATTGTGAAATGGATAATTATACAAACAAATTAACAACCGCATAGGTAGCAGAAATGCTTGGCCCCATGCAAAGATTTCTTGAGTTTTACTATTCCTAAAAGGATGGTTCCATAGATTTATTTTAAAATCAAATAATGATTCCTTAAAATAAGTTGATAATAAGTTTATTGAAAATCTACACTTTCAAATGAAGATTTCATGTTATAGATTTGATTAAATTAATGCATGCACTATTTACATCCAAATTATTAATAACGAAGAAAATTGTTAATTTTTATGTTTGAATAATTGTATGAATACAATTGCTTTTACCATGCGGGTTAAATACAGTACATACATACCTTAACCATTTGTCTCAATTCAATTTCAGGTATTTTTATAAAAAAAAGTGTATTTTTATATTGTAAAAAATATATATATATTTAAGAAAAGAGCTGAATAAAGAACATAATAATAATTAAAATTAATAAATGTTTGACGACTTGATTAAAATATTGATAAATCAATAAGAAATGTTAGTTATTGTAATTTTAAACTATAACTTATAACGGTTTACAATAGTTAGGCTTTATTTTTTAAATAAAAATAAAATTTAACTAATTTTATTCAATGTAAAATAATTTGTAGGTTTTAAAATATATTCCTTGGATATAACTTTAAAGATTAAGTGCAATAGAAAGGAAATGTATCACACTATTAGTCATCATCACTTATAAATAAATTTGGTTTGTAATTTTGCTCAATGTTTCATTAGGAATGGCAGTTTAATTGTTTACACTTTGAGCTCAGATAGATATAAGTTTATGACTTTGAACGTTTGGGGGGCAATTACAACATGCTTATGTATATGAAAAGTATTGTAAAATGATTCTGCGATATGGAGTACTTCCTAAACATTTTCTTTAGATATTTTCTCAGGTGTATTATCAACTGACAGTAATTAAATGGTAAAAGCAACACAGTATCAATTTCTTAGAACTGTTAGATATATAATTATGCATTAAGATGTTTTGCTGACCTCTCAAGTAGATGTGATATTTTATTAGAAATAGATAACACCACACTTTCAATACATTAACAGAAAAAGCTGAGTTTGATATCAATCCAAATGATCTTGCTAAACGTTTGGCGGTGGTGTGAAACTAGCAGCATCTGATTCTTTGCTTAATATATAAAATTTCAAAATATTATTAAGCTGATTTTAAATCTTGTAGTCTCAATGCAGATGTAAGTTGGAAACTGTCGCAGGACATAATGTACTTCTAAGATTTGTGATGCATTGATTCATTGTAACACATTTCAATAAAAAAATATATATATATATATATATATATGATTATATGATAAATAAATTATATTTTATAATATACATGTAATCATGGCATCGTCTTATGTTTCAAATGTTGATACTTTTACCATAGGATTAATATTTTTATAAAAGAAGAAGAAACTCCTTTTCTTTGATTTTGAAATTTTTGCAGAGTTATAACTGACAGAGCTTAAGGAATCTAAGTATTTCCTTTTTAGACCATTACCACTCAGGCTTACTGCAAAGAAATAATGTTTCATTCAGATCTATCCAATGTTTTAATACCAAAAGTTTCTTTTTTCAAATCTTATGTTTATTTTTAAAGCAGAAGCATCACATCAATCATTGCATTTTCACTGTTCAGCTCTTACACCAATTATCTAACTATAGGCAATAGAATAAGGTCAGATGATAAAATTAAAAAATGGATAAAACGAGTTAAAAGACTATGTCTGGCAAAGCCTATGTATGTCAGCGCAATGGAATATGGCATATGCAATCCTGCCATAGTTTTATATTACCTTAAGCATGGGTCATCTAGAAACCTGACATTGAAATAACCTAGACTCAAGAAAACTGACATTAAAAACTGCTATTATTAGCAAAACCACTGCCCAAAAAGTCACAAATCCTATACATAATTAGTTATGTATTAATTATAGTTTTCTCAAATTAAGATGGCTATTTTAAGAGATATTAAAAGTTCTATGACAGCGACACTTAAGCAAGTTGTCTCTTCTCTATTTAAAGATTATTCCAGATATTTTACTTGTGAGAACTTTGTTATTGCTTTAGAAGTAACAAATAATAAAGGACCATAGAAATAAACATTTGATAAACTACTACTCAATCCATTAGTAGATGACTAAAGCAAACAATGGAGGAAAGTTAATCTAATTGTTCATCTTTCATATTAATATTCTATTTATTCATCACCCTCCAAACAATATGCTTCAAATTATCATGCATATAGGGCAGGATTAACTGTTTATAATATTCTAAAGGCGAATAAACATTTTCAGTAAATCACTATTTTACATTTTCGCGTGGCGATTATGCACTCTATCCGTGGGACAGGCTGAAGGACATATATCTTTCAAAGCACATAAAAATTTTTTTTAGGGAATCGTTAATTCTACATTTTCGCGTGGCGAGGATGTAGGTACTCTGTCCGTGGGACAAGTTAAAGGACAAATATATGTCCAGGCATATGAATGATTTTAAGGAATTGTTAATTCTACATTATCGCGTGGCGATTATGTACTCTGTCCGTGGGACAGTCCTAAGGAATTGTTAATTCTACATTTTCGCGTGGCGATTATGTACTCTGTCCATGGGACATTCCAAAGTACAAATAGGTACCTATAATGGTAAATGATTGATTTCAGGATTTTATTACTATTACATTTTCGCGTGGCGATTATGTAGTTTGTTTGTGGAACAGACTAAGGCTAAATTATTTTTAATGTATTTGATATTCATTATTAACTTCTGTACTTACAAATATTTCACTAAGGCAAAATTAATTGAGTCTCTGTACTGTACAGTGAAATCCCATTAGGTTTCAATCTGGAAAGGTAACCGAAACTTACAAAGAGTTAGATAACACATTGGGTGGCATATCCCCACTATTGGATGATCTAATAAATTATCGATATTTGCTAAATATTATAATATAGCACGCCAGATAGATTGGCAAAGCTTTTTGCCAGGGCTGGTAGTTCTTGAAATTTATAGTTATTATATGGTTAACATGAAACTGTTAACACTAGTAAACGTTATCTACATTATGAAATAAATATTGAATGTTATTGAATACCTATTGACAGTTAGTAAATAGGTACTAATGTTTACCTATTTATCAAAAACTCTAAACAACTACAATAGTTATACCTTGGACTAATTACGAATGTAATGATAGGATTAAACGAACTTACCTAAAGTGAAGTTCAATCCATATTATATGAAGTAATTGGTCCAAGGTATGGAGCATCCCACCCTTCCCTTTTGAAGTAATAAATTACTAACCCAATTATATATACCTAATACTCTAAACTAATGAGCTATGGTGACGGTGGAGTTGCCAGGTGTATTTTTCTTTTATATTTTTAATGGTGTCTTTAAAATTCGCCTATTTAGTAGCGGGAGGAGGCGTTACTACAATAGTTATACCTTGGACTAATTACTTCATATAATATGGATTGAACTTCACTTTAGGTAAGTTCGTTTAATCCTATCATTCATGTTGCGTGGCAGTAGCGGTGCATATTCGCGGTATTTATCATTTGTTCTCAATTATTTTCGCAATTAACACGTATTGTTTTACATTTAAAAGATGGCAATGGAATTAAGAAGCAATAAAAAAAGTATTTTCTAAATTGGAGATGTAAATTATCAAATAACAGGCGCAAAGTTCCTGTCTAATCGTCAAGTTCTTGCAGTACTTTTTTTAAAGATTTGCGAAGTTAAATTGACTGTCAGTGAAAGCGCTAATCTCGTCATTCGGGAGTGTATTATATTTTAGGAAAAAGCTAGAATCCTTACCTGAGCTATACCTAACTGTGTAAAAGAACTTGTGGATCTTCACCATACTTGGAAGGAGCTGCAGAAAATTTAAAAAAATACAAGATATTTATAAGCGCCGTGAGGAGGACTTTAAAAACAAATTTAATTTATTTGAGTAGCACACGCTGATGCTTTGGAACGGATGAAAAGAACCAGGGCATCCGGGGTATTTAGCGGATGTAGACAAAAAGTTATAGCCGAAAAAGAAAAAAGGGCAAGACAAAGAAAATTAAATGAAGAGAAAAAAGGATATGAGCAAATGTGTTTCGGAGGTTTATCGGCATCTCTTACTACGCAAGATTCTATACAAATGCAAGGACATCACGATCAACTTACCAGCTCTGATGAAAGCCTTGAGTAACCCGTGCCATCCACCTCTCAAAGGGTAAGTTCTGAAACTACTACAAAAAGAGGAAGGGAAGACTTTATCACGCCTAAGTTAGTTGCAGCTTTAGATAGATGTCAATTAAGCATAAGGGATTCTGTATATATACTTCAGGCTGTAGTAGAAGCACTAGATCTTAGCTGTGATGATTTTTTCAACGCATTCGCACACAGAGTCGAAAAGATAGAGCGGAATCTATAAAATCCAATTTTCAGAATAATATGCATGAAATGGTGACCGTTTACTGGGATGGGCAATTATTACCTGGACTTGACGTCAGAAGTCCTAAAGAAGAACGCCTGCCCATTCTTATTTCATTTGGACAAAAGGAACAACTTCTGACTCTACCCAAACTGCTCTCCAGTTTGGGTACTCTTCCGGCCAGTATTAAGCTAAAGCCGTGTTGAAGGCACTTTCTGACTGTAACATGACAAAGTACAAATTATGTGCTGTGACACAACTGCGTCTAATACAGGACGATTGAAAGGGGCTTGTGTACTTTTGGTACAATAACTAGACAGGGAATTACTACTCTTTGCTTGCCGCCATCACGTTTACGAACTGGTTTTAAAATCTGTTTTCGAAACAAAAATCCACCATGTCACAAGTAGCCCTGATATTCCACTGCTCAAAAAGTTTAGAGACAACTGGAAAACTATTAATCCTGCTGCCATTGAAACATACACCGATATCGTCGCACGACATTTTTGTAATACAACAATAGAAGACTTGTTGACATTTTATAATCAAGAGCTGCAAAATATCAGTGTACGTGACGATTATCGATTATGCTTGTCAGAAGAAATTGCCGTTTTATCATTCTTTGATGATGAAGTTAATGAACAAACCAAGACGAATATTTTAGTGAATTTACAAAGAGAGAGCTTGTATGATTTTATGAAGAGATACATTACATCTGAAGAAGATATGTCTGATTATTTGTATGGTAAGTAGGAATACAATACTATTTTTTATAGTATTTTCAATAAATTGATAATACTGCCTTATTTATTGTTGCAGAAAATCATTAAGTGATTTTGTGTCTGTCAAGAGCACAAATTTATTTTCTCGATTAAAAATTAATAAGAATTTCTTCCAGAGACCCGTTTTTACACGGGATGAAGAGCACTTTTCTTTATGCATCTAAATATGCAAAAAAAAGAGCTTTCTTTAAGGGCAGTTAAAGAGCTGTAAAGCTTATTCAAGATTTTCATGGTTTGATCACTGCAAAGGAAGAGTAAAAGCAATTTTTGCTACACTGTGTTCAGGAGCATAAAAATCTGTATCCAGGATGTAAAAAAGAGACCCTCAATAAAAAACATCCTGCCTGATCTGTAATTTTATCTTCTTTAAATAAATATTTTTTTAAAATTTAAGTATTTCAATTGATTGAGCTACATAATCGAAAGGGTTGAAAACGGCAATTTTCAAAATCTTCAGAGTTCTGTCGGCACGGGTTAATGTTGACATCGGAAGTTAATATTTTGTATTTAAGTAGGTCTGGGTAGTTTAAAAATAAATAGGGGGCATGCATTTCGAGACCTAAAAAAATTTTTTTTTCTCCCATATAAGGAATGAAATGAAATGAAATGAAAATATTTATTTGCAAGAATTTTGGGTACAGCAGATATTATTATTTTTTTCGATATCCCAGCAAAATTCAGCCATACAGGCATACAAATATTACAAAAATTGTCAGTAATGAAAATTATTAATGAAAATTATTAATTAATTATTATGTCAAGTTTTTAAAATTCATATATTCTGTCACGCTATAAAAACTATATTTATACAACCATTCCGTCAAACATTTCTTGAATGCATTTCCTGTCAATATTTTAATATAACTGGGAAGGTTATTATACAATACAATACACATATTATAAGCATTTTTTCTATAAATGTAAGTGCAGCATTCAGGTTTAAATAAAAGGTCCGCATACTGAGCTCTCAGGTGTTTAGTTCTAACTTCATTCAGTTTTAAAAAATATTCTGGATGGGACACTACTAATAAGCAGGCATTCCTTATATACATGCAAGCCAAAGGTAAAATTTTAAGTTTTTTGAATAACGGTCTACAGCTATATGGTGGCCACGTGTTTGTCATTGCTCTAATACACCTTTTTTGGAGTATAAAGACCCTGTTTATGTCTACAGAGTTTCCCCATAGAGTCAAACCGTAACTGAGAACTGAGGATACGTGACCATGATAAGCTGTAATAGCTGCGTCTAATGAGACAATATCTTTCAATTTTTTTAGAGCAAATACAAATCGATCTAGTCTATTACATACAGAGTCAACATGAATTTTCCAGTTAAGATGACTATCAATATGTAACCCAAGGAACTTAATACTATCTACTCTCTCAATTAATTTCTCATCGTGAGATAAGGTAAGCGGTAAGAGTCTTGAATTGTAAGAATGAAATTGAATAAATTTAGTTTTCGTCAAATTATTATTTAAATTATTTTTGTTCATCCATAAGATCACGTCAGTTAATGCATTATTAATATCATAAGGGACACCCTAATGAGCAAGGCCTATGATAGGGTTTCGTATCCAATACTTCTGCGAAAACTGTATGATATAGGCGTTAGAGGGGTGTCACATAGTTGGTTTGCGTCTTATTTGGAACAACGGGCCCAATATGTGGATGTGGAGTATTATGACCATCAAACAGGAATAATAAAATGTGTCAGATCGGACAAAATTCTTATGAGTTGTTCTGTTCCTCAGGGTAGTATTCTTAGATGCTTGCTGTTCTTAATCTACATCAATGACTTGCCCAATCATTTGGATGTCCCTTGCATTCTTTTCGCAGATGATATTTCTGTGGTACCACCTTGCACAGACACTACACATCTGCATGAACTTCTAAATTCAAACTTAACATCCCTAACTAACTGGCTAAAGGAGCACAATCTTGAAATCAATATAAATAAGACGAAACTAATGCAGTTTAGACCCTACCAAAAGACCCCATTAAATATAGATTATAAATATAACGGCACACATCTAGATACTGTTAACTCTTACTGCCTTTTAGGAATAAATATAGATTCAAATTTAAATTGGAAAGAACACGTCAAGAAAATTATAAGTAAATTATCTAGTTTCACATATGCCCTCACCGAACTAAAAAAGTCAACGGATACTGAAACGACGATTTGTGCATACTACGCATACGCACACGCTTGGATCAATTACGGCATTACACTTTGGGGCAACAGCACAAATGCAAACAAAGTATTCACCCTGCAAAAAAAATGCATAAGAATACTGGCAAATATAGACTCATTGACTTCACTAAATATAACATCCTAACCCTAACATCAATATATATATCACAAATATGTCTAATGGTTAAAAAGAATATTAATTCATATCCACAGTATTTTCGCCCGGAAAGATTAAGGCCCAAATGTAAACTAGCAACTGAAGTGTCAAAATTAAAAATAGTTAATTCAGGGCCACATAATATGTCAATAACAATTTATAACCTAATCCCCGAGCATATAAAATCACTAAACAAAATTAATTTATTTAAGAAAAATCTAAACAAGTACCTCTGTCAGAAATGCTACTACTCACTACAGGAATTTTTTAGTGACAAGGGGATAGACAATTAATGACATTTTATTTTTTATTTATTTTTGTTAGTTTAATTTCCTTTGTTTAATTGAATCTTAATTTTAATATATAATAATAATAATAAATAATGCTATTAAATTAATTCAAATACTAATATTAATATTTACAAATGTATATGCAATAATGATAGTATAATTTAATACATAATCTAATCAAGTACATACATTGTAAATTTATAGTAGTGACATTATTCATAATACTTATTGTGTTGCAGTGCCCTTCTCAGGGTCATGTCATGGTTCTGTAAACTTTATTTGTACACCCATAATACCACATGATTGCAATAAATGTTTGAGTTTGAGCAACGCGATCGAAAAAGTATCTCTAAGTGGTCTGTGATCAACAACCAAATTAAACAATGGGTCGCTGTGTCAAGCGTTGACGTGCATTTTTAGTTCGTCAGTCGCTCGCATGTGGCGCTATCGTAGCGCAATCGAACGTTCCACAATAGGATTTTGTGATTTATAAGCAATAATTGTACAATGGCGGTAATTGTGACTATCACTAAAGATCGGTAATAAGCCTGCCGTACTGTATTATCAAAACGTGGAAGGAATATATTAGTGAAGTGGGAAAAGTCGATGGTCGACCAGTAAGTTGTGTATTGATGCGTAATTAAATCGTTTGTACATGCATCGACGTCTCGGAGTATTTCGGACACTTGATTCTTGAATTTTGTATTAGACCCGACGTCCATTTATTGATAAGTCATACATAATAAAAAGTCAATTTACAATAAAAATTAAAGTTATCATAAAAAGGAGTACCGGAACAAAGTTAGGAATGATAGCCCACTTTCAACTAATCATTGGCCTAATCTAGCTTAATTAATCTCCGGCCAGGGCCGTTTACTCCGTCTTCTATCCTGACAGGCAATAGGAGCAATGACAGAGACCCGGACAGAAAATAATAATACATAACACAGAAATATCTTGCGTAATGCAGATCGTAAAACTTAACGAATTATTTATCTTTAAATAAGGAACCTTCTCCTAAACCACAAATTTAATAAAACTATTCGTAAATGTACGAATTCACAGCAAAAAAGGACCCACTAATCACAATGCCTCATTTCCAGGACTCTTCGTGTATCCGATGGTGTTGGGATCTATGGTGTGGAAATTTTCTGTTAAAGAGTCATTTGGAAGTCAAAGCCAAACTGGCTTATTCTGAAGAGATGCGAGCAGTAGTCTATTTATGCAGCCAAATTTGTTTGTACCATGGACATAAAAAGGGTACTGCTCGCATCTCTGGGCAAGAGCTCCCAAATACCAGCTCGACCATTGATTAATATACGTCAATGAGCTCGACCCTTTTGCCCCACTGCAAAGGCGTACATTCAGTATCGTCAGTGATCCCAATATCACGGACTCAATGGAAACGCTAGAGTAACGGAGAGACTTCCCTCGGTGTGTTCTATCGGATCATTAACGGATAGTGTTCTGAAAACCTTTTTGCAATGGTGTCTTCGTCACCTTTTTACCGCCTCACCACCCACCACCGCATTAGAGTTCATCCGTATTATCTGGTATTGATCTGATCAAGCATCGTTCGGTTTCAACGTTCATTTCTTCCACATTCGTGCAGACTATGGAATGATCTCCCAACTTCTGGGGTTTCCATCAGGTGGGCCACTGACTTGTCTGCCGCCGGTAACAATAAAAAAACTGAAGTTTTTAATTGGGAGCAATATATTAAATATTTTGTGAAAAATGTTCTAATAGTACATACATACATTGAACAAATACACTCGGCGTCACAAAAATCGCACCTCTTCGATAATCTCATTTAAGCTTGTCCGTCCATCAACGCATGCATTTAACTTGACGCCGGGTGACGCAGACTTCTTGGTAAATTAGATAAAAAAAAACATAACGGGGCATTAATGTTGAACAGGTCATTAATGAAATTTTATACAACATTACTGCCCTCGAGTTTCCCAAGGTAGTAATGTATTACTTAGTGTTGCTCTCCGGCGATTAAGAGTAAAATTAATGAGTAGTTGGAAGAAAAAATAATTTACCATGCGCTTTTCAATTGGATATGATATATCAATATTACCAAGGTTTTCTATCCAAATTAAGCTAACGCAACTTTCTTACAATACCGTACTTTAGTCTAAGCCGGAATCTACGGTAATGCAATAAATAATGGAAATGGAATATCAATTGAATGGATATTTGCACGATTCCGCTGAATTGGCATTGAGTAAGGGATTGATACCCACATTATCCGTCGTAAAATATGTTATTCGGCGCGCCCATTATTTACCTGAATTAATTTAATTTCTTAATACTTCTCAGTGGGAATGTTTGGGTCTATCTTTACTTTGTCAGTGATTTTGCTCTACTGTTTTCATTGGATTTTTGTCGGTGGTACCTACTCTAATTGGATGTTTAGGGTTAGCTAATACACAATTTTTTATATTAAATTATCGAATATTCAACTCAATCTCATTTTATTCAATATAAACAATATTTACAGGACATTGGCGTCAAACAAAACACAAAAATATAGTGAACCAGAAATCTGATTGAAAATCTAATCAACTAAGATATTTAATCCTTGTAAACTTGTAATCCTTCTAAACCCCAACCTTGCATTTACATAGATCATAATTATATGATCTATTCAAATGCAAGTAAAACGAAGAAAAAATTGACTCTACACCCGTTTGAAATTGGAAGTCTTCTCGTAAAGATTACATACGAAAGTCAGAGGTCTAATTTAAGTATACAAATTTAAATTTAGAAATGTCGAATGATGGAGTGATTAGTACAGTTACTCAAATCCGATTTAACGTCATGTTCATTGTTCAGTCACTCGAATTTTTTTACAAAAATATTTGGTGGTCGCGTTCGTACGAGACAACCACAATAACTAATGACGTATCAACAGAAAATCGGCGATGGGTGCCGTGCCTCTTTCTTTGGTTTAGTACGGTGGTATTGTTAGGTGTTTAGGCTGCAGTTACACGTCACAGGTGTCTATATTGATGAAATAATAGATTGTTAATCAAAGGGATAAAGCAGTGTCATTATGTCACGGGTGTGGACTTGAATAGCGAGTGTGACGAAAGAGGCTACGGTTAACTCCCAGGCGCAGCGAGGGTAATAAATAATTAAATCCTGAGCGTAGCGAGAGATTTAAGACTAAGGAATTTAGCGAAAGATTCAGTGACTTTTAACTTTATGGAAGCAAGACAGTTATGGAAATTGAAAAATATAGATGATTGAGAAACTCTCTTTTTTTTGCTATCTAACTATAGATTGTTTCTGGAGATAAGAGCAACTCGTGTATTTTTATATTAAAAAAAAACAGTAAAAGAAGGCATATCATCTATATCTATATTTTCTTCTACTTATGTTTTATATAAAAATGAATCACAGTTCGTTAGCCTCGCCGTTTTGGAGTTTAACTCAAAAACGGCTTGACCGATTTGAATATTAACAGCCGGTTGCACCAAGTTTTACGTTTTACGATTTCGTGAAAAGTAACAACTTAATACATACATAATGGGTCGTTTCACTATTAAATAATATGTGATTCGCGCCGTACATTTAACCTTTTTGAACGTAAAGGATAAAATAAAACTGCAACTGAAACTAGAGGTGAGACATTATGGTGCAATTCTTACGTATTTATATTGACTTTTACTGTTACTTTTATGAAATCTTAAAACGTAAAATTTGGTGCAACCGGCCGTAAGTCTTTCTTTTTTTTTGCAAAAAGTTAGCAAACATGCAATGGTAAGTGGTAACAGTCACCTTTAACAAAAACCAGTTATGGTTTGACCAATTATGGTTAAACCGCTTAACATCAGGCGGGAGGAGGTCATTTGCCGGGCCATCCATAAAAAAAAAAAAAAAAAACCATAACTGATTTTTGTTACACCGGTATTGTAAAAACTCATTGTATTTATTTATGATTAATAATAATAATAATTATATTTTTTATAATAATAATATTTTTTATATTTATGTTGTAAAAAAATATATTTAAGAAAAAAAATTAATGAAGAAGATAATAATAAAAATAATCTTTATAATATTTTTTTATAATATTTATATCTTTTATATTTATGTTAAAAAAAAAATTATATTTAAGAACTATTTAAAATAAAGGATAAAAATAATCTTAGATACTGAAATAGACCACACATAATAGATATAGATAAATACTCATACTAATATACTCGTACAATACTTATACTCACAAAAAAAACACTCATAAACCACTAACGCTTGGTGCCAACCCGTGTTGTGGCAAAAATATAAATAGGGAGAATAAGTTATGAAGAAATAATAATAATAATAATACATATGGTTCTTGTGAGATTCGCAGCAATACTGCAACCCCCACAAGAACCACAGTGTACGTTGCCAACTTATAAGATGCAAAGTCACGGTACCCAGTAATTTCACTGCCATATCTTACCCTTCAAACCGGAACGTACGTTAGCGATGCGAACAAAGCGAACGAAATATCCGACGATTCCAGCAAAGCTACTCGTTCATGTCGTTAGCTCTGTAGTTCGCGGTATGAAAAGAGATAAAACGATGCTCGCCAGTTCGTTCGTTCGTTCGCTCGCCTGCCCTCCCCGGTTCGACGATATTTTTCGGACTAGTCGATGCTCGACTTTTGAATAGCAGTGTAGGTTTATAGTTTGATATGATGTATATCGACGAAAGTTCAGATGATAATTAATTAACTCAACATGTTAAAAAAAGATAATACTATTAAATAATCTTCGAATGAAGAAGAGAAAGCGTAGATTTTGGTTGCGTAGGCTAAGACGTGCACTTGCAACTGCGCGCGAGCAGGAAAAGGACGGAACGAGGAGCGAGCAGTGCTCGCACCCGAGCTCCAAGCACTGGCTGCGTGTCTTGCCTCCCCGCCCGCGATGTGAACCACTCGCCTAAGTTTCGCTTAGTTTGTATAGCTTCCGTCGCTTAGCTTCGCCCGCCCGCTCGCTGGCAATGTGGCCTGCACTTTAGCTTCGGTTCAGCGGTTGCTCATTAGCAGAATAAGCTGTCTTCTTTTTGCAAAATTTGGAGATCTTCTTGGCAGGAAACGGTTCGCTTCGTAGCTACACAAAATTCCTTTTAAAAATTTGTTGCTTTCGTCAAGACAGGCAATTGCACTACGCTGACAGAGATGCATCCATTGATTACCATTATCATCATCATTACAGCTCATATACGTCCCCACCGAGGAGCACGAGCCTACCCTAACTAGTTAGGGCGATTAGGCTTTAATCAAACCACGCTCGCAGTGCGGATTGGTTGACGTCACATACACCTTTGAATTACTTCTCAGGTGTATGCAGGTTTCCTCACGATGTTTTCCTTCGCCGTTGGAGTGTCAGATAAATGTACATATGAAATTCGTGAAAAAAAAACACATTGGTACATGGCAGGATCAATCGCGGGCCTCCCGATTCTACTCGCTCGGGGCACAGTCCAGTGCCGAGGCCACAGCGCCACTGACGCTCCATTGATTAACATAAATAAAAACCAAATATAAAAATAAGTAACTTTTTGTATACGAAACGGCAATTTCATAGGTAAAGACCTAATATCACTATCAGAAGCTTAGAAACATATTAAAATAATCCTACCCGCCCCCCGCAACCAACCCGCCGCCGCCGCTTGGAAACGCAAAATTTCCCATCAAATAATTACCACATAATTTCTCCCGGATTGAAGATTCTTTGAAGTAGGTACATTAAATAATGTATTTCAGCAAATTATTTGGTAATAATGGTGAAACGAAAATTGAGACATGGCTTAATAAAGTTGACGACGCGAACTTCGCTTATTGCGGTTATCTCATTAATGTGGGGGGCTTAAGTAAAATTCAAGTTTGTGGAGCCGACGATTTTGGCTCGCAAGTGAGGCGGAAAATTCTCTTATAAGTAATTCAATTAGCTACTCTACGCGGCTTTGAACGCTAATCTATAAGTTTTGGGGGACAGGAAAAACAGTAAAAGGAACGATACGACAATATTTTTCTGTGGATTTAATCTTCTTAAGATTATAATTGGTTTTATTACACATAATTATTGTTATTCTTGAGGCAAAAAATTTAACAAAATTGTTGGACTTTTTCTTTTAAAGATTAAGTTAGCCTCGTAAGCATATCTATATCTATACTAATATATATAAATACTCTTTATTTACACTAAAAATTGTTAACATGTAATGTACACAAAGGTGGACTTATCTCTCATAGAGATTTCTTCCAGCCAACCTGTGAGTATGAAGGATATATTGTTTTGTGGGAAACAGACAAGCGTGTAAACTACATATTTACTCTCACTATACAATAACTAAAATAAAATAATATATAAACCACAAATACAACACACGTACTTACATAAAAATACATAAATTAAACCAATATATAATGTTATATATACCTTTTACTTAAGATGATGAGGCTGCACACATTTGTTATAAATCTGAGGTGGAGAGTTGAGAAAGAAAGTGCTGTAAAGTAATATTATAAAGAGGAAAGATTTGTATTTTTGAATTTTTGTATGTTTGTATTGAATAGACTCCGAAACTATTGGACCGATTTAAAAAATTCTTTCACAAATAGAATGATACAATATCACTGAGTAACATAGGCTATAGCATATTTTCCAACTGGAAAATATGGAACTCCCACGGGAAAAAAGAAGATAACACGGGCGAAACTGCGAGCGGAAAGCTAGTGATAAATATTGTGAATATAATCTAAACCCAGTGTTGAAATGGATACAATATGCTTTACTCGATGAAAATTACTTCGATAAAAGCTTTCAAGATATCAGACAAAATCCCAAACATACTCTTAATTCAGCCAGGGTTATTTTGAACATTCCTCTGCATACCCATATCAGCCCCCTAACCACGATCGCTCAAAACAATATTAAAACTGATTAAAACCGCGCTGAATCGCCTGCTTGGGTACAATGAGTATTTTCAATTTCATCACCAAAGAGAGCTATCGGGGCTGTCACAACTCTTGACCGAGACGCCTGTCGACTTCGGCAATAAGGCCGCCTTTTGTTAATAAGGACTTAAGGACAATTCTTGTAAACTATTGTGATTGTTGTTCATTCATTCATTCATTCAAAAGGTAGGGATAGTTAATAAGCATCGGCCACTCACCGCTTCAAATGCGGGGCGGGTGGAGGAACACCTTGCTTGATCACCAGGTAGGTGACCTCATTTTCACATGCTTGAATGATGCAACTATCAATGGCTTGAGAAAATGTTAGTTTCAAGCCATAGGAACGAGACTGTTTAAAGGTGGTGGACGAAAGAACCTTCCCAAACTAGTTATTGCGACAGCGGCAGGAGTACTGCGGGTAGCACGAAGTCCTTACTGTAAAGGCTGGAGAATCAAAATCTGGACATAATATGATGAGGTTCCCGGAGGGTGATGGGCTCCAAAGCAGAAATATTAGTCTTCCTCCGGTATAAATAGTAATCCATAAAAGTCCCACGAGTAACAAGGGAAATAAAGTGTTCATCCCCACAGAGCCCCGCGTGCAGGCTTGTTTTATATACAACTATGGCAAACAAGCATACTGCCTGCCCGGCATGGCAAGTGGTAACAGTCACCTATAGTATATGTGGCTCTTGTGAGATTCGCAGCAAATCTGCAACCCCCACAAGAACCACAGTGTACGTTGCCAACTTGTGACATTACATGTAGAATCACGGTACCCAGTAATTTCACTGCCATATCTTACCCTTCAAACTGGAACACAGCAATGCAAGCACTGCTGTTTTGCGGCAGAAATAGGCAAGACGCAGATACGCAAGGAGGCGACCGGTGCAGAGTCTCCCTCCGGTAAAAATTAAGCTAATTAGTCTGTGAGGTTGTCCGGTATCAAGGACCCTCCGATTGGGCTGGGCAGCCCCCAGCCAAAGAATTCGGGGCACAGGTCGGATCCCAGATTTGGGACGTTTTTGGTATCGAGGTATCCTCTCCTCCAGGACGTGAGTAGGGATAAAATGATAAAGGCTAGAGATGGGTAGTTTGAGCGTCGGTGGCACCGTGGACTCGGCACTGGCCTTCCAATCGGGAGGTCCGGGGTTCAATTCTGCCATGTATCAATGTGTTTTTCGTTTTTAGAATTTCATATGTACATTTGTCTGACGTTTATATGGTGAAGGAAAACATCGTGAGGCAACCTGCATACATCTGAGTAGAAATTCAAAGGTGAATGTGAAGTCGACCAAACCGCACTGGGCCAGCGTGGTTGACTAAGGCCTAAACATCCTCCTATCTTAGGGGTAGGCTCGGGCCCCTCGGTGAGCTGTTATGATGATGATGATAGGTAGTTTGCGGATGAGATTGTGAAGGGAACGAGGGTAGTGGAAACGGCTTTTAGCTAACTGTCAGAAAGAGGGGATAGTACCCTTTCTGTCCTGGGTGCACCGGCGCGGGCTAGTCCTGCGCGCACGTAGAGGTATCCGTGGAAACCGCACCCCGGGAACGATACATACAATTTATCTTTGAGTGTTAATGAAGTCAACAAAAAAATATTTTACGCTATGCATCATCAAAAATGCCTTCAATTTTTTCTCTTTTTTCCAGATTATTATTAACTAGCTGTGCCCGCGACTTCGTCCGCGTGGAATAGTAACTTTTGGTAGCATTTTTATTTTTTTGTAGGCAATTTTTTTAAAGATCTTGATAAAAAGCCTATGTTATACCTTATATAATTAGCTATCTATTAGTGAAAGTCCCGTCAAAATCGGTCCAGCCGTTCCGGAAATTAGCGGGAACAAACAGGCAGACAAAAATTTTTAAATTGTGCTTTTGTTATTGGCACCCGATATACATTCATACCCATTTAGTAAAAACTTATTTTGAAATTACAAACAGGCACTTCAATTTTATTTATTTGTATAGATAAAAATTATTCTAGTCCAAGCCCCTGATCCTACCAATTTTAGAATATGCCGATATTATTTAGATGTCATGTAATAAGTAGGTATTTATATGTTCTTTTATTTTGTCACACAATGCAATGATATTTATATTTTTCTATTCATCCAAACATTAATATAATAAAATTACTCCTCTCGCGAGTCTGCTGGGAGAAATTTCATTTATAAAATATGCAGTACTTTTGTACATCCTGTTTTCCTTGTTGTCTGTATATATCTACATAACTATAAATAAATAATAATATTTACTTTAATTCGGTAAAGAAAATATAAGTTCAACATACCTGTGATACGTCCCTATTTTATATCCACCTCTTTCTTTACCGTGAAAAGTTTATATACTCGTATTTCGTATAAATTTGATATTGCGTGACTAACGCAGCGGACATAGCGTAGGATGGTTCCATTTGCCGATGTAATGTTGGTTATTTAGAAACCTGATGACCCTTATGTGATTTAAAATGTTTAGTACTGTTTCCCTAGGCTATTTTCAGTTATGGCGGCCAATATCAACAGAAACTAGTCATCTGGCGATAGATTTTATATTTTTTTTACATTCGACAGGAAAGCTCACGATCCACATCTCACCTGATGATGGTGATGGCAAGTGACGATATGGTCGAAAGTGTAGGCGAGCTTCACCTGGACTCTTCTATAACTGAGGAACTGGTTTCACGACGACACGGTTAGCGCAGAGGTCGACTAATCGCCTACTGTGCAACGGGTCGCGGGTTCGATTCCCGCACGGGACAGATATTTTATATGGCCTACAGAAATTTGTTCCGGTCTGGGCGTATGTGCATGTGATATTCTATGTTTGTAACTGCACCCACGACACAGGAAAAAACCTAGTATGGGGCGACGTTTTTTTTTAAAAAAACTGGATGACTATATTACCTCTAATTGACGGAACACAACAATGCTATTAAGATCGTTACTCTAGCGACAAACTTGTGTAAGACGGTGGTAGCTAGCCAGTCGAGCTCAGAAGCCCTATTACCAACTAAACAGTGCAAAGAAACGTCTGCCCCCATGGGCAATCGAACCCCGGACCTTCCGATCAACGTCCGGTGTTATTAACTACTAGACTACGGAAGCGGTTTAATTGTTATTCTGCAGAATTGACAGCACAAACACATACCTACCTACTCTATATTCCTTCACTCGCTTAGTCCCATGTGGCTTACCGACACGACAGGAACGAGATCAGGCACTGTTCCTACTATTTAACGAGCCTTCCACAGCATGGAGGAGCACCAATTTTTTTATTATTTTGGTCACCCATCTTCGAACTGACCACGGCGAGCATTACTTAACTTTAGCAATCACACGCACACAATTTGAATTTGGATAAGGTCTAATACATATTTAGCATCATGTACCTCATGTACTTATCTAATGCTACGTCGGTCTTTTCATCGCCTATACCGCAGTGCCTAAAGTCAAAGATCTTTACGGTGCCGAAACGTGGACACTCTCAGTGGGGCTAGTCCACAAATTCAAAGTCGCTCAGCGAGCTATGGAGCGAGCTATGGAGCGAGCTATGTTAGGAGTTTCTTTCAAGGATAAAATCTGAAACCAGGGTCCGGAAAAGAACTGGAGTCACCGACATAGCTCGCAGGATAAGCAAACTGAAGTGGCAGTGGGCTGACCACATCTGTCGAAGGACCGATGGCCATTGGAGCAGACGTGTCCCAGAGTGGGGACCGCGAATCGGCAAACGTAGTGTAAGACGTCCTGCAGCTAGGTGGACCGATGACCTAAGAAAAGTAGCAGGGATGGACTGGATGCGGAAGGCGGAGGACAGAGTGATGTGGCGCAGGTTGGGATAGATCATGTACCACTATACCATAGGTACCGCAAGCAAAGCGGTTGGTGTCGGTTGTATTCTGAAAAAAGGCGGATACCCCGCCGTCACTGAGGTAGACCAGTGTACTAATAACAAGCTTAAATTCAATAAAATTTAACCATGTCAATACCATGTTGTGTTACCAAAACTCTTGGAAATTTCATTTGCGATCCGTATATTTATTACTATAGCTATGCCCGCGACTTCGTTCGCGTGGATGTGGAAAAATAACGACGTCGTGATGTTATATAGCCTACAAGCCTTTCTCGATAAATGGACTATCCAACCCAAGAAGAATTTTTCAATTTGAATCAGTAGTTCCTGAGATTAGCGCATTCAACCAAACAAACAAACAAACTCTTCAGTTTTATAAATTTGTAAGTAAGTATAGATGACAGTCTTACAATGCAACTCAGAATGATTAATGGAATTCCGTCTCCCAAAATTTGCTGATGAGAACGTCAGAAGAAAGCCGCTTCACCATTGCGGACTTAAAAAAAAATAGTTGATTATAGAGCGCAAACATTTGAAAATATTTATTCTGAAAACTACCAAACACCTACGCATTCGATCACAGATTAAAAAAGATAAAACTTTTCATTCACGCTCGCCCGCCCCTACATTTACAACATAATAAAACCAGCAGAACGAATAAAACAAAAGCCCGTATTTTTCGCTTCATCGATGGCAATTTCAACAAACAACAACTAAACGAAATAAAGTCCCGTGACATAGCAAACAATTGTGACGTCATGGACGGGGAATTTTTTATTTGTGCTGATATCAATTTTACTCTAGGTTCATACATTATATGTGTACCTACATAAGTGTATTTCACAACACACCAGGGTTGTTAAGTACCTACCAAGATTTTATGATCATACCCACGTGGTTTTATGAGATAATAATGTAGAGAAGCTTATTGTGGGTTATTGCATTAATGATCCGAGATTTGATAGCAAGAGCGTCGGTGGCGCTGTGGCCTCGGCACTGGACTGTGCCCCGAGTAGAATCGGGAGGCCCGCGATCGATTCTGCTATGCATCGATATGTTTTTTGTTTCACGAATTTCATATGAACATTTATCTGACGCTCCTACGGTGAAGGAAAACATTGTGAGGAAACCTGCATACACCTGCAAAGTAATTCAATGATGTATGTGAAGTCAACCAATCCGCACCGGGCCAGCTTGGTTTGAATAAGGCCTAATCGCCCTAACACAACTAGTTATGGTAGGCTCGTGCCCCTCGGTGGGGACGTATATGAGCTGTGATGATGATGATGATGATGAATGTGTGCAAAAAAATATACTCGGAATTAAATGCGAATATTTGCAATTTACAAAGCGATTGTTTTTTAACCGACTTCGCCAATTTAGCCTTCCCAAAATGAGTATAATTTAAGAACTTCGGATATTTAAGATCGTCCCAACCATAAAACGTCCAATACTGGGCGTAAATACTGGGTGTAAGCGTAAGGGGGTTTTCGTCGTCTCCCACCACTCATCCAGTGCGAGTATAGTGATCATCAGGGTCTAGACTGCGAGCGGGTGATACTGTCTTTGGTCTCTAATCTATCTAGAGAGACGATAACTTAGCATTCCATGGATTCACCGTGCGGGTGCCGGATCCATCGCGTCGCAGAGAAAAGAGCCAAGAGCAGTGCCTGGGGCTTACGACCCAGGTGCAGATTTAAGTAGCTTCTTTACAATGCATCAACATTCACCTTCACCACCTCGTTTCCTCTCTCTGCCTAACCATATTTGATACAATTCCTCGAGTGCCGCCTTTGTTACGCGGTTTAATATTGAGCTCACGGACGTTCTCGATGAGCCTAGATCTTTCAGCAGTGTGTATAAGGATTTTGCCGGAATACCTCTCGCGCTTACTTCTACCGCATATAAGTGAACATAATTTTAGATTAGTCTTTTCCATAAAATGATTCTGTAACGAACAATATTATCAAATATTTGGGAAAAGTTTCCATTAATTCTTTATATGAAAAAGAAAAGAAAACAATTAAAGCATAATATATTTCGATTACCGAAATTCATCTGTCAGACGACGATTTCGAGTGTTCTCAACTTTGATTTGAAAAGCTTTTGATATCGAATATATAGAGTGCAACAATAGAATAATTATTCAAATCAAAAAACATCTCGAGACTGAATATTTTTACATTAAATTTGTTCTAATAATTCTTTTAAATTGTGAATACAAAATTTGCTTTTAAATCGCTGAGACTTACAATATTCGTAAAGGTTTCTTACTAAAGACAACAGATTTGCATGTAAAAGAAATTACAATTGATCATAAGACGATGAAAACTTGATTCAGATAAATAATTAGATAAGTCTACGATGAACTGGATGAATGAGAAGTGGTGGAATGTTTCTTTTAAATTGTGATTTAACTGACGACAAAATGATAGATTGTTCTACAAAATATAAACTTACGTAGACAGACATAGACTAGTACGAAAATATTGATGAAATCTTAAATGATCACACAGCTTTATGTAATGTTCAATCTTGTCATCTCATTATAATTGTAAATGTATCGAAGGATACAATATCACATTAACGTACAGAAACACACTTTGTTACGTGGACTATAGAAAGCATATTCGCCAAACGTCACCTGTGGACAGTGCGAATTAATTTTATTTAAAATCGAAGGAACACACGAAAGTCTGCCTGCACAAGTGATAATTAATCAACGTCCACACGATTTATACACACTCTTCATGAACCAATATCCCTCGGCCGCGTATAATTAATGGGTGTGCTGATTTATTATGATCATAAATGTATCGGATCAACGTATCGGAACCGGCTTTTCTTTACACGTTCCGCCGTTGTATCGCACTATTTATCACTTTCCGTATGGCCCGCGATTTGCGCCGGCTGTTATTGTTCAACCTATGTTTCCATTATTCTAATGTGTTTCTATTATTCGTTGTACACTTGGCGAGTTGGAATCGAGGCCGGAATCTTTATTATCTAGGTTTACTTTCGAGGCTTTGATAGCTCCGACTATTTGCAAGTTGTACAATGATTATGCTGGCATTTAGGGGCGAGCCTATATGGCATTTTTTTCTTGTAGCATATAAAAGTGCTTTTTTACGTGAAATTCAATTTTCTCTTTTATTTCAAACATTGTGCTTGTGTTAAAACTGTCTGCCGGGGATATTTTGTGACACGTGATATAATGTGAACGCAATGTTTAATTCTCCAAAATATGGCATGTTGTATATTTCTAAATAGCCAAATGATTAAATAGTATAAGTTACAAGGATGTTAGCTGCTAAGCACAATTTTATGAAGCGCCCCAAATACCACCACGACTGCTTTTTTTCGCAAAGACAATATTGCATGCTTCTACAATCATCTGACCGCCTGGTACTGTTCCATTATTTCAAGACATTACAAAATTAATATTTTTTGTTAACCCGGCAACGCTTTGTATAATACACCTGTGCCGGGTTACCTACGCAATGTCAACAAGCAAAAATGCTATAGTTACAACACTGACCAATTAACGGACTCCAATAATAAAAACATAAAAACTTCTTAGTTTTTACTAAACACAAACTAATCATTAGCTAAATGTCACCATGTTTGTTTCGATTCCCTTTAAAACTATTGTGTTTCCATTTGCGACAAAGGTTGTCGCTAAAGAAACAAAAATCCGATCAGGCGACTGACAAAGGAACGCGCAACAAAATAGCCAGAGGACGATAAAGCCTCAGCAACAAAGAGTTTTGTTGACATACGGGTGACCAAATCTCTTGGATAATATTTCAATATTTCGCCTCATGAATTTTGTCCATTATTCACAATAATAACAACCATTCATATGAGGATTTCGATAATACGAGTTATGGCTGTGACAAATGTACGTCATATTTGGTGTTTGTAATTACGTATAGGTGTAATAAAACATGGTGTGCTACCTAATGGGGCTTAGATGCTGGATTAGAGTGATTTAGTTCGTAATCCGATGTACGCTCGCTCATGTAATATTTCTCTTCCCATCGTACAACTTCATAATCGGGTTGCAGTTTAGGCCGCAAGCAAGCGCTTAGGTACGCTTGCGGCGGCCTGTTGTATATTGATTTAGTAGCATAATTAAACAATTGTGTGTTATTTTTCATAGACATGTTTATCAATTAAGGTTCGTACACAAAACGTATTTTTTATTGTGTTTGTATTGTCGTCTAATTAGACCTTATTGAAAGAGATACAAACACTAAGAGGACGTAAAAATAGAATTTAATACTAAAAATACAATTTAGTTTTCCTTCATCAATCTGTTTTCACTTTGATTAGCTACAAGATCAGCTAATCAAAGTGAAAACAGATTGATGAAGCCTTGCCTGGTTATAGAGGTAATAAAAAATTCTGCCTCTCTCTCTCTGTATATAATCTATTTTGCAGTGTAACTGTATTTTAAAGTAATAAGCTATCCATAATCTGTCTGTGCGGTGTCGAATATTTTTATATTGTGGAACTAGCAAATGTCTGCATTATACCTGATAATAAGTGGAAGTGGAGTCCAAATGCAAAGATAGCTAATGATGAGAGAGAATATAGGCTGCACTACCACCCCCACCTAGCAACGTGGAAGGTGCTTCTTCATGCCACTTTTAAAGGACCCAGGAACGTAAGATAGAGAAAATGTGAACGTGTGCTGGCACAGAGTTCCATTTTTTGATTTTGAGACATAGAAATGAGAAGCCAAACTTCCGGGGTATTCCGTCACTCTAATCGTGGAGTGATCTGCTGACATGGGTCACCCAGATCCCAGATCACACCACGATTGGAGTAGCCTGGGATCTGGGTGAACCAAGTCACCAGATCCCCCTTTTAGCCGTGGTTCCACTGCTATGACCCGAAGTGGGTCCACGGATAATTTTTTCTCCCCGTAGTCCCACTGCTCCGGAATATTATATCCTACGGCTAATTGAAAAAAAACTGCCTTTTACCCGTGGTCCTCTCTCGAATCATAACCGTACACCAATCCGTCTGGCCGGCGTGATATTACAGGCCAATTCCTTCTTGTCTCAGGAAAGTCACTAATGAAACCTTCTTCCACGAATGGAGGTTGTCTGCTTCGCTGACGACACGCATGTCGCGGCGAAAACGAAAACGGGGGAAGAGGCGGCCTACTTTGCGTCGGTTGGCACCTCATTGGTTGTCCGACGCATTCGCCTCCTGGGCCTGGACGTGGCCCTCGATTAACGGCTCCACCAACCAAGCTAGACGAAATAAGATACATACAAAATTTTAAATTAGTTGCTGGAGGAAGGTGAAATCTTTAATCTTTATTCTCAATTCAATTCAATTCAAAATCTTTCTTGCGTACCATAATGTGTAAAATAGGTGGTTCACGAAAAATAAGATCATTATGGACCCGTTGGGCACGCAATCGTTGAACAAGAGAGAGGAGAGCTTATTCTCTGTGGCGCATCGGGGCATTGCAGGAGATACTGGGAAACCCCGGCTTAATACTGTGGTACATTGTTAATAGCGCAACTCTTTGGAGCGAATAACAGGATCAAACGGCACCATTCCAGTGAGCATTGGATGGATGTGTACAGTAAGCGTTGCGTTGAGCTATACTGTATGAACTAAAGACCACTCTTAATTCTCTTGTAATAGCGGCGGTTTTCGTAGTGAAAATGTAAAGATTGACATGGCGTTTACTGTACCATAACCAGCTTCTATCGCAATAGTTGCTGCTACGAAATATCTAATCATGTCTAGCTTAGGATATCCTACCTAAATTAGCGGCCATTACAGATATAACATGAATTAGATAAAAGTAGAGTTTACGCTCGAGGAAGAGCGGGTGGCAACACTGCATATAGTCTGTGCATGTGAGGGCCTGTGGCGGCCGGCCGCATGTGACATGTCAGTCGAGTCGAATGTAATGACATTGAAATACGAGTAGGTTATCACGCGGCGCGTTTTCGAGAAATTCTATAATTGATTGTTTTTTGCGCGGCGCACCTAATATGGGGGTTGCGAAAGTCCGCTTGTGAGTGTTTGCCAAAAGTTTTATCGTCGCGAATATAGCGAGTGATCTATCCGTTAATTGTGTGAGCCGTGGTAGCCTAATAGGCCCAAATGTTCCGGTCGTGGTTCGGTGGATTGACAGCAGCCCTTCAGGAGCCGCGATTTCCTTCGAGCTAGCTCAGGAAGTCCACCGGCTACATACGGAGACCGGACCATCTTAAAGGTAAATATTGTACTTCATTAGATTGTAGTCCTTAAAATGAGTAGAATCGGCGAATCGCCGAATTGGTGGCGTCGACTTTTAGGCGTCATCAAGATAGATAAAGAGGATCTAGTGTGATTTCGCTTTACATTGCTTTAAACTTTTTTCTTTTCAAAACAGTAAAATAAAAAGTAATCAACATCATAAGGTACTCGTAGCTCTATGAGTTTAATTAGGTATATTTAAAATAGATTAAAAATAGATTGAAAAATAAATTAAATGTAAAAAAACCTTTTTAAAAACTAGATTTTATTTAAATGCGCTAAAAAGAATTAATAAACTTTTACACTAAAACTTTTACTTATAACGTCATTTCACATTTGACACAATTCATATGACACAAAAGCTTGTCGCGAGATTAATAGTGACATCACTTAATTTTTCAAGTTATTCTTAGCAAGACTTTTATTTGATACCCATGTTGTAGGAGTACATTAAAAATAATTGGTCCGCCATCTTGGGTATGCAGCCATCTTGGATTTAGAATGACGTCACACAGTTAACCGTGCATTTTCATCCAAACTGTGTGTATACAAATTTCAGCTCAATGTTAAAGATATCTACTTATTTCAAAATTGATTTTCAAGCTTTAGAAGTCCGCCATATTAGATAAATAGTGACGTCACATTATTTTTCGAGTTACTCTTAGCAAGACCTTTTATTTGATACCCATATTGTAGGGGTGCATTAAAAATAATTGATCCGCCATCTTGGGTATGCCGCCATCTTGAATTTAAAATGACGTCACACAGTCAACCATGCATTGTCATCCAAACTGAACGTGTATATAAAATTTCAGCTCAATCGGTTAAAGATATCTGCTTCAAAATTGAGTTGCAAGATTCCACCCGAACATACATACATTGCAAGTTAAATAAAAACTTTTAATAATAAACACCTTTAATGAATTCTAAATTTATAAATAGCGTTTTGTTCCTGAGCAAAGTGTTTGGACGAAAAACCTAAAGTTTATGAAATCTGAAAAGACAACGCCATCAAGTGCAAAAAAAAGAAGAATCAGTTCAGCTCAACGAGCGATGTTTTCACAATCTCTTTTTTGTCATGGTGGCTACGCATTGTACAGCAATATTTAAAAGAAAATTTATTTAAATTTTACAGTATACAACATTAATGATAAAATATTTAGTTACAAATAAAAACTAATTTGGTAGTAGTGGTAAATAACACAGGACAATATTATAGGCCTGAACACCGCACACTAAGCGAAATTACTGTACACCTTCGAGTTTTAATGATTATAGTCGCTCTCCGCTTACTTTAACCGGTTGTTATAGCCTTAATAGCTACCGAAAAGTACACTGGTGCCGTATATGGTAATACCTGTCATTTGTAATAAAAAAAATGTTGCTACATTCTGCAAAATATCACAAAAATTGTCTTTGGTATGTTCATTTTATTCATTGTCTTTTTTTAATGGTTTCGCAGTCCAGTGATAGAATGAAACCACCGAATTGTAATAGTTTCGATTAAATATTTTAAAAAAAAACTAGTAAAGGGTACTTAACTTACAAGTAAGTAATTGAAAATAACATGCAAAAAATTGTACTCAGTTTCAAAGACAAAAATAATGTAAACTATTAGCAGAATTCTGTACCCAGTGAACAACACAAACTATACATTTTAGTTACATATTTAGCTGTATGTTAGCACAAAGGAGGAAAAATAAGGCAGGAAAAGTTCTCGAGCAAATATTTGACACGCCACCCCTGACAGGACCGCGCCAAATGAAGGTTAATATGTTAAGCAGTTCAGCTATAGAGAGATTTTGTATAAACGCGGAACACGAAATGGGGCGGAATATCTTTAGTAGCCATGGTTATTTAAATATTGCCGGTATTAAATCGCTTACTTATAAAATGGTAGGAAATAGATATTTAATACCCTTAGCCTAATTACCCTATAATTGCCCTTATCAAAACATCGCATAAATTTGACACTTCATTTCGATTAAAGCTGATAACAATGTTTCGAATTTTCTAAGATCATCCGAACGAACACGGCTTTGTCGGGTAAAACGACCAATCATCATTTTAGCAACAGTACGTGCACTTCTGAGCATATACCTTCCGAATAGAGGGGGGAGGGGGGATTTGAATAGGTTTCCACTGCGCTGTCAATTAGCGCATGAATTATCGATTAATCGTCAATTTGGTCGTCGCGTAACCATTTACCCAGAATTTAACTATCTGCGATAAAAGAAATTATTGTTATTTTGCCCAATTTAATTATTTCTATGCATCGATAAAATAGGACTCTTGAACGTACGCTTTCTCATTAATAACAAAAAAATGCGAGTTGGACCCACGCACTGAGGATTCCGTACAAAATTCTATGACTCCCTAACTATGTACATACTCGTATTTCCGGTTCTCGGAATTTTTCCTTAATATCTACTTAATTTAGATTACATTATATATATATTTTTATTATTATATTATAATAATTTTTTTCTTTGGCAAAAAATACCTACTTTAAAATTTCAATGTCAATGTTAATTTTTATCATTGTATTGTTAAAATAGTAAAAATAATATTAGTAGTAGTAGCGATAATATTAAGTTTTCGTTTCGTTTCATCTCTTATTGTTGTTAACTGTATTATTATGTGTATTTAAATAATGTAAAATCCAGAACTGGCTGTAAGTCTAATTTATTATTGTTTATATATATATTAGTTAAATAAGTTAAAGAGCTGTGGATTTTAGTAAATAAAATAAATAAAAATATCTGCTATGAGATCTTGCTTTTTTCCAAATTTCGTACAACTGGAAGTACCCTATAGGTTTTGATTCCCATGTGAAATCGCAAAATATACGAAAATATGGGACACTAGCTTTCCTAGCTTCGCCCGCGTTATTTTTGTTGTCCTGTGGGATTTTTTTCCCGTAGGAAAATTACCCTATGTCCTTCCCCTGGTTTCGAACTATCTCTATACCAACTTTCATCAAAATCGGTTCAGTAGTTTCAAAGCCTATTCAACACAAACAAACAAACAATCAAATCTTTCCTCCTTTTATTATTACTATACATATAGATAAAGGGCCATATCGTTGATCGCGTTGATTTACAAGTTTGTTTTTTTTTTCACAGCTGAAAAAGACCATAGAGTCGAATATTTGACATAAGTTTTAGGTTGCACCCATCTCTACGCATTGCCGAGTAAAGGTGTCTTGACAGACGGACAGACAGATAGACAACGAAGTGATCCTATTAGGATTCCGTCTATTCCTTTTGAAGAATGGAGTTAACAAAATAGTGGAAAAACTAGCTTAATAAATTATATAATGAACAAGCACAATAAAAGTGCACAAAAATAAACTGAAACCGCTTTTAAGATAATTTATGGATACGTTGAAATGCACGATATTGGAAAAATGTCACTGTTTACGCTCGAGGAAGAGCGAGTGGCAACACTGCATTATAGTCTGTGCAGTGTGAGCCTGTGGCGGCCGGCCGCATGTAACATGTCAGTCGAGTCGAATACGGAATGACATTGAAATAGGTTAGACCACCGGGCGGTGAGTTTTCGTTTCGAGAAATATATAACAAATAGTGTCTTGCGCGGCGCACCAAGTGATTGTTGGTGCGAGGTTCCGCCAAGTTTTAGTGTCAGTGAAAGTGTAAATGCACCAAATCTTTTATAGGTGAAGTGAGTGATGGTGGCCTAATAGGCCTATGTAGTGTTACGGTCTCCATCGTTGGATTGACATCAACCCTTCAGGAGCCGCGACTTCCTTCGAGCTAGCTCAGGAAGTCCACCGGCTACATGAGGAGACCGAACGGATCCAAGGTAAGTAATACCAATTTTCTAGGAGCTGGTAGTCGGTTATAAAATTCAGCATCATTATTCGGTGAAACGCCGACGTGGTGGAGTCTACTTTGGGCACCATCAGTCACTATTGATATAATATTCATGAAGTCCGACTGCCTTTTGGCGGACAACATTTTGTAGATGTGTAGATTTTGTATATTTTAATGGCTTTCAAATGCGAAGAGGATGCAAAAGAGGACAGAGTGATGTGGCGCAGGTTGGGATAGATCATGTACCACTATACCATAGGTACCGCAAGCAAAGCGGTTGGTGTCGGTTGTATTCTGAAAAAAGGCGGATACCCCGCCGTCACTGAGGTAGACCAGTGTACTAATAACAAGCTTAAATTCAATAAAATTTAACCATGTCAATACCATGTTGTGTTACCAAAACTCTTGGAAATTTCATTTGCGATCCGTATATTTATTACTATAGCTATGCCCGCGACTTCGTTCGCGTGGATGTGGAAAAATAACGACGTCGTGATGTTATATAGCCTACAAGCCTTTCTCGATAAATGGACTATCCAACCCAAGAAGAATTTTTCAATTTGAATCAGTAGTTCCTGAGATTAGCGCATTCAACCAAACAAACAAACAAACTCTTCAGTTTTATAAATTTGTAAGTAAGTATAGATGACAGTCTTACAATGCAACTCAGAATGATTAATGGAATTCCGTCTCCCAAAATTTGCTGATGAGAACGTCAGAAGAAAGCCGCTTCACCATTGCGGACTTAAAAAAAAATAGTTGATTATAGAGCGCAAACATTTGAAAATATTTATTCTGAAAACTACCAAACACCTACGCATTCGATCACAGGTTAAAAAAGATAAAACTTTTCATTCACGCTCGCCCGCCCCTACATTTACAACATAATAAAACCAGCAGAACGAATAAAACAAAAGCCCGTATTTTTCGCTTCATCGATGGCAATTTCAACAAACAACAACTAAACGAAATAAAGTCCCGTGACATAGCAAACAACTGTGACGTCATCGACGGGGAATTTTTTATTTGTGCTGATATCAATTTTACTCTAGGTTCATACATTATATGTGTACCTATATAAGTGTATTTCACAACACACCAGGGTTGTTAAGTACCTACCAAGATTTTATGATCATACCCACGTGGTTTTATGAGATAATAATGTAGAGAAGCTTATTGTGGGTTATTGCATTAATGATCCGAGATTTGATAGCAAGAGCGTCGGTGGCGCTGTGGCCTCGGCACTGTACTGTGCCCCGAGTAGAATCGGGAGGCCCGCGATCGATCCTGCCATACACAGGTGTTTTTCGTTTCACGAATTTCATATGTACATTATCTGACGCTCCTACGGTGAAGGAAAACATCGTGAGGAAACCTGCATACACCTGCAAAGTAATTCAATGATGTATGTGAAGTCAACCAATCCGCACCGGGCCAGCGTGGTTTGAATAAGGCCTAATCGCCCTAACACAACTAGTTAGGGTAGGCTCGTGCCCCTCGGTGGGGACGTATTTGAGCTGTGATGATGATGATGATGATGAATGTGTGCAAAAAAATATACTCGGAATTAAATTGGAATATTTGCAATTTACAAAGCGATTGTTTTTTAACCGACTTAGCCTTAGCCTTCCCAAAATGGATATTCATGATCGTCCCAACCATAAAACGTCCAATACTGGGCGTAAATACTGGGTGTAAGCGTAAGGGGGTTTTCGTCATCTTCCACCACTCACCCAGTGCGAGTATAGTGATCACCAGGGTCTAGACTGCGAGCGGGTGATACTGTCTTTGGTCTCTAATCTATCTAGAGAGACGATAACTTAGCATTCCATGGATTCACCGTGCGGGTGCCGGATCCATCGCGTCGCAGAGAAAAGAGCCAAGAGCAGTGCCTGGGGCTTACGACCCAGGTGCAGATTTAAGTAGCTTCTTTACAATGCATCAACATTCACCTTCACCACCTCGTTTCCTCTCTCTGCCTAACCATATTTGATACAATTCCTCAAGTGCCGCCTTTGTTACGCGGTTTAATATTGAGCTCACGGACGTTCTCGATGAGCCTAGATCTTTCAGCAGTGTGTATAAGGATTTTGCCGGAATACCTCTCGCGCTTACTTCTACCGCATATAAGTGAACATAATTTTAGATTAGTCTTTTCCATAAAATGATTCTGTAACGAACAATATTATCAAATATTTGGGAAAAGTTTCCATTAATTCTTTATATGAAAAAGAAAAGAAAACAATTAAAGCATAATATATTTCGATTACCGAAATTCATCTGTCAGACGACGATTTCGAGTGTTCTCAACTTTGATTTGAAAAGCTTTTGATATCGAATATATAGAGTGCAACAATAGAATAATTATTCAAATCAAAAAACATCTCGAGACTGAATATTTTTACATTAAATTTGTTCTAATAATTCTTTTAAATTGTGAATACAAAATTTGCTTTTAAATCGCTGAGACTTACAATATTCGTAAAGGTTTCTTACTAAAGACAACAGATTTGCATGTAAAAGAAATTACAATTGATCATAAGACGATGAAAACTTGATTCAGATAAATAATTAGATAAGTCTACGATGAACTGGATGAATGAGAAGTGGTGGAATGTTTCTTTTAAATTGTGATTTAACTGACGACAAAATGATAGATTGTTCTACAAAATATAAACTTACGTAGACAGACATAGACTAGTACGAAAATATTGATGAAATCTTAAATGATCACACAGCTTTATGTAATGTTCAATCTTGTCATCTCATTATAATTGTAAATGTATCGAAGGATACAATATCACATTAACGTACAGAAACACACTTTGTTACGTGGACTATAGAAAGCATATTCGCCAAACGTCACCTGTGGACAGTGCGAATTAATTTTATTTAAAATCGAAGGAACACACGAAAGTCTGCCTGCACAAGTGATAATTAATCAACGTCCACACGATTTATACACACTCTTCATGAACCAATATCCCTCGGCCGCGTATAATTAATGGGTGTGCTGATTTATTATGATCATAAATGTATCGGATCAACGTATCGGAACCGGCTTTTCTTTACACGTTCCGCCGTTGTATCGCACTATTTATCACTTTCCGTATGGCCCGCGATTTGCGCCGGCTGTTATTGTTCAACCTATGTTTCCATTATTCTAATGTGTTTCTATTATTCGTTGTACACTTGGCGAGTTGGAATCGAGGCCGGAATCTTTATTATCTAGGTTTACTTTCGAGGCTTTGATAGCTCCGACTATTTGCAAGTTGTACAATGATTATGCTGGCATTTAGTGGCAAGCCTATATGGCATTTTTTTCTTGTAGCATGTAAAAGTGCTGTTTTACGTGAAATTCAATTTTCTCTTTTATTTCAAACATTGTGCTTGTGTTAAAACTGTCTGCCGGGGATATTTTGTGACACGTGATATAATGTGAACGCAATGTTTAATTCTCCAAAACATGGCATGTTGTATATTTCTAAATAGCCAGATGATTAAATAGTATAAGTTACGAGTATGTTAGCTGCTAAGCACAATTTTATTAAGCGCCCTAAATACCACCACGACTGCTTTTTTTGCAAAGATAATATTGCATGCTTCTACAATCATCTGACCGCCTGGTACTGTTCCATTATTTCAAGACATTACAAAATTAATATTTTTTGTTAACACGGCAACGCTTTGTATAATACACCTATGTCGGGTTACCTACGCAATGTCAACAAGCAAAAATGCTATAGTTACAAACACTGACCAATTAACGGACTCCAATAATAAAAACATAAAAACTACTTAGTTTTTACTAAACACAAACTAATCATTAGCTAAATGTCACCATGTTTGTTTCGATTCCCTTTAAAACTATTGTGTTTCCATTTGCGACAAAGGTTGTCGCTAAAGAAACAAAAATCCGATCAGACGACTGACAAAGGAACGCGCAACAAAATAGTCAGAGGACGATAAAGCCTCAGCAACAAAGAGTTTTGTTGACATACGGGTGACCAAATCTCTTGGATAATATTTCAATATTTCGCCTCATGAATTTTGTCCATTATTCACAATAATAACAACCATTCATATGAGGATTTCGATAATACGAGTTATGGCTGTGACAAATGTACGTCATATTTGGTGTTTGTAATTATGTATAGGTGTAATAAAACATGCTGTGCTACCTAATGGGGCTTAGATGCTGGATTAGAGTGATTTAGTTCGTAATCCGATGTACGCTCGCTCATGTAATATTTCTCTTCCCATCGTACAACTTCATAATCGGGTTGCAGTTTAGGCCGCAAGCAAGCGCTTAGGTACACTTGCGGCGGCCTGTTGTATATTGATTTAGTAGCATAATTAAACAATTGTGTGTTATTTTTCATATAGACATGTTTATCAATTAAGGTTCGTACACAAAACGTATTTTTTATTGTGTTTGTATTGTCGTCTAATTAGACCTTATTGAAAGAGATACAAACACTAAGAGGACGTAAAAATAGAATTTAATACTAAAAATACAATTTAGTTTTCCTTCATCAATCTGTTTTCACTTTGATTAGCTGCAAGATCAGCTAATCAAAGTGAAAACAGATTGATGAAGGCTTGCCTGGTTATAGAGGTAATAAAAAATTCTGCCTCTCTCTCTCTGTATATAATCTATTTTGCAGTGTAACTGTATTTTAAAGTAATAAGCTATCCATAATCTGTCTGTGCGGTGTCGAATATTTTTATATTGTGGAACTAGCAAATGTCTGCATTATACCTGATAATAAGTGGAAGTGGAGTCCAAATGCAAAGATAGCTAATGATGAGAGAGAATATAGGCTGCACTACCACCCCCACCTAGCAACGTGGAAGGTGCTTCTTCGTGCCACTTTTAAAGGACCCAGGAACGTAAGATAGAGAGAATGTGAACGTGTGCTGGCACAGAGTTCCATTTTTTGATTTTGAGACATAGAAATGAGAAGCCAAACTTCCGGGGTATTCCGTCACTCTAATCGTGGAGTGATCTGCTGACATGGGTCACCCAGATCCCAGATCACACCACGATTGGAGTAGCCTGGGATCTGGGTGAACCAAGTCACCAGATCCCCCTTTTAGCCGTGGTTCCACTGCTATGACCCGAAGTGGGTCCACGGATAATTTTTTCTCCCCGTAGTCCCACTGCTCCGGAATATTATATCCTACGGCTAATTGAAAAAAAAACTGCCTTTTACCCGTGGTCCTCTCTCGAATCATAACCGTACACCAATCCGTCTGGCCGGCGTGATATTACAGGCCAATTCCTTCTTGTCTCAGGAAAGTCACTAATGAAACCTTTTTCCACGAATGGAGGTTGTCTGCTTCGCTGACGACACGCATGTCGCGGCGAAAACGAAAACGGGGGAAGAGGCGGCCTACTTTGCGTCGGTTGGCACCTCATTGGTTGTCCGACGCATTCGCCTCCTGGGCCTGGACGTGGCCCTCGATTAACGGCTCCGCCAACCAAGCTAGACGAAATAAGATACATACAAAATTTTAAATTAGTTGCTGGAGGAAGGTGAAATCTTTAATCTTTATTCTCAATTCAATTCAATTCAAAATTTTTCTTGCGTACCATAATGTGTAAAATAGGTGGTTCACGAAAAATAAGATCATTATGGATACGTTGGGCACGCAATCGTTGAACAAGAGAGAGGAGAGCTTATTCTCTGTGGCGCATCAGGGCATTGCAGGAGATACTGGGAAACCCCGGCTTAATACTGTGGTACATTGTTAATAGCGCAACTCTTTGGAGCGAATAACAGGATCAAACGGCACCATTCCAGTGAGCATTGGATGGATGTGTACAGTAAGCGTTGCGTTGAGCTATACTGTATGAACTAAAGACCACTCTTAATTCTCTTGTAATAGCGGCGGTTTTCGTAGTGAAAATGTAAAGTTTGACATGGCGTTTACTGTATCATAACCAGCTTCTATCGCAATAGTTGCTGCTACGAAATATCTAATCATGTCTAGCTTAGGATATCCTACCTAAATTAGCGGCCATTACAGATATAACATGAATTAGATAAAAGTAGAGTTTACGCTCGAGGAAGAGCGGGTGGCAACACTGCATATAGTCTGTGCATGTGAGGGCCTGTGGCGGCCGGCCGCATGTGACATGTCAGTCGAGTCGAATGTAATGACATTGAAATACGAGTAGGTTATCACGCGGCGCGTTTTCGAGAAATCCTATAATTGATTGTTTTTTGCGCGGCGCACCTAATATGGGGGTTGCGAAAGTCCGCTTGTGAGTGTTTGCCAAAAGTTTTATCGTCGCGAATATAGCGAGTGATCTATCCGTTAATTGTGTGAGCCGTGGTAGCCTAATAGGCCCAAATGTTCCGGTCGTGGTTCGGTGGATTGACAGCAGCCCTTCAGGAGCCGCGACTTCCTTCGAGCTAGCTCAGGAAGTCCACCGGCTACATACGGAGACCGGACCATCTTAAAGGTAAATATTGTACTTCATTAGATTGTAGTCCTTAAAATCAGTAGAATCGGCGAATCGCCGAATTGGTGGCGTCGACTTTTAGGCGTCATCAAGATAGATAAAGAGGATCTAGTGTGATTTCGCTTTACATTGCTTTAAACTTTTTTCTTTTCAAAACAGTAAAATAAAAAGTAATCAACATCATAATGCGCTAAAAAGAATTAATAAACTTTTACACTAAAACTTTTACTTATAACGTCATTTCACATTTGACACAATTCATATGACACAAAAGCTTGTCACGAGATTAATAGTGACATCACTTAATTTTTCAAGTTATTCTTAGCAAGACCTTTTATTTGATACCCATGTTGTAGGAGTACATTAAAAATAATTGGTCCGCCATCTTGGGTATGCAGCCATCTTGGATTTAGAATGACGTCACACAGTTAACCGTGCATTTTCATCCAAACTGTGTGTATACAAATTTCAGCTCAATGTTAAAGATATCTACTTATTTCAAAATTGATTTTCAAGCTTTAGAAGTCCGCCATATTAGATAAATAGTGACGTCACATTATTTTTCGAGTTACTCTTAGCAAGACCTTTTATTTGATACCCATATTGTAGGGGTGCATTAAAAATAATTGATCCGCCATCTTGGGTATGCCGCCATCTTGAATTTAAAATGACGTCACACAGTCAACCATGCATTGTCATCCAAACTGAACGTGTATATAAAATTTCAGCTCAATCGGTTAAAGATATCTGCTTCAAAATTGAGTTGCAAGATTCCACCCGAACATACATACATTGCAAGTTAAATAAAAACTTTTAATAATAAACACCTTTAATGAATTCTAAATTTATAAATAGCGTTTTGTTCCTGAGCAAAGTGTTTGGACGAAAAACCTAAAGTTTATGAAATCTGAAAAGACAACGCCATCAAGTGCAAAAAAAAGAAGAATCAGTTCAGCTCAACGAGCGATGTTTTCACAATCTCTTTTTTGTCATGGTGGCTACGCATTGTACAGCAATATTTAAAAGAAAATTTATTTAAATTTTACAGTATACAACATTAATGATAAAATATTTAGTTACTTCTTAGTTCTTATTCGAAATAAATAGGTATATTGAACCGAGGTAAATATCTGCAGACTCGTATTTTCATGTAAGTACTCATATAGTGTGAACCACTTCTTTTTACTCCCATAAACAAATGTGTTATATTATTTTATGGATAATAGTTAAGCTAAACCTGTAACTAAAACTTTTATAAATTAACACGAATTGTTTGCAAATAAAAACTAATTTGGTAGTAGTGGTAAATAACACAGGACAATATTATAGGCCTGAACACCGCACACTAAGCGAAATTACTGTACACCTTCGAGTTTTAATGATTATAGTCGCTCTCCGCTTACTTTAACCGGTTGTTATAGCCTTAATAGCTACCGAAAAGTACACTGGTGCCGTATATGGTAATACCTGTCATTTGTAATAAAAAAAATGTTGCTACATTCTGCAAAATATCACAAAAATTGTCTTTGGTATGTTCATTTTATTCATTGTCTTTTTTTAATGGTTTCGCAGTCCAGTGATAGAATGAAACCACCGAATTGTAATAGTTTCGATTAAATATTAAAAAAAAAAACTAGTAAAGGGTACTTAACTTACAAGTAAGTAATTGAAAATAACATGCAAAAAATTGTACTCCGTTTCAAAGACAAAAATAATGTAAACTATTAGCAGAATTCTGTACCCAGTGAACAACACAAACTATACATTTTAGTTACATGTTTAGCTGTATGTTAGCACAAAGGAGGAAAAATAAGGCAGGAAAAGTTCTCGAGCAAATATTTGACACGCCACCCCTGACAGGACCGCGCCAAATGAAGGTTAATATGTTAAGCAGTTCAGCTATAGAGAGATTTTGTATAAACGCGGAACACGAAATGGGGCGGAATATCTTTAGTAGCCATGGTTATATAAATGTTGCCGGTATTAAATCGCTTACTTATAAAATGGTAGGAAATAGATATTTAATACTGTATAATTGCCCTTATCAAAACATCGCATAAATTTGACACTTCATTTCGATTAAAGCTGATAACAATGTTTCGAATTTTCTAAGATCATCCGAACGAACACGGCTTTGTCGGGTAAAACGACCAATCATCATTTTAGCAACAGTACGTGCACTTCTGAGCATATACCTTCCGAAAAGAGGGGGGAGGGGGGATTTGAATAGGTTTCCACTGCGCTGTCAATTAGCGCATGAATTATCGATTAATCGTCAATTTGGTCGTCGCGTAACCATTTACCCAGAATTTAACTATCTGCGATAAAAGAAATTATTGTTATTTTGCCCAATTTAATTATTTCTATGCATCGATAAAATAGGACTCTTGAACGTACGCTTTCTCATTAATAACAAAAAAATGCGAGTTGGACCCGCGCACTGAGGATTCCGTACAAAATTCTATGACTCCCTAACTATGTACATACTCGTATTTCCGGTTCTCGGAATTTTTCCTTAATATCTACTTAATTTAGATTACATTATATATTTTTTTTTATTATTACATTATAATATTTTTTTTCTTTGGCAAAAAATACCTACTTTAAAATTTCAATGTCAATGTTTATCATTGTATTGTTAAAATAGTAAAAATAATATTAGTAGTAGTAGCGATAATATTAAGTTTTCGTTTCGTTTCATCTCTTATTGTTGTTAACTGTATTATTATGTGTATTTAAATAATGTAAAATCCAGAACTGGTTGTAAGTCTAATTTATTATTGTTTATATATTAGTTAAATAAGTTAAAGAGCTGTGGATTTTAGTAAATAAAAAATAAAAAATATCTGCTATGAGATCTTGCTTTTTTCCAAATTTCGTACAACTGGAAATACCCTATAGGTTTTGATTCCCTTGTGAAATCGCAAAATATACGAAAATATGGGACACTAGCTTTCCTAGCTTCGCCCGCGTTATTTTTGTTGTCCTGTGGGATTTTTTTCCCGTAGGAAAGTTACCCTATGTCCTTCCCCTGGTTTCGAACTATCTCTATACCAACTTTCATCAAAATCGGTTCAGTAGTTTCAAAGCCTATTCAACACAAACAAACAAACAATCAAATCTTTCCTCCTTTTATTATTACTATACATATAGATAAACGGCCATATCGTTGATCGCGTTGATTTACAAGTTTGTTTTTTTTTCACAGCTGAAAAAGACCGTAGAGTCGAATATTTGACATAAATTTTAGGTTGAACCCATCTCTACGCATTGCCGAGTAAAGGTGTCTTGACAGACGGACAGACAGATAGACAACGAGTGATCCTATTAGGATTCCGTTTATTCCTTTTGAAGAATGGAGTTCTCAATAGTGGAAAAACTAGCTTAATAAATTATATAATGAACAATCACAATAATAGTGCACAAAAATAAACTGAAACCGCATTTAAGATAATTTATGGATACGTTGAAATGCACGATATTGGAAAAATGTCACTATTGATATAATATTCATGAAGTCCGACTGCCTTTTGGCGGACAACATTTTGTAGATGTGTAGATTTTGTATATTTTAATGGCTTTCAAATGCGAAGAGGATGCAAAAGAGTCGTTGTAAAGTATCTAAATTTATTATTTGTTTTTTTTTTATTTAAGATTTTTCACATTTGTAATATTTTAATTTTAACTTTACACAGTGCTACATAATCATTTATAAGTTGAACGCCAAACAACAACAACAATTGATAACAGCAAATTTTACTGAGAGCAAACAACATAACTTTTACTAAGACCAAATAAATTTTACTTAATTTTTTTTATCAAATTTTCATTCTACAGCAAATTTTACTAAGAGCAAACAACATAACTTCAAATACATAAATCTGCATTTAAAGATTTTGAATTAATCACTTACCTGAGCCGACCAACCGAGCCAAATATCATCCTGTAATTTTATGATGTGGTACCATCAATATCTTCTAAGTAGTATAGTATCTACAACTAAATACTGATTCTAAAAAGATAAAACATTTCACTGTGATTGTTCAACAAAATTCAAATCAAATATAAAAAATCTCTATTCACTTGACTTCATAGAAAGCTCTTTTGAACGAAGATCGAAAACTCTTTTGAATCGTCCAAGAACTTAAACTTCGAGTTAATTCAATAAATGCTTGACTAAGCTGCTTATTTCTTCAGAACCTTTCGGCTATTTTTAGCGAGATTTAGACCTCAGTCGTGTGTCGTATTCGAAAATAAAACAAGAGTTTTTATAACACACTCTTTAATGTCAACGCTAAGACGTTAATCTAATTTTCATCGGAAAACCTACCCACGCATTGCCCGCAAAAAATCTCTCAACCGCGAAACGTTATAAATAACCGATGATAAATCGCAAAATTATAAACGCGACTATCACAGTTGCGGCTTCCGCATTGCAGCTTTGCTCTAAAACGTATTAAAACGGCTTGTTTCCATGACGCGGCAAGAAAGGCCGGTCTGGTTATAACCAGTGTTTTTTCCCACTTTATTAGTGCTCCGTTATGTGCCGTTTCACTTTGCATTAATTGCTGATGAAAATTGTGGGGTGTTTTCGTTGCTATTACCATTAATGTAGGTACGCGTGATTGTGTTTTAGCGAGCGCAAGTTTGCAAATGTTGCTTATTTGTTGAAAGATTTGTAACCAATAACAAAATGTCTAACATGTTCAATTACACTTTTTTATTAATTTACAGTGAGGAAATGATCTCAATAATTCAGAGCACTGTCAAAAAACGAACAGTATTTGTTTTTACGTTGTTTTCTCATCAATCAATACTATATAAAGCTTTAAAGTATACTATATACTATATAAAGTATTTGCTTTAAAATGTTGATACCGACTGTAAGCCAATATATTGAATATTTCAATATATTGAATATAAACATTCAATATATTGGCTTGCTGTCTTTACAACTTTTTTGTTAATAAATCGGTCGGCACATATCTTTCTGTCTACACGAAACGGCCTTTTCCTGCAAAGATAAATAAACAATTCCTTTCAGGGATGGAAAGGTAGACAAATGGGGTATTTGTCCATCAAACGCCCCCATTAAGTTGGCCCCACTGCACCGGCCGACAGTAAATTGAACATCGTAAAACATTTGATCTGAATTCAGAAGTAACAATAAACTTACTTTTATACCCACGTATCAATCATGTTGGGCGTCTGTAACACCTTCGTGGAAATTCAGTTATATAAAATTTAAAGCTACGCTGGATATAATGCGTTGATAAATATATATTTTTTATTTTACACAATATAAGTATTGCTTTGTCCGTGCGGTGAAGGGTTTGCAATACATATTATTATGTCGACACTCCCTTTCATCCCATTGAAGTCGTGAGAGCCAACTACGGGGGTTCACCGCAATCATAACTCGACGTACGAAGTGATCACTCGAGACAAATTCAAGATCCACCCGTCTGATAGAATCGTAGCAGCTCAATTCCACCTCTCCAGAGGCCTATTCTGTAACTTCGGGTGCTAACTAGAACTGTCATTTTTGAAAGGAACTTAACATCCATTACTGCTATCATGAACGCTGTCGTAACACAAGATCACTAAACGAGTAATGGACAAAAGTGTCATTAAAAAATGACAGTTCTAGTTACCAACCGTAATTAGCGAATAGACCTGCAGTTCAACCAGCTGGAGCAATGCTTCTTGTAGTGCATCACCTATTTGTTGTGCACCAGAAAATTGATGGTTCGAAAATACTAGAATGTCTTAACCCTTAACTGGATTTGCCAAAAAGGGCAACTTAGTTGGTATCGGGGGTAAAATGTGAATTAAGTTATTAAAATAGGAATAGTTAATTTTATTTGTTAATTATTATTTTATTTAATTAAACAACTATTAATCTATGTATCAAACAACTTTTATTACACTTTTGAACACAAAAAGGAACTTATAACCTTTCATAACCTCTCATTTTTTAACAATATTTTTAAGAGTAGAGTTAGTAGACTTAAGTTCTATAAAAATCTAACAATTATGGATAAATAACTTTTGGTACTATTTTCTTATATAATCATTATAACAAATATAAGAACATTATATGAGATCAATGAAATAATAAAAAAATGAGAACCAAAATGTCTCAGTGTCGGGGGTGATTTTTGTACGTAGGTAACTCTGTTCCCAGTAATATTAGAACGACCAACGTCCGTCGCCCGCCGCACCCCGCGATGTAATGAGATTAGCTCGATGCGCCGGAGTGTAGGTTATAAAACTGCAAATTTATGTTAAAAAATATGTTGCACTGGGGTGTATTTTGACCCCCGATACCAGTTAAGGGTTAAAATTACAATCCCAATACGGTTGTTCTGCGACGATGATGGGACTGTGGAATCTGACCACGGCTTCCACAGTCCCATCATCGTCGGAGAACAACGCATACGCCTACTACTCGGCCACAGCCAGTTTCGCAAACCTTATATACTTGTTCATGAAAACATTTTTTTTCTTAGAATGACTAATATTGTTATCTACATTCTCGTGACCATTTTTTTTGGGAGGGGGGAAAATGCATTGACGCATACCTCTGAGTGGTCGAGCCAAACCACGAGGATATGTAGGAATCCCCAGACCGTACACGGCCCGGGCCTACCCACTAAAAACCCCTCCAGCAGCTCTCCGTCCGTCACAAGACAGGGGGAAGGGGACAACAGCCAGGCCTTATTCCCGCTGACCCCCTGCCTGTGACACGTCCGTTGCCGGACTCCCCATCTGGCTCTGCTACTTTGTGGAGCTACACCCCGAAATTGGTTTATTATTGTGGTTGTCTTCCACACGGTCCGACGCTCAGTGCGCCGGGCCCCCGGCCCGCTCAGTGCGGGTAACGAGTTGCCCAACGGCAGATCCCACTGGATCCACCGCCGCGCGGGTGAGCCGAAAATCGGGGAAATCCCCAACGGGTGCGAAGCGCCACGGCAAGAAGCTCGCCCTCATCCTCCCTACCACCAGAGGTAGCCGCCGGAATCGGCTTCCAGCGAGAGCCACACCTCTTCTTAACATAAGAAGAGGGGACTTCGCCCTTCTCCGCATGAAGCGGGTGGCCACACGAAGTGGCCCGCCGGCCATCCCACGCCCCCCCCCCCCCCCCCCTCCATAGGGGTCCTCTCGTCAGACTATTAGCCCGCGGCAGAGAATCTGCCGGGTTGTCCAGGGTGCACCACGTGGCACCTCCACGTGGTGCACCCTGGACAACTGACATCGCACCCCACATTCTCGTGACCAGCTTTATATTATCATACAAAAATTGTGTCATGTCTTACAAGTTTATTTTTCCCTTTTATGAGCATTGAAATAAACCTTTTTTTTAAACTTTTTACTATTAATTTATAATCTCACCAAGTAGCAGCGAAATACTTTAAATATTTTTGGCTTAGAAACAAACAATTTCAAAAAGTAACAATCGCCCGAAGACGAGCAACTTAAATATCTAAGATTATTAAATCTAAAAATAGAATGACTTTTATGTTCTTCGCTCACAACAACGTCTTTATTTGTAATAGTACCTATTGTAAGCTTTTATAGAGAAGCTTTAGGTCTTGTTAAGAAGTTAATTCTATGAATTATACAAACGGCTGCTTCTACAGACAAGGTAACGAAATTTAATTATTTTCAGCTCATCGCTTCTTTTAATATAAATAATTTCAAAGAAAACTTTTATAGAAATTATGATGGGAGTATTTTAGAATCAAAGGGGTCAAAATATTTTTTAATTTAAAAGTAATAGGATTTTTTTAATTTACAGTAGACTTGATTGAACCCTTTTTTTCTCGTGGGAAAATACACGACCGCACCGTACCCGCCGTTGGCTAGACGGCGAGCGTGTGTGGGGCTCTCCGGGCAGATTGCACAGGCCTACCCATTGAAACCCCCTGTGTTCTCCCTGTACTTTGGGGCGCATATAGTAGGGTAGGATGATGGTCAAACTTGACTTACAAAATTTAACCCATACATTAGTAACAAACAGACACAGTTAAATAAAAAACTTGTAATAATGCAGTGCACAGTTCATTTAGTGCTAACAGCCACAAAGACAAAGTGACAATTCAAAACCGATAACGAAGATCGATAAGAACAAAATGTATGGGATTGACATATGACATCGCTAAATAACGTGACGAATCGATCAAAGTCATCGATATGTAAGTTGGTAGACGAATTGATTCGCAACGAATCGATGAAGTAGCGAATTGTTTTTTGTAACTTTCTTATACTACACTATATACGTACTTAAAACAACTCATTTTTCATTAAAATGAAATGAAAATATTAATTTTAATCGTTAATATTACCATTTCTTTTCCATTTCTCAGTTTGAGTACTTAGATAACCAGTATGTTGTTTTCTTACAGAAATAACAATTCGACACAGCGCTTATCGTTACGTTGGCTAGAAATTTGTTTTCGTTATCTCAGAGACGATGACGAATTTAGTTATCGTTTCGCCACTTGCCCTCTCGAATGAAAAAAAAAACAGCCGTTACGCTGTCGTCACCTCTTTCTTTATATTGCGTTAGCGGTAGCGTTGCTTGCTATTCAATTTTTAATTTGATTTTAAATTTTAACACACTTTGAAATGACAGGGCTTATACTAAATACGCGTCGCCTTCGTTAATTGAATAAATCTCGGTGAAAATTAGAAACAATCAAAAAATGGAATTCACTGCCAGCACACGTTTTCCCCCCCTCTTACAATCCCGGGTCCTATAAAAGAGGCGTGAAGAAGCACCTTGCAGGTCGACAAGGTGAGGGTGGCTAGTGCAGCGTGTATTCTCTCTGCTGCACTAGCTATCTTCGCATTTGGACCCCACTTCCACTTACCATCAGATGGAATGGAGTCGTTTGCTAGGCCCACTATAAAACAAAACGTAAAACCGTTTTAGTTTTTCTGGAAACTCTATAAGAGCCAGAGCGCACTAGCGACTTTTTTTCGCCCGATAGTTTGATTGATTAGAAATCACATAGTCATTTTCGCCGATTTTTAATCGCTAAATGCGTGCACTTCAATATAGATCAAACTATCGTCCAACTAAAAGTCGCTAGTGCGCTCTGGCTCTAATACAAGGTGTTTGGTACATACCCTATCAAACTAGTCATATAAACGTCATTGAAAATTCGAGAAATCGTAAAATTAATTTTCTAATTCCCGATAAAATTTTTTCCCAAACCCTGAAGTATAAGAAAAGAACTATTTGAAGTCCCCTATGGATTTCCAAATCAATTTCACAATTGTGAATTTTTATAACACCATAAGATTTATAATATTTATATTGAGTTTGTTTATTTGTATGCCAATGTGATCGGACGTGTTAAATATTAAATTAAAAATCTGCAAAACTCTGACCTAGTTTATAACGCGGAAGAGATCTGCGGTTGCGCGTGCTGTTGTGACTCACTTTGAATCGATTGTGATGTAAGTGAAAATTTGTTACTGGTGAAATATGGATAGCAGCCCTTTTAACCGAAGCGGGCTAACTCGCCGCAGCCCGCCTCCGTCGCCCTCTAGACCACCCCAGTCCACGCTGGAAGTTGACGATCCTCCTGAAGTGGTGCCAACATCGGAGATCCAGAACTGGATGGTTAGCATCGAACAATGCCTAAATGAGGTATGTGCGATCGCGTGCGAAGGTAAACTGAATTCAGATCAGCGGAACAGAATCAATAATCTTTGTCGAAAAGTTGGCCATGGGACATCTCAATTAGCTGTAAAATACCAGTCGCTGAAACAAAAATCTCTGCAAGCACATACCTCTCTACAAGCCCTCAAAGAAAAGCATGACTTATCCCAGCGTCTCCAGGAATTAAAACAGTGCATAGATGAGTCCTCCAAGCCACCCAATGCCGCCATTTCTTTTGCCGACATGGTTAAGAAAAGCCCTAATAATTTTATCCAGCCATCGAACCTTAGTTCCATTGCTATCTTTCCCAAGGATAAATTGAAGTCGAGCGAAGAAACTAAAATTTTGGTCCAAAATATAATCAAACCGGAACAGCTCAAACTGCACGTAAGAGGGTTACGCAAGACCAAGAACGGTGGCGTTATAATTAGCACCGAGACGAAGGATGACGTAGAAAAACTGAAGCAATCTACACAACTGATTACCTCTGGCCTTACTGTGGATGAACCACATAAACGGAAACCTAGGATCATAGTCCTGGGAGTACCTTCTTCTATGCAGGAGACGGAAGTCTTTAATTGCATTTATCAACAAAATCTTGCCGACAAAATTCAAGACATGACATTAGAAAACTTTATAAAATAAATTCGGTTGAGTCATAAATCAGGAAAGAAAGATGCCGAGACCTGCAATTATGTGATAGAAGTTCCTGCACAGTTACGTAAAACCCTAATATCTAATGACAGAGTTTTCGTCAATTGGTCATCTTGCCCCGTAAGGGACTTTACTCTTGTTACGAGATGCTTTAAGTGTCAGCAGTATGGACATGCGGCTAAGACGTGTCGAGAAGAGGCTAACACTTGTGGTCACTGTGGTGAGGTGGGCCATGCCATGAAGGACTGTCCGAAAAAATCCGCCCCTCCACGCTGTGCAACATGCTTCCACTTCAAGAAGTCATGTGATCACAAAACCGGCGACAGCGAATGCCCTGCTCGGAAAATGGCTGAAAAAAGGTATATAAATTCGATAGACTATGAAGGCGTCTAAGAGCGCCACTCCTTACGTTTTATTTTAGCTCTCTTATTTAAATATTATGTCTGTTAGTGTTATATCTGATTTAGATAATTTCTCTGTATCTGAGGCAAAGAGTTGTGATGTCGAAATGTGTAAACAATATCTTACTTCTTACAATAACCCACTAACCATACTAACACAAAACATACGCAGCATTTTTAAAAATTATGATAGTTTTAATACATTTCGCCAAAGATTGAATATTGACTGTGACGTCATTGTCCTAACGGAATGTTGGCTTGGTAAAAATCGTAACCTACCACTTATACCAGGTTATTGTACGCACAACAGTAATATCAATTATAATCAAAATGATGGGGTCATAGTTTATACCAGGAGCAACTTGAAAGTGTCTGTTGAAGAACCTAACATGTCAAATTGTAATCGGTTGCTGATTAAGATTGGATCTGATATTGCTATATTAGCAATATATAGGCCACCATCCTTTACAGATATTAATAATTTTGTTGAATCACTGAACAAAATTTTACAACAATTATCAAGCTATAAAAACGTAATACTAATTGGTGATATAAATATTAACATTCTTCCGTCAAACAAACTGGGCTGCGCACGAATACCTAAACCTGGGCTCTTTTCATGGTTTGCTTCCTGCACATGTGCTTCCTACACACCTAAGTGGCTCTTGTTTGGACCACATCATATTGAAAACCAATCTTACATCAATAGCACTAGTTACTTACTCGACAATCACCGATCATAATAGCGTTATATTGAGCTTAAATTGTAAATCACCTAATCTAACACGCACGCGCTTATGCAACACTAATATTAATCACAATGAACTGGAGAACGACTTACGCTGCATTAATCTTGACCCAGTGTACAACTCTACTGACGCGGATGTTTGCATGTCGTACTTAATAAACAATGTATAACGTGCAATTTTGAAAAATACGACGTATGCGCGTTTAAATAATAAACATTATAATATCAAACCCTGGATCACTCCAGGGCTTTTACGTTGTATCAGAAACAGGGATAAACTTCATATGAAGGCTAAATCTAACCCACTTAATTTAGTTTTACAAATTTCTTACAAAAGATATCGAAATTTTTGTAATGACCTTTTAAAAAAAGTAAAAACTGCTTATGATAAGTGTGAACTAGAAAAAGCTGGGATTAACAGTAAAAAAGCTTGGAAGTATATCAAGAATGTAACGTTTTTATCAAAGCAGCGTGAGTCATCTTCTGCATTATTACCAACAAATACTCCTCAGCTGATATCTGTCAACAGCGCTAATGATTTTTTCGTGAATAAAGGTAAAACATTGGCAGAAAAAGTTCAATGTCAAGCGAATAATTCACCATCATGTCACCAGACGTCTTATAGAAATACGCTCAACTCATTCGCATTGTTTAATACTGACGAGGCTGAGGTTGAACGTATGATTGTGGGCTTGAATGATACTTCCGCGATTGGTTGGGATAACATATCAAACAAAATACTAAAGCGCTTTAAACATATCTTGGTTACACCTCTGACATATGCTTTACGAAAATGCATGGCGGACGGAATATTCCCTAAATGTTTGAAAAAAGCTGTCGTAATTCCTGTATATAAATCTGGTGGCAGAGACCAAATATCTAATTACAGGCCTATTTCCATACTTTCAGCTATTTCGAAAATTTTAGAAAAAAATATTAATAATAGACTTGTCCAATACTTAGAGAAAAACTCGATGATCTCAAAAAATCAATTTGGATTTAGATCCAAACTATCAACTGCAGACGCTGTGCATCATCTCACAGATTACGTAGTACATGAACTTGACAGTGGCAAGCGTACATCGGGTATATTTCTCGACCTTGCCAAAGCTTTTGATACTGTTTCTGTTCCCATCTTATTGCGGAAGATTGAATCATTAGGTATAAGAGGCACTCAGTTGAAATTATTTAAAAGTTATATGAACGATCGCACTCAATCTGTGAAAATTGACAACGTTGTTAGCTCTGAAATGAAAAATACTTCCTTTGGTTTTCCCCAAGGAAGTATTTTAGGCCCGACGTTATTTTTGATTTATATCAATGATCTCTGCAATCTAAATATTAATGGCGGAAAAATCATATCTTATGCTGATGACACTGCTCTAATTTTTTCTGCAAAATCAGAAGAAAATGTGTATAAATGTGCACAGCAGGGTTTTAATATTGTTAACAATTGGCTTCAGCATCATTTACTTACATTAAACTCTGATAAGACAAAGTACATTAACTTTTCAATGAGAAAATATAAGACCTCATCAATTAATTTTAACATTTATGCCCACAATTGTAAGGATCGAAATAACACTTGTAATTGCGCAGCCATTAATATCATTGACAGGTTAAAATACTTGGGTGTTATAATTGATGAACATCTCTCATTTAAGTACCATGTAGATGTCCTATGTGGTAGAATTCGAAAACTAATTTTTGTTTTTAAAAAACTTCGAGATATCGCAGATTATAAACTTATCAAACAAGTTTACGTTTCCTTATGTCAATCGATAATAGCCTACTGTATAACATCATGGGGAGGCTGTGCTAAAATATTGTTACTAACAGTGGAGAGAGCTCAACGAGCGGTACTAAAAGTATCTACATTCCGTTCCTTTCTTTACCCCACACACCTATTGTATAAAAATTGTAAAGTGTTAACTGTTAGACAACTATTCATATTGAGCACAGTCCTTAAACAGCACTCTGCACTTATCTATAGCACTGAAGTTATTAACAAAAGGCGAAAAGATATTGTTTGCACTCGAAACATCGATAGTAAACATGCTTTCCTGAGCAAATTTTTTGTGTTTTTGGGTCCATTTCTCTATAATAGACTAAATGCCAAACTTAGTATATATAGTTATTCCTATAATAGAACGAAGACGTTACTCCAAAAAGCACTTCAAGATATGTCGTATGATGATACAGTGAAATTACTAATAGTTTCTAAATAATTTGCAGTGCTTCTTGTCATGTCAACTTTGTGTGGACTGTGTGATTGTGTGTGTTTTATGTAATTCTAGTGACTCATTTATATTATTGTATTGTTTTGCGTTTGATTGTCCATATTTTAAACATGTAATCCATTTGCCTGAAACACAGGTTAACCCTAGTTCAGGCTCACGTTATATTGTACCTTTTACCAATTTTGTTTGAATTTGATGTTTTATTATGTTATAAGTTATTGAAATAAAAGAATTTGAATTTGAATTTGAATTTGAATATGGCGGGGTAGGTTGCGGCTTGACAGGGTATGTACTAAACACGTTGTATATGATTGTTATGTGATTTTCAGTGTCCAATTAAAAACCAATTTAAACATTTATTTCATAATGTCACTTAACTAAAATAATTAATATTATTGCACGACCTGAGCCAATCATAATTCCTCAATTTGTAGAACTAGGTAAAATTGAAAGTTTAGAAGCATGGGTTCATTCATTCACACACACAAAATGTTTCCTTGTTGTGTTTATTTCTATCTATATTTAATAAGACTTGTTACGAATTTGAATATTTTTCAAATTCGTAACAATTTGATGTATGACTCGGGCGAGATTTGACCCCTCGTCTTCAATATACCGTGTTGAAGATGCGTGGGTTCAAATCTCGTACGAGTCGAAGTTTTTTCTATTATTAATTTATATTTTTTTCAACTTATTTGGCATTTTACAGAAAATACAAACTTTGAAATATAAAAAGAATATTTCATCTAAGCTAACTCAATACAAATCAGAATTATTCATAACCACTTCCCATGGTTACAACTAAAAATTTTATCTAAAGGAAAGTCTTGAATATGCAACAGTACACTGGGCTCAAACAAAAAACGTATAAATTTACACAAATCCGGTAATAAAACTCTCAAAGGAATCCTTTGATAAATAACCAAAAATAACCCGGAACTCCCAATGTAGCTAAAACCAAAAGAGTTGAAGTTTCTTCTTTTAATATAAACTCTAAAGTGTTCAAAAACTTATCTTATTAAACTGGACTCTGCTAAATCTAAATGCAAATCAGCTGAAGGATTCCGTGAAACAATTTATTCGAGTCGGTTTCCTCGCAATAATATAGACGAACTATATATTCTTGTTCAACCCACACCTTAAACATCTCGCCGTGTTTATTTAGCAAAATAAACATTAATATTTCAGTGTGGCTTGGGCCTTGGTTTTCTCTCATTTGACATTCCTTTCTGGCCTGGGTATTTCATTACGCATTCCGCAGTTTGTCCCCACACTATAAGGCCTGGGATAACGCGCCCTGGAAGAGAAGTTGCGGGGTCACAGACTAATTACAGCCATCCCTAATGAAAAACATAATGCGTAATTTTTTTATCTACGACGAATTGTGTGGTCTCACAAAACCTCGCGTCGTCGTTTCGCGGTGGAATCGGAATTTTAATAAAATTATCACAATGCCAGTCTGCAATCTGGGTTGCGATATTTTGAGAATGTCACTTGATGTTGGCGTCTATACATCTTTTGGCTGTGTTTGGTTTTTATCTTGACTGCACATACATACCTACGTCAATTTCTAAAACATTTTAATAACCAATAGTTACATCGGATCCGAAGATACTAGTCGTAATCGTTAAAGTTTTGTTAGATATAAACGTGAGTGTTTTTATGTAATTTTAGTCGCCTGAATGTACTCGTAACAAGCCCAATAAGTTGTTTTGCAAAATTCAAGTTTTAATTTTGAAGATACATATAAGTCTTCAATCACTTGAGGACGCCACATTCTAAATGCTCCCGAATTATACTATAGACATATTTTTCAAAAATATTGTTTAAAACATTACTTTTGGACCTAAATCCCCTGACAGCAAGGACAAAATATTGCGAACGACAATAGACTTATGGGTCAAGTTTGATTCAATTAAGAATTTAAGTAAAGTTCAATAAAGTTACTCTTAATTATTCTAATGAAGTCGTTTATAACAAAAGGAATTTACATAGAAATTACAATGATTTTGGAAATGATAAAATGTCAACTTTCGCGGCGGTACTTATGAAGGCTGTTGTCTTGACAGTATTATTGTGATTAGCACGAACTCCGTGTAATTAGTTGTGGTCTGTTTGTGGGCTGGTCCCTAACGGAGAGTGGACAAACACCATGTGTTATTTCGTGGGACTACGAGACGAATGACTGGCAGATATCGTTGTTTTGTTATTCTCATTTGGTGAGGGAACGTGTTCGGTTATGACAGGAAATGAATGGAATACGCAACTGAGGAAATTATGTTTGTTCTACACTCTTCGTTGAAACAATAATGAGGTGTGACTTCCAATTGCGTTGGCGTAGTGGTTGTGTTGCGAGATGTCAGATGTAATTTACAGCCTCGAAACTATAGTATTACGGAAATAACGCTTGCATACCATTTTGTACTCATCATCAAATCGCCTCCGTGATCTCGGGTTGGGTTGAAACCGCAGCTCTGACCAGGAAGTGTGCCATTTGAATTGAATCTCTATAAGAGCACAATGACACCGCAGCTCTGAAAAGGAAGTGTGCCATTTGAATCTATATAAGAATTAAATCTTAAGAATCCAGATAAAGCTCACCTCTTTTCTCTAATATAAGCGCCCAGAGATTACCTGACGTAAATAAAAAAAAATCAGCATCTCAGTTAGGGGAGGCCTATGTCCAACAGTGGGCATCTCTTGGTTGAACTGATGATGATGGTGATGATTATCTCAGTATTTGCATACTGCTATTCTTCAAAATGGTATTTTGTTTTGTTATTTAGAACACCTTACACTTTGACTTTTTTATCTTCTCAAATAGAAATTTTATTCAATACTAGCTGTGCCCGCGAACTCCGTTTCGCCATCAAAATGCTTAAAACAGTGTTTAGATTTTTCCTCCATTTTATTCCATAATGATTCAACTTTATTCTGCCTTTCTTGAGCAGCGGCCATTTGGAAATTAACAAATTAAGACAATTATCGTAGGTTCGTAATGCTCTAGGTACTCTTCAGGGCCTTGCATTTAATACCCATTTTGCTGGGTTTGAAAACGATCTTTAATCCATTTTTTGAACGGCGGCCATGTTTAATTTAGGGCAATTTTCCTAAGTTCATAATGCGCTACTCTTTGAGACCTTTTATTTGATACCCATATTGCTAGGTTTGGAAACGAACTTTTATCCACCTTTTTTGAGCAGCGGCTATGTTGAATTTATGTCAATGTTTCTAGGTTCATAGTGCTTTACTTATCAAGGACTACTTTCATTTGATCCCATATTGCTGGGTTCGAAAACGAACTTGTATCCTTTTTTTAGCGGCGGCCATGTTGAATTAAGGTCGATTTTTCTAGGTACCTAATGCTCTACTCTTCAAGGCCTTTCATTTGATACCCATATTGCTAGGTTTGGAAACGAACTTTTATCCATTTTTTTTTGAGCGGCGGCCATGTTTTATTTAGGACAATTTTCCTAAGTTCATAATGCTCTACTCTTTGAGGCCTTTCATTTGATACCCATATTGCTATGTTTGGAAACGAATTTTTATCCACCTTTTTTGAGCAGCGGCTATTTTGAATTTATGTCAATTTTGCTAAGTTCATAGTGCTTTACTCGTCAAGGCCTTTCATTTGATACCCATATTGCTGCGTTTGAAAACGAACTTTTATCCTTTTTTTAGTGGCGGCCATGTTGAATTTAGATCGATTTTTCTAGTTACCCAATGCTTTACCCTTCAAGGCCTTTCATTTGATACCCATATTGCTAGGTTTGGAAACGAACTTTCATCCACCATTTTTGAGCGGCAGCCATGTTGAATTTATGTCAATGTTGCTAGGTTCATAGTGCTTTATGCATCAAAGCTTTTGATTTGATACCCATATTGCAGGGTTTGAAAACGAACTTTTATCCTTTTTTTTTGAGCGGTGGCCATGTTTAATTTAGACCAATTTTCCTAAGTTCATATTGCTCTACTCTTTGATGCCTTTCATTTGATACCCATATTGCTAGGTTTGGAAAGGAACTTTTATCCACCTTTTTCGAGCAGCGGCTATGTTGAATTTATGTCAATATTGCTAGGTTCATAGTGCTGTACTCGTCAACGCCTTTCATTTGATACCCATATTGCTGGGTATGAAAACGAACTTTTATCCTTTTTTTACGAACTTTTATCCTTTAGGACAATTTTTCTAGGTACCTAATGCTCTACTTTTCAAGGCTTTTCATTTGATATCCATATTGCTAGGTTTGGAAAAGAATTTGTATCCACCTTTTTTTGAGCGGCGGCCATGTTGAATTTATGTCAATGTTGCTAGGTTCATAGTGCTTTATTCATCAGAGCCTTTGATTTGATACCCATATTGCTGGGTTTGGAAACGAACTTTTATCCGTTTTTTTGGAGCCGCGGCCATGTTGAACTTAGGTCAATTTTTCTAGATACCTAATGCTTTACTCTTCAAGGCCTTTCATTTGATAACCATATTGCTGGGTTTGAAAACGAACTTTTATCCATTTTTTTGAGCGGCGGCCATGTTTAATTTAGGGCATTTTTCCTAAGTTCATAATGCTTTACTCTTCTAGGCCTTTCATTTGATACCCATATTGCTAGGTTTGGAAACGATCTTGTATCCACCTTTTTTGAGCGGCGGCCATGTTGAATTTATGTCAATGTTGCTAGGTTCATAGTGCTCTACACATCAAGGCCTTTCATTTGATACCCATATTGCTGGGTTTGGAAACGAACTTGTATCCACCTTTTGTGAGCGGCGGCCATGTTGAATTTTAGGCGATTTTCCTAGGTTCATAATGTTCTACGCTTCAAGGCCTTTCACTTGATACCTATATTGCTAGGTTTGGAAACGAACTTTTATCCACCTTTTTTGAGCATCAGCTATGTCGGCGAATTTACGTCAATGTTACATTAGGATCAAGAGTCCCGTACTCCCTCTACGCGTAATACTTTTAATAGTTTTAAATGGATGAAAGAGTTTGATTCCTTAGTCATAATGTAAAAACATAATATAACACCTTTCAAAATGCCTTGAAAAGGGTATCTTCATTTTTCAACATTTCAAATATTGTACCGATTTTGTGAAAATTGGCCAAAATTTAAACCAACCTACAAATTTTATATTTGTGACGTGATATTGTCATAAAAAATGCTATATACATTGGTTGTATGGCTTGATCCTTTTTCCTTACCACCACGGTACTACATAAGAAAAATACAATTTAAACTTCTTGGTTGGCAAAATTCAGATGGGCACAGCCAATAACAGAAAAGATTTTTTTTTGCAATATGTAACAGACTTGTCAAAATAATTTCACGTGCGCCATGTTGATTTTCTACATACTTGTCATCAAAAATTTTATATGGTATTTTTTGAATAAAAATAAAAAGTGAATTTAAGCAAATGAAATTATGCCTAAATGTTCTTCCGGAAAATTTTAAGCATTGTGGTGTAAGCCATATCAAATTCTGTCCAGTAGTTTCGGAGATCTTTCCGGACAAACATTTGTACCCCTACGATTTTATTATATATGGAGATATATGGAGATTAGCTATGCCTATGAACAACGTTTCGCCATAATATTTGTCAAAATCTGGAGACGGCTACTCTTATCAATTATGGATATAAAAATTGCCTACGACCTATTCTCGGACCCACCAATTATACACAAAAAATTTTATAAAAATCGGTCAAGCCGTTTCGGCGGAATTCGAAAACAAACACTGTGACACGAGATATATTAGTTTAATTTTCTTTTAAGGAAGTGCAGTGAATATCAACACAATATAATGAAAACATCCAACGGAAGTGTTTCTCATCAACTCGATTGCTATTAGCAAGAGAATCGATTATATTTTAATCAAATTACATTTTTTCAACGACATCGCTGACACGATCCAAAAAATTTATCACAGTCATGTCACTTTGTTTTATTACTCCTTTATTAAAGCTTTCCTCAAAGCGTTGTATTGGAGTCCAATTAATCAATGTGGGCTAAAAATAAGTTTTCATTAATTTTGTTTTTATAATGCATGATCGAAACAACGCAGCTAAATTGGTGTGATGGAACAATCGAGAAATGATGAACGACAACCACTAACAGATCAGATAGATTAGGTTAGATTTTGATTTCTAGTAACAGCATTGATACGTTTACGAATATCAACTATTTATTGAATTAGACATCATAGTCTTCAGATCATATCTCCGTATAACTACTCAGCCAATGAAATTTTATTTAGTCTAGGACACAATTTCCCGCTGGGAGTACGCACACAGCCATTGTAATGATTATGCATCTACAGAGTTACTACTTATTCGTAAACAAATTACGCGACTCCGTGTCGATTGCGATCTAAAATAAAAACCAATAAATAAATGCATGTCCCAGCATCTCGATCAATGAAGCTGTGTTATTGATTTTCCGCTCTCTTTAAAAACGTCTGGCTACTGTTGCCTGGGTTAAATCCATGTCAAACCATAAAAAGCGTAACCATAGTTATATGCATGGGTAACTACTTAGGTGGGGGTTTGCTGCTTAAGAAAAATTATCTCACTATTGACGTCATTGCGGCGTCACTACAAGACTATGCTGATTATAAAGCAGTAAGTATAAAGATTTATAATATCTATATCCAGTATGATTATTGCGGCTGTCAAATTTGAGAGTGATCGTAAGTTACAAAGGCGAAGGGCTGAATACCAAAACTCGTTAATTGTCATACGTCCTTATATTAAAAATTTTACTCCATGGATCATCCTCGAATTAGTTACTTCGTGTTTTGTCTTGTTTCCGCATAGGTCGGATGTCATATGTCAAAACAAGACAAAACACGGAGTAAGACCACTAGAGACTTGCGTTAGAGCAGTTAAAGCTGTAACGTTAGACTAAGCTCATCATAATCTGTCACTGAATTCTCTAAGGCCGAACTTTATAAGTGCTCCACAAATTCGTAGTAAGTATAGCATATCTGAATATAATTAGGAACGCGATGATAAATTGCATCAGCTTAAGACGTTATTGAAGAAATCGAACAATTGTATTAGCATGAAAAATGACGCTCATTACAGGAACTTGGACAATTAGCTGTGGCCTTCATAAGAGGAGAAACTTAATGTCATTATTTTGCGGTTTCTTAAATATTCAGCAGTAATTAGTGAACTGTTCTATTTCAAGGCAAACAAAGTTATTACCAATTCATGATAAAATATTCATGTGGCTTTAAAAACTCCCAACCATAAATGTACTTATTTGGAATCTACTAAGTATACTGAAATAAGTAGGTACTTTTTAGGTTCTAATAGCATGTATATCAAAATGACTGCCTTAATTTATTAAAAAGAGCACATATTTCGGTTATGTTGCAACAGGTTCTTCTTAATTGCTAGTTTAAACTTAAACGTCAAAGAATTTAAGGGTATCTCGTACGCTGTTTAAAGTAAATAAACTAATTAATTATTTTACTGATTCTCAATTACTACATTACATTACACATTAAAAAATGGTAAACTTTATAACCGAAATATGAAGCTATTTTAATTATTCAATGACATTTAATTTTAATTTTATAACGAAGCTGATTAAGACATTATAAAATTGATTTAAAAAAGTAATCCCTTAAAATGTGTAGATTTTTATAAAAATGATATAATAGGGAATATGCATGTTTTTTTTTATTTCATAGACTAATCAATTACATCTTTATAACATAGAAAAAAATATAAATAGACTTGAAAATAGTCAAGTTATTGTTGAAAGTGAAATTTAAAACATCGAATAAATTTGAGCCGTTCAAACGCCACCATTTGGCGCACGTTTTGATGACGTCATCGGTTTTAGTTGTCATTGGTCCCGTGTTTGTTTACTATAGCGTTAGCGCGCCCACATACTTATTTCGTGACTTAATTTCAGTTAATTGTTATACAAATCATGGAAGAAGTTAAAAAACCTTTTTACAAGTATTGTATGGTACCGCAGTGCAAAAACAATATTAATAATACACCCCATAATAGTTATTTTCACTACAAGTCGGAACGAGTGGAAATGACAGTCCCGCACGTGTATTGAACAACTATTTTTAATACAGTTTCGAAAAAATGAAACAATAAATACGTAGCAACCGTATGTAGCAATGTACCTACCTGCTTTTGGACTTTACAGGTAAAATACTCACACTCGCATTTTCAGCAATTAAACATAATTCCGGTGGTGTTAAATCAATTAAAATGTTATCAGAGTCACTCTTTTTATAGAATTGCCGGCTAGCTGTGCCGGCGAACTACGTTTCGCCATAATAAAAAATAGGTAAAAAATAGTTTACGACCTATTCTCAGACCTACCGAATATACACAAAAAATTTCATAAAGATCGGTCAAGCCGTTTCGGAGGAGTTCGGTAACAAACACTGTGACACGAGAATTTTATATATTAGATAGATTAAACTTTTAAAATTAAAATTTTAGAAAAATGGCGCCAAATATGTCGTCATACGTACACAGCAGTGACAAAGCAAATGCGTGCTATGCTTTGCTTGTCGTGTTTTTAAAAGCAAGGTCTGGCCGTGCTTTTTGTTATGCTTTGCTTTTAGGCATGCTTTTACGATACAAAATCTGGTAGACCAGTCAGATTATTTAGCGCAATCTTAACTTAGCATGCTAGAAAAAAGCAGGAAAAATGCAAAATGTGTGTCATTCTTGACATTTGACATTTGGTAAAGAAAAAGCACTAGTAAGAAAAAGCACTAGTAACTAATGATGGTCATCCCGGACGCTAAACAGCCCTGCAATATACCTACTACTTTTTGAGCAACTGTATTAAAGTGTCTTTTCGTATTCCACGCGATGCGAAATTACGAAAAAAATGGTATAAGATGATGAGAAGGGAAAATGTATCTCCATTATCGGTTGTATTTTGTTGTAAAGATCATTTGAACGTGTGCTATATTTATGTACAGCTTAGTATGAATTAGCTATTGAGCAGTAGATGATTCGGTCTAAAACTAACATAACTTGTACAAAAGTTCATTAAAAGCTTATCTAAAGAGATTGCTTATTCCTATTGCGGTTTTACGAAATTTTGATTTTTTTATTACAACAAAGTTAGCAAGTTAGTTTCAGTTTCGATTCGGCTATAACTTATTAGCAGAAATGGGCCGCTGATCTGAAACAAACAAGCACTTAAATCCTGAAAGAAAATTTTTCATGTAAATCGCAATATAGTAAGTATTTATTTCATTTTGACAAAAAGTATATAAACATATCATACTTGAGTGAGCTTCAATAATATAATATTGTTTACGCTCGAGGAAGAGCGAGTGGCAACACTGCATATAGTCTGTGCATGTGAGGGCCTGTGGCGGCCGGCCGCATGTGACATGTCAGTCGAGTCGAAATTGAAATAGGTTACCAAGCGGCGCGTTCTCGAGAAAATCGTAATTGAATTGTGTTTTGCGCGGCGCACCTAATATTGGGGTGCGAAAGTCCGCTTTAAGTGTTTGCCAAAAGTTTTATAGTTGAGTTAGGGAGTGGTGGTGGCCTAATAGGCTTATGTGTTCTGGTCGTGGTTCAGTGGATTGACAGCAGCCCTTCAGGAGCCGCGACTTCCTTCGAGCTAGCTCAGGAAGTCCACCGGCTACATATGGAGGCCGGTCCGGCCTCGAGGTAAATAATCTACTATTGTAGTCGGAATTAAAATCGAAATTATTAATCGGCGAATCGCCGACTTGGTGGCGTCGACTTTAGGCGCCATCAAATATTACGTGTAAATTATAATGATATAGACGTAAATTAGGAGTTTAGGAACAATTTTAATGAGAAATGGTTATGTAGGTACTTAAGTAAAGGTTATGTTATGTTGTAAGTATTATTTAAACATTTATGAATAAAAATCTATGTTCCGAACTTAAATATACCATTTAACATAAAAATTACCTTGCTGCTTTCAGTCCTTTGATCACTGCGCTCGTAAAATCGAGATTTGATGCAAAATATGCAGACATAATAAATGCATCTATTTTCGGTAGATTGTGCTTTGACAAAACCAGTTTCTGTCATCGTCCTAGATTGATTACAAATATATATACACAAGTAATCACACAGGAATACAGTTTTAAACAATTTTTCTCACAAACACTAACACATGAATACCGACGCCGATAAATCCATTGAGGCATTGACGTGAATGACCACTGACGTCACATTCCGTTTCGACCAATGGTGGCGCGTTTTGTAAGTTTGAATTTCTTTCCCATAATTTTCACTTTTTATATAATATTTTTTGGGTTTGAATAACACCTAAATAAAAAAATACCTTTTAAATATAATGTAAAAGACAATAAAGAATCTAGAAAAAAATATTTGATACAAATTTAAATTTTATGCATATTCCCTATTGTTATAAATAAAGCTTTTTTCTTGTCTTCTCTTTACGTTGCTCTACAAGCTTTATAGCTATGATTCATTTTTATAGCGCCATATTATAAATACCTTCGGAAGCCATAAAGAATAGAAAATTGTTTTTTTTTTCATATTTGCCTTCTTCAACAGTTATTGTGTGTCTAAAGATTTCAAACAAGTATTTCCTCATTTACATAAAATAGGTTTCTCTACCTACATCTATACCATTAATAAACGGGCTGTTCCCAGTACTCTTACCGAGTAGTCTTACCAGTAGTACTACTGGGAATACCACCTGTATTGTCACCTTGGTGAATAGATATATTTTGCCCAAGACCCTATGAAATAATGCAGCCATAATTAGAAAAAGTCATTGTTTGCATCGTATTTTAATATATAATCACCGCACATTGTGCCAGCCTGTTCGTAGGTTACATGCATAATTTTTTCATACAGTAGGCTCTATCTAAAATAGACCATTGCTAAAACTGCGTAACTATAAAACCCAACTTTTAATTTTAAACACAATGCAAGGAAGAATTTATGTAACTAAATACAATTACAGAGTAATACGCGGTAAGTGTTATTGTTTTGAACATTTTAATGCGATTTAATATGAGGTAATATAATAACGAGAACGCTCGGTTTGGAACAGCACCTCCGGGATACATTTTTGCGTTCAACGACTAAAGTTTTGCTCGCTCCCGTCTGCTCGCAAAAAGAAACAAACAAAATATTATGTTATGAATGGCGACGTGAGGTGTGTTTCACCAGCGAAATTTGCAAGTAATAATATTCTTACTTACGCTACACGTGCAAACGATGAGTCACTATATGCTTTTGTAGCATATTTATATGTCTCCGTAAGTGTTCTTATGAAGAGAAGTGTCTGCGTAGAATATTTTTTGAGAAATTTAACGTACCTACGTAGGTACATTTCAAATTTTCATGAAAATTTGTAGAACAGCCTCAGTGTTAGTGGGTATTATTCCATCGCACAGCGTTCATAGTCGCGTTTTGGTCATGTTTTAGTTAGATTAATTCTTATTAATATTTTTTTATTAATAAGATAAACTTAAATACAACGTATACTAATTACGCACTCTCTGAATGTAATTTGTTACAGATAAGGAAATAAGTCAATTTAAGCCATTTTTTTAAATAAGTACATGAAGGCAGAACAATAAACTTAAGATCTATAATATTCATCATCATCATCATCATCACAGCTCACATACGTCCCCACCGAGGGGTTCGAGCCTACCCTATGTTAGGGTGATTAGGCCTTAGTCAACCACGCTGGCCCAGTGCAGATTGGTCGACTTCACATACATCATTGAATTTCTTCGCAGATGTATGCAGGTTGCCTCACGATGTTTTCCTTCACCGTAAGAGCGTCAGACAAATGTACATATGTAATTCGAAACGAAAAACACATTGGTACATGGCGGGTCTCGAACCCCGACCTCCCGATTGGAAGGCAAGTGCCGAGTCCACAGCGCCACCGACGCTCTCTAATATATCTCTTTCTATAATATTACCACTTAACAATTATCATTTAACTAATTAAAACAATTCTTCCATTGAATAGAATGTTCTTGCAAAAGCCAGTTGCGCAATGCCACATTAAATCTATTAAATGGGGGACATTTTATGTATTCTGGTTGCTTGTAATAAACCTTAATGTACATTTCATAACAATGACTTGAAAGTACGCTTAGGTCACAAACAATTGTAATGCAGACAAGTGTGGTAATGCAGTTTAAAAACTAAGTTAGGACAATGTCCACCGTTTTTTAGGCGTGATAATCTATTGCGATGCAATGATGCTAAGCTGGCTAGACCGCTCACTTGTATGCTCACTTGTAGGACTCCGGACTCCGGTCCATCAGGAACTTTCCACCCTTTTCCTTCGCTCGATTTCAGTTATTTTCAGTACGTTTTTTGATAAAATTCAAACCGATATTGATATTCGTTGTAATATTTTGTTGATTTTCGTCGAAAACGAAACGAAAATCGGTACAAATGTAGCGCTGACGGTGATCAACTAACGCTCGACGCCAGACGAACGATTCAAAAATGGAGCCCCAGGGGCCCGATTTCTGAATCTTTTGTTTGACATCAACCATTCGTCGGGCGTCGTTTGCAGTCGTTTTTTAGGGTTCTGTATGTCGAAAGGAAAAAACGGAACCTTTATAGGATCACTTTGTTGTCCGTTCGTCCGTCTGTCTGTGTGTCAAGATCCTTTTTCTAAGGAACGCGTAGAGGTAGCAAGCTGAAATTTATATCAAATACTCAAGACTTCAGTCCTTTAGAGCTGTGAAAAAATCAAACTTCTAAGCCAACACAATCAAAAGACAATCAAGAGAGCCGTTTATGCTGCAAATTTCCGCAAATTTTCGACACTCGAAAGGGAATCAAAACCTACAGGGTACTTCCCGTGAACTTAGAATCTTGAAATTTGGTACGAAGTAACGTCTTATAGCACAGATGAAGGAAAAATTGCGAAAACCGTAAATTTTTACTTTTATACCTACAGGTTTGTCCGGAACCCTCGGTGCGTGCGTGCCTCGCACTTGGCCGGTTTTGTTATTGATTTCGTTTCTTTTGCGATAAAAATCAATAGAACATTACGACAAAAATCAATATTATTTTGATTTGTGTCGAAAGCAAAACGAAAAACAGGAGTAATAGAAATAGACGCTCGACGAGCACGATTCGAAAATAGAATACCAGCCCGCTAACCATGATCGCTTAAAACAGTTTTAAAACCGCGTTGAGAGCGAGATAGCGTCATGCCTTCAAGAGGGGTGTCTCACTTTCAATACTGTTTTGACTTTGCTCCAAGCGGATCAGCCAACTGCCTTACGATTGTTCGATGACGTGATAATGTGCCGCGCTGATTGGTCGAACGCAACGGACTAGCTTCGGTTGGTCGCTCATTAGCAGAATTAGCCCTAACTATAGCTAATATTAACTTATCCGTGGTACAACCCCAAGAAAGACCAATTCACCGAACGAGACAAGTCCACCTTTTATTGCGAGGTGGAATGCAGTTACGCACCGCACCTGCCGATGCGATGTGGGATTCTCCCTGCTGGAGTGCGGGGCGTACCCACTAAACCAACCTCGATGCCCATAGTCAGAGTGATCAAATCTTCCGAGAGCCAAGTCCACCTAACTGACAGTGTAGTTATTAGTAAGTTGGAACCCCGAAACCCAACGATCTGAAGATAAACTTTTCATTCTATACCTAATAAAATTGGTCTCGCGCCCACCATCCACAAAAATATTTATATTCCCGGAAAATCTTCATGCAATTGAATATTCACTGAAGTTTATTCTCACATTCCCACCGGCCAGCGATTAGGTTGTTTGAGTACGAAGTTGCCATGGCGAGAATCTATTGCTTGTGCCGATGCAAACTTAAAGAGTTCCGATCCATCCGATTAAAACTTTGAGGGACCGTCGTGAATAAGAAAAGCTTCAACGACATTTTGTATTGAGGTTTTTTCAGTACTTAATAGCTTAACTGGGAAAATAAGAGCGAAACGCGAAACAAGGACTTTTTCATCCTTCTTTTAAAAATAGTAGATTGGTGGGTACCTTTGGGATGAAAGGAACCTTTTAAGGGCCCGAGATGATTTGGTACACTAATATAGGATGTTCGAGGACCGCCCAAGCGAGTGGCGACTCCACAACAACTTATGTTTTTTTCTGCGGCATTCGTATGTTTATTTTCAGTCAATATTTTTTATCATTGAAGATGGTAAATATTCAGCTCAAATCTATGTATATTAAATAGATATTTATGAAAAATAAATATAAGTATAAAGTCATGTTATAAAGTTGTTGGTAATTTTTTAAATCAGAAATTTTCATTTATGTTGTGACAATTATAATAGAATCTGGCCAGCGAAACAAGATACTGAAAAATGGCGGCAAATTAAAAAAAATGTAACGCTGGTATTACTGTAAATAGTTAGGAAAAGACATTTTGATACTTTTGATAAATAAATCGTTTAAGTTTAAAATCATGTAACAAAAATAAAAGTAATACGAGTAATTTAAGAGACTAGTTCGTAACATACATTGTACTTAAAGAAAATTTTAACATGGCTGAAGATTAATGTCTAAATAGAATGTATTTTTTCATTACTCATACTCTGAAAGTAGGTCTGAAGTTGCCTGAGGAGTGGGTTGAAAGTAATTCTTTTCAGCCCTAGGGAGAAACACTTTCACTGACAGCTGCTGTCAAATTAAAAAAAACTATATACTATTTCTTTAAAATAACTTAGATTTGGGCTAAATATTAACCATTTTTTAAATTATGAAAATGAAAAATAATGGCTGAATAGCTGGCCGGCCACAGAAAAAAAAAAACAAAATAAGCTGGAAAGCGGCAATGCGATCTTCATTTGTTTTTATAACAGTGATTTCGATTTGTAGAGTTTTGTTAATACTTCCGTATAGCAGAGATTTGTATTAACTGTTAATTATATTTGTATAATATTGTGTAAATAATTAACACAATGAGTTCATCTGATTCAGGTATGGAGCTAACGCCTGATTTTATAAGAGAAAGCGGGTTAAAGCAGAAGTTGTTGAAAATTTACACGTTTTTTCTTTAGCTAATTCATTGTTTTATTTTTACTTTCCTTGTAGGTATTCGTAATGAAAAGCCCAGTGTTTACCTCGGGTTAAAGACTTATTTAGTCCCTCGAACTATTGGTGCCCTCGCTACGCTCGGGCGCCAAACACCGTCTCGGGACTAAATAAGTTACTTTCACCCCTGGGGTAACAATGTACTATTAAATAATTTGACAGCAGGAAAAATTGTTTCCCCCGTTTTCATTTCTCACAATTAATATTCTGAAAGTAGGTCAAGAATAGGACTGAAAATTATACACCGCGACCCTAGGGCTGAGTAGTAATTCTGAAAAATAATTTCATTATTTGTCATGCGCCGCCATAGACAAAGAATTAATTTAAGTTCAATACAACTACATCTAGTGTATAAAAATGGTAATTATTATGTTGATACTAATAAATCCAATATTCTTATAGCTCTGGATATTACTTTGCTTACAAAGTTTTTTTTTCTTTCTTCAAATTTATGCATTAGTATTTTATAAGAAACCGATTTAACAGTGACAAATATATTTTAAAAATTTACATATAAATGCTATGGTATTATAGCGCTTAAATATTGTGCGTGAAAAATAAATGGCGGGAAAATCAACGTTAGCCTTGTTTCACTTTCCTTATATTATTATTTGAAATAAAGAGTGTTCAATAGGTATCTTTATGAAAGCTTATCACCCGTTGAAAAAGACAAAAGACCAAATGAAAATTAATTGGAACAAAAAATTCCCAAGCGATTATTCTCGAATACATTTCCAGAATAATATGCAAGGGTCATCATAACAGCTCATATTACGTCCCCACCGAGGGGCTCGAGTCTACCCTAAGTTAGGGTGTTTAGGCCTTGGGGTGCGATGTCAGAACACCTCCTCGTGGTGCACCCTGGGCAACCTGGCGGATTTTCTGCCGCGGGCTAAGAGTCTGACAGCTGCCCCGTGGAGGGGGCGTGGTGTGGCCGGGTTTAACCCGGCCGCCATGTTGGGCGTCACCTCCCCTTCTTTTTGAAGATGGGGTTGTGTGTCGCCTGGGGATCCGCTCGCGGGTCGTGGCGCGTTGCGCCTTGTGTTGTTGCCCCTTTGGTCGGGTTGGTGCGGGTCCTTGTTGAGCTTCGGCATGTCGTTGTTCCGAGGCTGGGAGACTCGTAGAGCTCCGGCGTGTCGTTGTTCCAAGGACTGAGGCTGACCCGATCACCGTGTGACTTCGGCACACTTGTGCGGCCCCCATGAGGGGGGCGTGGGATGGCCGAGTTCTACTCGGCGGGCCACCTCGTGTGGCCACTGTGGCCGCTTTATACGGTGGGTTGGCGCTTTGGCGCCGTTGAGCTTCGGCTCGTGTGCGCAGCGGTGGATCCAGTGGGGTCTGCCGTCGGGCAAGCCCGTTACCCCGCACTGAGCGGGGCCGGGGGCCTGGCGCACTGAGCGTCGGGCCGCGTGGAACAAAACCACGGTAAAAAATTACCACCCGGAGTATGCCCCGGGAACTCCTCCCCATCTCCATCTTGGAGAGGGCGTGAGGGGCCCGAAATTGGTGAGCAGGTACCGCTAACGGGGTTATGGCAGGCCTCTGTCACTCGATGTACTTGCGCGCGTTAATAGCCTACTCTCGCCCGCACTGCCGTCGTCGGTGCGAAATTAGTAGGCTGCCAACAACCGTGGGATGCGCGGGCAGTGCCGGGCACGCACTGTTGCATTATTTGTGTTACGAATGTCAAGATCGATTAATTTTCATACGAACTAATTTAGTAATTTATTGAACGTTAGTTTTATTCAAGAAAATTTCGTATGAAATAAAATTCTGGCCTTAACAGAATTTCGAATGTTTGCACACTTCAAACCTTTAATAAGTCATTATCATTTTCCGGCTGGCTGAAAGTTCCCTGTGATGCTTTTTGTAACTATGCACGAGACTCGAGGTAACATTTTTTTCGAGGTAAAAATTTTGAACATTGTTCGGCACAGAAACCCGGCAGCAACATATTTAAACATTTAAGGAAGTAAATTTCACCCCATTGTGCTCTTGTTTTCCACATCAATACCTGTTAAAACTTTATATCCGATTCCGAATTTTTTCCACTATTAATTTAACAAGCGGGAATTTCGCGCATGTAAAAAATTTGTAAAACATCATATTAAAATAAAACATTTGTAAATATTATTTTCCTAAAATACAATTGGTTGAAATATTTTTACCGTAAGATAGTCCGATTGCGTTCGCTCTGACGTCATGTAGTCTCGCGCTACTGCGAAGTAATACTGACTTTATACTCAAAGCTGTAGGTGCATTTTTGTACGCGGCAGAAAAAGTAGGCTATTAACGCGTTAGGTATCGAACATTTTCTTTGGAGTAATTTATCTGTTACGTAGTAACTATTTAGTAATCTGTGATTATGGTCGGTCCGTTAGGGTTCCCACGATCAAAAATAAGGGTGTTTAGGCCTTAGTCAACCACGCTGGCCCAGTGCGGATTGGTCGACTTCACATACACCTTTAAAATTCTTCGCAGATGTATGCAGGTTGCCTCACGATGTTTTCCTTCACCGTAGGAGCGTCAGACAAATGTACATATGAAATTCGAAAACGAAAAACACATTGGTACATCGCGGTCTCGAACACAGGACCTCCCGATCGTAGGGCAAGTGCCGAGTCCACAGCGCCACAAACACTCCGATGCAAGGATAGCTATATAAAATTGGATATAATTATTGCGTTCAAGTTAACAAATATTTTTCTCTGTATTTTACAAATAAATAACGAGGAATAGCATGGATAGTTTGCATTCTTACTAATATTATAAATGCGAGAGTAAATCTGTCTGCAACTTTCTCACGCCTAGTGAAATTTAGTAAAGAGAAAGCTTTAGTCCAATGTGCGGAGTGCGAATTTCATCGAGCTTTACTCGATCACACGCATCGAACGCGTAAACGCAAATTTGTATGGAATTAGAGCAGTGCCATCTAGTAGTCACTAGATGAAGCTGTCTCTCTCCATAGCAGCTCCTAGATGGCGCTGCTCTAATTCCATACAAATTCGCGTTAACGCGTTCGATGCGTACGATCGAGTAGAGCTCGATAAAACTCGCACTAGACACTATGAAAAAGGATATAAAAACGCGCGATATAACCGATTTATAAACACGTGATTAAAACCAAACTCGCGCTTAATGAAAATTCCATGCAGAAGAAGTCGCGGGCAGTAACAAGTTTAAGATAAACTAATGAGGCTTTCTCATAAATTTAATTTTTGTGAATGATGAAAATGCATATTAGCCTTGTTGTTTCATATTGTGAAACAATTGACAGAGGTAACGTGATAAAGGGGATTGTCCATTTGTATAAGACTTCGGCCAATGATGAACATTCATTTACAACTATATTTTTACAATAATTAATTAGTTAGTAGTCTCATGTGAAGGAATTTGGGCATAATTTAGTATCAAAGTGTTTTAATTGATTTTTCTAGCACATGCCAATTTGGGTTCGGTGTCCGTAGTTGTCAGTCAGTATGAGAGCGAGAATCAATGTCCATGAAATTGCGTCGTGGGAATAGTTATTTGTTATACATGAGTGCAAAGTTGCTTTTTAACCGCGTGCTCAACTTTGATGACCGACCAAGCGAAGGATGCTAAAATTAAATCACGAGCGCAGCGAGTGATTCAAAATGTAGAATCCTGAGCGTTAGTGAGGGAATCAAAAGAGCACAAGGTGAAAAATCTTTGCACTCGAGTGCAACACGTAACTTTTCATCCCCCCTCAGCGAGGAAATGACTAAATGCAAAATAAAACATTTACAATCACAAGATACTTTTATTTCAGTTTAGGTACATATTTACTACAACATTATGATAGGTTTATATTATGTATAACAAATAATATGTTTTTTTGCTTATTTTCAAGTTTCTTATTTATAATAATACGACTTCAAAACGAAATGGCGCGCGCAAAGCAAATCAAAAACAAAAGTACACCAAGGAAGTTCAGAGTCTCAGTTTTTAACAAATTTAAAAAAAAATGTATGATAAATTCGGCACCATGGAGATGGAAGTAAATAGGTTTAATGATGTTCTTAATTCAAATATACGGCTTCACGAAGGGTCGTTCCACTACTGATGCTGGCGCTGCATTGTTGGGGCACATTTTTGATTCTTGGGAACAGTCTCAAAATGCACTGGGTGTATTTTGCGACCTATCAAAGGCATTTGATTGCGTCGATCACCAAACATTGGCTCTAAAATTAGATCACTATGGAATTCAGGGCTCTGCTTCGAAATTACTAAATTCGTATCTAAGTTCTAGAAAACAAACAGTTGAAATTAACGGAGTTCAATCATCGGGGTCGCAATTGATAATGGGAGTCCCACAAGGTTCGATTCTAGGCCCGCTGCTTTTCATAATATATATAAATGACTTGCCCTTCTTTGTACAGAACCTTTGTGATATTGTATTGTTTGCTGATGATACTTCCTTAATATTTAATGTTGATAGGAAAAAATCAAACTTTGACGATGTAAACAACGCACTATCAGAAGTACTCAAATGGTTTAGTATAAATAATCTCCAATTAAACTCAAGGAAGACTAAATGTGTTCTGTTTGCTCTTCCAAATGTAAAATTTGTTAAAACAACAGTCTTAATGAATAATGAAAGACTACAGTTAGTGGACTCAGCTGTCTTCCTGGGGGTGACGGTTGATTCAAAGCTACAATGGGGCTCCCATATCTCAACGTTAGCTGGGAGATTAGCATCGGCCGCATACGCTGTACAGAAAATCAGACAGCTAACTGATGTTGATACTGCCAGATCAGTATATTTTGGTTACTTTCACAGTTTAATGTCATACGGTATACTCTTGTGGGGTACTGCAGCTGACATCGAAACCATTTTTATTTTGCAAAAGCGAGCTGTCCGCGCAATTTACAAATTGAGCTCGCGCACTTCTCTTAAAGAGATATTTAAAGACATTGGCATACTTACTACTGCCTCGCAGTATATTTTTAATTGCCTTATGTTTGTTCGTAGTAATATCAAAATGTATAGTAAACGAAGTGACATACATAACATAAACACACGTAATAAAGATAAACTTGTAATCCCTCAAACTAGGCTTAAAAAAGTTCTTACATCTTTTGAAGGACAAGGTATTCAATACTATAACAAAATACCAAAAAGTATTATAGATTTGCCACTAAATAGATTTAAGGTTCATATTAAAAGTACTCTTCTTAAGAAAGGATATTACACTGTAAAAGATTATGTAAATGATAAAACAGTTTGGATTTGAATTCTACCCTTCTTGTTCTGCATTGGATAGCTCATCCATATAAATTGCATGCTGCTTGCTTTCTTTTGTAGTTGTTAATTTAAATATTTTAATAATGCTGTAAAAATTGACGATTTTAAGTGCCCGCAAGGGCCTATGAAATAAAGTATATTTGACTTTGACAAATTTACTTTAACCTCAAGCGGATAAAAACGGCTTTGGCAATCAGATATCGAATAGCAAAAATATTCTTTCCGAGATGGGGGGATGAAAAGAAAATTATCGGTGCCATTATGAATAGACAAAGACGGCATTTCACAAATCACGAAAATAACACCACGATGCAGAATTACAAAGTGAACGACAGTTTCCGAGAGATATTTTTTCTCTAATATTAATTATTTATGAGATATTTTGTGATATTAAGTATTAGTGTGCCATATGTCAAAAATACACCAATCAGAAATAGTTCATATTTTTTTAAATTCATAACTATTATTGTATTACTGATATAAACTGCAAAATATTATAAATTTGTTTATTTTCACTTAACAGACCGCAGTATTTAAATCTCTCGCACACTAGCGATGATTATTGGATAGAGTACCGTGCGCTACGTCGAATGCTGTCTTTTATAAATAAAATAAATACTAAAATAATTTATATTCATTTCAGAATTTTATTTGTAGCATTGTGTTCAATAGCCGAAAATACACATTGTCTTTTATCTGTTTATTTTCTACAATTAATATTTTTTTTATCATAACCCAAATCTGAATGCAGCCAGCCAGAAAGCAACCATGTCTAATATGAAATAACTCAAAATTATAACCCTAATGACTACCATAGTGACCCACCCGCTGCTGCATCAAAATATTGTTTTATTCAAATATTTATAGAAAGCTCTTGATCGAATAGCCAATTTTTTTACCTATCATCCATTCAGGACATCTTTTAGCTGATAAGAAGTATGGGCGCAAACAAACTTATCAGCCGTATCAAAGGTACCTACATAAACAAAAAAAAAGGGCGTTACCATTCACAACAATATTTGCTTACAAAAAAGTTATTATACAGCAACAATTATTTACATTATAACGTGTTATATCGACAACACACTGTTTTGAAAACATTTCGTATGATCAGTACCAAAAAAACTGAAGATCTTTGGAGTATTTCGACCCATATAATTAAATCTGTAATTAAAGAACTTGCACCGCAACTTGCGTTGATATTCAATAAATGTGTCGATGAAGGTGTCTTCCCCGACCTCATGAAAAATAGCAAGTTGATACCTCTATTTAAGTCTGAGAATAAAAAGGACCCTTCAAATTATCGACCAATTTCGATTCTACCAGCTCTTAGTAAAATATTTGAAAAAATTATATCTAATCAGTTAACTGATCATTTCTCAAGTAACAACATTTTACATATGAACCAATTTGGTTTTACCAAAGGTCGTTGTACTACTGATGCCGGTGTTGCACATCTGAAACATATTTTTGCTGCTTGGGAGTGTAAACAAGATGTAATTGGTATATTTTGTGACCTATCAAAAGCCTTTGATTGCGTTGGTCACCAAACTCTTTTAAATAAACTCAAACATTATGGTGTCTCTGAAGAAGCTATGAGACTTATTGAGTCTTATTTGTCCAATAGGGTTCAGAAAGTTGTTATTAACAAAACTGAGTCTGTTGGTGCACCTATAGTTATGGGCGTGCCACAAGGATCGATATTGGGACCCTTGCTTTTCTTAATTTATATTAATGACCTCCCACACTTCACTAAGAATCTGTGCGATACAGTACTATTTGCAGATGATACTTCTTTAATATTTAAGGTTGACAGAGGAAATGGAAATACTGACGTTGTAAATAGTACTCTCTCTAAAGTATTGCATTGGTTCACTATAAATAATTTATCTTTAAATTCACGTAAAACTAAATGTATTAAATTCTCATTGCCAAATGTAAGAAAAGTGGATACCATAGTGGAAATGAATAATGAAATTGTTGAATTCATCGACTTTACTAAATTTTTGGGTATAACACTAGATTCTAGATTGCAGTGGGATCCACATATTGAGTCCTTGGCTAACAGACTTAGTTCTGCAGCATATGCAGTTAAAAAAATAAGACAACTTACTGATGTTGAAACGGCAAGATTGATTTACTTTAGTTATTTTCATAGTGTCATGTCATATGGAATACTACTGTGGGGATCTGCTGCTAGTATTGAAAGTATTTTTGTACTTCAAAAAAGAGCGGTTCGCGCTATTTATAATTTACGAGCAAGAGATTCTTTAAGGGACTTATTTAGAGAAATTAATATATTGACCTTAGCAGGACAGTACATTTATGAAAATTTGATTTATGTCTATAAAAATTATAATACATTTGAAACCAATTTCCAAATTCACCATCTAAACACAAGATTCAAAAATAAACTTGCCGTTCCAACATTCAGGCTTCAAAAAACTAGAGGCTCGTTTATGGGGAAATGTATAACCTTTTATAATAAGCTTCCACAAAATAATACCGACTTGCCTTTTCATAAGTTTAAAGCGCATGTAAAAAAGACTCTTATGAGTAAAGGATATTATAAAGTCAACGATTATTTGAATGATGCCAATGCCTGGTGTTAATTTTTCAGATAATGAATCGTGTTGTTATGTATAACTATTTGTTTAAACAAAAATTATTTTTGGTAATAAGTAGTAAGAAGAGAATAAATAATCTTGTAATGGAAGTTGAGCTCAAACTTCTGTGAGGTCTGCTTCCAATTGACGACTCTGTAACAATACAGGGAGAAAAAAATAGCCCTTGCTGGTTTTCTTGCTGGTTCTTTCCAGTACAAGGTCTCCCGCCGTAGACTTGTGAACCAATGGCGTAGCTGCTTTGACTTTCAAAAGAGATTGTAACAATCCAATTTGAATAAAAGATATTGAATTTGAATTTCGTTCTCAGCATATGACCAAATAGTATTACTGGGCGATTTCAACATTGACTTGTTATGTGAGAGTGAACCCAATGCTAAAAAACTGATTGCCGCCCTTCGTTGTATGAACCTCGGGCAGTATGTGACTGTTGCGACTCACTTTACTGACCACTCCGAGACGCTCTTAGATTTAATTTGTAGTACTTCTAAAATTACAAATGTTTCAGTAGATCATATCCCCGATCTTAGCAGCCATGCCTTTCTCTCGTGTAATTTACCTATTCGGAAGCCAAAGTTGCCTCCTAGATGGTTTTCTAGCAGGTCGCTCAAGTCCATCGATATTGTAAAATTCTCTGATCATGTGGATGCTGTGCCTTGGGAGGGAGTAATTGGTAAATAGCGTCAATTGTTCTGTAAAGGCTTTCAATGACTGTATGCGGAGTATATTTGACCTGCATGCTCCGGTGAAAAAGCGGTGTATCCGTGAACGTCAGTATCCATGGATTACGTCCACTCTCAAGGAGATGATGAGGCTGCGTGATCAAGCTTATGCCAGATGTCACAGAACAAAAGTCCAGGCTCATATTGATTCCTACAAACAACTCAAAAGCATAGTTAATCAGGCCCTTTACTCGGAAAAATCAGCTTTCTTTAATCATAAGATAAATGAAAATAAAAGGAATTCACGTGACTTGTGGAAAAGTGTAAAGCAGAATATTGTTGATTTCAATACTAAGGATTCGCTTTTGCCGTCTACCCTTCGCGACCCTAAGCTATTGAACGACCATTTTCTCAGTGTGCCGGGTAGCGGTGACGTTTCCATATCGTAACTTGCATACTTCGACCGCAATCGTTTCAGCTCTGCCTCATTCACTCTCAAAACCGTGGACGACTCAACAGTTTTGAAAATTATCATGAACATCGCAACGAACGCCTTGGGAGTGGATGGCATCTCCAAGAATATGATCCTTCTGACGTTGCCACGTACCCTGGGAGTTATTACGTCGATCGTTAATCAATCCATTACCACTGGTATCTTTCCGGATATTTGGAAGGAGGCTTTAATTTTACCAATTCCTAAAAGTAGTGACCCGACAGAACCTAAGGATTTGAGACCAATAAACATCTTACCATTTTTGTCCAAAATAATAGAAAAGGTTGTATGTCAGCAATTAACAGACTATTTAAATAAAAATAACATCTTGCCTCAAAAGCAATCTGGATTCCGTGGTGGCCATAGCACTGCAACAGGATTGTTGAACGTTGTTGATGACATTTTGAATGGGGTCAATGAGGGTAAGGGAGCTATTATGGTTCTTTTGGATTATTCGCGGGCTTTTGAAACTGTTAATCATGATTTACTTTTGGCTAAACTTGCTTTCTATGGTGTGCACAGTACTGCCTTACAATGGTTCTCGAGCTACCTTGGTGGTCGTTCTCAGCGTGTTGAGATTCGTGGTGACGACGGGATAGTAATTAGATCTGATTCTGCCCCTATTAGTCGTGGAGTTCCGCAGGGATCTATACTTGGACCAATTCTGTTCATCCTTTATTGTGCTGATATTGTCGGTTGCATACGCAATAGTAATTACCATCTTTATGCTGATGATCTCCAGGTTTATGCGTCTTGTCCACCCAGTGATACACTGCTAACTGTCCGTAAACTTAACGAGGATTTGGAGCGCATAGTTAAATGGTCACATGATAACAATTTAGTACTCAATCCACTAAAATCAAAATTTCTTGTACTTGGCTCGAAGTTGCAGATAAATCGAATCAACAGCTACAACCCCATAGTAAAAATTGAAGATAGTGTTATTGACAAAGTAGTGGAAGCTCGTAACCTGGGTGTTCTCATGGATGATAGGCTTAGGTTTCACAACCATGTGGTTGAGGTTGTTAGAAACTGTTTCTATAGGTTGAAAGTATTATATAGGGTCAGGGCGTTTCTGAATATTGATGTGAGACTTTATTTGTGCGAGTCTCTGATTCTTTCCAAGCTTAATTATGCTGACACTGTTATAGGTAATTGCTTGTTTGGTTATACTAAGCGCCTTATACAGCGAACTCAAAATGCTTGTGCACGTTTCTGTTTCGATATCCCATGGAGAGCTCATGTAACTCCTTACTTGAATCAAAACAAGTTGATGTCGATGCAGTCTCGACAGTCCCTTCATTTTGCTTGTCTTCTGTTTGGGGTGATTAGGAATAAATCACCGACATATCTGTACGATAAGCTTGAGTTTTCACGTCGCCCACTAAGAATGGCTTCCCGTTTAATCTGTCCACAGACCAGTACAGCCGCATTTCGTGGCAGTTTCCGTTATTCTGCCACGAAATGCTGGAATAATATTCCTCCTCCAATAAGAAATCTACTCAGTGTTGGCGTTTTTAAACGTAAATTTAAGGAACATCTGATAACCCAAAATATAAGGTAACTAGCTGTGCCCGTAATCTGCGTTTTGCCATACATTTTTACCCGTTTTTGTAACATTTTTCTTTGACGCTCGGCTGTTGTTGGTTGTAGCGTGGTGTAATATAGCCTATGGCCTTTCTCGATAAATGGACTATCCAACACAAAAAATAATTTTTCAATTTGAATCAGTGGTTCCTGTGACTGGCGCGTTTAACCCAAGAAGCAATCAAGCAAGCTCCTAATCTTTATAATGTTAGTAAGTAAGTAGTCAGGGAAGTAAGTAAGTATAGATGGGATGGGCTAGATAGCTGTTTTTGTATTTGGTCTTATCCATATTTAGATTATAATTTATGTCATGTACAGTACAACTGAATGGATTTGCGCTGGTGCACAGTGATGCTCTCTTACTCATTTTATATATTTTTGTCTGGTATTCACGGAAGATCAGCGTCGAGGCGTCTTACGATCGTCCCGATATTGTGCTGAGTGGATACCATTTCACAACCGCAATAAGCTGTAATATAATTAAATTCAACTGTAATATTAGATTTAAGTGTTGTGAATAAATAATTTTCTATTCTATTCTATTCTAATTTGACAAATTAACACCAGGCATTGGCATCTTTCAAATTGTCGTTCACTTTTTAGTAAACTCTGCAATTGTACCTATTATAATATAAGCTGAACAAAATCTACATAGGTACGGATAAGGAAACTAACGTGTTGAGAACTTGACAAAGTACCAAAATTGACAACCTAAAATAACTGACGAAAAAGGCAACTTACAAACAAGGAAATTGGCATACTAAAGGAACAGACAACTTGTTGGAACTGGCAAGAAAGGTAATTGGCGAATCAAGAAATTGTTGAATAAGTAAACTGGCAAATTAGTGAAACTGACAAAATAAGGAAAATGACCAGTGACACGCTAACTCATTTTGTTCAACAAAATCTCTACATAGTAATATTACTATGTAGATTTTGTTCAACAAAATCTCTACATAGTAATACTACTATGTAGATTTTGTCCAACTTATAGGTCCAGGTAAGAGGTTATTATTATGTCGACGACTATTTGAATGATCATAATCGGCGAGGCTGGTATTAATTTGTCGATATAACTCGTTATAATGTAACTCGTTACAAAGTCAAGAGATCCTAGGGATCGATTACCCAGAAAACCTGAGAATTCAAAGTTTCTAGACCCCGAAACAAGATCTCTCGGCTAGTGTGCTTTTAACACGAATTTATTTATTAAAGTCCCGTTGTTGCCTCAAGTATTTCAATTTAAAGCAGAGAGGTAAAGTTACTCCCCGTTTGCATTTTAATTAACAGTTCAACAATAACGAATTACGTTTTGCAGGCGCACCAATCGTAAAATATCAAGAAAATTATATAACAATGTAAATTGGTACGATTAAAACGGCCGACCAGTCGTTAAGCGGGTGTTCACGCTCGAGGAAGAGCGAGTGGCGGCACTGCATTCTAGTCTGTGCAGTGACAGCTTTTTTGGCGGCCGGCCGCATGTGATATGTCAGTTGAGTCGAGTCGAAATGTCATGACATTGAATTAGGTTAGGATGATGTCCGGGCATCCATAAAATATAATACACAATAATTAAGCATTATAGTGATTTGCGCGGCGCACCTAATATCGGGGTGCGAAAGCCCGCTTTGTGTTGTGCAAAAGAGTGCCCGCTTTGTGTTCTAATCGCGTGTGTGAGTCGTGGTGGCCTAATAGGCCTTTGTAGTGCTCCGGTCTCCACCGGTGGATCCACTGCAGAACTTCAGGAGCCGCGACTTCCTTCGAGCTAGCTCAGGAAGTCCACCGGCTACGGAGGAGACGGACGGAGACAATTGGAACCAAGGTAAGTAATACCAATTTTCCAAGAGCTGGTATTCGGAGAATAAAATTCAGCAATACAAGTCGGTGAAACGCCGACGTGGTGGAGTCTACTTGGGGCACCACCAGCGGGTCCTTTGCATTTTAAACGGCATTTTGTTTTTAACCTGTTAATATTTTAAGCTTTATTGCAATCACACACAGTACATTTAGCATCGATTATTTGAATTCTTCTTGGGAGCGTCGGTGACACTGTGGACTCGGCACTGGCCTTCTAATCGGGGGGTTCAGGGTTCGAGACTGCCATGTACAGTACGACCACTTTTAAAAGTCGCATCGGCAAAATTCGGGCACAGAGGAAAACAACCTAAAGCCGATTGAATACGGATGCCGATGCTGTTAAACTATAGACTTTATTGATTACGGTACGATTTCAAGTCACCAAAATCAGAATTTCATTCTATCTCGCCCAGAATCAGAAAATGAGACTCCTGCGCAGGTACTTCGATGTAATTTATAAACGTATAAACGTAAACTACTATACCAATGTGTATTTCGTTTTTTTGAATTTCATATGTACATGTTTCCGACACTCCTAGGGTGAAGGAAAACATAGTGAGGCAACTTGCATACACCTGCGAAAAAATTCAAAGGTGTATGTTGTAACACCGTTTTTTCTTAAAATTTCATAAAACACTAATTTTGCAAAAACACTTTGGTTTCACTGTAGTTTTAACACAAATTTCACAACTAAAATCATAATTACAATAACTTTGTCAATTAATTTCACAATGTCAAGTGTCAACGACAACGTCGTTTCACGTCACGTCAGTGACATTTGCAATTATCTTTGGTCATTATTCCCTTTTTGCATAAACAAAATAAATCTCGCGTTTATCCTGGCCTTATTTACAAAGATAGTTTTTTTTTCGCCCAAAATCCCGTGCTCCCCTTTAGGTGGGTTGATTTTCTCAAAATTCGGAATTTGACATTTAGACCGTTTGTTTTGATCATTTTTAGAGACATATCATAATAAAGTACACTTAAGGCTACAGATCATATAATTATGGTTTCGTCGAATAGAATTTGGAAAGCATTCACAGTTTGTTTATGGTTAATTTACATTACGTTTTGTTTCCCAACCAAACTTATAACTTTGGCTGGAAATACTTATTGCATATTGTAGAATTTCGAAAGATCCGTATGTGGACTTGACACATCATGACACACATGTTATGAAATGAATTTGGTTTTAGGGCAGGTTCCGTCGCCAATACGACGCTTAACATTCGGTGAACGAACGCGCCCATTTTTCACCCTAGTCTTTGAACGCGTCTTTCGTCTATGTTATGATCTCCGAACTGGTTAGTCTGTGAGACATCGACCGGAGGAATTTGTTATTGATTCGAAGATCATAAAGTATTTATATTCATTTCTGCGAATAAAATCAATAGGTATTTCTCCCGTTTTCCGTGTGAATTTAATTTGAAAAGCTACAGTGAGACTTCAAAAGTCAGTTCTCTTTGTTTTCAGCTTGAAGAGTAAAGCTAAGGAAAAAATACTATATTTACTCGCCGGCACGCGATTCATTAAATTAAATGGATTTATTGTATCAATAAGTGCAAAAAATCAATAAGGTATCTAATTAACTTATTATATTTCATGATTTAAAACAGATTGTGTTAATTTTATTTTTATTTGTGGGTAAATTGATTATTAAATCAAACATATTACATTTCCAAAATTCGCCTTTTTCATCCCCTATTTCATTAAAAAACCCTGATAGTAAGCGGCATCTTAGTGGGATTAAGGCATATATTGAGTAACACTTGCGAATTTCATGTTAAATTCTAAATTTTCACAATATTAAGTTTCACATCCTTCTTTGGCAAAGAACTCACAAATTAAGCTGTTTTCTTTTTATTAATAGCAATAATTATACACAAAATAGGTGTTAAGCCATCAGCATCAACTACAAATATACTAAGTAGCTGTCTTAACATAAAGGACTCTTTTTTGAAGGAAGATATAATCATTTTATCAGTGGGATCAAATGACAAAAATCCTTATAGGGTTATATCAAATTTGTGTAATACTATATGTAAAATAGACACCTGTAGGATTTTGATATTAAGTGTACAACATAATAAGTATTTAAATGTAAATAAGTTAAATAATGAAATCCAATTAATTATAAATAATTACAAAAATTGTACTTTCATCGATTTAATGGACTTGACAAAATATAAATTAAAGAACATGTCACTTAAAAATTTGATTAGTTTTAAGTTAAATACAGTAATTGACTATTTAAAATATGAAAATGACTACATTAAAATATTACTCAATGCATGAATTTATTTAAAAAAAACATTAATTCAAGAAATTCTGGTTCCGAGGAAAATGAAAACGAGCAAGTGCATTTTCCAGTGTTAAACACATCGATGCCTAGACCTAATATGTGCCCAAATGAGGAAAAGTTATTTCGATCGAAATCCACTTAATCGATTTTGCATCTTACATCAGAATATTCAAGGTTTATTGTCCAAAAAAGAGTTTATTGAGGTTACACTGGCAGAACTTAAATCTAACATGTGCCCAGATGTCATTTGCTTTTCAGAAACTTTTATAGGAAAATGTGAAGAAAAAAATATAAATATAAAAAAATACGAACTTGCGTCTCACTTCTCGAGAGGTAATAAAAGAGGAGGTACTTGTATCCTAGTAAAAAGAGGCATTACTTTCGTCAAACTTACTGACTTTGACGAGATATCACAAAATTTTCATTTTAAATGCTGTGCTATTAGCATTCCGCTGTTAAGTATTATTATAGTCTGCATATACAGGTCTTCCACTGCCACAAAACAGAGACATTATAAATACTTTTTTGATAATTTGGAGATCTTACTACACTCTTATATACAAAGATATAAGAAAAAAAGACTAATAATTGTAGGAGATATCAATATAAATACTCTGATTGAAAATAAAACCTCTAGACAGCTCTTAGATATTCTTAAAAATTATAATCTGAAACAACACATAACTGATCCAACAAGAGGAAGTTCCTGTATTGATCATGTTTTTAGTAATATTTTGGACGCCACTGGTTCTCTGCTTCCCCTTTGGCTTTCTGACCATGATACGGCCCAGGTACTTACTTTCAATATCAAAACTAAGCTTGATAAACCAAATACTGTTTTTGCTTTTAAACGTTGTTACTCACAGGAAAACATTAAAAAATTCCAAGGGTATCTGAGGAGTTTATCCTTTTCTGATATTTTCAACGAAACAAACCCGGATAAAGCTTTCAGTAATTTTCATGACTGGTTTTGTTTATTATACAAGCTTTGTTTCCCCATTATTAAGGTAAAAATCAACCTGAAACCAAATATTGCGTGGATAACAAACGGTATCAGAAAGAGTTGTCTCACAAACAGGCACTTAAGGTACAAATACTATACAAAAATAAATAAAAGAACTAAATTCCAGTATGATAAATATTCAAAATTACTGAAAAAATTTATATATATGGCTAAGAAACACACAAACAATAAATACATACTAAAAAGTAAAAATATTTGTAAAGCAACTTGGAAGGTAATTAAAAGTGAAACGGATTCTGAATCACAAACACAATATAACAATTATATAGATAAAATAGAACATAATAAATTAATTATCAATGATCTAGACATTGACAAATAAAAATGACAATCAAAATGACATGTATAAAAATATTAATATTAACGATGACGCAAATGAACAGGAAATTATGACTGACCATTGAAACAATTCAATATATCTTTATCCTATTGATGAATATGACATAAAAAAAACGATTATGACATTAAACAATACAAATTCGGAGGGGTATGATGAAGTTAATACAAAAGTCGTTAAAGCTTGTAAAAATCATGTAGCTTCAGTATTGGCCTACTTAATAAATTTATCTTTTGAAACAGGAATATTTCCTGAAAAACTGAAAATATCAATTGTGAAGCCTCTTTTTAAAAAAGGCTCTAAGTTATTGCTAAACAATTATAGACCAATAACGTTGATACCGATTCTAGCAAAGATATACGAAAAAATAATGCATGACAAACTTACATCATTCATAACAAAGTATAGAATTCTAAATGACAACCAATTCGGATTTCAGAAAAGCAAATCAACTACACATACTGCTTTTGATCTGATTGATCACATATTAAAACGAATAAATAAAAAGCATTTCACCACGGCTCTCTTATTTGACATGTCCAAAGCGTTTGATTTCGTATCACACAGTCAATTATTACTAAAGTTAGAACGTAGTGGAATACGAGGTAACGCATTGAATTGGATCGAATCATACCTTTTTTTTTTTTTTACGAGGGGAATGCGTTTGCGCACCGTCCAAGCCCCCGCAGGGGCAAGGGTGTGTGGGACTCCGCAGCAAGCGACTACCCACTAAACCCCTCGATATGCCCTCTTTGGCGCCTGGCGCAGCCACGTCGAAAGGACGCGCCGCTGCCGAACGAGGTCGTGGGAACCCTTACGGACCGACCATAACCCCATTCGCGGCACCTGCCCACCAGTGGCGGGCCCCTCACGCCCTCTCCAAGATGGAGATGGAGAGGAGTTCCCGGGGCATACTCCGGGTGGTAATTTTTTACTGTGGTTTTCTTCCACGCGGCCCGACGCTCAGTGCGCCAGGCCCCCGGCCCCGCTCAGTGTGGGGTAACGGGCTTGCCCGACGACAGACCCCACTGGATCCACCGCCGCGCACACGAGCCGAAGCTCAGCGGCGCCGAAGCGCCGACTCACCGCAAAAAGCGGCCACGGTGGCCACACGAGGTGGCCCGTCGAGTAGCACTCGGCCATCCCACGCCCCCCTCATGGGGGCCTCACAAGTGTGCCGAAGCCACACAGTGATCGGATCAGCCTCAGTCCTTGGAACAACGACACGCCGAAGCTCAACGAGCTTGCACCGACTCGGAACAACGACATGCCGAAGCTCAACAAGGACCCGCACCGACCCGACCAAAGGGGCAACGGCACAAAGCGCAACGCGCCATGACCCGCGAGCGGGTCCGCAGGCGACACACAACCCCATCTTCACAAAGAAGGGGAGGTGACGCCCCACATGGCCACGTGAAGTGGCCCGCCGGGCTAAACCCGGCCACACCACGCCCCCTCCACGGGGCAGCTGTCAGACTTAGCCCGCGACAGAAAATCTGCCGGGTTGCCCAGGGTGCACCACGAGGAGGTGTTCTGACATCGCACCCCGGATCGAATCATACCTGAATAATAGGAAGCAATCGATCGAAATTACCCAAATTGATAATAACCAAGTAAGACGTAAATATTATTCGGATTTCAGATTAAATAAATTTGGCGTGCCCCAGGGCAGTATACTTGGTCCACTTCTGTTCTTAATATACGTGAACGATTTACCAAAAGTGAGAAAACATAAGTGCATCCTATTTGCAGATGATATATCAGTTGTAGTTACTACTGAAATTGACAATACTCACAATGTAACTGACCATGAAAATGACATAAATCAAGTTATTAAATCTATCATAAATTGGCTAAATAAAAATAATCTAAAAATCAATATTGACAAAACAAAATATATACACTACAATCACGATAGGTCTCTGAACATACATTATCAAAATCATGCTCTAAAAAGCGAAAGCAATGCCACTTTCCTAGGTATTGAGCTCGATCAAAAAATTGATTGGAAATCGCAAGTAAATAAGGTGTGCAATAAAGTGAATAGATTTATCTTTGCTCTCTTTAAATTAACAAAAGTAGCCACAAGAAAAACTGCTTTGACAGCATACTTCGCATATGTGGAATCGGTATTACGATACGGACTCGTCATCTGGGGCAATAGTACAGACATACATAGAGTTTTTGTAGCACAAAAAAAATGTATAAGAGCAATATGTGGCATTGCACCAGATACGTCATGTAAGCCATTTTATAAAACGTTGAATATTCTGCCACTACCTTGTATGTACATATTTGAAATTGCGAAGTTTGTGAAAACAAATCAAAACAAATTTAAAACAGCCAAGGATGTGTATCCCAGAAATACAAGGAACAGTAATAGGTTGGTCCTCGATTTGGTTCCAAAAAGTGCACGGTTTAAAAAAAATTGCTACTGCATGTGCATTTCAATTTACAATAAGATTCCAGACGATATAAAATCATTACCTTTGAATAAATTTAAAACAGCGTTGTTTACTTGGCTTATGGCAAAGTTATTTTATTCGGTCCAGGAATTCTTGAATGATTAAAAACTAATTCTATTAAAATATTATTACTATTTAATTATTTGTTTGACATTATTATTGTAATAGCTTTTCTTGACATTTTAAATATAATTTATACCTCAATGTTTTAATAATAATAATATATGACTTGACATTTGAAGGTACTTGATATTTGTAATAGCTTCAATTTTTTCATATTTGCATGCTATTATCTATAGCTGAGTAGGTGAAACGTTGTGATATGGTTCTGTAACTAATGCTACCTTTTTTGTACCCTATTCAAAAGCAAATAAATGATTTCTTTCTTTCTTCTCCCCTCCATATGTCCTTTTTATTGACTAACCAATAAGACAATTTGTCAATTTATTAAAAATTATGTTTTAGAATTCATTTGCTATGTTTATTACATGAAGTTCAAATGTATTGACTGGGATTCCTTCAGAACTCAGTGTTAGACCCACTGACCCTAAGATCATAGGCATATTTAATTATATTTTTAACCTAACACTGTGCTATGAATCTCCAAGGCAGTTACCGGAGGCCGTAGGGCTCCGCTGCTTGCCCTTACCGCTAGAAACCATAACAAAATAACCTAGTATCAAGGAGGAATTCTGTGGAATTACACAAATAATATTAGAAACAGAGAATAATCTAAGAAACTGGAATTTTATATCTCTGACCCGTGATCGCAGAAACTTAGCATCGAAGGTATGATCTACTAACAACCGCTCCGGGGAAGGCTACTAATTTCTTTAGAAAAAAAAAGGAAACCTATAACTATTTGTTGGTGTACTTTATTGCCTTTCATTTTGTAGTTTTGTACCCAATTTGTACCTGATTTTTACCTGCCGAGATTGATCAAACAAACCTGAACCATCCTGCCCTTGGCTTGTATTGATTAAACATTAAGTTAAGTGCTTTGCATTGAGGAATTATGTTAACATATGCATAAGTAAATTATAATTATGTACTTACAAGAATAAAGCTTTTCATTTTGTACCGGACTAAAGGAATAAGTTTGTTTTTTTCTTTAACTTTAAGATTTCCCTATATTTCTACAATTTAGCAAGAAAAAGCATAACAATGTTAAGTCTACCAATCGGCACTGGGCAAGCATGGTCGACTAAGGCCTAAACTCCCTTATTAAGTGTAGGCTCAAGCCCTTCGTGGGGACGTATATGAGCTGATGATGATGATTTGAATTCTTGCGAATGCATCCATACTACAACTGAGTGCTTTGGCGACTCGCGTCCCGTTGTGAAATTACGCAACGTACTGTTATATAAATGATTTCAATTTAAGTGCTATATAAGTATACTATGCAATGAAAAATTACAATAGAAACCAGCATGAAAAATGGCCTTCCTAATCGTTACTGTTCCTGTGCATCTTGCATGATTCTGTGCATTTTGTTGCCACACTGTTGACCCATTGTAATACTAACGTATTTTATAACGTTGGTAGTCGTTGTAACGGTGTGCTTTTTAATTTATAATTAATTGCATACTTTAAAAAAAAATGAAATCTAACTATTAATAAATTAAACTAATCCAAAATACAATGCTTTAAATTGAATGAATCTATCTAATCTAATAATAAATCTAACCTTTTAATAAATTAAATAAATAATATGAAATAATTGCGCGCGCGCCGTTTGTTTACAAAACTAGGATAACCAGTCGATCGCTGAGCTCTCGGTGACGTCACGCGCCTATTGTTTCCATACGCCAACCGACTTGCCACTGGGCAATGGCTCAACTTTACTCGATTTTCTTCCTTAGTGCCTAAGCGCTAAGGACGGTTATTGGTTGCGCTTCCAAAATGAACGGCTAACTTAGAAACGAAATCGTGAACGTATGAGCGGAATGATGAATTGAGAGACAATATTCTCACTCGCGAGCCATACGCGATATAAATATTCAAGTACGGCATACGCCGAGTCCTTTTCTCATTATTTGCTTGCTGGAGCGAAAACTTCTACTCGAAAAATCTACAGAACATTAATAATCTAAAGTTGAAAACTAATAAGTAATTCACTAATATTGTGAGTTTCCTATTCCAAGTGCTGTGTTTACCCCGATTGGGTGAGTGTTGCATATTTTTTATATCATGCTTAGCTGTGGTTGTTTGTAGAAACATAGATATCAGTGCTTTATCATTAGAATATTAAAGTAAATAGTTCATTTACATATTATATTGAATTAGATCTATATCAATTTACTGTAACTAGTCGAATTAGCCAAATCATACCATGCGGTCTGGTTTTATTCCATATCTACCTCCGCAATTCATTAATGTTTTCACTATCGATCTAATTTTAGAAATCGTATAACTTTCCTTTCGTTTTTGTTCACAATAACAATTAGGATAATTACACTAATGTAGTTATCATGATTGGGATTGTTCATAGGCTGCCCTTTTATTAATTTCAATGTCTAACTATTTGTCATGATCACTACCTATGTATGGTTTTCATGTCTATTTCTTTTTCTATAATTTTGTTATGAACTGTAAATTTTGCCTGTGAATGCAACATCATCGATCACCGAATTATAAAGTGCCTACTTACACTGCTTACCGCTTCGCACCTTCTTCGCGGACAAACGCTAAAGTGTCCAATATAATAAATTCCAGGGTTTCGGTACTGGAGTGGAAGTTTCCTTACTGGAGTAGAAGTTTCCTTACTGGAGCAGAAGTTTCCATACTGGAGTGGATGTTTCCTTACTGGAGTAGAAGATTCCTGACGTTTGATTCCAATACTGGAGTTACCGCTCGTTGGAGCTGGTGCCGTACGAGCTGACGTACGACGACCGCATTTACACCGCCACGAATACCCGATACCGAAGTCAACCACCCGACGCCGACGCCCTGCACCTTCAACGTCGCGGCCAGTTAAGTGGTACCCCACAGGCGGTTACTAGTGTCCACAGCCCAAAAACCAACTCACGACCCTCTCTATATTGCTACCTACCGTTTTTAACAATAATTCCTTTTTCTAACGATTTTTTTGTAATAATTATTTAAATTAAATACTAAATTTGTAACTTTTAACTTTTTATTTTTCTACCCGACTAAGAAGGTTACATCGTCAAATAAAATTACTTTACTACCTTTACTATTATACTGAAATAATTATCACTTTCGAAATCGACTTCCATTGTTCCAACGCGGGAAACACTAGTTCTAATATACACAAAACGGAACTACTCCACAAGGGTTATTACTCCACAGTTTAAATTGAAGCGGAAAATATTAAGTCAATATAATTTATAGGTATTAAGGGCCCGGTCTCGTAATAATCGGTGTTCTAGCAGAATTATCAGAGAAGTAATATTTTTTTTAGTTATTTAAAATGCAATGAAGGATGCATTTTACGTTAATTTAGAATGTAGGACTTGAAGTTTTCATTACCCTGCGAAATCGCAGCAGAACTGAGGGAAAAGTCGACGCGTATTTTGTTATAAACTCTCGATAAGTTTTAATTGTATAAAATTTACCTATAATGATTTTATGAATACAGTTTTTTTTTATTATTTGCCTTAATAATAGCTCATTTCTAAGTGGTTAAAGTTTTATTACGCTAAAGGATGATTTCTTGTAGAAAAAATGATATTTTAAAGGTGGTAAAATTCATAAAATTAGAACTATTTAAACCGCTTTAAATAAGGAAACTAACACATTTCGAAAAAAAGTAACCAGTAAAGATCATTGTAGAAGATTTGAGACTAAATTTTTACTGAATATATTTCATGTTTTGTTCATATTTCTTACGTGACGAGTGCATAAATGAGTCCTTAAACGCGTGGAATGTAAATATGGGTATGTTCAAAGCCATAAAAAGACATTAAAAATAGAATTTAAGTAAATAGTAAAATGTGTTATGGAAACTTCAAGTCCTACACTCTAAACTAACGTAAAATGTATTTCCTTCATTGCATTTTTAATAACTAAAAAAAATATTACTTCTCTAATAATTCTGCTAGAACACCGATTATTACGAGACCAGGCCCTTAACCATTTTTTACATGAAGTTAAAATACGAACATAATTATAGCTCATTTTAGTTTTATTAGAATCACGCTTAGAGCTAAATGCTCTAACTAAGGAATCACGGGTGAACAAAATTACCTTTGGTACTATCAACGGACAGGACTACGGGCAAATCGATTTACCTGTGATCCGATTGATCGGATTACAAGCAAAAAAATGCCCATGGATCGATCAGTAGAACAAAGTGATCGCGGACCACGGGCAACAAACGGATATTTTTTTAAATAAAAAGGTTTGCACTACCAATCAAAAAAAATATAAAAACTGAGTTCAAAAATACTGAAAAGTTAAAAATAATATAAGAACAGGGACAGACAACATCACATTTCTATATTGAAGTAGGTGCCTAATTTTAAAACTCTCTAGGAGATCATCGTTTGGCACCCGACGAACTTTCAGTGTTTTTGAAGTCGGTTTCTATTGTATTTAAAAAACTAAAATCTAACTCCTAAAAGTTAATGATCCTTCCACCATCAGCTCGGTTCATGAGCAAATACGTGAATAGCTTCGGAAAAAACATGAAAGATGTTTGACTTACCCATAAAATTTAAGGGTTTCATTCGATTTTCATAGGATTCCATCATCAGATCCTGGCTTTGATAACAATGCGACCACCCCAGGAGTATACACTTTCGAATACAAAAATATATTTTTAAAATCAGTAAAAAATTTAAAAACACACATTCTACCGGTTATGATGGCCTTAGAACAGATATATTAAAAAAAAGTACCCCATTCATAACTGCGCCATTGACGCATATTATTAATCTGTCTTTTTCAGAAGGTCATTTTCCATCTAAATTGAAATTTACAATAGTAAAACCATTACACAAAAAAGAACGCCATGACAATGCTGAAAATTATAGACCTTTAATACCAGTATTGTCGAAAATTTTTGAGCGGGCAATGGCCGATAAACTAAATTCATTTGTCAGTTCATGTACATTACTAAAATCAGAACAATACGGATTCAGAAAAAGCTCATCTACTACTCTTGCTTGCTTTCAACTTATCAAACAAATAACACAGTCTCTTGATTCAAAAATACACACTCTAGCAATATTCTTGGATATGAGTATAGCGTTCGACTATGTATCTCACGATTTGATGCTAATCAAACTAAATAGATATGGAATAAGAGGAGCAGCCTTACAGTGGATATGCAACTTCGGTCCAGCATGCAGACATTGATTCAGCGAAACTCCGGTAGACGCAGGAGCTGACCCATCAAAAACAACGCATATCTTCCCGGTGGTGGAAGGTTTCAAAACCGCGTGGTGAGGAAGAAAATTATGGTCCTCGTTTCGCCAGTCCAGTCGCGAGACCGACATGTGCCCCAGTTGCTCATATTCTCGCATGAAGTCGACATACTTCTGTTTGAGGTTGGAGTTCCTACTCATACGACGCTCCATGGACAGCAGCCGCTTCTCGGCCAACGGCCGGGAGCTGCCAAGTGAGGGGCGAACTGACAAAAAGGGCAAACGAGTGATCAGCCGTCCCGAGTGAAGGCGACCTGTATTGTTGTGGTAGAACAACTCACACTCCTCGTCCAAGGGGTTCACTCGCTTCACGGTAGGTGGCTCTTCCACCTCCCAAAACCGTTGAAGGACATCCGATAAGGTGGAGCTAACAGTTATGTAACTGTCCACCGATGGAGATGGTGGGTTATGCCTAACTGGTCCCATCACTACAAACCCAAGCGATGTAGATAAAGCTACCAGCCCACCCTTCTGTAACTCTCTCCTCTTCCCACAATACACGCGGCCTAGAACATCGGCACCGAGCAATAAGTGAATCGGACCGGTTCGGTGGTAGGAAGGGTCAGCCAAGGTCAATCCTGATGTCGCATCAACGACAGCGCGCGAAACGTGCTGTTGCGGAAGCTGACCAACAACCTTCTCATAAACAATCGCGGTAGCGCCAATTTTGGGCGCTGAAGAGAAGTGGGGGGAGAAGGAGAACAAAATCTGACCGATCGGATCCGGGATCCGCAGGTCTCCGATTCCCCGTACCGATTCAAGGTATGGAGATGTGTTCAAACTCAACTGCCGGACCAGCCAGCTGGAGGCAATATAACCCTGAGCTCCCGTATCTAAAAGGGCGCGAACTAAAACAAAGGTGCCCCTCGGGCCCCACACCTGTACGGAGGCTGTTGGTAACAGCACCTGCTCCTGTGGGGGGGTTGCAGCCGACAGTTGGTTTAATGAAAATCCTCCCGCATTCCCCGCAACGGGGGGGAAGGGGGTTCAAGGAAAAATGCGTGCGCGGCGGAGGAATAGGGCGCTCAAGGCGCTCGAGCGGGTCCCAATCCGGCACGTACTGGCCCCGATCAAATCTGCATCGGGGGGCCGGGCGGTGCCCATGATGGGCGAAAGTTGGGGGAGCCCGTGATAAACGGGGTCTCTCCATCAGAGGGGCAGAGAAGCGTATCGGCTCCCGGCGTGGCTCCCTAATAACCGCGGCCCAATCCCGCGGTGGCGCCTCAGAAGCGGCGCGTCGATCCCCCCCGCCCGTAGGGGGGGTGGAGCGCCCAATCCTCTCACGGGAGGGGGGGCGCCTGTCCAATCTCCGCGGAGGGGTGGCACGCCCCTCCGATCTCCTCGGAGATGTGGGTGACCTACGAGGGCCCCCGCCCGTGTGCGAGTCCTTCTCTCTCACCACCTCACGAGTGTCCCTACTATTGAAGCACAATAGGGGGTGATGGGCCCCTCCACAACAGTGGCAATCTCGTGGGTGGGGGCAAGCCGATGCCATATGAGCCCCTAGGCAGCGATAGCACCAATTCCGCTGCTTGGCCATATTCCTACGCCCCTCGGTGCGTAGGCCAACAAATTTGGGACAGGCCGGCAAACGATGGCCATCCCGCTTGCAACACTTGCAAGGCATCGGCCTCTCCCCGTGTGGAGAGTTCTGCCGCACTGCAGTATACTGCTTGTGCGGGCGGCGTTCTCTCCGTGGCGCTACCCTGGTTGCCTCATAGCGGCCTGTACTCGGTCCCGGTGTAGGAGCCAGATCCAAGTGGTCGGTCATCCGACACTCATCCTCCAAAAATCTGAGGAGATCCGAGAAGGGGGGGAGGTAGGAGGCACTATTGCCCCCGTATCTTTGTTCAAAGCGCCCCTTCATCTCCATGGGAAGCTTATTGAGGATGAGGTGGAGCAATATTAAGGACCACTGGTCCACCGGTAGGTCAAGTCGTTTGAGCGCATTAATAGCGCTTAGTAGCGGGTTTAAAATCTCCTTCCTCAATGAGGAGACCCGCGATACTCGTGGCAGCCCTAAAATGGCAGCCACATGTGTGTCCGCTAGCAAGCGAACATTCTGATACCGGGCGGTCAACAACGCCCTTGCAATCTCATAACTGTCATCGTTGACAGGTAGATGCTAGACAAGCACACCAGCCTCTCCACGTAAGGCAGAGAGCAATTTCTGGCTAGGGAACAGGTCGTCCCTCGAGTGAACCAGGCTATCAAAGAGGTTAATGAACCCCATCCAAGAAGCCAGGTTCCCATCAAAGGTTGGGATGTCCAAAGTGGGCAGTCTGCCCAGCAAGCCGGCCGGGGTAGGCTTGACCTCCCCGGTCGTGCACGACTCACCCCTCCGGGCGAATAGGATAGCCTGAGCCTTGTTTATGATCACATCCGCCTGTTCAAAACATTGATCATAATCGGCATTAAATTGCTCGACTGCTCGCAACTCAGCGGCACCCTCGGCTGGGTGGTCGAGCAAATATTGTTGATGAACAACAAAAAGCTGCTCCAATTCCTTCAAGCGAGCAGGTACTCCCTCATGCCGAATTAACAAGGCCTGTTCTCGGTCTGGTCGGTCTACCAAAGCGACGGCACTAGCAAACCATCTCAAGATCTTTTGTGCACCCGCGCGGGCACCACTAAGCGGGCTGACTGGCGGGACCATTTTGCACCAAAATTAATATACACTACAATACTACACGGACAAACAGACCGACAACCGCAGACAACAAAACAGATCGGGAGGAACTTCAAAGGCAAAACAAAATATATAAACAAACCAAAATCAAGTGTAAATGCTAGAACTTAACTAGAACAACAAAGGCATTTAACAACAGAATTTTTCAAACAAATTAAATTCAAGTATTAAGTCAATAACTTAACAAACAAAATATTCAAGGGCAAAACAAAGATATGAAAAAACAAACCAAAATCAAATATAGGTAAATGCTAGAACTTAACTAGAACAACAAAGGCATTTAACCACAATTTTTCATATACAATGACAACTAGTTAGGGAGATCGGTCCACAAATGAGATTGTAGTCGGTTTAAAATCAGCAATCAAAAACAATTAATATGTATTGCCCGTTTGGACAACCAACAAGATTACAATATTAATTGTACAATACTAATCAAAATACTAATCAATCTATCAAATCTAACAACACGCTCTGCTACCAAAAGATGGTGGTGCCCAAAGTAGACTCCACCACGTCGGCGTTTCACCGACTTATGTTGCTAAATTTTATTCACCGACTACCAGCTCTTAGAAAATTGGTATTACTTACCTTGGATCCGATTGGTCTCCGTATGTAACCGGTGGACTTCCTGAGCTAGCTCGAAGGAAGTCGCGGCTCCTGAAGGGTTGGTGTTAATCCAACGATGGAGACCGGAGCACTACATAGGCCTATTAGGCCACCAATACCCGAACTTCGCCGACACTAAAACTTGGCGGAACCTTGCACCAACAATCACTTGGTGCGCCGCGCAATACTATTTGTTAGATATTTTTTATTATATTTTATTGCTGCCCGGTCCTAACCTCTTATCAATGTCATTCTGTATTCGACTCGACTGACTGACATCTTACATGCGGCCGGCCGCCACAGACTATAATGCTGTGTTGCCACTCGCTCTACCTCGAGCGTAAACACCCGCGGTTAGCTAGACGGTGAGCGTGTGTGGGGCTCTCCCGGCAGAGTGCCAGGCCTACCCACTAAAACCCCCCGGTGTTCTCCCTGCCCTTATGGGCGCGCTAGGTAAGGTCTACACTGCGACTCCACTACCCACGCGCCCGGGTAAGCCCGACCCACCGGTCGGGCTATCGCCAAGGGGGGATTGCCCGAGAACACCAGGGCAATCCCCAGACGGAGGGCCTTACGGCGGCGTGCACGGGGCCAACCGTGCACGCAGGCCTCCACGGCAAGGTCATTAGACGGGCATCGCTTGTGTGAATGCCCGCCTTCTCCTGCCTATCCGTCTGCGACGGATGGGAGCGGCTTGTATGGTGGTCAGGCCTATGATGGGTGACCAAAAAAAAATTAAGCACTTTGTGCTTCGGAAGACACGTTATACCATGGGTCTTGCGGCTGATCTCACTCCGGTCGTGTTGGTTAACCGTCCCATCGAACTATGCAAGTATAGGAACAGAGAGTGCGCTTGCGTTTGGCAGACACTTATGCACTATAATATCACCTGCGCAGATGGCTAGTCTCTGATGAGATTGGCCGCCGTAACTGAATATCGGTTAGGAGTATATTATCATTATGCAAGCACCGGAGCATTCAGAACATCTCTATAACCCATATACATCCCATTGCTGGGCACGGATACTCCTCAGATGTGGAACTGACCACTACAACAAGCTGGACAGATGGGTTGGTGTTGGATTATGTTTCAAGTTTTCCTCCTTCTCGCAAAATTAGTTACAGTAAGCTCCTTAGTCGGCTCTTATGACATAAAAGAAAGGGAGCAGCGCCACATTTACCGGAGCGTTTACCGGAGGGTGACTCTGTACCAGGGTCGTGTGCATGGGTACCTTCGTCTTACCTATTTCTGTCGCAAAGCAGCAGTGCTTGCATTGCTGTGTTCCGGTTTGAAGGATAAAATATGGCACTGAAATTACTGGGTACCGTGACTTTTGGCAACGTACACTGTGGTTCTTGTGGGAGTTGCAGTTTTGCTGCGAATCTCACAGGAGCCACATGTATTATTTGTGACTGTTAGGTATCACTTACCATCAGGTGGGCAGTTTGCTTGTTTGACAACTTAATTGCAATATAAAAACATAATAATACGGTTAAATCTCAATTAATCGACTCACGATAAATTCAGCGGTTTTAATTTTCCCACACTCACATAGAACAATACAAATTTTTCAACGAAAATAATTTTATCTAAATATTTGCATTTAATATTCTAAGTGGGACAGAATAGTTTCTATAATATGGGTGCGAATGTGAACTGTATAAAAAACAGCTAATAAAAAAGTATCTGACAGGTATTTTAGCTGTGTCAAAATCACAAAACACTACAGAGATAAAACGATTAAAAGTTGAGGAGTAGGGGGTCTCGCTACTCTACAAGTAAGTAAAGATCTTATCTACGTATGACGTCAAGCGATTTTTTAATCATTTTTAAAAAATATTAAAAAAAACTACATTTCGAACATTAAAGAAGCATTTTTCCTATTTTTAATCCTTTTCTAATTACATTAAGCTGGCATTAAGGGTTCTTTTTCAATAACTGCGTACGCGCAACCGCATATAGTTATGAAACAACAAGCTTGCTTTTACACTCTCTAAGCCAGGGGTTCCAACCTTTTACCCTATGCGCCTCACCCAACATTATGCTAAAATACTACGCCCCCTAGGAAACAAAACGGGGAGTCTCTCAAAACTCCCCTCGGTTAACTCTACCCCCCCCCCCCTCCCCAAGAGGGGCGTGCCTCACTGGTTGGGAAACCTTGCTCTAAACAAAGTTGCAATTACATTTGTAACGGCGCGTCGGTACGCGTGGCGTAGAGTGCCTACAAACAAATGGGATTGTATAAAAACACTAAACTAATCATCAGATGGGAATGCTCTCCATTCCTTAACAGACACACGCGTAAGAGCCTTCGGAGTCATCCGTACACTGTGTCCCCCTTTTCACACCGTACCAAGAAATTCCAAGATTCCTTCTTCTGTCGTTCATCCCACACTTGGAATTCTCTACCTGCGCACGTGTTTCCTCCATCCTACAACATGGGTTCCTTCAAAAGAGGCGTGAAAAAGCATCTTTTGGGCCGGCAAGGGGCGGGCAGGTAGGAAAGTGGATGTCGTCCCTACTCTATCTGTCAACTCATTTGGGCCTCTTTCACCGCTTAACATCAGGCGGGAGGAGGACATTTGCCGGGCCATCCATAAAAAAAAATGCTTCCGATCAAGCGTCTACCAAGTTTAAATACCAATCATTATCGTGTACTTACAAGCGTTTTTCGCTCTAATGCTTATCTTATCTACCGTGACGACACGTCAACCTTTACACTAGCACAACGAAAACCGCTGTCATTGCGGTATAAGAGTAGTTCAAAGGTCAAAGTATAAAGTGTCACCTGTTGCTGTGTGTATCTTCACCTCACAGAAGACCTTAGCTAATTGACGTATTTAAAAATTGAACTCAAATGCCATGAAAATGAACTAAAAATAAATGCTGCGATTTGATTTCAAGCTTAAAAATCGAGGAATGTTTGGGCAACTTTCTAAAAAAAAATATATAAAAAAATATTACCACTACAAAGATTAATGAAATTTTTGTAGGATATATTCGAAAACAAACGATTTCTCCTCAAGTAATTTAACTTTTACACCAGACGACCGTATCCTTGTTTGTCACCCATTCTATCTTAAAAAATTTCTTCAAAACAATACTCCATGAACTTGAACGGTCGTAATCAAAACTAATAAATGAGCATACTTGAGCGCCGTTCGGAAATCGGTCGGATTAATTAAGCTGCTTAACGATAAAATTATCGCTGTCCATTAACGGAAATTCGACGTCGAAAAGACCTTGACATATCCAATTAAAGCAGTGACACGGCCACTCGATTGTACGAATATTGATCGAATCGAATGGTACCTAGTTGTTTGATTGTGCCCGTCGCCATTAGGCATGACTAGGGCTGCCAGATGCTATCCAAAAGGAGGACATGTCCTCCTTTTCCATGTTTTGTCCTCCCGTCCTCCCTACCTACTATACTCGTAAGTCCCCCTTTTTTCGCTAATCGTCCTTGAAAATTTCGCGTGCGCCGTACATGCGTGGTCAAAGGTCACGGAATAATACTCAGTAAACTATAATTCAACCAAGCTCAGTTTGCACCTCGCTGGAGTGCGGCGCCCCGCCCGCTTCTCCGCTCATCTTCCCGCGAAAAATAATAAATGCAAAGTAATTTCAACAAATGACATAATTTAATTGCATTTATTTGACATTATTGACATTATTTATATCTGATTATTAATTTCTTCCATAGGAATAAGTATGACATGTTTTTATAATTGTATCGTTCTAAATAGGTATGAAATGATTATTATAATGTTATGTGTTTAAATTAAGTTGATATTTATAATTCTATTGTATTAAATTTTTACATAGGTAGTTGATAAGTATGACTTTATTTTATAATTCTATACTCTACTCTAGGATACTCTGATCTGTAAACCAGTATGTGTACTGTTGAATAAATAAATAAATAAAATCTAACAAACATTTGTTTACTTATTTAAAGTCATTGCGAATCCTTTTTTGCAGACCGTTCCTAAGCGTCAGTGTGACGTAATCGACGCGAGGTTCAAATTTAGCTTGGTTGAGTTGTAAGTTTGCAGTCAGTTCAATCTTTAATTGTTACACTGTTCTCAAATTCCTCTTTTTTCAGAAAATTTTCCTTTTTCAAACTATCATCTGGCAACCCTAGGCATGACTCAAATTCGGACTTAAATTGCTTTTGTTGTTTCAAATTTTTCCAACCCACTAATTTTCCTTAAACCTTGCTACGTTTAACGGTGTTGTAAAAGTGTGTTTACGATGGGCTTACAGTCAATTTTAGCCTCTACGCTCTATATTGTACTTACTGCTTTTTCATTCTGAAAATGAAAACCGCTCAAGTAGGCTGAACTAGATTCAATGAATGGTTCCTACTTCGCCGGAATCCAAACTCACCGGTTTCCAATGTTGTCGGATCCCATGGTCGTCGGATTCCTAACTCGCCGTTATACAGACATGTTCACAAATTGAGTGATCGCAAAAATGCCTTGGATATAGGGTGCGTGGAAACGTAAAAGAAATCAAAATGCCATGAGTTGGGTGGGAACAAAAGAATATATTTAGGTATACTAATTAATGATATAATAGAAACACATTTTTCCCTTAATTAGTTTAACTAAAATTAAATAGTACTAAGCTCAGAAGTTAGTTACGTTTCACATACTATATGTACAAAACAGTAAGTTCTACACGGTTTTCTCAGGCACTGTACACAGGCCAGCACGCCAGACTTTGCATGTTACCACCCTGAAGACGCTCGAAATAGACGCGGTCTTTAGTGCAAGCGTAATGCTTAACGTATTCCTGACTGTACAATTGTTAATTTGTTTTATTTAAAAACATTGTAATGTTGTACTTGTAGTTGTAGTCTGTACTTAAACTGGCAACATTGGAAACCGACGAGTTTATTTATTTATTTATTTTCTAATATAGCTATACAGCCTTCAAGGCTAAGTCGGATTAGAAATCTGAGAACTTAATTTAGAAATTAGGTATTAACATTATTGAAATTGTCTATGGTATCTGAGGTACAAGGAATGTATTATAAAACTAAGGGTTCTATAGCTAAAGGGGGCTCTTAATTCAGAAACAAAAATGTTGTGGAAAAAGAAGAAAAGGTTTTCCTTAGGACAATTAATTTCGAGCGACGAGTTTGAAATCAGACAAATTAGGGCTCCGGCGAGCTTGGAATCCGGCGAAGTAGGAACCACTCGTTCGATTCACAATACCCATTGATTTACTACCAAACGTAGATAACGCATGAACGATCGAAAAGTAGGCCGGTGAAGAACTGCTCAATCGCGACTCGTGCAGTTCCTTTCCATAGTGAGTGATTAGCTGTCGGCACGTAAACATGCCGAAGTGCGCATTCTAAAATTGTGGTAACAATAGACAGAAACGGCAGAAAAAAGACGGGGTTTCATATTTTGCGTGAGTAAACTCATTACACATCTTATCATGTATTCAAATATTCGATTTATACGTAAAAACCATTAAAAAACAATTATTTTAATCATAAAAATGTCGCTTCGCGTCCGTGTCAGTACATCACAATCGTCTCGCTCGCACGGGCATCGTATTACGTTGTGCTATCTCATTCATGCGTTGGAGCGACAACGCGATAAGCAATTTCAAGCATTATGTTTGAGAGTATAAAGTTGATATTTTCTTGTAGCAATTACTAAAACGTCGTTTGCTCTGTGGCTAGGTATGAAATGATGTAACTTCCCACGGTTGTACTTAAAATAGTTGCCGTAATAATGCAGAATAAGGTTGAATATACGGTACTTTCTTTATGGTAATTTTCATTCGGGCGTGCATATTCAAGTATATATCAGCGAGTACAAATGTATAGTCGATTAGGTGACAGATTTCAAGCGCGTTTTTGTATGAAGCGCTCTATCTACGTTTGGTAGTATATCAATGAGAATACCAGCTAAATTTAGTTTCCAAATTTAAAAAACCTTAAGAACTGATTAATTTTGTCGAGGCGTGTTCACAATGAGCTAAACTAGTCAACTTCTATTTGTATCGTATGAAGCAAGTTTCAATTCAATAATCCAACTCAGTACCCCATGCTGCCAGCTAAAGAGTTCTGACAATAAGCCTTCTGGTGACCTACTCATGTGCAGAGATCATGAAACAGAAAATCAATGACTATGCGACACTATAATAACTATGTTTATAGCTTTCGTGTAAACTGTCTTAGAAAAAAATGCTTTGTATGTTCCATTACTAGGAATCATTTCTTGAAATTTCTCGTATTGGTGTTTTATGCGGGTGCGGATCTACCCTACGCCGCCACTATAATAGAAACGGAAAAGCATCGATATTTGAAATCATACGCACTCCTGGTAGGCAAATCAACGCAAAAACGGAAAAAGCTTCGAAATTTGAAATCATACGCAATCCAGGTGGGTAATTCGACACAGAAGCGGGAAATGCTTCGACATTGGAAACGCTCGTGGCCGCAACAACTAAGCCTTCCTCATCGAGTATTTACCAAACAATACTGCGAACGTGCTCGGCAAATAATTAATGATGATCCAATTCAAAATTCAACCCGTTCCCCCATATTTGTCTCAAGTATCCCGGTTACGTGAAGGGAATCTGCAATAGAACGCGCGTGCGAATGACGAATGAAATTCCTCGGATACGGTGATGTTCTGTTAATGCATTGTCTTGCACGATACCGGAAAAATAAGTAATTTGCTTAAGAGCCTAATATTTTACCTGTCGGATGAGATAACTTTTGTTGCCGAAGTTAAGAGTGATTGGTCTGGCAGGAATGTAGGAACTTATTTACTTGAATACTGAATTGTCTGTCTTGCAATCTCTTTTTTATTGAACTCAGTATATTAACTTTGTACTCATATGGTAAAATTTTACGTATAAAGTACTTCAACATGCTGTTACTTTCCATACAAGCAGTTAGCACTAGTACCTAGTGACAACAATTCCCGAAAAGCTTTAAATGAAAATAATAAGAAAAATCTTAGAAATCACGGGACAACATTATCCATAAAATATTGACGGAATATGAATAGCCTTTTTGTATCCATCACAGACTTTGAATACCTACTACTTACTTATTATATTTATGTGGTATTCATTACATCTTTATATCTTATCTTATTTTTATAAAGTGTTTTGTTTCTCTCATACTAATGAAATAGGATAATTTTTAAATTCATGCACAGTCGATTTCAAAAACTCAAAATGTTAACATTCTTTTATCTCTTTTTAAGGTGTATAATAATTTAAATTAAATTTACTTATTTATTCTCTAATAACAACTTGCTTGCCAATATTTTATAATTTGATCATATATATTTGTAGCAATGTTTTGTTAATTTACTCTCTACAATGATTTCCCTAATTAAGGATTACAAATATCGGCACAAATATGAGACGATAACTTAGCATTCCATGGATTCACCGTGAGAGTGCCTGGTCCATCGCGTTGCAGAGAAAAGAGCCTATGTTAGTGCCTGGGGCTTACGACCCAGGTGCAGGTTTAAGTAGCTACTTTACAATGCATCAACATTCACCTTCACCACGGCTCCTCTCTCTGCCTAATCATATTCGGATTCGTCGAGGACCAAAGGATTCGTCGAGCAATCGGAATTCGACAAAGACGGATTCATCAATTACAGATAATAATTAATTATCCAGTTACAGAAATCTACACTCATACAGCAAGAATCCTTGCAAAGGATTCGTTAAGTAATTGGAAACCGTCATAGACAGTCTCAACAATTACAGATAATAATTAATTTTGCAATTAATTATCCGGGTAGTTAAGCGAGGTTAAGGTACAACTAGTGCACTGAGCCAAGCCAGAGCCAAGACTGCCTGTCCGTTGCTCCCGGAGCGTCTTTTATACGCGTGGATCCCGCCAAAAACAAGGTTATGCGCTACAGTGGCGCCGCCGTACAGTTACAAATTAAAAAGTAGCTTGGGAGGGTAAAGCAGTGCGAGGGACACAGAACGTTACCGACCAAACACATTTACAGACTAAGAAGAGGTTGGATCGCTAAATGCGACACAGCGGCGTGGCGTGGCGTGGTTGGCACAATGTGTGTTACTGATTGAACATCGCCGCGCAGTGGCCCGTTTATCGGTTTTTTACAGGTTACATTTCGGAGACTGTTCCCAAGAGCTGTTTGATCTGATGAGACGTTCGTCGACCAGTGATTCAAAACAAACGTGTTACTTATTGCTGCTACAAAAGATATTTCTTAAAGTGGTTAAAATCATTCAACAGTGAATGAATTTTAGTTATTCGTGTCTTTAAAATTGCTCTGCGTTCAATTGCATAATTTTGAAGTGAATATTGCCGTATTTTTGTTTAAAAAATACAAATTCTTCAGTGTCAGTGCCGGTGGTTCCTGTTTTCGATAAAAAAAGTGGACGGTGATCTAAAGAACTTTTCAAAGTCTAACAACCGAGTGAATCAGTACCAATCTACACGATAATAGAGGCCACAAATTTATAAAGAGTACTATGTACAGTATGGTGCAGTGCAAAGCCATTATAGCTACGACATTGTACCAATCAATCGAGATAACGCGGTTCGAGACTCCCGCTGGCATCAACTTTCTGTTTTTTTTTTTTTAAATTTCTTTAACTTCTTTTTTTTATTATCGTTTTTCCAAAGAAGAGAATTTAGTGGAGTGGAGAATAGTAGAAGGAATATATTAAGATTTATTAAAAATGTCAACAACAGTATGCGCAGGATGCTATCAAAATTTACCTAAAAGAGAACACCTAAAATGCACAAAATGCAATAAAATGTACGACTTGGAATGTGCAAACGTTTCGAGTAAAAGATTTTATAACACGATGACCCCAGAACATAAATTAAGCTGGAAGTGCCAAGCTTGTTACTGTAAATTACCAAAATCGGGAAACATACATACCCCAGTTCGTTCCAGGGACATTGATGATCTACCATGCTCTGGCGAGGACAATAATGTTACTATAAGAAAACCGACCCAGACACAAATTAATGACTCATCCATCTCTGGGGCCCAATTCAGCTAATAAGCTACAGCTGAATCGCAACTGAATCGTTGCGGTCGACCAATCGGAGCGCTTATATTGTCTTTCAACTGCTCGATGACGTGATAATGTGGCGTTCTGATTGGTCGATGGCAACGATTCAGTTGCGATTCAGCTGTAGCTTATTAGCTGAATTGGGCCCCTGAAGATCTCAGTGTACTTGGTGACACATTATGTACCGAAAATGGCGTGGGCAATCAGAATACTTCAAATACAGCTGAACTTACACTTCAAAACCTGAGTGATATGATTATTCAAAGGCTTAAAGAAAATAACGCAGATATAATAACAAAGTTACAGAACACGATTCAGACAGAAATAACTAAAGCTATAAATAAATTAAAAAATGAAATACAACAGGAAACTAAACTATTATACCAACAAAATGATTTAAGGAAATTCGAAATAGAAGACATAAATAAAAAAATAAATAATTTAATAAAAGAAAACGAAATAATTAAAAATGAATTGAAAAATATAGAAATAAAAATTTCATCACTAGCAAGAAATGAAAATAAGAAAATCGTAATGTATGGTCTCCGGGAAAATAACAGGGAATCTGAATATAGCTTACACAATAGAGTAATTGAAATATTTCGTGAAAATTTTAATGTTGAACTGTAACACCGTTTTTTCTTAAAATTTCATAAAACACTAATTTTGCAAAAACACTTTGGTTTCACTGTAGTTTTAACACAAATTGCACAACTAAAATCATAATTACAACAACTTGTCAATTAATTTCACAATATCAATGTCAAGTGTCAACGTCAACGTCGTTTCACGTCACATCAGTGACATTTGCAATTATCTTTGGTCATTATTCAATTTTTGCATAAACAAAATAAATCTCGCGTTTATCCTGGCCTTATTTACAAAGATAGTTTTTTTTCGCCCAAAATCCCGTGCTTCCCTTTAGGTGGGTTGATTTTCTCAAAATTCGGAATTTGACATTTAGACCGTTTGTTTTGATCATTTTTAGAGACATATCATAATAAAATACGCTTAAAGCTACGGATCATATAATTGTGGTTTCGTCGAATAGAGTTTGGAAAGCATTCACAATTTGTTTATGGTTAATTTTTCATTGCGTTTTGTTTTTCAACCAAACTTATGGCTCTAGCTGGAAATACTTATTGCATATTGTAGAATTCCGAAAGATCCGTATGTTGACTTGACACATCTTGAAGCAGGTTGAGAGTCTTACGAGTGTTATGAAATGAATTTGGTTTTAGGAGAGGTTCCGTCGCCAATACGGCGCTTAACATTGAGCAAACGGACCTCGGCTCCGTCGCTTCCACATAAACGCAAATCTGTGCGCAAGTGGAGCGTTGGTACGTGAACGCGCCTAAGCTATGATATTATCTCTATGTGGTTCTTAGTCTGTGAGACATCGACCGAAGTAATTTGTTATTGATTTCTTGCGAAATCTAAATTTCTACATTATCTTAACTTCTGCGAAGAAAATCCATAGGTATTTCTCCCGTTTTCCGTGTGAATTTAATTTGAAAAGCTACAGTGAATCTTCACAAGTCAGTTCTTTTTGTTCTCAGCTTGAAGAGTAAAGCTAAGGAAAAAATACTATATTTACTCGCCGGCACGCGATTCATTAAATTAAATGGATTTATTGTATCAATAAGTGCAAAAAATCAATAAGGTATCTAATTAACTTATTATATTTCATGATTTAAAACAGATTTTGTTAATTGTATTTTTATTTGTGGGTAAATTGATTATTAAATCAAACATATTACATTTCCAAAATTCGCCTTTTTCATCCCCTATTTCATTAAAAACCCTGATAGTAAGCGGCATCTTAGAGGGATTAAGGCATATATTGAGTAACACTTGCCAATTTCATGTTAAATTCTAAATTTTCACAATATTAATTTTCACATCCTTCTTTGGCAAAGAACTCACAAATTAAGCTGTTTTCTTTTTATTAATAGCAATAATTATACACAAAATAGGTGCTGTCCCCTCCATATGTCCTTTTTATTAACTAACCAATAAGACAATTTGTCAATTTATTAAAAATTATGTTTTAGAATTCATTTGCTATGTTTATTACATGAAGTTCAAATGTATTGACTGGGATTCCTTCAGAACTCAGTGTTAGACCCACTGACCCTAAGGTCATAGGCATATTTAATTATATTTTTAACCTAACACTGTGCTATGAATCTCCAGGGCAGTTACCGGAGGCCGTAGGGCTCCGCTGCTTGACCTTACAGCTAGAAACCATAACAAAATAACCTAACATCAAGGAGGAATTCTGTGGAATTACACAAGTAACAAATATACATATAGAGAGAGAATAAGTTAAGAAACTGGAATATCATATCTCTGACCCGTGATTGCAAGACAGCATAGAAGGTACGATCCACTAACAACCGCTCCGGGGAAGGCTACTAATTTCTTTTAAAAAAAAAGGAAACCTATAACGATTTGTTGGTGTACTTTATTGCCCCTCATTTTGTAGTTTTGTACCCAATTTGTACCTGATTTTTACCTGCCGAGATTGATCAAACAAACCTGAACCATCCTGCCCTTGGCTTGTATTGATTAAACATTAAGTTAAGTGCTTTGCATTGAGGAATTGTGTTAACATATGCATAAGTAAATTATAATTATGTACTTACAAGAATAAAGCTTTTCATTTTGTACCGGACTAAAGGAATAAGTTTGTTTTTTTTCTTTAACTTTAAAATTTCCCTATATTTCTACAATTTAGCTAGAAAAAGCATTACAGAACTGACAGGATACATCGAGGATACTTACAGGATTGGCAGAAATAATACCAATAATCGGCCACTTGCAATTGAATTAATTAGTAAACGAATGACTAAATACATTGTCGACCACAAATACTATCTACAAGGGACTGGCTATTGGATTTCAGAATTTTTGGACAAACCAATGTTATTACAGCGGAAGATTATGAATGAAAAAATGCTAAGGGCGCGAAAAGAAGGGTTACATGCAGTTATACGAAACAATGAATTATATATCGACGGTAAAAAAATAAATCTTAAAGAGATTACTGCTAGCCATTTATCATTAAATGACAAGAATTCCGGATCTGGTCAGCACCACAAACAGTCAAATGAAGGCGGCAACTCAAAGGAAAATAATACCTTTCGTGACTACCGAAAAACCTTTTAAAATATTATTTCAAAACATGCAAAGTTGTTCTTGTTTAACAAACAAGACTTATTAGAAGCTTTTATAGAACAAAATCAACTAGTCTATCAAGCAATATGTATTTCGGAGTCATGGCTATGTCAAGAGAAAATGAATTGTGTGCATATTAATGGCTTCAAAAATGCAACATCGTATTGCAGAAAAAACAGACCCGGTGGCGGTGTCTGCATTTTCTTACAAGAAAATATAGAATATATAGAAAAATGTGATATTAACAGCATGTCAATCGAATATATTTTAGAAATTTGTGCAGTAGAATTAGTCAAGTATAATATTTTATTAGTAACGATGTATTGGAATAGAAGAGAGGAAAGTGTTTTCTATGATCAATTAAAAAAGTTCTTAATTATATTAAGAATAAATATTCTAAATACAAAATAATTATAGGCGGTGATTTTAACATAAATATACTCCAAAAAAATTCAAAGACCCTACAATTCTTGGAATTCATGTTAGAATTCAGATTGAAACAACAAATAAATAAATCTACACATATTAATCAAAATACGTCAACTTGCCTGGACTTGATTTTCACCAATTTTAGTAGTACTGATATGTATACAACGGTTGAAGAGTTAGGTTTCTCAGATCACGCTGGAACTGTTATCCACTTAAAACTCCCTAACGAAAAATCACAACAATATTGGTTTTCAAATAAAAGATTTTTTACTAAAAGCAATATCGCAAATTTTAAGACACATTTGAAAAAATTAGACTGGCATAATATAATAAATTCTGGAAACAACATTAACGAAAACTATAAGAGATTTCATGACACTCTGATTAGTTTATTGAACTTACATATACCCAAACAAAAAATTAAATTAAAAACAAATTTCAAAAAATACTGGCTAACTGTAGGCATAAAGAAATCATGTCGAAACAAAAGAATGTTAAAAATTCTAGCTCTAAAATCAAATAACGAAATAATTAAACAACATTATAAACAATATGAAAAAATATTTAAAAAAAGCAATAATCGGCGCTAAAAAACTACAATATAAAAGAAAAATTAAAAACTCCAGTAACAAAGTAAAAGCCATGTGGAGTATAATAAATGAACGAACAAACAAAAGAAATAGAAAACAAAGGAATAACTTACAACTAAATTTTAACAAAACACTATATTCAGAACCTAAACAACTTGCTAACCTACTTAATGATTTCTTCGCGTCCATGGGTGATGATAGCCGCGCAGAGCCCGCTGCCGTTAGCTCAAACGCTTTTAGTATCCCAGTAATGCAATGTATCGAAAATACAATATTTCTTCGCCCGGTAGACTACGAAGAAACTAGAAACATTATAATGTCACTAAAAAACAAAAATAGCTTCGGAATAGATGAACTATCACCAAAATTGCTTAGACAGTGCGCTGAGGAATTGACTTTGCCATTAACAAAATTAATCAACCAATCATTTGACGAAGGAACATTTCCAGACCTGTTAAAAAGAGCTTTAGTGAAACCAATTCATAAGAAAAATAATAAAACGGACCCCAATAACTACCGTCCCATCGTACTGTTGCCAACATCTTCAAAAATTTTTGAGAAGGCAATGTGTAGTCGCGTGTATAGTTTCTGCGAGAAATATAAAATATTAGACGGGTCTCAGTACGGCTTTCGTAAAAACTGATCTACAACATTGGCTGTGTTTAAATTCGTTCGGGAAATTATGAAAATGTTGGATGACAAAAAATACGCTATTGGGTTATTATTAGATATGTCCAAAGCATATGACAGAGTTCAATACGATATATTGTTGAATAAACTTTACTCCGTAGGAATACGGGGACCCGCACATAAATGGTATAAGTCATATCTTACCAAAAGAGAACAGTATGTTGAGGTTGAATACCATGACAACCCTAATAAAGAAATAATAAACGTTCGCTCAGATTGTAAAATTGTTAACGCGTCAATCCCCCAGGGAAGTGTCGCTGGGTGCCTTCTATTCCTGTTATATATAAATGATTTGCCTAAAATAATGGAAGAACTCTGTGTATTGTTTGCAGATGATGTCTCGATCCTGCTCGATTTTAAGGATAGCTCACAAACTAACGTGAAATTAAAAGCATTACTAGATAAAATTACATATTGGCTACAGCAACACAATTTAAAAATTAATTTCCAAAAAACTAAATTAATACAATTCCATCCATATCAAAAAAATCCCCTAAATTTATGCTTTGAATATGACGGTGGTGAGATTGAGTTTGTAAATGAGTTCACATTGCTTAGATTAGTTTTAGATACAAACATAAATTGGAAAATACATATTGAAAAACTCAGATCTAAGTTGTCGAGCTTTGCATATGCTTTCAAAGAAGTAAAAAAAACTACTGTTATAGAAACTGCTCTTACTACCTACTACGCGTATGCATATGCGTGGTTGAGCTACGGAGTAATCTTGTGGGGAAACAGTACAGATGCGCACACAGTCTTTATAATGCAAAAAAGATTGATCCATATTTTAGCTAACATTGAACAGTCTGATAGCTGTAAACCATATTTCCAAAAATATAATATTCTGTCACTGCCATGTATCTACATACTTGAGATTTGCAAGTTTGTTCGCAAATATCCCGACTTATACACAAAGCGTTGTGAAGGACCACGCGGAAAATCACTGCGCCATAAAAATAAACTTATTATACCTCATACTCGATTAAAAACACACTCCTCGAGTACATATCCCATGTCCATAAGAATTTATAACAAATTGCCAACACTGATTAGGAATGAAGAAAATAAAACTACCTTCACGAATAAAGTAAAAAAATTGCTAATCGAAAAATGCTTTGAACGAATATTTAACAGAACTGTAAGAATGAAACAATAATTTATTCTAACTAATTTTGATAAGTATTGTATTTATAATTTTGCCCAAACAAAAAATTATTATTATATCAACAATTTTAAACTATATTAATTGATTAATTATTGAAGCAAACACAAATACAATATTAAAAGTAGTTTTAACAATAATTTGATTTAAAATGTAAAATTGATTCATTCGATAACGTTTAAAGAATCATTTTATAATAATAAATAAAATCATGAATAACTCATTAAGAAAGTATGCAATAAACACTTATTACACAACATTTACCTACTATAAGTAATTCAAATTCAAATTCAAATTCAAAAATCTTTATTCAACATAGGCCTTTACAGACACTTATTGACGTCAAAACAAAGCAAAACAATCTAATTTAATGAAATCATATTAACCTTGTATGTGCATACATCCTGAATATACTCAAGATGTCTGCAAATACAAGTAGGAATGAAAAAAAAAAAAGTTGACTCTACACCTGTTCGGAAATTGGGAGAGCCTTCTCGAGAAGAACAGGCAAGAAACTCGAAAGGTCAAAATTTTTTATCTCCTCTTTTAAATCGCCATTTACAATTTTGATTTTGTTACAGGGTCGTCAATTGGAAGCTGACCTCAAAGCAAAAGTTTGAGCTCAACTTCCATTACAAGAAGAGATGTGTTAATTCACATTATATAAGCTATTTCTGAGAGAAGTGCGTGAACTTAGCTTATAAATTGCTCTCACTGAATGTTTCTTTGAAACAAAACGCAGTACATTGTTAAATATTAGAAATGAGAGTTCAAACCCAAGCTTTTTTGTCCGTCATGTAATCACACTTTATAATATGCTTTTTTAATAAGTACATCTTTGATTGCAACTTTAAATTTGTTTAAGCTGAGTTCTTGTATACAACTTGGGATTTTATTGTAGAAACGTATACACAGGCCTTTAAAAGAATTATTGATTTTTTGGAGCCTGGTATTTGGTTAAGCTAACATATTCCTTTGTCTAGTATTAACTGAATGAATATCACTATTTTTACAAAACAAATGAATATTTTTACGAACATATATTAGATTCTCATAAATATATTGCGACGCTACTGTCATAATACCAATTTCTTTAAACTTTTCTCGCAAAGAATCTCTCATTTTAAGGTTATAGATAGCTCGAATAGCCCTTTTCTGGAGCACAAAAACGATCTGAATGTCGGCAGCATTTCCCCACAACAAAATGTTATATGACATCAAACTATGAAAGTAAGAAAAATATACAAGTCTTGCTGTATCAACATCAGTCAACTGACGTATTTTCCATACAGCGTGAGCTGCAGAACTAAGTCTCTTTGACAATTTATCTATATGTGGGCCCCATTGCAGCTTAGAATCAAGTGTGATCCCAAGAAATACTGTGGTGTCCACGAGGTCAACACCTATATCCTTTATTTTTACAGTGGTGTGAACCTCTTTTACATTGGGTAAAACAAATTTTATACATTTTGTTTTCCCTTCATTAAGTGACAGGTTGTTTACATTAAACCAATGAACAATTCTTGAGATAGAATTATTTACATCGTCATTCATTTGCAATCCTCTTTTAATTTTAAATAAAAGTGAAGTATCATCTGCAAATAACACTATCTCATGCCTGTCCTGTACAAAATCAGGGAGGTCATTGACATATATAAGAAATAGAAAAGGACCAAGAATCGAACCCTGCGGAACTCCCATTTTAACTGCGGAACCTTGAGACCTTTTTCCATTGACGTCTACTTTTTGAATCCTTCCACTTAGATAAGAGAGTAGAAGATCCAGTGCAGTATCACGAAATCCATAGTGGTGTAATTTTCTGATCAAGGTTTCGTAATAAACGCAATCAAATGCCTTAGACAAATCACAAAAAATGCCTAACGCATTGTGTGAGTCTTCCCAGGCTTCAAATATATGTTGTATTAACTCAACACCAGCATCGGTTGTTGAGCGACCCCTCCTAAAACCAAATTGTTTAGAGTGGAGAAGATTGTTCCTATTAAAATAAATTTGCATTTGCTCCAACATTATTTTTTCAAAAATTTTGCTAAAGGTAGGTAGCACAGAGATAGGTCTAAAATTACTGGGGTCTGATGTGCTACCACATTTATGTAAAGGAATAATTTTACTCAGCTTCATTAGATCAGGAAATACACCACAGTCAATGCAATCATTAAAAATGTTAGCAAGTATTGGAGCTATTGTTTCAATTACGGATTTAGTAACATCAACGGAATTGCCCCACAGATCCGCAGTTTTCTTCATATTCAAAGTTTTAAATGATTTTATTATATCCATTCCACTAATGTGTACAAATTTTAATTTATCATTACAAGCTTCAACATGATCTTTCATTATAGATTCAGCAATAGCGGGGGAGGAATCCAATGACTTTGTGATTGAGACTGGAATGTCAGTAAAGAACTTTTCAAATTCTGCAGCTACTTCTGTGTCAACTGTTACCTTCTTACCGTCAATATTCAAACAATATTGATTATTAGTAGTTTTCGCTTTTCCAGTTTCATTATTTATAATATTCCATGTCATTTTAATTTTATTATTACTGTTTTTTATCTTTGAACTTAAATAATTAGATTTAGCAAGCCTGCACGCTTTTTTGAATACTTTGGAATAAGTTTTCACATAAAGTTTAAACTCATCGCTAATATTAAATGAACGTTCATTATAAAGTAATACAAGAAATTATAAAAATGAACGATATTTTTAATAATAATTTTTAATTAATCGTAATGGTAATTTAACTATATTGAAATACTTACTTAATAACTTTATCAATTTAATAAATTATTTAAAATATTTTTAATTCTAATTAAACATTTTATCCGATATTTTAAACAAAGATTTGGTATCTACTAAAATATTATAATAAAATAATAAATAATCTATTTTTAATGATAATAATTATAATTACAATTTTAGAATAATAATTATGATGCGATAAAATAAATTACATAACATGTAATCCAGATTATTTCTATCAACTCATTTCTATCAAGTTCATTCTGCAGAGTCAACACAGTACATGGGGGGTCACTGATTCTGTTAAACAAAAGCTTAAAATTTAAAGAACGGAAAGATATTGTGTCTCTCTCTGTAGAATGCATAATAGAACTAACATGTATAGAACTTGAGCAACTCATTGTGGTATGTGTATACAAACCTGGTTCCTCAGCTTATGATAGGTTTCAGGAAATCATGGATGAAGCCTTGAACAAATTGGGTAGATCTAAAAAATACTTGATTGTGTGTGGAGATTTTAATATTGATCTTCTTAAAAAGAACACTGAAACCTATAAAATCTTAAATTTATTTAAATCACACAATCTTTCCAACTTATTTATGGAGCCCACTAGATTCTGTAACAAAACATCAACCTGTTTAGACAATATATATAGTAATCTAGTACCTGTAAGTAAGAAAGTTATTACAAACTTAGATTCAGACCATTGCGGGCAATTAGCTTGCTTCAAAATTGACACAGAACAAGTCAATAAACGTAAATTATATGTCGACCAGTAACTGCTGACAGATTGAAACGTATTGGAATTGAATTATGTTGTAAACTTCCTTTTTTATCACCGCATATGTCACCAAATGATATGTATAATTTATTTTTTGAGACATTTTGTAACCAATTTAACAAAATTTTCAAAACCAAAGAGATCACTGTTACTGTTAATCCAGTGTTTAGCGAATGGGCCACTGCAGGAATACACAAAAGTAGGCAAAAATTGTATGAGCTGTACTCAGAAAGACAGTTTAATAGAACTGAATCTTTTCAAAATTATGTTAAGTCATACTCAAAAATTTTTAAGCAGGTTTGTCAACTGCGAAAATGAAATATATTAGTGCTCAAATTTATAACAGTACAAACAAAGTCAAATCTACTTGGAAAATTATCAATGCAGAGACTGGCCAAACAAAAGCTTCAGCAAATAATTATAAACTTAAAATTGATGGTAAATTTATTAGTTCAGACTCGGATGTTGCTAATGAATTTGAGAAATTTTTTACTCGAATTCCTGTAGATTTGACAAGCACTTTAGGCTCTTCCACCCCCATTGCAGAATCCTTGTTGAAAGAAAATGTTCCTTATTGTAATACTGTATTTAAATTTAACCATGTTAGTAAACGTGACATCATAGACACTTTCAAATCGTTGAACATTAAAAAAACTGCCGATGTCTGGGGAATATCTGTATATATGGTAAAGAATGTTATTGAAATAGTTGCTACACATTTAGCTTTAATTTTCAACAACTGTATTGATAGTGGTGTGTTTCCTGATTTGATGAAACTTAGCAAAATAACTCCATTGTTTAAATCTGGTAGTACTTCAGATCCCTCTAACTTTCGTCCAATATCCGTACTATCAACATTCAGTAAAATTTTTGAAAAAACCGCGCTTAAGCAATTACAGAAACATTTTAGTAATAATAACTTACTGCATATTAAACAATTTGGTTTTACCCGCGGACGGTCCACGACTGATGCTGGAATAAAATTGTTAGAGTGCATTTATGAGGCCTGGGAGGAGTCGCAGGATGCCTATGGTGTTTTTTGTGACTTATCGAAGGCTTTTGACTGTGTCCAACATCAGACGTTAATCAGGAAATTACACTATTACGGTATCCGTGGTACCGCTTTGGATTTTCTCACTTCTTACCTAAGTGACAGGATTCAAAAGGTGGTCATCAATAGAGAGCAGTCACCTGGATCATTTGTAAAAATGGGGGTGCCGCAGGGCTCAATATTAGGTCCATTTCTATTTCTGGTATATATTAATGACCTCCCTCACCTTGTAAGACACGACCATGAGATAGTCTTGTTTGCAGATGACACGTCTTTAGTATTTAAAGTTAAACGTGGACAAATTAATATTGACGAAGTAAACATTACACTCTCCAAGGTCGTTCACTGGTTCGGCGCCAATAATTTATTGTTAAATGAAAGTAAAACAAAATGCATTAGATTCACTATGCCAAATGTTCGATTAGTTAAAGCCAAAGTCAAGGTTAGGGATGAAGAAATAGAGCTGGCCAATCAAACTGTATTTCTGGGTATAACTTTAGATTCTAAGTTACAATGGGGTCCTCATATTGAATGCCTATCGAACAGACTAAGTTCTGCAGCATACGCCGTTAAAATGATTCGTCAAATAACAGATGTGAAAACTGCGCGGTTAGTCTATTTTAGCTACTTTCACAGTATTATGTCATACGGGATACTACTGTGGGGAAATGCCGCCGATATTGGCTGCATTTTTGTACTGCAGAAGAGGGCTGTTCGGGCGATCTATGGGATGGGCTCCCGAGAGTCTTTAAGAGAAAAATTCAAAGAAATTGATATTATGACTGTACATTCACAATATATTTATGAAAACTTACTGTATGCACACAAGAATAAAGATATCAAATTCAGTAAAAATAGTGACTATCATAATTTAAATTTAAGAAATAAAGACAAGCTAGCAATGCCCACATATAGGCTCCATAAAATAAGCAACTCTTTTGCAGGTCACTGTATACGAATGTACAACACGCTGCCATGTAACATGCATGACTTGTCAGTAAATAAATTTAAAATTTTAATTAAAGCTCAGTTAAGCAAAAAGGCTTATTACAGTGTTAAAGATTTTTTGAATGATAAGGCAGCGTGGCGGTAAAAGAAATGAATTGCTCGTTCTCTGAATAGTTTTGTAATATTCACAATTTGTAAGACATTTGGCGATTTTAAAAGAGTTTTGGCACATGAGTTTCTTGCCCGATTCTTCTCATGTTAGCCCCTACATTCGGAATCGGGTCGCTCTTGGCGATTACATGCGCGGCATCAACTCCGCGGATGTACTTGCCACTAGCGCACGGGTTAGCTTGATTTTAGTAGAATATTTTTTATGTTTTAATAATTTTGTAAAATGTGTAAAATTGACGATTTTAAGTGCCCGCAAGGGTCTATGAAATAAAGTACTTTTGATTTTGATTTTGATTTTGATTTCAACGTCATATTTAAATAAAAATTAAACAATTAAAACGATTAAAAAAAAGGCACTTCAAAAGGTCTTCATTGTCGTATTAAATTTAGCTATTCCTCTTTTCTCTTCTTTGCAGTGCCCTACAGGGTCCATAGATGTGCTTGTAACTTATTGTACCTACCACCATTGTATATACCTACCTATGGAAGCAAAAAATAAATAAATAAATCTTATTCCACCATCTCCCTTTTACTACCGAGGCACCCGGAGATCGGCAAAGACCCACCCCTACGTAGTAGAAATTCCACTGCTCCGCACGAAACGTTTCGCTTCCACTTTTTTAATGCGTACTGCAAAGGAATGGAATTCTTTGCCGTCCTCTGTGTTCCCACCACATTACAACCCGGGTCTTTTCAGGACTAGAGTGAGTCGGCACCTAATGAGTAGGCACGCTCCACCTTAGTCCCCACCTTTGCTTACCATCAGGCAAGATGAGGACAAGTGTCTACCCATAATCTATAAAAAAAATTATTAATATTATTGTTATTTTATGCTTTTCTACCGGGTGTAACTGAACACCCCAATAATATTTAAGGGGCATATAAGTTAGATACTAAATGGACCTTCGGTGCTTGTCTGAGACCTGGAACTATTGGGGTTCCTTTCACAGTTATTTGATTTTAAACTGAAAGCAAAAACTTTCAAGTGACAACATAATCAGCTCTTAACATAAAAGATATTTAAAACAAAATGACACGTGACAGACGTGAGCGTAGTATTCCTCCTACGCTTGCGTAGGGCTGTCGGCACTTAATACCAAAAAATAATATATTTAGTTTGTACGGGAAAAAAACTAGGTTTGTTAGCACTAAGTAATATTTTTCCTACAGAATCTCTACTTCTAATGGATACATACCCTTAAATGTTATTGGGGTGTTCAGTTACACCCTGTATATGTATTACAGACTATTATTAGGAAATTTTGATGTTATGGGAAAGGGACGAGTAAGTTAAACGAAGAGAAAGGGTTCATAAAATTTAGATATCATTGTTTTATAACATGGTACATCGTGGCTAAAATCATTCATATCATAATAATATAGTACTTTTTTATAAATAATCAAAATCCACTTGATCCTAACCTAACCTAACCTTTAATAAATTTACTAGCTAGCTGTGCCCGCGATAATAATTGTCCACAAAAATTCCGGAAAGCCCCACCCTTATCACTTAGGAGTATAAAAAATAGCCTACGACCAATTGTCAAACCTACCAAATATACACAAAAAAAAATCAAAAAATCAGTCAAGCCGTTTCGGAGGAAATCGAAAACAAACACTGTGACACGAGATGTTATATATTCGATAAACTATAAAAGAAACTCTTATGTAAAAAGGTTATTATAATATGTACGCTTTATATATTATAGATAAATGTGATTGTGTACGGTGACCACAATCTATTGTATATCGGCACTTCAGAAAAAGCTGATAAGTTTTTTCACTCGTTATTCTAATCAGCTAAAAGTCGTCCTGAATGGGTGGTCGATAATTATAATATAGAATGGGCTTTTCAAACATTAAGTTCGTCATACTGATCGGTCCTGCGCTGCTCGTATTCATTGGCTTACCGCAACCTTCACCAGATCTTCGCTCAACTCTGTTGAGGACCCCAAATGCTGACATTTTGACATTAGCTGCGGAAAAAATAGCGTGAGTTTGTCTCAAGCTAATGTCATTTCTATAGAGTTTTTCTGCAGAACGACTGCGGAATAAAACATGTGTGTGGCTTTTATCGGTCGGTATGACAAGTGTCGGATGTACAGATTGGTGATTTTTGTCTTTGAACATATATATTATTTATACAACACACACAAGAAAATAATTCAAACAGAACGTGTACAAAATGTTTCACAAAAATAAAACCGACTTAAAAAACACCAAAACGTCATAAATAATATAAGAATACATAAAACCTTCGAAGTAATACTCTTTCGATTACAAAAAGGATTTTGAAAATCGGCCCACAAATGGTGGAGTAATCTGTGAACATACATAAAAAGTAGACACATTCGAATATAGAGCCTCCTCTTTTTTCGAAGTCGATTAAAAAGGTGGACTTATTATTAATAAAGGTATTACTTTTATTTATCTAAATGTGATCTTTTCCAGCCAAACCTTCTGGGGGGCTGCGGGATCCCAAATGCGGTAATCATAAAATGCAATACATATAGGTACCACTAACTAACAAAATAATTAAATGTCGCTCTCACTTCACCTTGTTGCTGGACATCTCACTCCGCTTGCCCTAACGTGTGCTATGCCCTAACCATGATTGCTCAAAACAATATTAAAACCCCACTGATAGCGGGATGGCGCTATACGCAGCATAAGCGGTAGGTATATCTGTTTCAATATCGGTTTATCCTTGCTATAAGCGATCGTGGGCTCCCTGCTCATTGCAGCGAACATTCGATATCCTTCATCAATCTACATCCAACTTTGAAAGCAGGTGTAGATAGATAAAATTTTAATTTATTCGATAAAAAGTTTAAAAATTTGTTGATCAACAAAAGTCTAATGTTACTAGCTGATTCGGCAAACGTTGTTTTCCCTCAATTGTCAACTTTAAAAAATGGGGGTTGATAGTAGAAAAGAGAACATTTAGGGTTAAAGTATTATTGATGCCAAATCATAAAAATGAGAAAAAAAATGTGGAGAGAACCTATTCTCAGACTAACCAAATATACACAAAAAATATCATAAAATCGATCAAGCCGTTTCGAAGGAGTTCGATAACAAACATTGTGACGCGAGATTTTTATTACGTATATTAGATAAATAATGTAAATGAATTTCTGAATGACACTTTGTAATTAAGAAATTACGGTAATAGTAATTTTGTACTTGACATAAATTATATTAAAACTAAATATAACTAGTCTAAAAGTTTATTTAGTTTTAAAAAAGCTGTTCGCGCAGAACTTTTAAATCCCAAATATTAAGACAAAGGCTCTTCATCATGCATAGTTTTTTTAAATTATATTAATTAGTTAAAGTATATCTATAGTAGCTACCTATGTTATTTTTATCTGTTTAAATTAGTGTAATGTATATATTATAGTACTTATATTTGAAGGGATAAATTAACTAATAAGATTGCACCGCCATGTAGTCTCTGTTGAACTCAATGGTTGACTGGCAGAAAATGCCATATGGCATTAAGTCCGCCATTTGTACCTTGTTTTAATGGTGCAAAAAAGATTAAATAAATAAATAACTTTGTTTAACGAAACTAGGGTGACTAGTGTTATTGATGTTATATTATAATAGGTTTTATTAATTCATAAACAGAATAATAAACATATTTGACACATAATAGAAATATAAGTTTGTAACACCTATTCTGGTAATTTATTGATTCTAGAAGTTGTTGAAGGTCACATCCGTTATCGCAATAATCGCAATGCATGATCAAACCAATATTCTTTTTTTTTTCTTTCTTTTTTAAAGCTGTATAATGAAAAGCTCGGGTAATTGAAGAAGCCCCAAATTAAAATTACGTAAGTTTTAACAATCTCAATTCCTATAAATGTGACATTGCAATCAACAGCTTCCAAAAATAAATCACTACATGAAACAGATGTAATTTTCCAACCGACACCCATTCCGGCCATGCAACGACCACCAACACTATAAAATGTTCGATACTTCGCTCGGGAGCAATAACTAAAAATATTACACGTAATATGTGTGCCAATTTAGTGATGCAGGTATGTGATATGTGTTAGCGTTTGTAATAAAATACAAAATTATAATAGCTTCCGCTGACACAAATAATAAAAAAAATTTTAAGGTTCAGCCATTGATTTAAGCGCGTTTAGTGCCCATTGATTTACTACCAAACGTTTGGTAGTACGTTTGGTAGTAAATCAATGGGCACTAAACGCGCTTAAAACAGAATTCTTTCATAAATCAGTCAATTTCAAACAAATGACAAAGACGAAATTATTTCTCCTTAAATGTATTAATTTCTATGCAAGTCACCCTTAGTCAACAAAAAAAAGTTTTCATTGGTAAATAAATAAATGAATCAATAAGTATGAGAAAAAAATTCAACTCGACTCTGTGGAGATCGAAAAACATCGGAATCAAAATAAAAACGTATTGAATTATTCATTTTTAAACTTATTTTGCATTTTTAGGGAAAACGCCGTCACAAAAAATAATCAACTACTCTTACCGCATTGACGCCATAGGACTTGTATTGATTGATTTATTAATCAATTTATTTTGTATTCACAATAAACAAAATCTAAACTCAACTTTGATTCAAGGGGCAATGCTCATACCAAACAATTCAAAAAGCAAAAATTAAAAACTAAAATCGCCATAAGTACATGAATAAATAACCGCGTGGATAAAATTACTCAGCTTAACCATTCAGCTCGCGTCGTCCACAGTTAAGTGCAGATCATGAAATGTCACAGTCCAATTTCAGCTTCTATACGCATAGAAAGAAGGACCTGTTTCCCGGAGCCCAAAAACCGCTGATTCAACACCACAGTATTGACGGGTACGTCACGCTGCATCTTTAAGCGGCTTTGGTCCTCGCTAACCTTCCTCAGCCTTAAATATGCTGACAAAACACCGCTCCAAGATATTTGTACAATATCTCGTAGGGTCTTTGAAGACAGTACATAAATCATTGACATTATGATAATGTCATCAGGGGATGTCATTATCCCGTCTATTTGGGTTGAGGTGTGAGGAATTTAATATGATGCGGTACCGTATTTATGCAGACATAATCGCTAAGTTAATACGCGCATACTGAAGGCATATCATCTATAAGGCATCGTCCTTATTGGGGGATGATCGTAAAGCCGTACGATGCGATTTTGTCGCTCGATGAAAATGATCGTGCGATTGGTACAGTACGTGTTCTAATAGATCGCGCGATGACTTTTTTGTTAATTTTGTCATAATTATGGAAGGCCGCGGTCCTGGAGACGTATTTTTGAATCATTAGAAATGAATCTTGAATTCGAACACGGATACAAATGACGTGCGAAATAATTTTCTACTGTTCTCAACGTTAAAGATTTTTGAATCACTCGAATTCAGTGTTGTCACTGAAAACAAATTCTATATTAAAAACCGTTACACGCAGAAAAAATAAAATCCGATACCACGCAATAACATGGTATAAACTGATTAAATTACAAAAACCAGCGATGAATCGCATGTAAAACGAAACGTATATACGTTGCGTTCTACTAGTAGAAATCAGAAACGAGTGGGTAGGACCACTAGTTGCAGAATTCACGGAATGAATATTCAAAAATAGTGAATTTGGAAATTCGTATGCGAATCTTACGATTTTGAATGCGAATTTGAATTCTATTGTTTCAAAAATGCGTCTCTTTATCAAGCGGTTTCACGTTATAAGTATCGAGGCGGAAATATCATAGCGACATAAATGGCTTCGTCGAAGACACATGCTTGAAATTACGATTGACGAATAATGGTGATTAATTTTCGAACTGTCTCGTTGGTTTGTTGGAATGGTTGTCCCAAGCCAGATTTCGAATCACAAGTATTCTGATAATTAAATTCTCATTAACAGTTCGAAGTCTGGAACTAGTTCCTATAAGTGGCAATAACCACTATTTTATTGGCCTTAAAACATTTGTCGTATTGTAGGTGTTTGTATACCTCTGCCTTACCTTTTGGGAAAAATGGAGTATTACTACAGGAGTATATCTATATACAACATTTTTGTATTATAAATTGCAATGATTTTAAAATCTTATGTACCACATTCTTGCCAAATATGGTCTTATATATTCTCCCACTTGTATACTTCGATCAGGTGGCTTAACAGACATAACTGGCAAAATACCAGAAGCAGAATTCATTACTTTTGTCGCTTACGAAGGAGCTCTTGATATGTTACACGATGATCACCCATCGGGATCATAACTAGTTAAGGTTTCTTAACTTTAGTAATCGTTCGCCGGTACCAAACTCCTCTCCAATCCTTGCTTTATATTTTCAAAAGGCCATAAATGGTCAGATATATTTTCCAAATACTTTACACGAGTCACAATTTGAATCACTCGTGATATAAAAGCTCTTCGTAATAAAAATATCTGCTATAGCTATTATTGTAACAAATAACAGTTATTGACCTATATTTCACAAACGATATGAAATCTATAAATACGCAATAAATACGACAGTACAATATTGCCGCATGTTTTCCATTAAATCGAGTGCCAGGATGTTGATACAGAGGGTAATAAAAATGTATCTCAAAGCGTGTTGTATCGGATCACCTTTTTATAATGCTTTGTGAATAAATTATAATAATAATGATAAGTAATATTAAAATAATGATAAGTGTGTAATATATGACGTAAATAAATAAATCTTAAATAAATAAATAAAATTATTTTATCCACAACAACCTTTATTATAGGTTTGACACTAAATAGCTCTTAGAACGTCCAGGTTAATAAAATTTTTCATATGTCCGTTTAACAACCTCCGAGGAACACCTGGTTTAAGTCTGGAGGTCCAGCCAGAGGTAATATTTCCGGTTGAATTAGTTAGTGAGAGAGTTACTTAGTTCCTCATCGGTGCATTTACTAATCACTACAACTGTCGGATGAAAACAGTACTCTACGTAAAAAGGTTGCGACAAAGCGAAGTTGCTAAGAACGTCACTCCAAACGTCCAGAAGCACCTCAGGGAAAAGTTGCGTCCCAGAAATAGTAAGTAAACTGGAAATAAGTAACATTTTTTTATTATTGTGACTGTGTTTTCCTTAAAAATTCAAAATATGTAAATATAATTATACTCGTAAATCAATACTATTAAAAACTTTCTTCGACATACCATGGCGACGACGATATTGTACGTGCAGACTTTTTCTTAACGGCAAAAGGCTACTTCAGATGCCTAGACAAGTGGCTATCGTTAAATAGCGAAACGATATCTAAATTCTTCGTGGTCTCTGAGATAACAAAAACTAATGGATTGTTTTAAATGCACATCAGAAAACTTATCACCCGTCAACAATGACATTTTGCTTGTACGTCAATGGCCCACCAATTTGTATTTATCGATTAAATAATATTTGCACATCCAATATACTGATTGTACACTCGTCAAGCTGTACTGTTTGACCTTTGATCCGTTCTTATGTCGCTCGTAATAGTGGCGGTATTCGTAGTGTAAATGTAAAGCTTGAATGGTAGCTTACTGACCAGAACTTACTAACCAGATTTATTTCAATTCTAAGCATAAATAACACTCGACAAGATGTATTGCTAATAATTACTTAATTTATCAAAACTTACTTTACATACTATATATTTTTTTCTTACAGAGAGGTAACTAGAAAGTACGAGTAGTTCTATACACTTTGAGTATAGGTATGGAAGTCTAATAATAAAGAAATAAAACTTCGTTGAATTGACCGAAATGGCTAGGTTAGGTTAGGTTACAACTGTGTGAGCAGACGCCGCAGTGACCATTGCGGCGCTCCCGACGACACGGCCGGGCACACCCTCTCGGCGTGCCCGGCCTGGTGACCCCAGCGCGATGCATTAGCCCTCGCGCTGGGCCTAGGTAGGGATACGCCCGTCGCGCTGGTCAGCGTCGCACGGGAGATGCTGACCAGCGTGGCGGCGTGGGAGGCTGTCGCCTCCTTCTGTGAGGATGTTATCTCGCAGAAGGAGGCTGCGGAGCGGGCGCGAGAGGATGACCCTCTCGCCGCACCGCTATGGCGCAGGCGGTTGGGGAGGCGAAGGCGTGCGTTCCTGGACGCGCGCCACCAGCTCCCCTAGCAAGCTGGGGACTGACACGGCTCGGCCGGCTGACTACCGGTCGAGAGACACTTTTCACCCCTAGCTTGGCCGCCTGGGGGGTCGAATTTCTCATGATACTTGTCGACCCCCCCGTAGAGGTAAGTCCTGGCGCGTGCGCCAGGCAACCCTCCAGGGGGCACAATCGGGGAATTTTTTTATTTTTTTTTATTAGTATGAGCGGCTATGTTTTGTCACTGCGACCTACGAGATCTATTGTGACCGCCACTATTACAGTTCTCCCACAAGCCCAGCATCTTCTAAAAAGTGCAGTATTTTCTTGGGGGAGAGGTGCTTGACCTCATCTGGTAACAGTAAGTGTTTGCCCAGGTGTAGGCTGCGTTTACGCATCAGTGGTCCACAGTTTGTGAGCAAGTGCATAGGCGTCTCTTCTGCCTCGTGGCAGACCCTGCACTCTCTGCACTCACTCAACCCCATGATGGACTTGTGCTTATTAAGGCGACAGTGTCCAGTGAGGGCTCTGACCAAAGTGCGTATGTTGTTCCTGCTTAATCCTCGGATCTGTTTGCAGGTACTACGGTCATAGGCTTTTATGAGTGCCTTAGAGTGTTTAAGTCCTGGCATATGCAGCCATGCCTTGTAGGACTTGTTGTCGTAATGGGTTTCAAGCGTTAGACGAGCGAGGCTTTTGGGTATACCACAGAATGGTTCAGGACCATATTGCGTTCCTTCGGCCCCAGCCCTGGCGAGCTCATCGGCACATTCGTTGCCAGTGATTCCCGCATGCCCTGGGACCCATCTAAGTATTACTCTGTTACTGTGTCCCAGAGTGTTTAGGCGGTTCATACAGTCATCCACTAGCTTTGAGGTCACGAGGTTACTGCTCAACGCCAGTAAAGCTGCTTGACTGTCTGAGTTTATGTATATTGTGCGGTTGGCTTGGTTGATTACAAGGTTGGTTTCCGCACATTCTGAGATGGCATAAACCTCCGCTTGGAAGATGGAGGCGAAGCTGCCCAAGCTTTGTGAGAACTTGTGCAGTGGCTGCTCTCTATATATACCAAAGCCCACTTTGGACCCCATCTTGGATCCATCGGTAAACCATACGGTGCTTCCTGTCTCATAGGTAACTTGCTTGTTTAGCCAGTCATCCCTAGAGAGAAGTTCCACTTTGTAGTTTCTATTGAAATTGCAACGTGGAGGCATGATATCAGAGTTCATGCTTAGTATTGGTGTCTCATTGACTAGGTCTAATAGAGACCTTTGTCGAAGGGACAGACATTTGAACCCGCCTTGGGCATTCATCCTGTACGCACACGCTATCGCCTCCTTGACAATAAACATGTCCAGGGGTATGAGTCGCAGTAGCGCATTCAGGGCTGCCCCAGGCGTGGTGGAAATTGCGCCTGTAGCCATGAGACAGGCAGTTCTTTGTAGACTGCCTAACCTATTTGCAGCGGTTTTTTGTTTGGCTTTGTTGTACCACACCACTGAGCCGTACGTAATTATCGGGCGTGCAATGGTTAAGTACAGCCATAGGATCGATCTGGGGCTTAGACCCCAGTTGGTCCCAACCATTCGACTGCAAGCCCAAAGGCAATTTTTGCCTTATCTATTATGTTGGTAAGATGTGAGTTCCAAGTCAGTTTCTGGTCAAGAGTGACGCCTAGGTATTTGACCTCTGTAGAGAACTGCACATCCTTCCCGTTTAGCCGAGGCTTAACAAGCTTTTCAAGCCGTCTTCATCGGGGAATGGCTAACGCCGATCCCGATTGTGTCTCTACAGAGGTAGAAGTATCTGGACGGTTTTTAGCAGGTATTGGGTCTTCTACCCGAGTCCGGCATATCCTTGGGGTAGTCTAGTCAGCTCAAGTCCCTTGTTGAATACCGTAAAAAATGTATCTTCCCCCCATAAAAAAAAAGGTTAGAACTGTGTGACCACATCGCCTAAGTCTACCCATTTCACTTGGTTATGGCGAATAGTTTATTATAGTAAACGAAGATTTTATAGTTCTATCCGTTATCAAATATTGAAATATCAAATATTATTATGAAATATTGAAGGAAGCATAATGTAAGTGCACTATTAGTATTTTTGTCGGAACAAGGGCAAATTTTCTAGTAGAAAACAAAAATAATTTGAGGTACAGTTGTTCCTCAAAGTAGAGTACCATCCAAAACTAATTCCAAGCCAATGTAACAGTCGCTGTGTCGAATGTTCTTTCAATTCAAAACAAAATATTGTTATTCTACTCTGAGCAAAATAACAGCCACCAAGTTATAATATTCTAATAAATACTAAAATCATCATCATCATCACACCTCATATACGTCCCCACCGAGGGGCACGAGCCTACCCTAACCAATTATGGTAGGGCGATTAGGCTTTAGTCACGCTGGCCCAGTGCGGATTGGTTGACTTCACATACACCTTGAATTACTTCGCAGGTGTATGCAGGTTTCCTCAGGATGTTTTCCTTCAACATAGGAGGAGATAAATGTACATATAAAATTCGTGAAACGAAAAACACATTGGTACATGGCAGGATCGAACACGGGCACAGTCCAGTGCTGAGGCCACAGCGCCACCGAATGCTAAAATAAATGATTATTTTCCATTCATAAATTTTTATTTGTTAAAAATTATTGAGTAGTGTATGAAAGTAACGAAAAAACAATTCGCTTCTTTATCGATTAGTAGCGAATCTATACATTGTCTACCAATTTACTTATCGATGACTTTGATCGATTTGCCCCGTGATTTAGCGATGGCATGTGTCAAACCCATATATTGTTTATTTCTTACTTCGTTGTCGTTTTTGAATTGTTGCTTTGTCTAGGCCCCTGAGCCTCTATCTGAGTCTACAAATTCGATGTGCTATCTACCTCTGTACTAGTGAACGATGTGACGACGGCTTCTAGCGAAAGTCGTCAATACGTTAACGGCGAGCGACCGGCGACAGCCGACAATACCTTGGCTGCGGTCCGAAACAGGTAACACAGCCCTAACGATTATAATCACCCGGTCCAAATTAAAAAGCGCACTAAAAGTGCTAACAGCGCTATCAACATGCTATCCATTTCGGTCCGGGGTTTTAGCGAATCTTTTTTGGTTAGGGTAGGTCATTTTGCTTTCGGTTGCTTCTCAGTATTTTTGTTTTGTGGATTTTCAATTATGACATTGTTTTCCCGCTGCTCATCCAGAACAGGTGCATTAATTTTGAAGCAAAAATACAATTAACAAACGTCAGACTGACAGTTTGCTTATAGTGATTTCACTCTAGAGCTTATAGCGCCGTAAGTTTGATGTGACATAAGTGATTACGTCGTGTGGCTCTCCATGCCGGCTAACGTTAGCGCGCTCATAACATTTCAGGACGCGTTTGAGCGCGCTAATAGCACTGATCGTGACTTGTATTGATTTTCGGACCGCAGCCTTTGACTTCTACCGATGACAGCTGTCAATGCGTCGATGGCTACCGGTGTCAGACCTCAATACCTTGCCGTCTGGTATCGGTAACAGCCCTCAATATTTTGACAGCGCGTCACCAAGTGTCATTTAATCCAAAACAACAAAAATTTTCGCAATATTAATTATGATGCAATTAAAGGAAATATAATGGAAGCATAAGATTAAACAACGACCTGGTTTGGCGTGTTTCGTTTCTTATAAACGAAATTACTTATTCACCTTAATTGACTTATCGCCATTTTTCGTTATATCGCAATATCATATCGGGCTAACCCATTTCTTTGTCAAGATTGTAACAAAAGCGAGCACAACATAGCTTAAAATATTATCGTTGTTTGATAATTAAGTGGGCATTCTGTTCAAAAACATTTTTAATTCGTATTTATCATAATGAGGTTTTTAATATTATGAGAGTTAAAATTGTTTGGACGCGGCTTATAAGGTTAAAAAAATAAAGAGTTACTTTTATAAAAATGAGTCTTCGTCACTTGTAATGCTGGTAATTTGTACCTCCTTTAAAAAACAATCTATGGCGAAATACAGCCCCGTCATCGATAAATGTCGTCGGGCGGTATAATTATTTTATACATATATCCATATATTTATCGGTACAGAAAAACAAGGAACAGATAGATAATTTTATCGTTTGTAAGCCAAAGCCGGGGATAGATAGTTTAATTAGAACGGCCGATAGAAGAGGCTAGACCAGGCCAGAAGGGTTAGTGTATAGGGGTTCGTTGTCATCAGGGAGTGTTTTTAGTAAATTGACCGTCCCGATTCCGAACGTACTTTCATCGGGGGCGTAGAGTTTTTGGATGGGGACACCAGCGGACTCAAGTCCTACATCATAACCAAACGGCCTAGTCAACTTAGCCTCTTGGCATCGTAACAGATTTCCCCATCTTAAGAAAAAGGGTTTCGTATCGAGATTTCAACGCGTCGCAGAGCTTGAATGCAACGATTTGCTTTAACTTCTTAATATGACTTCTATGCGTAGTCATATTAAGTAGTATCCATGAACCCTCAGCAAAAACAGAATGAGAGTTTGCTGATTTCGTATATAAAGAAACATTAAGTGCCGTATCCATTACGGTTAACATCGCTACCCCGCGTCGGGCGCAACGGAGCGCAATAAAAATCCGAGTAATCCATACAAAGCTTTATGGACGAGGGGCACTCCGATTTTTGCCAAGTTTTTGTCTTAAACGTGCAATATTAATGTAGACGCTGCTCATGTGCCTGATGTTTGTATGAAATATTCGCCGTCCGCCGCAAGGGATGTTTATTATTATTTATTGTGCTACACCTCTTTTCTCTCGTCCAAAAAAATGTAATGCGTCCTCGGTAATGTTACACTCTCGAGAGAATATTAACATATGTTCCTTTGCGTAGCCGCGTTAAGTCAACGCAGGATACGAATGGGCTGGGTAGCATCATGTTTCCCGTGTTGCTGAGACTTAATGAACACTAAGTAGATATGAGCGTTCTTTTATTTATACGTTTATAGAGTATTTAAACAGATTTCTGTATTTTTACAGACACAATAAAGTTTAATATTTAAATCGTAATAAAGCTCTAAACATAAATACTTTAACATAATTTAGCGTCGCTGGTGCTGTGGACTCGGCACTAGCCTTCTAATCGATGGGTCCGGGGTTCGAATCTGCCGAACCAATATGCTTTTCGAAGGAATTCAAAAGTGTATGTGAAGTCGACCAATCCGCACTGGGCCAGCGTGGTTAACAAAGACCTAATCATCCTAACTTCGGGTAGGCTCGAGCCCTCGGTGGGGACATGTGATGAACATACGAGTAAGCTGTAGTGATGAACCTAGCTAAGACTTTAAAAAACTAGTCTTCATCTTACCTACCTATTTATTTATTAATTTATGTTTCATGAAGTGTGTTCAAAGGCGGACTAAATACAATAGGCATTCTCTACAAACTAGCCTTAGGGCGATGGAGAGAGCATAGCACTTTTATTTTATACATAGCGAGCGATGTTACATAATTATATTTTCTTTGGGTTAATATTTGTAACCCATCAGAGCTAGCGTAATATTTAAAGCATTTACCACAATTTATAACAGAACGGTAAAATTAAAATAAGTAAATTTATAGTTAGATTTGTAGTCAACAAAAATGGCCTGTCTACAGCACAAATGAATGAGGAATAAATTATAACGTCCGCCTGTTTCATAAAGCCGTGACTGTCAGCGTGTTAGAGATCTAGATTATGTCAAAGCCTTGTTTAGCTGAGTTGTAAAGAGAAACCAAAAACCTATCTATATCTATCTATTTACTGCGTGCGTTTCAAATCAGAATTCTTTTCTATTCAGGAGTCGTAACAGTGTTGTTTATATACATAGATGAATGAAAATTTACTCGAATGAATTAAACTAAAATCACCTTATAAGCAAAAATAAAAAAGCAAAAACTAAATCACACTAAAAAACGTCAATGAACTTGATTACTTAGACAATATTTTGTCATATTATGTTTTAGACGGACATTAATTCGAAGGATTAAAACAATTAGCAACAAACTTGATCAGATCTACGAGTATGTGAAGATTGTGCCAAGCCATTAACTCCGTCCGCCCCAGCCACATCTATATCACTACACATTTCTAGAAGCTCTCCGGTCGACCCGTGATTTCGACATTTTAAATTGTTTTTTTTTTTGCATGCAATTCGTAGAATTGAACAATATGTTACTCGGATGATAAATTATATGCTTAAGATCGTAATTGCGTATGTATTTTTAAAATAGTATAATTATATTTTTATATTCATATTAAGATATAATATCTAGGATACCTACTTACTGACCACTTTTGACTTTTGACAGAGGGGCAATAGCACTATTAACAACGTTTCAATCAAATCAGAACCGTTTCTGTTCCCATACATTTTGACAACACCTTGACAGCCAACTGTCAGATGTCAAAATATGGAAACGGCAACGATTTGGTTACGATAAAAACGTTCGCTAATAGTGCGATTGTCCCTCTAGGCAACAACATTACTGGTATGAGTCAAATAATGTATTTGTAACAAGTTATGTTACATTTGCCGATTATCTCGTGACGTATACATGCACTTGTACACTTTTTTATCTCATTATGCGCACAACTGATATATACAAGGTTATTTTCTAAGCAGGAGTCAAATGTGTGCTTGTTAAGACAAGCAAACTTGATAAATTTTACTATGGGCCCAATCTAGAAATCTCGAAACAAAATCAGCTGTTCCATACAAATCTTTAAAACATCCACTGAACCTAAAACAGCTGATTTTTTTCACCATTTCAAGAAAGGTTGATCGGTTTGCTTGTTTGAACAAATATAGCTTCAAAAATAGCCCTGTATATCCATAATATAACTTATGGAAGGTAACTTTGTGGAAGGGACCTGTCGGCAAGAGAACCAGAGGAAGACCGATGGACAGATGGCTGGATGAAATTAAAACGCAGCGGGAAGGGACTGGACAGATAAAGCAAATGACAGGACTATGTGAACAAAAATGGAGGAGGCCTTCACTCTACGGTGAGGTCCTTAATAAACAAAGAAAACATATAATTATAATAATTTAATTTAATTGAATTTAGACAAGAATTTTGACATTGGTAAAATTTTATTTTGATTAATTAATACTTAAATTACATGCTCCATATTGCGTTGTAAATTGAATTTTATTAAGGAAATAATAATTAAGAATTTTATAAAGGCTTTATGATTATTATTATATCTATAACACATAACATTCTCAACTAAGTTACACACACCGTCCGTATCGTTAGGTATTATCTCGCAATGCGGCTCACAATGGCATAAATTCCGAGCGGATTGAGACGAGTGCTATCTGTTCGCTTGAATGGAGTTATCTGTTCAGTTCGCTGCTGAATTCAGGGCTCACACACTGGTGAGCTGTCCATTGTCCTCAGTATCAGGTCCAAGCACTTCCTTGTTAGCTGTCGGAAACAATGTCTTGGTCTCTATAATTATGCTGGCTAATTATAGTGAGGCTGTCTTTGAGGCTGTGCTGTGTATGGGCTTTATATCAATGTTGAGTACTCAGTCATCAGTTCAATGCAGCTTAAATAGTAAGACCTCACAGATATGGATTGACACTGTAAGCTCACTAAATATAAATAGTCTCTGGTGATTAAACAGCAACTTTGTACACAGATGTGCATGTGTTGAAGTGATCAAAAAATTCTTAAGAGGACTGTACATAGAATTAATGAAATAAGCCGAATCTAGGTATTTATTTTTTTGTCGCATATAATACTCAAATTTACACTGAGCGCATAGTCATCGTCAAAAATAAAAAATAAAAAAATATATTTGCCCATATTTGATCCATTTTGTAGTTATGTGTGACTACGAACTACGTGTGTCGCCTCGTATGACTACGAGCTACGTGTGTCGCCACGTATGACTACGAACTATGTGCGCAGCCACGTATGACTACGCACTATGTTCGTTGCTACGTGTGACTACGATTGCTACAAACTATTAAAAATGGCCAGAAATGTATGGTTTTTATAAAATAAATAAAACAAAATTGTTTTTGTAGCACCTATACAACAAATAACAACCGCACATAAATAATTATTATTAGATTCTCTTCATCATCAAGGCAGCCGTAGATAACCGGTCGTAGACTAGTATACTCATAGCCCGTAGTCATGACTACATTTACAAATACGCACTCATACGGTGACAGATATTCTTTGGTGATATCCGCTTACTCTCCATTTATTCAAGTTGTAGCTACAACCAAAACAGAATCATGCCGTCAGAAAATATTACCTTCATAACACAAACATCTTATACACAGCAAAATAATGTTATATTATGTAAGTTTATGTCACATAGATTTTGATATTTCTGCAATTCAAGATCACAATGGAATAAATATAAAAAAATCCCTTGTTTCGTTTGCTCACTATAGAATATGTAGTGATGATTCATTCAATTCTTCCTAATTTCTGTAGTACATGCATAAGTGATGTGCAGCATTTAATTATCGATATTCTCCTTTCACCTTAAAAACTCGAAGACCTCAACATGATGATCGATACTCATGTTTTGATGTCATGACTCACTCATGATGTCTCACTCACTCACTCACTCATGATGTCGGATTCTCATGTTCCACTCCAATTAGTGATTGTTGAAAGCTGAAAATGTCGACAAGTATAAATTTAGGGCATACCGTCGAAATAGGGAGGTTCAATTTTCGAGACAGAGGTGTTCCGTCAAATCATCTTAGATAGCCCACGCCGAATCAAAACTCGACAGCGTTCGGTAAACTACGCGATATCTTCTTATTCCAAATTCCTGAGTGATTACATTTTGCGAATTTGAAGCATAGTCAAGCAAGCCTCATAAAAAGGGTTAAGAGCCTTTCAGCGGATCGTGGAGAGCTCAGTCGGTAGGAGTATCCGGGATGATCAGATCCTTAGGAGAATCGGAGTGACCAAGCTCAACGCGTGGCAAAGCTGCAGTGGCGGCGGGCACATATTTTGAAGAGCCGCTAGAAGTTGATGACCAAAGATGCTGGAATAGTGACCCCCTACTGGGAATTTGGCAGCGCAGTATTTGCAAACTAATAACCAGGTAGACCGACGATATTTAAAAAGTCTCTGAGGATTGCTGTCTTCAAGCAGCATGCAACCGGCACGGACGTGCTTACGTAGCCATGTGGATTAAAAATAACGTTTGACATTTAAGGTTCTTTAATTCGGCATTATAAACGTAACCAAAGGTATCCATTTTGACGTCTATATAAAGTAACGTGTGACTTTTTCAGCAACTTGCATTTGTCCCTTTCTCTTTAATGTTTTTGGTGTATTTGAAAAAATAGCGATAGGTATATGAGTTTGATTTAGTTCCCTTCTATGATTTAGTTAATGTTCTGCAGCTCCAAATTAAAATTGCAATATCTATTACTCAGTTTTGCAGTCTGTATGGAGTTAGGGATTCTTTGTTTAACGAATTGCGCAATCTAGAAAAATAAAAATACTGTATAGGCTGTCCACCCGCTGTCTACAAAATGGAGTGGAGCAATTCAACTATTAATATGGATTCAGAATGATATATTAACCTGCGATAAACTTTAATGGATTTGGGTTGAGTGGCGGCAATCTCGCGCCTGTCATTTTGTCAACGTATAATTATTTGCGGAATCGATCAGGACTCTCGCATTCAAATAATTTTGATAACAGTGGATAGTGGATACTTTTTAATGTCGAAATATAATGATTTTCATAATATAATTGGTTTGTATTCATGTTGAAACAGTAAGAGATTTTTATTTATATTTGGGAATTAGCATTTTTTAAAATTCTGAATTATTTGATTAATCAAAACCAGTCTTGGTGGCCTAATTGTATGGTCATGGCGTCAACACGGTAAATTAAAAATGCAGGTTCAAATCCTGCTCGACGTGAAATTTCAACTGCATTTATCATTGATCATCCAAAATTCTCTATTAATTCTTTCATGAATTTAAAGTTTTAATTAAATCTTAATGATTCTCTTATTATTTTTCGTATTGTACAACAAAAAAATATAGTATAAATACTTTACCAGTATCATTAGTATGTCATCAATAATCTGGTTTTATAGTGTAATATATCATAATAAAAACTACAAAATAAGTACTAATTATTAAAAACCAATGAAAATAGACGTTAATAGGCTTCAGAATTCCTGTGCGGAATCCAAGACAACACAAGGAGCCGCCCAATTCGCTTATTAATTCGGTTGCGACCTGTGAAATGTCCCACAAACTATATCCATTGAAAATTTTATAATTCCCTTATATCAATTATACTAGTAAGGTTAGTACTAATACTACTTAGTTTTGATATGACGGAGTTCGTTATAACAGTGATAAACATAAAGTAGTATATACATATAAGAGTTTTGAGCTGACTACCGAAAGTTGCGTAAAGGGGGGACTGGTCGCTGTGCACCCAGCTGATGATGGTTAAAACTGATACTCCATGGCAACCTTCACCGTTTTCAAGGAAGCCTAATGCCCACCAGTGAACGTATTTCTAGGATAATTACGTTGATCCGGGCGCGTGGGTAGTGGAGTCGCAGTGTGGACCTTACCTAGCGGGCCATAAGGGCAGGGAGAACACCGGGGGATTTTAGTGGGTAGGCCTGGCATTCTGCCAGGAGAGCCCCACACACGTCCGCCGTCTAGCCCACGGCAGATACGGTGCGGTTACGCATTTCCCCCCGAGGAAAAAAAAGGATAATTACGTTGATAACCAAATATTGTTGAGAAACAGTTTACGCATTTCAATAATACTCAAAGAACTAGCATTTTTATTAGTGGAGACTTGGTGCTCATCTGCGCTGTTATTATTATCTTACCTATCTGCAGCTAAGCAGCGGTGCTTGCATTGATGTCATCCGGTTTGAAGGGTAAAAAGATGGGCAATGAAATTACTGGGTACTGTGACTTGACATCTTAGGTCACAAGTTGGTAATGTAGATAGAAGTCCTTGTACGGATTATAGATATGCCACTTACCATCATGTGGGCAGCCTGCTTGCTTGCTAACTTAGCTGTATAAAAAACAATTCAAACCAAAATAGGCACCGATCTAAACACCGACGTAGGTACATTTACAAAACAATTTTCCCAAATCACTGCCAATAAACAATCGGACCGATAAATTAACAAGATAGAACAATAAAAAGTCTGTTGGAAACTCGACGTGCATTGACCAGAGCGACTAACGATCCACTTAGGGAGATTTATAGGGATAGGCGGTCGCTGCAAAAACTACGGGCCCCGTCTGCGTTAGCTAATGGCGGGCCGGGATGCGCGCGAAAAACTGGTTCCGATGCCATGTGCCTGTGAAAACTACATTTATGATGGTAAAAACACCTCACAGATGTTCGCCGAGATATTATTATTGAGAACCATTTGTTATAATTCCTTTTTCATGTTCAGTGTCAAAAGTTATTCCTCGTCTCGTTGTATATGCACGTAATTATATACGTAAAAATCGATGCAAAGGAAGAAAAATGCTTCCGTTCCTCCATCATACGATATTCTGAGTTGAGTAGTTAAGAGGATTGTGAAGCTGTAAATTTTCACATAAGAAGCAATAACGCTTTTCTCCCTCTTTACATAGTCAAATTTTCATAATTTTTGGAAATGTTTTAGATATAATGAAGATTTAGGTTTGTACGTTTTGATTTTGAAGGAATATTGCTAAGAATATAAAATATTAGCATCTAAATATCTATAATATTTTAGACTTAACACGTTCACGGACACTTACATTTTTTTAAAAAGTACAAAATGACACAATAATTTCCATACAATGGCTGTAGGCGGATTGTCATATGTAATAGAACATTATATGTGTTATGGCAACAACCGGCTATATACATTGATTTACTAGTAAATCAATGGCTATATACGATAACGTCTATAGGCGGAATTCATATCAAGCATTAACAGATTGTGACCGTTCTGACAATTACGATTTTCGGGTAAAAAATCTTTGTCAGAACCATATTCACCGTCGTCTCGAGTCGTTTTAAGTAACGTAACTACTATAAAAAGGCACCATAAGAATATGGTCGGTACTTATTATGATAGGTACCTACCTAGGTAAATAAAAACAGTCATTAACCATAGTAAGCCATTTGGTGGCTTGGAAATTAAGGGAATTAGGATGAATACAACATTCTGATATGACGGTGGTAGATAAAAATCTAATTTTTCAACTAAAAACTTGTCATTACAACGAGAATATCACGTCGTAAATGACAGACATTTATGTTCATTGTTATTGCCTAAATACACTGAATACAGATACGTAGCACACAGTATACTGTACACAGTATGTAGTATGCTGCATACTACACGGTAAACAACAAAACAGATTACTGACTTTCCCGTGTTTGACGATTCTCGATCTGTTGGGAGGAGCCAGCGACTGCGCGCAGCATAATGTCTCGCACGGTGGCACTGGGCAACTAAAGTACAAAAATCGCACGGCAATAGACGTATTGTCACGGTTGTGTCTGTAGGGGGTGGGGTAAGGGGAGAACTCCAAAAATTACTCTTATTTTGGCTTTTCTTGTGACTATATGAATTTGATCGTGTCGTGACACAATATCGTCCTCTCCCTTCGAATGCAATCAAAACGACCGTCTGACGACGGAGTAGCGTTTTTTGTGCAATTCACTAAAACGTCGATCGACGTGATGCCACGATATTATCAACTTGTTTTACGCCTATAGACGGGGTGTCCATGAAAGTGTTAAAAACGACCTCGAGCATTTTAACTTTTTTTGACTAAATGATACTGAATCACAAAAAAGCAAAACGTACAAACATAGATTAAGGTATACTGAATCTAATGGGACTATTTTTGTAAAGGTTTAGCGGGGTAAAACCGTTATCGCCCAAAACAATATTTCAATAAGAAATTTAGGCACTTGCCTCGGACTTTCAACTCTAAGCGGTGTGCAACAAACTGCATTTTTGAAAATGCATACTCGAGCCATGAATTGGCACTTCACAGTCCTCTTAAGACATTTTGTATTAGGTCGCGAAGTGAGGAGAGCTCGACATCGTTTTAACAGTTATTTATTATGCCGAATGCATTTTAATTCTACTAATTGTTTGAAGCTTTACAATTACAAAAGTAAAATCCTTTTAGTGAAATTGCTTCATTATTATGGGTATTTTCTGTCTAATTACCATTGTTTCCATCCTATTCCTTCCCTCCGGACATCTGTGGTGATCAGACGTGTTTATTAGCAGACAGTGCACTTACAGAATTATGTTTTTAATTAAATTTTAATGCAAAAATCAAGAACGAAATATTAGGAGCGCATAACTACGCGGGAGTCAACGCTGGACAAGACCACTGCGTGAGTGCGCATTCATTCATAAATTCGAACGCGGTTGCGCAGGCGGTCTGCTTGCGGTTGCTCTTCAATAAGCAAGTGTCGTCGTGCGAGTGAGGCAAGGCAACCGTTCGCCGCGCTGGCCGGGCGATAACATCTCCTGCTAATTGCTTGCGCCCTGGTACTTTTGACTAACGTACACAATGCCACTGCGTCCCCCCCGCGTGCTCCCCCCGCGGCGTCCACGGCCTCTGCGACCCCCGCTAAGGTCGCTTGCACTTCTCACGATGACGCGACGCCGAATATGTCTATACAGCCGGCGACCGCGGCAGCCCGCGTTGAATTGAACGCGGGCCTGCCCGTGCAACTCGGAACACGACTTGCATTTTATATCGGACGATGCGTCGTATGCTTCCTGCAACGTATCGCATCGCCATAAGCGTAAAAGGACTAGTACGTCGGAAATGCATTTGTCTAATTTTATGACGGAAATGAGGGAAATGTTTTCTGAGTTTAAAAACCAGCAAAATACGAAAATGGAAAAGCTATACACAGTGATTGAAGAGATTAAAAACCAAAATACAGAGATAAGATTATCTATAGATTTCTTGTCTACTAAATACGACTCTCTTATAGAACAAGTGAATGCGCTTAAAGAAGAAAATTCGCAAAATCTAACCTATATCCAGACACTTGAAACTAAGTTAGAAAACTTTGAAAGAAGCGCTCGCTCGACCTGTGTAGAAATTAAAAATATACCTACAAATGAATCCGAATCTAAGATAACGCTAATCGAAACAGTGACTAGAATTGGACAAGTTCTGAAATCAAACATCCATACAAAGGACATAAAAGATATATTTCGTATCAGCACAAGAAAGTCTGAAAACAAAACGTTAATAGTAGATTTTACTTCTGTCATCACAAAGGAATCCCTATTAAAAGCATACAAAACCTATAACAAAGGTCATACCAAACTCAACACGGACGACATAAAGTTGTGTGGTCCATCGGAATCAATTTTCATCTCAGAAAACCTAACTATGAAGATGAAGCGACTATTCTACTTAGCGCGTGTTTTTGCTAAAAGCAACGAATTTAAGTATTGCTGGTCGTCTAAAGGCAAAATATTTATCCGGAAAAAAGATGGTTCACCATTCCACTTGATTAAGGACGAATCAGATTTGAAGAGCTTAGCTCAATTAAAATGACTAGTATTTGTGTAACAAGTAATATCGGAACTATGTCTGATAGGTTTTACTTCAGTTAAGATATTTTTAGATTTAAATTTTTGTTTGTTTTTTATACATATTTTTTAACATAGATTTTATAACATTTAACATAGATTACAACAAAAATTATAAAACCAGAGCCAATACACACACACTAACACTTTTACATTCCTCATCGTATACCCATATAAATAGAATACTCGTATGTTTTCTACTTCTTCCACTCGCAAGCTCACATGTTGTGAATTTCCAAGCGCCAATAATTAAACAAAAGCTCAAACCATATGCAAGGCTCTTGTGTTTGAGAGAAATGTATCTTAGGTTTGTATGCCCTTGTAAGCTTTCCTGGATCAAATATGGATGATCACCTACAAATAACTTCTGAAATTGATAATGTATCTATTTGTGACTCTTATATTTGTTCTCCCGAAAATGTTTCATCATATATAAATGATTCGTTGAACTTAAAATTATCCTGTCTTCGCCTCCGAGATTTATTCCTTAACCATGTAGTAGCCCTGCTACGCGCTAACCATATCGCACAAGTTTTAAAGTCAGAGAAAGAAAACCACTATATCTTCCTCTGGCTAATCACACCTGACAAGCCTCCGCAGTACCGACCTCATTCTTGTCCGTGCGCGCGCGGCGTTCGCACGAGTGTAACAGTAATATAATTTGTGCATGAGTGTAGGTCATCTACGTAAAAAAAAAAGTTTAATTTTACGGTTATTTGCTTATTTGTTAAGTATGCCTAAACGAAAACACTGTGAATCCGAAGAAGATAAATGGCTAAGGAAGATGAAGAGATACGAAGAAAAACTTAATTAGGAAAAACGTAGGGGCAAGCCGGAGGCACATTTTGTACTCAGATGATGGCGAAAATGATGTGCAACCAGAAGAATACTTTTTTACATTCCCGTTGCATTCATCGGGAATCATTTTTATGTCCGTTGTATTCTTCGGATAATATTTTATTATGTTCTCGTTGTATTGAACGAGGAATCATTTTTATGTCCGTTGTATTCTTCGGATAATATTTTATTATGTTCTCGTTGTATTGAACGAGTAAGCGGGTGGACATCACCGCTCGCCTGGGCCGCCGAGTACGCGCGCGGCGCGACCACGTGCAGTAATACTCGTAATGGAAAATGTGGGTATCCTTTTTTCCCCGCTGCCTAAAAATTTCCGTTGCATTCATCGGAAATCACTTTTATGTCCGTTGTATTCTTCGGATCATATTGTTATTATGTTCTCGTTGCATTCAACGAGTAATACTCGTAATATGTACTTAATGGAAAATATAGGGGCTGCCCTTTTTTCCCCGCTGTTTTAAAAATTTCCGTTGCATTCATCGGAATTATTTAAAATATTTTTTGTGCTGCCTAAATTCTCATTAAATATTTATTAGTATCTTTCACATACAAACCAATATGGTGATAACTGATGACTTACAAACCGATGTAGCGGCCAGGTTTCAAGTCCTATTGCAAAACGGTTTCCAAAAGTGACCAAAGACGAGCATTAAAAAAAAAACAATGTACTATAGTACCTATGGCGAAAGGCCGAACTCTAGTTCGGAAGTAAGTGCTATGTTGGTAGACAACAGAATCAACTCGGTAAAGCACTTTCAGCACTGGGAAGGGCACAATCGTGTCTTTTAAAGAAAAATCTTAATATTCCAGATGTAGTTACGTTGAACGATGCAGGTAAATTATTAGCTGTTTCTCATTATATAGAAACGGATACCCGTCGATCCGTGATTATTCCCCTGATAGATAAATCATTATCATATTATACTCTTTTATTATTAATTAAAAACAGAAGAATGGACTATTTGCTATTTAGAGTATCAAGAAGACCAGTAAATTATTACAGACACCAATTTCATCTAAGAGTCATTTAAACTTGAAAGGCTCATCGTCCCGAACGCGACAGCAAAGCAGCGGCCAATCCTACCCTCATCGAGCCGGTGGGCCGAGACAGTCAAAGACGTCATACTAACAAGCGAATCGACGGCGAGCAGCCGCGTTCGCACCGCTGAGAGCTTGTCACCAGCCAGTCCCGCCGACGCCGCCGCTGCCGCTGGCACCGCCGAGGCACCAGCCAGTCGCGTCGCATCACAACGGTCATCGAACAATCGCGCTACCTGAACGCGCAGCCGCAAGTACATGCCAGCCGCTTAAAATATTAATTTAGTCAATGAGTGGTGAACTATCACTAGCGATAGGTTTATATTAGACAATGTGTCAAGGATTTCATTTATTGAGGAACCTTATCAAAATCCATACAGCCGTGCGCGGCGTTCTTTTTCAAAAAGTGAGTGAATAGCAATTTCTCTCGAATTAAATCATTTATTAGAAATAAAAGCTATTAGGAGATGTAACCCGACAGCAAAACAATTCGTTTATGATATCTTCGTTATTCCTAAAAGCGTGTGCTCTATATATATTAAATCTAAAAAGATGAATTCGAAGTCGAAGTAAGTATCTCATTTCAAAATGGAAGATATCAGAACGGCTACTAGATTTATGACCGAAGACGTGATTAATATTGATATTAAGGAAGCTTAATTTTTGCTGCCGATTCACAAATCAAAAAAAAAAAACATGTTTACGCTTTTATTTTCATGATATTTTGTACGAGTTTCTAGCACTCCCGTTTAGCCTATGTTTCGCGCGATATATTTCACAAAAATATTACAGCCAGCTCTTACTCATTTAAGATCTTATGGTCTGCTATCAGTGAGATATCTATGATATGTTGTGTTTAGCAAACTCTGCTGGAGAGTGCCTAGAGAACGCAAAAAGAACTATTTAATGTCTGACACGATTAGGGTTAGTTATTAATTAAAAAAAAACTAGTCTAATACCAGAAAAGCTTTGTAAATTTTTAGGTTTTATTTTAAACTCTAATAAAATAACATACAATTGCCAGATTCGAGCCACAAAAATTTATTATACACATAAAACATATATTTAAATCTAACAGAATTCGAATAAGGTTCTTTGAACGTTTTCTACGGCAGCATGTCGGCTGTAGTATATGGGTAGTATATACAGACAAAATCACTAAAAAGTGCTCTTCTTAGAAATACTAACAATTACGACGTTTTTATTACAATTACAGATATTTTATAATAATATGATGATCTCCATTGGTGGCAGATCAATATTCCATTGGCAGTCAATTGAATAAAAAGTCATAGGTACAATTTCGGAATTTTTACGGACGCTTCGACAGCAGGCTAGGGTGCAGCTTGTGCCAACGAAAAGACTGGTGGTTTCTGGACCAACATCGAGCGAACCAATCATATAAACTGACTGGAACTACTCGCTGTATATTGTGGGCTAATTTCATTTGCTAAAAATGTCGCTAATTGTGGTAGTCTTTTAAGTATCGATAACACCACTGCCATATTCTATATAAATAGAATGGGGAGAGTGTAATACCAACACTTAAGTCAAGTTACTAAAATGATTTGGGACTGGTGTGAGAAAAGTAGGTATATTTATTTTCGCGTCTTATATTCGTTACTCGTTAAATATAGAAGCTGACAGTGAATCGAGAAAAATAAACTTCGACACAGAGTGGCAGTTGGGTATCCGACAACTTTTGAAAATTAAAAAATTTTTTTGGTGAACCATCTATTGACTTATTTGCATCTCGTAGTAATGCAAAATGTCCCGCGTATATTTCATGGAAAAGGGATCCCTTTGCCTATGATATTGACGCGTTTAAACAGTAGATTAGTCGCAATTTTATTTTTACGCTTTAACACCGTTTGCACTAATTTTTAAAACGATAAACAAAATAGTTACTGATTAAGCCACCGGAATTATCGTTGTTCAACTATAGCCCTCTTAACCATGGTATCCCCTTTTCATATCCCTGGGTGTCACAGAGATTGTGATATTTCCTCCAAGAAAGATCTACTTACTTCCTTTCAGGATGGTACACCATCTGCGCCGTCACCTTTCCCTGCCAGCGTGTGTATTTTCCGGGAAAGCTTTCATGACGTGCCAGAAACAGCCTTAGATGTTGTTATCTTCGATATCACATAACACCGGGTCATAATATAATTCTAGTCTAAAGATATGGTGGGAATTTTGTAAAAAGAATACAACAGATTTTTTTAAATGTAAATACTACATTTTTGTTGGAATTTCTGTTAATGTGTTTTGAAATTTTGAAGTTTAGGTAGAACTATTGTTCTAATGTCACGATAGCAAGTGATCGTTATTAGTTAGGCAGTGGCCCCCTGGTATTATAGTATTAGACTATTAAACGATTTGAGAATGATACAATTAATCTTGAAAAAATGAGTAAGAAGTTAGTCATATTATTAGCTGGACCAAGGACGCATACAATTTCTCTAACAAAAATACGAAATATTAAAAAAGCATATGAAGATCGAGTAATTTTAACACTTACAAATTTAATTAAAAAATAAGCAATTGGCAAAGCTCAACCGGTTTTAAACTTACTTTTTTTTTTATCTCTTTAATATCCCGCTATTTGTCCAGCATCAGTGGTATTAAGATATATTGCTGTATCATCTTCAATTCGCTCAGATTCAGAACAAACCTGATCCTCACACATAAGAAACCACGTAGACCTGCTTCATCTCAACCCATTGGGCGCTGGATAAAGCAGATCATATGCGATAGTGGCATTGACATCTCAATATTCGGAGCGAGCGAGACACGCATCAACATCAGGCGGCGTCTCGTGCTGGCCTCAACGTCGATGTAATTAGAAAGACCGCAGGATGTTCGGAAAGATCAGCTGTATTTGCTGATTTTTATAACAGACCGGTATATTAGTTCTGAAACCAATTTTATTGAATCTTTGTCACAATTATAATTATTAAAATAATACTGTCGGTTGATTACTTTTTTGTTCACAATATTTTGTTGTTTTGAAATTTTTGCTAGTGGTGCAAAAAAAAAAAAAGGAAATACGTAATAATTATGTTTTGATGTTTTACTGTAATGTTGTTTATTTTTTATTGTCGCAACATTGATTTTATACTCTCTGAACATCTACATGGTTAAGGAATAAATCTCGGAGGCGAAGACAGGATAATTAAATGATCAAACGAACTTACCTGAAGTGAAGTTCGATCTTAATTATCCTGTCTTCGCCGAAGAGATTTAAGGTCCCTCCCTCCCTGAATCTTATCCCCCTATATATCAATGTTGCTCTATTTCTCTAAAAAGAATGAGGTCGGTACTGCGGAGGCTTGTCAGGTGTGATTAGCCAGAGGAAGATATAGTGGTTTTCTTTCTCTGACTTTAAAACTTGTGCGATATGGTTAGCGCGTAGCAGGGCTACTACATGGTTAAGGAATAAATCTCTTCGGCGAAGACAGGATAATTAAGATCGAACTTCACTTCAGGTAAGTTCGTTTGATCATTTAAATATTCCACGTAAATATAAGAAGCATTGGCAGTATTACTAATTTTAATAATTTTGTGCTTCTGTTGCAAAGAATTAACCTCGAATTGGATTTGATTATACTGTCTGAGTGTTGGTTAAGCAAATGTCCTTATCTTCCAAAGCTACCAGGCTATAATACACATAGCACCACCACCAAAAGCACCAAAGCACCAAATTGGTTTGTGGATCGTTGCATTTGGTTGTGCTAGTATAGTGTCGCTACGAAAGAAATTTGAAACAGTGTTAAAAGTGTTTTTTGATTGGAAAATTTGTGGTGATCTGTTACCCAAAATAGTTCGCTACTCTGGCGTAAAAATATACAATAATTACACTGGGTGTTATGAGTAATCTTAAAAAAACACAGTGAAAGTGACGGTACATAAAACTTGTGGTAAGTTTTTTAAAAAACCGAGAAGGTGTTTTGAAACAGAATTCCAACAAGTACGCAAACCGAACAAGATAATAACACCTGATTCACTAATTGGCCAGCACATACAACGACTTGCTTGCGCATTTCGTTTGTTGACAAACCAACTCTGAGCAGCGTGTTCCAGTGGTACGCGGTTCAAATCCACGGTAGCGACAACTCTTTTTGCTTTACAATTTCACTCAGACTTTTTATAAAGCCTCAAGCAAACTGATTTAATTTTAATATCTTAATAAAAATGGAAAAATATTATGTTTAAGAGTCTCCAGAATTTTTAACAATAAAATCTACAACCATTAAAAAGCAGTAACAAAATTACCACCCAATAAAAGAGGAATTTGCATACTGCATAACAAAAAGTATAGATAAGCATCACCTCAAATCATGACGCCAAATCCATCGACTTGTGCTGGATGCAAAAATAAGCTTCAAGGTAAAGAATTTATGGAATGCTTTGGTTGTAAGCAAAAATATGACCTTAAGTGCAGTAATATAAGCTCTAAACGCTTTAATTTAATGGAACCACGCCATAAAATATCTTGGACATGCCCGGAATGTCGATGCAAACAGCCTAAAGGCGGCAATGCGAACACTCCGGTTCGAGCTGAACCTGCCAATGAGGACATAAGCCCTGATAATAAGATCGATAATGTCACAAAGCGATCGAAACGTGCAATGGATCGGAATCTTGAGGATTCCGATAATCAACAAAACGTAGACAATGCAGGACCTAAACGAGTTGGCGATTGCTACGTAACCGAAGAGAGTTTGCGGGACATTCTGCGACAGGAGATAACTTCTATTATAAAACAACAGATTTCCGAACAGCTACAAGACATCAGGGAAAAAATGTCAAGCTATCATGACTCCTTGGAATTTTTCAACAGCAAATACGAGGATGTTAAAAAATCACTGGAAGAAAAGGAAGAGGCTCTGGGCCAGTTGCGGTCCGAAAATCAAAAACTACAGGTCTCTGTTCTTGAATTGACTGGGAGGCTCGTTAACATTGAACAAAAAATGCGCGAGAGCAACGTTGAAATCAACGGCATACCAGAAAACCGCTCGGAAGACCTAAGCAGTACTTTTATCCAATTGGCTAAGACCGTAGATTGTCAACTGATACAGGACGATATTCAACATATAACCAGGATTGCAAAGATAAATAAGGACAGTGATAGGCCGTGCGGAGTGGTTGCCAAGCTTCGAAGTATCAGGCAGCGTGATATCCTTCTTGCAGCCGTAGTAAAGTTTAACAAAGGCAAAAATCGTCAAGACAAGCTCAATTCTCACCACCTGGGTTACGCTGGGGCTGTATCTTCAGTCTACGTAGCCGAACATCTAACTCCATCTAACAAATCACTTCATGCTTGTGCACGTAAAAAAGCTAAGGAAGTAGGGTACAAATTTGTTTGGGTCCGCGACGGACGAGTGTATGTAAGAAAAAATGAGAACTGTTCTGCTTTATTTATACGAAACCAAGACAGCTTAAAACTGTTAGTTTAATTTTAGAAAGTATATTGCGAGTGTAGTAACTGCAGTACTAACATTCGATTCCGTAAGCATATACTATCAAAACGTAAGAGGTTTAAGAACTAAAACTAACGAGGTTTACAATAACATTTTGCAAAATGACTACGGTATTATAGTATTTACGTAGACCTGGCTAAATGACAAAATATATGATAGAGAATTTATAGATTCCCGCTATATCGTGTATCGCCAGGATCGACGGCATGATGTGGGTCCGAAGAGGGATGGAGGTGGCGTTATGGTAGCAGTTTCACGCGACATTGTCTCAACCAGAATGCATCAGTGGGAATGTAATCTTGAAGCTATATGGGTTACTCTTAAAATTAATGTCAATAACCAACTTAAGAAAATTGCTCTATGTGCTATCTACTTGGCTCCGCCAGCCAATTCAAGGGCACTCTCCGATTTCATTGATAATGCAGATTTCGTGTTGGGTCAGGTAAATGAAGTTCTAATATTAGGTGACTTTAATCAGGGATCTATAATATGGCTACCTAACAAAAATGAAATCCATACTGCACCTTCTAAGTGCAGCAATTTATTGGACTCAAAGCTTGTGGACTTCATGGCCGCTAACAATCTATACCAAATGAATTATATACGTAACACCAATGATAAAATTCTGGATCTGGTGTTCTGCAGCCTAGCCACAGCAAAACTCTGCGAATCACTGGATCCCTTATTAAAGTTGGACCCACACCACCCCTGTCTGCACGTTACATTGAACTTCAACAAAAATAAAATTCCAAAAAGTAACTCACGCTCAGACCTTAATTTCTTTAAATCAGACTATAAAAGTATAATCACGGAATTAACAGCTGTAAATTGGCACGACACTTTTATGAATAAACATGTGAACGACATGGTTGACACCTTTTACACATTAATACTTAAATCTATAACTAAATATACGCCTGTCCGTAGGCCGAGAAATGCAAAACATCCATCTTGGTTTACGAGTGCTTTAATAGGGCTGCTGGCTGAGAAGCACGTTATTAGGAAACGCTTTAAAAAATTTAAAAACCCTCGAGATGAGTTAGAATATAGGCTTATTCGTGGAAGGTGTCATAAACTGTATAAGGACTGTCTATCAAATTATAAAAAAAATATTGAGGATGAGATCGGTGTCAACCCCAAAGCGTTCTGGAGATATGTTAAGGAGAAAAAATCAAATAATGTGTCCCTGCCTGCTTCCATGCACTTAGGCGATTCAGTTGCCAGCACTCGAAAGGATATAGTCGATCTTTTTGCTAGTCACTTTGCCTCTATCTATTCGAGCGTTAATAATGTCACCGCGGGTCGATGCTGGGGTGTCACACTGACCTCAGAGCCTATGAGCTGTATACCTCTGACAGAAAAAGCAGTCTTAAAGGAAATAAAGCGAATAAATATTTCCAAGGCCAGCGGCCCTGATGGCATTCATCCAATGTTTGTAAAGCGATGTGGTTCCGCTCTTGCTTTACCCCTTTTTTTAATTTTTAAGAAATCTCTGGTTGATGGTGTTTTCCCTGATAAGTGGAAGGAAGCATTGGTGGTACCCATTTTCAAAAAAGGAGACACCAGTGCGGTGGAGAACTACCGACCTATTTCCATTTTGTCATGTTTTGCCAAACTTTTTGAGACTCTAATAACGCCATTTATTGCGCATCATGTTCAGAATAGCATTTCTAAGAATCAGCACGGATTCCGTAGCGGAAGATCGGTCGTTTCGAACTTGGTAAACTTTATCTCGGATATATGCTCAGGGTTGGATAAGGGAAATGAAATTCATGCAATTTATACCGATTTCAAAAGTGCTTTTGACAAGGTTGATCATAGTATACTTCTACATAAACTACAGTCCTTTGGTATCGGTGGTTCTCTTCTGCGGTGGTTTGAGTCATACCTTGCAAATAGATCGCAAATAGTCGCTACTTGTGGCTATAAATCTCATACTTATTATGCCACCTCAGGTGTCCCACAAGGATCGAACCTTTCGCCTACACTGTTTTCGATATTCATCAATGACATCTGCCAAGTAATACAGCACTCAAAGTTTTTGCTATTTGCAGATGACTTGAAGCTATATATAAATGCTACCCCAAGTAATTGCGAATCATTACAAGCGGATCTAAATAGTATTTGGGAGTGGTGTCTTCAGAATAACATGATACTGAATATTAATAAGTGCTTCCATATCAAGTTTACAAGGAAAAAAACACCACTAGATCATCTCTATAGCTTGAATGGTCATCCGCTGCAGGAGGTTAATGAGATCTGCGATTTGGGGGTGTATTTAGACTGTGCCTTAAATTTCAAAACGCATATCAATACGGTTGCCAAAAAAGCTTCGCGAATGCTAGGGTTTTTGAAGCGCAACACGAAGGGGTTCCAGAAGGCCCAAACAAAAATCCTTCTTTATAATGCCTTGGTCCGCAGTAATCTGGAGTATGCCAGTGTCGTCTGGAATCCCTTCTATAGTGTAGCATCACAGAGACTAGAGTCGATTCAGCGCTCATTTACAAGGCATCTTGCGTTCTCGGTTTCAGGATTATCTTACCGGTGTCCTTATGAAGTTCGGCTGTCCTATTTTCATCTTGAATCGCTGAGGGCCCGTCGAGTGAAGCACGATTTGGTATTTTTATACAAAGTCCTAAACGCAATTATTGACAGTGGTGACATTCTTAGCCAGGTCTCCTTAGCAGTGCCGTGTCGATATCCGAGATATCCTATAACTAAGATCCTATACACGCCATACAGTAGAACCAACATAGGCTTGAGTTCCCCAATTATACGCATGTGTAGAAATTATAACGAGCTGCAATCTAATTGTGACGTTGACATATTTTTTGACAAATTAAAAACATATAAAGATAAAATAAAACCTTGAATTTATAATAGGTTGCTTGAGCAGAATCCTTCAGGTTTAATTGATCATTTGATACTGTTTCTTTTTGTAAATCTTCATATACTCTTAATTAGCTAGGATAACAACCTAATAGTGAATGCTGTGTACATTCATAATTGTCATGTGTATGAGTTAAAATGCCCTAAAATGTATTTTTGTGTTAGTATATATGCATATGATGTTAATGTACCTAAATAAATAAATAAATAGCACCACACACTCCAATCAAAATGATGGAATAGTCATATACATAAAAGAGAATATACTCGCAAATATCGATGAACCTGTCTTGGCCGATGCTAATTGTTTGACCGTCCGGCTTTCCAAAGATGTTATCATACTCGCTGTGTATCGCTCCCCTTCTTGTAAAAATATTGATAATTTTACTAATACCTTGGACATTCTTTTGGCTTCATTGCGTTCTTTCAAAACCATTGTTTTAGTTGGCGATTTAATGGGGAAAAAGTCTTTTCGCATTATAGTATGTATAAACTTGTAATAAAATCTCTTTGGCTATACTATTTGTATCTGGCTGATTTTGGTATCATTGAAAGTTTAAATTTTAAAGAACATAATTCCAAATTCAAATTAGGAAAATGTGTGATTTTCATTTGTTTTTCGTACCGCCAAGATGAGTGAATCTAATGAAGAAATTCGATACATTTTAAAATTTTACTACAAAAAAGGTAAAAATGCAACGCAAGCCGCGAAAAAAATTTGCGATGTTTATGGACCTAGTGCAGTGTCTGTGAGAGTAGCACAAATTTGGTTTAAGCGTTTTCAATCCGGAAATTTTGATGTCAAAGATGCACGTCGCTCTGGTCGCCCTATTACAGATAAAATGGATGCCATTTTTGAAAAAGTGGAGCAAGATCGGTATGTCAGTAGTTACGACGTAGCTGAAGAACTGGCAATTGACCACAAAACAGTTTTGGCGCATTTGAAAAAAACTGGGTACACAAAAAAGCTCGACATTTGGGTACCTCACGAGCTCACTGAAAGAAACCTAATGAACCGTGTACTCATTTGTGATTCTTTATTACGACGTAATGAAACCGAACCATTTTTGAAGAAGCTGATAACTGGTGATGAAAAGTGGATCACGTACGACAAGAACGTGCGAAAAAGGTCGTGGTCAAAGGCCGGTCAGGCTTCACAGACTGTGGCGAAACCCGGGTTAACTCGCAACAAGGTGATGCTGTGTGTGTTGTGGGATTGGAAGGGCATTATTCATTATGAGCTGTTACCACCAGGCAGGACCATCGATTCTGAACTCTACTGCGAACAACTGATGAGATTAAAGCAAGAAGTTGAGAGAAAGCGGCCGGAATTAATCAACAGAAGGGGTGTGGTTTTTCATCATGATAACGCTAGACCTCACACATCTTTAGCCACTCAGCAAAAATTAAGAGAGTTTGGCTGGGAGGTGTTAATGCATCCGCCGTATAGTCCTGGCCTTGCACCTTCAGATTTCCACCTGTTTCGGTCTCTTCAGAATTCTTTAGGCAGTGTCAGGTTAACATCACGAGAGGACTGCCAAAACCACTTGTCGCGGTATTTTGACCAGAAGTCCCAAAATTTCTATAGCAATGGGATCATGTCCCTACCTACAAGATGGCAAAAAGTTATCGAACAAAATGGTACCTACATACTTTAGTTAAATGTAAATAAACTATATTAAAAAATGTTTTGAATTTTCTTAAAAAATGCGAAGAAACTTTTTCCCCAACCTATTATAAACATAGCTTCAGATAGTGCGGATCAAAATTGTCATTCATATCTCAACTTGTTGGCATCCCATTCCATGCTACCGGCTCATTTATTCCCTACTCGCATCAAAAACTGTATTGATCATGTGATACTTAAAAATGATAAACGCTCAATCACTCTAGTCTTAGATTCTTTATTCACGGATCATGCTCCACTGTTATTTTTCTGCGCCCTCTATGATAAGACTAATCAGGCCGTCAGTAGTCGTCAAATTAAGCGAATTGATTTACAATCCTGCGTAAGGCATCTTGAAAGCCAAGATTTTTCCGATGTGTTCGGCAGTGGCGATGCTGGGATTACTGCGTTGTATACGACACAGGGACAAACTATATCGTAATACCAAAAAATATCCTGAAAATAAGCTGTTAAGTATTTCATATAAGCGCTATAGAAATTTCTGCAACAATTTACTTAAAAAAGTTAAAAAAGAATATGAGCGATCAGAATTTCTAAAGCACAAGAAAAATCCAAAGAAATTATGGAATCTCATAAAAACAACTACAAATTTACAGCAAAAAACATCTCCTTCTGACCAGTTATTAAACATATCTAATGACCCACAGTCTGCTGTTGATGCGGTTAACGAATTTTTGGCTGGTGTCGGGAAAGATTTGGCCTCTAATATATCTAATGATCCTTCCAATCAGTTACTCTTCGATTACATCATTAATTCTGTTTTCCCTTCACCTGATTCCATGGCACTGCTAGACACTGACGCTAAAGAAATTGACGACATTATTATGGGTCTCATGCAAACTTGCGCGACGGGCTGTGATGGTATTCCAACTTCCTTAATCAAAGAGTCGAGGCATGTTCTTGTACCAGTCCTAAATCATGTATTTAATCTCTGTTTATCTACTGGCGTATTTCCGACTGTATTTAAAAAAGCTTTGGTTCATCCAATCTATAAGTGTGGAGACAGGTGCAGTGTTAATAATTACAGGCCAATATCAGTCCTGCCTGTTTTATCTAAAATTTTAGAAAAAGTTATGAACAATAAACTAATAAATTACTTAGATTCTAAAAATTTTATCGCTCCTAATCAATTCGGCTTCAGATCTGGAAAATCAACAGAAGACGCAGTTTTAAATTTAACGAGTACTATTGTCAATAACCTTAATTGTAAATTAAATACACTGTGTATATTCCTTGACCTTTCAAAGGCTTTTGACACTGTATCTGTTTCCATTCTTCTTTCGAAACTTGAGAATATTGGTATTAGGGGTGTTGTGCTGGAATTGTTCAAGAGCTACCTATCAAATCGAGTGCAATATGTTACGATTGGAAATCACACAAGTCGGGGTGAGGCAATTACATATGGTGTCCCACAGGGCAGTGTCCTAGGTCCAACCCTGTTCCTTATATATATTAATGATCTGTGTCAAATAAATCTACCAAATTGTAAAATTGTCACTTACGCTGACGACACGGCAATCATTGTTCATGGACAGAGTTGGGAGGAAGCGCGCTTAAATGCTGAGTCTGTCTTGCATCGGGTCATGATATGGCTGTCCCAAAATTTGCTTACCTTAAATTTACCCAAGACGAAATTGGCACATTTGCACCAAGGCTTTCGTCACAGCCGGACTCATCGTACCGAATACGTGCACATAAGTGTAATGAATCCGCTTCTTTCACTCCTTGTTCTTGTGCTTTAATATCACGTACACACAGTATTTAATATTTAGGTGTTGTGGTCGATAGTGTTCTGTCATGGAGCGAGCACATTGCATGTGTGACTGCACGTATAAGGAAACTTATCTTTGTCTTTAGCAGGCTACGAGCAGGTGCTGACGTGATTACCCTAAGGACCACTTATTTTGCCTTAGCCCAGTCCATTATTGGCTACTGTATCACGATCTGGGGTGCAGCCGGAAAGACTAAAATCTTACAGCTCGAAAGGGCGCAAAGAGCAGTCTTGAAGGTTATGGCCTTCAAGCCAATAAGGTATCCAACCAACCTTATATTAGCTTTTTGGGAAGTACTTTCCGTTCGTAAGCTCTTTGTCTTGAATACTATTCTTCGAAAGCACAAGTCCCTTGCATACGACTCACATATGTTACTCAATAAAAGAAGAAAAGACATAGTTTGCTCAACGATAGGATGTAGGTTTGTTTTAGCAAAGCACCATTATGATTTCATTTCTCCTCGGCTATACAATAAGGTAAATAAAAAATGTAAAATTTATCCCTTACCTTTATATAAAACCAAAACCGTGTTGAGTGAGTGGTTACTCAGTCTTAATTACGATGAAGTAGAAGCTCTAATTAAGTAAAAATTTCCTTCCACACACACACAAACACACACACGCACGCGCACACACACACGCACACACACACACACACACACACGTACACACACACACACACACGCACACACACACACGCACACACACACACAGACAGACTCAGAACACTTCTGATTTTTAATTATATCTGATTTTAAATATATATGAGCATTATTACTACTACTAGATACCTTATTGGCAACTATTTCTGTTTGTGTATTGTATAAACATTGCATTACTATTATCTATTATGTTTATAAAATAGTCTGAAACGCCTGTCTATGTAAGAGGTGGGCGCTAACAACTGCGACACAGTCCTTGACTAATGCAGATGTTAACGCTAACATGTTCGTGTTAAATATGTTTGTGGTGTCAATAAAGATTTTTTTTTTTTATTATTCAGATTTAAAAGGATCTTTTTCATCCTTTTCTTAATAAATTTTTATTTATATGTTAAATTGAACCTCCTCTTTTTAACCGACTTCAAAAAGGAGGAGGTTCTCGATTCGATGCGTTTTTTTTTTTGTTTTTTGTGTGTATGTTACGCGATTTCGCCATCAATTATGGACTGATTTTTAAAGTTCTTTTTGTATTCGATAGAGTATACTCCAAGGGTGGTTCCAAGGTCATCAAAGTAAGGATCTGATGATGGGATCCCTTGAAAATCGAGAGAAACGCTTCGATTCGGTGAGCTGGTATTAAATTAGGGTTTCTTTCACAAAAAATATTTAATTCACTAAAAAGTTAAAAATAATATAAGAATAGATACAGACAACATCACACTTCTATATTGAAGTCAGTGCCAACAGTGCTACAGATTAGTAAATAGTTACTACGTCCTAACAGGTTATTTATTATCTTGTAGTATTAAGTGAATCCTGTTAGTGTTGTTGTGATTTCCCGAGCTGGCATAAAATTACTTTTCTTAACTGTTCGAGCTCCCGTACGCAATTATCTGACTATAAAAACGCAGCTGTGTGCCAAGGAATCAGAAAGCATTTTCACAATGAGGCATCCTATATTATGGACCGATAAAATGCGTCCGTATACGATTGCATTTATATCATAGGGACTATTAAAGCGAGTGGTGTGAACGAGCAAGTGGTGATGGTATGTGGTGCTTACAGCCAGCCCATTTTAATATTAATAATATGTCATGTTTAAATTTCTAGTGTAAGAAAATGGTGCAAAAATTACTGTAAACTGATGAAGAAACACAAATAATAGGGATGTTTACGAATTTTCAGGACTGTTTTCATTTTAAAGATATACATGTAATTATTACGAAAACTACATAAAAATATTTATTCATTAATTTTAAATAAAAAATCACATGTTTAAAATTTGTTGTTTAAATGTTACGTCAAAACGCTCCAAGCTGTCACGTGATCTTGATGACGTCACAATGTGTTAGCAAACTGTCGGTCAAGGCGAAGATCATCTCCATTAGATTCCAGTAAAGATCTAAAATAAAAAGAATTCCACTTTTCATAACTTTTACAAATAACCTAACCTAAACTCATAAGATGGAGTGTTACGGCTCCGTAAATGACATTCTCGTGACATATCGCCACGCATGCGCGGAGAATTCATTATTTCTTCTGTTATATTTGACAAGATGGACAAGTAGCTATAATATTGTCTTGTTAATTGATCCGATATAATTTATAATAATAAAATATTTAATAAGATGTGATATATCATCATTTAATAACATACATATAAATAAAGTTGTGACAGCTTCAACATGGAGATTTAATAAATAAACAAAATACGACATATTTAATAATACATAATTGTTAATTATTATTCCTTTTAATTCAAAAATGTTACTCGCAAAGATGTTTTCACGTTCGTAAACTCTGCTGCACAAAAATCTTTGTTCTTGGTAAAAAATTTATGTTTTATCAATATTTGGTAAATTATTACTGTTTTATTTTCTTTGACTAATCCAGGCTCCAAGCAAATTATATAGAGCTATAACTAAAAAAATCAAACAAAGCATCAAGATTAAATATGATAAGCAAATACCTAGAAGAAAAAGGAGGCGTAAGAAAAGCATATAGGAAAATAGACAACACCAAGCAGCTATTGACACAACTCACAGATATCTCAGGAAATATAGTCACACACAGAGGTGATTTAATGAAGATAGCTACCAAATTCTATAAGGATTTATATGCAGATGCCAGAAAGACAATCGAAACTCTATTAACAACAAATAATAACAAAGATTTGGTTGCACCTTTCCTAGAGAGTGAGAGAGAGCTGTCAATAAAGGCGCTAAAGACGGGAAAAGCCCAGGAACCGATGGGGTTACAAATGAAATGATAAAAGCGGGCCAAGAATTCCTTATAAAACCCCTTACAAAGTTATTTAATCTCACTTTATTCGAAAAAGAATTTCAGAGATAGCTCTCCTATATAAAAAGGGAGACCCTAAATTAATTACCAACTATAGACCTATTAGTTTGATATCTTGTATTTATAAAGTATTTGCATCAACTCTACTAAGACGCATAACGAAATCTATAGAAGAAAAACAACCAATTGAACAAGCAGGGTTTATGAAAAACTATTCAACAATTGATCACATACATACATTAAAACAAATCATAGAAAAATATACAGAATATGATCTTCCCATTTACATCGCTCTTATTGACTACTCGAAAGCTTTTGATTCCATATCGCACAACTCTATCTGGCAGGCACTTACAAATCAAGGCATCGAATATGAATATATAGAATTAATCAAAACAATATATTCAAAAAGTGTGACTAGAGTACGATTAGAGACAAAAGGACCTACATTTCAAATAGAGCGAGGCGTGAAACAAGGCGACCCTCTATCGCCTAAACTGTTTATTTCAGTACTAGAATCCATTTATCAAAACCTAGAGTGGGAAGCCATTGGTATCAATATTAATGGTACATACTTATCACACCTGAGATTTGCAGATGACATTGCTATCTGAAAGCCCGGAACATTTGCAATACATGCTGAACTCTCTCAGTCATCATAGTGAAGCTGTAGGATTATTTGTAAATAGGGAGAAGACAAAGATTATGACAAACAGAGACAAAAACAAATTTCAATAGCGTCAGTACCAATAGAATATGTAGAGGATAATGTGTATCTTGGCCATCTAATTTCATTCAAATCTTGCTCAGAAAAAGAAATAGAACGTAGAATAAAAATCACATGGAACAAGTACTGGTCAATGAAGGAAGTATTTAAATGAAATATACCGACAAAACTAAAAACTAAAGCTATGAACATTTGCCTGACACCCTGTTTAACATATGCATGTCAAACTTGGTCGCTCAAAAAAAGACATCTAAATAAAATGAAGTCATATCAAAGAGGCATAGAAAGACGTTACATGGGTATAAAATTAAAAGATATGTTCATATGTCAGGCTCATATGTCAGGAAAAAGACAAAGGCCAGAGACGCAGTTAAACAAATATTGGCACTCAAGTGGAAATGGGCCGGCCATATTCAAAGAAAGACAGATGGAAGATGGTCGCAAATTGTCACAGATTGGTACCCAATTTACAAAACGAGAAGACGAGGCAGACCATCCAAAAGATAGAGCGATGACATCGCAGAAGTAGCCGGAGCGCTTTGGACGAGAGTGGCTAGAGATAGGAAATGTTGGCAACATTTGGAGGAGGCTTTCACCGCAAAAGGCATACAGTAGAATATAAAGATACGAGTAGTGATAACAATACTAATACACATTTTAAAATATTACTAACCGTACTTATACATTAAACTGTTATAACTTATAAGGGAAAATAGAAAGAAGGAGAAGAAAGAAAGAATGCTTTATTTGGATGCACGTACACAACACACAAATATTTATGCAAGAATTATACATATAGTGCAGTCAAAAAAGGACAATGCCTCAGCTAATTGCTCTTGCGTTAAAACGCGAAAAGCGCTGATTTTCAGGCATGACCAATGCCGTTACCATGGAAGCAAACATATCTCTTGTTATATCATTTTGATTACATAATTGCTTCCATGGCAGCGACGCCCGAGACGAAAAACCATGACATAAGACAAAATTTAGAGAAAATTAAAAAAAAAAACAAAAATCAACGTACCTAGACAATTATACAAAATCACCCTCGATTTCACTCAGCTGATAGTCTCTGAACGGCGTAGGGCAAAAACGCATGCTTCCGAACGCCCCCCAAATCACAGTCACTAGTCTGTAGCTTACACATAAATTACTCGTCTATGAAAATTAGTATCTATCTATAGGTAATCTGTGAAATTAGATTTACAATTACACATATCAATATAATTAGTTTGTGATTACAACAACCACATTACAACCAAAAATTAACCAGAGATCTATATTATACCTATTCTAATAAAATGTACTATAATTTTAACTATTTCCTTAATTACTAAAACTGGTAAAACTAAACAATAGTAATGTGGATTAAAAAAAAAGTATTACAACAACAATACAAACTGCGACATTTGGAGCCTGTGGCAACTGCAAATGCAATTATTATTGTACAAAATATCTATATATTCGGCCATATGCCCGACTCAGCTGCATCAGAAAAGAGACTAGCTAGCATGAAATTAAATTGTGAAATGGTAAGCGAATATTTTCCGTGCTTTTCTGTTGTTCCAAGAGCAATCGTTTGTAATGATTTTTGAAACCATTCTTGCTTTTTAGGTCTCATAGCGGTGGTGGAAGGTCATTCCAGCAGCGTGAGGCGGCAAACTTAAATGACCCACGAAAAGCAGTCGTGCCATATTTGGGAGATATCAGTACAGGAGCAGGAGCACAAGCCCTCCTCTGGTATCTGCAGTGCGACTGAGCCCACATCAGCTTATTATACAAATATTTGGGCCTCTTCGAATGAACTATACCAAACATCATAGTTGCAAGGTGCAGCTTTCTACGAGCCTCCATCCTCAACAATTTAGCAGCATTATGAAATGGAGTGACATGTGACCTTGGAGGTATATGGAAACAGAATCGTGCACATGCATTCTGCACTCGCTGTATAAGTTTCGCTGTTCTTGCCAAGAGGCATGTGCCATAGACTGTGTCACAGTAGTTCAACCTCGATAAAATCAATGACTCGAAAATAAAGCTTTATTATTATTATTATCCATTTATTCAAGTAAAATCTAAGTTTTTACAATATAAATATATAAACAAAATACTATAAATTATTATTATTATAATCCAGGCTCCATTGTAATTTTCACTTCTAGCTATAGCAAGGTAAGGTGGTATTAAATTCACTAAAAAGATAAAAATAAATAATATTTTACAAAAAATAAAAACCGGCTTCATAAACACTGAAAAGTTAAAAATAATATAGGAATAGGTACAAACATCAGACAACACCACACTTTTATATTGAAGTCGATGCCAAATTTTAAGACTTTCTAGGAGATCATCGTTTGGCACCGACTTCAATAAAGAAGTGTGATGTTGTCTGTAGGTACCTATTCTTATTATTTTTCACATTTCAGTGTTTTTGAAGTCGGTTTTTATTTATGTAAAATATTTCTTTATGAATCCACGAAACAAGTGAAACTTTTTTCGGATCGTAGGCTTTGGAATTTTTACAATTTGGAAAATAAGTTTTACAATTTGGAAAATTATTCGATTACGGTCATTAAACTCATCATCATCATAAAAACAACAGGAGAAACAATAAAAAACAACAGAATTGCATTTATAAATTTAAAAGAAAACTTTTTTAGACGATGTAGAATATGTATTGAGCACGAAGGTCGTCATTTTGAAAACTTTCTTTAAGCGATCGAATAATAAATACTTTGAAAATAATGTTTTGTTTCATTTATTAAGTTATAATAAACCTTCAAAGGTTATTAAAGATGGCAGCAGGAACAGTTATTTTTGACCTTCAAATAATAAATTTTTAGCTTTTCTACAATCATTTTTGGTTTATTAATAAATAATTGGAATTTAAAAAGAAAATTATTCAGAAGTCGAGTTTTATGAAATTTTCACCTTGCTGTCTTTGATGGCCGATTTAAGCCAAAGTAGCCCGTAGTAGTATTAAGTACTTTTTTTTTAATTATTATGAAAGCAGAGAGTCTAGAGAAGTTTTTACACATACTTAGAAACCATGAATTCGCCTGTTTAGATTTTTGATTTAAAGATGAATTTTTAAGTAATTATTCACTAACATTCAAATTTTGACTTTACACTACTGTTTTCTAAATTTCCACTAAAGTTACGAAGCTGATTATTTTAGACATAAAAGAAGCACTAAAGATGATTCAGTGGCAAAAAGAAAAACATTAAAATATGTTCAACTTTTTTTTATTTAAAATTTTTAAGTTCTTTGGATCAAAATTTTCAAAAAGTCAGAAAAAAAATGATTACTCGAAAACTACGAATAATCGCGGAACATACATGGGGGTGATTCGGGTACTCCAAGAGATGCTCTAACTCTGGACTTACGCTTGACACTATTTTTTGGGACACCCTGTATAGAGTAGTGAAATTAAAGATCTCATATTTTTGTGTAATGCGACATGCAATAGATGGACGAAAAAAATTGAGGCAATGTAAAAAAAGTTTCTTTTTAAAATGTGCGAAAAAAAATCGTCATAATTAGAAATTGTAATCGGCCAAACGTGACACAAAAATGACAAAAATATGCCATCTCAGGAATATTAGGTCCTTACATATTATTATGAAATTGTCGTTTTGCCGTACTAGCCACTTTGATCTCAAATATCTCCTCTATGGGTAGGAATTCCAAATTCAAATTTATACGGCTATTTACTCATTTGTGTTTCGAAAATTATAATTCACTTGTTTTTTCCTCAATTATTTTGGAATTTTTTAATCAATTGTTTTGTTTTCAACTTTTTTGGAGGCTTTTTCACCTTCCCAATTTGCTTCAAGTGGATTAAAACAGTTTCATCACTAAACTTTGGTCTCCAGCCGTCCACGGGGCTTGTTCTGCAGGTCGAAATTTCCAGAACGAAAACGTTGGAACCAAAAACGCACAGTGTTTTCTTTTGCGGCACCGTCGCCATACACATCATTAATCCTTCGAGCCGTTTCTGCAGCACTGGTGCCACGGTTGAACTCGTACTCGTAAATAACGCGATATTTCAAGTTTTCCATTTTGTTAACTGATTGACGCAAAGAAAAAAAAACAATTGAGGAAAAAACAAGTGAATTATAATTTTCGAAACACAAATACATGAGTAAATAGCTGTATAAATTTGAATTTGGAATTCCTAACTATAGAGGAGATATTTAAAATCAAAGTGGCCAGTACGGCAAAACGCCAATTTCATATGTAAGGACCTAATATAACACCTGAGTACATACTGATGATTAGCCGCAATATCCAAACATATGCTTTATGTTTTTGGGAAGTTCTTTTAATGAAGATACTCTTGTAACTTATTTAAAACTGTATACTTTTCAAAAAGCAACATCAGGATCGCAATAGTAGATTATTTTACCCGTGTTAAACACTCTACTTTTCATTTCGAATATGAGGAAAATAAAACTAGTTATTTATCTAAACTATTTATTGATAATATATAATATATCTTTCTTTTGAGATGTCTGGCAAAAGATTTTCGATAACACAATTTGCCTCGACTTTAATCGAATCTGGTGTTAACATTTCAGAATCGCTTGAAATTATTAGCCGGGTATTAGCGTTTCCCTCGATTTTCATGAAATCCCATCATCAGATCCTGACTTTGGTGACCTTAGGACCATCCTAGGAGTATACTCTATCGAATACAAAAATAATTTTGAAAATCGGTCCACAATTGGCGGAGTAATCGCGTAACATACACACAAAACACGTTGGAAGCACCTTAAAATTTAAGGGTTTTCCTCGATTTTCATGGGATCCCATCATCAGATCCTGATGTTGGTGACCATGGAACCACCCTTGGAGTATACTCTATCGAACACAAAAAGAATTTTGAAAATCGGTCTACAACTGGCGGCGTAATCGCGTAACATACATAAAAAAAATATTTAAATCTTAGCATAAAAGATTATTACCAATTTTTTTGAATTCCGTCACAGATATATAACAGATTAGTATCCCGCCAATTTATGTCGACTTTTTCAATTTTAAATATGGAACTCACCGCGTAGTTGTTGCGGCTTATTCTGCTCAAAGAAGTTTGCGCTAAGTTCACACTGGCTGTTTAGAAACTCACATGGCCGCAGTATTTTTTTAATTAGTTTTTTTTTACATAAAACTCTTCACAGCTGGCAGCAGTTCTATTTTTAAAGTTCATTCCGGCCCTTAGGTGGGAAGTAATTTGTAGGAGTTTTTCCCTCCCTATGGAGGGAAGCAGCATTTTCCACCCAATAATCAGATCAAAACAACACTACTTTCCGAATATGAGAAATGAAAATTATATACATATCAGGATCCTCGATGAATCTGGTAACCCAAGAAGAAGGCAATAGTTACCATGTTAGTTATAAAAAAAAGTAAATATTCTTTGGTTCTAAATCTGCAAAATTCTGCCACTTTTTTGAATCGTCCGCTTATTCTGTTAGGTTTAAATTACAAGCCAAATTTGCCAAAATTGCAGAAATCTGCCACACGATGCGTGCACGATGGTGTGTATGCTACGTCCAGCACAGCGGCCTTGAACGGACGTACAGCTAGGATGTACGGTAAATAAGGCGCTTTAGACATACTGTGAGAATCGTTAACACAAGACTGCACGGCGCAAATGCGACAGATATCGATAGTTTACCAGTATTTTTTGTTTTAATAATATTGAATTCGACAATCCATTGTCGTTGTTCGGCTTACCGGTTGCTGAGTAACTTTATGACATGATACCTACTTGATACATTTAAAAAATCGAAATCTTGCTAACGTTAATAAGCTTTGCACTGATCTGCTCTTTTTTATGTAATATGCACCGATCTGCCCTTTAACATATAGATGGTAGATTCAAAGCACATAGAAACAGAGACTATGTGAAATATGAGACACAAGTGCGACCTTCACACCACCCGTTTGTTTGTCCCGCCTCATCTCCGCAGTGTCAATTTTCCCCTTCTTACCGCCCGGGGACATAAGACGCTTATACAGTGAAACTCGACCCTCTGCTATCTAAACAATGACAAATTTAATTGCTGTGGTCTATTTATAGCTAAGATTCTGTATTACCTGGAAAGCTATCGTACTCTGACTATAGCGATTAATCCTCTTTTTCCGGGGCATAAGTTTAATGAAATTGATAAATATTTTCACCTTTTTAGAACAACGCAAATGTGTTTGAGCTGTAGAAATTATGTTTGATGGTTATTTGTTGGGTCTCAAAATTGAGAGAAATTAGTGTTATTTCTTTCAATCAATTCGAAAAGCGCTGATTGATTCTCACATACTCGTCAGTGCGTGCAAAGTAAGTTTTTTCTCTGAAAGCTTTTTGTAGCGAGCAGACATAAATGAGTTTTGAATTTGGAACATAATCGAGTTTGAATTTAAAACAGAACGTAGTTCGTCGGTCCGCGACTAATGAAGTCGAATGAAAATATTTTGGCCTTAGATACCACGGCACCACGACAGTGGCGCCGCACCCAAAATAAGAAAATTGAATACGCTACTATATACTCTTATATTTACCAACAGTTATCTGGCAACTCTGGACAAAATTGCTTCGACCAAATCGAAAACTTTGCCATCATAGTCCAAAAACACCAAACATAAGTTGGGCCATGCATACTCTTCCGTATAAGTTGTCGCAGCGAATGCATGTGGTGGATGAACCCTTTTCAAAATATGACTTATTCGGGAAGCTCGAAGCCGTCAAGCTAACGCGCGATCCGATTCGTGCCTACTCTCGAAAATGTCTTGTAGATAGGTCTCGCCTGCCTGATGGGTCGATAGTCCTTCGATTCGATCCTTTCAGCGTTTTTGAAGAAAAGTGCCACCACGCCCCAGTATTATCTTGCCTCGCAGATTTTACAACGTTTTGCCCTCCAGTATAATGAAGTTGAATATCCCCTAGGGAGCTTGTAGAATCAGTCGTCTACCTGCTTTCAGAAGCTCTGCTGTAACTTCATCATCACCCAGGATGAAGCGCTTTAATGTTCTTAAGCTGTATATTGTCTTGGGTTCGCCGTCGAATCAAAGGCCTCATCGCGTATCTTAATGCATTCGCATGTATTCGGTCCAAGGTTCGATCCTGTCATAACAATGTGTTTTTCGATTTCAAATGTGCATTTGTCCGATGCTCCTATGTTAAAGGAAAACATCGTGCGGCAACCTGCATACATTTACGAAGAAATTCAATGGTGTATGTAAAGTCACTGGGCGTGATTGACTAAGGCCTAAACACTCTAACTTAGGCACCTCGTTGTGGTGGTGGCGTATATTAAAAAAATCGGCAATATACTATTATCTTATTCTTAGCAATGTCTTAAACCCGTGTTTGGTCAATACCTTATCAAGCCGAAACCTACCCATGTTAATATAGTTATTTAATAGTTATGGCGTCATGAATAATTCGAAATTGTTAAATTTATTTTGAAATCCTCCATACCAATAGTCGGGTCTGTCATGTAATCTTAACTTAAATCCCTGTCAAATATACCATATCGAGTTACTTTTCACGTAAGGAGACTGGATGCCGCGAAGGTATCACACTACACCGCAGATATAACAACACGAAGATCTTAGGTGTAGTGTTGAGTTAATTTTGCTCCTAGACCAACAGATATGCGTGACATCGCGGCATAATGGGGCATTCTTTTGATCATATAAATTATGATAACATATTTTGTCACAGCGAGTTTTTCATCATACAATCCTCATACACTACTCTATCCCGATGGATATATTTGTAAAGGAAAAGAACATTTATGCTATGATAAATGATTAAACATTTTTACATCTTTGAAAGTAACTGAAAATTTTAATATCTTCAAAATATATTGGAACATACTTTTTGGAAATCAAATTATAAGGCTGTAATAAATAAATGGATTACATAAGCAACGTTTGTAACACAAGATGTTTACAATAAACCAATGCCTGACAGTTGAATTTAATTAAATCATAATGATTACCCATAAACGAGTATAGGCCTTAGCATATTAATCAAAATCATAGTAGCTCTCGACATTTGATTTGATATATTACCCCTAAGAGATTCGGATATAAGACTCAATTTCCCTCAACGAGCTTTGTGTACGCCAAACTTGCTCACAGCTCTTAGGGGCGGTTATTATATTACGTATTTTCGCATTTAATTTAATAACTTCGCGTATAGGTATATTCCCGTATCGTGAGCGGAACCCAGTCCAATACTCATTAAAAGTATAAAATGCCATAAATGATAGAAGGTTAAATTAGGCAGAAAACTAGACTTTGATTGAGTAGTATTGATTGTCTTCACCAATAAGTTATTAATAATAAAATCAATATATAAAAAATAATTCAGTTTATTTCAAATATTCATTTTCAATGTACCCGAAGATCGTGGAAACACGAGATTTATAAATTTTCTCTACCAGTGTTGCATAAAAATAGTAATTTTTGGTCTAAATGCAATGTAAAAGTATGTCATATGCACGAGTTCCGAGCGAACTTGGGACAAGTTTGAAACGACAGTTCCACACGCACGTTTTACTTAATTTCATAAAACAATATAATTTAAATTTGTATGATTAATATAAGATAAAAATCACATTATCACCCGAGCCGTTCTGAAAAAAAAAATGTAAAAGAATGTGCGAAATTAAACTATGGGATTATGGGGAGTGTCGATTTCAACATCAATAAAGTCAATCAAATCTACATATAATCGAATGGGTTCAAAAACGAAAGTCCTCTGACTGATGTATCATTATATTTTAGACAATTATGTAGTAGTCCAATGCTTTATTCAACTATTCGTACGTTAATAATAATATAAAGCTATTAATAGCTTTAGAACAATAAAAGGCTTTCATCTTTCTGTCTACATCAGGTCACCACTAATTACAAATTTCGAGAACAGTATCAGTGTAACTGTTTTATTAACTATTATAAAGGAAAATAACAGTTCGTATATATTACGTAGAGTTCTTTGTTCTGAGTCTGAGTTCTTTCGCATTGTATGAAACCGCTAAAAGAAACACAGGTAGCTCGTTAGTTTGGGCTATTTCTGTAAACAACATAGAGCCGACGTGAATGTTACTCTATCAACAAAACGACCTCAACTAATATTTACACAAACAGTCAATAGAAACATAAAAGTGCTAATTTAACGAATTTTTGAGAGAAGATATTATTATTTGTATAATTTTGTTCGCGGAGGTCGCAGTTCTCACTCTAAACACACTTTTCCGACAGTATGCGACAGAACTTCGGCATGATTGCGTCCGCAATGCTATTTCACAACACTTGCCAAAATTGCGTTGCTTTTTGGCATACAACCGAACTTCGGTCGCTCGTAAGTTCGGCGGCAACGCATCCTTCATAGCAACATCATATACGCGACAGAAGTTCGGTTCAATTGCCGGGGCTGCACGTAAACAACGTTCCAAAGTTGCAACAAAATTAATTATTTAATGTACGATTTTTTATTTTTACTTATCTATCTTCTATATAAATAAAAATGGATCTTCGAAATGTATGTACGCCCATAACTTTCGAACGACTGCACCAAATTGGATGATTCTTGGTTTTATGTATTCGTTATTGTTAGAACAAGGTTTGTGTAATATAAAATTACAAACATTTCAGTAATTTAGAAAAACATGGCGATACAAAGTACGCCGGGTCAGCTAGTTTTGAATAAATATTCTTAATTTGAGCAATGAATTTTCGAAAATTTGAAATTCGGTACAAAGCTTTTTGGGGCCAATAACACTTTTTTATTCTTTATATTAAAAAAAATCAAAATTCGTATAATTATAACTATCTATGAAATAAAATTTGAAGCTCACCCCCGCTTGAAAAAAAATGAAATATCCTTAATTTGAGCAATGAATTTTCGAAAATTTGAAATTCGGTATAAAGTTTTTTGGGGCCAATAACACTTATTTATTCTTTATATTATAAAAAAAAAATTTCGTTTAATTATAACTATCTATGAAATAAAATTTTAAGCTGCTATTTTTTACTTAACAGCTTCTTCGAATATTTTTAATGTTTTATTTTAAACAACATTGAACCACTAAAGAGCAAACGTCCAGACCTATAGACTGACCTTGATACTGAATCTATTGAGACCAAAATTGACTAATTTCGTTAAGGCTTAGAGGGGACCAAACGTTATCACCCGAAACAATATTTCAACAAGAAAATGAAGGATTTGCAACTCTGTCTATCGCCCGATACAGATGAAGGCAGAGCGGGGCGAAATAGAGGGTATTTTTGAAATAGATAGCAAAATACCAACATATTTACAACGCTTCGGCACTTCACAATTCTCTTTCAAAAATTTGTTTCTAATATCAATTTGTATTTTAGGGTTCCGTGCCTCGAAAGGAAAAAACGGAACCCTTATAGGACCACTTTGCTGTCCGTCCGTCCGTCCGTCTGTCTGTCTGTCAAGACCCTTTTTCTCAGGAACGCGTGGAGGTATCAAGATGAAATTTATATCAAATATACTCAGGTCTAATGTTCCTTGGAGCTGTAAAAAAATCAAACTTCTAAGCCAACGCAATCAATAGATACAGCCGTTTATGCCACAAATTTCCGCACATTTTCGACACTCGCAAGGGAATCAAAACCTACAGGGTACTTCCCGTGAACTCAGAATCTTGAAATTTGGTACGAAGTAACGTCTTATAGCACAGATGAAGGAAAAATTGTGAAAGCCGTAAATTTTTAGTTACATCATATTATTATAATAAAAATATATGGGTGAACTTTTACTTATACTCGTATACCTACAGGTTTGTACGGAACCCTCGGTGCGCGAGTCCGACTCGCACTTGGCTGGTTTTTTTTATTTACTTATGACAAGGAAGCTCTTGGCCTTCATCTCACCTGATGGTAAATGATGATAAGGGCGAAGATGAGAGTGAGATTCGTCTGGACTTCCCAACAACCGAGAAACCTCCAATAAAATTGTCAGAACAAAGACGGTGAAGCCAAGCAGGCTCAGCACTACCACCAATCAAAACAAGCAGGAAAAACTGCCCCCACGGGGATTCAAACCGCGGACCTTCAGATGAGAACAGGGTGGATTCAACCACCACACATGTTAATTATAACCAAATCCATTAACAAAAAACTAGTTATTAAACTCAACGTGCGTGAATGTGAAAAGAATATATCATCTGGGCTAAAAACTGGACTACGTTCAAAAAGAACAATTACTAACATGACGACACACACACACACCGCTACCTCACATGCTATACAACCATATTCACTCACAGTCACAACTTACCTGTAATGAATACTTTGAAGTTTATATGACATATTAATTTACCAACTAAATAATATTTCAAACACTGTAATACCTAGTATTATATGTCTTGAAATAAACTATTTTCATTTTTCAACCACTAAGCGGCGGTAAAAACTTAATGTATTTAAAAAGAAAGTTTAATGTATTTATGTGCGTTAGTTAAAGTTACTTTCGAAGTCGACGCAGATGCAACTCCCTCAATTGGATTACTTCGTTCTGACTATTGAAAGAGCGCAGAACCCGGGAGATGACACGACTACGAGAATACGCGTGCCGCTTTCGTTATTGAAGCTTTGATCTCGGACAATTTCACTGAGTGCTTTCATGATGGTGTTTAAGCAAAAGTAGTTTAGCTACGATCAGAACAACAGTGTTAGCGAACTTTTACTTCTAATTTGCACGTGTACTTGCTGAAATATTCATAATCATTTCAATGACATCACTCTGCCCTGAATTCATTCTGTGTGGTGTTATCAACATTTTCTTCCATTTGTCTCCATCACAGTATTTACATATTTTCCATGGGCAAATTTTATTGTACACATTTACACAAGTAAAAGGATAAATAAAGGAATTAGGCAGACATTCATTAGACATTTTATTTAAATTTCCATTCCATATACCATAATCTCTATACTGAATTTCATGAGAATCGCTTCAAACCTACAAACATGAAAAAACAAACATGTAGACAAGTATGTAGATACTTTCATAATCTAAAATTAGTTAGTAACTATCTACGTATATGCTCTACGTTTTATGTATAATATTTTGTAAGAATATATTTATTGTAATTATTTTATATTCATTTATTGTATATATTATATCATCATCATCACAGCCCATATACGTCCCCACCGAGGGGCTCGAGCCTACCCTGTATTAGGGTGATTAGGCCTTAGTCAAAATAATAGCTTATACAAACATGACAATTATCTATTTAAAGCTAATTTTTTTGTAACTAATAATTGAAAAATAGAGCGTGTTTATATATTTTTTCATTACTCATACTCTGAAAGTAGGTCTCAAGTTGCCTGAGGAGCGGGTTGAAAGTAATACTTTTCAGCCCTAGGGAGAATCACTTTCAACTGACAGCTGCTGTCAAATTTTAAAAATGAAACTAGTCCTTTTTTCACATTTTTATTAAACCATATTCCGACTTTCTATACAGCCAATCAATTACAGCGCGGTGTAAAATTGAAATAACATAATGTTAAGTATTTAAGGAATATATTTCTTAAATGATTTTAATTATAATTTATTTTCAACTTTTTCTTTAAAATAACATAGATTTGGGCAAAATATTTACCATTTTTTAAATTATAAAAATGAAAAATAATGGCTGAATAGCTGGCCGGCCACAAAAAAAAAACAAAATAAGCGGGAAAGCGGCAATGCGATCTTCATTTGTTTTTTCCATTTGTAGAGTTATGTTAACACTTCCGTATAGCAGAGATTTGTACTAATTATATTTGTTTAAAAAAAATGTGTTAATAATTAACATAATGAGCTTATCTGATTCAGGTATGGAGTTAACGCCTGATTTTATAAGAGAGAGCGGGCTAAAGCAGAAGTTGTTGATTTATGTAAAATATAATTTACACGTTTTTTTAGCTAATTCATTGTTTTATTTTTACTTTCCTTATATTCGTAATGAAAAGCACAGTGTTTACCTCGGGTTAAAGACTTATTTAGTCCCTCGAACTATTGGTGCCCTCGCTACGCTCGGGCGCCAAACACCGTCTCGGGACTAAATAAGTTACTTTCACCCCTGGGGTAACAATGTACTATTTCATTACTCATACTCTGCAAGTAGGTCTGAAGTTGCCTGCGAAGCGGGTTGAAAGTAGTACTTTTCAGCCCTAGGGAGAATCACTTTCAACTGACAGCTTCTGTCAAATTTTAAAAAGAAACAAGTTCTATTTTCACATTTTTATTGAACCATGTCCCGACTTTCTATACAGCCACTCAATTACAGCGCGGTGTAAAATTGAAATAACATAATGTTAAGTATTTAAAGAATATATTTTGTAAATGACTTTATTATAATTTAATTTTTATTATTTCTTTAAAATAACATAGATTTGGGCAAAATATTAACCATTTCTTCAATGATGAAAATGAAAAAATAGTGGCTGAATAGCTGGCCAGCTACAGAAAAAAAAACAAAATAAGCGGGATAGCGGCAATCCGATATTCATTTGTTTTTTCGAGTTTTAATTGTTTATTCTTCCGTATAACAGAGATTTCATACATAACATAAGTGGCAAAAGCAGAAGTTGTTCATTTAATAAAATTAATTGCACTCATATGTTCTTTTGCTCATGTTTTGTTTTCACTTTCCTTGTATTCGTAATGAAAAGCAGTGTTTACCTCGGGTTAAAGACTTATTTAGTCCCTCGAACTATAGGCGCCCTCTCTACGCTCGGGCGCCATACCCTGTCTCGGGACTAAATAAATTCCTTTCACCCCTAAGGTAACAATGTACTATTTTATGAAATAGAACCTAAAAAGCTGATTAGACGAAATGGCAGCTCCCTACGTTCCAAGTTCAATATTAAGAATATGCGTCGTTGTTGACTTCGCCGAGAAAAGAATTGAGATAGATATGGGTGCCAAGTTCAGACTAATAATTTACAGACAATTATTTTACACAATCGATTTATTTCACTTGGGATGTAATTAAAGTTAAAAATTTGAATTGCCTACTTTTACCAATAAACCAGATTTAATAAACTGTGGTAAACTAGCCAATTCAAATCCTAAACTTGAATTACATCCTAGGTGAAATAAATGCTTTTGGTTGGTGGTAGGGCTTCTGAGCCCGCCTGGCTAGCTACCACCATCTTACCTAAGTTTGTCGCCATAGTAACAATGTTTATAACATTGTTGTATTCCGACAATTTAGAGTTAAGATAGCCAGTTCCTTGGATGTTGAGGAGTCCAGGCGAAGCTCGCTTCCACCTTCGGCCATATCGTCACTTACCATCAGGTGAGATGAAGGCCAAGAGTTTCCCTGTCATATGTAAAAAAATGCATTGTGAAAATAATTGTCTGAAAATTATTAATCTGAACTTCTTCTAGCCACTTCTAGCCACCCATATAGATTTCAAATCTTTTCTCGGCCAAGGCAACAACGACGGATATTCTTAATATTGAACTTGGCTCTCGTTTCACATTTATGTTTTTGATGAGTTATCATTACTTTTTGTAAAAAAATGATTAACATCAGATAACTGACAGCATCGGGGCTGGCGCTCATGCTTATGAGCGCGGCTGTCCTTGTTATTACTTTGATGATAATAATTATCAATAATTTTCAGTTTTCAGACATTTTTCTTTATATACGCCTAATAGTCTACCTTGGTGCCACATATGAAGTTTCTAAGTCATTTGGAAGTGGGTAAGGTTTTTGATTTAGTCAGTGAGTCAATCATAAAAAATTGGATTTTAAACGTTAATATATCAATAACTGTTTGAGGCACATTTATGACATTTTGAATTCTAGACAAGGAGCTTTAATAAATATGCCAAATGACAATGCCAGAAGTTCTATAGAAGTTTGCCCCACCCCATAAAATTGATTTACACGAATGCGATATACGACATTTGATAGCTGTAATATTGGTCATTAAAACATAAAAGTTTTAAATTCTCTAGATGTTGCGGTTTTTTTATAATATACAAAAACGAAAACAATTATCTTACGTTTCTCAAACTGCATTTGTGCAGAAAACTGTAATTGCTATAAATTAATAGTTAGGCGCTTTCATAGTTGTAAGAAATAAATAGTGGCTAGGTAGGTACCTATTCGTCCGTTTTACGATAATTAAAGTTGGTAAATATATTAATCTTATAGCCTATTATTAATTGTTGAGTTAAATCAATCGATATTGTCGATAAATTATGAAGCCTATTACAATAGATTACCTATTCCCACATAGGTTCCAATCTTGTGGGATATCAGAGATATACCTAATATATTACACTTCTATTCTAATGGTAAAATAATTTTAAAATCGGTTAAGCAGTTTCTGAGTTAATTAATTGCAAACAAACTTACCAATCGTTCCTCTTCATAAGTATAATGTAAATTTACTTATCTAAAAAATTGCAATACCGATTAACAAAAATATCTATCGTTACTAACGAATAGGTATATAATAGGTATATCATAATATACCTATATATTCCCTATTTGCGACATCTTTTAAATAAACAATATTGGTAAAGCAAAACCGTCTTTGTTTCATTCATTTTGTCATTTGTCATAAGTTCACCACACCACAGAGTCATAACAAAAAGTAAATGTCAAACAATATCAATCCAGAATTTGCGTTTAGTTTCACGTAGGTACTTCTGAATTATGCATATGCACCATTGATTTACTACCAAACGTAGATAGAGCACTTCATACAAAAACGCGCTTGAAATCTGTCACCTAATCGACTATACATTTGTACGCTGTTAAATAGGTAGTTGAATATGCACACCCGAATTAAAATTACCATAAAGAAAGTACCGTATTTATCGAATTCAACCTTATTCTTTATTATGACGGCAACTATTTGAAGTACAACCGTGTGCAGTTCCATTTCATACCTAGCCACATTAAACTTGACGTTTTAGTAATTGCTACAAGAAAATATCAACTTTATGCTCTCAAACATAATGCTCAAAATTGCTTATCGCGTTGTCGCTCCAACGCATGGAAAAGAACTGCACGAGGCCCGATTGGGCAGTTCTTCACCGGCCCACTTTTCGAACGTTCATGCGTTATCTACGTTTGGTAGTAAATCAATGGTATGCACATAAAAAATTAAAGGAACTAGAATTGTTGAAAACTTATTTATAAACATTTATAACTTACAACCGATAAGCGCATAAAATCCATAATGTTAAAAAAGAGAACGATATTTTTCGAAAACTTGATTGATATTTTATTCTGTTTGTATGTCGTACAACAAAACGCATTTGTCATTTCTTAGTTCTTTTCCCAACGGAAATAGTAGGTACATATTATTTTAATATTTATTCAATATCCGCGAGTTTTAAAAAGTAATAATGAAATCAGTAGGTACGAGATTAAAAATCATATAGATTTTTTCATATATTTCATATTACTGTAAATGGTGGGTCAGAATCTGGCATTGTCATTTCATTCGATATATATCGAATGAATGATGATGAATTAATGTATTTATTCATTATGTTCGATTGTATTTACCAAACAAGCGATCAAAAGCGGTCAATACATAGGGGTGTCAACCCGACGGAGTTACGTCATTTTGGGCGATCAACTACAATCTATCGGACGCTGCTACGTCGCCGCCCATTATCAGCACAATGATAGTAATTAAACCGAAGCGGATTCGTGCACCATAATAAAGGCGTAGTAATTATGTTAAATTTCCGCAAATTCACTTTAAAACACAATACATCATTGTAATGGCCTCTTCGACTCGAGGCATTCGCCTGTTTGTGGGTTATTAAAAAGTTTTACGAAATTCCTTGCTTCGTTGCCGGTGCTTTAGCAAATTGTTTGGCGTAATCTATTTCCGTGGTCAATGTTATTGGGTAATGAGATATTTGAAGCGATCGATTTATCTACGAACTTTAAAAAAATTATTGACTTCAGCTCGTTTTTGAGAGCTATAGGAGTGTTGGTGGCGCAGTGAACTCGGCACTTGCCTTCCAATCGGGGGGTCAGGGTTCGAGACCCGCCATGTACCAATGTGTTTTTCGTTTCGAATTTCATATGTACATTTGTCTGAGGCTCCTACGGTGAAGGAAAACATCGTGAGGCAACCTGCATACATCTGCGAAGAAATTCAATGATATATGTAAAGTCGACCAATCCGCACTGGGCCAGCGTGGTTGACTAAGGCCTAATCACACTAATATAGGGTAGGCTCGAGCCCCTCGGTGGGGACGTATATGGGCTGTGATGATGATGATGATGAGGTTTTTTCATTGCTAGTGCAATGGAAAATGCTGTAGCACTCAAAATGCTGTAGTTCGCCAGTTTTCCAGTATTCCAGCATATAATACGTGTAACAAAAATAACGCACACCCCACAGTAGTTTGTACTAGAAAGTAGTTTACAAATGTGCAAAAGTAGTTTAGTTACAAATATGCAAAATAATTAATTCCAATAATTACAATATTTTTTAAATCAGTATTAACAAAGACAAATGGCATGGGTACACTGCGCGTGGCGGTTGAGTAGAGCGTAGCGTTTGAATGACCTAAACACATTGACGTATACCTAACCTAAATGAGCTTTTGCTAAGAAACATTGTGTTATGACCATGACGCCGAACGGCGGCGCTGTGTGAAGCGTGAGCCTGTAGCGTACTCGTTCATATTTCATGAGAGTAAAAGAGATGGCAAAACTAAGGTTAGCAGGTGGCGATGGAGCGTATTACGCAGTTCCGGAACCAATTTATTTTGTTTTAGTAATGATTTGTATAATTACACACCTTAACACAAAACCTATTTACGCAAAATTAGCGTCACAATTTTCGCGGCACATCGGCCACGTGTCACTACTTTAGTATTATTATTTATTCTGTGGTCTCACGTTGGTCCGCGATTTTTTTTTTAAAAAAAACTTACTCCTGTATCGTGGGTGCAGTTACAAACATAGAATATCACATGCACATACGCCCAGACCGGAACAAATTTCTGTAGGCCATACAAAACATTTGTCCCGTACGGGAATCGAACCCGCGACCCGTTGCACAGTAGATGATCATTCGACCTCTGCGCTAAACATGATTAGCAATTGGCACCAACGTAGTGAGCAATTTCTCTGCATCGGAAAGCGCGTCTAGGTCTAGCGAGGACAACGCATGCCGCATACTCCGCCTTTAAAATAACTCTTATTACATTTTATTATGTATTATATTCTTTTGTGACTGTGATTAAATTAATTTCAATTACTTTTTAAATTACTTTATTCGATTTTCTTTTTCTTTGTATCCAATTCAGAAGTCAATTCCAACCAAATTCTGTATGTATTCTTTAACACATTGCATACGAGATTAGATGCCCCCTTGCACCATGAAACAAAATTGAATGGTAGACTACATATTATTAAGACAATCTAAATATTGTAATCATTCTTGTATAAACACTAAGAAAGACCTCATATTTCGTTTCCGTACACTGGCGAAGTTCTAAACAACAATAATTTATCCAGCGGAATTAGTACACAACTCTATTAGACTGTTACGCGTAAGTTCCGAAGACTTTGGCAGTTGTTATGGAAACCATTAAGATGTTCGTCATAAGAGCACTTCACTATTTGCGAAATGATACAACGAGCGAATACTGTCTGAATTAGAATTCATGGATCAATTTAATTACAGAGCTTAGTTATTCATTAAACTTTTGCAAATATTCCGCCACGAATTGCTTGTGTGAATATTACTCGTATATGGTGTGATTTTTATAGAACAATAGGTACTTAGCTGTAGTGACAATGGATAGTAGTTGTAGTTTGTTTTATTATATATAGGTAGTATGTACCCAAAATATTCTAAAATAAACTTTTATCTTCTTTTTATGGTCTCGCGCCCACTCATAACCAAAAATCTCATAACCAATACGTAAAGGTCCCACTCATAACTGCTGATGTGAGAAGACGAAACTCATAACCAACACAACTACACAATTATGTACAGTGGCTTTAATAATTATTAACAACATTAACAAAAAAGGGTTTATTATATTTTAAATCAAAGTATAAAGAGGTGTGAAGAGGCATCTTGCAGGTCGGCAAGGTGAGGGTATTTCTCTCCCGCTTTAAAATTAGACAGCACAAAGGCACAAACAATACAGAAGACAAAATGTATTTTTTTTACAAAACATTAAACCGACTTCAAAAACACCAACAAGTTATAAATAATATAAGAATACAAACATCACAGTTTTATATTGAAGTTCGTGCCAAATTTTAACTAGTAAGTACTTATATTTTTAAGATTTTTCAAGTGATTATTGCTTGGCACCGACTTTAAAACTGTGATGTTGTTTATATTTTTATATTATTTATGACTTTTTGGTGTTTTTGAATTCGGTTTTATTATTTGTAAAAAAATTCTTTTCAATCTTTTTAGTCAATTTAAAATATCAAAACCTTATCCTAAATGTAACAAATACTTTTCTGAAATTCGGTCGGTCGGTTGATCGATTAATTTTCTGAATCAAAATCGATTCAGCCAAACGCGAGATAATCGCGGAAAAACATACATACAAACATACAGGTCAAACTGAGAACCTCCGTTTTTAACCGACTTTGAAAAAGGAATAGGTTCTATGTTCGACTGTATCTATTTTTTTGAAGTCCGTTAAAAAGGATCTGCTTATTTTATAAATGAAATTTCTTCCAGCAGACCTGCGAAAGGAGAATGTAATATATTAGAATTTGCGTGTATATCAGCTTAAAAGGCGATCAAATAGTAAAAAATATATATAAAAATAAAACCATACTTTATAACATACTAAATAAAAAATATGTAGAAATACCAATTACACAAATAATACGAATATTATTAAATTTTTATATATCATAATTAGGACTTGGATAGATAGTATTCATATTATTATGCGGCGCTTGAAAGAGTAGATGAGATGTAGCTATCAGGACAAACTAATTCTCAATCACTTTTCAATATTGTTATTTTTGTTGAAGATGTCACGGAGAGAAACTATTTATGCCTTCCTCGCACTTAGATTTGTTTAGTGCCTACCCTGTGGTACTACCGTTGGTACTACTGTTAGTATAGTACTACGGGTGTTTTTTGTTGCCCGATTCCGGATTTGGTGACAATGAGACTAATCGAGAACTATACCCCCTCAAACAAAAAAAGAATTTTCCAAATCGGTTAATAAATGACAGAGTTATGAGGTAGCAAACGTAAAAAAGAACATACAATGGAAATGATAAAGCCCCCTTTTTGTGAAATCGATTAAAAAATGAAATGACTCGCAATTGAAAGTTGCATTATAGTTGTTTTTAAAATAGTTTTATTAAAGCGTTCCTTAATTTCTTCAAAATAATATTAATATTAAAACCGATAGTTACTCTTTCTTAGTGTTCTTTGATTGTCAAAGATAATAAGTAGTACTACAGGCAAAATTAATCACCCGTAGTACTACCGGACACGTGAGTAGTACCACGGGTAAGCACTGGATTTTTGTGTATTGCGTCTTGAAATGACAGTTAAGACTGTGTTGCCGTTTGTACTGCAACTAAATATTTCTTATTAGTATGAAATAATAAAACAAAAAGTACCTACTTTAAAATTAGTATGCAAGTATATAATAGTAAGCAAGCACTATTGGTCTCAAATGTACTTCAAAGTAGTTCACAGTTTAGGTATTTGCTTTTTCAATGTTCGGTTATGAGTTACTCCTCTAAATTAAATATTTTATAAATTTAAAATATATTTCATAACCATGGTTATGAGTGGGTCCTCAAATTAGTTATGAGTCGCCACATTTTATTTCAGTTATGAGTTTCTGGTTATGAGTGGGCGCGAGACCCTTTTTATCATTTATGTGGAATTACCGTCACACGCCACTCATAGCTGCCAAATAATTTGAGCGTGGTATGCCCTTATTACAAAAGATGATTTTTCAAAAAACGATAGTCCTAAGCGTTAAAAATTGTGATTTCTCCACTAATCCAAGCTTACCCTTAGTACGTATCGAGTAAGGCTGTGACATAAATCTAGAGCAAACTCAGGAATTTATCGCCTCCTTTCGTATTGTCGGTGTACTAAGTTATAATAATATAATTGTAATAGTTTGATATAATTTGTTAAAAAAATACTTTGTGAATAAGGAATCAAATGTTATACTAGCGAATTCAAAAATAATAAACGTGAATTTGTTCTTAAAGTTTCTTTATTTGGCCTTTAATTCTTTGGCAAAGAGCATCAATAGCAAGAGATATCTAGGCGCATACAGCTTGGATGGGCGACATTTCAAAAGCTTGACGACATGCTTAAGTCACGCCAGACTCGCCTCTTTCACCAATGTGTCCTGCCCACCATGACGTACGGTGCCGAAACGTAGACGCTCACACATGAGACTATGCATAAAATAACAGGACATGATGTCAGGCTGAGGAATGATAGATGGAGTAAGGTTCTGACGGAGTGGTGGCCTTGGCAAGGCAAGCGTAGAGTCGGTCGACCGAATGCAAGATGGGTCGATAATATTAATGAAAACGGTGATCTGACCTGAACAAGATTGGCCCAGGAGGAAGACTCTGTACCAGGGTCGTCCGCTTAGGTACCTCCGTCTTACCTATTTCTGCCGCAAATCAGCAGTGCTTGCATTGCTGTGTTCCGGTTTGAAGGGTAAGATATGGCAGTGAAATTACTGGGTACTGTGACTTTACATCTGATGTCACAAGTTGGCAACGTACACTGTGATTCTTGTGGGGGTTGCAGTTTTGCTGCGAATCTCACAAGAGCCGCATGTATTATATGTGACTGTTACCACTTACCATCAGGTGGGCAGTTTACGTGTTTGCCAACTTTCTGCAATAAAAAAAGGACCGAGGTATCCAGCAGTGGGATAAAGAAGGCTGTGGATGATGATGATGAAATACAATATATGCATTCTGCGTGTATATGCTACAAAAATATAGCGACGATTTTAAAATTGTGAATTGTCACGTATTGCCGCAATCGTGATGCGACGCAACTGTCGCATAAGTAACTTGTTAGTACTTAGGCGCATAACACATTGCACCGGACACCGCTGCGGTGTACGGAGGGACGAAAACCGCATGCGGCTGCGGCGGCACGGAACCGTGCCACCGTACGATTTGCTCCGTATCACCGTCCGGAGCTGCGATGCACGACGACGCCCCGCATCACCGCATTATCTATGTTGAGATCTATTACGCGTATGCACGTCCTTTCTACGCAAAAATCCGTACGATACTGCGGCACAGTGTGGCATACCCCGCGGACCGCACCGCATCACCGTCCGGGAGTGCGGTGCCGTCGCGCGCGCCGCACAACCGCACGGTGATGCGGTGCGAGTGTGTTATACCCTGCGGTTTTTGTATACAAATTAAGATTCTCCAGTCAAAATTAAAAACCGCAGCACCGCACACCGGAGCGGTGTCCGGTGCAATGTGTTATGCGCCTTACATATACGAGGTCCAACAATTCTCAGTAATTTGCCAATGAATTGAAGGTTCCTTTTATAATAGCCAAAAAATGTTTGGATTACATTACAAAAATTCTTTGGCAAATCGTTGTTTTTTAAATAGAAGAAAGCTTTTGTGTGTCTTTCGGTTGTGAAAGGATAAATCCAGTATTTATTATTTTTTTAGTAATCGAACGAGACTAGCAACTTGTACAAAATCCATGTTAACAATTTACTAATTTTTTGACGCATTTTGACGGAGAGCGCATCCAGCGAAAATTTACAACGCGATTTAAAAATGGTGTCGCAAAAAAATAAATCGTAGTGTAACGATCCAACCTAACGTCGAACGGAACCCTAAATACGCAGTTAATAATTACTTCAAAAGAAATGTATTAGAATTATATCTAACATAGACCAAATGGACTCTTGTAAACCGTATTTTGTAAAGTTAAATATACTAACATTAACATGTACATACATCTTCGAGGCATGTAAATTTGTAAGGAAGCATACAAATCTATATTCGCCAATGTTATCTGTAAGACGAAATAATCATAATCAAAATAAATTTTACATACCTTTCTCCAAATTAAAATTATATAACTCCGCCCCTCATTCAATGGTCATAAAAATATTTAATCACATCCCCAACAATATTAAAAATATTGAAAAAAAGTCAACATTTGAAAAACAATTAAAAAGATACTTAATTAATAAGAGTTACTATAATTTGCAAGAATTTTTTCAAGACAAACACTAATTTACATGTTACATTAATTGAAGTGCGCAATTGTTTTAATGGACTAGATATTGTAACATAAATTTCCCTACAGGAAATTTCTAATCAGGTTCCTACTGCCATCTAGTGACATTTCCATGTATTAGTTACCTTTTTTTTATCTAAATTCAGAAAACATTGAACGCGCCTTGGGTTATAATAGTTTTATGTATATCGTGTCTTTGATTATTTTCAAATTTAGTTCAGGAACTTTTAATTCAATAAATATCGATAGTTTACTTGGTTTTTTATCTATGTTTATTAGTCTATGTTATCTCAGAATAGTTAGTCTGTGGAGTGTGGACTGGCTGAGCCGAGATAGCCATATTTTCTGTTTTGACGTTGACGGTCGAACGCTGGTGTCTGTTGGCTAGATAGCCTAAATTATTTTATTAAAACAAATCTCAAGCATCGATAAGCGAACACCTAATCTTCCACACAGTTGGATTTACTCAATTTCATATAAGGGCCTCTAACCCATTTTACCCGTTCGTTCATATGATTTTGAAGCACGTACGACATAGTGTAGCGTCATTAAAATAGACACCAGCCAGCAATCTACCAGCACAGCCAGGCAGACCCACTTTCCTCCGACAGGAGGAATTCCCTACCCCGTGGTTATTGAATACCCCGGAGTCAGACTTAACTACTGAACCCGGTTGCCCCGACTTCTCTTCTACCACCAGTGTCCGGTGGCCCGGAGCCTGTGGTATCTCCAGAGCAGGATCTCCCCGAGTTTCACAGCTGAGTCCACTCCAAATAAGTTTATTATAAAACATAATTCTACCATCCCTAGGTAAAGGCATTTAGGGAGTTAACTAAAGAGAGCGTTATCGATCAAATCGTGCAAAGAACCTGTACCATATTATCTAAAAATATTAGTGATACAAATCCTCACCACTGATTGGCAGCCGTAGGCCACAATCAGTGCGCCCACTAATATTGTGTTCCCTTGGAAAAAAAAAATCCTTATGTCGGCTTTGCCGGATTAAACCACATATTTTGACATTTCACTCGTTTTACTAATCACCTTATATTTATTAACCCTATGCTCATTACTCAAAAATTAAGTATTACATGGCGCCCGAACATATGGAGATTTGCACGATTTGAATGATCCTATGCTCATTACAGTGCTTAGGAACAATATTGATTGATAACATTTTTTTTTCTTCTTGGACACTGTTCGGTTACAACTTTTAAAATTTAAAACTTGTTGTGTTGGTGTTATACTTTGTTTATCATACCCCTGAGGTTACTCATAAACCAGATTGTCAATTTTCTTTACAAAAAATTCTCAATAATATAACTAATAGATAATCATATGCCATAATTAACATTAGGTATTCAGTAACTAAACATAATAACTGTGTTATAACTCTCTCACTCAGAACAATAGATTGATAGTTTTATTTGGCTTAACTACAAGTCTTCTTTAACATAACTTCTGGTATAATAATAATATATTCTCATTGCATAATATAGTATAGGCCAAGATTTTTTCAGTTTATTTTAAACTTTAACTCAATTATTTTGACCGTATTTGAATAGTAAAACCTATGTTTTATTAATTAGTGTAGAAGGTTATTGATGTTTTTTTTACATGATCTTGTTACATAAATATATATAAGTATAAATGTTCTGTGCTTTGTAAAGTGGAGATTGCATGACTCTGTTTCTTATATCAGTTATTATCTTAGAACGTTTTTTGTAAGACACATAGAATTTTTTTAATATCTAGGTGTTACCTTTTATTACTCGGATACTGTTACATTATTTTAAGTTTAAACCCAATATTGAATGATACCTAATTGCTACAACTAGCCACCTGAATACTTTTACCTGATATTAACTTAATAGCTTGGTGCTTGAGATTTGTCAACTGTACTTATATTTTTTTACTACTACTTATACTACTTATACAATCTTAAATATTTTACCTATAATTGTATTTTTTTGTAATTGATCGATCACGCTACACTCTTTCTGGCAGGAAAACGTTGCATACTTGAGACTCAGTAACGGATAATTCTTACAAAGGCGGACTTGTCCCCGAAATAAATTTCTTCCAGTCCACCTATATCCAAAAATTACATGTTTTTATTTTTTAATAAATTAAGACTCGGTGACTGAGAGTAAATATAGAATATTCTTAGAAAGGCGGACTTATCCCCGAATTAAATTTCTTCCAGTCAACATTTTTTTTTGTTTGAAGACTTGGCGACTGAGAGTAAATATAGTATATTGTTGGCAAGGTGGACTTATCCCCGAAATGAATTTCTTCCAGTCAACCCATACCCAAACATTACTTACATTTTTTAAATATTTTACAACTCGACTTAATAAACATATTTAACCAGTTTGGCTTTGCAATTTGACAATTTTTTTTTTTCTTCTTTGTTGTTTGTTCAGCCTTGTTGGATATTTTTTTGCTTTTTTCGTTTGATTACAATGGAGGAACGTCCAATCGCCTTTAACCTTTTACAAAAGGACGAGCTCGAGCATGAGGTAAGGATTAGGTTCGAAACTCCTGCTTCCAGTGTAGCGGACTTACGTGCTCAAATCAGGAAGCTGTGCAAGGACTTACCAACTGATGAGATAGCCACATTCGACGGAGACGTGACAAAGGAAGTCGCGGATATTAAAAACAAGCTTGCTAGCCTAGCGGAGTTACTACAGAAGACCGAGAAACGCAAGGCGTTGAACGTTTTGAACCGTGTCCAAGCCGTCGGCCATCATTTATACCATAGGCTAACTCGAATATCTCCATCCGAATCAGAGTCCAAACTGCACAGTGAGTTGTTCGATGACCTTAACAAGCTCTTGGTTAAGATCGACAACATACTAGTCGTATTCCGTAGCTCTTTAACTGCAGTTTATACTTCTACTACTACCCAAGTTGTTGACCCTCAATCAACAACTTCTATTACATGTTCCGCCGAAAATTACCAGGCTGTTACTAAATTAAATCTTAAATATGACGGAAAATCTTGCGTAAAAACTTTTTTAAGAAGACTCGAACAACTCAGGGTATCGCGAGAAATCTCTGAGAGTAGACTGTTCAGTTCTGCCAGTGAACTATTTACTGGCGACGCTTTACTGTGGTTTGAAGGAATTGGTCATGACGTCTATTCATGGGCCGAACTACAGGCTTTGCTGATTCGCGATTTTTTACCTATCGATTATAATGAGCGCCTACTCAACGAGATTAGATCGAGAACCCAAGGTGTAGACGAAAACATAGTTATTTACATTAGTGTCATGTTGTGTTATTTCTCTCGGTTAGAACGACCCCTACCGAAAGAAGAGCAGCTTAGTATTATTATACATAATATACGGCCATTTTACTCTAAACAGCTGGCTTTAACTACGATAAACAGTATTGATGATTTAAGGTCTTGTTGTCGACAGCTGGAGGCTGCCAGCCAACGCGCTAAACTGTTTATAGAACCCAGCAAAGATGTCAGTAAATCTTTAGCCACGGACCTGGTATTCAAGGGTAACCAGCGTAAAATTGTGTCAGTAGTACAAACGGATAGTACCTCTGACTTCTGCGTACGCTGCCGCGTATATGGTCATAAACTAAGTGCGTGCAGAGCTCCATCTATTATTATCTGTTACCGTTGCGGCGAGAAGGACGTCACTGCCCGTACGTGCCCTAAGTGTAATCCTACAAAAAACTAACTTGCTCGGATCGGAGTATGGCCGATTCGAGTGCTACTCGAAATGATAAGTCTCCTTCTATATTACTACCTACCTGCTATACGATTTCAAAAACCCATACAATACCGGATGTGACTACTACTACTACTACTACTACTACCACCACCACCACTACTACTACTACTAACAGAACCCACAATGCTTTACCCGCATTTACATTTCCTGCATATTATTCCGTTTACCATAACTTTCCTACTTATCCTCAAAACCATACTTACTATTCAAATAGGCATTGTTCGTCTAACATTACTTACCCGACTAACGCTTACGCTTTTTACCCTGCTTACCCTACTAACCCTACTAACGCTTACGCTACTAACTCTACTTACCCTACTAACGCTTACGCTACTAACCTTACTTACCCTACTAGCACCGCTTACCAACGTACCGTTACCCACCATTCACCCATTACAAATGTTAACCAGTATTCACCTGAACCAAATGCTGACCAACATTTGCCTTCTACATTACCAGGTACTATGACACAACACTCTGATCGACAGAATTGTGTTACTAAGCCTTTACCCAATACTTACCCTAACGCAACTACTAACAGGAATGTCCTGTTGTCATCCAAATCCCTCCAAAATCGGAATTTAAGTGCAAAGACATCGCATAGAATAATTAGCTATAGAACTAAAACTTATTACAATTCTAAACTACCAAAGTGTAACTTACCCATTCCTTCACTGAAGAGACAATCTACTAAGTCAAACAGTAACGCTTATTTTAAGAAAACTGAATCGGCATTAACGACAGGTAACACCAATATGAAAGATTGGCAATCCTGGCTGTCGACAATAAGAGAGTTCTCTCACACAGGTTCTACAATTAAACCTGTCAGTCTTTTTTATGGTCGAGATTTACGACCATACTTGTCGGTAAGCATTTACGGATTACAATGCAACGGTCTTCTCGATTCAGGATCGGAGATTTCTATAATTGGTAGCGATACTTGTAAATATTTTACGGACTTGGCGACGGTTCATAAATCACTTGATGTTGATCATGTGGTAACGGCTAACGGTTCTTCTTCACCCGTTACCGGTTATGTGTTCCTGCCAGTAACTGTACAGAACAAGACGTCGATTATTAAGTTTTATGTTATACCAGGGGTGTCTACAAAACTGTTGTTTGGAATTAATTTTTGGCGCGAATTTAATATCGCTCCGGATATACTTTCATTGCATAGGTCACCTTGACGACTACCTAGGGTGGTTGAGTTCCGTACCCCCCTTAAGGAGGTACCTTCAATACGAAGAGGAAGGAGAACCTATTTTGTTGAATAGTTCGTCTGGCAGGACAGCAAGTACTAGCAGTGAGTTCGCAGTGGAGGTGATATGAGTTCGGTGTTATGATTTGGTGTCAGCTCGGGGTCGAGCTGGAATTTTACTCTTTCAGTATACTTCCATCGTAAAATTCTCCCTGGTTGAGGGGGTATTGTAACATAAATTTCCCTACAGGAAATTTCTAATCAGGTTCCTACTGCCATCTAGTGACATTTCCATGTATTAGTTACCTTTTTTTTATCTAAATTCAGAAAACATTGAACGCGCCTTGGGTTATAATAGTTTTATGTATATCGTGTCTTTGATTATTTTCAAATTTAGTTCAGGAACTTTTAATTCAATAAATATCGATAGTTTACTTGGTTTTTTATCTATGTTTATTAGTCTATGTTATCTCAGAATAGTTAGTCTGTGGAGTGTGGACTGGCTGAGCCGAGACAGCCATATTTTCTGTTTTGACGTTGACGGTCGAACGCTGGTGTCTGTTGGCTAGATAGCCTAAATTATTTTATTAAAACAAATCTCAAGCAACGATAAGCGAACACCTAATCTTCCACACAGTTGGATTTACTCAATTTCATATAAGGGCCTCTAACCCATTTTACCCGTTCGTTCATATGATTTTGAAGCACGTACGACATAGTGTAGCGTCATTAAAATAGACACCAGCCAGCAATCTACCAGCACAGCCAGGCAGACCCACTTTCCTCCGACAGGAGGAATTCCCTACCCCGTGGTTATTGAATACCCCGGAGTCAGACTTAACTACTGAACCCGGTTGCCCCGACTTCTCTTCTACCACCAGTGTCCGGTGGCCCGGAGCCTGTGGTATCTCCAGAGCAGGATCTCCCCGAGTTTCACAGCTGAGTCCACTCCAAATAAGTTTATTATAAAACATAATTCTACCATCCCTAGGTAAAGGCATTTAGGGAGTTAACTAAAGAGAGCGTTATCGATCAAATCGTGCAAAGAACCTGTACCATATTATCTAAAAATATTAGTGATACAAATCCTCACCACTGATTGGCAGCCGTAGGCCACAATCAGTGCGCCCACTAATATTGTGTTCCCTTGGAAAAAAAAAATCCTTATGTCGGCTTTGCCGGATTAAACCACATATTTTGACATTTCACTCGTTTTACTAATCACCTTATATTTATTAACCCTATGCTCATTACTCAAAAATTAAGTATTACAATATGTATTCAATTATCATAATCAATATTATTGTTATTATTATTATTATTTATGAATTGTTATTAATATAAAGGTTTGTTATTAATTTAATGAATTATTATTAATTTAATGAATTAAATGTGATATAATTTATATAGGATAGATAAATGTAATTGTTTTGTTATTATAATAATTTGAGCTTATTTAATTTAATGTTGCATGATAATATTACTTCTTTATAATTGCTACGCCCTTACAGGGTGTCACATATGTTCTTTTTTATTTAGACTAACATCTTTTTCAAACTTGTGACATGCAATAAAGATATTGAATTGAATTGAATTGACTTTAGTTTTGTAGAGAAGAAAGGAGCCGAAGAAACTCTACCAGTTCATATTCTCAATACATTTGAGATTAAACTAAGACATTTGATGTCTTTGTAAAATTAGCTTTATGTTAAAATAATGATGATGAAACTTACATGAGACATTTATCACAAATTCCATTTTGCACAACACAAAGTAATCACTTCAAATAGCACATATCACTTTAGTTTTAGTGAAGAGTTCAAGATTTCGGCACCGATCCATAGTGTGAATAATTCGTCGATTCGTAGATAAAGAAGATGTCGGAAATGTCGTCGAAGGGAACAACTCCAGTGCCTAACCTTCTTACACTGAAGCAAATATTTTTTTAGTAATAGTCGACTAACGTGCCTAACCTTCTGACACGTTGCCGTTGCAGATAATGTTCCCAATATAATATTATCCCTCCACATCTCTTCAGTTTTTTATATGTAAGCACAACCACTTTACAGTACCAAAATAATTCACTTACGAGACAAATAATGCATCAAACGCAAGCTTATTAGAGCGGACTTCATAGTTGAGCTCAATGGAAAATATGATCCAAAATTCACTCAATATTGTCAGATATTGGAATAAGTCACTAGAATCTCTTCGAGAAACTAGGAATAAATATAACCGTTGCAGGTTTCCTTCGGAGTGACCTGAATAATCGGTGCAGGTTTCTTATAGAGGGACCTGAATATAGCGTAGCAGGTTTCCTTCGGAGTGACCTGAATAATCGGTGCAGGTTTCTTATAGAGGGACCTGAATACAGCGTAGCAGGTTTCCTTCGGAGTGACCTGAATAATCGGTGCAGGCCTCTTATACAGAAGGACCTGATAAAACGATGCAGGCCTCTTTCAGAGGGATCTGAATAACGGTGCAGGTTTCCTTCGGAGTGACCTGATTAAATTCAGTAAAATTAATAGTTAATTTCATTGATGAAGGTGATGATGTTGATGATTTTAGTTTAAGGGTCCCTACCTGATGTATCGTGTCTAACCGAACATATAAGCTTCTATTAGTGTAGTTCAATAAGAACAAACTAACCCCATTTCAATTACTTAAACGTGTGGTATGTTGTGTTGTCCTACGAAGTGCAATGTAAGACACCTAACTAACATTAAAAGAATAAGAAAGCGAGATGAAAAGGGCCTCTGTGTGCCTATTTCCCTATACTCGTGTATGCGCGAGCACGGGCAGGTGGATTAGGATCGCCGTGTGCTCACGAACCCTATATACGTGGTGTAAATATACATATATAAATAGAGGACCGGCTTCTTTAGTCCATGCGTAGCTAAACGGGGGCAAACGAGTACGGGTCTACTTCGACAGTCCCCCGCCGCTAAACACTTCCCAAAGAAACCAGGGAACTTGAGCCACTATGTCGGTAAAGAGTGACTGCGCTGATATGTACCAAACAACGCCCTCTCCGAAGGGAGTTAAAACCACAGTCTGTCGTCGTCTCCGTTAGGTGACCCGACCGTGGCCCACCAAACCATGTCGATGTTTATAGGTCTCTACAATTCGATATTCGGGCTTGTAACACTAATATCTTAAAATTCACAAATCTTTGCAAACACAAATTATATCTAGTTAAATATGCAAAATCAAAGAGCGCGACGAAGACCAACCGGCTTGCACGAAATTCCGTAATGTTCCTTCAATAAATGCCTGTGACATTCCTGTCAAAATCAAATCCTTCCCAGTTTAAAATATTATTTTTAATTGTCATATTTCTACAACAATACTGCTTTGATCAAATAATTGACCCGACGAAAACATGGAGATAAAATCAATGGAGACGCTTCGACCATTGAGCTAGATTTGGTTTCGTTGTAGTGAGCGATAAGCCTAATGCGATCATGGTAAAGGAGCTGACGACCGTCGTGGATCCAGCAAGTCAGGAGACCAAATCGCAGCAGTATTCCATCCACCTCCTAAAAAACCCGTCAGTCCTCAGGATGTTATGAATAAGGCCATATCTCGATGTAACAAGCATGGGATAAAAAGCAATGCACGCTATGTCTGGTGGGTTATTTTGTAACTTATCGGCAATCGGCCATTGTATAGATTTGATAATTCTGTTTGATTGAAACTGATTTCTAATATGTGTTACATTATTTAACGTCGACATCTGAGTGATCTTGGTATATTGGTTGAATAAATCAACCAATACTTATGGCTAATGAACATAATTCCGCTTTTCTTCACCAAGGTGATTAAGTCATCCAGTTTGATAACGACTGCCGATCAATCGATGAGTTACAAAATCACCACCCAGTGGCTGCAGTCTCGACATACATAACGATCGATGTGATTTCCTATCGATCGTTAAGTTTAGCGAAAAAAGTCGCTTGCCGTATCGAGACTATCGTAAAATGCAAGTCTCTACTGATCAAATATCGTGCAAAATTGTTATAAAGCCTGTCGTTATGATATCGAAAAACCGTATTCATAGTGTGAACTTTTAAGTGAAAAAAAGCAAGTTATTGCCAGTAAAAAAAATACAATGGGAACAATATTTTATCAAAATGGTTATTCCTAGGTATTTATTACATAATTTTATATTTTCTATAGTTCGTTTACTGGATTTTTTAAAAAAAAAAACACTATTATTTTCTCCTGTGTCGTGGGTGCAGTTACAAACATAGAATATCACATGCTAGGCCATATAAAATATTTGTCCCGTACGGGAATCGAACCCGCGACCCGTTGCGCAGTAGGCGATCATTCGACCTCTGCGCTAACCGTGTCGTCGATATATAGATATATAATCTAGATAATATAGAGCTATAATCTCCAAAAATACATTGATTTATTTTTATTTAGCTTGATTTGTTTAAATGCTATCCATGTATTTGGAAAATAAATTATAAAGATCGTAATACTCATGTTGACAGTTCCGTCGAATTCTTGTCTGATTCTTTTGAAAGCAAATAATAATAATTGGTATCTTGGTTTTTTGTGTACCACCCACCTTGTATACAACTCACCTGCGTTTCCGTAGAAAGTGCGTAAGGTCGTTGTCTTTGAAGGGTGGGCCGTAAAACTTCAGTAAGTTCAATGAACATATCTTGTGATACTCTGTATCTATGCAAAAAATATTATAATTTTCTTCCAAAAGAAAAAGGTTTTGTTCTTCTATTCTACGACGCGCAATTTGCCGCCGGTTGATCACATTGCGACGATGCTCCAATTGGATGAACAAATCCCAAGTTAAATATGCTTCAGCAATTGAACTATTTAGTACTATTATATATTCTGTGCTATTGAGGTCACTGGGGTGGGTAATTTGAACAAATTATTACTTTTTGAATATTTTACGTTGTTATCAACAGAGATTTTCTACATATCGGGCAGTCACAAAGGCTAAAAAATAAATCAATGTATTTTTGGAGATTATAGATCTATATTATCTAGATTATATATCTATATATCGACGACACGGTTAGCGCAGAGATCGAATGATCGCCTACTGCGCAACGGGTCGCGGGTTCGATTCCCGTACGGGACAAATATTTTGTATGGCCTACAGAAATTTGTTCCGGTCTGGGCGTATGTGCATGTGATATTCTATGTTTGTAACTGCACCCACGACACAGGAGAAAAGCTTTGTGTGGGGCGACGTTTTTTTTAAAAAAAATCCAGTAAACGATCTATAGAAAATATAAAATTATGTAATAAATACCTAGGAATAACCATTTTAATAAAATATTCTTCCCATATTTACCTTGTATTTTTTTTTTCTGGCAATAACTTTCTTTTTTTGCACTTAAAAGTTCGCACTATGAATACGGTTTTTCGATATCATAACGACAGGCTCTATAACGATTTTGCACGATATTTGATCAGTAGAGAGAGACTTGCATTTTACGATAGTCTCGATACGGCAAGCGATTTTTTTCGCTGAACTTAACGATCGATAGGAAATCACATCGATCGTTATGTATGTCGAGACTGCAGCCCCTGGGGTGGAAGTCTCGACATAGATAACGATCGTTATCTTTTGTCGATAAGTTGTAGTGTCTTTTCTAGCTAATTTATCAAAATATGGAAAGAATTTAAAATTGGGAAATGAAAACAAAATTATTCCTTATATTAGTACAATATGCTTCATTCAGTAACATGGTTGGAGATGGAGAGGATTTTGCCGACTACGCCGATTTCTAGCGACTGTTCGTCGTCGTACTTAATACCATGTTCGGTGCTCAAGAGCAAACAGATTCCAAGCTAAATATGCTTCCGCCATCATAAAATATATTAAATTTTATAAGTTAATGTTATTAATGGCATGAGCTTTTGTTGTACAACTCGTACAGCCTATGCCAGTTAGCGACGAACATTGTAATGCTTTGCGAGATATCAAAAAGGCTCGCTATGAAATCGTTAATTTGACAGTTTTTTCGACAAGTTAGCGACAAAAATCAATAGGTTTGCGTTAATTTTCATGTCGAGAATTGCATTTATGGCTAAGTAAGTTTCGTTATATGTAACTGAATAAAGCATATTGTTGTACTAATATAAGAAATAATTTTATTATCTTTTCCCAATTTTAAATTTTGATAAATTAGCTAGAAAAGACACTACAACTTATCGACAAAAATCGCAAAGTTTACGATCGTTATATATGTCGAGACTTCTGCCCCTGGTCTGTTACTAAATGTCTTTGGTAAACATGTAGGTGCAATCTCATTTTGGTAAAATTGGTTGAAACATAAAATCTAATATCATTCCTATTATAACTCTCACATGAGCTTCTCTCATCATATTTCATTTAACCACAAAAGTTACCGACTACAATTGATGCGAAATCGAATTTTCGACACCGACGATACGATACGTGAATAATTGAACTACGAACTGCAGGTGCCGTTGGAAATTCACCTTTTTGAATTTATAATCTTCAACAATCTATCGACCGGGCCATGCTCAGTTAGCCATAAACCTATCGGGCAAGCTTTCAAGTTGATTTACGAGATCGAACCAGGCATCCCGCAGCTTTCTGTTAGGGACGTATTGATCAATCATAGATCATTTCTTATCGCCTGCCGAAGATGGGATTTAATCGATAAATTATCCAACTCATAAATTTTCAGTTATAACGGGCGTTCAACTGTGCTGAACGTTACTTCATACCCTTTCTCTTTTACCTGGAAAATTTAATTTCACAGATCTATTGATATAATTTACGACCGTTTAATTTTATAGCTTTCTTTGTTTATTTGCCATATAGATCATTTGTATATTAAGTGAATTTCTTTATACGTGTATTCATGGGTCGTTGGTTAATATAATCTCTCGTAAACCTAATTTATGTTTAACCGAATTAAGGATACGAAATTCTAATATAATGTTTCTGATAAATTGCTCTATTTTGCATTTACAAATGTTAACATGCAGTTGTCATAAACTTGGACTAAAACAGCTTAATACAAAATTCTATGCTTTTCGCATAGTGATCTAATTTAATATGAACATTTGTGCCGTAGAGGATTCACATAACCTTGAACATAACTCTCTTATAGTTACGCTTACATATTTTATAGTTTGTATATACTTGTCCCGTATTGGTATTATTTACGACGAAAGTCACCCAAGTTCTCCTGTCCGTCATCATTAAACTTGATAGTGTGTAACTTATAGCACACGTCCCCTAACCATCTTACTTATTCATGACATTGAAACTGGCTCCTGACATCGACTGTCTAACTGTTTAAATGACATCAGAGCTCCAAACCATCACATGTTTATTTTGGACACAGAACAACAACTAAAGCATTATTGTACTGAGATTTTGGATAACGAAAACTAACGATTTTTAATGACAGGATTAGTTTTAATTTCGATATGAAATAGGCATAACATTTTTCATCTTCATCATCTATGGTTATATCCACATACAGACACACGTCACAGGGATACACACTCAATATAATTTAAATTTATATTAGTTTTGTATAATAGTTTAGTTGAGAATAGGTATTTTATTGAATTGTGACATATTGTTTAAATGTGAAAATAAAATATTTTATAACTACGAGTATTATAAGGCTTAAATATGTAGTTGAGATTTGTGCCATACAAAAAAGAAACTCTGGTTTTAATTATTCCCTGTGAGAGAGCTACGGAGAACAATAAATTGATAGTGAAGATATTTAATATCAAAGTAGACAAAAGAACAAAACAACTCAATGCTTACCCATAGTTTTTTTTTATGGGATAGGGGGAAACGAGCAAACGTATCACCTCTTGGTAAATGATTACCGTCGCCCATGGACACCCGCAACCCCAGAGGAGTTACAAGTGCGTTACCGGCCTTTAAGGTAGGAATACGCTCTTTTCTTGAAAGTTGTATCGGTCCGGAAATACCGAAGGCGACAATTCATTTCAAAGTTTGACTGTACGAGGCAGGAAACTGCGAGAAAAACGCACAGTTGTGGACTGCCAACCATCTAAGTGATGGGCATGGATTTTTTGTCGCGTGGAACGATGGCGGAAAGAGGCGGCAGGTATGAGACCGAACAATTCCTCGGAGCATTCCCCGTAATATATGCGATAGAAGATGCATAGTGAGGCGACATCTCTAAGCAGCGCCAAGGTATCAAGCCGATTAAAAATTTCCTGGCAGTCGACGATTCGAGTCGCTCTCCGCTGAATGCGGTCCAGTGGGAGAAGCTGGTATTGGGGTGCCCCTGCCCAAAGATGAGAACAGTATTCCATATGAGGCCGAACCTGCGCCTTGTAGAGCTGTAGGCGGTGCGCTGTACTGAAATACCTTATCGATCTATTGAGCACACCAAGCTTCTTAGAGGCTAATTTAGCCTTACCCTCCAAGTGGCCACGGAACTGGACTTCGCTCGATATTGTCGACACCAAGGATCTTAATATTGGCTGAGGCAGATAGGGGAATGCTCTGAAAGCGAGGAGATACGACAAATGGCATTTTCTTGGCGGTGAACGCGCAAACCTGTGTCTTTGTAGGGTTAAAACGGACTAAATTAAGTCGACCCCAGTTAGAGACTTTCTCTAATGATGTATCAATTTCAGACACAAGTTTATTCCGGCACTCAAAGACGTTTTCCCGAGAAATATTCGCACGGCCGTTATAGGAGGTATCTTTCGTGCTGTCATCTGCATAACAATGAATGCCGCTGATTTGCAGCATATCATTAATATGCAAAAGGAATAGTGTAGGTGATAGCACACATCCTTGGGGGACACCAGCATTTATAGACAGTGAGTCTGAGCATTCACCACCAATTAAGACCTTTATGCTTCTGTCTAATAAAAAACTGGTGACCCATCCACATAGTTTCTCGGGAAGCCCATACGAAGGAAGTTTAGAAAGAAGCGCTTTGTGCCAGACCCGATCGAAGGCCTTCGCGATGTCCAAACTTACTGCCAGTGCCTCCCCCTTCTTTTCAATTGCCTCTGCCCAATGATGTGTCAAGTAAACTAGAAGATCACCAGCAGAGCGACCCCTACGAAAACCGTATTGTTGGTCACTAAACTAAGTAGATGAAGTACTAAAGCGATTTAATGCAGTTGATATTCATCCGGCGGGTAAGGGCCACATTGGCTAAAGCAAACGCAGTATATCGAGGACGCAAGTTCAAATCCCGCCCGAATCGAATTTTTTTTTTGGTTTGATTTATTCATTTGTCAAAAGCATTAAAAAAAATACAATGCCATAAACACAAAAACATCTGAAACATTGGTTTTAACAATGTTATTTTTAACGGTAAGTTGTATTTTTATTTATGGACGTCAATAACATAATCCTAGATGTAGATTACATAAACACGGACTAAATAAACATGGGTGGCAAAGGAAATAGAGCATTTACTTACCACGCCTAATGTTTGTGACAACCTCGCCGTAATAATATTTTCATAACACTCACACTTGTCGAGTAAACCTGCTAGGCGGAATCCTTGACAATGGAAAGCTTGACCGCCATTTCGATGTGACAGTTACATAAACATGGCGGCGTTGACACGTCACCCTGTGACATGTTGACTCACAATAAAACGCTATCCTTCACAAAACATGTGATCATGAAGAATATGCTCACGAGTATGAAAACGTCTGATTGAAATGTATCTTGTATCTTCAAATATCATCAAATTGTCGATCTGCCGAGCCCATAATGTTTTCTATACAGATAATCAGTATTTGAGTTGTGTTACTACAATGAGTATTTTTTGGTAGTGTTTATTTGTCACGGAGAATAACAGCACTTTTATTCTATTTTTTAATTCGGCGCAATTCTGACAGATGTCATCCATAGACAATTCAGATATCAATAATCTTTTCTGCTTTGATTTTTTTTAAATATGAATGAACAAAATATATAAAACAAAATTAGATCAAGTAAATTATATGGTAAATAGTGTTTGTTTTGTGCTTTCAATGCACTTTAACTAGAATGTAATTTTTTTATGGCTAAATGGAAAACAAAGTGAAACAACATATTTCTTAAATGAAAATATGTATTTATCATTATCACTTATATCATCACTAGCTGTGTCTGCGACATTGTACGCGTGAAATAGTGACTTTCGGCAGCATTTGTAATTATTTTGCAAATAAAACACATACATACATTAACATAAATAACTCAAAGATAATACTCAAATCAACTACAAAATTAACGAAAACAATGTTATTTTACGTATGATTCTAAACAAAAATCTAATCAAATAAAACAAAATACCGTGTTTATATTGGCCCTTACAAGAAGCCAAGATCAGGGATTCTAGTAGAAGAAAAATAATTTCCTTAACAATTATTGTAACTTCAGTAATATGATTTAAAAAAATCTAATAACCATTTTAAAATTAGCGGTAAAGGACGATGCCCACTTTTGTATAAAGACTTGCCCCACTTACAAATTTCCATTAACAGTAACAACTCTAGGATCACTTTAAGCGTTTTTCGTCATTGACTTAAAAACAAGTATTGTTTTTTTAATTAAAGCTGCAGTTTCGTAGATATTCATAAAAATTGCTCCTAATCTAACCTAAGCGACTCATATAGTTGCAAGACGCCAAACTAGTTATGCTGAACTTTCGATCATTAAAAGTCAGTTACAATAACACTATCAATATACCTATCTATTGATATCTAGTATTATCAACAATAAGGAATCAAATGTGTAACAAAAATCGCAAAGAATGTAACGTGACAAGCAAGAAAGGGAACTGCGACTTATTTTAGGCGCGTTTCACCTAAGTACATTATTCAACATCATCGCGAATTCATTCGTTTTTTAAAGGGTAAATGCTCTCAGGTTTTTGACCATCGTCAGAGCATGCCAAGAGCATGCTTGCTTAGGTGGAAAACGGGGTTTTATATTCTATGCGATCTGACAACTTTTTGTCATTCCAAAAAAAAATATTTTTAATTGAAATGATAAAATGTAATCACAATGTAATATATTTTTAATACAGTTGCTCAAAAAGTAGTATATTGCAGGGCTGTTTAGCGTGCGGGATGACCACCATTACGCACTAGTGCTTTTTCTTTACCAAATGTCAAATGTCTAGAATCTGACACACATTTTGCTTTTTTCCTGCTTTTTTCTAGCATGCTAAGTTAAGATTGCGCTAAATAATCTGACTGGTCTACCGGATTTTGTATTGTAAAAGCATGCCTAAAAGCAAAGCATAACAAAAAGTTGTTATTTGCTTAAAAGTTTAATAATTCTATAAAATGAGTGACTCTGATAACTTATTAATTGATTTAACACCACCGGAATTATGTTTAATTGCTGAAAATGCGAGTGTGAGTATTTTACCTGTAAAGTCCAAAAGCAGGTACATTGCTACATATGGTTGCTACGTATTTATTGTTTCATTTTTTCGCAACTGTATTAATAGTAGATTATGCACTAAGGGATTAAAGCAGTGTCTAACGTCACGCCATATTGAACCCCGAGCGCAAAGAGGGACTCTAGAGTTAACATTTAACTCTTTTAGTTAACATTTAATTAAAATTTTACTCCTGAGCGAAGCGAGGGAGTTATGTAGAGTCCTAAGTGAATAGTAAAAACACTGCTTTATTCCAGAGGTGAATACTCTACTTTTCATACCATCTGCGAGACAATAAAAACTCAGGGCCCTATAACCAATTACTTAGGTGGTAATTTTCATCATAAACACTGTCACATTATCATTATCACTATCACTATAACTATGGTTAAAATTATGATATTATCATGAAGACCATAAAATACAAAAAATATATTTTTCTCAAGCACGAACACATCACGCAATAATTTTATCTTAAGTAAAGCTACTGTAGTATTATATTATCTGTAGTAAAGCTTAAAACATTACAAAAACTTAAAACATATTTAATAATAATATAACAAGTATGAACTTAGTCTACCCATCGATTTACGTACGATCAGCACGATCAACTGCTGGACCCTGTCAATGACCTTTAGTAGCACGCAGGACGAATGTTAATTTGTTAACAATAAAATGGTATCAAATAAATTTCTTTTATTTTTCAATTTCGTTGTATATTTAATTTTAAAACAGCAATTAATTACTACACACAACTGTCAAAATAAATCTCAAATAGTCGACAGCCTATTGACCCCAAATAAAAAAAAATCTGAAGCACCTGGGGCCCTACCATGATCGCTTATAGCAAGGTTAAAACAATATTAAAACAAAGACACCGCTCTTGCTGCGTATAGCGCCATCCCGCTCTCAGCGCGGTTTTAATATTGTTTTAAGCGATCATGGTTAGGGGGCAGGACATTTACTTACGTTTTTTAACTTTATCAATAAAAAAAAACTGAATAAACTTCTAAAAATACTGTATTATTGATGCCACAAAACACATTCAACTAAGCACTTAGGTACTTTATTAACGTAAGCAACAAGATATTACAATTTTGAAATACGTAATGGCGTTGGCGGCAAAGTTTTAGCTATGAAAACAATACAACGGAATACTGTTGGTGCAAATTATAGAACAAATTGTAGAAACATTATTTATTTTTAAATATTCCGCGTAATTTTTGCAAATGCTGTTTATCCGCCGGCAGCGAGTGTTCTTGCTTTACTCTGCTTTTTATTCGTTTTTATCGATAGTTAATAGCGGCCGTCAAAAGATGGCGCTTTTTGCATAAAAAGTATTTTATCAATATAAAATAAATTGATATGTAATTGTTTATTTTAGCTTGCAGTATTATGTAGATAAATATTTTATAATTTTGGTAAAGAAATTATGTATTTAGATTTTATAAAAACATTATTTACGCAGGTAGAATGTCTTTATCTCTAGTGGATGCACGCTACTGCTGTATGGGCGTAGAACCTTTGCCTTCCTAAGCTAGCATCTATGCTAAATTTTCATACGAATTTTATGTTCTATATTTAAAACACTTTAATCCCTTGGGAGTTTCATACAAAATTATATCCCTTGGGATATAATGTCTTGCTTTACGTTGAAGTTAAGGGGGATCTAATTGAACATTGTCGAGCATGTGGTATGAAAAAATAGTTCTTCAATACACGTGCGGGATTGTCATTTCCACTCGTTCCGACTGTCAACCCTCGCCTTCGGCTCGGGACGACATTTGTCGGGACTCGTTGCAATGACAGGCTTCCCGCACTTGTAGTGAAAATAACTATTTTAATACAGTTGCTCAAAAAGTAGTATATTGCAGGGCTGTTTAGCGTGCGGGATGACCACCATTACGCACTAGTGCTTTTTCTTACCAAATGTCAAATGTCTAGAATCTGACACACATTTTGCTTTTTTCCAGCTTTTTTCCTTGCTTTTAAAAACACGGCAAGCAAAGCATAGCACGCATTTACTTTGTATCTGCTGTGTACGTACGACGACATATTTGGCGCCATTTTTTCTAAAATTTATAAGAAATAAATTACACAATGGTTGTATTTATTGTTTCATTTTTTTGCGACTGTATTAAAAAAAGTTGTTCAATACACGTGCGAGACTGTCATTTCAACTCGTTCCGACTGTCAACCCTCGCCTTCAGCTCGGGTCGACATTTGTCGGTACTCGTTGTAATGACAGGCTTCCCGCACTTGTAGCGAAAATAACTATTTTTACAAATATGTATTTACCATTTTTTTGTGTAAAGCTAGCCAAAGATTTTTTGATTCCTTTTTGGATAGGCGGTAAACGTGTATGTGCTTTCATAATTTCGATTGAGAGTTATCCGGTGGCTAAACCGAAATAAAAACCGAGAAGATAAATTAGCATTACAGGAAAACTATTAATATTATAAGAATGTAATGAGTACTATACCTACAAATAAATAATATTCCTTAATATCGATGCAAAGGTGCGTTTTAGATAAACACGAATTTGCAACATTTTAAAGATTTTTAGCATCAAAAGCACGCATTAACTTTTTTGATCGACTTCGAAAATAAAGGAGTTTCTATGTTTAACTGTAATCATTTTTAATGTGTATTTAACGATTACTCCGTCATTTGTGGGCCAATTTTCAAAATTATTTTTGTAATCGAAAGAGTATACTTCCAGGTGGTACTATTGTCACCATGTCCTGATCTGATGATCGAATCCCAGGCAAATGAAGGAAAACCCTTAAATTTCATATGCCTATGAAATTTAAGGGGCCAAAGTGTTTCATGTTGTTATAATTATTGTTTTATCCATGCTGTAAGCGATCAAGGCCCCTGTCCTTAGCGGCATGCATTGCATCGTGTAATTTGGTGTCCAGTGATGAGCAGATCTGGTCAAACCATTTCATTTGGACCTTTAGGCCGTCTCCCATCTACCTTCCTAGTAAGTACCTCCAAGTATTAAATAGAAACATCAAAAGTGTTCGAGGTTGTGACCATCTTTTCTGCCAATGTGGCAGAAAACTTCAAAACCCTGCCAAAGCTTGACGGACAATGTAGTCTTTACACCCAGTTCGTGTAGTATAGACTGGTGGTAGGAAATGCTGTCCAAAGAATCTGAATCATCCTCCTCCAACACCACAGCTAACACATAGATACGATTCCGATCAGCCTTCTTCAAGGTCTATGTCTCCACTCCGTAGCTGAAAACTGAAAATGAGTTTACAAGTCTCATTTTGGTTTTCCGTGAAATACTGCGGTCGCGCCACAGCCCTCGCGGTCGAGACATCGCAGTGTTGGCTATTCCTATCCGACTTTTTATTTCCAGCAATGTTAAAACAATATTAGATAGAGACACCGCTCTTGCTGCGTGTTGCGCTATCTCACTCTCAATGCGGTTTTAATATTGGTTAGAGGTATAGTATGTACAGGTATTGACTATCTCCAAATCCAGGACACCAGTAATAGGCTACAGGCCTGTGGCAAAAATTTATGGGTCATTTGAACCACCAGGAGACCTATTTAGAAAGATAGAAGGGCATTCAATAATAAGATTCAATACTATGCCGTCACTTGTAAGCTGTCCAACTGAGTGCAAGTGACGCTTGAAACAAACTATTGTGTCGTGTTGTGTTGTGACGCTTCAGAAGCGTATCGGTTACATACATTTTATATGGCTAGAAACACATTAGCGCCACGACACAACACACTGTAATAATGTGTTTCTAGCCATATTAAATGTATGAAACCGATACGCTTCTGACACAACACAACACGACACAATAGTTTGTTTCTGCCTTAAGAATTGTACAAGTAGGGGAAAGTACATTTTGGTCATATATTTTTATACTACGCGGATCAAAAGATTACTTTATTTCATTAAAATATTTTAATAAACCGTAACATTACAAAAAACCTGTACAAAGAATCAACGTATTACAAAAGCGTACGAACAGTGGTTCCTTTATTAGATATCTATCAATTTATATATGATATTATGATACGATTCATATCATATCGACGACAGTTACATGGCTTTTAATGAAAATGGCTTAGTCGGAAGGGTACCTACTGATAGATATATGCAATAATTCTGTAATAATCTTCATTTATCCGCCCTTCCGGATCGAGTGAGTCAAATCAGATAATGTCGTAAGGCTTCACCATTACTTACTTCCAAAGAAGTTCCAAATTCGGAACCATTTTCTGTATCTAGGGGGTGTATTTAAGCATTCTTTTCCGTAGGGCGTCATATTATAATGATACCAGGGCGTCTAGACAAAGTAACAATTCAAAATCGATAACGAAGTTTAAAATAAAACAAGATGTATGGGAATGATTCCACGTCAGGAATCATTCTCATACATTGCCATTTGATACAGAATGTATAACGTAAACGAGAAGAACGCGAATATTACTTTGTCTGGGCCCCATGGTCCTTACAAGGTCACCACAATCTTATGTATGATCATAAAATATCTATGTACGAAAAAATTACTGCTTTAAATAAATTTTTGAGGCCATATGGATGAGACAACTTGTGGCAGAAAAGGAAATATGCTTATTTCTGTATTGATTGATTAATTAAAACATTGCAAGCGCAAGAAAATATCCTGTGACAAATTCTATATAGGATTAACTTACGCCACTGCGTCAATACAGTACCATCTTGATACCCCCATTGCCATTGTAATGATGGTATTTTATGTCAAAGCGTAACCTGTTATATTTCAAATCGGCGCATGTTGAACTAAAACCTACTTCAATGGTACATCTATCTAATATATAAAAATCTCGTGTCACAGTGTTTGTTATCGAACTCTTCCGAATCAGCTTGGCCGATTTTTATGATTTTTTGTGTATATTTGGTAGTTCTGAGAATCAGTGTTGCCAATGCTACCAAAAAATCTGTATTTTAATTGATTTTTAGCGATCTACCAAATTGTCCTTAAATCTAGCAAATATCTACCGATTTTTCCATTATTACAAAAGAACTCGAATAATAAAATAAACTCCATCTAAACTTATTTTCAGTTGTGGGTTTTTGGCGCTATCTTGTTAAGTTTAGTTAAGCTGATTGTTCGCAAATTATTTCTTAGTGGATATTACGACATAAAATCTGTGTAGTTTTGTGTTTCAAGTGTCTACGTAGGTGAAGGATATTAAGTGCAACAATACAAAACAAAAAGTAAACAAAGGAAATGGCAGTATGGCAAAGCTGCTAAGCCTATCCTAGGGTCAGATTATTATAATGGTAACGTCAATATTTATTAGGTACTAGCTGCTGCCCGCGACTTCGTCTGCGCCTCTAGGGAACTCATTAAATGTCGAGATAAAAAGAAAAAATACCAAATATATTTAAAATTAGTTAAGTTAAAACGTAAGAAACAAACAAACTCACTTTCGCATTTTCAATATTAGTATTATGGTACTCCGGGATTTACCGATTTTTATTTCAATAGGTATACCGATTTTTTTAGATAAATACTACCGAATTTATATTTTTATGATCGGCAACACTGCAGAGAATAGGTCGTAGGCTATTTTTTATACCCCTAGGTGATAAGGGTAGCCCTCTCCAAAATTTTTATTTGGACATTTTTTATGATTTAGTAACAAAAATACTTATACCCTATATTTTCACCCTTCTACCACCAACCCCATTTTTAATAGCGATATTATAGTATCTACTGGCGAAACGTAGTTCGCGGGCACAGCTTGCTTAAATAATAAAAACCAATATCATGTCCAGTTCTATGATATGAAACGGAAAAAATGCTATCGCAAACGGGCCCGAAACAAATATTGGCAGCAGTCTCTGTGTTTATTGCAGAAGTAAACGGAATACGCCCTGACCGCGTCTTAACAGTCACCAATGTACACGAACGTAGGGTTGCGAAAATTATTTATTTAAAACAATAAAGAGATATCAGGATTCATTAAATTGCCGGCTTCTGAATTTCTGAGTACATACAACACGAATCTCTTTAAGGCGAGAGTGTAATATTCTCTTTAAGGTTTCTTTTGGGGAAGCTCGTCCCACCTAATTTGCCTCAAGGATGAATTGCGAAAAGAAAGAACATTGTAAATAAAAAAATACCTGTAGGTTGAAATATTGGTATATTTAGTTGCAATTAATTATTACAAGTGTTCTTAACAGATAAGCTATTAATGGTACTTGCCACTACTAACCTGAATGACTACAAAACTGGAAGGTAAAAGCTTATTATTACTGCCATTCAAGTGCATACGTTTAGTAACGGGTAATTTGAAACATCAGTAATTAAAAACTATTGGATAAATATATTATTGCGATATGGAGATACAGATAAAAGGTATGTGATAAAAAGGAGCTTTAAATAACTCGTTTATTAAGATGTTTTATCAAGATGATCTACATGGTGCTTAAGGATCAATTAGACTTTCATCACTATCATTGATTATTACTATCTACAACCATTGTGATGTTTGCACATTTTGCCACAGTTAACGAGGCAAACTTAGTGTCAGAAAATTTTTGGATTAACAAAATTTAAAAGTTGACAACCCTAAACATCTAGTGCCGTGTACAAATATTTGTTTGGATTGCTTAAAGGTATGCAAGTCGAAATTATTGTTAGCATTGCTTGTTTGCCTCTATTTATCAAAGTTAACCAATTAATTGGAAAAAATATTATGTTCAAACATGTCAATATTTTTATTGAATGTGAGAATATTTTTGCTATCAATTTCAGATAGCAGTCGAGACTCTTCAAGTACTATCTAAAATTCTAAAGCTCGTATTAATAACTAGCTCTGCCCGCAGCTGTACGTGAAATTCAGTTTGGTCTTAGCGTTATGTTATCTAACCTATAGCCTTTCTCAATAAATGGGCTATAACTAATATAACTAGAAGTTCTCGAGATTAATGCATCCAGATAAACCAACTCTTTTCAGCTTTATAATATTATTATATTATTAAATTATAGATTGCATCTCAAGGATATTAAGATCAAACTTATGGTTTTGACGTTTAAGGTATGGAACATCTGTCAAAAATAACTTTTTGACAAATGTTCCATACATTAAACGTCAAAACTGCATCTTAAAATCGATCTCAATAATTTTCGAGATGCAATTATTAACACGAGTCTTAAGTTCGTATTTATAAATGCATCTCAGAGTTGAGGTCGATCTTAAGATGCAGTTTTGACGTTTAATGTATGAACATCTGTAAAAAACAGTATCTTAAGATCGATCTCAACTTTGAGATGCAATTATTAATACGAGCCTTAGTCTATAACCAATGTTTTGGAGGTTAATGAATAAAGAAATCAGTTCTGCGATTGCTAAAAAAAAAGATAGCAAGTTTTAAATTATTTGTAGAAAAATTTAAAAAAATATGAACGTGGTAACCCCGCTACTATTACTTTGACTATTTGTTAAAGTTGGATATGTATTACAAACTAACCCCTAGACTAGCCTTTTTAGACTAATCGCCAAAAAATTAAAGGGTTTTTTTTTGGTTTCAGTAGTTAACAAATCATCGCCTTTGCCTTCTCGTAAGCAGAGAGAATCAAATTAAAAAATAGCAACTGCTCCATTCAAATCCCCAGTCAAGGTAATAGTATAACGGTGCCCAGACTGAGGGTTAGAAATATTCTTGGTTAGATTACTTCGACGGTCTGAACGTAGTCAGTAGTTTAATTTACATTACCTAGAAGCTTTATATTTTTCGACCTTGCTCCATTTATGAATTGGCCAGGTAGCTTTTTTAAATTCTACGCTAATATTAAGTTAATTTTTATAATTTCGCATCTCAAAACACGGCGCCTAATGAAGGGACGTAATTTAATTAAAATGTGTACGCTCCACACCTTCACACGCAGTGAAACATTTTTTCCGCATCTTGTACGGGGAGGTACAAGCTTTTTTATGAAATTGTTTTTAGCTTCGTAGAAAATTTCTCCTCGGAGAAAAGCTCTACTTGAAATGTTTTTCATTCAAGTTTCATATTCCCGTGAACTTTTAATAGCTGTATAATATGCCGGAGCACTCGTGACCGCCATACTATTTGAATAACTCGTATTTACTTCTATAATGATGATGGCAAAAAGAGTTTATAGCATAATACTTCAATTGTTGCCTTTATCCATCGGTTTCTAGAATTCCTATCGTGTTTTTATATTATTTCGATGGCAATTATTTCAACAGCAGTTAATCCACGAATAATTCGTAAATCTCGATCCTTTTGGGATTTCGAGAAAAAAATATACGTTAACGTTATACCCAATTGTATGATTTTTTCTGTGCAATGAAGTGTTGAAGGGAAAAAAAATACTAAGGTTCATCGCAATCGGTTCAATTGATTATATTATTGGTGTAGGAGCTACACACATCCCTGCAATTCCATTCATTGTTCATCACTATCATCACTTCAACACATATACATGCCACTGCTGGATCCAGGTCTCCTTCGACGAGAAAAAATTGGCCTACAGCACTAAGCTGGTCAGACAGGTTGGTGTAGAGTTTTGTTTCCACGTTCGGTGAATTGGCACTCCGTGGTCCTTAACGTGACCTCTATCGTGTACGGAGAGATTTTGGAGAAAGGTTAAGCCGGGAATCGGAAAAGCAGTGGAACTGCTGCTGGTGGAGCAGAGCCTACGGCAAACCCAGCAGCACTGCTGCTAGTGGATCAGAGTCCTACGGAATGCTCAAGGACCGTTTAGCCGAGTATCGAAAATCCAGAGAAACTGATGCTGGTTGATCAGAGTCCTACGCCAAAGCCAGTGGAATCGTTACTAGTAGATCAGAGTACTACGACATACCCACGGAAGGTTTAGCCGGGTATCGGAATGCCAGTGAAACTGATGCTGGTGGATCAGAGTTCTACTGCAAAGCCAGTGTAACTGCTATTATTGGACCGGAGTCCTACGGCATACCCAAGGAAGGTTCATCCAGGTATCGGAAAGCCAGTGAAACTGATGCTGGTTGATCAGAGTCTACGGCTAAGCCAGTAGCACTGCTACTAATGAACCAGAGTCCTACGGCATACCCGAGGAAGGTTTAACCGGTTATCAGAAAGCCAGTGAAACTGATGCTGGTTAATCAGAGTCCTACGACAAAGCCAGTGAAACCGCTACTAGTAGACCAGAGTACTACGGCATACCCGAGGAAGGTTTAGCCGGGTATCGGAAAGCCAGTGAAACTGATGCTGGTGGATCAGAGTTTTACGGCAAAACCAGTTCAACTGCTACTAGTAGACCAGAGTACTGCGGCATAGCGACGGACAACTCGATTTTAATAGCCCGGGCAACTCGGGTTCGTCATCCAGCCCGTTGATCCGAATTGATTTTCTTATCTATCGAGTTGACTCGGTCATTCATTACGGACTCCGACTACTTCGGCGCATGGTACAGCTACGCGTAGCAGTGGGTGATTCGAGTTGAATAGCTCGAGCAACTTGGCAACATTTTCATATCGGTATTTTTGGATGTAGTTTCGTTTTATTACAAAACACACAAGAATAAATTCGACTTTGAATCGTCAGTCAGTCGAATCAACTCGACCCGAGTCAGCCCGAATTGCAACCCGGGTTAGAACTTATTTCAACTCGAGATACCCGAGTTAAAAAAATTGCGACCCGACCCATCACTACCACGGCATACCCAATGAAGGTTTAGTTGGGTATCGGAAAGCCAGTGAAACTAATGCTAGTGGACCAGAGTCCTACGGCAAAGCCAGTGAAACTGCTACTAGTAGACCTGGTCTACGGCATACCCAAAGACAGTTTAGCCGGGTATCGGAAAGCCAGTGGAACTGCTGCTAGACCAGAGCACTACCAACAATGAAGGTTTAGTTGGGTATCGGAAAGCTAGTAGATAGTAGAACTGCTGCTGGTGGACTAGAGTCTTATGGTATACCCAAGTGAGCGGTCTAGTCAAATTAGCCCCTCGGCATCCTAACAGATTATACCGCCTTAAAAAATGGTTTTGTTTCCAATTTTCCATTTCTTCGTTTGAGGTGTGATTGCGATAAAGTCCCTTGAGTTTCGACATCTGCGGGAAGAAAGGCAGCAATAACACAAGTATTCTGAAGCCGTCACCACAGACTAATTGGTTAAAAATTTTAGTAATTGTGTGTTGCGCCCCGATTTTAGGTTTCGTTTATAATTAGCTTCCATCAGTATTAAATGGTTGTTACCCTAAAGACGAAAGGAACCTATTTCGCGCCCGACAGGGCCTAAATAGGTCTTTCAATCGAGAGAAACACTACTTTTCTTTTTATTTTAAATAAATAAGGAATATAAAAACCTGATTGCTTAAACAGAATCGGATGAATTCATTTTATACGTAAAAAATTAGCACTCAACAAAACAACTGCAGATCATTGCCTTTTTATGTTTTTTTTCTGTGGAAATTTACCAGCCACTATTTTGTCATCATTGAAGATAGTAAATATTTAGCTCAACTTTATGTAAATTAAATAATAATATTGTGGAAAAAAAATTGTATGTATAAAGTCATATTACAAATAGCAACATGTCATTTTTTGTTCTCTTTTATTATTCTTCCAAGTATTAATAAAAGAGAACCAATATTGACATTATACACTGTATTCATCTTTGAAGTGACCAGACTAGAATTGCTCAACTGAAGTCTTCAATCGAGCCATTCAAAAATAGGGGATAGCTCTGTTTACCTGTGGTCTCTGGTCAATATGACAGTCCAACGTAAAAGGTTGAAACAAGGTGCATAATGGACCGCCATGTATTAAATCTTAGCACATCGCGTTACATTAAAGATTCGGAACTCCACCCCAAGGCAGACATTGCTCTTAGCAAAAATGTCACAGAACCACAGCATATAGTACAATGTCATTAATAGCTACCTGTATTTCTGCTCAACTAACTCCGGCTAATCTCACCACATTAACGCTGGTGTGAAAACACACAAAGCCCCTCAAGCGTGGAAATAAAAATTCGCCAAGCAACTCAACATCTCCCTATTTAACACAATACACGCTCATATAAAAAATTAACCGTATATTCCGTGCGCATTTTAGAGGCGCTTTAAAAATGGCCGTGTCGGCACCTGGCCCCCGTTACCCCTATTTCAGGGCTGTCTGTACAGTTTTCGCAAGAAAAATTGAATTTAATATCAATCGTGTGTTACGGCGTTTATGTAGTATGCCCGTACGATGTTTATATTAATATCGCATTGCGAAACATTAGGGACATCTGTGCCTGACATATAATATTGTGAGGATTTAAATACAACGTACAAACACAGAGGAATGGTCGGCATGCATTTATTAAAAAAAAAATACGTTTCACTGTTACATATTTCAGATGTTCTAAAAGTAACTGTGGATGAAATGTCCTTCACTGTGCAAGCTTTTTATTTAAGCATTCATTTATTATTATTAGATCTTTGTAGGAATTATAATAATTCCATTTATTTATTTTTTTATCATATACCATATTTTTTCATTGTGAATTTAATCCAACAGCCCTGTCACTAATAGAAATTACTATAATATTACAGTTATGTGTGTACACACAAACTCACAAGATTTAAAAAAGTTCTTGCAGTTTCATGGATAGAGTTTGTATGTAACCATTAAGCAATCTTCTCCAAACCAGTTTGTCGTTTTCTTAAAGTATGTAACTTTAAAACGAAAAATCTTCTAACACAAATTGATGATAATCATTTTTCAATTAATTAATAATAATCATTTTAAGGAGCTTGGTGACGGATTGGCGCGTGCGCTCAGCGAATGATTGCCAAAATTAAGCAACGTTGGCTGTGGTCAGTCCTACGATGGGTAACCAAAATACGAAACATCTCGAGCTCCTCCGTGCTTCGGAAGGCACGTTAAACAGTGGGTACTGCGCCTGATCTCGCCCCGGTCGTGTCGGCTAACCGTCCCATCGGACTAGACGAGTGAAGGGATAGAGAGTGCACTTGCGTTTGCGCAGTCACTTGTGCACTATTGCGCAGATGGCTAGTCTCTGTTGAGATTGGCCGCCGTGACCGAATATCGGTAAGGAGGACATTATTAATAACCATTTTAAAATTATTCTTTAAAATAATATTAAAACTCATTAATAATGTTAAAGATAAAACTGAAAAACAAGCTTCTCCGCTCACATCAACATATTTTGTAACGCTCAGCAACTACCTGTTGGTACATAATTTACGTTAAACGAGCACAGGTTACACTCGTTAAAAAGTAATCTGCAAGACCTCGTGGTCGCTGCTGCCTCGCCAGCTTAAAAATCTGGTTGCTTTTGAACTTTTGACGCCACTTCCCTTTGCTAATTAGCAACGTTCTACGAGAAAACAACAACGTTCGTGATAATGTGATAGCTAAATAATTGCTATTTTAAACGTATTCGATGAATTTCGTTTTGTACCTGTCAATTAAAAATTAATGTTTTAAAAACTCCTTAAGTAACTCATATTATGATGTAAACATTTTTCATGAAAAGTCCTAAAAATTGTAGTGCTAAAAGTTGAAGTTTAATTTTGAGTTAGGGAAATGGAAAAAAGTGTCTGTCATCGAGGAAGATATCGGTATTTTTAATTACTTCCGGGATAAAGAGTGGCGTGACAAAAATTCGTTTCTTGGGAAGTACGGTTAGCGCAGCGTCAAGCTATACTGTCCTTTGGACCGCTCTTATGCCGCTCGTAATAGGGGCGGTTTTCTCAGCGTAAATGTAAAGCTTGACGTGGCGCCTACTATACAAACTTATAGATGCGACCATAATAATATTTATGAAAAATTTCGTTTACTTACACGTAAAACAAAAAGAGAATTTTCAGTGTTTGAAATACCAACATTTAATTAAACTGTTAGGAACACTATCCAAAAATCAATAAATTAAATAACTACTAATTAGAGTTACAAAATTTGAAGAACAATTTAAAAGCCTGATGAGACAATTAAAAGTGTCTTTAATCTTTCTGTATTAAGAGGATTGTGAGGCTGTAAATTTTCATACAAAAAGCGATAACGCTTTTCTCCCACTAAACATAGTCCAATTTTCATAATTTTTGGAAATGTTGTAGATATAATGAAGATCTAGGTTTGTACGTTTTGATTTTGAAGAAATATTGCTCAGAATATAAATTATTAGCATCTAAATATCTATATTTTAGACTTAAAAACTACCTTGAGCATTTTTATCTTTTTTTGACTAAATTTTACTGAATTACGAAAAAAGCAAAACGTACAAACATCGTTTAAGGTATACTGAATAGAATGAGACCAAAAGTGTCTAATTTCGTAAAGGTTTAGGGGGGTAAAACAGTTATCGCCCGAAACAATATTTCAAACAGGAATTGTAGACAATTTCGACCAGTTCTTGCAACTCTCTCTATCGCACGATACGGGTCGGGGGCAGGGGTATAATGGGGCATAATCTACTAGTGATGTGACATAATGTTATCGTAGTTATTGTCAACTAGGGAGGAGAAAGTAATATCGATATATCGATCAATACTGAAAGGTATTACTCAAGTCTACACAAATACCTTCTACATCAAAAAGTAAATGTCTTTTCGAATATGTACGTTTATTGATTTTAGTGTTTTATTTTAAGGATCTTATTTCAATACAAACCTTATTTAAGGGTAAGCAGCCTGTAGCCTGTTAACTAACTGTAAATTCCCAAAATCAAATAAGAAAATAAATTGTAAGTAAGTATGTAGTTGTTTGATAACCGACTTCGAAAAAAGGAGGTTACTCAATTCGACCGTATACCTATATGCTTTTTTTTATGTTTGTTCGCGGATACCTTCGTCGTTTATGAACCGATTTTGATGATTCTTTTTGTATTCGATAGGATACTCCAAGGCTGGTCCCATGGTCATCAAGTTAGGATCTGATAATGGGATCCCATAAAAATCGAGAAAAACCATTAAATATTTACGTGTGTCCAACGTGTTTTATGTATATGTTATGCGATTACTCCGCCAATTGTTGACCGATTTTCAAAATTATTTTTGTATTCGATAGAGTATGGTGATGATGGGATCCCATGAAAATCGAGGGAAACCCTAATTTAATACTAGGGTATTATATTAGGGTTTCTTTCACTAAAAAGACTTCATTCACTAAAAAGTTAAAAATAAAAAATATTTTCCAAAAAATAAAAACCGACTTCAAAAACACTGAAAAGTTACCGGCACCGACTTCAATATAAAAGTGTGATGTTGTCTGTACCTATTCTTATAACTTTTTTTAAATTTTCAGTGTTTTTGATGTCGGTTTTTATTTTTTATAATAGATATGTGCCACAAAGACACACAGTCAAAAGAAATTCGTTTTTTGTTTCTTGTGATAGGTATTTGTTATGCATTGTATGTTCGTTATCGTATTCTAAGTTGCTCACAAACTATTTTTCGTATAACCAAGTTGGAGCAGCTAAAAAACGTGTAACAAACTATATGCAAGTAGCGTTATTTTCAATATTATTTTATTTGTACTCGCGTTATGCAATCTACGAATGTATAACAAATACAAACGACAAAGTAAATAATATATGTAGGTTAGGCAGGGTAGGCATATATTTGGAGAAGGCACCCTTCGTACGGTTTTGACGTTTTTTTTTTCATTTTAACAATATAATTTAAAGCACCTAATTACATATAATCCTACTAATAGGTTTTTTTTTTCATACGACAGGGAAGCTCTTGGCCTTATATCGGAACACAACAATGCTATTAACATGTTATTATGGCGACAAACTTAGGTAAGACGGTGGTAGCTAGCCAGGTGGGCTTAGAAACCCTACCACCAACCAAACCGATCAGAAAAGCTTCTGTCCCCAATGGGAATCGAACCCGGACCTCCCGATCAATACCCGGTGGCCTCAACCACTAGACCACGGAGGTGGAAAAAAATAAATTCTAAAACTATTAGTATAACTAGTTATTTACTTAATAAAACGCCTGCGTTTTTTAATTGTGGATGTCAGTCCAGTCTACTTTTTTAATGTCATCTAGCCACCTTTTCCTTTGGTATTCCGGGCTTTTCGAGGAATCTTGGGTTTGAGGATCAATTATGGAAACTCATAGAGGGATCAGTCACAGAGCCCTGTTGTTAACCCTGATTCCACCGACGCACATTATTTTTGTTTTGCTGCTGACTAATTTCAAAGATGGATGGAGATGGAGCTAGTTGCAGATGATGTTACGTTTGGCTTATTAATAAAGAAATTGAGGTGAACATCACCAACAAAAATAATCATATAATTATTAAAAAATATTATTCATCATCTAAGCCTTTTCTTCTACCATGGCGGTATAGGCCTCCTTCAACTTTCTCCATTCCGTTCTATTTTGAGCTACTCTAATCCAGTTTGTGCCCACCATCTTGACGATGTCGTCCTTCTACCGCATCTGTGGTCTCCCGTTGGGTCTTTTACGGTTCCATGGCCTCCACTCTAAGATAGTTCTGCACCACGAGTCCGGCTTTCTGGCTATATGTCCAGCCCATTGCCACTTGAGCTTTGCTACGTGGTGTGTAATGTCCGAGACCTGACGCCGTTTTCGGAACCAACTATTCGTTTTCGTGTCCCGGAGTGTTACTCCTACCAATTTTCTTACCATTGCTCTTTGTGCCACCTCTAGTTTGTGGACGATGGCCTTAGTTGTTATCCATATCTCGGCTCCATAAGTAAGCACTGGTAGGACACACTAGTTGAAGATCCGCGCTTTCTGTTTTATGCTAATGCTCATATTAAAAGCAAAGCCAAGTTCTGCAAAAGCTGCCCAGCCCAATCAAAAAAATATTATTATTATTTATTATTACTTTTTATTTTTGTATCCCTGTTCCTATTTAGTTTGTATGTAAAAGTATTATTATATGTTTAATGTTTTATTTTCAGAAAAGATTCACATCTCAAATGCAAGTTATTTTAATTCAGTATAACACTCATCTTAAAAAATGGCATTTTCCTTAGACAGGTAAATATAGGATACATACTTTCCTAACAAAAAGTCCTCACCCTCAATCCTATAAGTTACCTATAGGGATACCAAATAAGTGCCTTCACAATAAATTTCAATACAGAAATAATTTACGAAATGTAAATAAATTCTGTATTCTGAACCTCATCTACTAAAATATTATGAAGAAAGAAGATTAAGTACGTTTGTATTTTTGTTTGTAATGAATAAACTCAAACACTACCAGACTGATTTTAAAAATTCTTTGGCTAATAGAATGCTACATTATCACTGAGTAATATAGGCTATAAAATTATTTTTCTGTGTGAAAACATAAAATTCCCACACGAAAAATGAAAGTAACGATGGCGAAGTTGCGAGCGGAAAGGGAGTCAGAAATATAAGCAACGCAAAACATTACGAACGATACAATAATAATTTCGAGCTCTCGCGCCGGCCGCAGCCGCCGAGTATCGTGGCCGAGTCGCGCGCTGCTGTGTCGTAGTGTGCGTGAAAATTTGCGCATGTTGTATTTGTGGTGTAAACGCCAGACCGGAGGCCGAGCGATGTGAAACAGATAGCATTTTAGAAAATACCTACTCGCGCCGCGCACGATTACTTCACAATCCTCTTAAGCTGGAAGAAGAGAGTGAACTTTGCTCCTTCGGCCACAACGGATTTGATTATCTTAGCTCTATGGAAAATCAAGACACAATAAGGCTCTTAACTTTACGGTTATGGTGACATGTTATACAAGTTTAATAAATATATTGCAACATAATTACACCCTACTTCCAATAACAATCGATATTCAATGTGTAATTCGAGAAGTATGCTTGTCATATCTACGTACTTATAAGTTTTAAAAGCTCTAGAAAAATATTTTCCTTGTTTACTTAATTGATATCCATGCTATATTTCTCAACAGTGCTGCAAAACTCCGCCTCAAATTAAATTTCCACATTAAATATCACTGGCGTTTTAAACGTTTCTTCAACAGAATTACTAAGTAGGTATCGCTCCGAAAACTTTTAATTGCTACCAAATTGAATGTGTTAGCCCGAAGCGAGTGTGTACACGGCTGCAGAGCAAGCAACATGGAGCCTACGTCAAACTTATTACACATTAGATCAAAGCTTATAAAATTTTGTCCGAAACTTCGAGTTTCATTGATAATCATTTATGCTCAAATGGGATACCATGTTTGAACGCTTCGTCCTTGTAACTTATATTGAATACAGAAAATATTGAAATCTCTGTAATATCCTCTCTCTCGTCCTGTACGTTACAAACACTCTCCTACGTCCTTCTAAAATTAAAATATTCTTTCACTCCTATATTGTCCGTGCTGCTCAGTTGTGGAACTTACCAGCCGATATCCGTCGGAGCTCAGCCGTGAACATTACATTCAGTACTCCGGGTACTGTTTGACATAATGTCAAAATGTGTAAGAAGCTCAGAAGAATAGAGATAAGAAGGAACCAAGAGAATGCGTTTTTGACAGAGCCTGTCAGTCCCTGTCAAAAACGCATCAAAAACGCATTCTCTTGGTTCGGCAATTGTTCATAGAGGATAACAACCATTACTGTCAGTGTTAAGCCGAGTGCATTAATATTATTAGTGTCTTGAATATTACGCACAAGCGATGCCCGTCTAGTGACCCTGCCGTGGAGGCCTGCGTGCATGGTTGGCCCCGTGCACCCCGCCGTAAGGCCCTCCGTCTGGGGATTGCCTTGGTGTTCTCGGTCAATCTCCCTTGGCTTTGCCCGGACGCGTGGGTAGTGGAGTCGCAGTGTGAACCTTACCTAGCGCGTCCAAAAAGGCAGGGAGAACACCGGGGGGTTTTAGTGGGTAGGCCTGGCACTCTGCCGGGAGACACACGCTCGCTGTCTAGCCAACGGCGGGTGCGGTGCGGTTACGCATTTCCCCCCGAGAAAAAAAAAGTGTCTTGAATATTAGGTATTATTTTATTGTCGTCAAGTCAGTCATGTCCGTTAAATCAAGTCGCCATTTTGTCATTCTAAATCCAAGATGGCGGCATACCCAAGATGGCGGACCAATTATTTTTAATGCACCCCTACAATATGGGTATCAAATAAAATGTCTGGCTAAGAATAACTTGAAAAATAAAGTGATATCATTATTAATCCAATATGGCGTACTTCTAAAGTTAAAAAATCAATTTTGAAGTAGATATCTTTAACCGATTGAGCTGAAATTCTGTATAGACGTTCCGGCAAACGACCTTGCAACAATGATGCGTTGAATGAGATGAACAGAGTGAGAAACGTGTCCAGTGATAACTAAAAAGTAAAAAATAAATTAAATGTAAAAAACCTTTTTAAAAACAAGCTTTTATATAATGCGCTAAAAAGAAAAAATAAACTTATACACTAAAACTTTTACTTATAACGTATTTCACATTTGACATAATTTATAGGTATGACATAAAAGCTTGTCGCGAGATTTACTTTTGTAGATAAACAAGTAAATTAAATAATTTGATGTAAATAATTTTATACATTACAATTTTCAAAGTAAGTAAATACAAGTAGGTAAGTACTTAAAAGTACTCTTTTAAGTACTTTTAAGTTACTACACACAAGTAAATCTCGCGGTAAGCTTTTATGTCATATAAATTGTGTCAAATGTGAAATACGTTATAAGTAAGTAAAAGTTTTAGTGTAAAGGTTTATTTTTTCTTTTTAGCGCATTTAAATAAAAGCTTGTTTTTAAAAAGGTTTTTTTACATTTAATTTGGTTTGTATCTTTCGTTTATATTTGCATTATAAAGGATATTACAGGTGCAGTATACTTTTAGTTTGATGATTATGGATTTTCAGGCTAGACCAAATAAGTACTATTTCAGTTTCATAAATGGTTACTTACTATAAAATTAAAAACAGATTCAACAAGAATAACGTGCATAGCAATCGTGCATTCAATATCATTTTCATTGAATAATCTTACCTTTTTGGGCTTTATTTTTATTCATTATCTCTTTAAAAATAAACCATATTACCATCAATCAACGTTATATCATAATACAAGTTTCATCCAAACTTTATCACTCAGTGCCGTCATTACTTAATGTCACCATAAACAACGAACCACAGACACATCCAATGCGTATATTTAACGATGAGATCAATTAACTAGCCCACACATTTGTTCCGGTACTCGAACGCATTAAAAATGAAGCTCGACCGATTAAGCTCCAATGAAAACTAATGAAACACAACGGACGAATCGAAAGTTCTTTTTAGTTCCCGCCAAATTTAACCCAAATCGGTAGGAAAATTTGCAAGAAATTTAAATAGGAGACGAGTACGTACGTAACAAAGCGTTTTGTTAAGGCCAAGTTATTACGAGCACGGAAATGAGAAACGAGACGTGTTTTTGGGTCATTGGTCCCTTTGCAGCAGTTAGAAAATGAGCAATAGTCGTCATGGTAACGCACTCCGCCTGCCACGTCATCTGGCTAACGTTTGAGAGCATGGAAGCTTTTTGCTCTTTATTATTCTATATCGGGGAAATAGTTTTACCGACACAATATTCTTTACACATATATCATTTTTAAGAAACAATACTCTACGATGCATAACACAATTTATATATGCTCCTTCTGTTTATCTAATAAAAACATAAGTATGCGACTATGTTAAATAAAAAAAAATCTTTTATTGGGCCTCGAATATGCAACGTAACTTAAGTTGCAACGTAACGTAATACTGACGGCCGGTTCCGTCAAATTTTATGTTTTACGTTTTCGTAAAAGTGACGTTAAAATCATTATTAAATATACCATTTATGCCATACACTAGACGTTTTACGTTCATTTGACGTTTACTACATTAAACTGAAATCGTAAGAAGTAAGACATTTTGCAATGCTTATCAACGGAGGAGGCAGCCCAGCCCAGCCCGTACTGCGCCAGCGTGATGAGAGATGATCTAAAATTCTAAATCAATCTTTGGGGAAAACCCTTTGCCCAGCGGTGGTCTTATCATAACTGAGAGTAGATGAATACTACGTAAATCCATGTAATCCATGTAAGTACATTCGCCTATTGTTTTTATTATAAGTAATATTTACTTTATTTATCTTTATTTTAAGTAATATTTATTTTAATATTTACTTTATTTTAAGTAATATTTAGGTACTTTAATATTTACTTTCACCGGAGGGAGATTCTGTACCAGGGTCGTGTGCTTGGGTACCTCCGTCTTACCTATTTCTGCCGCAAAGCAGCAGTGCTTGCATTGCTGTGTTCCGGTTTGAAGGGTAAGAAGGCATTGAATTACTGGGTACCGTACATCTTAAGTCACAAGTTGGCAACGTACACTGTGGTTCTTGTGGGGGTTGCATTTTTGCTGCGAATCTCACAGGAGCCACATGTATTATAGGTGACTGTTTCCATTTACCATCAGGTGGGCAGTTTGCTTGTTTGCCAACTAAATTGCAATAAAAAAAGTTAATCTTGACTTGGAAACTGTGTAGCACTATTAAAAGTAACGTCTTCTATCTATTCAAGATCTTTCGTTTACCCAAAAGTTGCCTGGTTGCTACCTTAGCAATAAGGCCGCCTTTTGTTACTGTGTCTATATAAATATATAAAAGATACAAAAATATATTTCTATCTTTTATCTTATTAGTATTGCCTATTTATGTATGTTTCATATGGAATAAATGAATCAACCTTCAAATTATTTTGTAAAATTGTCGCAAAACTATAGACTCTGTACCAACTAGTACCAAGGTCGTCTGCTTGGGTACCTTCGTCTTACCTATTTCTGCCGCAAAGCAGTAGTGTTTGCATTGCTATGTTCCGGATTGAAGGGTAAGATATGGCAGTGAAATTTACTGGGTACCCTGACTTTACATCTGATGTCACGTTAATCTATATTGACTACCGGTTCCACTTAACTAATAACTAATTTTCAGTGGAATTTCACCAAAATTTTCCTTCACCAAGTACATTGTACATTTTATAAGTCGGTCGAGTATAATTCTTAAATTAGTAAACCCTACTTTAGGTGTATTTTACAAACGGAATAAACTCGATATTTCACAACAGATTCAAGAAATGACGTTCACCAACCCACAATATTTTTGAAAGACCTATCCAACGACATCCCACACCATGAGATAAAGGAGAAAATAAGTTTAAACCCACTTTGCATGTAGGGAAGGTAACTTAAAAATATATATTTTTGAATTTTATTTGACTACTTTGTCGTGATTAACACCGATGCCAAATTACAACTTTCTAGTCCTAAGATTAGAAACAAACCGCGGACAGACAGACGGACATGGCGAATTGAAAGGGTTCCTTGTTGACTACGGAACTCTAAAAAGGGAGGCTATGTTCGCATAAATAAAAGCACCCGCTATTAGTTCTATAACATAAAACTACTCTACATAATATACGCACAAATTAAAAAATGGTAAGCTGTTGCAACTAATATTTTTTGTAAAATGGTATTGCTTAATTGCACGGAAACTTTTAAGGCATTATGGCTATTAGTCGAGCGAAACTCGAGTGAACCACCTCACCCTTAACGGCAATGTTAACTTATACCGCAGCGTTTCATCCACTTTAATTAATTAAACTGAGCTTCTAACGGCAATCCTGACTCTTAACCCATTTTAGTCCATTTTGGACGCGTGACTGTAAGCTGGGCTTACACAGCCGGCTAGTAATCCTTTTAGTCCCCATGTATATTTGCAGGGTATATAACCTAGCCTTTATCTATGTATGAAATAGAGTATCAACATAGTAACTATCAATCAAATGTAAAATTATGTTTCGATTTTGCTCTGAATATAAAGTTCAACTGCCGTATGATTCTTCAGATGGAAAAAAAGAACCCCTATTTTGATTTTATTTTGGCTCAATTTCATATAAAATATGAATAATTTATTGTCATATTGATTATTATTTATTGTAATACTGATGTACTTAATTCAGAATTCAGATAATTGTTTGTCCCTCCCCTATTTTCCTGTCTCAAGGTATCGCAAGTAAGTTTTATAGTTAGCTGACGGTAAATTTGCCTGGAAGAGATTGCTTTATAATGCCGCCAACTTGTACATATCTTCTTTTTCAAATTTGTTTCTATTTGTTATGTGTTATTTGTGAAAAAAGAATCATTTATTTGTTATTTATTTATAAACACTATAAAAGCTTTAAAAAGATAGATAATGATCTAAGTAATATCTATTAATCTAAAAAAAATGAGTTTATCAATCTGTAGGTATCTTATATGCAACGTGTCCTAAAATTCACCGTAAGCCGGCACCAGAAGCATGTACGTATACAAAACGTACAAAATAATTAACGATAAGTTTAACAACATAACAAAAAAAACGTTTGTTAAATCAAGAATGAGTAATTTCATATTCCACTCTCCTACGTCAAACTTTCCACTCTACTACGTCAAACTGAACCAATTTGTACGACATTTCCGCATACGTAGATATAAATTTAAATAGATTTTTTTAATCTCGTTCTTCATTGTACTTACGATGAAACCTCCGCTGAAGGCTATTTAATGTTGATGGGAAAACATCCGTGGAAAAAACTCATTAAGTGCCGAGGAAAAATCATAATACAAACAAGCTATATCAAGTCCACAGAATGTTCCTTTCACCGAGAGACTTTTTGTTGAGCTGTTTACATTTATTTATGAATTCTTAGTGTTTTCTCCAATTAGTGATTTCATTTTAATAATGTTATCCGTATTTGAAATGGAAAACGCGAATATTTTCAGCTGCCGCCTCTCATCAGTTCAATTAATATTTAAAAAGTTACATTGTGCTGATAAAATTAGCGCTTCAAAAGAAGAAACTCTTAGAAGTTCTGTCAAGATGAAAACAATCGTAGGTTTCATTAGTTAAAGTACTGAAGGTGTATAAGTGCTGTGAAGGTAATTCGTTTCGAAAATGGCCGAAGGGAGTTAAAGAGTTCACCTCTTAACTGGCGCATGCTCGATTACCTTTTTAACATAATTGATATGATTATGTTAGTCCAAAAATCTATATAATTTTCCAAGTATAATAAGTAAGGTAAACGCTGGTATACTCGTCAGTGTCCCAATACTCGTCAGGTAACCTAACCTAACCCATACCTACACTTTAAAAGGGGCTTATAATATTTCTACCAACCGTAAATGAAAGAATTGTTATTGAAATACAATCACAGTAATATAATGTTCTATTATATTTGCAACACTGCATTAAAATTGTAATTGCATCTCAAATTCGAGGTGCTAAAAGTGTGTGCTCAGAAAAAAATGTGGAAAAGGTATAGTTCGGCAACTAAACTGAGCAACAACCGGCTCCTATTTTTTACATAATATTCCGCTTGGGATATTTATACGGTAAGTGTGTTTATTTTTTAAAGATAGTACAATACATTTTCTAATACTATACCTATTAATCTGTGCTATATCGTGAGAATTTATTTTTTTATTGCATGTGACGTTCATTGGTGCGCGCTTATTCCTGTTTTGCCCAATACTCGTCAAAATTTATGTAGTTTTGACGGATACTGGAGCGAGCATTACCAAAAGTACCTTAACCCGTCATTGTTACCTTATTTCTCGGCATTAAGTTTAATTTTCCATTGGCATTATAGAAAATCTTATACTTAGATAACGACGGATAAGGGGACGTTCCTTACAATTGTACCTAAGCCCATCATAGCACTCTTATTACCTTGAATTATGTACGATATTCGTTTGAATCAATTTGTTTTATAATTAGATAAAAAGTATATGTACAGCTTTTTTTAAATTCCAATAATTTCTTGAAATTTTATATTAGTTATATTAGTATAATAGTTTCATTATTATGATTATATTTTTATATGGTTCAGTAACATTTATAGACTTCCTTTTTTATGGGACCTACTTTTAAATTACAAAAAATAATTAACTGTTTCATACATTTTGATCGAGCAAGTATTGAACTTTTCTATGAAACAGATGATTATTTCTTCATTTCGAGGTTGGTCTCATATTGAAAACAATCTATCAATGCTAGATCGTATTAAAATTCCAGTATGTATAAATATTAGAATTCAACCTTACTTAATTTAAAGATCCATGACTCGTGAGATAAGCATTTTGGTTCATCATCATCATCATTTTAGCCATGAGATGCCCACTGTTGGAAATAGGCCTTCTCCAAAGATCTCCATACCGATTGCTATGGAGATCCTTATACATCCGGTACCGTCCGGTTTCCGCCCTAACAGCCGTCAGTCCTGCGAGCAATGTATCCCGCCACTGCTATTTAAGGTTTGCAATTCTTTGGATTATTTCGGTAACTCTAGTTCTTCTACGGATTTCATTATTTCTGATGTGATCACGCAGAAAAAACTTGAGCATAGCTTTCTCCATTACCCTTTGAGTTACTTTGAGCCTTCGTATGAGACCCATTGTAAGCAGCCACTTCTCATTTCCGTACGTCATCACTGGCAACTGGCAACACGCACGAATTGAAGACTTTAGTCTTGAGAAACTACGGCAGATGGACCGAGAATATGCTGCGTAGCTTCCCGAACGCTGTCCAGCCGAGTTGGATTCGTCGACTTACCTCTTTCCGAAAGTTAGACTTACCGAGCTGGACTGTTTGCCCCAGGTAAACATATTCGTCAACAGCTTCCAGCGTAGAGTCTCCAACATGCGTACTACACGGGAATTTCACATTATTTTAGTCTTGTCCGTGTTCATTTTAAGACCCACTTATTGGGAAACTCTACAGAGAGCTTCGACCATTGTGCCTAGATCCTCCACGGTCTCAGTCATGACTACGATATCATCAGCTAAACGAAATTGAGTCTTGTACTTGAGCCGTTTATGATGATGCCGAGTCCTCACCAGTTCAAAATCTTAAATACAGCCTCCAATGCAACGTGAACAGTTTCGGCGATATAACGTCACCCTGTCTCACACTGCGCTGAAGTGGTACTGGTTTCGAGTTTTGGTTCTGAAGGCGGACTGACATGGTGGTGTTTTCGTATAATGACTGCAACACTTGGATGTACCGATAGTCTTTTTGGCACCTCTGAAGCACGGCCCAGGTCTCGATAGAATCGAAGACTTTCTCATAGTCTATAAACGCCAAGCATAGTGGCAGATTATACTCCTCGGTCTTCTGTATAACCTGCCGCAGCGTATGGATGTGGTCTATGGTAATATAGCCATTTCGAAATCCGGTATGTTCGGGAGGCTGGAAGTCGTCGAACCTGCGTGCGAGACGATTCGTGATGGCCCTCGAAAACAGCTTGTAAACATGACTCAGAAGCGTGATGGGTCTATAGTTCTTCAGCTGGGCCCTGTCGCCCTTTTTGAAGAACAGTGCCACCACGTCCCTGTGCCATTCTTTAGGCATTTTGCTCTCGAGTTGACGGAGTTGAATAGCCTGCAGCGCTTTCCAGATGGGTAGTCCACCCCCTTTGAGGAGTTCGGCTGTAACTCCATCATCACCTGGCGCCTTTTTGTTTTTAATCTGTTTGAGAGCCACACTAATCTCATACAGGCTGACGTCCGGGATATCTTTGGTGTAATGCCGGGTCAATTTGACTCTTGCTGTGTAAAGCTGTCCATAGAAGCGATCGATCTCGGCCATAAGCTCAGGTCGGGATGTAATGACTCTGCCGTCCTCTATCTTCAGCTTCGTCAGCAGACTCTGACCGGGTGACAGATCACTTGCGAACACTTTGGAGCCATTGTTCTGATCGATGGCCTCTTTAATACGTTCCGTATTAAAACAGCGCATGTCGCGAGTCAGACACTTAGAGAACTGTTTGTTAAGTTGCCGACAAGAACCTTCAGAAGACTGCAGACCCATTCCACGCCATTCCTCCGTCAGCTCCGTTACTTCTTTGCTTAGTACGTAAAACTTTACACCTACCGTAAGGACAGCTTCCAGAACCCTGTCATTATAAATGTCTACATCCGTGCAGTCCTCCAGGCAATCAAAGCGATTTTGCAATTCGAGTTGAAAGCGCTCGGGGTTTTGGATCTGGATTGCTTAGGGACGGAGCGTAGACTTCACCAGGCCGTTCCGTACCGTTCCGCTTTTATGTTAAAATTCACTGCGCCTCTTACCGTTCGGTGATCGCTCCCTGTGTTAAACGAATTGATCATTGAGAACTCATTAAATATTGGGTCTTAGTCAACATGATGAAGTCAATCTCATTTTTTGTCACGCCATCCGGACTTTTCTAGGTAAATTTTCGATGCAGCCGCTTTTTGAAGAAAGAGTTCATTATTATAGAGTCCTTTTCTCTCCATGTAGTCAGCTAGCATTTGACCTCGATAATTCCGGATTCCAGCTCCAAATTGCCCCACTTTCAATTCATTATAGCCCCGCTTGCCTAGCCTTGCGTTGAAGTCTCCCATGACAACGGTGTAGTGAGTCTTGGAAGGGTGTATTGTCCGAGAAATGTCGACAACGACATACATAGCTTTCACTTCCTCTTCGGGGTGGGTCGAGGTCGGGGCGTAGACCTGTATGACCTTTAGCGAATACCGTTTGGTGATTCTGAGTATAAGGTATGCCACCCTATTCGACACACTTCCGATCTGTACCACGTTATTCACTAGAGACTTATGGAGAATGAACCCGACACCACCTTGGGACAGGTCTTCGGCCTCCCGAAAATAGAGCAGGTTGCTGAATTTAAGGACCATCATGTTCTCACCCTCTTCTCGAACTACGGATAGTCCCAGAATACTCCAATGAATCCTGCTCAATTCCTCCTTTAGTTCCAGCAGCTTCTCCTCGGTCCGCAGTGTACGCGCGTTATATGTTGCCAGGGCCAAGGTTGTTTGACGGGAGGTTTTCGCCGCCCGGGGATTCTTCACCCCAGGTCCTAGCGCCAGGTCGACGACCGTCACTGTCGACACGGCCTCCGGGACCGCCGGGCACTTGGGACCTTTGGGTAGTTCGATTCATTTTTGGGGAGGTTTTGGGCCTTCTCCCGCCACGCTGGCCCAGTACGGGCTGGTGGGGTGCAAGTAGCACTTAGGAAGTTTGGTAAGATTCACTACTAACTCCAGTGGAGTCTATGATATGATATATTGTTTTATTGAACCTGTATGTACAAGATTGTTTGGCTCTCAAGCAGTTCATGAACAACAAGCCTCCCGAACAAGCCGGATTCCGCAAAGGCAATAGTACCATAGACCACATTCATTCGCTGCTGCAGGTTATACAGAAGACCGAGGAGTATGATCTGCCTCTATGCTTGGCATTTGTGGACTATGCGAAAGTCTTCAATTCTGTTGAGACTTGGGCCGCGCTTAGGTTACTCCAGAAGTGTCCAAATGGACTGATCTGTATACCCAAGTCCTGCAGTCATTGAAACGAAAACATCACTATGTCAGTCTGCCTTCAGGACCAAAACTTGAAACCAATGCGACTTTAGCGAGGTTAGAGACAGGGCAACGTTATATCGTCGAAACTATTCACAGATGCATTGGAGTATGAATTCAAGCTTTTGGACTGGAGAAGATTCGGAACCAAAATAAACGGCGAGATCATGACTCACATTCGTTTAGTTGACGATTTCGCAGTCATTAAGACCTCTGTAGATTTGCATCAAGTGGGACTTAAAATGAATGTGAACGAGATTTAAAACGTGTCGAATTCCCATTTAGTAGGTGCCCACTCCTGTGAAGGTTGGATACTCGACATCGGAAGTTGTTAACAACGTTTACCTGGGGCAAATAGTCCAGCTCGGTAAGCTCAACTTGCAGAGAGAGGTAAATGATGAATCCAACTCGATTAGTACAATGTTCAGAAAGCAGTTATATCGAGCATCGGTGACGATATGGACTCGGCGAGGGCCTGCTACTCGGCAAGTCCGTGGTTCGATCCTGCCATGTACTAATGTTTCGTTTTTCGAATTTTTTGGGGCGGGGGAATCTCTTTATAATTCACAAGGGACTGTAGCTGTCAAGGCTGTCCCTTGGATATGCCGTAGGACTCGGGTATAACCCCATGCCCGGCTAAACAGGCCTCCGGTACCTTTCCACCTCCGGTAAAGGTACGCTCGGGATTAAACTGGCCATTCCCCGAATACACCCCTTAGAAACAGGCCTAGCAGTATAAACGAGCTGGGACTCGCCAAGGAAGGGGTGACCAGGTTGCTCGGTTGTGATCCCCCAGACGGACAACCAGGTAGGAAACGTAATATCTCCTATTGGACTCCTAGCCGATTGTCAGTTGGTTGGGCCTAAATGCTTCCTGGCTGCTTAGGGTAGTAGGTGCGCACCTAAGAAGGCGCGCCTCCCCCAACCCAACCGCCTACTACGGAGCGGGGCGGCTTGAGAGTCCTCCTCCCGCACCCGCTCCGCTGCAAATACTACAACGGTTGGATGTGGAAGTTTTTCGGCCTAACAAATATGGAAGACGGCCGTATATGATTCGTCATAACAGCTCATATACGTTCCCGCCGAGGGGCTACCCTAAGTTAGGGTGTGTAGGCCTTACTCAACCACGCTGGTCCAGCGCGGATTGGTCGAAGCAATAATCAGTTTGTCAAACTCAAAAAAGAAAATGTCTATTAATACTTTTATATTGAATATACTCTTTGGTTTTCGCAATTTATTTATAATAAATTATTAGTCTGGGATCTGCATTCTTTATGACTACCTATAATATGCATAAATAAACAAATAAATATTACATTATTTTACTATAACGTACTTTATAAAAATAACATGAACATATACGAGTATATAATGAACATATATATTCTTTTCGTAATGATTATAATGTAAGCTTTAACGTATAGCAATAAAGTTCAAGGATGCGTGAAACATTGACGACTTTTGGGTCAACATGACGGTTACTAGGACAAACCTGCCGACTACTGGTACAATTGGCTCCTTTTTACTTTTTTATATTACAATAAATTATTTATTTAGTTTATTTAAAAACCACTTTTAACTCCGAAAACTACAATAAATATTTTAGCAAGCTATCGAAGTTTTAGATTATTAAGTCTACAAGGTTTACTGTAACACAGCTCCAAAGTCAGCAAAGTTCAAAACCTGACGAGTAATGGGCCTTTTACCTTACTGATGAAACACCCATACCAGCTCCTCTAACTTCAGTTGCCAACTCGCACGGTCATTTTGAAATGCACTTTATATCCATAACTGCTATAATGAACGCCGCCACAACGAAAGTACTCACTAGTAATAATAATAATAATAATTCTTTATTTCAGGTAATGTCCACCCATACAATTAATAATAATAATAAATTGAAGTAATACAATTGCATTTTTTTTTACACCAGTCCATATTATAAAAAAATACATGTCCACATAATAACATTAAATTAAATTGAAAAATATAATAACAATACAATTAACTCATAAAAAAAATATTATAAAATGAAAATACAAAAACAAAATAAAAGAAATAAGTACATGTCAGTCGATATTAAATTTTAAAATAAATGTCAGATAAAATGATATAATAATTAATCCCTAATAATATAAAATAATAATCAGAACATGTCAATAAATTCTATTAGGCATTGGCACATTTACATGTCTCGCACTACAATGGTTTAAATAATGGCAGTCCAGTCTCGACGCAAACATCATCAAGACGGTGTCGGAGCTACCCCTCCCCCCACGCACCAGCGACGCGGCACGCTTGCGCATGGTCGCGTTGAAACAATCAGTTCGCGCTTCCGCGAACATTGCCGAGGCACTACAGAACCGTGGTAGCCCCATCACCGCCCTAAACGCATTATTATATTGGATGTTGAGAGCGCGATAGCTGGTTTTTTTATATGCTGTATTTTCCATACAGCGTAGGCTGCAGAACTAAGTCTCTTCGACAATTTATCAATATGTGGGCCCCACTGAAGCTTTGAATCTAAAGTAATACCAAGAAATACTACGGTATCCACAAGGTTCACATTTTTATGCTTTATGTTAACAGTGTTGTGAACCTCTTTAACATTGGGTAAAACAAATTTTATACATTTAGTTTTCCCTTCATTGAGGCACAAGTTATTCGCATTAAACCAGTAAACTATTCTTGAGATACCATTTAACGATCCTCGTAGAGCCATTAATCGTATGCCGCATCGCAAAGCATACGATTTTAATCCGTATTTTTTAAAATTTAATTTTAATTTAATTTTTTCACTTTAATTTTATGTTTTTAATTTTAATTTTCAACTTTATGTTTCAAATGTTAATTTTTATTTTTAATTATCTATTTTTAATTTTAATATTCAATTTTTAATAATTATAATCAATTTTTAATTATCAATTTCTAATTTTAATAATCAATGTTTAATATTATTATTCAATTTTTAATTTCATTTTTCAATTTGTAATTTTTGTCATATTACTAACATAGGCTAAGAATCATTGTTACTAACAAAATATGGGTGTATGCCCGAAATAAATGATTATTTAATTTAATTTATAAGATATTCTATTTCTTAATAGCAAACTGACTTGCTGAAATAGTTTGGCCACAAAGAATTGTGCCACATCTCTTTGTGGTCCCATTAGTGAGGCAAAGTAGTGGGGCCACGAGTAACGACCCCATTTTAGATCTCTTCTAAATTCCTTTCCCTTTTTTGAATCGTTACTTTGTCTAGGCCCCCCGGCCCACAACCCATGCAGCCCGCCTTCCGTGACCGCCCTAGGTGTATCCTGCGCGCTAGGGTTGCTCCTAATGATTGTGACTATAGGCCCCCTCATTTGGGGATTACCCAAATGTCAAGGATAATCCCTCGCGGGCGTTAAGCCCCGAACCGTAGCTGGTCGGGCTGTCCTGGGGTGTTCCGGATAGTTGGGATTTCTCAGTCCCCGGATTACCTCGACTATGAACATGATGGATATCTAGGTTGGTTTAGTGGGTATGCCTTTAGCAGGGAGAGTCCCACACACGCCTGCCTACTAGCCATCGGTGGGCACGGTGCACAACATTATTCTACCTCGCTAAAAAAGGCCCCCAGTCCACCTAGCATGACTAACAAAAATCGATATGATAAAGCGGATTATCGCAGTGAATGTCAAAACACAATACGTTTTTATCGTATTTTGTCAGATCACCGCGATAAATCGCTTTTATACAGGTTACTTTTTTATCACCCCGGATAATTTAAGGGAAGCTTCAGGACACATCCGTTATTTTATAAAAAAATTAAAAAGTAATAATAATTACTGCACTAAACTAGTGCAGTATTTATTAGCAGTTTTGTGGTCACGCTACGGAGGCTGATCTTTATTTATCACTTCAATCTATAATCCTCTTACCCACAAATAGACGAGAAGGAATAGCTAAAGGTCTCTTTACAGCAATCATTAAAATTAGTTCAGTGGTTTATGGGTCAAAGTGCAACCGACACACAGACAAAGTTACTTTCGCGATTATAATACTAGTAGAGATATCGATGAAATGTCTATCTATAAATATAATTTTCAATCATAGACCTCAAAGATATAATATAAAAGTTGTATTAAAAATCTGTGTTTTCTCAGTTCAATTTTTATGTCAAGTGGCTTCTGTCGCATGTGATAGACGACTGATCGCCAGTGTGATTATCTCTCTGATATCAGGCCTATCAGAGACAACGGAGTAATATTGTTCTGTCAGCGGAGTTAGCCTTATCAATAAAGCGACTTCATTTTAAAATACGCAGAATACTATTTTCCCATCGGCACGTAATTAATATATTGCCTTTATATTCCGTACACGGCTCAGGTTCTTTCAGCACATAAAGGAATTCATTTATGATTGAATCAGTGGAACCGAAGGTCTGTAGAGGAATTATTAATTGCTCGTGATTCTACATTAAACATGCCACTCGCAAACACGCATAAATATAGGACTATATTAATTTGGTAGTCATTTCCAAATAAGATCACAGGGCGTCAAGCTTAACGAGAGAATTACTGGGTATTCCTTACCATTATTATAAACGGAACAGTATTTTAATAATAGACATCTCGAGATTTTTTCATTTTTCTTAGATAATATCACAAGCATTGTACGCATATAAGTAGATAGTGACTGATATAGTTTGATTAGTAACGTGGAAAATTTAATTTCAATTAAATATCAGTTGTTCTGGGATATGCTCAATGGGTAATCAAGAAAAGCTTAGTTTAAAAATGTAGAGATAATGCTTTGCGGCATGACTATAGAAGACCCACAGTAAACAGTAGTTCTTTAATGCCTGGTTCCTATATTCAAAAACGATTGGTCTTTGCTACGGACAATTATATTTTGACATATTTTCCATAGAATACATTTCAAAATTTAACTGTCCGTAGCAAAAACCAATCGTTTTTGAATATAGATACCGAGCATAAGTCTAATATCGTCTTGCACTGTCAATATATGAAAGGATGTAACATTATCAGCTTTTATGAAGCATTTTTAATTAACCTTTGTGCAACTGTATGTATAGTAACAATGAGCATAAATTGTCATAAATCTATGGTGAAGGTTACGTGATGTATTTTTTTTTTCATTTATTATGAGTTCGCTTGCAGTTCAGAAATTCTATCTTAAGAGGGGGTATAAAGCTAAATTGCTAATCGTAGATTTGATATCTACACTTGAAATTGAATAATGAACTACCCCATTTTTTTTAAATAGATATTTAACTATATTTGTAAGTGAACGCACTGAGTGAAAACATAAAATAATAATATTTTATCGATAGAAAAAAATCGCGAAGATACGTCTAATTTTCAAGCAAAATCGATTGCTTTTCAATGTGATGCATATAACTGCGTCAAATTTTTTATCTCTATATATAATAAAATCGTAGGGGTACAAAAATCTGTAATTGCGAAATATTAAGAAAAAAAATACACAGGTCGCCTTAAAATCATTAGCAGAACACGATAGAATAGTTTTTAAAAAAATTGTTTGTTTGTTTGTTTGTTTGTTTATTTGTTTGTTTGTTTGTTTGTTTGTCTGTTTGTCCGGAAAGATCTCCGAAACTACTGAACAGAATTTGATATGGCTTACACCACAATGCTTAGAATTTTCCGGAAGAACATTTAGGCATAATTTCGTTTGTTTAAATTCACTTTTTATTTTTTGTGAATAAAAACCATATAAAATTTTCGAACAATGCTTTAGGTAGAAAAACAACATGGCGCACTTGAAATTACTTTGACAAGTCTGTCACTTATTACAGAGAGAAGGTATTTTCTTCCACGAAGGAAAGGCAATGGAACTACGCCATACAGCCTGATCTTAAGTAATTGGATTTCGAAAGTTGAAAGGCAGGAATGAAGTGTTTCACATAGTACAAATAAAATTTAATATTGTCTGTTAATGGCTGTGCCCAACTGGATTTCGCCAACCAAATTGTCTTTTTCTTATGTCGTACCGTGGTGGTAAGGCAAAAGGATCAAGCCATACAACCAATGTATAAAGCATTTTTTATGATAATATCGAGTCGCAATAACATTTGTAGATTGGTTTAATTCTTGACTAATTTTCACAAAATCGGTACAATTTTTGAAATATTTGAAATGTTCAAAAGTAAAGATACCCCTTTCAAGGTATTTTGAAAGGTGTTTTGTGTTTTTACATTAGGACTAAGGAATCAAACTCTTTCATCCATTTAAAACTATTAAAAGTAATAGATTAATATTGATAATAAAAAAAAATATCTGACTGCAATGTTCTGGGTAACGCGGAGAGGGACGGGCCGGGACTCTTGATCCTAATGTCTAAAATGACGGATCACATTTTTTTGGATCCACCCAAGGAACATGGATATTAGTAGGTGTATATTGGGCATTCTAAAACAGTTTTCATCAAAACACCGCAAACGAACGGAGTGAGATTTGAGCTACGCTTCGCTGCGCTCTAGCTCCGCTACGCTCCGCAAATCTCACTGCGTTCGTTTACGGTAATTTGATGAAAACAGTTTGAGATTGCCCAATATACATTATACAGGGTTAAATTATTCATACCATTAAATTGTAATTTTTGATAAATAAAGAGTTATGCGAGTATATTGAATCACCATATTTGTTTTCATTAATAAAACGCAGAAATTTTTGTTAAAAATATTTTTTTATTATAAAGCAAGTAACAAATATCATCATAGCTAAACTAGAACAATACTTTAAATACAAATTTTCATTCAAGTACAATTTACTGAAGTCATAAATTACATGTGCTTAAGTACCACTTTTTTATGAATAAAACATTCCTTAGAGCGCACTCTTTTTTATGAGTTATACAATTGAAGTTAGCTCCACCTTTAGCATAACTATTGCGCAATGTTGCAAAATTAGGACAACCTTTGCCTTCAACATTTATCAAAAAGCAGTCAGAACACAAATCTTTAATCCATTTTTGCTTTTCAACACCTTTCATTATTATGGTTTGGTCCTTTAAAATTGGAATAATTAATCTCTTAAATTCTCTGAAATCTATATTGCCTTGACTCCAGTATATTCCTCTGTTGCGTTCAATCCAATTGACTGCTCTTTTTTCTTCGGCAGATAATTTTAGATACGAATATGGAGGTTTTATTAAAAAGACTTGCGTAAACTCTTTTGTGGCTAACGCAAATTCCTTAATAATAAAATTATTTTTGCAGTCTTTGAATCCTTGAACATCAACAAAAAGTATCGAACTCTTATCAGCACTCATTGTTTCGTTGTATTCCACTGTTTAACATAAAGTTGAAGTTTGTTCTTTCAAATACCTTTTGATTGCACTTTATTTAGTTAAGATATTTTCTTCACAATATTGCTCAGAGGTTTGTACTCAAAAATGCAGTCATTTAAAATCAAGCAATATGCTGCTGTCTGATCCGGGATTTCTTGGTCTGTTTCAATCTCCACTCTGACATCGATTGATCCCTTTATCATTTCTTGTTGGTGAGAACAATCAATAACAAATAATGGGGCAACGTCTCTGAATTCCTTCAAGCTCATCAACGGCTCTGGTCGCCGTCCATGATAAGACTGTTGGAATCTTGCATATTGTTCGTATAATAAATTAAATTTATCCTCTGAGAAACTGACATTCAATCCTTCATAAGGGTAATACGATGAATTTAAATATACTTTTACATCTCGTACATTGCAGTGATCGAACTCTGCCATTGACATTTCCGCATTGTGTTTGCGATTGGTTTGCAAGGCTATAATAACGAATCTTGGTTTCTCTATCTGTGACGAAGTTTTGATAGACCAAGTGTGTTTACGTGTCTTCGGTAATAATGGATATTCATACAAATCCCAATTTCGAAATGCTAGTGTAATAGGCCTGTCCTTTTCTAGATGTTTCAACAAATTGATTCTTTCACGATCTGATACTTTAACGTGCGGAACTCGCCAAACAACTTTGCTAATAGTTATATCTTCGACCACCTCTCCGACATTTAATTTCAAAGCATTGAGATTCGTATTGCTTCTTAATAGCACCAATTCATGTTTGGAGTTAATTATAACTTTTTCATAATCTTCTGCAAAACCTAAAATTTTCTTCAACGGCACAGAAGCCGAAAAAATTCCTCCGTTAAGATTGTTTGTACCAGAAGTTGACCATCCCCATACACGTGAGCATTTAGATTCATTATCATTTAACGAGAGGTACGATTTTATTGTTGTAGTTATGCCAGCATTTTTTATTTTGTCTATTTCTATTCCGTTTAACTCATATCGAATATCTTGAAATAAATATAGTATTGGATTGTTGATAAAATACACATTTGATATTTTTTCTTTAGTCGAACTATTATAAACATTGGCTTTACCCTCAATATACAAAGTGCTGAGTGAGGGTAACAGACATAGATCTTGTTGATTAATAGGTATTCTTATTTCATCATTCTTGTTGAAACTTGTTACGTACGGTTTATAAAAATGATATTCGAAACTTTCAATACTATTGTCGTATGATGTTGATTGAGATATATTTAAAATATTCATTTTAACAAGCCAATCAACTTCAAAAATTCCTTATTGTTTTTGGTGAGCTTCTTTTTTATGTGAAGCGGTGTGCTTTTATGAGGTGATCTTCTAGTACTAACTTGAATGCAAGCTGTGTCATGATTTTTATTGAAATTTATCATTTTTACGAAAATGTAGATACAGTTGTACTTCTTCGTCTCGTAAATTGATTTGTTTATTCTCGGCGTCTAATAATTGTATAGTTATTGCACTTATAGAACTTTTATTTACAGGAAAATATATTAGATTTTTCGGCACTTCAATGATCCGATAACCAGGTGGTACGTTAGGAACAAACTCGTAAATAATATGACTTGCAGATCCGTTCACGAATGACCCACTAACTACGTCGCATTCGATGCGCACAATGGTTGTTGGCAATATACTGACAGGATACAGAGATTCGGTCCTTTTTAATGCCTTTATTGTTTCTCCACCAAAACCTAAAATCCTTCCAAGTGAGTCACTTTTGTTGAAATGAACATCTTTAGTACAAAAAATTGTAGTTTTTAAAGTATTATTATTACAAGTTAATTTTAACATTGCATTTCTAATGTATGTCTTTAAATAATCACAGATATCTTGAAGTTCATAAGCTCCTTCAGGTATTTCGATTACTTCGTTATCGTCATAGTAGAATTTATTATTTCTTTTATCTATGTTGGGTATAGAATTAAATGTTGAAAAATACAACAATCCACACTCATAGTATCCACTTAATTCCAAAGTAGGTGAGTAGTTTGTTATCAGAGAGGATCCTTTTCCAGTTATAGACACAGTGAAAGACATTTTACTACTGATAAAGAATTTTATTTCAAGCTTTATATAAATGTGTTTTCCAATACTCCTTTAAAAATTTTATACAAAGGTGGCCGCAATTAACAGAGTCAAATGTTTGATATTGCTCATAGTTATAATTTAAAGAAACATTTCTTAAGTAATCAAGTAGTTCTAACGGAGGTTTCAGATTACCAAAACTATCAAAATATTCAGCATACTTATTTTCTTTCACGTAGGCTACCCAATGTGTTCCAATGTTATTTGAAGTATCTAAATTTATAATACCGCATTCTATCTTCCTAGGTTTTGAGGGCAACGTATCCCTCATGAAAACATCACGAAAAAATGGAATATCACTAGCATGTTCTAATATATCCCAATTAGTTAATGCCCGCCTAGGTAGCCGCTTTATTAGTTTTTTGAGGGTTTCAAATATAGACCTGCACCCTTTTTATAAGGTCTAATATATAATCCTTTTCCGAGAGCAACCGCCTCCATCATCTTATTATGTCGTTCCGATTCTTGAAGAGCTTTTTGAGCTGCTTTTGAATCATTAACCGCTTTTGCTATGCCAGCTGCTCCACCAGCCAGTGAACCTAAAGCTGATAATCCCGCGAAAATAGGAATTAACGGTAACAGTCCTCCACATTTTGGAATAGGAATACAACGAGGTAAACTCATTTTATTTTTATTTCTAAATAGTTTTTTTGCAGCGGCGACCGCATATTTAATAGTAGAATTTGTGTCTTTAGATTTTTTTTTTTTTTAATTTAGATTTGAGTTTTTTCACAGCCGTCATAAACGACCGAGCACCTGCACCAGCTCTTAATTTGGCCTTCATAGCATTTTTTACTATCCATGAAGCAATTTTTTCTTTCTTTCCAGCGTCTTTTGATTTCAATCTTCTTTGAGCCATATTTAATAGATCTAGATCAGCTTTGTGCCTTACGTTAGCGTCGTTGTTTATGTAAGCAATATCGTGGTGCATACAAGCGTTATCCAATTTATTAATTCCTCGCTGACCCTTAAGTAATCGTTTCTGAAGCTTTGTGCCGGGTCCGCAATATTGGTAGCCCGGTAAATGTAACTCAAACGGAATCTTATTTATTAAGCTGTTTATGATACCACTTCCTTTCTTCATTGATAAACAAAAAGTGAATCAATAAAGATATCTTGAGCTATTTTATATCATAAAACCAATTTATTCTTATCAACCCAACTATTTTCGCTATTACTTAATCCTAACCATTTTACAAACAATTTGTTTCCTTTTCTTTTTATAACCTTTTCAATGAGGTATAGGTCTGGAAACTTAGTTTTTTGTAACTCGTATGCATAAAATGAGCCGAGGATTCTTTGATTGCGTCTGTCCTCTATTTGATAAGTTGTTGGGTTAGTGTGATTAACTTTTACTATACGAAATATTTCGGTGGACCAGTTTGGCGTATAGCCTTTGTAAAAATCTGCTTTATATCTACTTATGCGAACATAATCACCAACACGAAATGTATATCCCCGACTTGTTTTATTCTTTTGAGAATTCATAATATAACCTTTGACTATAAGCTCATTTACTTTGTTAACTTCCACAGGCTTAAATTTTGTTATTCTATGCAAAGTGTTATTGTAGTGTTCTACAACGTCCTTTAAAATATTTTTATACCATTGGTAATTTCCGTTCAAACTAAATAGTTTGTAAAGGTGAGATTTAATTGTTCTTATAACTCTTTCTACTATAGATGCTTTTTTAATAGAATATGTTGAATAATGATTAATATTATACTTTTTCATTAATTGTTTAAAATTATCATTGTAGAATTCTGTGCCTAAATCAGTTTGTAAATTTTTAGGTTTTCGTAATGATGTAGTTAAAATACTTTGCATTGCATCTGTAACATAATTTTTCGCTTTTGATTTTAAAGGTCTGATCCATACATATTTTGATAAAGTGTCAATTACGATAAGAATATATTTATACCCTTTATTAAACTGTGAATATTTTTGCAAATCTATGAGGTCGGCTTGCCATAAATCATCTATTCCTTTTATGATCGTACATCGCCGGGAAAAAATCCTTCTTGCTGCTTTGTGAAGCTCATTCACTATGTCTTGTTTGCTCATTATTATCTGGTTTCTCTTGAAGCATGTGATCAATTTCTGTCCTTGTGTAAAACAAGGTGGCTAGCTTATTAAGTATTGAACTTTCAAAATCATTTAAACGAATATTTACATCACTTAAAATATTAGTTCTTAGTTCGTGTGTCTTTTCATCCACGTAAGCTTTATTGGCGGCTTCGTCATCATTGCCTGGCGATATAAGCCCTTTTAATCTTGATGATTTTAAATCATATTCACCTGTTTCTGACTTCACTAATGTATCGTTGAGATTTCCAATATATTCCTCTAATCGTAAACGTTTATGAACGTGATGACCAAATTTATCTACATTCATTTCCGTATCTATGCGGTGTTTGCTGTATAACTACTGATCAGTTTTTTAAAATTAGGTTCCTTATATTTGGTGTTTTTAATGATACCTGCTTCGTACAGCTCTTCTATAATCGCAATAATTTCATTATCTAAGCCGGTATTGCCAGCATCACGAGATGCAAACAGTAATTTCAATCGATCTACTAATTCATTTGGATCATCCCAATAAACGTAATCTATATCTTTCTTTACACTTTTTAAAAGATTTATTCCTTTTCCTACCGTAAGACTTTCTGTGCTGTCATACTTATTTCTAGAGAACTTAAACAGTGGTTTAATAATATGCATGTACTTAAACCCTTTGTTACTATTAATTGGCTTGCGTGGATCACAATTACGCCTATGTGCATTCGTTTCTATTAGAAGCTCTTTATAATTTTGCAAATCTTCATCTGTGATAACATCCAAATTTGGTGTCTTTTCAAATAGTAATTCTTTTAATCCAAGAGTTTTGTTTAAACTTCGATTTCCAATTTTTATAATTTTTCCGTCGTCGAAAACACGTGTTTGGCCGAGCATAAGTTTTCCTCGTTCATTTTTTATTCCAAAAGGGATATTTGCGTCGGGTGAAGCACACCACGATAAACTATTAAGTGAAACATTTGGTGATGATTGAAAGGACTTAAAGGAAGCATCACTCATATTATTGTTGTCAGAAGGTGATACGACAAGGGTTTTTTCGGAATTAAATTTTTTATAGAACTGTTGTTCCTCTTCTTCATTAAAATCGTCATCAGAAAAATTTGTTGCCTCGCTGTCATTATGTTTTTTTTTTTTTTATTGTATAATGTTCAAACTCATCCTCATCTTCATGAGAAATTTCATTGTTCTTAATGGCTATTTGTTTCAGTGGATCGGTTATAGGTTTGAATATGGATTCCAGAGTGGCATCATTTGTATTTTTCATATCCTTTATCATTTCAACCTTTCTTTTTACAGCAGCTGCAGCTTTTACAATTTGTTTTTTAAGTTGCTTTTCCATTTTGACAAGGATTCCGTTCAATGCAAAATCCAGAGTAATAGTGATTGTGTATTGATGAAACAATAACTTATGTATATTAATCTACTACTACAAAAGTATCGAATGCCATCCTATAACATCCTTTATTTCTTTCGCAGTCTTTATTGATCACAACATAATTAAATGGTTTATTCCAAATAGTTGAGCACATTTCACGGAACTGAGACCACGACATATCTGAACCTACATGCTCATCGTAAACGTGTTTTAAATTTACATCGTCTTGTTTAAATAAAATAATGAGGTTAGAATTGTCCCTTATAAGTTGTTTAGGTACTTTACTGTATGTTTGGTTAATGTAAAAACAATCAATATTCTTATGTCGACCCATAGCAAAATAATCCCGAATGCTATTTTGGTTTTCACAAGCTACGTCGTCGAATATTATAATGGAGTTTGGCAAAGCTTCGTGTGGGCTTATGATATCATTATTATGGTTATATTTACTATAAGATATGTCTGCAACTAAATCTAATACTTTTTCTAAGAACACATATTTTGGTTGGTATAATGATTTAGAATATACATATAAGTTACGAAAACGTGCACCATTCTCATGTAATAACAAACCTATTACTAAGTTTGTCTTGCCGCAATTTGATGGTCCACAAACAATACATCGTATAGTGCTCGGCAATAAGTTGCCATGTCGCTTTGCTTCACATAATGATGCAGGACAGATATTATAATCTAATTTTAACGTTTCCTTTTGTTTGAGGAACTTCATAGCAACTTGTCCGTTTTGATTCGTGGCTTTTAACAAAATGGATATAACACTTTGCGTTCGTAATAATAAGAGAACTAGCAGTATATTTACTTGTAAGTGCACTCACTCCACCATATAGACTAAGCATTCGACGGCGGTAACAATAGCAAGGAGTAGAAGAATTTGGATACTGTTACCACTCATTATATTAAGTTATTGGACGTGTCTAGAACACACAATGTTAAAGCATCGAGAAGAATGGAGAGAGAAGAAAGAGCTCTCACCCCTCTCGAATCGTGCAATAAAAAATGATATGAGTAAGGAATCGATGCTTAAAAATAAACATTGTTTAATTACTTGCATCCCTACTTTAACAAAGTAATACACTGCGTTCTTTAATAAATAAAACTATATTTTTAATTTTATTACCATTATTTTAAACTATGTATTTGAATTCTAATAAATTTTATCTTAGATTTATTTATAGAGGTAATTCTGAATGAATGTTTTTCAAAATATTTGATTACATTATAGAGGTGTTAAAATAAAAACAAATATTTTCATACAAGTCTTTTTATTTTTAAATAATATTTATTGAAAACAATACAAGACTTAAACTAACATAACTATTTAAAATAACATAAGTCTTAGTTAGTAAAATTTATAAGCATTACTATAATTTTTCAGAAGAATAATGTTGTTGAAATAATGTATCTCCGTGAGTGTACACGTAACTAAAGATAGTAGGTACGCATCTAGCACATTAGAGAATTTTAATATACATCTACAAATGTTTTAGGTCAGCAATAGTTATTTAAAAACTATAACTGTAACCACATATTTTCTTAGAGATATTAGTTATAATATTTTCTGCTTGATCCATTATTGGATCAATATGCTCGGTTACCACATATTGTGTTTTTATTAATGGATCATTGCTGGTTGATTCCAGATCTAATATTTCTAATTTAATTAATCGCCGCCCTTTAGTAGGTATTGTTTTAATTAAATAAGAAGGTTCGTTCCCCTTCGTATTCTGCAGTAACTTGCTTCTCCTCTTCATGGGCTTCTTTTTATTAAAAAGACTTTTAACCACCTTGGCATGCAGCGGTGAATCTTTAGCATTCCAATGTGGAAATTCTTCAGAGAAGCCCTCCAACATATCTTGCGCATTTTGCTCAAAGCAAGGAGGATAATCTTCTGTTGCCTCCTTGCTTATGAGTAGCGACTGCGAGATTTCTTGGGTATTCTGAAATTTAATTTATTATGCAACAAAAATAATTTCACATCGAAGAAATGATTGATATAGTGGCGGAGGTAGAAGAGTATATCTAGGATCCACAAGGAGGCTGACTATCTTATACGGAACCGATAGAATATGAGAATCACGATAACAGCATCACAACCATAAGGTTTTAACAACAACATTATCTTCCAACTAAATCAAATATACAAATAAACATTAACTAGTGATCTAACCACTACACAAGAAAAGAGTTTGAAGAAAAATAATTTATACGACTTACCATGATGTATTTGGGTGACCGTAGTTGTCACTTGATTAATTATGTGTGAAACAAATTTTAAAAACATTCGACTTTAATAGCTATTTATAGTGTAAATATAATGCTGACATAACAACAAAGCATTCGCACGGAATCGCAATTGGACAAATTACTAATGAACTATAAGTTGGAATACCTAAATCAGCAATAACATGTCCCAACCAGTTTCGAATTGTTCATTGCGTGTGCTATTTTATTAATAGTTTTATATTTTATGGATTATGAAATAAAAAAAAACATGGTAGCTGGTTTATAACGTTATATATTTTCATCGTTACAATACAACATTAAGTATTTGATTAAAACTAGGTAATTAATTTACCTATTTACCATTAAAAAACAATGTATAATACTATTAAACAAATAACTGATGGATAACAATATTAAAATTAAATAACTTTACAATATAAAGTGCCGTGTCGGTACATACTATACAATTTCATGTATGTTTTTATTCTATTAACTTATTCATTACTTAAGCCATATAATAAATAAATAAATAGATGATGGGGTAACATATTTCTCAACTTACAATTTGATTTATGATTACCATTAAAATAATAATAAACTATACAATACGGTGCTTCTAAAGAAAAACTAATGATATTAAACTAAACTATCCCAGTGACCCCATGATAAAGTAGAAATTTTGTTTTTTAATATGATACGTTTATCGTCATTACCTGACAAAGCTATTTTGTTCTGTTCTTGAGTAAATATTTCGTGCTTAAGAGATTTAAATATGATATTTTTTTTCTTCAAAAATGTATTTTCATTTAATACCTTGTAATAATCTTTATATTGTACATCTTTTAATACTTGCTTCTGTATGCCTTTTGCTTTTTTTAATTCATCTTCTGCCGTTTTAATACAGTATAACTTGGACCTTAATCCTACAAACTTCGAAATCAAACTTCCTCCTAGCTCATCTTTAAAGAGACCTGGCACCTTTTTATTCCAACTAGGAATGTCGTATACGTTATTTACAGAATAATTACTAGTGTCGAAATAGGGAAGAAAATTTGATTTTAAATCAGCATAAAAATCTTTACTTTCTATTGAATACAAAAAACTATCAGTATCCGTATAACAAAGTTTTAACTTTTCCTTATAAAAAGGCTTCATAATAGAATAATGAAAATCAAACATGTGACTCTTAGATATTTCCAAAACGGAAAAACCAATGTATATAGGTTTATCCAAAGTGATTGTTTCAGGCTTCATTTGAATGGCTACCAAGTTTTCAGTGAAAATTGTAACACTGTGAAAATTTGGTCGAGCTATCATTTGCTCTGCACAGAAACTTTTCTTTGTTTTGTTACTATCATCATTCCACTTATTGACTAATTTCACATTAACCCTCTTTTCTGTGTCTTCTAACGTCTTGCCAAATATACTGTTGTTAAGAAGTTTGAAGAAATCTTGTTCAAATGTAGATTTAGCTTTTTTTCGTAATTCAGTATTCATGTCAATATACTGCTTTAAATAAGGACTCTGATTAAATTGAATAACTCTATGTATTTTTTTTAACAACAAACCATGTTTTATACATGTTTGCAGATGAGCAAAATGTATGACATAGAAATATTTATCGTATAAATTTGGAATCAATTTTGAAGTTTTAGAACCTGGCGGAGTAAATTTTTGAGCACAGAATGGAAAATCGTTATGATCATTATGCAAATGTTCGGGGTATTCTAAATCTACTTCTAGTATATAACCAGTGTCTCCGTTAGTTGGCACATTTATAAAATCTATTCCAGCGATTTCCAAGTCATTCAATAACTTAAAATTGGAATGAGGCAAATAAGCACACATTGCATATCCATAGAGATTATTACAATCGATATAAATTAGAAAGTTATTACTTTTTCTTGGATCGTAAGTTTTTAAATACTTGTTATTGGCTTTTGAATACCTTGTCGAACATAAACATATTCCACCGCGAATACCTTTTTGAATCATTCTTATTATTTCCAGGTCGTGTATTAATTCTAATTTAACATCTGTTTTTAATAGCATGGCATCAAAACTGAGACTCGGTGCTGTAACATAAAAGGCTGGATCTAATTTATAATTCATCTTACATGTCTGGCGAAAACTTTCAAAAACGTCAGCTAATAAAAGAACATCTGACTTAAGATACAAGTCTGTGTATTCACCGAGATTCGATAATTCAAACGTTTGCCAGACTTTTTTTGCATGATCATAATCTACTTTAGATATATTACTATTGCGTAATTTGCTGAAAAAGAACTCCTGAGGCGGAAGTACTTTTTCTTCGTATGAACTCCAAGTAGTCATGTATTCATATGGATACACCCCTTTTCGTTTTATTAAAGCAAAATGCTCACGAGAAGGAAAATAACGCCGCAGATGTTTAAAGTCGTCATTTTTTAAGTTTGCGACAAGTTTCTCTAGACTTGTGCCTAAAAATTTAAAAGAATCAACAAATCGAACAGGTATGATATCTTTATCATTAATTTGAAAAAATTTTGTAAAAGATATGTAGTTTTCCTTATTTTTTGCTATTACTTGTATTTTTCCTGATAGTTTTCCCAACTGTCGTATAAAAAGATGACTGTCATAACCCGCTAAATTATGAAAAAATATAGGAACAAACTTAGGCAAACAATATCTAATATTGCAATAAGAATGAGCTGCACCACGATACCGTCCTGTAAGATGGCAATGATCTTTAACTTTATCGTCAAACAATATTTTATCACAAAGAAAACAATTTGTAGCCCGAGCAAAGTTCGCTTTGTCTTCATTTGTTAAACAAATAGCCACTGGCGACTGCAAAACGTTATAAATATCGGTTATATCCAATAATAGACTTTCTAAAAACTTTTCTACACAGGCTGGACCTCGATAAGATACATATTTATTACGCGACTTATCATAAGAACACACAACGTAATAAGCAAATGCTGATGGTACGTGTTTTTGCAATATCTTTGTACAGCCTGATCCAGAATCGAGTTCAGTTGGTTTTAATAATGATTCAAAATCTGCGTATAAGACGAAGGGCATCACCGGGTAATATTGTCGATACACCACCACAAACATGAGCTTTCAGTTTATCATTACTATCAAAGAATATCATACAATCCTCGCATAAATATATTTTAGAATGATGTTTAGTTAATTGAAGACGAAGTAATTTAGATAAATCTTTAATAAGACAGTAATGGGTGCGTTTTCTGTTTTCCAGGAAAAGCATATTAATGTGATGATCTTTGCGAATCTCGCTTTTGTATAAAGGTCCAACAATGTTACCATTCTTTTGAATGCCGTAAATATTAATACTTATGCGAGGATTATTCTTTTCAAAAACTTTGATGTCCGCAAACCCAACTGGAAAAATCATATTTTTGATATTGAGTACATTTTTAAAGTGTGGGTAAGCTGACGTTCGATGTGCGTTTCTGTTTATAGGAAATAGTGCTGCCATGACACACCATAAAAAACAATAATTATCAGAATTTTGAATGTTGATACATGCTCGTTTACATTTTATGGACTTTGGTAATTCTATAAAACTGGAGCCTCTTAACGGGTTATATTTGTTTATATTTACTTCTAGATATAGGCTTTGTAAATAGGCCCACCCACTATCTCTTTCTTCAAATTCTTCAATTTTTTTACAAATTAAGTGAATAATTTTTGAAAACATATCTTCAAAATTGAAGTTTTGATGCAAGATGAAGTTTTCCGTTGCAAATGACTTGATTGAAATCGAATCATACTTACTAAGCAGAAAGAATTCACAGAAAAGTTCAAAATTAGCTTTAACATTAGTGTGAGCTTGAATTTTCGCTATGAGCAATAGGCGTACGCGAGAGCGCAAGTGCCATAAAAACTCGGCGGGCAGGCGAACACGCGCACTATCATGACCCTCATCTTGATATCGAACACGGTACGATGCTATACGATTACGAAAAGCGCTATGAACTTTTTCAACCCCCTCACTATCAACGACCGAACTGTTGTTCTTATGTAAAATACTTTTCAAATGTGCAGAGAAAACTTTGTTATTTACGGATACGTCACAAACTGAACAGAAAGTAGACCTCGACATTATGATTTGGACAGTACAAATTCTCAAAGTTAAAGTAATAAAGGCTTAAGTATGTAAGTACCTAATCTTTGAGTTTGCTAACGATAAACAATAAGTAAACCAGCTAAAACATAATTTACGCAGAGAGAAACAAAAGAGAACCTATTTTTTAACTTTATCTTTATAAAATATCCCCTCTGTGGTAAACTTTGCCTTAGCTAATTTTACAAATTTTTTTAATGCGTAAAATTCTGGAGATTCTGCTTCGCCTTGCAAGCGTACCCAAACGATAGCGCGCTCGCACCGGTCAAGGCCGCTGAGATTAGATACCTCCTTCTGGTTGTAGAGGCGTAGCTCCACTAGCAAGTCGCCGTCGAGCTGTGCAGTCCGACGCGTTACACCACCAGGTACTCGGCGTGTCAGGATACTGGTGGTCTTGTTTGGCAGGTTTGGCGGCCGCGAAACCTCGCTGTCCGACTCTGTGTCGAACAACCACTCAGAAGTATTGGACGACGATGTATTCTTCACTTCTGCACTCTTCGCCTTCGATAGGCACTTTATCGCCTTGCTTCTCTTCTTTGGACTAGGAAGATAGAAAAAGGATACACGATTATTGTACACATTAAACACTTGAAATTTAGATATATGTAAATATAGCAATAAAAGTACCTGATGTCTTCGTCGTCGGTATCAAAGAAAAGGTCAGATTCACAGCTCTTCTTGGCTGACCTTTTGTTTTGCTTGCTATCCGACCTGAAAATAGTAAATGTCATATTAGTATTAAGAGTGGTTACAAGAAAACGAGTTGAAGATTCACATCTTCAATTCATAAGATAAAAAAAATATCTTCATCATCAGTCAATCAGCGTGCCACTGCTGGGCTTGATGGTCCCTCGTGAAGACAGCACTTGGAGAGGTCACGTCATATACAGCCTGGTCCAACGGCTCAATTTGTTGAAGCATGAAGATGATCAACCACTTATAGACAATTAAAGAATAGATATAAATTATAGCAATAAAGTATAAAAACTTACGAACATTTTTCAGCAGTCTTGGTCTTGAGATTTTTTGATGAGGAGGTACTGAAGCACTGTTAGTGGTCAGAGATAGCACTGGAGTGTACTGTGACTACAGTTTTTCCGGATTTTATATAAGAAAAGTGCAATGCAAGTAATAATTTTACTGAGGTTCTCAACCTATACCTTATCTTTATAATCATTTTTATTTAACATGACTAATCTAAAAAAGAATGCTCATTAATTTTTATATTGTTAAATAAGTAAGTAATATTATAAAATATTATATATATAATCATAAAATTATTAATTTCCGTCCAAATCATATCCACACAAAATATTTATAAGAAAACAAATATGCATTCACGGATATGATGTCTATACGTTATCGAGAATCCTAATGCATTCACTTCCACTTCCATGGTCAGTGTTCGTTTTTCAAACACTAAAGAACTGACACTTTATTTAGAGAAAATATTTTTTTTTTCGTGATTTTTTTATCACACCGCGCGTTTTAGGCAAAGGAGACGCGAAGCGCTCTGGGTACTATGGTACCCGGGACGTGTGAGTGGAGCAGTTCTCAGGTCTGCAACAAAATTTTTGATCCGCAGTTGCGTATGATCCAAAAACGGTCCGATCATCGGCTGAACTTCGTCAGCTATATAAAAAAAAGTACTTACGTAGCAAGAAAGAAACAAAACGACGAACTGACGCAATTACGTGTATTGGATTTTTATTTTCGAGGTAGTAGTAGATCGTTATTCAGCATCACAACATCTAAGAGAAGATTATAGTTTGGTAGTTTACTTTCAAAAAGTCGGTTCCATACTCGAAATATAAAACTTAATAACGTTTTGCACCTCTGACTTTCATGATATTTAGCAAAATTTGATATTTACCCATAATTCTACCAATGTGCAATATGACGCGGAAATAATCAGCAAATTAATTGTTTGTCGTTTATTTCCACAAACTTGCAATACAATACTGTGCATATACAGCAAAATAGTTGGTAACCGTTTAATTCTGCTGATGCAGAAATCTCGTGTAAGGCTGCATGCTCCAAATTTTTTTTCATTTCGGGTTTATTATATTTATTTAAATTATACATGTACATACATATTTACAATTACTAACGAATATTATCTCCAAATTAAAAAGTCTTCTTTATAATAACGGATGCGATTTCTAATTTTCATTTTTCGATACTACTATTTAAAACAGATAAACAATAGGTATATCGTTCTATTAGGCGAACCGAATGTATTTATAGCATAACGATATTGATACGACATGAGGACAGAACCATAGAAGTTTATGAAAATTATTGTAATAATACATAGGTGGTATTCATCGGCAGCATCTCATACACGTTCCCACCGCACTACCCTATTTAATTAGGATGTTAAGACCTTAGTCAGCCAAGGTAGGTAGTTAAAATGTTCTTAATATTTTTTATATTTTCATTTTTTAAATTATTGGAATATTTATTTTCTATTTTTTATTCGTGTGATGACTGGAACACATCTTTCAGGGATTAGCCCGCCCTTTTAAATATTTTGTAAAAATCAACAATTTTATACTTTGTTTTATAATAAAGAATATATTTAATTGAAGTAATTTAATAAACAAATAAAAGTATTAACGTGTGAAAGAAGCCTTATTATTTGAGTAAGCACTCGTAACTGGATATATGAATAATGTGCAATAAATTTATTGCTGATAAATGAATTTCGTGGGAATGCTTTGAAACTGTATGGCAGGCAGAGTGTAGAACGGTACTTATCCGAGAGTTGAGTCCTGAAGCTACGAAACCTCAACCTGTTTAATTTCTGTTGTTATTGCACTGCTACCTAGTTGAATGCCTTAATATTCTGAGATAGAAAACCTTGAAAATGTGTCTAGTAAATCGCAATCAATCAAAAGTATACTGTTTACAGTCAAACAACACAACACAATAGAAACATTATGAAATGAAATGAAATAAAAAATCTTCTTTTCCATTTAACCCTATATAATGTATATTGGGCAATCTTAAACTGTTTTCATCAAATCACCGTAAACGAACGCAGTGAGATTTGCGGAGCTAGAGCGCAGCGAAGCGTAGCTCAAATCTCACTGCGTTCGTTTGCGGTGTTTTGATGAAAACTGTTTTAGAATGCCCAATATACACCTACTGATATTGAACGAAGAACCTAAAGAGTAGAACACATTGAACCTAGCCACGTTGACTTAATTTGACATGACTGCCGATAAAGTTCGATTCCAAACCCAGCGATATGCATATCAAATGAAAGGCCTTGATGAGTAGAGCACTATGAACCTAGCAACATTGATATAAATTCAACATGGCCGCCGCTCAAAAAAGGTGGATAAAAGTTAGTTTCCAAACCTAGCAATATGTGTATCAAATGAAAGGCCTTGAAGAGTAGAGCATTAGGTACCTACGAAAATCGACCTAAATTTAACATGGCCGCCGCTCAAAAAAAAGGATAAAAGTTCGTTTTGAAACCCAGCAATATGGGTATCAAATGAAAGGCCCTGGTGAGTAGAGCACTATGAACCTAGCAACACATAAATTCAACATGGCCGCCGCTCAATAAAGGTGGATAAAAGTTCGTTTTCTAACCTAGCAATATAGGTATCAAATGAAAGTTCTTCAAGAGTAGAGCACTATGGACCTAGCAATACTGACGTAAATTCGACATAGCCATCGCTCAAAAAAGGTGGATTAAAGTTCGTTTCCAAACCTAGCAATATAGGTATCAAATGTAAGGCCTTGAAGAGTAGAGCACTATGAACCTAGGAAAATAGCATAAAATTTAATATGGCCCCTGCTCAAAAAAAACGGATAAAAGTTCGTTTCTAAACCCAGCAATATGGGTATGTCATGAAAGGCCTTGATCAGTAGAGCACTATGAACGTAGCAACATTGACGTAAATTCAACATGGCCGCCGCTCAAAAAAGACAGATAACAGTTGCTTTTCAAACCCAGCAATAGGGGTATTAAATGAAAGTAGGCCCTGAAGAGTACCTAGAGCAGCCATGCTCTAAGTGTGTTCCGCGGAACCCTAGGGCTCCACAATCCTATAGGGGGTTCCGCAATAATTTAGAAAAAATCAAAACACCCTCTCTGGTCGTACTTTTATTATGCTTATTAATAAAGCATACTCTTTTAAAAACTATTGTTTTATTTTAGGGTTTCGTCAAGTATTTCGCTTTCCAAAAGGGTTCCGTCACCAAAAAAGTTTGAGAACCGCTTCGGGGCCTATTGGATGTTCGATGTTAGATGTTACCTGTGTTTAGTGTCCTTCGAACGATAACTCCAAGTTTGTGTGTTGGATGTTAGTCATCACGGCGAGTTTGCTAACCGAACTATGCCAGCAACACTAGATCGCACGTTCACGTTCAAAAACGGAAGTCTCAATACATTTTAAGGCTAACTGCATAAATACGTTTTTTCGCATTCGTTTTCTGAATGCGAGCATCCGAATGCATCAAATCTATACAAAATACACATTGACTGCCGCACACGTTTGTTTTCATTACGAACGGAACACGTTCTGTACGTACGTTTAGGTAGAATGGTAAAAATCCCGAATGAGAAGAAACGAACGTCTGCGCTACGTCCACGAAACTCCGTGTCTGTATTCCGTGATCGGAAATCGAATACGGAAAACGTATTTGTACAATAAACCCCCCCCCCCCCCCATTCATGCTATAAATTAACTCTACGAAAACCGCCAGTATTACGAGCGACATAAGAACGGTCCAAAGGTCAAACAGTATAGCTTGACAAGGAGCTTACTGTACGACCAGTCTAAATTGCCCAAGTTGTCATATCCAAAAAATATATTTTGTTGGTGTTACCAACACCCATTATAAAATCTAAACTTTATTCGTAAACAGTTCTAATTTAATTAAGAATTGTTTATTTTAATTCGAAACATGAATACGATAAAGATTATTCTTGCAACTGTGTAGTTCTTTCTATTGAAGAGGAATCAATATCAATAATGTCTCTAAAAAATAATAATACTTAATTTTGTGGACTGTTAGAAAAAGAGCATTACGAACCTACGAAAATTGTCCTAATTTCGAAATGGCTGATGCTCAAGAAAGGCAGAATAAAGTTGAATCATTATGGAATAAAACGTAGGAAAAAACTAAACACTGTGTTAAGTATTTTGATGGCGAAACGCAGTTCGCGGGCACAGCTAGTATATAATATAAAACTATATTACCTAGGGACTGTACTAGCGATTTTCAAAAATAATGTATATTTTACGAGTAATTAAAATAAAACTAAATCGGCGCTTACAACGTTCTTATTCCGCGCAGAACATAGCGTTCTGCGCGGAATAAGAACGTTGTAAGCGCCGATTTAGTTTGTCTGTCGCACCTGACCCGAGGTAACAGGCATGTTTTATTTCATCAATCAGTCTTGATCGCTCCGTTGAGACGAGTAAGCTGTGCTTCTGTGCTCCAGCCCGAGAAAATACATCGACCAAATTATGGCGAATGAAAAAACAAAAAAATTTGTCTAAAAGACCTTAAGAAGTCAAAAATTCAACTTATGGCGTATTGTAGAAGGTATGTACCTATTATTTTACTTTTATTATGTTTACGTAATATTTTTTCGTTAATTAGTAGTTTCACCTTACAATATTGACCCTTGCGCGTTGACTTTTAATAACACAATACAATGCACAAGCGCTGGTGCAACGTAGGCGCGGGTAGTGTATGTAAAACAAATTGATGCTTTTGACTACTCGCGTGCTGGACGTAGGTGACAGACAGTATGTAAACTTTTTACAGTGCTAACATAAATTAAATCAATTTGACGCGAAACTGTGATTATATAAAGACGCGAAATTATCGCATCATACTTCGTTAAGTAATTAAAAGTGTCATTACTGTGACATTTTAAATTAAGCGACGACCGTCTGGCGCTGTGGCTAGAACGTGGACCTTTGGCGCTTTAGGCGCCAACGGTCCCGGATTCGATTCCGGTCGGAGCAGATTTTTCGTGATAAATATGAATATATGTATGTGCTTGAACCATGGACGTGTATGTTTATTTATATTTACTTGTGCTCTATTCCTTTTTATTTATTTATGTATGTTTATCCGTTATCTAGTACTTATCCATACCACAAATTCTTAATGATACTTATTGGGTTATATAATTGGGGTGAATGGGAAAAAAATATTTATTTATTTATTATTGTTAATTATTTATAGTAATTTTGTATTTCAGAGCTGCTGCAACACGAAATATCACACAAGCTGACGAATACAATCCAGTCAAATCCGTAAGCGGAAAGCTCTCATCAAATTTGTAAGTTTATTGCAATTGTTGAACTTAGGACATTAATAAATGTTCTGTAGATTTTTCTGGGGACTGAAATCTACTTAATTTACTGTCAAAATATATTTTGATGTGAAAATCTATTTCTAACCAAAATTACATCAAAATTTCGGTTAAAATTTGAGGCATTTCATTTCTTTAGACGTTCAAATTATTGTTTTTTTTTTGTTATAAAATTATAGATAGATTAATAGAGAGAGAGAGAGAGAGAGATAGAGTTTAATATTATAGACGTAAATAGCACCATGATATAATAATGAATGAATTTACGTGAATTAAGTGAATAGGACGAAAAATTTATATTGTTTTTTGTTTCAGATCATCTTCAACTTTAGACAATATTCCGACGTCTAAAGTCTAAAAAAAAATTTTGCACAAAATAAGTTAGTACCGATTTCTCTCCTAAAAATTTTGTTATTCCATACTGGTTTCAACGATGATTTTAAATACAGTTTAAATACAGTCGAAAGGCTGATCAAATCATTATTCAACTAACATGCTGCAACATTTGACAGCAGTGTTAAATCAGTTCGAGTTTCTGAAACGTAGGTTAGTGAAAATTTACAAATCTTTGATCATTTTGATTTGACATGAGAATTATTTTTAGAGATGGAACTATGACCGACACAAAATGAATGATTTCAGTAATATAACCTGAAATCATGTGTCGTTCATAGTTAATTTTCAACTACCTACGCATAAACTCTAATTGTGTCGTCGCTACTTTTCTTGTCTTACGACATCCACAGGACGAAAAGTAGCGACGATGACTAAGGGAGTTTAGTGCCATGAGATACATTTATATTTCATTTCATAGTTCATTCTACGCTATAAACAAACTCTAGAATACACGAGTCGTCACTACCTTTCTTCCCGTGTATGTCGTAAGAGACGACTAAGGGAATTTAGTGCAATTAAGTACATTTATAGTTCATAGTTCATTCTAAACTATGAACAAACTCTAGAATACTCGTAAATGTGTCGCCACTACCTTTCTTCCCGTGTATGTTGTAAGAGACGAATAAGGTAATTTAGTGCGATTAGGTATGCACAAGTACATATTATGTATATTTCATTCTTGACTATGAAGAAACTCTCGAATATATGAGACGCCACTACCTTTCTTTCTGTGTATGTCGTAAGAGACGACTATCTATGTCATCCACACCCAGACTACTTAGTCTTGGTGTGGCTGACCGGCCAGCTAGGCCACAAAAAAAACTGAAAAATAGATTGTTTGAGTATGCCGCTATAATGTCCAGAGATAGGTATAGTATGTCTGAGTTTGTTGGCATCAGAGTTTGTCGCTTGCGCGTTTCAGAGATACGTGTGGCTCAGGTTGGGCAATGTTACCTGACCCTGAGTCACACGAATATCGAATACGGAAAAACATAGCATAGCAAAAATTTGTTTGCTGATATAGATATGCGGCAGTTTGTCGGAGTTTGTCAGACAAATAAGGAATTTCAACCCTACATAACTTCAAGAAAAATATTTACAAAAATGCTTACATCTCAAAGACGGTGCAGCGAAGTTAAAAATAACGAAATTTTTGACCCCCGTACACTCCCACAGCCAATGAGGACACACATAATAGAGTTACAAAAATGGTCAAGTGTGGGTTTGACTTTTTTTTCATCCTAAATTTTGATATTTATATAAAATTTAGTAGAGATTCCACCTGGTGTAGCAAAGGGGGTACGAATATTAATTGAACTCATCCATACTAAATACGTTGATTTTTTAAAGTACCTGGCTCCATACAAAAATCTGTTGAAAATTTTCAAAGTTTTACTTGTTCTAAAAATTTGTGACTAAGATAATTAAGTGCAATTACATATGTACATTTATAGTTAAAAGTTCATTATAAATTATAAACAAACTCTATAATACTCATTGTACATAAGTCGCCGCTAACTTCCTTCCCATGAATGTCATAAGATACGACTTAGGGAGCTTACTGCAATTAGGTACATTCAAAGTTCATAGTTCAACTATGAACAAAATCTAGAATAATTATCTTAATATTTTTGCACATATTGAAAGCACTTGGTATTTTTATATTTATTAAAATTTGAGTATGGATTCATAGTATAGATATTTACAAATGTTGACGTGGCTGACTGTACAATCCAATCTAACTTGTAGATGAAATGACACTCGATACCTGGAAAATGAAACACAAATCAGCAAAAGAAAAAAAAAACGATAATTTTAAAGGACAAAGCAATTTAGGAAAAAAAATAAAACGTATTGTGATTTATATAGATTTTGTCACCACTGAAAGGTTTTATTGCCCAGTGGAAAAGTTAAGATTGTAGGTGCATTCGCGAAAGTTTATGATCGGTTGCTTTTTGTCCTTATTCCTACCCGATAGAGTCAAACAGTAGTCGAGCATAAACTTTCGCGACTGTACTATAGCGACATCTAAGTGATTTTCTGATTTTAGTGCCATCATGATTTTTACACTGGGCTAGATTTGTTTAGGCTCCATACTAAAAGTAATATCTAATGATAAAATGGTGCCACCATATTCACACTCAATTTTAACACTAATTATTTGATTTCAGTAACACCGAACCACGGGTTTATCGGTTAATCGGGCAAAGACGGCTTTAAAAAAACGGAAAGCTAAGGAAGCCAAAGACCAAAGTATGTATGATGCAAGTGAACGACTTATCATTCATAGCCAAGGTATAGACCGTATTCTGAAAAAAAAATAATTTTAACATACAAACATTAATTATTGTAAATTAAAGCGATTCTTAGGGTTAACAATTTCAAAAATTGAAAGTGACATTATAAGAGAGGTAAATAAATATATTAATCCCTACCTTTCGTATTATTTCAATCTGTACTCCAAGTATTTTTGGTGTTTGAAATATGTTTACGCCTATGCTTATCCGACGAGTGCTTAGCAGGTAAATGTAAATAAAGCACTTATTATGTTAAATACCTATCTAAATAAATAATAATATTTATTACCTACCTTTTCGTTTTACTTATCACAAGTGAAAAGTATTTTATATTCATAGTTCAAAGTACGGATAAATAGTCCGACTCGCACTTAGCCAATTTTATCTGCCTAAGGTAGGTTATACTGTGCGCGAACATACAAAACATGAAGAGGGAGCGAACTTATCGCTGCGATGGTCGAGACCGGAACGTGTGAGGCGCGCGGGTGAAATCTGATATTTTTCTAGCTTTATACCCGCTCTTAACGCCTTCCAGATGACTCTCCCAGAACAATGTAATCTAACAAGATGGGGAATAGCCACAGAAAAAAACATTATATTTGTTTGGTGAAGCACCAGCACCTTTTACTGGAGACTCTGTACCAGGGTTGTCTGCTTAGGTACCTCCGTCTTACCTATTTCTGCCGCAAAGCAGCAGTGCATTGCTGTGTTCCAGTTTGAAGGGTAAGATATGGCAGTGAAATTACTGGGTACTGTGACTTTACACCTTGTGTCACAAGTTGGCAACGTACCTGTGGTCCTTGTGGGGGTTGCAGTTTTGCTGCGAATCTCACAAGAGCCACATGTATTATAGGTGACTGTTACCACTTACCATCAGGTGGGCAGTTTGCTTGTATGCCAACTTTCTGCAATAAAAAGAAAACCTGGAACAGTCATTACTCGCGGCGTCATGATAAGGTTTTGGGAATCATACGGGAAGAAGTCAGTCAAGCGGTCGCAAGAGTCCAGAATGGGATAACAACAACCACAAGCGTCATCCAATTCACCAAAGAGAGCTCTAAAACAAAACCAATAAATAAGCCCTATTCGATCATAGGCTCGGCACCGTATTGGACTCTTGTAATGGATACGTATGATAAATAATACAAGTTTCTGTCTGACGTAGCGGTTAGTGCACCCAGGCCGGACATTTTGCTTGAGTCTCGGATACTAAAGCGCGTGCTACTCATCGAACTCACCGTAGGAAAATAATATTCCCAAAGACCAAAAATTTAAATAAAATATTAACAATCTTATTACTAAAAACGGCTATTATGTTGACTTATATGCGGTAGAAGTAGGCGCGAAAAGTATTCTGGCAAAATCCTTATTTATACATATTGCTACAAGATATACGAGTAGGCTTATCGAGAACGTCCATGAGCTCAATATTAAAGCGCGTGACAAAGGCGGTACTTACGGAATCGTATCAAATATGGTTAGGTAGAGAGAGGAGCCGAGGTGGTGAAGGTGAATGTTGATGCATTGTAAAGTAGCTACCTAAACCTGCACCTGGGTCGTAAGCCCCAGGCACTGCTCTTGGCTCTTTTCTCTGCAACACGATGGACCTGGCATCCACACGGTGAATCCATGGAATGCTAAGTTATCGTATCTCTGATAAAAGACTCTGTCTATGATATATTGATTTTTTGTGCAACTAAGTTGGCAAACAAGAGACTGCTCACCCAATAGTAACTGACTGCAGACAATTTCTCAAAACAAAGCACGTTGTTCAATGTAAGATCTTTTTGCAAAGGTTTTATTTTTCTGTAACAACTTAAGCTTAGCTATGTTTAGTATAATTAAGTTAACAAATGTTTCTGACGTTGACCTTGTAATATAAAAAGTTATCCCGACACCGAATTCTCAGAACTATTATTAAATATGGAACTACTTCTAAAGTTTATTGTGAGTAAATAAATTGTATTAACGTAAGGCTAAATACGAATTGTTAATGCAAATTAATTTATGATTCTTAAAACTGTTCGTCAGTTAGTAACGAATTTCAGTCGTGTCATTCTGGATTTTAACAGAATAACCCCAAATAACTTAGTAGGTACTAGGTATCTTAATAACATTTTATAGATTTCGCTAAATTTTCTTAGTTAACATACGAGTCAAACTAATGATACGTAATCCACTACACTAATGCCTTCATATGAATCTAAGGATATGTCATTATTATATGCAGTTTCGCCATTTTACCGATAGTTCATTGATTTCACTGCTGCAAAAATTGTGGGAGTGAGAATCTAAGAGCTACTTCTGTTCATCAACAGTTCCTCGTAAACAGGGAGAGACAAAATAGCTTTTTCATTACTCATACTCTGAAATTAGGTCTGAAGTTGCTTGAGGAGCGGGTTGAAAGTAATACTTTTCAGCTCTAGGAAGAATCGTTTTCAACTGACAGATGTCAAATTATAAGAAAAAAACTAGTTTTAATTTGACATTTCTATTGAACCATGTTCCAACCATGGATATAAATCACTAGTTCCAACTTTCTATACAGCCACTCAATAACAGAGCGGTGTAAAATTGAAATAAAATAATTAATTAAAGATTTTTTTGAATGGCTTTATTATAATTTACTTTCAACTATTTCTTTAAAATAACATAGATTTGGGCAGAATATAATAATTAGGTCCTTACATATGAAATTGGCGTTTTGCCGTACTGGCCACTTTGATCTCAAATATCTCCTCTTTGACGAGTAATTCCAAATTCAAAATACAGCTATTTACTCATGTGTTTGTGTTTCGAAAATTATAATTCACTTTTTTTTACCTCAATTATTTTGGACTTTTCAATCAATTGTTTTGTTTTCAACTTTTTTGGAGTAAATTTTCGCTTGCGCTTCCGATTATCGTACAGGACCCACTTTTTATCACAAGAAATGACTCGATTTAAAATCCCTTCATTATTGAGTAATGCAACGCAGCAGTCAACGCGCGTTTGTTGATTTGCTTCACTCAATTCGTGAGGTACCCACCTTTCAAGCTTTTTCACCTTCCCAATTTGCTTCAAGTGGATTAAAACTGTTTTGTGACTAACACCGCAGCCTGCAGCTAACTCGGACGTGGTTTGCGATGGATCCGCTTCCACAATAGCCTTCAATTTTCCCTTATCAACTTTGGTCTCCGGCCGTCCACGGGGCTTGTTCTGCATGTCGAAATTTCCAGAACGAAAACTTTGGAACCAAAAACGCACTGTGTTTTCTTTTGCGGCACCGTCGCCATACACATCATTATTCCTTCGAGCCGTTTCTGCAGCACTGGTGCCACGGTGCAACTCGTACTCGTAAATAACGCGATATTTCAAGTTTTCCATTTTGTAAACTGATTGACGCAAAGAAAATAACAATTGAGGAAAAATCAAGTGAATTATAATTTCCGAAACACAAATACATGACTAAATAGCTGTATAAATTTGAATTTGGAATTCCTAACCATACAGGAGATATTTGAGATCAAAGTGGCCAGTACGGCAAAACGCCAATTTCATAGGTAAGGACCTAATATTTACCATTTTTTCAATAATGAAAATGAAAAATAATGGCTAAATAGCTCTGCTGGTCGGCCACAGGAAAAAAAAAACAAAATAAGCGTATATTTGTAAATGAATAAGTTTACTAAAAAAGTCGCGATATTCAAACACAAGAATTATTTTTTTAAATTACTCTTGAAAATTCAGTTCTTTTCACAGCAAACAACAATCCCATTGAGAGCAATTTAGATACGATCTTAATACACTTTCATTTGTTAGTCTTAAGTTTTATCGGTTTCAAAAACAAGACTGAGCTTAACACATTTTCTGAACACTGATTAGTCCCAAGGGAATTATGTAAGTTCGTATCAAAATTTGATATATACTACGGAGCTGCACGAATAGTACATACTTCACAATCGATTTCATTTCAAATATGATGATAAGCTGATGATGATGATATCAATTATGATGATGAGCATTGGTGGCGCTGGGGACTCGGCATTTGCCTTCCAATCGGGAGGGTTCGAGATCACCATGTACCAATGTGTTTTCCGTTTTTGAATTTCATATATTTGTCTAACGCTCCTACGGTAAAGGAAAACATCGTGAGGCAACCTGTATACATCTGCGAAGAAATTCAAAGGTGTATGTGAAGTCGACCAATCCGTACTGGGCCAGAGTGGTTGACCCGAGCTCCTCGGTGGGGACGTATATGAGCTGTTGTGATGATGATGATCATAATCACTCAACCCATAAACGTCCACTTCTGGGCCCAGGACACATCTTATATAGCCTGCTACTTCACGCTAGTCACACCTGTTGGTGTATTTTGGCCTGAAGACTCAACTCAACCGATACGTCCCGCTGCTGGGCGCGGAGGACACCTTAGACGAGGAGGTGCTGATTCATGCTTGGTGTCGCATACGCGTTGATGCAGTTTTGAGAAATGAAAAAACAATAGAAGAAAGAATTAAAACGACACGGTTAGCGCAGAGGTCGAGTGATCGCCTACAGCGCAACGGGTCGCGGGTTCGATTCCCGTACGGGACAAATATTTTGTATGGCCTACAGAAATTTGTTCCGGTCTCGGCGTATGTGCATGTGATATTCTATGTTTGTAACTGCACCCAGGTCACAAGAAAAAATCCTTGTGTGAGGCGACATTTTTTTTTAATTTCGTCTCGTGCGAGAATCGCACCCACGTCTTGATCACGGCATGATAAAGACGTGGGTGCGGTTCCCGCGATCGACGTCGCGGTTCAAATTTTTCACTCGCATTTTCATTCACAAAAAATTATAGGAAAATGGTGTAGGTTAGCTTCGATTTTGCCATCTCTTTGCAAAAAAAAAACACTTTTTTTCATTAGCATTAAGGTCGTTGTCGACGGCTGCTGCTCCGAAACCATGCTCATAAACGCTGGCGTTCCACAAGGTTATGCAGATGACAGTACGGGTGATGCGCGGTATACTGACCACCAAAATATCCCTCGGAGTTCGTTACAAGAAAGGCGGTTACAACTTGTGTCCGAAGTCGAAGACTCTCTAGGGCAAGTCTCCGAATGGGGTGCAAAGAACTTGGTTAAGTTCAACCCCACGAAGACAAGTGTGCGCATTCACTGCGAAGAACGACCCATTTATCGTAGTGCCTCAGTTCCAGGAAGTTACTCTTCGTATGTCCGATGGTGTTGGGATCCTCGGCGTGGAAATTTCTGCTAAAGTGTAAATTGGGAGTCATTTGGAGGACAAAGCCAAATTGGCGAGCAAAAAGCTGGGCGTCCTGAACAGAGCCAAGCGGTACTTCACTCCAAGCCAGCGACTAATGCTCTATAAAGCACAAATTCGGCCACATATGGAGTACTGTTCGCACCTCTGGGCGGGAGCTCCCAAATATCAGCTCGACCCTCTTGACTCCCTGCAAAGGCGTGCATTCCGCATCGTTGGTGATCCCAATATCACGACCTCAATGGAGACGCTGGAGCAAAGGAGAGACTTTGGTTCTCTCTGTGTGCTCTATCGGCTCTTTAACGGAGAGTGCTCTGAGGAACTGTTTGCAATGGTGCCCTCTTCACCTTTCTACCACCGCACCACCCGCCATCGCAGTAGAGTTCATCCATATTACCTGGAACCAATCTCGTCTAGTACAGTTCGGTTTCAGCGTTCATTCCTTCCACGTACGTGTAGGCTCTGGAACGAACTCCCAGCTGCGGTGTTTCCTGAGCGCTACGATATGTCCTTCTTCAAACGTTTCCTACGTTTTCATTACTTCCGCTTTCGTATTATCATTGTAATATCATTTGTAATCTGTGACTATATTCGCTGAGCATGTAATGAGAATATATATTTTTTTAAATTGGCATATAATAAGGCCTATATTTTTCGTACAGTATGTCAATATTAAGTTGCCTTAAAAAGTCCAACATCTTCAAAATATCACCATGAGGTTTATTTTTTCGACCATGTCTCCGAATATCGTGCTCACCTTCAATGACTATCAACCTCCCGCCAAAGAGACTTTGACCAATTTGAGTACTTATAATTCATCTAAAAGCATCCGAGCCTACGATCCTCACATAACCTATCACTTTATCTCCTCGCGTTTTCTAGTGCTATTTCAAGTTTTTGCCTAAAGGAGCTATGAAGCTGCAGAACTGTTAAACTGAAAATTTAAGTCGCGCACTAACAAGGAATCGATTTAAACTATAATGTAAATCTATTTTTTGGACTAGAGCATATTATTATAGTACTGAGCCTATGTAATTATCTTTAATATATCTATTTGTATTACACTTGTTTTGCCTAGCAGAAATTGCTATTTTAACAATATTAAGGTCGCTATGTTAATGTCTCTTTTATGTTTTGTTTTGTAGCATATTCTTTGTAGAATTAAATACTTATTCATTCATATAATTTACGCATTAAAATGATTTTCGTGAAAGCACAACAATTAAACCAATCACTACAATCTCACCTTAGGCCAATTATTTTAATTTTCTGTTTCGTTGCGTAATTTGATAATATATCACTTTTGGGCGAGCCTTCCAAATTACATCAGTAGGTCGACCCTCATCACAAGTAGAGCTAAACAAACTCCAACTAAAGCGAGCAAGAGGATTACTTTCAGGCACAGCTCATTATAATTTTTTGGTGTTTGCTTCCTAGTTCGGAGGTTTTCCGGTAGTTCTTTATCGAGGTTGAACTGAGAAATAAATATATATGTATTTAAAATAAGTGAAGTATATACGAAATTACACCTGTACACAAAAAAGGGAGATCAACTTACAACTCACTGATTTAAATATACTTTAACTGCGCTATGAAACACATAAAATGCAAAAGAATGTATGACATTGGTACTTTATATATAATGTTTTTGTGACTTTTTTAATTATTTATTTAATGGCCATACAACTCATGGTGAAGTCGGCCAGCCATTGATTAGTTAAATATAACACAATCAAAATAGAAAAATATACCTTAAATTAAGTTACATACTTGCAATAAATTACTTAATACTAGTAGATACGTTCTTATTTCAAATAGCATTACTTTTTAATTACATGCTATAGAAAATAAAATGAGTTCCCAAAAAAATGCACGCGTAGATAGACACCAAATACTATGAGTATCTACCCACCTAGACATACAGGCGGTTAGGTTTCGATTCAATCCGGCCTCAAGCGGAGCGATTGGAAAATAAAACTTAAAAATCTGTAACTGTGTTCTGTGGAAAAAATTGTGTTTTTGTGACTTAAGATTGTACAAAGCTGTATTTTAAACTAGCTGTGCCCGCGACTTCGTCCGCGTAAAATAGTAACTTTTGTTGAAGTTGATAAAAAGTAGCCTTTGTTATACCTTATATAATTGTGATGCCCCTGGTGTTGCAGGCGTCCATAGACTACGGTAACTGCTTACCATCAGGCGGGCCGTAAGTTTGATTGCCGGCATCGTAGTATAAAAAAAAATTAGCTATCTATTAGTGAAAGTCCCGTCGAAATCGGTCCAGCCGTTCCGGAGATTAGCGGGAACAAACAGACAGACAGACAGACAGATTTTTTTTAAATTGTGTTTTTGTTTATTGGAACCCGATATACATTCATACCCATTTAGTAAAAACTTGTTATTTTGACATTACAAACAGACACTTCAATTTTATTTATTTGTATAGATTCAAACTATGTAAGAACATAATTAGATAAGGGGATGTTCAAATATTAGTAACGCAATTTGGGGGGAGGGAGGGTCATGTAAAACATTACGATGCGTTGCAGGGGCATGAGGGAGTTTCCAACTGCGTGTTTGGCAACGTTGTTTTTTTTTATTTAAATAAAAAAATAGAGAATTAAAATCTCCAAAGGAGGTAACCCTTTTCGTTTATGTGTTACGAAGAATCCCTCGATTGTTTTGTACGTCATGTTTATTTTGTTCATCCAAGCTGCATGCCAACAGTTTTCGTATTCGTAACATACCTACTTGGGACTTTTTGGTAAAAAAATAGTCACTTGGATGTGTTACATAAAGTTTATGGGTAGGGGTAGGAAGGGGTAGAGTAAAATGTTACGGCGTGTTGTAAAAATTGCGTTACGTAATATTTGAACGTCCCCTAAGATATAATACAATAAAAAATGCAACACTTAGGTATAAGTACACTATTATAGCAACCATCAATTCAAAATAATTATTATAGCCTAGTCTCTTTTGATAGGCTAGTTGTGTCTTCATATACAAAGTAAATACACAAGCACTTTGTGCTTCGTAGCAAAATAGAGATAATACTGCTTTATATATTCGCGTTCACATTTACATGGATCTTCATACGTGCCAGACATTAATCACATATTTTACGTTCTCTCCTGTAAGCCAGAAATCAGGACACGAGGCCAATACATTTTTATTTATGACGAGCGCCTAAGTGAAGTAGCAAGATTTCTCGAAAATGGAACAAATCAAATTGCGCGATCCAACCTTTTATTGTGTGATGTATGTGGAGTAATAACGCCTTTGTTAGCAAGAAGATCGTTACTCTCACTGAACGTCATATTTGTTCCATGGCTGTCAGTCTGCGTTAAGGTGGGAGACATTTAATTTAAACCAGAGTACTGCGCGCGACTGTTGGAAGAAGTCCCTAATAAGGTAATACTTATGGAGAGGACATGTTGCAGGTAATACTTTTGTTATTAGTGTGGGATGCGGTACATCGTAAGATGATGAAGTCGTGACTTAAGAACATCCGAAAGTGGAGAAATTGGATTAGATTGCTTGCATAGAAGATTTTTTCCTCAAGCGAAATAGGAGTATGCTAGACCAACTGGGGGAGAAGCATTGGAAAAAATAAGTTATAACACTGTTTCCACCGCCTCTGGTCTGAAGAGAAAGCAAATCCAGAAACGGTATTTCCCCCCTTCCTCTCCCTTACATAAATAATTATATACCTACAGGAAGACTAGATAATAAATCTACAGTTCATTTAATCCATCAAAGTTTTCGGGAACAATGCCGTTAAAATCGTATTTGGTGACTAATATTACAGTCCTGTTTCGATTCCCGAAGAGCTACAATAGACGTGAAAATAATAAAATCTTTATTTTCCGATGTGTTAAATTATGAAACCAACATAAAGTCATATTACGCGGTAATACACAGACCTGTATAGGTTAGTATTCGAGCTTGAAAAATATGAGTGAAAGTCCGAAGTTTATCATTTCTAAGTCGAAGCAAGCACAAGAAATCTAATTTTTTTCCGAAGCTCCAATTCATATAATTCACAACTTTTTTTCACCGGTATAGGCGTTCAGTTATGAATTTCAGACGTTATGTTATTAAATATTTTCTATTTAGGATTTCCCTTGGGAGGCGAGAGATGGTGTAGAAATGTTAATTTCGTTTATAGTACGTGTGAAATTGGATATGAATATTTAAGCGGATATTTAAAAATTGCTTATGTATTTTCGAAAAATTTTAGGGGTTTTCTGATTACAGTACCACGACTGATTGTATACACGCTCGCACAGTTTTTACAATGAAGAATTTATTTTTACCTTTTAATAAAAAGAAATAGTCACAGTAATATTCTGTAACAATATGCTACTAATTTAAAAAAAACCCTTGACTGCGTTTGTCTGTTTTGTGAAAAAATATAATTAAGTTAGTGTGGTAATTACATACATAAATAAAGCTAGGTAAATTTGAATACATCACAGTACACCGTAGTGGCGAAGGGTCATGACATGATTCCCATCGACTTCCCTTTTTAAATTCAAATAATCAAAATCGGACGCATTAGCGTGATAAAGACAACTTATAAGACGATTAACATGTGATTAACTAACCAATGATGAAAGTGACTTTCTGATCTATTTGTTTATGTAGCTGTAAAAAATCAAGTATTAATTAGATTGAATAATGCAAAGGTATAAGGGGTTATTTTGCTTTAAAAATGATTGTAACTTGTTATGATATTTAAGAAATATTAACGGTGATAATCAGCAATATTTTTATTCCTTTTGAATTTTTCCTTTCCCTTTCTTTCTTTTTTTTTTGTTTCGGCTTTCTTTTCGAAATTGTTTATCCTTCGCCACTGGTCCACTGCATATTTTTGTATAAAAGGGGTTCCGCATGATGGAAATTCTGATGTATGGGATTCTGATGGGACCAAGACCAGTAGGCTTACTCTTGAATTAATTCCAATCGATTGAGATTATGATTTTTTGTATGCTTGTATTTTCACATTGGCGCCAAATTGGACCCGTAATGAGTAGATTCTGAGTTAACCAAACTCAGTGCTATTAATTTTTTTCAAGATACGGATCCAATTCCAATCCAATCCAAAGACAAAGACTATACTCACCTTACTGTCGAATAGCTACTAGGAAACCGACTATTGTAGGGCATAGCTATGACTGTTTACATGACATAAATGGTGTCTGTTATTGTGAAGGATTGGAAGTTGTATCAAACTACAAATATTTAGGCCTTACCGTGGACTCCAGTTTTTCATGGAAAATACATGTAGATAACGTGTGTTTAAAGGTGCGATTGGTTTTAGATAACTTTTATCACTTAAGATATACTTTAAATAATGCTACAATGTACACACTTTATTACGCCTTGGCAGAGGCGATACTCTCTTATGGGATGTTCTCAATGATAATGTTTCATTCCACATTTTTAAGAAAAAAATTAAAAACTACTTCATAGAATCATATGAATAGAATAAAAATACTGTCAGGTTTTTACTTATTTATCTATTATTATGACCTACTTTTATGTTTACAACTTTATTGTGAATTGTTTGCGGCATTTAATTCTTAGGCAAGTGCCTGGGAATTTGATGCTGTAGATAATTCACAATTTATAAATTAATAATTTCTTAATGTAATGGTCTCACTGTGGTTATTTCTTATTAATATTTATTAATGGGAAGTAACTGCAGTGAGATTGTTGCATAGGGCCTTACGTTTCCTAAACAGGTGACCTTAAGCTACGTAGGCGTTGATAATTTTATTTGTTTGGATATTTTGTATGGTTATGGCGATCGTGTTTTTCTTTCCTGCCAACAAACCGCTCTGCGGTTCGGCGGGTCTGTTTGAAAATTGTATGCTTTGTTTATTTTTGTAATAAATGCATTTTTCATTTCAAAAAACAAAAAAAAAATTGTCGCTAGTGTTGCTAAAACGCGTACGAAAAATCACAATCTCAATGTCGATCGATCGAAATTGGTTCAAGAGTAGGCCCTCAGGCTGCACCCTGCTGATCAACCCGCACTGGGTCACTATACTGGGAGATGTCTTATGGCCAATTTCACCAACCTTATCTTAGCTTGGGAAACTCCTAAGACTTTTTGTGTTTCATTGTCTGCTGTCACTTTTTATGTTTAATGAAAATAACGTGATAGCATGCCACCTAAGAGCCACCTAAGCTAAGAAAAGGTTGGTGAAATTGGCCATTAAATACCTAATTCGAAGCTAATGATATGTTGTTGTTGTCTTCCTGTGAATGTCGTGCAAAGGGCCTCCAATCGTTCGCGTAAAGGGCTCTCTTCGTTGCTACCATCCCCGGTTGGTTCTCGCGCTCTGCTCACAACTCATCGTCAACCGTGAACTATCACGTGTGGACTGGTCGTCTCTGTCTCTTTGTTCCACTTGACCTCCACTACCAGAGGGAGACCCTGTACTAAAGTCTTCTGCATGGATACCTCTGTATTACCTATTTCTGCCTCAAAGCAGCAGTGCTTGCATTGTTGTGTTACGGATTGAAAGGTATGATATGTATGGCAGTAAAATTGCTGGGTACTATGACTTTTTATCACATGTCACAAGCTGGCAAGGTATTCTGTGGTTCCTGTAGGGATTGCATATTCGCAAATCTTATAGGAATCACATGTACTACAGCTGACTGTAGCCACTTACTTTGCTAGCTTTATTGTATAGAAAAAAACTTAAAGCTAGCTTTCGTAGTCTTACTTTCCTTTGGTCTCTTCGTTGTATGATAATGATAATGAACATAACATAGAGCCCAAATTATGTTTTATCCTGTAAACCAATTTCAGTGAATCCGGTTAACCAGCAGGAGAAGCATTTGTGAATCGTTAGAAATAAATCTTAAATTCGAACACGAATACAAATCACGTTCGAAATTATTCGAATCACTGTGTCATTAAAAACAAATTGCATATTAGGTACCGTTTCACGCAAAAATGAATTCCGGTACACAGTAACATGGCAATAACTCATTAATTTAAAAAAACAACGATAAATCTCATGTAAAACGGATCGTAATACGTTGCGCATATTCTACTAGTAGAAATCGTGTGAAAGAAAAAGTGTGAGTAGGACCACTCGTTGCAGAATTCACGGAATGAATAGTCAAAAATAGTTAATTTGGAAATTCGATGGTATGCGAATTTTACGATTTCGAATGCGAATTTGAATTCTATTGTTTCAAAAATGCGTCTCGAGAACAATTTTAGTTACAATTAAAGTTGGGTCGATGAATTGGGATGTACTTTTTATAAAATTGTTATACTTACAGTTAGTCATGCCTTTATTTGAACGGACAAACGTGAGGAGCATACTTTTGTTGATGGTCCAATTTTTATTTACACACCCGAACCCACTTTCGAAGGGAGACAATGTAATGTTTGTCTCGGTAATGTATTTTACAATCTCAGCACAAACAGGGCCCCCACTAATTACATTAGGGATTTGGGCCAAAAACAAGACAGTCTTTGGTCTAATACGAATTGTTTGAGGATCAATTATCCATTCACTGTTGTCTTAGGACTCAACGAGGCTTATATACATTTCCATTAAAAAGCGATTCGGTACGAAATAGCTTTCGACCCTACCAAAATGTCACTGCTTACGCAATTGTTAAGCTTAATTTCCTATTAAAAGATAAGAGTGTACACTTTTAACAGCCTTTGAAAATGCGATTATCCAATTATCATAATTAAGATAGAACTATAACGTGTTCAACTAATTTGGCTGTGTTTACTAATAACTGTTATAATTCTGGCAATGTCCGCCTATTACCAAAGGTTCATCGCCCAAGGCCTATAAGTTCTAGGTATTTATTTATTCTTTATGTACGATGGTGGACTTAATGCCTGAGGCAATCTCTACGAGTCTCCCTTCAGGTGGTGCAGAGAGCAAATATAGTAGATGTTCAGTACTCGGCCGTGATGGTGTTAAGTAGTAACTGCTTTAACCTTTAAGCTACCGCCACGGGGAGTACTTACAACCGCGTTTCGCGGCTGTATTAGCAGGCATGTGAGAGTTGCCTACATATTACGAGTAATTAAGTAAGACCTACGTACTCACAGTCCATCCCTCTCCCCCCCGGACCGCGGAAGCGTTTAGACGTGTCCACTGTGTTGAGTGCTGTGAGAAATTTAAATTTTAAAATACAAAATAAATTTTTGTATATCGTGGATTTGAACTTGGGACGCGGTGATTGATACGCTGTTTGTCGGCCTTTGCGCCAAACATTCGTGTGACGGCGCGTTGAATTTCTACATCACATTCGGCTGATGACGTAGACGAAGCTACGACGCTTGTGACTCACTACGAGATTGAACTACAAACTTCTACGACTGCTACGGAACGACAGTTTGTGTGAGTGGCTTGTATTACTTAGCTGAACTGGTAACGTGAACCCTATTTAGATCACAAATATGCCCAAAATCCAGCGCTCGCCCCCACACAACGTTTCTGTGATAACCGGCTCCCGATCCGAGTCTGATATTTCGACGCGCGAGTTATATTACTACGAGTGACACGAAAATCACAACACGAAATAAACGCCAGAGAACGAAGACATCTTCGCCCAATGCATCTATTAATTTTACTCCTGACACTGGTGACTTGAGGGCGGATCTTTTGAATATGTTATCAAACTGGAAAGAAGATCAGAACCGGTGCCTTAATGATTGGAAAACTGCTCTGGATGGCACGCTGTCTAAGCTGGTTTCTGAGGTTACACATTTAAAAAAAGAATGCCAGGAAATAAAAAAGTCAAACGCAGAAATAGAGAAAGGAATGGGTTATATTAACAAGATTCAAGAAGAGACAGCTACTAAAGTAAAAGAAATTGAAATTGATCAGAAAGAGAATACCCGAGCCATTAAAAACTTGGAGTCACAAATTCAAGATATTCAATTTCAAACAAGAGATGCAACCCTAGAGATACGAAATATCCCAGTCCTCGAAACTGAAAAATTTGATAATCTGCTCTCGGTTCTTATCAGTGTTTGTAATGCAATGGAAATGACTGTAACTCCAGGAGATATACGTGACATATATCGACTTCCGGGAAAACCGGGAGTTCTAAAACTCATTGTCGTCGAATTTACATGTGTTCGTTTAAGAAATGAGCTGTTATCTAGAGTGCGAAATTATAATAGGAAAAAACTGGTTCCCAATAAGCTTAATTCTGGAACTATCGGACTGCCAGGAGAAAAAAATCCAATTTATATTGACGAGCATCTTGGGCTGACTCAAAGGAAACTTATGTATAAAGCTCGCAAGTTTGCCAAGGAACATAATTATTCTTGCTGGCATTCCAATGGAAGAATACTCTTGCGAATGGATTCAACCAGTAAGCCGATTTTAATTCAATCGGAAAAATGCTTGTCTGATCTGCTGTCAAAATCATGACTTGTCGTTGAATGTGATTATACTGTCATCAGCCTGGAGTGGCATTCAAGTAACTATTTTTTGTGTTTACTGGCTTATAGTGCATTGCATTTATGCCTACCTAGGGTTAAATTTGCTTTTACATTATCTCATTGTGTGTTCATTTATTTTTTAGTATTTTTTCGCTTAAGTTTGTAATAGTTATTACCTTTTTTACGACTATCACTCACATTCTTATTCCACTCACACCTCACTCATATATCATTCACACAAAATACATTATAAAAAAATCACTGTTAACAATCATCTCAATTTGCTACTATATTTTGTACCCAAAAATATTTACCGTACATATTTTTATAAATTTACTTAAAAAATTAAATAGTCCTCATACATACTCGTATTATAGGTTTACACTCTTGATACTGTATTATGTATTTAATGTTACTGTCTTAATAATTAAAATTCGATATAACTAATGCTATTATAAATGATATTGATGAATTTAAGGTTGCACAGTCATCATTTTGCAAAATAGAGGACTGTCTTATGAACTACCCGAAAAAGAGTTTAAAAATTATACACCAAAATATTCGCAGCATAAACCGTAACTTTTCAGATTTTCAAACGTTATTACATAGGTCTATGACTGATTGGGACTTAATAGTTCTTACGGAATGTTGGTTATGTAACAAATCTAACTTACCGTCTCTCGACGGATATAACATTGCTCAAACTAAAAATAATTTTACGCAAAACGAGGGTGTTGTAGTTTTTTCAAAAAAAAATTGAAATTGGTGGTATCTGAGCCTGATCTTTGTGATGCCAACTGTTTGAAAATCAGCACTGACAGTAATGTAACAATAATTACGGTTTACAGACCACCTGGCTATAAAAATATCCCACAGTTTTTGGAATCTCTCGATAAAATTGTTTCTGAGGTCAACAGTACTAATAAAGTCCTCATAGGTGATATAAACATTGATATAATGGAAGGTAACAAAGACATTAACTCCTCAACAACGTATTTAAATATGTTGGCCTCTCACGGTTTATTGCCGGGCCATGTACTACCAACCCATCATAAAACTTGTCTTGACCACGTTATGTTAAAGTGTACATGTCCTGCTTTTTGTTATGTCGCTGAAACCTCTATCACAGATCATGACTCCCTTATCCTAAAACTCGAATGTCATGTTAAAACTGACAAAAACATTTCTTTGAGAAAGATTGACTACACAGGATTAGATAAAGCCATGATTAACTTAAATTTAAACTTAATGATTGACGGATGTGAATGCAGCAGCATCATTCCTTTTGTCTAAAATTGAAACTGCTATGAAAGCTAACACTAGAACTATCACCATTCCAAATCGTAGGAGGATCAGAAAGCCTTGGATGACTGTAGGTCTCTTAAAATGTATAAAGCATCGTGATAAACTTCATCAAAAATTAAAAAAAGATCCCAAAGACGAAATATTACAAACTATATACAAAAGATATAGAAATTTTTGTAACTCGCTTCTAAAAAAAATTAAAAATTCTTGTGAGAGTAATCGACTGCAAAAGGCTGCTAATACTAATAACAAAGTTCTCTGGGATACTGTCAAACAATTAACCTATTTATATAATGGTAATGGTTCTGCACTTGACCTAGTTTCTCCAAATAATCCATTAGGTTCAGTGAATGACATCAATAAATTTTTTATCTCCATTGGGAGGAATCTCGCTGAGAGGGCTTATTCTAATAGCTTTTATGAAAAAGCACCAACCAATCGTACCCTGCACTCTTTTGTCATGATGCCTACTGATGAATCTGAAGTGAAATCTTGTATCTTATCCCTAAAAAAAGGCAATGCTTCTGGGAGAGATAATATATCAGGAACCTTTCTCAAACGTTATCACGAGATCCTAGTCCCACCACTGACCTACATATCGAATCTGGTATTTTCTACGGGTGTTTTCCCAGACTTATTTAAGTTAGCTGAAGTAATTCCTGTTTATAAGAGTGGTGAGAGGCTGTGTCAATAATTACCGACCCATTTCTATACTGCCCACATTATCTAAAATTATTGAGAAACTCATAAACAAACGTTTAATTCATTATCTTGAGGATAATAAACTTATTTCTAGCTCACAGTTTGGCTTTAGATCAGGTACTTCGACAAATGATGCGGTGCACGAGCTAACTTATCATATTGTTACTAAGCTGGATGGTAAAAAAAAGATATTGGCCATATTTTTGGATATCGCAAAAGCATTTGACACAGTCTCTGTTCCATTTCTGCTGGATAAGTTGGAGGCTTTTGGAATTCGGGGTGTTCAGCTTGCCCTTTTTAAAAGCTACCTAAGTAACAGACTTCAAAGGGTAAGGGTGGGCAACACTGTTGGTGACGACTTACTGATACACTATGGTGTGCCACAGGGAAGTGTATTGGGACCGACTCTGTTTTTATCATTTATTAACGAGCTTTGTGACCTTCGGCTGCAGAATGGCAAAATTGTAACATTTGCAGACGATACTGCACTTATTTTTCATGGTGATAGCTGGGAAGAGACGAATGAATTCGCACAGAAAGGTTTTGATATTGTAAACAATTGGCTCAGAAATAACGCTCTAACCCTCAATGTAGATAAAACAAAGTGCATACCCTTTTCTATTAGAACTCCACATCCAAGCGTTAACCTTGCTTTAATAGCTCATACATGCTCTCAAAATCAACATTGTTACTGTCGCAATATTTCTGTTGTCGACAGCATCAAATATTTGGGTGTGGTGATTGATAGTACTCTCAGCTTTAACCATCACATAGATCTGCTCTCATCTAGAACTCGAAAACTTATATACATTTTTAAAAATCTCCGCCAAATTGCTGAAATAAAAGTTATAAAAATGGTATACCAGTCTCTCTGCCAATCCATCTTGACTTATTGTATTACGGTGTGGGGAGGTGCGTGTAAGTCCAATCTCATAAAAATAGAAAGGGCTCAGCGTGTGGTATTGAAGGTTAGCTATTTCAAGCCATTTCTTTATCCCACTAATAAACTTTTCATTTTGGCTGATGTATTGAGTGTTGAGTGTCCGTCAACTATTTATAGTAAATACTGTGCTGAGACAGCATGCTATAACTAGTTATGATCCCTCCCTAAATACCAACAAACGACGCAAACATAACGTATGTAGCCCAAACACCCAGTGGACTACTACTTTTTCAAGACGGTTTTTTGGCTTTATTGGTTGTTATTTATACAACAAAATAAATAAATCTATCCTTATATATCCACTTACTAAATACCACTGCAAAAATGCCACAGTTAAATGGTTAAAAAGTTTAAATTATAACGAAACTGAGAAATTGTTAACAGTACCCTGCTAAAACACTCTAACACAAACACAAACGCACACAACATACACACACACACACACACACCTTTATTGTAGCTTCTCTACCTAGCATTTTGCTTTATATAACTTCCAACCGGTCCGGTGTGGAGGGACTGGCAATCTGTCATACAGGTCTCCTAGTACAGTCGCCAGTCTCTCACATAGATGTTTCCTTCTGTAAGTTTACTAAATAACATTTAAGTAATTTGTTCTGTGTGAGAGAAGAAATAAAATTATTATTATTATTATTATCTTCTTCTTCCCTCCTTAGGCACCGTGGCGTACAAAACAGGGGCCCCTGATCACCTCTAAGCGGGCAACTGGCGATCCACGAGTTGGACGTGGCTGGACTGTTCTTCTGGAGTGGTTACAACTCATGCACACACACTTGTGAATCTCCACTAAACAAGGGGTCCTAGATAGACCCTTTTATTTTTATCTTACGTCGCTAAGCACATGATGGAAGGTTCCTTAAGAGTTAGAAGTTATTTATTTATTTTATTTTTTTACACTTTATTGCACAACAAATACGACACAATAGACGGACTTAATGCCTTATGATAGATATAATTATGCAAATACAAGTAAAATAAAAGAAAGTTGACCCTACACCTCTTCGGATATTGGAAGAGCCGTCACGAGAAGAACGTACATTCAGAGGTAATAGAGTCAACACGGTGTGCTGAAGACTCAGGTTCGAATCATGCCGAAGGCAAAATTTATTGTTTAATTTAATAATCACTAGCTGTTGCCCGTGACTTCTTCTGCGTGAAATTCAGCAATATCGCAAGTTCACTAATACCACGCGTTCCTTAGGGAACTTTTTAAATTTCGGGATTAAAGTAACATATACCCTTCCTCAGGGCTAAAGCGATCTTTACACCAAATTTCATTAAATTGTTTTTTTTACGACTAAGTTGGTTAACAAGCACGCTTCCCACCTGATAGTCAGTGACTTTAAAATCTACAACCCCTGCAAAGACGTCAATGTACGTTATCAACTCGTGACATAAGATGTCAAGTCACAGTCCCCAGCACTTTCACTGCCTCTTACCCTTGAGAAACACAGCAGCAATGTAAGCACACTTGCTCGGCGACAGATATAAGCAAGATAGATACCTAACGCTCAGGGTCTTAGGCATCAAAGCGAAGCAGGCAGACAGACAGACATTCGTTCGCCTAATGTATTCGAACGGAAGTAGGGATTTATAAAGAAAATGCAAAGTCATAAATATAAAAGAGTAATGTCACATATAAAAGCCATGAGCAATTATTGTTCATAAAATATACAGGAAAGATCTTCTCAGAAGCTCATCGTGAAGGCTTGAGCTAAAGCTTATCGCTTGAATAATTCACCGTATGATTGAACGAAATCCCTAATACACCGACTCACGCCGAAATCGAGTCACTTCAGATCACAATAAACCACTCTAAATCCTCCGAACCGTCCGCGGAATGTCGCGTCGTCGCCGTGAACAGTTGCGACTTGCGACCGAGCAAATAAAACATTCGCTCTTCCAAAGGAAACCACTTTTACATCTAGCCGAAGTTGCGAAACAGCAATTACAATTTGGGAAACGAGGATTACAATTTGGCAAATGGCGAGTGCGCTTTAGGTTATAGCTGGTGCGCCATCGTGGAGAATAGAGGGTCCATTAGGGTTACTATTTCACATATCCCAGCAATATTGTACGCCGGTGGTCCCGCAATGTTTACGAGTTAGGTTAAAGGCATGGTTGCTTCTTGTCACGGAGACTTATCCTTATTTGAGAATAAGACAGCACTGATCTATCATTATAACATGTTGTGCATGTTAACCCTATGTCTAAAATTAAAATAGTGCATTATTGCTAATTTGTTTATGAGAGGAACTTAATTATTAAATAATACACTAGACTATTCGCAATACTGAGTCTACTGATTATTCGCAATACGACAGTACCGAGTTTCGGTGAACACGCTGCGGTTTTTCTTTTTCCTTTTAATAAATATATAAACTCTGGTGTGAATCATGCCTAAGTGTCAAAAGTGTAAGCAATTTGCTGCTAAAAACGCCTTGATACAGTGTAAAGGGACCTGTGCTGGTTATTATCACAATAAATGTGCAGTTGAGGGTAAAGTGCTATCGGATGCAGGTATATGTGCTATTTGTACGAAGGGAACAGGAACGCCGAAGTCGCTCGATTCTAAGCTGAGTGTGGATTTGCTGAAAGCGTCGCCAAGTGAGCTACTTGATCAGGTGAACCTTAAGTTGGAAATATTATTCGGAATGAAGAAGACATTGGCAGAACTTATTGAGAGTGTTGATTTCTTCTCTGAAAAGTACGAAGAGCTAAAGGAGAAAATGGAAAAATCGGGTGCAAGAATCAAAAATTTGGAAAATAAAAATACTTTCTTGGAAAAGCATAGTAGGGCGCTGGAAGAAAGAATTCAATTTTTGGAGGCAAAAAGTCGAGATAAAGACGTAGAAATAGCGGGCTTGCAATCTAAGGTCGGTGAGGATATTAAAAAAACCGTAGAAATTGTGGCTAAGAAAATAGGGTTGAACCCAAATACCATATCTGAAGCAATGAGGGTGGGCAGTGAAAAAGAGGGCAATAGAAAGCGATCACGCCCTGTCATCGTGACCTTGACCTCGGTTAGTGCTAGGAACGAATGGCTGACCCAGAAGAAAAGGAGGCTAACAAATTCTGATATATATGGTGATTTCATTTATTTCATTTATTTCATTATCAATTGCTTCCATGTTGTACATTTTAAGGTGTTAACATATTTCAAAGTTTTTACATGGAACCCTGCAAGGGCACTGCAATTATATGTAGATTCTCATACAATAAATCTCCTAATACTTAAAAATGATTATTGTTACATTTTTTTTCCAAGAATCTTATTAAATTTAAATGTTAACTATATATTAATTATTAACAAATGAAATTCAATTGAAATACCAAAATTAGTCAATAATAAAATAATCATTCAATAAATAATATGTCATTTTATCTACTCATATAATATAATATTGTCTACTTAATAATATATATTAACTGGTGCAAACAGATTTTAAATGAATTGTAATTTTATCAAATTTATATAAATTTTGTTCTCAATCATTAATAAATAAATTACCTTATTGAAATGTTCAACTGAATTGATAACAACTACTTTTTCAATAAATAATAATTTTGTAATTTGTGAAATGTTCTATTAATTAATATTTTACTAGATGTCATTAATTTCCCTACTCACTAATTCTTGTCCTCGAAAAACTCCTGCAGCGTGTAATACGGTTTTTGCTTTAAATATGTTTTTAACTTTTGCTTAAATGATGGTTTTTCCTTCTCGGTGCGTATACTGTTAGGTATCTTATTAAATATTCTAGCACACATAGAATAAGGCCCCGATCCTACCATCTTTAAGTTGGTTTGAATAAGAGCGAGTCTATCTTTTTGCCTTAAATTTATCGGTCGTGTATAGCTATCCTTCGTTTGCGTAAACATCTCAAAGTGGCTTTTCACAAAGTTACAAATCTCCAAGATGTATAGGGATGTCAATGTTAGAATACCGTATTTCACAAAGTACGGTCGACAACTTTCCATTGAATCGATATTGGCCAATATTCTAATACACCGTTTTTGCAGAATTAATAGTTTCGATGCGTCGGTACTATTCCCCCATATATGATAATGACAGCTTACCTATATACATCAATGAGGACTTAACAAAATACACGCGAGAGCTTCTTTGGCATACAAAGAGCGAATTGAAATCGGTTTTCAAATTTATTTGGGTTCAACACGGTAAAATTCTCGCCCGTAAAGATGACAAAGAAGAGAATAAGAAAATTTTTCTTATTCGTAGCGCTGAAGATGTGCAAAAAGAAGAGATGAGATGCTTTCTATTTTTGTTTCTTCCTGCATTTTTTTTTTTAGCCAAATAATATATGTCAAAATAAATATTTGCATTTAAAATTCGATGACATACTGTCATATGTGCACACAAATATACATTATGTAAAATATGAAGACACATATAGTTGGAGTGCAGACTTGTTGATTGATAACAACAAACTGAATGTAGTACACCTAAACTTACGATCATTGCGGAAACATTTTAATGAGTTACTAGTGCTTACGGACAGCTGTAAGGATACCTTGGATGTGATAGTATTATCCGAAATCAATATTACTGCGGAAGAGTTACCTTTATACCAGATGGCGGGATACGATACATACATAAATGCTCGAGTGAATAGAAGAGGCGGAGGAATATTGATCTATTTTAAGAATAAATACAACTTTGAAGCGCAGACTTATAATAGAAATACTATGGAAGTAGTACATGGAAACCTTTCTGGTGATGACTGTCGGGACATACATATAGTTTCAATATACAGACCACCAAAAACAAACCAACTTGGATTTACTGATGAGCTGTGTTATCTTTTGGGAGACCTTCCTTCGTGTTGCGAGTGCATAATCATAGGTGACGTGAACATAGATATTTTGCGGGATAAAACCTTAAGCAGTGCGGCTAGACATTTTAAAGATTCGCTATGTGAGTTAGGTTTTGAGTGCGCTATAGACGACGTTACGCGAGAAGAGGTGCGCGATGGAGTATTGGAACGTTCATGTCTCGATCACGTGTGGATTCGTAGTCAAAGAAGTGCGATATCTGCGTTTACGCTTACATGCAAAGTGGCGGATCACTATCTGATAGGCATACAACTTGCGAGGGACACTGCGCTAGACATACACGGTAACATACCTAAAACAAGGACAAGGGTGAGTGACAGACTTGTGCGTAATAAACTTGACTGTATTTGTTGGTCTGATTTTGAAACATTAACTTCGCCCATAGAAATTTATGATAAATTGTGTAGTGTTTTTAATGGTATTTATGAGTCTTGTACAGTAAACCAAGTAATTATAAACAAAAGAATACAACAACCGTGGATAACATATGAGTTAAAAAATCTTATAAACAGAAGGAACAAATTATTTAGAAAGTGGAAATCATCTCCAAATAACTTTAATTATAGATTACAATATACAAAATTTAGAAATCAGGTGAACAAGCGCATAAATGCTGTTAAAAATAAGTATAGACAAGAGCAGCTAAAAAAATGTAAAAATGATTTGAGAAAGATTTGGTCACATATTAATAGTTGGTTAGGCAGATCTAGGCCCAGCTTAGATCAGGTCATACTTAAGTACCTTGGAAAAACGGATAACCTAGTAAATATTTCAAATAAATTTTCAACAAGTTTTACAGAGGAAATAGTTAACATTAAGCAAAAACACCAGTGTAGTCAAAATTTTTTAGATCGCTCTCAATATGTAAATAATTGTATGGTTTCAATGAGGTTTGTTGAAGCGAGTACGTATGATATCTTAAGAATTTTAAACAAAATGAGTGAAGATAAATCACCTGGCTGTGATGGGATACGAATTAAGGATATTAAGTATGTAAAAAATCATTTATGTGTAATTTTGGCAAAATTTATCAATCTATGTATAACAAAAAGGGAATATCCCGCTGAACTTAAGATAGCCATCATAAGACCGTTGTATAAGCAGGGCCGTCATACAGACTATACGAACTATAGGCCAATCGCAATACTGTCAGTTATTAATAAGATTGTGGAGAAATTTGTAATGGATCAGGTTAGCAGCTTTCTTGACAAATATAGCGTTATATCAGAGACACAACACGGATTCCGTAAGGGCCGCAGCACTGCAACTGCATTGTCATGTTTCACGGACGAAATTAATCAGAGGTTAAATGAGCGGAAGCAGCTGGTGGTTATCTTTATTGATTTCAAAAAAGCTTTTGAAACTTTGGATCACCATTAGCTGCTTCTAGCAATGGAAGAGTGTGGTATTCGCGGCCCTCTTAATGCGTGGTTTAAGGCGTATTTGAGTGGTAGATCGCTTCAAACGCTAGTTGGTGGTAAGATAGGTAATAAGTCTTACATCACATATGGTGTGCCAACTGGATCGGTGTACGGACCGGTTGGCTATATTATGCATGTCAATTCCATGGCAAATGTTGTAAAACACTCTAAAATACTTATGTATGCTGATGACACTTGTTTGGTTTATGCCGATAATGATATACAAGTCATACAAAAAAAGATGCAAGAAGATTTCGATAACATTGTGAAATGGTCCCATGATAATGGGATCATAATAAACCTACGTAAAACTAAATACATGCATATTTACTCCCCGTATAACAAAACAGTGGGCGAAAAGCCGGTGCTGGTTGGTCATTCGTATGAGTGTCTCCACGTAGATGGAATTGGTTGTCACTGAAATAAATTAGAGTTAGTAAATCAATATAAATACCTAGGCTTAATTATAGATATCAATTTCTCATGGAAACTACAAGTTGAAAATATCTGTTCAAAGTTAAGGCTGGCCTTAGACAAGTTTGTCCATTTAAAGTTTATTGCTGATAAGGCAACATTGTATACTGTATATCATACCCTAGTCGAGTCAATCCTTTCTTATGGCTTAAGTAGTTATGGTCGAACTTTTAATTCCTATCTAGATCGTATAAAACAACTCCAAATAAGATTTCTCAAGCAATTGGTTGATAAAAAAGTTAAAGAAAAATGTAAAAAGAATTATATTGACTTGTTTCCTATTTGTAAAGTGTTACCTGTTCATGAAAAAGTTAAATTGTTAATAGCATTGGAAGAATATAGAAAATATGAGTTCAAAATCACTGCTTCACATGCATATTCCACTAGAGCTGTTTGTGATAATAAATATATTGTCCCTAGGGCTACTAATTACTATGGTAAAAGAACAAAAACATATTTGGTACCGAATATTTTCAATGAATTGAGTATCAAAGAAACTGATATGACAAAGTTAACTTTTAAAAATAAAATTAAAGAATCGCTGTTATCTAAAGTCTAAAAGGAATCACAGTAGTACAATGTGTCATTCTATTACTTAAGAAAGTTTGTAACTTTGTAAAGTTTGCATAAATATAAGTACGTATAGTTGGCAAATAAATAAATGAGAGTGTTGTGTCTCCGCCAACAAACTGTTGTTGCAGTTTGGCGGGTGCATTGTATCTGTGTAAACAATATGTACTTGGTGTAATAAACAATTTTATTATTTATTTATTTTATTTAAATGCCACACGCTAACTTTTCCGCAGTCGTTCCTCGGAAAAATATATGGAGATGACATTAGCTGCGGAAAAAATAGCGTGAGGTTGTCGTAAGCTAATGTCATCTCCATACATTTTTTCTGCGAAACGCGATTTGAGATGATAGCAGGTAAATGTATTAAATCGCACGTTTGAATATCATTAAATAATACTTGTATGTTCTATGTACTCGTATCTGTGCTAGTAATTTTTTTACGTACGACAGGAAAGCCTTCATCTCACCTGATAGTAAGTGACGCTAAAACCAAAGGTGGAAGTGAGCTTCGCCTGGACTCCTCAACAACTCAGGAACTGGCTATCTTACCTCTAATTGTTGTAACACATCAATGCTATTAACATTGTAATTATGGCGACAAACTTAGGTGAGGCGGTGGTAGCTAGCCAGGCGGGCTCAGAAGCCCTACCACCAGCCAAATGGAGCAGAAAAACTTCTGCCCTCATGGGGAATCGAACCTTTGACCTCGCGATCAACACCCGGTGGTTCAAACCACTAGACCCGGAAGTGGTTAAGGTTAGGTTAAATACAAAAGAAACGGTCAAGTACGAGTCGGACTCGCGCACGAAGGGTTCCGTACCATTGACTAGGTAACAAGCAGTAGGTACACAAATTTCATATTTATTATGAAAGTAAATATACAATTAAGTATTTTGTGAATATTTCAAGTGCCTACCTGTTACCATATATTGATATCGAGCAAAAAAAGCAAAAAATCGCGTTTGTTGTATGAGAGCCCCCCTTAAATATTTATTTTGTTTTGTTTTTAGTATTTGTTGTTATAGCGGCAATAGAAATACATAATTTGTGAAAATTTCAACTGCCTAGCTATCCCGGTTCTTGAGATACAGCCTGGTGACAGACAGACGGACAGACAGACCGACGGACGGACAAACAGCGAAGTCTTAGTAATAGGGTCTCGTTTTTACCCTTTGGGTGCGGAACCCTAAAAAGGGACCCATAAATTTACAAATAGACAACACGATTATTAGTTTACTCAATGTTTTGAAATCACGTCAAAACAAAAGGGCGAGAATTTCGATTTTAATATACATATTTACGTGTATATTAAAGAGACGACTCGTAATAAAAATATTATTATCATTGTATTACAATTATCTGCTTGATTAAAGCCAATAGCGACTCGAATTGCCTCGCGTCCCCTTTGTATTAGATGGAAATGACTTGGAGGAAAATACTTCGCCAAGTATTCCATCAGGCTATTCTGAGACAAGAGCTTTTTCAATGTAGTAGCCATCCAGTCATTATTGGGGCCATAACCTGGAAGCATAAAAGGAAAGTTGCAAGATATTTCAACAGAAATTTTCGTTAGCAGAAATCTCGGGCTGGATATTTTTTCGCGAATAATAGATGTTTACAAGCTATCATCCCCTCGATGCTTTGACCGTCTGGAGATGAGAATTAATGGTGGCATAAAGTGATCAATTTATCACTCTGACCGTGACATAATTTATAAAGGAGATAGGTGCATTAAATTTTTCGGCGAAGTTCGGTAGGAGTGCGATATTTCACTTGGCTGCAAATTCGCTGGGGAAGCGGTGAACTTACGAAGTAATATATTTGAAGTTTCTTTATGTTTCATTTTGGGGCGGGACAAGGAGAACGTGGAAGTAGTAAGCGTAGTCTGAAAGTGATACTGAGTCCCGTCGAGTTATTTTCCGTACACGAAATCGTTTAGGAACGCTTCAGTGCCTTCCTCGTTCCCTATACGTAGTCATTAATATCTGACGTCACTTTGTTTATGGCGAGGTATCGCCGGGTAAGCGGAAAAAGCATTCTAGTAGATCAAATAGTTTACGCATCCCACAAAAATATATAATATATTGTTTAAGCGATATGCTAATTGGATATATGATTTGTAATAAAAACACTTAACCCGATTTTTTGATTAGAACATTTCTGATTTTGCTGGTACAATTAACATAAATTTATTTCTCTACAACCGCTTCTGATAATCTTCCAAAATTTGGGTTTTCACTCGTGTACTCCATAGCTCCTCTTTGGTGGCGCGGCCTTCGCGCACTCCGCCTAGTTCGCCTGCCCGGATCACCTCGAGGTCGGCCGGTAATACACCGGCCAACACCGGTAATGCGGCAGAGCTCGTCGAGCGGTACGCCTTGGTCAGAAGGATCAAGGCATCAAGGATCAAGGCACAACGTGAAGGGACGCGCGCTCTGACCAGCATGCAGCAGCATACGTCACCGTCGCCACATAGGTGCCCTGGTACAAGACTTTGAGCGCCTTGTGCCGAATACCCCAAGAGGACGCCGACACTCTCGACATCTTGCCGAAGCAATTTGCCGCCCACTCCCCTATCGATGTCGCATGCCGTGCGAACGATAAGCTTGCGTCGACTACCACCCCCAGCACCGTGGTCGACGTGACGCTTCTGATCGAGGTCCCACCGAACCTGATGACTGGTGGCCTCTGGAATTTTTCCCTGATCGTCATAGTTGCAGACTTGGCAGGAGAAAATTCCAGTCGATTACGGGCCCCCCAGTCGCCGACGAGCTGCAAAGTCGTAGAGGCCGAGGCCTCTATGCTCGCCCGGGAATTGGCCTCGATCAGAATCGTCACGTCGTCGGCGTAAGCCACGACGCTAACCCCCCCAGGGAATGGCAGTCGAAGCAAGTCGTCCATTAGCACGTTCCAGAGCGTGGGTCCCAGCACCGATCCCTGCGGGCAACCCATCGTTGCCGCCTTCGACACCTTGTGATGACCTACGGACAGGCTCACGTGACGCTCACGGAAGTAGTCCACCAGCATCTTAAAGATGTTTGGTGGACACCCCCCCTGCTTCACCTTGAGCAACACCATCGGCCACCACGCGCCATTAGGGAGGACCCGTCCGAGTGCGGCTGCGGCGGCACATAGCCGTGGAGTGAGGAGCTTGAAGTGCTCCTCAAAGCTCCATCGGGGATCCAAAACCAGGCCGAGGCACTTAAGATGTGCCTCGACCGGTATGCGGACCCCCTCTACTCGGACTCGGAGCCCCGGTGGGATCCTGCGACGAGAGGCGTGGCACATCATGGCCCTCGTTTTATCGAGGGTGACGTCCAGGCCTAGGAGGTGGATGCGTCGAACGACAAGTGAAGCGCCGACCGACGCAAGGTGGGCCGCCTCCTCCCCCGTTTTTGCTCTCGCCGCGACAAGCCTGTCGTCAGCGAAGCAGACGACCCCCATTCGTGGAAGGAGATCGCCTCGCAGGACCCAGTTGTACCCCAGGTTCCATAGTAGAGGACCTAGTACGGAACCCTGGGGCACGCCTGCCGCCATTGCCCACGTATAGACGCGACCGCCCGGCCCCTCGTAGAGGATGGACCTGCCTTGCAGATAGTCCTCCATGCGAACTATGTATCCTGCCCACTGCCACTTAAGATTGGCAATTCTTAGGGCTATGTCGGTGCCTCTAGTTCTTCTACCGATCTCACAATTTCTGATGCGATCGCGTAGAGAAACCCCATGCAATGCCCTCTCCATTACTCTTTGAATAACCTTGTATCTTCTTATGAGATCTATTGAAAGCGGCCACGTCTCAGTTCCATACGTCATTACTGGCACAACGCACTAATTAAGACTTTCGTCTTGAGATACTGCGGTAGATGGGTCGAGAAAATGGGATACGCGGCATATTCTCGGCCCACCTTTCATAGTGTCTCAAGGCATTTCGAGTGAAGGATAGGTTAGATAGAAGGCACCTAACAGGAGACCGCAACCAACAATATTTTATTATGGGGTTAACTGCCATATTTAAAATCAATCATGATAATTAGTTTGGCAATCATTGCAGCATCAATACAAGACTCTACTGACTGTCTTTTGTAAAGCAGTAATGTATACGACGACAGATTTTGAGGAACACAATAATTCATTCAGTATTCATTGAGAGAGTTGGAACCGGCCGGCCCCTAGACAAAAATCCTGGTTGACACAACTCAGCAATTCGTACAAAATAATAAAATAGGATATCCCTGCTATTTTTATTGGCTATTGTAATTCTAATGAAATAAGGTCGTAAACATCATAAATGTCGTCTTACACGTACCTAAATGCATAAAAACCGTGAACGCATGTCTCATAAATCCGTGTATCACCGGCAAATACTCGAGATCAAATAATAATCACGTTAACATATTGTGGACGAGCAATAAAAAGCGAAATGGCTGCCATGAAAAGGGCCCACATTTTATATCGCAATATACGATGAATAATACTAGTGTATTACCTAGCAATCCTTTATTTAAAATACAGCAACAGATAAAGTCCGCTCGCACTTGTATCATGAGGTCAAAATTGCTTTTCTTAACATTCTAAAGGAGTAAAGACGCAAGCAAAAACTAGTAAGAAAATAAATCTAAATGACAGTGAGCAAGTCATAAGAGGCAGCGAATTGGAGTAACATATTTTCCTAGAAATAGATGATTAAAATTCATTTTATTTGCACTAATATGTGTTTTCACATTAGTAAAAAATTAAAAAAAAAACTCGGATTTAGCCGGCATACATAGACGAATAAACAATTACATTTCGGCTTTATACACAATAAATAGAGTACCGTGGTTACTGTTTAATATAATTTTTCTTTTATAGATAATAGAAGAAGAAAAACAGTTCATGTATATAATTATTTTTTTTAAACGTCGCCCCACACTATGATTTTCTCCTGTGTTGTGGGTCAGTTACAAACATAGAATATCACATGCATATACGCCCAGACCGGAACAAATTTCTGTAGGCCATACAAAACATTTGTCCCGTACGGGAATCGAACCCGCGACCCGTTGCGCAGTAGGCGATCACTCGACCTCTGCGCCAACCGTGTCGTCAAGAATATGAATGAAAATCGATGTTGCACAGCACTTCTGAAATCACTAAAAGAAATGAATAACTCAAGACTGAGAGTTCTTCAAGGGTATACGTACTTTAGAACTATCATTACACATTCTGTGGTTAAGATCTAGAATATTTCTAGGGTGTTTTCGTGCTGGCTAACAAAGCTATGTTATCTAATAATATACTCGTACATGTTTTGAGTTTGTAAAGAGTGGCGACAAAAATAAAAAATTACTTAAATTCAATAAATAAGGTATGACGTAAGTACTTTAGTATATAAAAACCTTCAAGTGTTTTATATAATATCTAAAAACACGATCTAGACGACTAGAAGTTAACCTTACGGCCAGTTACACCAAGTGTTAGGTCTTACAATTTCTCAAAAAGTAACAGTAAAAGTCAATATAAACACCTGAGAATTGCACCATAATGTCTCACCTCTAGTTTAAATTTTAGTTTTATTTTATCCTTTACGTTTAAACGGAACCCTTGCTGCGCGAGTATATAAATCACTAACTATGCACGTATTTGTGGTTTTGAGATTTTTTCCTTAAAATGTGCTGTAAGACCTTGCTTTTTGCCTCGTGATTCTAGCTCAATTACCCAACTTTTTATTTTGATTCCTTTGTGAAATCGCAAAATTTGCTAAAATATGCGACATAAGTGGTTATATCTTTTGATCGCGTTAACTGAAAAGTATGATTTTTTCACAACTGAAAGAGACCGTACACCCGAGTATTTAATACAAATTTCAGTTTCATATCTCTACGCGTTCCCGAGAAAAGGGGTCTCGACAAACAGACGGACAGACGTACAACAAAGTAATTTTTCGAAGGTTCCGTTTTTCCCTTTTTTAGGTACAGAACCCTAAAAATGTAAAAATTTTCATTTCTTATTGAGTCGGCTGAATTTCTTGTTGAAATTTGGCACGATGGCACAACTAGCTGAGCATAGTTGGTTCATGAGGAATGCCCTGATTTAACCATTTTAATACACTGGAGATGTAAACAAACATACTGTCTCATAATGTTAAAAGATTACCTCATAAGTTTTGCAAGAAAAGTATCTACTACTTATACATAATATATATACTTATTCTTACTTATTTATTATTGCTGCCCAAGACTCACTGAACTGCGTAGCTAGTTTTAGTTATGAACAGCTAATCCCATTAACGCTTAAGCCTGTCGCACAACAATTGACCCGCGCATAAAAGAAACATTCTCGAGGCGTCAAAGAAAAATCGTAACAATTTATTTGGCGGACCCGGCTGAATAGCGCGAATTTTCTGTCCGCCATTACGGCTCGCCGCCTCCGAAAGACGGACTCGCATTACGCAATTTCCTCTACTAATTTTCATTTAAGAAATAATAATGTTTTTTATATAGGCTTTGTTATGTGAGTGCTTGGCCGTTACTGTAATTATTGCCATATGCCACGCAGATTTGGTTAAATAAATAGATTTTTTGCGTTAATGTCAGCTAAAGCATCTGTTATCTGTTCAAAATGTTCATAATAAGTATTTATTTGCAAGCTCTTATAACTCAACCCTCAATTTGTACTAATGTAAATTTAAAAATACAAAAGGAGTTTAAATATAATTTGCCATTTCACGTACTGGCCACTTTGAATTGAAACAGCATGAGATTCCAGAATAATAGTAGATTATACACCGAGGGGATAAAGCACTGTTTTATGTCACGAGCGCGATATTGAATCCTGAACGTAACGAAGGACTCCAGATTTAACTCCCGAGCGCAGCGAGGGTGTTATTAGTTAATTCCCGAGCAAAGCGAGGGAATTAAGACGAGTCCTGAGCGCAGTGAGGGTTTCAAGCGCGCCCAAGACAAAAACAGCTTTATCCCCGAGGAGTGTACTCTACTTTTCTCACCTTTTGCGAGACAATAAAAAAGCAAGGCTACTAAAAACAGCGTTTCGTCACTCGACATTTTAACAGAACTTTTCTTCTATTTTGATATATTTTTATAAAATCTTTGCAGTTGTTACGTATATTATTACAGCGTCTTACAATACTCGCGGCTTTTATTTAATTTCAAATGTGTTCCATTCAGCTTACCGTGGCCAGCTCGATTTTAGAAAAAGTTCGATTTTCAAATTACGTTCGACGCGGCGCCGGCCCCGGCCTTCGAGTATTAGAACTATGAAAAGTGAACTGAACTGAAGTGAAGTGTTAGACTGAATCTCCCAGCGGGTAATAATGAGATTCAGTCCAACATTACACCCCGGCTAAAGCCAAGGGCTTTAATGACTTGCTTTACGTAAGGTTTGCATGATATGTAATTTGGCATTGTCGAGCAAGTGGTGTGAAAAACATTTTACATACGATAACTAACCATTCTAAATTTAAAAAATGTACAAGATGCGATTGTTTGACTTTCAACCGTTTTTAATACGGCTTTGAAAAAATATTGATACATTGAAATTAAGCAAAAAAAAATGTGAAGACGAGTTACGGCGTAGAACCAACGCAGCGGAAAGCTAGCAATATCAATGCTGTGTTTTGGAGAGGAGAGTACTGAGAGTTTTTGGTTTAATCGCTTTAAGATGAGCTTCTTAATCGCTCCACCCACAGAAGCCGAAGCGAGATGGTAACGGAACTGCGGTAAGCGATTTACTTGAGCCGGGCCGCTTCTGCGGGTGGTTTCTGTGTGGTATGGTCCATAGCAACACTAACATTACAAAAAATTCCGCTCCGCTGCCTTCCCGCTAAACGCTACCTTGCCGCTTCTGTGTGTAGAGCCCTTAAGGTAGATAACAATGAATTGAGTGGGATAGTGGACGCTAATCCGTATTTAACTATCAAGGAATTAGCCTTTTCATCCACTATCGCAACTAAGCTTCATAACTAGCTACAAAATTAGATTTAATGTTTACTTTCTCATCACCAGTTATTTAACAGAAATATTATTCCATCCATTTTTGTGGACTTCCTAATCAACTATAATAAGGATAAAATTTTCCAAATTTCGTTACTAGTTTCTTTTCTTCCTAGGAAGCAATAAAAAAGCAAGGCTACTAAAAACAGCGTTTCGTCACTCGACATTTTAACAGAACTTTTCTTCTATTTTGATATATTTTTATAAAATCTTTGCAGTTGTTACGTATATTATTACAGCGTCTTACAATACTCGCGGCTTTTATTTAATTTCAAATGTGTTCCATTCAGCTTACCGTGGCCAGCTCGATTTTAGAAAAAGTTCGATTTTCAAATTACGTTCGACGCGGCGCCGGCCCCGGCCTTCGAGTATTAGAACTATGAAAAGTGAACTGAACTGAAGTGAAGTGTTAGACTGAATCTCCCAGCGGGTAATAATGAGATTCAGTCCAACATTACACCCCGGCTAAAGCCAAGGGCTTTAATGACTTGCTTTACGTAAGGTTTGCATGATATGTAATTTGGCATTGTCGAGCAAGTGGTGTGAAAAACATTTTACATACGATAACTAACCATTCTAAATTTAAAAAATGTACAAGATGCGATTGTTTGACTTTCAACCGTTTTTAATACGGCTTTGAAAAAATATTGATACATTGAAATTAAGCAAAAAAAAATGTGAAGACGAGTTACGGCGTAGAACCAACGCAGCGGAAAGCTAGCAATATCAATGCTGTGTTTTGGAGAGGAGAGTACTGAGAGTTTTTGGTTTAATCGCTTTAAGATGAGCTTCTTAATCGCTCCACCCACAGAAGCCGAAGCGAGATGGTAACGGAACTGCGGTAAGCGATTTACTTGAGCCGGGCCGCTTCTGCGGGTGGTTTCTGTGTGGTATGGTCCATAGCAACACTAACATTACAAAAAATTCCGCTCCGCTGCCTTCCCGCTAAACGCTACCTTGCCGCTTCTGTGTGTAGAGCCCTTAAGGTAGATAACAATGAATTGAGTGGGATAGTGGACGCTAATCCGTATTTAACTATCAAGGAATTAGCCTTTTCATCCACTATCGCAACTAAGCTTCATAACTAGCTACAAAATTAGATTTAATGTTTACTTTCTCATCACCAGTTATTTAACAGAAATATTATTCCATCCATTTTTGTGGACTTCCTAATCAACTATAATAAGGATAAAATTTTCCAAATTTCGTTACTAGTTTCTTTTCTTCCTAGGAAGCAATACATAATGCCTTCACTCAATTTGTTGAGTTCAGCCCCCTAACCATGATCGCTCAAAACAATATTAAAACCGCACTGAGAAGGAGATGGAGCGATACGCAGCAAGAGCGGTGTCTCTGTTTCAATATTGTTTTAACCTTGCTACAAGCGATCATGGTAAGGCCCCAGGCCCTGATAGTTCTCCCGCAATAAATGACCTTGAAGTGGCTTATAGACAACGACGCTGAATACTTTAATTAAATAAATTGATTTTACCTTAGAAAAAAATATATTAATTTTTCAGTACAAATCGGCAAAGTGGCTCCTGATGCGCGCGATTAAAGACCCCTGTCTGGATATAACGCCCATGTTCAGGGTAATAACCCCCAGGCGTTAAGACCCAGCCCGTAGCTGGACCGGAGAGGTCCGGGGAATGGGGGTTGCCCAGACCCCGAATAACCCTGACTATGGACAAGTAGGACATCGATTGGTTTGTTTAGTGGGTATGCCCCCAAACAGCTGGATGAGTCCCACACATGCCTGCCGACTAGCCATCGGCAGATGCGGCGCACAACAGCATTTACCTCGTTAAAAAAAGGGATAATACTATGTACTACGTACTTACTATTTTGTAAGTGTGTTAAGAAAATGAAATGGAAATTGAAATTTTTATGCAATATACTATTACTATTCTTTTTAATTTTCATAATTGTTTCATAGAATAGCCCTTTTTAGCATTTCTCTTTTATTTTAGTTTCTTAAGTTGTGTAATACATTGTCGATCGGTATAATGCGACATTAAAACTGCGGTATAATGCAGGTATAATGCAGGTATAATGCGGTATAATGCGGTATAATGCGACATTAAAACTGCGGTATAATACAGGTATAATGCGGTATAATGCGGTATAATGCGACATTAAAATTAATCGGTATAATGCGACATTAAAACTGAACCCACAAGTGTGGCTAGACCCACACTTGTGGAATATGTTTTATAATGACATAAATGTGGAAGAGGCAAGTGAAAATAATATTATGAATGATAATAACTTGATATTTAAGTAGCTTATAGAGATGTATTTCTAAATTTATTTTAAAAAAGAACTGAAAGAACCGAAAAGACCGGTTCTCCGATTTACGGAACCGGTTCTTTCAGGGACCCTCAGAACCGGGAATTCCCGGTTCTTTTGGAACCGGGAAAAACCGGTTCCGATGCCCTAGTTGTGATGTATATGAAATACGATAAATATACCCCAAATTGTGATATGTCAATTGTTTATAAACACTTATAAACAAGATTTCATTAATTTATTGATCAACAAAAAGGTGTTTTTCCGCTGTGATTCTAAATATTCGTGCCATAAATTTCACTCTGAATTATGTGTGCATTCGTTGACAAAGGGGATTTATACATGAAGTCAACAAAATAACATACCAAAAATGCTACCAGTTGACACACCATTAGCATACACTGATAAATCGGTCATTAATAAAACATTAAGGTAATGTGACCTACATGGACGTACCTATCAAAAGAATTTACAGTTCCAAAACCGACCATTCTACCTGCAAGGATATTTAGATATTTGATCTAGCTAAAGCATTTTAAGCAGTATTTCCACATACTGAAGAGTTAAGCTCTCATCTACGTTAGGTTCTATTAAAGTAGTTTTAGGCTAAAGTATTTTTATGTGTGTAAACAACACATCCAAATTTATGAGTATACGAGGTCATCCCTGTTTGGCCGTATTAAAACTTACTCGTATCGTATGTTTGCAAAAGCTTTACGTCACTTATCATACATCTAAAACTTCTGATCACTCGTTAAGCTAGACTTTTTTATGCTGAGTATGGAAATTTTAGAGGCGAGTTTTTTTTATAGAAATTAGTTGGAAAACAAGCATACTGTCCACCTAATGCTAAGTGATCAGTCACCTATAGGTACATGTGGCTCTTGTGAGATTGGCAACAAATCTGCAACCCCCACAAGAACCATAGTGTACGTTGCCAACTTGTGACATAAGTTGTAAAGTCAAGATACCCGTAATTTCACTGCCGTATCTTACTCTTCAAACCGGAACACAGCAATGCAAGCACTGCTGCTTTGTGGCAGAATAGGTAAGACGGGGACCGAAGCAGGCGACCCTGATACAAAGACGTCCGGTCCGGTAGTTTCACCTGGACTCGTGAACAACTGAGGTCTGTCTGTTTTGCCACTAATTGTAAATAAAATTAAATATTATAATTTTTATGGGGAGATATGAGACACGTTGTATATGCTCTAAGAGTGCATTTTTTATAATGCGGTAGCAATTGGCTGTATGACAAGTTATATAATTCAAGTTATAGATAAATTAAAAAACATTGGGGCAGCGGCCAAAAATCCCAAAGGACAAGCAGGCGACCCTGATACAAAGACGTCCGGTCCGGTAGTTTCACCTGGACTCGTGAACAACTGAGGTCTGTCTGTTATACCACTAATTGTAGGAACACAACAATGTCATTAACATGTTAGTGGTAAAAACTTGATAAGACGCTGGTTGCTAGCCAAACGAGCCTACCACTAGCCAAATCATGCATAAAAACCTCTGTCCCCTTGGGGTATCGTACCCCTCCAGATCAATACAATCACTAAACCCGTCCCGTCAATCGGCCGTTTCGGAGATTAGCGGGAACAAACAGACAGACAAAAAAATTTTAAATTGTGTTTTTGTTATTGGTACCCGATATACATTCATACCCATTTAGTAAAAACTTGTTATTTTGACATTACACACAGACACTTCAATTTTATTTATTTGTATAGATATAGATTTATTAACAAAACCAGTGCCTACTACACTAATTGGAAAATGTACGAAGATCAAATGAAATAATTAGTGAATGAATCAATGATGAACTACCGTCCAACCTAGCGTCGTTTCCCGGAAATTTGTAAGACTTTCTTTACTCATTTATACCCAACTTTGATACTTTCGTGTTTAAGCTTGTTATTGTTACAACGGTTTTTGTGATCCGAGGGATAAACAGGATTCCGGCAACTGGTTTGTTATTCTCCATTTTCTTAGAATACGCAAAAGTGTCGATTTTAATGAAATAACGCATTTATTTGACAGTGATAATTATTCTCCTGAGCTGTGATTCTAAGAAGCACGAAATAGGATACTAAGCCGGTAAACTGAGTTGTACTTCCACGTTGCGAACTATGCTAGCAAAAAATATGCATTAAATTGTGTAATATTAAATGATCAAACGAACTTACCTGAAGTGAAGTTCGATCTTAATTATCCTGTCTTCGCCGAAGAGATTTATTCCTTAACCATGTAGTAGCCCTGCTACGCGCTAACCCTATCGCACAAGTTTTAAAGTCAGAGAAAGAAAACCACTATATCTTCCTCTGGCTAATCACACCTGACAAGCCTCCGCAGTACCGACCTCATTCTTTTTAGAGAAATAGAGCAACATTGATATATAGGGGGATAAGATTCAGGGAGGGAGGGACCTTAAATCTCTTCGGCGAAGACAGGATAATTAAGATCGAACTTCACTTCAGGTAAGTTCGTTTGATCATTTAATTATCCTGTCTTCGCCTCCGAGATTTATTCCTTAACCATGTAGATGTTCAGAGAGTATAAAATCAATGTTGCGACAATAAAAAATAAACAACATTACAGTAAAACATCAAAACATAATTATTACGTATTTCCATTTTTTTTTTTTTTTTTTTTGCGCCACTAGCAAAAATTTCAAAACAACAAAATATTGTGAACAAAAAAGTAATCAACCGACAGTATTATTTTAATAATTATGATTGTGACAAAGATTCAATAAAATTGGTTTCAGAACTAATATACCGGTCTGTTATAAAAATCAGCAAATACAGCTGATCTTTCCGAACATCCTGCGGTCTTTCTAATTACATCGACGTTGAGGCCAGCACGAGACGCCGCTTGATGTTGATGCGTGTCTCGCTCGCTCCGAATATTGAGATGTCAATGCCACTATCGCATATGATCTGCTTTATCCAGCGCCCAATGGGTTGAGATGAAGCAGGTCTACGTGGTTTCTTATGTGTGAGGATCAGGTTTGTTCTGAATCTGAGCGAATTGAAGATGATACAGTAATATATCTTAATACCACTGATGCTGGACAAATACCAGGATATTAAAGGGATAAAAAAAAGTAAGTTTAAAACCGGTTGAGCTTTACCAATTGCTTATGTTTTAATTAAATTTGTAAGTGTTAAAATTACTCGATCTTCATATGCTTTTTTAATATTTCGTATTTTTGTTAGAGAAATTGTATGCGTCCTTGGTCCAGCTAATAACATGACTAACTTCTTACTCATTTTTTCAAGATTAATTGTATCATTCTCAAATCGTTTAATAGTCTAATACTATAATACCAGGGGGCCACTGCCTAACTAATAACGATCACTTGCTATCGTGACATTAGAACAATAGTTCTACCTAAACTTCAAAATTTCAAAACACATTAACAGAAATTCCAACAAAAATGTAGTATTTACATTTAAAAAAATCTGTTGTATTCTTTTTACAAAATTCCCACCATATCTTTAGACTAGAATTATATTATGACCCGGTGTTATGTGATATCGAAGATAACAACATCTAAGGCTGTTTCTGGCACGTCATGAAAGCTTTCCCGGAAAATACACACGCTGGCAGGGAAAGGTGACGGCGCAGATGGTGTACCATCCTGAAAGGAAGTAAGTTGATCTTTCTTGGAGGAAATATCACAATCCCTGTGACACCCAGGGATATGAAAAGGGGATACCATGGTTAAGAGGGCTATAGTTGAACAACGATAATTCCGGTGGCTTAATCAGTAACTATTTTGTTTACCATTTTAAAAATTTGTGCAAACGGTGTTAAAGCGTAAAAATAAAATTGCGACTAATCTACTGTTTAAACGCGTCAATATCATAGGCAAAGGGATCCCTTTTCCATGAAATATACGCGGGACATTTTGCATTACTACGAGATGCAAATAAGTCAATAGATGGTTCACCAAAAAAAATTTTTTAATTTTCAAAAGTTGTCGGATACCCAACTGCCACTCTGTGTCGAAGTTTATTTTTCTCGATTCACTGTCAGCTTCTATATTTAACGAGTAACGAATATAAGACGCGAAAATAAATATACCTACTTTTCTCACACCAGTCCCAAATCATTTTAGTAACTTGACTTAAGTGTTGGTATTACACTCTCCCCATTCTATTTATATAGAATATGGCAGTGGTGTTATCGACACTTAAAATACTACCACAATTAGCGACATTTTTAGCAAATGAAATTAGCCCACAATATACAGCGAGTAGTTCCAGTCAGTTTATATGATTGGTTCGCTCGATGTTGGTCCAGAAACCACCAGTCTTTTCGTTGGCACAAGCTGCACCCTAGCCTGCTGTTGAAGCGTCCGTAAAAATTCCGAAATTGTACCTATGACTTTTTATTCAATTGACTGCCAATGGAATATTGATCTGCCACCAATGGAGATCATCATATTATTATAAAATATCTGTAATTGTAATAAAAACGTCGTAATTGTTAGTATTTCTAAGAAGAGCACTTTTTTGTGATTTTGTGTGTATATACTACCCATATACTACAACCGACATGCTGCCGTAGAAAACGTTCAAAGAACCTTATTCGAATTCTGTTAGATTTAAATATATGTTTTATGTGTATAATAAATTTTTGTGGCTTGAATCTGGCAATTGTATGTTATTTTATTAGAGTTTAAAATAAAACCTAAAAATTTACAAAGCTTTTCTGGTATTAGACTAGTTTTTTTAAAATTAATAACTAACCCTAATCGTGTCAGACATTAAATAGTTCTTTTTGCGTTCTCTAGGCACTCTCCAGCAGAGTTTGCTAAACACAACATATCATAGATATCTCACTGATAGCAGACCATAAGATCTTAAATGAGTAAGAGCTGGCTGTAATATTTTTGTGAAATATATCGCGCGAAACATAGGCTAAACGGGAGTGCTAGAAACTCGTACAAAATATCATGAAAATAAAAGCGTAAACATGTTTTTTTTTTTTTTTTTTGATTTGTGAATCGGCAGCAAAAATTAAGCTTCCTTAATATCAATATTAATCACGTCTTCGGTCATAAATCTAGTAGCCGTTCTGATATCTTCCATTTTGAAATGAGATACTTACTTCGACTTCGAATTCATCTTTTTAGATTTAATATATATAGAGCACACGCTTTTAGGAATAACGAAGATATCATAAACGAATTGTTTTGCTGTCGGGTTACATCTCCTAATAGCTTTTATTTCTAATAAATGATTTAATTCGAGAGAAATTGCTATTCACTCACTTTTTGAAAAAGAACGCCGCGCACGGCTGTATGGATTTTGATAAGGTTCCTCAATAAATGAAATCCTTAACACATTGTCTAATATAAACCTATCGCTAGTGATAGTTCACCACTCATTGACTAAATTAATATTTTAAGCGGCTGGCATGTACTTGCGGCTGCGCGTTCAGGTAGCGCGATTGTTCGATGACCGTTGTGATGCGACGCGACTGGCTGGTGCCTCGGCGGTGCCAGCGGCAGCGGCGGCGTCGGCGGGACTGGCTGGTGACAAACTGGCAGCGGTGCGAACGCGGCTGCTCGCCGTCGATTCGCTTGTTAGTATGACGTCTTTGACTGTCTCGGCCCACCGGCTCGATGAGGGTAGGATTGGCCGCTGCTTTGCTGTCGCGTTCGGGACGATGAGCCTTTCAAGTTTAAATGACTCTTAGATGAAATTGGTGTCTGTAATAATTTACTGGTCTTCTTGATACTCTAAATAGCAAATAGTCCATTCTTCTGTTTTTAATTAATAATAAAAGAGTATAATATGATAATGATTTATCTATCAGGGGAATAATCACGGATCGACGGGTATCCGTTTCTATATAATGAGAAACAGCTTATAATTTACCTGCATCGTTCAACGTAACTACATCTGGAATATTAAGATTTTTCTTTAAAAGACACGATTGTGCCCTTCCCAGTGCTGAAAGTGCTTTACCGAGTTGATTCTGTTGTCTACCAACATAGCACTTACTTCCGAACTAGAGTTCGGCCTTTCGCCATAGGTACTATAGTACATTGTTTTTTTTTTTTTTTAATGCTCGTCTTTGGTCACTTTTGGAAACCGTTTTGCAATAGGACTTGAAACCTGGCCGCTACATCGGTTTGTAAGTCATCAGTTATCACCATATTGGTTTGTATGTGAAAGATACTAATAAATATTTAATGAGAATTTAGGCAGCACAAAAAATATTTTAAATAATTCCGATGAATACAACGGAAATTTTTAAAACAGCGGGGAAAAAAAAGGGCAGCCCCTATATTTTCCATTAAGTACATATTACGAGTATTACTCGTTGAATGCAACGAGAACATAATAACAATATGATCCGAATACAACGGACATAAAAGTGATTTCCGATTAATGCAACGGAAATTTTTAGGCAGCGGGGAAAAAAGGATACCCACATTTTCCATTACGAGTATTACTGCACGTGGTCGCGCCGCGCGCGTACTCGGCGGCCCAGGCGAGCGGTGATGTCCACCCGCTTACTCGTTCAATACAACGAGAACATAATAAAATATTATCCGAAGAATACAACGGACATAAAAATGATTCCTCGTTCAATACAACGAGAACATAATAAAATATTATCCGAAGAATACAACGGACATAAAAATGATTCCCGATGAATGCAACGGGAATGTAAAAAAGTATTCTTCTGGTTGCACATCATTTTCGCCATCATCTGAGTACAAAATGTGCCTCCGGCTTGCCCCTACGTTTTTCCTAATTAAGTTTTTCTTCGTATCTCTTCATCTTCCTTAGCCATTTATCTTCTTCGGATTCACAGTGTTTTCGTTTAGGCATACTTAACAAATAAGCAAATAACCGTAAAATTAAACTTTTTTTTTTTTTACGTAGATTACCTACACTCATTATATTACTGTTACACTCGTGCGAGCGCCGCGCGCGCACGGACAAGAATGAGGTCGGTACTGCGGAGGCTTGTCAGGTGTGATTAGCCAGAGGAAGATATAGTGGTTTTCTTTCTCTGACTTTAAAACTTGTGCGATAGGGTTAGCGCGTAGCAGGGCTACTACATGGTTAAGGAATAAATCTCGGAGGCGAAGACAGGATAATTAATATTAAATTATAACGAAATTTTTTTGGCCTTACAATTGCAAATAAAATTTACCAAGCAGGTCCAACCAGTCTCAAAATCATCAAAATACCGAGTAAGTACCTAATTATTTGGAAACTTTTGTGCCGTTAGATTTTACATTGTCGGCCTTCTTGATGTTAATGGCATTCCTTTGAAGCGAGAACTTAATAAGTTTCATGAAAATTAACTTTAAAATGTTTCAAAAAACAATTTTATGGGTATCACCGCGTGACCTATTTTACAGGTCAGAATGGAGGAAAACAATTTGAGGAAGTTGAATCAATATGTGAGTATGAGTAAGCCTAATAAATAACAGTGAATAAAGCCTTATTTGGCTTAACAAAGTACTCAAGAGATCAATGACGTTGAAATTTCGTCGGGGCTTGTAAGAGCTCCGAGGCGCAGTGGTTAAGGCGTGAACATGGTATACTGAAGACGCGGCTTCTCTTCCCGCCCGAAACGAAATTGTTCTGGTATGGTTTTATTCATTGTTCGATTTATTTGGCAGTTTTGAAGAATACAAAGTCACAAATATAAAAAATGAGAAACCCAGTAATAACAAGTCATATGTCAATTTCTTGCGAATGAAGGATCAATTACCTTAGCACTGGTGTCCAGGTTCAGCTTTAACAACTAGTTGAACAAGGTACTACAAGTTTGAGTCTTGGGTAAAATTTATGATCCATGGTGTAGGTCTTAACATCCTGTTCAACTAGTCGCTACAGGCATAAATGTTGAATTTATAGATTAAAATTAGAGTCATACGGATACGTGGCCGTTCCACTTTATGTCCCTTCGACTTGCTAGAATAATTACTCAATTGCATCTTAATTCGATAATTTTGTGTATACTTAGAGGTGTTGAGTGATTCCTTATAGACTTTATTTGTATTACCTAGGTTGTTTTAATTCATGCGGTACCTATTTATCGAGCTTTATCACTTTTAATAAAAATTAATTTATGACTCACAGCGAAGCCTGCCGCTAGCTCTGAGTAAACTAATGCGTGTATGTATGGTCGCATACAGGATGGATTTTTGAGATGGGATTTAAAGGGCAGGTACATTAACCGTTATAGTTACAAGAAAACATTGTTAGGCAACCATCCATAACTTTTTAAGATATTCTGATATGCATTCACAGATTTTGGAAAAAAGTTACAGTCAACAAAAAAAATGTTGAGATATCAAAAAAAAATTTTTATGCCAATCGATCCTATTTCATGTAGGGATCAAAAGACTCTATGGGACCATTTAAGGTATGAGTACTAGAAACGGAAATCGCCAAAAACATTTCCCATACATTTTGTACGGAAAATCCTCGGATCCTATTTCTTGCCGTGATCTCTCTATGAATCCTACTTACTTTTAAGGAAAACTGTTATTTAAATAAATACTAAATTAAATCACTTAAACATGTATTCGAACCACTTTCTTCTAGATTCGTCAAAAGGTTTTTACGCTCACGTCTGTCACGTGTCATTTTGTGTTTAAATTTCTTTTGTGTCAAGAGCTGATTATGGTTGTCACTTGAAAGTTTTTGCTTTCAGTTTAAAATCAAATAACTCTGAAAGTATCGGGGTTCCAGGTCTAAGGATAAGCACCGAAGGTCCGTTTAGTATCTAACTTATATGCCCCTTAAATGTTATTGGGGTGTTCAGTTACACCCGGTATAAAAGACTGTTATTTATATTATTATTTTTTTAGTTTATTTAAACTCGTGGTCCGTGCCTTCTGAATTCTTGGGTACAATATTATGTGATCTATAAAACGCTTACTACTAAGTACTCTTCACTTAATCTAGGGTGAGTTGCGCATTAACAATTTTATAGTTGCCTATATAAAGATAATCTAATATTAATAAAATAATAATTATTTGCAATAAAGTGTATTATTATTATTATTATAATCTATGTATTTTTATTTTCGTACGTGCATTATTATACTAACTATATAATACTATTCATATGTTACAATCTACTGATAGGACTAGTTCCGGATAGGGTTCGGGATGATATATTTATTGGTGGCTGGTCTTGCACCTAGATTGCTGCCCGTGTAAGGGCTCTGAACGCCATCTTTTCATTATGGTCTTTGATCTCGTCATCCGTTGCCGTGTTGGAAGGGGCAATGAGGCGTCTTATGGCGTCGTCCTCCTTTTTATATTTATATTTAGGAGCTCGGATAATAAATTTCATAGAAATTGGAGCAGATTTTAAATATTTTCCATAGAAACTTTCAACCCCTACTTTGCACCCAAAGGGGGTGAATTCTGTTCTGTGAATGTTTTTAAGAGCATGAATCTCAAGTTTTATCAAAATCGTTACAAATTTAAAGATTTTTCCATTGAAACTTGCAATCCCTATTTCATAACTTCAGGATAAATTTTTTTTTAATCTCTTCTTACTGTGTGTCCGCATTTTGAATTAAAACAACTGTCCAAACTTCACGTTTCTAGTTTCTACCATTAGCGGTTACGGCTGTGCGTGCGTCTATATAGTATAGATGGAAACTTCTTTTATTTATATAGATTTCGACAAAAGCGAATGAAAATGACCCGGCGTTCCCGTGTCGCCACTGCAAGTTTTCTCATAATCCAGTTTATAATATCAGAGTGGCAGCTCTTTATTAAAATCGATGAAGCCGTTTCCGAGTTTGAAACTAACGTCTTTGTGAAATATTGCAGCTCTGTTCGGCAGACACTCGATTTTGCTTCAGTAATATCTATGTGACGTGTCAGAAGTTTCTCGATTTGTAGTAGGTGGGATGATATTTTAAGTTAATTTAAAGATGTTACACACGGCGTTTGAAAATTTTGATTGTATTCGAATAAATGGTTTCATACAACAATAAAAAGAGTTTTCTCACTCTCATATCTATCATATCTCCAGTCAAATAATGACTAGACCAAAATTGGAATCGTTTCTTACCCAAAATAATGTCTCTCTTACATCTATTCTATAACAGGATATAATATCAAGTGTTGTATGTGTGTCTTTACGGTTTAAAAAGAAAAAAAAACATTAAATTACCTTACTGAGAAATTTCTTAGTAGTAGTTTTTAATATGTATAAGTGTTTTTCTGAAGTCTGGATTAGTACTTGAAACCCTTGTGGAAATGAAGCAATGACTCACTCACTCCCTATCACATGGGGGTTAAACTAATATTTATGAGATCTGTCATGAAATAGGTTGATTGAAATTGATCTAAACAAATCTAGATAAAACTCTATCACCGACCTAACCCAGTAGAAAATCAGCTCCCCGGTGAAATACTGTTACTACATATGCCGCGCTGGACCAGCGTTGTCGAGGACGAACTCGAGACGTGTGCCCAGCAGTGTGCCTTTTCGGGCTGTGATGATGATATTAAGCATTAATGTCAATAAAAGGTGTATCTAAAAAACTATTAGTAAACTTGTGTGAAACTTCAACTGTCTAGGTAGGTATCATCCAAATAACAGGCCATTACAAAATCCCTGAGGATTGACGCAAAGTTAGTTTCCGAAGTTTTCTGAAGTTCACAACTATAATACAAAGGATTAAATGCATAATTCATGCGATAATCCTACTTTATCTTTAAAACACTCCCGAACTCTTAATAGCGAGGGGCAATTACGAGGCCCTCGAGATTGCTGAAGTTATTTCTTTTGTAACAATTTACTTCGCGAGTCGCATGTCCGAAAGTGGGGAATTAGAAATAAGTACACCAAAATCCGAAGAAACCGGTGTGTTTTTGCGCATTTTTATTGTTGCCCGCATTCGGCTGAGGAGTATCATAAAGTTGGCTAATTGAAAACGCCCTTTAACGCTTGTATTCGGAAAGTGAAAACGGATATTTATCGCTTTTGTTTAAAATTACGTATTTTCATTTCCGCCGTTTTTGTTATTTCCTTCTATATTGACTACAACATCGAGCAACAAATGTTCATTAAACTAATAAGTTCGTCATTTGAATATGAAAACATAGCTCTGAAAAGAACTATTGTGACATGTATTTCAAATAGGATGCGAGATGTCAATAGTTCTGAAAAGAACTTTTCATTACTCATACTCTGAAAGTAGGTCTGAAGTTGCCTGAGGAGCGGGTTGAAAGTAATACTTTTCAGCCCTAGGGAGAATCACTTTCAACTGACAGCTGCTGTCAAATTTTAAAAAGAAACTAGTTCTATTTTCACATTTCTATTAAATTATGTTCTGACGTTCTATACAGCCACTCAATTACAGCACAGTGTAAAATTGAAATAACATAATATTAAGTATTAAAAGAATATATTTTTTAAATGACTTTATTATATTCTACTTTCAACTATTTCTTTGAAATAACTTAGATTTGGGCAAAATATTTACCATTTTTTCAATGATGAAAATAAAAAAATATGGCCGGCCACAGAAAAAAAAATAAGTTGGAAAGCGGCAATCCGATCTTCATTTGTTTTTCGAGCTTTCGAGTTTTTTGTTATTCTTCCATAAAGGAGAGATTTCATACATAAGAGAAGAGGCAAAAGCAGAAGTTGTTGATTTATTAAAATAAAATTCACTCATATGTTCTTTAGCTGATTCATGTTTTTATTTTTACTTTCCTTGTATTCGTAATGAAAAGCACAGTGTTAACCTCGGGTTCAAGACTTATTTAGTCCCTCAAACTATAGGCGTCCTCTCTACGCTCGGGCGCCAAACCCCGTCTCGGGACTAAATAAGTTACTTTCATCCCTAGGGTAACAATGTACTATTTCATCCCCCCATCTCGGAAAGAGTATTTTTGCTATTCGATATCTAATACCGCCAAAGCCGTTTTTTTCCGCTTGAGGTTAAAGTAAATTTGAACTTAGAACATCGCGTGCACTAAGTACGCGATTTCAAAACGTTATTAGACATCATTAAATTATTTATTTCCATCTCCATGGTGCCGAATTTATCATACAACCTTTTTTTAAATTGGTGTACTTTGGTGTACTTTTTTAATTTGCTTTGCGCGCGCTATTTTGTTTTGACGTCGTATTGTTATAAATAAAAAAGTTGAAAACAAGTAAAAAAACGTATTATTTGTTATACATAATATTAATATTTTTCTGTAATACTTACCTATCGTAATGTAGTAAATATGTACCTAAACTGAAATAAAAGTATCTTGTGATTGTAAATGTTTTATTTTGCATTTAGTCATTTCCTCGCTGAGGGGGGATGAAAAGTTACGTGTTGCACTCGAGTGCAAAGATTTTTCACCTTGTGCTCTTTTGATTCCTTCGCTAACGCTCAGGATTCAAATTTTTTAGAATCCTTCGCTTGCTCGGTCATCAAAGTTGAGCACGCGGTTAAATAGCAACTTTGCACTCATGTATAACAAATAACTATTGCCACCAGTCTTCATCTTCAGCAAAACCCGCGCGAAGGCCGCCGTATCACTGCACCACACCGACGTCTGTTCACCGCGCTGCCGCCGAGAGAAAGAAGGAACGCGCGGGCCGAGGGCACTATTTATGTTTTTGTTTTTTGTACATTTCATTGTGAGTATATCGATATTTTTCCCTTTTATTGTTGTGGGTATATCGATGTGTATCGTTTTTTATTATTTTGAATAAATATAGCTTATTTTGTTAACGAAATATATTCTGATTCCTACACTACTATTGTTCGTTTCTCTGCAACTCCAACCGACCATCAAGCTCTCTTCAAATTTTTAACAGGATTTCATTTTCGTGATATATCAATACCGTGACCTATGATCATTAAATAATAAAGTTTCTCTATATGATTTTTTAACTTTCATTTTCCACGTTTCCTGCCTACGATATTATTGCAGTAGCCGGCTTCTATTGTATTTGCGTTACAGAGTACCTACTATGCAGACTGGCAGTCCCATTGTCAGTGAAAATCGAAAGAAAAGTCACTTTTTTCCACAATTAGAAAAAATATAAACCGACTTCAAAACACTTAAAAGCCATAAATAATATGAGAATACACACAACATCAAATTTTTATTTTAATGTCGATGCCAAATTATAAGACTTTCTAGGAAATCATCGCTTGCCACCGACTTCAATATAAAAATGTAATGTTGTAATGTATTTTTACATTATTTTTGACTTTTAAGTGTTTTCAAAGTCGGTTTTTATTTTTTTTATAATATTTTTTATGTTATATTTTTTGTGAATTTAATACCAGTTCACCAAAGTAACTTGAAAGAATACAACTAATAGTCAATACGTGCCTATTTTTTTTTTTTTTTAAAAACGTCGCCCCACACTAGGATTTTCTCCTGTATCGTGGGTGCAGTTACAAACATAGAATATCACATGCACATACGCCCAGACCGGAACAAACTTCTGTAGGCCATACAAAACATCTGTCCCGTGCGGGAATCGAACCCGCGACCCGTTGCGCAGTAGGCGATCACTCGACCTCTGCGCTAACCGTGTCGTCGATTATATTAACAAAACTAACTCCTAACTAACTCTAACTTCTAAAAACTAAAAATCCTTCCATCATCTGCTCATGACTACCAGACGAGAATACGTGTCTATAAAATTTAAGGGTTTCTATCGATTTTCCCAGATTCCCATCATCAGAACCTGACTTTGGTGACGATATGACCACATCAGGAGTACACTCTGCCGAATACAAATAGAATGTTGAAAGTCGGTCCAAAATTGGCTGAGTAATCGCGTAACATACACACAACAAAACATACGGGACGAATTAAGAATCTCCTCCTTTTTTGAAGTCGCTACCTCATAAGTGACAGAAAATGCGAAAAATACAACTCCATTTTAAACAACCCACTACAGCCTTTTAATAAACCAGGGACCAATGCCTCATTTGACACTATCAATCAACTTGACTGATAACTTACACTGATTCTTATTATTAACCTTTGTCAGCAGTTGTGAGAGTGCGACTGATTGTAAATTTAATTGCGTGTGTTTTGATCGTGATTCTTGGAGTTATTTTAAAAAATTTGCATCATTAGGCCATGAAACCTTCAAGTACAGGTATGTGACGGTATGCTAGGAATATTTAATTCCGTTAGTATAAAATAACAGAAACATAATAAACCACCAGGAATGCAACATGAACGGAATCCTAGCTCATTTTTTATTTAAATTGGAGTGATATCCCATCCATCTGCACAGTAGGGGGGAATCCCACCTCTCGGCCAACACAGTCAGGAGGGTGTTAGAGCTGCGTCGCAACCGTTCCATCATGGCTGCGCAGCGTGCGCGCATCACTGCGAAGAAGTCTGCAACGCGTGCCTCCGCGAACATGGAGGAGAGGACGCACTACACCACCGCGGCAACCCCACCATCTATGCTTCAATCTGCCTGATTTCTAGTCAGACGTTGGCGCCGCTTGGTTGCAGCTGTTGTTGTTGTGACTCCGGAATGGCAAATACCTTCTTGAAAACATACCCAAATTTTATCTCAAATATTGGTGCGTTTATTAATGTTTTCCATAACAACACTCATAGCAGATTCGGTCGGCAACTGACTTGAAATCAGATAGCTGAAATGCGAATGCAATAGGCTCGAAACCTATCGCTTTTTGTAATATTTATGCATTTTAGCTGTGTTTATAATGCTTTTAAAAAAATAAGTAAATTTTCAAAAAGTTGGAAAATGAAGCAGATAGGTTTCGAACCTATGGCATCGCCCTGAACGAACGCGTTATTATACTGCACGCGGAGTGCGCTGTTGGCCCGCCCTGTGTATCGTACCAATAGCACAGAATATATAATAGTACTCTATACCCATAGGCTGCACGTGTACATAGACTGACAGTAATATTTGAACAGAGTCACCTTAACTTCCCTGGAACTTCGCGCAAACCTACGAGCAAGCATGTTACACCCAACAGACAGCGCCCTCCGCTCCCTCTCGATGTCCATATCATCACTCAAGTTATCAGTGACCCAGTGACCCAGATATTTAAGTTACCTGTTTAAGGTGTGTGCCGCAAATAGTAATGGTTGGAGTTGAGTATTGTTTTTTACCGCCTTAAAAAGCATAAATTCACTCTTTTTGGCATTATTTTTGACATTACTATTATATATACCTCCGAGAAAGCACCAGCCCAGCGAACAGTATTATTTTGGTGACAGTACTAGTACTTAAGTAGCCCGATTACTTCAGAAGAAAGACCCGTAAGTGCGTAAAGTTTGCTCCACAGTACATTGTAATTAACTAGATCAAATGCCTTTGAGAGATCTAGTAAGCATGCATAAACGGGTCTCCTCCTTGCAGTGTAGTAGTGGACTGTCTACTTGAGACAAAGGATAGCACTCTCCGTTGATAAATTAGCATCCACAAAAGCTATTTACCTAGAAAACATATTTAATGCCAACCAAAAGGGTACCTTGCCCCAGTCGGTTAAAATTAAAATGTATCTTATTGGCGACAAAAAAGCTAGTAAAGTGTAATAATGAAAAATGTGTAGTAAGGAAATATGGAATGTGGTAAAGTAGACGCCATATCAAGCTATACTGTTTGACCTTTAGACAGCTCTTATGTCACTCGTAATAGTGCTGGTCTTTCGTAGTGCGAATGTAAAGCGGAATGTGGCACCCGCTATACAAACCAGGGGCCCAATTCAGCTAATAAGTTACAGCTGAATCGAAACTAAACCGTTGCGATCGACCAATCGTAGCGCGTATATTGCCATGCAACTGTTCGTTGACGTGATAAGGTGGCGTTCTGATTGGTCGATCGCAACGGTTTATTTTCGATTCAGCTGTAACTTATTAGCTGAATTGGGCCCCAGTACGTTTAAACTCACAGATTTTTTAGCTTACAACTAGTAAGTCAGAGATCTTTTGACTTTCGTCTCATCTAATGGTTCGGTAAGTGACGGACGATAAGATCGAAGATAACTTCATTTAGATTTCTTACTGGTGCAACACAGCAACACAAAAAATGCTAATTAGTATTGCTAAAGGCACCAACAATAGGGGTGTTGACGAAATTTTGGGACTGTTTTCATTCAATAGATAGACACGTAATTATTACGAAAAAATATATTTTAAAAAATTATTCAATAATTTGAAGTAAAAAAAATTAAAGTGGCTTATATATATTATTAATAATTTGAAGTAAAAAAAAATTTAAACTTATGCAATTATAATTATTTATTTATTTTATTTATGCAGTATTTTTTTTCTTTGATATTAATTCAAGTTTTTTCTTTGATATTGATTCAAGTTACACTTTTTGAGCGTGGTGACCAATAAGAAAACAATTTTTTTCTTTTATTGAATAAATGAGAAGTTAATATTGTTAAAATATTTTTATTATCCCACAATACATGTAGGTTATTCAGGAATTTTTATCATTGAAACTATAGGTTTATGGTATGAAATAAGAAACATAAGTTTGAGACTTGATATCCTCCAAATATCGGGAAATACCGCGTCAAAACACCGTGCCGAAGTCTGCCGAACTGAAACGACGTTAGACGATGCATGGCTTTCAAATTCAAATTCAAAACTTAACTAGTAATTGATATAAAATGTCTTTCAAAAATTACAGTTCTAGTTACCAACCGTAGTTAACGAATAGGCCGGGTCGGAGTGGGAGGTGTTAGGTTTTTTCGTTACGGAATTTCTTGATTCGGTCGCCGCGCTCAAAGCCTGCGATAAGAGCTACGCAATAGCTTAAAAACACATTTAATTACTTAGTTTACTCGTTTAATTTCGCGCCTCAACACTCCAAGCTGTCATCTGATCATGATGACGTCACAATGTGATAAACAAACTACTGTTAGTCAAAGGTGAAGACCCATACGTCTCAGAAGAATAATACCTCAGAACAATAACTAAAGCTTTAGTTATTCTTCTGAGAATAATACGTAGATCAAACAGTTTGACAAACTAAGTGCGTTTCATGGTTCCAGATAACCATCATCACTTTTTGGTGCTACCATTTATTTATATAACACGTTCATGCTAAAAATGTCAAAATGTTGCAAATCCGTGCTTTTGTGGAGCGCATCTGTTGCCTAGGGGTTTTTCTACCGTGTACCGTGATGTAACGTGCTCCGATTGGCGTTTGCAGTCACGTGATATAGATCACGTGACATTATTTTAAATATTTTTAATTAATTTATTACTCATATTGACACTTACAAAATATGATTTTCAGGATTCTTATATTCACTTCTATGTTACAAACATAGCTTTTTATATATTTGCGATACATGTCTACATTACATATTTCTATTTTCAATTTGTATTTACTTTACTCTACACACGAAACGAGATTTGCCCGTTGAAACTGCGATAATATATCTTACAGAATCTACTCCAAACTGAGTTTCCATGTTATTATACAATTATAGACAAAGCGAATCATCAAAACTTTGAATAGGCAGTTACGGGACTGCTTACTTTCCAGACTAACTTAATACGACATTATAACTCTCCGGTTCACGATAAGATTGTAATTTCCAAATTGATGGTTGCTTCTGTAAATAAGTTAGAACGTAAATCAGGACGAGTATTATGTGTGTACAGCGGCGCGGCTGGCTGGATAGCCTTCGCCGCGTACACTTGACAGCGTCGAAACGATCAAATTAATATTGCAAATGGTTACCGGTCGACATCTTGAATATTGAAAATGATCTTATTTTTCAGCGACTGGTCGGCTAAGAAATTGATATTTTTATTATAGAATCAATTTTACAGTCAATTTTCAATGCAATCTAGAATAGGATAGGAAATTAGAAACCCTTCGTTAGAAACAAACATAAATTTATTAGAGTTAGATCCAGGAATAAAAAAAGTAAAATTGATTAATTTAACTTTGTTTTACTTTTTACTAATTAAGACACTATGAAATGCCGGCTCGCACGTAAACAAAGATAGTTAAAAATGCAATGCAGATAAAAACATGTTCCGCGACAAGTACGCTGGCCGCCTGGCGACGGCATCTACGAAAGCGTTGTCACGAACATTGCCGATGTCACCCGAACTCAACCGAAAGCAATGATCGGCTTGGCCGACTAGTCAGCCTTTTGCAGCCCACTAGTCGGCTAGCCGGCCAAAGTCATAGTTAATAATAATAATAATAATAATAAATTTATTTGCCAGAATATGGTTAGTAGGTTGTTACAGTTATATTTCCCGACATATTCTATCGAATGTTCGATGTGCAAATGTTAAAATTATTGGTTAAATTATACATTTAATATATGCAGATATTTTGTTTTTCATGAGCATGGATATCTTATTATTTTGATAGAAGCTTACATATAAATGGCTTTTACAGGGTCATAGATTTATATCATTATTTATTAGAGAGAATTGTATTGTATTAAAATAAAATAATAGTAATGTCAAGATGATAGTCAATAATTTTAATAGAATTCTCATAATTTGTCATTGAGATATTCATTAATAGTATAATACATTTTACTAATTAAAAGGTTATGCAGTGTTGATTTAAATTTATTATATGTCAATGTTTTTATTTTGTCTGGTATTTTATTATATATTCTAATAGCCATACAGTACGTGTTTCTTGAGTATAGTACCAATTTTTGTTGAGGAACGTATAGATCGTCAACCCTTCTACCTCTGTATGGATAATCCTTATTTTTTGGAAAGAGGTCAAAATTTTTTTTCACGAAAATAGAAATCTCCAATATGTAAAGGCAGGGTAATGGAAGTATATTAAATTTCTTAAACAGTGGTTTACAACTGTTCAAATAATCAGCACCGCAGGTTGATCTCATGCTTCTTTTTTGTGCTTTAAAGGCCCTAAGCATATCTACTGAATTGCCCCACACTATAAAACCATATCTCAATATTGATGAGACGTATCCATGATAAGCAACGAGAGCGGCTTCTTGTGATACAAGCTGTCTAATTCTATTAAGAGCGAATATATATCTGTCAATTTTGTTTACTACTAGGTCAATATGAAGTTTCCAATTGCATAATTCATCTATTTTAATTCCCAAGAACATTGTGTCCTTTACCATGTCCAGTTTATTATTTTTATAATTTATGTCAATATCAGCGTAGTCAATACTTTTAGCTTTAAATCGAATTAATTTAGTTTTGTCAATATTAACTTTCAGTGAATTATTGTCAAACCATTCTATAAATTTCTGGAAATTTTCGATTACTATTTTTTTTAATTCGTGTTCACTTTTACTTTTAATGATGATGGATGTGTCGTCTGCAAACAATAGACATTTCTGATCTGTGATACTAGGTAGGTCATTAATATATAACCAAAATAATAATGGTGCCAGAACCCCTCCTTGTGGAACTCCACATCTATTAAACATATAGTCAGAGTAGTATGAGTTTTTTGTATTTCCGGTTATTTTGGTTATTTCTACACATTGTTCTCTGTCGGATAAATAGTTTTGTAACCATAACAATGCACTACCTCTTATACCATATCTTTCCAGTTTCTGTAGTAAGAGTTGGTGAGAGACAAAGTCAAAGGCCTTGCTCATATCCAAGAAAATTGCTAATGTATTAAATCCATAATTTAAATTTTGTGTCAGTTCCTTTACTAGGTGAAAACATGCTACAGTCGTTGAGCTGTTTTTTCTAAAACCAAACTGGGCACCTGAGAATAACTTTTGTGATGTAATAAACGAATAGATTTTGTCGTACATAACCTTCTCAAAAATTTTTGCTATGATTTGTATTAATGTAATTGGTCTATAGTTGTTCAAGTCTTCTTTCGACCCTTTTTTAAATATAGGTTTTACTATCGATTTTTTTAATTCAGACGGAAAGTGACCCTGAACCAGGGTCAGATTTATCACATGAGCTAAAGGTCTGGAAATATGTTTAGCCGATTTTTTAATAATATCTTTTGTAATGCTGTCATATCCTTTAGAATGTGTCTTTTTTAATCCTTTTATCACCTTATTGATATCTATGTCATTTATTGGTGTCAAATATATACTATTACAGTGATATGGAACATTACTCAATGCCTGTCTTGATTCATTGATATGTATTGGGTTACTTTTATTCGTCAGATTAATAAAATGTTTATTGAATTCATTTGATATTCTTAATGGTTCATTGATTTTAATATTATTCACTTTTATTTTCGTAATGCTATCGTTTTTATTACTATTTTGGGTATAGTTCTTTACTATATCCCATGACGTTTTACACTTATTTTTTGAATCTAGAATACGGTGTGCATTTGCGTTTTTTTGTGATTGGAGCATACATTTCTTTAGTATTCTAGAATATTTTTTATATTTTATTTTAGCATACATTTTATTTGTCGGATGTAAACGATATTTTAGATAAAGCCTTCTTTTATTAATACAACATCTTTTTATACCCTTTGTAATCCAGGTATTTTTTAGTGGCTTTTTTACAATTTTAACTTTTATAATTGGAAAACACAAATTAAATATCAAGGTAATTAATTCATGGAAGCATGTAAAGGCTTTCTGAGTGTCAGATTCATCTAGTACCTCACTAAATGATAGTAAAGACATACATTCTAAGAATTTATTGGTGTTAGATATGCTCATATCTCTTCTTTTTTCAAACCAATAAACCGGTTTTTTGTTATATTTGGTATTAACTGCAACTTCAAATGTGATACTCTGCCCTGTCTCATGGTCTGACAAGCCCAAAAAGTGAAGTGTTGATGTAACATTGGTTTCTAAGTTGCTAATTATCATATCTAAGCACGAGTTCTGTCTGGTGGGTTCGTCTATATGGCAATTCAAATTATAATTAATTTAAATTTTTTGTAAAATATTTATATTCCAGTCACCACAAAGAATTGTTTTTTTATTTCGCCTTCGCATCAAGGATTGTAAAAGAGATGTCAATTGCTCAAAAAATAAATTAATGTCAGATGAGGGAGTCCTATATATACATATTATTATAAGATTACATTGCAATAATTCCACAGCACAACACTCAAACACAAAGAGCTTCGATTGAATAATGTCCAATACTATGTAATCAATATGATTTTTCAGTAATATGCAAGTTCCACCTCTTCTCTCATTCCTAGAAAAGGCAGAAGCCATATTATAACCTTTAATATTTAAATTTCTTTCAGATCCCTGTTTTATAAACGTTTCTGATAAACATATAATGTCAATTTGACCAATTTCTCTGGATGATTCCATAAGAGTGACTTCAAAGAGAACTTGTTGAACCTGTTTACTTAAAATGCTTACTATATTTTGATGGAATAATGTTATTTTACTTGTGGAGACGAAAACATTTTTTGTTTTCTTCTAATTTTGAGTGGGGAGTGAAATAATGTAGTATTGTTTTCTGTTTTAAAGATAAGTAATGTTTTTTATAGTGTATGTAATCTATCTCAATATTGAGCTTATAACACAAGTCATGTAAATAGTTTCTTTTATAATCTAAATCTATGAACCTACAATTGCCATAATTATTAATTAATGATTTTAAAATATAATTTAATAATTTAGTATTTAAATATGGATTGTGTAATACATTTACAATAAAAATATTTAAGTGTCTTAATTTATACAGAGCTGTTATTAATTCAGAGTAAAACAAGTAGGGATTCTTATCATTGGATCCTATGAAAAGTATTATAATATCTTCTTTCTTTAATGAATCTTTAATATAGTCACATGAGCTCAATATTTATTTACATGTTGCCCCTGGTTTTGTCATTGTTGTGATGGTGTATGGGTCATTCATAATACTACCACGACTCTGATATATTTTTTTTGAAAGTCCCTTTGCCTGCTCATCACCAAGAATAAAGATTTGAGATTGTTTTCTTGTTATGTGTGATTTTGGTTCTAATGTTCCTGTGATGTCTTTCTGGTTGTCGTTTGTGTCGGTAATATTCTCACTACTGATGCCATCTGTCGGTGGTGTCATTATCTACTTATTTTCTCTTACATCAATCTTAACTTCTTCCATAATGTATTGGTATTTATAAAACAACTAACCGTGTGAAGCCGTGGCTGGTCGCTAGTTATACAGAGTGTAATGCAACCGCTTCCGAAAAAAGAGAACGCAACTCTACTCGTGAAACTGAAAAACTTTCCCCAGGGAACATATTATGTCCAAAGACTTAAAAAAAAATTGCCTCTCCATAAAAATTTCCTTAGTTAAAAATCCTTTTGTATGGAAAGTGCGAAAATTTTCGTAGTTTTTACACATTGTTCCTTGGAGAAGTAGACCCTGTATTGCATTATTTGCATTACATTCTGTATACGTATTGCTCCCATCATCACTATAGTTTTTGTCTTCTAGACCATGGTTGTGAAACTAATAGTTGCCGAGATATTCAAGGTTAAAGTTACAATGTTTTTTATACAAAACTGTTCGAAATATATTTTGATAATTTTCGTCCAAGAAACAAAAAAAAACAGTATTTCTTAACAAAATTTATGACTGAAAAGGAATCTCTTGCGCGGGAAACTCGTCTTCCTTTACACGCACTCATACTGACTCACTAACACCGACGAGATATCCGGACGCGCAAGCTAGGCGCGGGCACGCGTTACATTGCGTAGTATTTATTGTGGTGGTTTTTTTAAGCCTAAAAATTAATTTCGTTTCACATCATTAATTTTTCATTATATTGCTTTATTTAATGGTCTGAATGCGTAGACGCGGACTTCGGTATGAGTCTTTCTACGCCCTGTATATTGAAAAATGAAGAAACACAATAATATTTTTTTGTCTCGGGCGGGATTTGAATCCGCGTCTCGTGTTGACGCCTTGACCAACTAGGCCACCGAGCTCTAATAACTTCGTATCAACATCTAATTTATAAATCTTTACGGATTTCTTGGAAACTGGTTAAGAATGAAGCAAACTAATACATTTTATATCATTTTCTTTAAAAATGCAAAAAAAAAAAAATCAATAAAGAAATAATTTCTTCTCGGGCGGGATTTTATTTATTTAGCATTTTTAAAGAAAATGCAAATTTTATATAAAACTCTGTATTACCCTTAGGATAAAGCGGGCTAGCTATGACGACTCTAATTTTTATTGTATAAGGCGCTTGAAATCTGTGTTAAGACCAGTAATGCATAACCATTAAATAAAAACTTCCAAATCAAGGAAGACATGATCATCACCAGCACACGTGAGACTGCAAAAGAACTGTCGGACGAAGTGACGAGTCGATTGGGGGCAGTCGCAAAAGGGAAAGTAAGAACCATTGCCTCGGTCCTTATAAATGGAGCGGGAGCATCAAAACGCCTTATGGTGGATGAAGCTCTCCTGGTCCACTTTGGAGCCATCGTCATGGCATCAAGGTTGAACGGGGCAAAAGAATTGATACTTATGTCGGATACAAACCAAATTCCCTTTATCGACAGAGATAACCTATTCGAAATGCGTTACGGAAGTCCTGCCGCGATAACCTCAGTTACTGAAAAGCTCCTCTGCACACACCGAAGTCCGATGAATGTGGTGTACGCCCTTCAAAATATCTACGAGGGTATTTATACATCTCGGCAAGTGCTAAGGTCCCTAACCTGCAGAATGGCTTCGGAAGCGAGACAACGAAGATGCGACCCAAATACCCTCTTCCTCACCTTCACTCAAGAAGAGAAAGAAGAGCATAGGAGAAATGGGTTTGGCATCGGAGATAAGTCCAGAATACTGACGATCCACGAAGCGCAGGGACTAACGTACGAACACGTCATAGTGCTCAGAGGAGCTGAAAGATACAACCCGGTCCACGATAGTGTCCCTCATGCGGTGGTCGCCATAACTAGGCACACGGTGTCCTGTACTTATTTCTATCGTCAACTGAAGGAGGACGACGCCATAAGACGCCTCATTACCCCTTCCAACACGGCAACGGATGACGAGATCAAAAACCATAATGAAAAGATGGCGTTCAGAGCCCTTACACGGGCAGCAATCTGGGTGCAAGACCAGCCGCCAATAGAGATATCATCCCGAACCCTATCCGGAACTAGTCCTATCAGTAGATTGTAACATATGAATAGTATTATATAGTTAGTATAATAATGCACGTACGAAAATAATAATACATAGATTATAATAACAATAATAATACACTTTATTGCAAATAATTATTATTTTATTAATATTACATAATCTTTATATAGGCAACTATAAAATTGTTAATGCGCAACTCACCCTAGATTAAGTGAAGAGTACTTAGTAGTAAGCGTTTTATAGATCACATAATATTGTACCCAAGAATTCAGAAGGCACGGACCACGAGTCTGTGGAGTTTAAAATAAACTAAAAAAAAAATTAAATGAAAAATTACCATTTGAATAGAATTCAAATTTGCATTCAAAATCGTGATATTCATTCGAACACGAATTTTCAAATTCACTATTATTTTTTTTTATATTCATTCCGTGAATTCTGCAACGAAAGGTCCTACTCACTCGTTTTAGATTTTTCCAATAAAATATACCCAACGATATACTCGTATTCGTACGTTATTGTTATTCTATTTACGTGTGATTCATTTGTTTTTTTAACTACTTTGCTTCTGATTTCTTACAACATATAACCATCCGTAAATAAATATCGTGATGGTGAAAACCGCACTAAAAACCGATTGCGTAGCTTAAAAGATCGAAGCATACACAGGGACAGACGACGGGAAGCGACAATATTTGATACTATGTAGAGATGTAGAGACATGTCTATCATCGCCGATCGACGTGTGTTTGTAGCATGTTTATGTTGAGTTGAAATATGGCAAACTAAGTCGATTGGAGCCCGATGTACCCCAAGCAACAGTCAATCGCCATTTTTAGCAACATAACACAACCTCCGTTCCGTATTTAATTGTTTTACTTGGCCTATTCGGTCCTTCGTAATGCTTAATCGTCAGTAAACAAACTTTTCATGCGCCCATTAAACGTACCGACCGGGTTTCGCGTTGCTTCATTTAAGGCGAGGTTTCCCGGGAAATCTCGTTCACGGCGACTACTTTATTGCAAGGTAATGCAGTTGATAACTGCATAGCTTCTAATGTCGCTTACGCGCTGGGACCGAACGAAAACGTTACTTGTTACGTGTTTTAAGGCGCTATATCGAAAATATTGGTTATTTTTAATGTAATGTCCTAAGTAACTGAGAGATCTTACAGATCTGAAAGTCAAATATGTGTTTCTCTAAATCTTTAACTAGTCACAAGCAGACCCGGAAACGCGATTTAAAGATTTTGCCTCGATACTTTTTATTTTTGAAATTACCTCATAAAAATAACAATATTCAGGATGACTAGTAAACGGTGTTAGGTATTCATTAAAAAGTTCCTTAAATAAGTAGCCATCATCAGTATCCAGAATCGCACAGAAGCATTTTTTTCTAATCATTATAGTTATTTTTTAATAAAATAATTTGTATTTTGTCGCTTACGTCGGTAATTTCTAAACGATCTATTGCATGCGGGCGCAGCGCATTCACGATTTTGGTGACATAGATATAAAGACTAGCTTCTTGAGCACGGGGGGCGCCCCGCGTTTACGTATAGACCACGCCTCCCATTGTTTGATTCATTTTCGATATAGCGCCTTAATCGACTTTTGGAAAACTGGAGTACAAAATAGAAATGTATTTTTAAGAATGTTTAGATAATATGTTCAGCAATATCATATATGAATATAGGACTTTTATGTTTTATATTTGTGGCAGTACAGTAAGTCGGAAAAGTAGCGCCTTAACCAACGTATAACGAGTGGGTCGTTAATAACCGGCGCTGTAAGTTAAAATCTAAATGTGTTTGACAGGTATAGAATTTAAAGGTAATGTTGAGCAGTTAACAACGTTAACTTTATGATTCACTTCGAAAACTATTTTATAACTAAGTGAAACTCAATTTGAGAGCTGTAGCAGTCTGTTCGTAAATTACTTTGACAGGTTTAAGTAACGTGTTTTTCATAATTTTCAACGGAATATAAATCCTCTATTTAAAAATTCATTTGGGTGTTTATCATATATAATGGATCGATTGCTTGTTTAATTGAAAAGGACTTAATGTGAAATTGCAAAGAAAACCAAAAGTGAAGAGAAGCCGTAAAAATTAGACATAAACAGTAGTTTACTAAAAATGAAGCGTCGACAATATGTATATCATACTAATATTATAAATGCGAAATTAAGTTTATTTGTTAAGCTTTCATGCCTAAACTACTGAACAAATTTTTAATATTTAGTATAAGGATAGCGTAAGCCCTTGGGAATAACATAGGCTACTTTTTATTCCGAATTTTAATAAGATCTCGAAGGGCGTAGACAAAGTCGCAGGCAGCAGCTAGTTCTTAATAAATCATTGCTCTTAGGTCGTACTTTGGCTTCTATCCACCCGGCTAAGAGCCAATAAAATTTCAGGTGTGTTCATTTTCGAATCATCATGTATCTCAGTTGGTAATTTAGACTTTCAGAGTTAAACAATAATACTGTGGAGGACTCGGCTCTAGCCTTCCAATAGGGAGGTGTTTCATATACATTTGTCAGACGCTCCTACGATGAAGGAAAACATCATGAGGCAACCTGCGTACACCTGCGAAAAAATTCATAGGTGTATGTGAAGTCGACCAATCCGCACTGGGCCAGCGTGGTTGACTAAGGCCTAAATACCCTAACTTAGGGTAGGCTCGAGCCCCTCAATATACGGACGTATATGAGCTGCTATGCTGATGATAATGATGACTGTGGAGGCAGTCCGTCGTTAGAAGCTACCTACCACCAAATCAAAATACGAACATCTCATTTATTTGTCATCTCATCTCATCATAACATAAGAAAATTTATATAAAATGAAATAGGTGAGTTATTTTTTTTATTAAAGTTTAAATCATTCTACTATCTATTTTTACAGACCCAACCATTTGTATGGTGGAGTTTAAAATTAGAAGTGTGGGCAATACTAAAGATTTGCTTACGGCGCGTACGGCGCGTGCGGCCATAATTATGTGCGAGGCCATCATTATGCGGCTGGTGCGGCACGTTCGGCGCGTGCGGCGCGGACATATGTGCGTTTAGCTTTAGTATAACCATTTCAAATGTCATGAAAAAAACATGTCAAACAAACAAAGACAGAAGTCTTCAAAATGCTTAACAAATCGAATACTTTAGAACAGCAAACTTACGTCGCCGTCGTTCACTTATAACCGTCCAACTTGTAACTAAACTATATTAGCCAGAAGTTATCTCTCCTAAATTTCTTCGCGAAGGCTTAATCTATACTCGGCAGCGCTGCACCGAGCTGAGATATTTTAATTACTAATAGCAAACGGGGCGTTATAAATTGTTGGGTTTAAGGGGGAAAGTTTTTTATCGGACGATTGCGGCTCACGAGCCTCGCAGCTAGCACCTATCTGCAAGATAACGACTTCTCGAATTCTTTGACAACAATCCCGTCGTTCCACATCGAGAATTTTTCTCATTCAGCAGGCACGTAGCCCGAGCTCTACTTAATTTGGTCCCTTTAGCAGCGTATCAGTTATTAAGATCCAGGGCGTAAAATGTCGACTTCATTTGTTAGCCAAATTCAATTTCAGGGCTAAATGGCTCTAGGAATAATGGTTAACGCTTTATTTTCTTTACCTACTACAATCTCAAATATAAAACGACTCTAGAAATGTACACGGGGTTGCAAATTTGTATACGCTTGAAGAACTAAAGCAAGAATATAGATATTATTATATACTAGCTGTGCCAGCGACTTCGTCCGCGTGAAATAGTAACTCTTGGCAAAAAGTAGCCTATGTTATACCTTATATAATTAGCTATCTATTAGTGAAAGTCCCGTCAAAATCCAGCCGTTCCGGAGATTAGCGGGAACAAACAAACAGACAAAAAATTTTTAAATTGTATTTTTGTTATTGGTACCCGATATACAATAATAACCATTTAGTAAAAACTTGTTATTTTGACATTACAAACAGACACTTCAATTTTATTTATTTGTATAGATAAGGGGGCTTAGACAAGTGGCAATCGTTTCATAGCGAAACGAAAGATAACTAAATTCGTCAGCGTCTCTGAGATAACAAAAACTAATTCCTTGCCATGGATTGTAGCGATCGCTGTGTCGAATAGTTATTTCTATAAGAAAACAAAATATTGGAAAACAAAATATGTTTTGAGTAACAAAACAACAGCCACCAATTGTAATTTAAACTAATATTATAAAGCTGAAGAGTTGGGCGGGGGTCACCTAACCGCTTCTCTAGCCTGCGATTAGGGGGCGCCTATTCACGTCTGGCTGTTAAATTGTAATTTAAACTAATATTATAAAGCTGAAAAGTTGGGCGGGGGTCACCTAACCGCTTCGCTAGCCTGCGATTAGGGGGCGCCTATTCACGTCTGGCTGTCCGTCGACGTGTCTGACGAATGGCCTTAGGGGAGAGCGCAAAGTCGTGTAGATCCCTAAGGCAAGGCTGGTGGACTATCCTTCTCGAGGTTGTCGCCCGTTTTTGTTCTATAGCCCTCTGCTATAGAAATAACCGAAACCTCCAGCCGCCTCCCCCCCCCCCCCCCTCCCCCCCTCCTCCTACACTTTCCAACAGCCTATCCAGACTCATTTCCAATTCCCAAATCCCAAGTCCCTACCGCCAACCATTCCGACGATGAAGGAGATTTTAAAATTAGTCTATAAAATGAGCGCAAATCCAAGAGAAGATAGACTACCCCAGGAGGGTACCAGAAATGGAGAGTCCCTCCCTGAGCTCGGCTCAGTCTCGGTGGCTGAGACGAGCTCAGGCCGCCCCTCGTATTCTGGGGGGGGCAAGTTTGCGCGATTAACAATCGAATACAGCGGGGGTGCCTATGGCATCTCCAACCAGGGCTCACCGAAAGGCGGGTCCAAGGAGCCACAGAGCTCAAACTCAGGGGGAAGGTCCGACGCTCCTCGCAGTGCGCCGGGCCACGGTGGGAGGGTCACTGAAGGGAACCGTAAGGAGCTCACGGGGTCCTCTCGCCAGACAGGCTCGGCGCCTGTGGGAAAGCCGGGGCTTCTGTCAGTAGGGGAGGTGGGCACTGCGCAGCGTAGGCTCGAGAAATCGGGTCTCGTGTCGAGTGTCTTCACCTCGTACTCCGATTCTGTGAGGGCTGGGGGTGGGGAGGACACGGTTGAGGGGAACACTACAGACCCAGCAGCCGGGCCCTCCAGCGCGCCGGCCATCGCAGAATCGGGAAGGAAGAGGAACAGGAGTGGGTCTGCCAAAGCGCGGGCTCGACTCGCTAGGCAAAAGGCACAGGAGGGGCTGACTGAAAGCGGCCCAGCTCTGAAATGCGGCAGGGAAGCCCTCAGCGATGACTCGCGGGCTGGCGGTCAGGGAGTACCGAAAAGGGCCAAAACCCATGGTTATGGTACCTATCGGGATGCTCTCGAAGCTGTCAGGCTAGCGGTCATCCCTGAGGACTATCCTAACACGTACCTGGTGGAGGGGGATCAGGAGAGGCTATTGGAGCTCGTCACGGAGAAATTCATGGCCTCTGATGATCCTCCTCCGCGGTGCTTAATAGGCCAGACGGTAGTAACGGGGGTTGTTTTTGTAGACTGCAAAAACAAGCCGTCGGCGGAATGGCTCCTATTAAATGTCCAGGGGATGTGCATAGGAGAAGTTAGGTTAAAGGTAGTAGATGCTGCGGCTGTTCCAAAGCCAGTTAAGATGGCTTGGAAGAGCCGCAACATGAAACTACTGGATACCAAACAGGCCTGCTTGGCGCTTCAGCGGTACAACCCGTCACTGGAAGGTCGTCGACACCAAGGTGGAGGGGAGCCGGATACGTCGGATCGTCCTCATGGACGGGGGGTCCGCTGAAGTAATCAAGGAGGCAGGGTACATCCTGGAAGGGTGCTTCGAGCTGTGCTCATTTAAGTTGCTCACGGAAGCACCGGACAGCGGCGACGGGCATGGCCGGGTCAATTCGGGGTCAAATAAGGCTGGGGCTGGTCCCAGTGAAGGGGCTAGTAGCAGCGAAGCTAGGGGTGAGGCTGATTCTAGCAGCCAAGCTGGTGTCAGCGAAGTAGGGGCTGAGACGGGAAGGTCGGGCGAGGCGCATGGGGATGGCGAGGGCGACATGGCGTGTCTGCCCCTGTCGCAGGCATCGACAGGGACAGACGACATCATGGCTGACCTGAACCAGCTCTGTGTCGGTTCGCCAGGCCATCTATCGCCTTAGCCCAAGAAAACAGCTACAACCTACACACCCATCGAAACATCAAGATGGAGGGACTCAGGTTTGTACAGATCAACCTACACCACAGTAAGGCTGCTACAGCCATTATGGCCAAACAGCTTAAAGAGAATAAATATGACATAGCTCTGATACAGGAACCTTACATTTATAAAGGTTTAGTTAGGGGACTAGATAATACCGGGGGGGTAATACATTATTACTGCCCAACTAATGACACAAGGACATGCATTTATGTGAGGGAAGGCATTGCTGCTAAACCCTTGCGTTCGCTATGTTACAGGGATCTGACTACACTGCAGATCAAGACGGAGGGAGGGAACCCTGGTGAAAGTGTTGTAATTTCCTCAGCATACCTACCCTATGAGGATAAGGCGCCAGTCTCTGTACACCCGAGGAGACTGACGGAGATGCATGGGCAAAAGAAACTCATCATTGCCTTAGACGCTAACGCACACCACGTCGTGTGGGGCAGCACTGACACAAACAAACGAGGTGAAGACATACTGGAATATCTGGTAAGTTCATCTTTATATCTACCCAATAGAGGAACGGCTCCTACTTTTGTTAACAAGAATAGGGCACAGGTAATTGATGTGACGGTTGCGACTAAACAAGCGTTATCATTAATCGACAACTGGCATGTGTCAACTGAGGTATCACTCTCCGATCACAACTACATATGCTTTAAGTATAGGACTAACATAGAACTAGGCTCTATACTAAGGAGAAATCCTAGGAATACCAACTGGGATTTATTTAGAAAGGACTTACAGTCAGAATTAGGAGTAACTACTCATAGGTTGAATTCAATTCCAGAACTAGATATGGAAGCTAAGCGAATCAACAAAAGTCTTATAGATGCTTGGACACGCAACTGTCCAGAAAAGGTGTTAAAGGTTAGGAAGGTTCAATGGTGGATACAGGAACTGACCAAACTTAGGAGGGAAACAAGAAAGGCGTTCAACGAGGCGAAACGTAAAAACGACTACTCGGAATACGCAAAAAAGCTTACTACATATAACAATGAAGTAAGGAAGGCTAAGCGCATGTCGTGGCGTGGCTTCTGTGAATCAATAGAAACAATGCCCGTGGGCATGCGCCTTAGCAAAGCTATGTCTAAAACCAAAGCCAATCCACTCACGGCTGTGAGAGATGAAAATGGGAGATTGACGGAAACAGGGAGTGAAGCACTAGCTGTTATGTTTGATACACACTTCCCTTGTTCTAAGGTATTAACTCTAGTGCAGACCAACAGATTCATAGGGAAAAGTTGGGAACCCAAACCACGAAAGACAACTGGACGTCTGCAAAAAAGGTAGTAACAGAAGAAAGGGTCCGATGGGCAATACAAAGTTTTCAACCTTACAAATCACCTGACCCTGATGGGATTTATCCCGCGTTACTACAACAAGGAGAATCTGTACTTGTCCCCATTCTATGCAGGCTCTTCAGAGCATGCATAGCATTTGGCTACATACCAGTAGCGTGGACACATATAAACGTAAGCTTTATACCGAAACCGGGCAAAGCTAACTATGAACAGCCAAAGCCATTTAGGCCGATAAGTCTCTCATCTTTTCTACTGAAATCGATGGAGAAACTCATCGACAGATTTATCCGGGACGGCCCGCTTAGAAAACGGCCCCTACATGCAATGCAATGTGCCTATCAAGCAGGCAAGTCAACTGAGACTGCCTTACACTATGTTGTTAGCAGGATCGAAAAGGCACTGGATTCAAGGGAAGTATGCTTAGGCGCCTTTCTCGATGTAGAGGGTGCCTTTGACAAAACTACATTTGAGTCCATTAGCAGAGCGGCAAGAAAGCATGGCATCAATGACACCATTATAAGATGGATAAATTGTATGTTAGAGAGCAGAGTTATATCTGCAAGCATATTAGGCGATACAATGAGCATCATGACAACCAAAGGTTGCCCACAGGGAGGAGTTCTCTCTCCGATACTGTGGTGCTTAGTGATTGACCCATTGATCGAAGAACTGAACAAAGGCCCACTGAACACGATGGGTTATGCTGATGACATAGTCATTATGGTTAATGGCAAGGTGCCAAGTGTGGTAGCCAGCTTAATGCAGGGGGCGCTACTAAAGGTCGAAGACTGGTGCAAGGAGACACGCCTTAGCATCAATCCGAAAAAAACAGTGATCATACACAAGAAAGAGGAAACTCAATAACATGAGACATTTAAAACTCTACGGCAATGAGATATCATGGTCCACAAAAGTCAAATACCTAGGAGTTACCCTAGATAAAGGACTTACGTGGAAGGAACATGTAGACCTCACTATTGATAAATCCATAAGGACTTTTAACATGTGTCGATCTACTTTCGGTAAAACCTGGGGTCTCAAACCCAAGATACTCTACTGGATTTATAATATAATGATACTGCCGGGCATAACTTATGGCAGTATTGTCTGGTGGCCGAGAACAAATCTGGTCACATGCAGGGAAGTACTAAATAGATTCCAAAGACTAGCCTGCATGGCTATAACGGGGGCCTTCAAAACAACTCCTTCGGCGCCCCTGGAGAGATTTTTAGATCTTGAGCCACTGCACAGCGCCATACGAAGAGAGGCTATGAGAGCACTCTACAGGCTCAGAACTTTGGGCCTATGGAGCGTGAACAGGCCTCTATCAAGACACATGGCATTTAAGGCTGAAGAAGAGCATCTGTTGCTGGAAATGACCAGCGACAGAATGATACCTAAATACGTATTTAGGCTACTCTTCCAAGTACACATCCCAACAAGGGAGGAATGGGATAAGGGGCTGGCTCCCCCCCAGGGAAACAGCATGATTTGGTACACAGACGGATCAAAGATGAAATCTGGTACAGAAGCAGGAATATACTGCAATAAAACTGAGATTTCAATCGGCATGGGCAAGCTGGCTACTGTGTTTCAAGCTGAAACATACGTCATCCTTGTCTGTGCACAGGAGAATCTAGACAAAGGTCGCAAAGGCCTTAACATCTATATTCTCAGTGACAGCCAAGCGACTCTCAAAGCGCTTCTGTCATATAAGGTGGAATCCAAACTAGTGATTAACACAATTGAAGCACTAAACAAACTAGGTAAAGACAACACTGTACAGCTAGTCTGGATTCCAGGCCATAAGGGTTTCGATGGTAACGAAAAGGCTGACTGTCTTGCAAGAAAGGCATCGGAAACACAATTTGTAGGGCCGGAACCGTTTGTCGGAATCACCGCAAAAGCAGTCAGTACAGGCCTAAGAGCTCAATCTCAAAGGAGGCACCAGGAAGAATGGGCCAAACAGAATGGAATGAAACACGCCAAGCTCTTTATGGGCATGGACAACTGACTCAAATTTACATTAAGCTCTAGCAGATCCCAGACCCGCCTAATGCTCGGTGCTCTCACCGGACATTTTGGCACTAGGATAATGCTAACCAGGATGGGACTTGCTAGTTCCAAAATCTGCAGGGCCTGCAAGGATAAAGAGGAAAGCATGGAACATTTGCTGTGCCATTGCGATGCTCTAGCCTGCAGGAGGCAAATGCTGACGGGGATTGGTTATCCAAAACCGGAAGATTATAGGGCCATGCCACCAAAGGACATCATCAAGGTCATGGCCACGATGAACTGGACCGATGGTGGCGATGGCATTAGGGACTAACACACGGGGAAGCACAATACATCCAGATTGGGTCGAAGTGCGAAGGCTTATAACTTGGGCCACCCCACTTCTAAGATAAGATAAGATAAGCTGAAGAGTTTGTTTGTTTGTTTGCTTTAACGCGCTAATCATAGGAAGTACTGATTCAAATTGAAAAATTATTTTTGTGTTGGATAGTCCATTTATCAAGGAAGGCTTTAGGCTATATAACATCACGCTATGACTAATAGAAGCTGAGCATCAATGAAAAATGTTGCACAAACGGGAAAAAATATATGGCGAAACGTAGTTCGCGGGCACAGCTAGTGTTCTAATAAATGGTAAAATAAATGATAAAAATTAATGTTTTCGTTTCATTTTTAACGAAATATTACTTTTTTGAGTAGTATATGATTACGAAGTAAATTAGCTTCTCCATCGATTCGTTGCGAATCAATATATTCTCTACCAATTTACATATCGATGACTTTGATCGATTTTTGGTGTGGTTTGGCGATGGCATATGTCAATCCCAAATATTTTGTTCTTATCGAAATTCGTCATTGTTTTTGAATTGTCACTTAGGCCCGTATTAATAAACCGCACTCAGCTCTGAGATAGAACTTGAGAGCAAACTTGAGATACTGTGCTAATTAATACACCATACTTGAGTTCACACTTGAGTACAAAGTATCAGCTGAGTAGCGACGTATTAATAAAACGATTTCAGGACTCAAGTGCACTCTCAAGATGCTACTTAAGTGCCTGTTTTCTGAGTGTGGTCGGACCATGACTTAAGTGCGCGTTTTGGCGGTTTATTCATCAAATTTATCACGGACATAGAAAATATTATTGACGAAATCGATCACTATGACGAAATAGAATATTATGACTATATCTTTCGGATAAACGGGCATCGAAATCCAAAAAAATATATAAGAGATTCTCAGAATCCATTTGAAATAAGGAATAAAGACTTTTTGAAACGCTATAGATTTCACCAAAATAGTGTTTTTTTTTATATTACTTCGTTAATAAAAAACGATCTTACAACTTATAATCAAATAGGCCTTCCTATATCTCCTGAAATAGCAGTGTTATTGACTTTGCGCTTTTATACTACTGCATCATTTCAGGTGAGTATTTTTATATATTTGTTATCGAGCTTCTCCTAAACGGCTTTACCGATTTTTATGTTTTTTTTTGTCTGAGAGGTTTTTTTAGCCCTAGGTGATAAGGGTGGCCCTCTTCAGATTTTTTTACAATTGAAGTTAAAAGACGACTACTTTACTTTTTTAACATATCTTTCAAGTTTTCATTTAAAAGTACCCAGCACCTTCTGCTTACAACATTATTTGCTTGATACTATTTCAATACTAAGGCCTGTGATTGAATACTCTCTTATTTCAGATTGTCGGTGGTGATCTGTTTCAGATATCTCAACCCACTGCCTCGAATATTATCACAAAAGTATCCAAATTACTGGCACAACTTCATTCACACTTCATCAAGTTTCCCACTGGAGATGAGGCCACGGTAAATAGGGAATTATTTAAAGAATTATTTAATAATGGATACCCTACATTACCATTTGTGCTTACTCCAGTTAGACCATCTCCTCAAGATCCTCCGTCCATTAGATATAACAGAGCCCAAATAAAAACACGAAATATTGTGGAAAGAACATTTGGAGTTTGGAAACGCAGGTTTCCTTGTTTGTCTAAGGGCCTTGGTAACAAATTATCAACAGTATCTAACATTATAGTTGCTTGCGCTGTATTACACAATTTGTCACTAATTTTAAATGATAAATTACCTTTCCTAGACAATGAAAATATTGAACATGTCGAAGAGGATGATGAAGAGAGCTTAGTACCAAGCTCTAGTGCTGGTATTTTATTAAGAAACTCAAAAATTGAAAATTATTATCAGTAAATATTTTTTTGTTTTTGCCTATTTCATGTTTCTTGAATAAATATACTTTATTGCGCACAATTACACTTAAATTTAAACATAGTTATAAACTCAGTAGCAAATGCGGACTTATCTCTTTTAGAGATTTCTTCCAGTCAACCTGTGAGTGTGTTGGAAAATTACATATAAATAGAGGGAAACATCAAAGCACACAAGTGAGATTACAAAAGTAGATAAAAACAACATTACACTAATACAACAATAAACACATCATACATACATATAAACATACAAATATACATACATACATATACATATATACATTTGATGACGATGCGATAGCTAAGGCGAATTTACCACTTGCGACAGAAAGTGCTGCCTCAGCCTGTATTTAAAGCAGGGCATGGAAGGACTGTTGAACTACAGAGGGCGGGTGGTTCCACAATTGGGCGGCACGAAAGCTTGAGAAATTGAGTAGCAGGAAGTTTGTGTTAGGTTTGGGGAGGTCAAGCTTTTCAATATAGCATGGGCGTAGGGAACGAGAGGGGGGAGGCGGCATATGAAACCGCAAACGGAGGTACTGTGGGGAGTTGGGGTCTCTAAAGATTTTGAACAGCGCTGTCAAGATGTGCATATTACGGCGCTCACGGACCGGAAACCATTTCAACTCAGAGCGAAAGTGAGAAATACGATCGAATTTGCGAAGACCAAAAATAAATTTTATAGCCAGATTTTGAAGTCTGCGTTTGCATTTCGTTTTTAACAGACTTCGAAAAAGGAGGAGGTTCTATGTTCGATGATATCTATTTTTTATATGTATGTTCACCGATTACTCCGCCAATTATAGGCCGATTTTATTTTATTTTTTGTAATCGAAAGAGTACACTCACGAGGTGGTCCCTTTGTCACCATGTCATGATGTGATGATGGAATAATATATTGACTTTAGCAGGACAGTACATTTATGAAAATTTGATTTATGTCTATAAAAATAATAATACATTTGAAACCAATTTCCAAATTCACCATCTAAACACAAGATTCAAAAATAAACTTGCCGTTCCAACATTCAGGCTTCAAAAAACTAGAGGCTCGTTTATGGGGAAATGTATAACCTTTTATAATAAGCTTCCACAAAGTGTTACCGACTTGCCTTTTCATAAGTTTAAAGCGCATGTAAAAAAGACTCTTATGAGTAAAGGATATTATAAAGTCAACGATTATTTGAATGATGCCAATGCCTGGTGTTAATTTTTCAGATAATGAATCGTATTGTTATGTATAACTATTTGTTTAAACAAATATTATTTTTGGTAATAAGTAGTAAGAAGAGAACTAACACATCTAATCTTGTAATGGAAGTTGAGCTCAAACTTCTGCTGTGAGGTCAGCTTCCAATTGACGACTCTGTAACAATACAGGGAGAAAAAAATAGCCCTTGCTGGTTTTCTTGCTGGTTCTTTCCAGTACAAGGTCTCCCGCCGTAGACTTGTGAACCAATGGCGTAGCTGCTTTGACGTTCGAAAGAGATTTTAACAATCCAATTTGAATAAAAGATATTGAATTTGAATTTGAATCCCAGGCAAATCAAGGGAAACCCTTAATTTTCAAAGGCGCATTCAACGTGTTTCATGTTTTTTCGTAAGATATTCAGGTATTTGCGTCTAGTAGTCATTATGTCATGTTACTGAGCTGATGATGGAAGGTTCCTGGTAAAGAAGGAGTGGAAGTCGGTAATTTTTTTACAAAAATATAAAACCGACTTTAAGAACACCAAAAAGTCATAAATAATATAAGAACATACCTACAACATCACAGTTTTATATTGAAGTTAGTTTTAAGTAACTATACCTATTAATTGGTCTTTTCATTTGTAAGACTTTCCAGGTAATCATTGCTTGGAACCAACTTCAATATAAAACCGTAATGTTGTATGTATTCTTATTATTTATGACGTTTTGGTATTATTGAAGTCGGTTTTAATTTTTGTAAAAAAAATTTTTTTCATTCTTTTTAGTTTAATAATACATAAGTACGTTTTAGAATTTGAGCCGAGGCAAACACCAGAATAACTTAAAATTAAACGTCTTTCGCTCTAAACAGTACTGAAAGAATTATTCTCTAACTCCTTTCCAGAAACCTTCCATCATCAGCTCAGTAACATGATATGATGATTACCAGATGCAAATAACTGAATATCTTCAGCAAAAACATAAAACACGTTGGACATACCTATGAAATTCAAGGGTTTCCCTCGATTTTCATGGGATCCCATTATCAGATCATGGCGTGGTGACAGTGGGACCACCTCGGGACTATACTCTTTCGATCACAAGAAGAATTTTAAAAATCGGTCCACAAATGGCGGAGTAATCGCTGAACATACATAAAAAATAGATACAGCCGAACATAGAACCTCCTCCTTTTTCGAAGTCAGTTAAAAATGACGTTTACTTGAGATCACGCTCTTTAAGAGCGCGATCTTGATATAATATCTCAAGTGATACGCTGTTGATATAGGTTTATTAATTAGCGGCAATCTTAAGTGCGTGATCACAACTTGAGAGTGACTCGGCTAAGTTCGCACTTGAGAGCAGTCTTGAGATCGCTTTATTAATACGGGCCTTAGTCTAGGCCCCCAGGTCTTAAAGACTGGGAAAGGAACATGGAAAAAGACACTTTTATTTATTTATTCTTTATGTACACAATGTTTGTACAAAGGCGGATGGCTTAATGCCTGTGGCATTTTCTTCCAGTCAACCTTAGGGTGGTGCAGAAAAGGGTAATGCGGTAGATGTACCGAGAAATGGAACAGCTTATTAAGAATATTATATGCATATAACATAAAATTCTACTACACAATTAAAATAATTAAAATAAACTAATATATATTATCTAAAATGCCTACGACCAACGAGATAATTGCAATCTTTTGATTGCCAATGTCTAAAAAAAATCAATTCTGCTGTGCAAAATGCCTTCGCAATTTATGTTTGAAGCTAAGCTTGCTTGGGGCGTTTCTTACCTCTAGAGTACTTTAATAAAGTCTTTTTTTTTTCAGTTTCACATTGTAGATTCAAAGTTTCTTAATAATTATTAACAAGCTGTGCCCGCAAACTATGTTTCGCTAAAAAGCTTAACACTGTAGTTTCCTTATTTCCCCGGTGAGGATTTCTCAGGTTCCTGTATGAATTTGGGTAAGTCCTTCCTAAGAGGGCGTCTATACAAGTCAACGTAACACTGTACCGAATTTTACGTTTCTAGCTCCAGCAGTTTGGGTTCTACATTGATACCTCTGTCAGTCACTCACCAAAGTCTTTTATGACTTATTATCATCACAGCTCATACACGTCCCCACCGAGGGGCTCGACCATACCCTAAGTTAGGGTGTTTAGGCCTTAGTCAACCACGCTGGCCCAGTGGGGATTGGTCGACTTCACATACACCTTTGAATTTCTTCGCAGATGTATGCAGGTTGCCACACGACGTTTTCCTTCATCGTAGGAGCGTCGGACAAATGTACATATGAAATACGAAAAACACATTGGTAGATGGCGGAATCGAACCCCGGACTTCCCGATTAGAAGGCCAGTGCCAAGTCCACAGCGCCACCGACGCTCTCTTTTATGAATACAGACAGATAAATATTCGATTCGATACTACAAAATTGTAAGAGAAATCATTTCGTGCACTCTGTAACGTTTCGGCGCCAAAATCATTTTCTAAGACTCATTGAACATTCCGTCCACGGACAAGACTCGAATCGGTTCCTGCGGGACGTTATAAGTTGTTAAATTGTCCAACTTTCAGAACAATACGGAGCTAAGTGTGACCGTGACGTATGTACGTAATATTATCGTTTTAGACATACAATTATTCAGGATTGCTTTTTGAGCAAATGCCAAATGTTGTGTGCTTGTTCAGATATTCGTCTGAACCACTAGACCACGGAGGTGGTTAATTATTCTGTCATCACGACAAAATTGTTTTGTACAGTAAGCTCCCATTCAAGCTTTACATTTACACTACGAAAACCGCCATTATTACAAGCGTCATGAGAATGATCCAAAGACCAGTAAAGCTTGATAAGGACTACAGGTTTTTGGTTTTACAAGGTTACATCTTTTTGCGCCAAATACTTTTATTTTTTTTACTTTCCGTTCGGTTGACTGGTAGAGAATGCCTTGTTGCATTAAGTCCGCCCTTTGTACAGTTTTAAGTGCAATAAAGATTAAATAAATAAATAAATAAGGAGCTTACTGTACAATAAATATTTTTAAGTCTATTTTTCAGTTTTTCCTAGTTTGATTGCCAATGTTACCATTACGCTTAAAGAAAACATCTTCAGTATAACATTTGTCACGTTATACCTCTTAGTTACACATAAAACCATTAGACTTAAATTCTCGCTTCACAAAACATCGTTAACATAACACGTGTCACGTATACCTCTTAGCTACACATAAAAGTCGCACTATAAAATATATTTGCTAACTTCTATCAGGTGCCCCCTATCATTCTCCTCATCCATCAATCCGTGAAAATCGGCAGGCTCTATCGTATCAGCCCCCTATATCAGTCAAAGGACCCAATATATCAAGTTTCTAACCTAAGGTGTTTCGTCTCGACGATGATAAATGAGTCAACGTGTCAATCAGGACGTGTGTCTCTATATAAAATTTGGTCACAACACGCTACAAAGCAAAATGGAAACTACGGCCTTGTGTATAAAGTTGTGAATGTCATAATTGATAATAATTCTGGAAGGACGTCGTGTGAGGACCAATAAATAGCATTTGGAATACGTCACGATAAATTTCCTAACAAGTCGACAACTTCACATAAACATGTCATGGGCAGAATGGCGCTCAATTAGGTCGGTGTTCCGCTGAGTTTCGTCCGACGGACTCGTAAACAGTCTGGTTAACTCAGACCCACCTTTTTAGGGGAACACACGAATCGGATCTTTATGGAAATGAAATTGGATTGTCTGTCTGAAATGTAAAGATATGTTATCCTAAATACTTAGACTTCGCTTCTGTAAGATAACCTGTTTGTATATCAAGAAAAATGCATTACCTTTCGCGCTTCGACTCTAAGAGACACGTGGGGGACGATTCTCGTAAACATTTTGTACATCTAACATTTGAAAACATAGATTTTAATGTGTAAGAAATAGAGAAAATTCAAGCATGCTGTTCAGGGGTATGTATAATTTATAAATTCAATCTATCAATTTTTAAGGAATCATTAGCCTCTCCCTTAAATACATACATTCTACAAGAATCAGAGTCGGATTCTTTAAATTATTCCCCCGCACAAAATAAAAGTTAATAAAACACATTTCTTATTTTTAGCCGTACACCACTCGAAGCGCCTTTCACTATTTCTAAACAAAGAGGAATGGGTAGGCATTTATTTGACAAACTGTTCATTTAAGACTTCATTAATTTGAAACAAAATTTCAGCGCAAACAACAAATAGAATAGATTAAAAATAAACGCTAATTTAAAGCGCCATTTGTTTGTTTGAGCGGCGAGAGCGGCTGGCTTCATTATTAAGATTTCGAGTCATTCGCTCACTCGTAGAAAGTTATACAGTAGGTCTAGAAGATATTGATGGCGAACGAAGTACTAGAACATTCTTTTGTACTGACTTTGGCTACACGCAATGTATCTATTTCTGTTTTTTCTATAAGTTGAGCCGTACTGTTCCCCGGTTAGTTGAAGAGGTTGCATCAAATGTTTTTTCCTCATTAATGTTTATAGTATTTTCAAACATAATTAAGCTCAGGTTGCTTTGAATTCAAATTTACTGTCAATCAGTATTTTGTAAATTCCTTTAGATAAGCCTTTACCAAGTTATATGATTCCGTTTACAAATACAAATCCCCCCCCCCCCCCCCTATTTACACCCTTTATCCTGCCCCACAACTCAAACTATCTCCATACCAAAGTTGATCTAAATCGGTTCAGCGGTTATTTCCACCCCTTTTCTCCTCCTTACAGGGTGATTTCTGCGATAAAAGCTATCCTATATCCGTCTCCTGGTTCTAAGCTACCTCCCCACCAATTTTCAACCAAATCGGTTTAGCCGTTCTTGAGTTATAAATCGGTTTCTGGGCTCGCATGGCTAGCTACCACCGTCTTGCCTTAGTTTGCTGCTATAGCTGCATTGTTATGCTGCATATAAATTATACTATATATAAAAGAATGTTAATAGCATTGTTGTCTTCAGGTAAGATATCCAGTTGCTCGTCGTTAAGGAGTCCAGGTGAAGCTCGCTTCCACCTTCGGCCTTACCGTCACTACTATCAGGTGAGCTGAAGGCCAAGATCTTCCCTGTCGTATGTAAAAAAAATCTGAAAAATACTTCTCTATCTATTTTTAATCATTTTCTTTAGCTTACAACAATGTTAGCAAGCAATATATACTACCTAATGGATACGTTTAAGCTTCCACGTCAATTGTCAGAACACTATTAGCTCAATTCCGACCTTTGTATCCAAACAATGGTTCGGAAACCTTCAATAGACTTCAGGTGCTTTATTGTGTTGTGTCTACAGTTTTCGGAAAACTGGAAATCAGCACGTGTGTATACAGTGACCGGGACGAACAAAACACTCTCGGTGTATTTACAAAAGGGACATCTATGTTCGTAACTAATATAGGTTGGTTGAACATAGTTCAATATAACTGGTCTTGAATAGTTTGAGTTCAATGAACAATTACAGCCAACTTACCAACCTTTTCTCAGCTAAGGACAATCCTAAATACAAGTAGTAAGCTCATTATACGAGGGTGATTCAACAAATATTTAGATTACAAAAAGAAAGTAGAGATTTATTTTTCAACATAGTCTCCTTTCAATTCAATACAGTTGGCCCAGCGATGCTCCAACTTTTTTAACCCGTCCAAAAAATACGATTTCCCGAGGTCTTCAAAATAGGTCTCGGCGGCGATGACCTCATCATTCGACCCAAATCTTTTGCCGGCGAGTGACTTTTTCAGATTTGGGAACAAGAAGTCACAGGGAGCCAAATCTGGAGAATACGGTAGATGGGGCAGTAATTCGTAGCGCAATTCGACCAATTTGGCCATGACGACGGCGGAGGTGTGAGCCGGCGCGTTGTCGTGGTGAAACAGCACTTTTTTCTTTGCCAAATAGGGCCGTTTTTATTTCAATTCGGCGTCGAATCGGCCCAATAAGTCAGAATAGTAGAGCCCCGTGATTGTTTTACCCTTCTCGAGGTAATCGATGTAGATCACACCTCGTGAGTCCCAAAAAACACTGGCCATCACCTTTCCGGCCGATTGAACAGTCTTCGCCTTCTTTGGAGCACGTTCGCCGGGTAAAGTCCACTGTTTCGACTGTTCCTTGGTCTCTGGTGTGTACCAGTGAACCCATGTTTCGTCGACGGTCACAAAACGACGCAAGAACTCTGCCGGATTGCGTTGAAACAGCGCCAAACATGTCGCCGATGTGGTCTCACGATTGCGCTTGTTGTCTGGTGTGAGCAAACGCGGCACCCATCGCGCCGATAACTTTTTCATACCCAGTTCTTCGTGCAGAATATGATGCACTGTCCCTTCTGCGATGCCTACAGTCTCAGCTATCTCGCGAATCTTAAATCGCCGATCTGCCAACACGAGATCGTGGATTTTTTTTACGTTTTCCTCCGTAGTAGCCGTTTTCGGTGGGCGTGGCTCATCAAAAACCGACGTGCGGCCACGAGCAAACTCGTTGAACCAATTTTTGACGGTCGCCATCGAAGGAGAAGAGTCACCGTACACAGCATCCAAGCGCTCTTTGATTTCGCTGCGCGTTTTCCCTTCCATAAACAAGAATCTAATCACTGAACGATATTGTTCTTTTTCCATTTTTGTAAAACCGACCGACACTCTCGCTTCCAAAGGCTGTCAAAACAAAACAAATGAAGGGAAAAGAATGAAAACTTCTTAGTAGACTTCAAAAAGTATTTACTGCACGATAGTAAAACTCTTCTGTAACAACAGCGCCATCAGGCGGCGAGGCTAAGTAATAATTGAATGCCCCTCGTATGCTGTCACTTATATCCTTTAACGAAAGAATGTGAGATTGTCCTAAGCTCAGACAAGGTTAGTGGAATTGGCCACCAGACTTTTACTGGTTAGAATTCGACCAAACAGTAGGGTTACTCTTGAACCATTTCCGATAGATCGTCATTGGGATTGTGATTTTGCATACGCTTGAGTAACAATACTAGCGCCAAATTGGATCCGTGTTTTGATAAAATTTAATAATACCGAGTTTGGTTCACCCAAAATCCGCACAATACGGGGTCAATTTGGAGCCAATGCGCAAAAATAAGCGTACGAAAAATCACAATCTCAATGCCGATCGATCGGATTCGGTTCAAGAGTGGCCTTATAATCAGGGTGGTGATTTTGTAACACATTGATTGTTCGGCAATCGTTATCAAACTAGATGAGTTAATAAAAAAACCTAAATTATGTTCATTAGCCATGGATATTGGTTGATTCATTCAACAAATATACCAAGACCGCTAGAACGACAACGTTACAAAATGTTAAACGTTTTAAATTTTTTTTACAAAAAATAGAACTGACTTCAAAAACACTGAAACCTTAAAAATAATCTTCTTCTATATTGAAGTCGGCGCCAAACGATGATCTCCTAGAAAGTGTTAAAATTTGTCACCGACTTCAATATAGATGAAGATTATTTTTAAATTTTCAGTGTTTTTGAAGTCGGTTCTATTTTTTGTAATTGTTTTTTTTTATTTTTAACTTTTTAGTGAATGAAATCTTTTTAGTGAAAGAAACCCTAATTTAATACCAGCTGGTATTAAATAAGTGTTTTCCTCGATTTTCTATGGGATCCCATCATCCAATCCTGACTTTGGTGACCATGGGACCACCCTTGGATAACCTCCTCCTTTTTTGAAGTCTGTTAAAAATCGAACAGAATTATCAAATCTATACGATGGCCAAATGCCGATGAGTTACAAAATTACCCCCCTGATCAGCTCTGATTTTCATTAAGGATATTTCAAGGGTAAAATTCCATAAAAAATCGTTACTTTAACTTTCTACAATATCTTATAAACGTTCTATATATACTTTCGTAAAAGCAGAACTTTCATTTCAATAGTATTTTCACGTCAAATATTGCCTAAACCTTTTCGACGAATCTTTCGACGAAGTTTAATCAAAATCTGTTTTAATAGTAGATACACGTAGTTAGCACTCATTTGATATTATTGTAAATTGATATATTTAAGAAAATGGTTTATTCATGTTTTTACTTTTAAATTGAATACATTTGCTTATTTGGTTGACATATTTTCAAAGTCTAAAATAAAGATCATTTTATAGTGAACCATTCACAATTTTTCATTAGACTACACCCTGATCCAAAAGCCTTTCAATCGCGTTTTCAATTACTAGGATCCTTTAAGCCAGTGCCCTATTAAATTAAAAAGATCTAAGCACTCCAGCTTGATTCACAGCATTCACTAATAAGTTACATTATCCCTTTGCAATCGGGAAATAATTATACTGTAATCCTTTGGAACGATAACTAATCCTGGCAATAACAGTATCGCAAAGTTGTCGCAATATTTCTCCAGCAAATCCCATGTGTGCTCTGAGCATGCAACCGCACGTTGTCTGCGGCCTTTGGTCACTGTACAATGCCATCAGAAGACACTGTAAAATCAACTTTAACTACATTGCTGCTAAGAACTATATCAGTGTCGCACATACCACATACACATGCGTGCATTCGACGCGTTAAACTAACATCTTGCGGTATTGCAGATTCCTTACCGAGAACATCCACTTATTCTGTCCGCAAATACGATGATCGCCCGGCTTCGGTTACCCGTGCAAATATCCACCTTATTGCGGTCGCAGTCTACAGAAATGAATACTGGTCTGGACAGCATTCGATTAAAGTGGACCTATGCAATTGGAGTTTCTTTGAACAAAGAAATTAAAAATATGTTTGAGCACAGTAAAATGAAAGATGTCATTTGCGTGACCGTGTCTACGAGAGGGCTTTTTAGGAAATGTATATATAGTGTGGAACTTTTTAAAGCTAGATTATTAGATATTTGAAGATACGCTTGCCCCCATCTGGACATCAAGCCGGTTAAAACCTAAAAAAACACAGTACTGTTAAGGCATCAGTGGATAGGGTAAATTGTAAAGATCAAATTTCAAAAAAACAAACATGCTAATTTACTCGTAAATAAAAGAAAATTCAATGGGACAAGATTACACTCTTAATGGAATCCATCGGATTACTTGTGTTACTAATTAACAATTATGTTTAACGTTATTCATTTATTACAATGAGAAAGAATTATGTAGATAATAAAATTTCAATTGTTCTTACACATATCTGTAATTCAGACATAATTTGTTGCCTGGATTAAGCACGAGTAAATGAAATAGGGATCTAGGGCGCCTTACAATACAGCGGTCATAATAACGGCTTATATACGTCCTCACCGAGGGGCTCGAACCTACCCTAAACTAGGGCGATTAGGTCTTAGTCAACCACGCTGGCCAAGTGCGGGTTGGTCGACTTCACACATAGCCTGTAAAGAAATTCTTTCTTCACAGGTGTGTGCAGGTTTCCTCACGATGTTTTCCTTCGCCGTAAAAGCATCGAATAAACGTATTATGAATTCAAAATTTGAAAACCCAGTACGTGACGGAGCTCGAACCGCTACCTCCCGATTGAAAGGCGACGGCCTTCCAAGACAGCGATAGTCTTCTGTTATTCACATTTTGTTGTCCGTTTGTCTGTCAAGACCCGTTTTCTGAGGAAAGGGTCGAGTCTACGCGTAGGATATACGATCTCTTTCAGCTATCTTTGATAGCTCTCATCTTAAATCGGATTTATAAATCAACATGATCAAAATATATGACCGCTTATGTCGCATGTTTTTGTAAATTTTGCGATTTACTAACGGAATCAAAACATATAAATTGTAAATATATACATTGTTAGGAACTTATATACTTAAAAAAATAAGTTTGTACGGAACCTCGGTCCAAGACTCCAACTCGCATTTGGCCGGTTTTTGTGTTTCAATTAAAAGATGTTTAGATTTCATGGTTTTCCCTTTTTTGTTTTCCTTTATTTAGCATGTTTGTTAGAGATATTTCTCAATCAATGTTTTAAAGAAGAGGCTGCTATTTTTTAGAATTGTAGCTGACCTGATTTCCGGACTAAGCAAACGTATTATCAAAATATCTCTGAATGCAGTTTCACTTCTTGTTAATAATAAAGGAATGTTTCCTTTGTGAAAAATTTGCTATCATCAGTATTAAGTACCTTTCCTTCCAGGTAGCACTAAAATGTATACCATTCTGTATATAAAATTACATGTCCTGACTGATTTATCATCCGGACCTAAATTTGGCTAGCACGTTCCTTGTACAGCGCTTACATCCACTACGAAAAGGTGTTTGAAAATTCAACCTCTAAGGGGATAAAATTAGGATTAAACGAAAGCAACGCAAGCAAAGCTACGGGTTGAAATCCATTACGGTATATTTTAAGGCCTCTAGGTCAAGTGATTAAGATAAAATCTCAATGCTGATCCAATGAAGAGAGTTAAGATTTAATTCCCTCAAATAGTTTCGGCTCAGTCAGTTTAATGGGCCAATATTTTACCAAGTCTGTAACAAAGTCCACAGTATAAAACCTTCAGTCTTTTTGTCATTTGCCATAAGAGGTGAAAGCCATTTTAAATCATACTCGTAGATATTGTTGATGATAGTTAATTGTAGCGGTAACCTGCGTAAGCATTTAAGTGAGTAAACTTGTTGCGCATGCAAGTTGTTATCGTGGGGACTCCATGCAGTTTTTGTCCCAATTTTTACACAGACCGTTTGCGCATGCAAGTCGCTATCGTGGGGACTTCATGCAGTGTCTGCCCCAATTTTCACACAGACCGTTTGCGCATGCAAGTCGCTATCGTGGGGACTCCATGCAGTTTTGCCCCAATTATTACACTCTCTCTCGAAATGCTCTAATTTTCACTTGAAATATCTTAAACTAGCTTCCGCCCGCGACTTCGTCCGCGTGGAATAGTTACTTTGGGCTAACGCTAACTTAAAGTACTTCTGCGTACACTATATTTTTAGTTTTGTTTTCTTCCGGCAGAAGTAGATACTCGTAGCTAACTGGCGCCACCGCCCTTCATGACTGCCCGCCGGCCTTGCACATTGTGAGCGCAGTACTCGATCATATTTTTGCTGTGATGTTATTTTAAAACTGCGATATCTCCTAAGATATCCATTTAAATCGAATGATGTAAAGGGCAATTTTGTTTTAAACTAAATACTTGTGATGAATAAAGTATTTATTTGGATAAGTATCAATATCATGTTTATAAAAACACCTTTGCAAATAATGCATTATTTTAGAACAAATTAGGTTAGCATAAAAAAGGTTATAGTGAGCTAACCTTATAGAAGGTAGACATATGCTGTCGCGGACTTTTTTAGAACTTTTAAAGGGTAACAATTTTGTCATACATGATTTTTGCGAAAACTTTAACCGTTTACGCAGCGCACGCAGCGGAAGCTCTCAATAGGAAAAAAAACCCCCCGATTTTGAAACATTCTTCATTGGTGCTCCGCTTCTATTGGTCTTATCGTGATGATATATAGCCTATTGCCTTTCTCGATAAATGAACTATCTAACACTGAAAGAATTTTTCAAATCGGACCAGTAGTTCCTGAGATTACCGCGTTCAAGCAAACAAACAAACAATCTCTTCAGCTTTATAATATTAGTAAAGTAAAAGTATAAATTATACATAATTATGCATACCAACTTTATGACTAATTACTATATGTATTTGTAATAAATAATGGTTTACCTACTAAGATCCCTTCATAATAATTTCTTTTAAATTTCGCTTTAGGTTTGTTAACATTCGATTTTTACTTCATTTAACAACAACTTTTAATATTTATTACATAGCCTTGGTATTATACAATATTTCCTGGTTCCCTTTCCATAATAATTTATACACCTCACCTCAGTTAATTTGCCTTTCATCTTTGCTCTTGTAGTAGTTTAAATATTTATTTTCTTTTAAAAGTTTTTGTATAATATGATTCTATGGGTCTTGTACCCACTGGACCTTCAAGATTCGACCCAAAAGCAAAAAGTGCTCATTGGACCTCATTTACAGGGCCCATTTGACCTTCCTAAAAATATTATATTCAATGCGGCCATTGGACCTCTTTTTTGAATTCGACTGGTACCTACTGGACCTTCAAGATTAGACCCTATTGCAACTGTACCCATTGGACCTTATTTGTATGCCCCATTCGACCTTCCTAAAATATTATATTGAATGTGCCCATAGGACCTTTTTTATGGGAACCATTGGACCTTATTGACAGTTTTATTCAAATAAGTACAGTCATATAGAAAATTGAAGACTAAAATGAAATTAATAGGAGTTGTAATAGAGCCAATACCATTGAAAAGTAAGTAAATACCATTGAGCTGTTCTAGCCTATGTATGTACCTACTTATATCTCAATCGGCACAGCCACTTATTCTGAGCAGAAAAAAATATGGAGAAAACCAGACGTCCTTTTTTTTTCTTACAATTAGAGTTGTATTGATATTCACTCTCACGACATTCGTCCTGCTCTCGCCTCTTGTATTGTAGCGCAACGTTCAGTGGCAATATTTCTTTCTCGTTCTTGTCTATTGTTTACTTGCCAAAAAACTACCTGAAGGGTTGAAAAAAGGCTACTTTAAAGGAGTAACAAAAAACTGATTTATTGTCAACTATTGATTTTAAGTAATATGTAGGTAGGATTAGAAGTTACATTCCTCCTATATTGGTTCTGTCGACATCGCACTTTAACATAATATTAAATCAAAGACAAAAATCTTTATACAATGTAAACCTTCACAAGTATACTGTTGATAGTCAATGTACATTTGATTTAATAAAATAGTTAAAACTAAATTTAAAAAAAACACCCATATTATAGTTTTAAAAAATGGGAGATCAACTCAGAACTGAATATTAATTAACATAATTAATGACATGTAATTATGTTGATTATTCCCCCATGATCCAATCTGGTGGTCGTCATTTTTTTTATTAATTTTTAATTGTATGCATGCTTAATCTGTTTTTATATAAATCAATTTTTTTCTATCTTAAGACGTCAAAGCTCTGCCGAAGGTAGATTAAAATCGATAGAATAGTATACTAACTAAACTGAAGTCTTTTTTTTACCAAAAAGTAAATAATGTAATATTTTAATATAGGTTATAAATCACAGATCGATTAAATTTATGTGATAATATGTGATTTATTTAAAATATTTTTATAATTTTTGTTTGGCAATTTAGGCTAACTTATAGTTATAAAAAATATTCTCTATTGTCGTTAAAAGTAAGGTAAAAAAGGATCTGTGGTTATGTGATTATAGTAGGTTATCTATATTTTATTTCTTTTTGATTTGTTGCTGATGATTAATATGTTGAATGTTAAAAATATGTTGATTAAATATTTTAATTTATAGCTTTTGTTTTTATTTCTTTAACAATTTTACTTTTCTGCATGACTATATGTAACATTCCAAAAGAAAAGAGCTAAATAGTCCAATGGGACACGTCTTTTTGATAAAAGATCTGATGGATCCAATGGTGTAGGTAGGAATCTGTAATTTTGAAGGTCCAGTGGGTACCATGTTTTTGATAGGAGGTCGAATAAGACGTATCGTTAATTTTGAAGGTCCAATGGGCACCAGATTTTTGATAGGAGGTCGAATAGGTCCTATCGTGTAGGTAAGGTCCAATTATGAAGGTCCAGTGGGTACAAGACCATTCTATGGCTAACAAATACTGAACATTTGTTTCTACGGGTATAATTTTCAATTCAGAAAATAGGGCATCATAGTTCTTTGTACATTTATCTTTGGCCTTTTTACTACATAACATTTTTAAAAATCTAATTTGAAGTTTATTAATTTAGTCTAGGTACGTCTTAAACGTAAGGCCATATTAACTTAAGCCGTAGCTTATTCATGATTCTACTAACGCATAATATACAGTGTATAATATCTTTCTATTAACTACATTCTTTAAAATATAAATTTTACCAAGTATAGATCTTTGCACATGCAAGTCGCTATAGTGGGACTCCATACAGTTTCTGCTCCAATTTTTACACACAGCGTTTGCGCATGCGAATAGCAATCGCCAAGACAAGATGCAGTTTTTGCGCCATATTTGCACACACTGCGCATGCATGATTGAGCATGTAGCCGAACTCTTAACCGATTCACGCTTAGTTCCATGGCCCTTCATATATGCCAATCTTCACAAACAATGACAAAATGGCGTCAGTCAACAAGTACAAAAAAAATATTTAACAAAAAATAAAAACCGACTTCATAAACACTGAAAAGTTAAAAATAATATAAGAATAGTTACAGACATCACACTTCTATATTGAAGTCGGTGCCAAATGATGATCTCCTAGAAAGTCTTAAAATTTGGCACCGACTTCAATATAGAAGTGTGATGTCTGTACCTATTCTTATATTATTTTTAACTTTTCAGTGTTTTTGAAGTCGGTTTTTATTTTTTGTAAAATATTTTTTATTTTTAACTTTTTAGTGAATGAAATCTTTTTAGTGAATGAAACCCTAATTTAATACCAGCTCACCTTAGGTGAACTTGTATTAAATTAGCGTTTCCCTCGATTTTCATGGGATCACATCATCAAGTCCTGACTTTGGTGACCTTGGGACCACCCTAGGATTATACTCTATCGAATACAAAAAAAAATTTGAAAATCGGTCCACAATTGGCGGAGTAATCGCGTAACATACACACAAAACACGTTGGAAACACCTTAAAATTTAAGGGTTTTCCTCGATTTTCATGGAATTCCATCATCAGATCCTGACTTTGGTGACCATGGGACCACCCTTGGAGTATACTCTATCGAACACAAAAAGAATTTTGAAAATCGGTTCACAACTGGCGGCGTAATCGCGTAACATACACACAAAAAAAAACACGCATCGAATTGAGAACCTCCTCCTTTTTTGAAGTCGGTTAAAAATACTTTGATAGCAGTCAGTCCAGTGTGGCCTTGTTTTTTTTACTGGGTAGCTGTTGCGCACTGTACCTGCCTATGGCTAATCGACAGGCATGTGTGGGACTCTCCCCGTAGAGTAGGGGACATACCCACTACACCAACCTTGGCGTCAATCATATCCATTGTCGACTGGGAAAACCCCAACTCCGGATCATCCCGGAAAGTCCAGAGTAGCCTAAGTGTAACAAATCATATATCACTATAATACACAAACAATATGCTGTAAATACGAGTCCAATATGCGTATTGTAAGTTGATTACGATTGCACAGCGAGAACCAAAGATTATGCTGCAAATTTGGTTTACGAGGGCAGCTCTGATTACAAATACAATTATTTGACTTCCAAATTATGCCGCGATGCAAACGACACCGGATTTTAGTGTCGTTTGACTCGAACACTATTTGTGTGGTATAAACGTTCCGTTAACAATCCATCGCTATATAAAAGGTGTTGTGGATTTTAAATAATGGGTATCTAAAATAATATAATAAACCAGCCAAGCGAGTTGGATTCGCGCACCGAGAGTTCCGTACAATCTTTAGTATATGAGTTCTCAACTATGTACACATTTACGATTTTCAGGTTTTTTCCTTTATATGTGCTATATGACATTGCTTCTTGCCAAATTTCATGATTCTTGGTCAAGGGGAAGCACCCCATAAGTTTTGTTTTCCTGCGGGTGCGTGAGTACTGGTGGTGTCGCATTGTGGAATGTGGACCCTACTACACGCGGCAGGGAGAACTCAGAGGGGTTTTAGTGGGTAGACCCGGCACTCTGCTGGGAGAGCCCCACACACGCCCACCGTTCACGCCCCCCCCCCCCTCTCCCCGCGCAAAAAAAGGGTTTTGGTTCCCTTGTCGTGTATTTTCGCAAAATTTGCGAAAATACACGACATAAACGGTCGTATAATTTGATTTTACTTACGAATAGGTTTTTTTTCACAGCTGAAAAAGATTGTAGACCCGAGTACGTGTATTTCATATAAACAGTTTGATATCTCTCCGCGTTCCCGAGAAAGTGTCTTGATAAACAGATAGACAATGGTGTGATCCTATAAGGGTTCGGTTTTCCTTTTGGGGTAAGGTAGCCTAAAAACTTCAGGCTTTTGGATGGTGGCAATGTGCTATCACTTGACCTGACTTAGTCGTTATCTATACTTACTTATACTTACTAATATTATAAAACTGAAGAAGTTTGTTTGGTTGTTTGTTTGTGTTTTTGGTTGAACGCGCTAATCTCAGGAAATACTGATTCAAATTGAAAAATTCCTTTTGTGTTGGACACTCAATTTATCGAGGAAGGATATAGGCTATATAACATCACACTTCGACTAATAGGAGCTGAGCGTCAATGAAAAATGTTACAAAAACGGGAAAAAATTATATGACAGCTAGTGCTAAGATAAATCCAGGTAGAACTCGTTTTCATCTTCATTTTAATTTTGTTTTACACACCACAGGAAACCTGTTAGTCTTCATCTCACCTGATAAAGCCGTTGACTTAAAGTTTGCTGCACAGACGTATAAAGGGAAGTATCATTCAAAAAGCGTGGCAACTTTACCACATTTAAACATTACTCACACACAAACAATATTAATTTAATTTTATTGTAATTTCTGGAGTTTTTTATATGATGCGTTAGAACACTTCGGGGCACAGCCCTTTACCATTGTTCTTGTCCCATTTGCAGTTATTTTTATTTATAATCTCACGACGCCATTTGTCTCTTATTTTTAAAAAGCTAAACATGGCGTCCACTTTGGAAATGTTTATGTGCGTTAGTATCGCCATAGACGAAAAACAGAAATAGTGATATATCATGTCACTTTGGAGTGAAAGTAAAAACGATATACAGAGTGTGAGTAAAATTATGTTAAATCTGCTTCCTTTTATACGTCTGTGATTTGCTTTCATGCAGTCATTAATGAAATTAAAAATTAAATCATGAAAATGCCTTTACCAGGAAGTGTAACCAAGCACCCTGAACAATCCCTCTGAAGTTTCATTCGTTATAATTATGACAACCAATATAAAGTACTTGTTACACAAAAATTCCAGTTCCCCTAGACAAATGCCACACGCTAACTTTTCCGCAGTCGTTCCTCAGAAAAAATGTATGGAGATGACATTAGCTGCGGAAAAAATAGCGTGAGATTGTCACAGGCTAATGTCATTTCCATACAATTTTTCTGCCGAACGACTGCGGAAAAGTTAGCGAGTGGCATTTGTCTTGGGCCACAAATCCATATCTTGTGCAGTTAGTGATATTAATTAACAATGCCGCCTATTTATTTGTTTCACATCCGAAATGTTATTTTCCATCAAAAACTTTTCCCAACAAATCACCAATTGTAAATTGAGTTGAACACACTAAATACACTACACTAAAATATTAATATTTTGTAGGCGGCGAAGGGATTTGCAAATTAATGGATTTCTACGAAACTCCACAAAGGACCGCGATTGAGATTTCTAAACACAAACCACAAGTTCATCGACAACTAACAAAGACGAATGTATAAGCGAATTATTCGAAGTAAACTACTTATAATTAAATTCCCGCTACGTCTGGACAGAGTTATTGAATGTGTTCCATTAATCGTTATTATTACAAGAGAAAATACATCAGCAACACCCCTACTACGATCGCGAGCGAGACCGAAACAATGATGAAACAGAGACACGGCAAAATTTTGTTTACTTTTAACGATCTAATGGTTAATTAACGTGTTATTATATCCACATTATTGTAACTAACAATACGATTAATACAGTATTGTTTTATTTTTTAACCTACCTAAGAAATTGCGATAGTTGGCTGTATTGATTAAACATAAAACATTTGCAGCGTGTTAAAAATATTTATTTCATATAAACAGGTTTGAACTATGTTAATTGTTAATTTACCATGTTTAATATTTTGTATAACTTTTCACACCCGAGTAGCGTGTAGCGCGATCATGGTAAGCGAGCAGCTTATATCGACAGCTACGAGAATAATCTCGAATTTGTTGGATAACTGAATATTCAAATGTCGGCCGTTATTGAATTCGGCAATCCCTTTTAATTGGTTGTTTTTGAGGGCTATTCTTTCTCAATTATGCGACCACTCCATCGGGTGATTCGGTTTTGATATTGAATCGTTTTGCTTCCCATCACCATTGATTATTTAGAGTACGTTGCAAATATACGTCATATCCCTTAAACCATATATTTTTATAGTAATTTTATTCATAGCGGCTTGTATATGTAGTGTTGTCATTAATCCATTAATTTCTTAATCAATTAATTAATTTGATTAATTTTAATCAGATTACATTAATCATGATTACAGTAATCATAATTAAAAAAGTAATCTTAACCATGATTATTGACTTTAATCATTAATCAATAATCATTAATTGATTAACTTGATTATAAACCTAATACATCCATCAATGTTGTTAATTGTACGTAAAAGAAATGATGTTAAATAAAGACAGATTTCTTAAAATATTTTTATTAATCATTCAAAGAACAAAAAAATAATTTATAACATTCAAATACACAGAATTCTTTTCAAGAATATTTTCAATCAACTAACCGATCTTTACATTTCTAATTTCTTGTTTGGTTAAATTGCATTTCATAACTACTCTTTTCTCAAACAAGTCATCAGATAATCTATGTGATCTAGGCTTATTTAGCATAGTCGCAAAAGAAAACATTCTTTCTACCGAGCCAGAGGATGGCATTGGTGTATTGTACTTAATAAACACTTTGCCTATAACAGGATAACTAAGTAGAAGCTCTCGTTCTTGGCTTCCCTCGGCAAAAAAATTTGAAATGATCATATCTGCTCTCTTTTTAGCATCAACTAATTCCGCTTCACTACCAGAGTCGGAATTGAAATCAAAAAACTCGTCTTCTTGGTGGTGTGTGTTATTGGCTTCATTGTTAACTGTTAAAAGCTCTGGGATTTCTGATATTTCCTTCCTTATGACTGATTTAAAAATGTTTATACACTTCTTTTGATCAGCGGCAGTTAGACATACTAGCCACTTTTTTTTAAATCTTGGGTAACACAGAGCTGCAACGGCTGCATATTTGCTTGTTTCACTGGAAAGAGTGTAAAATTCTTCAAATCTTTTCTCTACGCTTTGTAGATATATTGCAGCAAGTGGTTCACAGAATTTCAGATTTGGAGTCGTCGTGATTTTCTGTAATTTTTTTTTTAGTGCATGCAAACAAGGTAATAATATTCCATAAAATGAGTCATCGCCCTGCAATATATCCAAAGCGGTTGCAACTGGAGCAGCGCATTGGCAATATTCCTGAATATATTGAAATTCAGAGTCTCGTAATGGATTTCTTATACCAAGTGCTCTGACTAGTTGAGAGTAACTAGTTTTGATATTCAATACATTTTTCAAAGCGTCATAGAAACTATTCCATCTAGTTATGCCAGGTCGTGTTAACGTATGTCCGAGAATGTTATGTATCACCTCAGCTGATTTTGGGCGAGCAGCAGCACTCCATAAATCGTTACATTTTTCCATTATTGTGGAATGCATTTTTCCAAGACATGTTGATTTGTCAGTCAACAAGGCTTGGACGTCCTTACTAGCGATCAGATTTAAAGTGTGCGCATTACACCTGAAGTGAAATGGTAACAAACTGTTTTGTGAATGGTCGTATACTATGTTTTCTTCTTCTAACATAAGATCATCATATTCATGTTCCTGTCTTGTGCCGAACTCTCCTTCACTCACTTCAAGTTCTTCTCCACTTAACTCGTTCTCGCTGCTACTTGGACTTGAACATTCATTATCATCATCATATTCAATCAAAGATGTCGTATTTATTCCAAATACCTTGAATGCTTTCACAAAATTTGACCCATTATCAGTAACAGAACATACTATTTTAGTAGGGTCAATATCAAAATCGGAATATATTTCTAGAAGCAAATCTTTTATGCGGTCAAAGGTGTGTGCCCCTTTAAACCGGCGACAAGCTAACACCTAAAAAACTTCTTTTTTTCCCTGACCATATATCAGCGGTGGTGCACAGATATTTCACTGCAGCTAGGTTTTCTTTTATTTCGCAAATCTGATTGAATGATTGTTTAGCTATTTTGTTTCTGAGAGAACGTCGCCCGGGTATCTTAATTCCACTATTTGTCACATTTAAATCCTCCATCATCTTAATGAAGTACGGGTCTTCCACAGCTCGAAAAGCAATCATTGAGTTAACGAAATAATTTGCTAAGTTACGATCAAAAGTTTCTTGAGTTACAGGTTTTTCTGAAGTTTGCCTTGAAATCCGATTAGTCCGAACTGTATTATTTTTATTTTTCTTATTGTCTTTCATATATTTTCTACATTCTTTTTCTGTGTCAGCGCCATGTTTGCGTTTTAAGTGTCCCAAAAAGTTAGATGTCGTTTTACAATAGCCCTTAACTTCTCTATTTTGCTGGTCCGAACACTTCATACAAACTGCTACTGTGTTCTTGTCTGTGCATTTGTCTAGTACAAGCTTATAATAGGTACCGTCAAATAAAGCAGAAGAAGAAAGATCCGAATCCGATTCCAATACCACTGTTGAATTCCCGGAATTGTTTAACGAAACCGACGAATTATTTGACACACCACTACTATTAGATTCAATAAAGTCATCATCAGAATTCATGTTTGTTTGTTAATCACTGAGTGAAACAATGTCACAAAATGTTGCAAAACCTAAAAATAAATATCGCCAAACGAGTGCGAGCGAGCGTGTGTCGGCAGATAGTGTTAGAACGTGACTGATTGAACCCGCCACCCGTGTGCGTGCGAGTAAAAGTCCATTCGCTTAGATTAGGTCGCCTTTATACTGCGCCGCCTAGGCACTTGGCGGCTTTTATGAAAGGAAAACAAAGGATGCCGCGTGGGGCGCACAGCCGCTAGTGAATTTGGCAATTTACATCGAAGCGCCAGGTTGTGTTTGTTGACTCTGTTACGTATATCTACCGAAAATGTTTTTTCGTACTTGGAAGGACAGTGAAGTGCCTCAAGATGAAACTATGTGAACCAACAATAAAAAAAGACGGGTGTTTTGGTAAACAATTTATAATAAATGTCCATCGGTATTGTGTTGAAATAAATGTGTTTGCACCTATCATAGACACTTCAAAATGGTAGGGATACCAAGAATCAATATTAAAAACGGGGCCATCAACACCAAGAAACCAATATTTTATTTTAGTATAGATTCGGAACGTGATGATGTTGGATCTCCTATAATAAATACAGGTGGTAATGACTGTGATTTTACGAGTGATGAAGAATAGTGTCTAATTTTACTTTACTAACGTGTACCTATTCATATTTTTCATTAAAATTCTCTTTGCTACCTTAGTTATGTGTATTATTTATATTCGTATTTTATTACAATGGCCACAATTGTGTGCGGGTGTACTGACACTATCTAAGCGAATGGACTATAGTTTAGTGCTATAAAAGGCGAGAGAGATAGAAGCTATGTTAATGCAAAGTACCTCAGCTTCATCCCTCAGTGTTTACGCAGTAAATAGTTCATAAACTAGTAGAAATTGGAATAAGGAATGTTTACATTTCAAATTAGTTGCTTTATATTATACATTTTATTTGGCCATTATATATATTCTTTACGGCGAGTCAATAACAACTTTGATACATACATATTTTGCTTATTGCTTATAAGGTAGTTAATAAATTGTTAATCAAGTAATCAAATTAACGATTAATGATTATGATTGATAATCTTAATCAGTTTAAATTTGATTATGATTAATTAATCTCAATCATTTTTTTTGATTATGATTATTAATCATTAATTTTTAATCGTTAATCAGATTAACTTTGGGCCAACACTGTATGTACTATGGTCCACGAGCTAGAGCGTGTTTTTCTTTGCCAATGAGACCGTAAGCTTTATATTTCATTTCATGTATGTAAAGTAGTTCCTGATGTAAAGCTCCCCCAAATCAAGTTTCATTTAATACCAGCCATAATAAATTCTCGTAAAAAACCACTCATGTAGCCTATCCGAGGAATAGCGGAAAGTTTTAATAAAATTCAAAATGGCCTCTAACGAAAACTATCGCGAAATGGCGGCTGTTTACGCTTGTTTAACACTCTGAGCACCCATGCTGCATATTTATGATTTAATCAAGCTGCCAGATGGCACCGACACATTACCGCTGTCTTACCCCCACATACTCTGCCCACTTCTTGGAACTGAGCCTAAGATTTCATATTTGGCAACCGAAGTTTTATAGCAGATAAAACTTGAGACCTAATTAAAGCTCAGATTAAATCGCACATTGACGTCTCTAATTATGAATACTTAACCCATTACATTTTATCATTAGTGACTGGCATGTAGTGACATGCCAGTTACTTACGATGATCTAGAAAGTCTTAAAAGGACATGTCCTCTTTTGGGCTAAAAATTTCATCATTAATTAAGCAACATGTTTCAGGTATTTTTGTAAAGAGTACTCAAAAATCTAGGGTTAAGAATAAAATTTAGGTTTTTTTAGGCCTGCAAATTCAAAAAAAACAGCAATTTTCTGATTGACTTTCATAGTATGTAAAACAAAGCGATTTTTGTATGGAAACCAATGACAAGTTATGGAAACGTGTCACAAACGAATAAATAAGTAACAAAAGCGCACAAACGATGTGATAGTGAGTGACTTTCTGACTAAAATTCACATAAATTACATTTTTAATGTTTTATCAAGATTTACGAAAAACATGGCTGTATGAACTTAGCACCCTTTGCCTTCTCTTGCAGAAGTGACAGCGTCAAAAAAAAGCCTCGTTTATTTTTGTGATTGTTGGCGGAATCCTTAAGGACAGCGCCACCACCCAAAGAATAGAATAGATTTTAATGATCGTGATCGCTTTTATTTTAGGCAATCACAATACTTTTTATTAAGAAGTGCACAATCTTGTGTTGTTGCCGCAATGACTGTCAAATTAAAGGCAGCAGACGTTATAGATTTTTCCTTCGACAATAAACCCCCAGGTGACCACACACATATTGAATTGGATTGCAAATTAGCAGCATTGCAGGTCACTGCTGGTAACAAACAAGCATCTCTGACCAAAAAAATGATACATGTAATCAATAGGTCCATGCTATTAAAATGAAATCTAGCACAATAAATGCATTGGTTGGTGGCAGATGACTTCTATACTTTACTTTGTAGCAGTGTGTTTGTGCAGCATTTGTTAGGATGAGCCCCTGGCTGTAGTGTCTAGTGTGTGATACCTGTTTTACTCTGCCTACTCTTAGGATAAGCACCTACCTCACAGTAGTGAAATATCAACATAAATAAAATATACTGGTCTAACATACCACCTCTTAAGAATGCTACAGTTTTACTATTTCAATAACAAAAGATTTTTTACATTTCAATAACAAAAGATTTTTTACAAAACAAATGCTAATTAATGAAGTCATTATAATGAACTAAGTGCAAAATTCTCTAAGATTACTATAATGCTAATTCAAAGTGTAAATATTTACTTCTAGGTATATGACTACATACCCTCGATTTTATCATGGGTACTAAATATGTAATACGAAGTGTTGAATAATTATAATAGTGGAAACTATGTGAAAGAGTTGTAATATAGAAACTGATTGCAGGTATGAAATAAAACCCAGAAATTATGTAATTTTCATTTATTCAATTTTAACATTTTCCCTCATTAGTACGTCATTTCAAAATCGAGCCAGTGGTGCTATATGAGTTTGGTGCGGAGCCCATCCTAAATTCATGGATTTCATTTGATTTTTCCTCTTATCAGCAGTCTCATGTGATAGATCATTTTCTTGAATATGTTCCCCAAAATATGACTTAGCTTGCTTAATTTAATATGTTCCAAGACTGATTAAAAATTAAATCGAATATTTTCATTCCAGGGAAGATATTCAAGTGTGGAATTTAAGCATCAATATGTACAAAGATGACTTCTAATGCCCTATTTAAAATAGATTGACCACCAGGTCGGTTGGTCGCTTACTGCAGCTAGCAGTGTAAGTTATAAGATTTCTTTTGAAATAGGTAATTAGAGGACTTTTGTAAGTAAAATGTTAGTAACCTCTAATAAAACAATGGAATTGTTTGAATCAGACCCAAAGAGTCTTCTACTGGACAGGACATAGAGATTTCTACTGGACAGGTTTTCCCTGCTTATATGGGCTATACCTAAATGTAAAGGTGCATATTGATTTTTGAAGCAATAACACTTTTTTATATAAGTAAAGAGAAGCAATTCTGCAAAGGGATTCCTTAGCCCATAGTCTGACTTAATATAAACCTACCTAAGGCCTTTTTAGGCTTTGAACAAACCTCACCTAATTGAGTTAAGCAAGAGAACAATAAAACAAATTGTGTGACTGTTAAACCTGTCCAGTATTTACATACTATATCAGTGGAATTTTCTATATTTTCAAATTCAATTAGTTTCTGTTCTTTGATTTTATTGTTAGTAAGTCAAGCATGAATTATTTGGTGTAAACAATACAGTGAACTTATATTACCGTAAAAATGCAAGATCATATTGACTCATGTGATTTTCACAGACTCTGGCATAACTTTACGAATATTTAACAATCCCCGAGGATCTTCTTTCTTAAATATAATGGTACCCTTCGACATTCCAAATTATAGCACTCTGGTACAAAAAAATGAGAAGTTGTATCAGGAGTGCGACTGTAACCTGGAAGTATAACATTCTGTTGTTCAATTCTTGGGTCTGGTTCAACTTCAGAACTTCGTTGGCTATCAATGTCACAAATTGAACTAGAGCTGCTTCCTGGTAAGTTGACTTCAACATTTTCTGTGGGTTTATTCTGTAGTGTATGATAGTGAGTTCTTTGCTAACAGGCTTTACAAACATGTGCATTCAAGGGAACCTAAAGATAAGATAATAATAGATTTTAATTATCTAGTATACACACTACATAATATTTCAGTAATAAAATAAATGTTTACCTGTTGCGGGTTTATAAGATTTACTTCATAAGCATGTTCGTCTTCCAGTTTGTTTTATTATGGATATCCCACCACATAGGCAAACTAATTGGTGACCTAATTGATGGTGTTCAAAGTTGCCTTCATATTTATTAGTCAATTCCAACATCAAAAGATTGAAACATTCTTGGCATACACAGTTTCCGCCTTTACCTAAAATAGTGTCTGTGATTAACAGGAATTAAAACAACAAAGTTAATATTTTAGGCAAAGACATTATAAGAGATAGACCGACAATACGCGCGGCCTCTAATTAACCCCCTTCAACCACACAGCGGTCAGGCGGCCGCTACTCATACTGTATTTGTACTGCATTCGACTGTCGAGTGCGCGTGAAGTTATAAAAATACTTAAACATGCCCAAATAACTTCGTTTTGTAGTGTAAAAAACGAACAGTAATAAAAACTAAATCACATTGTAACATTATTTATTACCGATGAGTCTCAATTATGCTTATTTATTTAGCTATTATCATATCAAAATTGGTTGAAGGGGACTTCATACATTTCGTTTGCATTGTTGGTCTACTCTTATAATGTCTTTGATTTTAGGTATAAAATATTTATATTAAAATTACATTACCTCATGTGCAATCCATTCTTCAAATATGAAGACAATAATTATCTGGGTTAATTTCCAACACATTATAATAAAATTGTTATTACCAACTGGTATATTACAGTTGATGCACAAAGTCATAGTAAAACATCTGAAAAATACAAATGAATAATTCATTGTATGGTATGGTATTAAGCTAATGTTATAAATAGCTATGTGAGCACATAGCTATTTATGGCATTGGCTTGCCTTGAATAAAAATATTTAAAATAATTTACTTACATTATGCTTACATTGTTACTTTTAATCAAAGTACGTCGTCTCAAAAACAAATTCAAATTACGAGAAAACTTAGTCCAGTTAGCAAGCCAATATTTAAATCACATGTAAAATCAAGAACCTGAGCATTGTAACACCGTTTTTTCTTAAAATTTCATAAAACACTAATTTTGCAAAACCACTTTGGTGTCACTGTAGTTTTAACACAAATTTCACAACTAAAATCATAATTACAATAACTTTGTCAATTAATTTCACAATATTAATGTCAAGTGTCAACGTCAACGTCGTTTCACGTCACGTCAGTGACATTTGCAATTATCTTTGGTCATTATTCACTTTTTGCATAAACAAAATAAATCTCGCGTTTATCCTGGCCTTATTTACAAAGATAGTTTTTTTTTCGCCCAATATCCCGTGCTCCCCTTTAGGTGGGTTGATTTTCTCAAAATTCGGAATTTGACATTTAGACCGTTTGTTTTGATCATTTCTATAGACATCTCTATATATATGTTACCGGCAATGTGTATAATTCAGGTATTGTATACAATCCCTAGGTAATGTATACAATCCCTGGGGCGTCCAGGCAATGTATGAAATATCATGAATATCAATGTCCATTTCATACTTTACCTAGGTATTGTATACAATTCCTAGGGATTGTATAGAATACCTGCTGGTTCACCGGTAATGTGTAAAATAAATAAATCTTAAGACTAAACTAATGTTAGGTAAGCCGGTTAATATCAATAAATCTTAACAGACTTACTTATCAAATAGCGGACAAATAAAACATGTTGTATTTACTTGAAATAAACTTTATTATCAACTGTAAAATCACAAAAAAATAACAGGAAACTTAAAATTCTTCTTGTTTGTAACATAACGTTACAAGTATCTTTTAACATAATATAAGTAATTTTGTAATTGAACTTCACAAACAAAACAATTCTCTTTATAACAAAAAGTAGGTCTAATAGGCATTCACAATTTTAAGTAAAAGAAGGTTTTATTTATTCTTACACGACAAACTATTATGGCACTTTGAAGAGCTCAGAGCCTTACTTTTGACACAGGAACACTTTTTAGAGTCACAGTTTTTTTTTGCAGCTACATTTCACAAAGCCCTGTCCTGTCCCCGTAGATTGCAAAGTTGCAACTGTACGGAGTGTCGTTTCCAGATTGGGGACGTCTTCTTCTTGCAGTAATTTCTGATGGCAAACAGTGAACTGTTGTCTTGAATACAATGTCTTGACAACGCCTTGCTTTGTGCCTAGTTGATATAGATCGTCATCAGTTTTGTGTAATACTACAGCCAGTATATTGCGAGCATCACCACGACCTCTATCGACTTCTGGAACAGGAATGCGTACAGTGGTACCCAACGATACGGGAGGGAATTTTTTTTCAGAAGTTTTAAGCATTTTCTGAGCTTGTACTATCAAATTCTCTTTGGCTCTGATGCGGTTTTCTATCGAAAAGGCGTTTTTTGCGCATAAAGGACAAGCAACTTTGGATCCAAAACCTTCTGCAATATTTTCTTCCGGAGCAGCACAAATAGTATGAATAGGCCTATTGCACATTCTGCACGAATGACCACCTGTTGTCTCCTCGGAACAAACACAGCATATAAGTGCACAACTCAATGACTCCTCTCGTACTGATACCAAATTCGGATCATGTAACGCTTGATCATTTACCTCACAAGGAAGATTTTCGACATTCGTAGGCTCAACAACATTCTTAGTATTTGGGATAGCCATGTGTTCATCATGCGCACTTTGGACATTTGAAGCTTCCTTACCGATGTTAAAACTATCGAGTGCAGCGTTTTGTTGATCTGGTGCCTGTAGAGGTTGAGTGTCAGCTGTTTCAGTTTCTGATGTCTCAGCCGCATCTATTACAGATTCTGAAGATGACTTCATCACTTTTTCTAAATCTTCTTCGCTCTCCAAGTTGTGAGTATCCTCAAAAGGCAAAGATATGCCAACTTTTATTTTCGACCCAAAAAGAGATTCATAAGGTGTTCGTTTGATTCCTGAGTGAAACGCCCTATTCTTCATGAGTTGTACAAATCGCAGACCATCACTCCAACGTTCGCTATCGTTATCTTGCATCCAAAAATTGTAAAGCGGTTAACAGAATACATCAAACTACTAAGATTCAATGGCCTACACAAGGCCCAATTATTAATAGGTTGGGAATAAATTGGCAGTGACGTACGGACGGACGGGCGCGCGAACGGACAGACAGACAGACATGAAGAATTTATAAGGGCTCCGTTTTTGTAATTCGGCTACGGAACCCTAATAAAAAACAGCTTGAAGTATTTAATTTTAATAAAATTATTACTAACTACTTTTTTACTACAATGAGTCGTAAAAAACAACAATAATAAATTGATTGTACAGTTTAATATTGAAATTTAGATTTATAAGTTTTTTTTGTTCATACAGTTTCCATTTCAAATCTTTCGCATTTCCTGTAAATCGGCTATATGCGCCTTAAGAGTTCGCTAGCTTAGATAATGCCGCTCTTTAGCGCACCCCGCATTGACGCCGCCCGCGCCGCACCGCCTCTTGTCAAAGGATTTAATTTTATTTACAAAGGCTACCGCGTGCGGCGTACACCCGAAAGTGAAATTGACAGTTTTATATCGAAGCGCCTCCATAGTGAAAGATTGTGTTTGTGAACTGTTGTACTACGAATTGAATTTATCCTCAAAAAATCCGACATTTGATAAGATTCTGGATAAATTACACCTATGTACTTACCTCCGTAGCAACCTACAGACGCTCCAGCCGTAAGTCAAACTAAAAGGAAGTATTAATAAAAAAGGTAATTCCACATTTATGTGGAACATAAGTATACGTAGTTCACGCAATTACAGAAGAAAATAAGTACCTAAATATTTTGTTTTGGATTCAGAGCGTGATAATGGCTCTCTTATTAAAAATACGGGTGGTAGTAACTCTGACAGTTCGAGTGATGAAGAATTGGTGTAATTTTACTTTGAATTTACCTACTTTCGCATATTTTTGATTAAAATTATCTTTGCACCTAGCTTGTGTGTCCCGATAATTTTTATTCGTATTTTGTTTTATTAAACACAATTGCGTTCGGGTGTACCAACATTATCTAAGCGAACTTACTTTGATCGCGCCGCCTTGGCGCCGTGCCGTCTCTTGTCAAAGGATTTAATTTTATTTGCAAAGGATACCCGCGTGTGGCGTACACTCGCGAGTGAACGGTCATGCTAAAACAATTCACTTCCATTAATGCTTGAAATGGCGCCTCTAGGAAGGGTGTCAGGGTTCTATGAAGCTTACCGTACTTATATATATATTCTTTATTGTACACAAATTTACATGAAAAGGTGTTAAAAAGAAGAAAAATGTACAAGGGTGAGCTTATCTCTATAAGAGATTTCTACCAGCCAACCCTAGCGGGTGTACTGAAACTCTGATTGCGGGAACAAAATAAAATATAATTTGTGCACAAAAACCAAATAAAACATAAAAAAATAAATTAATTTTACACATACACACACGCACGCCCATCCACCCACACACACACACACATTCGCGCGCACACACACACACTCACACACACACATACTATTAACAGTTAGTTAATAAGTGCTCTTTCAGTTTCTGTTTGAAAATACCAACTGACGTGCTTTCCCGGACAGCAGCTGGCAATCTATTCCACATCTGAGCTGCACGGACGGTGAACGAGTTAAAAAAGAATTTTTCATTACTCGTACTCTGAAAGTAGGTCTGAAGTTGCCTGAGAATCACTTTCAACTGACAGATGCTGTCAAATTTTAAAATAGAAACTAGTTCTTTTTTCACATTTATATTAAACCATGTTCCGACTTTCTATACAGCCACTCAACTACAGCGCGGTGTAAAATTGAGATAACATAATGTTATGTAAGTATTTAAAGAATATATTTTTAAAATGACTTTATTATTATTATTTTTTTTTTTTTTTTTAAAAACTTCGCCCCACACTAGGATTTTCTCCTGTGTCGTGGGTGCAGTTACAAACATAGAATATCACATGCACATACGCCCAGACCGGAACAAATTTCTGTAGGCCATACAAAACATTTGTCCCGTACGGGAATCGAACCCGCGACCCGTTGCGCAGTAAGTGATCACTCAACCTCTGCGCTAAACGTGTCGTCAATTATAATTTATTTTCAACTATTTCTTTAAAATAACATACATTTGGGCAAAATATTTACCATTTTTTAAATTATGAAAATGAAAAATAATGACTGAAGAACTGGCCGGCCACAGAAAAAAAAAACAAAATAAGCGGGAAAGCGGCAATGCGATCTTCATTTTTTTTCCATTTGTACTCGTACTTCCGTGTAGCAGAGATTTGTATTAACTGTTAATTATATTTGCATAACATTGTGTTTTAACACAATGATTTCATCTGATTCAGGTATGAAGTTAACGCCTGACGACTGCCGACGTTAATTAGAAAGCGGGCTAAAGCAGAAGTTGTTGATTTATGTTTTTTCTTTAGTTAATTCATTGTTTTATTTTATTTATTTATTATTTATGGAAAACAAACAGCATCTAAATTAATAATATAGTAACAGTGAATTAGAATACATAATGCCTTTGACAGTTTTCGCCGATAGAACAAATTATACGTAACCAAGCAAACATTATAAAATATTATGAAACTAAAAAATAAAGCATATTACTAGACACAAAACTTAATTTGATATTTCTATCTTATTTGTATGTAAGTAGGTATATATTTATATTATTCACAGTAAGTAACAAGCCACATCAATAACTTATAATTTTTTACTTTCCTTGTATTCGTAATGAAAAGCACAGTGTTTACCTCGGGTTAAAGACTTATTTAGTCCCTCGAACTATTGGTGCCCTCGCTGCGCTCGGGCGCCAAATACCGTCTCGGGACTAAATAAGTTACTTTCACCCCTAGGGTAACAATGTACTATTGTATTGGATGGAGGTAGGACAAGAGTGTTTGTTACACAGGAACGTATAGGGCGGGAAGAAGGAGGTAAGTGATTAAATCGTGAACGTTAATATTCGGGAAACTTCGGATCATGCAGGATTTTATAGGTGAGGACAAGGATGTGCATATCTCTGCGGTGTCGAACTGGCAACCATTTTAATTGTGATCGATAATGAGATACATGATCAAACTTTCTGAGACCAAAAATAAAACGGATTGCCAGATTCTGAAGTCTTTCTAGTTTGTCGAGCAATGCTTCAGTCACATCCAAGTAGCACACTTATTTGTTTGTAATAACCACAATTGCGTTCGAGTGTTACATTACCTGCTGCAAGTTTGGCATTGTATAGAATACCTAGGTAAAGTGTAAAATAAATTCTATTTCATACTTTACCTGCCCGTTTTAGGTATTCTATACATTGCCTAGGTATTGTATACAATACCGGATTATACACATTGCCGGTAACATATATAATAAAATCGTAGGGGTACAAAAATCTGTAATTGCGAAATATTAAGAAAAAAAATACACAGGTCGCCTTAAAATCATTAGCAGAACACGATAGAATAGTTTTTAAAAAAATTGTTTGTTTGTTGGTTTGTTTGTTTGTTTGTTTGTTTGTCTGTTTGTCCGGAAAGATCTCCGAAACTACTGGACAGAATTTGATATGGCTTACACCACAATGCTTAGAATTTTCCGGAAGAACATTTAGGCATAATTTCGTTTGTTTAAATTCACTTTTTATTTTTAGTGAAAAAATACCATTTAAAATTTTCGAATTGGCTTTAGGTAGAAAAACAACATGGCGCACGTGAAATTATTTTGACAAGTCTGTCACATAGTACAGAGAGAAGGTATTTTCTTCCACGAAGGAAAGGCAATGGAACTACGCCATACAGCCTGATCTTAAGTAATTGGATTTCAAAAATTAAAAGGCAGGACTGAAGTGTTTCACATAGTACAAATAATATTTAATATTTTTTGTTAATGGCTGTACCCAACTGGATTTCGCCAACAAAATTTTCTTTTTCTTATGTCGTACCGTGGTGGTAAGGCAAAAAGATCAAGCCATACAACCAATGTATAAAGCATTTTCTATGATAATACTTATCGAGTGACCATAAAATTTGTAGATTGGTTTAATTCTTGACTAATTTTCACAAAATCGGTACAATTTTTGAAATATTTAAAATGTTGAATAATGAAGATACTCTTTTCAAGGTATTTTGAAAGGTGTTATATGTTTTTACATTAGGACTAAGGAATCAAACTCTTTCATCCATTTAAAACTATTAAAAGTAATAGATTAATATTGATAAAAAAAAAATATCTGACTGCAATGTTCTGGGTTACGCGTAGAGGGACGGGGCGGGACTCTTGATCCTAATGTCTAAAATGACGGATCACATTTTTTTGGATCCACCCAAGGAAACACATTGAACCTAGCCACGTTGACTTAATTTGACATGACTGCCGATAAAGTTCGTTTCCAAACCCAGCGATATGCATATCAAATGAAAAGCCTTGATGAGTAGAGCACTATGAACATAGGAAAATCGACCTAAATTCAACATGGCCGCCGCTCAAATAAAACGGATAAAAGTTCGTTTCCAAACCCAGCAATATGGGTATCAAATGAAAGGCATTGATGAGTAGAGCACTATGAACCTAGCAACATTGACATAAATTCAACATGGCCGCCGCTCAAAAAAGGTGGATAAAAGTTAGTTTCCAAACCTAGCAATATGGATATCAAATGAAAGGCCTTGAAGAGTAGAGCACTATGCACCTAGCAACATTGACATAAATTTAACATGGCCGCCGCTCAAAAAAGGTGGATAAAAGTTAGTTTCCAAGACTAGCAATATGGGTATCAAATGAAAGGCCTTGAAGAGTAGAGCATTAGGTACCTAGGAAAATCGACCTAAATTCAACATGGCCGCCGCAAAAAAAAAGGATAAAAGTTCGTTTTCAAACCCAGCAATATGGGTATCAATAGCAAGAGCGTCGGTGGCGCAGTGGACTTGGCACTTGCCTTCCAATCGGGGGGTCGGGGTTCGAGACCCGCCATGTACCAATGTGTTTTTCGTTTCGAATTTCAAATGTACATTTGTCTGACGCTCCTACGGTGAAGGAAAACATCGTGAGGCAACCTGCATACATCTGCGAAGAAATTCAATGATGTATGTGAAGTCGACCAATCCGCACTGGGCCAGCGTGGTTGACTAAGGCCTAATCACCCTAACATAGGGTAGGCTCGAGCCCCTCGGGGGGACGTATATGGGCTGTGATGATGAATATAGGTATCAAATGAAAGGCCCTGATGCCTAAAAGAGTAGAGCATTATGAACTAAGGAAAATTTCCCTAAATTAAACATGTCCGCCGCTCAAAAAATGGATAAAAGTTCGTTTTCAAACCCAGCAATATGGGTATCAAATAAAAGGCTTTGATAAGTAGAGTACTATGAACCTAGCAACATTGACATAAATTCAACATGGCCGCCGCTCAAAAAAGATAGATAAAAGTTCGTTTCCAAACCTAGCAATATGGGTATCAAATGAAAGGCCTTGAAGAGTAGAGCATTAGGAACCTAGCAAAATCGACCTAAATTCAACATGGCCGCCGCTCAAAAAAAAAAGGATAAATGTTCGTTTCCAAACCTAGCAATATGGGTATCAAATGAAAAGCCTAAAACAGTAGAGTATTATGAACTTAGGAAAATTGCTATAAATTCAACATGGCCGCCGCTCAAAAAATGGATAATAGTTCGTTTCCAAACCCAGCAATAATGGTATCAAATGAAAGGCATTGATGAATAGAGCACTATGAACCTAGCAACATTGACATAAATTCAACATGGCCGCCGCTCAAAAAAGGTGGATAAAAGTTAGTTTCCAAACCTATCAATATGGGTATCAAATGAAAGGCATTGATGAGTAGAGCACTATGAACCTAGCAACATTGACATAAATTCAACATGGCCGCCGCTGAAAAAAGGTGGATAAAAGTTAGTTTCCAAACCTAACAATATGGATATCAAATGAAAGGCCTTAAAGAGTAGAGCACTATGCACCTAGCAACATTGACATAAATTTAACATGGCCGCCGCTCAAAAAAGGTGGATGTAAATGATGCAGGCGCTTCTTGATGGTGGGCAGTGACTTGGAGTATACAATAAGTACGCGACAACACCGTGAAAATTGTATATTTTACACACTGATACAATATATGGAATAAATGCAGTTACTTTGCGAACAGATGCTTAAACAGACAGACACTATTAGATGAACTAACACCGCGGTAACAATTTAGCGGCTTTTTATGCAATTACAACAATTAATAAACAATTTACCCTCTTTTATCATAATAAAAATATAAGACCATACAGTGACGCTAAATTAATAATAAAAATACCTTTAGTTTACAAAAATATCAATTTCAAATAACCTTCAACATATAAATAAAAAAATAAAAATGCCGTCGCCAACACTCCCCACCCCAGTGCTAGAACTAGCACTCATTAACCATAGGCACGGGGGCGACGCGCGCCGCGGACCGCCTCAGCGTCCCGCTGGCAGTCCTTACTTCCACCACTCGGACACGACCATCTCGCCCAGGAAAAACTTCAGTGATGACCCCTTTAGGCCATATATTGCGGGATGAGCTAGGGTCCACAATATAAACAAAGTCCCCAACTTTCAATGGCGTGGACTCACCTTGCCATTTAGGCCGTTGTATGAGTTCAGGGAGGTACTCCCTCAACCAGCGTTTCCAATACATGTCAGCCATCCTCTGAGCAATACGCCACTGCTTCCTTAGGTACAGGTCACTGTCATCAAACACTCCAGCAACCGGCATGTTTGATGATGAGCCTAAGAGAAAGTGGTTCGGCGTGAGAGACTCTAAGCTACCTGGCTCCACAGAGACATGCGTCAAAGGTCGCCCATTGACAATGGCCTGCACTTCGGCGAGGAGGGTGTTCAAGGTCTCATCCTTAGGAGCGCGCTCTTTAAGTACTACCTGAAGAGATGACTTAACGCTCCGTATGAGCCTTTCCCACGCCCCACCCCAATGAGGGCTAGCCGGCGGAATAAATCTCCACAGTGTACCATGGTTGGCTGCAGCAGTCTTCAGAAGCTGTTGGTCTACCGCTTGGAGAGACTTACGCAACTCCGCTTCAGCACCCCGCAGGTTAGTGCCGTTGTCGGAATACAAATACCGTGGCCAACCACGACACGCAGCCATGCGACGCAATGCCATAATGAGAGCATCGGCAGTCAGTGAATGGACAACCTCGATGTGAATGGCGCGCACTGTGAGGCAAGTGAAAAGGACACCATACCTTTTTTCTCGGCGTCGACCAACTTGAACCTCCATGGGACCGAAAAGGTCCAATCCACAGTGCGTGAATGGTCGGTGATGGTGTGCCATTCGAGCTTTAGGTAGGTCACCCATCCGAGGCACTGACACTTGCGCCTTCCTCAACCTGCAAAGCATACACTGTGACGTCACAGCCTTCACTGAAGGCCGCAGTCTCACAACCCAATATTTTTGTTTCATGTCGTTAACAACTTTCTCCTGGTTGCTATGTGCAGCATTGACATGATAATGCATTATCAAGAGCTTCACAGTCGGATGGCTTCCGTCTAATATAATTGGCCTCTTGACTTCGGAAGACACATCAGGTGCCGCGTCGATGCGGCCGCCCACCCGAAGCAAGCCGTTACTGTCCACATAGGGACACAAGCCCCTCAGACGACTATCATTTCGCAGACTCTTACCTTGTAGTAAAAGTGAAACGTCACTCGCAAATGTGTCAGCCTGAGCCTGTTGAAGTAAAAGGAGTTCAGCCCGCTCCATGATCGCGCAGCTATCGTCACAGGTAAGTCTTCTACACTTGTTTATGAACAGAATTACCATTGCAGTAGACCTTAACAAGCGAAGCCACGATGAGAACCTGTGAGGGTTAGGTATAGGTAAGTCTACAGATAATTGCTGAACAACTCCCACTAGCTCCAAGTGATCATCATCACTAACCGGCTGCAGCACATCTTGCGGCCAGGATGTTTCATTCAGATATAAAAAATCGGGCCCACTAAACCATTTATTTAAAAATAAATTATAATTAAAAACATCCCTAGTGGCTATATCTGCGACATTAAGGTTAGTGGGTACATACCGCCACTCCGAAACGTCCGTGAGCTCGTCTATTTCCCCTAACCGGTTTGCTTCAAACGTTTTATATGTGCGGGTCTTATTGCGCAACCAATGTAGCACTGTTGTCGAGTCGCACCAAAATACTCGCCTTACCACTTTTACTTTGTGTTCGCTCATAATTGTGTTCGCGAGCCTCGCAGCCAATAATGCAGCCTGTAGTTCCAACCGGGGAACAGTGACAGACTTAACTGGTGCAACCCTACACTTACTTGTCACAAAGGAAACGCATATTTGGTTATTTTCTAACCATCTGTAGTATGCGACCGCGCACATCGCCTTCTGTGAAGCATCACAAAATATATGTAATTCTAGGTTGCTATAGCTCACCGTCGCAGCAGTCGTGTATTTATTGTCCGCGCCACCGCTAGTCGTAGCATCTGCTACAGCAGTAGTGCTACGCGGCGCTACGGCTTCGGAACGTTGGTTGTCCATCTCGCTCACACTTATCGTGGCGCGCTTATACCATCTCGGCACTCGTATTGAATGTATGTTTTTAAGCAAATCTAACCACTCGGTCCATTTCAATAAAATAGGTTGCGGAATAAAATCATCCCAGCTGATATTTGCGCGCCACGTATCTTGCAACATTATTTTCCCTTGAATTGTGAAAGGGGAAAGAAAACCAAAAACATCAAAAATTGACATAATCACACGAAGCATTATCCTTTTAGTCGGTATTTGCTTACCGTTCAAAATGCATTCAGGGATGCGCTTAAACGATACGTCGAACGCTAACTCATCAGTACTCGGATACCAGATTAGGCCGAGTGTGCGTTCGCCGTCACACTGTTGTTCGACCTTGAACTTCACTGCGCTACTCCCCAAAGAATCTTTTGAGACTGCGTCGAGTACAGCTAAGCTGTTACTCGCCCAATTTCTAATGTCAAACCCTCCTTCACTATGAATATAAGAAATGTTTCTTACCATTTCAACGGCCGTCGTTTCATCAGGTAAGCTTTGAATGTAGTCATCCATGTAATGCGAGTTTAAAATCGCATCGACAGCTGCCGGCATTGACCCTTCAAACCGCGCAGCATTTTTATTTTTAATAAATTGCGCGATAAAAGGGGAGCATCGAGCACCAAAAATAAGCGAACTCATTACGTACGTTTTTATCGGTTCCGTAGACTTTTTCCTCCAGAGAAACCTTAAAGCGTGCTGGTCACTCAGCAACACTTTTATTCTAAGGAACATATCTTTTATGTCGCCGATAACTGCAATCTCGTTCTCACGAAATCGCAACATAATCCCGAACAGCGAGTTCAGCAGGTCCGGTCCTTTTAATAAATAATCATTAAGTGACAAACCTCTTGTTTTAGCTGCAGCATCGAACACCAGCCGGAGTTTATTTTTATTCGGGTGGTCAACGCCAAAGTGTGGTAGGTACCAAGTTTTCTGCGTGGGTTGAGTGTCAATTAATTCCCTAGCGTAATCATTATCAAATAAATGATTTACTCTCTCCACGTACCTGTCGGCGTATCCCTTATCCCTTCCTAATTTCCTTTCTACTCCCGTCAGTCTGCTCACAGCCCCCAAGTAGGAATCAGGCATGGTGCACTTCGGATTCTTCCAGGGAAGGCCGACGTGCCACCTGCCGTCAATCAGTTGAGCAGTTTGTTGCAAACAGTCGACGGCTCGTACATCTTCTTCATTAAGCCTAGGCTTACCTGCTACTCCCATTGACTCGAGCGCGAAGTACTGGTGAACCTCCTCGTGCAGGTCGCGCAGATCTTGCTCCTCCGCAGCGTCCTGCTCTGCTACGAGCAGAATGGCGTCACCACCCTGCTCAAGGCTGCCGGCCTTGACCGCCGCGCGCGTCCCTCCCCGCACGCTAACAAAACCATGAAGTGACCAGCCTAAAGGAGTAAGTGTGGCGGACGGCTCATTCTTTTGACCCAACAATATTTTTAAAGGCAATAACAAATGATAATTATCTTGGCCAATTAATATTTCTGGTTTACAGTCAATGTTACACAAAATATGTTTCGCAGAATCTAAATGTACATAAGAATTCAAATCTACAATAGAACATGATTGTATAGGTAACATTAAATTGTTAACACTTCGTGCTTTAATACAATGAACCTTATTATCTAAGCCAGAAAGTCTCAAATTCAGTACCGTTACATCGCACTTGACCTCGTTGTCCGCCCAGGGGCCGCGGACGCACATCGTCTCGCGGCGCCCGCTCAAGCCAGCCCGCTCGGCCAGCTCGCTGCTGATCATCGTCACTGTCGACCCGTCATCAAGTAACGCACTTGTATCGATATAGCCGCCACTGTCAGTACACACGCGTATAGGTACAACTTTTAAGAGCACTTTGCCGGCACTCGCGGTAACGTGAGTCACAGTTTCACTCGCAGAAGGCACTATTTGTTGTTCGCGTGCTCCCGTTGCGCTGCCCGGCCGGCCGTCGCTGTCGTCCCTCGGATAGTGAAGCAAGTTATGATGCGCTTGCTTACATATATCGCACGGTGGCGCGGGGCAAGTTTCTCGACTGTGGTTCGATTCCAGACATTGAAAACAAATCCCATGTCGCTTCACGTGCGCCCATCTCGTTTTCCGTAGTGACTTCTTGAATCGGTTACAATCAATTAGTTTATGAACAAACTTACGGCAGAACAGGCACCTCTTGCTGCGGTCTTCCGATTGTAACAACACAGCCCGCGATCTTATGTTGCTGCCGTGTTGTCTACTATAATGACTATCGCGTGCTGATACATCATGCATATTTGGCATAGTGGATGATACTTTAATAGCTTCCATTCTTAAAAACTCAGATAAAAATTCTAATCTCGGCCTTTTGTGTTCTTTCAGCAAGGGAAAGCTATAGTCGGACCACTTAGAGAGTAATACTGGTGGCAATTTAGATAAAATAAGTGAAACCATGCTCATACCTTGTAAGTATTCTTCTCGTTCCACGGCACGCACGGCTTCGACAAAATTCTGCACCTTTATGGAAAATGGCACCAAATCCTTCTGGTACTCAGTAGACACGGGTTGTATCCTCTTAATGTCTTGTGTAAGGCGTTGTACAATACTGTCCGGGTTTCCATACTGTAGCTCCAACGTTTCCATTATTCGGTCCGGTGATGTGGCACTTATGAGCAGTGCTGAGACAGATTCTTTCGCCTTGCCATGTAGACATTTTCTTAGTCTCCATAAATTTTCCTTCGAAGTGAATTTGCATACCTCGGTAGACTCTTCAAAAGCCCGTTTAAACTGCAGCCATTCCATCGGGTCACCAGAGAAACTAGGGAGGTCCTTTGGTGTGCAAATACGGCTCAGCAAGTGGGCGTCGGGGTTAGCATGGCTGGAGGCCGCTGTCAGGTTCTGAAGTGCGGCGGCAAGCATTTGGATGGTTCCATCAGTGCCGGCGGCCTCGCGGCCCGTCGACGGGTGCAGATCGACGCCCTGAGTTTTACCATAATCGTGGGCGCTCTGCTGTTGATCCACCTCGTGCATGCTTCTCTCCATCCAAGTTTCAACATTTTGGCGTATGCAGTCGTTGTTAATTTGTGAACTGTATTCTTCCTCTTCATCCAATTTCGCTAGGTCTGCCTCCAATTGTGCATCTATCAACTGCACCTTCAGTTTTGCCTTTTCTTGTTCCGCCGCCAAAATCAACTGCTTTCTTCGCGCCTCGACAGAAACCGTTGACATTTTTGAATTTCTTGATGACGCAACAGAGGGTACTTTAGCGGGCGGTCGGGATTCCGTTTTCACGCTGGAAATCTTGATTCCCGATGACTCCTTTGGCAATTCTTCTTTATGCTCGCTGCCATGAGGTTTATTCTCCACTTCCCCTTGGTCGCGGTCGCGTCGCGTTGTACTCCGTGTGCCCACCATTTTGCTTGTCGGTGTACGGAACATGAGATTCGGCTCGAAGACCACTTTGTAAATGATGCAGGCGCTTCTTGATGGTGGGCAGTGACTTGGAGTATACAATAAGTACGCGACAACACCGTGAAAATTGTATATTTTACACACTGATACAATATATGGAATAAATGCAGTTACTTTGCGAACAGATGCTTAAACAGACAGACACTATTAGATGAACTAACACCGCGGTAACAATTTAGCGGCTTTTTATGCAATTACAACAATTAATAAACAATTTACCCTCTTTTATCATAATAAAAATATAAGACCATACAGTGACGCTAAATTAATAATAAAAATACCTTTAGTTTACAAAAATATCAATTTCAAATAACCTTCAACATATAAATAAAAAAATAAAAATGCCGTCGCCAACAGTGGATAAAAGTTAGTTTCCAAGCCTAGCAATATGGGTATCAAATGAAAGGCCTTGAAGAGTAGAGCATTAGGTACCTAGGAAAATCGACCTAAATTCAACATGGCCGCCGCAAAAAAAAAGGATAAAAGTTCGTTTTCAAACCCAGCAATATGGGTATCAAATGAAAGGCCCTGATGAGTAGAGCACTATGAACCTAGCAACATTGACATAAATTCAACATAGCCGCCGCTCTAAAAAGAAGAATAATAGTTCGTTTCCAAACCTAACAGTATGGGTATCAACTGAAAGGCCTAAAAGAGTAGAGCATTATGAACTAAGGAAAATTGCCCTAAATTAAACAGGGCCGCCGCTCAAAAAATGGATAAAAGTTCGTTTTCAAACCCAGCAATATGGGTATCAAATAAAGGCTTTGATAAGTAGAGTACTATGAACCTAGCAACATTGACATAAATTCAACATGGCCGCCGCTCAAAAAAGATAGATAAAAGTTCGTTTCCAAACCTAGCAATTTGGGTATCAAATGAAAGGCCTTGAAGTGTAGAGCATTAGGAACCTAGCAAAATCGAACTTAATTCAACATGGCCGCCGCTCAAAAAAAAGGATAAAAGTTCGTTTCCAAACCTAGCAATATGGGTATCAAATGAAAAGCCTAAAACAGTAGAGTATTATGAACTTAGGAAAATTGCTATAAATTCAACATGGCCGCCGCTCAAAAAATGGATAATAGTTCGTTTCCAAACCCAGCAATATGGGTCTCAAATGAAAGGCCTTGATAAGTAGAGCACTATGAACCTAGCAACATTTACATAAATTCAACATGGCCGCCACTCAAAAAAGGTGGATAAAAGTTAGTTTCCAAACCTAGCAAAATGAGTATCAAATAAAAGGCCTTGAAGAGTAGAGCATTAGGTACCTACGATAATCTACCTAAATTCAACATGGCCGCCGCTCAAAAAAAGGATAAATGTTCGTTTTCAAACCGAGCAATGTGGATACCAAATGAAAGGCCTTGATGAGTAGAGCACTATGAACCTAGCAACACATAAATAAATTCAACATGGCCGCCGCTCAATAAAGGTGGATAAAAGTTCGTTTTCTAATCTAGCAATTTAGGTATCAAATGAAAGGTCTTCAAGAGTAGAGCAGCGGACCTAGCAATATTGACGTAAAATCGACATGGCCACCGCTCAAAAAAGGTGGATAAAAGTTCGTTTCCAAACCTAGCAATATAGGTATCAAATGAAAGGCCTTGAAGAGTAGAGCACTATGAACCTAGGAAAATAGCACAACATTCAATATGGCCGCTGCTCAAAAAAAAACTGATAAAAGTTCGTTTCTAAGTCCAGCAATATGGGTATCAAATGAAAGGCCTTGATCAGTAGAGCACTATGAACGTAGCAACATCGACGTAAATTCAACATGGCCGCCGCTCAAAAAAGACGGATAACAGTTGCTTTTCAAACCCAGCAATAGGGGTATTAAATGAAAGTAGGCCCTGAAGGGTACCTAGAGCAGCCATGCTCTAAGTGTGTTCCGCGGAACCCTAGGGCTCCACAATACCCCTATAAGGGTTCCGCAATAATTTTGAATAATCAAAACACCCTCTCTGGTCGTACTTTTATTATGCTTATTAATAAAGAATACACTTTTAAAAACTATTGTTTTATTTTAGGGTTCCGTCAAGTATTTCGCTTTCCAAAAGGGTTCCGTCACCAAAAAAGTTTGAGAACCGCTTCGGGGCCTATTGGATGTTCGATGTTAGATGTTACCTGTGTTTATTGTCCTTCGAGACCGTGATAATGCAACGATCGTGAACTAACTAACGATAACTCCAAGTTTGTGTGTTGGATGTTAGTCATCACGGCGAGTTTGCTAACCAAACAATGCCAGCAACACTATATCGCACAGTACACGTTACAAAAACGGAAGTCTCAATACATTTTAAGGCTAACCGCATAAATACGTTTTTTCGCATTCGTTTTCTGAATGCGGGGGCATCCGAATGCATCAAATCTATACAAAATACTCATTGACTGCCGCACACGTTCGTTTTTATTACGAACGGAACACGTTCTGTACGTACGTTTAGGTAGAATGGTAGAAATCCCGAATGAGAAGAAACGAACGTCTGCGCTACGTTCACGAAACTCCGTGTCTGTATTCCGTGATCGGATATCGAATAAGGAAAACGTATTTGTACAGTAACCCCCCCATTCATGCTATACATTAACTCTACAAAAACCGCCAGTATTACGAGCGACATAAGAACGGTTCAAAGGTCAAACAGTATAGCTTGACAAGGAGCTTACTGTACGACCAGTCAAAATTGGCCAAGTTGTCATATCCAAAAAATATATTTTGTTGGTGTTACCAACACCCATTATAAAATCTAAACTTTAATCGTATACAGTTCTAATTTATTAACAATTGTTTATTTTAATTCGAAACATGAATACGATAAAGATTATTCTTGCAACTGTGTAGTTCTTTCTACTGAAGAAGAATTTATTAATATCAATAATATCTCTAAAACAATAATAATACTTAGTGTTTATAGTAATATGTAATGTATTTAATTTTGTGGACTGTTAGAAAAAAAACATTAGGAACCTACGAAAATTGTCCTAATTTCGAAATGGCCGATGCTCAAGAAAGGCAGAATAAAGTTGAATCATTATGGAATAAAATGGAGGAAAAAACTAAACACTGTGTTAAGTATTTTGATGGCGAAACGTAGTTCGCGGGCACAGCAAGTATTATAATAAAATACACTTAGAGCTACAGATCATATAATTATGGTTTCGTCGGAACGCGCCCTATCTCACCGTAGTCTGTGAACGCGTCTATGCTATGCATGGAATTATTACTCATATTTGAGTAATAATTCCATGATGCTATGATCTCGGAACTGGATACCTAGTCTGTGAGACATCGACCGAAGTAATTTGTTATTGATTTGCCAACAATATTTCAAATCTTAATTTCTGCGAATAAAATCCATAGGTATTTCTCCCGTTTTCCGTGTGAATTTAATTTGAAAAGCTACAGTGAATTTTCAAAAGTCAGTTATTTTTGTTTTCAGCTTGAAGAGTAAAAGCTCAATCATATTTTTAATCGCCGGCGCGCGATTCATTAAATTAATTGAATGAAATAAATTTTATCAATAGATAATACTCCGCCCACACTAAGGTATCTAATTAACTTATTATATTTCATGATTTAAAACAGATTTTGTTAATTTTATTTTTATTAGTGGGTAAATTGATTATTAAATCAATCATATTACATTTCCAAAATTCGCCTGTTTCATCCCCTATTTCATTAAAAAAACCTTAGTGGGATTAATGAAATTAATGAATTGAATAACAATTACACATTTCATGATAAATTCTAGATTTTCACTATATTGAGTTTCACATCATACTTTGGCAAATAACTCACAAATTAAGCGGTTTTCTTTCTATTAATAGCAATAATTATATATCAAATATGTGCTCTCCCCTCCATGTCCTTTTTATAAATCAACTATTAAGACAATTTGTCAATTTATTAAAAATTATGTGTTTAGAATTCATTTGCTATGTTTATTACATGAAGTTCAAATGTATTGACTGGGATTCCTTCAGAACTCAGTGTTAGACCCACTGACCCTAAGATCATAGGCATATTTAATTATATTTTTAACCTAACACTGTGCTATGAATCTCCAGGGCAGTTCCCGGAGGCCATAGGGCTCCGCTGCTTGGCTTTTAAGCTAGGGGCACTAACCTAACACAAGGAGGAATTCTGTGGAATTGTACGGTCGGCCTCAGAAGTAGATGGACATTTTAGTACCACATCACACCAACTATTCCTTTTATTTTGTACGGTTACACCTATATTGCATTGTTAATAGTTGGTGTGACATGGTACTAAAATGTTTAGCTACTTTTGAGGCCGACTGTACATATATAGAGAGAATAATCTAAGGAACTGGAATATTATATCTCTGACCCGTGATCGCGGAAACTTAGCATTGAAGGTACGCTCTACTAACAACCGCTCCGGGGAAAGCTACTAATTTAAAAAAAAAACAAAAGAAACCTATAACTATTTCTTGGTGTACTTTATTGCCCCTCATTTTATAGTTTTGTACCCAATTTGTACCTGATTTTTACCTGCCGAGATTGATCAAACAAACCTGAACCATCCTGCCCTTGGCTTGTATCAATTAAAGATTTAGTTAAGTGCTTTGCATTGATTTTGCAGGGATTTTGTTTACTTCAGTAACATTATGCAAAAGTGAATTATAATTATGTACCTACAAGAATAAAGCTTTTCATTTTGTATCGGACTAAAGGAATAAGTTTGTTTTTTTTTCTTTAACTTTAAGATTTCCCTATATTTCTACAATTCAGCAAGAAAAAGCATAACAGCATAGCTGTAGAAAATAAAACATATTATTTTGTGAAAGGAAGGAAGGTTACACACACACACACAAACAATAAACAAAAGTCAAAACGACAGCTACAGTGGCATTGACACCGACATCCTTTTAATTGCCAGTAAAAAAAACTAAATGTGGCTCTGCTAAAGAAACAATAAACAAAAACATTTTTAATTTTTTTCTCCTAAATGCAGGCCTTAATATTTTTAATATTCATGGATAAACATCCTTCTCAAAAAGTTCTATTTCCGTCATAAATTTGAAACTGGTTAAAAAAGGTTCAGAATAAAATTCCACGTTCCATACAAAAAGTGGACATGTCCTTTGTCACCGACTTCAATATAGAAGTGTGATGTTGTCTATTCTTATATTATTTTTAACTTTTCAGTGTTTTTAAAGTCGGTTTTTATTTTTTGTAAAATATTTTTTATTTTTAACTTTTTTGTGAATGAAATCTTTTTAGTGAAAGAAACCCTAATTAAATATTATAGTATTTAATTAGCATTTCCCTTGATTTTCATAAGATCCCATCATCAGATCCTGACTTTGGTGTCCTTCGGACCACCCTAGGAGTATACTCTATCGAATACAAAAAGAATTTTGAAAATCGGTCCACAATTGACGGCGTAATCGCGTAACATACACACAAAAAAAGAGAAAAAAACATACGCATCGAATTGATAATCTCCTCCTTTTTTGAAGTCGATTAAAAATGGATTTGTAAGATCTTAATTAGAAAGATGTAATGACCTAAATAATTGTTACTTTTTGTTTTGTGATTGTCACTCATCAGTGTCTAGTGCGAGTTTTATCGAGCTCTACTCGATCGTACGCATCGAACGCGTTAACGCGAATTTGTATGGAATTAGAGCAGCGCCATCTAGTAGTCACTAGATGAAACTGTCTCATTCCATAGCAGCTACTAGATGGCGCTGCTCTAATTCCATACAAATTCGCGTTAACGCGATCGATGCGTACGATCGAGTAAAGCTCGATAAAACTCGCACTCCGCACACAGGTCCACCTGTCCCTTTGTTGGAATCGCTTTAAGGGCAGAAATAATTAGAGGCAGAAAGTACAATAATTTATGTCTGCCACCATGCTAAAATGACACTAATTTCGGTCCATCTTCTTTGAGGCTGATATAGACGGGCGTTGCTCTTTTTCTCATTGTGTGGGCGAGTGGCAGACTACTCGTAAATTCTGTCGTCTGCGTTAGCCTTTACTGTTTAATGTTATTCTACGAACGTGACATTCTGCGAAAGCTGAAGTTCTTTATGCCAAAGTGACATTTTACGAAAGTGACTTTCTGCGAATGTGATATTTAGCGAACGTGACATTCTGCGAACGTGACATTGTGCGCCGCGAGGTGGTAAAAGAAATAGTAACAAGAGTACCGTACCTTAAGCAGCACACCTGTAACGTGGTGAGGGCGCCACGTTGGGCGCCAGTGTAACGTGGTGAGGTGCAGTGGGTATTATACACATAAGTCGCTATTTATTTATGAGATTATTAAGTACTGTGTTTTTGTACTGCCCGGTCATTCGACTCCTATATCACACATTACTACGATTCCGCACTTCGATAAAATAATGCTAAAAAAGCTTTATTTTTTCACTAGCTGTGCCCGCAAACTATGTTTCGCTTTAAAAAGTTCAAAGAAAAACTGTACATCTACTTTCCCGCGGGAACTGCTTACTTTTCCGGGATAATAAGTAGCCTATATGTTAATCCCTGTCGTAGTCCATCTACCTACAAAATTTCATTTCAATCCATTTAGTAGCTTTTGCATAAAAGAGTAACAAACATCCATACTCACAAACTTTCGCGTTTATAATATTAGTAAGGATAGTGGGGAAGGTTTTCTTTTGTAATTTCTGTTTCTTTAGTGCGTAGGGAATAACCGTCAATTTCAAACGAGTTATATGATTTCTTTGCTTTAGTATGGTGGTAGTAGTGCTCAACATTAAAATAAGTACAGACCTATATTTAACTTGTTGTTATGGCGATAGAATTATTTGAGAAAATCCCTGTAAATTAACGACAAGACCAAAAAAATTGAAACAATCGAGACGATGAAGCGCCAGCACTACACACAAAAGCAGCACATGACCACAAGAGCCGGTTGAATGCCCTTGGAGATGACTCCTGAAACATACAAAGAATGTTCGCAGATTGCGACCCAGAAACCGAACCTATATCATTTAAAAGAACAATCCCAGCGAATGGCCTCGTTAAAGTAGCTATATTTTTTGTTTATTACTTAGGAAACCGCTCCGTCTGAATTGCCTTCATATAGTCGTAACTCCGATTTTATTTCGCCCAGTTTAATATGCATTATCGAAATAACTCGAGAACTGCGATACCTACTGTAAATTTTACAGCCCGCTCATTGTTCTTGCTTTTAAGCTGCAGATGTAGTTCATAAGTTTCCACGGAGATGTTATTACTGTGGCTTCAGGAATATAGGTGACGCGGATCTAGTTTGCGAGACATACGGTTGGCTTCAGAATTCAAATTTCATGTTCGTAGTAACCGGCAAACGTGGAATTATGATGTACGTCACATACTTCCGGCATACCGTTGGATTTATGTTGTGAATATGATATATGAAAACATAAAGAGTTATACGACAATACGGATTTTACACCGCGTACATTTGCTTATCGAGGAGCTGCATATATCGACGCAAGTGAATGCAATATGTTTAATTACCTGGACGAATGTATCGCTGTGACCGCGAAAATGTAAAAACAACTTGTGTTTAAATGGAAGCACTTGAACAAACCATCCAACCAATCCATGGTCGTTTTCAACCAATCCTGATTGTACAGGCTGAACGCGAGAGATGCGCAGTATATTATGTTGCAATGAAAATATTCACAAAAAGAGTAGGTCGTTCTAATTAATATACATAACAAAATCATTTTCGCCGACCTAAAATCAATCAACCTATAGACAGCCCAAACAAAGGTTCTGTAACAATGCCTCCCTCATAGAAAGATGAGCTTTGTTTGGTTAACAAGACGAAGATAGCAACGATCGACGTGCAAAGCTAAATCAAAGCTTATTTCGGTCCGTGTTGGCATGACATTCAAGACACGATTATTAAACGTAATTAGCTCCATCGTGACGCTTGTATTAAAAACTTATTTACATGGCCCCGTGTACTACGCCGTAAGGCCCTCCGTCTGGGGATTGCCCTGGTTAGCGTTGCCAGGCGTCCGGATAAAGCCGGACAGGGTTAGGCTTTTTGACCTCTTGTCCGGCCAAATTTGACTGCGTCCGGCCCGTCCGGCTTTTGTTAGGCTTTTTACATTTCGCAAATGAGCGATCGCCGAGCGTGGCCGAGCGCAGGCGACGAGAGTCGACTGTCGGTCGCTCACGCACTCACGCAGGCCGACCGAAGCACAGAACATAATTACTCCTAGCGGAGGGCCGAAGTGCCGCCCGTCGCCCGCCCCCTGCGCTCTGTCGGTATTGTTCAATGTTTAAGTATCTAGAATTTAATTCTGACTGATGACTATTTGACTGATTAATAATAAAGTACATAGGTACCTAAGACTGATTTGGCATTCGATTTTATTTATTATTTCACTAGAATTTAACAAGATTTATGATAATAATCAAAAAAGCTTGATTGTAGGTGTAAAATCAAGCTTTTTCAATTCAATCATTTTTTTGTTGTGTACCTATTAATACTGAGACAAAATCCCTTAATAATGTAAGGTGAAAGGTGTCCGGCCTTTCTACCCAAATGTCCGGCCAAACTGGCTGGTCTGTCCGGCTATTAGGTTTGGCGAGCTGGCAACCCTAGCCCTGGTGTTCTCGAGCAATCCCCTTGGGTATATGTGTTCTGTGAGCAATCCCCCCTTGGCGATAGCCCGACCAGTCAGGTCGGGCAGGCCCGGGCGCGTTGATAGTGGAAGTCGCAGTGTGGACCCTGTCACGCGCGCCAATAAGCGCAGGGAGAACACAGGGGTGTTTAGTGGGTAGGTAGGCCCGGCATTCTGCCGGGAGCACCCCACACACGCTCGTCGTCTAACCAATGGCGAGTACGGTGCGGTCACGCATTGCTTTTGAAAAAAAAGGTACTGTGACTTTACATCTTATGTCACAAGTTTGCAACGTACACTATGGTTCTTGTGGGGCTAGTAGTTTTGCTGCGAATCTCACAAGAGCTACATGACCACTTACCATCACCTGGGCAATTTGCTTGTTTGCCAACTTAGTTATATAAAAAAAATATTGAAACTTAGGGTCTGATTGCGATTTTTCCTAGATGTAGAAATGTTAAGTACAAAAGTACTTATAACGTGTTAATAAAATAACGCAAACCCTCAGACACCCCAACTTATTTTTATTTGAAAATTTTAAATTAAAAAAATGTATAAAATATGAAGAAAAAAAAATCGCGGGTTACTTAAGAAGATATTTTCTTTTCTTGTTTTGTTGCATAACACTTTATGGTCGTGCGCCTGCGAGTACAATGCTCGCGCTGCGCATGCGCCATCGATAAGAGATGAAGGCTATAGAGTTAAGAAGTGGCGTAGTTGAAAATTTGTTTTTTTTATAAAATTTTACTCTCGATTCTGTGGCCTTACCATGATCGCTTATAACAAGGTTAAAGCAATATTGAAACAGAGACACCGCTCTTGCTGCGTATCGCTCCATCTCCTTCTCAGTGCGGTTTTAATATTGTTTTGAGCGATCATGGTTAGGGGGCTGAACAAACTAATTTTAGGTTTTGGGCAAGTTCATTCAGACGTTGTATGTATATCATTAAAAAAGTTATCTGGCTGCCAATGTAAATTTCAAGCATCGAACATCCAGTTCAAAGAGTTGCTACAAACCATATACAGAATGTCCCAAAAACAATAGATAAACCTGTAACTATAGATAGACTTCACCATGGCCTCCTTTACCACAAATTTTGACCTTAGTGAAAATATTAAGATTTTAGAGATATTTATTCTTTTTGTATTTTCTAAAAATTGCCTTGGGTCAAACCTAAAAATATTCAAAATGGGCAAATAGGTTTATTTATACCCTATCATCTCGTGAAAACTCGAAGTCACTAGGTGGCCCAGGGACCGAGATCTCGATGGAACGGACAGACGAACGGACGGAATCATGAGCACATTACCTTGCGTGTTACCAAACAAAGATTGGGTAGCACTAAAAATTTTTTTACAAAAAAATGAAACCGACCGAAAATAAAAACGCAAAGTCACCATCAAATAGCCATGACTTATTGCTAATAAATGGGCCTGCTGATACCACTTTTTGACAGCTTTCAAATTTGACATTTACACTTTTATTTCATGAATCAAAGAGGTTTTTCAGCGGATTTAAAAAAATAAATTGAAAGATACTTATAGTTTTAACCGATTCTGATTTGTATTATTTGAAATTTTAAGTTACTGGACTAAGTAGGTGAAGCGTCAAAATTCAGCACGAAATCAGTTCCTACCGTTTCGTTTGATACAATTAGCGCGGTTAAAAATGTTAACATTTCTTAAAAGGAACGCAAAACGAGGCTAACATTAAGACATTTACAGATGACTTTTGTATGAATGTGGTCGCAAACACGGTAATGCAAAGTTGTAATACTTAACATAAAGGTGATTTACTTGTCAAATCTTATTTCTGTATAATTATTTTGTATGAAAACTGAAAATAAAAAAACCGGCCAAGTGCGAGTCGGACTCGCGCAGCGAGGGTTCCGTACAAAATTATTAAAAATATGTTTATTATATGATGTAACTAAAAATTTACGGTTTTCGCAATTTCTCCTTTATCTTTGCTATAAGACGTTACTTCGTACCAAATTTCAAGATTTTGAGTTCACGGGAAGTAGGTTGCTAACCCTGTAGGTTTTGATTCCCTTGCGAGTGTCGAAAATTTGCAGAAATTTGCGGCATAAACGGCTGTATCTTTTGATTGCGTTGGCTTAGAAGTTTGATTTTCATAGCTCCAAGGTACAGTAGACCTGAGTATTTGATATAAATTTCAGCTTGATACCTCCACGCATTCCTGAGAAAAAGGATCTTGACAGACAGACAGACGGACGGACAACAAAATGTTCCTATAAGGGTTCCGTTTTTTCCTTTCGAGGTACGGAACCCTAAAAATAATAATTTATTGAAAAATAATTCATGTGCTATTCTCTTCGGTCTCATTACAACCCTAGAGTTATGGGATATCAAAAGGAACACGTTACAGCATCTTAAATTTTGAAATCACGTCATGGAACCGAACTCTTGAGGCACGCGACAAAGCAGTTCGGTTGAACAGTTCCTGACGAGTTATTTCTTGATGGACTAGCGAGAACTTTATCTCTTTGAGGTATTAAGTTTGAACTTTAAGAGATTACTTAAACACACAAGTATTATGCTTAGGACCTAACTTACCTAAGTCTTTACATTCATGATATAAACTTTATACTTACTAAAATTATTACCAATAAACGGAAGATTGCACACCATAATTTTTGTGCGCACTATAAATGGAAAAGCTTACGAGGTTTGTTACGTTTTCACGCTCGAAACTTTTGGATAGTATTCCAGAAAAATGAGTAATAAATATAATTGTGCGAAATTAAAAAAAAAACGAAATCCTTGAGGAAGTTTCGGTAATAGTATATTAATCAAAACAACAACTAAGAAGTGAATAAAGGACGGATCTAAAGCGAAGGCCATAGATGAATCACGAGCAAGTGAAGGTTTCTAATGACTGAATCACGACCATAGGGAGTGATTCATGATGATTGAATCCTGAGCGACACGAGTGATTCATGGTCCTCGATATTAATCCATTTTATTCAAGAGTAGCATACTATACTTCATACCATGACTACGAAAAAAAGAAAGATTTAAACGAAAATAGACATTTAATGAAGAAAAAAGGAAAGTTTAATTAATTAAACCTTCCTTTAATTAAAGGAAATTTTAAAAATTTTGGAAAATTTTAGGAAGGTTTAATTAAAAAAAATTGGAACAATTACTAAAATTAAGGGTAATTTTATTCTAATGCCAAACTCCTTGTAGAAAATGTCGACCAATCGAATTTCGGGGGAGTCTGTATGTCGAGTATTCATTGCATAAGGAGTTTGTATCCTATATTTTTACGCAAAGAGGTTGTAAGAACAGCATTGAGATGGAGGTCGAATATATTGGTGTGTTCTAAATTCAAACACCAAAACAGTGATTAAAAGTTCTTTTTATTCACTGTTTTCGGTGAATAAAATAAGCTCTATAGAGGGGGAATGGTGTAAAATAATTTTCGAGGCCTATTAAAGCGATTTGGTTGAAAGTGGCATGATTTTTGGAAGTCCACGACCAGTGATTAAAAATTTGTGGTAGATAAAAAAAGGAAAAATAAAAATGTATTTTAAAAATACCGGCCAACACGAGTTCGACTTTTGCGCTAAGTGTTCCGTACGCCTGTACGGAACACGCAAAAGTGAAGCGCAAGAGATTTAAATCTCTGCGTACAGGCTTATCTAAGTGTATCAGATTTTTTCTTTCACATGTGCTACAACACCTTGCTTCTTACCAAATTCATGATTCGGTCATCGGTCAACGGGAAGTACCCTAAAGTTTTTGATTCCCTTGTGATATAATAAAAATATGCCAAAATTTTGCATATCGAATGCTAGCAAAGAGCATATTACGAAATCTTATCACTTTTAATGTTCCATAAAATACTTTAAATGAAAAACTTGAGCTTTATTTATTTCCCGGTGGTCAGATAAATGGTTTTTTTTAACAGATAATGGGATTTTTTGATTTTTTATTATATTATTTGAGTAAATATTCATTTAAAAACATTCCTTATTCTTATTGTTCTTAACCGGTGCGGTGGTCCGCGGACCACTGGTGGTCCCTGGAAGCAGTCGAAGTAATCAGCGAAGCCATCCGAAAAATAATATTATAGGTATAACCAACAACCCTTTATTCATATACTCTATATTGGTCTAGAGTTAGGTGGTCCATGGCTAGACAGATATTTGTAAAATGGTCCCTCGTCCGTCACTAAAAGGTTAAGAACCACTGGTCTAGATTGTTTGTTTTACTTTTTGTACGTACAGTAGTGTTGCCCAAAATTGGTCTTGCAGTCTTGCGAGACTCTTGCTGCAAGACCGTGACCAAGATCGGCCTAATAAGCCCCTTCTGCCATTACGATACGCACAGGCGACTCAAGTATTCTGCAAGTATCGGAGACTAGTCGCCACCAAGTATCTTACATACATTTGAATGCAGGCTCGCACACTACGCTACTGGTATCCTACGCGTCTGCGACTAGTATCGCGCGACTCGCCGTGTCGGTCTTTTGGGCGTCGCGTCTAGACAAGATGGCGGTGGAGCAAGAAATGAATATTAAATTTGTACAAGAAGTTAAAAAAAATGCTTCTTTATATCCTTTATTCGGTAAATGGCAGATTATGTAAACGGCAGATTCTGGAAATGGCAGATTCTTGAAACGGCAGATGTACAGTACAAATTACCAGAATACATGCGAAAAAATAAAATAGACAGGACTTGGGCAGAGGGCTTCTTCGTCACTGGAATCGCTTGACATAACGTCCGTCCACAAAAAACGAGTAAGCACAAATGATGAATTTAGTCATTTTTCAGTAGCATAATATGCGAGCGTCGAGTGGCGAACTAATATCCAACCAGTATTCTACTCAAGTATCGTATCCTACAAATATCGTAATGGCAGAAGGGCTTAATAGATCAAGACTGACCCGTGCAAGATTTGAGCAAGAGTCTTCCCCAAATATTGCATGGGTCAGTCTTGGTGTAACCAAAACCAAAACCGATTTTGGGAAACACTAACGTACAGTAAGCGTCACGTCAAGCTTTACATTACAACTACGAAAATCGCCGCTATTAGAAGCGACATAGGTGTGGTCTAAAGGTCAAACAGTAGGTATACTTTCTGTATGTGCACTTACCGTACATAGTGCCGGTATTTTACTATTTGCTTTTGAAAATTAGTCCTCTCGCAAATTAGCACTTTCGAGACTCGGATGGCATTTCCCGAAATGGCGATAATAGAGAGTAGATTTTAAGCTGTGGGATGTGAGCGTGATGCGATTGTCTCCAGTCATCAGCGCTTGTCAGCGAGACGACCGGTGGGAGGCAACCGCACAAATTTACGACCCCCAACTTACTCGCCGCTTAATTTATGTGAGCCAACTTCTTCGGGCGTAAATAACAGCGCCGGGGATTACCTAACCCGCTGCGGGATGTGTCATACGCAATGAATAGTCCGAGATTAGCCCGTGAATGTGAAGTTCTATTGCTATATTTTGTGTTGCTTCTGATTTATAGTGGTAGGTCAGCCTTTTTGAAGCGGATGAGCAATTATAAATATATCATAGTTTCTTTATTTCAAAATCCAATAATATTTAAGTCGATTATCAAGATAATTTTTTTTTAATAGTTTAAAAAAAAAAAAAAAAAAAAAAATCATCGTAATATGCCTCTTTATCAAAGACTAGCTGTGCCCGCGAACAACGCTTCGCCATTCGCAATTTTTCATTAATGCTCAGCTCCTATTAGTCATAGCGTGATGTTATATAGCAAAAATATTTTTTCAATTTGAATCAGTAGTTCCTGAGATAAGCACGTTCAACCAAACAAACAATCAAACAACCTTTTTAACTTTATAATATTAGTAAGTATAGATCCAGAAAAGTAAAATCCCAAACTGAAATGTTAACTACTTCATAATACTTTCTTAATATTAGCCACAATCTGGGCATATGTCTCACTCAAATAGAGAAGGTTTAATTGGGCCCTTACTCACCCCGCTGCCATGCCGGTGCGTAGTAGTGGTGTTAGTGAGAACTAAGTGCACCCCGAGCAACTAAGAATAACATTGAATCGCTAAATGTGTTATTTGGAACTCCTTACACCCCATCCCGTCACGTACCTATGTAATGAATGTTAAATGAAAGATTACCTACTTATACGAATCAACAAACAGATATTAAAATTTGAAGCACAGAATCTCCCTTCAATCGAGTGGAGTGTGCGTTGGAAAAGCTTAGACGCTGACATGACATCAGTAAGCAAGGGAGAGGTCAAAGTATTAGAATGTAGCTACAGTCATAATCACTGTCGATCTCTTTGTTTGGAGTGTTCCTGCGTCGACATTATTATGCACCCTCCTCGAAGTATTCATTTTGGCTCATTTCGCTACGACTTTACTCTCTTCCTTAGATTATGATGACTTCGCGATATTCTTCATGTTTACAGTCATCAGATTCTGATCCCCATAAGCAAACTTGCAAATTTTGTATTTAATTTAATTTATTATAATATAAAATTTGTAACTGAGCTCAACTCTTAAATAATTATGAAATCTGTAACAATTTCTAAATTTGATGTTGATACGTATAGTGAATATACGTAGCTATTAATAGTGAGTAACGTCTTCTTTGCATTAAAAAGTACATAAGAGATCGATACGGTTGAAATTTCGTCGCTGTTGGTAGGAGCTCGATGAGCCAGTGGTTAAGGCGTCAACGCGGTATGTTGAAGACGCGAATTCCATTCGCGTTCGAGTCGAAATTTTTTCTTCTATTGATTTATTCCTTTTTCAGTTTATTTTGCATTGTAAAGTCACAAAATTATGAAATGCAAACACTGCTAAACTGCTACTTTGCGGCAGAAATACACAAGATAGAGTTACCCGCGCAGGTGACTCAGGTAGGGTAGACAAAGTCTCCCGCTGGTCAGTCCAGTTAAATAAAATTATAATTCTGAAAAAATATTTGTTTAAAGTTTACAAATAAAATATTTGTGTAAAGTATATGTTCCGATTCACGATTCAAACACACACTTAATTACAGATATATTTTTTCAGAATTATAAATAATAGTGCGTTACAGCCCCAGAGCTTCTACAGACTCACCGCACAACGTTTCTGTTTTTTATTTTAATTACCACTACTTCTTCTCTTACGTAATCGGACACTTTATTATTTCTTAAACTCTTTAGTTCAGTTCTCGCATTTATGCATCCCGCTCGCACTTCCATTCCCCAAACATTATCTTACTATAGCTTTTATCACCTTTCTTTCTTACCTACTACACTATTACGACGAGCGACATAAGATCGATCCAAAGGTCAAACAGTATAGCTTGATAAGGAGCTTACTGTACTTGTGTGTGCCTTCCCTTTTAATTCTTTCCTTTTTTTCTAGAGAGAACTAGTCGGTTAGTTGGTAGCTTTTTGCCAGCTTAGGTGAAGAGCTTAGTTGATAGTGAACACAACAATACCTTTTTTTTTAGCGGGGAAATGCGCAACCGCACCGTACCCACCACGACCACGACCATGCTCGGCAGCGAAAGGTCTCCGCCTCCCAGTGCAGCGTTTAGTTCGCTGCGCTGGTGTCGCCAGGCCGGGCACACCAACAGGGTGTGCTCGGCCGTGTCGTCGGGAGCGTCGCAGTGGTGACACTGCGGCGCTTCCTCCCGACGTGCAACTCGATGCAGGTAATGACCGAAACAACCATGTCCAGTCAGTACCAGCACAACACAACAATACCTACTGTTAACAGTATTGTTTTGGCAATAATTTCATCTATAAAGGTTGTGAAGTTAAATGAATATAATAAGTCTTGCAAAGTCTTAACTTTCATAAATCATACAATTTTCTTTTAATGTCAACAATGAAAACTTAAGTAAAAGCAGCTTAAAACTCGCGGAGTCTATTTACTACAAGCAAATACTCCTCGCCTAAGTATCGCGAAAGGTTCCTTTCTTCAAAGAAAGCCGCGCCATCCGTAAACATCAGCTCTAAATGTTCCCGGGAAAAAATGTAAATAAACCCCGAAACACATCCACAGAAATAGTTTTATTTCAATGCGCGAGTACTTCCCTGAGTAACAGCTTTCATGCTTTTCTCAAGAGGGCGGAAAATCAAGGCTCTCCGTTCACAGGATGGTACCTAAAAGGCTAGTGAAAATGTTACATTATGTAATGTACTAAGGCTAAGTTCAGATGGATGACCAGGGAAATTGGCCTTGTATATCACGCTGATCAGTTTGGGACAGGGTTTTGTTTTTAGATTTTCATCTCTTCACAGGGGTGTAAATTAAGGTAGACTCCCTAAGTCGTCTCTTAGGACATCCTCGAGAGTGAAAGCGGTGACTCATATTATGTCACTGTTCAAATTCCATGCATAAGGACCAAACCAAGAATGCATCCTGTTTTACTGCAATAATTGACAGACGAGACGCCTGCTGATAAACGGCAACTTTTATAATATCAGGGACATAACCAAGCCACTGCCCACCTTGAATCTAATACACTCCTGACACCTCGCTCGTAAAGGACATGGTCGGCGTTTGGAAAACACAGCAGCAGGAGGCTTATTCCAGAGGCGGCTCTTATGTAGAAACAATGGGCGGTGAAGACGTCCTGTGCTGCACGACATCGTTTCCTTCTATGGTGGCGAATATATTGGAAGAAAGGTGACGTTGGTATTAAATCGACAACAACCACCCCTCTGGGGTTATTGTCTAAGAAAAAGTCTATCGCGATCGCTTACAATTTGACAGTCGCAGTCCATCCATTACTCCTTTATAAAAGGAAGTCGGCACATTGTCAGGTTGCTTCGCGCTGACGGAAAGTCGCGAGACTTACGAATAAAATGTTCACTTCATAAATGTAAATAAAAGACAAAACTCTCATACTCTACACTAACTACATTTAAGTCTACTAATTCTTTATTGTAACTAGGTAGGAATCTTGTCTTTTCACATGTCTTGTAAATATGCACAAATTCTTGTAATACTTATTGATTCACGAATGTTTGTAAAGCACTAACTGATTATTTATTTGAACTTCACTTTGTATAACGCTATTATTCACAAGCGATAAATATTTGTAATATTTCTTAGTATTTTTTGTATTTTTCTATATTTTCTTATTATAATTGTTAGCGTCCGACATTTGATCTCAATATTGTAGCTCAATGCCTACGTGACTGACAAATGTCATATAATTATTTTATTGTTCAAAAATCTTTCGCTTGACAGCTATGTAGCTGTCATTTGTTATGGCCAGTATAAAAGCGGACCAGGGTCATTAGGAAGCCGGTCTACTACCAGCTCTGGTATTGAACGCAAACGGCTAAGGAGTAGCTAAGCTCCTTACACCGGCTTGGAACCTAACCACCACTGCCAGGCCTCCGTGATTATATCACTTCGTGCCGGTTCCTTCACGCGTCTCCACCGCGCCTGCTACGTGTGCCTGCTGCCTACCTGACCACTCCGTCGCGCCTTCTACTGGTCCCTGCTACCGCCAATCCTGAGGAGCGCCGTTGGGGGTGCTCTGGCCATCCTACCTGCATAACGCTGCCGCCGGGTGTTCCTGAGCCGTCTGCCTACTGCGTGCCGTTGGGACGCTCCTATGCTGCCTACCTGACCTGCGCAACCTATCTTACCTGCTGCGTTGCCGTGCCTGCTCGTGCTCCGGCTATCCAGCTGAGCTGCTACTCGCCCCGCGTCCTACCATGGCCAGGCCATGACCCTTTTTAAATTTAGTTGTACATAGTTTTATTATTTAGGTTAAGTTAGTTAAGTAAGATCTATCGTGCCCTCCTAATTGTTATCCTACCCTAATCTCTGATTTCATCTATAAATACACCGTGTTAACTAATAACTTGTTTTCTTTTAGCTTCCTCCTCTCTTTTTTTGCACGAAGCCTTCCGCTTCGCGACAACATAGTCTTGTGTTCACGGCGCAATGGCTGTCAAAATATAAGCGATCGTGATAGATTTTTTCTTAGACAATAACCCACCTGGTCGTAGAAACACTCACAAGTTATAAGTCGTTACAATTCAATAGAAAACAGACAGCTCAGAAGTCACTCCTTGACTCCAGCAATTCTATTACGGACCGCCAGATTAGAATCACTGGTGATATGAGCAATCTGCCTTTACAGAAAGTTAAATGGGTAAAGTTGGTTTTTAGTATACTCATTCTTTACATAGAAGTGAGCATTACTACTTATGCGGACGAACTATTAATCAGAAAACGTTGATACGGCGTAAGGTTCCGCTTAACTATATTCAGCTAGCTTCATGCTGGCGAATTATGCTTTGGTTTTTTAAATGACAATAAGGCTTTGCTTGAGATATCAACCCCGCGGATCCTAATAATTTCGATGATATGCAGAAGAGATATTTGGGACTGAAGCACTATAAGAAAAGGTTCTTAGCAGTCAACATGCGTAATGCGACCTAAGATGCGCAGGCAAAGATGAGGAGTCAATTGCGTAAGATTTACAGGCCTATCTTGGAACTTTCGTCGTATGACATGGTATAAATTTTGAGATAAGGAAGTCATGAAATGCTTCATTTGGCATCACCGCCATCCAATGATATCATCACTTTGGCATAATTTCAACGATGTCATCATGATAATATAATGAACGAATGATCAAAAATCTGACCGAAAATCTTATAACATGTTTTGCATTCTGATTTCATCATGATATTATTTGAAAACCATGAGATCGGTAAAAAGCCTGCTGGTCCGGCCCTTAGACCGAATCACGTATGTCATTCGTACAGCGTTCGCAATGTATAGAATAATTCCTTTACGAACGTGGACAGCACAGTATATTAAAAGGCCTTTAGAACCTGGGATAATTATGTGGAAACGCTAGGTACCTTACATTGACATTTTAAAAAATGTACATTTTTAGACTTACTTAATTTGCCCACTGATTTCACTTTAGATGTGAATTAATAGGTGTCTTGCCTTTTTAAATTTTCAACTACTTTGAATGTGTACTACCTTTTCTTAATTTTTAAGTCACTCATATAGCAAACAACTATATTATGGCCCACCTGATATAAAGCGGTTTCTCCACCGCAAACTGTGGACTCGAAAGGCGGTCAAAGGGGTCACTTGCGCGTTGCGCACCCAAAACCACACGCCACCTACCAAGTGTACAGCAGCAGCCTATTGCTTTCACAACGGGAGCATGCGCCTGCAATGTGACGTTACGGATTCGAGCATTACATCAGTGAGGGAGGAAAACTAGGAATTACAGTGCGCAACCTGACATTCATCTGACATCGTAGAATCAACTAAACTAAATGCTCAAAATCGAATCGAAATGTTACATTACAGGGGCATGCTCTTGCAGGGTTATTACCGATTGCTGCGATTGTACAATTATTGCTTATAAATCGCAAATTCGTATTATGAAACGTTGGATTGCGATACGACAGCGCCACATGCGAGTGAGTGACGAACTAAAAATGCACGTCAACGCTTGGACACAGCGACCGAATGTTTAATTTGGTTGTTGATCACAGACCACTTAGAGATACTTTGTTGATCACGTTGCCATTGCACAATTAGCAAACGGTTGCTTTTTTCGTATAAGCCTGCCGGGAGCACCTTTACACAGGAACACGATAACGTTTTTTGGGAGCGGCTCTCTGTGAAGTAAACACGAGTATATTCGAATAGCTGTATACAACAGAGAACAAATACGTAAATGTATAATGTCACATGCACATCATACATACATATACATCTTATATAATGTGACATGCAGATCATACATACATATCTAATATTTTAATGGAAGTCGAGCTCAATAGTTTGCTTTGAGGTCAGCTTCCAATTGACGACTCTGTAATAATACAGGAGGAAAAAAATAGCCCTTGCTGTATTTCGTACTGGTTCTTTCCAGTACAAGGTCTCCCGCCGTAGACTTGTAAACTATTGGCGTATAGCTTCTTCGACGTGCAAAAGTGATCATGTAATAATCCAATTTGAATAAACGATATTAAATTTCAGCATCATTTTGTTTTCCATAGTAAACAATAAAACAATTGTATTTTTACAAACGACATATTGTGGGATAACTGTAATAAGCCCCGCGAATCAAACGCTCCACCCTGTATATGAGCGCTTTTCATGCGTACATCGCCTTTTACCGGTAACCGCCCAAGTATACCTGGAACAGTGCACCCACCCAGAAAGTTGAGTAATATCCATTCGTTAAGTAATTGTTTTTCCATACTCCGTCTTCTGTTCCCTCGTTTTAATTATTGCAATACGTGCGGGGAGTAATTGAGTAGAACACTCGCTAAGAATTCCATTACTGCCAGCAAGAGGCCGGCTAATGGAAATTAGCTCCCCCCCCCCCCCCACTAATTACCATGAATACGTTTAGCATAAATCAACGGCGTTTTAAAAAACATGACAGGCGAAATAGGTAGTACACCCGAAATGGCGGCAAGAGGTCTCTTCCCGTCCGCACGCACAAAATAAAATCTCGTAGCTGTGTTCCAGAAAAGTATCACCGCTTTGCTGGTGCTGACATCTGATGATAACCTCGTTTTGCGTTTCTTATGTTATGAGAAAATGTAAACATTTTTAGCCACGTTAATTGTTACAAATGAAACGATAGAAACTGATTTTTCGTGCTGAGTTTTGACGCCTCACCTGCTTAGTCCAGTTACTTTAAATTTAAAATAATACAAATCAGAATCAGCATAAGCAGCAGCCTATCGGGACCCAAGCCAACCTCACCTGCACGCGGTGCACCCTGCTCTATAACAGACGAGGCTCTGGCGCTCCCCACCAACCCGCACTGGGCCAGCGTGGTGGGAGATGGCCCAAAACCCCCCATGAACCCAAACCTTAAACAAAGGCCCCAAGTGCCCGGCGGTTCTGGAGGCCGTGCCGGCGGTGACGGACGTTGGCGCGGTGCTGGGACCTGGGGTGCAAAGAATCCCCGGGCGGCGGAGATCCCCCGTCAGACGACCTTGGCCCTGGCCACATATAACGCGCGCACACTGCGGACCGAGGAGAAGCTGCTGGAGCTCGAAAAGGAATTGAGCAGGATTCGCTGGAGTATAGTGGGACTGTCCGAAGTCCGAAGAGAGGGTGAGGACACGATGGTTCTCAAATCCGGCAACCTGCTCTATTTCCGGGAGGGCGAAGACCTGTCCCAAGGTGGTGTCGGATTTATCGTCCACAAGTCTCTTGTGAACAACGTTGTACAGATCGGAAGTGTGTCGAATAGGGTGGAGTACCTTATACTCAGAATTACCAAACGTCGTTCGTCAATCGTTTGTACGGGCTCCGCTGTCACAAGTTTTGCTCCAACTTATTTTAAGATATTATTACGGCTGCAGAACTATGCTAAGTCAACAGAAAATTCCTACACCCAGAGAAGAAAAGACTAAAAAACTATTTAAATCATTTTCATAGAAAATATGAATTTATTGTCAAGACTAAAAACCAAGCGATCTAAAACTCTAAAAGCGTGGGGCGTAATTTAAAGGATGTATTCCTTAGTTCAACTAAGTTTGTAAGCAAGAGGAGTGTAAAATCTAAAAGCCCCACGCTTTTAGAGTCATTGTGTTCTTGTACTACATCGCTAAAATTTTGAGAAAATTATTGTGTTACATTTCTAGTTGTCTCAAGAAAATTTTTAAAATCCTGATTTGCTAAAAGTGTGATCTTATTTTATTTTCAACTTTTTGGTTTTTAGTCTTTTTGGTAAAAGCGTGTTTTTTAAAAAGTTTTTTTTAACGTTTTTTTATTTACTACTTTTTAGATCGCTTGGTTTTTAGTCTTGACAATAAATTCATATTTTCTATGAAAATGATTTTAATAGTTTTTTAGTCTTTTTGGTAAAAGCGTGTTTTTTAAAAAGTTTTTTAACGTTTTTTTATAATTATTTTGCTTAGTTCGTTGTTAACATTTCGAGGGCTCGCGCCATAACAACTTTTTCTTTTTTCTTGTTCCTTTTTTCAAAGCAGCAAAGAGGTTGTGATTCGCACGGTAATATATATAATAATAGGTAGGATAGGATGGGGAAGGAAAAGAGGATGGGAGCGTTTTCAAGCCGCAACAAAACATATAAAGCCAATCAAGAGAGCTATGCTTCGCGCCAAATCGAACTGAACCTCTTTCTGTGTTCTGTGCAAAATACCCTTTCTGCTTTTTAAGCGCGCAGTGTAGTAAATATTGGGCGCTGGCTAATTTGAATAAAAAATATTTTGTTTTTTTTACACAACTAAGTTTGCAAACAAGCAGGCTGCCCACCTGATGGTAAGTAGCTACAGTCGCCTGGTTTCTGTAAGACTTGTAAATCTACAACCCTTAACAAGAACGTCAATGTATGTTGCCACCTTGTGACATAAGATGTCAAGTCACAGTACCCAGTAATTTCACCGCCTGTCTTACCCTTCAAACCGGAACACAGCAAGAGAAGCACCGCTGATTGGCGACAGAGATAGGGAAGATAAAGGTACTCATGCAGACCTCTCTGGTACAAGTCTCGGTCTGTAGGCATAGCACGGCGCGTGGACTATAGAAGAGAAACTGACTAACCCTCGTCCCGTCGCGCGTCATTGTTATATGAGAGGGCGAGAAGAAACGTGTTATTTGTCTCTTGTCCCGTTTTATCCACGGTCCGTGCTACGCTTGCTGGTTAATATTTTGATAATATTATTATTAATTGATAGACAGTATAGAAAAATATCTGTTCTATAATAATAAAATACGAAAGTACCTTTCCAAGACAAACTTTTTAAATAGGTCCACCTATTAGTACCTCGTTTTAGAGTTAAACAATAAAATTTTTAGGGTACGGCTAAATAGCCCTTTCAACGCTGATTACGGTAGTGAATTAGGCTGCTTCGTAGGTAGAGCTAAATATTTCATATTCTTCGAGTTAATGATTCCTGTCTGCAATAAAGGGAGAGTAAGCGATTCATTAATCAGTTTTAGAAGAAAAGATAATGTCGGCACCTTCATAACTTTTATACTTTAATTTTATGTGTCTACATTCTCTGTATTGATAAGAGCTTAGATGCTTGTATGAAAAAAATTCTAGTCATATTGTGTTATTGTATAAATGTTATTAGTATTTTAAATGTTAGTAACACTTTGTTTATGTAACCACCGTATTAAAACGAATAAACATAACTGACGATAATACAAATTAATTTTTCACTAAATTGACTCACAAAGTGTACGGTTGAGTGGTTGCGATAAACTGCCATTTGTACTTTTTTGAGCAATCAATTTTTAAATAATTTAATTAATATTCAGCATTATAAGGGTTTTGTATTGTTTTTTTTTTTTGTTTTATCGATCGATTTTTAACATACATCGATTTAGGTCTGCACAGCACTCACTTATACGCATAACGCTCAACGCGTTTAAATATAGTTCTGCCTCGGTCAATTTCAAATAAATGACAAAGACAAAACGATTGTTTAATTAAACACATCTAGCATTAAATATATTTAGCGAGCGCTGTACAATCACGGAATTTGAATATTTAGCAGGTTAAATATATTTTTTTAATTTTGTTATATTATAAAGTTGAATGAACGCTATCAAACTAATAAATATATGTAAAAGACTTTCTGTCTATCTGTAATCAGAAGGCAGTTGTTGGCGACTCTCTCTTTTTAAAGCCCTCCAAATAAGTCCGCGGCGTTAAAATATTATTTTATGTAATTTCTTTTTTGATATGCCTATAAGTAAACAAATACGATCCTTTAAGGGTTCACAGGGTTTCTGTTACACGCATAGCAGTGCCTTCCGCCCCACACATTTCGCGCTCTCAGCGCATACGCCGACCGCCACCGCGGCTTCTCGGCAATAAGAACTCGATAAGACTTGTGTCTCACGCGTGTTACTCCGCACCCCGCGCCTTCTTTGTTTTTTTTTTCTTATATAGTAATAAAAGTATAGTAAAAACCTAATAAATAGTTTCCACATTCAAGCCGCGTAGTGATTGAATAACTCCCCTACACGCTGTAAAGCCTATATGTTGCTATAACAACCATAACATTAGTAGGTTCTTAACGATTAATTTACCGATGCTAGGATTTTGCGCTAGGTAATTGGTATGAGTATGAAAATATTATTTTTATATAACGAAAATAAAAACAACAGATCCAGTTAGCCCAGAAGGTAGATTTCATTAAAAAAGTAACCCAACTCCTATGATTGACAGATTCATCACGGCGAGGCTACTGCCGACTCCAGGAACATGACAATTTGACAGCAGATTCCATTTGTGACATAGGGATTTGCTAAAAAAGATTTTGCAGAATCCCATGCGGCCTCGTAGGAATTGCAAGCTTAAACTGTCTTTACTAACTGAAATGTTTGTTTTTATATTCGGTTTTATTTCTATAGTGGCATTATAACATAATAACAATGTTTATAAAATTTTTGTTTCGACAATTGGGATGATGACAAAATTTTAAAAAAAGTTTCTAATATTTGTTGTGCAATATTGTGAACGTATTTTGTCTATAATATTATGATTTGAAAAATTACGTACGTGACGTATCCTGTGTATATTATATGGCACTGTGACGTAGCGAGCCCCCGAGCGAGCAAGTTTTTTTTTTGTTATTTCGAAGAAGAATAAAATACGCAACTGATCTTTTTATTATCTCACTGATGGACTAATTAGATTTCATTTTTCGCACCCCACCATCATCTCTATGGATCCATAGAGATAAGATATCCAGTTACTCAGTTTAAATGTCCGGCTGCAGCTCGCTTCCATTTTCAATGTTCCTGTCCCTTAATACCATCAGGTGAAATAAAGGCCAAGAGCCTCCCCGTTGTGTATAAAAAAACATACAAAATACTACTTCACGCCTTAAATCAAGTTACCGTGTAAATATAGAACACAGGAAGTTCTATGGAAAAACATAATCCGTCTTATCACAAAACATGGTCTAAACTTAGCCCTGGTTTGAATCAGGACTAAGTTGACGCTGTCTTTATTTATCTACTAGCTTTCCGTTATTTTTGTTTTCCCTTGGGAATTTTCGATCTATCCCTATACCAACTTTCATCAAAATCGGTTCAGTAGTTTCGAAGCCTATTCAATACAAACAAACAATCAAATCTTTCCTCTTTGACATTAACATTAAGTATAGATGTATACAAGTGAAAGCGAACTATTTTTAAACCAAGACTAACTTTAGACCCAATCACCATCCTGGTCATTTTGTAACTCATCGATTGATCGGCAATCATTACTAAACTGGATAACTTAATGAAGAAAGCGGAATTATGTACATTGGCTCAAAGTATTGGTTGATTCATTCGACGAAATTTAAAATGCGAAGACCGCTCCTGACGTTACAGGATGTTAAACGTTTCAAAAATCAGTTTCAATCAAACAGAATTATCAAATGTATATGATGGCCCATTGATCGATGGGTTACAAAATCACGCCCCTGGTATAGGCCCCTTTCATAGCGCTGCGTGTCGCCGGTCGCGTGCACACGCGCCCGGCTGAATTTGTATGTAGCCGGTGGTGATTTTCACAGTGCTGCGTGCGCCGGTCGCGTTTTGCGACTGACCGGCGCGAGGGCTTGGACCGGGTCCGCGCGCACTGCGTGCGATGATCGACTGCGACTTTCAGTTGGGCGCGCGCGACGTGTGCGTTTGTACAATCATGGCGACAATTGATACGGAATTATTAATAAGAGAGGTTTAACTTCCCGGTTTCTGATTGAGCTGAAATTTTGCATGCATATGTATATCGCGTGACAATGCAATAATAAAAGCTTGTTTAAATTTCTTTGTGACTATTAATTTATTACAAGCTTTTATTTACTTTCACCTGTCCCGTGTCTGTAATTAAATCTTGCAAGCTAAATTTGAGCCACTTCCCGGTTTCCGATTGAACTGAAATGTTGCATGCATAATGTATATTGCGTGACAATGCAATAATAAAAGTTTGTAATTTTTTTTATTATTATATACTATGTAAAGGTTAGCTGATCTAGCAAATGTTGTTTTGTCTTCTGTGTAATTTTGTCAATACACTTGGTTAAATGTATGTACTTATACACTTGTGATTAAAACCTTATTACAATAATATTGTTTTTTACTGTTCAAAAAATATTTTTTAAGCTAATGACCCAAGTCTACGAATTAGTGAAAGCTAATAAAGCTTATAGAACTTACCTATTGATTTACTACCAAACGTTTGGTAGTAAATCAATGAACTTACCTTAATGTGAATGCCAAGCGTTCCGCTATTCGGTATAAACTGGTATCCGTTATATTATTTAAAATTTTAAAAAGCAGTTCGTCAAACGTTCTTTTAGGCATCCTAAAATAATTAAAAATTTAATTCATCATCTTGCAATTGGGAAAACAGTGTTACGAATGCACTACTCAACAAACGCTGCGAAGTTATAGGATGCATGAACAATTTTCCTTTTCGATTAGCACGGCGTTTATTGTTTTGGTAATGCAGTAAAGAGATCAAAATAAGTCTTTGGTTATTAATTGTGTCCATGACTGTGGACGCCCACCCTGGTCGACTGCGCACGCAACACTATGAAAGGTAACTCGACCGGCCGCGGCGTACGCGACCGGCGACACGCAGCGCTATGAAAGGAGCCTTAGACCTATTTTAATCATTCCGGCTTTGAGCGCTGGTCGAGCGTCGACTGTGTTCGATTTCTACTGATTTTCGTTTTGTTTTTAACGAAAATGAATATAATATTACAACTAATATTAATATCGTTTTGATTTTCATCAAAAACAAAATGAAAATAAGTAAAAATCGAGCAGACATCGCCTGGCGAGCGCTCTACTCCAGATGAATGATTCAAAATTAATTTTTATAGAAAGCCAAACAAATGACCCTATTCCACCTGGTGGTAAGTGGAAATAGAGTCCAAAAGCGAAAACTGTATACTATTTAATTCTAACCTATTAGTATTCGTTTATGCGGTGACTTGGAAAACCTATACCTATCGATTTCTTGTGAATGTCGGAGAAGCCTACTAAGGGAGTTTACAGCAATTATAGCTCTGCGAATAGATGCAATCGAAACTAACCCGTCTGGCGAGCGTGATGCAATAATGACTACTAATGGGCCCCTAACCATGATCGCTCAAAACAATATTAAAACCGCACTGAGAGCGGATGGATTTTACCTCTGAGAGCGCCTCTATTGATGTAACAATAAAGGTCATCCACATATGAATTCAGAGGTAAAATAACTGTGAATGCACTGTATACGCAGCAAGAGCGGTGGCTCTGTGTGAATATTGTCTAAAACTTGTTATAAGCGATATAAGGCCTCTGATAGGAGAGACCAGTTACCCAGCTATGGAACATTTATGGGTAAATTTAGAGACCCACTGACGAATTAGCCGGCGGGACCCCGAAGACTAAGATAAAGTGATGACCTTTTAGTAGCTTGATGTGTTTAAAATTACGCCAATGTATTCAAGGGAAAATTGTAAAGATGCCATTATAGGCACCCCAGATCAAAGCGCGAAATACAAAGTCTGTAAAGGAAATAAAGTCGTTACCGCCAAACTTCACATTGCTCCACCAATATTTTCAGGAACTCATGAATTATTCGCCCCTCATTAGACTTGTTTCTTTCGTTCCGAACTACTTAAATAAAATAGGAGCAAAAGTCATAAGACAATTAGGGGTAATGGAATTATTGATATTACACATAGTAAAGACACAGCAAAAAGTTTGGAAGCTAATAAAATACACCAAAATTATTTCAACGCTATGTAGATCTTTTATCCAAACTATGCAAGTTCATATATATTACAATTTAGAACTTTTATTAATAAGTATTAATTCGTCCCACCGCCACCCATGGTCATACCAACCTTTCGGTTATAATGACCGAATCGCGAGAGACGCGCGCGGAGATTTGCGACCGCACTCTGCCACGCGCAATTCTTGTCTCTCTACAAGTTGTTTCCCTCCATCCACTCCTAATTCGTACTTCTCCCCTTTTTATGGGTGACGCTCACAATAACGGCAACAGTGCGAGCTCTATACGTCAATTTAATTGAACTCTGACCTACTCCTACCTTATTAATAAGTATTATTTAAATTTTAAACTCTATGTATTTCCCTGCTTAGAACTTCTATAGTTGCGTCATAGTGTTGAACAAACAAAAAATTCATGGTAATGAATGGCCCACCATAATAAAATATTTTGAGATTCTTAATTATTTATTGCTTCTTATTTATTGATTCTTATTTATTGCTCAAGAATCTGAATCTTATGAATCTTTCGTTTCCAGAATGTGAAATGTCGTAGAAAAATATATTATCATCATCGTCAGAATTGTGAAAAAATACAACAAATCAATATGTCATACAATTTATTGACTTTAAGTTATATATTTTACAGCAATTTACTCAGTACCTAAGTACACGTAATAAAAGTACAAAAAATTTTAATCTATATATTTATCTTCTAAGATGTCTTGTCTGTCTCATCATCATCATCACAGCTCACATACGTCCCCACCGAGGGGTTCGAGCCTACCCTATGTTAGGGTGATTAGGCCTTAGTCAACCACGCTGGCCCAGTGCGGATTGGTCGACTTCACATACATCATTGAATTTCTTCGCAGATGTATGCAGGTTGCCTCACGATGTTTTCCTTCACCGTAAGAGCGTCAGACAAATGTACATATGAAATTCGAAACGAAAAACACATTGGTACATGGCGGGTCTCGAACCCCGACCTCTCGATTGGAAGGCAAGTGCCGAGTCCACAGCGCCACCGACGCTCACAGCGCCACCGCCTTGTCTGTCTAGTTATCCTATTTTATTAGTTAACTGAATACTAAATACTAGATATAAGCGTGGCATAAGAAAGTTGCCTGAGTCGAATTTCAGTCTTTTATGTAACGAGTAAAAATAAAGAGTGCAGTTTTAAATATCTTATTGAAATAATTGAGACACAGTAAATATACAATACAAAGTGTAACACAAATAACGCACACCCTGAAATTAGTGTATTATGAATATGAAAATAAAAAATAGGAGCCATTTTTTTAAATCCGTAGTAGCTGAGATATTTTAAGAGAAAATCGCACAGTCCGTTTTTCCATACAAACGTAGTCCCCTATTTCCTTCATGGATAACGGCACTAGTTGCTTTATTTCCTTCATGGATAATGGCACTAGTTGCTTTATTTCCTTAATGGATAATGGCACTAGTTGCTTTATTTCCTTCATGGATAATGGCACTAGTTGCTTTATTTCCTTCACGGATAATGGCACTAGTTGCTTTATTTCCTTCATGGATAATGGCACTAGTTGCTTTATTTCCTTCATGGATAATGGCACTAGTTGCTTTATTTCCTTCATGGATAATGGCACTAGTTGCTTTATTTTTTCCAACAAAATCAATGGCCACTATAAGTATGTTCCTATATTTTCCTTTTTTTATTACGTAAATTATTAGAAGAGATTTTAAGCCTTCAAAAACCTAAAAAATCGGCCTAATTTTCTGCTGTATTCAAACGTCCAGCAAATAAATTGAAGAAGATTATATGAAAAAAGCAAAACATAGGAAACCGTAAAAGCCTTGCTTTAATTTTTAACGCAAAAAGTAATTAAATCGGTCAATTTTTCGCGGAGTAAAGAGGGTACTACGGAACGTATATTTTGTGTACTTTTAATAGGTACTTTCGGTCCCAGCTGCTCAGTTCAGTTGTTCGGACACAGCGCGACAGCAATACATTTTACAAATACCTATTTTTGAAATCTTTTTGAATTCTCTCGACCTTGGTGTTTCCTCTTACAGCCTTAATAATAAAAATTTTACTCCTTGGATCATCCTCGAATTAGTTACTCCGTGTTTTGTCATGTTTCCGCACAAGTCGGCTGTCATATGTCAAAATAAGACGAAACACGGAGTAACTAATCTGAGAATGATCCAAGGAGTAAAATTTTCATTAATAAGGCCGTTAGAGTCCAACTACTTACAGGGTATGCATGATTTCTATTACACGTTGTATACCGGGTGTATGTGGCGGTGTCCCATTTCTTTCAACAGTGAGTTTAGACCAATGTTATTATTTGTTTAACGATGTTTATTTTTCTCGGAAAAGCTTTTAAAGCGAAAAAAAGGGAGTTTTCATTTTTAATTTTTATTCATGTTACGCAATGTATGGCGCGCCGGCATCATTTTCGTTCCGCTCACCCGGTGCGCTGACATGCGATGACACAAACAGCTGATACCGCACGCAGTATGATGGAAATGTATACGATTTATATTGCGAAGTTTATTTTTTGTGTTAGTATTGTGATTTTTTACAGAATATGATTTGTAAACGTTAACTTAGTTATATTACACCAAAAAAAATTTCTAAAAAAATAAAAAAGACGTAAAATTTATGAATTTTCCGGCAGAAGATTTCAGTGATTTTCAATCAAGAGTCATGGTCTGAAATTACTGTAAAAAACGGGACACTGTCACTTACATCCGGTATATGTATAAGTATAATTAAGTAAATCCAAAATTGCCAGAAATATAAGAAGCTATGATTGAACACAGCCCTAAGCCCTATAGCCCTAAAGCTAAATCCGACGAAATTTATTTTTTTACTGTTTATATTATTGTATCTGCAGTTTCTTTAAAATGCAACATAAATCAATAAGATCAATACACGATAATTTCAGCCCAGGCAGGATTCACACCTGCGTTTTCAAGGACTGATCCTGGATCCGAGGACTGGACTAGGATTTTATCTTAAGGCGCTACATTACCGTTTACAAATCATAGAGTTCTAAAAGTCATATTGTTGGACATATTATCTGAACATTCTTAAAGACAGTTATGCAGAATTCCAATTGGTTGACAAATTTTTAACATACCTACTTTTCTTTCGGAAGCTGTAGAAATTATTACATTAGAAAACATACGTATACAAATAATGCATAGCATTAGGAAATAGTCGTTGTTTGGAATATTTTTAATATTCAGTCAGATTTGTTCAGCTTATAGTCTATGTGTAGTCATTTCATCTATTACTACTTACATTCAAATACTCTATTTTAAAAATACAAGACGCAAAGATGTCAAACATTCTAAAACTAAAATTTACATCAAAGCACAAATTGATAAATCATCCTCAAATACAAATCTTTACATCAAAAACACTCAAACAGTTTAAATTTTCCTAAATTAGTACACAAAAAATTATTTCAAATAAACTTGGAAATCAACATTTTAATACGTAGGTACACACTGACGTCAAGTAAGTACCAACATGAAAATAAACATTTCAAATAAAAGAGAATCACACAGACTTAGATACGAAGCGAAAACCAAAATTTAAATTGATTTATTAATATGTAAATGCTGGGATCCATCATCACAACCTTGTGAAACGTAAGTATTAAAAATAAAAAATAATGGCATTACATCAAAAAGTAACTTATCAAAGTATTCAACAAAGTCAATAACGAAATATTATATTAAGTACATCGCCATGTTTGAATGTTGCTTTTGTGAAGACAGAGTTCTCCTGCAAAAATACACTTCAAATTTTATTAAATTCAAGGCTGTGCAATATTAGTAAGCACAATAAGCAAGAAATTCAGACCTCAAATAATTCTGTCAAAAATTAAAATTAGCTACGAAAGTACCTACGTCTATTTATTATAAACACATAATCTAAGCTACATTCAATGCAATGTAAGCTATCTAACAGTCGCTCTTAAGATTCTCTGCGTGGAATTGGAATGAAATGAATACGGTAATATTTTAAATCATTATCCTAACCTAATGCTTAAGACACTAGTAGAATTTGCAAGTTATTTAAAACTATCGAGCAACATCTATGCATCCACACTACACAAAATCATAAATAAAAATAAATATTATTTGTACTGTTCCGTAATAAGTCAGTCCATCCATCTCGTATATGGCTTTTTCGTATCACATTTCAAACTTGCCAATCATTGTAATCTACCAAAATGGTAGCTTATTGAAACGTGGCAACACTGTTTTTATTTCATTAGGCAAAAGGATCTGTATCCAGCCATTGCTTTTACAAAATCACTTCGAGAGTCTCACACATACTGTTTCGGAGATGGGCAATTTTTCCTTGAATGTGGCAATGTGTCGTCATTGTTACCGTTGTTGCCACAGTTGTTGTTGTGTAGAAACGACATTTCAACGCCGCCATCGCCACCCTAATAAAATGAAATATTAAAAGTTTGACTTAATTTTTTTTACAAATGATATGAAATCTCTTGGCCTTCATTTCACCTGCAGGCTTATTCTGTAACTTCGATTGCTTACTAGAACTGTCATTTTTCAAAAGGAACTTAACATCCATCACTGCTATCATGAACGCTGCTGTAACACATAAGATCACACTAAACCAGTAATGGATATAAAGTGTCTTTCAAAAATGACAGTTCTAGTTACCAACCGTAGTTAGCGAATAGGCCTGCTGATGGTAAGTGACGATAACACCAAAGATAAGAAATGATGAATGAATGACTGTTCGCAAATAACTTATCTACCAAGAGCGCTAAAATTTAAAGCTGTGCTTAATTAAGTCGCGATTAAAAATGGCTCAAAAACATAATTAATGGCATAGTTAAGGCCTTGGAACTGTTCAAGTAGTTCAATTCGTTATTTCACACTTACTTCGGCGTGCATGGGGTTCGACGTGATGGTGATAGGAAGTTTGGCCTGGATGTAACCGTTAGAGCCGCCGCTTTCCGGCACTGACACTTTTTCCTCTGAAACAATATGCAGCTGTTTTGTAACTGTGTTGCTATATTATGTTCGCTTCAATGCAACAGACTTATACCAAAATTCTCAACTGCTTCTGTGGTTTAAGTCAGTTCATCATTTCATCCAAAAGATGCCTGCTGTTGGACATACGCCTTCTCCAAGTATAAATATTCAAAGCAATTGTTTCTGTGTTTCTCGCATCCGGCAGCTTCAACGACCTTTACTAGATCGCCCGTAGGACTTTCGGTTAACTCCATTAATCTTGTCTTAGCTGAGGACAATCTTATGTGACATGCTGTCACATTCTTTTCATTGCAAGACAAGAAGTAACAGCATGCCACTAGTAGGGATTCTCCTTAACTAAGACAAGGTTAATGAAATTGGCCGGCAGTGTCATAAGTATGGGTGTTACTGACAATATAACTTCTGCCACTGGACTGACTGCTGTTGACGTTTTTGCGCCTGTTGGATTTGAGCCATTTTGGCGCTGTTGGCTCAGGTTGATGCAAACGAACTAAAACACACAAATCTGGGTATGGGTAAGCTCGCCTGTCAAATGTGGCACTTGAAATGAGCACAAAAAATTAGCTCTAATTTCTAAGGAACAGACAGTTCAGTGGTAGGTGGGTATAGGTAGGTACTTATATGTGAGTGGTGAGCACTCACTGCTGCGTATTAATCAACTACTACAAAAACACAGTTTTCTGACTGCTGTGTGTGAACATACTGCTGTATGTGTACTGACTGCTGTATGTAAACTCATGATGTGTATGTACTCACCGCCGTCTATACTGACAGCTGTGCTTACTCACTGCTGTGTATGTATTCGCTACTTACTGTTGTGTGTGTATGTTTGGGTTTGTGTGTGTGTGTACGTGTGAGCGCGCGCGCGTGTGTGTGTGTGTGTATGTGTGTGTGAACTTATTGCTGAGTGAGTATGTACTCATTACTCTGTGCGTACTAGTGGGTTATCTAGGTGTACTCACCGCGGTCTGTGTTTTCACAGCTGTTTTTACTCACTCACTGCTGTATAACTGATGTTTGTGTTCTTACTCACTGCTACGTGTCAAGTCACTGCTGTGTGTGTTTACTGACTGCTGTATGTGAACTGACTGCCGTGTGGGAACACACTGCTCTATGTGTACTAACTGCTGTATGTAAACTCAAGCTGTGTATGTATTTATTGGTGTGTGTACTCCGCGACGTCTGTACTTACAGCTGTATATCTCTCACTGCTGTGTATTAACTATTAACTTACAGCTGCAGGCGGAGCACGGCTAATAGCGAGCACGCGCTGCCAAGACTGGACTTGAGTCACGCAATATCTCACAATTTCAGTGACATACTCTCTATATCTTAAAGAATAGCACGGCGATGCGTATTTAGTGTGACTGATGTGATAAAAATTTTTTCTTTAAGACATTAATAAACCAGTTTAATCGACATTATATCGTGTTATTGACTTGAAGATGCTTACGGCCGCGCAGTACGTTTTCACGTATGTACGTTGACGTCTGATTTGCGTAGTGGATTTACAAACCACTGTTATTTGTAAGTATTTAAGATAAGTAGAAAGCGAAAGAATACAATACAATATACAATAAATACTTTGATTACGACACAAACAACACTTATTCTAACTGTAAAGAAGTATCAACAAACAGTATCAATCTTGTGTTCGTTTAACCGGTTTTTATTGCTCCAAACCGGTTTATTGATAAAAAAGACTTTATGTATAAACTCTTGCAAGAACCGGTTATAAAACGGTTACCTGGAACGAAACCGTAATAAAAAGGTTTTGCTCCAAGTAGATACATGATTATACCGTGATGATATAACCGTTTTTAATGAAAGAGGCCCGTGCCGCGTATAGCGTGGAAGTTTTTGACTTTAACCGGTTCATTTAAGTTGGCACGAGTCTTCAAACAACGTTCTTTGTTGTAACCGATTAACGGAATTTTTCGGTGTAATTGATACCGGTTTTCCTGATTAACCGGTTAATAAATGAACACAATAAAAAACCGGTAATGGACAAAATTAACCGGTATTTGTTAACCGTGCTCCGCTCCGCCTGCTGTATGTGTACTCAGCTATATGATGTACTCACTGTCGGGCGGGGGTCGGCGGCGGCGGCACAGCAGCAGCGCCGCGGCCAGCAGCGCCAGCAGCCCGGCCGCGCCCAGCGCGCCGCCCGCCGTCACCAGCGCGTCGGGCGCCCGCGCCGCCGGCTCGTCCTCCACCGCCGCCTCCGTCGTCGTCGTCGACGCACTCGCGGAGCGCTCCGTTTTCACGTCCTATCCGATAACGTCATGCATGACTGGTGTCAAGGTAGTGTCGATAGATAGACCATGGATCGGTTAATAGTAATGATTGTTTGATTGATAAGTCCATGCGATAGACAGATAATGGATGTTCACAATGACATAGTTAATATAGTCATATTTATTTATTTAACAATTTTTGTACACATAAAACTAGACAGCACAAACGACACATAAGATACAATGTACGAAGGATCTGCTTATTTCATAAAAGAAATTTCTTCCAGCAGACCCGCGAAAGGAGAAATTGTAATGTAATAATATTTGCGTGTACAGCAGAAAACGATCAAATATAAAAAAAAATAAAAAGAAATAAATAACAAAATAGATAAAAAATAACAATAACAAACAGCTATAAACATACATACTATAATTAAGACAAGGACAGATAGTATTCCGTTATACGCCGCTTGAATGAGCAGATGGTTTGACAATCGCGTATATCATGTGGAAGCGAATTCCAAAGTCTGACTGAATGAGCCATAAATGAATTGGAAAGGAAAGTGGAATTACAGACAGGGACACTAAGAAGGAACCTGAGGTGGGATCTGCAGAGAGCCTAAGACAAGTTTGGAAAGGAAAAAGACTCTCGAAGTTATGAAGGATACATAGGATTGAATAGGACATTATAGAGGAAGCATAGAATTCGACATACTTAAACGTATATGGAGCCACTTGAGATCGTTACGAAATAATAAAATCATAATGCTCGCGCCCTTTATAATAGTGCGAGAACAGCGCACACAACAGTCAATTAATAGCTAAAATGCATAAAATGTCTACAAAATGACTCACTATTATTACTTATTGTTGGGATTTCAATTTTTTTAACAAAACACGTTTTTTTACACAAGCTTAAAGAATCCTCTTATAGTACAACCCATTGGCATAATTCAACCCCAAGCATTAATTGTTATTTTGTACGTACTAACTAAGTACCTACCTATTAGAAATTGAGGAGTTAAGTGATAAAAAACTAATTCGACTGTAACGAAGCCAATGGTTAGGTTAATAAATGAACACAATAAAAAACGGAGCGTCGGTGGTGCTGTCGATTCGGCACTTGCCTTCCAATCGGGAGGTCAGGGTTCGGGACCCGCCATGTACCAATGTGTTTTTCGTTTCGAATTTCATATGTACATTTGTCTGACTCTCCTACGGTGAAGGAAAACATCGTGAGGCAACCTGCATACATCTGCGAAGAAATTCAAAGGTGTATGTGAGGTCGACCAATCCGCACTAGGCCAGCGTGGTTGACTAAGGCCTAATCACCCTAACATAGGGTAGGCTCGAGCCCCTCGGTGGGGACGTTTATGAACTGTGATGATGAAGCCAATGGAATCGGTGAATTCAGGTCTTTTGTAAATTAAATTTACCCAAACAAATCGAAACAATAAATTATAAAATAATTGAGACAGATTTTTTATTGTATAGTTAAATCACGGTAATATTACCGTGGTTAAGTCTACGCTTCATCGTCTCTGCCACGAAGCGCCCACACAACTAAGCTTGGCTTCTCATGAAAACGGTAATTTGGACCACGCCGGTCCTGTGTAAGCTGCTGGGATTTTTGTAACTATACTTACCCTAATACTACTAAATTCAGATGCCGCCTGCGTTGTGAACGCCCGTATCTTCACTTCGTAGGCTGTGTCTGGGGTGAGGTGTGACAGCACCATGCTCCTGGCCGCACTACTCGGGACCGCCGCCTTGTCGTACAGCCCAGCTGAGGTCAGGGCACGGAAGTACACGTAGAACCCATCCGCTTGTATACCGTCGGCTCCAGGACTCCACTGTTGACAATATGAAACTCTTGATATTTGACGATTGGTCTAATGAGACCACCGGGTGTTGGGAGGTCCGGGGTTAGATTACTCATAGGGGCAGAAGTTTTTCTACTAGGTTTCGTTGGTGGTAAGGCTTCTGATAGCTGTCACTGTCTTGCCAAAGTTTGTCGCCATAATAACAACGTTAATAGCATTGTTGTGTTCCGACAATCAGAAGGAAGATAGCGAACAACTGGGTGTTCAGGGTCCAGGTGAAACTCACTTCCACCTTCAACCTAATTGTCACTTACCATCAGGTGAGAGATGAAGGCCAAAAGCTTCCTTGTCGTATGTAAAAAAAGTTAGATTTTTCACAGATGAAAGAGACCCGAGGATTTTATATAAATTTTAGTTTGATTTCTCTGCGCGTTCCTGAGACAAACTGGGTCTTGTCAGACCGACAACGAAGTAATCCTATAAGGGTTCAGTTTGTTCCTTTTGAACAACGGAACCCCTTAATAATGCCGTTGTGGATACGTCACCGTCCAGTTAAGCTGCACCGCGTGCGGCGACACGGCACTAACGTCGGCGATGTCGGGCGCGCGCGGCGCCGCGCTGACGGTGCGCTGCAGGCAGAACCGCCCGCTGCTGTTGCCCTGGTTGTTGTCTTGGTTCGAGTACACTGCCGCAATTCGGAACCTGGACAAGAACTCGAGAGTTAAGCATTACCTAACTACCGGTTACACGTTAGATACTACGTTTATTACACTGTACATTTTTAACAGGTCCTTAGCGAAGGTTTCCACCGAGAGTGTGCTCCGGGAAATTACTAACGTCGCATAGAGCAAGTTCAACATGATATTAAAATAGAGACACTTGTATTGCAGCGTAAAGAGCCTTCAGTACCAGTTAAAAAGCCGAGGACGAGGACGGGATTGGAGACGAGGGTAGCTCGTGAAATATTTGAGCTCGTAATTTTTTTTTTTTATGTATGACCCGGCAAATGACCTCCTCCCGCCTGATGTTAAGCGGTGAAAGAGGCCCAAATGAGTTGACAGGTAGGGACGACATCCACTATCCTACCTGCCCGCCCCTTGCCGGCCCAAAAGATGCTTTTTCACGCCTCTTTTGAAGGAACCCATGTTGTAGGATGGAGGAAACACGTGCGCAGGTAGAGAATTCCAAGTGTGGGATGAACGACAGAAGAAGGAATCTTGGAATTTCTTGGTACGGTGTGAAAAGGAGGACACAGTGGACGGATGACTCCGAAGGCCCTTACGCGTGTTTCTGTTAAGGAATGGAGAGGGAGGGATAAGGTTAAAGAGCTCCTCAGAGCATTCCCCATGGAACATTCGGTAAAAGGCGCTAAGAGAGGCGATGTCACGACGAAGTTGTAGAGGCTTGAGGAAATTGAACTCAAACAAAAATGTGTTAATGTTTATAAAAATAATATGAAATTATCGTCAATGAACTGTTGTCCTAGTTGTTGTCTTGGTTCGAGTACACCGCCGCTGTACGGAACCTGGACAATAACGTTCGATCACCAACTACCGGCGGTTTCAATACCCTTTCAGTCTCTGGATTTATTTACTGGAGATAGAATTTTGCCGTATTTTGTATGGTGCTCAAGTCAAGTACCTGTTGCTAGTAACCAAATCTACAGATATAGTGTTGCCATCCGTCCGGATAAAGCCGGACAGTGTTAGACTTTTTGGCCTCTTTTCCGGCAAAATTTGACTGCGTCCGGCTTTTGTTAGGCTTTCTATACTATCGTTCAATCAATTCAATCAATCACTTCAGTCAGTAGCGAACGGGCGAGCGAGACGAGATTGGCTGATTCGCTCGCAACTGGGTGTTTCAGTAATTTATTTTATCAATAATACCTTTTTTAGTGTCCGGTTTTGGTATTCAAAAGTCCGGTTTTTGGATGTATGATTTATTCAATATTTTTGTAATTTTTTTTCCTTAATGACCAGCTTTGGGACCCAAAAGTCCGGCTTTTTTTACGGGTAAGTCCGACTTTTTGATTTTTAGAGATAGCAACGCTATCAGATAGAATACTGAAAACCGACAGTTAATCAAACTCGCAATGATTAGTATATCTTATAGAGGCCCTTTGCGAGCGTTTCCACCGAGTATGCTCAGGGGCAATACTATCGCTTAGTCTTAGAGCAAGGTTAAAATAATATTGAAGCAGAGACATCTGTATTGCATGCTCGAGCGCTCTTAATATTGTTTTAAGAGATTATGGTAAGATCATTTAATGGGCTGGAAGCTATGTGGTGTAAGGTTGCGAAGGGAGGCAGTAAAATTATGTGAAATTGACAGGGTGGCGGTGCGATGGGAGCAGAGACAGCGCATCACTTTGTCCATCGCACGCCCTTATCCCTCCCACACACATAGGTATACAACGCGTTAATAACCACAGCTAATATATGTCCCCATCGAGGGGCTAGAGCCTACCCAAATAGGGTGTTTAGGTCAGTCCACCACGCTGACCCAGTGCAGATTGGTCGACTTCACATACAATGAATGCAGATTGCCTCATGATGTTTTTCTTCACCGTAGAAGCGGCGGACATATATAAATATGAAATTCGAAAAATGAATAATACATTGGTACATGGATGAATCGAACCGCGAATCTCCCAATAAAAAGGCCAGTGCCTAATACACCGCGTCACCGTCGCTGTACGTACGTGTTTATTAAAAAACGTAAAACCAGATACCCAAAATTATTTTTATTATAAGAATTATATAAATTAATTAATTATATAAATTAATAAAAATATTTTTTAATATTCTCGCGAATTATTTACGAAGATATGTTCAATTCCATATTTCTGCTTTGTTGCATGCCTTGCTTTGAAACTCTAAAATCGTGCGCCTGCGAATACGATGTTGCCGCTTAGCCGTCACGCCGCCGATAGGCGCCAACGCACACGAGCGACTATCGGTGACCGATTGTTCGACGGTGGAAAATGAAACATAATTATGGAGTTCTGCGTTGCAATGCACACTGTCTACAATAACTCCCAAAACGTCAAAAAAATATTTGTGCATCCCGGGATGCACAAATATTATTTTCCGACTCGATTATGGGTGAAAAATGGAACGTTCGTAAATGTATATGTTACCGCACATACAATCGGTCACCAATTGTCGGTCGTGTGCGCTCGCACTAAGGTAAAAACTACAGAGTTAAGTAAATTAAAAAAGCGGCGTAGTTAAAATTTTAATTTTGGGTAAAATCTGGCCCATGTTTTTTATTATTGGAATAGATTCAACTCTCGATTCCGAAAAAACTATATTCAGGTTTTGCATAATTTAATAAACACGTATAAGTTACGTGTTTGCAAGCGTCTATAAGCTGCAGTAATTAATAATATCAATAAGTAAGCCGTTTTGCCACCTAAGTTTTATAAAAAGTCCTTTTTACTACGTGCTTTGTTCACCAAATATGGCCAAAAACTGACAACAAATCGTCAATATTAAAAATATGATATCTACAGATTTTGGTGAAATATGTAGCACGTCGCTGAAGCTATGAGCAAACTCACGGTTAGCGTACCAAGTCTAGACTAAGGCAAACTTTAGGCCGGCTCTCTCGCATTGTAGAGCACATTTAACACTCGCGTGTCTGTCGGTAACAAACAAGTAAACGCCGGCCGTGTGTAAATCGACAAACAGTTACGCGCTTTTGTTCGTTCGCCGTCCAATCATAGTATAAGCACAATATAGAGAACGATACAGTAGCCCGACTCAGGCGTGTCTTTGTTTATACCTAAGCTCAACTGGGCGCTAGGGTTGGTGCCATTGATTTACTACCAAACGTAGATAACGCATGAACGATCGAAAAGTAGGCCGGTGAAGAACTGCTCAATCGCGACTCGTGCAGTTCCTTTCCATAGTGAGTGATTAGCTGTCGGCACGTAAACATGCCGAAGTGCGCATTCAAAAGTTGTGGTAACAATAGCCAGAAACGACAGAAAAAAGACGGGATTTCATATTTTGCGTGAGTAAACTCATTACACGTCTTATCAAGTATTCAAATATTCGATTTATACGTAAAAACCAATCAAAAACAATTATTTTAATCATAAACATGTCGCTTCGCGTCAGTGTCAGTACATCACAATCGTCTCGCTCGCACGGGCGTCGTATCACGATGTGTTATCTCATTCATGCGTTGGAGCGACAACGCGATAAGCAATTTCAAGCATTACGTTTGAGAATATAAAGTTGATATTTTCTTGTAGCAATTACCAAAACGTCGTTTGATCTGTGGCTAGGTTTGAAAAGATGTAACTTCCCACGGTTGTACTTAAAATAGTTGCCGTAATAATGCGGAATAAGGTTGAATTCGATAAATACGGTACTTTCTTTATGGTAATTTTTATTCGGGCGTGCATATTCAAGTATATATCAGCGAGTACAAATGTATAGTCGATTAGGTGACAGATTTCAAGCGCGTTTTTGTATGAAGCGCCCTATCAACGTTTAGTAGTAAATCAATGGTTGGTGCCTACAAAAAATCGGTGAACGTATACGTACACGCCACGCGTGAGCGGCGCGGCGCGCCGCGGCGTACGTGGAGCACAACAATCTCGGCCGGCGCGCGGCGTGACACTGCGCTGCTATGCCGTTCAGCGGACCTAAAAAGGCCGCATCACAGAATCATAATACGAATCATATTATGATTCATATTATGAATTGAGTGCAATTCATCATATGCAAATTCTATTTGACAGCTTTTTATTAATATTCGTAAAATGGTCCCAAATGACACTTTAGCAATGCCCAATTTGTGGACCATTTTACGAATATTCATACAAAGCTGTCAAATAGGATAATGGCTTATGATGAATTGCACTCCATTCATAATATGAATCATAATATGATTCCTATTATGATTCTGCGATGCGGCCTTTTTAGGTCCACTGAGCATGCTTGGCGGCCGTGTAAACGACGTTTGTATGTTTGCGTGCGCCGATTTGTCCCTTTATATGGAGTCAAAGTACTGTATCGTTCTCTATATTGTGGTGGGCCTGTTTTGGTGTAATCGGACGGGAGTATGTAATGTAGCTGGGAAAGCTGACGCTATTTGATTTGGGTAATTGGAGCGCGCGGTGGTAGAGTTGATCGTCATTGTAGTGAGATATCAGATGCGACTACTGTAAGGCTCTCTCGATTTTTTTGATGTTTTATCACTTTCATCACTTCGTGTTCTTCTGAGGAAACTCTCTTATTAAACTTATATTATGGAACTGTATAAAAAATGTCAAAAAGTGTCTAGGCCATCCATAGGCCATCATATTAGGCCGTCCGCCATATTGGATCTAGAATAATGTCACTTAGCTAACCAACAATCCATTGCCATCCGAACTAAAGGTGTAAGCAAAATTTAAAATTCAGTTGCAAGATTTTTTACCCTGAACAAATAAATATTGCAAATTAAATAAAGGTTATAAAATAACACGTGGTTGCAGCGAAACATTGGCGTGCGGCCATTATAAAGTAATAGGGCGAGCACAGCCGCGCTTCGCTTATCAATATCCGCTTCAAATATTGTCATTGATACGTGTACGGTGGTGACACAAAGGCACTGGTCCACACACAAACTACACTGGGTGCGTACGTATGAAATTGCCTTACTATTATGATTATACTATGATGGTCCGACGTTGTTCAACTCTGACCGAAAATAGAGCCGAACTAAATTACTGTTTCACGCAACAACTATTCCACGGCAGTTCTCATATCAAATCAAAATTAAAAATTGCCTGTGAATATTTTCCCCTTGTAGCTTTGTAAGTCAGTACTTAGAGTTCTGACATATTTTTTTGTAAGTGCATTCTTTATTAACTTTATTTTATTTGGTCCTTTTATAAGTATTTTTTAACTTATTAATGGAGTAAATAAACAAGCAACGCATTACAATGGCACATTGTCGATCTCAAAACCTTTTTTACCATTTTTAAATTCAAATACATTTTCATTCTCCTGCCTTTAATAAGAATTGCAAGAGATATCAGTCTCATTAAATATTAACTCCACATAGTTTTCTTTACAACTTTAATTAAATTGAATACCAAGTTAATTAAAACTCCTTCAAGATGCTACTGAAGTTATTAATGACAATAAAATTCAATTAGATAATGTCGCTCGAGTTACCATAAAAAACGTTTAAAATATTCCATTTAAACTATCTGGCAAAAAACGAACACTACACGCTATATAAGTTTTTTACATTTTACGAGAGAAATATTATTTTAACCCAGTGTCAGTGCATTAGTGATGAAAAATAAATTGAGTCCGCACAAACGTATAATACATTGATTGAAACATGATACGAACCAATCTAAGATAGGCTGTTTGCTTTCTATCAAAGTTGCGATACGCTTCGAGGCCTTATTTGTGGATTCCTCAAACACACACTCACATCAAACGTACTAAAACTAACTTTTCCTATTTATGGTACAGTCGGTTGCAATGTTTGGTAAACTTCTAACAATTTTTTGTTAACATTATCATGTCTCATGTTTCTGTCTTTATGGTACTTCTCTTGCGCCTCTGCCAGGCTACTCTTAGAGCGAGAAATGACGTGAACTCTCTTGCATGATTCCACCAGTAACATATCACAGCTTTGTTTCTAGTCACGATGGTTTTAGTCTTACTTGGACAGGATTTATAATGCATTTTTGAAAAAAATATAGTCCCAAACAAATCTAATAAAAACCGGCCAAGTGCTAGTCGGACTCGCCCATGAAGGGTTCCGTAGCAGCAAGTAACATAATATACAAGTTCTTGTAGTTCGTTGTAACTTTGATCGATGTTTTAATAATAGTGTTTTTTTTTAAATCAAGTTATTGATAAGTAAACATTATTATTATGTACCTAAATGATGGGATTTTTATTATTAGAAATAATGGTTCACGGTTTATGCATAAGGTTTATGTTTATAAAATTAAATGTATTTTTTTATATTTGAGTTGATTGAATGAAAGGTTTACGATTTATGACTTATTAAAAAAACTACTTACTAGATCTCGTTCGAACCAATTTTCGGTGGAAGTTTGCATGGTAATGTACATCATATATTTTTTTTAGTTTTATCATTCTCTTATTTTAGAAGTTACAGGGGGGGGGAAAGGGACACACCGTTTACCACTTTGGAAGTGTCTCTCGCGCAAACTATTCAGTTTAAAAAAAAAAATATTAGAAACCTCAATATCATTTTTGAAGACCTATCCATAGATACCCCACACGTATGGGTTTGATGAAAAAAAAATGGAGTTTCAGTTCTAAGTATGGGGAACCCCCAAAATTTAATGTTTTTTTTTTCTATTTTTGTGTGAAAATCTTAATGCGGTTCACAGAATACATCTACTTACCAAGTTTCAACAGTATAGTTCTTATATAGTTTCTGAAAAAAGTGGCTGTGACATACGGACGGACAGACAGAGACACAGAAATGACGAATACATAAGGGTTCCGTTTTTGCCATTTGGCTACGGAACCCTAAAAATGAATCGCTGAAATGTATATATGTATATACTTCCGAACGACTGCACCAAATTTCATAATTTTTTGTGTTCATTATTGTCAGGACAATGTTTGTATAAAAGAATTTTTTTTTTAATTTAACAGATTTTTTAAAATCTCATAATATTGAAAGTGAGTGAATAGGACATAAGACTCTGAGAGATCTTCAATATATTGACAAAATATTGACAAATTGACGTTCGTTGCCAGCAGTTAATAACTCGTTAACATGGACCTGTTAATAATATCAAACCACCTTCTAACAGACCATACGTCATAATGTCAATTTATAAAAAAATATGGCGGTTCGAAGTTCACCGGGTCAGCTAGTATAAATAAAAATTGGGTAAACTTTATTTATGACCCAAGAATTAAAATTAACAACTAGGCACAGAATTTGCTCGCTTGTCCATACTCCCTTTTTTAAGATTTACAACGAGCACTTGTGCTTGCATTGCTGTGTTCTAAGGCTAATACCATAGAAATTGGAAGTAAAATTTCTTTGGGTAAGACAGGCAGTGAATTTACTGTGCACTGCGACTTAAAATCTTGTGTCATAACTTGGCAACGCACCTATTCTGTGGTCCTTGAAGGTGTTAAATATTTGCAGGTCTTAGATGAACCACATCTATTATGGGTAACTGTAACCGCCCATCAGGTTGGGCATTCTGCTTGTTTGCCAACATTTTTATAAAAAAAAATTATTTTATTCGCCACCATAATGAAGCCAGGCTACTGCTTCGCTTCATTATGGTGGCACAGAAAAGATTAACTCTATTTGTTAATTCCAGTAGTCTATCTACTGAAATTAACTAGGCAATACTAAATTGTACAAGACTATACAATAGCCTGGCTTCATTGTGGTAGCACAGAAAAGATTAACTCTTATACTACTGTATAACAGTAGGTAGAATTACAGTTAATTCCAATAGCCTGTCTACTGGAATTAACGAGGCAATAGTTAATTCTACAAGACTTTACGTGTTAATTAAAAAACGCAAAACCTCAGGCACCCCAACTTATTTTGATTATGAAAGAACTATATAAATTAATAAATAAAATTCCCGTTGACTATTTACGAATTTGCATATCTTGCTAAGATGTTGCCGCTTAGCCGTCGCGCCGCCCGATAAGAGAAGAGGTAAAGACGACAGAGTTGTGTAAATTTAAAAGCGGAGTAGTTGAAAATTTAATTTTGTATAAAATGTGACCCATTAGATGCTTTTTTACAAGCTTTTATTTAACTTGCAATGTAAGTATGTTCGGGTGAAATCTTGCAACTCAATTTTGAAGCATATTATATATAAGCTTTTATGTCATATAAATTGTGTCAAATGTGAAATGACGTTATAAGTAAAAGTTTTAGTGTAAAAGTTTATTTTTTCTTTTTAGCACATTTAAATAAAAGCTTGTTTTTAAAAGGTTTTTTTACATTTTTATTAGTAGAATTGATTCTATTGAAGCGCTAAGACTCACTTGTAATTAGTGTTGGGATGTAGAGTGTCGACTTCACACGCGTGAATGTGTGGCAGAATGTCCCAAATCCCGGTCTGCCACGACTTATCGTTCGTATTCGACATTTCTCTATATTGCACCTGAAACATTACTTCACATTATTTTGAATACTCAAACTTAGTGTGCATACAATACTGTTTATGGCATAAATATTATATTATATTAGAGTTTATAGTTAGCGTCGGCGGCGCTGTAACTCGGCACTAGCCTTCTAATCGGGAGGTCCGGGGTTCGAGACCGCCATGTTCCAATGTGTTTTTCGTTTTTCGAATCTCATATGTACACACAGCAACACGCTAGGCATTACCTACATGTTAAGACCGCCCTTATGTCGCTCGTAATAGCGGCAGCATTCGTAATGCAAATGTATAGCTTGACGTGTTGCTGATTGTACATTTGTCCAACGCTCCTATGGTAACGGAAAACATCGTGAGGCAAATTGCATGCATCTGCGAAGAAATTCAAAGGTGTATGTCAAGTCGACCAATCCGCACTGGGCCAACGTGGTTGACTAAAGGCCTAAACACCCTAATTTAGCGTAGGCTCGAGCCCCTCGGTGGGGACGTATATGAGCTGGATGATGATGATGATAGTAAGCAATGTACTACACTGGGTGCTTGTGAGGGTTGTATTTTTGCAAATCTTATAGGAACAACATATACTATAGGCGACTATAGCCACTTACCATCAGGTAATCAGCTCGCTTGTTTGTCAATGTTGTATGAAAAAAGTAATTTTCACCGGAAGTTTTAAAACACTTCATTATCCAGGTAGCATTGGTTTTAAAATTGATTGAAAGTAATTATTCGAATTCGAAATTCAAATTATTATTGGTCACCTTATAAAACCGTATGGGCAGTCCGTGGTTTGGGTGCGTCCAGAACACCATCACGCTCGTGTCGGACAGCCGCGTCACGGTCGGCTTCGACGGCGGCACCATTTTGGCTATGCCTACAAACGCAATTTGAAATTTTATACAAATCGAAAACATTATACAGTTACTAGCTGTGCCCGCGAACTAGGTTTCGCCAATAAAAATACTAATATCGCTATCAAAAAATGTGGGTTGATAGTAGAATGGTGAAAATTTAGGGTTGTAAGCATTTTTGGTGCCATATCATAAAGAAATCTGGAGAGGAGGAGGATCACCCTAGTGGTATTAAAATAGTTTATGACCTATTCTCAGACCTACCGAATATAAACAAAAAATTTCATAAAAATCAGTCAGGCCTTTTCGGAAAAGTTTGGTTAGAAACACTGTGACACAAGAATTTTATATAAGTATTAGAAGATGTGCATTAGATTTATAAAATTAAATAATATTCATAACCCAACCTTTTTGTTTTCTGCCTTTCTGGTTCTTTCGAGAATGTCTTTTTGGCGATTGCATCGCGATGTGCTGCGTCTTGGGTAATTCTGCGGAATAATCCTGAAACAAAGTCAAATACTTGAGAATTTTAATTATCCCCTCAGCGAAAGCGGAGTTTGGATAAGTACAATATTTGCATGGCCTCAACAGACGCCAAAACTATCTAAATTTTAATTAGCGTGCTTGATCCAATTTTCTTTTGTAAAATACGATCTTCTTCAAAAAAACCGACCAAGTGCGAGCGACTCTGCACTAAGGCTTCCATGAAAACTTCTATAACTTCCTAATTATCCCTCGGGTCGACTCCGACCACTTCATAATTCTATTTCCGGTTTAAAGATTTTTTCGCCATATTGTTCACATTCATAGTTTTTAGCTTTCCAAGCTAAAAACTAAAAACCAACCTCAAAACACAAAACGTCAAAAGTAATAAAAGAAGTGTGGATGATCGATGACCATTAGTTATAATTTGGCAACGACTTCATGTTCTCCGAATTGTCGTCTTGAAATGCGCTTCGCCGCGCTTCCAGCGGTGTGCGCTAGGCCTAATAGTATCAAATAATTTCCAAGACACCGCTTTATCTCCTTGATTAATAATTTACTATTCCATCACTACGCCTCCGTTACAAAACTACTCACTAAACCAGTAATGGATGCAAAGTTTCGTTCAAAAATGACAGTTCTAGTTCACAATGGAAGTCAAATGATCAGCCGCTGGCGTATGGTCTTTGTTCCGCGCGCGTCACTCACGAGGTCGTCGGCGATCTGCACCGGCACGACGGTGAGGTACGCGGCGTCGTACGCGCAGCCCAGCTCGTTGCACGCGAAGCACTGCACCACGCCCGCGTGACGCTTCTGCACCGAGCGCAGGTACAGCTGCCTCTCCGCTGCGAACGGACCATATGAATTACTATCTATAAACCACTGTTCGGGCACTATGCGGGATGGGCCAGTTAGATGGGTCGGTATGGGCAAGTCTGAAGTCCAAAGTCAAGTCACAGTACGCAGTAATTTCACTGCCTATCTTACCCTTCAAACCGGAACACAGCCATACAAGCACTGCGCAGACAAATCTGGTACAGAGAAATTCACAGCGTGTAAAAGGCCTTGGTCGCCCTAATGCTACGTATAGTCCTATTAGTCTTGGAACCGTGCACCGGCTCAGAGTTGAGCAGTCAGCAGCAATAACAGAACACAGCCATTTTAACAGATATCTTTTTAATTTAGGTATCAAAGACACATCAGCCGTATATGTCCTGCTTGAACGCAGAAGGGTGGCAACGTAGCGGGCAACCCAGGTACCTACTTTGAGGAGCAGGAGTAATCTGACTTGCAACTCACCGACGCAAAACAAGCGCACAGTCGTCGAGTTGCAGAAAATGCCCGCACGAATAAGAAGAAGAGCTAGGTCGCCCCAGAGTTCAGGTAATAGTAGATTGTACAACAAGGACATAAAATGAGTCATTATAGCCCGAGACGATTTTAGTTGGATAGTAAGTTGAGGGGTACAATGACTTGTTTATGCCAGTGTTTACACTCTGCTTTTCACTTCGATTGCGAGAAAATAAAACAATGACTTCAAAATATAAACGAAAAATATGTAACACAATGTTGAAAAATTAAAGAACTTAAATAAGAGCCAATTCCCGCCAGTAAACTTTTTTAAATTTTTACATGGCGATGGCTTAGGTACATATTTCATTCTGCCAAGTAATAAAGATAATTCGATGCGTTTTAATAATAACCGGTTACTATTTTCATCTGGTTTCATGACTTTTGAGGTAGAAAACACAAGACAAATAAATTAAAGCAATTATATAAATAAATTATCGCAAGTTATTCTGTGGATTTTTTTTTGAGCGTTGTTGGCTGTTGGGCCTAAGAATCTTTGTCTAAAGGGAAATTTTACTTTATGCTCTAGAACATAAAAAGCCATTTTATGCAGCCTATAAACGACATAAAGACGAACTTTGCGAGCACGAGAAGTGAAAAGGAATACACTAACGTATAGTCCTAGTGGTGTTGGAGCTGTGCACCGGCTCGGAGTTGAGCAGCCAGGTGACGGCGGGCGGCGGCGCGCCGCGCGGCTGGCCGCAGGCGACGGTGGCGTCCCCGCCCTCGGTCGCGTTGCACCCGGCGGCGGCGCCCTCCCAGCGCGGGGCCTGCAGCGCCACCACCTTCCACGAGCGACGCAAGCCGCCCGCGGTGCAAGTGTACACGCCCTGATGACACTTCGTCAGTAAGTTTTTGCTGGATGTGATGTGTATGGTCATTCTCATTGATCGCAGACTGGCCTAATGGCCCGCTACACGCCGTCGCCTGAGCCTGAATTACTGTTCAGTTGTGACTGTTCCGTTTTCTATGTTGTACTTACAGACATCTTAGTAGCCACACTAGGGCGGTTAAGGATGTAAAAATTTGACATCCACGGATACGAATGCAGATGCGAATTATTAGAAGTTCACATCCGCAAATGCGGATGCGGATGCGGGTTTCAGTATTTTTAACATATATCAATTTTAAGTACATAAATACATGAAAATCGCTTCAATTTTTAATATTTTATTTTATACATATTTTGAGAAAAACATTAAAATAGTTTTTACGACAGCAAACACGCGCAAGATATGTGCCACTCTGGTCCCGGCCACTTTCTTTTCATGTCGTTACTAGTTGCAGATACGAATCCGCATCCGTAAAAGCTCCGCATTAATTGATGCGGATGCAGATGTCTGAATTAATACGAATATTCCGCATTTACGAATGCGGATGCGAATATCCGCAACATCCCTGGTCCACACCAACGCTTTACTTGTCGCAGTTGTTTACCCAATGGAACGTATAACCGGACAATTACTGCACCAATTAAATAATTTTTTGAATAAAAAAATAATTGACGTCGAACACAATTGACAAAAGAAGAAAAGTTTTGGTTTAGATTAAAACACAGGAAGGACAAAGAAACAACAGACAAAAGGGAAACCTAAAGCAAATAGTTAACAATGGTGGGGAAAATATTTATAACTCCAGTGCCCAACAGAAAAACTACTTCCACTATACAAAATTAAAATAATCTAATATGACCTTATCGAAAGCTCTTTTGAGTCGTCCAAATTTTTACTGACGCCCGCATAGAGACGGGCCACAGCACTATAACCATATACATATGTATGTGTCGCTAAGCATGAGTAAGGTGCTCTGTTGTCAGGGAATGCTATCAATTCTTTAACAGTGCTCAGGACGTCAGTTGTTGGATTACAAATGCGCGAGTCAGACACGCTTACGGTAACCACATCACATCTAGTGAGCGTACATCAAAAGCATAATACACAGACACTTAAGGCGCATAGTAGGGTCAATAATAAAAAAATCACTACGGAAAAAACCGGTTCTCTTCATAAATATTGAATATTTTTTTTTAAAAAAGATATGTTATTATTCAACGTATTCTTTAGAGAATGGTCTTTTGAATTTTTTGATAAATTAATTATAACCTGGTTAAAATGTGACCCAAACATGCCTCGATTTTAAACTTTAAACCCGATTAGGTTTAAAGTTTTAAAATCGAGGCATGTTTGGCATCGTAAACATTAGGTTAAATCATATACTTTCGTTTTCAATAAATAAAGTGAAAAATATTCTAGCGGATGGTCTTTTTAGATTTTGCTTATTCACCTTTATTAATTTTTAATTGAAATAATTCATCTTACGCGTAAAGGTTTGCTTAAATATTCCCCTCACTCTCACTCACTAACACCCAGTTTCTGAAAGGCTGTTCAGCGATAAAATTAACTAACAAGCTGTCAATCTAATGCTAACTATGAATTGAGTTGCTGAAAGCTAAATCAACTTATCACTGTGTTAGTTGACACAGCTGTCAAATTTATTGCAAAATTATTGAGGAAAGACCCATTTTGGGTTTCCAAAATGCACATGAATAAAACAAAATATATGATTTCAGCAATGTGACTGTGTCTAAAAATATTTCTTATGAGAAATCAAATTTTTAGAGATAAGTAAATTTTGGCTAACCAACGTTTAGGAAACTCAAATTGATTTGACACTGCTGTTAAGATGACATGGATGTTAGTTGAACAATATTTTGATCAGCCTTTCAGAAACTGGGGGTAACTCCTATGTAATCAGTGCGGCACGATCGACGCAAGGTCATTGGGACCACTAGTTCGATTACTAACACAATATCGCACGACGTACCTCATCATCGGGCGAGAAGGGGTCAATGACGAGGCCGTGGTTGTGTTGTCGCCAGCGGGTCGTGTTCTTCCCCCCGTGGCGGGTCCAAGTGACCCGCGGCACGGGCTTCCCCACCGCCCCGCACCACAGCCGCAGCGGCTTCTGAGGCCTCACCCGCACGGTTAGCACCCCATCTTCATCCACATTCCCCACGTAATCTTCGGTTTCCAGGAATCTACAATCAGATAACGTTTTTATTTTTTACCGTAGCCGATGTAACCTGTATGGTGTATGGCATAATAAAGAGTAAAAAAATCCCGTCAAATGCTACCCAATAAAATAAGAATTACAACGCTACCTAACTCGCTATAAATTCTTCTTTCTTATGTGGAATATATTGTACTTGTAATTTGAATTCTATAAACCGTTTTTTTTGTTTGGGAGACAGTTTGGGAACAAACATATTCCTTCGTCTTCAAATTGTGACTAGGGAAAACTGTTTTTTTTTTTAGTAAAATTAGATTACAATTATGACCAATTTTACTACTTTACTTCTTTATAATAACGAAGATAATTCATTAAGTGAAAAGTGTTTATGTTAAATGCGGTAGCAATTTTTTTAAATCTTGTCCCAAAATTACTCAACTGCGTTATTAAGGTTTTATTTTTAATATCTCTTGCTATTATTTTGTTTCAATGTTATACTCGGGCGCATTTGCAGTCGTACCAAAAAATCATTGTTTTATACTCACTTTACGTTACCATTGTTTCCGCGTTCAATCTTCAAATGCACCTTTTCTGGCAGATCGATCGTTTTGCCAGAAGGTTCGTTGGTAGCAGAACAACCGTATACTCCAGAATCGTCTGCAGTTGCATTGTGAATGACTAATACTCCAAATGGGGTTTCTTGAGCTAAGATCGACGTCTTAGAACCCTGAAAATGTGCTTTAATTAGAATATTCTAAAAAGTCTTGTAGTAGTAGAGATATATTGTCGTGTGTTCTGCCGTGGCATCACCATTGGCCCTGCGGAAGATCAGCGCTGGTTTTATAATCCTAAAAAAATAAAACCAGATTTTTGCTGAGCAGGGACCTTTTCATTTAACGACTAAATATAAGTTTTTTTTTAACGTATTATTGTTTTTTAATTTATGTAAGTTGTATGTAAGTTGTGTCTTTTTGTATGTTGTTAAATGAATAAATATCTTTTCTTTCTTTCTTTCTTTTCCTTCTTGTCTCGACAAGCTCTGCAATGCCGCCAGAAATGGGAAATAGCAGTCCAGAAATGTCTAGCGGATATTTACAAATTTTGGTGGAAACGTCGACACAGATGTAGTCAAAAAGAACTTTAAAAGTCAGTAAGACTAAATGCCACAACAAAAGTGGAGTTTCTTTTAAGTTTTAATGAATGATGGCGTAAAGTCTCTTACCCCAGATTCCCGCCACCAATTAATGACAGCGGGTGGTTCCGACACGGGCTCCTTGCAGTGCAGCACCACGGTGTTGTGCGGAGGCGCGCTGACGTCCCTCGTACTGGGTCGAAGGCTGCCCACATCCAGATGCGCTACTGACAGCCGCGCTGGCAGTGACACCAAGCTGATAGCGCCGTACCAAACCACGCACTGCAAAAAAGCATCCGTGTACCTACGTTAAAATCCAACAACAACAACTTCCAACTTACTCCGTGCCATGAGATAGGGGTAAATCCCATAACAGCTGTCCTGCTAATCCTTACATAATATGTTACGTTAATATCGTGTTTCGTGCTTCTTTTAACCCTGGCACAGAATAAGTAATAGTACTAAAGTACTTGGCTCTATAAAAGAGGTGCATACAAGCAACTCCCAGGTCGGCAAGTTGAGGGTGGCTAGTAAAGAATGTATTTTCTCTCTTACTCCTCTTACAGCCTACCTCCGTATTTCACGTCCACTTACCGTCAAGTGAATAGAGTCATTTGCCAAGCTCTCTATACCTAGAAACTTTTCGCTTCAACTTAACCAACTTAATGATGTGCAATAGAAGTCAGTTTCGCCCGTTTCTGACCAAGAAATAGAGCTTTGTTTTCCCAAGAAATTATTTTAAAAACCGGCAGGCTATGCTTTTGCATGAGTTCACTCTAGAGAAATCTCTACCGTCTGCCAAAAAGCCACGTACTAACAATAATATGAACAAACCTGATACAAGGATGTAGGTGTGTCCTCTTTGACGGTAACGACTAGGGTGGTGGATGTTTTATCTGTGGTGCCATTGAGCTCGCGCCAACGTGCCGATTTGTCGACAGGCCGCCAGCGCCAGGCCAACCTGTCTCCCGGCACGTTTACCGCGCACTCAAACGCCACCTCGTCCCCCACAGGTGCCGCTACCGATTGCGGGTACTTCTTGAACTTCATCGGGATATCTGAAAATAAGAGTGGATTAAGTCAGTAAATGGATGACGAAAATAATTGCTTAGGGAAACAATTATATGAAAGAGACTTCTGACAGAGAAGTGTGTGTCACAGTTAGCTAGCACACTTCATACAAGCAAAATTTCCTGGCTCCCCAATAAAGTCTGTAGTTCAAGTAGGCTCTTCATTTAAATTAAAGCTTACACTTACCTTCGTAGAAGCTTTATACAAACATGTCAATATAGTCATATATTTCAGAAGTCTAAACATCACGTTATAAAACGGAAATATGTGCCACAAAGATTCAGTATTCCGACTGACTCATCATCATCGAGCAAGAACAGTGGCAGATATGTACTTAAATAGGATTGGCAACTTCGAATACTTATGGCTGTAGATAATATGTGTCTTTTAATATTTTGATAATAATGTAATAGGTTTATTGTACGCCAATTATTATTAGACATGTGTTTATATAAAAAGACCCACTTCTAAATAAAACCGGCCAAGTGCGAGTCGGACTTGCCCATGAAGGGTTCCGTACGATTTATGACGTATCAAAAAACTACTTACTAGATCTCGTTCAAACCAATTTTCGGTGGAAGTTTGCATACATAATAATTTTTATTTAGTTTCATCATTCTCTTATTTTAGAAGTTACAGGAGGGGGGACAAACAGTTTACCACTTTGGAAGTGTCTCTCGCGCAAACTATTCAGTTTAGAAAAAAATGATATTAAAAACTTCAGTATACTTTTTGGAGATCTATCCATAGATATCCAACACGTATGGGTTTGATGAAAAAAAAGGTTCACAGAATACATCTACTTACCAAGTTTCAACAGTATAGTTCTTATAGTTTCGGAAAAAAGTGGCCGTGACATACAGACGGACATACAGACAGACATGAGGAATCTATAAGGGATCCGTTTTTTGCCATTTGGCTACGGAACTCTAAAAAAGTGATGCGTCTCGAACTTAAATTGTTGTTTAAATAATAATATTTTGAGCTAGTAACTGTTTTACTGTGCTATCAGAATTTTTGATTAGGATAGGGATTTCTTATACAAAAGTCATTTTGTTTTGCAGTTAACTTCTAAATTTGGGATTCTTCAAATCGTTAATCTTAAAGATATAAAACACTTTGCAAGTAACACGAACTCGAAATGTTGGCCGGTCTCGATGCGGGCTTAGTAAGAAACTAAATTTGAAATTTGCACACACAACAAAGTTTATCCAGCACGCAATCATGAGAAACTGCGCCCGGTGAGTTGAACCGAATAGTTTTTGTAACAAATTGAATTTGCGGCCACAACATTGCGCGGGTCAGTGTTGAAAGGGGTAAGCTGGACTTTAGTTTTTTCATCTAAATTATACATACTCGTACGTAATTCTGTTTTACTCCTTGAAATCTGCAGTGCAGTGTATAACGGGGAACTTACAGTTCTAACATCTCTCTTTACAACGGCAGTTTTGCTCAGAGACTATAGTAAACAAGAGCAGGCATTGAATTATTTCCACAAAACTAATCGTATCTTTAAAAAAGCTATGTGTTCTTCATTGTTTCATTGCCACAATATGCCAACTGTCGGGCTTAAGCTTCCCGAAGAAAGTTTGAGCCATCTCAGTCAGCAAGCTGGCCTAATGTGGATTTGCGGGAAACACTGATGAAATAAAATCAATGCGTGATGGAAGAACAGTCATCCAGTATACATTAAAAAGAGCTCCTTAATGAGGCAGTTAACTATTCTTTTAACTTTCAATTTTAAATCAGTACTCTCAGACATGTTTTAACAAGGAACTCGTAAGTGCGATAAAGTCTACGACTTTATAACATTTATTACGAATTTTGAAAAGTAGCATGTAGGTACTATCTTAGATGTTCATTGCGCTCAATCTGTAATGTCCCATGGACTTATTGCTCAAGAATAAGTACCTCAGACAATAAAAAAATAGACTACTTCATCCAGCAGTAATCCTAAAAAAGGGATAATTGATAAAAAAATTAATGAAACACAGGTGTTTACGCTCGAGGAAGAGCGAGTGGCAACACTGCATTATAGTCTGTGCAGTGAAAGCCTGTGGCGGCCGGCCGCATGTAACATGTCAGTCGAGTCGAATACGGAATGACATTGAAATAGGTTATGTGACCGGGCGGTGAGTTTTTTCCAAGTGATTGTTGGTGCGAGGTTCCGCCGCTTGCCGGTTGCGAGTGTCGGTGAATAGTGTACCAAAGTTTTTGTGTCCGTTAATGAGTTCGGGTATTGGTGGCCTAATAGGCAAGTGTACCATCCGGTTCGGTCAGACAGCAGCCCTTCAGGAGCCGCGACTTCCTTCGAGTTGGCTCAGGAAGTCCATCGGCTACATACGGAGACCGAACGGATCCAAGGTAAGTAATACCAATTTTCTAGGAGCTGGTAGTCGGTTATGAAATTCAGCATCATTATTCGGTGAAACGCCGACGTGGTGGAGTCTACTTTGGGCACCACCATCTCTTGGTAGCAGAGCGTGGTTGTTAGATTTGATTGATTGATTAGTATTGTACAATTAATATTGTAATCTTGTTGGTTGTCCAAACGGGCAATACATATTAATTGGTTTTGATTGCTGATTTTAAACCGACTACAATCTCATTTGTGGACCGATCTCCCTAACTAGTTGTCATTGTCATTGTATATGAAAAATTGGGGTTAAATGTCTTTTGTTGTTCTAGTTAAGTTCTAGCATTTACCTATATTTGATTTTGGTTTGTTTTTTCATATCTTTGTTTTGCCCTTGAATGTTTTGTTTGTTAAGTTGTAAACTTATACTTGAATTTAATTTGTTTAAAAAAATTTGCAGCTAAATGACTTTGCTGTTGTTGTAATACACTATTTTGCTGTGTTAAGTTTTAGCATTTACATTTGATTTTGTTTTGTTTGCCTTTGAATATTATGTTTGTTAAGTTATTGACTTAATACTTGAATTTAATTTGTTTGAAAAATTCTGTTGTTAAATGCCTTTGTTGTTCTAGTTAAGTTCTAGCATTTACACTTGATTTTGGTTTGTTTATATATTTTGTTCTGCCTTTGAAGTTCCTCCCGATCTGTTTTGTTGTCTGCGGTTGTCGGTCTGTTTGTCTGTGTATTATTATAGTGTATCTTAATTTTGGTGCAAAATGGTCCCGCCAGTCAGCCCGCTTAGTGGTGCCCGCGCGGGTGCACAAAAGATCCTGAGATGGTTTGCTAGTGCCGTCGCTTTGGTAGACCGACCAGACCGAGAACAGGCCTTGTTAATTCGGCATGAGGGAGTACCTGCTCGCTTGAAGGAATTGGAGCAGCTTTTCGTTGCTCATCAACAATATCTGCTCGACCACCCAGCCGAGGGTGCCGCTGAGTTGCGGGCAGTCGAGCAATTTAATGCGGATTATGATCAATGTTTTGAACAGGCGGATGTGATTATAAACAAGGCTCAGGCAATCCTATCCGCCCGGAGGGGTGAGTCGTGCACGCCCGGGGAGGTCAAGCCTACCCCGGCCGGCTTGCTGGGCAGACTGCCCACTTTGGACATCTCAACCTTTGATGGGAACCTGGCTGCTTGGATGGGGTTCATCAACCTCTTTGATAGCCTGGTCCACTCGAGGGACGACCTGTTCCCTAGCCAGAAATTGGCCTATTTGCTCTCTGCCTTACGTGGAGAGGCTGCTGTGCTTGTCCAGCATCTACCTGTCAACGATGACAGTTATGATATTGCAAGGGCGTTGTTGACTGCCCGGTATCAGAATGTTCGCTTGCTAGCGGACACACATGTGGCTGCCATTTTAGGGCTGCCACGCGTATCGCGGGTCTCCTCATTGAGGAAGGAGATTTTGAACCCGCTGCTAAGCGCTATTAACGCACTCAAACGACTTGACCTACCGGTGGAGCAGTGGTCCTTCATATTGCTCCACGTCATCCTCAATAAGCTTCCCATGGAGATGAAGGGGCGCTTTGAACAAAGGTATGGGGGCAATAGTGCCTCGTACCTACCCCCCTTTTCGGATCTCCTCAGATTTTTGGAGGATGAGTGTCGGATGACCGACCACTTGGATCTGGCTCCTATACCGGGACCGAGTACAGGCCGCTATGAGGCGACCCGGGCAGCGCCACGAAGAGAGCGCCGCCCGTACAAGCAATATACTGCAGTGCGGCAGAACTCTCCACACGGGGAGAGGCCGATGCCTTGCAAGTGTTGCAAGCGGGATTGCCATCGTTTGCCGGCCTGTCCCAAATTTGTTGGCCTACGCACCGAGGGGCGTATAAATATGGCCAAGCAGCGGAATTGGTGCTACCGCTGCCTGGAGGCTCATATGGCATCGGCTTGCCCCCACCCACGAGATTGCCACTGTTGTGGAGGGGCCCATCACCCCCTTTTGTGCTTCAATAGTAGGGACACTCGTGAGGTGGTGAGAGAGAGGGACTCGCACACGGGCGGGGGCCCTCGTAGGTCACCCACATCTCCGAGGAGATCGGAGGGGCGTGCTACCCCTCCGCGGAGATTGGACAGGCGCTCCACCCCCCCTACGGGCGGGGGGGATCGACGCGCCGCTTCTGAGGTGCCACCGCGGGATTGGGCCGCGGTTATTAGGGAGCCACGCCGGGAGCCGATACGCTTCTCTCCCCCTCTGATGGAGAGACCTCGTTTGTCACGGGCTCCCCCAACTTTCGCCCATCATGGGCACGGCCCGGCCCCCAGATGCAGCTTTGATCGGGGTGTGTACGTGCCGGATTGGGACCCGCTCGAGCGCCTTGAGCGCCCTATTCCTCCGCCGCGCACGCATTTTTCCTTGAACCCCCCTTCCCCCCCGTTGCGGGGAATGCGGGAGGATTTTCATTAAACCAACTGTCGGCTGCAACCCCCCCACAGGAGCAGGTGCTGTTACCAACAGCCTCCGTACAGGTGTAGGGCCCGAGGGGCACCTTTGTTTTAGTTCGCGCCCTTTTGGATACGGGAGCTCAGGGTTGCATTGCCTCCAGCTGGCTGGTCCGGCAGTTGAGTTTGAACACATCTCCATACCTTGAATCGGTACGGGGAATCGGAGACCTGCGGATCCCGGATCCGATCGGTCAGGTTTTGTTCTCCTTCTCCCCCCACTTCTCTTCAGCGCCCAAAATTGGCGCTACCGCAATTGTTTATGAGAAGGTTGTTGGTCAGCTTCCGCAACAGCACGTTTCGCGCGCTGTCGTTGATGCGACATCAGGATTGACCTTGGCTGACCCTTTCTTCCACCGAACCGGTTCGATTCACTTATTGCTCGGTGCCGATGTTCTAGGCCGCGTGTATTGTGGGAAGAGGAGAGAGTTACAGAAGGGTGGGCTGGTGGCCTTATCTACATCGCTTGGGTTTGTAGTGATGGGACCAGTTAGGCATAACCCACCATCTCCATCGGTGGACAGTTACATAACTGTTAGCTCCACCTTATCGGATGTCCTTCAACGGTTTTGGGAGGTGGAAGAGCCACCTACCGTGAAGCGAGTGAACCCTTCAGACGAGGAGTGTGAGTTGTTCTACCAGAACAATACAGGTCGCCTTCACTCGGGACGGCTGATCACTCGTTTGCCCTTTTTGTCAGTTCGCCCCTCACTTGGCAGCTCCCGGCCGTTGGCCGAGAAGCGGCTGCTGTCCATGGAGCGTCGTATGAGTAGGAACTCCGACTTCAAACAGAAATATGTCGACTTCATGCGAGAATATGAGCAACTGGGGCACATGTCGGTCTCGCGACTGGACTGGCGAAACGAGTAACATAATTTTCTTCCTCACCACGCGGTTTTGAAACCTTCCACCGGGAAGATACGCGTTGTTTTTGATGGGTCAGCTCCCACGTCTACCGGAGTTTCGCTGAATCAATGTCTGCATGCTGGACCGAAATTGCACCACGAGGTGGGTGATGTATTGACCAACTTCCGTCGCCATGCCGTCGTCTTTGTGACCGATATCCGGATGATGTTTCGGCAGACTGTGATTCACCCGGACGATAGACGATATCAGCTCATATTACGGAGGGAGGATCCCAGAGATCCCATGCTGGTCTACGAGCTGAACACCAATACATACGGTTTGCGTTCGAGCCTCTTTGTGGCAATTCGCTCACTTGTGGAACTCGCTGAACGTGAGCGGTTACGATACCCTCGCGCATCTTTGGTTCTCAAGGAGGATGCATTTGTGGATGATATTTGTACGGGCTCCTCTAGTGTCGAGGAAGCCGTGATTTTGCGAGATGAACTAATTGCTCTTCTCGGGGCTGGTGGTTATGAACTGAGGAAGTGGATGTCCAACTCACCTCAGCTTTTGTGTGACTTGCCAGACGACCACCAGTTGGGAGTGCAATATAGACCTGTCCAGGACACGTTCACCTATCGATTGGAGCTGCCAAGCCCCAAGGTCTGGACGAAACGGTTGGTTTTGTCTACAGTAGCTCGTACCTTTGACCCAAATGGCTGGATTAGTCCCGTAGTGTTTTGGATGAAGTGCTTCCTACAGGAACTTTGGTCAGCCGAAGTGTCGTGGGATGAGCCCCTGTCGGGCCGTTTGCTGCGAGATTGGGAGTCCTTCATGTCGTCTCTCCCCGACATTAACCGTGTTAGTATCCCTAGACATATACTGCCTAAGGGACGGTTTACGGCCAGCCTTCATGGCTTTTGTGACGCGTCTGAGAGTGGATACGCAGCCGTCGTATATATCCGGACGGTCGATGATAGAGGAGCTGTTAAGCTCCACTTGCTAATTGCTAAGAGTAAGGTTGCTCCACTTCGGACTCGATTAACGATTCCGAAGTTAGAATTGTCTGGAGCTACTCTTCTGGTTCGTTTGATGAACCATGTTGTTGACACCCTGGGACGTAGTGTGGACTTTGAGTCGCTCTTTGCTTGGTCCGACAGTCAGGTTGTCCTATGTTGGATTAAGAACTCTGTCCACTCCCTGGAGGTATTTGTGGCCAATCGGGTATCCCAAATACAGGCCTCGAAGGCCCCGTTGATTTGGCGCTACGTGCCAGGTGAAATAAACCCTGCTGACTGTGCATCACGTGGCAGCGAAGCCCCTCAGCTTATTGACCACACTCTGTGGTGGGGTCCCGAATGGTTGTTACAGCCGTCTTGGCCTTCCACACCAGCTGTGGTGAAGGCACCAAATCCGGGCTTGCGTGTTCACGCTGTCGAGACTATGGCGGCTCCAGAGCGGGAATTTTTATTAGACCGCTACAGTTCTCTGGACAAGTTGCTCGGCGTGACCGCTTGGATAAGAAGATTTATACGAAATTGTCGACGGCCTCAGGACAAAGATTTGTGTCCGGTCCTCTCTCCGCAGGAGCGCCAAGATGCTCTTTTGCATTGGGTGCGTATGACCCAGTCTAGAGCGTTTGAACCGGAACTTAAGATTTTCCGTACCGGGACGTCCAAATTGAACGGACCCTTGGTGCGTTTGACTCCCTTTCTGGATGATAAGGGATTGTTGCGTGTAGGAGGCCGATTGAGGCACGCTAACTTGCCTTATAGATCACGTCATCCCCTGTTGCTCCCCAAGGACGGACCATTGGTGCGATTGTTGATCATTGATCGCCATGTGAAGAATGCTCATGCCGGATGTAATGCATTGACCGCGCTCCTCCAACGGGAGTTTTGGATTTTGTCAGCGCGAAGAATAATCCGATCTGTTATCTTTCGATGTCTGCCCTGCTATCGTTTACGCCCCGATACGATGCAGCCCCAAATGGGTGATTTGCCTGCTGATCGTGTGAATGAATCGATGACCTTCTAAGGAGTTGGAACTGATTTCGCGGGACCATTCACTATAAAAACGTCGCGACTCCGTAATGCTAAGACTGAAAAGGCTTACTTGTGTGTGTTTGTTTGTTTGGCCACTAAAGCCGTTCATTTGGAGGTGGTGAGTGCACTCACCATGGACGCTTTCTTAGCAGCGTTAGGCAGATTTGTTTCCCGCCGAGGACTGCCATCTCTAATTCGGTCCGATTGTGGGACGAACTTCAAGGGCACTGATAGACATATAAGAGAAGTTTGTGAATTTTTAGATAAAAATAATATTGAGATCGGATCCACACTCTCCCGTAGGGGGGTAACATGGCGATACTCCCCGCCGTCTTGCCCTCACTGGGGAGGGATTTTTGAATCTGTTGTAAAGGCCGCCAAGACTCACCTTCGCCGCGTTATTGGGGAGACTATTCTCACGTTCGAGGAACTCGCGACGGTGTTTCATAAGATTGAGGCGGTTCTCAACTCGCGTCCGTTATGTCCGTTGTCTACCGACGCGAACGATTTGCAGGCCCTCACGCCGGGCCATTTCTTGATAGGCAGACCACTTAACGCCCTGCCCGAGTATCCTTATAGAGATGTCAATCCAGGACGCCTTTCGCGGTTTGAGTTGCTCCAGCAACTTACCCAGAGCTTCTGGCGCCGCTGGCACCTTGAATACTTACACATTTTGCAACAGCGCGTTAAGTGGTCAGATAAGACAAACCCACCGAGGGTTGGAGACCTCGTGTTAGTGAAGGACCCAAACCTGCCACCCTTACGTTGGCGTCGCGGACGCATTGTCCAACTTACTCTAGGGTCTCATGGTGTGCCCAGGTTTGCCGAGGTCCTAGTTGGGGATTCTGTTTTGAAGCGCGCGGTCGCTACTCTTTCTCGCCTCCCCTTAGACTGATTTGGCGGACAGTCCGGGACTGTCCGGAGCGGGGGGATGTTTACGCTCGAGGAAGAGCTAGTGGCAACACTGCATTATAGTCTGTGCAGTGAGAGCCTGTGGCGGCCGGCCGCATGTAACATGTCAGTCGAGTCGAATACGGAATGACATTGAAATAGGTTATGTGACCGGGCGGTGAGTTTTTTCGAGAAATATATAACAAATAGGTCTTGCGCGGCGCACCAAGTGATTGTTGGTGCGAGGTTCCGCCGCTTGCCGGTTGCGAGTGTCGGTGAATAGTGTACCAAAGTTTTTGTGTCCGTTAATGAGTTCGGGTATTGGTGGCCTAATAGGCAAGTGTACCATCCGGTTCGGTCAGACAGCAGCCCTTCAGGAGCCGCGACTTCCTTCGAGCTAGCTCAGGAAGTCCACCGGCTATATACGGAGACCGAACGGATCCAAGGTAAGTAATACCAATTTTCTAGGAGCTGGTAGTCGGTTATGAAATTCAGCATCATTATTCGGTGAAACGCCGACGTGGTGTAGTCTACTTTGGGCACCAACGAGCGAGACAGCCATTCTCTCCTCGCTCGCTCGTGCTACTGACTGAAGTGATTGATTGAATTGATTGAACGATAGTATAAAAAGCCTAACAAAAGCCGGACGGGCCGGACGCAGTCAGAGGTCAAAAAGCCTAACACTGTCCGGCTTTATCCGGACGGATGGCAACACTAGACCTGGCACCCATGACGCATTTCATGGATTCACCCTGGTACGGTGAATCCATTATATGCTACTCTCTCTCATGCAAATAGCACAGCGACACTGTAGCAACCAGTTTTCTCAAATTGATAACTTTTTAACTGCTTATTTAAAACAAGAACATCTTACAAATATGTACAATATAAAATAATATGTTAAAATAACAAAAGATTTCCGAATATGAAATCGGCAGATGGATAGCCTCGTCGGTCCCACCAGCCCGCAGACCCTTCCAATTATGATTGTGTTCTTAGGTGGATCCAGTTGGTGGGTCCAAGACAAAAAGCGATATGCTTACAGCAATTAATTTCTGAATGTGTGTTTCTATTCCTTTATTGCTTTGAGCAGCTATATTAATTTATTTTATTATAATCATATTATCTGGTGTGAACATTTGAAAAGAAATAGATATTATCTCCGGAAAAGACAATTATGTTCTTCTTTCTTTGAGATTACTGTTTCTGTAAAAGACTTATGTTACAACATAAGCCTTTCCCAATAACAAACATACCTACCTAAACAATTTTGTAACAGTCAAATATGAGCAGTTTCATTCCCAAGCATCAACATTTATTAATGACCTGCATTATTACATAATGCTGTGTATAAAGAGGATCAAATATCACTTGCAGAATTAAATTATCAACGCTATCGTTCTTTGTAAACAGTTCAATAGACAAGAACTCAAATAGGTGCATCGCATTTATTCTCGTGGCTCGAACGAAATCTGTCTGTAGAAATACGGACACAGAAATATTAACGTTTGTTTGAGGTGAGGCGAAATATGTTTGTCGCTTTGAAAGTACGCCATTCCACCGATTGAAGAACAGAGGAACTCTATGTCTACGACCTAAAACCGAAGCTACCTTTAGTTCGAGGTATTCACACCACAGAACAGAATAACTGAAAAAATATAACTCATCAACTAATTAATACGTATTCAACGTAAATCAACTTTATATATTTCTGCCAGTTGATCTAACTGAAAAAGGAAATTCTCCATACTATTTCCATTTTATTTCGTCTACGTTCATTTTGAGTCGCTAACTTGACTAAGAAAAAACGTTACTCTAAATGAGGTAATTTAATGAATTGAAGTTTATGTGGAATTCAGTTATTTTTGAAGCTGTGACTATGTGTTTAGGGCCTAAAGGTAATAGGAACATCGATGTCAATCAGAATCTTATGTTTTTCTAACTTACAAAAAATGACATAGATATAAATTTCCTTGTAACATTGATAATAATTCAAAACAGTACCTATACAAGCACGCAAACACTTGTTATTTAATTTTTTTCAAAAATTCCTCGCTTAAAAGGGATAAAAGGGAGAGGTTTTTTCGAAGTTTTCGTTATGAAATTATTCTCTAAGAATAACCCCTCTGATACGGTAATATAGCACACAGCAAAAGTACTACAATGTAAAACTGTAACAAAGACAGGCAAGAAATATCGGCTTACAGAGTTAGCGTACCAGGGAGTGTTTCTTATATCGAATAGGTCTTGTTACATCTGACTCCGTATAAATTTGTGTGCGTTCCCCCAGCAGGAAATTGTGTCCTAGGCTAAATTAAGTTTCATGAATAATTAGAGCGTAATTTGCTATAAATGTGCGCGAAATATAAAATTTGTGCGCGTTTCCGTTTTGGAAAAAAATTAGAAAAACGAATCCTGCTGGGGTAACGTTTTTCCAGCAGAACGCACACTGTAAATTTAGGGGAACGTGTAAAAGAGGTTATCCTCAAACGTTTTAGGTTATTAGCCTGAAATACCCCGTACATTGTAACTTAGGCCACGAGGCCCACACAAAAGAAAAGGTAATTTATTTTGGAACAGAATATATAATACATGACAAACTTCGGGAAAAGTGACAGCAATTGTTGCATGTTGTTGTTATATTAAAGTTTTGTTTTAGTATGTGTGAAGATATAAATAAAGTGTTTTTTAACCGACTTCAAAAAATGAGGAGGTTCTCAATTCGATGCGTATGTTTTTTTTTGTGTGTATGTTACGCGATTACGCCGTCAATTGTGGACCGATTTTCAAAATTATTTCTGTATTCGATAGAGTATACTCCAAGGGTGGTCCCATGGTCACCAAAGTTAGGATCTGATGATGGGATCCCATAAAAATCGAAAAAAACCCTAAATTTTTAGGTGTGTCTATCGTGTTTTGTGTGTATGTTACGCGATTACTCCGCCAATTGTAGACCGATTTTCAAAATTCTTTTTGTATTCGATAGAAGTCGGGGGTAGCTCCAAGGTCACCAAAGTCAGGATCTGATGATGGGATCCCATGAAAATCGAGGGAATCCCATTTAATACCAGCTGGTATTAAATTAGGGTTTCTTTCACTAAAATGATTTCATTCAGTAAAATATTAAAAATTAAAAATATTTTACAAAAAATAAAAACCGTATTTTAAAAACACTTAAAAGTTAAAAATAATATAATAATAGGTACCTACAGACAACATCACACTTCTATATTGAAGTCGGTGACAAATTTTAAGACTTTCTAGGAGATCATTGTTCGGCACCGACTTCAATATAGAAGTGTGATGTTGTCTGTAGGTACCTATTTTTATATTATTTTTAACTTTTCAGTGTTTTTGAAGACTGTTTTTATTTTTTGTAAAATATTTGTCAGTCTATCAACTCTCGTTTATCAGTCATGTTATGAGAATCTGAGGAGAAAAAATTAGCTTCGAAGTAGGTATCACTCTTCGAATTACTCTTCGTGGTCCATTCCCGTATCGATGACTGTGGTGCACAACCTCCGACACTGTTCCATTGTGGCAGCACTATGCCCGATATCCGCATCAGACAGCGAGATGTGCGGGCGGAGCTACAGTCGATTGATATTCGAAAAGCAAGTGGACCAGACCGCATTCCTGCGATCGTACTTAAGAAGTGTGCAGCGGAGTTGACTCCGGTCCTGACACGTCTATACCGTCTGTCGTTCTCTGCTGGTTGTGTGCCGAAATCTTGGAAAGGGGCCAATGGCCAGCCGGTTCCCAAAAAGGGAGATCGTTCTGATCCGGCTAACTTTCGCCCTATAGCCGTCACTTCCATTTTGTGTAAAATCATGGAGAGGATCCTTAACACCCAGCTGATCCGTTACCTGGAAGGTCACTCGTTGCTTAATGTTTCGTCCTAAACGGTCAACAGGTGACCTTCTAGCGTTCCTTTTGCACAAATGGGGTGAATCTATCGATAAGCGCGGCGAGTCTGTGGCTATTAGTCTCGACATCGCCAAAGCTTTTGATAGAGTCTGGCACAAGGCTCTCCTTTCCAAGGTTCCGGCATACGGATTGCCCGCTCAGTTCTGTACGTGGATTGCCAGCTTCCTCCACGAGCGTAGAATTCGCGTTGTCGTTGACGGCTGCGCTTCGCGGTTCGTGGCAGTGAATGCTGGTGTTCCACAAGGCTCCGTTCTATCCCCAACATTGTTTCTTCTGCATATCAATAACATGCTTTCCTTGGGAAGTATACATTGCTATGCAGACGACAGTACAGTGCATGGGGGATATCACGGAAGCTCAGGGGCTGCTCGTGGCAATATTGATAGGGAGAGGCAGAATCTTATCATTGAGCTCAACAAGACGCTGGACCTCATCTCCGAATGGGGTTCCAACAATCTTGTCGAGTTCAATGCTAAGAAAACACAGGTGTGCGCGTTCTCTGCGAAAAGGTCACCTTTCCTCCCCCCTCCTTCTCTTCAGGGCACAACCCTTCACACACAGAGTAACATCACCTTGCTCGGAATGAACATTCGCTGCGATCTGAACCCCAGAGACTACATCGAATCCGTTATAACTGCTGCCTCACGGAAACTCGGTGTCCTAAACAAGGTGCGTAGGTATTTTGCGCCGGACCAACTATGCCTGTTGTATAAAACTCAGGTTAGGTCTTGCGTGGAATATTGCTCGCACCTTTGGGACGGCTCCGCTCAGTACCTCCTCGATGCTCTGGACAGATTGCAGCGTCGCGCTATTCGAATAATTGGCGATGTAGAGGCAACTAACACCCTCAAGCCAACTTCGTCGTGACATCGCCTCTCTTAGCGCCTTTTACCGAATGTTCCATGGGGAATGCTCTGAGGAGCTCTTTAACCTTATCCCTCCCTCTCCATTCCTTAACAGAAACACGCGTAAGGGCCTTCGGAGTCATCGTTACACTGTATCGTCCTTTTCACACCGTACCAAGAAATTCCAAGATTCCTTCTTCTGACGTTCATCCCACACTTGGAATTCTCTACCTGCGCACGTGTTTCCTTCATCCTACAACATGGGTTCCTTCAAAAGAGGTGTGAAAAAGCATCTTTTAGGCCGGCAAGGGGCGGACAGGTAGGATAGTGGATGTCGTCCCTACTCTATCTGTCAACTCATTTGGGCCTCTTTCACCGCTTAACATCAGGCGGGAGGAGGTCATTTGCCGGGCCTTACATAAAAAAAAAAAAATTACAAAAATATGTCCACACGATTTTCAAAATGTTCAGATAATATTTTAAGCATTGTCTGCCAGTCGACCTTGAGATGAATGCTTGAAGGTGATTTGAAGGTGTCAAAGTAGAGAAAGCGGATAGCCTAGAGTCGAGCTAATTATGATAACCGAAACAGCCCATACAAATAGACAAGATTTTGAGTTAGTTCACTGTCACAAACTATTTTTCTTTCGTGTATTATACTAATGTTAGCTAATAACATTTTGATTTTGAGGATTTTTTTACTGAAGGGAGACTCTGTACCAGGTTCGCCTGCTTAGGTACCCCCGTCTTACCTATTATTTCCGCAGCAGCAGTGCTTGCATTGCTGTGTTCCGGTTTGAAGGGTAAGATATGACAGCGAAATTACTGGGTACCGTGACTTGATGTCACAAGTTGGCAACGTACACTGTGGTTCTTGTGGGGGTTGCAGTTTGCTGCGAATCTCACAAGAGCCGCATGTATTCTATGTAATTGTTACCACTTACCATCAGGCGGGTAGTTTGCTTATTTGCCAAGTTAGCTGCAATAAAAAAAAATTGACTTCACATACACCTTTGAACTTCGTCACAGGTTGCCTCACAATGTTTTCCTTCACCGTAAGATAGTCGAGCATAGGTACATTCGGAATTTGAAAAACACATTGCTGCATGGGGGTGCTTGGCAGGCTCGAACGACCAGTGTGCCGAGTACACAGCGCCACCGATAACAGCGATATTAGCAAATGAAATGTTCAATTGTCTCAAACTATTTTTTTACCTATATTTTGTAACTCGATGGGCAAGTTCTCCAACTGAAGAAAGGTTGCCAAGGAATGTGGAGGAGGAGAAAATAATTGTGGAGGAGGCCAAGACCAACGAAGGGTTGTGGCGCTACTGACAGTAAGGACAGTTTGTAACATATGTAACATTTGTAACAGGTTTCAATATTTAAAAACGATTCGTTTTTGCTACGGATAGTTCAATTTTGACATTTATTCTATGAAAAATATAACAGTCCGTAGCAAAACGAGTCGTTTTTGAATATAGAAACCGGGCAATAGCCAATGAAATGCTTCAATTTATCGATTCACCCGTTTTGAGAATCCTTTAGTTTGTCTTTTGAAAGGACTTATTTATTTAGGTATTTTACTGATAACATATTTAGACATCGGAGGGCGACTAAGTACTTTAGTGGTCTGCACCAAAAAGCGGTGCTTGCATTGCTGACTTCCGGTTTGAAGGGTAAGACAGATAGTGAAATAACTGGGTGCTGTGTCTTGACATCCTATGTCGCAAGTTGAAAATCTACATTGGGGAGCAATTGTAGATTTATTAATCTTTCAGGAACCACATTTATATTCTAGGCGACTGTATCAAAGAGATCTTTGTCTTAAGCGCTCCACACACATAGGTAGCAAGCGGGACGATAGCGGAGAGGATTTTTTTTGTAATGTTCGGGTTGCTATAAGCCGCGTCACACAGAAACCGCCCGCGGAAGCGGCCCGGTGCACGTTAATCGCTTACCGCAGTCCCGCTACCGTCCCGCGTCCGCTTTTGTGTGTGGAGCGCTTTAAGAGGACAGACCGTTTTTCCATACAAACGTAGTCCCCTGTTTCCTTCCTGGATATTGGCAATACTTGCTCTATTTTTCCAATAAAATCAATGGTCACTATAAAAATGGTCCTATGTTTTCCTTTTTTTATTAGAAAGAAGGAAAGAAATATTTTATTTGCTGTGTTCAATCGTCCAGCAAACAAATTGAACAAGATTATATGAAAAAAGCAAAACATTTTTTTTTTATGGATGGCCCGGCAAATGACCTCCTCCCGCCTGATGTTAAGCGGTGAAAGAGGACCAAATGAGTTGACAGATAGAGTAGGGACGACATCCACTCTCCTACCTGCCCGCCCCTTGCCGGCCCAAAAGATGCTTTTTCACGCCTCTTTTGAAGGAACCCATGTTGTAGGATGGAGGAAACACGTGCGCAGGTAGAGAATTCCAAGTGTGGGATGAACGACAGAAGAAGGAATCTTGGAATTTCTTGGTACGGTGTGAAGAGGAGGACACAGTGTACGGATGACTCCGAAGGCCCTTACGCGTGTTTCTGTTAAGGAATGGAGAGGGAGGGATAAGGTTAAAGAGCTCCTCAGAGCATTCCCCATGGAACATTCGGTAAAAGGCGCTAAGAGAGGCGATGTCACGACGAAGTTGTAGAGGCTCGAGGGTGTTAGTTGCCTCTACATCGCCAATCATGCGAATAGCGCGACGCTGCAATCTGTCCAGAGCATCGAGCAGGTACTGAGCGGAGCCGTCCCAAAGGTGCGAGCAATATTCCACGCAAGACCTAACCTGAGTTTTATACAACAAGCATAGTTGGTCCGGCGCAAAATACCTACGCACCTTGTTCAGGACACCGAGTTTCCGTGAGGCAGTAGTTATGACGGATTCGATGTAGTCTCTGGGGTTCAGATCGCAGCGAATGTTCATTCCGAGCAAGGTGATGTTGCTCTGTGTGTGAAGGGTTGTGCCCTGAAGAGAAGGAAGGGGGAGGAAAGGTGACCTTTTCGCCGAGAACACGCACACCTGTGTTTTCTTAGCATTGAACTCAACAAGATTGTTGGAGCCCCATTCGGAGACGAGGTCCAGCGTCCTGTTAAGCTCAATGATAAGATTCTGCCTTTCCCTACCAATATCACCACGAGCAGCCCCTGAGCTTCCGTGATATCCCCCATGCACTGTACTGTCGTCTGCATAGCAATGTATAGCTCCCAAGGAAAGCATATCATTGATATGCAGAAGAAACAATGTGGGGGATAGAACGGAGCCTTGCGGAACACCAGCGTTCACTGCCACGAACCGCGAAGCGCAGCCATCAACGACAACGCGAATTCTACGCTCGTGGAGGAAGCTGGCAATCCACGTACAGAACTGCGCGGGTAATCCGTATGCCGGAAGCTTGGAAAGAAGAGCCTTGTGCCAGACTCTATCAAAAGCATAAATCTATCAAAAAATAGAAACACATAAAAAGCCTTGCTTTAATTTTTGACGGAAAAAGTAATTAAATCTGTAAATTTTTCGCGGAGAAAACAGGGGACTACGAAACGGATATTTTGTGTACTTTTCATAGGTATTTTCGGTCCCAGCTGCAGTTGTCCGTATCGCGTTCAGTTCAGTTGTTCGGACACTCAGCGCGACAGCAATACATTTTACAAATACCTTTTTCTAAATTCTCTCGACCTTGGTGTTTCCTCTTTATTTTTTCTATATAAAACGATAACACGACCTACCTACACAACTACAGAACCCATAGAGATACAATAACCTAGAACTTATGTCTTCAATCACATTTCAAACTATTGTGATTCGAAATCTACATAATCTATTAACTACTCCACTGCATTATTACCGAAAGACATTTTAGTAGAGAGTCCCATAAATGTAAAAAGAAGAACGGGTGTTATTTTCAACTGTCAATTCTCTAAGAGGAGACAATCCAAGTTTCTTGCCTGTTCTTCTCGAGAAGGCTCTCCCAATTTCCGAACAGGTATGTATAGCGTCAACTTTTTTTTTACTTGTTGCATACATCTTAATTATGGTTGGGCTGTATGTACATACAAGGTTTAAATGCATTGCTTATCTTCGTTTCATTTATTTTTAATTAATTTGTAGGGTAATTAGATTCTTGCAATTTGTTTGACGTCAATGAGAGCCTGTAAAATTTTTGAGTTTAAAACTGCTCCAATCGGTAAGAGTGAGTAATAAATAACTAACATACCAATTGCATTGGCGAACAATATCCATGCTTGAATAAGCTCGAATTAAACCGCTTGATTACCATATCAAGAGCGCCCGAAGCTTACAAGACGTTAAAAAAAACAACCCTGGCGTCCTTGATACATCGGTGCCCACGGTATAATAACACGAGATGTATTTGTAGAACCTTAATAATCAACAAACAAATTTAGACCTTCTATTGATCATCTGTAAAGTTGCTAATGTATAAGCGACATCGTTCATTTTATCATCAGCCAACGACCGACGCTGGGAGTGAGTTCCTGAGTCAGATGGAATTCGACCAATTAGGTTCAAAGGAAGATAAAATATTTCGTGTGTTATTTCGAGCATAAAGGATAATGATACAAGGATTAGTCATCATTTTATTCGTGTCGGACTGTTCTTATTACAGTAACGTTGGCGACTCAAAAAGGAGACAATGAGACCCGGTCTCGGTCAAAACCAGGTCTAAACAAAACCGTGGAGAACATTGCCTCCGACGATGAAATGGAGGTAGAGCTCCCGGAGGTGTTGCTGCCAGAGGCCCAGCCGGTTGAGGCTCAAGCGACTAAAGCCGCCCCCGCTACTGAAGCACTCTCCAGAGCGGAGTTTCTGGAGAGCATTGAATTTATGCAGCGAGAGCTACTGGCCCAGGTGGGTTTCATGGTTTCGGCCCGCCTGGAGGGCCTTGAGGTAGATGGGCGGCTGATGCCTGCCCAGATTCGAAGGCCACCGCTGGCGGCGGATCAAGCGTCGCAGTCACAACCTCAACAGCAGCGACCAGCGAACACTGCAACTGGCAATACCACTCTTGTCCCGCCGGCTAATATGCCAAAAGCGGCAAGAGTGGTCAAGAGGAGGGCTGCGCTCGCAACACCTGAGGCGGTCCCTTCCTCATCGGGGGTCGCGGCATCGGCCGAGGATTCTTGGACCGTAGTCGTGCGGCGCGGCCGCAAGAAGGCAGCTGCAGGTGAGGCGGTACCCAAGAGGGCTCCCGAGGCGCAAAAGGCGCCAAAGTTACCCAAGGCACCACGTTCGCTGGCGGTGGTCGTAGCGCTCAAGCCAGAGGCGGTGGCAAAAGGCCTCACTTATGGTGAGGCCATCGCCAAGGCCAAGGCTTCCGTAAGCCTTGGCGCATTGGGAATTGGGCCCGCCAAATTTAGGACGGGGATCACCGGGGCTCGCATCATCGAACTCCCTAAGGAAACGTCGCCGTCCCAGGCTGATACCCTGGCGGCGAAGCTGGGAGAGGCCCTGGGGGACGCGGCAAAGGTGACGCGTCCCGTAAAAACGGCGGACATCCGGGTTGTCGGTTTGGACGACTCGGTCTCCGCCGAGGAGCTGGGGCAGATCCTGGCTCGTGTCGGTGAGTGTCCGGCCCACCATATTAAGGTGGGCCGAGTGCACACGGGGATTCGGGGGGTCGGGGCGGCTTTCGCTTCCGTCCCCATTGAAGCGGCGAGACGCCTGGCTGACGCCGGGTGTATAGAGGTTGGATGGAGTTCTGCCTCCATCCAACTTCTGGAGCAGAAGCCTATGAGGTGCTTCAGATGTATGGGCATAGGTCACCCAATCCAACGGTGCCCCTCCGCCAAAGACCGCAGCGGACTGTGCTTCCGTTGCGGGTCTGAGGGCCACAAAGCGGTGGACTGCACAGCGACGCTTAACTGCGCCGTCTGTGCAGACGCTAAGAGGCCGGCCGGCCACCGCATGGGGGGGATTAATTGTAGTCCCCCGCCGGTCAGGGGCCGTTTGGCCCCGGTGAAACTAACCGTGACCCCAAGGAGCCCGGCGTCACCGGCACCCCCGGCACCGCAAGCAGCACCGGCCGCAGTTGCGGCCCAGGAGGAGCCCATGGAGACCACCAATGCTTAGTTAGTGGTCCTATTAAGCTCCTTCAAGCGAACATTAACCACTGCGCCGCGGCACAGGACCTCTTGTGTCAGGCTGCGGCGGAGTGGAGAGTGGATTTGGCGATTGTGTCGGAGCCGTACTACGTTCCGCCACAGTCGTCAAATTGGTTGGTGGCGGCGGATGGTTCTGCCGCCATAATGCGGGTGGCGCGTGGCACAGCCCCCTCTCTCATTTTTAGAGAGAGGGGCACTGGCTACGTTGCCGCCATGTGGGGGGGAATGCTGATCGTCTCAACATACTTCTCCCCCAATCGCAGCCGGGTGGACTTCCAAGCCTTCCTGGCTGCGTTAGAGGGGGTCGTCCGCAGGACGGCCCCAGTACCGGTGCTAGTTGCGGGGGACTTCAACGCGTGGTCTACCGCGTGGGGGTCCTCCCGCACCAATGCGAGGGGTGGAGATCTGGAGTCCTGGGTTCTGTCCCTGGGGCTCCAGATTTTGAATAGGGGCTCCACCCCTACCTGCGTCCGGGTGCAGGGCACGTCCGTGGTGGACGTGACTTTCGCTACCCCCTCCCTCGCCCGTCGAATCAACGACTGACGAGTGGAGGAAGATGTAGAGACCCTATCGGACCACCTGTACGTTCGATACGAGGTCTCTACGGCATCCCAGAGGGCCCCGAACCGCAGGGGCTCCGCGGTGAGCGCCTTCCCTCGATGGGCGCTCACCAAGCTCCGCCCAGATGTAGCGGTGGAGGCGGCGATGGTGCGGGCGTGGGCAGAAGTGCCCCCCCACCTCGCCGGGGATGTCGACGGCATGGCGGAGCTCTTCGCAGATGACATGAAAGTTGTCTGCCAAGCCGCCATGCCTAGGGCGCAGGCCTGCCCCGAAAGGGGGCAGGTGTACTGGTGGACGCAGGAGATTGCGGACCTGCGTACCACCAGCATGAGGGCCAGGCGCGCCTACGTGCGTTGTCGCAGGCGCGCCAGAACTACACCCGAAGAGGAAGTTGAACTTCGTCGGGTGTATACGGCAGCCAAGAAAGCCCTGCGGAACGAAATCTGCAGGGCCAAAGAGGAGTCCAGGGAGTCGTTTATACGGCTCCTGGACGACGATCCGTGGGGACGTCCGTACCGGATGGTGAGGGGGAAATTCAAATCTTCCGCTCCCCCTACCTCCGCTATGGACAGGGGGCTGCTAGATCGGGTGTTGGGGACTTTATTCCCCGATCCCGGTCCGTTCCAGCCCCCCAGAATGGTTCCCCCGGACACTCCTCCAGTGGAAGTGGCTGCCGTCATCCCTCCTGTGTCGAAAGTGGAATTCGACACGGTGAGGGACCGGTTCCGGCGCAAAAAGAAAGCGCCGGGACCGGACGGTGTCCCTAGCAGGGTTCTGGCTCTCGCCCTGGGACACCTCGAGGAGCGGTTCCGGGCGGTGCTTGACCTGTGCATCGCCTCGGGCCGCTTCCCCAGTCGGTGGAAAGCGGGCAGGCTCTGCCTGTTAAGAAAGGAGAGCCGCCCCGCGGATTCCCCGACTGGGTATCGGCCGGTAGTGCTGCTCGACGAGGCCGGGAAGTTTTTCGAGAAGATTCTCGCTTCCCGCATCGTCGAGCACCTAGAGGACCGGGGGCCGGACTTGGCTGAAAACCAGTTCGGCTTCCGCACCGGCCGGTCTACGATGGACGCGGTGGCCCTCCTCAAGAGGTGGACTGAGGGGGCCACAGCTCGTGGGGAGACTGTTGTTGCGGTGTCTCTTGACATCCGCAACGCTTTCAACAGCCTGCCCCACGAGTGTATAAAGGAGGCACTCCGCTTCCACCGGGTGCCTCCGTACCTCCGCGCTCTCGTGGAGAGCTACCTGGAAGGCAGGTCAGTTCTCTACGAGGGACCGGATGGTCGCGTGCATACGTGGGCAATGGCGGCAGGTGTACCCCAGGGTTCCGTACTAGGTCCTCTACTATGGAGCCTGGGGTACAATTGGGTTCTGCGAGGCGGCCTCCTGCCACGAACGGAGGTCGTCTGCTTCGCCGACGACACGCTTGTTGCGGCGAGAGCCAAAACGGGGGAGGAGGCGGCCCACCTTGCGTCGGTCTGCGCCTCTTTGGTTGTCCGTCGCATCCGCCTCCTGGGCCTGGACGTGGCCCTCGACAAAACGAGGGCCATGAGTTTCCACGCCCCCCGTCGCAGAATCCCACCGGGGCTACGAGTCCGAGTGGAGGGGGTCCGTATACCGGTCGAGGCCCACTTCAAGTACCTCGGCCTGGTTCTGGACCCCCGATGGAGTTTCGAGGAGCACTTCAAGCTCCTCACTCCACGGCTGTGTGCCGCCGCAGCCGCACTCGGACGGGTCCTCCCTAATGTGGGAGGGCCGGGATCGGTGTGCCGTCGTCTGTATCACGGCGTGATACGGTCGATGGCACTCTACGGAGCCCCGGTATGGGCGGAGTGCCTCTCTCCCCGAACGGTGGCCCTCTTGCGACGTCCGCAGAGGGTCATAGCAACCCGGGCCGTGCGAGCTTATCGCACGGTCAGCCACGGCGCGGCCTGCGTTCTTGCGGGCCAAACGCCGTGGGATGTCGATGCACGCGTCCATGCGGAGGTGTATCGTCATCGGGTTGCCATTAAAGAACGGGGGGAACGATCCGCTCCTGAGGAGGTGGAGCGGGTTCGTACCCAGGCGCAGAGGGAGGCTCTGCGTCGATGGGGCGAGGCACTCGTCTTCCCAGCTGCCGGCCACCGGACGATCGACGCGATTCGTCCGGTGTTGGAGGAGTGGGTAGGGCGCCGGCAGGGCAGTCTCTCATTCCGTATGGTGCAGGTACTGACCGGACATGGTTGTTTTGGTCACTACCTGCACCGAGTCGCGCGTCGGGAGGAAACGACGCAGTGTCATCACTGCGACGCTCCCGACGACACTGCCGAGCACACCCTGTTGGTGTGCCCGGCCTGGCGACGCCAGCGCAGCGAACTCAACGCTGCGCTGGGAGGCGGAAACCTCTCGCTGCCGAGCATGATCGTGGCCATGCTCCGCGGCGAGGCGGAATGGGGGGCTGTCGCCTCCTTTTGCGAGGACGTCATCTCGCAGAAGGAGGCCGCGGAGAGGGAGCGGGAGAATGATCCTCAAGCCGCTCCCATCCGCCGCAGACGGACAGGCAGGCGAAGGCGGGCATTTGCACAAGCAATGCCCGTCTAATGACCCTGCCGTGGAGGCCTGCGTGCACGGTCGGCCCCGTGCACGCCACCGCAAGGCCCTCCGTCTGGGGATTGCCCTGGTGTTCTCGAGCAATCCCCCCTTGGCGATAGCCCGACCCCGGTCGGGCTTGCCCGGGCGCGCTGGTAGTGGTAGTCGCAGTGTGGACCTTACCATGCGCGCCCATAAGGGCACGGAGAACACCGGGGGGTTTTAGTGGGTCGGCCTGGCACTCTGCCGGGCCAGCCCCACACACGCCCGCCGTCCAGCCAACGGCGGGTACGGTGCGATTACGCATTTCCCCCCGAAAAAAAAAAAAAAAAAAAAAAAAAAAAAAAGGTCTAAACAAAACCAAGTCTAAACCTGGTGTAAAGTCAGTATTGGTTTAAACGTAGTGCGCATTCACTTATGTTAATATATAGATAGAGACAGTGTCAGGCTTAACCCAGGACTAAGTTTAGTTAGACCATGTTTTGCAATAAGACAGCATGAGTTTCATGCCTGATCTCGAGAAAGCTTACCCAAATTTCAAACATGTAGTAGAGTCAGTGTGTTTGATTTCTATAGTCACGTTCCACTTAAGCATATATTTGCAACATTTTGAACATGTTTAGCATCAATTTTAGGGTTTCGTATTATAAAAGCAAAATACGGAACCCTTAAAGATCACTTCGTTGTCCGTCTGTCCGTCCGTCTTTCTGTCAACTTCCTTTTCTCAGGATCGCGTAGAAATATCAAGTTTAAGAGTTTCCCTCGATTTTCTTGGGATGCCATCATCTTGATTCTGACTTTGTTGACCCTTTCAAACCAAAAAAAATCCAAATCGGTTAATAAATGACAAAGTTATGAGGTAACAAATATAAAAAAGAACATACAATCCCATTGATAACCTCCTCTACGAGTATTTTGTCGTCGGTAAAAAATTATAAGTACGTTGATATGAATAAACTTTGAAAAACAATAATATGACAAATAGTTTTTTTTGAGCCCTCGCAAATCGAACGGCTATATCTAAAACAAGTACGTTGTAGAAAATTCATTTGATGGTATTCCAATTGTATATACAATGTACCTAAAAATACACAAACAATACCGGAATGCTGAAGCATTTTGAATAGGTTTTACATTTACATTTCACTGTGCTCACATTAAACCATATTTGATGGAAACTGAATTCAGAAATCTGGTCTACCTCCCAGCCATACAGTAAAAACTCAATAAATACCTAACAGTTACAATCAACTATTTCTGATACGCTTTGATTAAATTCAATGTTTCTTTGAAACAAAAGCTCGCGCTTATACAACTGCAGCAGTAAGATAAAAATCATCAAAAGAGACTTTTCATTGAAACTTTAATAAGGTCGTATCGGAATCGTAACTACTAATACTTTCATGGTTTTCATCGCAAAATTCCATTGTTATAAATTAAAAAGAAATGGTACCAAAATTAGTTAAAGTTGTATGAATTAATCTCGCGGCAATAAATCGAAAGCAAAAAAGAACTAGCTAATGTATGAAGATGAAAAGCAAGTTGTCACAAATTAGTGTTATTTTCATCTATGCAACTTATATTATCATGTCTTTATACACTGATGTCTAGTCATAATAATGTATGTATGGCATAGCTTTGGAAGATACCTATAGGTACCTATATGTTTTTACCTCCACAATAGCTCGATAAGTATCTTAAAACATTTAACGTTAAAAATTTTATATAGACCATTGTGTATGTCGTCAAATACGTTTTTTTAGAAGCACATGCTCTGTCACAAAAGTATCGGACGGTGGCGTTGAAATGTTTGTCAGTTCAAGGAACTCGGCATGGCACAAGTTATTTTTTGTTTACCAACACTAAACCCGGCGTCAGTGTGTGGGTGACTACCTGCCGTATCCGGGAGCGCGTCACGGCTGTTACGACTCCAAAATAAAGAAAAACCCTCATATTTGACGCTTAACACCTTATTCATAACGTCTAGCTTAGCTCACGTTCGAAACTGACCATTAAACACATATGAATAGGACGCATTACCATTTTAGAAAGGCACATCTTTCATCCGTCCCGTCGCGGCTGTCCGAAACGGCCGTTGAAAAGGACGGGGCCCATCAATTTGTCCGGGATTGAAATAGTAGATAATTGCGTAAGCGATTAATTTTAATGAATAAACAAATCTGGTTTTACACGCGTTTCGGATCGATCGGTAATAATGTTATTTGTAACAATTCGAGTATGCCATCAAGCGTTTCAACTTTTTTAAATTGAGTCTGTTATTAACAGTTTGCCATTGGCCAGATTTTTTAGTATTCTCGACAATCTAAGATTTTATTATTCTTTACAGTGGAAGCTAATACTATAATTCTGTCTGAGTTGTATTTATGTTAAATAGATTTTGAGTTATGAAGATCAAAACGCACCAAATGGTTCGTGTAAAATTAGTTAAAATTACACACGGTACTGCTTGCCAGTTCTCTAGACTTGAACTGGGCTTAACATGCTACCACGTATCTAGATTCTAGGTAATTCATAATTAAATAAAAATATGGCTTGCATTGCTGTATTCCTTCTGTATTCCGGTTTGAAGGGCAGGATATGGCAGTGAAATTATTGACTTTACATCTGATGTCACAATTTGGCAACGTACAATGTGGTTCTTGTGAGGGTTGCAGATTTGCTGCAAATCTCACAAGAGTTGCAGTTTGCTTGTTTGCCAACTTAGTAGCAATAAAAAAAAGTAACGTAAAATCCTTAACGAAAAGCTCGAAATCCAAAGACGCACTGCCATCGAACGCAAAGAAAGAAGAGCTCTTTAAAATTCCCGATTCACCCAAAAAACACGATTTAGAACAGTTGACGGTTATTGCTCCGATGAAAATATAAGTCGTAAGCCTTAGATACCTTCGTTGATCTGGAAAAAATATAACAGAACACTTGGATAAAAATAACGCACGATATTATTAGCTGATAAATGAATATCCAGCGGCCAACGGGCCAAGCCTTGCCTGCATCGGATCGCTGTCAACGTATAAAGAGCTTTGCCGCGAGCTACAAAGTAGGTACACAATATCAGTTCTTTCATATATATTTTTTTCAAGAACATTTCTTTTGAATTCTTTTCAAATGAAATTCATAAAATGTGTTTATTAATTTGTAATTGTATTGTTGAGCTTAATAAGAATAATAAGTTTTACCTCACGTCAAACGAGCTTTTAGATTATAAGGGCTACGTAATTTGCTTCCATTATCTATATCTATACATCTATACAAATAAATAAAATTGAAGTATCTGTTTGTAATGTCAAAATAACAAGTTTTTACTAAATGGGTATGAATGTATATCGGGTACCAATAACAAAAACACAATTTAAAACATTTTTGTCTGTCTGTCTGTCTGTCTGTTTGTTCCCGCTAATCTCCGGAACGGCTGGACCAATTTTGACGGGACTTTCACTAATAGACAGCTAATTATATAAGGTATAACATAGGCTACTTTTTATCGTCTTCAACAAAGTTACTATTCCACGAGGACGAAGTCGCGGGTACAGCTAGTCAATCATATAATCACTGTCTACGGATGGAATGAAGAGATTTGACATCGAAATTTCGTTGTTTCATAATATGTCAAAGTTTATATTTGATGTTAGGAGTCTACACTTAATTAACAAACAATTTACACAAACATGTACATACAACAAAGTTGATGAACAACTAGTCTGCCCACTTGATGGAATCACCTTTAGTACGTTTGGTTCACAATGTACGTTACCAACTTCTGACAAAATATAATACAGGTTGTTCCCAGGCTTACCGACTAACGTAGCTTGTTAATTTGTCTGAAAGAAGACTTCATTTTTTGAACATGAAAACACTTCAAACTGCATTCATAATTTTTTGAATAATCACCTGTCTGAAACCAGAAATCGAACCCATGAAATGTAAAAAAATACCATTTGTCATATTGACCTAGCAACGTTTTGAAAAAAATAAGTACAATAAAATTGTTTTCAAAACCGATATTAAGTCTTCTTCCAGTAATAAAATTTATCAACGATATTTAAGATACTTTCGCTCTAGGTGGGACGCCGGTGGGACGCTCTGCATCTCACTCAATCATTTCACTGCTTATGTCTGACTGCTCTTCTAACCGAAACACAGCAATGCAAGAACTACTACTTTGCACCAGCTTAGAGTATTTAAGCAGACGTCTCAAGTACTCTACGCTTTCGACTCAGCCTTCCAGGTGAGCCATCTGTCCAGTGTTAGATTTAACAGAGGTTTTTTGTGGAAGTTCTTCATCACTCAATCTGACAGCAGGACAATCGCTCCGTTGGGGAGCGAAAGTCATGCACTGATACATATTCTAAATTTATGAAGCTTTTTCTTGTTGGTTGTGTCTTTTAGCTTTTTTGAAGCTACCTTTGTTGATTCATCACCAATTGCTCCTGGTTTTTTTTCCACTTTTTCTTTTGAACGCGGACTCTCAAATTCTCCATATTTGGTAGGTCATGGTCGAAAGGTTCTCTAATTTCGACTAATGCGTTTGACGTCACGTCAATATTTGTTTGTTGGCAAAGAAACAGTAAAGTTTGATGAAAAAGGAAAGAATGTGTTCTTTTTACATTCATTGTCATTCATCAAAATCATCTCTGCAATCACCAAATACTCAAAAAAAAAGAATTATTCAAATCGAGCGGCGTTCCAGAATTTTGCACTTAGATGCATATTTAGCCATCCATTTTTATTTATATAGATTAGTTTATCAAATAATAGGAGACGATTTATGGCTGTGAATAAATGTGTTTAAATTGATATACCTACAATCCACATATAGTTCTAATTCCAGACTAGTTCGTGATATTTCTTGTCTACAGCAGATGGTCTTAACAAATAAGTTTTGGGGTACGGGAAACAGCTTGTTGAGTCGAAACGGTACCTATAATTATATTAATAATAACAAGGATTATAAACAGAACACCATGATATAAATATACTATAATAATAAAAATATACTAATTTTTATTCTATAAAAGGTGTGTATAATTTTATTTTCATGAAACATTTTTTCAACTTTTTTGTCGAAGAATAATCACGATAAAACATGAATACGAATACCAATTTATTATTTTTGGCAAGTGACAATTTATTGTTAAAATTATTAAGTATCAATTTTTTTTGACATTTTATTTGTTGATCTGCAATTAATTGTATTATGACATCATAAACCTGAATATTATTTTTTTATTAAGTTAAGAATTTTATTAGAATTTTGTGTATTAATTTTATTTGACATTATATTATTTTAATTCTTTATATTTCAAGTATTAACCAATAGCTAATAAGTCGTGACATTGAATACTATTGTTATTTTATAAAATTGTTTATTAAGTTCAATGCATTACGCATGCACACAATATTGCAATGCCCTAGCAGGGTGTCATACTGAACTGTTATTACCTTTTTAACACCGTGTAAACTATGACAGGCAATAAAGAATTTGAATTGGAATATTTTAGTGCTTATGGTCCAAGCTAATGGTACATTGTATATTCACAATTCAATTTTTTCTAATGAAGAAACCTATGGCCAACTCAGCGAGCTGCGGGTGAGTAAGCGCCTAAGAGGCGCCTCAACTACATAGTTAATATCCAAAGTCGAACCAAAAAGATATCTGACTACGACGCGCTAATTTTATATTCGAACTAGCTGTACCCGCGACTTCGTCCGCGTGGAATAATAACTTTTGGCTATTAGTGAAAGTCCCGTCAAAATCGGTCCAGCCGTTCCGGAGATTAGCGGGAACAAACAGATACTTAGATAGACAGACCAATTTTTTTAAAATTGTGGTTTAGTTTTGGTACCCGATATACATTCATACCCATTTAGTAAAAACTTGTTATTTAGACATTACAAACAGACACTTCAATTTTATTTATTTGTATAGAGTATAGATGTATAGATAAATGCAAAAAAGTCGGTTATCTGCCCGCAGAGCTAGATAGATATGATAAATTGACAACGAACCTGCCAATGACGTTGCAGCAGCAGCAAGCAGTAATGGTATGCACCAAACTGACGCCATGGCAGATCTGAAACAAAGAAAGACCTTAATTAATTTTTTATTCACTTTTCTCATTACATGTGAATTATTATTACGACTGATGTAGACTTCTTGCCGTTGACATACTAGTAAAATAGTACATTATGATACGAGCGCGCTATCACAGATTAGTTAATAGTTACTAGCGCTATGTCGGTCATTCATTGCGTACGAGGCGATATTGTGCGCGAGCCGCAGGCGAGTACTTGCTCGTAAAGTGGGTCTTATTACCTTGCATTTAGACCCGTTATTCAGTATATTAAACACGAGTGCTTTTCACTTTACATAATCGCACAAGTGCGGTAATCTTAACACGACAAAATCTAATTTGTTCAAGATTGCTAAGTAAATGTATGTCCAGTACGCATTCTTAAATTAGTCGCTAAATACTTTTTTTTTAAACACGACTTTATGCGGCTGCCAATTGGAAACAAATGAACAGCCAACTACTGGTTACTTAAATATTAAATTAACAACGACATTTAAACACAAACATTTAAAAACAATAATTAATAACTATAACTAAAATAAATTAATAAAAATTCACACAAACTTGTTTTTTAAAAACTAAAATATTCGGTTTATTTAGTTTTGAATTTTGGCTGTTTGGCCCTTTTTTGTTGGCTGTATGAAGAGTTTAGCCATGCCCGGGCAGCGCGCGAAAAAAAAAGGCGCGCGGCGTTTACCCGCTATTGAATTTTTTTGCCTTTTTGTTGTAATTGATTATCTACAAATATGTCGAATCCAAGTGAAGAAGAATCCATATTATTAACTCTGCCGGAAATAATTATGGAGGCGCAAAGCGCGAGTGATAGTTTGTTGCCGCCAAAGTCAAAGGATAAATACTTGGCGGCATACGATACTTTCATGCAGTGGAAGATTGATAAAAAAGCGCAGTCATTTTCAGAAAAATATTAATACCACAAGATCTTTTTCCTCACAAGTGTGTTGAAAAACGTCGTATGATACACGCGCGCATTGGTCATACTCTGCTTTCTTGTCGCGCTCAATGACCGACATAGCGCGCTCGTATCATAATGTACTATTATTGGAGTTGTGTATTGACGAACACATAGTGTTGTCAATTGGTACATGCATTAAATGTAACATAAGATTGTATTATTTAAATTTTTATAGTAAAATGTGAAATAACATTTCCGTACGGTGACTGATTTTATAATTCATTATGTCGAACCGATCCTCAAATGGTCATTAATTTACAGATGTTTTTTAATTTTCATTTGAATTGTCTGTGGTAAAAGTATGTCGATATATATGTTCGACTTTAACATCTTAATTCGCATATTAAATCATGAGTGGAGATAATAGTATCTACATTACGATATAAGTGCGGTATGGTGGTTATAACTCACGAGGCGGAATTTCAGCCCGAGCCGAAGGCGAAACAGAGCCGAGTGTGATAACCAATATACGCATGCATATCGTACGACGACTTTCAACACACTTGTGAGGAAAAAATACCTAATAAACTGAATTTTTGATTTAAATAACACTAATCATTGTTAATTTGTGCTACATTATGAAAATAATCGTTTGTAAAATAGTGTAGTACTTTGATATCTTTTATATTACCACTAGCTTTTAAAAAAATATAATACACTGCCGCGGCCGGTAAGTGCAGCATTACCGGACTCTGTGATGCATGCTTAGGCTATAACACACGCGTGTTCCATGAGCTGCTTTGTGTATCTAAAATCGGTCAAATTACATAGATCCAATTTACGAGCAAGTGTGTTGAAAAAGAACATTTCAGATAATCTTAAATTAGTGAAATGTTAATGGAAGGGAACATTCTATGTGAAGCGAACCTTATTTAATTTACCTATATTATGCGAATAAAATATTCCGAATCTCATTGAGTTAAGACCAAAATCTTGTTACTACGTTTATGAAATGATTTCACTGAAGTAATTACTTTATTGAATATGCAAATCGGGACTGGCATTGTCGGTTATTTGCCGAATTTCATAATATTTAATCTAGACTGGAATTATTGGGATTCCGATAAACTTGACGTATTAACGAAATACCTTGTGTCAAATTCAACGTCGGTTGTTATCCTTAACAATGTAGAGAATGTCTGCGAGCTACGAGATTTGTGTAAATAAATTCAAATATGAAGAAAGGTAGCGTTCCCAGTGATATAATATCTACTCGAACTTTTGTTTAGGCTTAGAGGTCGTTAGTTTATAAGCTCAAAACAGTTTGTGAATTATTTTCACATAACAGCACGCGCCGTTCAATACCTGCAGTTCAAAATCCAGACATTCTATGTATTTCCGACGATCACATTTTTTTGGTTTTTATTTCAACATATCATGCACATATACGACATAAAATATTTTACAAAAAATAAAAACCGACTTCAAAAACACTGAAAAGTTAACAATAATATAATATAAGACAATAATAACAATAATATAATATAAGCATAAGTACAGACAACATCACACTTCTATATTTAATTGAGATTGGTGCCAAACGATGATCTGCTAGAAAGTCTCAAATTTGTCACCGACTTCAATATAGAAGTGTGATGTTGTCTGTAACTATTCTTATATTATTTTTAACCTTTCAGTGTTTTTGAAGTCGGTTTTAATTTTTTGTAAGATATTTTTCATTTTTAACTTTTTAGTGAATGAAATCTTTTTAGTGAAAGAAACTCTATTTCGATAATCGAAACTTTATAAATGAAGTTCAAGCTTTTTGATGGTAATCTCTATATCTCTATCTCTATATATAATAAAATCGTAGGGGTACAAAAATCTGTAATTGCGAAATATTAAGAAAAAAAATACACAGGTCGCCTTAAAATCATTAGCAGAACACGATAGAATAGTTTTTAAAAAAATTGTTTGTTTGTTGGTTTGTTTGTTTGTTTGTTTGTTTGTCTGTTTGTTCGGAAAGATCTCCGAAACTACTGGACAGAATTTGATATGGCTTACACCACAATGCTTAGAATTTTCCGGAAGAACATTTAGGCATAATTTCGTTTGTTTAAATTCACTTTTTATTTTTAGTGAAAAAATACCATATAAAATTTTCGAATTGGCTTTAGGTAGAAAAACAACATGGCGCACGTGAAATTATTTGGACAAGTCTGTCACATAGTACAGAGGCGCGTTCAGAGCCTTCGCGCGAAGTACAACTTTTCGCTCTAACCCCGTTCAATGCCTTCGAGCGTGACAACCGGGTGAAACAACCGGCCGTTCAAGACCTTTGAGTGTCGGCGCGAGTTACAACCGAACAACCATCGAATTTGATGGTTGTAAAACGCTCTGACGTTTATGACTGAAATACTCTTACGTGATTGGATGATATTGGCGGCCATATTTTATAATGTCATCTACTAGAAAGAGAGAGAAATAAAACATCATGTGAAAGAGGAAGATAAAAGATTTGGTTGCTGCAATCCGTTCAACGCCTTTGAGCGAGTTAAAAAACAACCGGACAACTACACCCAGAGGCGCTGAACGCGCCTCAGAGAGAAGATATTTTCTTCCACGAACGAAAGGCAATGGAACTACGCCATACAGCCTGATCTTAAGTAATTGGATTTCGAAAATTGAAAGGCAGGAATGAAGTGTTTCACATATGTAGTACAAATAAAATTTAATATTTTCTGGTAATGGCTGTACCCAACTGGATTTCGCCAACAAAATTGTCTTTTTCTTATGTCGTACCGTGGTGGTAAGGCAAAAAGATCAAGCCATACAACCAATGTATAAAGCATTTTTTATGATAATACTTATCGAGTGACCATAAAATTTGTAGATTCTTGACTAATTTTCACAAAATCGGTACAATTTTTGAAATATTTAAAATGTTGAAAAATGAAGATACTCTTTTCAAGGTATTTTGAAAGGTGTTATATGTTTTACATTAGGACTAAGGAATCAAACTCTTTCAACCATTTAAAACTATTAAAAGTAATAGATTAATATTGATAATTAAAAAAATATCTGACTGCAATGTTCTGGGTTGCGCGTAGAGGGACGGGACGGGACTCTTGATCCTAATGCCTTAAATGACGGATCACATTTTTTTGGATCCACCCAAGGAACATGGATATCGAACGAAGAACCTAAAGAGTAGAACACATTGAACCTAGCCACGTGGACTTAATTTGACATGACTGCCGATAAAGTTCGTTTCCAAACCCAGCAATATGGGTATTAAATGGAAGGCCTTGAAGAGGCATTAGGTAACTACGAAAATCTACCTAAATTCAACATGGCCGCCGCTCAAAAAAAGGATAAATGTTCGTTTTCAAACCGAGCAATGTGGATACCAAATGAAAGGCCTTGATGAGTAGAGCACTATGAACCTAGCAACACATAAATAAATTCAACATGGCCGCCGCTCAATAAAGGTGGATAAAAGTTCGTTTTCTAATCTAGCAATATAGGTATCAAATGAAAGGTCTTCAAGAGTAGAGCACTATGAACCTAGCAACATTGACATAAATTCAACATAGCCGCCGCTCAAAAAAGATAAAAGTTCGTTTCCAAACCCAGCAATATGGGTATCAAATAAAAGGCTTTGATAAGTAGAGCGCTATCAACCTAGCAACATTGACATAAATTCAACATGGCCGCCGCTCAAAAAAGATAAAAGTTCGTTTCCAAACCTAGCAATATGGGTCTCAAATGAAAGGCCTTGATAAGTAGAGCACTATGAACCTAGCAACATTTAAATAAATTCAACATGGCCGCCACTCAAAAAAGGTGGATAAAAGTTAGTTTCCAAACCTAGCAATATGGGTATCAAATGAAAGGCCTTGAAGAGTAGAGCATTAGGTACCTACGAAAATCTACCTAAATTCAACATGGCCGCCGCTCAAAAAAAGGATAAATGTTCGTTTTCAAACCGAGCAATGTGGATACCAAATGAAAGGCCTTGATGAGTAGAGCACTATGAACCTAGCAACACATAAATAAATTCAACATGGCCGCCGCTCAATAAAGGTGGATAAAAGTTCGTTTTCTAATCTAGCAATATAGGTATCAAATGAAAGGTCTTCAAGAGTAGAGCACTATGGACCTAGCAATATTGACGTGAATTCGACATGGCCACCGCTCAAAAAAGGTGGATAAAAGTTCGTTTCCAAACCTAGCAATATAGGTATCAAATGAAAGGCCTGGAAGAGTAGAGCACTATGAACCTAGGAAAATAGCACAACATTCAATATGGCCGCTGCTCAAAAAAAAACTGATAAAAGTTCGTTTCTAAGCCCAGCAATATGGGTATCAAATGAAAGGCCTTGATCAGTAGAGCACTATGTACGTAGCAACATTGACGTAAATTCAACATGGCCGCCGCTCAAAAAAGACGGATAACAGTTGCTTTTCAAACCCAGCAATAGGGGTATTAAATGAAAGTAGACCCTGAAGGGTACCTAGAGCAGCTATGCTCTAAGTGCGTTCCGCGGAACCCTAGGGCTCCACAATACCCCTATAACGGTTCCGCAATAATTTAGAAAAATCAAAACACCCTCTCTGGTCGTACTTTTATTATGCTTATTAATAAAGAATACACTTTTAAAAACTATTGTTTTATTTTAGGGTTCCGTCAAGTATTTCGCTTTCCAAAAGGGTTCCGTCACCAAAAAAGTTTGAGAACCGCTTCGGGGCCTATTGGATGTTCGATGTTAGATGTTACCTGTGTTTAGTGTCCTTCGAGACTGTGATAATGCAACGATCGTGAACTAACTAACGATAACTCCAAGTTTGTGTGTTGGATGTTAGTCATCACGGCGAGTTTGCTAACCGAACTATGCCAGCAACACTATATCGCACAGTACACGTTACAAAAACGGAAGTCTCAATACATTTTAAGGCTAACCGCATAAATACGTTTGTTTCGCATTCGTTTTCTGAATGCGGGCATCCGAATGCATCAAAGCTATACAAAATACTCATTGACTACCGCACACGTTCGTTTTTATTACGAACGGAACACGTTCTGTACGTACGTTTAGGTAGACTGGTAGAAATCCCGAATGAGAAGAAACGAACGTCTGCGCTACGTTCACGAAACTCCGTGTCTGTACTCCGTGATCGGATATCGAATACGGAAAACGTATTTGTACAGTAACCCCCCCATTCATGCTATACTCTACGAAAACCGCCAGTATTACGAGCGACATAAGAACGGTTCAAAGGTCAAACAGTATAGCTTGACAATGAGCTTACTGTACGACCAGTCAAAATTGGCCAAGTTGTCATATCCAAAAAATATATTTTGTTGGTGTTACCAACACCCATTATAAAATCTAAACTTTATTCGTATACAGTTCTAATTTATTAACAATTGTTTATTTTAATTCGAAACATGAATACGATAAAGATTATTCTTGCAACTGTGTAGTTCTTTCTACCGAAGAAGAATTTATTAATATCAATAATGTCTCTAAAACAATAATAATACTTAGTGTTTATAGTAATATGTAATGTGTATTTAATTTTGTGGACTGTTAGAAAAAAAAACATTACGAACCTACGAAAATTGTCCTAATTTCGAAATGGCCGATGCTCAAGAAAGGCAGAATAAAGTTGAATCATTATGGAATAGAATGGAGGAAAAACTAAACACTGTGTTAAGTATTTTGATGGCGAAACGTAGTTCGCGGGCACAGCTAGTATATAATAAAATCAAAACAACAAAAACAAAACAAAACTCAAAATACTGTATTTGCGAAATTGGGTACAAAAATCTGTATTTGCGAAATATTAAGAAAAAAAATACACAGGTCGCCTTAAAATCATTAGCAGAACACGATAGAATAGTTTTTAAAAAAATTGTTTGTTTGTTTGTTTGTTGGTTTGTTTGTTTGTTTGTTTGTTTGTTTGTCTGTTTGTCCGGAAAGATCTCCGAAACTACTGGACAGAATTTGATATGGCTTACACCACAATGCTTAGAATTTTCCGGAAGAACATTTAGGCATAATTTCGTTTGTTTAAATTCACTTTTTATTTTAGTGAAAAAATACCATATAAAATTTTCGAGTTGGCTTTAGGTAGAAAAACAACATGGCGCACGTGAAATTATTTTGACAAGTCTGTCACATAGTACAGAGAGAAGGTATTTTCTTCCACGAAGGAAAGGCAATGGAACTACGCCATACAGCCTGATCTTAAGTAATTGGATTTCGAAAATTAAGGCAGAAATGAAGTGTTTCACATAGTACAAATAAAATTTAATATTTTCTGTTAATGGCTGTGCCCAACTGGATTTCGCCAACCAAATTGTCTTTTTCTTATGTCGTACCGTGGTGGTAAGGCAAAAAGATCAAGCCATACAACCAATGTATAAAGCATTTTTTATGATAATACTTATCGAGTGACCATAAAATTTGTAGATTTGTTTAATTCTTGACTAATTTTCACAAAATCGGTACAATTTTTGAAATATTTGAAATGTTGAAAAATGAAGATACTCTTTTCAATTTTGAAAGGTGTTATATGTTTTTACATTAGGACTAAGGAATCAAACTCTTTCATCCATTTAAAATTATTAAAAGTAATAGATTAATATTGATAATTAAAAAAAAAATATCTGACTGCAATGTTCTGGGTTACGCGTAGAGGGACGGGACGGGACTCCTGATCCTAATGTCTAAAATGACGGATCACATTTTTTTGGATCCACCCAAGGAACATGGATATCGAACGAAGAACCTAAAGAGTAGAACACATTGAACCTAGCCACGTTGACTTAATTTGACATTACTACCGATAAAGTTCGTTTCCAAACCCAGCGATATGCATATCAAATGAAAGGCCTTGATGAGTAGAGCACTATGAACATAGGAAAATCGCCCTAAATTCAACATGGCCGCCGCTCAAATAAAACGGATAACATTTCGTTTCCAAACCCTGCAATATGGGTATCAAATGAAAGGCATTGATGAGTAGAGCACTATGAACCTAGCAACATTGACATAAATTCAACATGGCCGCCGCTCAAAAAAGGTGGATAACAGTTCGTTTCCAAACCCTGCAATATGGGTATCAAATGAAAGGCATTGATGAGTAGAGCACTATGAACCTAGCAACATTGACATAAATTCAACATGGCCGCCGCTCAAAAAAGGTGGATAAAAGTTAGTTTCCAAACCTAGCAATATGGGTATCAAATGAAAGGCATTGATGAGTAGTGCACCATGAAACTAGCAACATTGACATAAATTCAACATGGCCGCCGCTCAAAAAAGGTGGATAAAAGTTAGTTTCCAAACCTAGCAATATGGGTATCAAATGAAAGGCCTTGAAGAGTAGAGCACTATGAACCTAGCAACATTGACATAAATTTAACATGGCCGCCGCTCAAAAAAGGTGGATAAAAGTTAGTTTCCAAGCCTAGCAATATGGGTATCAAATGAAAGGCCATGAAGAGTAGAGCATTAGGTACGTAGGAAAATCGAACTAAATTCAACATGGCCGCCGCTCAAAAAAAAAAGGATAAAAGTTCGTTTCCAAACCTAGCAATATGGGTATCAAATGAAAAGCCTAAATGAGTAAAGCATTATGAACTTAGGAAAATTGCTATAAATTCAACATGGCCGCCGCTCAAAAAATGGACAATAGTTCGTTTCCAAACCCAGCAATATGGGTCTCAAATGAAAGGCCTTGATGAGTAGAGCACTATGAACCTAGCAACATTTACATAAATTCAACATGGCCGCCACTCAAAAAAGGTGGATAAAAGTTAGTTTCCAAATCTAGCAATATGGGTATCAAATGAAAGGCCTTGAAGAGTAGAGCATTAGGTACCTACGAAAATCTACCTAAATTCAACATGGCCGCCGCTCAAAAAAAGGATAAATGTTCATTTTCAAACCGAGCAATGTGGGTACCAAATGAAAGGCCTTGATGAGTAGAGCACTATGAACCTAGCAACACAAATAAATTCAATATGGCCGCCGCTCAATAAAGGTGGATAAAAGTTCGTTTCCAAACCTAGCAATATAGGAATCAAATGAAAGGCCTTGAAGAGTAGAGCACTATGAACCTAGGAAAATAGCCCAAAATTCAATATGGCCGCTGCTCAAAAAAAAACTGATAAAAGTTCGTTTCTAAGCCCAGCAATATGGGTATCAAATGAAAGGCCTTGATCAGTAGAGCACTATGAACGTAGCAACATTGACGTAAATTCAACATGGCCGCCGCTCAAAAAAGACGGATAACAGTTGCTTTTCAAACCCAGCAATAGGGGTATTAAATGAAAGTAGGCCCTGAAGGTTACCTAGAGCAGCCATGCTCTAAGTGTGTTCCGCGGAACCCTAGGGCTCCACACTACCCCTATAAGGGGTTCCGCAATAATTTAGAAAAATCAAAACACCCTCTCTGGTCGTACTTTCATTATGCTTATTAATAAAGAATACACTTTTAAAAACTATTGTTTTATTTTAGGGTTCCGTCAAGTATTTCGCTTTTACGTTACGTCACCAAAAAAGTTTGAGAACCGCTTCGGGGCCTATTGGATGTTCGATGTTAGATGTTACCTGTGTTTAGTGTCCTTCGAGACCGTGATAATGCAACGATCGTGAACTAACTAACGATAACTCCAAGTTTATGTGTTGGATGTTAGTTATCACGGCGAGTTTGCTAACCGAACTATGCCAGCAACACTATATCGCACAGTACACGTTACAAAAACGGAAGTCTCAATACATTTTAAGGCTAACCGCATAAATACGTTTTTTCGCATTCGTTTTCTGAATGCGGGCATCCGAATGCATCAAATCTATACAAAATACTCATTGACTGCCGCACACGTTCGTTTTTATTTTACGAACGGAACACGTTCTGTACGTACGTTTAGGTAGAATGGTAGAAATCCCGAATGAGAAGAAACGAACGTCTGCGCTACGTTCACGAAACTCCGTGTCTGTATTCCGTGATCGGATATCGAATACGGAAAACGTATTTGTACAGTAACCCCCCCATTCATGCTATACATTAACTCTACGAACACCGCCACACTCTACGACAACCGTTCTTATGTCGCCGTATTACGAGCGACATAAGAACGGTTCAAAGGTCAAACAGTATAATAGCTTGACAAGGAGCTTACTGTACGACCAGTCAAAATTGGCCAAGTTGTCATATCCAAAAAATATATTTTGTTGGTGTTACCAATACCCATTATAAAATCTAAACTTTAGTCGTATACAGTTCTAATTTATTAACAATTGTTTATTTTAATTCGAAACATGAATACGATAAAGATTATTCTTGTAACTGTGTAGTTCTTTCTTCTGAAGAAGAATCTATTAATATCAATAATGTCTCTAAAACAATAATAATACTTAGTATTTATAGTAATATGTAATGTATTTAATTTTGTTGACTGTTAGAAAAAGAGCATTACGAACCTACGAAAAATGTCCTAATTTCGAAATGGCCGATGCTCAAGAAAGGCAGAATAAAGTTGAATCATTATGGAATAAAATGGAGGAAAAAACTAAACACTGTGTTAAGTATTTTGATGGCGAAACGTAGTTCGCGGGCACAGCTAGTATAGAATGATTTTCTTTATTTTTAACCTACTTAAAAAAAGAGGAGGTTCTCAATTCGATGCATTTTTTTGTGTATATTACGCGATTACACCGCCAATTGTGGACCGATTTTCTAAATTCTTTTTGTATTCGATAGAGTATACTCCAAGGGTAGTCCCATGGTTACCAAAGTTAGGATTTGATGATGGGATCCCATAAAAATCGAGGGAAACCCTTAAATTTTTAGGTGTGTCCAACGTGTTTTGTGTGTATGTTACGCGATTAGTCCGTTAATTGTGGATCGATTTTCAAAATTATTTTTGTATTCGATAGAGTATACTCCTCGGGTGGATCCAAGGTCACCAAAGTCAGAATCTGATGATGGGATCCCATGAAAATCGAAAAAATCGAATCTCGAATCGAATCGAGTTGCAAGTCAACCACCACTTTAAATATTTTTGCTTTATATTAAAAAAGAAGGTAATGAATTAACTCAACATTAACCGAGTAATTTGGTTTCAAGCTCAAAAATCGAGGCATATGAAGGTCACTTTCTAATAAAAAAAAGTGTCTTGCAGAATTTTTTAATTGTCTATATTTTGAACATAAATGGTTTCTTTTAAACTAGAGCTATTTTCTGTTTGATCCCATTAGGCACCTTTACTCAGGCTACCGTTATCATGGTGCTTCATAAAGTTACACCGGAAGCCATTTAAGAACTTAAAATGGTGCAAGCTACATAACACAAACATCAATTTCTGTTCAAACATTTTGAAAGCTTGGCAAACAAATTGTAGGTTAAAAATCTCTTCCGGGTGTCTCCGTAAAGCGTTCGCTTTTAACAGGCGACCCTATTTTAACAAATAGGACTTTGCACTAATTTTACTTTTGAAGCTTTGGCCAAGTGCCATATCGGTCCAACTTTTTAACTAGTTGTTGTCTACAGTGCAGCGTTGCATCTGAGTTCAGCGGCGGGGAGAAAATAATTCCCAAAGTTTAAAATGCAAAGTGCAGTGATCACTATGATTCAAGGTTCTTACAACAGTGTTGTCCATTTCTGACATTATTTTACACAGAGTTCGCAGTAGCTGTATAGAGATATCGGCAAATATATTTGACCAGTTGGATTGACATCTTAGATTGAACCATTACTTGTTACATTTGAAAACTAACAACTCGAAAACCTTTTTTCATTAATCGCACCAATGCACATCAATCACCCTGTTAGCCGAGAGAATACTGGATATAAGTCTCGCCAAAGTATACGAGAATCCCCCAACGATCGATTGTCCTGCCCCTTTAGACAAAAGCCGCACGCTAATTTTTCCGCAGTCATTCCGCTGAAAAAATGTATGGAAACGACATTAGCATGTGACAACCTCACGCTATTTTTTCCGCAGCTAATGTCATCTCCATTCATTTTTACTGCGGAACGACTGCGGATAAATTAGCATGTGGCTTTTGTCTAAGGGGTCTGTAGGCTTACTCTTGAATCAATTCCGATCGATCGGCATTGAGATTGTGATTTTTGTACGCTTAGATATGTTTTGCACATTGGCTCCAAATTGACCCCGTATTGCGCGGATTTTGGGTGAATCAAACTCAGTATTATTAAATTTTCTCTAAATACGGATTCAATTTGGCGCTAGTGTTGCTACTCAAGCGTACGGAAAATCACAAACTCAATGAGGATCCATCGAAATTGGTTCAAGAGTAAGCCTAGTGAACTTTGAAGACCAAAGACATGGTAAAGGTGACGCCCCGACCAGTGTGGGTCGGGCTTGCCCGGGCGCGTAGGTAGTGGAGTGGCAGCGTGGACCTTACCTAGCGCGCCCAAAAGGGCAGGGAGAACACCGGGGGGTTTTATGGCCATTTTCACCAACCTCTTCTTAGCTTAGGTGACTCTTATGTAGCATGCTGTCGCATTCTTTTCATTAAAGACAGAAAGTGACAGCATACGTCTAAGGGGCTTCCTAAGCTAAGTTATGGTTGGTGAAATCGGCCATTAGTCTCCGGGCAGTCTGGCAGTCTGCCAGGAGAGCCCCACACACGCTCGCTGTTTAGCCAACGGCGGGTACGGTGCGGTTACGCATTTCCCCCCGAGAAAAAAAAATGGTAAAGGCGACGCTGGCACGTGACCACCACTCGAGGACCGCGCCAACGTCACTCTGCTATGTGACCAGCCCCCTAGCCATGATCGCTCAATACAATATTAACCTATATTATCCCATTGGGTCGTTAACGACCCAAGATTGGTAACTACCTTTAAATAGATGTATATTATTACTGTTAATAATAACCTGTAATTTTTTGTATTCCGCCAATAACTTGAAAGTATGAAGAACGTTTAACATTGATTTACGAATTACTTGAGTAATATAATTTATTTTGAGAGTCATTATAGTTTTTGACTCTTATTTGGAGTAAATTTTCTGTGTGCGCAGTTACGAAAAATTTAAGTATTTATTTTTTCACCTATATTCATAAAAAATAAATAATGTAACATGCTAGTTAGATAGATAATTGATAATAGTTAAGTATTTCCAATGAGTTACAAAGCTGTTTTTACTGTATCAGAGCGCCGTAAAAATATTTGGGTCGCAAACGACCCACTGGGATAATCCCTTACCTGTTTCCTTTCTTTCACAGTTCGTCACGTGGCTTGAACACGTCAAATGTTTTGTTTCATTTTGGAAGTTTTAGAGTACACGATTGGAGATGATGTTTTTGGCCAATTGGATCTGTATTTGGATCCTCCTGATGATGGTCAGCAGTCTGAAGATGACTGGGAGACGAGGACTGCTCGGATATAAATATGACTGTCACCTACGTAGCTACAACCCAATGCAATGGTAATAAATCAATCGAATCTCTATAAGTTGGGAAAGAAATTGAGATTCAGTTTGATTAGGATACAAGAAGCCTATAAAATCAGTACGAAAGTGGGTAAGCAAGATGGCACCGAAAAGTTTAGGCACAGCCTTTACCCTTTCGGCCTTGAAAGTAAGGCTATTGACTTTTTGCAATTGTTTATCGGATTTGACGTAAGAGAATATTTGGTAAAGAAGACAATGATATAAGCCGTACAAAAAATAACCCGCACTTTGTTCATTCTTGGGATGATTCTTGACACTTTTCTAGGGCTCATGATCTTATGGGGATATAACACTGTTCCTCGAAGACGGATGTACTGGGAATACAATGAAGATTGCCACAAAACTTGTGTATCTACTGCAATGAGACGAAATCGTTTCGACGACAACGATTTTCACATATTTCCATTCAGTAAATAATGAGTAATGAGAATGTAAATTTGTAACGGGAGTGTCTGAATTTTGCCCAAAAAATGCGGAGGCAAGATCTTGTGCGATAAGGGTCCATGTAATACGCTGCTAACGACGAGCACGTAAGTGTAGATAAGTCAATGGATTTCCTCTGATAGGAGGTATGAATACAATGCAAACAGCATAGGTAAGCCTATAAGATTTTGTCATAAATGCTGAGTAGGAACACCCCTGTAGATATTGGATTTTCGTGGATCCTTGGCTTCAGTTCTACTCCTGACCCTCAACTCGAGAAGCTCCAGAACCATCAACCACAACTAGGCGATCTATACCCTCTGCTGTTTGAACACAATATATCGAACATATTTTACTATGTAAGTAAAGAAGACTACGGGGTGTTATTTCTAAAACAGTCGAGTAAATATTACAAACAAAATGTGCAAGAAACGCGGAGTAGATCTCCATGATAAGCGTTTCCAACAATACTTCACGAGATTTCTATTTCTGTTACTTTTTAATTTCACAATATAATTTTCATTTCATTTTACTAGTTCGTTTCATTTCATACATTTTAGGACATCTATTATCCCAGTGGGTCGTTAGCGACCCAGTCAAAAAAACTAGTTTTTCAAAAAAAAAATTCAAAAATCATGTGCAAGGCCTTTATTTGTTCCTATTTTGAGTAACATTTGTGAGTATCAGATATTTTCATGACCTAAATAATTACGGGCATATATGGGTTAAAACCGCACTGCGAACGAGATAGTGTGATACGCAGCATGAGCGGTGTCCCTGTTTCAGTATAGTTTTAGATACATCATTCTCCATTGTTTTAACCATGCTATAAGTGATCATGGTCAGGCTTCTGCGCAATTTTTTGAGCTAAGTCAATCACTTTGGGTCTCCTGAAGATCACCTCTGATTCGATCACACACAAAAAGGGCGAAAGTAGCCCTCTTCATTGCTCTTTGGGCGACTTTAAGCCGGAACTCAGTCTACATTATGAATTTTCCGATACCTCCAATTAGATATAATCGATTTATCATTATCATCATCACAGCTCATTATACGTCCCCACCGAGGGGCTCGAGCCTACCCTATATTAGGGTAAAGGCCTTAGTCAACCACGCTGGCGCAATGCGGATTGGTCGACTTCACATACACCATTGAATTTCTTCGCAGATGTAAACAGGTTACCTCACGATGTTTTTCTTCACCGTAGGAGCGTCAGACAAATGTACACATGAAATTCGAAAAACATAAGCACATTGGTACATGGCGGTCTCGAGTCACAGCGCTCGACGAGCGCACGACGTTCAAATCAATTTAGGTATGCAAAACCTAAATGAAAGATGATACAGCATAACCTTGGAATCATTCCTAGTGAACATACAATCTAATGAAAAAGCCATGTGAAAATTCGCTCCACAGTTTCTAGAAGATCCATTGATCCATTTGATATCTTTTTTTAGGGTTCCGTGCCTCAAAAGGAAAATCGAAACCCTTATAGAATCACTTATGGCCGATTTCACCAACCATAACTTAGCTTAGGAAGCCCCTAAGACGTATGCTGTCACTTTTTGTCTTTAATGAAAAAATATGACAGCAGGCTACCTAAGAGTCACCTAAGCTAAGAAGAGGTTGGTGAAAATGGCCATTAGTTTTCTGTTTGGCTGTCAAGACTAATGTTGCCAGGTAACCCTATTTTTGACCAGATCACATAAATTTATCAGTTTTCCATAATAAAACAGTGACTGTACCTAAATACTATAACTTAATTATCTTGTAATATTTATTCCTTAAATATTTGGAATGAATAGGTATGTATAAGACTAGCTAGGCTATATGGGAGTTGAATCAAAGCTTTAATCTTTTTCTTAAATTAAAAGTTTTTTTTCTTTCACCATCCCGACTTCCCGCTTTTTAAAAGCTTCTGCCCCGAACATTCGCTTTTTAGACCTGGCGACCCTAGTCAACACCCTTTTTGTCAGGAACGCGTGGCGGTATCAAACTGAAATTTATTCAAAAAATCAAACTTGTAAATCGACGCAATCAAAAGATATGCCCATTTATGTTGTGCTTTCGAATATTTCACGAATCACAGGGGGTTTTTAATTTAAAATTTCCTTTGTTGCTTCAACGCAGAGAATCACCTTCAATAGGAGTGCGGACGGAGTAGGAACAATCCAAATCTAATTATCAGTTTTTTAAAACATGCTTTTTATTAAAAGAAATTTATTAAAAAATAAATTTATTAAAAGAGAAAAATAAAATTTAATTTATCACATGACACATTTCTTTGTGATGAATTAAAAGCTACCTATGTTGATAAACAATAATACAATACCAACTTATTTAACTTCATCTTGATATTGGTAATTCTAAGAATATAAATAGGTAAGTAAATCTCGCAATAAGGTTTTATATTATCATAAAAAAATATGTCATGTAACAAATTAAAGTTTTTTTTTTCTTTTCATAGCGTTTAAATTAAAGCTTGTTTTTAAAAATGATTTTACTTTTAATTTATTTTATAGTTTTTTTTTATTTTGTGACTGTAGCTATCTTGGAATTAGTTTTTTTTTCATGGTACTTTATATTTTACAAATCAATCCCTTTCATTTGATATCAATATTGTGAGGATTGCACAAAAATATGTAATCCGCCATTTTGTGACAGCGGCCATCATAAATTAGTTTTTTTTTTTATAATATAAGTACTGTATTCTACAAGTCTATCTTTTTATACATATTTTACATATTTGAGAACTATTATCATTTCAACAATATATGTATTCACGCTCACTTACGAGTATATCGAGGTATGCCACTTTAAATTAACAACTTATGTTCGTCATTGACGCTTAAGTTGTCTATAATCAATTAACGTCTCAACAATGCAGCTGATACTTATCTACACCAATCAAAGTTGAGCCGACACCAGCGTTCAGCTCGCCGACAACCGTCAACTCTGCTTACTCCTGGCACGTATTACGTGCCAAGAATCCAAACGGGCGCCCTGCGAAAATTTACGACCGCCTATTTGAATACAAATATACGTTTAAGCGTTGTTTAACCGGCCCATAGGGAGCGTCGATTAACTTTTAAACGCTCGTTAGATACTTGCATCGCTCTACATTGCGCGGTGGCGACTCTTTCATAGCTCATAATGACGCGGTAACACGGTAATAGCGGGGACAGAATTCGTTTCCAATTACCGTTTAGGCGCGTTAACGTGTTGTTATCGTTATATTTATTTATCAGCTGATTATTATCAAGATATGTTTGAGTTGTAATTTAAAATATTCAAAAATCTAAGTAGGTACCAAAATACAGATAAACATCAGCACGCAATATCGTTTGAGGAAAACTTACAGTAGTTTACAGAAATCTTTACAAAATATCGATTGTCTATTTTGTTGAAATTTTGTAGAGATTTTCCATTTATATGCACGGCCTCGTTTTAAAGTACGCATTTCATTGGATTTCTGACTATTATTGTCACTATACCGTCAATTTTCTCTAGACAAACCTTTTTCACTTCCCATCAGCGGACTTTATTGTCTAAATTGAGATGACGACTGGACATTTTCAAAACACGAAATGTGGCGACTCGAGATAGTGCTATTTCATGAATGTCATAAATAGTAACCAAATAGTTTTTTTTATTTTATTGCAGAAAGTTGGCAAACAAGCAAACTACCCACCTGATGGTAAGTGGTAACAGTTACCTATAGTACATGTGGCTCCTGTGAAATCCGCAGCAAAACTGCAACCCCCACAAGAACCACAGTGTACGTTGCCAACTTGTGACTTAGGATGTCAAGTCACGGTACCCAGTAATTTCAGTGCCATATCTTACCCTTCAAACCGGAACACAACAATGCAAGCACTGCTGCTTTGCGGCAGAAATAGGTAAGACGGAGGTACCCAAGCACACGACCCTGGTACAGAGTCTCCAGAGAGATAAATAACGCCAAAATATAGGGCTTATATTATAGCTATAGTTCAGTTAATATACTAGAAAGTGGTTTCGCCCAACATACTCATACTCACCTTTGCTTAAGAAAACCGAACAAACTGCTAGTAGGTATACTTAAAAAATAGTGCCATTCAGTGCCCAAAAGAAAAAAAACTGCTCTCTTTTTATATGAATCATAAGGCGAAGGGTCCTCGTCTAATATACTCAACAGCTCTTTGTTTTTTTTCTTACTGAAATTGCTACAGATACAATAAATACATGAAATAAATATTACACGTACCTACGTACCCTCAACAATACTCAACATGTGTCAAATTTGTTTAATAATAAGTTTACTAACTTATTATTAAACAAATTTAATAAAAGGCGAGCGCTTGGCGAAACCTCTTCATAATTTACTCAAACTCAATACCAAACTGTTGTTATAATTTCATAAGATATAGATTACTGTCATTTGCTTTGGGCACTATTTCTTGAGAATCCTGAAGTAACGGATCAACGTGGTGAAAACACAGGATGTAGAGGCACAAAGTTTTCACCGCATTCACCAGACCAAGCGTGACCAACCAGCCCCCTAGCATGACCACCGAAACACGATATGATAAAACGATATATCGATATAAGCTGGATTTTTTAGTTAAGTATCTTGATGTTTTGAGTGTTTGGACATTGGTAAGTACGGTGTTTCGGTGTTCATGCTACGGGGGCTGACCAAACAAATTCCTCCAGTGACATATCAATGGTAGATATACAAGAAGATACTGTGGTGACCTGCTTGTGTAGGTCGCGCGACCTTATGCTCCATGACACAATGTCATACTTGAATGGAGTCACCAAGAGAGGCCTAGGAGAAATGTAAGCCCACACATCTTCAAAACACGCTAATAATCTCCCAAAAAGCAATACAACATAGCTGGCGCAGCTAAAGCTTTATTATATCACTTCAAAGGAGTGCGCGATCAAAGAAACTCATATCTGTATGATCAGCCAAGATCTCAATATTTCACGGGCGCAGGTAACCTGAGGCGCGTCGCGGACCTCGCCCCCTACACAAAAAACTGTCTAGTTCGCTTCGAATCAAATAGCTTTTGTTGCTCCGAAATTGCTTTTTCGCTTATTGTTCTCATTGCTGCGTGTTCGTATCGGAAAATTAGAAGCTCTTCATTATCTATTAAATAACAATATTATAACAAAAAAACCGGGCAAATGCGAGTTGGACTCGCTCACCGAACGTTCCGCACAAGCTTATCTACTCTTAGGTCTTTTAATCCAAGATCTGAATATATAAGTTACACTCTATGTACAGATTTTTCGGTTTTCAGAATATTTCCTTAACATCATCATAACAGCTCCCTACCGAGGGGCTCGAGCCTACCCTAATTTAGGGCGTTTAGGCCTTTTGGGCTTATTACACTTATCCTAGTTAGGATCCTTGTTAAGCATACATTGCTTTCTTTAAGGTCATTTTTAGCAAGTGGTGCGATCAAAATAAGCAATGTATGTCTAATTGGCATCCTAACTAGGGTAGTGTAATAAGCCATTTTAGTCAACAACGCTGGCCCAGTGCGGATTGGTCGACTTCACATACACCTTTGATTTTCTTCACAGATGTATGCAGGTTGCCTCGCGATGTTTTCCTTCACTGTAAGAGCGTCGGATAAATGTACATATGAAATGCGAAAAACGAAAATCACATTGGTACATGGCGGTCTCGGACCCCGGACCTCCCGATCGGAAGGCAAGTGCCGAGTCTACAGCGCCACCAACGCTCCCTATACTGCTGACGTATAATCATGAAATATGGCATATTTCATGATTATACGTCAACGGGAAGTATTCTTTAGGTTTTGAATCCCTCGTAAAATCGCAAAATTTGCGAAAATATACGACATAAACAATAATGAACAAGAACACACCACATGACACACATACCTCCTCACTGCACATACAATCCATACATCCATAATAATATTATAAATGCGAAAGTAACTCTGTCTGTCTGTCTGTCGCCCTTTCACGCCAAAACTACTGAATCGATTTAGATGAAATTTGGTATACACATAGTTTGAGTCCCAGGAAAGGACATAGGATAGGTTTTATCGCAGAAATCACTCTTTAAGGGGGGGAAAAGGGGGGTGGAAGTTTGTATGGGGAATCAATGACCGCTGAACCGATTAAGATAATAATAATAATTATATTTATTTATTTTTCTCTCACAGAGGATAAAGTGTAGGCTTTAAAATAATTACAGTTAAAATGACTCATCCTATAGTGTGAGAGACTGGTGCCCGAGATAGGTTGAGATAACCGGTTTTACGGGTCACCAGTCTCTCCCCCGCGGAAAGATACAAAACAGCAGCATCATATTAAATAAGGTGTTACAGTACTAAATTACAACAAATAACATTATGCTATACTATACTAATTATTATTATTACAAAGGGCTTACATAGATTACTATTACTAGAGTGTGGATTTGGGTGAGTGCAAGCGCTCGCGTGATTTGTGTGTGCGTGTATGTGTGTGTGCGTTTGTGTGCATGCGTGTGTGCCTGTATGTAGTTGATTGTGTGTGAGTACATTGGTTGTTTCAGGTGTGAGTGACTTTGTGTGTGCGTGTGTGTGTGTGTGTGCCAATATTTTACCAGGGTAACCCGGATAGAAAGTACAAGTTAAGATTAATATAAAATGAAAATTCTGATATTTTAGCTACTTGTGGACAGTTAGATAAAATGTGGTATGGAGATAGTTTGAGTTGTATGAAAGGAAAATGAATAGTTTTTATCCCCGAAATCGTTTTAGATTGAATTTAGAACGTCAAATTTGGGAATGATATTACCCTAGACATTTCTTTAGATCATCCTTGATATAACGAAACCACGCCATTCTCGTGACTGACTTACTGACTGATTAGGACCTGTGTGGTGATTTTGTAACTCGTCGATAGATCGGTAATCGTAATCGAATCCCATAACTTGATTAAGAAAATGAGATTTATGTTCATCGACTAAGTATTTTTCGCTTTATTTGACTAACATGCCAACACCACTCAGACGATTACGGTACAAAATATTAAATAAATTAAATTCTTTTTTTTTTATAATTAAACAAAATTATCGAGGTATACAATGTCCGATTGGCGATAAGTTATAAAATTACCCCTCTGATTACATCATCGACGCGTTTGCTATGCATCGCTACATAGTGTACGAACGGCCAAAGAAGTCATCGCATTACTTATTCAACGCGCAACCCCCATACTTTATGACGATGTGACACGTCTTGGTTATCCTTGTCTGTTTGGTAAGGTGCGGTGTCAAGAGTCCCTGTACACAACTGTCAGTGACCAATTATACAGAATAAGTTATGTCGTTGAAAGCTGATTGATAGGCATGCATTCTGTGACCCATCGATGGTTGGGCCGGATGTCAATTGATTCGTGCAAAGCTGTTCGTATATTTTAAAATTGGAATCGACAATATCGACCGGAATCGGAATTGACAATATTGGCTATTGACATCGGCGTTACCAACAGATTACGATGCGTTGCATATATTTTATTAACTGAACGGTAGTCAAGGAATACCGACGTTTATCCAGTTATCTTAATTTACGTATAATTGAACTTTCGGCGTCGAGACATATTGGGACCATGGGGAAAGGGCGCACATAGACTCCACAGAGACCTGCAGGCCAATTATGGATCTTTCATCGTATGACATGGTATAATTTTGAGAAAAAGAAGTCATGAAATTCTGCATTTCGTATTACCGATCTCCTATGATATCATCACTATGGCATAATTTCAATAATATCATCATTAAATAATGAACAAATGATCAAAAATCTGACCGGAAATCGTATTTTCTATTCGCACTTTTATATCATATGATATCATTTGCAAAACCATGAGATCGGTAATAGGTCCTCTGAGCAAGCAATTGAGGGAGGCAACTGGTGAGCATCGCGCAGGCTGCTTTCTTGCGCAAAGTATTAGCTTGGCGATTCAGCGTGGAAATGCCGCCTGCGTGAGGCACCATGAAACAAGGACCTGATTTTTTAGATTTATTTTAATTTAAATTATTATATTATTTTTAGTTAGTATATTAGTTTCGTATATATAGTTTAGTTTAGAATAGCTTTTTAATTGTAATTTGTGCATAATAAATGTAATAAAAACCTATTTTTGTTTGTTAATAAGATGAATACCATTGAACTTTGGTATAGCTTTATTTAATATACGTTAATGAAAATTTATTCTCCGTTACAAACAAATTTAAATTTTTGATTTACATACGATGAACTAAAATCATGACTCTTGCCTCACTTGATGATAAGTGAGGCAAGAAACGAACTTAACTGGATATCTCCAGCAGAAAAACTGGCTTCTTAACTCCAATAGTAAAAATAACAATGTTTTTAACATTGTTATTATGGCGACGAACCAAAAAGCCTTGCCCAAATGTTTGTCAAACTTGCTTGACAAACTTCACGTTTTCACAAACACGACGTCAATCCAGATACTTTTCAAACACATCAAACACGTAGTTCGTTTGTCAAACGCGTCAAACACAGCCCTACACGAACAAACAGTTTGTCAAACACGTAAATTTGACAAACATGTTTGATCGTTTACGGGGTCCTTTAGGTAAGAGGATAGCTAGCCAGGCGTGGCCGAAACTCTGCCTCCTACCAATCGAGGCAGAACAAATTCTGATCCCATTGGGAATCAAAGAACCAGGTGGTCTCGACCACTAGAATATGTAGGCGGTAGAGCGGAGGTAAGATTATAAAAGGTAAGATATATGAGGTAAGAAATAAACGCGTAGAAAATGCTGCAAAACATTACCTAAACAACAAATTATCATCACAAAAAGCAAAGTAAAGAGAAACACGATAGAAATTGAAATTAAAAAGAACGTAATAAATTTGTATTTTAATATTGCATTAGAATACATACAAAATCAAATTGTCATCGGAGACGATCCCACTCGAGCTTAGGGGAATGGTACACGAAAGTCTAATGACCTACCTCCAAGAAAATAATGGCTTTTGATTGTCCCTCGCAAAGGGCTCTCCGTAATTGGAATTGTCAGACCCAATGAAGGCAGTGCCCCTAAACAGGCTTTTGAAATAATTACCGCGCTCGTACTCTCAATAGGTACCGGCGTGATAAAAGAAAATAATTGGAGAGTGAGCATAAAAATTTGGGGACAATGATTTCCATTAAAAATAAATCTTTGAATGTTCATTGTTCATTGATGCAAGAATGATAGAGCTAAAAATTGTTATTGATTTTAATGTGATTAATTGTACATTACGCCGGATAAACACATAGTAATAGAGCCGAGTGTGTATAACCAATATGCGCACGTATATCGTACGTCCTTTTTCAACACACTTGTGAGGAAAAATACTTAATAAACTGAGATTTTGGAATAAATAACACAAATCATTGTCAATTTGTAGACAAATCTAAATAATGGTATGAAAATAATCGTTTGAAAAATCATGTAGTTCGTTGAGGTTTTTTATATTACCTCATACTCTTAAAAAATATAGTACATTACTGGTGCAGCATTGCCGGACTCTGTGATGCGTGCCTTGGCTATAATACACGCGTGTTTTATGAGCTGCTTTATGTATCTTAAACCGGTAAAATTAGATCCACTTTACGAGTGTACAAGTGTGTTGAAAAATATATTATATAAATTGATTAACCTGCCCTTCTATTAAAAATTCACCAACGTGCTCAAACATGCACAAATCAAAAGAAATTGTCAAACGCCTACAGCGTAAACCAACATCAGATTTCAAAAGAAATGGTATAGCCCATATCTTTTTAAAAGCCTCATTTAAAAGCCGCTATAAAAAGCAAGCACGGTGCCGCACAATTATGCGGTGTCAAAACAACAAAAAAATCTCCTATAAAGAGGCTCCAGTTTCGTGGAGATTCAGTTGAGACAATCGCCAGGGCCCGCATGCACACGCCAGATCCTATAAAATAAAAAAATTGTTCCCTTTTATTCCCCTCTACTATCAATTTTATTACAGCCTCCACAGTAGTCTCTATGAAGTATAAAGCTGTGGCAGCTTTTGTTTTTCTTTGTTAAGCATTATGACAAGCTTTAATTAAACGTTTGTCGTTGCCTCAAAGATATTCTTTTACGACACCCGCTCGAGCAAAATTGTATGTAACAATCGCGGCTATTCGTTTGTTGCACGAGACATTTTGTTTTTAATGGACTTTATCTTTTCACGTGATCAATTGCACAATATTGTATTGTACTCGTATCCGGGTACCTAATCTTCTTAAAACACGCTGTGAGCTAAAGCTGTAACTCGGAGCTTAAGGGGAAATCGTACAGTCTTTTTACCATTTTTACCAGGAGGGTTTTACGTACACTGTGATCTTGTGGGGGTTGCAGTCTCACAGGAGAGGTCTTGCGAATCTCACAGGAGCCACATGTATTATAGGTGACTGTTACCACTTACCATCAGGTGGGCAGTTTGCTTATTCGCCAACTTATCGCAATAAAAAAAATAAAAAAGTCTGTTTTTTTTTCATACAAACGTAGTCCCGTTTCCTTCCTGGATAATGGTACTAGTTGCTCTTTTTTTTTCAATAAAATCAATGGCCACTAATAAGCATGTTCCCATGTTTTCCTTTTTTTATTAAGTTAAGTAATTATTGAAAGAGATTTTCAAAAACCTAAAACATCGATTTCATTTTGTGATGTATTCAAACGTCCAGCAAACAAATTGAAGAAAATTATATGAAAGAGCGAAACATAGAAACACAGCAAAGTCTTTCGATAATATTTAATGCAATAATTAATTAAATTGATCTAGTTTTGGAGGAGAAAACAGGGGACTACGAAACATCTATTTTGTGAACTTTTTATAGGTATCTTCGGTCCGAGCTGCAGGGTCCATGATCGCTGATAGCAAGGTTGAAACAATTCTGAAACAGAGACACCGCTCTTGCTGCGTATAGCGCCATCCCAATCTCACCGCGGTTTTAATATTGTTTTGAGCGATCATGGTTAAAGGCAGTTCATTATCTCTATCATGCTCATCTTGTTTGTTTTACAAATTCATTTTACAAGTACATATTTTTGAATTATCTCGACCGTTAATAAGCACTAAACACTCTTAAGATGTTCGACTCAATTGTCATACAGTTTTGTCGACTAACCTAAACCTAATTGATGCAACTGATAATATACAGGATGTCTCAGAAACAATGGATAAACCTTTAACTGTTGATAGGTTTCGTCGAGACCTCTCTAATCTCAAATTTTGACTTTAGTAAAAATATCTCGGTTTTCAAGATATTTGATAGTTTATGATTTTTTTTTTAAATGCCACTTTTGGTTGGTTTTTAATGTGCCATTTTTACAAATACGGACTTTTTCTAATTCAGGTTTTTTTAGCTTCTAACGGAATAGTTCAGCTATCAATAACAGTGATTAAAATTGAGCTAGCTAATCACGAAGTGCTTGGAAAAAACAATGTTCCAAAAAAAATTAAACAAGAAATTATTTTTCTTCGTGTTTGGTCTGCTACCATGTAAAAAAAATGTATGACGCTCATCCTGCCCATTATCTTAAAAAAATGCTTAGTTATTCTAGTTTCAAAAAAGGTATGATAAATTTATGCTTAATGTATCTCTAAGCTTTTATTACTGCTTGAATAGCAAATGGTATGAAAATTTTAAAAAGATTGTTTGTCGGATTAATTATTTTTCGGATTAATTTTATTCGGTTAATTTAGTTTTCCAGTATTAAGTTTATGCTATCTTGACTTTCTGACTGGTTGAATAGCAAATAAAATGAAAATTAAAAAAAAAAAAGGTTTTTTTTTCACTAATAAGCACTTAAAGCTTATTTGTAAACATTCGTTTGCGAGTCACAGAGTTGAGAAACGTGTTTTTTTTTGTGGCCCCTGCCTGCCACATGTCTCATCCACTATGCGCAATCAAAAAGGAGCCTTATCATTAACAGCACATGAGCCATAAGCAAATGCAACCATACCTGCTATCGAATTTCCTGGAAGGACTTTTTTTACCTGCGTCTGATCATTGGGTTCTTTGTTACGATTGTTAGTGTCCTTCTGAACTCCGGTTGTGACCCACGTGTGTTTTCTGTATTCGAGAGATTCGATAGAGCTTCGATGATTTTAAACGACATTTTGCTGTGATTTTGGACTTGACTAGCTTTGCGATTCGGATATTGTTTGTGCTGTGAAACCTAACTGACAACCAATACATAACACTGAACATGCCTAGACATCAGTACACGTCGCGCGAATATGCAAACATGCATTTCGTTTATGGCGAATGTCGAAGAAATGCTAACGCTGCTGCTCGTCTGTACGCAGAGAGGTAAGATTATTTATTTTCTCTTTAATTCAATCAATCTTATTTTTTTTTAAATCACACACATTTATTGCAACTTTAGTTAAACGTATCAGGATGGGTCTTACATTATGTTATCCTTCTAAAAATAGTCACACGCCGTGTTTAATTAGATTTTAAAATTAAATGAATTAGTAAATTTAATAACGTCATTTTTTGTATTAGGTACCCCAACGCACGTCACCCGGACTATCGAGTTTTTGCTCGGGTACATAATTCGTACTGCGAAGGGAGGCTTCCAGGAAGAGGCATTGGTGGTGCAGGGCCAGGAAGACCAGAAAGAAACGACGATGAAGAAGTAGTAGTCCTCGACGAAATAGAAGAAGATTCAACACGTTCTGTGCGTGGAATTGCACGTCGAACCGGCATTAATAGAAGCAAAGTGCATCGCATATTGAAAAAATACCTTTTGCACCCTTTCCATATTCAAAGGGTCCAAACTCTACAGCCTGCTGACTATCCGCGCAGGATTGTATTCTGCAGAATCATGTTAAATAAAATAAGGGAGGACCCGCAATTTTTCAATAAAATTTTATGGACGGATGAATCCTCATGCCGGAGAGATGGATATTTCAACATCCACAATCTACATAGCTGGCAAGTTGAAAACCCACATTTGATGAGGGAAGATCGGTCCCAAGTTCAATTTAAAGTTAACTTGTGGACTGGGATTATTGACGGACAGGTCATCGGGCCATATGAACTTCCAGCTACACTGAATAGTGAAATTTACCTTAATTTTTTACAAAATGATTTACCCGGCATGCTAGAAGATGTCAATTTAGAAGTGAGGCGGAGAATGTGGCTTCAAAATGATGGGTGCCCAGCTCACTACGCAATAGTAGTAAGAAATTATTTAAATCAACACTTCCCACAAAGGTGGATAGGCCGGCTCGGCCCTATTTTATGGCTGCCCAGATCGCCGGATCTAAATCCCTTGGATTTTTTTTATTGGGGATGTCTGAAAGACCTTGTCTACGCGAGGCCAGTATCCTCAATAACAGAGTTGCGTACTCGCATACAAAATGCAGCTGCACACATAAAAACGTCTGGTTACGCGCGCCGCATCAAACTTTCTTTTATAAAAAGATGTAGGGCGTGTATCAGAGCGCAAGGACGCCAATTCGAACATTTATTGTAAATTTAATAAAAAATTAAAATTTCATGTTGTTTTATTTCAAATTCTTTATTCAAACTAAGAATTAATAACTATTCCGAAAAAAATCTTTTTAAAATTTCATACCATTTGCTATTCAAGCAGTAATAAAATTTAAGAGATACATTAAGCATAGGTTATCATACCTTTTTTGAAACTAGAATAACTAAGCATTTTTTTAAGATAATGGGCACGATGAGCGTCATACATTTTTTTTACATGGTAGCTGACCAAACACGAAGAAAAATAATTTCTTGTTTAATTTTTTTTGGAACATTGTTTTTTCCAAGCACTTTGTGATTAGCTAGCTCAATTTTAACCACTGTTATTGATAGCTGAACTATTCCGTTAGAAGCTAAAAAAAACTGAATCAGAAAAAGTCCGTATTTGTAAAAATGGCACATTAAAAACCAACCAAAAGTGGCATTATTAAAAAAATCATAAACTATCAAATATCTTGAAAACCGAGATATTTTTACTAAAGTCAAAATTTGAGATTAGAGAGGTCTCGACGAAACCTATCAACAGTTAAAGGTTTATCCATTGTTTCTGAGACACCCTGTATAACAAGCGTGAAGCATACACCGCCTGTCCAAAACTCAAAAAAGCCTGAGATTATATTTATTTCGGTCCCCCATTAAAGTCATAACGTTGATACAGCGAATTATACCTACACCGAATAAAACTGTATACACTGAAACTTAAAATAAGTTCAATGACAATTTTTCAAGTAGGTAATCACACAATTTCAAAAATAGCATAAAAGTTTCTTCAAACACAATTACTCGTAATTTCGATAATTTTTAGTGACTTATTTATTAGTTTACGTACCTATTTTACGCTGCCCAATTACCTAAGCTAGAGTCCAATTAATGATTCTATTAAGTATAGTGCCGTTTACACTCACGATACACATATTAGCATATAAATGACTGCCTCTTGGCGGCGACTTCGTTGTTCCAGGATTAAACAAAATAGTTCGCAACGCAAAATTGTATCATGCTTATCTTCCTTTATCGTTTCATAATAAATACTTATAACAATAGTGTGTAAATGTAGTTATATTAAACTATGGAGGACCTAAGGGTACTTGAAATATAACTAGGTAATTAGTAATTTGGTTATAATAAACCAATGGTTTATTCTGACTCAAGGATAGGTAGGACGTTGTTTGATACGAGTATATGAGTACCACTGCTGTATTATTTATGTTCAATTAATTTACCAATTAATTGATTATTAAGTTTGAGTTACCAATTGTTACTCCAACTACCTACTGGTATTAGGTACCCCGGTGATAGTTGCAAATTACTAAAATTGGCAATATTCTCAATAATCGTCCTACTCATAACATCGTCCAGTGATAATGAAACCAAATCTGAAAATTGAGAACTATTCTTTTCTCATTTCGGAACTATTAAAGTAAGTTCTGACTATATTAACATAAAAATACTACATTCGTACATTGTCGAGTTCGCTCATAGTCGACTTAAAATACATTAATATAATCAGAGACACAAATTGTGATTGCCATGCATTTGATCGCACTATCATCAGACGATTTTTAAATCCTTAACACTACGCAAGGCGAGCCGAAAAATAAGCTTCTATACATATAACAACTCTTGAATTTAGAATACGGAATAATTGTTTAAAGATGGAATGCTTTAAAACTAGCGTGTGCAATGTAGAGTCGATTGGGATTATTTTCAGTCTTTTTTAAGGAACTAGATTCCGATAAGCTCGATTCTATCTTTATTTTTACCGCATCTCGCCATGTTCACGAGTGAGTAGATGTACAGTTAGAGCCGATTGACCTTACGAGAGCCTCATTCGCCGAGTGCAGGAACGAATCGATGAGCGGCCCCGTAACCCGAACTCGCGAGTCGGTGTGTGGTCTCCACCGAAGGGGTCGGTGTCGCCCACCGCATCGTCTTTCAAAATAAACACTCTTATTGATTTGTCACAGTATACAGCACTCGACATTACCCCTGCTTGTTGATTATATGAATTGTGTGACAGCAAGGCCGTCTTCGGTCATGTGTAGATTGGGCGCACGGTAAAGAAGCACTATTGATATCGATAAAGTCACAATTCTATTTCATTTTGTGTTTCATGGCAGTGTTTATGAATGTATGATATTTTAATGAATGTTATCCTTTTATTTATCTTCTCGCTTAAGGAACAGGAAGTCTATGAACAAAACAATTAAGTAATAAAACTTAGGCAGTTGTTTCGGTTAGGAATCCAATTAATGAATAAGAATTTTATTGGTGTCGATGTTGATTACACGACCAGAAAAATGCAGTCACGAGAATCATTTATAAGGTCAGAATCTTGCTCGATATATACATATATACATGTTGTACCCAAACCAAGAGTGCAACTCCTTTTTAATGCAAAAATAGCTTTAGATAAACAGTAATATTAAAATACCAGCAGTATTCTTATTGCATCTATTTAATAAACAAAAGACTTGGAATGGAAAATCTTTAATAATAACTACGTCTTATTCTGCAAAGATCCACAGTGTTTGCGCATTTCAGTGTTTAGAAATCATTACCTTAATTATCCTTTTTTTAAGGGGGAAATGCGTGATCACACACTACCCGCCATCGGCTAGACGGCGAGCGCATGTGGGGCTCTCCCGGCAGAGTGCCAGGCCTACCCACTAAAACCCCCCGGTGTTCTTCCGGCCACAGTAGTAGGGTCCACAACGCGATACCACTCACGCACCCGGGCTAATCCGACCAACGGGTCGGGCTATCGCCAAGGAGGGATTGCCCAAGAACACCAGGACAAACCCCAGACGGAGGGCCTTACCTTACGGCAGCGTGCACGGGGACCTCAAATATCCATCTATTATTATAAATGGTGACAATTTTATATCCACGTCCAAAATAGTTTGTTATCATGCAAAAACTGGACTTGGATAACTTTAATAAACAGAAATACTTTATGTCCCCTTAAAAGCCCCAGTAGACAAAACAGATGAAATACTGAACAGAAACTAGGATCACATTTTATCAACAAGCGTAAAGCTTCCGAAACAACTCGTTGAAAGTTCGGTGACACTTGGCCACCTGTATAATTACGATGTTAATCCAAAGACTAATGCACAATGGTTGGATACACACGGCACACGTTATTGGATTTTTTGATCCATTTTACGTAGGTGGCGCTGTTTCCTTGTCAGCCTACAATAATGCCACCAAGTTATGTAAGAGGGCTTACATTAGAGCGGATGCTCAGCGCATTGCACAAGTGGGCCAGGAACTGCTATCGCACCCTACGGGTAGCCGTTCTTTTTGGCGCCTGGCCAAAGCTGTGCAATCAAACTTCTGCCAACCCTCGCTGCCACCGCTGAGACTTGCCGATGGCTCACTTGCTCATCAGCCGCAGGAGAAAGCCGACCTCCTGGCAAAACTCTTTGCGGCTCATTCCCGTGTCGATGACTGTGGTACACAACCTCCGAAACTGTCCCATTGTGGCAGCACCATGCCCGATATCCGTATCAGACAGCGTGATGTGCGGGCGGAGCTCCAGTCGATCGATACTCGAAAAGCAAGTGGACCAGACGGCATTCCTGCGATTGTTCTTAAGAAGTGTGCAGCGGAGTTGACTCCGGTCCTTACGCGTCTATACCGTCTGTCGTTCTCTGCTGGTTGTGTGCCGAAATCTTGGAAAGAGGCCAATGTCCAGCCGGTTCCCAAAAAGGGAGATCGTTCTGATCCGGCTAACTATCGTCCTATAGCCGTCACTTCCATTTTGTGTAAAATCATGGAGAGGATCCTTAATACACAGCTGATCCGTTACCTGGAAGGTCACTCGTTACTTAATGACCGACAGTATGGGTTTCGTCCTAAACGGTCAACAGGTGACCTTCTAGCGTTCCTTTTGCACAAATGGGGTGAATCTATCGATAAGCGCGGCGAATCGGTGGCTATTAGTCTCGACATCGCCAAAGCTTTTGATAGAGTCTGGCACAAGGCTCTTCTTTCCAAGCTTCCGGCATACGGATTACCCGCGCAGTTCTGTACGTGGATTGCCAGCTTCCTCCACGAGCGTAGAATTCGCGTTGTCGTTGACGGCTGCGCTTCGCGGTTCGTGGCAGTGAACGCTGGTGTTCCGCAAGGCTCCGTTCTATCCCCCACATTGTTTCTTCTGCATATCAATGATATGCTTTCCTTGGGAGCTATACATTGCTATGCAGACGACAGTACAGTGCATGGGGGATATCACGGAGCCTCGGGGGCTGCTCGTGGTGATATTGGTAGGGAAAGGCAGAATCTTATCATTGAGCTCAACAGGACGCTGGACCTCGTCTCCGAATGGGGCTCCAACAATCTTGTTGAGTTCAATGCTAAGAAAACACAGGTGTGCGTGTTCTCGGCGAAAAGGTCACCTTTCCTCCCCCTTCCTTCTCTTCAGGGCACAACCCTTCACACACAGAGCAACATCACCTTGCTCGGAATGAACATTCGCTGCGATCTGAACCCCAGAGACTACATCGAATCCGTCATAACTACTGCCTCACGGAAACTCGGTGTCCTGAACAAGGTGCGTAGGTATTTTGCGCCGGACCAACTATGCTTGTTGTATAAAACTCAGGTTAGGTCTTGCGTGGAATATTGCTCGCACCTTTGGGACGGCTCCGCTCAGTACCTCCTCGATGCTCTGGACAGATTGCAGCGTCGCGCTATTCGCATAATTGGCGATGTAGAGGCAACTAACACCCTCGAGCCTCTACAACTTCGTCGTGACATCGCCTCTCTTAGCGCCTTTTACCGAATGTTCCATGGGGAATGCTCTGAGGAGCTCTTTAACCTTATCCCTCCCTCTCCATTCCTTAACAGAAACACGCGTAAGGGCCTTCGGAGTCATCCGTACACTGTGTCCTCCTTTTCACACCGTACCAAGAAATTCCAAGATTCCTCCTTCTGTCGTTCATCCCACACTTGGAATTCTCTACCTGCGCACGTGTTTCCTCCATCCTACAACATGGGTTCCTTCAAAAGAGGCGTGAAAAAGCATCTTTTGGGCCGGCAAGGGGCGGGCAGGTAGGAGAGTGGATGTCGTCCCTACTCTATCTGTCAACTCATTTGGGCCTCTTTCACCGCTTAACATCAGGCGGGAGGAGGTCATTTGCCGGGCCATCCAAAAAAAAAAAAAAAAAAAAAACACTCCCCAAATTCTTTACCATGTCCTCTTTCTTTACCTCGTATATACACACGTCTATATTTGTCTATGCAATTAGAATTAAGGATCTCTATAAAGCTGAACGCACATATCCGCACGCGTCGTACGCGCCGCATTATATGACGTCATCGGCATGCGTTTTTCAATACCCGCACACCTACCGCATTTTTGAAATTCGGGGCGTACGATGCGGCCAAATGTGAGAGGTTTCATATAATTTCATACATACAACGAATTCCAAAAATGCAGCGCGTTCGGCGCGTGCGGCGCAGACATGTGCGTTCAGCTTATGGGTAGTCTTTTTTAACAAAATATTAGTACCTTCTGGTGAAGGCGGTGAGTTTTCTAATATTTAAGTTATTAAAATTCTTATTTTATTTTTTTTACCCTTTTTTGCATCGTGGATTTACTTAATGACGCATCACTATCATGACCAATATTATTCTCAATAAATATACCTACTGGCATTAGAATCTGTACTTAGGTACGAAATTTGATATAGCTCTCACAATTGTCCTGTTACGATTAATGAAATGTTTCTCCATTTTTTTCTCGTTACAATTATCAGTATCGTTCAATAAAATAACCATTTCAAAACTGAAGTGATTTGATTGTTTAGATCACTAAACAAGCACCAGCACCGTAGCGCCGAGCTCACGACTCCGCGACAAATAGATTTGGAGCCGAACGAAGATAGAGGCCTGCCGGGAATCATTCCCGAGTAATGGCCTCAAGTTTTTTCAAGGCTAATAGTTGATTTCTCCGGGGACTTCTTTGAGTAAGTACTTAAAAGGCAGATGAACACTTTCCGCCCAAAATTGTCGCTTTATTGCTAAAAACAAGGAACGAAGACATTATTTTAACAAAATACAACAGGGAGTAAATAAAAAGATTTCTGCAGCCTATAGCTATTTGCTCTTGTGTCATTCATTATAAACGCTTAGTAAAGTATCTAATATTATTTGTACTTTTTAAAATTGTACGAGAATTTTACATGTCAAATGAGATGATGGACGTAATTTTTACTTTTGTCACTTCCCACAAGAAATGACTAAAAATCTACTTTTTCAGTGTATGAATTACCATATGTAAGACTAGGAGACTTACATAATAAGTAAATTAATTTCGTTTTCGCGCCTTGACACTGTAAATTTTTTAAAACTCCCGAGAATGTTTAAAATCATTGCAATTGTATTGTCATCACACCTATCATATTATCATCATTCAGACACAACACGCCTACCTATTACAATCACTCCTCTCACAAGAAGGGGTTTTGCCTGGGTACATTTTACCACCATGCTGCGCTGGCCCTGCAGTATTAGTGGGGACTGGGGAGAGGCAGGACCTTACTTAATAGGGGATACATCAAATCAGATTATCGTGTAAAAAATCTTAAGAACGTTTAAATGATACTATTAGCAAAAGAATGAATTTTTGTTCTAATCGCTAAGTTTGAACTAGTCCCGCAAACGACACCAAAGAGTGAATTGCAGCGCGGGCATCTTTGCGAGAGGATGTTTCAAAGTATCCAGATGCATGCCTTTGATCAGAATGTTTAGCTGTGTTATTATCCCAGTAAATAGGAAAGTTTCGTGTGCTAAAATAGATGAAGTTTCTTCATGAGTCCACCAGTGTGATTCATTAATGTGAAAACTACTTAAGGCGAAGTTGAGATATGCTTAATGATATGCATATACCTACCTCCTTGAACTTTGACGTACTCTGCCTTAACTTAACAATGAGCCTTCATTTATGGGTATTGTTTCAACGATCATTTTTACTGTAACATTTAAATATTTAAAAAGACACAATTTTCAGAAGATGAATTGTTAAACTAACTCCTATTCATTGTCGCGTCAAGCTATAGCTCAAACTATAATGGCGGATGATACCACCACTAACGTTCCCTCATATATGATTCCAATTAAGTATTATTCATAACAAAAATGTTTTCTTGTTCCATTTTCCTTGAAACAACGCTGGAAATATTAAATTTGTATTCGTGCTTTCAAATCAACAAACAATTATACTAAATAGCTCTTGAAAAAATAAGGATGCTGTAAGGAGCTTTAGCGACGATAATAACGTTGTTAGAAAATTATTTTTTGTTCTCCGTAAATAGCATTTGATCTGTTATTATGTTTACCAATCTGTTAAATGAGGCCACCTGCTTTGTGCCATATATCATTTTTACTATAATCGTCCCACTATAAGACTTACACCCAGATTCTGACAGGCTGTTCAGCGATAAAATTAACTAACAAGCTGTCAATCTAATGCTAACTATGAATTGAGTTGCTGAAAGCTAAATCATCAACTTATCACTGTGTTAGTTGACACAGCTGTCAATTTTTTTCAAAATTATTAAGGAAAGACCCATTTTAGATTTTCAAAATACATATGAATAAAATAAAATATATGATTTCAGCAATGTGACCGTGTCTAAAAATACACTCATTTGCAAAAAAAACGGGCGGTTTTGATTCATCTTTAAAAAGATACAATACAAAAAGGTTTCAATCGTTTGTATATACACGTTACTGGCCGGTTTTAAAAATGCCGTGGTATTTAAAAAAGTACGTTCTAAATTCAAATTTTCATTTGATGCTCATTTTTACAGAAAACCCCTTTTTATCCTACATTTTTGGCGCGAAGTTCCAGAAATTAACATCGACTTTCATAACTTTTATTCAATTTTCATCGATTAATTTCATATCCTTGACTGTCAAAGCTTTATTTATTGCTGTTTGGCTGTATCAAAAATGGTAGATAAAGTGGTAAAAGCTACCAAAATTATCGCGCTGCTTGAAGAGGGTTGCAGCCAACGACTACATCTAGCTCCGTATTTCATTTTTCAAAATAATATTTCATCGAATGCTAACATTGTGAAAGTATTACCAAATTATACATTAATACGTAAAAGTGCTGTGACAACGTTTGTGAACCAATTGGATTTCTCCTTCATATGAAACGCTGTGAGACATGAACATGTATGTAACTTTACTTTAAATAATTTTACGCAAGATTGTTAAGAAATTTGAATTAGACGAGTGACACCAATATTAAAGTGTTGAAAACAAGATACATTGATAAATACATATTATGAAAAAGTGTTTTTAAAGTATTCAATTTACGAGGATTACATACAGTTCAAACTGTTTATATTTTATCTACCTTCAAGGGATATTGACAATTAAGACGATTGAGCATTTTGATACTATTTTGTAAATTCGATCACTATTAGAAGTGAACGGATAGCCGAAGGTGCAGTAATAGAGACTTAATAACACGCTGAACGCATAGGCCCGGAGTTCAATCCTCCGTAACGACGATTCTTTTTTTGGTTTTCCATTTTACAAATATTATTTTTCTTTTATATTAAAAAACAATAAAGAAGAAATCAATAACAAAAAAAACTTTGTAAAATTTATTAATGGTAAAAATGGTTGTAAAATGTAAAAAATGCAATAAGGGAATCATAAACAGAGAATTATTAACCTGTAGTATTTGCAATGTAGGCTATCACATAAAATGTATAAATATCTCTAATAAGACAAATCCAAGTATCATCACAGCGCAAATTAAGAAATCTTGGAAATGTGATAGCTGTCAAGACGAAAAATCTATCACAAAATTAGTAACAAGCTCACCAATATGTACAAATTTATCTAATGTTACGACCAACGAACGTATTACAACACGCAAAGCACGGACTATCGTTGCTGATTCAGTAGACTCTTCTCAGTCGCTGTCAACAAACAATGACGAGGAGGATTTGGATGAGAATAATACAGATCTAAATCGGAGCTGCCCAGAACTGCAAACTTTAAAATCCCAAAAAGAAATTCATACCTTAAGAGAAAAGTTAGCTGACTTGGAACTAAAACTAAAAATAGCCGAGAATGAAATAGAAGTTTTGCTGGCTGAAAATGTTGCTCTTAAAAATAAAAACTTAGAAAAGGACTCTAAAATTGAACAATTAAATAGTTTCTGTAAGTCTACACCAAAGACCACTACGAAAAATAAGAAAAAAAAGAAAGAATGTAAAAATAATAGCAGAGAACAAATACCCAAAACTGATACCGTTACAGCAAAACCTGCCCAAAATAAAATATGCATATTGAGCTCCAATAAGGAACATAGCATTTTGCACATGGCAGAGAGTACATTTCCGTCTGCACAAATATGTCACTTTTGTTCTCCAGGATGTGACATCTATCGAATAATAGATGGTTTGCAGGAGAAAATACGAGATTTCACATATGATGATTACTGCGTAATACTTATAGGAGATGAAGACTTCCATGTAACAAAAAATTATAATACTATGACAGAGTACATTCGAGAGAAATTATTACTATTGCAACATACCAATATTATTATATGTCTACCCACGTACAAACTTAATAGTCACGCAAATATATATAATAAAAGAATTGAGGCGTTCAACAATTTATTATATTTAGATAATTTAATACATAAATATGCTTATTTAATGGATAGTAATAAAGATTTAGAATATTCAACTAAAATGTTTCATAGAATGAGGGGTAACGTTAATAAACTGGCTTTAAATGTGATATTTAAAAATATTAAGAATATGATTACAGATAATATAGAATATAATTACACAGAAGCAAGTATATTAGATAAAAAAATTGATAATACCAATAATTTATTTCGTGAATAAAGATAAATATTATTTTTCGGTATTTCATCAAAATATAGCTGGCGCAATTAATAAATCGGAAGAATTGTACTGGGCAATTAATGACTTGGAAAAGACTACCAACAGTTTATTTGGTGCTATATGTCTTACCGAAACATTTATTAAAAAAAGAACGGAAAGCATTTTTAACTTGCCAGGTTACAAGATGGCAGCATGGTTTACAAGAAACAATAAAAGAGGAGGATCATGTATATTATTAAAGAAAGAGATTGTATATAAAAAAAATATATTACTGGAACGGATTGCTGAGTTATATGCATTTGAGTGTTGTGGTGTTGAAATTACAGCGTATAATATAATATTAGTTTGCATATACAGGACGCCAAAAAGCGATACTCACGTATTTTTTAACAAACTGCAAAATTTACTGCATATGTTTGCATATAAATATTCAAAGAAAAAAATTATTTTGTGTGGAGACTGGAACATTGACTTACAGAAATCAAATAATCAGTCTAGAGAGCTTATAAGTATATTTAAAAATTATAACATGAATTCATTCATCAATATACCAACAAGGGCTTCATCGTGTATTGATCTTTTTTTCAGCAACATTAAATTAGCTCAAGGTAGGATTCACCATTTGGCCTTATCAGATCATGATACCGCTCAGAGTTTAACAATCACAGTTAAAAGACTACCACAAATAGCATCATGGTTTGAATTAAAAAATGACTACAGTACCGATAACATTCGGAAATTTCGTGATTGCTTGAATTCGTTAACATTCTCTGATGTGTATGCAAGCGATGATGTAGACATAGCATTTGATAATTTTCATAATACGATGAGGTTATTTTATGATCTCTGTTTTCCAACAATAAGAATAAGAAAGAAATTGTATGCAGGGAACACACAATGGTTGACCAAAGGCTTAAAATGTTCATTGGTAAATAAGCGACGAATTTATTTAACATATAGACTCCAAGGTACAAATAAAACAATAAATAAGAGAAAATATAAAGTCTATAAAACTATTTTAAGAAAATGTATACACAAATCAAAACAATTACAATCAATTAAATATATTAATCGACAGAAAAATAAATGTAAGGCGGCTTGGGAGCTAATTAAGAATAATGTGAACGAAAATGTAAGCCAAAAGAAGGACATTGAAATAATACTAAAAGATAATATTAAATATGATAATCCATTAGACATAGCTGAATTATTTAATAAGTTTTTTATAAATCTGACAAATGCTGACAAAAATAATTCAACAAATGAAATTGACAAAATGAAATCAATAAAATTCACACCTGATACCATATTTTTACAACCAACGGATGAAAATGAAATATACAAAATCATTATGAATCTTAACAACACAAAGTCAGTAGGCTATGATAAAATAAGAACGGACATATTAAAGAAATGTAGTCACTGTTTATGTGCTCCTCTATCTCATATAATAAATTTGTCATTTACAAATGGCATATTTCCAAAAAGCTTAAAATTATCTATAATTAAACCTATATATAAGAAAGACGACCCTCAAGATATGAATAACTATCGTCCTATAACACTCATACCGGTCATTGCGAAAGTATTCGAAATGGCAATGTATAAGCGCCTTGTAAGCTTTTTTGATAAAAATGATATACTGGTTAGGGAACAATTTGGGTTCAGGAAGAACAGTTCAACAACATTAGCGAGTTTCCATCTAGTAAAAATTATAACTGAAAGTATAAATAATAGAATACCACTGACAGCACTATTCTTGGATATGAGTAAAGCTTTTGACTTGGTGAATCATAACATACTGCTTTATAAATTATATAGGTACGGCGTTAGAGGAAACGCATATAAATGGATTGAGAGTTATCTAAAAAATAGAAAGCAATGTACACAAATTACAAAAATTATAAATGGAAATAAAATTGTTAATGAATCATAATACGAATTTAATGGATGCGGTGTTCCGCAGGGAAGCATACTAGGCCCGTTCTTATTTCTTATAGATATAAATGATTTACCAGACTGTTTAAAACATGATTGCATATTATATGCTGATGATACAACAATAATCGTAAAAGAAGCAAATAGCTCAAATTTTGAAAATGACATTAGTAATGAGCTAACAAAAGTAACAAACTGGCTTAAAAATAATAATCTGAAAATGAATACGAATAAAACAAAAATTGTACAATTTCAATCATATAATAATAATAGAACTCCACTTAATATTATATGTAATGGTGATAAAATTGAAGAAGCTATACAGGCCAAATTTTTGGGTATAATGTTTGATAGGCATTTAAACTGGAAAGACCATATTCTTGCCATTTGTACTAGGCTGGATAAATTTGTTTATGCCCTAAGAAGGTTGCGACAAGTTGTATCTAAAGAGGCATCTCTAAAAGCATATCATGGCTACGTTTCATCTGTTCTTTCATATGGCCTGTTAATTTGGGGCAATTCTGTATTCGTAGACAAGGCGTTCAAAATTCAAAAGAAATGTGTTCGAGCTGTCTGTGGAGCGTGGCCCTTAGATAGTTGTAAGCCATTATTTAGTTCTTTAAGACTCTTACCATTGCCGTGCATGTACATTAAAGAGGTGTGTCTTTTTGTTAAAACAAATCCACATTATTTCCAACTAAACAAAGATGTTACTGGAAGACCTACAAGATATCCTTATAAGCTATATACACCCCAATGTAATCTAAATATGTATAAGAATAATGCATATTACATGGCAATCAAGATATATAATAAATTACCAAACAATTTGAAGGACCTACCGCTGACTATATTTAGAAAAAAAATTAACCAACTTTTGGCAGACAAGCTATACTATAGTATTAGTGAATATTTAAATGATTATTTTTAGAATTTAGATCACTACTCAGTATTTTATAATTGACATAATCTATTTGTTTCGAGTTATTTAATTACTTATGATTATTGACATTTAAATTATTTATGATTATTGACATTTAAATTAATTACGATTATTGACATTCACAAGTACCTATATTTTTATTTTATGACACAATATTTAATTAAAATCTGACAAAATGAGAATAATGACATTACTTAGCTGTTTTGATGTATTTCTATAAATGATAAATTATGTGAAAATGTCATTAAAGATTAAATAACAATTTATATTTGCATGCTTTTGAAATAAGCGGAATATGTGACACTTTATACACTTGAAGATCATATTGTAACACCATGTTCTAGCAAATAAATGATATTCTATTCTATTCTATTCTAATGCTTCGTGGCTAGGAGGCTAAATGTTAGTCGCTCGACGGTCCAAAGGACCTGGCAGCGATATCAGGAGACTGGTTCCGTCGAGAGAAGGCCTGGTTCTGGAAGAAAACCATGTACCCAACCACGGGATGATCGTTTTCTTGTGAGTCGCGCATTGAGAAATCGCAAATCTTCGTATGTGGATCTCAAGAACAACCTCCAAGAAGTAAGAAATGTGCATATTAGTCTATGGACGGTCAGGAGGAGGCTTCTCGCTGCCAATATACGCAGTCACCGCCCGGCCCGCGCGCGGCCCCAAATTACTCCATGAGCACCGAGTTCACAGGCTTAGGTTCGCTAGAAATTGTGAATCATGGACTCAAGAAGATTAGAATAGAGTTTTGTTCTCTGATGAAGCCATGATATCTCTATTCGGTGAAGATCGACGTCGGCGAGTGCTAAGAAGACAAGGAGAACGCTTTGCAGAGGCATGTTTCGAAGAATTCACACCTTATGGTGGGGGCTCTGTTATGTTTTGGGCAGGAATAAATTTAATGGATCGTACAGAGTTAGTCTTCATTGAAAACGGCTCACTGACTGGGCATCGATTCATAACGGAAGTTCTAATTCCTCATGCACAACCCGCATTGGCCGCTCTAGGTGAAGACTCGATTTTTATGGACAACAATGCTCGCGCCCACCGATCTCGCGATGTTAAAGCGTATGTGCAAGAGGTCGGCATTCGTCGTTTGGATTGGCCAGCTCGAAGTCCCGACCTCAATCCCATAGAGCATGTCTGGGACGTTCTGAAACGGCGTGTGAGATCAGTACAACCAGCTCCGCAGACCATCAGAGAGCTGAAGAATGTGATGACTGCGGAGTGGGAACGTATTCCGCAAGCAAGTATCCGGGATATACTCGCTAGCATGCCCAGTCGAATTCAAGCTGTGATTTAAGCTAGAGGGGGTCACACTCGATACTAAATATTTATTTGCTTTTACTATATTAAAGAAAAACAAACAAAAAAACTTTTTTATTTTTACTTCATGAGCATATACACTACTAGCGAACATACACTACTAGTGAAGTTTAGCATTATTTCCCATAAATTGTATCAAAATTTTATGAAATACTGATGAAAACGATTATTTTCTTATTAATTTACCAAATTGTGAAGATAAAACTACCTATAATTATCAAACAAAGCAATATTAACATTTGAAATGGTTCATTGCTTAGGTGCCCGTTTTTTTGCAAATGAGTTTATTTCTCACGAGAAATCTAATTATTAAAGATAAGTAAATTTTGGCTAACCAACATTTCGGAAACTCAAATTGATTTGACACTGCTGTTAAGATGACATGGATGTTAGTTAAACAATATTTTGGTCAGCCTTTCAGAAACTGGGGGTTAGTTTGAGCCACGCCTGAAAAGGGGAATTTGGACTATCTAAATCTCCACTTTCTGATTAATGTGGAGGACACAAGCTGTTGTTGTTGTGTTGGAAGTAAAATTTCATTACAATCATGGCAAGTGTGATCTGATGGAACTGAACTGTTTTTGCCGTAGGGTGTTTTTGGAACCGCTAATGTATAATTGAACATACAAATGTACAAAACAATTAGAATGATGCGCTTGTAAATGCAAATAACATTTAATAACAATCACGGCAAGTGTGAGCTTGATGTGTGACACTGAACTGTATTTACCGTAGAGTGTTATTTGAGACCCAGAAGTGAAGCTTTTGATAATAAGCAATGATACTGTACGCGCCCGTTAATGCTTTCATTTGATAACAACACGGTCGGCCTTATTACAAAACCTGGTCTAAACCTGGTCTAAAGTTAGTCTTGGTTTAAATCTAGTGCGCTTTCACTTGTGTTAATACATATAGATAAAGACAGCATCAACTTAGTCCTGGTTTAAACCAGGAATAAGTTTAGACCATGTTTTGTAATAAGACGGGGTAAGTTTAATCTCGATGACACAACTATTTTTTCATGGTTCGTAGCCGATGACGTGCTTGATCGTAACAACTTCCAGATCACTTCAACAGAGCCACTTCATCCACGTGCTACGTCACTCACTTCCTGTTTTTAGACCACCATGAAGGCGTTTTGAGTCTGCAAACTTTCTGATCAATGCTACGACTACGAGTAGTAGTTACATTTCATTTTAATGACTTTGGTAAAACTGTTTATTGTTGTAGTTGTTGAATGTTAAGAATGTGTCTTTTTACAATTTTTAAATCATATATCTTTATTCAGATGGCATCATTTTTAGGGTTCTGCAGACAACAAGGATCCCTTATAATTTCGCTATGTCCGTCTGCCCCTTTTATGTTATGAAAAAATTGACGGTTAACGGTAGTAGTATTATAACGAAAGTAAAAGGAGCATCGGTGCGGTGGCCTTATGGACTCGGCACTTGCCTTTCAATCGGGAGGTCCGGGGTTCGAGACGCCATGTACCAATGTGTTTTTCGTTTGACGAATTTCATATGTACATTTATTTGACGTTTTCACGGTGAGGGAAAACATCGTGAGGCAACCTGCATACATCAGCGAAGAAATTTAAAGTTGTATGTGAAGTCGACCAATCCACACTGGGCCAGCGTGGTTGACTAGGGCCTCGAGGACGTCATCTTGCAGAAGGAGGCCGCGGAGAGGGAGCGGGAGAATGATCCTCAAGCCGCTCCCATCCGCCGCAGACGGACAGGCAGGCGATGGCGGGTATTCGCACAAGCGATGCCCGTCTAATGACCCTGCCGTGGAGGCCTGCGTGCACGGCTGGCCCCGTGCACGTCGCCGTAAAGCCCTCCGTCTGGGGATTGCCCTGGTGTTCTCGGGCAATCTCCCCTTGGCGATAGCCCGACCAGTTAGGTCGGGCTAGCCCGGGCGCGTCGATAGTGGTAGTCGCAGTGTGGACGCGCGCCCATAAGGGCAGGGAGAACACCGGGGGGTTAGGTTAGGTTAGGCCCGGCACTCTGCCGGGAGAGCCCCACACACGCTCGTCGTCTAGCCAACGGCGACTACGGTGCGGTCACGCATTCACCTCGAAAAAAAAAAAAAAAAAAGGGCCTAAACACCCTTAGGGTAGGCTCGAGCCCATCGGTGGGGACGTATATGGGCTGTTATGATGATGATGATGATGATGAAAAGGAAAACTAGCGCAGCTAAGTAGGGTTTACAAATTAAAAGGCTATACTCGACCAACTTATTAAATGCATATTATGTTGATTTGGTGAAGGAAGATGTCCTACAAATTCCATCGAAAAGCTGTTAGTTAGGTAAAACAGGGAGTAAATATATATTGATTGAAGAACCATGGCAAGTCATGTAAAAATAAAAAATTGCAGAGGTGGAAGATTTGCAAATCTTACAAGAACTACATGTACAGTCGGCTCCAAAAGTAGATAAGCATTTTAGTACCACGTCACACCAACTATTATCAAAGCAATATAGGTGTTGGTTACACCAAATATTCCTTTTACTAAATAAAAGGAATATTTGGTTTGACATCGTACTAAAATATCCATCTACTTCTCAGGCCGACCGTACTCACAGCAACACGTTGGAGTTTACATGTTGACCTTAAGAACGCTCTAATGTAGCTCGTAATAGCGACGGCTTTCGCAATGCAAATGTAAAACTTGGCGTGTTGCTGACTGTACTTTAACGTCTGTAGCCACTTTAAAGCGGTAGCCTGCTTGTGTTCTAACTTAGTTAAAAAAATATTTAAGGTTCACTATAGGATCTTTCTCAACTCTCTTTCTCAATTCTCTAATCTCAACAAAATCCTGCACAGAAAGAAAAGTCAACCCAAGAGTGTACATGGAATAAGAATACATGGAGTAAATACTGGAGTATGAAAGAAAGTTTCAAAGGACCCCTGCCAACAAAACTGAAAACGAAAGCCATGAACATTTGCCTAACACCAGTTCTAACCTACGCATGCTAAACCTGGGCTCTCAAAGAGTCACCCTTAAATAAAATAAGAAGCTGTCAAAGCGGGATAGAACGAAGCTACATAAACATCAAATTGAAAGATAGGGTCATCACCCAGGACCTCTAAGTGGAATAATCCAAAAGTACGCTGATAAGACAAAAGACTAAAGCGTGAGATGCGGTCAAGCAGTACTAACACTGAAATGGAAATGGGCAGGACATATCCAGAGAGCAGCAACAGATGAAAGATGGTCTAACTAATGTTACAAGAAAAAGAAAGAGAGGTCGACCCTTCAAAAAATGGAATGATGATTTGGTGCAAACAGCTGGTTTATGACCCAGACTCGCAAAAGATAGAGCCACCCGGAACAGTTTGGCTTTTGCCTCAAAAGGCTCTACATCTAACAATACTAACCTTATTTTACGCACACGAACTAACATTACTAACAAATATTTATGTAGACACATTACAAAAAATTGATAAAAACTATATGCAAGGGAAAAATAAAGCTTAATAATAATAATAGGATCTTTGGCCAGACCTATCTTGAAACCACATTTACAGTTACAGCTAGTTCACTTTGAGGAATCTGAGTCAATTTCGGCATTCATTTTCGGCCTTAAAATATCAAGATGAAAAACACTAGAGCTTAGGGTTAGAGAGGTTATTGATTAAGGTCAGGGTGTTTGGTTTGTTAATCCCTCGAAAGAAAACGACTGAATAAAAATACATATACAATGTATTATCTGTATGAGCACATAGAGTACATACTACCTTCTGCTTATCCTTTTAATTGTCTAATTAATGTTGCCTAAAGCTTGCATAAATTCATTTTACATATTTACATCAAAAAGAAAATTGTGATTTTGCACTGTCAAAATACCCAGTATTACATCAACGGGAAGGCTTACAGATGTAACCCTTTTGCACAATACGGACTAATTATCATTATATCTCATTAAAACTTTTTAATGGGCACGTTAAAGGCTTACATCCACGTGCTACCGGACCACCGCGAAACCGGAAGTATGATGTCATTGATTTTTTTTAAAGCGCAGCTGCATTAGTGAAGTGTGGTTATTTCTGGAGCAGCATTTAATTTAGGCGCATAATTTAGTCTGAATCCACGAGCGAGCCGGTTTTATGCAAAAATTCTTCTTACTTTAGTCACTGTTTATTTGACTTTTTGTTGGAAAGTTATTTACAGAACGTAGAAAAAATTCTAAATTTTATTTCCAATTTTTTGTAATTAAAATTTTGGTAAAGTCGGTTTCATCCCTATAATCTCCTTTACGTAGGGAGTTTTAATTTCTTTAATACTATGAAGATATTAGATTTATATACTTATTGTTGAAAGGAGGTTAGCAATCAACCGAGCAATCTACTAGTTTTCATCAATTACACTAATTCATAGATGAATATGATGAATTAGTGTAATTGATGAAAACTAGCTACGTCAAAAGACTGAACCAAACATCTGCATTTTCTTGGGATAAAACATCGTATAATATGAAATTTATAGAAGCTTGCAAACTATCTCTGTGAAATAGGGACTGGAATCTCCTTACTTGACATTTTCGCTTAAAGTCTCTTCAAAAACGTTCATAAAATGCTATCCTTTCAATACGTGAACAGCGTATACTACGAGTATTACATGAAGTCACAATTTCGTACATACTATTTTCGGCAATATTCCATGAATTATTCAGTAACCTTAATATTCACATTTTAGTGTAAATAGTATTTACTGGAGGGAGACTCTGTACCAGGGTCGTCTGCTTAGGTACCTCCGTCTTACCTATTTCTGCCGCAAAGCAGCAGTGCTCGCATTGCTGTGTTCCGGTTTGAAGGGTAAGATATGGCAGTGAAATTACTGGGTACTGTGACTTTACATCTTGTGTCACAAGTTGGCAACGTACACTGTGGTTCTTGTGGGGGTTGCAGTTTTGCTGCGAATCTCACAAGAGCCACATGTATTATAGGTAACTGTTACCACTTACCATCAGGTGGGCAGTTTGCTTGTTTGCCAACTTTCTGCAATAAAAAAAAAGTATCAATGAATAGATAAGAAATGCATTTAGAAATGACGTCTTATTAACTTAATAATTATTAAGCACTAAACATTCAAATCTTAAATATCGGTCTGTAGTTATTAATATTGTGATTGTCATCAGATTTACGAATATGAGTTAAACAAACTCAATTTCAAAATATCTGGGTACACACTTTCCTGTAAGCAACGATTAAAGATATATGTAACGCATAGCCAGATTTTTGTAAAAGATCCTCATAAATAATGGCAGTATCTATTATCTGGTGAAGATAATAGATACAGTTGAAGGTGTCTATGTATTGAGTGCTATTTTTATTTTATTGTAAAAAGCAGTAATTAAGATCAACACTTACGACCGCTCTCAACATTTGCGCGATACCAATTGTAGATCCTATCTAATTCTAAAGATTATGTTAGAAATACTTGGTGGTCCTGTTGAATCGAGATTTTTATTTAAACAGTGTTCGAGTTATCAATGAGAAAAATACAAAAGTTAAATGTACTAATTCGGAATATGTCCGATTATTTTATGTCCAGGACGTCCGTGACCCGGGCAATCGCGATTTAATAAAGAATAGCATTATTAATGATGGAACTGTCTTATCGTGTAATAAGCGTATAAAAATGGCTTCATTGTTTGGATACAATCAATAATTTTAAGTTCTTATCTAAGTGATACTCTGCTATTGTATTTTTGCAATAGATAAATTGTTTAACATTGATCATTCTAGGAGGTACGAGACGTTTTGCATCACGTTTCGACAAGATGTCTGGTGAAACCACAGGGGCTACACCTAATCTATGTTACACGCCAGTCTTTTACTATTTCCACATCTCATTACTTTCCATCACCTCCGTGGCCTAGTAAGATCACCCGGAATTGATCTGAAGGTCTGGGGTTCGATTCCCCACGAGGGCAGTTCTTCTGCTTGGTTCAATGGATGGTAGGGCCGGTATGGTAGCCCGTCTGACTAGCTACCACCGTCTTACCTAAACAACAATGGGCAAAAACGGTCTAAGAACTTACATCGATAATAAACATACAGAAATCGAAAGGGCATATACTTACGATAGTATTCAGACATAATACTATTCAATTCTGTCCTGGGAATAGTTTGCTTTATTTATTTCTATACTAATACCAGCTGTGTCCGCGAACTACGGTTCGCCATAATAATTGTCCAAAAAAATCACTTAGGGGTTTAAAAAATAGTTTAAGTCGACCTATTCTCATACCTACCAAATATACACAAAAAAAATCATAAAAAACTGTCACACAAACACTGTGACACGAGAATTTTATGTATTACTACTAGCTGTGCCTACGAACTTACGTTTAAATAATTGATCAAAAAAAGTTCTGGAAAGGGCCACCCTTATCACCTAGGGGTATAAAAAATAGCCTACGGCCTATTCTCAGACCTTTTTTATACAACTAAGGGCAAACAAGCATACTGCCCGCCTAATGGGCCTTTGTGTCAGTAGTACCATTAATGGTAAGTGGTAACACTAACAATCACCTATAGTACGTGTGGTTCTTGTAAGATTCGCAGCAAATCTGCAACAAGAACCACAGTGTACGTTGCCAACGTGTGACATAAGATGTAAAGTCACGGTAACCAGTAATTTCACTGCCATATCTTACGCTTCAAACCGAAACACAGCAATGCAAGCACTGCTGCTTTGCGGCAGAAATAGGTAAGACAGAGGTAACCCAAACAGGCGACCCTGGTACAGAGTCTCCCGCCGGTACCAAATATACACAAAAAATTTCATAATATGCGGAGTATTAGAAGATTACAAAGTGAAAATATTCGTATTTTTGTCTGTAATGAAAAATCTCAAAAACAACTAGACCGATTTTGAAAATTCTTTTACTAATAGAATTTTACATTATCACTAAGTAACTAGACAATATTGTTAATCCAGTTTCCTATGGGAAAAACGAGAAATAGCGAGCGAAGCCGAAAGTTTAAACTAGCTTTTAAGCTTAAAAATTGTTCGGAAATTAAGCTTTTCATACAATTATAATATTACATTACAGCATTATAATGTGTAGGAGAAACGGTGAAGGAAAACATCGCATAGCAACCTGCATACATCTGCGAAGAGATTCAATGGTGTATGTGTAGTCAACCAATTCGCACTGGGCCAGCGTGGTTGACTAAGGCCTAATCACCCTAACATAGAGTAGGCTCGAGCCCCTCGGTGGGGACGTATATGAGCTGTGATGATGATGATGTGTAGGAGCGTCGGTGGCGATGTAAACTCGGCACTTGCCTTCCATTCGGGAGGTCCGGGGTTCGAGACCGCCATTTAACAATGTGTTTTGCGTTTTTTCGAATTTCATTATGTACATTTGTCTGATACACCTACGGTGAAGGAAAACATCATGTTCGTGAGTAGGGATGCCACGATATATCGGAAAAGCGATAAATATTGATATATCGACGCCTAAATATATCGATATCGACGATTGATATATCGATATATCGACGCCTAAATATATCGATATTTATCGTTATCGACGATATATTGTGGCGAAATATCGAATACCTAAATTAAAATACTCACAAAACCGTGAGAAATGCTGTTACAAACCGTGAAAATTTCTGTGGGCCATACAAAATATTTGTCCCGTACGGGAATCGAACTCGCGACCCGTTTCGCAGTAGGCGATCACTCGATTATCCTAAAAAATTAGCTTAGAATCAAATATACCTCTTTGTTATGTTGGAATATTAATTAATTCAACGAAAACTTGTACACTCGGCAACACGCCAGACTTTACATGTTAACCTTGAGACAGCACTTATGTTACTCGTAATATCCGCGGCTTTGGTAGTGCAAATGTAATGCTTGATGTGTTGCTGACTGTATATGCGTACGCGCAGTGGTATTGGTTGACGGCGGCGCCGAGCTCACGCCGAACTACACTTGTATTGTATCGCACACACAAAAATCGAGACAAGACTGACAAACGGGCAAGTGAGTGTGAGAATATTTATGATGTGGCCAACGATTGATGATTTTGCGACTCTTGAGTGAACAAAAGCTCTTAAGACGCACTTATTGACGAATGCCTATAGTATTATGTCAACTAAGATTAATAGAAGTAACTATATTAATTAAATTATAAAGATACTTGTTTGTGGTGCAGACATCTATTACATATAATCTATTATGACATATAATAAAACTGTAGAGGTCGAATGTCTGTACATAGAAAAAAAATGCTTAGAACCAATTCAGGGGACGTAAAAAGAGGGAAAATACCAAAAAATGTTTTTTTTTATTTTTTGTTTCTCTGTCTGTTTGTACGGGCTAATCTCCGAAACGGCTGGACCGATTTCAATGAAATTGTGCATGGTGATAACTTTTATCCCTGGTCAACATCTTAGATACTTTTTATTCCGGAAAATTAAAGGGTTCCCGTGGGATAGTTAAAAATTGTAGAAACTTGGACATCTTAGTATACACAACTTATGTACTTACCTTATGCTGATACTTTATATTACCGCTCGAATTAAGTATAAATCCTATAAAAGTGACGGGATTCAGCGGGAAAGAAAATTGCTACGGATCCCTATTCAATGCGTGGCCTGACACACACTTGGCCGGCTGAACTTGAACAGGTTTAGTAACCTGTGAAAATCTCAAACCGATCTTCTGGCTTTCCCAAATCGATTAAAAAACGAGATATTATTTTAATAATAAGTATTTTTTAGTTCCATTCTACACTACAGAATCATTCTCTTAAAATTGATAGATGGCGCTGTTCGTTTTTACAACGCGCTAACGGAATTTTTCTGCGAGTTCTTGACTTTTTACCCTATACTTTACGGCAAATTTTTAATAGATGGCGCTGTTAGGTTTTAGAACGCGCTATTGAAATTAATCAAAGGGGAAGAACTTATCTCTTCCATGTATGGTGAACAAACTCAAATAACAAACCATGAGAACTCATGGCTTTGCGAAAGAGCAATTTTGACTCCGCGAAATGACCAAGCCGCAAGAATAAACTTGGATATACTCAACAATGTTGAAGGAGAAGTAGTTGAGTATACTTCTATCAACAGAGTAATGGAGCAAGATGACGCTACCAATTATCCCTTTGAATTTCTTAATTCTCTGAGCGCTCCTGGACTTCAAGCACACAAGATTAATTTAAAAAACTGGCGTCCCAATTATTTTGTTGATAAATTTAAGATGCAACGGGACAAGACTAAAAGTTACTTCTCTGCAGCGTAACATAATAGAAGCGGAGATTTTGGCGGGATATGGCGTCGGTGAAAGAGTATTTATACCACGAATTCCACTGATTCCCAATAATTACCCATTCTATTTCAAACATGTACAGTTCCCGATGAGTTTGTGTTATGCAATGACTATAAACAAAGCCCAAGGGCAGACGCTGCGTGTTGCCGGCGTGGACCTCAGCGTCGGCTGTGTCTCACACGGTCAGCTGTATGTGGCTTTCTCCCGTGTAAGTCAACCAAACAAACTGTTTGTTTATGTTCCGAAACAAACCACGTCGAACGTTGTCTATAAAGAGGTACTAGCTAGATATGGTACGGAACCCTTCGTGCGCGAGTCCGACTCGCACTTGGCCGGTTTTATTTTTGCTGATCGTGTCGATCAAACGTCACCTCTTTGGCACAGTGGTCATTAATGGTGGCAAGTGCCTTTGGCCTGCAGGGATCCGGGTTCAATCACCGGCCAGGTTAAGTTGAAAAATAATCTGTGTCAAATTGTTCACATCTTCTTTTTATCTACTATTTACGCATTAATCCAAGCTTTGTATTTTTAACCGACTTCAAAAAAGGAGGAGGTTCTCAATTCGATGCCTATGTTTTTTTTGTGTATGTTACGCGATTACGCCGCCAATTGTGGACCGATTTTCAAAATTCTTTTTTTATTCGATAGAGTATACTCCTAGGGTGGTCCCAAGGTCACCAAAGTCAGGATCTGATGATGGGATCCCATGAAAATCGAGGGAAACGCTAATTAAATACCAGCTGGTATTTAATTAGGGTTTCTTTCACTAAAAAGATATTATTCAATAAAAAGTTTAAAATAAAAAATATTTTACAAAAATAAAAACCGACTTCAAAAACACTGAAAAGTTAAATATAATATAAGAATAGGTACAGACAACATCACACTTCTATATTGAAGTCGGTGACAAATTTTAAGACTTTCTAGGAGATCATCGTTTGGCACCGACTTCAATATAGCAGTGTGATGTTGTCTGTACCTATTCTTATATTATTTTTAACTTTTCAGTGTTTTTGAAGTCGGTTTTATTTTAGGTAAAAGATTTTTTTTGTTTTATTTATTTTTTGCTGTATAAGAGTTAACCGCGTGATAAAATCAAATACACGCGGACGAAGTCGCGGGCAACAGCTAATCCACAATAAAAACTAACATGCATGCAAATACCATAAACGCAATACTCTGCTGCAATACATGCAAATAGTTCAAATACAAAAAAGAATTCTACCCATTCCCATACACAAACGCAGGATCTTGGCTATTTTCCCATTTTCCTTTTCCCGATAGTTACAAATTTAACCCAATATTAAATACTAATAGAAAGAAACTGCTTTATCGACGACTTTTTAAAAATTAAACCTAAGTTTTAGACAATAAAAATCACTTAAGCAGGAAGGAGCTTCTAAATGTTGAAACCACATTTTAGGGATAGTTCTCAAAAACTTTTAAGTTAAAATATCTATATGTAGCTGGCACAAAACTGCCTGGCCAAGTAAGCAATTCCTCTTAATCTAAGGAGTCGGTCGTATTGGGTTGAAGATTAAGTCGTTACCACGTCTTAAGTCCCAAGGAATAGGAGGCGAGTCTTAATTTTGTCCTCAACCGAGGACTAAATTCAAAAGCCTGAACTGTAACTGAGAATAAGAATATAACTAATCTATCAAATTATTTTTTTTAATCAACTATTAGGTTGGGGAAAAAGTCTTTTCGCATTATAGTATGTATAAACTTGTAATAAAATCTCTTTGGCTATACTATTTGTATCTGGCTGGTTTTGGTATCATTGAAAGTTTAAATTTTAAAGAACATAATTCCAAATTCAAATTAGGAAAATGTGTGATTTTCATTTGTTTTTCGTACCGCCAAGATGAGTGAATCTAATGAAGAAATTCGATACATTTTAAAATTTTACTACAAAAATGGTAAAAATGCAACGCAAGCCGCGAAAAAAATTTGCGATGTTTATGGACCTAGTGCAGTGTCTGTGAGAGTAGCACAAATTTGGTTTAAGCGTTTTCAATCCGGAAATTTTGATGTCAAAGATGCACGTCGCTCTGGTCGCCCTATTACAGATTAAATGGATGCCATTTTTGAAAAAGTGGAGCAAGATCGGCATGTCAGTAGTTACGACGTAGCTGAAGAACTGGGAATTGACCACAAAACAGTTTTGGCGCATTTGAAAAAAACTGGGTACACAAAAAAGCTCGACATTTGGGTACCTCACGAGCTCACTGAAAGAAACCTAATGAACCGTGTACTCATTTGTGATTCTTTATTACGACGTAATGAAACCGAACCATTTTTGAAGAAGCTGATAACTGGTGATGAAAAGTGGATCACGTACGACAAGAACGTGCGAAAAAGGTCGTGGTCAAAGGCCGGTCAGGCTTCACAGACTGTGGCGAAACCCGGGTTAACTCGCAACAAGGTGATGCTGTGTGTGTGGTGGGATTGGAAGGGCATTATTCATTATGAGCTGTTACCACCAGGCAGGACCATCGATTCTGAACTCTACTGCGAACAACTGATGAGATTAAAGCAAGAAGTTGAGAGAAAGCGGCCGGAATTAATCAACAGAAGGGGTGTGGTTTTTCATCATGATAACGCTAGACCTCACACATCTTTAGCCACTCAGCAAAAATTAAGAGAGTTTGGCTGGGAGGTGTTAATGCATCCGCCGTATAGTCCTGACCTTGCACCTTCAGATTTCCACCTGTTTCGGTCTCTTCAGAATTCTTTAGGCAGTGTCAGGTTAACATCACGAGAGGACTGCCAAAACCACTTGTCGCGGTATTTTGACCAGAAGTCCCAAAATTTCTATAGCAATGGGATCACGTCCCTACCTACAAGATGGCAAAAAGTTATCGAACAAAATGGTACCTACATACTTTAGTTAAATGTAAATAAACTATATTAAAAAATGTTTTGAATTTTCTTAAAAAATGCGAAGAAACTTTTTCCCCAACCTATTATGTTTTCACGATCAAAAGCAATTAATAATTTTTTTACAAAAAAAATAAAACCGACTTCAAAAACACTAAAATTAAAATAATATAAGAATACAAACAACATCACAATTTTATATTGAAGTTGATGCCAACTTTAAGTACCTTTTTTTTTTTTTTTTTTTTTTTTTTTGGGAGGGGGGAAAATGCATTTACGCATTCCTCGTGGTCGAGCCAAACCACGAGGATATGTGGGACTCCCCAGACCGTACCCGACCCGGGCCTACCCACTAAAAACCCCCCCAGCAGCTCCTCCGTCCGTCACAAGACAGAGGGAAGGGGACAACAGCCAGGCCTTATTCCCGCTGACCCCCTGCCCGTGACATGTCCGTTGCCGGACTCTCCGCCTGGCTCTGCTGCTTTGTGGAGCGGCGCAGAATTGCGCCGCTCTACACCCCGCAACTGGTTTTTTACTGTGGTTGTCTTCCACGCGGCCCGACGCTCAGTGCGCTGGGCCCCCGGCCCGCTCAGTGCGGGTAACGGGTTGCCCGACGGCAGATCCCACTGGATCCACCGCCGCGCGGGTGAGCCGAAGCTCGGGGAAATCCCCAACGGGCGCGAAGCGCCATGGCGAGAAACTCGCCTCGTCCCTACTACCACCAGAGGTAGCCGCCGGGATCGGCTTCCAGCGAGAGCCACACCTCTTCTTATCATAAGAAGAGGGGACTTCGCCCTTCCCCGCATGCAGCGGGTGGCCACACGAAGTGGCCCGCCGGGTTGAACCCGGCCATCCCACGCCCCATATGGGGGTCCTCTCGTCAGACTATTAGCCCGCGGCAGAGAATCTGCCGGGTTGCCCAGGGTGCACCACAAGGAGGTTGTCTGACATCGCACCCCCAACTTTAAGTACCTACCCTAGCTACTCGTATTTTGATTTAAGACTTTCCAGGTTTCCAGGTTGCTTGGCACTGACTTCAGTATTAAAGTGTGATGTTTTAAAATATTATTTATGACTTTTTGGTGTTTTTGAAATCGGTTTTACTTTTAAGTAAATTTATTAGATGCGTATTTGAATTTAAGCCAAGGCAACCAACAGAATAACTTAAAATAAAACGCATTTCGCACTAAACAATATTGAAAGAACTAATAATTAATTCTCCTTATCTACCAGAAACCTTTTATCATCAGCTCAGTAACATGATAAATTATGACTACCAGATGCAAATACTGGAATATCTTCAGAAAAAAACATGAAAATCTTTGGACGTGCCTATAAAATGTATAGGTTTTCCTCGATTTCTCTGGGATCCCATCATCAAATCATGACTTGATGACAATGGGACCACTCCCGGAGTATCTGTTTCGATTACAAAATTAATTTTGAAAATCGGTGAACATACATAGAAAAGAAAATAGGTACAGTCGAACATAGAACCTCCTTTTTCAAAGTCGGCTAAAAAGACTATTCATTACCAACTAGACTAGAGTAAAGGTGTAAGTTCCACATGAATGGCAAATTGCACCTGCTCTATAAATGAACGAATGAATGAATAGGTACCCTTTATGTAGGCACAGAAATCGTACCTAATCGTATAATAAGTGTTAATATAAGTAATGAATGAAATATCACAGTTGTTGCATTTCTTCTTCTTTCTTCGAACTCCTTAAAAATTCTTTTATTTATTTTGCTTTTGTTTTCCACTTCTCTACATCCTTACACCTATTTTACCACCATTTAATAACTAAAATCATCGAGTTACAGATATGTAGCTTCGACTCTAGTGAAGTAAAGAAAACCGGCCATATAGGTACAATACATATTTACGGTTTTTAGATTTTTACCACGTGCTCTAAGACATAGTTTCCTACCAAATTTCATGATTCTACATAAATCAACGAGAAGTAACCTATAGGTTTTGATTTTCTTGTGAAATCGCAAAGTAGGTATGCGTTTTGTTTTATCACATCTAGAAGAAACAGAAGACCTGAGTACCTACTTATTATTTTGATATAAATTTCAGTTTGATATCTTTATGCGTTCCTGAAAAAAGGGTCATGACTGACAGACGGATAGACAGTGCAGACATAAGTGATCCTTTTAGGGTTGTTTTTCCTTTTTTTGCTTTCTTTAAAAAAACAGTAAATATAACCTACTTATTATATTTCCAAAAACACTTTAAACTAAACAATAAAAGTAAAATATGATAAGTAGGTATTTTTCAGTTTTTTTATAAAGACTTAGTAGTTCTTTACATCGTTAATAATTTGCCCTTCATTTATAAACAATGTTATGTCACAATAAACTTTTTTGTTATGATAAGACGCCGGCGACCGCACCGTGCCGTACAAACAGAATCACATTGAATTATAAATACACACATCGTACTATCTTAAAACAAGAAGACCACGTATTTAATCAGAAAATAAGTAATCAGAGAGAATAAAAAGAGAGCAATATAGGTATTCGATAAACCGAACTCGCAAGGTGCGCCTGCGCAGAGGTGCATTGCATTCTTTCAAGAGGGACGGGAGGGAATAAGCTGCATTCTTTGTTATTCTTACCGTTCAAAACGATGAAGCTGTCCGAAATCACAGATAAAATAGCGTATAGCACCCTTGACACATAATTAAATCACCACGATAGCATACAAAAGTACCACACACAGAATATTAACTTATTTTGTTTACATCATTCTCTCTCACATGTCCACTGTACTGAACACAACCGAGACACCGGGCTATAAGAAGCAAACTGGACTGGAATCATTTGGGCTGTATGTGTGACGCGGAATGCTATGGCTCCATCCATCTCTGTCTGGTTTATTGAAACAATCGGTCCTTCCTTGTCGCACGACCGGAGAAAGGCGCCAATGTACGGCGCGGGCGCCGACTTCTTCCTTCGGGACTTGAAAAAACAAAAGCGCTTTGGAAACAAGTTACTGTAATGGGGCTTTAGGTGCCTGTCAAGATATTGTATGATTTAACATTTGTTTGAGGTGAAGGCATGATGGGCTCGGCGCAAAGCGCAAAGAATTCAAAACAGGTTATAAAAGAGTTGTTTTTGTGGAGAACGATTAATGCGAGGCTGGTAACAATCTCTACAATCTCGTATGTTTTTTCCATCTACTCATATTTCGGATTATAATTAATTCCATAATATTTTTAATATTGATCTCATAAGAGACATTGAAAAAGAGCTTTTTTTTGTAGCGATAATATCCTGCATTATTAATGATCAGGCATTTATAAAAGAAATTATAAGTTACAAAACATATTCCAAACATGATTAAACTAAATGTATGCTCTAGATAAATACACACAAAAGCTCTCATACCCCAAGTAGATTTAACAAACGCAAAAGTTGCAAGTCCACTTGCAAAGGAGGCGCCAGTTACTTGCTTTCTTAGGTACGACTGGCCCAGGCACATTCCTCAGTAAACAGCCTATTGAACCATACCGACATAGTTATCTGCCAGAACAAATCAAACTTCGACATTTGGCTTATTCAACTACTTGAAGTATGAATGAATAAATGAAGCACATGAATTCCTACAAAAGTAATTCTAGAAAAAATTAAACCGACTTCAAAAAGTCATACATAATATAAGAACACATACAAAATCACAGTTTTATATTGAAGTCGGTGCCAAATTTTATGTAACTTTATTAATCTATATTAATTGTTCTTTTCATTTTTTAAGTCTTTCCAGGTGATCATTGCTTGGCACCGACTTCAATATAAAACTGTGATTTTATATGTATTCTTATATTATTTATGACTTTTTGGTGTTTTTGAAGTCGGTTTTATTTTTTTTGTAAATTTTTTTTTTCAATCTTTTTAGTTTTAGAATTTGAGCCAAGGCAAACACCAGAATAACTTGAAATAAAACGACTTTCGCTCTAAACGGTACTGAAAGAATTATTCCCAAACTCTTAACCTACCAGAAACCTTCCATCATCAGCCCAGTAACATGATATGATGACTACCAGATGTAAATACCTGAATATCTTCAGCAAAAACATGAAAAACGTTGAACATGCCTATGAAATTCAAGGGTTTCCCTCGATTTTCATGGATCCCATTATCAGATTATGACATGGTGACAATAAAACCACCTCGGAAGTATACTCTTTCGATTACAAAAAGAATTTTGAAAATCGGTCCACAAATGGCGGAGTAATCGGTGAACATACGGTGATGTGCCTATGAAATTCAAGGGTTTCCCTCGATTTTCATGGGATCCCATCATCAAATCATGACATGGTGACAATAGGACCACCTCGGGAGTATACTCTTTCGATTACAAAAAGAATTTTGAAAATCGGTCCACAAATGGCGGAGTAATCGGTGAACATACATAAAAAATAGATACAGCCGAACATAATATATAGAACCTCCTCCTTTTTCGAAGTCGGTTAAAAATAAGGACGTAATTTCATTTTACTATTTAAAAGACGATCCGGACGACGCTCAGTGGGTAGGCCCCCGACCAGGTGGACCGACGATCTGGCAAAGGTCGCGGGAAGCCGCGCTGGATGCGGGCAGCGCGGGACCGATCGTTGTGGAGATCCATGGGGGAGGCCTATGCCCAATAGTGGGCGTCGTGCGGCTGAGATGATGATGATGATGATTTAAAAGACAAAGGTCAGATATTCTTGTTACATGTAGTTACATGTAGATTATTACCTAATTTTACATGTAAGTAAATTAATTAATGTTAAATGTACCTAATTGAGTACAATAATAAACAAACGATATCAATATCAATGCCCATTAGAAAACATTTGATGTGGAAAGTCCTGACAAAATACGACAGAAATATTAGGTTGGGGAAAAAGTCTTTTCGCATTATAGTATGTATAAACTTGTAATAAAATCTCTTTGGCTATACTATTTGTATCTGGCTGGTTTTGGTATCATTGAAAGTTTAAATTTTAAAGAAAAATTCCAAATTCAAATTAGGAAAATGTGTGATTTTCATTTGTTTTTCGTACCGCCAAGATGAGTGAATCTAATGAAGAAATTCGATACATTTTAAAATTTTACTACAAAAAAGGTAAAAATGCAACGCAAGCCGCGAAAAAAATTTGCGATGTTTATGGACCTAGTGCAGTATCTGTGAGAGTAGCACAAATTTGGTTTAAGCGTTTTCAATCCGGAAATTTTGATGTCAAAGATGCACGTCGCTCTGGTCGCCCTATTACAGATAAAATGGATGCCATTTTTGAAAAAGTGGAGCAAGTTCGGCATGTCAGTAGTTACGACGTAGCTGAAGAACTGGGAATTGACCACAAAACAGTTTTGGCGCATTTGAAAAAAACTGGGTACACAAAAAAGCTCGACATTTGGGTACCTCACGAGCTCACTGAAAGAAACCTAATGAACCGTGTACTCATTTGTGATTCTTTATTACGACGTAATGAAACCGAACCATTTTTGAAGAAGCTGATAACTGGTGATGAAAAGTGGATCACGTACGAGAAGAACGTGCGAAAAAGGTCGTGGTCAAAGGCCGGTCAGGCTTCACAGACTGTGGCGAAACCCGGGTTAACTCGCAACAAGGTGATGCTGTGTGTGTGGTGGGATTGGAAGGGCATTATTCATTATGAGCTGTTACCACCAGGCAGGACCATCGATTCTGAACTCTACTGCGAACAACTGATGAGATTAAAGCAAGAAGTTGAGAGAAAGCGGCCGAAATTAATCAACAGAAGGGGTGTGGTTTTTCATCATGATAACGCTAGACCTCACACATCTTTAGCCACTCAGCAAAAATTAAGAGAGTTTGGCTGGGAGGTGTTAATGCATCCGCCGTATAGTCCTGACCTTGCACCTTCAGATTTCCACCTGTTTCGGTCTCTTCAGAATTCTTTAGGCAGTGTAGGAAACTCCTTTTTCTTTATGCTATGTCACAATGTTACTTTTAAGTTGGAAGTTCTATGCGTATAATAGGTTTTGACGGATTATGTCGGAGAACAAAAGAAAATGTATTAATAAACAAACTATCGAAGAGAAAATCAATTTTATTTGTAGATTATTTACATGTGTGGTCCTTCGAGCTGAGAAATGGATCAGGATATCTTGCGAAGAAGTGAAAGACTGCAGAAAAAGCAAGATGTTCAAATGAACACAAAAAACGATGTACCGGAAAAATCTGCGAAGTCTCCATCGTCATTAAGGTCAGCTCGTAGTAATAATTCTCGATTAAGTACAGCATCTCTGAAACGAATAGCAGAATCACGCGCTGCGAGAGAGTTAGCTGAGTTGGAGAAACAACGTGTCGTTGAACGTAAGCAACAACTAGAGCAGGAGCGCCAAATTGAGCAAGAACGACAGGCAGCTGAACGCGCATTGATACAGGCTCGACTGGCTGAGGAGACGGCGAGGTTGGATGCCGCAGTGGACGATGACGACTACGACGCGTCGATAAACACGCAGTCCGTAGTGCAACACTGGGTTGACAACAACGTTGCTGGTAATGTGCACGTCATTCAAGATCAAGCTCCGATCGAACATGATAGTAGGAATGATATTTCGAAATTGACCCACGCCATCACAGATGCCATAAAGATGTCGAGTGTACCTGTGAATGTGTCTTCGGGAGATAAGATGTTAGGCCGACTGTCAGCTAGAGATTTACCACCCTTTTCGGGAGATCCGCTGGACTGGCTGAGGTTCAAGCACGCGTTTGAAATGACGACCAGAGTAGGACAATACTCAGATGAAGAAAATGTGGCCCGTCTACAACGATGTTTGCAAGGAGAAGCCTGGGAGGCCGTGGCTGCGCGATTAATCACAGTTACGTCATCCACGGAAATAATAAAGACTTTAGAGTTAAGATTTGGTAGGCCCGAATTAGTCCTGAATAGATTAATAAACGACATCAGAAAAATTCCTACGTTAAGTGGTTCTAGGGCAGATTTAGTTTTGCTTTCTACTAAGGTCGCGAATTGCGTAGCGGCTATTAGAGCTACCGATGTAAATTATTTGTATAATAATGATCTTGTGTCTGAAATTGTTAGCAAATTTACCGAGAATCTTGTTTACCGGTGGATAGATTTTATTGTCGATATGGATGCCCACCACCCTCGATTATCCGCTCTCTCTGACTATTTGATGCGGGAGGCCGAACTTGTATGTAGGGCCGGGGTAGTTGAGCTCCCTCAAAAAACTAATAAACATTTCCAATTTTCAGGTAAAAGAAGTGTTTTAACAACTACTAATAATATCGAAAATAATGCCATTAACATTGTTTCAGCGCAAAAGAATACCACACAAAATACGCATTGTTTATTTTGTAATAAGGATGAACATACGCTAGATAATTGTGCGACCTTCAGTAAAGAAGATGTCAGTAAGCTACGTCTTGTTTTTGATGCGAAAGCGGAAACTAAGGGCATCTCTTTGAACACAGAATTATTAGCAGGGCCTGATTTATTAAATTCGCTAGTAGGTGTTCTGATGCGTTTTCGAGAACGTACAGTAGCTGTAACTGGTGACATTAGAGAAATGTTTTTAAGGATTAAGATGATTACTGAAGACCAGTACTCTCAATTATTTTTATGGCGTGGTTTAGATAGAGATAAACCCCCTCGAACATATAAAATGACGTCCATGACCTTTGGAGCGAAATGTTCACCTTGTACTGCTACATATATTTTGCGAAGAAATGCAGACATGTTTTCACAGACCCATCCGCGAGCGGTTAAGGCGATAAAAGAGCGACATTACGTGGACGATTATCTGGATTCTGTGGATACTGAGGAGGAAATGCAGCAGTTAGTTAAGGATGTTTGTATGATTCATCGTAGTGGAGGGTTCGAGATTCGTGGATTTATATCGAACAAGCCTAGTTGCTTACCTGAGGAGTCGCAAAATGAAACGGTAACTCTACTCCAAAATGATACTACGCGTACTTTGGGTATGATATGGCGTCCAAAAGCTGATGTACTAGGATTTGACTTAAGTCTGAAAAAAGTAAGTTCCGATGTGGCCAATGGAGTTAAGAAACCTACTAAAAGGGATATGCTTAAGGTGACAATGTCGATTTTCGACCCTTTAGGTTTTTTATGTCCAATTTTAGTTCGTGGTAAAATTTTGTTACAGGAAGTATGGCGGAGTGGTGTACAGTGGGACGAAGAAATAGGTGACGCTTGACGTTTTCTAAAAGTTGGTTCGATTGGCTACGAGACTTAAAGACGTGTCAGCAGTTTAGCATTCCTCGGTGTTATAGCTTTACTCAATTAAATTGTTTTCAGCTCCATGTGTTTGTTGACGCGTCAGAGCAGGCGTATGCTGCTGTGGCGTATTTACGTCGTGACAACGGTGAAACTTCCTTTGTAATGGGGAAATGTCGAGTAGCGCCGTTAAAACCAACTACTGTACCACGACTCGAATTACAGGCAGCGCTGATGGGTGCTCGTCTTGGTACTACGATCGAGAAAGAACACGACCTCCAAATTGTTCGACGATTTTTTTGGACTGACTCACGCGCAGTTTGGCATTGGATTCAAAATAGTTTGCAAAAGAGTAATTCATATTTAAATAATCGGCTGTCAGAAATTCGTGACTTGACTAGCCCTAAGGAATGGCGTTGGTTACCCGGTTCTTTAAATGTAGCAGATGAAGCTACTCGGATTAAAGGGCATAATAAGTCCAATTGGATATTTGGTCCTAAATTTCTTCAATGTAATAAGCAGGATTGGCCCCGAATATTACCACCTGCCCCTATTGAAGAAATTGTGTTAGTAACAGAAGTTTGGACTGATTATTCTCTTCCTGATATCAATCGATTCTCAAAGTGGTTAAAGCTAATAAGATCTACAGCTTATGTCTTAGTATTTATTGAGAGGTTAAAGTCAAAGAGGCCTGTTAAATTAGATTCTAGCTTTATGAAACGAGCTGAGCAACTGTGGATTGTACAGAGTCAACATGATCATTTTTCAAAGGATATCTCAAAATTATTGTCTAATCTGTCACTTTCAAATAACAGCCGTTTGATAAAACTAAACCCATTTATGGATAATGACATATTGCGTCTAAAAGGAAGAGCTAGTATTTTACATGATATTGATAGAAGCATATTAGATCCTGTTATATTAGATGGTAGACATAAGTATACTAAACTTTTAATTCAACACTACCATGAGAGGATGTATCACGGTAGCACGGAGACTGTCGTTAATACCTTGAGACAGAAGTATTGGATTATTCACTTACGGCAGACAGTAAGATCAGTAGAGCATGATTGTCAATTTTGTAAAATACGTAAGTCACAACCCTTAGTGCCACCCACCGGGAATTTGCCATTTGCAAGACTTGCACATCATGCACGCCCGTTTACGCATTGTGGCTTGGACTATTTTGGTCCGATGGTAGTTAGGATTGGTCGTCGCCACGAGAAGCGATACGGTGCTTTGTTCACGTGTATGACAACAAGAGCAATTCACATTGAGTTGGCTGGTAGTTTGACAACTGATTCTACAATCATGGCGATGAGAAGAATGATGAGCCGTAGAGGATGCCCCGCAGTCATGTACTCCGACAACGGCACGAATTTTCATGGTGCAAATACAGAACTGCGGAGAGTGATTCGTGAGATTGACAATGAAGAGGTCTCTACCTTTTTGACAAACCGACAAATAGAATGGCGATTCAACCCACCGCTCGCCCCACACATGGGAGGATGTTGGGAAAGGTTGGTGCGATCGGTTAAAACTGCCCTTAAAGTGGTTTTAAAAGAGCAAACACCCAGCGAGGAAACTTTGGTTACTGTATTGGCTGAGATCGAAAACACTATTAATTCTCGTCCTCTAACACACGTTTCTGTTTCCCCAGATGATCCCGAAGCATTGACACCACACCATATTTTGCTTGGAGGTAGCTCAGAAGTACCGTGGCTTGGTTCATGTGATACGGTGTCTAGGAAAAGTTGGCGAAACGCTCAGAAACTTGCAGATGCGTTTTGGAAGAGATGGTTACGTGAGTTTCTTCCCACTTTGTTGCCGAGAGGCTGTCGAGGTAAGGATGCGAACCTTAAAGAGGGTTCTTTAGTTATTCTTGTGGATCCAGCACTGCCGCGTAATGTATGGCCTAAAGGAGTAGTCGTAAAACTTTATCCCGGTCGCGATGGGGTTGCTCGAGTAGCGGATATCCGCACGGTTGGTGGCATCCTTAAAAGACCATTGACTAAACTCGTACCTCTGATAACTTCTTAGTGTTAATTTGTATTTTTTTGGATATTTATTATTATTTTTTAAATGGTGGCGGGAGAATGTAGGAAACTCCTTTTTCTTTATGCTATGTCACAATGTTACTTTTAAGTTGGAAGTTCTATGCGTATAATAGGTTTTGACGGATTATGTCGGAGAACAAAAGAAAATGTATTAATAAACAAACTATCGAAGAGAAAATCAATTTTATTTGTAGATTATTTACAGGCAGTGTCAGGTTAACATCACGAGAGGACTGCCAAAACCACTTGTCGCGGTATTTTGACCAGAAGTCCCAAAATTTCTATAGCAATGGGATCATGTCCCTACCTACAAGATGGCAAAAAGTTATCGAACAAAATGGTACCTACATACTTTAGTTAAATGTAAATAAACTATATTAAAAAATGTTTTGAATTTTCTTAAAAAATGCGAAGAAACTTTTTCCCCAACCTATTACGTTTCTCATATAAATATTAATACGTAAAACGTATAAATAGGTGGTGATAAGTACATAAAACATAAGCAGCAAGAGGTATAAATATTTGAAATTAATATTTTAAATCAAGCCAATATTTATCTGATAAAACTTGATAATCTATTGATAAAGGTTCAACTCTAGAAATATTAGAATATGTAACAGATAACAATTTGTAAAATATCTATAAAACTTAATGTCTCAGCGATCGGAAATTCAGTCACAATTCTAATATATATTTTCATAGTAAAGACAGATTTAATAAATATAAAAATTGGGGTTTCATATAAAATTGTCGTTCGTTCGTATTTAGCCACTTTGAATCAAATGGAAACCTCCGGTTTTCGTGCGATTATTAAACAGATTTGAAAAAAGATATAACTCAACAGATTTTTTAATTTGACTCTTAACGATAGATAAGTAAGTACAATAAAAATTTGAGTAATTTTTAAACTACGTAGTTCCGACGAGGATGAAACGCAGCAGAAATAGTAAGCAATATCGATGCTGTATTTTAGGAAGATACGTTAAGGCGCATAGTGGTCCCAATGACCTTGCGTCGATCGTCCCGCACTGATTACATAGGAGTGAGTGAGTGAGGCTGAGGGGAATATTTAAGCAAACCTTTACGCGTAAGATGAATTATTTCAATAAAACATTAATTAAGGCGAATAAGAAAAATCTAAAAAGACCATCCCCTAGAATATTGTTCACTTTATTTATTGAAATCGAAAGTATACGATTTAACCTAATATTTACGACGCGATTAGGTTTATAGTTTTAAAATCGAGGCATGTTTGGTTCACATTTTAACCAAGTTTTAATTAATTTATCAAAAAATTAAAAAGACCATCCTCTAAAGAATGCGTTGAATAATTAAGAATTGATTGTGGTGACTGATGACAGAAGCCGATTCGTATTAAACGACCAAGGAATTGGCAACATGGTTGAACAATTGTATGTTATATTATAGCCACAACATTGATTGATCCATTTGGTGAGATAAAAGATCTCCATTTATATCCATCAAATCAGTAAGATGAAAGAGCTTGAAATATTTATTCCTAGATTTGTCTGATCTGCAGAGAGAAAAGCGTGTTGAACCTTGCCTTGTCGAAATGCTAAACAAATTGAAAAGAAACATTGTATCTCGGATAATACCTCAGTCAGTAGCCTTATTGGTCATGGGGTCAACACGATGTTGAAATGTAGATGCGGGTTCGGAACGGGCCGAAGGTGAAATGTTTACCTGTATTAATTTATTATGATGAAAGTGCAGTCACAAATATAAAACCCTCTTCAACCACTCCGCTCAAATCAATCCGCTCCGCCGTTTTCGGGTAATTGAGAAACATATCTATTCTATCACGTCTATAATATTAGTAACGGCTCTTGTTAGTCTATCTATCTAATAGGTATAAGATTGAATTGGATTTTGGTATCGGGTATTGTTTCCCACTTTTGCATTTGAAAAAACAATGACAGTCAAATTAATTAGGTAGGTACCTTACCTACCTGCATCTAGTCATTTATCTCAATCCTCAACATACTCTAGAAGACAAAAAATGGTACAGTCCGGCAAATGCACAAGCAGTATACAAACACAGTGAATATGTTATAACAAGACAAGACAATCCCCGGGGAGCAAAAACCTTCGCTTAATGGTCCATTCTCCAGCTTTAATGTCCGCCACACCGCATTCCGTTCTGCGACCGCGCAAAAGACGATCAGCATTTAATTTTAAGTTCCTTTCAATGCATTCGCTTTTTAGCCCATCACTTCATACGACTTTTAATTGTCAATGTTAATTGCGCTAAGATTAGCATCATTCTCGGCAAGTGGAGCCGCCAACCTCTATTATTTTTTTATTACGACAGGAATGATTTTGGCCCCTCTCTTATCTTATAGCCAGTATCCACAACATCCGAGGAACTGGTTATCTTACATCTAATTTTTGGAACGTAAACAATCTTATTAACGTTGTTGTGTTTTGACAATTAGAGAAAAGGTGAGAGAATTAAAGGAGGAGCGTACACCAGACCTCCACATCGGAACCAGTGGCCCTACCGCCTTAATCATAGCGATACACTTGCTATCATTTTAATGTCATAGGTGACATAAGAACGATAGTTCAGATGTCACAGGTGACATTAGAACTATTGTTCTAATGTTACGATAACGATAGCGAGTGATCGCTATGAGTTAGGCGCTAGAGCCCCTGGTTCAAGATGTCTGCTGTCGCTGACAACAATCTTTTAACAGGCGGTAAAAAGGTAGGTAGACGGAGGCGAAGACGATATCTCCTTTCTTCTGAATTTATGAAAGGCTTTGGTAAGTGACTGACTACTTCTGACTATAGCAAGGGCGGATTTAAGACGGTATTTTTGTGTACTGTGAAGATTCCATCACAGTACATACTTAGAAGCACATCAAATTACTTATCATAGTTGTTAAACTGATGAATGAAACCCTTGTCTATTTCTCGCTAGAATTGCGGATTTTGTTCGTTGCCCTTCCATGCGCCCCTTGTGCCCCTCAGAGAAAAACATGCTGGATCCGCCCTTGAACTATAGTACCAACGTAGAGCCCAAATTACTGAAGCTAGAACCATAAAATTCTGTACAGGGGTTCGTTGGCTTATGTGGCGCCAACTCAGGAAGGATTTTTCAAAATTCCCACAGGAAGTAAATCCCTATCCAAAAATATAGAAACTACAGTACAGTATTGAGCTTTATTAAAACGAAATGTGGATAGTTCGCGGGCACAGCTTGTCTAATCTATACTTTTCTGATATTATAAAGCTGAAGAGTTTGTTTGATTGTTTATTTGTTTGTTTGTTTATTTGTTTGGTTGATTGAATGCGCTAATCTCAGGAATTATAGATTCAAATTGAAAAATTATTTTGTGTTGAATAGTCCATTTATCGAGGAAGACTATAGGCTATATAACATTACGCTACGACTAATACGAGTAGGAGCTGAGCATCAATGAAAAATGTTGCAAAAACGGGAAAAAATGTACGACATGTCGTTATTTTCCGATATCCACACGAAGGAGGTCGCGGGCACAGCTAGTATACGTATAAAATAACATGTCAATAGAGTATACCCCAAGGGTGTTCCCAAGGTCACCAAAGTCAGGATCTGATGATGGGATCCCATGAAAATCGGACGATTTCGTTCACTAAAGAGTTAAAAATAAAAAATATTTAACAAAAAATAAAAACCGACTTCAAAAACACTGAAAAGTTAAAAATAATATAAGAATAGGTACAAACAACATCACACTTCTATATTGAAGTCGGTGACAAATTTTAAGATTTTCTAGGAGATCATCGTTTGGCACCGACTAATACCAGCTCACCTTCAGTGAGCTGGGTTTCCATCGATTTTATGGGATTCCATCATCAAATCTTGACCTTGGGACCAGCCCAGGAGTATACTCTATTGAATACAAAAAGAATTTTGACAATCAGTCCACATTTGGCGGCGTAATCGCGTAACACACAAAAAAACATACGCATCGAACAGAGAACATCCTCCTTTTTCGAAGTCGGTTAAAAAGCGGGTTAAAGATTGGTATAGAAGTCCGTCATTTTTGGAGCTAGAAGCATGAAATATTGTTTTTAACCTGATAATTAGAAATGACCAAACACGTGCCTAATCGTTTTTGAAAATTCTCCCCTTAGAAATGTGAAATAGGGGTTAACATTTTGTTTTTTGTTTGAGTATACCGGGTGTAACGGATTACCGCAATAATATTTAAGGTTGTTGATTAACAAAAAAAATGTTTTATGACTATTCTTTGTATTTTTATTATATGCCTACTTTCGATTTAATACACTTAACTGTTAATCATATTAAATCGAAAGTAGGCATATAATAAAAATACAAAGAATAGTCATAAAACATTTTTTTTGTTAATCAACAACCTTAAATATTATTGCGGTATTCTGTTACACCCGGTATAATAACTGCTTAAAAGCTTTTTTAAAGATTTTGCTTATTTTATTATAGTTGATTGATTTACAGTTTGAAATTTTTTACTACGGGAAAATACTGGATTCCCAAAGGAAAAGCAAAAATAGCGCGGGCGAAGCCGCGGGGCGGAAAGCTAGTCAAATACAAATAATATCATTATGAAATCATTGTGCAAAACGAAAAATAAAATTTTCGATCAGATTTTTGATCATTCGGTCACTATATCATGATGACATCATTCAAATTATGCCATTGTGATGATATCAGGAGATCGGTAATACCAAATGAAGCATTTTATGACTTCTTTATCCCAAAATTTATTCCGTGTCGTACGATGAAGATCGATAATAGGCCTGCAGTTAGAGAACCATGATCACTGAAAACAATATTACAACGGAGATATAGCGTTATACGTAACAAGAGCGGTGTCTCTGTTTCAATATTGTTTTAACCTTGCTATAAGCGATCATGGTAAGGCTCCATCAGGAATATCTCATTTTTTTCTCGATTGGCAGAGAGCCCGATTCAAGAACCACTACATATGACAGGTCATTTCAAGAATCATCATGAGGGGCTCGAGCCTACCCTTAAGTTAGGGTGTTTAGGCCCTAATCAACCACGCTGGCCCAGTGCGGATTGGTCGACTTCACATACACCTTTGAATTTCTTCGCAAATGTATGCAGATTGCCTCACGATGTTTTCCTTCGCCGTATGAGTCTCAGACAAATGTATGTGAAATTCGAAAAACGTTAAACACATTGGTGCCTGGCGGTCTCGAACCCCGGACCTCCCGATTGAAAGGCAAGTGCAGAGTCCACCGGCACCACCGACGCTCCTTTCAAGAATAGGTCTACCTTATTGCTTAAGACAGTTAAATGGCGTAATATCGCCAGCCGGCAGCCGTAACATTCAAACAGAACACGGCACATTAAATCCTGTATAGATAGTGCCTATTTAATTAATGATTCGATATCACACAGAACTAGTTAAAGGATGTGGCCGGCTCACCGAATTGAGTCTGCATCCGTCCGTAACGAAATTGGTATCAGTAGGTACATGATGGGAATGGTTCGAGCCGCGGTATGCATATAATCCCATCCCATAAATCTTAATTTAAACGCTTATTCACGACAATTGGCATGATGACTGAATTCTAATTTTCGCGTCCCGTCGTAAAATATTAAAATACTGTAGAAAAAGATGCGATCCTGTGAAATTAGAAATAAAATCGGCTTAGAAATACATTAGATACAAGCATTTTAAGTTGTTAATTTGGAAGCGATTAGACAGAGAGATCCGACATCAACCGTGACGTCATCGTTGAGTACGGCCATATTAACTCCATGTAAATTGCCGTTTTGCTTAGAAGAGACGGAGAAAAATCTTTAATACCTTATATCTTGGTTGTTTTTAAAGTTATTCAAAAACCGATTTTTTCTTTCTGTTTATTAAATAAATGAGCTTCTTTTAAAGCAAAAAAAATTTTAGTCATCTAGCCTATTATACTGCGATCGCCTGTATTAATTAAACTTTGACGATGTTTATTTCTTAGGCATACAATATACCTACTTACTTACCTACCCATGAAAACATTACTGACTAAATAGTTATATTTTAGCTTATTGAAATATATGTAGGAACGTTTGAAATGTGTAAAGGATATGTATAAATGATAATCATTGAAGTAATGGGCGTCGGATCTAATACAAAATCCACAATTTTTTGACATTTAAGTAATGTTGTTTTTTACAATTTTTGTATGGGTGTAACTGTATGGAATTTTATAGTTGTGAATTTGAATTTTTTATAATGCTAAATAAATTTAAAAATTTATAAATCAATAAAGAAAAAAAAACATTTCAGGCGTGGATCGAACACACTGTAAAGATTTCTAAATTAAACGTTAATTATTATTAATTAAGGGTCCGGTTTCTAAGTGGTTAAAGTTTGATTACGTTTAAGGATGATTTCTTATAGAAAAAGTAATATTTAAACAGTGGTAAAATTCATAAAATTTTTACTATTTAAACCACCTTAAATAAGGAAACTAAAACATTTCGAAAAAAGTAACCAGTGAAGATCATTGTTGAAGATTTGAGAATAAATGATTACTGAATATATTTCATGATTTAGTCATATTTTTACGTGACGAGTTCATGAATATATTCTTAAACGCGTGGAATGTAAATATCGGTAGCTTTAAAAAGACATTTAAAATAGCATTTAAGTAAATAGTAAAATGTGTTATGGAAACTTTTTAAGTCCTACGCTCTAAATTAACGTAAAATGTATTTCCTTCATTACATTTTTAATAACTAAAATAAAACTTTACTTCTCTGATAATTCTGCTAGAACACCGATTATTACGAGACCGGGCCCTTAACAAAGTACAAAAGCGATCAACACAGTTAAAATTTCGAAGAGCTCGGTGGCCGAGTGGTCAAAGCGTCAACACAGTATGGTATTTTTGTTTGCGTTTTTCCTTTGGTGTAAACTTTACAAAGCGTTTGATACTTAGTACTTATGAGGTTTAAATGATTGTCAGACATTTAAAATTTAAATGAATTCAATTGATTTCAATGTGTCCTCTTCGTTAATTGTTACTTCTGTAATGTTCCAGCTGTTTTGCAGTAATATTTTTTTACAAAAAATAAAACCAACTTCAAAAACACCGCACAGTCATAAATAATATAAGAATACACATCACATTTTTATATTGAAATTGGTGCCGAATAGACTTTCCAGCTGATCATTACTTGGCACCGACTTCAATATAAAACTTTTTATTTTTTGTTAAAAAAATATTTAACAAAAAATAAAAACCGACTTCAAAAACACTGAAAAGTTAAAAATAATATGAGAATAGGTACAAACAACATCACACTTAAATATTGAAGTCGGTGACAAATTTTAAGACTTTCTAGGAGATCATCGTTTGGCACCGACTAATACCAGCTCACCTTCAGTGAGCTAGGTTTCCATCGATTTTTATGGGATTCCATCATCAAATCTTGACTTTGGCAACCTTGGGACCAGCCCAGGAGTATACTCTATTGAATACAAAAAGAATTTTGACAATCGGTCCACAATTGGCTAGATGACAAAAAAATTTTTTTTGCTTTAATAGAAGCTCATTCATATAATAAACAGAAAGAAAAAATCGGTTTTCGAATAACTATAAAAACAACCAAGATATAAGGTATTAAAGATTTTTCTCCATCTCTTTCTAGCAAAACGGCAATTTACAAGGAGTTTATATGGCCGTACACAACAATGACGTCACGGTTGATGTCGGATCTCTCTGTCTAATCGCCTTCAAATTAACAACTTAAAATGCTTGTATCTTATGTATTTCTAAGCCAATTTTAATTCTAATTTCACAAAACTGTATCTTTTTCCAAGGTATTTTAATATTTAATGACGAGACGTTAAAATTAGAATTCAGTCATCATCCCAATTGGCGGCGTAATCGCGTAACACAAAAAAACATACGCATCGAACAGAGAACATCCTCCTTTTTCGAAGTCGGTTAAAAAGCGGGTTAAAGATTGGTATAGAAGTCCGTCATTTTTGGAGCTAGAAGCATGAAATGTTGTTTTTAACCTGATAATTAGAAATGACCAAACACGTGTCTAATCGTTTTTGAAAATTCTCCCCTTAGAAATGTGAAATAGGGGTTAACATTTTGTTTTTTGTTTGAGTATATAATAACTGCTTAAAGGCTTTTTTAAAGATTTTGCTTTATAGTTTGAAATTTTTTACTACGGGAAAATACTGGATTCCCAAAGGAAAAGCTAAACAGCGCGGACGAAGCCGCGGGGCGGAAAGCTAGTCAAATACAAATGATATCATTATGAAATCATTGTGCAAAACGAAAAATAAAATTTTCGATCAGATTTTTGATCATTCGGTCACTATATCATGATGACATCATTCAAATTATGCCATTGTGATGATATCAGGAGATCGGTAATACCAAATGAAGCATTTTATGACTTCTTTATCTCAAAATTTATTCCGTGTCGTACGATGAAAGATCGATAATAGGCCTGCAGTTAGAGAACCATGATCACTGAAAACAATATTACAACGGAGATATAGCGTTATACGCAACAAGAGCGGTGTATCTGTTTCAATATTGTTTTAACCTTACTATAAGCGATAATGGTAAGGCTCGATCAGGAATATCTCATTTTTTTCTCGATTGGCAGAGAGCCCGATTCAAGAACCACTACATATGACAGGTCATTTCAAGAATCATCATGAGGGGCTCGAGCCTACCCTAAGTTAGGGTGTTTAGGCCCTAATCAACCACGCTGGCCCAGTGCGGATTGGTCGACTTCACATACACCTTTGAATTTCTTCGCAAATGTATGCAGATTGCCTCACGATGTTTTCCTTCGCCGTATGAGTCTCAGACAAATGTATGTGAAATTCGAAAAACGTTAAACACATTGGTACCTGGCGGTCTCGAACCCCGGACCTCCCGATTGAAAGGCAAGTGCAGAGTCCACCGGCACTACCGACGCTCCTTTCAAGAATAGGTCTACCTTATTGCTTAAGACAGTTAAATGGCGTAATATCGCCAGCCGGCAGCCGTAACATTCAAACAGAACACGGCACATTAAATCCTGGATAGATAGTGCCTATTTAATTAATGATTCGATATCACACAGAACTAGTTAAAGGATGCGGCCGGCTCACCGAATTGAGTCTGCATCCGTCCGTAACGAAATTGGTATCAGTAGGTACATGATGGGAATGGTTCGAGCCGCGGTATGCATATAATCCCATCCCATAAATCTTAATTTAAACGCTTATTCACGACAATTGGCATGATGACTGAATTCTAATTTTCGCGTCCCGTCGTAAAATATTAAAATACTGTAGAAAAAGATGCGATCCTGTGAAATTAGAAATAAAATCGGCTTAGAAATACATTAGATACAAGCATTTTAAGTTGTTAATTTGGAAGCGATTAGACAGAGAGATCCGACATCAACCGTGACGTCATCGTTGAGTACGGCCATATTAACTCCATGTAAATTGCCGTTTTGCTAGGAAGAGACGGAGAAAAATCTTTAATACCTTATATCTTGGTTGTTTTTATAGTTATTCAAAAACGTGTGCATTACCGCAGCAAAATGTTGTGCTTTAGAGAAGTGAGAGTATATCAAATAATTAGTTCATCATGAGGAGAAATTAGTTCATGAATAGCAAAATTTGTTCGCATTGTATTTTTAAAGTTATTCGAGAAAAACAGATTTTGCTGGAGTAATGTTCGAAACGTTACCCTGGCAAAATCTTTTTTTATAAAATCGTTTCCATCCAGAACCAAATACATGAATAGATAGCTTTTGTTGCGTATTAAATGTTTGTGAATAGCAAAATTTGTGCGTGTTGTATTTCTTAAGTTATTTAAGATTTTGCTGCGGTAACGTTTTAGGATATCCCAGATCTCGAAATCGGTTGAACATAGAAGTTTGAAAAAAATACCAATAATAGACCTTAATTTGTTCAAATTTGTTCAAACATTAGTTTTTGATTTGCTTGATGAATACCAATGTAATTAAATGTTTTCAAAAATCAGAAAAAACGAATTTCTCAGTAAACCAGTACACTTACAATAAAATAAAAGGCTGTAACATGTACCCTTGGTACACCTTTATAACGACAGTAAACTTAGATTATGTAACTTTACGCAATATGAACATATAGAGAATTTTAAAAAGGTTTTTTTAAGTCATCGAATACGCAGCTTCCATTAAACAAGGAAACATGGCATACTATGAACAAATTAAAATGTTCCATCAATAAACAATCCTGTTAATTCCAGCTTTGAATTACGGCTATTATGAAAGTTATATCAAAAATAAGATATATCAGTAATTTGTCAATAAGCCGACCGAATTATAAAGGTTGCGTAAAAGCGACCGCACCATACATACGGGTATACCTCGCAAATTAGCAGCGTAGTATGTGACGTAGTGTACAGTCGGGTAGAATAGTAATTCGGACAACCGATTTTTAAATATTTCTACCAGTTTTCTTTTTTGTAAATTGCAATCATGATAATCAACAGTATTATTATACAATTTAATGACTTAAGTATACAGTGTGGAAACTTTCAGCGGGGCAGTAAGGAGAAGTACCTTATTCGTTGCAGCTACACGAAAATGGTTTTAGGTGACTATCCATATTTTTTTATGGAATTTTGATCCCCATTCACAGATTTTCAAAAAATGTACAGTTAGCAAGAAAATAGCAATTTTACATAAAAACATTTTTTGATGCCAATCGATCCTGTTTCTAATACTGATCAAAAACTTCTATGGGATCAACCATCGTTGGAGTACTCAAAAAGTCACAAATTGCAAAAAACTTTTCCCGTACATTTTGTATGAAAATTTTACGCAAAAGTTTTTTTTGTGACTTTGTTTTGTGATCTTTTTGTTGACTGAATAAAAAGATAGGTTTAAAAACAATTCAAATTTCGAACTCGTTATTATTAAATAAAAAACAATCTTGACAATTTGGTGATCAATGGATAGGAACACATGATCCTATTTCTTGGCAAGCGCGTAGTCCAGATCGAACGCCTCTAGATTTATTTTTGTGGGGCTACCTGAAAACTGCGAGGTTTGCAAAAAGCAATACGATAGTGTTCGAGAACTTAAAGACTCACTAACCACAATTTTGTATGGAATTCATCCAAATAAATTGTCAGCAGCCACTAGGTCTGTACAGAAACGAATCAATTTATGTATTCGTCAAAATGGCGGTCACTTCGAGCACTTGATATCGTAGGGCAAGAAACAGCAAGAATTTAAATACGAATAACATCATCAAGTTATGTTAATTAATAAAAAAAGAAAATTAATACGCCTTCTCTTTGATATGTGTAAAATTCTACGTGATTATTTTATTTTTTTTGTATTTCAGTTACACAAATTCTTTACAAAATGTAGGGGAAAAGTTTTTTGCAATTTGTGACTTTTTGTGTACTCCAACGAATGTCCGATACTTAAAACCTACACACAAATTGCCTAATAACGTTTGGCCTAAAACACATATCACCTAAAAACGAAATGCCTAATAACGTCAAAAATAGGTAGCGAGGAGCGAAGCGACGAGCGTAGGTTTGAACATGAACCAAGCGCGCGAGCCGAGCGAGCGAAGCGAGCGTGCCGCGGAGCGGCCGGCGAAGCGCCAGAAACGACTTTATGTGTATTCTCGACTTTATGCATACTTATTTAGGCTAAACGTTATTAGGCATTTCGTTTTTAGGTGATATGTGTTTTAGGCCAAACGTTATTAGGCAATTTATGTTTAGGTTTTAAGTATCGGACTCCTCCAACGATGGTTGGTCCCATAGAAGTTTTTGATCAGTATTAGAAACAGGATCGATTGGCATCAAAAAATGTTTTTATGTAAAATGGCTATATTCTTGCTAACTGTAATTTTTTTAAAATCTGTGAATGAGGATCAACATTCCATAAAAAATTATGGATAGTCTCCTAAGACCATTTTCGTGTAGCTGGAACAGATTAGGTACTTCTCCTTACTGCCCCGCTGAAAGTTTCCACCCTGTATATTTAAAACCAAATTAACATTAAAAATGGAAATGTTGCCCCGTTGCCCCAATCATCGCGATAAACAAGACGATAAGTCACCACGCTAACAGGAATTGCTGTAAATGGCTGTTCTTGCCGAATGAAATGATTGTTGGATTTCAAGCTAGCTAGTAGGGTTTCCTTTTTTAAATTTCATCTAATATTGTGTTACATGGTAATTAATCTAAGATTCTTCGCCAAGTATCAATTTGCGTTGCATGATTTTTTTTATACACGGTGTTTCATAATAACCAATAAATAATAATCAATGCGTTATCTAAAACTAATTAATAAATTGCGTTTACCCGTAATGTCATTCAACCCAAAATTTTCATGTAAATCATAGACATGATGATGATACTATGATATACATGAAAATATTGGGTTAAATGACATTACGTGTAAACACATTTTTAATAATTATTTTTAGATAACGCATTAATTATTTATTGGTTATTATGAAATACCGTGTATAGTTTGTTTCTCAGATCGCACAAACATGGCTCTGTATGAAGGATATTTTCATTGTGTTATTGTTCCCGGGAGTATTACGCGGCTCAACAGATTAATGTCACTCTACCAATCCGATGATTTTATATTCACGTATAATGTGCATGTGTGCCTTATAAAAATTATCTGTGATTTTTAATAAGTAAAAAATATCATTTGTATAAGACTGATTTTTAAATAAAAAAATGTCATTCTCGTTTCATTATTTTATTATACCCTTTTTTTCGCAACTGTACTAACTAAACATCAATATTATACCGTTCATTTAAAATGGTTAGCCTCATGTATGATGCGGTCGCTTTTACGCAACCTTTATAATTCGGTCGGCTTATTGACAAATTACTGATATATCTTATTTTTCATATAACTTTCATAATAGCCGTAATTCAAAGCTGGAATTAACAGGATTGTTTATTGATGGAACATTTTAATTTGTTCATAGTATGCCATGTTTCCTTGTTTAATGGAAGCTGCGTATTCGATGACTTAAAAAAACCTTTTTAAAATTCTCTATATGTTCATATTGCGTAAAGTTACATAATCTAAGTTTACTGTCGTTATAAAGGTGTACCAAGGGTACATGTTACAGCCTTTTATTTTATTGTAAGTGTACTGGTTTACTGAGAAATTCGTTTTTTCTGATTTTTGAAAACATTTAATTACATTGGTATTCATCAAGCAAATCAAAAACTAATGTTTGAACAAATTTGAACAAATTAAGGTCTATTATTGGTATTTTTTTCAAACTTCTATGTTCAACCGATTTCGAGATCTGGGATATCCTAAAACGTTACCGCAGCAAAATCTTAAATAACTTAAGAAATACAACACGCACAAATTTTGCTATTCACAAACATTTAATACGCAACAAAAGCTATCTATTCATGTATTTGGTTCTGGATGGAAACGATTTTATAAAAAAAGATTTTGCCAGGGTAACGTTTCGAACATTACTCCAGCAAAATCTGTTTTTCTCGAATAACTTTAAAAATACAATGCGAACAAATTTTGCTATTCATGAACTAATTTCTCCTCATGATGAACTAATTATTTGATATACTCTCACTTCTCTAAAGCACAACATTTTGCTGCGGTAATGCACACTTCAAAAACCGATTTTTTCCTTCTGTTTAATTAATAAATGAGTTTCTTTTAAAGCAAAAAAAAATTTTAGTCATCTAGCCTATTATACTGCGATCGCCTGTATTAATTAAACTTTGACGATGTTTATTTCTTAGGCATACGATATACCTACTTACTTACCTACCCATGAAAACATTACTGACTAAATAGTTATATTTTAGCTTATTGAAATGTATGTAGGAACGTTTGAAATGTGTAAAGGATATGTATAAATGATAATCATTGATGTAATGGGCGTCGGATCTAATACAAAATCCACAATTTTTTGACATTTAAGTAATGTTGTTTTTTACAATTTTTGTATGGGTGTAACTGTATGGAATTTTATAGTTGTGAATTTGAATTTTTTATAATGCTAAATAAATTTAAAAATTTATAAATCAATAAAGAAAAAAAATTTCAGGCGTGGATCGAACACACTGTAAAGATTTCTAAATTAAACGTTAATTATTATTAATTAAGGGTCCGGTTTCTAAGTGGTTAAAGTTTGATTACGTTTAAGGATGATTTCTTATAGAAAAAGTAATATTTAAACAGTGGTAAAATTCATAAAATTTCAACTATTTAAACCACCTTAAATAAGGAAACTAAAACATTTCGAAAAAAAATTAACCAGTGAAGATCATTGTTGAAGATTTGAGAATAAATGATTACTGAATATATTTCATGATTTAGTCATATTTTTACGTGACGAGTTCATGAATATATTCTTAAACGCGTGGAATGTAAATATCGGTAGCTTTAATAAGACATTTAAAATAGCATTTAAGTAAATAGTAAAATGTGTTATGGAAACTTTTAAGTCCTACGCTCTAAATTAACGTAAAATGTATTTCCTTCATTACATTTTTAATAACTAAAATAAAACTTTACTTCTCTGATAATTCTGCTAGAACACCGATTATTACGAGACCGGGCCCTTAACAAAGTACAAAAGCGATCAACACAGTTAAAATTTCGAAGAGCTCGGTGGCCGAGTGGTCAAAGCGTCAACACAGTATGGTATTTTTGTTTGCGTTTTTCCTTTGGTGTAAACTTTACAAAGCGTTTGATACTTAGTACTTATGAGGTTTAAATGATTGTCAGACATTTAAAATTTAAATGAATTCAATTGATTTCAATGTGTCCTCTTCGTTAATTGTTACTTCTGTAATGTTCCAGCTGTTTTGCAGTAATATTTTTTTACAAAAAATAAAACCAACTTCAAAAACACCGCACAGTCATAAATAATATAAAAATACACATCACATTTTTATATTAAAATTGGTGCCGAATAGACTTTCCAGCTGATCATTACTTGGCACCGACTTCAATATAAAACTGTGATGTTACATGTATTCTTATATTATTTATGACTTTTTGGTATATTTGAAGTCGATTTCATTTTTTGTAAAAAAATATTCCAATGTGTTTAGTAAAAATACATGCGTATTAAAATTTAAGCAAAGGCAAACACCAGAATAACTTAAAATAAATACGGTTTTCGCTCTAAATAGTAAGTATTGAAAGAGTTATTCTCGAACTCCTAACCTACCAGTACCTAACATAATATGATGACAACTCCATGCAAATACCTGAATATATTCAGAAAAAACATGAAACACTTTGGACGTACCTGTGAAATTATAGGATTTTCCTGGATTTTCCTAGGATCCCACCATCAGATCATGACTTGGTGACATCGGGACCACCTCGGAGGTATAGGTACTCTTTCGATTACAAAAGGAATTTTAAAATTTTACCCACAAATGGCCGAGTAATCGATAAACATACATACCTCCTCCGTTTTAACCGATTTCGAAAAAATATTTAACAAAAAATAAAAACCAACTTCAAAAACACTGAAAAGTTAAAAATAATATAAGAATAGCTACAGACAACATCACACTTCTATACTGAAGTCGGTGCCAAACGGTCGGTCGGTTTTCAGTGTTTTTGAAATCGATTTTTATTTTCTTTAATATTTTTTTTATTTTTATCTTTTTAGTGAACTTAATTCACAAAAAAGATAAAAATAAAAAATTATTAAGAGGAAATCGTACGGATCGTTTTTCCATACAAACGTAGTCCCCTGTTTCCTTCCTGGATAATAATAGCTGTTCTATTTTTTACAAAAAAAAAATTAATGGCCACCATTAGCATGTCCCTATGTTTTCCTTTTTTCATTAAGTTAATTATTAAATGAGATATAAACCTTCAATAACCTGAAAAATTGGCATGATTTTCTGCTATATTCAAACATCCAGTAAACAAAGACGAGAAAAAAGCAAAACATAGAAACACAGCCAAACAAAGCCTTCCTTTAATTTTTAACGCAAAAAGTAATTAAATCGGTCTAGTTTTAGGGAGAAAACAGGGGACTACGAAACGTATATTTTGTGATTTATATAAACGTATATATAGTGTACTTTTTATAGGTATTTCCGGTCCGAGCTGCATTTGTCTCTATCGCACTCAGAACGTTTGTTCGGGCACACAGAGCGGCAGCAATACATTTTACAAATACCCTTTTTCTGAATTCTCTCGACCTCCTCTTAAATTCAGGTCCAAGGTCAGGTCAGGTTAGGACTACCAGACGCAAATGCGTGAATAGCTCAAGAAAAAACATGAAACAAGTTAGACTTACCTATAAAATTTAAGGGTTTCCCTCGATTTTCATGGGATCCCATCATCAGATCCTGACTTTAGTTACCTTGAGACTACCCCAGGAGTATACTCTATCGAATACAAAAATAATTTTGAAAACCAGTTCACAATTGGCGGAGTAATCGCGTAACATACGCACAAAACACGTTGGACATACCTTTAAAATTTAAGGGTTTCCCTTCATTTTTATGGGATCCCATCATCAGATCCTGATTTTGGTGATCTTTGGACCATCCCAGGAGTATACTTTATCAAGCACAAAAAGAATTTTGAAAATCGGTCCACAATTGGCGGCGGAATCGCGTAACATACCCACAAAAAAACATACTGATCGAATTGAGAACCTCCTCCTTTTTTGAAGTCGGTTAAAAAGGAGAACGTTCTATGTTCGACTGTATCTATTTATTTTATGTATTTCCACCGATTACATGTCCAACTGTTTCATGTTTCTTCTGGAGATATTCATGTTTCATGTTTTTTCTGGAAATATAATATTTGCTAGTCATCATAATCATGTTACTGAGCTGATGATGAAAGGTTTCTGGTAGATAAGGAGCTTGGTAATAATTCTTTCAACTGTTTTGAGCGCAAGATATTTTATTTTAAGTTATTCTTGGTGTTTAATTTCAACCCCCTTCCCTTTCATTCCGCGAACTTTTTCACCTCCCCTCGTACAACATTACATAGTTTTAGATTGAAGTCGGTGCCAAGCAATGATCACCTTTTACTACTATTATATTTTCTGTGGTATAGTTAAATAAATAGAAACTCTTTATTTTGCTTAAATATAATAACACAAACAATGACAATACATACACAAAAAGCAAAAAAAGCGACCTTATCGCCATAGGCGATCTCTACCAGATAACCACTAGTTAGGACAAAACATACGATCATGTGGGTATTTTTCAATAATACACAGGTACCAAATATATATTTTAATACTAAGTAGTTTGTTGTTTGAACAAAATAAATGCCTATTGTAAAAAGGGTTAATTGAAGGCACTTTTGCACTTGACAATATGCGGGTCGCTATTATTCACGCGCCGACCGATGCTCACAGGTAATTTATCTATACTGATGGTAATTCGGTTCGATGTTGACCACTATTTTGAAGTGATAAGGGGGTATATTATGACGTCTTAATTCCAGGCAGTTTTCTGAATTGTTATAATGCCATTTCTTTCTCTTTCTATAGTGAGTAAAAGAAAGGCACTGATAGCAATTCAGAAAGCTGGCTGGAATAAAGATGTCATAATTAATGATTAAACGAACTTACCTGTAAGTGAAGTTCTATCATAATTATGCGAGCTGCTTCGATGTAGTAACACGGTACGGCGTAGCTAATTCGCACTGAAAGTTGAGATATATAGGGTAAATAAATAAAAAATACACTTTTTTTATTTTGATTTACCCTCGCTAAACTTGCCATAATACCACCAACTGGTACAAACCTCATTCAGTTGAGAGAAACTGCAGTTTTATGATATATCACATAATGGGGTAATATCGGGCAGGGCGGGTTGTATGCTAATCTTTCGGACGAAGCAGCTCGCATAATTATGATAGAACTTCACTTACAGGTAAGTTCGTTTAATCATTAATTATTCTCGCTGCTTCGTCCTCAGATTAGCATACCTAAGGAATAAAATTATTATTAAACACATGTAGACTTTGAGAGACGTGTGAAATATCAATTAAAACTAGCTTTTTTCTGAATTATTTTTATTGATCAACAAAAATAAACAGAATCATTAAAATCAAATTGGAAATAGAATAAAGGCATATTATAATTATTTTACATAATATTTACATACCATTTATTAACTATTGACAAGAACCTATTTGTAATACACGTATACATCATATTCATCTATTAATATTTTATCAAAAAATTACTTGTTTTCTGATACTAATTAGTATGTAAATAATCATTGATAATCGACCAAGCAAATGTATCTTGGTTGTTGGTATCAGTAATATTTTTGTTGTAAAATTTGCCAAATATATTAGATGTACCTCTCCATCCAGCAATTTTTCTAATAAGATCCAGATTTACTCCTAATTGGTGTGCTTTGGATGTAGCAGCATGTCTGGTACTATATGTTGTGAACACAGATATATCTATACCACATTCTTGAAGGGTACCCTTAACCCATCTACTCAGTGTCTGTGATGTCACTGCTTTATATGGTTTCTTTAGTTCGATAAATAACATATTATTTTTGTTTCGTAACACTTCAGTCATTTTAAGGTAATGCATTAAAGCTCTTAGAGGGCAGATACTTGCATTTTGTGAGAATATTGGTAGTACAAGTGTTGGTTGTACTGACCCAATGCGGGACGTTTTCAAAAGGTCTGGAATTTTAATGATGACTTTGTTCTCACTAAACTCAAATTTCTTATATCAATTTTTGAAAATGTCTGTAATCTATTTTTTTTATAGTTTATGGGTAGGCACTTGTCCTCATCTTGCCTGATGTTAAGCAAAGGTGGGGACTAAGGTGGAGCGTGCCTACTCATTAGGTGCCTATTCACTCTAGTTCTGAAAAGACCCGGGTTGTAGTGAGGTGGGAACACAGAGGACGGCAAAGAATTCCATTCCCTCGCAGTACGCATTAAAAAAGTGGAAGCGAAACGCTTCGTACGGACAAGTGGAATTTCTACTACGTAGGGGTGGGTCTTTGCCGTTCTCCGGGTGCCTCGGATATAAAGGGGAGACGGTGGAATAAGATCAAACAGCTCTTGGGAACACTCCCCGAAATGTAACCTGTAAAAAGCCGATAAACGGGCTACTGTGCGGCGATGTTCAAGACTCTGAAAATTTGAAATTTTCAGTGTCTTCACCGATCAACCTCTTCGCCCGGCGCTCTACCGAGTCAAGGGCAGATAGCTGGTACTTAGCAGAGCCGTCCCAAAGGTGGCTGCAGTATTCCATGCACGACCGGACCTGTGCTTGATATAGTGTAAAAAGCTGCTCCGGCGTAAAATACCGCCTAACCTTCGAGAGTATGCCAAGCTTTTTAGCTGCAGTAGCCGCCTTCGCGTCAATAGAACGCCCAAAGTTGAGGTTCGGTGAGAGGTCAATGCCCAGTAGGCTTAAATGGTCCGTTAAAGGCAAGGGTACATTTCGGAAAGTGGGAACTAAGTTGAACGGGTTCCGCTTGGAGCTGAAAAGACAGGCCTGGGTCTTGGAGGCATTGAACTCGACTCTGTTAGCTTCCCCCCAATCCGAAACTTCTTGCAGGGTCGAGTTCACGCGTTCTACCATGTTGGCTCTGAGCAGCTCGATTTCAGCCTTCCCAGCCTTAGCATCGGACATATATCTCTCTGCAACTGTGCTATCGTCTGCGTACCCAAAGATACCGGGTTTCAACAGATCGTTGATATGTAGCAAAAAAAGTGTTGCAGAGAGGACCGATCCCTGGGGGACTCCGGCATTGATAGCCAAGGGATCGGACGAGCAGCCATCAATGACTACTCGAATCGATCTGTCCTTCAGGAAATCAGATATCCATGAGCAGAGGTTTGGAGGTAGTCCATATGAGGGAAGCTTGCTAAGTAAACCGTCGTGCCAGACCCTATCAAATGCCTTTGAGATGTCCAATGAAACTGCGAGAGCTTCACCGTACCTCTCAATGGCTTCTCTCCAGAGGTGTGTGGCATACACCAGAAGGTCCCGAGTTGATCGTCTTGACCGGAAACCGTACTGTCACTGAGGAGGTCGTTACCTTCTAGGTAGCCAATGAGACGAACATTCAGTACACGCTCCATACTCTTACAGAGAATGGAGGTGATAGCTATTGGTCTGTAGTTTGATGGGTCAGCACGACTACCCTTTTTGGGTACTGGCTGCACATTAGCAAGCTTCCAAGATCTTGGAACTTGAACGGTGTTCAGAGAGAGACGGTACAGGCGTGTGAGAACAGGATACAACTCGGGAGCACAAGTTTTAAGGACTACCGCAGGAATTCCATCTGGCCCACTGGCTTTGTTCACATTCAGACCCCTCAGTAATAGAAGAACCTCCTTCTGACGGATGCGAATCTCCGGCATTGCGGAACTGCTTGAGGGTATTGTGGGTGGAGGTTGGCTTGTGGGGTCTAGATGCGAGTTTTCCGCAAAGAGATAAGGCAAATAAATTTGCCTTATCCTTAGCGGTGTGAGCCAGTGATCTATCAGGCTTCTGAAGTAGCGGTAGTGATGGCCGACAGAAGTTCGTCTCGCCGATTTGGCAAGGGACCAAAAGGCTCTATTCCCCAATGGGTATGATGAGAGTCTGGCCCCAATACGACCAATGTGGTCGAGGCGAGAATTCTTCTGTGCTTTTTTGCAGGACTTGGCGGCTTTATTAAAAGCTTTCTTCTTGGCTCCGAGGTCGGCAAGTTTTCTACTGCGCGCGGCAGCCCATTCCTGATATGCCGACTGTTTAAGGGCATCAGCCTTTGCGCAGTCGGCGTTATACCAGGGACGGGCGAAACGTTCGGTGGTCACGTCAGAATAAGGAATGAAGTACTCCATAGCTTGCTGTATCACGTTAACAATGTTGTCAGCGCAGATCGTAGGGTCCTCGGATGCAAAGCACGTTTGCCGCCAAGGGTAAGATGCAAAAAAGTGACGCATCTCATCCCAATCTGCTGACTTGTATCGCCATCTCCGCCTGGTTTCCCTAGGGCCAATGTCAGGCGGGGAGAATGTCGATACAGATTTCACCAGACAGTGATCGGAGCTTCCCTGAGGGGATAATACGGCTACCGAAAACCTGTCCGGATCTGTTGACAGCAGAAGGTCCAAACAATAGGCGGTGTGGCCTTCTGCATCCGGTATTCTCGTTGGCTCAGTGACCAACTGGGTGAGGCTTAGCGACAGCGCAAGCTTGCGCGCTTCTCGCCCAGCATGATCAGTGTTCTGGTATGGGCACAGCCACTCCTCGTGGTGGGCGTTAAAGTCCCCCAGAAACACTAACTGTGCCAATGGATACCGTTCATGTACCTTGTCAGCTGTTGTGCTGAGGTAGTCAAAAAGCCGAGTCGTCTCCTGATCCCCGCTATGTGATCTATACAAGGCGGCGAAAACAATTTGTTCCACCCCTGTGTCCACCAAAATCCACAGCACCGAGAAATCGGGTTTTTCAAAGTTACGGAGACGTTTACTGCAGATGTCATCACGTACGTACACACAAACTCCAGCGCGTGGCTTGAAACAGTGCTCCAGGCTGTATCCCGCGGGTAGTTAAGGTACGACGTGTCTAACGGACATCTGATTTGCGTCTCCGTAAGGAACAGCATATGCGGCTTGTTGGCCTCCAGATGGTGGTGGACCGGGTCGATATTGGAGTGCAAACCACGGATGTTAGTGTGGTGCACTTTAAGTGAGAGGACGTGCTGCTGCTGTTTAACTTTCATCTTTTTTGTATTTTTCATCATGAGTGAGGCAGGGAAGAACAGAAGTTACACGAGGCGCCACTCCAGCGTCCATGCAGCAAAAACGGAGTTCAGCACTGAAGGGGGACTGATTTGGAGACTGCGGGGACGCCCGAACCCCCCCGAAGGTGTCTACCGGGTGCTCTCGTCCGGTCGCCAACCGGCACGGTAGCGCACCCCGGGATTTTTCGTAAGGCGGCGGGGCAGCCTTTGACAGATGGCTGGTCCGCTACTTGGGCACCCTACAACCTACGGTCAGCCAGCAGGGCACTGTGCTTCGGATCCCGCTACCCTTCAAAATCAGCGCCCCAGCACAGAAGAACCGTTGAGCTGAAATCGACTGCTTAGAGCAGCGCAACTGTGTAGACCTGTTGTCCCCAATTGGCTACACCGGAAAACGTGCCGGAACACGGGGACCGCTTGGCGACACGACTTTGTCCGGTGGGTGGTGACCAGCCACGGCCGAAACCTACCACCGGAATGGCTGCTATCGTTTGGCGCTACCAAGGGGTCACGTGTAGGGTCTCTAGAGCATAGCCTACGGACGCGGTAGCAATCAACCCCCTAAAAAATCTATGTGCAGTTACAAGTGCTAAAAGCGTTATTAATTTTTTAGTAATTTTTTCTAGATTTAATTGCGCATTAGGGTACCAAGTTGCTAATACATCCAAAACATCCGACGTATTCCAAGTATTGTTATATTTAGGTAGAGGCGGCCGAAGACGGAAGACACCCTTGAAGAACCTATTAATTCTATCATCCTTACTAATATGTGATCCAAGGATCAACGATAGACCCGATCTACAGCTATTAAGAGTTCCATATTGAGATCCTGATTCGTATAATTTTGTTAGAAAATAAATTATTTTTGGGATAGATGCATTTAAAACATTAATTTTATATTGACAACAAAAATGGTACCATTTTTTGAGACATGAATCATATTGCTTAATCGTATTTTCTGAAAGTGAAGCCAGCATTATCTCGATAGAAGCTGGCGGGACGCTGCGCTGCAGTAGCGACTCCCGCACAAGAGCCCGGCAACCAGGGTAATGTTCTGATGTAGCGAGTGGTGACTGTAATGAGAATGAATAAGATTTGGACAAGGCTTAAAAACTAAAGGTTTTGAGATCATTAGAGTAGAAAAAAGTGGGTACCACGCCTGTGTAGTCCAAAGAGGTACTATTAAAATACCCGTTGCTTTGTCTCTCATGATTTTTTTAATTGATTTTAATATCAGGGTAAAAGGCGGAAAAGCGTAGAAAAATAAACCTGACCAACACAATGTGAATGCATCTATCGCAAATGCGTCAGGATCCGGATATCTAGAAATGTATTTGTCACATTTTTTATTGATGCGACTAGCAAAAAGATCTATTTCAGGCAACCCAAACGACTTAATAATTTTTTGATAAGCAACATTGTTGAGCTCCCACTCTATATCTGGATGTACTTTACGAGACTCACCATCCGCAATAAAATTTTCGGAGGACTGAATGTACGAGGCAAATACTATTATTCCCCTAGCCTCACACCATTGCCATAGTTGTTTGGCCACATCAGTGAGGTGAGGATACTGTACTCCGCCCATACGATTAATGTATGATATGGCTGTGGTATTGTCAATACGAAGTAGTATTTGACAGTTCCTCATAGAATGTGCAAAAACTTTTAAACCAAAAAAGGCTGCAAGTATTTCTAAATAATTTATGTGCTTTAATCGTTCCTGCTCAGTCCATAGACCACTTGCAGTGTTCACTCCACACGCTGCTCCCCACCCCGTAGTAGAAGCATCAGAAAAAATGTCTATGGAATATTCATCATATTTTATTTTACACTGTGGGCTATTCATGGCTCGGTTCCACCAAACAAAATCAGGTTTTAAAGAATTCGGTAAATACATATATTTTTCGTAATTTTCAGGATCATTTAATAAATTCAAATATTTACAGCGTTCAAACTCGTTCGTATATAAACGACCATATTCCACAGCAGGACAGGCCGAATTAAGCAGACCAACTAGACTTGCAAATTCCCGAATATTGCATCGATTCATTGAACTAAAGCGATTTACTTCAGTTCTAATTTTGTTAATTTTTTCAATAGGTAAAGTGATGTAAAACCTGTCTGTGTCAATTATAACAATATATCCTAAAAATCTACACGTTTTGCTGGGAATTAGGTTACTCTTCTCCATATTAATTAAAAATCCTAAAGAGGTAAGCAACTGCCTTGTTACATTGATATTATCTACACAATTTTTATACGAAGTGCCTACCAAAAATAGGTCATCTAAATAAATAGTTGAAAGATACCTACATGATCGTAGTAATTTTACGACTGGTCTCATTAACTTTGTAAAAACCCACGGTCCTGTACTAAGACCAAACGGTAACACATTGAATTCATATAATTTATTGTCAAATTCAAACCTTATGAACTTTTTGGAACTATTATGTAATTTTATAAAAAAGTAAGCATCTTTGAGATCTATAGTGCACCGTTAGACTTTTTTGCAAGAAAAAATTTTGATATGAACTGATTTTAACAGGGTTCACATTGAGAAATAGCACCAATGGAAATAAGATCTTGTATACAATTACTAATATGCCTTTTTTGCATTGTAGAATAATGATTTTTCTGTTGGTATATATTTTGTATAACTGCCCTAGTAAAAGGAATATCATAGCCAGATATCCATTATACTCGTAATATGAGAAGTGAGAGTAATATGTGAGAAGTGACCACTTATGATAAAATTTTGAGAGCTTGCCGGCGTAACTTACTGGTGGATTTAGCGACGGTGGCGTCCTCTGGACGTCGGTGCCGGCCGACGTGATTGTCTCGAGGAGCTGGCGTGCGGGCCCCTCTGCGCAGGCTCCCTCGTCCTCGGAATCCCCGTGTGCCTGCGATTCGGGGGAGGAGCCTTCCAGTTAAAATTATTTCTTTGGTGAAATTGGGTTTGATTGACTGAGTTTGGTATGGGTTTATTTTTTGGATCTTGTTGACGGTTTCTTTTACTCAGAAAATTCGGGATTGATTGTAATTCTGTTCCGGATTTTGAAATATCTTTTGCCACTTTTATGGCATCTGTAAGATTTGCTCCAAATAAGAAGGTACCGATGTCCTTTTTTTGTAGTTAATCTCTCATATCTTTTTTTATGTTGATTGCATATAAAACTCCGACGAACGTTTGAGTCCTGATATGGACATCACATAATAGGCGACCTGCGTCCATCAAAAGTTTAATAGTAGCAGTGTCTTTGTCTTCTCTCGACATAAGTTGTGTTAAGGCCTCGCCAATGCATGAAATTGCGCAACCTACTTGTTTCTGCTTGATTTCTAGCCCTTGTCCCTTTTCAGCACTGCTTCCGAGACCGCTGCTTTAGCTTCGGGGTTCAACATGGGAGCCTGTACGCGCTTACAATTAGCCGGGGGTAAGTACTACTTATCCTGTAATTCTTTGCGTATTTCAGTTGACAATCCTTTTGTAGCCACGTGTTCAAAGCGAATTGCCAGATCCGACTGTATCTCTTTAGCAAACTCATTTACAACAGATGGATCTTCACCAAGAATGTTTAGTAGAACCTCATCTATTCCAGACTCCGCTGTATGTTCCGGTAAAGGTGATGACACTGATTGCTGTCTTTCAGCGTCCACGACATTGGATTCAATATTCTTACGTGAGTTAGTAGAAAAACTTGTCGAAGGTATAGGTTCTGGGGTCATGGCTGGTGGCACGATTTCAACCTCGTTTCCCTCATGCTCTTCACTCCAAGTCGCGATATCTGCAATTGTGATATTCAATAGGGCATTAGTCTGCTTGTAATATTTTGGTATGCATGCTTGTAGTATTTAATGCTATTATGATTTTGAAATTAAAATAGAATTATTCTCGATTCCTCGACTATTCGAGGGAGGGGAGGATACCCTTTGTTGGAGGCCAGACGGCTGATATTTATATTTATATATATATATATATTTTAACTATATATATTTTTTGTATACATATTAACCTTGTTGCACTTTCTGCACAAATTACAATAATGCATGTATAAAGATAACACTTAATAGGGCTATCTAAGCAATAGGCAATATGTAGGTAACATTACAATTAAAAGTATATTTACATTTATATTATATGAAAGCATGAAGTGATAGCCCTGCAGGCTCTCCGCATCAAAGTCATTTTCACGTGACGATCAGTAAAGTGACAGCCCCTAAGACTGACCGCAGTACTAACCAAAATACGTGATACGAAACTCGTTTGAAGTAATAGCCCCACGTGCCATTCGCAACAACGATTTAACGTAACATTACTAACCTTCATTTTCTATATCGTCCTGCCGGAATTCCAACTGCTTCTCTAACTCCTTCTCGAGTTTTCGTAATTTCCTTTTGATTTTGTCATATTTTTCATCACTTCCAAGTTTACGTTTTCCCATATCCTCTAATACTAGAAAAAAATAACCTAACAACCGAACTTTTTTCTTTTTTTATAAGCGTAGATGCGAACTAGCTGAGCACTGCAACGTGAATGAGGTTTGTACCAGTTGGTGGTATTATGGCAAGTTTAGTGAGGGTAAATCAAAATAAAAAAAGTGTATTTTTTATTTATTTACCCTATATATCTCAACTTTCAGTGCGAATTGGCTACGCCGTACCGTGTTACTACATGTGTTTAATAATAATTTTATTCCTTAGGTATGCTAATCTGAGGACGAAGCAGCGAGCATAATACACTTTTACGATTATCATGTGCTATTAGACCTTGCTTCTTAGTTCTTCCAAAGGGTCCCTGCCAAAGTACTATGCATGGCACTGGGACCCCTGGAAGAGCGGTTCCGAGCGGTGCTTGATACATGCATCACTACGGGCCGCTTCCCCAGAAGCTGGAAGTCAGGGCGGCTTTGCCTCCTACGAAAGGAGGGCCGTCCGCCTGATTCACCATCGGGCTACCGGCCAGTGGTGCTGCTCAACGAATCGGGAAAGTTTTTTGAGAGAATTCTCACTTCCCGGATCGTTGAGCATCTAGAGGATGGGGGACCGGACCTGGCAGATTGCCAGTACGGTTTCCGCACCGGCCGGTCTACTGTGGACGCAATAGCTCACCTCAAGAGGTGGTCTGAGGGGGCTACAGCACAAGGAGAGGTCGTAGTTGCGGTGTCATTGGACATCCGCAACGCATTCAATAGCCTTCCCCCATGAGTGCATAGAGGAGGCGCTAAAATTCCACCGAGTGCCCCTCTACCTCCGCACGGGACTACCTCCAGGAGAGGGAAATCCTGTACGAAGGCGCGGACGGAAGCGTCCACAGTTGGAGGATGGTGGCAGGTGTACCCCAGGGTTCAGTGTTGGGCCCTCTACTCTGGAACCTGGGGTACAACTGGGTTCTGCGGGGAAACCTCCTACCATCTGCGGAGGTTGTGTGCTTCGCCGATGACACTTTAGTCGCGGCGAAAGCAAAAACGAGTGAGGAGGCGGTCCACCTTGCGTCGATATCTGCCGCAATGTTAGTTCGACGTATCCGCCTCCTGGGGTTGAATGTGGCTGTTGATAAAACAACAGCCATCGCATTCCACCCTCCCCGCCGCAGGATCCAAACGGGGCTTCAAGTCCGAGTGGAAGGGGGCCGTATACCGGTCGAGGTAAAAATTAAGTACCTCGGCCTGGTACTAGACCCCCGATGGAGGTTCGAGGAGCACTTTAAGCTCCTCGCTCCACGGCTGTGCGCCACCGCAGCAGCACTAGGGCGGGTCCTTCCGAATTTGGGAGGACCAAATTCGGCATGCCGTCGACTGTACCACGGGGTGGTACGGTCGATGGCTCTTTATGGAGCCCCGATTTGGGCGGAGTGCCTCTCCCCCCGTACGGAGACCCTCTTATGGAGAACACAGAGGGTCATCGCGACCCGGGCCGTGCGAGCCTACCGCACGGTCAGTCACGGGGCGGCTTGCGTTTTGGCAGGCACGCTACCGTGGGGTGTCGACGCACGCAGCTAGAAATCGGGGGGAACGACTCGTCAGAGAACAAGTGCGACGGCTTCGCACAGAGGCACAGAGGGAGGCTCTGTGTCGATGGAAGGAGGCACTCGCCTTCCCAGCTGCCGGCCACCGGACGATTGATGCGATTCGTCCGGTGTTGGAGGAGTGGGTTGGGCGCCGGCATGGCAGCCTCTCTTACCGCATGGTGCAGGTACTGACCGGACATGGATGCTTCGGCCACTACCTGCATAAGGTCGCTCGTCGGGAGGAAACGCCGCAGTGTCACCACTGCGACGCTCCCGATGATACGGTCGAGCACACGGTACTGGAATGCTCGACCTGGCGATCCCAACGTAACGAGCTACGCGTGACGTTGGGCGGTGGTGACCTCTCGCTGCCAGTCATTGTTAGTAAGATGCTGGCTAGTGAGAGGGAATGGGAGGCTGTCGCCTCCTTCTGCGAGAATGTTATGACGCAGAAGGAGGAAGCGGAGAGGGAGTGGGAATGTGACCCAAATGCTGCTCCTCTCCGACGCAGACGGTTGGGCGGTAGAAGGCGGGCTTTCGCAGCCCACCTCCCATGACCGCCCTTGGTGTGGCCTGCGCGCTAGGGTGGCTCCTGATGCGCGTGATTATAGGCCCCCCCGTCTGGGTATTACCCCCATGTTCGGGGTAATAACCCCACAGGCGTAAAGACCCGGCCCGTAGCTGGCTGGGCTGTCCCGGGGTGGTTCGGAGAATTGGGGTTACCCAGACCCCGGATCACCCAACTATGGACAAGAAGAACATCGAGGTTGGTTTAGTGGGTATGCCCCGCAATGAACTGGGCGAGTCCCACACACGCCTGTCGACTAGCCATCGGCAGGTACGACACTACGGTGCGCAACAGCATTCCACCTCGTAAAAAAAAAAAAAAAAAAAAGGTCTAGGAATTGTTCTTGACAGCCGGTGGAGATTCAGAGAGCACTTCCTTAGTTTAGTGCCGAAGGTGATTCGTGCGGCGACGGCCTTCAGCGGACTAATGACAAACATAGGAGGTGCAAGTAAAAGTTGTCGCCGCCTTTATACACCGGTAGTGCAATCAATGGCAGACATTTTGGGCGACAGCCGAGGACAACTGTCGCCCAGACGGTAGTCAATAGAGTTGAGGGTGGTGATATACATCTATTCCGGTATGTTGCTACCTCGCCCAGTACTTGAGATTGCAAGATGGTGGGTCTGGAAACGGACGAAGCGATGGCTTGTGGGATCTTCGAAGATAAGGCCTAGCTGTTACATCGAACTCACAACCCATCGCTGAGGACGGAACACGGGGGGGCTTTAAGTGGGTATTCCTGGCTAAACCAGGCGAGTCCCACACACCTCCACACCGATCTGTCCTCCAGTGCGGAGAGGTGCAGAAACGCATTTTACCCCCTACTAAAAAAAAAGGTCCGCTTTCATTAGCCAGACTAGCTATATTTTTTCTATACTTATTTCTTACCGTATGTATTTTATTTTGAGTTCTAAAAACTTGCAACTTTTGTCTGTCATCCATCGACCGATCACACGTGTTGCAAATAAGCTGAAATATTGCTGTTAACAATTGCCATTGACTTTAGTCAAAATGAACCTTCTGTTTAACGGTAAAAAGCGTATCTTTTTTTTTCTTAAGATTGAGTTTCTCATTGGGCTAAAAAAATCGTGAACTTTTGTATCCAAATATTAAGGTATGCGATAAGGGGTTAACATTGTTATTATAGCAACAAACTTCGGTAATGCGGTGGTAGCTAGCCAGGCAGGCTCAGAAGCCCTACCACCAACCAAACCGGGCAGAAAATTTGTTAAAAACGTAGTAGTAACAATGTGGCGACGAGTCGGCCTCAACCGGTAGCATCACCCGTACAAACAGTAGGTTCCCACAGAAAAGCATTTCTACTCCTATTTTTGTGTTCTTTACAAGAGACTGTCATTTATAATTTTATAATGCAGTGACAGGTGCACTTGAGCTCTCAAAATTAAAAGCGTCCGCGACAGATTCTGAATCACACACAATCAAGAGCAAACTTTTGCGTTGGCGCCCAACATGGGACAGAAGCAGTATAGCGATTTTCCGAAAACTTTAGCTGTAGTTTTATGTAACGTTTCAATGTATTGTATAGAAAAATAGGCAGTAAGAGACAAGCTTATACACTCCGGGACACCTAAATCGAGCTACTTAGGATTATATTGTCCATAACTTTAAAAAATGTTTGGTCGACCAGTGTTATACAGTTTTATAGCTGGCACATTCATAATCAGCAGATCAGACTGAACATGAATGTCAGCTACAAAATTGCATAAAACTTTTTGGTTGTCCAAATACTCATTAAAAGTTATATACGATATAATCCGAAAGTGCAAGGTGGCTCGATTTAGGTGTCCGGGAGTGTAGATACGCCTATATACCTTTTCCACCCCCTAATTGTGTACCTTGTTAATAATATAGGTACGAAATAAAATCGTATTTAGTACCTATATTTTGTTACTAAACCCTGAAATGAAAGGAGAACAACCAAAATGGTACCACATTGTACACTCATGGATTTTACATATTATATTGTGCGTTTTATTGTAAACATTTTGTGAGAAAATGAACATTGTAGCTAGTGGGATAAGTCTAAAAATACTTATTAAAAAAACGTGTAAAGGAAGGGCAAAACTATAGAAACCGACTCGAGCAATCGATTTTTATTTTTTGAATTAATGAATGTATTCAAAATGAATGTAGAACTATGTTTAAATTGACGAAACAGAGTTCATCAACACCACCATTAACATTGTAATCAATTTTTTCTTTCTTTTTAATCTATGGTATTCATTAGTCTGTGATTGCATAGCTTTTTACTATGATCTGTGTTAATGTGTTTTTTGTTTTTGTTGAGTAAGAGGCACTGCTGTTTTTTTTTTGAGACTTCTTTGACTTATTTTGATTAAGGACATCCCACAATAAATAAACACCTTACTGTGGAATGGAATCAAGGGCTGAAAATAGTAGGATTTTTAGAAATATTTTTTTTTCTCGATATTTAGACCACAATATCTCGATAACGCCACTAGATAGCAAGTTCAAATAAAAACTGTTATTCACCTAATATATTAAGGTAAATAATGACATAATTTTATGATGTACAATGAACTTGATTTTGGTACCAAAGCTCCATACAAAGTGGTTGATCTCCTTTCTGTCAAATGCTGAGTTACGGCAACTATTCTAGCTAGCTAACAATAGGACATTAAGGAGAAAACAATGAAACTTCAGGGATTGATTCATTGTATAATTTATGTTCCTTTGCGACTGGCATTTATTCTCACTAAGAAATAACACGTCGAGTTTCGTCGCTACAGATCACACACTTTCAAATTTCATTCACTAAAGGAATAACAATAAATTAATTTGCTTTGCACTTAAAATAGATACAAGTACTGAGACAGACTATCGTACATTGTAGATAGATTGCGAACGTCTATCGCAATCAATAAGAAATGAAAGATACCTACATCGTATTATTTACGAATAGGTACCACATTCTATGCGCAAGTTTTTCCATTACATTGTGGAGATTTTGTGTAAAAAATAATAAGAAGACATAGATGTCACACAATTATTATTTCAAATTTACCTGAAATATAAAATATTTGCACTGTAATATAATTAGGATTGCCCGTTTACTATGAGTTGATTTGTGATTTTAGATTTTATTTAACTCGATTGCATTTAAGTTGCGAATATTGTAGCGTATTAGATATTAAAATATAATTACAGCCCTGAAAGGCTTAACAGTTTAGCAATCAAATAACTTAACAATACATTAGATGTCACCTAACGTAGCTTTGAGAAACGAAATATTTGACATTTGAATGGTATGCCTGAATAACTTCCAATTTCCAGCTAGCAACCCTAAACATGATACATTTATAAGAGGGTACAAAGAAAAAACTTAGGATATTTGTACGCACAATGATTACACATAACATAACACATAAATGGGCACCTGTAGCAAAAAACTATTAATACTTTCGCAAACTTATAGCCATTCATATATCACATATTAGTTAACTACATACATCAAGTATAGGTAATAGTCTCACGAACAGGAGCCACTGCAAATAGAAAACGCAAAGTGAAACTTCTCATTTTTGAGTAAAAAACTAAACCAACCTATAAAAAATCACCTTCAGATGGAATCGAAACGAGAGACGGCCATATTATCACTAATATGACATGTTCGCTTTTCGCACTTACAATTTATGTAAATAGTTTGTGCAAGTTTCATTCATTCTACTGTATCTTTTTCATCAGAGTATATAAGAGTTATGTAAATATCGCTAAAGAAAATACTACATTAACATAAATAAATAAAAAACACATTTACACAGTGTACAACCGCTAAGTCTCTAGCAATAATCTACTTTGCAAGATTAATTAACAATCCTATAATCACACCTAATAAATTCTGTGCAAATCTCCCTAACCAAGTCCTCATTCAACATACTGCACCCAACAACACGAAAGGCGAACAAGTCATGCCGACTTTCAAATAAAAATAAATTAAACTAATTATTTCCACCGGTTTCTATTATAATTCGGAATGTTCATCATTGCCATCTCCTAGTTGCAGTGGTGGCTCTGTTGTCTCCCCGCCAGAGTCCTTTTCTGAATCATTAATATTCATGTCGGAATCTTTTGCAGAGCTGTCCTTCTTAGACTCTTTCTTCTCAGCTTCGGCATCTGTTACAACCTCTTCAGTTTTGTTATCGGTTGCCTTCTTAATCGGCGTCTTTGGTCGCCATATCTTCATCTTATTCAACAAATATTTCATTTCCCTGTCCAAATTAGCCATTTTTTCTCTAATACTATCAACAGTCAGTTTTATCTCTTCATTCTTCTTCAAAGTTTTCTGTTCTTTGAGAGTCTTGTTGAGCCATGATTCTGTTTCCGCTATTTTCTTTTCAAGAACTTCAATTTCAACTTTTGTAAATATATCTCTTTCAGGATTTGATTCTTTAGTAAAGTTTTTGGCCATTTTAAGGAACTCCTTAGTACTATTAATCATATTACGAATAGCTGCTACAGCTTCAGGTCGTTCTCTGTGTTCCCAATGTTTGTAGAATATCGGATTGGTTTTTTCTTTGAGTACAGCAAGTTTCTCTTCAAACAATTCAGTAGCTGCTTCGTAACCATCTTCATACAACCACTCTGATGTTTCACTACATATTTTTCTTACTTCTTCTATTAGTTCTGGTGTACCACACTCAGCATATTCATCCATGTCAATCTTCATTTGGGCATCAACAACAAATGCCTCCAAATTATTCAACGCTGTTTCTCTCTCAATTCGCTTTTTGTCTATTGTATTGAGTTCCTTAATTTTATCTTTAGATGCCTTAAACTGTTCCGTGGAAAGTGGCAATAGTGTCAAAATTTCTTCACTTGTTTTAATGGGTTCCTTAAGCAAAACAACTTTTGGTTTTGCTTTTTCTGTTTCAGTTACATTCTGCTTTTCTGTCGTTGTTTCATTTGCTTTAGTCGTATTAGTTTTCTCTGCATCTTGCGGTTTATCTTCCTGTTTTTCTTCAGGTTTGTCTAACTTTTCTGGCGTATCGGAATCAGAACTAAATAATTTACTTATAGTGCTACCAATTTTAGATAGTGTACTATCTTTGTCTTCATCTTCAGTAACTGTCTTCTCGGCAACAAATTCAACATTCACCAAATTCAGAATACCAGAATCGTCTAAATTGAAATGTGCTTTGATACCCTTGTGCTCTATATTTTCGCCAGTATGCTTGGACAATGCTGCACCGACACCGCTTAAAGAAACATGTGTCAGGTTTGAGCTCCCAATATATTCAAGTTCTTTCGGTGGAATGTGGTCCAGCTCCGCATAATTTACATTGAATGAGAAGTCATCAGTGTGTTTGTTAAAAGTAATAACCTTCTTTTGCGGGTACGGGTTCATGGGGCCAAATAGGGTTCGCTTAATCTGTAACAATAAATAAAAATTATTACTTCCTTTATGATGATGATGATAACACACTTGTATCCACCATTACCAACAATGTTAGTAAAATCAAAAACACAACAACTGTATTAAATGAAATCACATTTCCCCGTAAAACCTTCGATGAAATAATTGTATAATAAATATGTAATTATTAGCATCAACACTCTTATACCAGGCAACGATAGCAGAAAAAAGGTTATAAATTGCTTATTATAATTACATGTTATTTGGACCCCACAACAATAAATATATAAAGCAAAAAGAATAAAGAGATCTATTACCGTTTCCTGAAACAAAGGAACATACTGGGTTAATATCAATTTTTGTTTTATTCAGAGATTGTATTGCTAAACAAATTAAAATGCCTCATTTCCAAAGCAGGTGGAACTTTTCTATTTTGTTTTCATTATAGGTATTTCAGTCAAGCATTTATTTAAATTGGTATTATTTATAATAATAGAATTATTAGAAATTAATTGAAATAATAGCTTTTATACGAAATTCAAATACCTTCAGATTTGAAAGTAAAATCATTTTATTGGGTTACTAGTCTCATCGTGTAAATGGTACTTTACGTAGATATGCAGGCATTAACAGCCACTGACAGCAATTTCAACGACAATTATTCCCTACTACTAGAAAGTAAATAGTTAGGAATTCGAGGGAAACTGAGGGCCAATTATGGATCTTTCATCGTATGACATGGTATAAATTTGAGAAAAAGAAGTCATGAAATACTGCATTTCGTATTACTGATCTCCAATGATATCATCACTATGGCATAATTTCAATGATGTCATCATAAAATAATGAACAAATGATGAAAAACTGACCGGAAATCGTATTTTTTGTCTTGCACTATAATATCATATGATATCATTTGCAAAACCGTGAGATCGGTAATAGGCCCTCTGGTCATCACATATGGCTTTAGTATACAATGTAAAAAAAGGTTCGCCTGAGATCTGTCACTTGGTTAGAGCATGCTGACGACGCTGAAGAAGACGGCAGAATCGTCACATGCCGACCTAAGCTTTGGAATTTAGATAATTATAATTGAGTGTCTTATGTCCAAAAGTGGGCATCTCTTGGTAGACGTGATGATGATGGTAAAAAAGGTTTTGTAAGAAACCTAGAGTTATTTCAATCTATGAAATAAAATGGACCGCTGTTACTTAATTTTGAAGTTATTTACAAACTTACCAATTTATCGGTTCCATCTACGTGGCGAGTAAAGATAACTTGTATTGGCAAAAGAACAGCATCCCGCACGTTCAAAGCTGCCACTTTGTATCCGGTAGCCAAAGATGCCGCCCTGTAAATAATAATAATAAAAAACAAATCAACTCAACTGTCAAATTCGTGTACAGTTAGTGACACAATACTTCAGTTACGCTATAGTTTTTTATAGATTACTTACAACATGCTTATGTAGATCATATATCAGATATATATTTCTTTTTTCTATCATAACGGCATAAAAATTACTTCAAAATTCTATATAAATAAAACAAGTTAATATATATTTTATACTTGTGATAGTAACGCCATGGTCTCGAAGATATGAGGTAAGAGGCTTTTTGCAGGAGGAAACTGCACAATTAACCATTTTTTACGTGCTCTTACTTGCGACACGAAACAACACCGAACGGCAGCGGCCGCGTGTCAACTAGTTTTATATAGCGCGCACGCATGGTCATATGCGGTCAACGTACTTCGGCAGGGGGGTTCGCCCAGCCTTGCCATCTCCGTAGGCTAAATGCTCAAGTTTTAGGGTACTTTTGAAAACGAGTAATATTTACTCGGGGTAGAGTGAATTTCACCCAATAGCGTTCGAGAACCACCCGAGTGAAACCGAGGGCAACCGACCAATTACTCCGCTCGTATTTCTGAACACATTAGTGTTCAGAAATACGAACACACAGAGTAATTTTCGGGACTGACAGGGGTGAATTTCTCACGACCCCCAGTCAGCGTTAAATTTTACCTGACATTGACAGTTGGCTGTTCTGTGTTCTGTGGCTACTGATTTCGTTTTTAAGTCGAAGTTAAAGTTTACAAATGTTAAGTAAAGCTTTGTGCAGTTGTAAAATAAGCAAGTTCCCGTTGCAATACACAAGAAGTCTTCTTTTCGTTTTTAACTGACAGAACCCGTTTGAAAACTCGTGAAGTGCTAAAATCACTCGCTAGCGTTTGAAACCCAGCTAAGCTTCTCTTTCTCGCGATATACAAGGTTATTTTTATAATTAGCAAAAAAATCAGCTCTTCCATACATCTAGGTTCAGTGAATGTTGAACATTTGTATGGAACAGCTGATTTTTTTTGCGATTTCAAAGTTGGTCCCATACTGAAAGTTGATCAGTTTGCTTGTCTGAACAAGCACACAAATTTTTTTTTGTAATTAAAAAATAAACTTGTATACCGGGTGTAACGGTGTACGCTGAACTGTTAAGCGTATTAAATCGAAAGTAGGCATATAATAAAAATACAAAGAATAGTCATAAAACATTTTTTTACAAGCTTTTATTTAACTTGCAATGTATGTAAGTATGTATGTTCGGGTGAAATCTTGCAACTCAATTTTGAAGCAGATATCTTTAACCGATTGAGCTGAAATTTTGTATACACATTTAGTTTGGATGCCAATGCATGGCTGACTGTGTGAAGTCATTCCAAATCCAAGATGACGGCATACCCAAGATGGCGGACCAATTATTTTTAATGCACTCCTACAATATGGGTATCAAATGAAAGGTCTTGCTAAGAGTAACTCGAAAAATAATGTGACGTCACTAATAATCCAATATGGCCGACTTCCAAAGCTTAAAAATCAATTTTGAAGTAGATAGCTTTAACCGATTGAGCTGATATTTTGTATACACATACAGTTTGGATGAAAATGCATGGTCAACTGTGTGACGTCATTCTAAATCCAAGATGGCGAACCAATTATTTTAAATTCAATCCTACAATATGGGTATCAAATAAAAGGTCTTGCTAAGAATAACTTGAAATAGGCTCAAAGCTCTTCGCTGCTGGTCAAGCATACGTGGCCTTAAGTAGGGTAAAATCATTAGAAGGTCTTCTTATTGAAGAGCTAGACTGTTTCAAGTTAACCAGCAAACGACCTTCTAACAATGATGCGTTGAATGAGATGAACAGACTGAGTAACGTGTCCAGTGATAACTAAAGAGTAAAAAATAAATTAAATGTAAAAAACCTTTTTAAAAACAAGCTTTTATTTAAATGCGCTAAACAGAAAAAAATAAACTTTTACACTAAAATTTTTACTTATTACATCATATAGCTTTTATGCCATATAAATTGTGTCAAATGTGAAATGACGTTATAAGTAAAAGTTTTAGTGTAAAAGTTGTTTTTTTTCTGTTTAGCGCATTTAAATAATTTGTTAATCAACAACCTTCAATATTATTTCGGTATTCCGTTACACCCGGTATATCCTTTTCTTTTTTAACGAGTGGAAATCTCGACGGTTTTCGAACGCGGCCGGCCCCCTAAATGCGCAATTTCCGAAAAAATTCATCTAGGTACCTACCTGTAAACGGCTCCCATGGTGGCGGCCTCGTCGGCGTTGATGGAGCGCGAGGGCTCGTAGCCGGCGGCCCGCAGCGCCTGCAGCGCGGCCGGCGCGCGCGCCCCGCCGCCGGCCACCACCAGCCTGGCGTCCCCCACCCCGGCCGCCTTCACGGCGCTCGCTACCACGCCGGCCACGCGCGCCCACAGATCGCCGCACAGCTCCTCGAATTCGGCGCGGGTCACCTACGGTGTACACGAGTAGATGTTCTTTTAGGGTTCCGTAGCCAAATGGCAAAAAACCCTTATAGGTTCGTCATGTCTGTCTGTCTGTCAAGACCCTTTTCCTCAGGAACGCGTGGAGGTATCAAGCTGAAATTTATATCAAATACTCAGGTCTACTGTCCCTTGGTCCATGCTGTGAAAAAATTAACTTCCAAGCCAACGCAATCAAAAGATACAGCCGTTTATGGCGCAAATTCCGCAAATTTTATAATACTCTTTATTGCGCATAGTAACTTATACTATAAAATTATAACAGACAATGTACACAAAGGTGGACTTATCTCTCATAGAGATTTCTTCCAGCCAACCTGTGAGTATGAAGGATATATTGTTTTGTGGGAAACACACAAGCGCGTAAACTGCATATTTATTATTATTATTTAACAGGTTGGCAGTTGAAACAACTGATGTTGACCTGTATCCTGTTACTCTTGCTAGATATTTGTCCAATCTATTTTTAAATGAGTTAACTGACTGTGCTGATATTATTTCTGCTGGCAGATCATTCCATGTCTTTACAACTCTATTGCCAAAAAAGTGCTTAAAGTATTTTTGTTTGACGACACCTGTGATAATTTTAAATGATGCCCTCTTAAGTGTGTATTCTTCGAGTATTTGAAAATTATTTTATCAAACCCTTCGAGATCGTAGTGCCCATGCAATATCTTATAAACCTCAATTAGATCTCCCCGTTCTCTCCGCTCTTTCAAGGTACAAAGCTTTAAACATGACAGCCTTTCCTCATAAGATTTGTTTTTCAGCGACTTAGGTACTTTAGAAAATCTGCGCTGTACTTTTTCCAATATCTCAATATCCTTTTTCAAGTGTGGACTCCAGATCTGGAAAGCATACTCCAAAATGGGTCTAATATATGCTTTATGAATTTTCAGCATCATCTCAGGTGTCAGATAACCAAATGCTTTCCTAATGAGGTAAATGAAACTGTTGGTTTTTTTGGTTATTGTTGTGATATGATGTTCCCACTTCAGATCTTCACTAATTTGTACTCCTAAATCCGCCTGTACTTTTACATCTTTCAAGTTTTCAATGTCGATATGATATTTAAGATGTGGGTTTTTATTTCCAATGTGGAGAACGGTGCATTTGGAAAAGTTTAATTTAATCAGCCATGTCTTTGACCAGTTTGCTATGTGATCCAGGTCCTTTTGGAGGCGTTCGTAGTCAACCAATGGGTTGGCAAAAATGTTTGTGTCATCGGCAAACATACTGACATTGCAATTCAGACATTTTGGTAAATCAAAAGTGTAAACTATATACAACACCAGCCCTAAGACTGAACCCACACCACTATTTATATATCTTTCGTCTGAAAGTGTATCACCAACTCTCACTCGAAAGGTCCTATTGAGCAAAAAAGCTTCTATCCAGCTCAACAGTTTTCCTCGTATACCAACATGCTCCAACTTTTGCAGCAGTCTGCTCCTAGGCACTTTGTCGAAAGCCTTCTCATAATCTAGATATATTATGTCAATGGGGTCACGTCTATCATCACTAGACAGCCAAGAAGATAAACATGTCAGCAAATTAGAAACTGTTTATCGGTGTGGGCAAAAACCATGCTGTTGATCACCTATCACTCTGTGCTTGCTAAAAAATTGTCTCATATGCTTTACCACAATCTTTTCCATCACTTTGCAAACTACACTTGTCAAGCTTATAGGCCTGTAATTAGCAGGTTCCAATTTGCTACCTTTTTTATATATTGGAGCCATTTTCCATAAATCTGGCAAAATCCCAGTATCATATGATTTTTTAGATCACAGTTGCCAAAAAATAATCAAGGTCCCAATTTTTTAAAATTAGAGAGGGTATGTCATCAGGCCCAGGTGAAGAGTCCACTTTTAGTTCTTTAATAGCAACCTGTACCTTGGCCGTAGTAAACTCAATGTCCTGTATTGCTTCCGAAACTCGAAGACATGGATCTAGTAAAGGTAAGTTTCCTGGCGGTTCGCACTCAAAAACGCTAGAAAATTGATTTCCAAAAGCCTCGGATATTTCTTTTGGCCCAGTTACGACTTGCCCAAGATTGTTACGTAGTACCATTGGCGTGCCAACTTTCGACGAGATCTGGCGTCTAATGTACGCATAAAATTTCTTTGGTTCAGCTTGAAGAAGGTCTTTTTCATAGGCATTACGTGATTTACGACTTAGACTTATCAGTTTGTTAATTTTTCTGTATTTTTGGTATATTTCATCAGTCCCAGTCAACGAAAACCTCTGCCACAATGTCCTTTTCTGCGATATTAATTCCTTCAAATCATGTTTTATCCAAGGCTTGTTCAGTATTTTGTTTGCTTTCTTCGTTAGTGGTACATGATTATTTATGGCAGTCATTAATGTTTGGTGCATCGTTTCATATTGAATCTTCGCACAATTCAAGTTATCAAAGGATTGCGATAAGCTATTAGATATATCTTCTGTGATTTTATCATAATCGGCCAATTTGTAGTTTGGGATACTTTTTTCTTTCTGAAAATTGAAATTTTGCATTTGCAATTGAATGGTAGAGATTAGGCATGTGTGATCACTCTTCCCAATAGCAGCTTCATGTTCTATGCTTGTAATAAGTGACTCATCATTAGTGAAAATCAGATCCAAATAGGACGGTTGGTTACCCTGTCGAAATCTGGTACATTTGTCTACAAGTTGATAAAGATTACCGTCTCTATACCATTGCACGAAATTAAATTCCTTTGGCTGCAGGTAACCGCAGTTTTGGAGCGGCCACTTGACACCACCGAAGTTGAAATCACCTACTATTACAACTGTATTTGATTCAGCCACTAGATTAAGTTTTAGTAAGAGCATGTTATCACACTCTATAGATGACTCCTCGATATAGACCGCATAATAGAATCTTGTGCAAACCCAGTTCAATATCAACCCATAAACATTCAGAAAAATGTAATTTTTCGTTGCATTGGTTGTTTAGTTTTGATGACAGATACTTGTTGGTGTTCGAAATGTAAATGGCAATTCCACCACTGCGCTTATTGATACGATCATCCCTGTACACATCATAGCCCCGTATTTTTATCATTGAGTCTGGTACTTCCGGTTTGAGCCATGTTTCAGACAAAATTATAATAGTTGGCTTCAATAATGTTATTCTTGCAAGGAATAGATCAAACTTCGATGTGATTGATTGAATGTTTGTGTAAAAGATAGTTATAGATAAAAGTGTGGATTGACTAACAATAGATTGGTGGCTGTTAAAGTTGCCTTTGAGTTGTTTAGGTTTCTGGGTATAGGTAGGAGCATCTAGTTTTTTTTATTTGTTTTGCTGATAATTTTTGACTGACCCTGGATATACTTGATAGTCAAATCCGTTTCTCCATCATTACTTCGCCTTTCTAATTCTTCACGAAGATGTTTTAGGTATTCACGTTGCAAAGGAGTTTGATCTGGTTTGATAGATGATGGGTTTGGCAGCTTTACTTTGTTACGCAAGATCTCAATAACATCACCCCTGCTCTTCATAATTACTTTCACTGGACGGGGTGGCCCACCTGAATGAGATGCCCCAAGACGAAACACTTTAATGTTATCGGAGCTTACTTTTTTGCTAACAGTATCAAGAATCTTTTTACACTCTTCTCTATCGTCTTCTTGACGCTGTGGAGGATTGTCAGATGTAGACTCCGGTATATCGTGAATTATTAGGTTCGTGGCTCTTTTTGTACGTTCTGTCATTTCTTGAACTGCGGATTCAGTAGCTAGCATGTTCTGGCGCATGCGTAAGCTTTGCACTTCCTCTGTAAGCTCGTTGACTTTTTTGATAATGTTTGGCAATTGAGTCATTGTATTTTTGCAATCTCCGCACAAGAAACTGACTACGCGTGCCACAGTCTTCAATTCAGAAACTCTCACCTCAGTAGGTGATAATCCATGACAGTCATTGCACAAAATATTCTTACAAGAGTCGCACGCTACTGAGAGTTTTTATCATTAAGAAGTTTGGAACATTTTGAACATAAGCAGCCTTACAAATAAACGTGGCATAAAGTTAAACTCGAGAATAAATTAAGAATAAGCAAAATGTCTACAAATAAACCAAGAATAACTTATACTGAGTATAACATTGACATTTCTATTGATACAAACGTTATTCCGAACTTATACCAGCCCGCATCCTTGTATAAACCTAGTATAACTCGATTTGTGCTTGTTTGCTGTGGTCATTTGAGGTTATAATATTTAAATATAGTTAATGGATACACTAAAGTAGTCTTTATTCACTGTTAAAAATTAACAAAGTTCAAATGAGATCAATCATTATCATCATTTCAGCCAACAGACGCCCACTGTTGGACATACGAGTAGGCTTCCACCAAGGATCTCCAAACCGATCGGTCCTGGGCCTCCCGCATCCAGCGGCTTCCCGCGACCTTCATCAGGTGGTCGGTCCACCTTTTGGGGGGCTTACCAACGCGGCGTCTCTTACGGATCTCATCATTACTTATCGTTCACGTAAAGAAACTCCGAGCATAGCCATCTCCACCCCCCACCCCTCCTCCCCCAAATTAATGAGATCAATACAGTTAAAGATTTCGTCGGAGCTGATAAGAGCTCGGTGGTCGAAGAGGTCAAAGCGTCAATACGGTACGTTGGAGACACGTGTTCGATCCCCGCCCGAGACGAAATTTATTTATTGATTTATTCAGCATTTTTGAAAAATAATCAAAGTTATATATCGAAATTTAACCGAAGCATTTTTGAAAAATAATCAAAGTTCTATATCGAAATTTAACTATATTCAAATTAATATATGGAAATGAAACCAATCAACAAAACGGTCGCCCGGTCGAAAAACTGACAGCTTTCACAGATAAGATGTTACTTTTTTGTACATTTTTCTTTGATTGCGCTGTTGCCATATTGTGCAGCATCTTTGAAAAATAATTCAGCATTTTTGAAAAATAATCAAAGTTCTATATCGAAATTTAACTATATTCAAATTAATATATGGAAATGAAACCAATCAACAAAACGGTCGCCCGGTCGAAAAACTGACAGCTTTCACAGATAAGATGTTACTTTTTTGTACATTTTTCTTTGATTGCGCTGTTGCCATATTGTGCATTTTGATAGATCGGAAGAATAGCTATACCGAAGATAAACCTCGTTTATTTGTCAAAAAATATTCTAGAGTTATTCCCGTTTTATACTAAGTATAACTATACCTAGTATAAGGGTGGAATAAATGTGGTATAACTCATTTTTATTTGTAAGACTGTTAATGTTTTTGGTAGATATTTTAGTTGTGGCTGCACGAAACAACTTCTTTGCCTTGTTTATAAAAAAAATTGTAGGAATAAAAATGCGAAGAAAAAAAGTTTGTGATCGCTATGTTTATCGCATTAATTTTTGCACTTTATCCGTATAGATTTGTGTGAATAATGATATCACTAAATCTTTGCACTTCTAGCTACACTTTGATAGTTTTTTCACAGTTCAATACACACTTTTAGAGTTGAAAATCAACTACTCTCACTATAAAATAACTCAAATAAAATAATATATAAACCACAAATACAACACACATATATACATACAATATATCTGATTATAACGTATTTGCTATGTATAGAGATAAATTTAGTAAAGAATCACATAAGTGTTATAAGAGTTATATAAGTTTTGTTGAAGACAGTATTCAGAAGAACGTCAAGTACTTTTGGACCCACGTTAATAATTTTAAAAAAAATCTGATATACCTAATAGTATGACTTACAAAGGTGAAATAACGGACGACCCCAACACTATTTGTAAATTGTTTTCCCTTTTTTTTCAATCAGTATTTGAACCATCTTGTGTGTCCGACGATTATGATGAAAGTAACATACTTGACACAAATTTAGACTCTGCTTTTATTGTTGGCAATATAGTAATCTCAAAAGAAGCTATTATTAAGGAGCTACGCTGTTTAGATACTACAAAAGGACCAGGGCTGGACGGCATCCCACCAATTTTTCTCAAATCTACTGCTCCTGCCATTTGCCATCCAGTACATTATATATATAATCTGTGTATACAGGAAGGAGTCTTCCCGACTATTTGGAAAAAGGCACGGATCGTACCAGTTTATAAGGGAGGTGACAAAAATGATATTGAGAACTACCGTCCTATATCAATTTTATCAACTTTGTCGAAGCTTTTCGAGAGACTTGTTCATAATATACTATATCCTGAAATACATAATATCATTATACCTCAACAACATGGTTTTGTTAAGCGTAGATCCACCATAACTAACTTATTGATATATACAACATATATTTTTGAATCTATGGATCAAAATAAACAAACGGATAGTGTGTATACGGACTACCGGAAAGCGTTCGACAGAGTTGATCATAAAATACTCCTCGATAAGCTAGCCTTCAACGGTATACGTGATAATCTATGGCGGTGGTTCAAGTCTTATGTCACAAATCGCTCGCAAAAGGTTGTGGTAGGTGGCTACGAATCCCAGTTTGTTCCCATTAGCTCAGGCGTACCCCAAGGCTCAATTCTTGGACCTCTACTGTTTATATTATTCATTAATGATATAAGCGAGTGTTTTCAGTTCTGCAACTTTCTTCTGTACGCAGATGACTTGAAGGTATTTCATACTGTTGAAAATAGTGATGACCATGTTGCTTTTCAAAATGACCTGGACAGGTTCTCAGCATATTGTATCAAAAATAAATTAAATTTAAGCATCAATAAATGTAAATTCATATCATTTTCTAAAAAAAAACAAAAATGTCGTTTCTTATAAGCTGAATAACGTGGAACTTGATACAGTTAAATCAATTGGAGATCTTGGTGTATCCCTTGACAGCAAGATGCATCTCGATCTTCACACTGACAATATATTAAATAAAGCATTCAAAATGTACGGATTTGTAATGAGGTCCACTGTCGATTTTAAATTGCCTTCCACCCTTATGTACTTGTATAAATCACTGATCAGACCACATCTCGAATATGCTGTGCCCATTTGGAACCCTTTTTATCAGAAATATATTGTAGCTATTGAGAAAGTTCAAAAGAAGTTTCTGCGTAGTATGCATTATAGATGCTATCATAAAACTCTTTCCTATGTAGAGCTAAATCAGAAATATAATTTCTTAACACTAGAGTTACGACGTAAGCAACTAGAGGCAATGTTATTGTATGATGTGTGCCATAACAGATATGACTGTACCCCATTAGTAAATAAACTATGTTATAGAGTGCCCACCAGAACGCACTGCCGTAATATGTGTCAAATATTTGCAACTCAATTCTGCCGTACTAATGCTGGAAAACGCTCTCCGTTACATCGCTTAGTCCACTCGTATAATACACATTTTAACACAATTGATATTGCTGCAACGCGTCCTGGTGTATTTAAAAAAAGTGTTTTGAGTATCTTAACTTGTTAGAAAGTACTACAAACTTTTTCCGCTTTCTTTTCGCATAAATATAATTAGTAAATTGTGGTAAAAGGTGCTGGTGATATAATTAAGACACTGTGTAATAGAATTTGTTGTGAAGCCGTATTATGTCACTGTTTTTTTACCCAAATAAATGAAAAAAAAAATACATAAATTATACCAATATATAATATTATATATACTCGCAAGACACTCACTCGCAAGGGAATCAAAACCTACAGGGTACTTCCCGTGAACTCAGAATCTTGAAATTTGGTACGAAGTAACGTCTTATAGCACAGATAAAGAAAAAATTGCGAAAACCGTAAATTTTTAGTTACATCATATAATAAAAATCTTATATACAAAAATGAAACTCTGTGTGTTAGTCTCGCAAAAACTCTGAAACTGCTCCACAGATTCTTACGAAATTTTCTGTGTATGTTTGTATAGGTCCAAGGAAGGTTTAAACGTAAAGTTGGACCCGGTAGGTGGCGCTGGAATCGGGCAGGACAACGTCTGCCGGGCCCACTATTTTTTAATAATTTTGTACGGAACCCTCGGTGCGCGAGTCCGACTCGCACTTGGCCGGTTTTTTTTAAGGAGTGCCCGGCAAACGACCTCCTCCCGCCTGATGTTAAGCAGTGAAAAAAAGCCGAGGAAGGACGACATCCACTATCCTACCTGCTCGCCCCTTGCCGGCCTAAAAGATGCTTTTTCGCGCCTCTTTTGAAGGAACCCATGTTGAAGGATGGAGGAAACACGTGCGCAGGTAGAGAATTCCAAGTGTGGGCTGAACGACAGAAGGAGGAATCTTGCAATTTCTTGGTTTAAATATGAATTACAGTTATTCCAATTCAGCCCGGTCATTGACCCGAAACGGGAATAGATTGCTCTTAAGGTTTTTGTTACGGATTAAAGTAGAACACCGGAGTTTTCGCAAATTTCGATTCTGTTCAGCTAAACAAACCCTTTATTTAATATTAACGGATTAACAGTTGAGTAATTGATACCGGTTTGTTGATTAACCTTTTGCAATGTTGCAAGTGCTTTTTATTTGGGGAAAGTTACATAATAGGTTAAGAAAGATGTAATGTCATTTTATGTACAAATATTGTGTGCTTCTGTGTATATAGTGTTGTGAATTATTTATTTTAATTTGTTTTATTATTGTAAATGCTTATATTTACTCTTCCAGCGCTTTTCAGCTTATTGTATCCGTAAAATACCGTAATATTTCCCCCATAGGACAGGTTTCGACCTACTGTGGGGGCTTGTCAAATATATACGATCTGTGTTCTTTTTGGTAATAAACAAATTTTATTTTATTTTATTAAAAGGAATCCACAGAATATCTATGTTGTGGCACTCTTTGTCAAGAGTGTTACAGTGTACGCTGAGTGCAGAAATTTTTGGTACATTACTTTTAAGTTAAATTTTGTATAATGCATGTTCCTCTAACATAATGTATCAAAAAAATATATATCTATCTATCTTTTGATAAATTAAAACAATTAGAATGGTTTTAACAATATTAACAGCTATTTATTAATGGTTCCAGGCCTTAAATATAAATTAGATGAAGATATAAATGACAAATGTAGTTAAAATATGTAGGGTAGACAAAAACATAATTTGTAAGATTAGCAACTCAAGTTTATAATAATTATTTTAAGTAGCTTAAAATAATTAAGTGGATCTTGACACATTGTGTAGGTACTCTGACAGACATCAACAACAAAAATTACTTGCTTGTCGCCATATATGGAACAAGTTAAATATAATTTCAGCATGTCTCCCATTGAAAAAAAAATTCTTGGAGAAATAAGCTACACTGTTTGTGCTGTTTTTTATTATTTAAAATGATAGTACTTTTTGTGTCTCCATGGTAAGCTGCCAGCTTACTATGGAGCCATCGATAAATAGACATTATGACATATTATGACATTAGAGACTTGGACAGAACACAATTGGACTATAAACAGACAAAAAAATTATTAGGGACAATTTATGTTTTATACTGGGTGTAACGGAATACCGAAATAATATTTAAGGTTGCTGATTAACAAAAAAAATGTTTTATGACTATTCTTTGTATTTTTATTAAATGCCTACTTTCGATTTAATATGCTATACGATTTAATAAGCTTATTAAATCGAAAGTAGGCATATAATAAAAATACAAGGAATAGTCATAAAACATTTTTTTTGTTAAGCAACAACCTTAAATATTATTTCGGTATTCCGTTACACACGGTATATGCACAATATCGACCTGAACGACAAAGACTCAACAGTACTGTTATTTGTTTCTGTTTACAGTAATTTGTCAAAAAATTTAGTTCTCACCAAGTGTTTGAAATCCTTATCATCCAAAAGGCTCTCAATCTGAGCATAATGTTCAGTGTTAGCCGATAGTACCACTTTCAGCCTCTCAGCTTCCAGCAGCAGCTTCTCCATTGCCCGCGGTGAAGCTCTGACATCACCCCCACCATTAGTTTCCCATGCCTTAATCAGATGTTCACGAAGCCGCAATGTCATCTCATGGCCACCAAGGGTTCTAGAAGGAATCGAAAGTAATGAAATTTTATTCAAATTAGATTTTATTTTGTTATGTAAGTAAATTAAACAAATCAAAATTGCATATTATTGGAGTACTACATTGTTAGCACATACAAACTAAATAAATAAAACAAGTGTTACATACTTTTATACTTTATCCATTAAAGAGAAGAGCTAAGCAACAGACTTTACATTGGAAAGTTGAGTGCTATAAGTCGTTATGATTGTCACCAATAGTATAATGTTAGAGCAATCCCATGTCTTCATAGCACTCCAGTTGATAAAAAAAGTTACACTGTGTGTCAATTTATACAAAACTCAATGAGTAGCGTGCCTAATGGCGGACGATGCTCCTCCCTCATTTTGTTCTCTATTTCATTAACTTTGATGCATAGAAAAAGGTTTAATATGTAAATATTGATCTCTAAAGATTTCTGTTATTTATTTTTCCTTTCTTCGTATAGTAATTTTACATAACATAAATATTCTTGTATGTCGCCAATAAGAGGACAAAATGTCCACTTGATTCTCATACAGCACGAGCTTACAATGTCTATTTATATTTTGTCTGTAGTTTCAATACAATAGACACTTTATACAATTATTAATTTGCAAAATTACCTGTCAAATCCTATCCCCAAGACCTGTAACTGTGGGACAGTCTCAACATAACCTCTCTCCTTAGTCTTAACACTTTTGTACTCAACCAGGGCTGCCTTTGTTGACGCAGCACCCATGTCAAAGAACAACGCCTGCCAAGCACTCTCATTTATTTCCTGCAATTCCACAAAACATTATCACTTATTATTCAACATGAGATTCACTTTAGTTAAAAACTAAAAAAGAGTGATTTAAAATTGACAATTTATTTTAAGAGTATTTAATATGATTAGAATAAAGTTTAGCAAATAGTATCTAAGGACCTTTCTCCTAAAGATGCCATAATTTATTGCAATAGCCGTGTAGTCATTTATCAGCTGTAACACATTGAGTCCAGCCAACGTTGCAGCCTCTTTTAGCGCTCGGCGTTCTGCTTGGTTAAAGTAGCCAGGTACTGTGATTACACATTCACTTATTTGTTGGCCTGTAATTAAAAATATCAAATTATTATGAGAGGAATGAACATTGTTTATTATGTGTGGTGGTATGTGTGGTAAAAGTAATTATGTTGTAAATGTTAGTGCAATACCAAATGCATAGTTAACATTTCATATCAATGTAAACTCTCAGAAAGATAAATGATATGACCATGTTTTTCTTACTCATCATTATGCTTCAAACTACAGTCACTTCTCCAGACTTCCTTCAGATATATGATTTACATTAATTACACTTATAACATTCTTCAACATATAAGTATTTGCATTAATACATGACAGGACAAAGATGTTGCTACTTTACATGATTATAGTGCAAATACAAGTCTTTACATGATATTCCCTAATTGTTAAATAAGCTAGTCTGTATTAAATAGTAACCAAGGTTGTTGTTCATCTGTGTAAACAAGATGATAAATGGATATTAGTTCAATCACACAAAAGGGTATAAACAAATGAAGATAAAATTTCTAAATTTGAACTAAGTTAAATAAATATATTCTGTAAGAAAACACATTATTATTATGAAACTTTAAGCATAATACACGTGATCATTGATTCTGACAACTTATTTCTTTATATTTATTCAAAGGACATTGTATAGTTTCAGTGTATACAACAAGATACTTGGCCTATAAAAAACCTAGTCCGCAGGACTATTTCCCAATCAAACAGACTGTCGAACCTGCTTGCTATGGAGTGCAGAATGTTATAGGGGCAACCTCTGCAGTAGCAAGGATGTCTTTTGGTGCCACACTGCATCAAACCCAATGATAAGTGACTATAAACATTTCTGAGATGCTAGGTAGCACCAATCAGATAAAGTTGCAAACTGATTGTAACTTTCTGTGAACCATGTGGGGTTTAAACTAATAGACCGCAGTCACACAAAAATCCTTGTAACTTATCTTTAATGTAAGTAATAATTTTGTTTAGAATTGGATTATTTATAGAATTTTTGTATTTATTTCGACTTATTTATCATTTATGAAGAGGTACAAAGATATAATGGATAAGGGACTAAATGAACATGAAATATCAGCAGCTCTTTGGAAGGGAAGTGATTGCGATATAGATGAGACTATTTTACATGAATTTTTCAGTGAAACACCTCTCGAGCCACCAACAAAAAAGATCTTAGGCAGTATTCAGAATGTGACAGAAAGAAAGACTGGAAAACCAAATACAGTCATGAGCACTGTGATATACCTATAACCTTAGAGCATGTTCACTTATCAGCAAAAACTGTACAGAATTTAATCAGCCTGGATCTCATAAAGACTTGACAAAATTAAGCTATTATTGTTAATTTTATATATATAATAATACATACATTATAATGTATATTTTGCAAATTAGAAGTATTTAATTACTATTCTTTTGTGGAAGTTACGCCAAAGAAAAAACTAACTTTTAGTTTGCAAAAAAATACCATGTTTATTCCTTTGGCACAGAAGATAAAAAATTTTGATTATTTTACTTCAAGCAATAAAGGAAGGTGTCTAAATATTTTAAATCTTACCATGACTTATTTCTGCAAAATCTTTGGCTTTTGCTAGTAGCTGTGCCACAAGCTCTTCAGGGCTAAACCTAGTTTTTTTATCATGAACAAATTCAGGTGTACCACGTTTTGACTGCACAATCTCATAATATGGATACCTCTCCCTGTGGACATGAATTATCACAATAATTATTAGTTTCATTCAAAACTTATCACTTAACCCTCAACCTTTCATGGTGTCATTCCTTGCCCAGATTATGGATATACTGTTAGTACAACCAATGCCCTGCCTATTAATTATTACTACTGTTATACTGACCATCTACAGTATAAAGAACACATACTACGAAACAGTGACTGCACTTAGCCAGATAGTAATGCATGTATAGAAAGATTCATTTAGTGTTCATCGGTGTTTAAAAAATCAGTTTAAGTAATATTACTAATCTTGTAAATTTTATTTAAGCTAAAACATTTGAAAAAGATTTAAAAAATTAGGCTAACCTGTAGGCTTGCACAAGAGGATGATCATAAGGTTTACCAAGTAAGTCTAATAAATATTTGTATGAATTTTTAGGAAATCTAACTCCAACAGTAACTGCGTCTTCTCCAAAAGTTCTCACACCATCCCTGAAAGCTACAACAGCAGGGGTCTTTCTCTTCGATTCCTTATTTAGTACAATTTCCATGGGGACTCCTGGTGACACAATGCCGATTTTCATCCATTCAGAGCCCAAATCAATTGAAATGACTGCAGCTGCTTCCGTATGTGGAATCAGAAGTATAGGTAGTATAACAGCAAAAATCACGCCGTACATCTTCTGCAAAGTTAAGAAAAACCGGGTTCCGATTTAACAAACACCAAAACTACACATCAGCAATGACAGAAAAGGTAGTCCTTTCGAGCCAGCGAATCATACTTACGCTCTCCATCTTATTTCACGGAACACATTCAGTTTAAATAAAAGAAATTAATCTTTAAGGAAAGAATTTTGTTAAAATTATTGTATTTCTTCTTCAAACTCGACCAGCTACTTTAGTCCACGTCAAGTTTAACGTGTTTTCTTCTTTTTGGCTAAATTGCTAAAGACATAGTTGCCAGTATAAAAATTCTTAATTTACGAAGAAGCTATAAGGGATCCCCCAAAGACGATCAATTGCGAATGCCAATATTTACGTGATTGACATTAATTGATGCAAAATTGATCGTTTGTAAATGAAGCCATTGGACTTAATTCTGAAGCGGCCGCTAGTTCTAGCTTTAGGTTATTTAGACGGCGGACGCATACTAAACTAAATTTAGTTTTAGTGCTGCCAAAATTGTGTTTTCAGTTTCGAACAAAAAACACGATTTGACAGCACTAAAACAAAATTTAGTTTAGTCTATTCCAACAAATGCCAACAGAATTGACACATTGTCCATTTAGCGATTGCGTTAGCGATTATCGAAAGACATCTTGTCTAGTGATCTTATGTGTTACGGCAGCGTTCGTGATAGCAGTAATGGATGTTAAGTTCTTGTTAAAAATGACAGTTCTAGTTAGCAACCGAAGTTACAAAATAGGCCTGCTGCCCTGGGTACGAACCGAATAACAATATATTCTAAAAGGACCCCCTTAGACGCCACACACTATTTTTTCCGCAAGGTTGTCACAAGCTAATGTCATTTCTATACATTTTTCCTGCGGAACGACTGGAGCTGCCCCCCTAGGCAAATGCCACAAGCTAACTTTTAGAGGGTAGGTCTGGCACTCTGCTGGAACGCATTTCCCTCGAAAACCTACCTACCTAAAATACGTAGGTAGGTAAATACCACTAACGAATGCATTTAGTTAGTACCAACCTATTTAAAAGAAGTTGTAAAGAAAACAATAAACTTTTATAGTATATTAATAGATACTTATACATATAGTTTATTGTGTTTTATGTCGTAGGATGATTTACACAAAAATCCTAAATCAATAGGTACTGAGCAGTTTTGTACACAGATATTGCTCCCTCTTGCGTCTCGCGGAAACGGGAAAAACGGCAAATGTATGGCGCAACGTAGTTCGCGGGCACAGCTAGTATTCTTATAAACTGAGGAAGTAAAATAAGTTATGGGCATAGCACGCTTGCCCCCACAGTCACACACTCTCAGTATTTCCATACATTTACAATCACGTTAACATTTATTTTTAAATAAATAGATAGCTTTTCCAAATATATTTTAAGCAACATAAAAATAATTTTATCGATAAAATATGTAAAACAGATATTCGACAACACCATTTTCTCAATAAACAATACAACGCTAATTTGTTACAATCGCACATTTTTTTGGACGAATACTAATGATCAGGAACAAAATTATCATAAAATGGTAACAAATTGACTAAAATAAACCTTTATTTATCAAAATAAACGCGCAGTTAAGCTCGTTAAAAGTGTTTTATTTCAAAGAACTAAATATGGAAAAGTTATTATTCAAAGTATTAAGGCATCCTTCTGTGTCATAACTTATGTTTATACCTATATTATTAGTGATTAAACGAACTTACCTGAAGTGAAGTTCTATCATAATTATACGAGTTGCTTCGTCCGAAGAGATTAGGTAATAATTGTAGTAACACGTATCATGTCGCCTTTCATCCACTAAGTTAAAAGTAGGTATTCACACTTTTTTTTTTGATGGTGGTACACAAACCTTCCTAGAGACACCAACCATATAGTCGCTCATTTAGTTGAAAGTCCCGCAAAACCTATATATTTCACTTTAAAGGGGGCATATTGGGAGGGAGGGACCTAATCTCTTCGGACGAAGCAACTCGTATAATTATGATAGAACTTCACTTCAGGTAAGTTCGTTTAATCACTAATTATACATTCGTTGCTTCGTCCTTTGAGATTTTGAAAGCAAGTGAAATATTAAAACCAAATAATAATTAAAATATATTATGATATTCATTCTGTAACCAAAAAAATCAAATCTATAAAGGAATCAAGGCAACAACAAATAATATCAATTATTTATTGGCATAATGTTAGCTATTAAGGATAGCCAATGCAAAACTATTCGATTCATCTGGTTGAATATTTCTATAGTAATAATTAGCAAACACATTGGCTGCCACTCCCCCCTACAGTCCTGCGTATTGTGTCAATACTGACACCTGCCTATGCGCCGTTGAGGTAGCTGCATGTCTGATGGAGTGGGCAGAAAATATTGAAATATAAATTCCGCTAGTTAATAGGGTGTCCTTAATCCACTTGCTGATTGTATTGGAAGATACTACCTTATGAGGTCTTTTGAAACTTATCAAAATGTCTTTTTTTTTTTACTTTCCGCTCGGTTGACTGGTAAAGAATGTCTTGTTGCATTAAGTCCGCCCTTTGTACTGTTTTTTAAGTGCAATAAAGATTAAATAAATAAATAAATCTGTGGGCGGTCTTTGTAAAATGGAATACACAAATTTGGTTAATTTGATCCTGGACGTGATGTTTTAATCAAATCTTTAATTTTAATAATAATTACTTGATCTCTAATAATTATGTTATCTAATTTTATTTTTGCAATCGTCTGTACTCTGTGTGCTGTTACGAGTACAAGAAGTGTTGCAATCTTCTTTGACAATTGCTCTAAACTCAACGTGGTATTTAGATAAGCTTTTGACAGGTAATCTAAAACTAGAGAAGGATTCCAGGTAATGTATCATATTTAGGGGCTGGAGGACGAAGTCTGAAAAACCCTTAAACAGTCTTGTAATGCCGTCATTCGACCTTACTCTCGATCCCAAAATCAAAGATAGAGCAGAGCGATGACTATTATTTTAATCATCCATATTGTAAACCCGAATAAAATATTTGTGTAAGAAAATAAATAATCTGCGGAGAAAGGATGACGGTGGTACGCTCCTCTTCAGAAGTGCCTTTCGGATAACTTTCCTGCTATCAATGTGAGCTTGGGCTGTTAGAAACAGACAACAAAACGTTATCGGAAGGGCTGTAATTGTACAGTCTTTGAACAAAGAAGCTCTTGGAATAAAGGAAACCAGGGTTGTGTAGGCCAGTAGGGAACAACGATACTATTCCCTCAGCTTGATCGGTTATTATTTTTCGTAAAACTTTTAGTATTACAGCAAAAGGCGGAAATGCATAAAATGAAAGATGTTTCCAATTCAAGGTAAAAGCGTTTACTGGCATAGCCCCTGAACACGGTAATCTTACAAGTAGCATTTTTATTGACTCTAGAGGCAAAAAGATCAATGTCAGGCTTGCAAAACGCCTTTAGAATTCGATTAAATGCATGATTTTTTAGCTCCCATTCAGTATCAGGGTGAGATTTTCTTAACTCCACATCTGCTATTTAATTATATTATCTTTAGAGCTTATGTAACAAGCAAACACAAATGTTCGCATCACTGCCACAGTTACCTGGTTATATCAGTAAGGTGTGGAAATCGAACTCCACCCATGCGGTTGATATACGAAATAGCAGTTGTGTTGTCAATGCGCAATAATATTAGACAATTTTTCCTTTTGCGAATATTTGAAAGCCTAGACAAGCGGCCAAAAGTTCTAAATACTTTATGTGTTTGGATGATTTCTCTATACTCCATTGTCCACTAGCGGTCTCCTCACCGCATGCTACCCCCCAACCTTTTTTGCTCGCATCCGAAAAAATTTCAATATTGTAATAGTCTAATAGGATTAAATGTTTTATCAATGGAATTTTTCCACCAGGAAAAATCTGTTTGCAATTGTTGTAGCTGTTGTAGCTATTGTTATTGCATAAAGCAAGGTATTTGCATCTCTCCATTTGTTTGGTATACAAACAACCATACTGTACTGTTGGGTAGGATGAGGTGAGGAGTCCCAGCAGTCGAGCGAAACGTCGAATTTTACAATTTGTCTTATGTTGAAAATAAAGCAATTCCTTTTTAATACTATTTCTTTTATCCTATGTACTATAAACATATATGAAATTTGTTCGTGTCTATTATAAAACCAATAAATCTACAACTAGTGTTAGGAATCATACAGCTTTTTTTTTTTTTTAAAACGTCGCCCCACTAGGATTTTCTCCTGGGTCGTGGGTGCAGTTACAAACATAGAATATCACATGCACATACGCCCAGTCCGGAACAAATTTCTGTAGGCCATACAAAATATTTGACCCGTACGGGAATCGAACCCGCGACCTTCAATGTTGATAATAAATCCAAAGGACTCTAAAATATTTTTTAGTTTCAGCAATATTTGCTAGATAGATAGATAGATAGATAGAAACTCTTTATTTTGCTTAAATAAAATGACACAAACAATGACAATACATACACAACAAGCAAAAAAGGCGGCCTTATCGCCATAGGCGATCTCTACCAGACAACCTTTAGATAGGACAAAACATATGATTAAGTGGGTATTTTTCAATAATACACTGGTACAAAATATATACTTTAATATATAAAATACTAAAACATACTACATAATAATAACAGAGTAAATAAAAAATAATATATAAATTCATAGGGGGCGAGGGGGGAGGGGGGGTCAAAGCTCAGGAAATGGCGGTGAACGCTTTTTTTAAAAGAGTCAAGTGTTTGTTTGCACCTAATATCAGAAGGTAGGCGATTCCAAAGTCGAATCGCCTGAACAGTAAAGGATTTATTAAAATATTGGGACGAGTGTGTGGGAAATTTTAATAGGAGGCTATCAGAAGAACGAGTGTTTAAATTATGTGAGGAATGAAGGAAAATGAAATGTTTCTTTAGGTAAATGGGTGTTTTAGGATTAAACAAAATATTGTATAAAAGGTATAAAATGTGTGCATCACGGCGTTGGCGTATTTTCAACCATTTGAGTTCAGTTCTGTATTGTGAGACGTGGTCATATTTTCGCAGTCCAAAGATAAATCTAATGGACAAATTCTGGAGTCGCTCAAGCTTATCAAGCAAAACTTCGCCAAGGTCACAATAGCAGCAATCCGCATAGTCAAGGATGGGAAGAAGAAGTGACAGAGCAAGAGACATTCTGGTGGTTATAGGCAACATGTTACGTAGTCTACGCATCGATCCCATCGCTGCAAACATCTTACAGCTAACCAGGTCAACCTGAGGTGTCCATGACAGTGTTCTGTCAAATAAAATTCCTAAATTTTTCACGTTGTCACTATAAGTTATGTGAACACCATCAAAAAATAGAGGAGGTAGTAGTCCCCAATCAATTCTAGATAGGTAATATGTGCTTCCTACAACAATGGCTTGAGTTTTAGATGGGTTCACATTTAAACCATAGTTTTTACTCCAATGTGCTATTGCTGCAAGATTGTCATTAATTTGGGCGACAACTGCGTTTAAGTTTTCCAGGGTACCGTGGCTATAAATTTGAAGATCGTCTGCATATAGATGGTAGGAAGAAGTAAGTATACTTGTAATGGAATTGATGAATATTGAGAAAAGCAAAGGAGATAGCACACCACCTTGTGGCACACCGGCTGTAATTTCGCACCATTGTGACACGGAATTATCGACTACAACACGTTGCCGGCGGCCATAAAGATAACTTCGAAGCCAAGCCATTACAGTTGGAGATATGTTAAGACATTTAAAGAGAGCAAGGAATACCTCATATTCAACAGTGTTGAATGCGTTGCTAAAATCAAGTAACACAAGTATGGTTAGCTGTTTATTATCCATGGCCAAACGGATATCATCAGATATTTTAACAAGAGCAGTAACAGTGCTATGGCTAGGACGAAAACCAGACTGGAAAGAATCAAGAAGTTGGTTATGAGTTACAAATACATTTAGTTGATAGTGTATAAGACGCTCAAGGACTTTGGACAGGAACGGTAAAATAGATATAGGTCGGTAATCAGTTAACGAGGGATTTACTTTTTTTGGAAGTGGTATCACTTAAGCGTCTTTCCACGAAGAGGGAAAAGAACCACAGGATATGGAGTAATTTAAAATGGAAGAGACTATGGGAGTTAGAATATCGAGCAAAGGAATTATCATTTTACGACTAATGTTATCGATACCGACAGCGTTTGAGGTTATGGACAGGATACTTTTCTTAACATCACAATCTGTAAAATGGCTGAAATTAAACGGAGGATGATCATCAGACATTTTTGGTAATCCCTAGCAATGACACAAATATAGTCTAAGAAAATGGTACACATATATATGGCCTAAGGATCGAAGTTAGTACATCACCGTCTTAAGCAACTTTGTTACTACAAATGGTGCGGTGTTAAGGCCAAAGGGAAGAACGTTAAATTCGTATAGTTTATCTTCGATATAAACCCTAAATATTTTTTATGAGCTGGGTGGATTGAAATTAAAAAATAGGCATCTTTTAAATCTATGGTGGCCATGACACTGTTTTTTGAAACTAATTTCATTGTAGTTCTGTAATCTGTTTTTACATATTGGTTGTTTAATAATAAAATAGCTGGACAAGAACTGTTTATTTTACTTGGTTGACAAGGTGAAATAGCTCCTGAATCAATCAATTCAGTAATGGCCACTCTATATTGTAAAGATTCAGAAGTTGACAAGGTCGGCTATTTAGGTTCCCATAATTTATGAATAGGTCTGGAAAAAGGGATCTTATCCATCATAATATAACCGGGTCATCAGTTAAGAGTTGCCAATTATCGTAAAAATGACTTAAACGACCTGCTGAACATACCGAATCCAGCAACGTGGGCCTAGGTGCTGCTGCGAGCGCGGCGGCGGTCGCGGCAGCTGCTGTTGTCGCGGCGGGTGCGGTGCCTGCGGCGGGGCCAGCTCCGTCCTCCGCGGTGCTCCCACTTGCCTGGACCTCGGAAACGGAGGCTTCTGCTTTAAATGACAATTTAAAGGTTGCTTTGGTTTTGTCGCCGCAAGCGTTTTCTTGGTTGATGAAGTAATTTTTATCTCAGCACCAGACTTCGATATCGCCTTTGCGGCTTTGAGAGTGTCGGCTAATTGTACAGTTGCTCCTTTATGTCATTTTTTACTGCTGAGCAAATAAAAAAGCGTCTTGTTTTTTGACTCGGTATTTTGTGCATCGCACATAAAACGGCTGGCCTCGATTAACAGTTTTTAGACTCACTGGTCTTTATGTTCTAAAGAAAATAATGTGGTCCGAGCGTCACCAATGCAAGATATAGCAACTGCCTGCTGTATTTGTTTATTTTCTAATGCTTTATCTTTCTTAACAAGCATTTCCGATAAGGCTGCCTTTATCTCGGGGTTCAACTTTGATGTGTTTATTTTTGATGAATATCAGGGCACAGGTTTTTTTTTTTTTTTTTTGGAGGTTGTTTCACCCAAAAGACTTAAAAATTCTTCATCCAATTCAACACGAACTGGTTCACTGCTCACATGTGCAGGTAGTTCGGTAGAAGCTAAAGGCTGTAAAGCTGTTGTTGCGCAGTTGCAGCCATAGAAGTGGATGGATCTGAATTGATCTCTTCTACAATTGAGACTGTCGACCTCTGATTGCACTTCACTTTCACCTGCAATACGTTTGTGTCGCATACAGGTAACTGTGTGTCCAAAAATACATATGACACAGAAGAATACACCTCTGTCAGATATCCATAACAGCTGCTTAATTTTTTAAATGCGGTTGTATATCAACGACCAATGTTTGTGAGAATAAACCCTTTAGTGCCGTATGAAACTTTAAAAGGCAACATTCCATTAAAATGTGCACATACTTTATTAGTCATGAAGTTAACATAACATATAAAATGTAGACAGTACATAAAAAATATTGTGACGGTAACATCCCGCATAGATGTACACTACATACAAGATACCAGTGGTAATTATTTGTGACGGTAGGTAATATCCCATATAGATATACACATCACTAAAGATTATCTGTTATAGATAACAGGCAGGTACTTTAATATTATTAGGTATAATATTTTGTGCCGGTAACATCCCCGTATAGATGTACACTACACAATATTAAAAACCAGTGGTGGTCTCTCGTTATGAAATAATCCCATATAAATATAGGAACACATTACATCACATTAAGTGATACAAATGTTAACCACTTTTAATAAATAAGTATAATATTCTTTAACAACTGCGTACCTTCGTTTCCTGATAGCGTCAGAAGTGCCACCGCCGGTGAGGCTGGGCATGACGAGCTACTATTGTTTGAAATTATTCGATTGCGCGTACGCTTTTCGCGCTTTTTTAACATCATTTCTATCTTTCTCATTTTCTTGCGTAAGTAATCACTATCTTCCTCCTTATGGCTTCGTTTCGGCATAGTAACATTTTCTAAGAAATTAAGTAGGATACGTGGTGATCGGCGAAGCACTAAAACGCGAATGAGCGACTATATGGTTGGTGTCTCTAGGAAGGTTTGTGTACCACCATCAAAAAAAAAAAACAAAGTGTGAATACCTACTTTTAACTTAGTGGATGAAAGGCGACATGATACGTGTTACTACAATTATTACCTAATCTCAAAGGACGAAGCAACGAATGTATAATAAGCAAAAAATAATAAGTATACTTTAAAGTGATCTTCGCAACAATTTGGTTGTTGCGTTGCGTCTAGTTGATTTGGTAAATAACTTTTTTTGCCTTCTCATAAGGTTACACCACTTGTTTGTCATTTTTTTGCCATTTGGGACATAAAAAAGTACTTTTCAGGAATGCTAAATGTTGTGTTAGTACACAACGGCACTTATACAATATTTGTATGGTTTTCTTTTATCCATTTCATCAACTATATAACTAATGTAAGAATAGTAGGTAATACTATGCGATACCGCGCGTGAACGTGCAATGACATCGCGTCGTCGGGCGGGCGAAGGGTGTGACGTCATGCGCTAAGCGGTCAAGCGTGATCACTATTTAGGAACTCCCAAGTTTAAACCTTTCTAAAAAATTCAGTTTTTAAGATATCGAAAAAAATATTTTACTCATATTTTTTAGATTTTAAGCTTGTTTGTTATAGCTAATAAAAAATTCACCCTCATCTTCCTCATTAACATTATTATTATGGCGATAAACATCGATAAGACGATGGTAGTTAGTCAGGCAGGCCCAGAAGCCCTACCACCAACCAAACCAAGCTAAGTCATTTCACTTCACTTGACTTCTTTAAAAATAATAATCGGTCGCAAAATGGTCGCAAATACAACCATTACTGCCAAACTCAAGTTTTGAATAAAATACTGTTTGAATTTACTTTTATAAATTGGGCCAAAAGTGACAAAATGATATTGATTTGGGCTACCTGGAAAAGGACAAAACAAAACGTCACAATAATGTTATAATATAAAAGCACACAAATTATAACTTAGTACGGTTACAGCTTAATATTTTAGGTGAATATATTAATACAGTTATTTTAACATAGTAAAACTTAAGACTTAGTAAAGGTTTAACATTAAGAGCCGAAACTGCGGTAAGCGTACACACGTGCGTGTTCATACAAAAGTGATACGTCGCGTGTCTACGTGCGGGAGATAGTTGATGTGAAATGGTACTAAAATGCATCTACTTTTGAAGCCGGCTGTAGATGTGTTTTCTTATTTCGTATTTCATATGTGCATTTGTCTGACGCTCCTACGGTGAAAGAAAACATCGTGAGACAACCTGCATACATCTGCGAAGAAATTCAAAGGTGTATGTGAAGTCGACCAATCTATACTGAACCAGCGTGGTTAACTAAGACCTAAACACCCTAACTTAGGGTAGGCTCGAGCCCTCGGTGGGGATGTATATGAGCTGTTATGATGATGTGACGATACGGGACGCACGCGCGTACAAAATGACGTTCGACGCAGAAAGGGTGATTATAAAGGTATTTTACAACAAATTCCCCGCATAGCAACCTAGATTCATTAAAAGGGCTAACTGTTAGTAGTTTTTTTGTGCTTGTAATCTCGTTAAGTAGGTATATATTATGTTCTCCATTGACACGACTCTACATGCAAACTGTTAAAATTGTACTGTTGACCTGCGGCCGTACCGCCTAACTCATAGCGATCACTCGCTATCGCTGTTGTGACATTAGAACAATAGTTTTCATGTCACAGGTGACATTTGAGCTATTATTCTAATGTCACGAAAGCGATAGCGAGTGATCGCTATGAGTTAGCAACGTGGCGGGTCGCGTGCCCACGGAGCACGTAAGCGTGCCGAAGCGCGTCCGGTCGCGTGACTACGCTTATCGCAGTTTCGGCCCTAATATGTCTAGAAATAAACGATTTTGTTAGACAATTCTCTGAACGTGTCTCTACCTTAGACTAAACAAACCAAAGGACATGAAATACCTGCAAAAAAGCGTGCCAATAATGTATGGTGGTGCTCTATGATGGCGGAAAAAATTAGGAACGCCGCATGCAATATTCCACGTTTATGATGTTTTTCTTTATACAATTTATTAAAAAAATATATGTATGAAAAGCATAGAACTGTAAAATGCACTCATAAACATAGCTCACTAACTGGTATTTTAGCACAATAACAAGGTACTTTGTAATGGCGACCTTTACGAAAAAATATTCGTGCCATAGTTAATATATAGCGAGTCCATTGGTTTACTTGGTCTGTCTGAGGTCTCTACTGTCAATGTCAAAATTAAAGTATAGACAAAATAGAGTAGCGTCCAATTAAAGAAATCATATGTTTATTTATATATGTTACTCTATAGTTTATGATTTGATAGGGTGTTGAGTTGAGATGTTTGTTGCGTTGCGTGTTGATTTTTGAGTACAAGTGCTGAGGTCACGGAATGCTTTTTGTTGTTTATAATTATTCTCAAACTTTCTAACGAAAGCATCAGAACACAGGTGAGCAATTAAACCCCAGCTGTCGTTACTATTAAATAATTTTCAAGATGTATTTATCAGGTCTTACATGCATTCGAAAACAAACATATTACGCATCATAAATTAAAGATTCCACAATTCACGTAACCTAATATTCAATTGCGTTCAGACCATGCCCTCACTTACAGCGTAAAGTATCGTTTACATGCGGATCTAAAAATGTGACAAAATGCGCCGCGCATGAGGGCAGTCGAAACTTATTCGGTGGCGCTCCTTCTAAATATGGAACGGGAGTTGGTCAACGACAGAGGCGTCCTCCGTTCCACAGTGAAGAAGACCGTCCCTACGTCCCTGTAGTTATGTAATGGCCCTTCGTGTTACTAGGAGCACGTGCATATGGACCTTTCACGCGGCCGCTTCCACGTCGGAGGCACGATGCACGACGCAATCGCGCACGCGGTCGGATCTGGCTGTAAGAACACCAGTTTCCTAGCAACACGCTGTTGACGCCACTGCTGACCCAATGAATACAAAAACATAATCACTGTAATTTGTTGTTACATCACCCTCCCCTAATGTTGTGAGTGAAAATCCAATGGTTGTTATGGAGGTAATGCTTGGCATATTCTGAAAGAATGTTGATATGTTATTTATTCAAAATTAAAGTTTCTAAGTAATCTTTCTCACATAGGAAAGATGATTATATCGAGGAAGTGATTTCTAGGTGTGTAAAGTATAATACAGGTTATGCACTACAAATAGTGAAGCTATAATTAGCATCCAGACCTTTGTGTGACCTACATTTCAAACTGCTTCCTGTACAATTTCTAAATTTAATTATCACCCGCAGACAATGTCCCACTTACAGTTTAATTACTATTTATTTCTAGATGAGCTGATAATGTTTTTGACTAGTGATTGACATAATTTTTGGAATTGACTATTTTGTAATAGATTTTACTGAACAGTGTCACCATAATCTCACAGTTAAGGTAAGTTCAGCTCTGTTATTTAGATATACAATGAGGATCTCATAATAAATATAGTTAAACATGACCCATAAATTAACAAGCAAAGCAAATTCAGCTTTTAAATAACAAATGGTAGAGGGAGACACTTTTGTCATTAACTATTTAATAAAATGATAAGCTAAAAAATAAGCATAACAAATTCTATTTCATATTTATTTTCTCCTTTTGTAACATTTGTTGACAAACCTAACAAATGTATAACTATAAAAAGATCTTTTACTGACTTGTAATGGGTGTTCTTTCAATGTCTGTTACCAAATTTTGCTTGCTACTAATAATATTCAGAAACAGCTGCTATTTTTTTTTTCATTTATTTGGGATAACAAACAGTATATGTACACAAAATATTATTTTATACAAAGCCTTATATAAACAAAAAATTGTAACTGTGCTACCAACAATGTTATCCACATATTATACATCAATTATATAACTTGGAAATTGTAGCTGATAGATGATGGTATACATATTCCACAAACTTCCTTAGGTATATTTTATTATTTACATATTTTATAGTTTTATATATTTTTGTTATCATACTTACACTTACAAAAAATATTACATCATTGGAGTTATATGGCAATATTTAGAGCTATAAATATAATTAATTCGTTACAAATATCTCTTATCAGCATCTTAATTTAATAGAGTAGTGTATTTTACAAAATAAAAATATTTTCTAAACAATTGTAAACAAATGTTTGTTTCAAATTAATTGTATACTTACAATCTAATATATATCTATTTTAATGCTAAAATTATCACATAGCCAAATTCGTCATCTGTTATCTTCTCCTTAATTTACCTCTGTTCCTCGAACCATCTTGTATAAAATAAAGTCAGTAAGGATAACCAAATGTGTAAGCTAAGGTATATGTGAAAAGTACAGATCATAGGTTTTTACTAAAATATGAATATTTTTGAAATCACAATTTAGACAAATGTGTGAACCACTAAAATATATCCTCTATTATTTCAAACTTTGCAATTTCTTTGAAAATGCTAAAAAAAATTAAAAATAATAAATAAATAAATAATAAAATTATTTATTTTTTTCACAACAAGATAACTTACAATATAACTTATCTATATCATACAATTTTGGAATACAATGTTGTGAGAAGCTGGTGCCTGTTAAGGACTATATAGCCTGTGTTACAGGTCACCAGGCCCTCCTCAAGCAAATAAATAAAATCAATAAAGACAAATTGGTGGCCGAGAGGTCTTGGTGTCAACACGGTATGTTGGAAATGCGGGTTCAAATCCTGCCTGAGGTGAAATATTTGCTTTAATTGATTTTATTCATTTTACACTTTTTTTATTGAACATAACAGTATGGTGTTTCCAATTAAAAAGCAATGGTACTAACGGTACAATAATATATGGTACTAGTAATTAAATCTTTTAATATGATTAGGAGTTAAAGTAAGACCATTTATTCATTTTCTGAGGAGGAAAATGGTGACCGATGAGCAACTCCCAGCAGGCTTCTGAATTCTGTTCAGATACAAATAGTACTAAACAATATGTAATGAAATCTTTTAAAATCATTGGTGATGCAACAAAATTAGAGTAACACGAAAAAGAAGTTAATGACTTATTAAAGATACTATAAATTGGTTTGTTTGATTTAAATAATTATAAACATTGAAAGGACAAGATTGTTTGCATTTTTCAGTATTCAGTGGATCTATCTATGTTAACTGAGTAGGGAGCTGGCTAAGTGATAATGTAAAATTATTTGTATTTGGTGTTACGAAATCTGGACATGTGAGTAGTTCAACACAGAATTAACACTCTTTACTCTTAAAAATATCGCGTGTGAATATGCGATACGCAGTGTGACGTGGTTTGCGAGATACATTGATGTAGGTATACGTCAATGGCTAGATAACGCACATATCTGCCTACATTTAGTTTTCAAAACTTTTGATCGCGATGCGCTTTCATTTTGAGTTGTTTTCACGTGAGTATTTAAAATAAAATTCGAAAAAAAAAAACAATATTATACAACAACTATAAAAAGAATGTGAGTACTTGTTTTACTCGCTTTTTTTATAATTGTTGTATAATATTGATTTTTCTCGAATTAAATCAGATCACAATTTTACATAATGACTCGTATCAATATCACAACAATTTTTATCTCGCATTTTCTAAAAAGACTACAACATGGGGTTCTGTGATAACTAATAATGGCGTGAAGAGGATTAGCAGGGACGGCATTGCAAACCTCTATAGGCTGCGGAGACCACTTATTACCATCAGGTGGGCTACGTGCTTGTTTGTGGTACCTATAGAAAAAAATAATATATTAATATGACCAACTTGGTACTTAATAAAGTAAAAGTGAGATATGTAGCTTTATTCTTTCTACCTACTACCTATCCTGGTAAACAAAACAATACAGAATGTCTGCCAAACCATCAAGTTTGTTTGTTGTTAAAATGCTGAGTTGAATAAATATTATGGAACTGGATTTATTTACGTTGTGAGGTAGGTACCTATCTACATAATTTGTGTACGCTACCGGTTTCCGAGGAGATAAACATTGTGGCCACGGTCTTAAGTCCATTAGCGGTTTCCCACTATGCCAAGGTCATCCAACATTAGGCGATTGTACCAGTTGGTACGAGACTAAATTACGCCAGCGAGCGCAGCGACACGTCGCGCATCTTTCTCGATTGTAACGATTACACGGTGAAACTTTGTGATATTATTTCTATTATACCTAACTAGTTAAATGACGTACATTTATGAAATTATTGAAAAATGATTCCTGAGCTACTCTGATAGCTAGGTTACCCATCAAATGATGTTGCTGTATCAGTTATACCGCCTTCATTGTGAAAGGTCTTCATTGTGAATGAACATGTCGAAACTTACATGGTTTCGGTCAATTTCTTAATAAGCAATGTTTTAAACGTCTTCTTAACTGCCGTTAAAGCATAACAGCATGAAATTTTGAGCTGACGCGTGAATTTGTTTGCTAAATTACTCGAATGATTTGTGTAAGATCATAATAAGATTACTACAATCCTATTACCATTGGAATCTATAAAGAGTGGCATCATGATTCGAAAAATTTTTTTACTCGATACGTCATGCGAGCGTCGCCTTTCGTAGTGTCTAAATATTCCATCAATCTTTGCTGCAAGCTTAAAATCACTTTTCACATATGCTTGATTGTCTTACAAAAATGTAACAAAAAGGAGTTTGTAAATGTTTTACTAGATCTATTCATCTATAAACAAATCATCTATCCACATACTACATTTTTCACACTGAATGCATGTCAGATAAAACCTCAGATAAAACACTTTATTGATGTAGTCGATCTTGTCTTTCAAGATTTTGCCACACGCTCAATCAAACTTCAAGCTCGCAGTCAATGGTGGTATTCGAAACATTCCGCAATCATATACAAATTAATTTTTAATTAAATATGAGACAATTCAAAACCAAAGAGGTTAGGACAATAACTTGTTTTTACCTACGCGAACAAAACAAATGTATTCAGCAAGTGTATAATAAAAGATAAACCTAAATCAAATACTCGGACACGCTCAAATTGACCTATTTTTACCTGATGTGACTCGAGTTTCATTAGATGTTAACAACATGAATTATTTATAGTTCGGCGCTTGGATCATAACGATTGTGGTCACGGGTTTACACGTCCAGACTACGAACTGCTAATGAGAAGTGTTTGTAGTGTAAACAAACAACATTAATCTAGCTAGACTTTTGACAGTGGGATCGCTAAACTTTGTAGTTTGTTCAACTCTAGAATCTCCCTAAAACTGACCGTACGCAGTATTGCAATGCGGATAAAGGACACCTTTACATTTTGCAGTTTACCGGGTTATGTAGCATTTGCATTACCAAAATGTCTAAAAAGTCGATAGAAAAATTATTTTCTAAATCCAAAATCCTAGCAAGTACTCAGTCGTTTTACAGTGAAACGTAAAATACAATTTGAAATGCCATACCAAGCAAATAACATTGACAGCTAGCAAAGTATCAAAGTCGTAGGTATTTTGGCTCTCCTGTTATACTTTTGTCTTTTACTGGATTTTCTAATTGCACAGTCGAATGTCACACTTTACTAAACGAAAGAAAGTCGAAACTAGTCGGAAGAAATCTACGACATGTTACGTGTTCTCGGAATAAGTGTTACATTTTCGGGACAGAGACAAGAATAGAAACAGCTAAACGCAAATTAGCTAGAAGCGTTACGACGAATATCAGCAACCATGCAGTAGCACCACAGAAGACCTTCTTTCTTGTATTTGGTTAAACTAGAATCATAAGAGAATTTTCAGAAAGTCAATTCTTAGATCGTATTCGTTATCGATAATTTGTTCTTTCCTGCAGGCCAATTATAGATCTTTCATCGTATGACATGGTATAAATTTGAGAAAAAGAAGTCATGAAATGCTGCATTTCGTATTACCGATCTCCAATGATATCATCACTATGGCATAATTTCAATGATGTCATCATTGAATAATGAAAAAATGATCAAAAATCTGACCGGAAATCATATTTTTCGTTTTGCGCTATGATATCATATGATATCATTTGCAAAACCATGAGATCGGTAATAGGCCCTCTGATTGTCATAGGAACAGCCCAATGTCACTAGACGAAAGCCAAGAAACATCAACTTTCGATTAAACAACTTAGCATTTTGGACGCTTAAATTGGGACTTAAATTATAACTGCCGCACTTAAAGGCGTCAATAAATTTTAATGAATCATTAAATGTCTTGTCACTATTATTATCGGATAGATAGTCTAACATTAATGAAGAATTAAGCATTAACTGTGTTATTGTTGGCAACACCAACAAACCGTATATTTTTATTATGGCAAGAGTGCCTTTATATATTTTTTTCTCTCTCTTGCTCTGAACTCGGTGTAGGCTAGACGTGTAATAAAACAACTGTACTATTTAAAATAATAAATTAGAGTCAACGTTTATCGAAGAAGTTTTATTTAGCCACTACCATCTGCGACCAGAACCAGCAAAAATACAGTCCACTCAAATCGAGAGGTCCCCAACAGTTGTTACAAAACCTGGTCTAAACCTGGTGTAAAGTTAGTCTTGGTTTAAAACTCGTGCGCTTTCACTTGTGTTAATAATATTAACTTAATATACCTACCTACATAGATAGAGACAACGTCAGGTTTAGGACTAAGTTTAGCCCATGTTTTGTAATAAGACGGTAAGTGACGTCTCTGAGTACCGCAGTAAGGGTCGTGTGATTCGTGTGGATTATACATTATTATTTGTTTTTTTCGTATATTATTAAAAACACGAGTGTGAAATTAGGTCGCAAGAATAGAAGCTATCAAAATATTTATGAGGAAAACTATATACTCTACAAAAAGCAATGGACAAGAAGAGAATGATATCTTCTTGTTTAAGGCGATGTTTCGTTTATTAATACACCATCGGTTTACTTATTTAAATCACATGTATACAGTTTGATTTCGAGAGAAGAAGTTGTCAAGAAATGAACAATCCGTCCAACAACAATCAATGGCCTTGAAAACGGAATTTAGACAATTACATAAGTGTGACGACATGAATGATATCTTCTTTTTTATCCGAATGTTTTATTAATTATACCGCGGAATACATACCTAATAGTGCAAGTAAAGCTACATATAGTTTATCGATATCGAAGAACAAAAGATATTAATAAATCGATTTTGCGAACATATACATAGTATACGACATACGTGTGTAAACCATCATAATAAATGTAAACGCAAATAAGATATAATTACGCGCTCATCCTTGATTGATTTCGGGCGCAAGGTTTTTTTAGTGCCAGCAGATTTTCAACGTAAATTAATAAAATAAATGTTGACTTGCGTACTGTATTAAAAGAGGATACATAGAATTAGACCTTCCGTATTTTAGTGCGTTGCCTGTACACTCCAGAAGGCTCTCCCAATTTCCGAACAGGTTAGAGTTAACTTTTGTGTTTGAAGTCACCAGCTGTTGGCCTGTAAAGGTTTATGTTGAAAAATAAGTTTGAATTTTAATTCCGATAATTTTATATCATAACGCAGGTTAGCGCAGAGGTCGAGTGATCGCCTACTGCGCAACCGGTCGCGGTTTCAATTCCCGTACGGGACAAATATTTTGTATGGCCTACAGAAGTTTGTTCCGGCCTGCAGGCGTAGCACGGCCTGCCGAGACTGATCTCGAATCACGCATTATCTCACAATTTCAGTGACATAATATCTATGTCTTAAAGAGTAGTACGGTGGCGTGTATTAAGTGGAACTGACGTGATAAAAATTTCTTGACGCTCGTCAAGGGACACGTGTGACTGAGTTTTATTCAAATGTTGAGTTGATGAGTTTTATGTCAAATTCCGAGACACATAATACATTGTTCCCCTATTTGTCCTGATTGCTTCTAATGCAACAATATACATTGTTCCCTATTTGTCCCGGCTGCTTGTACTACAACAAACGCATAGTTTCTGGAACATTTGAAGCACAGGAGGCCAGTCTAGTCCCCCCACCTCTATTCACTCATCATAAAAGCGAAAGTAACGCTGTCTGTCTGTCCCCTTTTTTTACATCTGAACTACTGAACCATACGAACTGACGAAGTCGCAGCCATAGCTATAGTATTCCACAAATTGTTAGTGGTAATTTTAAATCGGCTACTCACATACCTGCCGCAGGGGCGATGTACACACATACCTGCAAGCCAGTGTTCGGGTAGATGTTGAAGTAAACACGCAAAGAGAATGGCTCCAATATTATCGAAAAATCAAAAGATCGATATAGAAATTGCCCCGATCGCGTTACACATGCGGCAACGTGCAGGGCGGTAGGGACAACCTGCCCTGCCGCCGCCGGGCCAATCTAGGAAATTGCCCCTGCTTGCCTATACACATTACAATGACAATTAAGGGTCATCCCCACTTTTACACCCTAGATTGCCCTTGCGACTGGTGTGTGGTAGCCCGCTTTAATTTCGTACAAAATATCGTTTCAATTTTCAATTGTAACTTGAATAAATCCGGCGTCTTAGATGGCGCCCATGCGAGGAGAGCGCGGCGGGTCCCCGGCCCGGGGCGCGCGGCCCTCGCTGCCGCTGCCGCGGCGGCTCATACGGCAGATCGCGAGGCACGTGGCGTCCAGCGGTCGATCGCTGCGCCGCCTCGAGGTCTCCGGAAGGGTCATAGACAACTTCGACGACATAGACGGCGCCTCGGACGAATCGGACCTCGAAGTGCCGCAGCCTGCGTGAGTTCCGAAGCAACACTTTTCTTTTTGTAGCCTGCCCCCGTAGCGTGAACACCGAAACGATATGAGCTGTCAAAATAATTGTTGCATATAATGGCGTCCATGAAATTTTATCGACATTAATATATTAAAAATACCTACCCTATATAACAATAGCAATATCCAAAACATACTCAAAACTCCAAGATAGTTGAAAAATCCAACTTTTTTTAACAATTCGTATCGGTATATCGTTTTATCATATCGTGTTTCGGTGGTCATGCTAGGGGGGCAGCCAGGATAATTGGAGCCATGGAGATATGGAATATCGTTGCATTTCCGACTACATTGTACAGCACAGGATCTTTTAAAAACGATTTCTATCGATCGATAGTGATATTGAGTGAGTAAACCCGAAAACTAGCGCCAAATTGCATCTGTATCGCGCGGATCTTGAGTGAACCAATCTGTTATCTATTAATATGGAATACGAATCGAATTTGACGCTTGTGTTGCAACTTGCAATAACAAGTTCGACGATAAGCCTACATGTATACTGATTCCAGCAGCGGCCATTATGATATTTGTAAACCACATAAGTGGGTAGCTGGTCCCGCATATGACTCGCTGGTCTCAATAATCGCTTACTTCGTATTAAGTCTACTTTTACGGCATTGTTCAATTAGTCTTTGGCTTTGTCTTTTATCTTAATCCAAAAATATTGGACGTCTTTAATAAGTTTAATAGTATTAAGAGTAAAAAATCGTGCAGAATACTACTTCAACACTACAACCGCTTGCATGACTAAAGACAGGCAGAAATGTTTAGAAATGAAACTAATATAATTGACGGGTAACAATTCCATTTCTCCATACAAAATATGGTAATACTCCCGTTCACAATTTTACGGGCTCTTGGCGAAAGCTTTGTCGCCCTCACTTAAAAGGAAACACCAAGGTCGAGAGAATTAAAAAATAGGTATTTGTAAAATGTATTGCTGTCGCGCTGTGTTTCCGAACAACTACACTGAGCGCGATAACTGCAGCTGGAACCGAAAGTACCTATGAAAAGTACACAAAAAATACGTTTCGTAGTCCCCTGTTTTCTCCGCGAAAAATTAACCGATTTATTTACTTCTTGCGTTAAAAATTAAAGCAAGGCTTTTTCTGTGTTTCTATGTATTCCTTTTTTCATATAATCTTCTTCAATTTGTTTGCTGGACGTTTAAATATAGCAGAAAATTAGCTCGATTTTTTAGGTTTTTGAAGGATTAAAATCTGTTTTAAGTATTAACTTAATAAAAAAAGTAAAACATAGGAACATCCTTATAGTGGCCATTGATTTTTCTGGAAAAAATAAAGCAACTAATGCCATTATCCAAGAAGGAAACAGGGGACTACGTTTGTATGAAAAAACGGACTGTACGATTTCCTCTTAATAATAATAATATAATAAAAAAAAATCTATTTATATTGTAAAAAACTTTATATTTAAGAAAAAAATTAATATAATAATAATGATAATTTCTTGCCTTTTATGCATACAATAACAAATAACCTACGCTTAAATTAAAACTAAAAACAAATAACATACACAACATACAAAAAGGAGATGGCTCAGCCTGTGTTGGTCAAGGCATAGCCCATGAGTCATCGCTGTTTATCAGCCACCCCCTAGGCCTAAACTCTCCGATGAAGAGCGAGTTTTAAAACTTACATTTATGTAGACTTATAAGCTAAAAACACACAAACAAAAAACTTTGCTTTTTTCCAAGATATACAACGTGTTGATTAAATTAAATTACGCAAAACCGGAAGATACTTTATTCAGAACCGACAGTAGAATCGCTTCCACTAATAAAAGATATGGGTCAGATTTTATCCTAAATTTAATTTTTAACTACGCCGCTTTTTGAATTTACTTAACTCTGTCGTCTTTACCTCTTATCGGCGCGTGCGACGGCTGAGCGGCAACATCGTATTCGCAGGCAAAACATATTCTGCTAAAAATTACAAAAACATATGCAACAAAACAGAAAAATGGACATACCTTCGTCAGACATTCGCGAGATTTTAATTTATATAATTCTTATAATAAAATTAAGTTTGGGTGTCTGAGGTTTCGCGTTAGGTATCTAATTAACACGTATATTTGAGTCGCGAGGTGCGAACACTGGCGTCCGCGCGACAATCGCGCAAACACGCAATTTGTACCGGCTAGGTGTGATCCAGCCGGCTTGCGACTTTTGCGGACACGTGTACGTTGTATGTACGCGTGGCCTTTAGTTTAGCACTAAGCTTTAGTTCTGTCTGTAGTAGTTTAGTTACGGTAGAGATACCGTAAGAATAAGTAGCTTATGAATAAGCATTCAAGTAACTACCTACGTTTTATTATTATACGCTTTATTAGATCGTAGCCAAACTTAGGTAGTTTTCCTGCACGTGATAGACAACGCTCTGCATATTTAAATCCTGTCGATGCGCTTGTGCTGGCAGGCGTAGAATTTTATCGTCTAAAGGAAGTACTTAACTCAATTGTAGCCACCATAAGCCTTGATAACCGCTTAACATCAGACTGTGCGTAGGAATGCTTGTTGATTACCTACGATTGTAATGAAAAATAGATTAAAAATCAAGTCATTCTGTTTGTGAATCAATCACTAATCTGTCTATACAACTAAGTTGGCAAACAAGCTAACGACATGATGGTCAGTGGTTTCAGAAGCATTCAGTCATGTAGTTCCTGTAAGATTGCCTGTCTTACCCTTCTAAGGGGAACACAGCAATGCAAGCACGCTACTTAGCTGAGGAAATAAGTAAGATAGAAGCAAGCGCAGATCCACCGTTGTGAGCATAATGGACATGCCCACAACCCTAATAGACTTTGGCGTCACAATTTTACGGTCTATTGATATTATTTGAGATCGATAGACTGATGATATTATATTCAATGCCTTGAAAAAAAGCAATTAATGTTGCTTGATCAGGGCGTCATTATGATTTGGAAACATCTCGTTTGTAAGAATGCACTATATCGATCATGAGCGAGTTCATACTCTGACTTAATCGATCTTCTGATGACTGTGATCCATGTGACCACAACCTTTTTTGGGGGCTGGATCCGAGCCTGGATACAAGTACCCACACGGAAAACTAGTATTGAGTCACCTGTAATAAATATAATAAGCGAACTTTGTTTCTTTTTTTTTTGTAATATAAAAGCGAAGATACGACAACACTCAACAATCATTTTTTACTTACATATGTTCGCAATGATAAATCATTGTTATCACGCCGCTAGGTTAGTGGGTAAGACAGCAGTTTGATAACGCACATTCGAAGTTGATAAGCAATGATTACATAGCGACTTGTATTTCCAAGCGCCACTCTTCCTGTGAAATACGCAAGCAAATTACCTTGATTACGTAATTCTAATTATCAAATTCCAATCTATGCTTTCAAGCGTTCCCTACCACTGAAGAAAGACACGGAACCCTAATACTTCGTTGTCCGTCTCTCTGGCAAGACTCTTTCTCAGCAACGCGAAGAGATGTCAGACTAAAATGTATATCAAATACACTACGTCTTTTTTCAGCTGTGAAAAATCAAACTTATGAATCTGATTGTAATTGCGATATGACCATTATTGTTGCATATTTTGCGATTATACAAAGGAATCTAAAACCTATGAGGTATATACTCGGCACTCGCGATGCCCTAGAATCATGAAATTTGGTAAGAAGCGATTCCTTGCAGCATATGTTTAGGACAAAATCTAGAAACCATAAATATGTAGTTAGGAAGTTATATAAATCTTTATCTATACAAATAAATAAAATTGAAGTGTCTGTGTGTAATGTCAAAATAACAAGTTTTTACTAAATGGGTATGAATGTATATCGGGTACCAATAACAAAAACACAATTTAAAATTTTTTTGTCTGTCTGTCTGTTTGTTCCCGCTAATCTCCGGAACGGCTGGACCGATTTTGACGGGACTTTCACTAATAGATAGCTAATTATATAAGGTATAACATAGGCTACTTTTGCCAAAAGTTACTATTCCACGCGGACGAAGTCGCGGGCACAGCTAGTACTTACATAAATTTATACGGAATTCAGGCTAAGATTTTTAAAATAGACAGTTTATTAGATTGCCTATTTTAAAAATCTGTAAAATTGCACATATTCACGTAAATGTTTTCGTCAACAAAGTTTAAAATTTTCGCTTATAAAAGTTTTCCATTGGTGTACTGCTAACGTCCCTTAGGAGAAATTCTGTAGTTGTCCTGATCGCAAGCCAACATCACCAGGTGGGTTATTGTCTAAGAAAAAATCTATCACGATCGCTTAAAATTTGATGGTCGCAGTCCATCTATTACCCCTTTATAAAAGGAAGTAGGTACAGAGTCTTATGTTCACGACGCATTGGCTGTCAAATTATAGGCGATCGTGATAGATTTTTTCTTAGACAATAACCCACCAGGTCCCAACCCACCAGTGGACTAGGCTCTGGCACTCCCACCAACCCGAACTGAGTCAGTATGTTGGGAGACTGTTTAATTCTTTTATTTATAGCAGCAGTGGGCCTGTGGTAAGGGTTATGTCAAGATGCAAATAAACATTTGCAAACTTGATGCAGACCTAAAGCATGTGTTTCATTAACAACAGGGTAGCGTGCGGCGGCAACGCAGGGAACCTGCCCCCGGCGGAGCACGACGACGACCTCACCAGCCTCAGTTGGCTACAAGACAGGAATCTACTTAGAGGTAAACCTTTGTATGCTCTATGGTAGAAATGCACTCCCGTGTTTATAGTAAGCCACCCATTTGGGAGAGGCCTATTCTCAACAGTGGGCGTGTCTTGGCTAATTTATGGGGATGACCCTCGTGTTAAACTGATTATTTGATATAAGAGCTATACCTATTCAGAGAGTTGAGAGTACAAAGCTATATTTAGAGAGTTGAAACTGTTGATGGTAATTATAAAGTTATCAGCTTTTAATAGCATCACTTCTTGACAGATAGTTTCAAACTTATTTTTTCCATAAGGTGGTAATTAGATTACCTCAGGTGACTGTTGTGAATTTGTTATGAAGCAACCAGAGCAATGAGCAATCTATTAAACTTCCAAAGCTTAAAGGCATAACAGAAACAGCACTTGAATCGTATCAAATATGGTTACGATTTAAATGGACTACACACACACACACACACACACACACTTTCTCCTAGTGGAGGTCAATGTTGTTCCATCGTAAACTAAATTCTTAAACCTACACCTGAGTCGTAAATGCCAGGTACTGCTCATTCCTCCTTCTCTACAACGGGATGAAGGCAGCACCCGCTTAGTGAATCCATGGAGTGCTACGTCCTTATTGGTGAACGATCGTAAGACCAAACGATGCGATATCGTCACGAATAGTTAGTGATTGTGCCATTAGCGATGGTCCAATACAATATCCAAGAAAACGTGTCCCATATACACTGATTGATATATATGTCAGGGGATGTCTAAAATATAAACATTGTAATTTGAATCTTATTACCGTGATAATGTGCTTATCGCGGCAATAAGATATTGGTGCTTGTAACGATTTATCAACGATTGTTCCATTTGCATTTTATTTCTCAGTTTCTTCGGATAATTTTGAGCGCGGTCGCGACGTAATAGGTCGTACTCGTGCGATGATTTGTATGTTTAATTGCGTCGTACCACGAAATCGTATCGTGTGCTCCTACAATCGTGGTCAATTCCATGTTGATTTTCGATTATATCGCCGGCGCCATTATCCATGGTTTAAATTTCGAATCTTATTAGATTTATGACATAGGACAAAATGTCGACTTATCGGACATGACTGACTGAATTGACGACAATAAAATAATGTTATCATAATATTCAAGACACTAATAATACTAATACACTCGACTTGACACTGGCAGTAATGGTTGTTATCCCCTACGACGAATTGCCACTAATTAAAGCCCAATCCACACATTTCCGGGACGTGGACGGGACGTGTTCCGTTAGTGGCTTGAAAAAATATAATTGCGTACTTTTTATATGAACTCGTTCACACACGTCCGTGTCAGGGCCGGCGACGGAGCTTCAGTGACCGGGACGACACCGTGACGTGCGCCCGTCCACCGATATTACCAGTGCACATCCGAGTTTTATTAAATAAAATGAATGACGAGTTATTAATAGAAGCGATATGTATCTCTGCAGTTTTAAACAAAATCATAATGCATATTGGTTTCCGTAAATGATGCTTAAGAGGTACAGATTGAAGTAGGTGGCCCTGACGTTGCACGGATCTCCGGTCTTGCCACGGATACGGTCCGGTCACGTCCCGGGCACGGCCCGGATGTGTGTGGATAGACCTTAAATAAGAATAAAACGAAATGTCAAATCTTATGACATTTCGTCTACGTTCTACGTCTTCCTAATTTTTGAGCGTCTCCATGATAACACTAATAGAAAGACAACCTCTTGAACTGTTACCTAAGATGCTGATAACCCCCATTACATATTCAGATTGATAGATCTAGAATAAAATTTGACAAAAAACATTATCTGACCGCATTACATAAAGCGCTATCTTTTCAGGTATTAATTTAACCAAGAGCGACATAGAAGACACAAAAATGATTGGCAGTCAAGTGATAATAAAGGTGAGTTATTTTAAAACATCTTCTATCGCATATACAGGATGGATTTTTGAGATGGGATTTAAAGGGCAGGTACATTAACCGTTATAGTTACAAGAAAACATTATTAGGCAACCATCCATAACTTTTTAAGATATTCTGATCTGCATTCACAGATTTTGGAAAAAAGTTACAGTCAACAAAAAAAATGCTGAGATAGCAAAAAAAATTTTTATGCCTATCGATCCTATTTCATGTAGGGATCAAAAGACTCTATGGGACCATTTAAGGTATGAGTACTAGAAATGACAGAAAGCGCAAAAACTTTTCCCATACATTTTGTACGGAAAATCCTTAACTCCTATTTCATACGGTGATCTATTTTTTACTTTTAAGGGAAACTTTTAAGTTTATTTTCAACAAGATGGCGCTCCACCACATAACAGCCACCGTACGCGTTCCAATTTGAACAGGACACAGTGGATAGGGACACATGGTCCAATAAAGTGGCCACCTTGCAGCCCCGATCTAACGCCACTAGATTTTTTTGGGGCTACCTAAAAAACAAAATCTACAAAAAGAAATACGACAGTGTTCAGGAACTGAAAGATGCATTAACGAGGACTTTAAATAACATCCATCCAAGAAAATTATTAGCTGCTACGTCCTCAGTACAAAAGCGAGTAAACTTATGTATTCGTGAAGACGGCGGACATTTTGAGCAATTTATTTCATAGATAGATTAGATATTTTTGCGTTTGTTTAAAAATACATGTTTAAATGATTTAATTTAGTATTTATTTAAATTACAGTTTCCCTTAAAAGTAATAAATAGGATTCTCATAGAGAGATCACCTTAAGAAATAGGATCCGGGGATTTTCCGTACAAAATGTATGGGAAATGTTTTTGGCGATTTCTGTCGTTTCTAGTACTCATACCTTAAATGGTCCCATAGAGTATTTTGATCCCTACATGAGATAGGATCGATAGGCATAAAAAATATTTTTTTGCTATCTCAGCATTTTTTTTGTTGACTGTAACTTTTTCCAAAATCTGTGAATGCAGATCAGAATATCTTAAAAAGTTATGGATGGTTGCTTAACAATGTTTTCTTGTAACTATAACGGTTAATGTACCTGCCCTTTAAATCCCATCTCAAAAATCCATCCTGTATTTTTTTTTATTTTACTTTTTGTATATAGTGCACGAATTATATTGAAGTGACCAATACAATCCCTTGAAGAACTCTTTATTTTTTCTTTTCTATATTTTGGTCAACAAAAAGCTTTACAGTTATGGTTTAAAGAAAATTTAATGTTTCTGAAACCAACATTGTTACCTACACTACAATAAAAAAATATTTGAAGAAATAAAAAAATATTGGCTTTGACGTGTTGCATTACGAAAAATCTTTGGATTTCAGTCAGAGCCATCGAAAACGCCTCCGCCTATCACTCGAGCGCCGTCGCCTCCCCGCACTCCCTGTAAAGCCCCGCCCTCCCCTCCCGCCCTAGCCACACACACGAAACCGCCTTACTCGTTCTCCTGTCTAATATTCATGGCGATCGAAGCGGCGCCTGCGCGTGCGCTGCCCGTCAAAGAGATCTACGCGTGGATAGTGCGGCACTTCCCCTACTTCAAGCATGCGCCGCAAGGCTGGAAGAATAGTGTCAGGCACAATCTGTCTTTGAACAAGTGCTTCCACAAGGTGAGCGTGGTCATTGTTAACGGTTACTTTGTTTGTTTTGAGATCGATTTAACCTGTGTATTATTAAATTGTAAGCTAAGTAAATAGTGTGGGACGTTTTTAATCACTGTTGACTGCAGTAGCGGGCCGTTGCGATGGTTTTGTTAAGGTCATCTGGGTTATTTTTCGATCTCCGAGACCTTTGCAGCTTTTTCAGTATGCCTACTTTTCGATTAGTTAGCACAAACATTCTTTCTTTTCGCCATTCTTTACTTTCATTTTCGCCAGTTTTTGTATTTTTTTCTACTTTTGTTCCTTTTTTGTCCACTTTATTCAAATAATGTATTAAGACTCATTTTGTCAACTTTCAGACAATATGAAACAAAATTGAAAGAAAAATCTAGTTTATTTTGGTGATAACTACAATTCTTCCTTATTTTCCTACAGTCTAATTCTTCATTTATTGATTTTGGAAACTATGCGTACTTAACGAAAATATTATAATGTGCTTTGGCTTTATTCAAATATCGGAATTGAAAATTTGATAATCTTGATGCTTAAAAAATCAAACTGTTTCTTTGTCGTATACAGGTCGCCGCTGCCCCTGGTCTTGGGAAAGGTTCACTATGGACCGTTGATCCTCAACATCGAGCGTCGTTATTACAGGTTAGTTTGTAGCAAGCAACAGTCAAAGAATTAATAATAAAGCAAAATAAATATCATCACATCTGTTCTCCACACTATACATTTCAATTATTTTAACTCCCATTGTAATATCCGGGGAATACTCCGCAGGCTTATTACCGATCTTTAGAGACAGTTGCAATTGCTGCGATTGTACGATTATTGCTTATAAATCGCAAATTCGTATTAAGGAACTTTGGATTGTGCTACGACAGCGCCACATGCGAGCGACTGACGAACTTAAAGTGCACGTTAACGCTTGAACACAGCGACCGATCGTTTGATTGCTTTGCCATTGTACAATTAGCAATCGGATCAGTCGCTTTTTCTGTAATATGCCTGCCGAGCATACACATAAATCACATTATAATGTCATACCTTCTCCAAAAATGTCGATACACCACAAGTTCACTTATAACTTTCATTTTGATGGCTTAATTGGGTGCGGGCATGAAGCAAAAACAAAGAGGAGGTGCCCTATCGCGTTTTTCGTATGAAATCAAGTGAAGCCGGATATCGGGGTGCGGGGGGAGGGTGCGCGACGCCATTGTCGCCTTGTAGCGAGTAGAATTACTAAAATGCGAGCAATATTGACGTTAACATAAAAGTTCCGCTATATATTACTAGGTGGCAGCAGTGCTTACTACTGGACCTCACTAAGGGATTTAATAAAATAAATAATTCGAAAATGAGATAAGCTAGATATAAAATTTTGTGTCATTTATAATACATTTTCCATCGCAATTTTTTCTTTTAATGTATAATTTTCTTGGGTGTGTCGTTAACTACCAAAAATCTTTAAAAACCTGATGGTTCAGGGATTTTATTTCGATCCTGTAACGAAATATTAAGTTAATTAATAATACAAGCAAAATTAAAATTAAAATCTTATTATCATAACAAATATATCTGTTAGTGATCCGCAATATTTGGATAAGCACCTTCTCGCAGTATTATATCCTTTTTTAGTTTTAACAATATCCTGCTCATCAAAGTGAACTGAGAATAATTTTGTATATTTGATTGGTGTCCAAGCGTCGCTATTAAGACGAGGTTTCCCAAAACATCTACTCGTGCACGACGACTGCTTTATCGCAAACTAATAAAGTTGATAATTGCATAGCTTCTAATATCGCTTACGCGCGGTAATTGTTTAGATGAAATGTTCAAAAATGTCACATATGAATTTCAGAACTGTATGTTTAATATTTGTGGCGACACTCAATCGAAATTGTTCGAAAACGGGAAGTAGCGAGAGCCGTAATTTATTTTTTTCCATTTATTTCCGATGGAAATATATAAAACACTAAAGTTTTTTGTGAAGTCTTCATATAAATAAAAAATATGTTAAAATATACATTCGTAGTAAAAAGATAATTTTATTTGAAGGTGCTGTGTCAATATAATCTAAAAATAAAAATCGTTAAAAACCGCCTTTTTCGCGTGTTTTGTTTTCGCCCTTTACATCCTACGTTTCGTAATGGTATTTTTACTCGCCACTAGAGGGCCTTTTGTGCTAAATCGGTTCTTTGACAGCAGCGTCCATTTAGCGTCGAACATTCTAGAAGCAATACGTCAAGTAATAAATTAACAATGCTTGTTTAATGTGCTTGTGACTGGAAAGATATGTTTTTTTTCGTTCACTTTATTTCTATCGTCTGTATAACTTTTAGACGATATAATACAACATTTGATTTTGTATTTATGTAGTCTAAAAGTAAATTAAAGGAATGTTAGGTTAATCCCAAGGAGAGACGATAACTTAGCATTCCATGCATAACATGCATTCACCACGCGGGTGCTCGGTTTATCGCGTTGCAGAGAAGAGAGCCAAGAGCGGTGCCTGGGGCTTATGACCCAGGTGCAGGTTTAAGTAGCTACTTTATAATGCATTAACATTCACCTTCACCACCCCGGCTCCTCTCTCTGCCTAACCATAATTAATAATTATTTAATATGATTCCGTAAGTGAAGAAACTTAAACGTAAACAAATGGGCATAGCACTCACAGCAGTTCACTGGTTTTCAAAACTGAATGCCCTAACCGTCAAACGTTCGAATCACGAAATCACAGATTAGAGAGAATATATCTCAAGCAGCAGACTAAGTTTCTGACTGCCAGCGCCACCCGCGGCGCCGGTGAGAACTAAAAGTTGCCATTTGCAAGTTCCCTAACAGGAAGAGCATAACACGTACTAATCCGACAGATAAAAAAGATCAACTGATGTCAGCGCCTCTGGCGTTAAGTAGCTAAAACTAAAAATGCGTGACGTCAGAACTCTGTTGATAGGAGCTGGACCTAGTTGCTTATAACATCTCCTCTTTGTTTTTGCTTCATGGGTGCGGGGGACACAACATTGGGCACATCACATAAAAACCACAGACGTATAAAGGGAAAAAATAGACTTAACATAAATTTTACTCACACATTAGTCATAAGTAATGTATATCTCTTTTACTTTCACTCCAAAGCGGCATGATATATCGCTAATTCTGTTTTTCGTCTATGACGATACTAACGCACACATAAACATTTCCGAAGCCGTGGCAGACGCCACATGGACGCCATGTTTAGCTTTGTCAAAATAAGAGATAAATGGTGTCGTGACATTGTGTTATGTATAATGTTTTGTTTTGTGATTATAAATAAAAATAACTGCTAATCGGACAAGAACAACGGTAAAGTGCTGTGCCCCGGAGTGTTCTAACGCATCATATAATAAAACTCCAGAAATTACAATAAAATTAAATTAATATTGTTTGTGTGTGAGAAATGTTTACATGTGGTAAAGTTGCCACGCTTTTTGAACGATACGTTTAGTCTGATTCCCTTTATACGTCTGTGGTAGAAACCTTATTATACCTGCAATTAAATCGTTTAACATTTCAAAAATTTAAACTTGCAGTGTCTCGATATTTTTTCATTACAATGAAACTATACTGTACTACTCGTCCGCGCGTCACGCTCTCAAAGGTAACTAATGGTGTCCATAGTGTACGGAGCGTGTGATGACGCAGGCGTTCGGGCGGCAGCCGGTGCCGCCGGCGGCGCCGGACACGCCGCCGCCCGGCAAGAACGCGCCGGACCCGCAGCTGTTCCCGTTCCTGGCGCGCCGGCTCGCCGCCACGCCGCCGCCGGACGCCGCGTCCGGCCCCGGACCCGGCCCCGGACCAGGACCGGGACCGACCGCCGACGAGTACCTCGCCGCCGCCACGGTGCTCGCCATGAAGTACGGGCCCGCGGTGCTCGATCAGGTGAGTGCGATCGGTGCGGCAGTGCCGCGTGTGCGGTCGTAGCGACGACGTGCTGCGGCACGGTGTGTGCTACGAACTACGTATGCTGTAGAGGAGAGTGTCGCCGACGACGTACTGTCAGGGGTAGAGATGAGAGTAACGACTGTTTCCAAATAACGAATAACAGTGCTGTGTTATTTCCATATAGCTGTTATTGTAAATTGCTGTTCGTTATCCTGTTATACTGCTGTTTTGCACAATGAACAAAAGTGTATTCACACTGTTACCAACATCGAAATAATTCCAAATAGGAGCGATCGGGGACTTTAAAAATACTTAACACTAACTATAAAACAATTATTATTTACACTTACGCTAACTTTTAATTACGCACTTACACACTGAAATAATTAAATCGTAACAAAAAATAATCACAATTTCTCTAATTGGATCTGTTGCTGAACTGAACAGAACAGAATTGAAAGAACAATAAAATTTTAAACAGCAATCTCATTCAAAACAGCAGTATAACGAATAATTATTATTCACCTGTTATTTCAAATCGTCGCGATCATCAAACATTTTAAAGTGAACTTTACGTCAATGTGAGAAAGCACAAAAATTAGTGGTTTGCGATCATCATGTCGTGAACTCGTGTCTCGTGCAGTTTATATTGCTATCTCCCGTACACACCTATTGCGCTCTCGCTCTTTGCTTCACTCTCGCATTACGTTATCGGCAACAGCGCGGTGGGTGGAACGTCAGTCATTACTACAACGCTACAACAACAACAGCAGTTTATAATGATAGCAGGATAATCCGTTGCTCAATAATGTGTTATTCGTTACGTTCATATAATGCATTATATTATCTGCTATCGTAATAACGACCATCTCTAGTCAGGGGGGTTTCACTCCGCAATTTAGGTACGTTTGGCCGGCGGACCGACCGGGCGGTATGCGGCAAAAGCGTGCCGCTCGGCTCGCACGCTGGCCGCGTCGCACGTAATTATTGAGATCATTTTTGTAACGATAACTGCATATCGGTTTGTGAGAACCCTGCGCTCTTATCGCCAAATCGGTATCGGGTCAGCGACGCGTAACGGAATAGGAACACTCGTGTCATGCAATATATTTCAATTTCCCGTGCAGTCAGATGAAGGTCGTGAGAGTAAGTAAATTTTCATACCTAAACTTGCCTTTTCTTCGAAAGTGATCCTTCTGTACTTTAGTACTATTATTTATTCTGTGGTACTGTGGCGTAGTGTGCACTGCGAGCTACGTGCCACGTGTGCGGTCGTAGCGACGTGCTACGGCACGGTGTGTGCTACGAACTACGTCTGCACTAGGAGCGTGTTTCGCCGACGACTTAAGGCGCATAGTAACGTCAATCATAAAAAATCACTACAGAAAAAACCGGTTCTCTTCATAAATATTGAATAAAAAAATCTTTAAAAAAGATATGTTATTATTCAACGCATTCTTTAGAGGATGGTCTTTTTAATTTTTTGATAAATTAATTAAAACTTGGTTAAAATGTGACCCAAACATGCCTCGATTTTAAAACTATAAACCTAATCGCTTCGTAAATATTAGGTTAAATCACATACTTTTGATTTCAATAAATAAAGGGAACAATATTCTAGGGGAAGGTTTTTTAAATTTTTCTTATTCGCCTTTATTAATTTTTTATTGAAATAATTCATCTTACGCGTAAAGGTTTGCTTGAATATTCCCCTCACTCTCACTCACTCACTTCTATGTAATCAGTGCGGGACGATCGACGCAAGGTCATTGGGACCACTATGCGCCTTAATGCGGCGTAGAGTATACTGCAAGCTACGTGCCACGTGTGCGGTCGTAGCGACGTGCTACGGCATGGTGTGTGCTACGAACTACGTCTACACTAGGAGCGAGTATCGCCGACGACTTACTGCGGCGTAGTGTGTACTGCGGGCTGCGTGCCACGTGTGCGGTCGTAGCGACGCGCTACGGCACGGTGTGTGTTACGAACTACGTCTGCACTAGGAGCGAGTGTCGCCGACGCGACGACTTATTGCGGCGTAGTGTGTACTGCAAGCTGAACTACGTCTGCACTAGGAGCGAGTCACCGAGTGGCACCGACGAGGTACGTCATGCCATGTGTGCGGTCGTAGCGACGTGCTACAGCGAGGTGTGAGCTACGATCGAGTGTCTCGCTGCGGCCACAGTGCTCACCATTAAGTTTGTACGGGGCCGCGGTTCTCGATCAGGTGAGTGCGATCGGTGCAGTGCCACGTGTGCGGTCGTAGTGCGTGCTACGAGCTACGATCGAGTGTCGCCGCGCCCGCGGTGCTCGATCAAGTGAGTGCGTCAGTGCGATCGATGCAGTACCACGTGGGAGATCGTAGTGCGTGCTACGAGCTACATGCCACGTGTGAGATCATAGCGACGTGCTACAGCGTGGTGTGTGCTTCGAGCGTGTTGCCGAGACCAGTGCTCACCATGAAGTACGGGCCCGCGATGCTTGATCAGAAGAGCAATTGCACTATTTATCGTTTTAACCAAAACCGTACCGTTCTCATATAAGTTGACATCTGACAGTGTCGTGTTGTCAAAATTATGGTAATGGAAACGTTTCTGATTTGGTTAAAACGTTGTAAATAGTGCGAGGTCGTAGGGACGTGCTGCGGCGTAGTGCGTGCTACAAGCGAGTGTCTCGCCGTAGCCACTGCTCGCACTGAAGTACGAGCCCACGGTGCTCGATCAGCAGGCCAATTATGGATTTTTCATCGTATGACATGGTATAAATTTGAGAAAAAGAAGTCATGAAATACTGCATTTCGTATTGCCGATCTCCAATGATATCATCACTATGGCATAATTTCAATGATGTCATCATTAAATAATGAATAAATGATCAAAAATCTGACCGGAAATCATATTTTTCGTTTTGCACTATGATATCATATGATATCATTTGCAAAACCATGAGATCGGTAATAGGCCCTCAGGTAACTGCGACTAATGCCGTGCCACGTGTGACTTCGTACCGATGTGCTGCGACTTGGTGCATGCTACGAGCTACAATGCCACGTGCGAGGTCGTACCAACGTGCTATGGCAGTTGTGTGTGCTGCAAACAGCGGGAGATGTGCGCGGAACCTGCGTAATCGCACTCTAGCCGCGCACACTTCTTGACTCCCTACAAGTTATTTAAATCTTTCTCCTGTTTGTCCCTGTGTCCCTCTCCCCTTACAGGTTGGACAACACGTCACGCCTTCGGTGTCCGCCACCAGGTCGCCGTGTGCCCACCGTTGTGGTACCGCTGGCTTCGTCTACCTTTCGTCTCCTCTTCTTTCTTCGGGCGGTTACTCTCTTCTTGTTTCGCCTCTTCTATCGAACCCACTCCTAATCGAGTACCACCGTCGCGCGAAGTCCTTTAACCGCTGGAAATTCGCCTCCGTCCCCACGAGATCGCAGTAATAAACCGGATCCGTCCATTATTATAATTCATACTGTGTACTACTTAAGCTTTCGGTTTTACTTAAATAATAAATAAATAAATGTAAAGCATCGGTCGTCGCAGTTGCCGCCGGCCGCCCACCTGGTGATATCGCGGTGCGCGCGCGACGAGCACTCCTACAGCGGCGGCTGCGAGGAGCGGCGCACCGCCGAGGCGCTGCTGAACCTGGCCGGCGGCGGCGTACTGCCCAACGTCGCCGCCATATCGCCCATGCCGCACAGCTAGCAACGCGTCTTCGGCCGCACCCTCGCCATCACCAAGGTAGACTAGACTAGACTAGACTAGCCATCCCCTTGCGTTTCTCCAAATAGAAACAATGTAATAGGCACGGTAATAGTATATACGGTGTGTGAACTCGGCCCCTCTTCGAAAGTTTATTCGCTGGGCGCGAAGTACTGGGTGGGGGTGATGACATCTATCGCAGCGCCCATGGAGACCAGAAGTAGAATGTTAGCTCTGTTATCTCACATATTTGTTAATGTCAAACACAAATTATATTATGTCAAAACAATCTGTGTACACTTAACTACCTAATTTTAATAATCGCATTATTACGCCAACAAAAATGAATCACAGCAGTTGTTGTGTTGTAAATTGCAAGAATACTGGCAGAAATAGTAAATGCAACTTTACCGATTCCCTAAAGCTACTTGGAAACTTGAACAACGCAAGAAGTGGATAGCTGCCGTCAAAAGAAAAAAGTGAGTAACATCTTAAGCTCATTTTAATCCTGTATTTGATATTATGGGTTGGCTTTAGTATCCTGCTGCACTAGTATTTGGCTAATTTTGTCAATAAATTAAAAGATAGTTTCTAATTTAAATATTTTGTCACAATGCGACAATTTTTTGTCACATTTTTATAGACAGCCAACACAGTTGCGGACGCTAGGTGGCGCTGAAGTCGTGCACACAGCCAATACCTACGGCCGCTCGGCATCGCTTGTTGCGTTGCGTTGGCCCGCGATAGGGCCGCGCGCTTACAGTTTCTGCCTAGATTTGTTATTATACTATTTCAGAATGCATATAGAATTACTTTGTCGATTTAAATGAATGAATGAATTAAACAGGTTTTTATGCAATAAAAAAGGTTAACGAAACTAACATGTAGGTTGGCTAAAATGCCTTCGATATAATAAATTATTTAATAATAAATAAGCAAATATATTTTATTTATTTCACTCACTTACTAACCAAATAGGCGAAAAACGCGTGAAGACCCAAGAAACCCATTTTTGTGAAACGTCAAGCTTATATCCTTACTATATATTAGTACTAATATTATAAAGCTCCGTTTGACTCGTGCGTGTAACCTGCGGCGAACTGCGTTCGTGACTGCCCTTGTAGATGCGATCCAGTCGCTATCCAGTATTGAGGCGCGTAGGCATAGCGCGTGTTTCGACTGTTTCTATGAAGTTATTCTACTGTATATACTATTACCGTGGTATAGGTGCGCCGCGGATTCCAGGGACGGATTTTGGAGTTGCCGTTGTCGGGAGTGTTTGTACGCGTATTGTGTACGCCAGCTGATGTCTGCGGACCCGCGGAGTTGCTAGACACAGTGCGCACGCGCCGCGTACTCCAGGGTCGCTCTTGAATACGCGACAACTTGCAGGGACGGATTTTAGGATGTTTGTTTTGAGGTTACGAAAGTTTTTAGTGAGAATGTTGTGCAAATATGATTTGTATAGTTTTTTTTATATAAAATGTGTATGTATAATTTTATTCATGTAGGTTTAATTATATTTGTGATGGCTTCTAGAATACGCACCTGGAATGATCGGCAATATTTTTCGTAGGTATTTAACTTTTATTTATTGTAAATAGATATCAGAGTTATGAAGAAAATCACATAATATCAATCTACTTAATAGTATGTTACTAAATGGTTTTATGTTGCATTTATCGAATAGAATACCAAATCGCTCCGACTATAGGCAACTCATCCAATACCAGAACGTAGCAAAATTACATTAGAATTTTCAGCAATAACTATAATATTAAGAAACTATGTTCTCATGGTCTTCCAAGCTGCTGTCTCCCATTACTACTATACAAATGTGTATGTAATGTGGTGAATACGTTTAAATATGTACTCTAACACTGACCCTGTAAAGTAATGTATAAAATTGAGAACTTATGTCTTTTAGATTTGTTGTTGGAACAATGTATTTGAAATCGATATACCTCATTATGATACTGAATAAGTGTCACAAGTTCAACGTTAATGTGAATACAAAATTTCTCTTGGTCAGTTTACATTTTTACATTAATTGAACATTTACAGAAATATTTTTACTCATTTTATTATGAAATCTTATTTTTAATTGCTGTGCAATATTATACATCCGGGTCTCCTTGGTGGCTCCTATATTGATTTCCACAGATGCTTAGTGCTTTCAGAATAATATATCTTAGCATTAAATTGTATCTTTGAGTAAAATCAGCAATCTGAAGTCTTGAGGCTAAGCCGTTGACGCCTTATTTGTTGACTAGCTAGTTCCAAGAACAAAGTCGAATTTTGAGACTTAAATGTCGTATTATGTCCACTCTTCAACAGTGTACAAAAAACTTTTACTGTGCTCTAGTCCTGTGTAAAGACAAGCGTTGAGAATATCGAAGACTTAACAGTTTAAAGAAAATCTTATATAAATGTATTTTTTCTTGTCTAACCTTTTACATCATCACACTTCGGTTCCGTTTGAATTCAGATCGCGTAGTGTAAATAACGAATTAAATTATAATATTTAATAGTAGCGACTATATAGTGATAGATGTGATACTATATAATATGGGATATTGTTTCAAAATATAAAATGTAAATTACATAGTTCTCCCTACATGCATTTAGGTTCATAAAAGAAACCCTCCTTGTTGTAACATTATTACTGAGAGTAATATATTTTCAGGGATGCCATATTTCGTTCGTGATTTTTCTATCTGGTGTTGCTACATTAAAAATGTATTTCAGTATGGTAGTTTAATGCGACGAACATATGGTACAGTGTTAGCTTAAATCTATTAGTTGACTTATATCGAAATAAATTAATATGAGTTAATACATAATAATTGCTAATAATAATTAACCAGTGTATAGTGAAATATGAATACTAATACAAATGCTAATCAGGGCGAATAAACGTGTATTTATCTATTTATGCAATACCTTATTTTAGAAGTGATGCAAAATATATTAATATATCGATCAGTCTATTTTGTCAATAGATGTAGATTAGTAATAAGTAAACTGTTTTTTGTGTTCATACAAAGTGATCTTCTTACAGTCGCCTACAATTATAATAATCAAAACTTTAATTAAGAAGATAATGTAGTAACGTCAAAGCTTGACTTGCAAACCTCATTGGGGACAATTTGTTCCAATAATGTTTGTAACCAAATTGATTTTATAGCAATAAGAGGCAGTCGCCAGATATTAGTGAAATTTCTTAAATTTTTTATTAATGTAGCGATATTTATGTGATTGTGGTAGGTGGATTCACTTATAGGAAGTTACCTTGTGCTGTCTTAATCTGTTAAATATTTTCTTTAGATTTATGTAAGTAATAGGAGATGTGTTTTAAAGGGTTGTTACTATATTTATCCGTTCTGAGATATTTTCTCGATAAAACCATGACGCCGGTCAAACGAAGCCAAGATTTTTTATTTTGCCTGAGGTTTGATACTGCTACTAGGTTTCGTAGTAGGATTGTTTCAAAGTATCTATCGTTAATAAACAATTTCAACAGCAGAGTAATAGAAAATTCTTATGTGATCTTGGAATCCGGGTTAAGCATTTTCACCTTGCCTTATCATCTGTTAATCTTAGGTGTGATAAAGGACAAAAGCTTCCGAGTTTTATACAAAGCAAAATGATATATATAAATATTGCTGGTGAATAATTCGAACGTCACACCAAGCTGATAAATATAGTAGCATTCTGAGTATTGCAGGTAAAGAAAAGCGTTACTATTTCACCAATTAATAATTCTGTGAACGTTCTGAGATGTCTGAAAGGTGTGTGGGTGGTTCTCTCAAGTGCCTGCTAAACGCTTCTATTCTATCAATAAATTTGTTAGCAAATAAGGAATGATTGGGTGGAACTTTAATGAAGCTTGGAGACATGGTCGTAAGTACCGGATGGTTTGACGATGGAGCTATTTATTGACCGAACAGCTTATATGTTGTTTAGCATTCAGTGTATGTGATCCGGTACTATTAATAGAGCCTTGAAGGAATACACCAACTAGTGTTTATGTGATAAGATTTGACTCTTATTCTGAGTGGGAATGATGTATTCTGTGTAAATTCTGTTCAGCAACTGCTTAGACCACACATTGTCATTATGGAACGCGCTCTCGTTGCTAAACGCTGTGCAATGCAAGCAAACTCGAAATAGGCGCTCTCAATTGGCGAGAAATATTGCCTCGAAAGCAAAATGTTAATCAAAATGTCTTAAACCCTACCCAAGAAAATAAAAGTGTTAATCAAGATATATAAATTGATTGGACAACCTCTAATTTTAATCAATATTATCTGGTGATCTGACTAAGAACGGTTGTTTTATATTTCTTTCCATTTTACGAGTAATAAAGGATAATAATTTTAATAATTTATTTCTTAATAAAATTAGCCCAATTCAGTGTAGTAACTGTTATGAACAAAACTAAAAATATTTTCCTTATAAATTATGAATGAAAAAGAATTAAATAACGGTCGGACATATCCCGCCGTTTTTATCTTTTATATCATCACTTATTTTTGATGCTTATCGTGGCTTAGCTTTGTGGATTTTTGGAGACAAACGTTTGATTGACATTTTTTTGCTTCAAGCGCTGGTTGTTTTTAAATTTTTCTGACGTTACTTTTCTTTGTAAAAGCTCGAAAGTTTAAACTCACCCGCTGTTGGTTTAAGTAAGTAGTTGTAATCTATACTAATATTATAAAGCGGAAGAGTTTGTTTGTTTGTTTGTTTGCTTGAACGCGCTAATCTCAGGAACTACTGATTCAAATTGAAAAATTATTTTTGTGTTGGATAGTCCATTTATCGAGGAAGGCTTTAGGCTATATAAGAGCACGCTACAATTAAAAGGAGCTGAGCATCAATGAAAAATGTTTCCAAAACGGGAAAAAAGTAGTATGGCGAAACGTGGTTCGCGGGCACAGCTAGTTGTGTATATTGATCGCTGTTTCTCGTGGCACTGCCCCGTGCTGGGACGATGGCAAGACTAAATGTTACTAGACTGATGTGATGACTGATTTGTGATGAAGCAATATTATTTATTAGTGAAATGATATTTTTTATTTCTATAGCCTCAATTTCCTTGTTGGGTGTATTTATTAAAATCAAATCTTCTAGGTGAATTTTGCTTTTTTTACATGATAAGGTGCATTTGTGTGTGTCGTAACCGTACCAAATGGTTTTTGTACGATGTGCGTACGAACCTGTTGACGAACACGCTCGCACGGATTGTTGTCGATCTAATCTGCTATGAGAGTGTAAAATATATGTTTTGGAAAGGTGAATCTTTGATTTCAGAAAGCAAAGCAGACAGTACTTATATGAATTCATCAAATAGCTGTTAATGATGCATAGTCCGTTTTATAATAATAATAATATACGCATCACAAGCGCGTGTCCTGTATATAAATATAAATCATTGTTATTAATTTTAATTGTGATCATGACGTGAATGTCGAGTATTTATATATATGTAGCTCTTTCGAATAGGTACTAAAAGTACCTACACATTCTATTTTTATTTAACACTGCAATGTTTCTATAGGCAAAGGGGAGTTCGGTGTGTGCCAAATATTAGAACGAAACGTAATTACCGTATATAGCAACTGTTTCAAATAACAATACGAGTGTATTTAAATTATATAAAATAATAAATAGAATTATAATAAATACTATGTAACACATAGATTAGGTTATAAGTGATATTATAATAATTGCTAAATTAATTATGAAATACAAACGTCTTTGCTGTATTTAGAAGCGTCTTCCATCTTGTATTGTTTTCTCTTAGGTGAATAAAGCTGAGGAAAAATTTCATGGACTCATAAATTAGAAGCAGTTTACAATATACTTTTTAAATAGTTTTCTAGCTCGATCAATAGTTCGTTTCATAGTGTATAAACAATTTAATTGGGTATTTAACTATTTAAACTGCAAAATATTATTTCTTGACCAATTACATTGTTGCCTTTTTCGACGTATAAAATCACAAACCTAATTATGGGCATGATTTTTTTCCTCGTATTAATATATATGTACTACTTTGTTTTGGTGGTAAGTAAGGAATGTAGATGAAAGTTTACAGCAATAATTAGTACATAATAGTAGTACTTCGCTGGTAGATGCTATGAAATGTTTTATTAATTATGTGTGATAATTTCGCAATTTATTTATTAGGCGATGTTTTAAACCTCTTATGTTTTTGGTAATCATGAAAACTGCGCCGCGCAGGTTTAAAAGTTGTGCGCGTAATCTTCTTATGAATACAAAAAGCTTTTTAAAAGTTATATGATCGATCATGATATTGAAATTGTTACGGCTGATTTTTATTGTCGAGAAAAGAATATTATTATAAATTATAATTTATTTCTAGATGTAATGCTGTTAAATTTGATTTATTGTCGTGTTTGGTTTGAACACTGGTTTGTTGCCAGATTGAAGCTTTTTAAGTTCAATTTGGTGCGAACTTACTGTGGGCTGTATGTACTGTTTACCACTGCAAATAATAAGTGCCTACTATAAGTAGCGAAATGATGATTCATAATCTATGTTTATCTAATAATAAATTGTCGCCATTATAATGTGAACAGCATTGTCGTGCTCCAGCAGGCGTAGCACGGGCTGCCAAGACTGGACTCGAGTCACGCATTATCTCACAATTTCAGTGACATAATCTCTATGTCTAATTAAAGAGTAGCACGGCGGTGCGTATTTAGTGTGACTGACGTGATAAAAATTTCTTGACGCTCGTCAAGGAACACGTGTGACTGAGTTTTATCACAGTCTTGGCAGACCGTGCTACGCCTGCAGCAGTGAGGTGGAAGTCAGTTTAGCTGTGATTAAGTAATCCGGGTAAAGATCGCATCAAACTTTGCGAATAGAAAAATGTATATGTATATAATTTCATTTCAATAAATATAAAAGCAGAACAACAAATGACACATTTGCAGTGGTAAAAGTTGTCGCTGACTAAACATAGTTTAATTGGGATTTCCGAACTATATTTAAGTATAAAAATTATTGTTGTTGTTGATATTTTGCTGGCTTTGGAACGACTCTACTTTATTGCTATTGTTGAATGTTATTGCCAAATTTTTATTTGTCCTAAAATCTTTGTCTGTGTACATATCCAATAAATAAATTATGTACTGAGGGTCATTCAGAGTTTTATTTTTTCTATTTAGTTAAATTTGTTATAAGCATAGAAGGTGAAAGCGATAAGACTCTATTCCTAATCAATAATTATCTTAGGGAAAGCTATAATTTTATCATACTTATCGAGTTACTTTTGAGATAATCATATATCACTATGTATTACCTACCTGCTAATCAGTAAATACAATTTTATTAAAAAAACCGTGTGGTATCGTGGGACACAGGAACGAAGTTTTTTATGCTATTCGACAATTATTTAATTAAACTTATTATATTTGAAGAATACAAATATTTCTGATCAGGGTGTTGCAAAGGGGCACTCCCTTATCTTATCCTTCTTATCAAAAATACACATTTTGTCCTCAAATTGGCGAAACTCGTGTGGCTGACCCCAGCCGGGCCACAAAAAAAGTGTGAAAAATAGATTGTTTAAGTAGGTCGCTATAATGTCTAGAGTTTGTCGGCAAGTTTCAGAGTTTGTCGCCTGCGCGTTTCAGAGATCTGTGTGGCCCGGCTGGGGATACGTTACCCCAGCCGGGCCACACAGATCTCGAAAACGAAACGACCTAGTGAAAATCTGTTTGCTGATATAGATAGGCGGCAGTTTGTCGGACATGTTTGAGTTTTCATCGGGCTCGCGTTTAAGGGGGCTGTGTAGCCCGGCTGGGGTAACGTTACCACAGCCGGGCCACACATCTCCAAAACCAAACGACATAGCGAAAATCTGTTTGCTGATATAGATAGACGGCAGTTTGTCGGACAAGTTTCAGAGTTTGTCGATCCACCATTTCAGAGCTCACCTGCAGCAAAGTTGCTGCAACTTAGCTAGCTGGATCTCGAAAACAAAGCGACGTAGAGAAAAACTGTTTGCTGGAATAGTGAAGGGGTAGTTTGTCGGAGTTTGTCGAACAAATTTCACAGTTTGAGACATGCGCATTTCCGAGATATGTGTGGCCCGGCTGGAGAAACGTTACCCCAGCCAGGCCACCTGGATCAAGAAAACGAAACGACCTAGCAAAAATCTGCTTACTGACAAAGTTAGGTGGTAGTTTGTCGATACATTCTTCAAAGATTCAGAGTTTGTCGACGCCTCAATCCAAAGAACGTAAGAATTCTTTATTTGGGTAAATAGTCTAGGAGCCGGGAGTCCTAAATGTGCGAGGTTTCGTTATTTTTAATGTACTTACTTACAATAAGAAGTTAATGTAAAATAGTTAATTGAATTCAGTGATGAAACAGTAACCGTTAATATTTAAATTTATGTAAATCCTCGATGAGTGATTGATATTTTTTAAATGTATTATTTAGGCAACATTTGGCATCTGGTCTCCTTGTCTATCTATATAAAGTAATGTACAGTCGCGTACAACTTTCTTTAAAAAACTAAGTTTTATGAGGTTTTGTTTGTTATACACGGTGTGGGTCGGTCTCAGGTTGTCTAGATAGCATTAAGACTACACTACACTAATGACTATATCATAAAAATGACTATATCATAAGTTTCCTAATAACCAATAAATAATCAATGCGTTATTTAAAACTTATTATTAAAATGTGTTTACACGTAATGTCATTCAACCCAAAATTTTCATGTATTTTTCATGTATCATCATCATGTCTATGATTTACATGAAAATTTTGGGTTGAATGACATTACGGGTAAACACAATTTAATAATTAGTTTTAAATAACGCATTGATTATTTATTGGTTATTACGAAATACCGTGTACTTATATGCTGAAAATAATATTTTTTGTATAAAACATCCATATTCATCATGAATATTACGAATTCATTGCTTTCATGTTCAAAGTTGTCCTTTCGGTGCCTAGCTCGATTTTGATTAAATAAAAACAATTAGTATAGTATTTGCACGAGTACGCGAATGAAATGCAGTAACTTTTATAGTAATATTTTGATGTGTTGGTGTGACTATCATTATTAATGGATTGTAATAGATCCAATCTACTTTCAAATAACAATTATATTAAAGTAAAAAAATAATAATGAATTTAATATGTTGCGAAAAACAATTCCATTACCTATCCATAACATGGTTACAGGTAATCAAATTGTTTTCCGCAACATGGTGAGGTTTTTTATTTTCCTAAGTTTTTATACAGATATTTTGATTGAAGTCAATTCAATTAATTCATCTTACTTTTTTAATTCACATCTATATCAGCAAACAGATTTTCGCTATGTCGTTTGGTTTTGGAGATCTGTGTGGCCCCCTTAAACGCGAGCCCGATGAAAACTCAAACTTGTCCGACAAACTGCCGCCTATCTATATCAGCAAACAGATTTTCACTAGGTCGTTTCGTTTTCGAGATCTGTGTGGCCCGGCTGGGGTAACGTATCCCCAGCCGGGCCACACAGATCTCTGAAACGCGCAAACGACATACTCTGAAACTTGCCGACAAACTCTAGACATTATAGCGACATACTCGAACAATCTATTTTTCACAGTTTTTTTTGTAGCCCGGCTGGGGTCAGCCACACAGTAATTTTGTATAATTACAAAGAATCCCATGTAGAATAGATCACAAGTATGTTAAAAATAAAAATAGTAAAATTTATTGCAATAAAATGAACTCAAATTCTAAGTTTCAAATTTCACGCTAAAATGGGCCTAGAGTTCTGATGACGTCACTCCTGTCTGTCACTTATTCGTCGCTAACATTCAAGTATCACAGGGAAAGTTTCCATTAGTTGCGAATTAGTTATTTTAAATGGACTATCCATCAACATATTATAGTCAGAACAATGTCATTATTGCTCTGAAAAAAAGGCGTGTGGATTCATGTTTTGTACCAATGTGTCCATCAACTTCAAAGACGACCTTGATCCAAAGTTAAAAAAATGGCTGTAACACGATAGCCTTCTTTTCGTACTTTATGCTGTCTAAATAAAACACGAAAGCTTAACTGTGATTTAATACTTATCCTACCGTAGTAGTTCCTTTCATATCTACACTCGAAGGCTTCGGCACTTTCAACAAAATATGACTACCATGTCGACACTAACTCTTGGAAGGTTTCTGGAGTCTATTTTTATAAAACCAACTACTTACCATTTTTTACAGAAAAATGTAAACAATTTTCGTAAAAATAATGTTTACATCTGAGTTGCGTTCCGAGGGTCAGAGTAATGCAACCGAGAGTGTTTTTCACACTCGCTCAGGTTCAGAACGGGTCGGTTGCTATCTTTTTTTTTAGTTTGTATCTTGCCGATCAAGATCAAGCAAAGGGCAAAATATTACTAATCCTTACTATGAAATTAACACTCAATATCCATTTTTCTGCTTAAAAATAATTACAACACATCGAAATCACTTTATTTCCCTTGTATTAGGCTTAAAAGAGTTCAAAGTAGTGTTATTTAATAAAATAATAAATAATTAGCGTATTTTTGACATCGACTTTGACATAAAATCTGTCAGTGTTTTTCACCCCACGTTCGAGATGGTTGTTTGGTTGCATCACTCGAAGCTTCGGAACGGGCACAGAGTGTACTAACCGCCTGTCAGAGCGTTTTTTACTCAGAGGCACTCGAGTGTAGGTTCTGAACGCAGCTATGACGGGACATAAAACACGAGTGACGTCACTAGGCCTTGATTGGTAGATTAAGAAACGTTCCGTTTCGCGTATTTTTATTTCGCAATTATTCGTGAAAAATAGCATTAACTAAAATAAAAACGTTGCTATCATTCTTGTTTATGTTTTTATAACTTTTTAATCACAAATCTTTTATAAATATTACATTTGCATCTTCCCTATTCGATGTTTTTAAAAATTGGGTCATTATAGGTATTATGTCGTTGTGCGTCAGGTCAGGAGCTACCAAAGGGGGTGCTGCACTTAGACAAACATTTTTTTAGCGAGCGAAATTTACATTCTTTTGTAACTTTCGCTCGCTAAAATACTCGCGTCCCCATATTTTTCTAAATACAAATTGTTTCAAAAACCACCCACAACATACAAGGTAAAACTACAATCCTTTGGAGTTTTGAAATAAACAAAAAAATTGGCTTTGCATTTATTAGAAAAAAAAAACAAATATACTTCTTCGCTATCGTATATATAGTTATACAATTGATATTTATCTTACAATAATATTTAAATTATTATATCCATCACTTTTATTTAGAGCACGTGCAGATTGTCGACTTTCTATTGTTCTGGCTTTCAGTAAGCTTAGCATGAATCTGACAGTTTCCTCTAGTTTGCAAATTCATTCAAATTCAATATCGTTTATTCTAATTGGATTATTACATAATCACTTTGGCACGTCACGTTTGATAAAACTAATCGTTCACAAATATTGACCGACAACCCACTTACGTCTTTCCGTATGACTTGTTCCTTTCTTCAAATCTGTATAGGAACATGTGAGGTTATAGAAGTCCGTTGAAGCTACCAACAAACTCCAATCCATCGAGTTAAGGACTCGATGTATGTACTGGAGTTTTTCCGATGGGAAAGAATCCTTCGACCAACATACACACGAACAGACACAGTAAAGATTATTGTGTAAGCCGGTGTCTACGCATTCAGATCATTAAATCAACTAACATAAAAAACATATCGATGGGAAAGGAAATTTACTTTTAAGCTCTTTTCGGGCTACGCTATAATATTCCGCTATATAGTACAGCATTAACAACCATAAAGCTATACTAAGTCAATGTAAATGTTCTTTTCGTTAAACACGTTATTGTTATGATTACATGAAAACGAGACAATACGATCAACTTATTCAGAGATTTAAAAACAACATGCTTTGCCTACTAGTCATATGTATCGCAACTAGACGAGGATCACTGTCAAACTAATATTAGGCGTGCAGTACAGAAATGTATGCAAATGTGCGTTTTATGATTGCTTAATATGTTAACGTTTACGTTTATTTACTAATAAAAAGTCTTCAGTCTGCGCGGGGTCCTAATCTTTTGCCACACGCCGCGTATGTGGGCCGTCTACGGTTTCGGAGGATTGCTTTCAGGAGAAATATATCTGCCTTGCTTCTGACGGCGCCTGCTCCATCGGACAGTAGGGACACTTCAACCTGCAACAAGCATTGCGTCACGTTTTGGGCAAATCAATTTTCAAGACACTATTTTGTAAATACATCCACATCAACATCCAATTCTCACGAAATCTGTAAGGATCCTCTAAATTGATGTTGATACGTAGCTATTTTAACAGTGAGTATAAAGTCTACTTTGGGTTAACAAAGATCAATACAGCTAAGGCGCATAACACATTAAACCGAACACCGCTCCGGTGTGCGGCGCTGCGGTTTTTAATTTTGACTGAAGAATCTTAATAATGTAGACAAAAACCGCAGGGTATAACACACTCACACCACATGGCCGTGCGGTTGTGCGGCGCGCGCGACGGCACCGCACTCCCGGACGATGATGCGGTGTGGTCCGCGGGGTAAGCCACACTGTGCCCGGTGCCGCAGTATCGTACGAATTTTTTCGTAGAAAGGACGTGCATACGCGTAATAGATCTCGACATAGATAATGCGGTGATGCGGTGTATCGTGCACCGCAGCTCCGGACGGCGATACGGAGCAAACCGTACGGTGGCACGGTTCCGTGCCGCCGCAGCCTCATGCGGTTTTCGTCCCTCCGTAAACCGCAGCGGGATGCGGCGGCAATATGTTAAGCGCCTAATGGCCGGTATACACTTTGTTTAGTTAAGTGCTTAGTGTTTAGTAGACTGTTTAGTGTTAAGTGATTAGTAGGTGCTGTCCATACACTGTTTAGTAAACGGTGTTTAGTTTATTTGTTCATTATATGGACTTAACACTAAACAGATCTGTCCAGACGTGTTTAGTGAGTGTTTAGTGTTAAGTGAGGGGTGAAGGCGGGAGAGCGGGAGGGGCGTCTCGCAGAAAAAATAGAACGCGTTCCTATTCGCTAAACACTAAACACTTAACACTAAACAGAAGCTGTCCGAACGTGTTTTTTACTAAACACAACACTAAACAAGCCACTCGCACTAAACACTAAACAATGTGTGTACCGGCCATTATGTAAAGTATTTTTAAAAGATTTTTGAACCTCTACATGTAACGAACTGTAACATTTTTGTTACCATCCTACGCCTTCCTAAACGTTACGTATCACATCCAAGTGACCATTGTTATCCATGTCACTTTTATCAAGTCACAACATCGCTATGAAAAGTGTTGCCAACTTGGGGGATCAAAATCAAAATGACGTACCTACAATACAATCGATTGATTCACCGTAACAAGCAACCTTTTGGCAAATTTTTAATTTATATGTAAAAACAACGATGTTACGTAACGCGTAGTCCGAAGACCCCCTCCCGTCCCTGTAACGCATCGTAACGTTTTACAAAACCCTTCCCCCCAAACGTAATACTAGAACGCCCCCTAAAGTTTCATTCGAGCTCGATAAGCGCTTGGTGACCGAATTGGTCAAGGAATCAACATGGTATATTGAAGACTAATTCGAATCGTGCCCCAGGCGATTTTTTCATGTATTGATTTATTCATTTATCAATCGGAGTAATGATAAAGCAGTTTGAGAGATCTCGTGTAGTAAATAAAACGTATTTCTATACTCCACCTGATCACTAACCATCTGCGAAACCTTCAATTCCACAAGTGGAAGACGTATTACTCGTATGTAACTCAAACTATCACAGTCGCTATCGGTTTGCTAATAGTTGCAGCGTCATGATAAGACTGCGACTATCGCCTTTGTCTACGCGACATGATTGCTTGGTCGTTCGTTAATCATTTAATAATAATTTTATTTAAGACATCAACATACATACATAATTATTAATACGTGAGGTTGCATTAGTCTATGACTGTGTCGCAACTATTAGCGCCCATCCCGAACCAATTTAAAATAAAATTAACTTATTACCTAATTACCAATTACAAACCGATTTTTTTAATAATAAATAAAGGGGGGATAAATTTGAAGTAAACGTGTGTGTGTGCTTGCGTGTGCGTGCGTTCATCATCTGACAATGTTAATTTCTTCTCCAAGTATTCAACACATGAACTACCGTTGTAAAGCACTTGATTTTCGTGGACTGTCTTTTTATAAAACAGAAGTGAATGAAAAGATTCGTCAGTTTTCAAATTGACTAGTTCTCAACCTGTCGCGGGCGAGAAATAAAAAAACTTTAAAACTTGTTTGTATTATAGTCCGGCCAAATAAACGCGATTTTTCGTAAAGGAATATCGCTTTTTGAGATAAAACGATAATTACACTTTTTTACGACACGTCTGGTTGTAAACTTTATCACGTTGCGATTACGACAATATAGACACAGCAATACATCGTTTTGTGACGAAGTTATGTAAGAAGAGACGACGAGTCACAAATATTCGCGATAATCACCGATAATGTAGCCAGTCAAGGTCAAATTTATTCAAATGTAAGTAGCACTTTTTCTTGCATTAATATGTTGCCAGTGAATGCATATTATCTTGGACAAGCTAAAAACCTTTTCATTACTGAGTAGAAATTAAAAGCGGACGAAATACTTGTGTTTACTTTCACTGGAATCTAATTTAAAACTATCATCAGTCCTTAGCAACTCAACATCTGCCACCATAGCATCAAAACAAAATCTGTAACGGCTGTTTTACAAACCACCAATGACGTAGGTATACAGAGAAACCAGTAGACAATTAAGCAAGCATACTGCTTCATTGTCTACTGGTTTCCGCGTTCATTCACGCAAGAAAAAGAGGAGATAGAACGATATCATATAGTTATTCTGTTTCATGTTGCTTAACCTCTCGAGACTTTTAATAAATTGCATAAAATAATTTACCTAACACAGTAGCTATAAAAAATTAGTGTTCTTATATGTTACGTTGTTAGATTCCTTTTAAATAACAAAAAGATACAAAAGTGGGTAAGAATCGTGTCTGTATCGCGTAAAATCGACTCCAAATGAACTCATCAAAAGGCAAATGTTTCTGTATCGCCGTATCCGCGTTATCCTTTGCTAGAATGCGCATTAACAGTGAACTTGTGAACGCGTGTAATAAGTCCCTAGCTGAGACTGAAGCTCGTTAAGACGCATAAATAAGCGTTATTAACGCATAAAACCTGTCTGAAAAAGTTCTAATATTGACAGTGACCAAGTTTCGCGATTTTAGAAGACCACTACTGTAGCAACAATTATTCCTCACTGGCTTCACTGTATAACGATATCAGTGATGAAAATACACCGTCTAGTTGAAGTCTGTCTATTCGGACCCGGGTCCTAATAGAAGTCGATTGCTATTCGGACCACGAGAATGAAAACATGCTGTTTTCATAAGAGTTTCATGCTCCGCTCACTTCGCTCGCTCCGCTGTGTGCGGTGACAATATCTAACCTAACCTACAGTTTTCAGTTTGATCCTATAAGTTTTCTTTAGATAGCAATTCACTATTGTGTCCGAATAGCAATCGACTTCTATAGGGACCCGGGTTCCTATAGCAGTCGATTGCTCTTCGGGCCCGGACAAGAAAAAATGACGATGGGGTGGATTTTACGTAATAATAGATTTTTGCGAGCAGAGCATGAAACATGCAGTATCTGTGTGTGGTCATAATGTCTAAACTAACCTGCAATTTTCAATTTTATTAACCCATCATTTTTTTGATTACACTTCTATCGGGTCCGAATAGCAATCGACTTCCGATTGGGAACCGGAGCCGAATAGCCACTGCGCTAGTTAAAATTTTGCTCGTGATCAAGGGGTGTCATGACTAGGGAGGGATCCGACCGTTAACCACCACCACAGTAAAGCGAGATGGAAACAGCCGCACTTCACTGACTTGGCGCCCGTGGCGAGCTTGTTGAGCGCGTCCCGGGAGATGACGTGGCCGCAGAGCAGCCGCATCGGCGGGTTCTGCTCGGATGCTTGCTGCCGCAGGATGGGGCACGCGAACACCGAGTGGTAACCGCCGCCGTCCTCGCCGAGGTCCACCTGGCGATGAATAGATGCTAGATGACTAAACATTTTTTTTGTTTGCTTTATTAATAGAAGCTCATTCATATAATAAACTGAAAGAAAAAATCGGTTTTCGAATAACTAAAAAAACAACCAAGATATAAGGTATTAAATATTTTTTTCCATCTCTTTCTAGCAAAACGGCAATTTACATGGAGTTTATATGGCCGTACTAAACAATGACGTCACGGTTGATGTCGGATCTCTCTGTCTAATCGCTTCCAAATTAACAACTTAAAATGCTTGTATCTAATGTATTTCTAAGCCGATTTTAATTCTGATTTCACAGGATTGTATCTTTTTCTACGGTATTTTAATATTTTATGACGAGACGTGAAAATTTGAATTCAGTCATCATCCCTATTCTCGTTCAATATACAGGGTCTTACAACACTTTGAACCTATAAGTACCGCGAATGTTCAACAAGCTGCAGTAGCTTGAAAAGGTACAGTAAAAATTCATATACACTGTTTTTAAATTATGGCTGTATTGATGTCATGGGCAGGTGGTTTTACTTACAAATGCTATTGATTAAAATATTACTTTGCACCATATCTACAACGTGTTGGTGAAGTTGTGCAAAATCTCAAGTTAGTTTGTTCAGGAGGCTGATTTTGCACAATTCGTAAAAAAGTTGGATTTCGAGTTTAGCCAATCAGAACACAGGACATGTCGCGCTCCGCCGTTGCTTTATGGAAAGTCGCTTGTATTGTTTCGAGTGCTCGGTAGTTGAGTCGAGACGTCAGTTGCAAAATGGTGTGGTGTTTATTATTTTTCTTTTTGGAGCGTCGGTGGGGCTGTGGCCTCGGCACTGGACTGTGCCCCGAGTAGAATCAGGAGGCCCGCGATCGATCCTGACATGTACCAATCTGTCTTTCGTTTCACGAATTTCATATGTGCATTTATTTGACGCTGATCACATTTGAAGTCTGTGCCAAATTCTAATCCATGATCATCGATTATCCGTACCAACTAAAAATTAAAATATGTGTGTATTCGTATATTATTATTATTTTTTACTTTTTGGACTTTTGAAGTTAGGTTTCAATTTTTTTTATAATTTTTTCAGCTCCTGACAGGTCTTTTAGTGTTGTTCTAATGCCTGCAGGTTTATTCTTGAACCAATTCCGACCGATCGACATTCAGATCGTGATTTTTCGTCCACTTGCGTTGCAACATTAGCGCCAAATTGGACGCGTATTGTGCAGATTTTGTGTGACCCAAACTCGGTGTTAATTAATTTTCTCAAGATATAGATCCAATTTGGAGCTAGTGTTGCTACACGAGCGTACAAAAAATCCCAATCCCAATGTCGATCGATCAGGATTGGTTTAAGAAGTAAGCCTATTGCCATCGCCTGAGGAGCTGAGTTCCCAATCTACGCTTGAATGCACATAAAGTTGGACTCGCATGTAACTAGTACCTAATCTATTATGGAGTAACTATAGTATTCTAATCTGTTATGGAGTAACTATAGTATTCTAATCTGTTATGGAGTAAGTATAGTATTCGATCTGTGTTGTAGGGTGAAGAGAGCTCTGTAATATTTTGTGTCAATACGTTTCTAAAATATAAGGCGCCATTTCTGATTGGATACCTGGTGTCACTACTGCGTTCAGCAGAAAACCAGTGCAGCGTGCCCCACTTGCTGCTTCAGCTGAGCTGACTCAGTTTTGACAATGTTAATTGTCACGTCTGTATTTCTCATGTTAATTGTGTTAACCGTCGTGTGCGGTTAAAATAAAACGGATTCCTATCTTCGTTATTGAACCCCTACTTCTGTGTGACTATGCCAACGTCGCGTCGTCGCGTCCGTCGGTTTCGACTCGGAGGTAGCGAGGGCCTACCTCCAGCGGCAGCTCGTCGTCCGCCCAGGCGGCGATCACGTGCGGGTGCGTCATCTTGGCGCGGATGTCGTGGAGCGCGGGCAGCACGCGCGCCCCGGCCAGCACGGCGCCCGCCAGCGGCGACAGCGGCGCCAGCCGCAGCAGCGCGCACGCCTCGCGCGTGAACAGCTCCGCCGCCTCCGCACCTAATAAGGGACCGCGCGTTCCTGACGATCTAGGTTTTTTTATGGAGGGCCCGGCGACTGACCTCTCTACGGATGCCGCGATATATCGGAAAAGCAATGAATACCGATAGGCATATCGACGCCTAAATATATCGATATTTATTGATGTCGACGATACGCCGATATTGATATATCAGTATCGAAAAAAAACTCGTTATTGTGAAATATCGAAAACCCAAATTTTAATACCTACCCTACCCACCTACCAACAAAACCGTGAAAAATACTGTTAGTGGCAACACTAAAGTCTAAAAAATTATTCTGTTCTCGACTATATTCTATTGTTGTAATCTGTGGTACGTAGAGTGTGTACGTCAGAGACACACTGTTGAGTCAACACAACAGTGTAAAGCGAATGGTCATCCATCATGTTGACCTTACTAAGAAAATTTCCGAATTTCTCTCTAAAACTACCAGAGTTACAGCGAATGGTTACCATCATAGCCCATCGTGTAGAAGGGCTATAAAACTACATTGGATTTTAATAAGCTTTTAAAAATGGAGAAATATCGATATAATATCAATATATCGGCGTACTAGACCGATATATCGATATATTAGTATCGACTTAATTCGATATATATCGATATCGATAGTTTTAAAAACTTTGCATCCCTACTCCTCCCGCCTGATATTAAGCGATAAAAGAGGCCCAAATGAGTTTACAGATAGAGGGACGACATGCACTATCCTACCTGCCCGCCCCTTGCCGGCCCAAAAGATACTTTTTGAGGGAACCCATCTTGTAGGAAGGAGGAAACACGTGCGCAGGTAGAGAATTCCAAGTGTGGGATGAACGACAGAGAAGGAATCTTGGAATTTCTTGGTACGGTGTGAAAGAGAGGATACAGTGTAAGGATGACTCCGAAGGCCCTTACGCGGGTTTCTGTTAAGGAATGGAGATGATGGGATTAGGTTAAAGAGCTCCTCGGAGCATTCCCCATGGAACATACGGTAAAAGGCGCTAAGAGTGGCGATGTCACGACGAAGTTGTAGAGGCTTCATGGTGTTAGTTGTTGTCGAGGGTGTTGGGTGTTAGCTCGAGGTTTATCTACTAGCTGCAGGCGGAGCACGGACTGCCAAGAAATTTGTGATAAAAGTCAGTGACACGTATCCCTTAACGAGCGTCCAGAAATTTTTATCACGTCAGTCACACTAAGGCTGCGGTCCGAAATTCAATCAAAGTCACTATCAGCACTATTAGCACCCTGAGCGCTGTTATCTGTTTCGGACCACAGCCTAAAGCTGATCGCACATATCAGCACGCGCCGCATTATATCACGTCATCGGCATCCGTTTTTCTATAACCGGACACCTACCAAATTTTCGAAATTCGGCGCGTACGGTGCGGCCAAATGTGCGAGGTTTCACATAATTTCATACAACGAATTCCAAAAATGTGCGTGCATATGTGCGTTCAGCTTAAATACGCGCCGCCGTGCTACTTTCTAAGACATAGAGATTATAGTGTCACTGAAATTGTGAGATAATGCGTGACTCAAGTCCAGTCTTAGCAGCCCGTGTTCCGCCTGTTGTTGCTATATCGCGAAGTATACAGTTACTTCTGCAGCAGGAGCCAAATTTTGTGCGCTTGTTCCGACAAGCAAACTGAACAACTTTTACTATGTTCCATACAAGTATTCAACATCCACTGAACCTAAATATATGGGACTACCTGAATTTTTCGCGATTTCATGATTGGTCCCATAGTAACAAGCATACAAAATTGGGTGCTGCTTCAAAAGCAATCCTCTATATTAAGTTATATCGCGACGTCGGTGATACCTCACGTTCCCTAGGGAACTCATTAGAATTCCGGATAACAAGTAAAAATACATTAAAGAAGGCTAGTTTGTACAGAAATTAATGCCACAGACCAAGACCACAAATTATTGTGAGATGTAACCGATGTGCCGTGAAGATCGAGATGCTAATTTTGCATAAAATTTATTTATTTATTTATTTATTTCACAATACTTACACTATCTTTACAGGCTTAAACCTAATGCGATAATGTAGACAATCGTTTCTAAACTTATACTAACTTACCATTATCACAATACAACATTTTTTTAAAATTTATACCTATACAAGAAACTATATTACGCAATAAAAAAAAAAAACTTAATTATAATAACACAAAATCTTAATTCTAATAACACAAAAATCTAAATTATAATAACAAAAATCTTAACCTAAATTATATAACCCAAGAATCTTAATTGCTATAGCACAATATATACATAGTTGTCTTTGTGAGCTCATCCTCTGAACAACAGAACACATCGACACTTTCAGCAACTTTGTTTAATATACGCAGGGCTCTGGTTAGTGGGGCTTCCCTTAACAAATTAGTACGTGCGCCAGGTGTCACAAATAGTGGGGGTCGTCTTCGCCTCCACACGTACCTATCCGGGACGCAAAGACTCACTGACTGCAGCACTGCCTGGTTTGACACGCGCCCTCGCAATAACTTCACCATGTATAAAACCAAGCTACACTCTCGTCTAACCTGCAACTGGCTGTATCCCACCATGCCAAGCACAAATAATGTTGGATACATTAATGGGTAAAATGGATACACAGCATAGAGCTTGAAGTATAAGAACCGGGCAAATTTATTCTGTATGCGTTCCAACATTAGTTTGTACTTGGCCTCGTGGGGACTCCAAATAATTGCATTGCATTCCAAGTGGCTTTTCACTAATGCTTCATATAGTGCGCGTATTGCTTTGAAGTTTGTAAAGCCCTGGGACTGACGCAGTATGAAGCCCAAGTTCCGGTACGCTTTTTTACATACTTTAACAACATGCTCGCGAAACAAAAGTTTATCCGTAAAGTGGACTCCCAGATCTTTGATCTCTTTGACACGCTGTAGTGAAACACCATCCATGCAGTAGCGGAAATAAACGGGATTGTGTGATCGAGTAAATGATATTACAGAGCATTTGGACGGGTTAAAAAACAAACGATTTCTGCGACTCCACTCTACTACTCGATCTATATCTGCTTGCAGTTTTTGACAATCAGAAACGTTTCTGATTTCTTGCACTAATTTTAGATCGTCTGCAAATAGGAGGCAAGTAGAGTTAGATACTTCATCCGGTAAATCGTTTATCATTAAGTTGAATTCCAGCGGTCCCAAATTACTTCCTTGACTAACACCAGATCTGGTAAAGTAAGGATCTGACCTTTCTCCATTCCAATCAACATACTGCCTTCTGTCCTTCAAGTAGCTAGCCATAAAATAAAGCGTTTTAGGCGTACAACCAACTTTTGCAAGCTTTTGAAGCAGGATATCATTATCAACTGTGTCGAAGGCCTTCCGGAAGTCGAAATATGCTACATCCACTTGTGCCCCATCATCAACCACGGGGACCACTTGAGTCATCAAATGTAACAGATTACTTCCAGTACTTCGCTTTGGGCGAAACCCATGCTGCGCATCTGACAACCGGCAAGTAAGCTGCGCGCTCAAGGAGTAGTTAATACCCGATTCAAATACCTTTGCCGGTGTGCACAGAATTGCTACAGGTCTATAGTTACCAGCATCTTCTCCCCCAGATCCTTTAGGTACAGGCACTACCCTAGTCATCTTCCAACGCTCCGGAAATACCTCGCCAGAGAGACAAGTATTAAAGACATGCAAAAGTGGTTCGGCCAGAGCCTCTCGACAATCCCGAAAGATAAACGGAGGAATACCATCTGGACCAGCTGAGCGCTTTGGCTTAAGCTTCTTCAAAGCGCGCTTCACGTCTGGCAGCTGCAGCGCATGAACTTGTGCGCGGGCTGCATCAGCTGGAGCCGCCACACAGGCCGCTTTCACGTCCAATAACGCCGGCTCTGTACTGTAAACGGAGCAAAAGTATTCAGCCATCACCCTCGCAGATTCAAAATCTGACAAAGCCACTCCACCCCTTGTTAGTTTTGCCTTACTGGTGCTCCTTTTCTTAGTCCTAACAAATTGCCAAAATGATTTCGGGTCATTAATAATGTTGTTTTGTACCCGAATACTGTAATCATTATGCGCCCATTCAATTGCTTGCTTTACCTGCTTTCTGTACTTTGAAAATTCATCATAGTCTTTACACGACCCAGAAGCTTTATACTGCTTATGCAATTTGTGCTTTAATTGGATATCACTAATAATATCCTTGGTGTACCATACCGGGTATTGTCGTCGACGCTGTTGCGGTCTTCGACTTGTAATAGGCACACTGTTATTAAAAATATCATTAACAATAGTATAAAAACAGTCTAAAGCTGCTTCTGGTTCCCTGCATTTGTAAAGTTCGGTCCAGTTAATTTCCGATATTTCAGAATACAAACTATGGAAATTTGCTTTATTGAAATTCCACTGCCTATCATTTGTTGCGGTGCTTCGCTCATTGTCTATACAGACCGGAGTATGGATATTTGACCTTGATATACATATTTCAAGAGGTGGATGATACTCATCCTCTGGCTGCAAGCCATCTGTTTTGTTCACTAAGATAGACCCATTCATACCTTCCCCACTTAGGACGAGATCTAACTGCCTTCCCATACAGTTAGGTACCCTGTTGTTCTGAATGAACTCACCATACGACATGAAATATTCGAAATAGCTACTAACATCTATACTTGCTGAGTATAAATTAAAATCACCCAATACAATAACCTTGTTTTTGTACTTAAGGCATATTTTTTCGATGAGATCAAACATAATCATATATTGATTAAATTCCGCCTGTGGCGGAATATACACTACACAACAAACAAACAACAACCTATTTTTTACATATACTTTACCACAAATTAATTCGAATACACAGTTATCCAAGTTAATATTGTACGGCAATGTGGGTACCTTTCGCAGCTGGAACCGCGGTGTGGCCACTAAACAGACTCCGCCTTGCTTGCGGCCATCCGTTCTATCACAGCGCAGTATTCCATACCCTGGCGGAATAATCTCGGCATCCTGAATTGATTCATTTAAACCAGTTTCAGTAATAGCAAATAAATCACACTCAGACGATTGTATAAAAGAAAAGAAATTCAATGTTTTTGTTCGTAATCCCCTGACATTTTGATATAAAATTTTTGTGCTTTTATGTACTTTCTTTTGACCTACTAGCCGGTCTCCGAAACCAGATCCAGTCACTAAATTCAGCATTTACGGGCCATACATTAGGTTGACTTATTTTATCAAACTCTTGCTCAGGAACCCCTACAATAAAAGATGCGTAGTCTTTCTCGGTCTTGTGTTTAATTTTTTCCACCTTCACATCAATTTCCTGGCCAATAACAGTGTGTACGTGAGCTTGTACTTGTTCTAATGTCGTACCAGGCAGTAAGCGCCACACATGTAAGTGTCGTCTCCTTTCAATGGCCTGTAATTCTAACTCCGAATTTTGTCCTTTTGATACTTTTTTTATCAAAGATTTTATATTGTTGTCTTTTTTAGATACTGTACTCCATTCACCTTTATTGCTATTATCAATGTTGTTGACACTAGCAGCAATGCGACTCAAACCAATGTGACTCGGAAGCGGAGGCGGAGGCGCAGCAGTTTTCGTGGCCCCACACTGGTCGACGATTAACTGGTTTGTAATAGGTGTCGTTGTAGGTTTGTTATTATCAGTTACGCGTTCCCTTTCTGCGCATGAGTATGTTGCGCTCGGAGTGGATTTTGCTAAGTGTATTTGTAACTGTTGAGCTAAGGTTTGGTTATTACTCTCAAGCATAACGACCTTTTTTTCCATTAAAGTAATTTTGGTTTGTGCTTCAGCCAATTCGGATCGCGTAACAGTCAACAAGCTCCAAAACCTTTCAAACCGCTGCGCCTGTGCATCAAATCGTGATGATATTTCCGATCGAAAGTGGCGCAGCTCTTGCAGAATATCACTTTCATTATGACATTGAACCACTTGTGCTTGTTGGCGGCTCCCTCTTTGTGTGTTTACAAAGTTGTTAGTGCTACTAGTACTAGCTACATAGGTCTTATTGAGACCGCGCAGTGGAGTGTTGGAATTATCACCTTTGGGCTGTGTACAGGTACATTCAGGACATATCCACTTACTCTTATATTCCTGTGTATAGGCTTCAAACTCAGCTATGCTTATAAACAGACAATTCAAATCGTATGTTTTTCTGCACTCATCCTTAGAACACTCCATATATGGGATGTTAAATATTGTTGCACCACAAGCATTACACTTTGTCGACATCATTCGATAATTTACGCTGAATATCAACGAATAAATGTAAATAAACTTCGGAACTCTAAAAACACGTCAGTTAGGTTCAAAGGTTTTTTTTTTTTTTTTTTTTTTTTTTTTTTTTTTTCTATACTAAAATCTATACTCTATACTAATATTATAAAGAGGAAAAAAGATTTGATTGTATGTTTGTTTGTATTGAATAGGCTTCGAAACTACTGAACCGATTTTGATGAAAGTTGGTATAGGGATAGTTCAAGACCAGGTGAAGGACAGGGTAATTTTCCTACGGAAAAAAATACTCCCACGGGAAAACAAAAATAACGCGGGCAAAGTCGCGAGCGGAAAGCTAGTATATCATAAAACTTAAGACCGATTTCATCTAAGGAAGCTCCTAAGAAGTATGCTGTCACTTTTTTTTTAATGAAAAGAATGTGACAGCATGCCACCTAAGAGTATCCTAAGCTCATAGCCTGATTACACCTACCGAATATATAGGCGAGACAGTAAAATGTCACTCGGCCGAGACAGTGGCGGCGTAAGTGTTTACACGTTTTTCGAAGTTGTGGCATTGTGGATGACAGTCAGTTTTATCAAAAAAAATTCTTTTTTCGATATAGGTAGCGTGTGCACACCGACTGGCAAGTGCGTGTGACAACGAGCGAGACAGTGCGGGGAATAGGGCGAATGAATGGTTACTCGGCCTGTTGGTAGATCGAATACTCGGCCGAGCGCTCGGCTTTATGTTTACAAATATCGAGCGCTCGGCCGAGGACACTGTCTCGCCGCTCTACTCGGTAGGTGTAATCAGGCTTGTATGATTTATTTATTTTTTTACTAGCTGGTGCTTTATCGCGTATACAGGGTTACTTTCGAAGCAGGAGCCTAATTTTGTGCGCTAGTTCGGACAAGCAAACTGAACAACTTTTACTATGGGACCAATCTTGAAATCGGGAAAAAAATCGTGTCTGTTTTCAAAAATGCATAGAGCTCGTCAGTGGTCTACTAAGAAGTGCGGGGTCATCATCACCATCATCATTTCAGCCAAGAGACGCCCACTGCTGGACATAGGCCTCCCCCAGGGATCTCCAAACCGATCGGTCCTGCGCCTCCCGCATCCAGCGACTTCCCGCGACCTTCACCAGATCGTCGGTCCACCTTGTGGGGGGCCTACCAACGCTGCGTCTCCCGGTACGTGGCCGCCACTCAAGGACCTTTCCGCCCCAACCGCCGTCAGTCCTGCGAGCTATGTGTCCTGTCCACTGCCACTTAAGGTTTGCAATTCTTTGGGCTATGTCGGCGACTCTAGTTCTTCTACGGATCTCTTCATTTCTGATGCGATCGCGTAGAGAAACCCCGAGCATAGCCCTCTCCATTGCCCTTTGAGTGACATTGAGCCTTCTGATGAGACCCATTGTAAACGGCCACGTCTCAGTTCCGTACGTCATCACTGGCAACACGCACGAATTGAAGACTCGTCTTAAGACACTGCGGTAGATTGGCCGAGAATATGCTGCGTAGCTTCCCGAACGCTGCCCAGCCGAGTTGGATTCGTCGATTTACCTCTTTCTGGAAGTTGGACTTACCGAGCTGGACTATTTGTCCCAGGTAAACATATTCGTCAACAACTTCCAGTGTAGAGCCGCCAACCTTCACAGGAGTGGGTACTACATGGGAATTCACCATAATTTTGGTTTTGTCCATGTTCATTTTAAGACCCACTTGTTGGGAAACTCTACAGAGGTCTTCGAGCATTGCGCCTAGATCTTACACGGTCTCAGCCATGACCACGATATCATCGGCAAAGCGAAGGTGAGTCATGTACTCGCCGTTTATGTTGATGCCGAGTCCTCTCCAGTCCAAAAGCTTAAATACATCCTCCAGCGCAGCTGTGAACAGCTTCGGCGATATAACGTCACCCTAACGTTTTATAGCCAGAGAGGTTATCTAATTGCAGCTTGTCCGGTTGCTATTTCAGATGACTCGGGTGCGCGACCCCGGCTTCTCGAGCCTTCGATGCCGTTTACCTCTTATCTCCGCGGTGTCGATGTCCTTCTCCTTCCCTCCCTCTCCCATTACAGTTGTGGTAAGGCCCGGTACTAATTAGGTTCACCTACTTAATGCCGGGACTGTGCGGGTTGGTACCACCACTCTGCCTATTTCGGTCGTGAAGCAGTCTTGCGTTTCGATTGAAGGGCAGAGGCAGCCGCTCCTTCATGCCCCCTTCCCGTCCCTGTTGTGGTGAGGAGTCTCGGTGATAATCGAAATTAGCAGAGTTATAAGTCTCAGTGTGTTCGTTGGGCGTGAGGAGTTGACGCGCGGTACAGGGAGACCCGGTGGAAATGGTTACCGTCGGCCACCTGCCGGTCAGTAGGGGACCCGAACCCAGGACTATCCTGCCTGGGAGGCTGTCCTGCACAACCGGCGAAAATCCCGTCGTGCAGTCATCGTGCCGGAGTAGGAGACCGGAGTGGATCCCGATGGGTGCATGGGGAGGGGTACCGGGGGCCCTTCCGTGCCGCGTGTGAGCTCTTCACACAACCCGCGTTCCCACTTTGTACTACACTCTGCCCTTTCTTTGTTTGTCACCGGGACTCTGCCTCACATTTATCCCCTTCCCCAAAATGCTCAATTAAAACAAAACATGAAGGTAAATAAAAAGAAGAAGCGAGCTCCTACGGCGGACACCCAATACACTTTTAAAATGGATTTCTGCAACATCAGGGGTCTACATAGTAATCTTGATGCCGTCCACCACCACCTAGAGACGGCTCAGCCTGCCTTGCTCTTCTTAACGGAGACGCAAATATGCGCCCCTGATGATATTTCGTACCTGAAATACCCCGGTTACGAATTGGAACACACATTCCTACGTAAAGCCGGGGTGTGCGTTTTCGTCAGGGGCGATGTTTGTTGTCGCCGCCTTCGGGGCCTCGAGCATCGGGACCTGTCGTTACTATGACTGCGCGTGGACCATGGGGGCCTTACCCGAATCTACGCGTGCCTTTACAGGTCCCATGCCAGTGAAATAGGGTCAGCTCAGCTTTTTGAGCACGTCCAAGAGGGGATTGACCGAGCGTTGGAGCAGTACCCATCTGCGGAGGTGGTGGTCCTTGGTGACTTTAATGCTCACCATAAAGAGTGGTTGAAGTCCCGGACTACTGACCTCCCTAGTAGGACTGTCTTCAACATGGCTTCAGCCTATGGCCTCTCTCAACTGGTCGTACAGCCCACCCGTATACCAGATATAGAGAGCCATGAAGCCTCCCTGTTGGATCTTCTGCTGACTACACGACCAAGCGGATACAGAGTTGTGGTCGATGCTCCTCTTGGATCATCGGATCACTGCCTTGTCCGTAGTACTGCTAGTCTTGCGCGGCCCCATCGCGCGTCTGCGGCTGGCAGTCGTGCAGTTTGGCGGTATGAGTCAGAAGACTGGGATGGACTCCGAGAATTCTTCGGATCCTACCCCTGGAAGCAGCTCTGCTTCGCCTCCGAAGATCCCGATACTTGCGCAGATTGCGTCACTGAAACGGTGCTGATGGGAATGGAAACATTCATTCCCAACGCCAAAATACCTGTTGGCGGTCGCAGTCGTCCCTGGTATAACAATACCTGCAGGAAGACTGCCCACCTCAAGCAATCTGCGTACATCGCCTGGGAAAACGCCAGGAAAAGTCGGGATCCTGGTGTGACGGAGAAGAAGCGTCAGTACAACGCTGCTTCCAGATCCAACAGGAAGGATATTGCTGAAGCCAAGGCGGAACACGTGGCCAGGGTTGGCGAGCGACTAGGAAGCTATCCCAGTGGGAGTCGTGCTTTTTGGTCGTTGGCCAAAGCTGCGCAACGTAATTTCTGCCAGTCCAATCTCCCACCACTGCGTAGAGCTGATAGCAGCCTGGCCCACAGCGCAAAAGAGAAGGCCAATCTCCTGGTTGAACTCTTTGCCTCTAACTCGACAATGGACGATGGGGGAGCCACACCACCCACCATCTCTCGGTGTGAAAGTTCTCTGCCTGAAATCCGTATTACACAACGTGCGGTCAGGCGGGAGCTTAAGCTCCTGAACGTCCATAAGTCGAGTGGGCCGGATGGCATCCTGGTGTGACGGAGAAGAAGCGTCAGTACAACGCTGCTTCCAGATCCAACAGGAAGGATATTGCTGAAGCCAAGGCGGAACACGTGGCCAGGGTTGGCGAGCGACTAGGAAGCTATCCCAGTGGGAGTCGTGCTTTTTGGTCGTTGGCCAAAGCTGCGCAACGTAATTTCTGCCAGTCCAATCTCCCACCACTGCGTAGAGCTGATAGCAGCCTGGCCCACAGCGCAAAAGAGAAGGCCAATCTCCTGGTTGAACTCTTTGCCTCTAACTCGACAATGGACGATGGGGGAGCCACACCACCCACCATCTCTCGGTGTGAAAGTTCTCTGCCTGAAATCCGTATTTCACAACGTGCGGTCAGGCGGGAGCTTAAGCTCCTGAACGTCCATAAGTCGAGTGGGCCGGATGGCATCCCAGCAGTGGTGCTGAAGACGTGCGCCCCTGAGCTGACCCCCGTACTAACGCGCCTTTACCGCCTTTCCTATCAGAACAGTAGGGTTCCATCTTCGTGGAAGATTGCTCACGTCCAGCCAATTCCCAAAAAGGATGACCGATCCGACCCGTCAAATTACAGGCCAATAGCGATAACGTCCTTGCTCTCCAAGATTATGGAGCGGGTCATCAACTCCCGCCTCCTACGGTACCTAGAAGAACACCAGCTGATTAGCGACCGACAATACGGCTTCCGTCACGGCCGTTCAGCTGGTGACCTTTTAGTTTATCTGACCCACCGTTGGGCGGAAACCTTGGAGGGCAAAGGTGAGGCTCTCGCCGTTGGACTCGATATCGCTAAGGCGTTTGATAGGGTCTGGCATAGAGCTCTTCTCACGAAGTTACCATCATATGGAATCCCCGAGGGACTCTGCAAATGGATAGCCAGCTTCCTGGATGGTAGGAGCATTAAGGTCGTCGTCGACGGCTGCTGCTCCGAAACCATGCCCATAAACGCTGGTGTTCCACAAGGTTCGGTGCTCTCCCCAACCCTGTTCATTCTGCATATCAATGACATGTTGTCAATTGAGAACATACATTGCTATGCGGATGACAGTACGGGTGATGCGCGGTATACCGACCACCAGAATGTCCCTCGGAGTTCGTTGCTAGAAAGGCGGTTACAACTTGTGTCTGAAGTCGAAGACTCTCTAAGGCGAGTCTCCGAATGGGGTGCAAAGAACTTGGTTAAGTTCAACCCCACGAAGACACAAGTGTGCGCATTCACTGCGAAGAAGGACCCATTTATCGTAGTGCCTCAGTTCCAGGGAGTTACTCTTCGTATGTCCGATGGTATTGGAATCCTCGGTGTGGAAATTTCTGCTAAAGTGCAGTTTGGGAGTAATTTGGAGGACAAAGCCAAATTGGCGAGCAAAAAGCTGGGCGTCCTGAACAGAGCCAAGCGGTACTTCACTCCAAGCCAGCGGCTAATGCTCTATAAAGCACAAATTCGGCCGCATATGGAGTACTGTTCGCACCTCTGGGCGGGAGCTCCCAAATATCAGCTCGACCCTCTTGACTCCCTGCAAAGGCGTGCATTCCGCATCGTCGGTGATCCCAATATCACGGCCTCAATGGAGACGCTGGAGCAAAGGAGAGACTTTGGTTCTCTCTGCGTGCTCTATCGTCTCTTTAACGGAGAGTGCTCTGAGGAACTGTTTGCAATGGTGCCCTATTCACCTTTTTACCATCGCACCACCCGCCATCGCAGTAGAGTTCATCCATATTACCTGGAACCAATCTCGTCTAGTACAGTTCGGTTTCAGCGTTCATTCCTTCCACGTACGTGTAGGCTCTGGAACGAACTCCCAGCTGCGGTGTTTCCTGAGCGCTACGATATGTCCTTCTTCAAACAAGGCTTAAGAAGATCATTTCTCTCCAGGTAGGCAGTGACAGAACTGTGCCCCTGGCATTGCAGATGTCCATGAGCGGTGGTTACCACTTAACATCAGGTGGGCCACTGGCTCGTCTGCCACCGTTAGCAATAAAAAAAAAAAAAAAAAAAACCCTGTCTCACACCTCGCTGAAGTCGTATTGGTTTCGAGTTCTGATCCTGAAGGCGGACTGACATAGTGGCGTTTTCGTACAATGACTTCAACACTTGGATGTACCGGTAGTCTATTTGGCACCTCTGGAGTAACCTAAGCACGGCCCAGGTCTCGACAGAATCGAAGGCTTTCTCATAGTCCACAAACGCCAAGCATAGTGGCAGATTATACTCCTCGGTCTTCTGTATAACCTGCCGCAGCGTATGAATGTGGTCTATGGTACTATAGCCTTTGCGGAATCCGGCTTGTTCGGGAGGCTGGAAATCGTCAAACCTGCGCGCAAGACGATTCGTGATGACTCTCGAGAACAGCTTGTAAACATGACTCAGGAGCGTGATGGGTCTGTAGTTCTTCAACTGGGCCCTGTCGCCCTTTTTGAAGAAAAGTGCCACCACACCCCCGTGCCATGCTTTAGGTGTATTGCCCTCGAGTATGATGGAGTTAAATAGCCTCTGCAGCGCTTTCCGGACTGGTAGTCCACCCGCTTTCAACAAACAAAATTTTTTTGGTAATTAAAAAATTTGAGGCACTCGAAACATGAGCTTGGAAAAAAGCGGCAAATTGAAAAATTCTAGCTCTGGTAATACTGTCTACAGAAGGTAAAATACATTTTGATACTTGAAATATTCAAATATTTTTTTATTTATGTAGTAATTTAGAATGTTAAATTTGTGAAAGGATTGTCTTTTTTTCCCTACTATATTGTACTGAATATAGTAGGGAAAAAAAGGAGTTGATACTTTTTTAAAATTAAATATTAGGTAATGTTTAGTTTCAATGAACTTCCAACAATGAACCTTTTATAAGAAATCGCTGTATTTGGATTTCGTGAATGTTAAAATTACTTAATATCTGTAATATTTCGACAGAAATTAAGAAAAAAATATTATGAAATTGTTTATTACAAAGTATCAAAATCACCATGTCGAACTAAACTACATGGGGACATTGTGTCAGTGTTGCTACTTGAAAAAGTGTCAGGTTCATCTTTCATTAGCCAGACTCTAACTTGTATATTCTGTGTGTGTGTGTGTGTGTGTGTGTGTGTGTGCGTCTGTCCGTGTGTGTGCGCGTGTCGTGTCACTCACCGAGCGCGGCCGGGTCGAGCAGGTGCCGGTAGTGGGGCGGCGGCGGGGGCGGCGGCGCGGCGGGCGTGCACCAGGCCAGCGCGCACACGGCCGCCTGCAGCTGCCGCTCGTGGCGCGCCGCGTGCGCCGGGAACTGCGCGCGCGCGTACTGCACCGCCGCCGCCACGCCGCACTCGCGCGCCAGCTGCCCACACGACCACAACGACACAGTCAGGCCCGTTTTACACTCTGCCAGCGCCCTAGGCACAACGAAGAGTAGCGCCCCTTTTTATGCCCCTGCCAGCCCAACCATAACGCCTGTACCCCGTAAATTTTGTTTTTTTTATTTTTTTTGCGCCCCCCCAAAAATGCCAATTGCCTAGGCACGTGGCTACCGTGCCTATTCGGTAAAACGGGCCTGGACACAGTGCTACAGTACAGTACACGCGTCACTCACTTCACTTCACCGTGCACTGCTGCGTGCGCTGGCAGTGTTGCCAGGCCACGTCGTGCTTCTAGTGCTTTACGTGGGTTCACGTATTTTTAGGTGTTAGCTGAAAACCTTTTACGTGGATCTACGTACGTAAATGGGCGTGCATCCCATAGAGACAAAAAGACAGTGCCTACCCTGAGCCTGAGCCGATGTACACTAAAATTTATAAAATCTAATAATTTACATAAATATTTCTTTACCAAAATAATAAACTTACAAAAATAAACAAGAACGCTCTTTATTTTTTATTGACAAAAATAACATTTCATTATACTTAAAGCGCCATCTTTTGACAGCCAAAAGTAAGTTATTGATAAATCGAATTATAAGGAAGGTAAAGCAAGGACACTAGTTGACACTATAGTTCATTCGCGTTAAGAAAATAGTGACTCATCATCGACTGCCGGCCAAGCCACGCCCCCTAGCCAATTAAAACGCTAGAAATTAGTAAGGCGAGTTCACAGTGCTCAGTTGAAGTCAGACCTTCGAATTGATCGGTTGTGTATTTTGCGTACTACTTGTTTAAAATTAAATTTGGAAAATGGATATCTCACCTATTAAAAAAAATAAAAGTGGATCAATTATACATAGCGGAGAGAGACGCGTAATTTACAATGTTTATAAGTATTTCAAACAGATTGATTTAAATGAGACTGTGGAGAGCATAGTAATTAAAACTGCAAGTGCATGCGGTGTGTCCGAAAACACTGTTTATAAAATTATAAAAGAACAAAAAGAAACGAATACATTGAAATCACCTGTGAAAAAAAGAGCTCGACTATCCACGGTCGATAAATTAGATGAACTAGACAAATGTGCAATAAGGAGAAAAGTACACTCTATATATTTAAATAACGAGTATCCAACATTGGACAAAATAATAACACTTTGCGAAGCTGATGAAGATATTCCTGTTTTCAAACGTACAACACTTCACAAACTACTGCACGAGCTTGGTTTTGATTTCAATAAACAAGATAGTAGAACATTGTTTGTGGAAAGAGAAGATATTGTTTTATGGAGGCGAAAATACTTAAGACAAATAAAAGAATATAGAAACGCTAATAAAACCATTTACTATCTCGACGAAACGTGGGTAAACGCCGGACACGTAAAAACAAAAGTGTGGTTGGATACAACAGTCAAGAATAAAAGACAAGCTTTCCAAGATGGCTTATCAACCGGCCCAAAAGCTCCGACAGGGAAAGGGAAAAGGTTAATTATATTGCACATTGGCAGTGAAAAAGGATTCCTGGAAGATGGTTTACTAGTCTTTGAATCTAAATCTACAAAAGATTATCATGAAGAAATGGATGGTGAAAGATTCCTTAATTGGTTCAATAGTATAATACCGAAGCTTGAACCAAGAAGTGTGGTTGTCATGGATAATGCTCCCTACCATTCGGTAAAAGTCGAAAAAATACCCACGGCCAGTTGGAATAAGCAGTAAATACTAGAGTGGTTGCAAAACAAAGGCATATCTATGGATATGAGTTATTTGAAAAAAGAATTATTATTGAAAGTCGCCGAAATCGCCCCACAATATAATAAATATTTAGTAGATGAGACTGCTAAAAACAATGGCATTACAATTCTTCGTCTGCCGCCTTACCATTGTAAATTAAATCCGATTGAAATGGTGTGGGCCCAAATAAAAATATTGCTGCGAATAATACTACATTCAAAATGAGTGACGTAAAAAAAATATTTTATGACGCAATCGCGTTAGTAGACGCCAATCGGTGGAAGAAATGCTGCGACCACGTGATACGCGAAGAAAATACCATGTGGGCTTTGGATGACGTCATGGAACATGCAGAACAAAATTCATTCGTAATAAATGTAACGGGAGAATCTAGCGATACTGATTAGCGATTTAAGTACTTAGTTTTAAGACAATTTTGTATTTTAGTACTTATTTTATTACCATTAATCCAAATATGTGTTACTCTACTAATATAGCGTTTAAGTTGACATTAAAAATTACCTTAATAGGAATATTTTAACATGTTTAAAATCATTGATACTTTATTATTTTTCTATTAAACTTATTTAATGTTTAGAATAAAAAATGTTTAATTTTTTCTCCATTATGAATACACCCTTACCCTGCAGTTGCACTGATGAGTCACTATTTTCTTAACGCGAATGAACTATAGTTGGATGTTCAGTGTATTATGGATAAACTTAATAAATGTGAGTAAATGTCTATTTCAGCTTAATTTATATGATTATATTAGGGTAAATAGGCTCAACTGTTTGTGAAAGTTTTTCGGACAGTTGTGTAAAGTAATGAATTGGTGTTAGAAGAAAATATGGTACGAAAACGAGAATAAAAAAGGATTTATTTAATAACATTTGATTATCAACAATCGTCCTGCGTGCTATTAAAGGTCATTGACAGGGTCCAGCAGCTGATCGTGTCGTGTCGTTAATCGCTATATTAAATATAGCGCTCTATTATCGCTCTATTATAAAAAGATTTTATAATAAGTTTTTCATTTTATAATGACTGGCAAGTGTTTTTCATAAGACAAAAATAATTTTATAGAAATTGGAGGTTGCATAATTTTAATGTCGCAGAATCTTCAGATACGAAACATATAAATAACACGTCTATAAGGTTTTGATTTCTTATATCTATTAGGGTTTGAATTTTTGTCTACCCAGTTTAAAAATTTCTGCGCACGCCACTGGTCCATACACTTATGATACGGATACGCTTTACGACACGCCCGATTTTGAGATTCACAATGATACAAATGTGGAGCCGGCTCGAGTACCTTGAGCGCCTGCATCCTGTGCAGCGTGAAGGGCAGCGGCGAGTGCGCGAGGTCTTGCGCGCGCCGCTCGGCCCAGTGCAGCGCGGGCGCCGGGTCGCCGGCCGCCAGCGCGCCGGCGCAGCGCTGCAGCTGCGCGAACGTGCACGTGCGCTCGACGCCCGGGATACCCCCCTCCGCCACCAACGTATCACCCACCTCCTCCAACCCCTGGACGACGACGACACCACGGTCATAGTATACAGGGTAAATTTTGAGATACCGGCGACCTCGCAGGATTACATAGCTAACATCGTTAACTACGACGTTTGTTTTACGAGTTTTAAGATAACTCAATACCTACATTGAACAAAAATCAATTTTCAACTTTCTATTGCACTGTCGTGACATTGTGACAAGTCTATGTTTCATTTATAAACGACGACGGAAGACAACGCTACGCTCCCGCGCTGTGCGCGTAGAGTTACAAACATTCTAGAGGTATATTTATATTAAATGAATATTTATTTTTGTATGAAAGTAAAATCTAACGAATTATCAAAAGTAGTAGAACAGACGTTGTAGTTAATGATGCTTGCTATCCAATCCTGCGAGGTTGCCGGTACCTCAACCCTGTATAATCAGTAGAATGACTTCATAGAAACAGTCGAAACACGCGCTATGCCTACGCGCCTCAATACTGGATAGCGACTGGATCGCATCTACAAGGGCAGTCACGAACGCAGTTCGCCGCAGGTTACACGCACGAGCCAAACGGAGCTTTATAACTTTAGTACTACTAACATTATAATATTAGTATTAATATAAGCTTGATGTATCACAAAAATGGGTTTTCTTGGTTCTTCACGTGAGTTTAGTTAGTGAATGAGTGAAATAAACAAAATGTATTTGCTTATTTATTATTAATTTATTATATCGAAGGCATTTTAGGCAACCTACAACCATAAGTTTCGTAAACCTATTTTATTGCATAAAAACCTATTTAATTAATTCCTTAGATCGACAAAGTAATTCTATATGCAAGCCGGGGTCCCACTGCGTGCTTTCTCACAGCGCAGATCGCGCCAAGCCAGACCAACAGGCTTTGGGAACCGTCACATCCGATGAGGCCTGTGGTGGCCCGTTGGCGCCCGTCCGATCCGTCGGAAGTCGGTAAGTTCAAGGGCGCGGCGCGGCGCGATGATGCCTGTGGTGGCCTGTACAGGCGCGTCTGCGTCGGTTCTAACTCATTCATTTCACCTACGGCGGCGTGTGCTCGTACACAAACCGCGATAACGACAGGCCGGTACAGGCCGACACACGCCGTGGGAACAGCTCGGCGCGAGACGCAATCAGACGCACAGGCATCCACAGGCGTGGCGCGATCCGGCCTGGCCTGTAAAGGTGGGGTCCCACGGCGCGTGTTATTGCATATTTTCACACATGCTTCAAATAGATAGAGATGGCACAACTCACTGTTATTTGCTTTTTGCTCAAACAAGGTAAACGAGGAAATCTAAGTGACAATAGATAACTCTTAAAAAGTTGTTACAATTAGTACCTGTCTATACAAATGTTGAGCAATTCCTTGTTCCAATATAGGTTTGTTTGTATCTGAACAAAATGATTCAGCTTTTGGTGCAACTGACGCATAGTCTACAATAAAATGTCTGTCAATTGCTTTTCCTACTCTTGATACAGTGGCATGGAGTTCACGGTGTTCTGAAAATAATATGTTTTATTCAATTTAATACATTACTACTGACACTGATTATTAGGATTTATGAGTAAGTACTCCACAGTACCAATATTACTACACTAACACAGAGACCAATATTACTAACCTGTGGACATTTGAAAAACAGTTTTTTTTACTCTATCTGCTAGTTCATTAGCAACCATGGCTTGAGTTTGCGACAAAGGGGTTTCCGATGGTTCTGTAAAAAAAATTTAACATTCTAATATACTCGTAACATGGATAAATCAGTTTGCTACAATAACACATTAATTTGTTGTATTTTTATATAAAACTAGCTTTCCGCTCGCGACTTCGTCCGCGTTATTTTTGTTTTCCCGTGGGAATTTTATCTTTTCCCGTAGGAAAATTACACTATGTCCTTCCCCTGGTCTCGAACTATCCCTATATCAACTTTCATCAAAATCGGTTCAGTAGTTTCGAAGCCTATTCAATACAAACAAACAAACAATCAAATCTTTCCTCTTTATAATATTATTAGTATAGAAGGATCAACACATTTTAGACACAACAATAAAGTAATGTCAATGCTTGGAAACTATGTCAAGCCGTTGGTCCCAGATGATATTGCAACTGTTTCTACACACCAATCTGCATTGGGCCAGCATGGTGATGTTATGGCCAGGGACCGGACCCGGTTACCGTTATAGCCGGTAACCTTAGGGTTTTGATCGGGTATTTTATAATGCTGGGTTTTTAAACCCTTTGCCTTACGGTAAGCTTTCAAACGGCTTACCGGTTTACACATTAATCCCTTCGATTGAATTAATTCGGGTTACCGCTAACCGATATCAAAAACCCCCCAAATGGTTTACCGTTCTAAACGCTGATTAATTTGTAAAAAATATTTTAGACCTTAGGTATATCGCGTGTACATTGCTTTTGCACCGCATATTTGCCGAAGGTCGCAACCGAACTCTGCCCCCGTAGCACGTCCACCAAAACACGATATGATAAAGCGATATATCGCGGTGAACTGTCAAAATACGACGAAACTCTATTGTATTTTGACAGTTCACCGCGATAAACCGCTTTATCATATCGTGTTTTGGTGGACGTGCTAGGGAGGCTGGCGTTATTGCGCCCGCAGTGCTATTTCAATCGCTCGGTGTGCGTGAGGGAAAGGGTTACCCTAACCCGAACAGTAAGCGGTTAAGCGCATAAACACTAAAAACCTTTAAGATTAGGTAAGCGGTCCTCATGTTTCTTCCATGGAGAAAGGCCTGTGCACAGATTTGGGACGTATTATAGGCACTGTGATGATGCGGCTTATAAATCGGAATCAGAACACAGTTTGTTTCTTCACTATTTAATACTATACAGAATTTATCAATGAAGTATATTGAAAACTTATCGAGCATTTGTGTTTTTTACACAATGCTGCAATACATAGCCACAAAACAAATATACAAGAAACCACAAAACAAATATACAAGAAACTATTGCCCTAAACTCCCTTTGTCCACTATTACAACATCCAGGGAACGATAGATACATGTGTTCTAGAGTGTATTCATAGAGGACAATGAACTATGAATTAAGTACCTACTTAAGAGCTTAATTACACTATTCAATTTGTAGAGATCATTAGGAAACAGGAAGGTGTAATCGCAGTGAGAACAGATTGGATACGATTTAGGAAGCAAGAATGGTTCCAACCGCTCTATTTCCTAAATTGTCCACAATTTACAGATACAGTGTTGCCAACTTAGCTCTTTGGAGCTAAATTCATCTTCAAAATAACCTTTTTTTAACTGACTTCAAAAAAAAAGAGGTGATCAATTCGAGCCGTATGTATGTAATATTTCCAGAACTGCCCAGTTTTCGTATATGTTAGTCTATATCAGCGTCTGAACAAATGTAGCAAAGGTAGCAAATTTCAAAAGTGTATGTATGTATGTTTTTATTTTTGTGTTCGCATATCTCCGGAACTACAAGTCCGATTTAAGTAATTCTTTTTTTGTTGTACTAGGTATTGTTCAACTTAGGGAATACTGCAAGTTTCATCAAAATCGGTTCAGTAGTTTTTGAGATAGGGAATTTACACATAAAAAGTCTTACTCACAAAAATTCTCTTTTTATACATAAAAATTAATGTGTAAACACACGATTAGTATGTATTGGCAAGTTTTTATTTCAAAAAACATTAATTTGAAGAAAATAATGGTCCATTCCTAATAACTCGTATTAGGCGGGAATCTCAGAATAACATTTCGGAATGACAGACTAGTAGTAGTTCATTAGATGAGGTTCATATGTTTATATTTTTGGCTTTTGATGCCCAAAAAAAACCACCAGCCACCAGAAACGTTCCAAAACACCAAAACTAGTGGAATATCCACTAACATGGCGGCACTGCAGTTCAATTAAGTGTAGTGTGATCACTCTTTTTCGACTTTCTAATTAGAACGTTCCTATTTAGAATTTCTAGAAATTTAATAGTGTAATCAGCTCTTGCCATAATTGCACTAAACTGCCCTAGTAGTCTCTTGCGACATTCTCGGGAAGATAAATATATGTATTCTAGAGTTAATTCATAGTTGAAAATGAGCTTTGAACTATTTTTCTAATGTACTTTTGATAATACAGTTGGGGGGTCGGATTTCAACAATGCTGTTAATCGGTTAAATCATGACCTCTAGACCGCATTGCATTATGGTCTGCAAGAAATTGTTGTGCTGAACCCAACCAAAACTAATTTCTTGTCTTGGGTTCTGACAAGCAAATCACGAATATCATAAGGCGTGATCCCAAATTAAGTATATTAGGAACAAATATACAGCGGGTTGATGAGGCTCGAAACTTGGGTATTCTGATGGATGGGAGTTTGCGTTTTGAAAGGCACGTGCAGGAAAAAATACGTGATTGCTTTTACCGTCTAAAAGTGCTTTATAGGATTCGTGATTTTATCAGTACGGCTCTCCGTATCGCGCTTTGCGATGCACTGGTTCTATCTAGGCTAAATTACGGAATCACTGTATACGGTCCGTGTCTCTTGAGTAAAACTCAAAAATTGGTTCAACGAGTTCAAAATACCTGTGCAAAATACTGCTTCCAAATTCCGCCTCGTGCGCATGTAACACCTTTTTTGCAATCCTCGAAAATTTTTAAAATCAGCGAGGCTTAAACTTCACACAGCAACTTTACTATTTGGCGTTTTGAACAACAAATATCCGGAGTATTTGTACAAAAAGCTCGCCTGGAGATCACCCCGCAATAGTGTCGCCGCTGTCAGGAGCTGCGTGCCACCCTTACAAATCCCACATCATAAAACTGCCGCGTTTCGTCGGAGTTTCAAGTATAACGCTACAAAGATTTGGAACGACATTCCGCCGCCCATAAGAAAACTAAAATCCCGCAACAGTTTTAAAACTCAATTTATTTACTAAATATGTCATATTAAATTAAGCGTTATTAACTACCTATCTTATTTACTATTATTACCACGCATTATACACGTCACTATCACTACCTTTCCAAAAAATGTATTACTCTTATACACTACAATCACTTCTCCCCTTACCCTACCCTACCCTTAATTTAATTTTACCCTTACTTTAATTTAATTTAAAAATTCTTCCTAAGTACTATTAAATTGACCTATCAATCCAGTAAGTATATGTATACCTACATTATAAACTTAAACTACTTATATTATAATTATAACATTTTTTTTTTAATTAACCTATATTGTCCCACTGCTGGGCAAAGGTCTCCCTTAACCCACTCCACAGATCACGATAACATACTAATTCAAAAGAAATCCCATGCATTTACTAAACAAAAAAACTTTCTTTAAAAAACACTCAGAGTAGATCCTTTCATCGACTTATTCCCGGTTCTGGCAGAATAATCAGTGCCACAGCTTGCTGCGGCAATATGCTGAGCCAGATCCATTTCGCTTGCACAGTGCACTACAAGCAGTCACTAATACGTTTTTTTCTGTATTCCTAGTTTTTACGATGTGTATGTCAAAAGCCTTGTATCTGTACTGTGTAAATGAATAAATGATTTATCTATCTATAATTCGTTAGATTTTACTTTCATACAAAAATAAATACTCATTTGAAACATAGACTTATCAATGTTACGCACGACAGTGCAATAAAAACTTGAAAATTGATTATTGTTCAATGTATTGAGTTATCTTAAAACTCGTAAAACAAACGTTGTAGTTAAGGATGTTAGCTATCTAATCCTGTGAGGTTGCCGGTACCTCAATATTTATCCTGTATAATTGCACTTAACTCAAGTCGTCCCTTACGACATCCGCGGGATAAAGGGTAGTGGCGGCAGATGTATTCTAGAGTTTATTCATAGAAGAAAATTAACTATGAACTACCTTTATGATATATATTTATCGCACTAAACCCTATAATGAGTTTATGATAACTGCCCCCCTAGACAAATGCCACACGCTAACTTTTCCGCAGTCGTTCCTTAGAAAAAATGTATGTAGATGACATTAGCTGCGGAAAAAATAGCGTGAGGTTGTCGTAAGCTAATGTCATTTCCATACATTTTTTCTGCTAAACGACTGCGGAAAAGATAGCATGTGGCATTTGTCTAGGGCCTCTGCTAAGACATTGTATTCTATCGAAATCATGTCTTAGTAGTTATCATAAACTCACTTTCATGCACAAAACAACAAGTGTGCACCATAATAAATAATGTAATCAACGATTCTCGTAAAAACCAATGTAAACACGCTCGCGAATCACACACAGGCGTTTGCATTCAACCCTCTTTCAACTGTTCGAGTGTGCAAACGTAATGCGCAAATCTATGTAGTTTGTTGATGTCTTTTGTAATACCTCTGGCATTTAAAAAATTACAATATAACGCAAATGTGTTCTATGAGCTGCTTTATGAGCAAGTGTGTTGAAAACTCATTTACATAATTATCCGAATGCCTTATGACAACAATTGGTCTGGTAAATAAGTCTCCACTACTGTACACAAAATTCATTTGATATTAGAGGCATATAATCTAAAAAAAATAAACACTGCTATGCATGAAATCTACTTATATACTACTAATTTCATGCATAGCACTGTGTAGTTTAATTTTTGTGTATACTTTCTTTCTTTTATGCTTATGGCAATTGGTCGTTTTGAGTGCTTACAACCATTACTGCCAATGTCAAGTGCCAGGATAGACAGTTTTGTGATAATTATTTCTTTGCGCGCATATATAGTAGAATATAATGTCGTATTATTAGACCTGTAATGACAATCATAACACAGACATAAACCACAAGTTAAATTAGTATGGTAAAATAAGTTAAAATTTAATTTGGTTAGAACATATATATTTACACAGCAATTTTAGGACACGGATTTCATTAAAAATTAGTAAACTCTTAATATTAGTTGGTCTAAGAATATAGCTAGGGAGGAGTTCATACAATGACACAGGATGTTGAGGACAGTTAAACAATATATGATTTGTTGAACCTTCCTCCAGACCGCAATAACAAATGGGTGAGTCTCGAATATGTAATTTATTTAGATGCAGCGGAGTACATGCATGACCAAATCTAAGTATTGAAGAACAATGCTTTTCAATGACGCGATAACGGAAAAACCATGGTTTAGGTGGAATAACCGGTTGAATATCTCCATAGTATTGACCCTTTATTTTCCGACCTTGATCCCATTGTATAGACCAGGTGTCTCGTAAATCATGCCTTCCAAGGAAAGAAAGGTCGAAAGCAAACACGTGATAAAAATCTTTACTTCCTGTGTCGTGGACGCTTTTGCTAAAGATGCAGTAGGCATCTTTAGCAAAAGCGTCCACGATTTCATTACCCCTAATTTCACTATGACTAGGGATCCAATCCAAAGTCACATTAATATTTTCTATGTGACAATGGTATAGCAGTTCTTTGGTTTTTAAAATGTTAGGATGTCTGGAACCGGAAGAGGGATCAGAATCGATAGCTTGAAGACTGCTCAGAGAATCTGTAAATAGGATAGTCTTATCTAGCTTATAACAAAGTATATATTTTGGGCTTCATGAATAGCTAGATTCTCTGGAGAAAATAGATGAAATTGGGAATATTTAAAAATAAGAAGTACTTGGAATTTGCGAAACCAAACAGCGATACCTACATCTTTTCCACTATCCAATTTTGAAGCATCTGTATAAACTTGAACCCAATCTTGCCAATCTTGATCAACTTTACTTTGAAACACTATGTTTGCTTGGTTGTCGTTTTTATTGATGCCAAAAGAGAACAATTATGTGGGGTTTGTAAACTAAAGCTTCATAGGGGGTGGAAAAAAGGGGGTGTAAGGGAGTTTGACTGTATGGATATTTTAAATTTGATAATTTATGGAAGCTTTTAATCAGACATGGCAGATCTTTGTTATTCCAGTAGAGGTTTTGAGGAATTTAGTTAGAGAGTGTTTTTAATTTCTCCCATAGACGGTGCGAAGGAGATTGACATATTTTATTTAAAAAACGTCTAAGGTCAAGAGGAGGTTCAACTCCCTCTATTTGAAGAGCATTGTTGGGAGTAGTTTTCCTAGAATACCTAGAATAGCGCCTAGAATTATACGGAGGTATTTAGATTGGATTTTATCCATGGTCTTGAGAGCTTCCTTGTTGGCTGGATCTAGAATAAATGAACCATAGTCAATCACGCTACGAACTATTGCATTATAAATTAATTTCTGGGAATATGGATGAGCTCCCCACCACACACCTGACAGACAATGCATAACATTTATATGTCTTTCACATTTACCTGATATATAGTTAATATGATTTTTTCCTTGACAGAGTTTTATCTAAATATACCCCCAAGAACTTTACAGATTCTACCTCTGGAATTAACTGTTCACTAAATCTGATGTCAATCTTAGGGACTTTTCTCTTCCTTGTGAATGCAATTGCATCTCTTAGAAGGTGAAGGTGAAGGTGAACTGAGACCATTTTCCGATAACCAATCTTCTAAGTAGAATAATGTCTGATTAAGTCTGTGAACTGCCTCTTCAACATTATCAGATGACACATACGTATTGTAACACGTTGCAGAAGGAGTTAACACAACTTTCCAGATCAAAGGTATATATACTGTACAATAATAGACTGAGAACGGATCCTTTGTGTATACATAATACTAAAAACGATGAGAACAGTCAAATGACAACTTACACTCGGAGAATGTCAATCTAAATCACATTCTATACTTACGTTTCGCAATTTCATTTTTCAAATTCTCTACTTGTTCTATAACATCAAGTAAAACTTTGTCTGTGTGCTCACTCAAGGCAGTAAATTTTGATATAGCTTTGTCCAAATCTTGTTCTACGCCAATACACGAATCCATTTCATACGCTAATAATTTTGTAGTTTTTTAAGTATAGTAACTAATAAAGTTAAGATTACTGTAAAAATTCTGATTCGCTTTTAAAACCGTGTTTAATCAAATATTACTTTTAATTATTCATATTTTATTTATGTACAATTTATTTTATTTTTGATTTGAGTTGTTTTTTTTTTTTTTAATTTTGTTTATCCCATTTGGGAAAGGCAAAGGCGTCAACCATACAGCCTAGTCTGTATGCAATAAACTATTGTTATTCATTCTTCTTTTGAATTCACAAATCGCCAAACGTAGAGGTTACATATTCATAAATTGCTTCAAAGCATTTTTCAATGGAAAGAAGTTTTTGTAAAGAGCGCGGTAGATCTTGCTGGTGTTTCATTATTTTTGAAATTTCTTCTAATAAAATGTTTCTTTGCAGGGCAAAAATTGGACATTCGTAAAAAAGGTGCTGCAGAGATTGAGGTAAGGTGGTGTTGCACCAGTTGCACGATGGGGAAGAAGTCATGCCTAGCCGGTACAAATGGTCATTGAATCGACCGTGCCCAATTCGCAAACGGCAAATAATAGTAAAAAATCTTCTGTTTATGTAATTGTGTCTATTGAACCAGGGTTGTTTTATTTTATTATTTATTTCTCGATACCACTTCCCTTTTATGAGCAAAGTACTATTCCAGTGTTCTTCCCATAGCTTCAATATTTCTTTCTTGATTAGAGCTGTACAATCAGTATATGAAATTGGTATGTTTTTTATAGGTACGTCTAGAGTGTTCATAGTTTTGGCCAGTTTATCTACTTCCTCGTTTCCATATACACCGATATGAGCTGGAGTCCAAAATAATATAATGTCTATTTGATAATTTATTTTTAAATGATGTATCTGATCTCGGATATTATATATTAAATGATTTGTGACTGATGAAAAGGAAGGATTTCTCAAAGCCATCAACACACTCATGCTGTCAGTAATAATAATCCATTTTTTGTATTGGCTGAACTGTTGAATGTAGTTAAGAGCTACAATTATAGCATTCGCCTCAGCAGAAAATATGCTGGCATTTTGGCACATTTTAAAACTATGTCCAGTTTTACTACCTGTATCATACATAGCTACTGCAACACTTACATTCGTCTTTGAACCATCTGTATAAACTGATCGATAATCATTATAAGGCTGTAGACTTTCGTAAACATCATATTTATCTTTAAAATCTTTATGTAGGACAATATGAATGTCACAGAATTTACTAGCATATGAGCCACTATAACAATGTAAAGTAGTACTACAAAATATATTACATTGTTCTTTTAAACTTATAAAATGTGAGAAATTCTTTGAAAGAAAAGTGTTAGTGGAACATACATTTAATTTATTTAAAAGATCGTTATTCGAACGTGATAAAAGTTTAAAAAGAAATTTAAGTTTTAAAAATTCAAAGCGAATAACCATTGGTGGTAAATGACATTCGACCTGCATAGAATTTATTGGGGAAGTGTTCATAGCACCTAGTATTAATCGTAAGTTCTTATTCTGTATTTTATCAATAACATCTATGTATTTTGGATCGGAAGCGTAACAAAAGAAAGCATACTCAAAATGACTTCTGACCAAAGCTTTATAAAGCATTAACACAATTTTAGGATCAGCACCCCATTTCAATCCAGTAACGGACCTAATTACATTAGTGGCTTTTAAAGCTCTGCTCACCAAGCAATCAACATATAAATCCCACGTAAGATTTTCGTGAAAAATAACACCCAAGAATTTAACTGAATTATCAATAGGCAAAGTATGATTGCTGTATGTAATATTAATTAGAGGTAGAGAACTGTATTTTGGGCAAAATATTACAACTTTACTTTTTAAAAGGCTAACATTTAAATCAAGTTCTGAGAAGTAATCTGCCAGCTTCACTAGATTATTATTTAATGTTAATTGAATATCTAATACATTAGTACCTTTACAATAAATGACAAGGTCATCAGCAAACTGAAGATTGTTGACTAAATTATTATTAAGAATGGAATTTAATTTTCTTATATACAAAATATACAGAATAGGACTCAAAATGCCTCCTTGACATACACCTTTGCTCGAAAATCTAGGGCCTAAAAATTTATTATCTATTTTGACATACACTTTTCTATCCGTGAGAAAAGCATATATCCAATAAGCAATTTTTACAGGTAAGAAAGATAATAGAGATTCAAACAAAATACCATGATTAACGTTATTAAATGCACCTTCTATATCAAAAAACACTGCTATTGTATACTCCATATTCTTTTGAGCTGTAGTGACGTCCAAAAAAAAATGTGCTAAGCTTTCTTGAGCCGAAAGTCCTCGCCTAAACCCAAACTGGTTTAAAGGCAAAATTGAGTTCTTTTCTATGAAGAATTCCAATCTTTGTTTGATTAGCTGTTCAAATAATTTACCAGCACAAGACGTTAAAGCGATAGGACGATAAGAATCGGGATGAGATGCAATTTTTCCAGGTTTTAAAATAGGAACCAAGCAGTCCATTTTCCAATTAGGAGGAATTGTGCAATCTTGCCATAAAATATTATAAATTTGTAAAAGCTTATAAAGATTGTCAGTGTTAAGTAGCTGAAACATCTTGTACGATAAACTATCTAATCCAGAAGCAGTGTTTTTTCTAGATTTCAGAGCTGCAGTTAATTCGTCAAAAGAAAATGGATCAGTGAGGAAAGACTGATTATCTGGTAAACTATTGTCCTTCACAATTGGCCTGTTATTTTGCACAAAGTCAGGCGTGTATTTACGTAAAAAATCACTGACCCACGAAAAATCACTATTTTGCTTTTTATATGTTTTATGTGTAAGTTTTCTCATGTTACCCCATACTACTGAAACTGGTGTCAATCGATTTAATTTTGTACAGAATTCTATCCAACTACTTAGTCTTTCTCTCTTAATGGTAAGTTTTTAGCAGCTTGTAATCTTTTGAAATTAATATATTTTTCTTGAGAAGGATTATTCTTAAAATCAAGATAGGCTTGCTTGCTTTCCTGGAAAGCTTTAGCGCAATTACTATTCCACCAAGGAACTGTTCGGTATTTTGATTTTAAGTTTTGGGTAGCAATGTTACGTGATTCGGACCGAGAGGTACGAGAGGGAATTGACTTTTGTGCAGCTGTCAAAATGATTTGACAAAAAGAGTTGTATGAATCTATTGGATTACTAATAGACTGGGCAGATTGGACTCATGTCTATACAGATGCCTCTAAATTGGATAGTGAAAAAGACGTCGGGGTTGCTGTTTGGTTTCCTAAGTTTCATATTGTTCTCAATTTTAAATACCCTCCAGTTGCATCTATTTTCTCCGGAGAATCTTTAGCGATACAAGAAGCACTGAAATTTATAATATGCCATAAAGTTGATAAAACAATTATATTTTCTGACTCCCTTAGTAGTCTGCAAGCTATTGACTCAGATCCCCTGTCTATCGGGTCCAGACACCCAAATATTTTAAAGATCAAAGAGCTTCTCTACCTTTGTGCCAGAGAGAACTTAAGCATAACATTGGCCTGGATTCCAAGCCATAAAGGTATTAAGGGTAATGAAACTGTGGACGCGTTTGCTAAAGATGCAGTTGTGACGGGTAGTAAGGACTTTTATCACGCGTTCGCTTTTGACCTCTCCTCCCTTGCAAGAGATGAATTACGTAACCTCTGGTCGAAACGGTGGGAACAAAGCCGTAAAGTTAAAGGACGATATTATGGAGACATTCAACCTGACATTCCAATAAAGCCTTGGTTTTTCCGTCTCCGTGGTATTGACAAACACTGCTCGTCAATATTATGCAGACTTAGATTTGGCCATTCTTCTACCCCAGTCCATCTAAATAAAATACAAGTCCGGGATTCTCCTATCTGCGATTGCGGTCTCGAGGAAGGTACAACAGATCATATTTTTTTTAATTGTCCTTTGTACCCTGTGTCCTTATATGAACTCCTTCCTAATAATATCCCCAGACCTATTAATATTAAGAGTTTGCTCATCCTAAAAGATGTCCGCGTTATTAAGGTGTTGTGTAAATATATTTGTACTAACCAAATTAAATTATAAATAGTCTAATCATACTAACCATATTTTTGTTATGTTTGTATTGTGATTGTCCTTTCAGGTGGTCAAACGACGACGTTGAAAAGCTTACCAAAAACGCGCGTTATTACTCTATAAGACTGTCTATCCTGGCACTTGACACTGGCAGTAATGGTTGTTCTCTCCAACGACCAATTGCCACATATTAAAAAAGAAGAAGAAGAAGGGTTACATTGAAAATTATCTAAATCCTTATTAACAATTGAAGAATACAACTTCCAATCAACTAATCTATGATTAATGCGATTGTTAAAATCATTTTCATCCTGAAAATTGTTTTGAGAGTTAAAACATTGTGAACTACTATTGAATGTAATCTTAGTAAATGTTGGCAAATGATAACTGCCCAATGGATCGTCGTGTACTGACCATTCGCAGCGAAGAGCTAATGAAGGAGATACCATAGTCAAGTCCAAACCATTGGGTCTCCAAGAATGAGAACCGACAGTTGTGACCTGACCATCATTCAACAGGACTAAATTGCATTCATCTAAACACTCAAGAATATCCTTACCTCTGGAATCCGATAACGGACATCCCCAAATTGAGTGATGAGCATTGAAGTCACCAGCTATAATCGTCGGCCTATGGAGAGAATTCAAGAAATGTTTAAACTTATTTTTAGAGAAACCGGGAATACAATTTGTTGGACAATATATACTGGCTATTGAAATAGTGTTCTGATTTAGTTCTAAATGTATTACAATTGTTTGAAGAGAGTTGTCAAAATAAGATGTTACTTTTTGATATTTTAGTGATGTATGGATTAAAATAGCAACACCATTATGCTTGTTGCCACAGTCATTACGTTCAATATGATAACCTTTGATTTTAAACTGCTTCTGAGGCTTTAGCCATGTTTCACATATAATTGCGATATGAATAAAATGGTCATAAAGAAATTTCGTAAAAATAAGTTGATTGCTTAATAAGCTTTGAGCATTCCACTGTACGATATTCAATTGATTGGGGGTGAATTGTGGGGATTTGATTGCTTACCAAAAGTATTTTTTAAGACCTCTAAAACACTTTTAGAATTTATAGAAGTATTTTGAGTATTATGCAAAGAAACACATTTAGTTATGGTTTCAACTAATAATGAGAGACACTTGCTGTCAGTATTGAGCAGTGTAAACAAATCTACATTATTTTTTGTCTTACTTTCTAATTTGGGAAAATTTAAAGGATTTGTAATATCTGCATAAGAAGCAGGCTTATATTTATTTCTATTTTCAATGATTTTCTGTTTTTTAACTGGGCATATTGGAGACACACTAGTATGATTGCCATCACAATGAATGCAAGTAGCTTTTTCGATAGAAACTGTACAAGTCTTATAGTTATGATTTTCTTTACATATACTACATTTTTCAGAATTTTTACAATATTTTGCCAAATGTCCGTATCTCAAACATTTGTAACATTGCTTAACTGGTGGTATATATTGAGACACATCATGTCTCCAACCACCAATATCTATATGATTTGGCAAAATGGAAGTGGCAAATGTCACTATTACTGTAGTTGTAGGTTGTAATATAAAACCCTCAGTCACATTTATTTTTTTCATTATTCTTTTTATTGTTATTATTTTTTTTGTACTTGTTATCATAGTAAATATTCTCTTGTTTGATATAATGGTAGGTACATTTCTTATAACTCCGGACACCTCAGTTGTAGCAGCAGGAATACTGGCTTTGAATTTGTATTCTTTCAAGAAGGTATTATTATTTAAAAAGGCATTCGCCAAGTCTGGTTTTTCAAAATAAATACCTATCTTAAACTTATTGATATTTCTTAAAAATTTGACGCCTTTGTTAAAGCGCTTTAAACAAGTTGACAAAGAAAGAAGATCTCTTGTTCCAATTGGTTTCTGGATGTCTGATGACTCAACAAAAACCACAAATTCAGTGCCGCTAATTTCTTCCGGATATCTGCGTATATAGTCAGTAACATAATAAGGCTTGTACCTATCTGCATTGCTTATTTCTTCATCACTGTCCGAAGAGGACATATCCGTTTCTACCAACCTTACCTCATCTGTCTCCCTATCTGCATCACCAGACTCCGGTTCATCCTCCTTTTTTTTTCTTTTTCTCGAACTCCGCTTCCCCATGTCTGCTTATAATATTATTTAATGCCTATATGTTATATACCTCTTTTGTTTGTGTTTTATTAAGTAACTGACTACAATTAAAAAATTACAAATAAAATATTTTAAAGAGCCCGCCTTTACTATGTGAAGTTCCCGCGCTTTTTCCACACAAACACTGCCTTGAGTTGTTTTACGATATGTCAATCAAACAAAAGCACAATTATTAATATTTTTGGCTTGGCTTCTAGGCCTTTGAGCCATAACAAAAGCACAAACTAAATAGCACCCACAGACTTAATAGAGAGATACTGTACGGCCCGTTCCAGATAAGCATTTTTAGCCATAAATACCAACATTTTTAGCATCTCTGCGTTTCATTAGCCGGAGATGCTAGTTTTTCTTGCTGGTTGTCATGCGTTTCATTTAAGCATTTTTAACACGAAATGCTAGCATCAAATACCCATGTTAATAGATGGGTCCTCCGATACCACTTTTTGACAGCTTTCAAATTTGACATTTGGAATCTTTTTTTCATTATTCAAAAAGGATTTTCAGCGGATTTAAAAAAATTATTGAAAGATATTTATAGTATCAGCCAATTCTGATTTATATTATTAAAAATGTTAAGTGGCTGGACTAAGTAGGTGAGGTGTCAAAATTCAGCACGAAAAATCAGTACCTTGCGTTTCATTTGTAACAATTAGCGCGGCTAAAAATGTCAACATTTCTTATATGAAACGCAAAACGAGGCTAACATCAGATGTTAGCCTCAGAAAGTAGCAGTGCTATAACTGGAACGCAGGTACGTATCACAAATTATATTCTACGTATATAGCACCACAGACTACATTACATAGATAATACTACGTACGTAACACGTAACCATGAAGTTATAGATAAAGATGGAGACCACATTTCACACAACAGCTTGAATCAAATACCTACATATCTCGATCTCGTTCTCTGTGGTCTGACCTCTCTTTTTAGTGTGTGGTCGGTATTGCTACTTCTTTATTTAAATCTCCCAGTAAAAACATTCAAAAAGGTAACACACTAGCCCACAATCATTAGATTGTGGGCTCAATCAAATAGTTTATATTTATTAAAATTTTTCAACTACAATTACCGATTTCAAATACAAAGTTACATTAGATGATGAATTTATAAATGAGTCAATGAATTATTATTACATATCCTGCAGACTTGGTAATATCGTCGGTCGGAAACAGTAGGTGCCTAATGGAACATTTCAAAATCACATGTTCTGAGTAATTGAGGTTTTAAGATTTTGACAATATTCAAATCTTATTTTACTTTATCTTGAGACTTGTATTCTCTTATCTGTGCTTGAGATCATTTTGTGTTTTTTTTTTTATTTACTAAATAATATGAAGATTATAGTCTAGTTTAAGTTTATTGTGTGTAACTAAGATTTAGGATGTCATGTGTAGTTTTTGAGTTATCAGTAATTTTGTGAAATATTCTAATTATTAAATTAAATAATTTCTGAAAATCTAAGATGTAGTTAATTGGAATATTTCTAAATAAACCAGTAATGAAATAAAAATACAATCAATTCAGAAATCTTTTAGGTATAGAATTTCAGAGTCATACTGGAACTTTGAGAAATATTTCATTATTAAAGCCCGGATGCACTTTAGAATTTAGTGTCGCAGCGCGGAACATTTCAAAATAAATTGATACTGAAAACGAAAAGAATACAAAATTTTTGTTTTCTTTATTGGAATTAATAGTTTTCTGTCAATTAGAACTAAAATTTAAGTTGTACCGTTGATGATTTGGAAAAAAATATTTAATTCCTTACCATTCTACATAGTTATCTCAAAACGTGCTCAAAACACGTATTTTGGAAATATTCTGGTAATGAATCCGACCGACGATATGGCAACATTGGCGCTGTTATGTCAATATAAATCGGCTCAATATGGCGGTTGTTTACTTTGCAGTTCACGACTTTGTTCAAGATTTTTCGCTATCGTTACGCTAATCATCGTTGATTGATATTGAAAAATGGTGCAATCTTGTGTAGTGATAGTGCGTGGTGTCCAGGAGGTGATATAAAATTTCACGCATAGATTTTTAAACCGTGATTTTTTAAATTGAATCATTGTAATCTAAGAATCATAGTTTTGTTCGATCTTCCAAAAATAGTCGTTGGTGCTTCCAACAAAATATTAGTAAATGATTGATAAGTCAAGATCATATAGATATACGTTGAATTTCATTGAATTTGTGTAACGTGATTATGTTTGTTTACAAACAGTCGTTTTGATGTAGAACGACCAAAATGTAAATGTATCTGAGACTTTCTTTGATACAAGATTTTGTACGAGATGTGCAATGCATACATTTCATGATTATGATTCTTACTCGTTATGTACACATACTCTTAATATAATCTCTTATTCTTTGTTATCTATACATTTTAGTTTTTTTATACAGTTATGTAATTGTTAACAATATTTTTCCTTTTTAGATTTCCTAAAGACAGTACCCGGAGAAAATTGTGGCTATCAATTATAACACTGAAGACAAAATTAGATGGACAAAAATGGAAGTGAGGATTTGCAATTTACATTTTAATGAATCTAATTATGACACTACAACAGGGCGCATAAAACAAACAGCAGTTCCTTCTTTAAGGCATACAATATCTCCATTAAAGGTAAAGATTTTTAATTAACAATATATTTGTGAATGATTGGTTAGTAATACATTTAGTATCAAATTTCTGGCCTATATATTTTTTATGTATGCATACATTTTAAATACTTAGTATAGAAAATAATACTTTATTGTGAATTTTTATCATGTGCCACTCCCATCTGGATATATAATTCAGTTTGTAATTAGAATTGCATATCATCCCATTGATGAATGATTTATATTACATGTTTGGAATTTAAGTATTTTAAGTATATGACAAAAATGCAACATTATAATATGTTTTCATCATAATGTTAACATTATTATTAATTTTCAGACAACAAGTGCCTTACATAAAGAGTAAATGTTCCAAATAACTGATGTTGCTGTTCCAAGCACCAGTTCTGGCATTTACAAAAGTGAATGTCCGTTTAAGGATACAAGACTGAAACGTGCTAGTTGCGATTTTGAAGGTCCAGCAAGTAAAATACAATGTCGCAATATCCTGGAAGACATAAGCAATCTTAACAAGTTAATTAATGTGGTATCACAACATTTTACGCCTATGCTTCAGCAAATGTTTAACCACTCGGTCACGGACTCAATATTTTGTACTGATTTGCATGAAACTACGATAGTTAAGCAAATAACTAAATCTTTCTTTTAATATGCGTATACGAGCTCACTTAAAGAGGAAGACAGAAAATATATTCATAAATTACGTGGAAATAGACAGAAATTACACAGAGCTGTGTAATATAATATCAACATTATAATAAATGATATTGATTTGAAAATGTTTTTTTTTGCACATCATCATTCCCCGAATTTTGTCCCATATACTCGTAATATACTTTCTTAAACAGATGTTTTTAAAGTGATCCAAATTTTTTATGTATTTTTATTTGAAGTCTTTTTAATCTTATTAATAGTTAAATTAAATACTTATATTAATAGTTTAATTTAAACTACTTAATAGTTTAATAATCAATTCTGATGTTGATTGGAAATTTCCCTGATTCATTTTGGGAGGCTTAAATCTATCAGTGGTGACTGCTGAGACGACGATTAACCTATACATTATACGTCGACGTGACGACGTGGTCATGATAATCAAAATTTCATCATACAGAATCTGTACGGTTAAATCGTAATCACGAATAGCGTAAACGGATACAAGGATTTATTTTATTTATTTATCTGTTGTATGTAGCGTAAACGGATACAAGGATTTATTTTAATTAATAAAATGTTAAAAAAAGTAAAAAAAAATATATTTCGATCCGGTGGATGTGTGGGATGTGTATTATTTAGTGTGAGTGTGTGTTGAGTGTGATGCTCTGTTTACTGGGATGATTCACAAAATTAAGGCAGTCTCCGCACTACATGTGAAGACCACAGGGGAAAAACAAGGATTGTCAGTTGCAGGTCAATTTGCATAAATTAAAAATAAAACTAATGAAAGTCTATATTTTTTTTAATTAGACTTTAAATTCAATTATTCATGTCTTTTTTATCAGAATACTCATATGTATAAATTCTGGTCTATAAAATAATTAAAACAACATATTGATACTGAGAAAACATTATATTTTTAAAACAAAGCCTTAAAATAAAATGCAAAAAGCATGAATGTCATTGACTTTCATTGTTGTTGGTCTTTCTTTTATGTTCAAATTAGTGGAAAAAAAATGTTTTTCTCCCTATTGACTGCTTTTATGTACTTTTTTTTTATTTACCATACAGTGTTAATCTTTTGGCATCATTATTGTTTTTATTTGAACAAAGTCCACGCAGTGGTTACAATGTAACATTTTTACAAACACAAAAGGTCTTAAAAAGAGAATAAAAAAATAAAAAATCAATATTAAATACAATTTAATTTATTTTTTTTCTCTTTTTTTATCGATAAATTGTAGTTTTCACCCATTTTCGTTTGCGCACCTTATCCACTGGGGACACACTGTATACAAACGCACGAAACCAACAAACATAGGGTAGATTAGCCTGTTTTCGACCAATTAGTGGAGTTGCCAACTTTGGGAATAAAAATATGTGTTCTGACATGTATTTTGTATCAAAATAAATTGTGGTAACTCCTCATATAGTCTATTTTTAATAATTATATATTTTATAATAGTCAAATTAACAGTTTTTTTTATTATTAAATCCAAGCGTCAAATTGCCGATTTTACCAGTTTTCGACCAAAAAATCTAGTTTTCGTCCATCTGTTGACCAGTTTTCGACCAATTAATTAAGAAAGATTTTTATGAATAAAAGTATGATAGAATATATATTTTTTTAAATAAAAATACTAAAATAATCAGCTTTTAATATTTATTAAGGCTGTGTCTATTTGAACCCGGGTCCTAATCATCATCATCGACCTACACTCGTCCACTGCTGGACATATGTCTCCCCTAATGCACGCCACCGCTCCCGATCTTCGGCTACTCTCATCCAGCCCACTCCAGCCAGCCTACATATATCGTCATCCCATCTTGTCGCAGGGCGTCCCACACTACGTTTACCGAGTCGCGGTCTCCACTCAAGCACCTTACGACTCCAACGGCCGTCAGTTCTGCGGCTCATTAGGCCAGCCCACTGCCATTTCAGTTTACTAATTCGGTGGGCTATGTCGGTGACTTTGGTTCTCTGACGGATCACATCATTTCTGATACGGTCTTTCAGAGATACTCCGAGTATAGCCCTTTCCATAGCACGCTTAGTGACTTTAAATTGGTGGACTAGTCGAGCCGTGAGTATCCACGTCTCGGCACTGTATGTCATGACTGGGAGGACGCACTGGTCGAAGACTTTCGACTTAAGACATTGAGAAATGGGTGACGAGAAGACATGTCGAAGCTTACGAAATGCTGCCCAGCCCAGCCGAATTCTTCTGTTGGCTTCCCTCTCGAAGTGGTTTCTGCCTAGTTGAAGAGTTTGCCCTAGGTACACATATTCCTGTACAACTTCGAGAGATACTCCATTTACTACAACCTGTCCCAGATCAACGAGCTCGTTGAACATGACCTTGGTTTTATCCAAGTTTATCCAGAGACCGATGCGTTCGGAAGACTCAACAAGGCTTTTCACCATCTCTTGTAAGTCTTGCAGAGTTTCAGCCATAATGACGATATCGTCCGCGAATCGTAAGTGTGAGATGCACTCGCCGTTTATATTAATGCCACGTCCTGTCCAGTTGAGCGTTCCGAATACATCCTGCAGCGCAGCGGAGAAAAGAGTTTCGGTGATATTACATCCCCCGGCCTCACACCACGTCACAGAAGGATAGGCTCAGTTTGACCATTCTGGACAACGACGAACATATATCGCCAATCAACTTGGCACCTCTGCAAAGACTCTAGAACAGACCAGGTCTCGACGGAGTCAAAAGCTTTCTCATAGCCCACAAATGCCATGCACAGGGGTTGGTTATACTCATTGGTTTTCTGTATAACCTGCCTTACTGTGTGAATGTGGTCTATGGTGATTTAACTCCGTCGGAACTCGGCCTGCTCCGGAGGTTGCTTCGTCAAGTCTTACGTAAGACGGTTCGAGACGACTCTTGAAAACAACTTATAGACATGGCTCATGAGTGAAATTAGTCGATAGTTCTTCAACAAAGTCTTGTCGCCCTTCTTGAAGAACAATACGCCTAAAATCCATGTGCCATGCCTTAGGAGTTCTCCCGGAGAAAAGAATAGAATTAAATATACGCTGGAGCTCCTTCATTATCGGCTTGCCAGCAGCTTTCAGAAGCTCCGTTGTGACTCCATCCTCCCCCGGGGCTTTTCCATTTTTAAGTTGCCCAAGAGCCTTCTCGATTTCGTCTAGGCTGATGTCTGGGAGATCCTTCGTTGCATGGCGGGTTAAGGTGGCTCTTGGATCCTTCTCATCCGGCGCGGGACGGGGTGAGTGCGACGCGTATAGCTGACTGTAGAAGGTGCTAGTGCTAACTTGTGCTAATCGGACGTCTATTTATTCCTAATCAAATCCGGAGTATGAAAACATGCAGTTTTAATTCAGATTCATGTGGTCACAATATCTAACCTTTTTTTTAAGGAGGGGTAATCTCTTTACGATTCGACAAGGGACTGAAAAGTTGACAAGGCCGCCCCAAGGATATGCCATTGGACTCGGGTATTAACCCCATACCTGACTAAACCACCCTCCAGCAACTTTTAACTCCATAGAGGCACAATCAGGATCGGCGTTAGCCATTCCCCGAGTGCGCCCACTGCAGACTGGCACGACGGTGAGCCAGCATCACTGACCCAAGCGCAGGGTCTTACTCTACGGAGGGGTCGCCAAGTGCAATAATGCCCCAGACGGGCAGGCCAGGGGTAGAAAAGTAATGTCTCCCAACCGGTTGTCGGCCGGCTGGGTCATTTCATCCCCAGCTTGCTTGAATATTACTAATTATATTTTAATATTTTTACTATGAATTTCTAATTAGAATGTATAATAATATTTATGAAATAGCTTTAATTAACTTTAAACTTTAACTAACCAAAAAACGGTCGATAATTGGAATAATTTTACACTATAAGTAGGTACCCAATTTTCGACCAACATGACTTTTCGAATTTTTTGAAGTATTTATTTAAAAAGTAAACACAATCTAAAATTTATTTTGATTAAGAAGTGGGAGTTAATTAGAATTCATTCAAATAGTTTTGAATAATTAATTCAATTCTTTTGATTTTAGCTAAACGAAAAAAGGCAGTCGGAAACTGGGATGATTATACCATATTTCTAATTTTCGACCAACAACATTGTTTGTCATATTTAGTTTATATTAACAAAGTAAAATAATGGACGAAAATTGGCCATTAGATAATATATGTAAATAAAGCTCACATTATCAAATTAGATTTAATATCTTTCCATACATTTTAAAACAACATAGAAATCTTATTTGTAGGTGCCTTACCTATTTTTCGACCACCCGGTCGAAAACTGAATTTTTTGAGTAAAGCGTGTACCCTTTCTTGACCACCTCATTTTATGAATTTGGTCATGAAATTTACGTTAAAATCTAATTAATCCACACAATAAAGGTCATAAACTAGCTGCACAAACAATAAATAATCCAATTTTACTTAAGATTAATTAAAAACTTTCCGTACAAGTAGTGGCACCTTACTATTTTTTTCTTATTATTCAACGCATGTGACGCTCTCCGCTGCTAACCTCAGACAAATAATTGGTTAGTTTTCGCAGCTTTCGTTCAATTCTTCTAGTTTGTGTGTGTGGGGGGGAACAATGTATTCAGGTTGCTACTTGTTTATGTTTTGGTGATGCAAGTATACCAATATTACTATTTTCGATCATTTAACAAGGGAGGACCGTTATATGGTCGAAAATAGGCAGTGGTCGGGAAACAGGCGCATCTACCCTATGACAGTCAATGGCGTCAAATCAGGCGCTGTCAAAGTGACATTGCCGGTTTTTGTTTTTTTGCGCACAGACATTCACGATTCTTGCTAGTTGTAAACATTCAAATAACTGGCCATAAATCAGGACTCCGACTATTGTTACCTTTCAAATTTAGCTAAGGTATAAATACGTACAAAAGCCACTAGATAGCATTATTACTTTATTTTTGAATTTTTTATGACATTCCTTGTTTTTCCCCTGTAGTCTTCATGTGAGATAGGTATATTGGTTTCGTTTTAAAAAGAAAATATAGACGTCGCTGAATCTCTCTTCAAAAGTGTGCACGATTCTGTGCAGGATAGTGTGAGCAGCAAAGTTTGACCTAACGGTTTCAGTGTAGAAATTAAAGGATATTGATATGCAAAATTTATACAGCTATAAATAATTCCCGATTAAAGTATAGCGATGTCCTGAAAAAAATAAAACAAAGGTTACCCTATTTGAAAGAGAAGGTTAGCCCACAGAGAGTGAGATAGCGATACTGAGGTATTGCCTCAAATAGGTATTCAAGGCGTGGTCTCCATCTTTATCTATAACTTCATGCACGTAACTCAGTCTCAGACTATGGAAAAATCCTTAGTCTGAGACCTCAGTCAAAGACATTCTACCTCAGAACAATCGAGCATTCTACAGTGATTCTACAGTACCAGTATAAAGCGGGCTACTCACATGCCAGCCGCAGGGGCAATCTAGCGTGTATAAGTGGGGATGACCCTTAATTGACACAATATCGTGAGTATAGGCAAGCAGGGGCAATTTCCTAAATTGGCCCTGCGGCAGGGCGGCAGGGGCGCGAGACCAGCCTTGCTCCCTAGATTGTCCCTGCCGCCCTGGAGCCTTACCATGAGCTCTTATCGCAGGCCTTAAACAGTATTGCTGTCTATTTCCGTACCATGACCGGCTTAAAGCAGCGCGTTTGCAAGCCTGCCTAAAATGACGTCACGAAACCGTTCACCTTTTTTTATGTATGAACTTTCGTACCATGACCGCCTATTTGACAGTTTGAAAACTGCTTTTGAACGTCATAAATGTCAAATAAAGCAATCTCAAAAAAGTTGCTCTTCAGCGGCTGTAACAAGATTGTTAAGTAGATTTGGTGGAATTTTCGTAAGATAATTGTTAAAACTAACTTTATCTTAGATGTTTTCAAACGGCTGTAGTGACTTTTTCTCTAATTTTAACTCCCTAATTTTCGTATAATAACTAATAGCCGAGTGTTTTTAATTTTTATATAGTTTTCACAGTGTTTATTACTCTTGAGATATTGCTTGAGATGTCATGTGACGATAATCAAACTTTTTGAACTTTATAATGAACATTCATTTAATACTAGCCATTAGTTGAAACTATATGTGAAAACTTATGCAGGCTTGCTAAATCTAATTATTTAAGTTCAAAAATAAAAAACAGTAATAATAAAATTAAAATGACATGGAATATTATAAATAATGAAACTGGAAAAGCGAAAACTACTAATAATCAATATTGTTTGAATATTGACGGTAAGAAGGTAACAGTTGACACAGAAGTAGCTGCAGAATTTGAAAAGTTCTTTACTGACATTCCAGTCTCAAACACAAAGTCATTGGATTCCTCCCCCGCTATTGCTGAATCTATAATGAAAGATCATGTTGAAGCTTGTGGCGATATTTGTACACATTAGTGGAATGGATATAATAAAGTCCTTTAAAACTTTGAATAAGAAGAAAACTGCGGATCTATGGGGCAATTCCGTTGATGTTACTAAATCCGTAATCAATCTGACCATCGATTTTTGTTAACGATATACCCAGAATATAGGTCACTAGTGTAACGGGATAAAATAAAAATGTAGACGTTGCAGAATCACACTGATTTAATTTCGATTTACAATCGGGCAGAGTTCCGACTTAGAAACAGTAAAACAGAGAAGTGATCTAAATAGGAGATGGCGCGGCATTTTATAGTTTCTCCGGTAGTAAGGCGCTAGTTTGGCTTGGCTCTGATTGGCTGGCTTGGGCTGGCTGGCACATGGCTGCACGTGCTTGGCTCTGATTGGCTGGCTTGGGCTGGCTGGCACATGGCTGCACGTGCTTGGCTCTGATTGGCTGGCTTCGGCTGGCTTGCGATTGGCTGAGGCGGTGTGGCGCGTAACAGTCGGCCGTCCTGAAACAATCATTGCTCCCGCAATGGAAAAACACGGGGTTAGCTTTCAAGTAGGTCAATGAGATCTTCGGTTTCAAGCTGGTCATCAGAGCTACTGGCATTGTATGATATAGGGTACTGTGATTCTGTGATAGGGCCTCAAGAGTCCGATGCAACCAAGCTAGTAAAGGCCTTGTAGCCTCGGAATCCCTTGATACTGAGGATTCTGTATTACCCACACCTTAGTAATGATATATGGGCCAGAGTAAATATCATCGAGCTTAGTGCTCACTCTTGTTACACTACTTGTGGGTGCTTGCCGCCAAAGAACTAAATCTCCCTTTCTGTAAATTCGACTAGTTTTCCTTTTTTTTATCGAAGTCACGCTTCATCTTATGGCTTTCTAATTTTAATCGCGCACTAGATCTATTATTACGCCTTATTTCAACCGATTCATTATTACTTTCATAACATCAAATCATAGGGCTATACGACTATGTTGTACTTTCATTTACAGTATTATTAACACCCCAAATAATGTCAGGTAAGCTTATTGGCCCAATTATTAGAAGTCTGGCTAGGATCAATCGCACGTAACGCATTCAGTAAGATCCGGTTCCACTTAACCATTGGCTCGTGGACATGCAACATGTCAAAATGTACTTAAATTGCTTGTCAGTTGAATTTTTTTTAAAATATCTGCTGGTAAAAGCTTTGCCATGATCACTGACAAGTATATGAAGGTAACCAAATAAAGTAAATATTTTTTAAAGTGTTCTTATTGTTTTTTTACTGAATTGACCGTGAGTGGGCTCAGCAATAACAAATTTAGAGAAATTATCCTACTTCCTACTAATATTATAAACGTGAAAGTGTGGATGTTTGGATATTTGGATTTTGTTACTCATACACTCAAAAACGGCTGAACGGATTTGGATGAAATTTGGCATGCATGTAGCCTTTGACATGGAAAAGAACGTGACATAGGCTACCTTTTATCCCGATTCCTTAAGTACTTCCCGAGGGAAAACTGCGTTTTTCTTTGTTAAATCTGTTAAAGGGCGAGCAATTAAATTGCGAAGCTTTTAATAAATTTACGGAAATAGCTACATAGCCCTATAAATTGACGTATTTCATGAACACTACTAGGGGTAGGAAACTGTGACACTGCTAACAATTTTGATTCACATGGTTGAATGCCATTCGAAGATATCTCATGTCCTAAGTATGTAATTTTGTTTTATAAAAATGAACACTTACTCACATTTCACTTTAAATTTTCCGATCTTCATTTATGAAGAACTTTTTGTAAAATATCTAAACCTGACTGAACATCAAAAGAGGGTAGCAACAAATTGTCTAAGAATGCTAAAATTTCATATTTATCGGGATAGTCATTGTGGGTTTTTGAACTACCGCCTTTTGTGATGGGAATTTCGTATTGAACCTACGATTTCAATCCACGTCCTGTAAATATGAATTTCCTGCTTACTCAAATGAACACCCCATTTTTAAACATACTTTTTAAATTTATTGAAAGAAATCAAATTAAATTATAAAATAGTAGACCCTACAACTAACTTATTCCACATTTTTTCTTAACTCATTTTATTCTCCAACATAATTCACCTACAATTTTACAAAATAATTTCTAACCATAACATCAAGCCGCTACTAACAATTTAATGTTCGCTCTGCTTTGCCCACAGGTAGCCCAACCGACCCAGCATTCTAGTATTACCGCTAAATCTTATGAACTTAAAACGTGTTTTCGCTACTCGACATTGGCAAAATTGTCACACCTGACAGAGGCCATACAACCTAAAAAATTGAATTGATTTACAACCTTATTCATTATTCGTATAACAACAGACGGTGCGTTATCTAAGCCAAATGGAACACGCGTATATTCAAATACCAATGTGGCGTTATAAAGGCTGTTTTGTGGTTATCTGCAGGGTCGATTTTGACCTGATGGTAACTTTGTGCCAAATTAAGACTCGTAAAGAAATTCTTAACGGCTAATTTGGAGACCTAATCATCGATATTAGGCAAGGGCCAACACAAAGTCTACTATCGCCGTTCTTTTTTTTTACGAATTACGGGAGAAGCAAAACATGATTCAGATTCTTGAACTATACCTGCGTCTAGCAATTCAGACACTTTGGATCTAACTACTGACTGTGCGACAAGCTGTAAGGTTGATGGTATATAGGCTGTTCACTTGTTAACTTTATTTTTATGTTTAATAAATCTGTACATCCTAAGTCTTGTGTTTTACTCGCAAAATAGTCAGGGAAATTGATTAGTAAAGCAATCAAATAATCATAATCGGTTTTTATTCAATAGATCTGAACTGATTTCCTCTATGTTTGATGCCCCGATTGTGCTAATATTGGCTTGGCTAGTGTGCAATAGATTATTTTGGCTACAAAGGTAGTGCAATAAAATAATGTGGGCTAACCTGAACCTCCTAAGGCGGTGTAGTAGTGCAGCTGGTGGCTCTGCTCAGCACTTCGCCCTGCTTCTTGCTAACGAGGCAGACATTTTTTTGGTTCCTTGTCAGCTGACGGCATCTTTACTTGACGGGCTTGTTCCAATCCAAATTGACGGTGGCTGGTAGTCATCCATCACACATAGGAAGCCATTGTATAATTCTTCGGGTCGCTCGCAATGTTATGCTCTCGCATTCGCTTGTGCTGGTGGTGGTAGACCGCGAATGATGCATGAGACAACGCGCTGTCTGACAACTTACACCGAAAACACATGGCGACTTTGTCCTGATAATATTTGGTCATCGAATCCATATTTGCGATGTCTGGGAAATGCACGTATCAACATTTGCTTCCAGTCTTCCCAAGAGTAATCGTATTCATCCAGCCGGTTGTACCATCTTCTTGCCTGATCTCCTTAATCTATCTTGCAGATGAAACGACTTCGTGTTTTCGCACCATCCATATGAATTTCGCCAAGTTGATCAAATTTTTTTTGACCCATGCTGTCGCTGTAGTACACTCTTCGCTATCCGGGTCGAACTCGGGGATTAGCAAGGCTGCACGGGGTTCTTTTCTTGTAGTGACGGAGGGTATTTCGTAATTTATGGAACTCATGGCCTTTTGTACCTCTGATTTCAAAAGCTTGCGTAGGATTTTTCGAGCTGAAGGCGAGGCTGGTGGCGAAACTTTGTCTTCGTTTTCACTAGTTGTCTCGGATGAATCTTCACGCGGAGATTTGCCCCATTCGTGCGGACGGACCAGGCGGCCTACACTCGACGCATTGACGTAACTACGTTTTAGGGTTTTTTTTTAATATTTATCCCACTTCTGATATGTAACGGGATAAAATAAAAATGTAGACGTTGCAGAATCACACTGATTTAATTTCCATTTACAATCGGGCAGAGTTCCGACTTAGAAACAGTAAAACAGAGAAGTGATCTAAATAGGAGATGGCGCGGCATTTTATAGTTTCTCCGGTAGTAAGGCGCTAGTTTGGCTTGGCTCTGATTGGCTGGCTTGGGCTGGCTGGCACATGGCTGCACGTGCTTGGCTCTGATTGGCTGGCTTGGGCTGGCTGGCACATGGCTGCACGTGCTTGGCTCTGATTGGCTGGCTTCGGCTGGCTTGCGATTGGCTGAGGCGGTGTGGCGCGTAACACTAGACAAATACGACAGTGTTTTTATTTTTTTTGATATCTTAAAAAGTGACCGAATTATAAGCGTTCTAAGTTGCCGTGCCGTCCGGATTTATAAAGCGAGTCGCGGCACGTTGATGACGTCACACATCGACAGCGGGGAGAGGCACGCGGGGCCTGACGTAATTCGTTAGCTCTGTCCTACTGGTGCGCGCGATTTTACGTGGCTCTAAGGTCTGAACCAACATTATGCCATATAATAAATACTATGTAGTACCTATGTGTACAAATTCAACTATTAAAACGCCTACAAAACTATTTTTTGAAGTGCTATTGAATGCCAAAAGGCCTAAAAAGTGGATGAACGTTATGAAACGGGCCCTAAGACCGTTGGATTTTGTAGTGATGACCATTTCGATGTAAGTAAAATAATAATAATATTTTTTATTTATATCTTCACAATGGCTTACATTATAGGTACCACATCTTATTCTCTAACAACTATATTTTATTTAAATGGCAAGCCTGTGTGACAAAATTCCGGCCCTTCACCCTCTAAGATTAAATCAAACTAAATAAACATAATAATAACATTTTCATAATAAAATACATATTACATTATTTTTTATTTTTATTATAATATGTAATTACCTAGATATTCTAAGCTTCGGGGTACCTGTTACCTACTAGAAAATAACCTATAACTAAGTTGTATTACGAGGTTTTCTGGTGTAATGTCTTCTTTTTGTCACTTTTTAAACCACATAGGTATGTATGATTAAATATGTTGACTTTTGTTGACGGTAAAATGAACCTTCATTTTACCGTCAACAAAAGTCAACATAGGGACCCAATTTTATAGAAAAACTAGCGGCCACCCGCGGGTTCGCCCGCTTGGTGTTTGGTTTCTTTATCGCGCCACAGCAGCGCCTTCTGGCGACGTGATGAATAGTAGCTGAGCTGCTGAGTGTTTTACGTGAATCCTGATGGAACTACAATTTTTTTCTGGATAAAATCTCTTATTCTGTAGGTACCTCTGACAACGTGTATATGCAAAATTTCAAGATGATCGGTTGAGCATTTCAGGTGTGAAAAAGTAACAAAAATAAATCAACAAACTAATTCACTTTCGCATTTATAGTATTAGATGGGATTAGGATACGATTCATGTTACCTAAACATGTACACCTACCCGTTAGTAGGCACCTATTAACTTTTGAATGAGTATCATAGACCTGCGGGTATTTGATTTGCTTGTTGGTCCTATATAGGTACGTCTATAGTATTTACCATTTCCCAGCTGTTTTTTTTACCAACCTGAACGCTTTTTAATAACTCTCCCGCCGTTGGGTGCACGACGAGATCTCCTGGGGTTCTCCACCCAAAAGGACTCATCCTAGAGTATGGCCTACCCGGGTAAAAACCCCTTGGATGTACTCTCAGTCTCCGGAGGTCCAGCGGTAGGTAAACGGTATCGATGGTCCATGGCGGTGATTGCGCCGTGGACACCGTTTGCCTACCTACCTAATCCTAAATAGGTGATACCTACGTATCTATTCTGTGGATTAGCTTTTATTGTAACTTCATAAACTAGTTAACTTTCAAACCATTGGTCATTTTTTGCCAAAAGCATCGGTAAATATTTGGCCTTGACGTTTTTTGTATGAAAGTTGCTAAGCGCAACCTAGGCAATACCACGGAACACAACTGGCAATCTGGTGGCTCCCCTTGGCGTAACCTGGCGGCTAGTCCGCCAGGATCGTTCCCGGTCTGATGGCTCGGAGAAGTGGCCTTACCGATCCCGAGTTATTTTACCATATGGGGCGTAAAGATTCCGGCGGAGGCTTTGAATTAGTGAATTAGCTACCGACGAACCGGAGACCGGCATACGGGTACACGGGGCTCGTCACTCTTTGTGCCAGTATCGATAATCGCAATATTCCGCCTCAAAAAAAAGGCAATACCACATAAAATACACTTGATTGTAGGTATGTACACTAAACTGTTTGACTTCATGAGTCGCAGAACATACATTTGTAGGAGCTACAAAAAAAATATTTTACTATGCATGTAACTATTATTTCAGATTGAAAATGACATGGTCAAATATAAATAGGTTGGAGGAAGACTAGTACTAAAAAAAAGATGCTTGCCCTCTTAAGTTTTCTTGTCAGCAAAAGACATTTAAAAAAATTTACGATCTGTAGTGCAAAAACGTAGGCAAAAAGAACTGATTCACAAGATACTCCATGAAGATATCCCAAATCCGATCACTTCCGAACATATTGAGGAAATATTTTATTTCAGTTTGAGTCCTCGCATTTTCGCTGTTCGATAATCACTATTTTCCGAAAAAATATTGAGCCACCATAAAACTGTCTACTTTTGGTAAATTATCTGGAAATCCTTTCTCCATTATTGTAATTAAAAGGCTAATAAACAATAAAAGTCAAGTTACACGGAGCGCAGTAGGTATGTACGACACAAAACGCAGAGTAACTGCGACTATATTATAGCGAGCGAGCAGCTGCAGGCTGTCGATGTGTGACGTCACCTACTTAGAGCGCGCGTACTTGAAAATTTAAAAAGCGACCGTAACTTTCGGCGTTAATAACTTTGGAAATACTGCATCGATTTTAATGAAACAAAAACTATTGACATGTACATAGCCATAGCTCTTATTTAATGTATGTTTTATTGTAATTTTCAAACCTATCGGTCACATCAATTGAAACAATAGCTCCTATACTTGCTAACATTTTTAATGATTGCATCGACTGTGGTGTATTTCCTGATTTAATGAAGCTGAGTAAAATTATTCCTTTACATAAATCTGGTAGCACATCAGACCCCAGTAATTTTAGACATATCTCTGTGCTACCTACTTTTAGCAAAATTTTTGAAAAAATAATGTTGGAGCAAATGCAAAGTTATTTTAATAGGAATAATCTTCTACACTGTAAACAATTTGGTTTTAGGAGGGGTCGCTCAACAACCGATGCTGGTGTTGAGTTAATACAACATATATTTGAAGCCTGGGAAGATTCACACGATGCGTTAGGCATTTTTTGTGATTTGTCTAAGGCATTTGATTGCGTTTATCACGAAACCTTGATCAGAAAATTACACCACTATGGGTTTCGTGATACTGCACTGGATCTTCTACTCTCTTATCTAAGTGGAAGGATTCAAAAAGTAGACGTCAATGGAAAAAGGTCTCAAGGTTCCGCAGTTAAAATGGGAGTACCGCAGGGTTCGATTCTTGGTCCTTTTCATTTTCTTATATATGTCAATGACCTTCCTGATTTTGTACAGGACAGGCATGGGATAGTATAATTTGCAAATGATACTTCACTTTTATTTAAAATTAAAAGAGGATTGCAAATGAATGACGATGCAAATGAGTGATGATGTATGTAGGCACTCAAGAATTGTTCATTGGTTTAATGTAAACAACCTGTCACTTAATGAAGGGAAAACAAAATGTATAAAATTTGTTTTACCCAATGTGAAAGAGGTTCACACCACTGTAAAAATAAAGGATATAGGTGTTGACCTTGTGGACACCACAGTATTTCTTGGGATCACACTTGATTCTAAGCTGCAATGGGGCCCACATATAGATAAATTGTCAAAGAGACTTAGTTCTGCAGCTCACGCTGTATAGAAAATACGTCAGTTGACTGATGTTAATACAGCAAGATTTGTATATTTTTCTTACTTTCATGTTCTATGGTGTGTTCGATGGTATTAACGGAGGGTTTGGTAAATAAACAGTTCAACTCACGTTATATATGTTTACTTGAACCAGTCCATAAACTATTTCACATATAGAAGGCGCGATAGGAATTTATGCACTTAGATAGATAGCACTATATGGTATACTACAGACAGGCGTGAGGCAAGAAATATATAGTTCCTTAAACTATGGTAACAAGTGTTGTGCAAGTAAGGATGCGTATGTATCAGTACGGTAAGTATATAAGCGATTACAAAGCAGCGTGCGCTCCGCGTCGTGATAAGGTCTCGACTGGTTTGGGAGACGCGCCGGCGCACAGTGGTCCGGATTTTCAAAAAGGTGGACATAGGATCGAAAATGCTTATTTAACTTAACAAAAAATTGTTTCGTATAGGAAATTTAACGCTGATTAATACTTATTACTACAACTTTTCAAAAAAACTGCTCCTTCACGTCAAAAAAAAATATTGAAATTAAAAATGTATGGGAGAAAATCTATTTTATTTTTTTTCTCCGTTCAGTATCAAAGTATAGCAAGCAAACCTTATATTCTGGTAAGTACCTATTGTTCTTAATACGACGACATATAAATTGCGTGCGTATCCCTGCGGCCTTGACGCCTACGACGATTCAAAGTTTAAAATTTCAATTGGTTTTTTTTTTAATTATTATCGAGTTTTTCAATTATGCTGAATTTAAAATATAATTTCTTAATTATATAAGAATTAAAACATACGCATTCCAGCATATGTTTCATTTTATTTTAATAAAAAATAGTAATAAAAGTCTTCAACAACAGTCACGTGCTGATTCGTTGCCTATTTGTAACTGACTGAAACGACTCCTGTGATATAAGAATCATTTACCCCCACCACCGGAGACATCGACGACGCTGATTGGCTGTTGAAGATGTGGTACTAATTTTGTCAGTCACTACTTGCGCGCGTGTGTTTGTTATAAATATCTGTGCATGAAACAATTAAAGGCACTTGTTTCTCAACCCTTGAGGAAGCAACATATATAATTATCCGTGCTGTGTGAAAGTTTAGTGAGTTTCGTTATGGCTGCATTTGTAACAAACTTGGACATCTTTATGTTCCTCCGTGTTGAAGGAGATATGAAAAATTGGGCACGACTCTATGAAGCTATTATTCTACATATCCCAGTTGAAACATGTTCACAAGATTTAGAAATAATCAAGACCTTTTTGAAGAACTACGTCAGTAATATCAATCGCAGATGGACAAGTGCTTCTAGAAATCAGAAAACTTTCATGAATAGACATGCTGCGTGGTTACAATCAAATATTAGTTGGCCAAATTGCACTACTGTTAATTTATCCGAGATTTTTCAAGCCCAAGATGAAGTTATCGAAAACATATCGTCAGACAATACTTCATTTGACATCGATACTACAACAGCTGTGATTCCGTCGACATCTAGTACAACAACTGTGGGCACATCTACCGAAGTTCAGATTAGGAAGCCTTTTGTTGACCTCAGCAACAAACAGAAGAAAAGACGTTCAGAGTCTCTTTTGGACTATTCGCCGGAAGAACTTACTTTTGCATTAGTCGAAAGACTTAGGATAGACAAGAAGAATGACTTAGCTCGTGTTATTGACCATATAACGAAGAACCCTGATAGTGTTGCTATCGTTCAAGCCACATTGTTTAAGAAAAATACGAAAAAAACTTTTGATGGAGATTATGCTCTTGGTCTTTATACATCATTGAACCTGTCAAAATGGAAATACTTGTGTTTAAGGAAAGCGCTGTTAGATTGTGAAGTTCCAGTGTTACCATCGTATCACAAACTCCTTGAAGCTAAAAATAGATGCTATCCTCATGATTTAGAAATTACTGAGAGAGGAGCCAGAGTGAAGCTTCAAGCCCTATTGGATCTGACAGTCCAGAAGATTCTTCAAATTACTGGTACCCAGATTGATTCGTCAACTGAAGGATTGAAGTTAATTAGTAAATGGGGTTTTGATGGTGCTTCTTCACAAAGTACCTACAAGCAAAGGAGTGAAGATGTAGACTTCAGTGATTCATCGGTATTCATGTCAAGTCTTGTCCCTCTTAAATTAGTTTCTAATAATAGCACCATATGGGAAAACCCAACACCTTCTTCAACACATTATTGCAGGCCCATTAAGTTCGAGTTTTGTAAAGAGACAGCAGAATACATCAAGCAAGAAGAAGCTGCATTGAAGGAAGAAATAAAAAACATCGATTCTACAAAATGGGCAGGGCTAGAGATTAGTCACAAGCTTCATATGACAATGATCGACGGAAAAGTGGCCACTATTATAACGGATACTTCGTCTGCATCTGCCTGCAATATTTGCCTTGCTAAGCCAACTGAGATGAACAAGCTGTCAGAAGTATTTACAAGACCTGTTCGAGAAGATGTTTATAAATATGGACTTTCTACTATTCATATGTGGATTCGTTGTATGGAGTGTATTCTACACATATCTTACAACATGGACTTTGAGATGTGGACTGCACGAGGTGCTAACAAGCAACTAAAAGCTGCGAAGAAACATTTGACACAAGAAGAATTCAAACAGCAAATGGGAATACTTGTGGATTTTGTGAAGCAAGGCTTTGGAACCACAAACGACGGAAACACAGCCAGAAGGTTTTTTAGAGATTATGAGAAATCTGCCGAAATAACCAATGTTGACAAAGACCTGCTGAAGCATTTTGCGGTTATTCTTCAAACGATTTCATCAGGATGTGCCATAGATATTGAAAAATTCAGGACTTATTGCAGAGAAACAGCTGAGATCTTTGTTCATCTATACCCATGGTTTTATATGCCCGCAAGTGTGCACAAGCTACTCATACACGGTGCAGACATTTGTCATCACTTTGGCCTCCTACCAATTGGCATTCTTTCCGAAGAAGCTGGAGAAGCAAGAAATAAAGAATTTCGAAGAGTTCGTGAGTCTCACACAAGAAAATTTAACAGGATAAAGACCAACGAGGACTTGCTTCATAATTTTTTAATTAGTTCAGACCCATATTTATCCCATATTCGACAAAAATACAGCAACTCAAAGCAATTCGATTTTTTTCCAGATGTTAAAGAGCTTTTGTTGTTGCCTGAGGTAGTAACAGAAGAAACCGAAAATATGGATCTACAGGAGTTGCAGTCTGAACATGATCCATTAACGTAAACGTGACAGATTTAGTGATGTTGTAATTGTTAGAATTGAGTTTGTTAGTAGTAGTAGTTAAGTTGTGGTCCTTTTCAGGACTACTTAAAATAGTCAAAGGGTCGTGATATTCAGCCGTATCCGGTTAGACTGGAAGACAAGTTATCCCGGTTGCGACCTTACGGGCCCGGGGTCCGCCCGGCCCGTAAGGTCGCAACCGGGATAACGCTCGGATGATGATGATGACTTAAAATAGTCATTTTCAAGACTTCAGAAAAAGCCCTTTTCAGGGCTAAATCTATTTCTAATTGTTTCTTTCAAGATAAGTCACACTAGTAGTATAACCACCAATATCAACCATGATTTATCAATAGGAAATATCAACAGATGAAAGAATAATCAACAGAAGATTATTTAAAACAAAAATAAGCAAAAATGCTTATTTTATCATAACGTCACGCTTTATATTCCCCGAAGGCAAAGGTGTATACTACACTATAGTACACTGTAATTTCGCCAGTTATATTTAAGTCCCAAGTAATAGGGGGCGAGCCTAATAAAAGGATGGGGCACGCGGGGGGCTTGTTTTATTAAAAAATATATTTTGGATTAATTTTAATAGAAAAACTCGTTAATAATAATAAGATAATTCAACATAAAAATTTTAAACTTTATAGCATCGTAGGCGCCAAGGCCGCAGGGATACGCAAGCAATTTATATGTCGTCGTATTAAGGACAATAAGTACTTACCAGAATATAAGGTTTGCTTGCTATACTTTGATACTGAACGGAGAAAAAAAATAAAATAGATTTTCTCCCATACATTTTTATTTTCAATATTTTTTTTTGATGTGAAGGAGCAGTTTTTTTGAAAAGTTGTAGTAATAAGTATTAATCAGCGTTAAATTTCCTATACGAAACAATTTTTTGTTAAGTTAAATAAGCATTTTCGATCCTATGTCCACCTTTTTGAAAATCCGGACCACTGTGGCGGCGCCGCTGCGCTGATGCATTACATAGGCTTATGTGTAAGCAGTGACCCTAGTGCGAGGGTCGTATCGATACGGCGTTATCGATATCGACATCGACAAACCGATACACATCGTACTGTTATATGAAATATTAATATTGATTTTAATATGTAAATACATGTGTTATAAAATATTATTATTAATATATAAATGTAAATATAATCAATTGTTATTTAATAGAATTAAGTTAAAGTTTTATTGATTTTATATAATTAAGTATAAGCTGTAAATGTGTAAATATGTGTATATGCTTTTTGTGTGAATACTTTCACGACAAAGTAGCCTACAGTTTGATGTCATATGGCATTTTGTTGTGGGGAAATGCTGCCGACATTCAGATCGTTTTTGTGCTGCAGAAAAGGGCTATTCGAGCTATCTATAACCTTAAAATGAGAGATTCTTTGCCAGAAAAGTTTAAAGAAATTGGTATTATGACAGTAGCGTCGCAATATATTTATGAGAATCTAATATATGTTCGTAAAAATATTCATTTGTTTTGTAAAAATAGTGATATTCATTCAGTTAATACTAGACAAAGGAACATGTTAGCTTTACCAAATACCAGGCTCCAAAAAATCAATAATTCTTTTAGAGGCCTGTGTATACGTTTCTACAATAAAATACCAAGTTGTATACAAGAACTTAGCTTAAACTAATTTAAAGTTGCAATCAAAGATGTACTTATTAAAAAGCATATTATATATAAAGTAGCATAGCATAGCATAAAGTGTCTGATTACATGACGGACAAAAAGCTTGGGTTTGAACTCTCATTTCTAATATTTAACAATGTGCTGCGTTTTGTTTCAAAGAAACATTCAGTGAGAGCAATTTATAAGCTAAGTTCACGCACTTCTCTCAGAGATAGCTTCTATAATGTGAATTAACACATCTCTTCTTGTAATGGAAGTTGAGCTCTAACTTTTGCTTTGAGGTCAGCTTCCAATTGACGACTCTGTAACAAAACCAAAATTGTAAATGGCGATTTAAAAGAGGAGATAAAAAATTTTGACCTTTCGAGTTTCTTTCCTGTTCTTCTCGAGAAGGCTCTCCCAATTTCCGAACAGGTGTAGAGTCAACTTTTTTTTTTCATTCCTACTTGTATTTGCAGATCTTGAATATATTCAGGATGTATGCACATACAAGGTTAATATGATTTCTTTAAATTAGATTGTTTTGCTTTGTTTTGACGTCAATAAGTGCCTGTAAAGGCCTATGTTAAATAAAGATTTTTGAATTTGAATTTGAATGAAATATTTTAATTTTTGTAGAGTGAACACCGCACGGAGTTTTAAAACAAGTGACATCGAGAGAAGCTAATGATACCTACCTTTGATTCAGAGGATAATGAATTTCTGTATAAAAAATACCTACTCTGTGAAAATGAATTTATTAAGCAACTAGCGACCCGCCCCGGCTTCGCACGGGTGCAATGTAGTTACTAATGTGGGACAGTTTGGAGTGATTAATAATATTATGAATGTATTATACTTACCTTTTCTGTTACAGGATTTTAACAGCTGTTTATCTTTATGCACATGGATCATACCAAAATTTAACTGGGGAACCCCAAAATGTTGCTCAACAGATAGGTCTCCTGTTTTATCACAAGAAATTGATGCCATTAACAATGTGCAAATAAGAAATAATTGTGGTTTCCACAAATATGCTAAAGAATGTAATGTGTATGAGTTAAGGTGTGTATAATAAAGGCTAATAAGATTCAAATTGTGAAGTTACTACCTTACCTACTATGTTCCCATAATGGTGTAGGTTCATTCCTCCTCATCTGTGGAGAAACCTGTGCCCAGCGGTGAGTTGAAGTGGCGTTACACCAAATTATTAAGGATAAGCATTAACTTTGCAAAATGCTTCTATAGCTTTTACCAAACCTACACATAATATCTTACCATCATAACTAATATTATAAATGCGAAAGTGAGTTTGAGGCGAAAAGGCACTTCTTGTTCCACAAACAAAATTTCTTTCTGCAGACATGAATTTAAATTTGATAATAGGCTAGTTGACCCTTTTTTAAAGTAGGGCTTAAAATGTTCATAATTGTTATATTAGACCATAGGACATGAATATGATTTTTTTCGATGGCTAAAAAGTGCAAAAAATCTATTTTAAATTAAGATTTTCAACTTTGGACCGAAAACACGGTCAGCCATGATAGTCTGTTCATTATCTGTGGCAATGACGTCAGTCTTATAGTAAACAAAACAAAGCACGGGGGTGAAATAACCTCACAAAAACAATGCTTTCTATTAAATATCACAAAATATAGTAAAACTGTATATGGAACGGGACAATAGAACAGGAATATAATAACCTCTTAAAAGACTCCAGGAAATCTGTGGATTAGACGTACCCAGTGATATAGACATGCGAAATAATTGGTTAACACTCGCTTAAAGAAATCCTGTAACTATCTACTGAAACTCAAATGTATTTTTGCGAAAATCACATTAATGTAAGTACTATAACTGAATAACTCAATCTGTGTAGGTACTTCAGTTTCAACTTAAACAAAATAGAAGTTTTTAGGATGTATGTAAAATCAAATCTGTATGTAAATTAATTCAATTTTTATCTTTCAGTTAGAATGAAAACTGACTGCAGCCGACCAACCAAATTTTAACTTGACCAGAAAACTGAGAGGAAACTTGACCATTCACGCCTTTTTGATTTAATTTAAGTTATACACTGACACTAGATGATGTTTCAAAGAAAAGAATATGTACTTATGTCCAATTGAATAATGATGTAATTGAATATTAATTAAAAAGTATGTATTACAAACAAAAATATCAGAGTTTCATAATGAATATATTTATCTAAACAACTTTTACTTGAATTTACTGAGTACCTAATGAAAATTTGTTGCTTTTAGTGGTTACTTAATGAGAACCAACCTGTTCTCCTCTTGACAACGAGATTGATAAGGCAGTAAAAGTTGTGCAACATAATACAAAGCAGTGCATGCTCAGCCACAACATCAAAATGTGACCCGACAACTAAAACAACATTATGTCAACAAAATAACTCAAGTATATACCAAAGCACCATAGACGTCAATAGGTCCAGTTTGATAAAACTGAAAGATGTTATATCTTCACTGATTAAACCTGCTGGCCACCATGGCTGGTAAATTTCAGAACAGCTTACGCAAGAATATTATGCAAGTTATCCATTTTAAAGCCGTATACAAATATATTAAATGTGATTGCTGTGTTGTCAGCCTGTGCTCTTCTTAATTTACAAGACCCTTCTTATTAAATAAATAATATAAAGAATTTTTTTTTCTTTACTTTATACATAACTAACATCTAAAGATGACATAATAAATGTTTGTACTACATTAGTCATTATGTTCTTCACTAAAAAAATGTTCTGTTTATTTGACAATAATGACTTGTAAAGGTTTAAGTTGAATCAAAATATTTTAATTTGAAATACATGTGTTTTATTTTTCCGTTACACCTTAAAAGATTTATAATATTTTATAGGTTTGTTGCTCATATTTATTATTGAATAGGTTGAATAGAGTCAGATCAAATTTATTAATTTGTATATATTGCCTTAAGGTCGCAGGTAATAAAAGTCAAAATAATAGTAAAGTGATTTATTATGAAGTAATACTTTCATATAATTTAGGAAAAATGTAGTATAGTTTCCAAAATGGCACTGTTTGATCAATAAGTTTTTTGACATACAGATTGTTAGAAATAGCTAATATTGTGACCTTTTGAGTGTTTTCAAAATTACATACTGCTAGCAACACAAAAGTATATAAGTTTTGCTTTAGCACAAAACATCTGCATCTATACTTGAGTTAAGCATACTGTTCACAGTTTTCCGTCTTTGATAATTAACATTTTCTTCAGTAAAAGAGCATGACAATTTTGTATTAATCTAATTTTATGGATACCGTTTGTTGAATAGACTATTACAGGGTATTAATCAGAAATGAAGTCACATTTTGCAAATTTCAACCCAAATCTTCATCTTTCAACTTTTATCCACATTTCATTATACTCGTAGGTGTCTGCAAGATTTCCCACCAAAAATCTTCCCAACAAAAGAACCATCATGTGTTATGCACTGGCTGAATAAAACGAAATATTTCAGAAGTTCCCTGCCAGATACTATTCCAGTTGATTTCATTCAGAAGTAATAGGTAAATATTCTTATTTCTTATCGCTGTACAAAGCACGACGATGTAAATACACTTTGTACAATGAAGAATCAACACAATAAACTGCCGACACACTTTTCCATCGATTGTTTAGAAAAGAAAATACAAAACATCTATTAGATCGCAATTGGTCGTTGTTTACAAACTTCGAAGATCTTTATTTCTTTCTTTGAAATTTCTTTGAAATTTCTCTGCCGCCTTGTATATAGGTTAGGTACTTTCATAAACAAGCTATGAACATTTACTTCCACTATGAATATCGTGGAAAATTCTTGGAGAATGTAGAGTAATGATGTAATAAAATAAAGTCAACTAGAATATATAATAATTCAAATCTTAAGAATAATATACGTTAAAACGAACAACAAAAATAGCGAATAATTTTAATTATATTGAGATTTTCCCTTTTACCGGTTCAACCGGCTATTAATCTTTCAAAGGTTTTCAAATGCCTCCCGAGAAAAGAGATGTCGATAAAACAGTTGTATAGCGCTATCTCGTTTTGGTTTTATAAAAGCTCATGGTAAGGCCCCAGCACGTTGCCGCGTGTGTAGCGCGATTGGAGCAATTTCTATACCAATCTTTTAATTTTTAGGGTTCCGTACGTCCGAATAAAAAAATGGAACCCTTATAGGATCACGCGTGTGTCCGTCTGTCTGTCGGTCACAGTCAATTATCTCCAAATCTACTAGACCAATTAAGTTGAAATTTGGTAAACATCAATTTCTGTGACCCAAACGCAGAGGTGTGACGTGAAAATGAAAATGAAAAAATGAAAAAATCTTTATTCAGTATCTTATTTACTGTAATTTTGAGTGGCAGGGATCTCCTTTTAAGTGTAATGCCTGTGTTAGGATACCCCGCTTTCCAAAGTTCCTAAGATACAGTTCTGCAATTATACGGTTAAAACTTATTTAATTAAATTAAAGGTCACAAATACAGACTCATAAGCATATACATTTGGCAACAATTCCATATGAAAACTAGATACAAACCCTATGGACAATCAATCACAAAGAGTAGTGGCGGCTTTCACAATGTAAATGTAAAGCTTGGGTGGGAGCTCACTGCACATGAGCGTTAGTAACAAGACATTAAAAACAAAAAACACCCACACCAAGATTTATGAATGTATCCCTTAATAAACAGTATAAGGCAGTTAGAATACAATGTTTTTGTTATTTTACTGACATACAGATATAATTAGATATTGTGAATCAATGATATTAGCAGATTTAAGATTTTACACTTTCATGTATGTAGAATATAGAATAATGAATTTACCCTACAATTAAGAATGTTGACGGCAGATTGAGTAACATATAGCATTATAGTTTTGCACTTTTACAATGTAACTAGAGATATAAATATTTGACCAATTACATCAAGATTTGTGAATTTACCCTTTAATTACGAATAATTAAGGCAAATTTGAATAAATATTAGTATTAAAATTTAACACTGTGTTTTACTATTTTACTGTCATGCGTTTGTAGTACTAAACTAGTAATAAGACATTATCAAACGAGGACATTAATAGGTTAAAATTTAACACTTTCACTTGTCAAGATTTATAAGTTTACCCTATTATTAGTTACAATTTAAAATTAAATTAAGTATTGTAATTTAGCACTTGTAGCCAGAGATTAATGAAAGTATTAATACCCATTCAGTTGTAAAAAATAACAATAATAAAAAATTCTACTGAATACCCATCCCTTGTGTTACAATTAATTTTTCCTTTGTATTGTGTTGTTTACCTTTTAATTAGTTACTGTGCGATGAGGTTTTCCACTTCATTGTAATTTTTACCTCGAAGCCAGTTGTGGACTGTACTCTTACATTTGCGTGTTGTTGTGGGGTGAATGTTAAGAATTTTATTTATTTTATTATAGATATGACCTGATTGACTTTGAAATTGTCTCCTGGCATAGGCAGTTTTAACGTGGGTTACAGGGGCAACATTTAGTTTTCTTCTCTTATTCTGTAAAATAGGATAGTAAGGGAGTTTTTTATGCAGTTTTAAAATCAGCTGTAGTATGTAAAGTTTCCTTACAGATAATAGGCCACTTTGAGAGTATAGACTGGCCGTTGAGTACCTATATGGTTTAAAGTAAATTACTTTAAGCAAGGATCTGTGTGCTCGTTCCAATTCTAGAAATTTGATTTTAGTGGCTCCACCCCAAATTATGATGCAGTAGTTAAGCATAGATTGTGCTAATGATAGGTATATTTGTTTTAATAACTCTGCATTGGCAACATATCTTAGGGTCTTAAAAATCCATGAAAGTTTACGAGTTCTGCCAATTAATAAGTCAATGTGGGCGTGCCAAGTAAGACGCTGATCAACCATTACACCAAGATATTTAATTTTAGATATTTTATTTATGGTGTAACATGAACAATTATGACTGGTAAAGTTATTGCATGAGTGAATTTTTATTTTGTAATCTAAATTTGGTTGGGAACTGTTATAATTTGTGAAGCATATATAGTTTGTTTTAGAGGCATTTAAAGTCAATAGACTGTTATCTAACCAGCTAGCAATAAGGGCTAGACCTTTTTGAGTAAGGCTATGAGCTTCATCCCATGTCGAGCCAGAGAAGACTACTGCAGTGTCATCTGCATATGAAAAGATTTTACCATTTGGAATATCCAAGTTACAGAGGCTATTAATATAAATTAGGAAGTGTTGGTCCCAGTACACTTCCTTGGGGTACACCGTACGTTATATCTGCAAGTACACTGACACAGTCACAAACTCTAACACTCTGTTTACGATTTTGCAAATAGTCACAGAACAGAGCCAGAGGAGTACCCCTGATACCCACCGATTCTAGTCTGCTCATAAGAATGGGAACAGAGACGCTGTCGAAAGCCTTTTGAAGATCTAGAAAGACTGTAATACACTTTTTGTTTTTGTCAACACATCCAGATATATGAGATGTTAAAGCAATTATAGCATCTTCCGTAGAAATCCCATGCCTTAAACCAAATTGGCATTTGGATATTAGTTGATATTTGCTTAGAAAACTGGTTAATGTACTGTTTATGATTTTTTCCAATATTTTTGAAAGTGCTGGAAGAACTGAGATTGGTCTGTAGTTGCTGGCTTCACCTTTGTCTCCACTCTTATGGACAGGAGTAACAATGGCATGTTTGAGTGGGGTAGGAAAAATACCCTCTCTTATGCATAGGTTAGCTAAGTGAGCAATAACTGGGGCTATTTCTTTGCCAACATGCTTCAGAAATTCGATCTGTATTCCATCCCAGCCCGCAGCACTATTTGATTTTAGTCCCATTATTATTTTATAGACTTCGTCTGGGTCGGTCTCTAATAAGACAAAGGAGGAGGCCAGCTGCGGAACGGGGGAGTTATCAGAGAAAGTGTCCCGATTTGATTGGCGCGATGAGATATTATCAGCTAAGGATTTACCAATATTTGCAAAGTATGAGTTTACATGATCTACAGATGCTTTAGGGGTTGATTTAGTGTTTAATAGTTCTATATTATTTGATTTATTTACTTTACGGTGTGTGATGTTATCGATAGCTCTCCAAAGTAACTTGGGATTCTTCTTATTTTTATTTAGTTGATCTCTATTATAATTTTGTTTTAAAGTTTTAATGAGAGAATTACAGTGGTTGCGGTAGCGTCTATATGTTATAATCAGTTTTCTCTGCATGTTATTTCTATTTCTAATACAACGGAGAATGCCTATGGTCATCCATGGTTTTATCATCCGATTTTTACAAGGAATCGTTGTGGTTATTGTATTTGTAATTATACAATTCCTCAGATTATCAATTAACAGGTCAGTAAAAGTAGCAGGATCAGTATGTGACAACATTTTCGGAAGATCCAGGCTTTTAAATAATTCCAGAGCTTTTATTAGATCAATAGATTTCTTAAATTTGGAAGAGTTATTTTGATATTTTAATTTAGTTACTTTCAGAAAAATCATGTTGTGGTCAGTAACAGTTGTATTCAGTATATGTATAGACGCAGAACTTTGAATTTTGTTTAATTTTAAGATGAAGTGATCCAAACAATTTTTGTTTCTAGTGGGTAGGGTATGCCCAGGTGACATCCCATGTGTTGCCAACATGTTTGAATAGCTCATTTTGTTTTTCTGTTCATTTGTCGATATGAAGTCTTTATTTACAATATTTATATTAATATCTCCTGTAACAATGATTGTTTTAAATGTTTTTAAATTATTCAGGTGATTATCAAGAGAATGAATGAAGTTTTCTCCATTAGAGTTTGATGGTGAGCGATAAATCCCTAGGATACATATGTCATTCATGGTAATCTGTAGGCATGACGCATTCGAAAGTATAATCTCTACAACTTTAACTTGGTGTTCCATTTTTATGTAAACTACAACACCATCACTTCTATTTAAATGATTTGTTGTTACAAAAGATGAAAAATTAAAAAAAATAGAAATCTGCATCGTGTGACATATTAAATGAAAGGTCTTGTTGTGAAGATCATAAATGTATTTTTTTGTAATAAATAATTTCCAAGTTATTCAAGAAAATTGACGAAATTGACCATTCCCCCCCCCCCCCCTCTCTTCTCCGAAACTACTGAACCTAAAATTTTGAAAAAAATACAGAAATAATTTTCTACTTATAGATTATAGGAAAACCTATAAGAAGTCCATGATATTAAATTAACATGGTAAATCACTCAACATAGGTAACATCGTACGGAACCCTCTTCACGCGAGTTCAACTCGCACTTCGCCGGTTTTTCAATAATATTGGAGCCATTCTCAACGCTTGTGCTTACTTCAACTTTAATCCAAACACTGACTTACAGGCATGTGGGTAGAGACAACCCCATATTGTCACAACCGCCTTGCGCCCTAGATTGCCCCTGCGACAGGTATATGAGAAGCCCGCTTAATGTCTTTGACCTCAGTACGTAGCACGTGACAAGCACTCACAGACGAGAAATCACAGACTACATAGAGAGAGATACTTATGCGAGAAATGTTAAGGTTCCCAGAGACGATCAATAGCGAATAACAATATTTATACTTCACTCCATATATAAAGAAGTGAAGTGAAGTGAACAATATTTATGTGATTAACGTTATTTGATGCAAAAATTGATCGTATTTTACCTGACACTGCATATAGAAAAACTTCTCTTTTGCCATAAAAAAAATAAGCAATTGAAGCCATTGGCGTATGCTAGACGTTCAATATTTATCACGATATTTGGATCATGATCCAGCCCTGTGAGCTTGGACTTGTCGATCGACATATTATATCGATTGACAAAAGCATCTGTCCTTTTCACTGCTTAGGAATATTTGTCAAATTTATCGATTTTTGTCGAGTATGTCGCTCTTAGTTGTCAAATTTTGTTTATCGAGAATTCCATGCTCGCAGGGCAGGATCGCGATATTTATTAATCGTGTAATCTATGATATTGATGGATCGTGACACGGATCACAGAATTTCTAGATATTTTGAAATCCAACTCCTTGAAGGTGTATCGCGATATTTATTGCTCGTGTAGCCTTGTCATCAATATTTATCACGATCCCCGTTTTCCATTTAATCGTCACCATTTTTTCACGCTTACATCAAATGTTAACCATGTTTTGCTTTTCTTCTAAGAAATGTTAACATTTTAAGTTGCACTATTTTTCACACAGAGAACCTAATATAACCTCAAAATGAAACACATTACGTTAACATACGATGCTTGCTAGCCCCGCTAGCATCAAAAGCTAATGAAAGGCGATGATGTTAAAAATGTTGAAAATGCTGTCGCGACGTTAGTCGCGAATGTCCTTATGAATGTAAATAGAAACCTAAATTGTCAGCTAGCAACACTGTGTCGAGTGACAGCACAGTGAATTTACCGCACTTCTACAAACTTCATATTTGTCATTGGTAAGTGAAGTTTTAGTTTTGCAATATGGTGGAAAGTAAGTGTGAAATTATGAAGTCATGAAACGCTGATATAATGGCAGAGTTTTCAAAGCTAAGTATTAATAAACATTACAATGATGATCTGATTATGTTATCTCTAAAATGTTAATATTTATTTTCTGATGCAATACGCTTACTATAATTCTTCTCAATTTGTTCTGTTCTAACTCGTGGAACCAATAGAGGTGTACCATGTATTATTTGAGATCTGAAAGTGGCACGAGATGTGGTCAGACGACAGACTTCATTCTAAAACGTATGTATTGTATTGGCATTATGACAGTGGTTCACGTGTTTGATTTATTGATATAAAAGTGTCCTGTCGTAAGAGAGACAGGTGGGCGTTGTGACCGCCTGGATAAGTCGTTTGATTTATCGATACAAAGTGTCCTGTCGTAAGAGAGACAGGTGGGCGTTGTGGCCTGGATAAGTCGTTTGATTTATCAATACAAAGTGTCTTGTCGTAAGAGAGACAGTTGGGCGTTGCGGCCTGGATAAGTCGTTTGATTTATCGATTAAAAGTGTCCTGTCGTAAGAGAGACAGGTGGGCGTTGCGGCCTGGATAAGTCGTTTGATTTATCGATTAAAAGTGTCCTGTCGTAAGAGAGACAGGTGGGCGTTATGGCCTGGATAAGTCGTTTGATTTATCGATTCAAAGTGTCCTGTCGTAAGAGAGACAGGTGGGCGTTGTGGCCTGGATAAGTCGTTTGATTTATCGATACAAACGTGTCCTGTTCTAAGAGTAACAGGTATCGTTTAGCCTAAAATAATCAAGTGTGTATACAGGGTGTCCCAAAAAATAGTGTCAAGCGAAAGTCCAGAGTTAGAGCACGTCTTGGAGTACCCGAATCACCCCCATGTATGTTCCGCGATTATTCGTAGTTTTAGAGTAATAATTTTTTTCTGACTTTTTGAAAATTTCGATCTAAAGAACTTAAAAATTTTTAATAAAAAAAAGTTGAACATATTTTAATGTTTTTCTTTATGCCACTGAATTATCTTTAGTGCTTCTTTTATGTCTAAAATAATCAGCTTCGTAACTTTAGTGGAAATTTAGAAAACAGTAGTGTAAAGTCAAAATTTGAATGTTAGTGAATAATTACTTAAAAATTTATATTTAAATTAAAAATCTAAACAGGCGAATTCATGGTTTCTAAGTATGTGTAAAAACTTCTCTAGACTCTCTGCTTTCATAATAATTTAAAAAAAAGTACTTAATAGGGCTACTTTGGCTTAAATCGGCCATCAAAGACAGCGAGGTGAAAATTTCATAAAACTCGACTTCTGAATATTTTTTTTTTAATTCCAATTATTTATTAATAAACCAAAAATGATTGTAGAAAAGCTAAAAATTTATTATTTGAAGGTCAAAAATAACTGTTCCTGCTGCCATCTTTAATAACCTTTGAAGGTTTATTATAACTTAATAAATGAAACAAAACATTATTTTCAAAGTATTTATTATTCGATCGCTTAAAGAAAGTTTTGAAAATGACGACCTTCGTGCTCAATACATATTCTACATCGTCTAAAAAAGTTTTCTTTTAAATTTATAAATGCAATTCTGTTGTTTTTTATTGTTTCTTCCGCTTGTCTTAATTTTGTTCTTAACACTGTGACGTTTGTAATGTCCTTGGCGTATACTAATTCCTTGTAGTATCCCCAGACGAAAAAATCTATGGGGTTCAAGTCGGGGGACCGTGGCGGCCACGCAATGGGCCCTCCACGACCGATCCATCTGCCTGGAAAGTTTCAGACAAATGTTGTCTAACATTTCTAGCAAAATGGCATGGAGCGCCGTCGTTTTGAAAAATCATATTTCTCCGCGTTAATAGGTCTACATCTTCTAATAAGACGCCGAGATCACGTCGTAGAAATTGCAAGTAGGCCTCGCTGTTCAGTCGGTCCGGTAGTTCGAACGGACCAATCAGCTGTCCGTTTAGGATGCCTGACCACAAATTGTTCTTGGAAATTAGATTCCCTTGTGAGGTGTGGATTTTCAATACTCCACGAATGGTAGTTATGCGCATTAACCACCCCACATCGCTTAAAATGTGATTCATCAGTCCATAGAATATTTTTAAAGAAATTTTCGTTTTCAGCTTGTCTCCGTAACATTTCCTGACAAAATGCCACCCTTCTCGGGTAGTCTGCGGGCTTGAGCTGCTGAACTTTCTGGATGTGATATGGGTGAAAACGCTCTTGATGAAGTATTCGATGTGCTGGTGATTTCGGAATTCCGATTCGACGTTCTATTGTTCTTACACTAACTGATGGATCTCTCACCACTTCTTCGACCACTGATTGGACAGTATCTGGGTCACTCATTTCAGATGGGCGCCCCGATCTTCTACCTGGTAGGCGTCCTTCCATGTAAGAGTTATGTACTCTTAAAATCATGCGATGATCAGGCCAAGTTTCAGGCTGAGGTCCACCTCCATTTTGTACTTGCTGCCGGAACAACCTGGCTGCTTCAGAAGCATTTCCTCTTGCATATCCATAAAAGTAATGCATAAGAGCATATTCTTGCGATGAAAAAGACATCACAAGAAAGCAAAGTTCGTCAAATAATCACAAATGAGCGTATCGTACGTAAGGCGCAAACAAAAGCAGGCAAACGACTGGCGCCAGAACACAATAGGCGCTCGGACTACACCCCCCGCCTCATCCCCTTGTCACAAAGAATAGCATTCCTCAGTTACAATTATCCATTTCGCCAATGAGAGTGAGAGAGATAGCAATAATGCGGTCTCTTTCATATCCTCTCACTCGGGCAATTTTTTTGCAGGTAAGTACTGCGTTACATCCAACACTACAACCGATGTGATCCGCGAGAAAAATATTTAAATATGGGTTTCATGTAGTTAATTTTTGCTAAATTGTAATTAATCTGAACCTTAGAAATTATAAAAAGACCAGATATTTTTTTTTATCATCTGATAGGAATTTGGTAAATTTTATAAAATTTTCACCTCGCTGTCTTTGATGGCCGATTTAAGCCAAAGTAGCCCTATTAAGTACTTCTTTTTTTAAATGATTATGAAAGCAGAGAGTCTAGAGAAGTTTTTACACATACTTAGAAACCATGAATTCGCCTGTTTAGATTTTTAATTTAAAGATGAATTTTTAAGTAATTATTCACTAACATTCAAATTTTGACTTTACACTACTGTTTTCTGAATTTCTACTAAAGTTACGAAGCTGATTATTTTAGACATAAAAGAAGCACTAAAGATGGTTCAGTGGCAAAAAGAAAAACATTAAAATATGTTCTACTTTTTTTATTTAAAATTTTTAAGTTCTTTGGATCAAAATTTTCAAAAAGTCAGAAAAAAAATTATTACTCGAAAACTACGAATAATCGCGGAACATACATGGGGGTGATTCGGGTACTCCAAGAGGTGCTCTAACTCTGGACTTACGCTTGACACTATTTTTTGGGACACCCTGTATAAGGCAGTGGTATTGAAGGACCTTATGTAAGAATCATATTTAAGGGACATTCGTGTTGTTTCCCTATGAATATATTATGTAAAGGTAATAGTAGAATTCGTTTCATAAGAGGAACAAGTAGAATTATGGTATTAATTAAAGAGAGGTAGGATGTTAATCTATACCTTTAAGATAACTATTTCATTACATCCTATACTTGCAAATGATATCGACGCTTGAAAGGCAAAATTGACTAAGCGCCATTTTTGGGCAAATTGAGTTAAATATACAGTTCGAACCGCCAGATTTTTCTGCGTCGATTGGTCGTACTCACGTGTTTCTACGACGACTTTTGATGTCGCTTATGCATAACGGATTTGATGAATTTTCACTTTTTATTGTCTCTAAGCGACAAAACATTTGGCATTTTTTAATAAAATGTCGGTTATCATATTTATTACAAGTAAAATTTGTCCTTGGTAATTTTTTGCATGATGTTGGTGCGATAATTCCATTACTTAGCTTATTTTGCCTAAATGTGGAAATATAGTTTTATGCGTATGATACATTTCTTCCCGACAAATAATATTTTTTGTGATCTCTTATCCAAGATTAACGGAAATCAAATTGCTCCTTAATGGCGCTTAGTTAAAAATGCCTATTTTATTTTCAATGCTACATTATGTTTATCCTTGATTTACTGATCCTAAGGACACTACCTTCGGTCGGTTAGTACATTTTTACCTGCCGTTGTACAATACAGTTTTTATGTTTAGGTAGGTTTTACTTGAAGTTCCGTCAATATTAAATGACGGTTATACACTACGGGCACATCATGCACAGGTTTTTGTACTATTTTTACTTGTATTAATACATTGACAAAATGTTGTTTATACTTACAAGTGGCTCGTGCACTGTCGCTTGAGCAAACTGTGAAGTTAGTTTCAATGTAACAAGGATAATACAGTATACGACGAGACGGCGCTTCGGTAACACGCGCGTGTTGCAAACACGCTATTTTTACCACTCACGTCGCTCGCGCCCGACTCAAAATACAAGAAAATTGTAAGTTTACTTCACGAGCCTTTATTTTGATACTTAAGATTTTGATTTTTGCTCCACTTAAAATACAGCATTATGTGTGTTTCAGTCACAGACCAATGCAATGGATATAATATTTTAGAAGAAGCTCTCGAATGTTCGGGAATTAAAGTCAATGAAGAGTTATTGGTATGTTCTTATACACATTTTCCAGTCATTATACTCACGATTTGAAAGTAATCCTGTCTATTATGGCGAGGGTCTTGCTTGGGTTCGATTTCTTATCCGTGACAAACAGTCACATATAGAATACAATTTGTGTTTGTTTTGTGTCCTAGGTGTTTATACCTATAATGAGTATGTCTATATTTTGTGGTATCTACCTTTGTCCATCCATCCTGGTAACAATCCCTCACAGAATGACGAAACAGTCCCTCCATACTCACCTTTGAAGAATGATGCCGCTGTAGATACTCATCCCCCGCAGAATGAAGAAACTGTTCCACCATACTCACCTTCGAAGAATGATTCCGCTCCAGATTTTGACCCCTCGCAAAGTGAGGTAACTGTCCCCCCATACTCACCTTCGAAGGATGATACCGCCGCAGACCCTGACCCTTTGCAGAATGACGAAATTGTCTTACCATACTCACCTTCAAAGAATGATAAAGCCCCAGATCTTGACCCCTCGCAGAATAACAAAACTGTCCAACCATACTCACTTTCGAAAGAATGATGCTGCTGGAGATAATAAACCCTCTAGAGTGATGAAACTGTCCCTTCATACTCACCTTCGATAGATGATACCGCCGCAGATCCTGACCCTTTGCAGAATGACGAAACTGTTTCACCAAACTCACCTTCGATGGATAATGTCGCTGTAGGTGGTTTGCAGAATGACGCAAAAATCTCATGTAGTAAGAACTTACGTCAGACTGACATTGCTACTCCAGGTAGAGTGGAAGTGGACGTAAACGAAAAGCCAAGACTAGTACCCGATATACACGGTTATTTTTTTAACACCCTGGAAAATTTTAGGGAAGCTTCAGGACACATCCATTATTATATTTTAAAAAAATGAAAAAAAAAATCTATAAAAATGCTGCTCTCAACTAGTGCAGCATTTTTTGGATTTTTTAGGAAATTTATATAAAACTAGCTGGCCCGGCGAACTTTGTATCGCCATGTTTATGTTTGTTTAAATTATTATAATTTTTATATTACACAAACTTTGTCCTAACAATAACGAATACATAAAACCAAGAATCATCCAATTTGGTGCAGTCGTTCGAAAGTTATGGGCGTACATACATTTCAAAGATCCATTTTTATTTGTATAGATTAAGTGAGTAATTTTATTTATTCATATTTAAATCATTCTAATACCATGTCGTGAAGCGTCACTTAAATTTTCCAGGGTGATAAAAAAATAACCGTGTATATCAGATTACATGTCTGATGAAGATTTCTCTGCAGTTGGCTCGGCTGGAACTGATTCTGATGAATGGGTAGGATCGGAAGCGACAGATAGTAGTGAAGAACAAGGCCAGACAAAAAAGAGGAAAACACAAAATAAGAAACAAAATAGACGAAAACTGTCAAGTAAGAAAGGTTGCAACCATTACAAATGAAAACTTGAATGTGGACAAAGAAAATCTTAAGAACAGCATGATTTATGCACCATCGCAATGGTACTCTGTATTTACTACAGCCCGAAGAGAACCCTTGCCATGTGAAGTTCAACAAATGACCTTAAAGACTTTTTAAAATTGGATGTTATCGGCGACAAATACTTTAAAGGAAATTTGACTGGTAAAATCAGTAAAGTTCGCATCGTAATATTCAAGAAAAATAGACCTTTGACAATTTCCGTAAAATATTCAATGACTGTGTCTACAAAATCTTTTGACGTTAAAGTTCAATCCAAAACTAAGGGCCCACTAATTCTTTTGTACCGATCACAGTTGCCCATATCAAAAGCTAAACACGACCAGGTCATACCCACTCAATTCCATCAAGAGTACTCCAATATACCAAAGGCGAATAATGTTAAAGATTCTTTACTTGAATCAGATGTAGAAGATTACGAGATTTTGACTGATTAGATGGATATTAAAAACACGATAGGTTATCAAATAAGTTTGATTTTCTTAAAAGTGTTTTTTGTGTTAAGCATCTACAACTTTAACTCTAATTAAATTTATATTTAATTTTGTACCTGTTAATTAGTAGTGTTTCTTAAATGTGAATAGATAAACGTCATTGTCGTGTCGTTAATTTCTAATCGCAAAGGCGTGTGCACATATTTTTATGAATGTGATAAATAAGAGTTTAATTTGTATTGTCCTAATGACTGATTCATAAGTAGTGTTCCAATGAATAATGTGCAGAAAGGTAAGGTATAAAGCTGGATTATGATTGTGTTGACAAGTGTTATATGGCCAAGTGACCACCAATTGATTTACTTTTATTAGGTACTTCTAAACCAGATCAATGTTCGTAAAAGTAGGTAATATTATCTGGAAACATAACCGCTTATACCGGGTGTAACTGAACACCCCAATAACATTTTAAGGGGCTAGATACTAAATGGACCTTCGGTGCTTGTCTGAGACCTGGTACCCCAATACTTTCAGAGTTATTTGATTTTAAACTGAAATCAAAAACTTTCAAGTGACAACCATAATCAGCTCTTAAACACAAAATGACACGTTACAGACGTGAGCGTAGTATCCTCGTACGCTTACGTAGGGCTGTCGGCACTTAATACCAAAAAATAATTTATTTAGTTTGTATGACGTGAGCGTAGTATTCCTCGTACGCTTACGTAGGACTGTTGGCACTTAATACCAAAACTAATTTATTTAGTTTGTATGGGGAAAAAGTAGATTTGTTAGCCCTAATATTTTTTCTACAGAATCTCTACTTCTGATGGATAGTTATACCCTTAAATGTTATTGGGGTGTTCAGTTACATCCTGTATTTACTTTTCGTTTTGTTGTTTACCTAGTCGTATTTTTCGTTAACGTCAAACATAGGTATTACTAAGATAATAGTGTTAATGTTGATTTATTTGGATTATATTTGATTTTATCTAGAAGTGCTTTTTTATTTTCCAAGTACAAGAAATGTTCCTACTAAATAAAGCTCAATATTATTTATAACGGTTATTTTCTTTATTTTAATAATGATCCTAATTTCGATGACAAGTGTTACTAAGTTGAATATGCCGAGAAAAAACAATAATTTAAATATAGTTTAAGCAAATTTGCCTCCATTTTCCGGCACTTGTGATTTTGGTTAGTTAATTTTTGCTCTGATATCATTCGTTACAATTCCTCTATATTACATTTTACTTTACGTTACTAGATCATTGTTTGTCGGTTAGTAAATTTTTCCCGTCTGTTTCTTTAGGTAAAAATTTACTAAGCGACACTTAACTTTTGAACCAATAACGTTCTTGAATAGTGTTTTAAGCTACAATTAAGACCATAAAATAAGATTTCCGAATCAGTAAGAATTGCTCTTACTGATCATATAGCAGAAGCTATATGATTTTTTTTCTAAAAATCCAAACTTTAAACGTCTCTCCTGTAAAATTAGGTTAATGGCGGTTAGTCAATGTTGCCTTTCAAGCGTCGATATGTAGATCATAACACAATTTACTATTCTACTACTTATGGTATAAAGATATTATGAAGAGAAATAATATCTTTATTACTTAGGGGCATCAACTATAATATGGTTGGTGTCATCTTGACTTATCATTACAGGTCAGGATAGTTTATTAGTGCGAAGGGATATAATCAAATTGGAAGGAATAAGGCGAAGCAGATGCATAATATAAGTGGAAGAGACCATAGGCAATAAAACAACTCAAGATGGTAAGAAATAATTTATTATCTCACAAATATTTCTTGTTTATCACTATACCGCCTAGCAAGTAATGTTACACTCTATTGTGAGATATGAGAACAGCTATGTATAACAAAGGGTCAAATAAGGTTCGATCCAAAGGAGTATCGGTATCGCGACAAATGCTGCAAATCTGCGCATAAGTGGAACACGCTTTACGTATGTACATTTTCCGTATCTACACAACCACAGATTAGAGATACTGATAGTGACTTAGATAAAGAATGGAGTAGATAGGACGTGACCGTATACCGGTAAGGGACAGACATAGATGACGTCATACCTGCCTAAAGTAGATGGGTATACCAGTGTTGCTTTAAGTTTTACCCTACTTTATGTTTATTTATAGTGCATGGAAATATTTTTTTAATACGTGTAATGGGCTGAGTGAGGACAAGACTTGTGAGCAAATATGAGCAAGTTTGCAAAAATTGTATTGTAATGAATACGCTAACCTAAGTCGTACTACGTCACAGCTGGCTTATTACTACTACTTTCGAGTATGGTTTCAAAGCGAACATCTCGAAACTTTAATCAAATCCGAGTACACATGTATGTAAGAAACATAGGTAGGTACTTATTACAAAGCATTTCCAATTATTTGTTATAACTAAAAATTACGAAATAAAAAGTAATTTAAAAAATATGCCGACTAAAAAAAAAGTTACATGACTTGAAATAATACTATGTTTTATACTATATATCATACAGAAAATTATAAAAAACAAATTAGGGCCTACATTCTTTTGAAGTCTGCCAAGTCTACCAATTTCTTAGAAAAAATAATAAATTTTTAGCGCATTTTTTTTAGTTTTTCGCCTTTTTAAAAAAAAGGACGTTGTTAACAATGTACCTATTCATGTATTCTTAAGTTGTGCCTTATGAGTTGAATTTTGAAATGATACTAAATTCAATAGCATATCAAGAAAAAAAACCAACTCTAACTGCTATGCTGAAATGACATGAAAAGTAAGACTATAATTTTCAATCACATTTTTAATAAATCTAATATTGCCGATTAAAAATCTTTTACATTTAAGATACTTCTTGAAAAGTTAACACCACATTTAGTCACTTTAAATATTGTTTAAAATGTCCACCATTGTTTAATAAGCAAGTGCTCGCCCTCAATGCTACTTGTTGAAAGGCTCTCCGTATCATTTCTGTATCCGCCCTTAATTCGTCAGCTGTAGTCAAAATCCTTTGTAAAAGCTCCTCTCATGTGTTAGGAACCTCTAGGTAAACCCGCTGTTTCATAGTCCTCCATAGAAAAAAATCCAGTGGTGTCAAATCAGGGCTACGAGCTGGCCAAGCAATTCAATCCAAATATCACAGCTTATTGGATCTCTTGGAAATCTGAAACATTTATGAATAAAATAACATACATTAATAATTAATAAAAATGTTTCGTTTTACCCGAAAATATGGATAACTTAATCATTTTATTACTGGCATCCCTAAACTACATTTAATACAGTAAAATTAAGAAGTCATACAAAATGTCTCTGACAATCTGCAGGCCTATTCTGTAACTTCGGTTGCTAACCAGAACTGTCAGTTTTGAAAGAAACTTAACATCCATTACTGCTATCATGAACGCTGCCGATACACATAAGATCACTAAACCAGTAATGGATATAAAGTGTCTTTCAAAAATGACAGTTCTAGTTACCAACCGTAGTTAGCGAATAGGCCTGCAGATCGTGTGGCAACTGTCAACTAACACTAAACTATTAAATTTGGACGGTTTAACCTTGAAATAACAATATTTTCATAAGCTTATTTCAATATTTATTAATTTTCTATTGATTTGGAGATACTATATTGTATAATTTGAACTGAGCTGTAATAGTTATCACATTTGGAATACTAATTTAATTGAATTTTCATACTTACGAATGATAGGTTATGTTCTCAATTTGCCGCTCAGTTCGGCTTTTGCATTTGCAGCCGATTACACAACAATGCACCATAATAGCAAGAAGTAGAATATAGTACTCAATACTTAAATAATGCACTGTTTAAAACACTTTGGAAATATAAAATAAATGCGAATAAAAGAGCACGCTAGCAAAACAATCTGTTTGTTTGGTCTCAACTTGCAGTAGTGCCCAACAAAAAAAGCGAGATTCTGACAGAGACAAAGAAAGTATTTATATCTCTGTCACTCTTAAGGGTTACATATCCTGCTTTCACTTGGTATTATTTTATCGTGTCTAGTCTATTCTTATACTAGGTCCATGGATAGTGAATATGTCTCAAATAAAGCGTCCAGTTCAGTCCGCCATTACAAAGTACCGTGTTTGTTTTTGTGCTAAAATATCAGTCAGTCAGCAATATTTCTGAGTGAATTTTACAGTTCTATGTTTTTTATTGATTTTATTTATTGAAGTGTATAAAGAAAAACATAATAAGTGTGGAATCTTGGATGCGGCCGGCGTCCCAATTTTTTTCCGCCATCTTAGAGCACCAACACAAATCTTGGCACGCTTTTTTTCGTAGATATTTCATGTCTATTGGTATCTATAGTCTAAGTGCAGTAATACAGGCTGTCCCAAAAAATTGTGTCAAGCGTAAGTCCAGAGTTAGAGCACCTCTTGGAGTACCCGAATCACCCCCATGTATGTTCCGCGATTATTCGTAGTTTTAGAGTAATAATTTTTTTTCTGACTTTTTGAAAATTTCGATCTAAAGAACTTAAAAATTTTTAATAAAAAAAAGTTGAACATATTTTAATGTTTTTCTTTATGCCACTGAATTATCTTTAGTGCTTCTTTTATGTCTAAAATAATCAGCTTCGTAACTTTAGTGGAAATTTAGAAAACAGTAGTGTAAAGTCAAAATTTGAATGTTAGTGAATAATTACTTAAAAATTCATCTTTAAATTAAAAATCTAAACAGGCGAATTCATGGTTTCTAAGTATGTGTAAAAACTTCTCTAGACTCTCTGCTTTCATAATAATTGAAAAAAAAGTACTTAATAGGGCTACTTTGGCTTAAATCGGCCATCAAAGACAGCGAGGTGAAAATTTCATAAAACTCGACTTCTGAATATTTTTTTTTTTAATTCCAATTATTTATTAATAAACCAAAAATGATTGTAGAAAAGCTAAAAATTTATTATTTGAAGGTCAAAAATAACTGTTCCTGCTGCCATCTTTAATAACCTTTGAAGGTTTATTATAACTTAATAAATGAAACAAAACATTATTTTCAAAGTATTTATTATTCGATCGCTTAAAGAAAGTTTTGAAAATGACGACCTTCGTGCTCAATACATATTCTACATCGTCTAAAAAAGTTTTCTTTTAAATTTATAAATGCAATTCTGTTGTTTTTTATTGTTTCTTCCGCTTGTCTTAATTTTGTTCTTAACACTGTGACGTTTGTAATGTCCTTGGCGTATACTAATTCCTTGTAGTATCCCCAGACGAAAAAATCTATGGGGTTCAAGTCGGGGGACCGTGGCGGCCACGCAATGGGCCCTCCACGACCGATCCATCTGCCTGGAAAGTTTCAGACAAATGTTGTCTAACATTTCTAGCAAAATGGCATGGAGCGCCGTCGTTTTGAAAAATCATATTTCTCCGCGTTAATAGGTCTACATCTTCTAATAAGACGCCGAGATCACGTCGTAGAAATTGCAAGTAGGCCTCGCTGTTCAGTCGGTCCGGTAGTTCGAACGGACCAATCAGCTGTCCGTTTAGGATGCCTGACCACAAATTGTTCTTGGAAATTAGATTCCCTTGTGAGGTGTGGATTTTCAATACTCCACGAATGGTAGTTATGCGCATTAAACACCCCACATCGCTTAAAATGTGATTCATCAGTCCATAGAATATTTTTAAAGAAATTTTCGTTTTCAGCTTGTCTCCGTAACATTTCCTGACAAAATGCCACCCTTCTCGGGTAGTCTGCGGGCTTGAGCTGCTGAACTTTCTGGATGTGATATGGGTGAAAACGCTCTTGATGAAGTATTCGATGTGCTTGTGATTTCGGAATTCCGATTCGACGTTCTATTGTTCTTACACTAACTGATGGATCTCTCACCACTTCTTCGACCACTGATTGGACAGTATCTGGGTCACTCATTTCAGATGGGCGCCCCGATCTTCTACCTGGTAGGCGTCCTTCCATGTAAGAGTTATGTACTCTTAAAATCATGCGATGATCAGGCCAAGTTTCAGGCTGAGGTCCACCTCCATTTTGTACTTGCTGCCGGAACAACCTGGCTGCTTCAGAAGCATTTCCTCTTGCATATCCATAAAAGTAATGCATAAGAGCATATTCTTGCGATGAAAAAGACATCACAAAATGAAGAGCTTGAAAAGTCCGTTAAGAATGCCAAATTTGTCAAAATCCCGTATTCACACAAAACCAAATCGTAATCGCACTCAAGGTCCGTAAAGAAAGCAAAGTTCGTCAAATAATCACAAATGAGCGTATCGTACGTAAGGCGCAAACAAAAGCAGGCAAACGACTGGCGCCAGAACACAATAGGCGCTCGGACTACACCCCCCGCCTCATCCCCTTGTCACAAAGAATAGCATTCCTCAGTTACAGTTATCCATTTCGCCAATGAGAGTGAGAGAGATAGCAATAATGCGGTCTCTTTCATATCCTCTCACTCGGGCAATTTTTTAGCAGGTAAGTACTGCGTTACATCCAACACTACAACCGATGTGATCCGCGAGAAAAATATTTAAATATGGGTTTCATGTAGTTAATTTTTGCTAAATTGTAATTAATCTGAACCTTAGAAATTATAAAAAGACCAGATATTTTTTTTTATCATCTGATAGGAATTTGGTAAATTTTATGAAATTTTCACCTCGCTGTGTTTGATGGCCGATTTAAGCCAAAGTAGCCCTATTCAGTACTTCTTATTTTAAATGATTATGAAAGCAGAGAGTCTAGAGAAGTTTTTACACATACTTAGAAACCATGAATTCGCCTGTTTAGATTTTTAATTTAAAGATGAATTTTTAAGTAATTATTCACTAACATTCAAATTTTGACTTGACACTACTGTTTTCTAAATTTCCACTAAAGTTACGAAGCTGATTATTTTAGACATAAAAGAAGCACTAAAGATGATTCAGTGGCAAAAAGAAAAACATTAAAATATGTTCTACTTTTTTTATTTAAATTTTTTAAGTTCTTTGGATCGAAATTTTCAAAAAGTCAGAAAAAAAATTATTACTCGAAAACTACGAATAATCGCGGAACATACATGGGGGTGATTCGGGAAATCCAAGAGGTGCTCTAACTCTGGACTTACGCTTGACACTATTTTTTGGGACATTCTGTACATATTTCTCTCCCGGCAGGTAGTCTTCATACAAAAAAAAAAATATGAGCTTTACTCTATGGTTCACATATTGAAAATGACAGCTACCCTGCCCCCCTTGTTCCTTTCTCTTGCCCTTTCCGTTTCCGCCATTTTTTAGTTCATTCTCTGAAATTCTCTCTAATCTGTGATTTTGTGTTGGTTGCACAATTTGTAAGATTTTAGGTTAGAATTTTCATCATTTATTGTTGAAGTTCTATAGCAATTGTTCACAATTTTTTTCTAATATGGCTCAAAGTAAATTAAATGATATGGCCGGAAAGTTTGCTAAAGGAGGACCACCTGGTCTTGGCATTGGAATGAAAGTAGTAGCAGTGATTGGTGCGGCGGCCTACGGTATTTCTCAGTCACTTTTTACTGTTGAAGGCGGTCATCGAGCTATTATGTTCAATAGAATTGGTGGTATTCAGCAACATGTTATGAGTGAAGGCTTACATTTTCGCATGCCATGGTTTCAGTACCCGATTATTTATGATATAAGATCACGCCCTCGCAAGATTTCATCACCGACAGGATCCAAAGATCTTCAAATGGTAAACATATCACTTCGTGTTCTATCTCGTCCTGATGCCAATAGCTTACCCTCTATGTACAGACAACTTGGAACTGATTATGACGAAAAAGTACTTCCATCTATTTGCAATGAAGTGCTCAAGTCTGTTGTAGCGAAATTTAATGCTTCACAGCTGATAACTCAGCGTCAACAAGTATCTTTATTAATACGTCGTGAGCTTGTAGAGCGTGCTGCGGACTTCAATATAATTTTAGATGATGTATCTCTAACTGAGCTGAGTTTTGGTAAGGAATACACAGCTGCTGTTGAAGCTAAACAAGTTGCTCAACAAGAGGCTCAAAGGGCCGCCTTTGTAGTTGAAAGAGCTAAACAGGAGCGTCAACAGAAGATTGTTCAAGCAGAAGGTGAAGCAGAGGCTGCGGAGATGTTAGGTAAAGCAATGGGAATGAGTCCTGGATACTTAAAATTACGCAAAATTAGAGCTGCTCAGAGTATTTCACGAATGATTGCTCAGTCTCAAAACAGAGTTTTCCTTCCTGGGAACAGTCTTATGATCAACTTGCAAGACCCTACCTTTGATGATCTGTCAGAGAAACTGACTAAAAAAAAGTAACAATTACCTGCGGTAGAGTGTGTTGACGAAGTGTCAATTACTCTCACCGACCAAGAAGAAACTGCTGCAATAATCAGTAGAGCTGTCTCTATTGCTAATTAATATTATTGTACCTAACCATAATGTTGCATTTTATGTTATCTAGTTGTAGGCTTATAGCATGTATGGGAATCGAATGATTGTAATAAAACACCAAAAAATGTTACAAATTTTTTATTCCTAAATAAATATTAGGTAGGCTAGACATTCAGTAATTATCATGGTCCATCAGTGTGATAAATACTGATTGACTATATTCTATTGAACAGAAGGCTAGATGTTCAGTATTATCATTTCAGTATTGTAGTGTTTCAGTACAGTTTAGACTTGAAATGGATATTGAGGCAAAAATATTGAATGGTTATTATCTTAGCAATAAAAAAATCTACAACTGATAAAAAAATACACTCATTTGAATTTATTGTCGGATGATTAAATAGAAGATTATGCATAGATTGAAACGGAAGATGCCCCAGGACATACTGAAATAAAATATAAAATAAAGTAGAATACGACAAAGGTTGAATGCCGAGCAAGACATTTACCAAACTCACTATACCCACTGTTTAATGTCCCAGAGAGCGACAGATCACAGTGAAATCTGATACACAAAAAAAAAATAGAAGATTGCAAGAATTATTTTGATATTTCTTTGCATCATGCTTTTTTTATATAAATTTAATTGTATTTTTTAAAATCTGAACAAATTCTATAGTTTTAGCAGTGCTAACTAAACTCAAAATAAATTGTTTCATAATAATCTTTTCCATAATAGGCTGAGATGAACTTGTCACTAGATCTGGTGGTGTGCATTACATAATCTCCAAGACGTATCCTTCTCCATTGTTGTTACAATGTGTAGTGTAGTGACTCAACCAACACCATGGTATTTACTGATTGTGTAATCTAATTTACTGATGGATGTCAATATGCATATACCACAGAAATCTAGAAATCTGTGGTAAATATTAACATATATATTTATTTTATGGTATAAGGGGCAAACAAGAACAAGCAGACGTATCACCTGATGGTAAGTGATTACCGTCGCCTATGGACACCCGCAACCCCAGAGGAGTTACAAGTGCGTTGCCAGCCTTTGAGGTAGGATTACTCTTTTTTTGAAATGTTGAAGGTCGTATCGGTCCGGAATTACCGCAGGCGACAATTCTTTCCAAAGTTTGACTGTGCGAGGCAGGAAGCTTTGGGCAACTCCACACAATCGTACCTCAAGGCGGTATTCTTTCACCTCTTCTCTTTTCTATTTTTATAAATTCTCTTATTAAATACTTCAGTTGCTCTTACCATCTATATGCTGACGATCTTCAGCTTTATTACAGCACCTCAGCGACGGAAGTTAATAATGCCATTTCAGTTATTAACCACAACTTGGCCAAAATTTTGGATTGGTCTAATAATTATGGAGTCGCTGTCAACCCTAGCAAATGCCAGGCGATCATTATTGGTAGTTCGCGGCAACTTGCGAAGATCGACTTGACTTCATGCGGTCCTGTCCAATTTAATGGTGTAGCAATTCCTTTTGAACCGGTTGTTAAAAACCTTGGTTTGTTAATGGACAGTTCATTATCTTGGAATGCTTACATCAACAGCATTTGTAATAAAGTTAGAGGATCTCTGCGCTCATTGTACAGGCTTAAGAATTTCCTCCCTCCTAGCACCAAAGTTCATCTCGTCCAATCCCTAGTCCTCCCTTTAATTGATTATGCTGATGTGTGTTGCACCAACGTTAACCAAGAACTTCTAGACAAGCTGGATCGAATGCTCAACAACTGTATTCGTTTTATTTTCGGTCTGCGGAAATATGACCACATTTCCTTCTTTCGAGATAAACTCAAATGGTTGCCTATCCGTTTGCGAAGGAACCTGAGAGTCGCTTCCCAGCTTTTCAGCATTATTTACGATCCAAATACTCCTGATTACTTAAAGAGTAAATTTCAAGCGCTTGGTAGTACTCATACACTCAACTTACGTTCTGCTGCAAAACTCACACTTGAGTTTCCAAGTCATAGATCCGGGTTCGCTTCGGACTCTTTCACACTTTCAGCTATACGCATGTGGAATAGCTTACCCCCTAACTATAGATCAGCCTGTAGTAAGGCTTCATTCAAACGTCAGATACGAAGACTCTTTTTGGAATCTGTTTAGTTTTATTTGACAGTATTTCATCATAATATTAGCATTATTTATATATATATATTTAATAATAATAATATATTTATTTCCAAAAAACATTACACAGCAATAAAAATTATCATGCGGTCACTGCACTAAGCTAGGCTTGTCTTGCAGCAGCCTTATACATTTATCTTCTCTCTATTACTAATTTTATTCTGGACACACGGTTGCGGTTACAAATTAGCCACTATGTAATAATTTTAAATATACAAAAGAACTACAAAGTTCAAATTAATGAACTGTTTAATAAAGGAAAAAAAAAAAACTATATGTGTGTAAAATCATGATGACATTCCTAAAACAATAGCTACATGTATATAATGTGTGCGATTATGTATTGTGTATGCATGTGAGTGTCGTGTGTGTGCGGATGCGAGTGTTTCTGTGTAAATGAGAGTGGAAGATTACTGCAGTAAGTTTTCAGTTTGAGCATAGTTTAAGTCCAATAAAAAGGATTGTGTCATTTGTTTGGCTTTATGCTTATTGGCGCACTTTAAGGAGGCTATTTTGTGACATATGATGTTGTAAATTCGCGGTAGAAGAAATACAGCTTGTCTTTTTGCAAAGGTAGTGCGGACTGACGGTACCGGAATCTTATACAGCCGTTGCCGGAGGCGTTCTTCATAGTCAGATGATCTTAGTGCGGATCTGTGCATGGCGGTCACTGCCCTTAAAATATATAATTGCCTAACCCGTAACACCTTACTGTCCTTATATAGCTGGTCCGTGCTATACCGACGGGGTTTCTTCCACATTACTTTTAGGATTGCGCGTTGAGCTCTTTCTACTTCAATAAGTAAGGTTTTTGCTGCACCGCCCCATACCCTAATACAATATATTAATGTGGATTGAAAGAGTGCCTTATAAACCATCATCAATGTATCTATGGGCGCCGACTGTCTTAACGCCTTTAAGACGTATAAGGTTCTGCGAGTTCGCGATGCCAGACTACTAATATGGTGTCTGTATGTGAGTTTCTCATCAAGCATTACTCCAAGATACTTTAAAAAACTGACACGTTCCACGAAATTACAATTACCGACACAGAACATATGGTTGCAGCGATGCAAAATCAGTCGTTTATCAAGTGATGGTTGTGATGCGCTAGTTTTATGAAATGCTATATATTTTGTCTTGCTGATATTAAGTGATAATAAATTTTTCTCCAGCCAGTCACAAATAACAGACAAACCCTTTTCTGCAAACTCGTAAGCTTCCTCCCAAGATGATCCTTGGAAGATGATAACTGTGTCATCAGCATAGCAGACTAATTCCGAATTTTCTATGTTAGCTTCCAGTAAATCACTGATATAGGCTAAAAACAAGGTCGGTCCGAGAATGCTGCCTTGTGGTACTCCGAATTTAATGAATTGTTGATCACTAATATAAGCATCAACGCGAACACACTGTTTGCGGTTATTCAAGTAACTACGAAACCATTCTAAAGCAGTCCCTCTAATACCGAAGTAGTTGAGTTTTTCAAGCAGAATGGGTACTGAGACTGTATCGAATGCCTTGGCTAGGTCAATAAATACCCCCAGGCAACACTTCTTTCTATCTAAGGCTGTGGAAATTGTCTCAGTCACTCTCAAAACCGCATCTTCGGTGGACTTGTTTCTACGGAACCCAAATTGATTCTCCGAAATCAATCTATTTTCCTCCAAGTAAGTTACCAATCTCTTATTCACCAGCTTTTCCAGGAGCTTGGAAAATATAGTGAGCAAGGATATGGGTCGATAATTCGATGGGTTTCTTTTATCACCCCCTTTGTAAATAGGAGTGACAATTGCCAATTTCCAGCATTCAGGGAAAGTACCTGTCGAGAGACTCAAGTTAAAAATGTGTGTCAAAGGCTTAGTCAAAAATTGTCTTGATTTTAAAACTAATGATGGGGCACACTTGTCAATTCCCGGAGAGCTATCTGGTTTTAAGCCTAAAATTAGTTTGAGCACTTCGTCGTCATCGGTAGGAAACATAAAAAATGATTTTAAAGTAGAGATTTTGCTTTTGAACATGGTTGCTAGTGATTCCTGAGTTTGGTTAAGTCTTTCGAGAGTCTGCACAGCAAGATTCTCACCGACATTGGCAAAGTAATTATTGCATTCGTTTAAGGAAGTAGTGGGGCTTTTATTTATTTGCAGCAATTCTATTGGTCTTGTGTGAGGCTTATTTAGGTGGCATATGTTTTTAATGGAAGTCCAAAGCTTTTTCGGGTCATTCTTATTTGATTTTAGCAGTTGGTTTTCATAGTCTGCTTTGAGCTTTCGAAGCAAGTTGCTAAGAAAATTACGATATCGTTTATACGTTATTTGGATAATACTGTTCAATGGATTCTTTTTGGCCTGTGAGTGAAGATTGTCTCTGTGTTTCTGACATCTAATGAGACCTGGCGTAATCCATGGCTTGAAGATCAGCCTTGAACGGGGGATCACAATTTTTTTCGAGTTATTTTGAATAGCCGACGTAATTATTTCGTCAAAACATGTAGCTGCTTCATTCAAATCAAGTGACTCTGTTACCAATGACCAGTTTGCTGAAGAAAGATCTTTCGCTACACCATCATTGTCCACCTTAATACGAGACCGGTTTAGTAGGATTTTGGTATTGTTCAAGGCCAATCCAAGCAAACAAATGTAGTGGTCTGTTATATCTGTAGGGCAAACGAAGCCTCTTGCGTGAGTCGGGGTTTTAACGAAATAGTGATCAAGACAAGTCTTATCTCTAGTTGGTCTAGTAATAGCGGGCAAAAGCTGGTGCTCCGCAAGTAGTGTCACATACCCCGCACATTGGTCGCTTAAAGGCGTTGAACATAAATCAAGGTTCAGGTCTCCAGTCACTATAATATTAGTTTTACTATTTATCGTATTTAAAACTTTGTCAAGTGATTCCATAAAATTAGTGATAATGGCTACTGAGGGAGATCTGTATATAGCTAGTATGACTAGATTATTGTCCAAAATAATTTGCAAACAGTTACAATCATCACAAGAAGGTTCCTCCACCCGAGCAGTCCAAGATTCCTTGACATATACCACAACCCCTCCGCTTTTGTTTATATGTTTGTAAGTTCGAAATACATCATAACCAGGTATTTGAGGAATTATGGTATATATATTTATTATATATCATATATGTAGTTTTATATATTTTTAATATTTATATTCTATTATATCTATGTTTACTTATTTCATCCTAATTTAAATATACCTACTTATGTCGTTTGCGACTTTAATTCGTACACCGTCTACAATTTCTCCCACATTTTTACTGGTTGACTGGTAGAGAATGCCTCAGGCATTAAGTCCGCCTTTTGTACATCTTTTGTTTTATGTACGATAAAGATTAAATAAATAAATAAATAAATCGTGAACATTCATTTACTAAGTGTTTACTGTTATGATAAGACGTCTATCAAAAATATTTTACAAAAACTAAAAACCGACTTCAAAAACACTGAAAAGTTAAAAATAATATAAGAATAGGTACAAACAACATCACACTTCTATATTGAAGTCGGTGCCAAACGATGATCTCCTAGAAAGTCTTAAAATTGTTTAGGATTGCCACCTTTTTTCTGTCCATATAAAGTACAATGGCTTTTAAAAGGTTGAAAAAAGTACTATTTATTCCACTTTATTATTATGCTTAAAATATATTTTTCTTTACTTCTAGCAACTTCATGTTATTTTTATTGCACTCAAGCGATTAAACAAACAAACGAATTTTTATAAGCACCTTGACCATTTGACATGACAATGTTGACATTTGCGGCTAAATTGCGTTCAGGAATGAGCTTTTGGATTTTTTGGCTTTGGTTTACACGAAGGTCAAAGATGGACCGAAAACGGGAAACTCCTGTCCTCATCCATAATAATCTTCCGGTTCTAGATATAAAAGAGAAACTGTTAGTTTGGACTAATTATATACAGGAATTATTTCACGATTCAAGACCAGAAGGGTTTGAAGTTGGTGTGGGAAATGTAAAACTAATAGAAGAAGACTATTTTGACCTACTCGTAAACCTCTGTAATTAAATATATGCGACCAGTATTATTCCAGACCAGGCTTATCTCCATCAACTTATCCATTAACTTTTATCACCTTCCCGAATAAAGTGAACATTACCGAACAATAAGCTTGATGAGCCATGTCTTAAAGGATCTTCCTTATAATAGTACATGGTAGAATATACCGAATCGAAAGCTTTTGATAAAGTTCAACATATGAAATTGATCGAAGTTTTGAAATCAATCCCAATTCTTAATAACATCTATGCAGAAGCTTTTCCGGAATTGATCAGCTAGTCATACAGGCATTATTGTAAATGGCACTTCTATCAATAATATATGTAACGCTGATGATAGTGTCTTGATCTTAGACAATTTGGCCCCATTACAGGAGCTTCGTAAGAAATGTTATTGAATCAAGTAAGGAAATGGGATTGAGCATAATATTGCAAAAAACCAAATACTTGTTGATCTCTAAGACACCGCAACATGACTCGAAGCTCTATGTCGGGACAGAATTGGTAGAAAGGGTCACTGAGTTCGGTGACCTGGGAAGTTGAATGAATGAGAGAGGTGACCATGCTCAGGAGATATAAGTCCGCATTGAAATGGCTCGTTGAGCTCGTTTTCAGAATGAACTGATCGAGATCTGAGCCTTGAATTAAGACTACGCATAGTCCGCTATTTTTTCTGTACTATACGGTGTAGAACCATGGACCACACAAAGTATAATAAAATGGGTTGGAGGCGTTTGAGATATGGATATACCGCCCTATCTTGAAAATCTCATGGCGTTACTGAATCACCACCGTGTAGGTACTAAGTAGGCTTAAGAAGAAGATGGAGCTTATGAATACCATCAAGCGAATGAGGAATGATAAATACAAACTACTCCAACTCATCATCCAGAGGAAAGTTGTTGAAAAGAAAAGTGCTGACAGGAGGCGGCATTTGTGGTTGAAGAAGGTTCTTCCAACCAGTCCTGCAGGTGCAGGACTGGTTTTTCCGCAGTACCACCTCATTATTCAGAGCAGCAGCTTATAAAATTAAAATTGCTCTGATGTTGTCTAACCTCAAATAGACGAGGAACTATAAGAAGAAGAATGAGCTTTTGGCGACCTCTACATAATCTGTCGTTCCGTATTACGCAAACATCCTTACATTAAACTATTTTTTTATATTTTATGTTAAATGAATCCCAGAGAAATCAAATCGCGGAAATAAAGTATTTTCGCGTACTTTATCTTTGGCATAAAGTATAGAGTACATTTACCCGAAATAACGTACAATACTTTATTATAAAGTACGGGTGGCAACCCTAGATGTTGTTTGTATGTAGGTACCTATTCTTATATTATTTTTAATTTTTCAGTGTTTTTGTAGTCGGTTTTTATTTTTTGTAAAATATTTTTTATTTTTTAGTGAATGCAATGTTTTTAGTGAAAGAAACCCTAATTTAAAAAATCGAGGAAAACGATTTTAAGTAAATTAGCGTTTTCCTCGATTTTCTTGAGATCCTATCATCAGATCTTGATTTTGGTGACCTTGGACCACCCTAGAGGTATACACTATCAAATAAAAAAATATGAAAATCGGTCCACAATTGGCGGAGTAATCGCGTAACATACACACAAAACACGTTGGACAAACCTTAAAATTTAAGGGTTTTCCTCGATTTTCATGGGATCCCATCATCAGATCCTAACTTTGGTGACCATGGGACTACCCTTGGAGTATACTCTATCGAATACAAAAATAATTTTGAAAATCGGTCCACAATTGGCGGCGTAATCGCGTAACATACACACAAAAAAAACATAAGCATCGAATTGAGAATCTCCTCCTTTTTTGAAGTCGGTTAAAAATGGACATCGAAGAGATTATCGCAGCAGCTGCAATATTTTTACTTAGCTCATATAATCATCTACTTAATGTGCGTGAAAAAAGAAACATCATAGAGTGTTGCCGCTGCGTGCGGCGAGGTGATGCGTAGAAATAAATTACTGCCTTTTTTTTTGCGAAATTAAATATAATAATAAAACAAGACAATTGCGTTGAGAGTAAGTAGATAATGAAGTTGTAACTAGCGTATCGGTCACAAATTATATTACTGTTCTTCTTCTTCTTCTTCTTTTTTTTTGGCGTGAAGGCTGGTGTTGCCATTTGCCATATGCGAGTTATCTTCGATTATGGAGTGAAAGCGATTCGATGAAGATTTATCGATAATAATCGAAACTTAGGGTAGGTAGGTATGGTTTTTGTTATGGGTTACGTGGGTAATAGTTAAAGGTAGGAAACGGATTACAAATCAGAGAAAATTTAGAAAAAGGGAACGGAATTTGGAAAGGGACTGCAGGTGAGTAGTTAGGAAGGTATAATTATGTGTTAAAAATAAATAAATAGATATTGCAGTTTTATTAAAATATATTAAATTTTTATATCATTTTTCCGAATAAATTTAGATAAAAGTGTATATATATTGGAGTTTAGGTCATGTAAGAGAGCAGGAATGGAAGTAGGAAAAGGAATGTTTGCATCAATCAGTGATTCGAAAAAGGAGCATCTATCGAATTTAGGGCAAGAAAAGAAAATGTGGTTTATGTCAGCCTCAGCCTCACCACATTCACATGTAGGCTCATCTATTATCCCATATCTTGCTAGGCGATCAGGAGTACAAGTGTGCCCGAGGCGCATTCGGATTAAAATTGATGTAATTTTTTTACTAAATTTTAGTTTCGAGAACCAAGGTTTAGTAAAAATTGTTGGTTGTATTCTACGATAGTAGTTAGCCTTTGATTTATCACCATCTATCCATAACTTTGTCCAGCAGTCTTTAAGTTCTATATTCGATAGGCTTATTAAGTCATATGAAAAGTTTTTGTAATAATATAGATCACCACACTTCACTGCATCTTTGGCAAGATGATCAGCAAATTCATTACCAGTGATACCGCAATGACTGGGCACCCAGGCAAAAGAAACCGAATATCCTTGTATTAAACATAAATGAAGCATTTCGCGTATTTTAAGAATTAGAGGGTAATTTTTTGATTTCAACGGGAATTTGGCTAAGGCGTATAGTGCACTTAATGAGTCTGTAAAGATTATAGTTTTTTTTAGTTTAGCTATCTTAATATATTCTACAGCTTTATATATACCAAGACACTCCCCAGTAAAAACAGAAGTTTGTGGAGGTAGTCGTATTTTCTGCTGAATTTTATAGTTGCTGTGAAAAACTCCTACGCCAACATCTTGAGATTTAGTTTTAGATGCGTCTGTGTATATTTTGTGCCACTGATGCCATGTCTCATTTACAACTGAATTAAAATAAACATTTGCATTGGTTTTATCATCAATGTGCAGATTATAAATTATATTAGGAATAATCAACAGAGATTCATAGTCAGTGTTATAAATGGGATCTAAATGAAATTGATGTGTTGGCATATTTTCTATTTTGAAATTCTTTAAACTTTTTATTAACGGCGGAATATCTTTATGGGACCAATAATTTGATGTTATTACTTTTTCAGATAAAATTTTTAGTTTTACTATAATTGCATTATTTGTGAATTGAATAGCCTTATAAAAAAATCGGTTTGCTAAATATTGTCGGCGCAGGTGTAGTGGAGGGTCAATGCATTCAACCTGTAGAGCAATTGTGGGGCTAGACTTCATGGCGCCAGTAACAATTCTTAAGGCCCTTGATTGGATTCCATCCAACTTCCGAAAAGCGTTAGCATTACCTGGCTCTAATAGGAAGGTTCCATAATCTAAAACGCTTCTTACCAGAGCAATGTAAAGCAGCCTCAAGGAAGCTGGATGGCCACCCCACCAAACACCGGCAAGGCATCTTAAAATATTTATATTTCTTTCACATTTCGCAGAAATGTACTCACAATGAGAGGTGCCTGTAAGTTTTGCATCAAGAATAACGCCTAGATATTTAGCTTCCGTTTTCTGCGGGAGGCAGTTATCACCATAATATAAGTTAATGACAGGCTGTATTCTCATTCTCGAAAACAATACTACGAGTGACTTGGAAGTGGATAGCTCTAAACCATTATTATCTAGCCATTTTTTGAGTAAAATCAAGGAATTATTTAAATTATTACAAATATTGGTGACAGAATAGTCGCTGAAATATAATACAATATCATCAGCATATTGAATAACAGAGCAAGAATCTTCTACAGAATGTTCAAGGTCATAAGTAAATAAGTTGTAAAGCAATGGGCTAAGAACAGATCCTTGAGGTAGGCCTTTATTTATTGTTCTTTCTATTTTTGTATCATCTATAGATAGAGATAAAAATCTTTCCGAGAATAAATTTATTATAAAATTTGTTAACAATACAGGAATATTTAAAGCAACTAATTTATGGTGTAAGATAGATAAATTCACGTTATCATATGCTGATTTGATATCAATGAAGACAGCTCCTACTGCTTTGTTATCGGAGAATGCAATTCGAATATCAGATATCAAAAGAGCAACACAATCTGTTGTACTTCTACCACGTCTGAAACCATATTGAGTATTAGCTAAAAGATTCTTGTTCTCAATAAACCACTCTAATCTGTTTTTAACTAAGTGTTCAGCTATTTTAACTAAGACTGTAGAAAGAATAATAGGACGATACGATGTTGCGGCCGCAGGCGATTTATTCGGTTTTAGTAATGGCAATACTATTTGCTGCCTCCACGACAACGGAATGTTTCCTGTCAACATAACAGAATTAATAATTTGCAAATAGTAATTAAGTATTTTGTCACCAAGATTTGCAATAAATGAGTATGGAATGTTGTCTTCACCAGGAGCAGAGTCGGTAATATATGTAAGGATTCCTTTCAGCTCTTGTATTGAAAATGGAGAGTTTAGAGTAGAGTGATTGTCGGCGTATGGGGAAAGTAGTATGTGCTCCCTAACTGATATCGGAACCAAGTTGTCCATGAACTGTTCTGCAAGATCTAAGGATAAATTAGAGGCTGTTGGTTGAACAAAGGCAGAGCGGAATCTACGAATATTGTTCCAGACCACTGATGGATGCGTTTGAGGGGAGATTGACGTACAAAAATTTTTCCATGCATCTGCTTTCTTTTTTTTCAAATTTTTTTTTACATCTGATGTTATACGTAATAAGGCATGAAAATTTTCTGTTGTCATATAATCACGATATTCGCGTTCAGCCTTCTTTCTTCGATTTATTTCTACAGAGCAATCTTTATCCCACCATGGTGGAGAAGGAATTAGTTTCCTACATGAATTTTTAACAGGAAAGACATTATCAGCAACTTCAATCATGCACCTGGCTAATGCTTCTGAGCAATGATTTTCATTAACATTTTGTAATCTTGGTAAAGTAGAAATTCTTTCTTCCAGTTTATTTTTATAGACAGTCCAATCTACGCTGTGAAGGTTATATTTATGTGTGGATTTTCTTGCAATAGATCTTTTGGTTACAAATGGAAATTTAATTATTATTGGGTAATGATCACTTCCAAAAGAGGAGGTGAGAGGATGCCAGAGCAATGAGGTGGCAAGGCTAGGTGAACATATTGAAAGGTCTACAGCGCTTATGCATTCAGTGGGACTTGTTAGACGGGTGGGAAGGCCAGTGTTGAGAAGACATAAATTGTTTTTGTCCAGAATGTCTAATAAGTGCTCTCCATAGGTGTTTGATATTGAGCTACCCCAAGACTGGTGATGACTATTAAAATCACCAAGAACTAGACAGGGTTTTGGAAGCTGACTCAGAAGGTTATTAATTTCATTAAGAACAGATAAAGATGGGTGGGGCACATAAATGGACAAAAAGCATATATTATTAACAATTGCAGCAATAGCAGAGTAATCTCCACAAACATTAGGTAAAGTCAAAAGTCTGTATTGGTAAGAACACTTGATTAATAGAGCTACGCCTCCATGTCCATCTGCTCTATCTTGACGTAAACAAAAATAACCTGGAATTTTGAAATTAACCTCCGACTTTAACCAAGTTTCTGAAAGAGCAACAATAAACGGATTATACTTATTTATTAAATAAATTAGATCATGTTTCTTACTAGTGATGCTCCGGCAGTTCCATTGAACTACTTTGGCCATCTGGTCCATGGTGGTTTGTAAGTTTATTAATAATGTCAAGTAAAGGAGCAGCGTTGGACGGTATAGTATTAGTAATTTGAGTTAAAAAATTTATCAAAGGTACAATTATATCTGCAATTGTCAAATTTTGTATATTATTGTGATTGTGATTAAGGGCTGTACCATTACCAGTGTTGCTAGGCATATCATAAATCTTTAATCATGTTAAAATGTGCAGGCTGATTGTATCCCATATTAGGATTAGTTAAAAACTGTTTGGGTTTTGCATAAATTGTTTTTTTATAAGAGTGTTTGTTTTGAGAGGTGTGACTATTAGTAGGATTTATTGGTATGGTTTGAAAATTTGAGGATTGTGATGGTTGGGATAATAATACTTCAGAATATGATTTGTTTACAGGTGGGTGTAATTTTGCAGCTTCAAAGTATGATGTATTGTCAGTAGCCATAGAAACTTTAATGCGTCTTTGACGTTCATATTCTGGGCATATTCGTTGTGTAGCAAAGTGAGAACCATTACAATTACAACAATGTGCACCTTCCTCTTCAACTGAGCATGTATCTCCACTGTGATCTCGGCCACACTTAAAGCAGCGAGGTTTTGATCTACACTGTACCTTAGTGTGTCCAAATCTACAGCAGTTAAAACATTGGACTGTGGGGTAAATATAACGCTCTACGACTAAGGAATTGTAGCATAAAAATACACGTTGCGGAAGAACCTGGCCATCAAAAGTAATTACTACAGACTGTGTAGGTTTCCATGTAGCAACATTATCTATAAAAACTTTGTGATTAATTCGTCTAATTTTAATGATTTCCCCACAACCCACAGGAACAGTGATTTTTTCTTTTATTTCCTCAGGAGTCCAGTCCTGCGGAACCCCACGAACAAGACCCATTCTCGTTATATTGGAAGTTGGAACAAATGCTTTATAATTGTTGTCTTGTAATCTTTTATCATTGATGAAATTGTTTGCAGCTTCAAATTTATTAAAGGATAAAACGATTCGGTTTCTGCCTATTTTTTTTACACTGCCCTCAACAATTGAAGAAAATTTATGGTTTTTAAGGAAATAGCCAAAGTTAACAGGATGAAGTGTAATGGGGTCGTTAAAGGCTGTTTGTTCACGCTGGACATGTACTATAAAAGGTGGTAAATCATGTGCTTCATAAGATTTTCTACTAATTGATGAAGCTGTATCAGGCTGAGGCTGACCTAAACCACTTGGCAGTGAAGGAGATGGCTTGTCAGTATTAACAGAATTAGTAATTTTATCACAAATATTAATAGATTCTTCACAGAGGCACCCATCACTTTTGCCCGCCATTTTATTTTTCCTCTTTTTCTTATTACAATGCTTACAAATTTTACAAGATTTACTCCTTTTCCTATTTGATGTAGCTGCCCAGTCCATGACTGTTTGATCGGTATCAACACTAGAGTCACCATGGCTTGTTAGAGTAACATTATAAGCAACTTGGGGCGACAATACTTGTTGAATGTTGGGTACAGATCCCCCTGGGTCAGGGGGATCGTTCATTTTAAAATTAATCAAATTAACTCACCAACCCGTTGAAATTAACAGAGAATACAATATATATGGATAAATATACAAAATAGATATGATTACACTACTCAACTGGTCCTAAAAACTACTAATAAATATTAATAAAATTTTAAAGCCAGAAAAGACACCCGCCTAATTCAACGTTTCCCGCCTTTTTCTCCTATATTACTGTTACAGATAGGAATCAACCCCTCTAGCGGCCGTTTCGTAGTGAAATGACAGCTCCGTAATGATAGTGCTGCAAAACTATCGACTGCTTATTATCGACATACTGAAAATTATCGATATAAATTTACAGCCCTAATCTACTTTTTTAATTCTGATAATATTTTAGGTTATTAAAAATCAAAACAACGAAATGCGATTATCTTTTTATTGAATTTAACATACAATATGACAAAAACGTACACAATGGAACTTATTAGAACCCACAATTCTCCGCCATGCAACGCTGTGCTTACTCTGCGATTCTGAAAAGATAAATAAGCATTTGTATAAAGTGTGACGACTCTAAAATGAAAAACAGTGAAAAACCTAGTAAAAATAAATAACCTGCCTCTCCATCTGATCTTAGTCTCTCCACTTCTCAATATCTGTACACCTGTTGATACAAAAAAGATAATTATATAAGACATTACTTTGTTTTTGAAAATAATTTTGTTTTATTGATTATTTACAAAACTTCAGATTGAAGAATTGAACTCTGCAGACAATGGCAAATAGTTTAAAACGTTTGAATACATTTTGAAGAAGTTAACATTAAAAGCAATTAATTTTATAGTAGGTAATCTAACCAAACAAATCAATCTAGTTTTTAATTTTGATGAATATGTTAAGGTCAATAAGAAATGTTTTCCATAAATTAATGATATTCATTCATATAAATGATTTTAATTAGAGTTTGAAAAAGCATTTAAAAGGAATGGCATACCCATTCCTTTTGTAATGCTTTTAAAATTATGTTTATCAAACTTTCACATTCTCTTAAATAATTGTGTCAGAGTTAAATGTTCCAAATTGGTTCACTAAACTCAAATAAAACTAGATTTATTAAATTCTCATGGCCAAATGTAAGGAAAGTGGATACAATCGAATCGTTGAACTCATCAATTGTAGTTACAAAATTTTTGGGTATTACACTTGATGCACGTTTGTGGGATCAACATAGTCCTTCGCGAACAGACCTAGTTCTGTTGTATATGTAGTAAAACAATTCAAGCATGTTACTATGTTGATACGGCAAGATAAATTTACTTAGTTATTTTCAGTGTCATGTAATTGGCTATTACTGCTGGGTTTCGGCTGCTAGTATAGAAAGTATTTTTGGACTTCAGTTGGTGCTATTTATAATTCACAAGCAAAGGTTTCTCTAAGAAATATTTTTAACTAAATTAATATATTGATTTAAGCTGAACAGTCTAATTATGAAAATTTGATTTGTCTATAAAAATTATAAAACCTTTGGTACCAATTTTCGATTTCATAATCTAAACACAAGAAATAGAAAGCCACTGTGAACAAGTGTGTATTGATCTGCTCATCACGTTCTAGTCATTTTCTGATATAACCATAAAAAGTAGGTGTTATAATAGCAACGTAACATCCCATTTTTTTTTTCGTCGTGACTATTGTGATTTTCAAAGCTTATTTACTCGCAAACTATAAGACTTGAGAGAAAATTGACATGAATAAAAAGTGTTAATTTTAAAGCTATTCTATATGATACAACCATAAAAATTAGGTGTCCTAATATCAAGGCAACATCCCAAAATATCCCATCCAGTTAAATATAATTATTTATAATTCTGATAAAATATTTGTTTAATTAAGTATTTATTTGAGTCATGAATCTTAACTTATACTTTACACAAACATTTTATTTTTAAACTTTAGAATTATAATTTTATTTAATTAGGCTGATATTCTTGTTTTTATTTAATGTGGAATTAATTATTACATTTTTGATAAAAATAACCTAAGGAGATAAATTATTTTTTTCATCACGGAAATTAGTATGCATGAAACGGAAAAAATCGATTTGTCAAGGGAACTTTCTTATCTTGAATGTACTATATTTAATTTTATCACTGATTAGCCTTTCAGAAACAAGGGGTTAATAAGCAAACATATTTATGTCAAAAACAAATTAATCACCTTTTGACAGCCCACTTTCTGTTATTCATGTCCTGTTCATTGCTTGTGCAGTGGCTTATGTTCTTAGCATATTAATAAAATTGATAAAATGAAATTCAGGTCCATGGTGAGTAACCAAAGCTTCTAACATATCGAGCTTCTCTATGCTTCCGAAGTCACCTTGCGCCCAGACATGTGCACCATCAGAAGATCAATTTTAGCAGAGCTTTGCTACTCTTTTTGAGAAGAAGTGTTTTTCATTTTCATTCAATCTAAAAAAAAATTACATGTAATTTTGAACAACAACATAGTGTAGGTTATTTAATGGAAAACATAATATTAAATTAATTTTAAACTATTGTTTATTTAATGAAAAAAATATTACACAACTTTGCTCACCTATCATTATTGGATTTTTAAGTATTCCTGAATTTATTTCACTTGGAGGAAGTTATTTATTGCATACTCAACTCAAGATATTCATCTTCAAGTATTTGTGTTTCAAAATAACACTAGTTTTTCTGTGTTCATAAGTTGTTTTTATCGATTTCAAAATTGATGTGCATCCAGAAATGTAACCTCTGTTGAAGCCGATGGTCTGTAAAATATTTTAGTGGATTCATAACAATATAAAGTTCGCTCGTTTTTTAGTATGGGAAAGTTCAACTTCATACATTTTGGTAAATAACTATTAGGCCAAAGATGAAAGCGTTCTTCACCTGGATTTGCCTACAAGAGAGTTGCTGGATGTCTGATTATCAGAGTAACAAGTTGTACTCTGCACAAGTTGTACTGTCACCATGGTGATCTGATAAACTTAAGTAAGATTATGGTAGCTAACCAGGTGGGCTCAGCTATATTAGCATGAAATATTATGAAACAATGAAAGGTCAAAAAGTTATTAAGTTTAGAAAATCACAAGCAAACAAACCGATAAAACTGCCGAATCCCTTCGTACACACAGGTACTGTTATTGAATCAAGAACAGTGAGTGTCAAAAATCTTAAAAAACATGCTTAAAACACATAAAATCTGAAGATAAATTAGAGATTTAAACAAACCAACAATGTAATAATGAAAAATGAAATGCAAATGTGTGCGTTCTACTTCTATGATGAAATGACACGACACGACACACACTAGGAGTGGGCGATACAAATCGTATACAGATACAATATCTATGTACCGGCACAATATCCAATATCTATATATCGCTCGGCGAACAAACTATATATTGGATATCGCACGACTTCACCGACCGGCCATAACCAAGTAATAAACAATACGCATATACCCAAAAAATCTATGATACTCGGAAATCTGACTAAAAACATAGATACGACTGAGCCACAGTTTAACAATATAAACATGAGCGAGCGAGAAATATTGTTATGTTGGCAGAACGAATGAGCGTATCTTTTTAGTTTGAACGTTATTAGCAACAAAATAAGGTTTAATCTAAAGTTAAAAAGTATGGTATTACTTTGACTCAAGTGTTCTGAAACTATTTATTTATTACCTATAATCTTTCAATGAATGTCAAATTAGTTTTAGACCTTATGTTTTGCAACGTAAATTGTCAGTGTCGACGGTCGAATTTAATAGATATCATTCAAAATTTATTCACAAAACCGAAATATTTAAAAATATGTGTACGATGTGACATTGTGTGGTATATCTAGGTTTCAGAGTACCGTAGATTCCGACCAATATATAGATATTGAAATATATAGTTTCAATATCTGATATTCAAAACCGATATATAGATACGATACAATACAGCGAAAATCCGATATTACCCATGCCTAACACACACACATGCACCCAAAAGCAAAATGGCGTCAAAAAAAATGGCGGAGACTGTCTCAGAGCCGCTCCACTAACGACCCGCTAGTTATAGGGGTGATTCCAACGCCTGGTATCGGTTGAGCAAGTGATTTTCAAATGTTATTATTTGCGTAGACGTTGGTATACGTCACTCCATGTTCAGCCAATTGTAGCCCGCCGATATGACGTTGACGTATGCGCTGAACTGTGGTCCGTATCGAACTCCAATATATCTTAAACATACCCCCGGCCTTGGAAGCATCAGCGTCCAAATATATATATTTTTTTTCAATCTCCACTTACATCGGACTCAAAAAGTGGGCATATCTTCGTAAATACCCGCCTTATCACACCTGTAGCAGTCTGAATGTCTGCCACCCTCGATATTCCATCTTTGCCAGGCTTAGTAGAAATAATACGTCCTATAATCCATTTCAGCGGTGGAACATTGGGGGTAATTCTGAAGTTACCTGCACTAAAACTAAAACTTCAAACAACTTAAGATAAAAAAGACTGAGGATCTTTGGGGACTCTCGACACATGTACTGCAACCTATCATATCTGCTATAGCAGTGAATTTAGCTTTCATTTTTAATAGATGCATCGATGCAAATGAGTTTCCTGATTTAATGAAGTACAGTAAAATCGTACCTTTGTTCAAAACAGGTGTTAAAAGTGACCCTATTAATTTTCGACCTGTCTCCTTACTTCCAGTAATTGGTAAAATTTTTGAGAAAATATTATTTATTCAATTGGTTGTACATTTTACAGATAATAAATTACTTCACAACAAACAGTTTGATTTCACTAAGGGCAGAAGTACAACTGATGCTGCAGTTGCGTTAATGAAACATATTTTCGATGCGTGGGAACACAAACATGATGCGATAGGTATTTTTTGTGATTTATCAAAGGCTTTTGACTGTGTTGATCATGGGACCTTATTATTGAAATTAGGACATTATTGTGTCTCTTGTAACTCACTTAGCCTTTTGAGTTCTTACCTCACTGGCAGACTTCAAAAAGTTTCTGTTAATGGTTTTAATTCTTCAGGTGCCCCCATACTCATGGGTGTTTCCCAAGGCTCAATATTAGGACCTCTTTTGTTCCTGATATATGTAAACGACCTTCCCTACTTGGTTGAAGACCATTGTGAGATAGTACTTTTTGCAGATGAAACTTCATTAATATTTAAAAGTAATAGACATAAACAATCACTTGACGTTATAAATGGTACTCTTGCTAAAATTGCGAAGATTTTAAATTAGTTTTAGGTAATTCGTATTCTGAAACGCCGGACTCTCTAAATTTTACTATCAGAAATTGTTAATTTAAGATTTGATCGTATTTGTAAATAACAGAAAAGAAATTTTATTATTTATCATTCATTTTATCACAAAAGAAAAATTATTCGACATTTATTCTGCGATTGTGAAGGCTTCGCGCCTATGCCATGAAAGAAAAAAATGCGTGGTAGTCTGTAGTTGTATAGATAGGTAATTCGTGACTTCCTCTGAATTTTAAAATTGTGTATTTTGTTTCATTAGTAATTTTTGTTTTCTTTTCATAATAACCGCTGTTATTTATTGACAAATAATAGTAATTGCTAGGCAACAAATCTTAGATAGGCATACTTCTATCTGCAGATAGAATATTAATTTCTGTTGTAAGAGTAAATACATAACCTACCTATCATCTAAATGTCAGTACTATTAGACTACTTGGGAACAAACAAATTACAACTCACGACTTGGCAATTGATGCTATAAAAGCCTTTCCTATTGTATAATAAGTTTCCTGGTGCTGTAGGGTGTGTCAGTGGTGGAGCAACAATACCAATATGTGTACCATTTTTTTTAACGTTGGGAAATGCGTTACGCATACCTCGCGCTTGGGTAGGCGCGAGGTTATGTCGGACTCTCCGCGGCCACTGGGGGCAGAGCGCCAGCCAGAAACTGCGGCCTACCGACTAAAACCCAACGATGCCCCCTCACAAACGCCTTGGCACGAGAACGTCCATCACCGCCGCATCCTCCCCGTCACCTGACGAAGAGGATACGTCGGGGAGGGACGCCCCGTCGCCGGACAAGGCCATGGGAACCCTTTCGGACAATTCCATGACCTCGTCAGCGTCTACTCGCCTATGGCGAGCCCCTCTCACCTCCCTAAAATGGGAAGGCCGGCGATTCTCCTGGGCATTAGGAGTATCGACGACTGGCGGTGGCCTGTGCAATGCAGGACTCGGGCTTCCCGGGCCCGCGTCCCGCTGGTCACCGTCAGGAGGAAGAAGGCGGGCGAACTGCCGCCTCCTCCGCCCCGTTCTTCTGCGGCTGCAGGGATCTGCCGCTGGGTCATCTTTTCTGGCCCGTTCTGCCACCTCCTTCTGTGTGATTACCTCCACACAGAAGGAGTTTGCTACATTCCAGGCCTCGACCAATATGTGTACCATCAACAGCTCCAAGTGTGTTTGGCATTCCATATATTTGTAGAAACCTAAATAGAAAAAGGACGGAGAATGTTAATGTATTTCTTAATAATTATTTCAAAATATTTTATTACAATGTAAGTAGGTGCTCCATTGATTTACTACCAAACGTAGATAACGCATGAACGTTCGAAAAGTGGGCCGGTGAAGAACTGCCTCGTGCAGTTCTTTTCCATGCGTTGGAGCGACAACGCGATAAGCAATTTTGAGCATTATGTTTGAGAGTATAAAGTTGATATTTTCTTGTAGCAATTACTAAAACGTCAAATTTAATGTGGCTAGGTATGAAATGATGTAACTGCACACGGTTGTACTTCAAATAGTTGCCGTAATAATAAAGAATAAGGTTGAGTTCGATAAATACGGTACTTTCTTTATGGTAATTTTAATTCGGGTGTGCATATTCAACTACCTATTTAACAGCGTACAAATGTATAGTCGATTAGGTGACAGATTTCAAGCGCGTTTTTGTATGAAGTGCTCTATCTACGTTTGGTAGTAAATCAATGAGGTGCTCGCTCACTCTGCCTTGACAAGGTCCTTTTCTATTGCTGTTTTAGGAAATAAAATTTTTTTGTGGAGTTAATTTGCGCAATATTAAATCAGTGACAACAGTGGCAGCTCTGCATGACCGAAGGCTGGCTAAAACCTTTAAATGTTCCGTAAGGAGCCAATCTGTACTTCAGTGCAGTCTATAGCTTCTATAAAGTTGCGAGCGGATTGGCGAGGAAAACGAAATATTTTTCTAAATTTACGTTCGGGCATAGTAAATGGGTCTGATTTGTCCCTCAACTTCCTCAATTTTACTTTTTCTTCTCCTATTCTATAACATAAATAAGTCGATACTTTACAAATATATTTTAAAACTATGAGGCAGGTATTTATCTAATTTCTTATATAAAACAAATATTTTACCTTTCTGAAGACTCTATTAATGCCATAACAACCAATTCATCATCCATTTGGCAAGTTGCACAAAAAAAATTGCCTTCGGTAATGTTAGAATATCGTTAAAAAGTAACAAGATAAATTTAGACGGCACCTAAAAGTTCACCTCCTAAAATTAGTTTGACATATTTAAAATTATAGGAAAAATTAGATTTAGGAAGCATGTCAGAATACGAAAATAACATCTAACACTAAATTGAGTAGTTTAGTAACGTCACTCTTAATTTTAGAGTTAACTTGTGAGTTCTGAATACCAAACGGTGATTGACATTTCTATCTCTAATTTTATTTAGTTATAGTTTTAGGTGGTCGCTTCAGAATCACCCCCATTGTCTTCTTTAATGACACCTAGCGTGTTAGGGTGAAGGTCATCTTTGTTCTCTGTCCATTTCGCTCTTGTTTGCAGCTCCGAGATGTACTCCTTACTCCATCGTGCCCAGAAATGTTGACGAAGTTGTTCCAGCCTCTGGTAGCGCGTCAATCGATACTCAGGAACCTCGTTTAATCTTTCTTTAACTGGTGCTGTTAGGAGACGACCAACCAGAAAATGGGCAGGACTTAGGGACTGGAAGTCGTTCGGATCGGAAGAAAGAGGACTTATTGGACGGGAGTTCATTATGGATTCAATCTGTGACAACACTGTGCTAAATTCTTCGAAGGTTAAGTGTGCCCTACCAACAACACGCATTAAGTGGTGTTTGCACGTTTTGACTCCTGCCTCCCACAATCCACCAAAATGAGGCGCGTACGGTGGTATAAAAGTAAATTTGATATCTTGACTAGTAGCATATTCAATGATATCCTTAGAGCAATTCGCGAGAAATTTTGCGAATTCGTTAGCGAGTCCTACAAAGTTCTTTCCGTTATCCGACATAATGACAGCTGGTTTACCGCGACGTGAAATAAAACAATTTAACGCAAGAAGATATGCATCGGAAGAAAGATCACTGACGAGCTCCAAATGCACCGCACGGGTAACCATACAGATGAAAAGGCAAATGTAACCTTTGATTAGTTTTGAGCCCCTTCCTTTGCGGTTTAACACAAGCACTGGCCCCGGGTAATCAACGCCACATCGAAAGAAAGGAAAGCTTGGCGTAATTCTTTCCAGTGGCAAGTTACCCATTATTGGAGATAGGGTCTTACCTCTCCAACGCGTACAAACAACACAGGTGTGAACAGTTTGTTTGGCAAAGTTTCTACCTCCCACCGGCCAGTAGCTCTCGCGTACATTGTACAACAGGGCTTGAGACGCCGCGTGATGTAGCCGCTTGTGTTCATGCCGGAACAACAGTACTGAAAACCGATGTTTGGACGAAATTAATATGGGATGTTTTTTATCAAAATCAAATTCTAATGAGTAACTGATTCTGCCGCCAACTCTTATAACACCAGAATCGTCGATAAATAAATGTAACTTACTTAAATTATGATGATTGTTTATACTATGATTACTTAATAATGCTCGATATTCAATTGGATAAGATTCTTGTTGTGCCAGTCTTGCCAGTGTCGCGTTTGCGCTTCTAAGTTCATCGACACTGAGAAGACCCCGACATAATTTTTTTTTTATTTCTTATATTATGAATAAACCGTAACACGTATGCGCATGCACGTTTCATCCGGTTATATTGTGAAAATCGGTCGCAGGGAAATAACGAAATTTTGGCTCTAGTAAGAAATGTACATAGCGCACGCGGTTTTACTTCCGGCAATTCTACCTGAGCGCGATTCTGGTTTTGTGAAATTATTTCGCTACATGAGAATAATGGATCATGAAGAAAAGGTGGCCCTTCCCACCATAAGGTGGAGTTGTTGAGAACGTCCAACACGGCTCCCCGAGACACCAAGTCGGCCGGATTTTCTACCCCGTTTACGTGACGCCAAGGTAAGTCCTTCGTTATTTCGTGAATTTCAGTTATACGATTTTGCACAAAAGTTTTCAATAAGTTAGGCGCCATGCGCAGCCAACCTAAGACAATCGTGGAATCACTCCAGAACATTATCTTCAAACCGATTTGATATTGCCAGGCAGTTGGCAATTCAAGTCGCTCTCCGTTGAATGCGGTCCAGTGGGAGAAGCTGGTATTGGGGTGCCCCAGGGCCCAGCCCAAAGATTAGAACAGTATTCTATATGAGGCCGAACCTGCACCTTGTAAAGCTGAAGGCGGTGCGCCAGAGTGAAATACTGTCTCGATCTATTGAGCACACCAAGCTTCTTAGAAGCTTATTTAGCCTTACCCTCTTAGTGGCCACGGAACTGGACTTTGCTCGATATGTCGACACCAACGTTTACTCCTACCTGTTCTGTTGACAGAACTACTGAGATTTTTTTTCTGATTAGTTCTGTAACTTAAAAGACTATGCTTTACACCTGACATTTATTTCTAACTATTCCCACCTGTTTAGTTGAGTAATTCTGATGACAGAACTACTGGTAATTTCTCCGCATTAGTTCTGTGATTTTTTAAATACATATTGGCAATAAATAAAATGACATGAAACAAAAAGAGAAATATATTTTACCAACATTCAACAATACATCTTCTTTTCAACTGAAAAAACCCACGGTAACTTGCAATAGGAGCACCTTAGAATAATAACGCATAGAAGTGAAGCAAAAATGACGCCGCTGTGTGAAGTTGCTTACGCGCGACACACGCACACTACGATATGACGGGCTGCCAGTTCCCGCCACCGAGGATGTGTTTCCCCAAAACGAGGGAACTTATGTTGTGCTCATGTTTTTGAATGTCGCAATTGTCGCACCTAGTCTATATCAAATTAATGTTTTTATGTTAAGACAGAAATGAATTGAAAGTTGCCAAATCTCTATTTATACAAGGTTATTTTTTAGTTACTAAAAAAATTGTGTGCTTGTTCAGACAAGCAAACTGAACAACTTTCACTATGGGACAAACTTTGAAATCGCAAAAAAAATCAGCTGTTCCATACAGTTAGGTTCAGTGAATGTGTACAAATGTTCAACATTCACTAAACCTAAATGTATGGAACAGCTGATTTTTTTTAATTTTTGATTTTTGTATAAGTACTAAAATGCTTATATTTAAAAATCGGGCATGTGCGTGTCGGGCCACGCGCAGTGTAGGGTTCCGTAGTTGCAAATGCCAACTTTGAGTTCACACACACCTAACAACACGTTGCTATTAAATTTGGCATTATTATTATTATTAAGGCTGCAATAATTTTATATTTCCTTAACTTCACGTGGTTCGTAAATATATATTCAGTACTAATTTTCAGTGAAATTTTACTTTTCCGAGTACATTTTATAAGTTGGTCGTCTATAACTTTTTAGTTTGTACTTAGTACTCAACTCTGATAGTTTTCCTTTAAACTTCGTTATATATACTACTGTTGTATTTTTTTTCACGTGTCTATGTATAACCATTTAGCAGATAGAGCGGGGGACACTTACCTCTAACAAAAATAACTTTAAAACCAAATATTTCAGAAACAGATCCGTAAATCGAAAAATAGTGTTCTGAACCATACATTATTTTTTAAAGACCTATTCAACAATACCTCACGCAATGGGTTAGTCGAGAATTTTTTTTTTCGCATGATTAATATACATACCCATACCAAATTACAGCTTTCTAGTAAGTACTAATAGTCTCTGAGTAAACTGCCTACTGCGAACAGACAGACAGACAGACAGACATGGCGAAACTGTAAGGGTTCCATTTTTACTACGGAACCCTAAAAATGAAATAATTATAATGTAAACAGTTAGTTCCTTATTTTTAATAATCAAAGAGGTACGTACCTTCCTCGTATAATTATCTTCAAACCCGTTAATTGTATTTGTTTTCTTAACAAATGTCACTTTGATAATGCTGTTATGTCCATATTGCCCTTTTCGACTTATATATCATAGAAAGTTTATTATGTTTAAAGAATATAAAAGAATTAAGAAGCTGGATTAAACTCCATATAAAAATCAAAATGTATGAAAAAAGGCAAGCTCACACTTAACCATTTTTTCATAAGTCCATTATTCATGTCCTAATTATATGAGGAGTATTAGAGGTTAAAAAATATCGTTATTTTTTAGCTCCGATGCACCGTTTCCGAGATATAAGCGTGTTCGTAAATACTTTTCTTGAAATTAATCAAAGTTGCAATTTAATCAATGTGGCAATAATAAGTCCTGGCATTTTACAAAATACGGTTAAATTTTTCTAAGTCCTTTGCTACACACTTCTTAGTGTATTGTTTTAGTGCAATTAAATCTCACCTGGATATACAGAAATCTGGATCATATTAAACTATCATATTTCTCTTCAATGTCTCATCAATTTAGTCATTTATGATTTTAGTAAAACAAAAGCACTTATATAAAAAATGTATGTATTTAAAAGGCTAAAAATTCCATTTCAATAAATTTTCACAATTAAAAACGAATTCCCAAAAAAAACAAATCTTCAAACAGTGACATATATTCTAACATCATTATGACAATTTCAAACATCATACCGAATTTGAATTTTAAAGCCATAGAGGAAAATTCCTCCCTACAACATCCCCTCTGAATTTTCATCAGGTTTAAACATTCAAAAACTTAAATTTTATATCAATTTTTAAAACACCTATTGTTTCATCAAGAAAACATACTGTATATATCACTCCCTACTTGAAAATAAAACAACTGTATATACTCCCCTCAATTATAATAGACTCACCTCATATAAAGTCTCTTCCTCAGTAAAAATAATAGAACTCATAAATAATACTTCCTAATTCAACATACAATAAACTACATCCTATTTAAACAAAAAAATATAATACCAATTAATCATCATTTTAAATACCTAATACTAAAACTAAATTTTGAATTAAGTTCCTGAACAACCTTAAAACTAACATTAGCTATTAAAATAAAACACTAAGCGTCCAGTATAATCACTTATCACTCATTATGTGTTTTCTGAATCTCAAAAACTTTGTTCTGTCTAGTCCTTCAGTGAGTATATCGGCTAAATTTGCATTAGTAGGACAGTAAAATATTTCAATGAAGTTTTGTTCAATTTTCTCTTTAATAAAATGAAATTTCACATCAATGTGTTTGCTACGACGATTTAGGATTCCATTTTTGATCAAAACTATTGCAGACTGATTATCGACATATAATTCTGTCTTTGGAGTTATACCAGTAATCTCTCTAAGCAAACTCTGTACATATAATAAATCTTTGATACATTCGGCAGCCGAGATATATTCTGCCTCTGTACTTGATAAGGCCGTTACAGATTGCTTCCGTGAAGACCAATGGATTGGTCCGCCGCCATACAGAATTACAAAACCAGTCGTACTTTTTATAGTATCAGGATCACCCGCAAAATCTGCATCACAGTACGCTCTCAATACTTTGTCATTACTACGAGAATACTGTATACTAGAATATATTGAACTTTTTAGATACCGGAAAATATTTTTTATATTATTGAAATCATTCATATTAGGACATTCCTGATGTCTACTACAGTACCCAACATGAAAGGAAACATCTAACCTTGTTTTATTTACTAAAAGCAATAATGAGCCAATCAACTGTCTATAACGATGTACATCATCACTATTCCCTTTCCCCTCTTGATGTACATCAATCAAAATATCTGGATAGACACATTCTTTTAAATGATTATATCCTAAACTTTCTAACATTTGTTCAATATATGATTTTTGATAAATTTTTATGTAATTATCTTGAACCAAAATATCAAAGCCAATAAATTTTTCTATTTTATCAAATTTTCTCATTTCAAATTCTTTCTCCAAATTAAGAATTATCGAATTTAAGTCTGATTCGTTATTCCCTATTAATAATCCATCATCAACATAGATAGCTAAATAAATTTCCTTACCTTTACACTTAAACAAACATGGATCTAACTTTAATTGTTCAAAACCTAACTTTTTAAGGAAATCAGTTAATTTTATGTTCCACATTAACGGTGCTTGTTTCAATCCATATAAACTCTTTATTAATTTGCAAATTTTATTATTTTCTGCTTTATAGCCCATTGGAATTTCCATATATACATCCTCTTTTAGATCACCATACAAAAATGCTGTTTTCACATCAAATTGCTTAATTTTATACCCTTTCTGTCCAGCAATCGACAATAAAATTCTCACACTAGTAGTGTTAACAACAGGACTACATGTTTCTTAATAATCAATATTATATTTCTGAAGAAAACCCCTAGCTACTAATCTCGCTTTATATTTACCACCCGGTTTTATTGTGAAAATCCATTTACTCGAAATAACTTTTCTATTTTTGGCTTCTGCCCTATCTACTAATACCCATGTTTTATTTTTATCTAAGGAGTCTTTCTCCTCCTTAATAGCTTGTTTCCATTTTTCTTTTTCATCACACTGTAATACCTCATTATACGTTAAAAATGACATATCTAAATCATAATCCTCGAACCTTTTCGGTAAACGTCTATTCCTCTCAGGCAAAACTCTCCTTTGAAAATTTTCCTCAAACTCATTCATAAAACTTTCATCGCAACTATTAATTTCTCTATTTTCATCATTCCTACCATTATCCACAATTTCATTATTTTCATTAATATTCTTACTATTCCTATCATCTCTACAATCAGTTTCATTCTCAATCAACACCTCTTCACAACAATCCATAAAAATATCATTATTTTCATCATTAACCCTTTCTTCATCAACTACTGTATCCTCATTACAAACTCTATTCTTAATACAAACTCTATCTTCACCAAAGATATCCTCTACATCAACAATCCTATCTTCATCGACAGTCCTATCTGCATCTTCCTCTATAGTATTCCTCTTTCGTCTTGTTTCACTGCTTCTAACTCTATTTCTATTCTCAAAATTAACACGTCCCCTCTCAAATTCAACATTTCCCCTCTCAAAGTCAACATTTTCTGTTGTTGTTCCTCTCATAAAACTATCTCTCCTTTCCTCCTCTAAACTTTCATTATCATCAAATAAATTCATCAAATCGTTTCGTTTTGTTTGTTTCCTACACTGTTTTAAAAATATTTCAATCTTATCTCTATCATCAATAAACCTAACATCTCTCGAATAATAAACTTTGCAATCTACCGGATCCCAGATTTTATATCCATTATTTGTATATCCAACCAAGAGCCCTTTATTACATCTAGAGTCTAATTTCCCAATTTTATAGTTTATTTTAAAATAAGCCAAAGATCCGAATATGTTTAAATGTTTCAAATTTGGAACCCTGCCGAACCATAATTCTGCCGGTGTCTTATCATTAATAGAGTTCGATGACCTATTCAATAAGTAAGCTGATGTCATAACCGCTTCACCCCATAACTCTTTTGGCAAAACATTATCAAACAAAAGCGCTCTTGTTCGCTCCATAATAGATCGGTTTAAGCGCTCAGCTTTGCCATTTTGCTGTGGGCTATAAGGTATCGTGTAGTCAATGATAATTCCTTTATCCAGACAGTAGTTTTTAAATCTGTGACTAGAATATTCACCCCCATTATCACATCGAAACGTTTTTACTTTTGTGCCAAAATGATTTTCTGCTAAGGCAATATAATTTTTAATTTTGAAAAAGTTTTTAGTAAGCAAACCCTGGTAAAATGTGTGTAATCATCCAAAAATGTAATAAAATATTTATATCCATCCCATGTTTCTACATCAACTGGACCACAAATGTCACTATGAATGATTTCAAGTGCATGCTTGGCTCTATGTCTAACTGTATTAAATGGTTTCCTACACAATTTGGCTTGAATGCAGATTTCACAGTTGTCAACCTCCTTTTTTATTTCTTAATTCATTCCATTAACGATATTTTTCGTTTTCAATATTGAATCATGACCTAATGCCCTATGCCAAAAGTTAAAATTTTTTATAAAGTTTACAAAGTTATCGACTGACCTTGTAATCTGCACATCATACCTTGCAACCCGAAGTCTCACGTAAAACAATCCATCTCGGTCACAGGTGGCAGTCAGAATACATCGGCCATCAAATGCATCAAAGATGTTACATTTGTTTCTGAAAAATTCAATTTTACAATTATTTTCTACTAGTTTTGAAATTGAAATTAGATTCTTTTTCAGTTTTGGTACTAAATAAACATTTTTGAGTATAATATTTTCAGATTGGCAATGTATATCTCCAATAGTGTCTACTACATGTACATTACCATCAGCTGTCAATATCTTATAATTACATTTTTGATAATTTGTAAACACATGCACAATTTATAGTATGACATGTAGCTCCCGAGTCCAAAACAAATTAAATTTCCTCTTCATTTTTAAAATTTTCAATATTACTTGCCGAATTATTTCCTCTATTTAAACAAAATTTGCTAAAATGTGAATTATTCCTACAAAATATACAATTATTTTTCTCTGAACAATCTGTGTTCTTATGTCCAAATCGGTTACATTTAAAGCATTGTAAATTTCTATCTCTTCCAAAATAATTTCTGTTGTTTTTGCAAAATTTCGCTATATGTCCATTCTTTCCACAATTATAACATTTTTTAACTGTCAAAAATACATTTTGCTCATCTGTCATTTTGACAGGTTCAGTTATTTTTGGTTCAACAATTTTTGATTTAATTTTATTTTCTAATAGTATTCGGTTCATTAAATTTGAAATCGTTTTCTCCTCTCTGCTTGTTGACTCCCATGCTTTTCTCAGATTTGAATAATTTTCTGGTAGACTACATAAGATTTTACTCATCAATTGATTATCTTTAATATCGAAGCCAAGAGATCTAATTTTCATAACAATTGTTTCCAATTTACTTACGTCCTGCATTATATCTGTATTTGTAAATTTATAATTATAAAAATCTTCCAATAGTTGACAGATCTGCGTATCCTCATTTCCCAAAAATATTCGATGAAATTTGTCTATCATTTCTTTTGCTGTTTCACAGTTAATAATATGGTTTATATATTTGTCACTAACAGAACAAATGATAATATATTTAGCCTTAGCATCCTTCGTTGTAAAATTTTTGTCATTTGCGCCATCTTTTTCAAAGACTGAATTTAAATCTTTTGCCGATAAAAGTAATTTAATTTTCCTTTTCCACATGTTATAATCATTTTCATGATTTAATTTCAAAGTATCAGTATTAGAATTTGAAAAATCGTCAGACATTTTGGAATCTCTTGATTTAAACAGGCTCTATAAAAACTCAACTCTCACTATCGTCACAGTTAAAATGTGCTATCGTCAGAAGCTTGCGATGCCCATAACCTCTAAGTGTATTGTTTTAGTGCAATTAAATATCACCTGGATATACAGAAATCTGGATCATATTAAACTATCATATTTCTCTTCAATGTTGTCGTGGCGATTTATACGTATCGTAATGCATACAATAGGTTACACGACATAAGAACAAAACGGATTAATAACCTTAAGGAGTAACATAGGTTGTTCACGAAGTATCGTCTTATCTATACGTATTGAGAGCCATACTCGATGGAGCGGGTCATACGGCCCGCTTTACTCTCTGCACGGAAGCCGAGAAATTCTCAGTAACGACAGGAAACCTAGACGCATCTAGGAGGCATTACACCTGTCCCTTCCGTTAGGGGACCGCGAGAGCTGCCTTCAACAACACAAACCTTCATCAACACAACCACGGGGGCTCACCCCCTCACAGACCTCCAACCTCCCCTATAGTCTGGCCATGCCTCGCAACATCACTGACACTCCTGATCTCTCACACAACTAGGCGGTTTCATCGCCTGCATCACCAGATGCCTCACGTGGTCCAGACCACGTGCCCTTGACGCAACTCGTACGCCCCCAGGCTGCCCTTGACGCAACAGTGTACGCCCCCAGGCTCCCTTGACGCAACTCGTACGCCCTCAGGCTGCCCTTGACGCAACAGTGTACGCCCCCAGGCTCCCTTGACGCAACTCGTACGCCCCCAGGAAACGAGATCAGGAGAGGCCGAGCTCTCCGGCCACTATTGGACACACAGAACATAGAAACCTCTTCCAGTGTTCTGTGGTTGAACATATCAGATGGACCATACTTCATGAACTTGCACAATTCTTAACTAAGCCATCAGGCACTTACCATAATATATCCTTATATTATTCATAACCCCGCCACTTGGCCAGTTCACACTCTCACCTGCTGCACCTTTCTTCGCTCCCAGGTCTCGCCTTTCTCACCTGATCACTATGATGTTCAGAACCGAAGTGAACAAGTCACAAGAGAAAGCCACATGTCTGCCTTATAGGCAAAGCAGAATAGCATTCTTAAAATACCGACACAGTACAATACCATTATTACCACTGAGTCGACACAACGCTATTTATACTGACAAAATGAATGCTGCTGGTAGTATCGGTAACATTAATAATTCACATGATTAGATTCATAATTTATTTATTACCCAATAACAATATTAGAACCATAATCATTGTATCAATTTACTCACTTCGTTTCTTACCGGAAGTAGTCAGAGTATTCGCGGAACTCCGCGACAAATGTCTCATCAATTTAGTCATTTATGATTTTAGTAAAACAAAAGCACTTATATAAAAAATGTATGTATTTAAAAGACTAACAAAATTCCATTTCAATATATTTTCACAATTAAAAACGAATTCCCAAAACAACAAATCTTCAAACAGTGACTTATATATTCTCACATCATTATGACAATTTCAAACATCATACCGAATTTGAATTTTAAAGCCATAGAGGAAAATTCCTCCCTACAACAACACTAACCTTTTTTAGGGCTCCGTAGACAAATGGCAAAAAACGGAACCCTTATAGATTCGTCATGTCTGTCTGTCTATCCGTCCGTATGTCACAGCCACTTTTCTCCGAAACTATAAGAAGTACACTGTTGAAACTTGGTAAGTAGATGTATTTTGTGAACCGCATTAAGATTTTCACACAAAAATAGAATTTTGGTGGTTCCCCATACATGGAACTGAAACTCAAATTTTTTTTTTCATCAAACCCATACGTGTGGGGTATGTCTTCAAAAATCATATTATTATGGATAGGTCATCAAAAATCATATTGAGGTTTCTAATATAATTTATTTCTAAAATAGTTTGCGTGAGAGACACGTCCAAAGTGGTAAAATGTGTCCCCCCCCCCCCCCCTGTTACTTCTAAAATAAGAGAATGATAAAAAAAATAAAATATATGATGTACATTACCATGCAAACTTCCACCGAAAATTGGTTTGAACGAGATCGAGTAAGTAGTTTTTTTAATAGGTCATAAATCCTACAGAACCCTTCATGGGCGAGTACGACTCGTGCTTGGCCGGTTTTTCTTTTTTTAGGACCAATATGGCTTGTGTTTAAAAATCTCAATCGATTTTCTAAAAAATTCTCTAAAAATCATACGCATCGCTACTCGGTCTCCGATGCGTTGTTTTTTATTATTTTTTAACTTCAAATTAAACCTATATTATAAACAGGATAACTGTCGCATGCATATCGCAGGGTAAGTAGGTATCTAAATATTTTTCATTTTAATCACATTTTCAGTCGGTTAAAATGGGACAATTATGTTTCCAAACTGGCAACACAACGATTAAAATGAAAAGTTTCGTATAATTTATCTTATATGGATAAAATACTAAACAATTTTTAAATCTTAGCTGTGATAAGTAATGTTATTATACTTTTTAATCTTTTCGGATGTGATGTGACACCATTTAACTGCACAAGTCATCATTATTAATTATTTTACGAGAGATGCATTTGAAGCACGTAAACCTTGAACACTGCGGAGCTGTCCGGCGTAGTGAGCCATTTATGGCTTACTTTTAGTTGCTTCAAATTGTGCGCGCCGATTGGGTTTCTATGCGTTATTATTCTAGAAAATCGATTGAGATTTTTAAATACAAGCCATATTGATCCTAAAAAAAGAAAAAAGATTTGTCCGGCGTAGTGAGCCATTTATGGCTTACTTTTAGTTGCTTCAAATTGTGCGCGCCGATTGGGTTTCTATGCGTTATTATTCTAGAAAATCGATTGAGATTTTTAAATACAAGCCATATTGATCCTAAAAAAAGAAAAAAGATTAGGGTGTAGCAAAGGGGGCGCAGCACTTAGAAAAAATTCACCGTATTTTGTAAAAAGCCAGGACTTATTATTGCAACTTTGATTAATTTCTAGAAAAGTATTTACGAACACGCTTATATCTCGGAAACGGGTGCATCGCAGCGAAAAAATAACGAAATTTTTTAACCTTATGGAATGGACTTATGAAAAAATGGTCAAGTGTGAGTTTGTCTTTTTTCATAGGTTTTGATTTAAAATAACAACAACCCTCTTCATTATACTATTTCCCCTTTTAGCAAGGCACTCTTGAAAAGCTTGAAATAAAAATTTGTAATCGTGACGTTGTCATCAGGAATCATAACTGAAAAATAAATTACCTCAAGTGCCAGTACTTGACAATTGATTGCAATAGTTTGAATCACAACAGAATTACTCAACAGAACAAGTGAGAATTGCATTCCCATTTGAAATGTGGACAGAACTAATGAGAAAAAAAAATCCCAGTAGTTCTGTCAACAGAACTACTCAACAGACCAGGTGGGAGTAAACGGACACCAAGGATCTCAATATTGAATCAATATTTACTTCACATACTTGACGTTGATCTTTTTCAAGGCGTCAATAACACGATATGTTGAAGAGGCAGGTTCGATTCCCGCCTGAGATGATTTTTTTCTAGTATTGATTTATTCATCATTTTTCAATAGTCACAAATAGAAAATTATTTATTGGATATATGGTAGTGGTCTAGAAGTGACCCCGAGCGTGTCTCCCCCGCCCCCAGCACCACCTCCTATAATACAATCGCATACTTTGCATCCCGACAATGCCTTAGTTCCAGGCTCCAGGCAAGGACCGGAAAACCCCTTTATTTGATTAACCCGATTGTTAGGGAAACCCTATCAAAAGGTTACCGAACGATAGGGTTACCCCATTGATAGGGTTAGTCTTTCCTTGCGGAAACTTTTTTGAATAAGCTTACCCTTTAATTTTAAGTGCTTACCAACTAATAAGGTTACCCTATTGTCTCCTATCTTGTTTCCGCACATTTTCGCGATTTTTACTAACATTGATTAATTCGACCGACGCCGACGGTGAGGGCGGCGGACGGCAGTGTTTTATTTATTAGATTGACGCTGATATCAGTTTTCAAGTTTTATGTTAAATTATTATAAACATGGAATCTATAATACAGCTATAAATCTTGTCGCGAGATTGTAGATAAAGAATAATACAATACTTACCTATTTAAGTTGATCTTGATATTGATAACTCTAAGAAAAATATTTGTTTTATTAAAAAAATATTGCGGCAAGCTTTTATATTTTAATAAAAAAATGTATCATGTAATAAATTAATGTTTTTCCTCTTTTTAGGGCATTAAAATAACGAATAGACAGCTCTTGTTGCGTATTGAATGTTTGTGAATAGCAACATTTGCCATTACATAGTTATTCATCAAGCAAATCAAAAACTAATGCTTGAACTAATTTGAAGAAATTAAGGTCTATTATCGTTTTTTTTTTCAAACTTCTGCGTTCAGCCGATTTCGAGATCTGGGAAATCCTATGTTACCGCAGCAAATTCCTAATAACTTAAGAAGACTTATTCGTCAACTGGTCGCAAAACTCGCGAGCGCTCGCCAGTTGGCACCTTCCGATTTTACCTAATTTTTTGGTCGTCAACTCGCTCGATGGTGGAATTTGACATATTTATGTACAGTCAGCTACAAAAATGTTTAAGTAAATTTAAAGTAGGTACCTTTTTTAATGTTTAAGATACTTTATACGATGTAAGTTTAAAATAAAACAAAACATAGTTTTGAGATAAATATATAAATCAACATGACAAAAAACTGCTCATTTCCTTAATAATTATCAACAATATCACAATGACTCAAGAATTTGGCTGATTACCTATTATATTAACTGTCTAAAACTAAGCAATGTGAGTGAATTTCACTATGAATACTTTTTAAGAAACTTAATTTACTACCCCTTCCTATACACGGTGTTTCATAATAACCAATAAATATTTTATCGTTATCTAAAACTAATTAATTAATTGTGTTTACCCGTAATGTCATTCAACCCAAAATTTTCATGTAAATCATAGACATGATGATGATATTATGATATACATGAAAATTTTGGGTTGAATAACATTACGGGATAAACTATTTATTAATTAGTTTTAGATAACAATAAAATATTTATTGGTTATTATGAAACACCGTGTATATTTGAAATTGCAAAATTTGTAAAACAAAATAGAAGTATCTTTAAAAGTACTAAAGAATTATTTCCAAATAAATATACAAGATATATAAATAGACTTGACCCTGGTGTTCGACCAAATTCTACAAAATTCATAATTAACTGTTGTTGAATGTGTATCTCTATATACAGTGTGTCCCCGGATAAGGTGCACAAACGAAAATGGGTGAAACTAGACTACAATTTATCGATAAAAATTGTATTTAATGTTGATTTTTTTATTCTCTTTTTAAGACCTTTTGTGTTTGTAAAATTGTAACATTGTAACCACTGCGTGGATTTTATTCAAGTAAAAACAATAATGATGCCAAAAGATTAACTATAGGCGCGTTCCATTTGAGCGCAGATTCGCAGCATTTTCAACATTTTTAGCATCATCGCGTTTCATTAGCTTTTGACGCTAGCAGGGCTAGCATCGTATGTTGACATAACTTCATGATGTTGACGTAATGCGTTCCATTTAAACAATATCTTGATTTTTAGGTTAGGTTTCCTTTGTGAAACATAGCGCAGTTAAAAATTTTAACATTTCTTATAAGAAACGCAAAACGTGGTTAGCATTTGATGTTAGCGTGACAAAATGGTGACGCTTAAATGGAAAACGGGGACTGTATGGTAAATAAAAAAAAGTACATAAAAGCAGTCAATAGGGAGAAAAACATTTTTTTTTTCACTAATTTTGAACATAAAAGTGTTAATTTTTTTTATTGCATAAAGTTGGCAAACAAACAAACTGCCCACCTGATGGTAAGTGGTAACAGTCACCTATAATACATGTGGCTCTTGTGAGATTCGCAGCAAAACTGCAACCTCCACAAGAACCACAGTGTACGTTGCCAACTTGTGACACAAGATGTAAAGTCACAGTACCCAATAATTTCACTGCCATATCTTACCCTTCAAACCGGAACACAGCAATGCAAGCACTGCTGTTTGCGGCAGAAATAGGTAAGACGGAGGTACCTAAGCAGACGACCCTGGTACAGAGTCTCCCTTCAGTAAATTTAGAGTAAATGTTTATTTTTACCAAATAATGCAGTTAATAAAAAATGTTTTTATAGATTTTTTGTAATAAATACTTATTGTGATTTGTTTTTCTTGTTTTAATCAATTTTACAATGAAAAAGCTTAGCTTAAGTTTAAAAAATGCTTAAATGTGTTTAGCTAAATTCCAATTTAAGAAAAGATATCTCAGCGGTTGACAAAAATGCAGCGGCGCGGGCACCAGGGGACGGCGCGTTAGCAGGCCCCTCAATTAAAGCCTCGTAGCTAAACATGTATTAGAGACAGAATGTTGTTTTTTTTGTTGGAAAGGTTATAAGATCTGGATTAATAAGAGGTAATAAAAAGAATTTGTTATAGGGGGCATTATTTGGTAAAAATAAACATTTACTCAAAATTTAACACTTTTATGTTCAAAATTAGTAAAAAAAAATGTTTTTCTCCCTATTGACTGTTTTTATGGACTTTTTTTATTTGCCATACCGTGTTAATCTTTTGGCATCATTATTGTTTTTATTTGAACAAAATCCACGCAGTGGTTACAATGTTACAATTTTACAAACACAAAAGGTCTTAAAAAGAGAATAAAAAATAAAAATAAATATTAAATACAATTTTTTTTCTAAAAAATTTTTTTTTATCGATCAATTGTAGTCTAGTTTCACCCATTTTCGTTTGTGCACCTTATCCGGGGACACACTGTATAATACCAGAAAAAAATTAACATTTAACAGATTTAAAGTTGAGTTATATTAATGGTTGCAATGTATTTTTTTTTGTTAAAGAATTTTTAAGTAATAATTAGTTTTAGTATTAGTTTTTAAACTTTTATTGTAACACATATTCACATGTTATCGTAGTATAAGTAGTATAACTAGAAAATGTTGAACCTTTTTAAAGCTGACCATCTGCAACTATACCTACCATTTTCTATTGTGAATGAATAAATGATTTTGATTTATTTTGATTTTGAACAATTGCATTTAGCCAGGTAGCACCCGCCATTGATATCGCTGACACGAGTGCAATTTCTTCTCGATATTTTATATGAAAATTTTAGTTTTTGTTAAGTTTTAAAGTTAAGTATACGTTTCACATTAGAAGACGTAAGTATAATACTTATTTTAACTAAGTAAAATCATCAATTTACCCCTACAATACATTAATATCACTAAAAACTTCCACATTCAAATATTTTTCACTGTTTCGCCTTTAATTTTGGACGTCATTTTTTCCTTACACTTCTATGGACGGGGTCACTGAGGCCCCTGTTCTTCGTTACGCAGTTTACACGTTTTTTTAGATATTAGGCTAAAATTTATGTCTTAATCGTAATAAATAGGTTCAAATCAAACTAAACCAATACAAATTAAATAAAATGTTAATAAATTTTACTTAGTATAACGAAATAAAGAACTTATGTGATAATAATTATAGGAATAAGTCTCATCTAACAAGAAAAACTACTTTTTCCTCAATTATGAATTCTAATAAGTAAATTAAACATAAAAGAAAGCTCGTAGGTAAAAAAATAGAAAAATGACACCTATTTAACAAAAGCAATCGTAATACAATTGCTTTATCGATATTTTCTGACGCACTGCTGGCTGCACAGCTGATTATATTGAACATTTTTAATGAAAAATTGATTAAAAGTAGAAGGAAATAAAAATATGTTTGTCCTTATATTTGTAGACAAGGGGCCTTAGAGACCCTACGTCCATAGTTAAATATTAACTGTTTTATTTCCATATTTTCTCTACAGGCGGCAGTATTAAAGGCTTAATTTTTATTATAAAAACCAAAGCACGCTTAAGCATGCTAATCTGGGCAGAGCAACGTTTTGGTCCGAAAATGAAAACCAAATACGATTGTACATATCTTAAAATTCAATTCCAACCCAGAAAACAAAACACAAAGACTCAGTTACCAACCTTCCAAACCCAGATAAAGCTGCGGGCAATAGCTAGTTTTTATAGTTTTTGGTTTCAATCTTTTTTTATTTGACTGTACTTTACATGAGCGCGCGAGTTGTCGACAAAAAAAATAAAATAAAATCGGAAGGTGCCAACTGGCGCGCGCTCGCGAGTTTCGCACTCGCCAGTTGACGAATAAGTCCTTAAGAATGACAACACGCACTAATTCAAATTCAAAAATCTTTATTCAACCTAGGCCTTTACAGGCACTTATTGACGTCAAAACAAAGCAAAACATTCCAATTTAAAGAAAACATATTTAACCTTGTATGTGCATACATCCTGAATATACTCTGCAAATACAAGTAGCAATGAAAAAAAAGTTGAATCTACACCTGTTCGGAAATTGGGAGAGCCTTCTCGAGAAGAACAGGCAAGAAACTCGAAAGGTCAAATTTTTTTATCTCCTCTTTTAAATCGCCATTTACAATTTTGGTTTCGTTACATAGTCATTGAAAGTTAAAAAAATACAATCGGTATGCTTACATACACTTAAAATGTCAAAAAATAAGTTATAGACTTATACACTAACCATAATACAAAAAATTAGGTATGTTGTTACCAAACATATGATAACTTAGTCTATATAATTCAAAATCAGTGTCAGTTCTTTTCTGACAACAATATCTGTTAACATCAATAGCTATAACAACAACACGATTATTGACATTATAACGAATAAAATAATAACTTCATATTAAACACCAGGCATTGGCATCATTTAAATAATCGTTGACTTTTTATTATCCTTTACTCATTAGAGTCTTTTTTACATGCGCTTTAAACTTATAAAAAGGCAAGTGTAACTGACACTATGTGGAACTTTGTTGTAAAAAGTTACAAATTTTGTCACAAATTTTGCTATTCACAAACATTTAATACGCAACAAAAACTGTCTATTTGTGTATTTGGTTCCGGACGGAAATGATTTTATAAAAAAAAATGACCCGAACATACAAACATACATACAAATACACATACATACAGTGCAGGCTAAATACAAGTTTGTAAAAACAAACAAGCTGCACCGCGACTGGCGCGCAGCTTGGCGACATCTTAACGTAAACTGATTGACGAGTCACACGAAAATTAACTTTAGTGCGAATAACTTAATATTCCTTATTATTTGATGGGGCGATATTTTGCGGCTGTCGAGAACTACACACGTAAACGGTTATGCAACAATAAGTCTAATGCATTTGACGTAAAAACTTGAATTGCTTGTGCGCGTTAAAACCCTATTGATAGGGTTAGCCTCAATGGGGTTTTCGGATGCGGTAAGTGCTTACCCTAATTAACTGTATTATTTTGGTTAGCCTTTCGGTGCAGTAAGTCGATGAAATGCTTACCGTATTGATAGGGTTTGTGAAAACAAGTCTATAAATTACCCAATCAAAAACCCCTTATATGGAAAGTGGTTTCGGTCCTTGGCTCCAGGTCGCGGCGCGCTGAGCGCAGCGGAACGGCAGCTGAGCGACCACAGCAACCCACCGCGATAGAGCGCCGAACGAACGGTGTAGTTATGGCGGTTTTAGGTATATCGCACTTTGCTATGGGTATTTGATTAAACGCACGCACTAAATCTATTTTCGAAAACACTTTTTTACCACTTAGGCACTGTGCAGTCTTGAATGTGGCGCACTGGATACTGGTCAGGTATTGTTCTCTCGTTCAATCGTCGGTAATCTCCACACGGCCGATGCTTCACGGTAGTTTCACTTTCAGACGTGAAGAATGGCGAGGGCGTATCCGACTTCGAAGATGGCTTTTGCATCATGACTAACGGTGCCGCCCATGGGCTCTTGGATGGTTGTGCGATACCGAGTTTTAGCATCGTCTCAAACTCCTTTTTAGCTGCTACAAGACGGTCTGGTGCTAGACGCCTTGGTTTTTGCGCTACTGGAGGCCCTGGAGTTACTACAATGTGGTGTTCAGTGTTATGTTTCACCTCTTTCACGACTCCATCTGGGCGTGTTATATCAATGTACTTCGCTAGTAGATCATAATAAGGTAACGTGCCGTTCACCGTCTTTATTGTAGAATGCTGACCCCTCGCTACGTGTCCTTTAACCGTACAACGAGTGAGCGCATCTACAAGTCGTCTATTCTTTGAGTCTACCATTAAATCGCAATACGCCAAGAAATCCATGCCAATGATAGGTGTAGATACATCAGCTACTACAAATGTCCACGGAAAATCGCGTCGTAGACCGAGGTTGAGGGTCAAGGCGATGGTAGCGTAGGTAGCAATCGGTGTCCCTTTGGCGGCCACTAGAACATAGGCAGAAACTTTGCGAGCCGTATGAGCTAATGATTTTGGGTAAACACATAGATCTGCGCCAGTATCAATTAGGAACCTTACCTTGCTGTCCTTGTCCGTAATAAAAATGCGGCGTGATGTATCGAGGGGTTTGATGTCATTCGCCGCTAATAACTCCCGCTGCCGTTTCCCTGCTGCGGTTTGTACGCGCACGGCTGTACGCACTTGTTGACTCTCGACCCGTATTTGTGGTAGTACCAACACATCCAGTCTCCTGGTCGATGTTTTGACGAAGGCCGCGAGCGTGGTCGACTTCTCGAGCGTGAAGACAGTCTCGCTGTTGTCCTAACACTACACAGCTGTTGCTTCATATCTTCTAACTCCTCACGCAGGCGTGACAATTCTTGCAAGTTGTTAGTGGAAAGCTGTACAATATCCGGACCTGGCTGCTAACTGGTTACGAGATGACATACCTTCAGCACCAGCGTTTGTTTGAGGTAGCAGAGGCCGCAATCATTGCCGGTGGCTTTGCGGAACGTAGCCGTATATTTTCTGCGACAAGGTCGGCGATCTCGGCGAGTTTCGAGAGGCGTATCTCTCTTAGCCACCACAGCTGTCTGCATGTCAGTTGTTAGCCCTTTTGTCCATATGACGCGTAACAAGTCATCTAACATTGCAGTGCCGGCGAGACTTTAGGTGCCGCAGGAATTGCGATGGTGTGCGGTCGCCGATTTCCTCTCCTTCTAGAAGTCGCTGGGGACTTGACGGTTTGCGACGATCCAAACCGCTTCGCCAAACTTCTCTTCATCTCTTCGTATTCTTCTTCAGTTGAGACAGAAAGTTTCTCCACTAGATCGCTCACCTTCCTTTAGTGCTCCATTTTGCCTAGTATATAGAGGCATTTTTACCGGGTCGGTCACGATTGCCAGATGCAGAAACGTGTCAGCGCTTTTTAGCCACGACTCGGGGTCGGTGGTGTTGAATTGGGCCATTTGTGGCCACGCATTCAGCTTGGTGGGACCGTGCAGTGGTTTCCTTGTGCCATTTTTATTTATTTGCCACGGAACGTATATACGGCGGAACCTATGAAATTATAACAGGACGCGGCGCGGACGAAACTGAGTCCAGACAACCCTAAGTGCACGTAAAACGAATGGATCACGTCGGGGTCACCACTTTCGGCGCTCTATCGCAGTAGGTTGCTGGATTAGGTATTACTACTCGAAATAAAGTAAATTAGCACAGTTACTGTATTTCGTACACAGAATATATTAATTATATTATGTAGTTACAAAAAGGCTAAGACGACCGGCCTGGGAACGAATGCTGACTTGTGACTGCTCCCTGAAGACTGAACTCTGATATTTATACCAGGTCGGTCGCCTTAGAAAAACCAAAGCCTTACGTATAAAAAATAAGTATTGCCACTAACTAAGAAACAATAGACTTACAAATAATAAGCATTAAACCCAAAAGCTAATTTTGGGAAAGTTCCAGTGTCGGTACACAAAGAGAACAATAAATGAATAGTTACACAAAGACAATATTGTTTCCTTCATACGGCAACATGTTTAAAATTATAAAAGCTATTATACCTAGCTATTATATTACAAATGTTAACTAACAATATAATACCTCGATAAAGTAATATTGGTACAGACATGCCACCAGTGAACAATTAAAATTTAAACAAAACAAATTACTTACTGCTATCACAAATACGACGCAGATGCGTGGGAACTTAAAAATACCATGTTTTTACAATCGAATATCCTAAGGCCTAAATCTAGCATATTATTTAACATTATATACATAAGTTATTGAAAGGGCATATGTGGGACACAGTCACAAATTTATAGATATTTTGTCGAAATAATCTGGCTGTATATCTCCATTAAAGTTATTTCTACCCTTCATTCTTTTGAAAATACTGCCATAATTAAAACCATTATGTTGCAAGTTGCAAGATTGACTCTTGCAAAACTACATCACAAGATTCACAAGTCACAAATTTTTGATGGTACTAATTACTACCATATCAAGTCGCATCAATTTATAGTACCAAGTAACTTAATTGACTGTTGCGCAATATGTAATTGGAATTGATGTAGCATTTTCATCACATACTAATAAATTTCAAAAGACGCAATTTATGCAATATCCTTTATTACAGCATATTTAGCCTAACACTATGAGTAGGTATTGCAGGGAGACACTAGAAGTATTATAACATTTAAAAGTAATTGACTTGAATTAATAGTCCACTGTACTTCACTTCTTCATTGCAGATGGCTGTGGTAATCTAAATTTGGCCATTTCAATTTCGGCTTCAAAAAAACTCATATTATCATAGCAAAAGTACTCAGGTACTTTATATGCGCCTGTCTTATTAGGTTCAACCCCCGGGCCCACAGGGTTCGTCATCGGATGGATTACAGCACTGCTAAGTCCAGGAACATCAGCTCTAACTTGGTGCTGAGATTGGTTTTTATTAGTTGAGGTACCTTCACTGTAGCATCTGGTAAAACGTCTAATATTATTTCGAAGGCAGATCCTGTAGAACATTGTTAACGAACAGAATTGTTTTTATTATAAAACCAACCAATATGATTATACAATCAAGAATCTCAAACACAGACTTCATTCATAGAGATTTTTTTTTAATATGGGCTCTGTCTCTAAAGCAAAGACATTATACTAGTACCTAGACTGTGCACTATGGCGCAAAAACCGGTCCGCGTGAGAGCGCTCCCGATGGTAGTGTGTCCCTTTCTAATGAGGTGGCCATGACGAAACAGAACCCGGGACAAATTGCTTGTATCCTGATATATTGATGTTACCTAACTAAGCTACCTACATCTACCTCATTTATTGTAAGTAAAAAAATAAAGCAAGACATACTATCCCTACAAAATAACCTTTTTTTTTTCTTAAAGGGGGTAAAAATGCATTTACGCACTGTCCCGCACAGGAGGACATTCGCTGCGGGGGTGTGTGGAACTCGCCCGTTGGGAATATCCACTAAAACATCCCCCTGTTTTCCGTCCTCAGCGATGGGTCATGGGTTCAGAGTCACAGTCAGACCTTGTCTTCGAAAACCCCACAAACCATCGCTACGCCCGTCACCGGGTCCACCAACCCGCGGTTTCCCGCTCTACTCCGCGAATCCCTACAAAATAACCTAACCTAACAAACATTTCTCTTCTTATACTACCTACAAAAAAATTTGGTATGTTTGTCGAATGTGAGATATCCCTAAATATAAGTAGAACGTGATGCAATATTTTGGACGAAAAAAAAAGATTTAAATTTGAATAAAATTTTATTAATTTGTTTTTACCTAAACATCACTGAACAATACAGTTTTACGCAATTTTTTTAGTAATGTAGCCTTATCTCAAACGTGCTTGAGGGTTTAAGACTTCCCGTAGCTTATAAGTCTATTGCATCCACTACAGAGGAACTGAGTACTTGGACAGCTTGTTCGCTTTTCTTGCCAAAAAATCGCCATGTACCCTAGTCAATTTATTTTTCAATTTCAGCCCCTCTTCCTCTTGCAAATCTTGCAATTTCTGTTTATATGCGAACTTAACAACAGACGTCTTTGAGATATTTCCAGGCACTTCCTTTACTTTCCCACTTTACTTTCCAACTTCAATTTCTGGTTTTCATTCTTCGGAAATCTGCAATATAGGAAATATAACTAATATCAACAAACGTCATAGGTGCAAATTCGAAGGACACGACAGTAACAAAATTTTTTTGAAAATATAAAACAATATGTTAGTGCTGGATTTTGCCCCTTTTTTACACTCTGACGGTGCCCGGTACCTTCCCAATTAATAAGACAGTCAGTGGTGTCGATTAAGACACACAACTTAATTTAACTAAACTAATTTGACAGGATTAAAACTATCGCCGTCTTTCTTTTTCTTTAGAGGATTAAAAGTGACGGCTTTATTTTTAGACCTGTCAAATGTTCTATTGTTATTTGTGATGGTTCATTATTCGTGTAGGGTTTATTCTTAAATTTATGTCAAATAACTACTAACTACGAATCGAATAACACGCCCCGAATCGAACCCGGCGCAAAGGTGCCCATGATGCTAGCAGCATTACCACGCTGAATAGCGATGGCCATCCGTTGTACCAGGAACGAGCCGGAACGGGAGTCTCCGCCGTTCTCTCTGTCAAAATAGTTTAGATTAATTAAGTTGTGAGTCTGAATCTCAGAAGAATAACTAAAGCATAGAAACCTAGCAAAAATAGCTACTGAACTTAATATATTTGACTCACTTTGACATTAGGCGCTGCTAATAGAAGTTAGACAGAGACACGTATATGCAAGATGTTTCGAAATTTTGTAGGTCGTCACTAATTCTCGCTTGTCAGTTCTTCTCCCAGTGATGTCGTGCTCATCACTCACCTAGTTTCAACGTCGATAATTATATTATGTAGGTATTTAATAGATCCCTAAATCCCTAATACTAAAATGACTTTATTACGAGAAATATAACATAAATAATTAAGGGTAGATTTTCTTATGTAACTTATCCAGCTAATAGCTGCTGTGTCTCTTTGGTATGGTCAGGCTGGCCGTTCATGAGACTAAAAGCGGGAAGTGCGAGTCGGACTCGCCCACCGAGGGTCCCGTATAAAATTGTAGGTTATACTTTAAATAGAGACTAAATTTTTGATGATTTAATTACAAATGTGGAGTTTGAGATTTTCCCTGACTTGTAGTGTAAGACTATATAACTTCACAAATTTCATAGTTCTAGCTAGATCAACGAAAAGTACCCTATACATTTTGATGTCGAAATATACGTTTTTTGCGACATAAACGGCCGTACCTTTTTTTGTTAACTTAGAAGTTTGATTTTTTCACATCTTCAAGGGACTAGAACTTGTTAGTGTAGAACTGAGTAATTATATGGTTTTAATTTCAACTCGATACCTTTACGCGTTTCCAAGATAGTCTTGACAGACAAACGTGATGTCTGTCGAATGTAATTCTATAAGAAATGTTTTAATTAATAAATACTTATATTATATTTTACGTGAACTCGTTTTTCTCCTACAAAGGTTATGGGCAATTTATGAAGATGTGTCTGCAGTAAAATTTTTGTAAGTATAAAATAAATATTATCTAAAAATATGATGTCAAGCAATATACAAATATTTCCGCAACTACGAGCAGATAATTTTATTACTTGGAAATATAGAGTAAAGGCTTTACTAGAAGAGAAACAATTACTAGAAATTTTAGATAAAAATGAAATTGACATAAAAAAGGACCTAACGTTAAAAGCACAAGATGCCAAGGCAAAATCTATAATAATTCAATGTATTTCTGACAAGCATATAAATATAATACAGGATGCGCCAACTTCTAAGATAATGATAGAAAAATTAGAAAATGTTTTTCAGCGGAAAAGTATAGTCAGCAAGTTAACGATAAAAAAGAAGTTATTAACATTAAAATTAAACAGTACAGACAAATTAGAGGATCACTTTCAAAAATTCGATCAAATAGTTTCCGAATTAGAATTTATAGACAAGAAATTAGATGACAGTGATAAAATATGCCATTTACTTTTGACATTGAATGAAAATTATGACAATGGTGTTACTGCAATTGAAACAATGAATTCTGATATGACAATTGAATTTATTAAAAGTAGATTGTTAGATGAAGAAATGAAAATAAAGGATAAAAATAATACTACTATATTTAAAGCTTCTACGAGTCAAAATTATGACCAATCAAATTACAGAAGGCCATACAATAATTATAGAGGCAGAAATAATAGAAGTAGAAGAGGGTATAGTAATAATAGAAGATCTAATAACTATATAGATAAAGAAAAATCATCTTTTATTGCAATGACAGCAAACTCAGTTAATAATGAGTCAATAAGCGATGACTATTTTATAATAGATTCTGGTGCAACCATGCATATGGTCAAACCCGAGCTTGAAAAATTTATGACAAACATTACAATTTTGAGTCAACCAATTATGATAAATATTGCTAATGGTGAAAAATTACATGCATATAAGAAAGGAACAATTATTGGAAATTCTAAAGGAAAAACTATAGACTTTGAAGTCATTATAGTGGAGAACTTACGTCATAATTTACTATCAGTTGATATGATTACTAAAAAGGGATATATAATAATATTTAAAGAACAACATGTAGTAATTAAAGGAAGAAATTTTTATATGACTGGCGAAAAGAAAAGAAATTTACATATTATACAATTTAATTTAATGAATAACAATGATAATGCCATGACTGCTAATGAGAATTCAAATGATTTATGGCATAGACGTCTTGGACACTTAAATAAAATAGGCCTAAAAATATTGAAATTACCTTATTCTAATAGCAAATGCGAAAGTTGTATTCAAGGTAAGGCAACTAGAAGAACTTTTATTTATGTGAAAAGACAAAGTAAACAAATAGGTGAATTAATACACTCTGATCTGTGTGGACCTATTACACCAACTGGTATAAATGGAGAAGTGTATTTTCAAGTTTTGATTGACGACTACTCTCATTACACTGTAGTAAGATTTTTGAAAAATAAAAATGAAGCTGAAAGCAATATTAAAAATTTTATTAAACATATAAAAACACAATTTGGATTAAAAACTAAGAATATAAGAGTAGACAATGGCAGTGAATTTACATCGAAACAATTCAAAAGTTTTTGCGAAAGTAAAGGTATTAATTTGCAATATACAACTCCCTATACACCGCAACAGAACGGTACATCCGAGAGGATGAACCGAACATTATTGGAAAGATCAAGAATAAAATTATCAGAATCAAATCTTCCAAAAGAATTGTGGGTTGAGGCAGTTCATTGTTCAGCTTATGAACTTAATAGATGTCCAACTAAAGTACTATATGGCAAAACACCTTCTATGATTTGGCACGGAAATAACAATATTAATAAGCTAAGAGTCTTTGGTTCGAAGGCTTGGTGTGTGTCAATCCCAAAGCCAAATAAGTTGGATCCAAGAGCAAAACCATTAATAATGGTAGGATATTGTGGCTCAGGATACAAACTATGGGATCCACTTAATAATAGGATTGTAGTATCCACTGATGTTACTTTTGACGAAAATAATTGTAAATATATAAATGTAAATATTAATGATAATGAAGATAATAAATACATACTTGATAATAATGAAATAAATATTGAAGATATTGAACCTGGCACTTTGGATAGTGAGCTAACTACTAGGTCAGGACGAGCAGTTAAAACACCTACATATTTAAATGACTTTGAAGTATATACTGCTTACTGTTTATTAACTGCAGATAGTAATGAAAATCCGAAAACATTTAAAGAAGCAATTAAAAGTAATGAATGGAAAGTTGCGATAGATAAAGAAATTAAAAGTTTAGAAAAATTAGAGACATGGAAAGAAGCAGATTTACCAGAAGGAAAGAAAGCGATAGAAACAAGATGGATTTTTACAACTAAAGAAAACGGTTTGAAGAAAGCACGTTTAGTGGCTAGAGGTTTCCAGGTACAGGAGGAGACATATTTTAAAAATAATTACTCACCTGTAGCAAGGTTAGCAACAATTAGAATGTTTTTTACTATAGCTTTACAGTTAGATATACCGACAGCATTTTTGAATGGAATATTAGAAAGTGAAGTGTATATAAAGAAACCTGAAGGAGTAGCACTAGAAAAAAATTATTAAGATTAAAGAGAAGTCTTTATGGTTTAAAAGAAAGTCCAAAATGTTGGAACGAAAGATTTAATGAATATCTACTAAAAATTGGTTTGATTAGATCTGATTATGATTATTGTCTTTATAATGGAGAAGGTATACACCTAGTTATTTTTGTTGATGATATTTTACTTATGGGAAGAAAAGAAAATGTGAATAATGTAAAAAAGCTACTATATGATGAATTTAAAGCAAAGGATTTAGGTTTAATTAAAAAGTTTTTAGGAATGGATATTACTTATAATGTAAATAATATAGAAATTAAACAGACTTGTCAAATAGACAAAATATTAAGTAAATTTAAGATGAATGAGTGCAATGGAGCCAAAACACCAATGGAGAAAGGATTACAAATTGAGGCTAGTGATGAAATTGTAAATGCTCCTTACCGAGAATTAATCGGCAGCTTAATGTACATAGCAACTGTTTCAAGGCCAGATATAAGCTTTTCTGTGTCATATTTGTCACAATTTTTAGAAAAACCAAATGAACAATGTTGGCAACATGCAAAAAGAGTACTACGATATTTAAAAGAGACGAAAGATATTGGTTTATGTTACAAAAAAGATGATATGGAAGTAAGTAATAGTTTGGAAGTTTATTCAGACGCAGATTGGGCAGGAGATAAGACCGATCGGAAAAGCGTAAGTGGTTGTGTAGTTTTGTATAATAAGAATATAATTGCTTGGTATTCTCGAAAGTAAAATTGCGTAGCACTTTCTACCGCAGAAGCGGAGTACATTGCCGCAGCTATGGCAGCAAGTGAAGCGATTAATCTTAAAGGAATAGCTTTTGATTTTGGAATAAATGTAATACCTAAATTATTAATTGATAATAGGGGTGCAATTTGCATTTCTAAAAGCAATGAAAATAGTCGTAGAACTAAACATATAGACATTAGATACCATTATATAAAAGAATTAATTAAAAATAAAGAAATTTGTGTAGAATATGTTAGTGGAAATGAGAATTTAGCAGATATTTTTACAAAACCTCTATGTGTTGAGAAATTTATTAATTTTAGAAATAACATGATTTGATTTTATAAATAATTTTGTTTGAAGGGCATAATGAATTTGAGTTTAACAATTTGTATCTACGATGTAAGGAGGAGTGTTGTAGGTAGGTAAATATTTTTTTTGTGATGCGATTTCTAATGTAACAACAAAACTAATGTTAGACAATTATTATTTCTTTACATTATAAATCGAGGAGGAGTGTTGGAGTGTGTATTTAACGGTTGAAACCTATTTAGAGTCAAGATGAAGTCTATGACTAATAGAAGAATATTTTTGTGTTGTCTTGTCGGATTGATGTCTGTCGAATGTAATTCTATAAGAAATGTTTTAATTAATAAATACTTATATTATATTTTACGTGAACTCGTTTTTCTCCTACAAAACGGACAATAAAGTGATCCTATAATGGTTCAGTATTTCTTTTGAGGTACAGAACCCTAAAATTTGGACTATTTAAGAGACGGGTATTTCCCGTTATCTAAAATGTTGGAATTTTTCTATTGCAGAGATTCACAAATTCTATGGGAAGGAAATCGAAGACACTGCTTTTATTTCATCGCTTAGATTTAATTCATTTTTTATCGCATCGCTTAGAGGTACTTGAGGTTAATCTCATATTTAATTTACTTACCCGAAAATTTAACCCTCATGGATTTTGAACCTTGGATAAATTCGTGAATGCTAAAACTACTATTTGTACATATGCTTGGAAATTAAACTAAAAACATTCACATTTGACCATAATTTTTTGTTAAGACATTTTTCGATAGATTTATTACGCTCGATGTGCGGCCGGGCTTAGATAGAATTTAATTTTTCCGAAGGCGGCGCGGCGTTTTGATATTTTACCTTTTTGACTCTTTTAAGTTCTTATCTTGATCTAATATTTTAATTCTTAGAAAAAAATCATCTGAACTGGTTGTTCTTGGCATCCGTGTCAAGGATTCCTTAAAGAAATAGTTAAGAAATTAAATACGTTTTTATTTTCATAAATAATATTTCAGTTTAAAGATTTCCTTTCATTAAATAACTTGACTTACGTCATGACGTCTCGATTTCATAGTTTTACTACTAAGTACATACAAAATTAATCTGAAGGAAAATATCTGGAGCAAATTTGACTTTCTTGGACTCCAAATTCGTCTGACAATACACTTTATCCATATGTTTTTTATACATTGTCTTTAGGAAATCTGTAAAATAAAAATATCGACAAAATTTTACAACACTACGCATGATCAAGAAAACCTCAAAGTAATATTCTAAAAATCGCTAAAACATAAAAGTGAAGTTAATATTACGTATTGTTTTTCTACAAAATGATTCAGCGATATTTCATGTTTAGATAAGTGTACTTATTAGCTCACATTCAAGTAACAATATGAGAAAACATGCCAATTTAAGGTCAATAAATTTTGATTATTTTCCTTTTGCGACGAATGAGACTTGCAGCCCCAAACTACACAAGACATTGTGTTACGGAGTGCACAAACACACACTATTTGTAAATACCTAAAGAATTCTTGCTTTCTAATCACTTAAATATTAATACAATATCATCAAAATATTACTAGCCACGGGACGCACAAACAAATATTATACGAACAATTCAAATAGTTCAAACTCGGATGGTCTATCTTCGATACAAGGCACTAAGAATTTAGCCGTGTTATATATTTTTAACCAATTTTAATTTTTAATCAAAATGACAATTCAATCAATTCATCTAGTGACCACCTTGTGATATGCCAAAAGACAAATATTACTCATCTCTTACATTTACACAGTTTTGTGCCGTATGTTAGAAAGAGACAAATAACACACAATTAATTCTTGTTTAATCTTCCTTCTATGCTGTAGTGATTGTTCTGAGGTCTGAATCGACACCATTAAGTGTCTACCTACCTACTACTACGAGATTGTAAAAAAAATTCTTGACTAACAAAATTTATGGTGTCAATTACTTTTATCATAGTAAAATGGTAATTTCACTTCCAAAGTTCTGGCGCGTCTCGATACAATGATATCAATAATAATAGAAACTCTTTTTCGTTCTGTTGCTCGTTATTATTATTTTTTTGCTGTTGCCTGGCAAAGAGTCGTCCGCCATGATTGGTTCTTCTTAACGCGCGACTGGCCTATGCTTGATCAAGCCGGTCGCGAACACTATCAAAACGTAGTGTCAAGCCGTCGCGTCAAGCAAAAAAATATAAAATCACATCAAGCACGGGCAAGCACGTTAATGCTTGACTCAAGCATCAAGCAAGCTTTGTAAACGTTCAAGCATGCTTGCCTCAAGCAAAATTATACGTGCTTGTTTCAAACCTCTTGACCGTCTCGGAACCTCTTAAAGGACATGATCAGGAAAGTAGGTTAAAGGTATGGAATACAAAATAGGATAAAATATGGATAGAAGAAAGAAGGAATATTATAATTTTAGATTGTTCGTATATATTTTTCGTATAAATTTGCTAATTATTTGATATATTTTTTTATTATTTGACTGTAATAGTAATGAAAGTGACGATGGTAAAGGAAAATTAATAGAAACAAGACTTCTAATGAAGGAAGAGTGATCAAATAAAGAGCAGGCGAAGAAAAGGTGATTTAGGTCACCAATGGTGTCGATTCTGGCATGATTCTCTAAACCTAAAACTAAATTTGACAACAGTCTATCCTTGTCATACTCTATACAAAATGACAAGGAGAGACTGTTGTCAAATTTAGTTTTAGGTTTAGAGAATCATGCCAGAATCGATACCAATGTCTACCCCACATGAACATAAACTGCTATCTATTATATTAAATCGAGCATGATCAGCTGGGCAACATGTGTGTCCAAGTCTCATCCGAATTATAGAAGACGTATTCACTTTATCAAGATTCGTGTTATGAAACCAGTGTTGTAGGGAGGAATTTTCCTCTATAGCTTTAACATTCAAATTCGATATGATGATTGAAATAAGAATAAGAATAATTTATTTTACCAAAAATATAGTACAAAGTAAATTTACTATGATCATCACACTAAGTTAGACCTGTTACGCAAAGATCATACTTATTAACAAAAATCAAGGATTTTCTGTACCAGCTCATTTTTAAAAGATATTAATTTATATAATATATAGGTGTGCCATTCTCTCTTCTTAGGTGAAGATTGTCCTTTCATTATGTGTTCTACTAATCAATCAGTGTCAGATGCCTGTAAATATTCCTGTGTCAAAGTAAACATTTATTGAGAAAATAATATAAACATATTATTTTATAGTTTGCAAGTGTTTTACTTTTACTCCCAAGTCATTCCACTGTATAAGCTCTGTAGGAGTGAGGATACACCCACTTTACACAACAGGTGATGTGCGCCACCACAAGGACTTGGAATACGTGAATGGGGACACGAGAGATTGGAGCTGGAGATAGTTCGAAAAACGCAAACTACAATCACAGGATGAGTACCAGTAGCAGTCTTCCTAGTTTCGAACGATTAGAAGGATCAGTTAACTTTTCGACTTGGAAGTTTCAAATGGAACTTTATCTGACTCATGAAGATCTATGGGACTACGTAACAACTACGCCCCCAGCAACAGATCTAGGGGGTACTAAAAAAGATTACAAGGCACGAGCGAAGATCTGTCTTATGATCAACCCTGAGCTTTTGGTACACGTGAGACAGGCAAAATCGACGAAAGAGTGCTGGAAAAAGCTAGTCAGTGCATTTGAGGACAAGGGTGTCACCAACCGATGCCGCTTGTTGGGACGCCTCGTTAGCTTTAAACTAGAGCAGTTTAACAGCATAAGAGACTACATTACAGCGATAATGAAAGTAGCACAGCAGCTACGAGATATTGGCAAAGAGGTAGATGATGAGATGCTGGCAGCGCTAATGTTACAAGGATTGACGGAGGAATAAAATCCTATGAAGATGGCCATTGAGAACTCCAACATCACCTTAACGTCAGATTACTTCAAAACTAAGCTGTTACAGCAGGACGATGCCAAACCGTTGACGTCCACTGAAGAGAATGCCCTTGTTGTTCATGGAAAAGCTAAGAGTAGCAATACAAGAGTAAGCAAAGGTAAAGAGAAGGATAAACAGCTTAAGAGAGAGAAGACAATCAAATGTTTTATATGCGGATGTCCACATAAAGCTTTGAAATGTCCTAAGAACCCGAGTACAAACAAAGAGAAGGAGTCATCATTACTGACTGCATTCACAACCACGACCAAAGATGATAACGCATGGATCGTTGATTCTGGAGCGTCGTCACATATGACCCACCGTGAAGACTGGCTAACAAACTATAAACTGTATAATAGTGTTGTAGATATTAGTGTAGCTAATGGCCAGAAGTTGAGTGCACGTGGATCTGGAGATGTGAAGAAGGATGAGAGAATGCATTTCAGAGTGAAGGATGTGATGTATGTTCCTGGACTGTCTGCAAACTTGTTGAATGTAAGTACACTCGTAGATAGAGATCTAACTGTAGTTTTTTCAGAGAATGGCTGTGAGATTTATGACAAGAGTGACTGTCGTATAAAAGGAAAAGTACTCCATAGATGCAATAATGTAAAAGGGATTTATAAGTTCAAAGCTGATCTTACTAACCAATCTGCTTTTTCAGCATCGTCTCATGAGCTATTCGAGTTGTGGCACAGAAGGCTGGCACACCTAGGAGCATCTAATATGAAATTATTAAGAGATGGCTTAGCAAGAGGAGTAAGTTTCCAAATTCCCGAAAATTTAGAATGTGAGCCCTGCTTAAAAGGTAAGCAAACACGTACACCTTTTAACAAAAGTGGAGCGACCAGAGCAACTGAAGTACTAGAGCTCGTACATTCAGATGTCTGCGGTCCTGTAAGCGTAGAGTCGCACAGCAGGAAGAGATATTTTCTTTTGTTTATTGACGACAAAACAAGATACACTTTTGTTTATTTTTTGCGCAAGAAAAGTGAAGTATTTTCAAAAATTGTCGAATTTAAGAATTTTGGTAGAGAATCAAACTAACAAAAAGATTAAAATTTTTAGGTCGGACACTGGAAAAGAATTTATAAACAAAGAAGTCGGTCAATTATTTAAAGAAAACGGTATTATTCATCAAACAACTGTTGAATATACACCAGAGCAGAATGTCGTAGCAGAACGCGCAAACCGTACCATTATGGAGAAGGCTAGATGTATGCTAGAAGAAGCTAATCTAAGCAGGAAATATTGGGCGGAAGCTGTACAAACGGCTATATATTTGAAGAACCGTTCATCTACTAAAGCTGTAAAGGTGACACCACTAGAAGCTTGGTCCGGGGAGAAGCCAGACCTGACGCAGCTTAAAGTCTTCGGATGTAAAGCTTTCATGCATATCGACAAGGCTAAACGCAAAAAGCTGGATGCGAAGAGCAACGAGATGATCTTCGTAGGATACTGCATCGAGTCGAAAGCTTACAGACTGTATGAGCCTGCTACTCATAAGCTTGAGAAGGCACGAGATGTCGTTTTCTTCGAGAACCAATTCTTCAACCAGGGAGAACCGAAGGTTTCTGGAGGGATTCCTACACAAACAGCAGGGGAGTATCTTCCGAATGACACAAGAGAACTGTCAGAAGGAGAGATACTAGATATTTCAACAGAATCGGAGAATGAATATGTTGAAGAAAGAACTGCTGATGAGAGATTTGTTGAAGAGATGCCAACTCCAACTCTGCAGGAGAGACAAGATGTTACTATCCGAGATGATAATGCTGAAAGTGAAGTAGATGAGGAAGAGTTTAGAACTCTATCAAGAGAAGAAAGGAGGTATCCTCAAAGAGAACGAAAGCCTAAAGATTTTAGTGAATATCATCTGTATCAAGCAGAAGTTGAAGAGGAAATAGAGCCACCAACGGTGGAAGATGCATTAAGTGGCAGTGACAGAGAAAAATGGCGAGAAGCTATTGATGCTGAACTAAATGCACTAAAAAAGAACGAAACTTGGAGTCTAGTCAAGTTTGAACCCACTAAGGTTAATGTTAATTTAGTAGATAGCAAGTGGATCTTCAAAATTAAAAAAAAACCTGGGGGGAGGACTAGATATAAAGCTAGACTAGTAGCGCGTGGCTTTACACAAAGGCACGGATTAGACTTCAATGAGACTTTCTCACCTGTCATCAGACGTAGTACACTGAGATTACTATTTGCGATTCCAGCTGAAAATGATTTATCAATAGATCAAATGGACGTTGTGACAGCATTTCTTAATGGAGATCTAACGGAACGAGTGTACATGAAGCAGCCGAGACTGTGTGAAGAGAAAGGCAAAGAAGATCATGTATGTTTACTCAAGAAAGCTCTATATGGACTTAAACAAGCTCCACGAGCATGGAATACGCAGCTCCATCATGCTCTGACTGAAATGAAATTCAAGCGATCTGATAATGAGCCCTGTGTCTATTTCAGGAAGAATGGAAATAGCACAGTAATCATTGCAGTATACGTAGATGATATTTTGATATTTTATGATGAAAAGAAAGAGAGAGACATGGTAAAGAACGAACTAAAGATGAAGTTTGAGATGAAGGATTTGGGAAAAGTTGACACTTTTCTGGGAATGAAGATTAATCGCGCTAAGGAGGAGATTAATGTTGATCAGAGTGACTACATTAAGAAAATTGACTGCAAACCAGTTGTCGAGGACAGACCTCTTTCCTTGGTTTTATTACCATAATTTATATTTTTCTATGAAGTTGTCATTGTCATTGTTTGTCCGGTCTGAGATCTAGCCGCTGTATTTTTTATTCGTAACTCTGTATTTACGTGTTTTCAATATACCTTTTCCCGCTCAATCTGTATTTTCCATCGCTGTCCCCCACACCAGTCAAGACACCTTTGCCGTCTGGACTGAAACTGGAAAAGTCCAGTGATCCTAACTATATCCCACCTAAAGAGAGTCCTTACCAGAGTTTGATCGGTTCTGTGATGTACCTGGCTGTGTGTTCTAGACCGGATATTAGCTATGCAGTATCATATCTCAGCCAGTTCAACAGCTGTTACACGAGTAAGCACTGGAATGCAGCTAGAAGACTTCTGAGATATCTGAAGGGTACCATCAATTACAAGCTGAAATTTGTAAAGACTGGACGAAGCTTGACTGGATACGTCGATGCTGATCATGCTGGAGATGTGAGTGATCGTAAATCCTTTACAGGATTTGTATTTCTTTTAGGAGGATCACCCATATCATGGGAAAGCAAGAAGCAACAAACTGTTGCACTATCAAGTGCAGAGGCAGAATATGTGGCGTATGTCTGAAGCGTGCACAGAATCTATGTTCTTGAAGAGACTGATAAGAGAAATATCAGGAAAGGATAAATGTGTGAAGCTACTAAGTGATAGTCAGTCGGCTATACAGATTGCGAAGAACCCGATTCATCACCAGAGGACTAAGCACATTGATGTGAGATGTCATTACATCAGGGAAAAATTAAACGATAACGTTGTCACGCTTGAGTATCTACAAACGGAGCTAATGACTGCAGATATTCTCACAAAAGCCTTACCGAGATGCAAGCACGAGTTCTGTGTGAATGAAATGAATTTGAAAGACTGAGAGAGGCTATGCATGATGCTTTGAAGGCTATGCATGAGCGAATGTGTTTGTATATATAAGTAAGCTATTGATAATGTTATTGTTAATATTTTCTAGGTTAATTGTTGGCTGAGATAGTAAATATTTAAAAAGTGTTATGTTAATGAGTTAACATATTTTTACTTAACAGATATACAAATATTGTAATTTGTAGTAATACTGATTGCTGAGTTCATAGAGCTATCCAATTGAGGAGGAGTGTTGAAAGAGGTGCAATGTATGGCTCTATGGTAAAAATTAGTTACGTGTTCTACTAATCAATCAGTGTCAGATGCCTGTAAGTAAATATTCCTGTATCAAAGTAAATATTTATTGAGAAAATAATATAAACATATTATGTTATAGTTTGCAAGTGTTTTACTTTTACTCCCATCTCAAGTCATTCCACTGTATAAGCTCTGTAGGAGTGAGGATACACCCACTTTACACAACATGAACGTGTGAGGAAGGTTGAGCAACAAAATTATTTGAGTCTTGAGACAGAACATTTTCATTGGAAGTCTCTATTTCCGTTGTACATGAGCAATATCTGTAGGCATTGTAGAAAATTTATGAGATCTCTTTTTTTTGTTACAGTGCTTACAAATGTTTCGCGCCGCAGATCTTTTACATTTAGGTGCTGTGGATTGGATACTTTCTGAAGCATCCGTGTCAAAAAAGGAACCCTCAGTTTCCATACCTGAACGGTCTGGAATAGTAACATAATTAGACACCTGGAGGCCTGAGCCCCCAGGGTCGTCAGGGACGCTCATATAATTTTAAATAACTTACCAATTAATCAATGAAATGACACTAAACTACAATAAATATATACAAAATAAACTAAAATACACTATTTACACTACTTAACTGATCAGTATTAATAAATTTTAAGTTATTAAATTAACAACGCAAAAAAATCTTTTAATGTTGGCGTGCAGGCTGGTGCTGCCAGTTGCCATGTGCTAGTTTTCTTGTTTGGTATCGATTGCGGTGAAGCGAACTCGAATGACTCGAATATGATTCGTTTTGGGAAGGTGTAAGGTGGATTTTTAATACAGTTTTTATAGAAAGCAGGAAACGAATTATTAATATAAAAGGTAAATTAAAACGTATAGGAAAGGAACAGCGGGGTGGGTAGGTAAGTAATGATATGGTAAAGATGAAATATAATGATACAATAATATGTGAAATAAACATGAATAAAAAACGCGTAAGTCAAATCTTTATAGCATTTTTTCTGATGAACTTTGATAAAAGTTTATACAGTGTGTCCCCGGGGCCCCGTTTCACGAAGCAACAAGTTACAATTTTACAGGTAAAAACTGGCAACACTAGTTAAAAACCAAGAAAAATGTGTTTCACGAAACTACTATGCAACAAGTTGTATCATTGTTGTGACAAGTTCTTGTATTACAATCCACAGACAAACCATAGACTATTTTAAGAATTACCGGTTAATTTTACTAGTGTTTCACAAAGATATGCAAAAACAAGTTGACAATCTTGTTCACTTGTTAAACAATTCTACTCACCTCAACCTCTCGGTAGACTTGTAACTTTTTAGCCTAAATAGTTAAACAACGAAGTAAATAGTGTAATAAAATTAATATTGCTTGGATAATCTTTGATACTTACCCTCATCTGTCTACTGAGTAACATGTCGAGGAGAGAAATTATGTGAAATTATGGGAAAACAATAATGGTCGACACCCATACCCAAGAGTATTCCGGGAGAGAATTAACACGCAATTCCGTACGGAGTAAGAGTTCAACGAACGATTTCGCCTTACTTCAGTGAAAATGGAAGACCTTCTCACTCTATTGGGAACATTCTTAAAACATCAAACTGCAAGTCAGGCGTTACCAGAAAAACTGCAACTATGCATTGCCTTACATTGGATGGGGTCTGTCTGGTGCACAGTATCACTGTGTTGGTGATATCCAACACAGTGATACTGTGCACCAGATAAAACTTTTTTCTAGAAAGAATTTCTTTCAAAAACTGAATTTAACTTTTTGCATTTTATCCATTAGTTATAGATAACTATTATTCTCTTCGCTAGAAGAGTAGTTTAATCCTTGCTATTGTTTATTTCTGCACAAAAACCTCTTCATATCTTTACTTTTTTTAATTTATTTCAATGATGTGCTTACTTACTTGTAACCGATATTTTACGGTTGTAAAATAATTATGGTGTAAAAAGTAACGTTCGTGAAACACTTGTACTTGTAAACTTGTCATTACAATGCTTGTTATCCGTTCACTTGTTACTTGTTAACTGGTTGCTTCGTGAAACGGGGCCCTGATAGGATAAGGTGCACAAACGAAAATGGGTGAAACTAGACTACAATTCATCGATAAAAAAAAATTAAATTGTATATAATATTGATTTATTTTAAGACCTTTTGTGTTTGTAAAATTGTAACATTGTAACCACTGCGTGGATTTTGTTGAAATAAAAACAATAATGATGCCAAAAGATTAACACTGTATGGTAAATAAAAAACCGGCCAAGCGCGAGTCGGACTCGCCCATGAAGGGTTCCGTAGGATTTATGACGTATTAAAAAACTACTTACTAGATCTCGTTCAAACCAATTTTCGGTGGAAGTTTGCATGGTAATGTACATCATATATTTTTTTTAGTTTTATCATTCTCTTATTTTAGAAGTTACAGGGGGGGGGGATACACATTTTACCACTTTGGACGTGTCTTTCGCGCAAACAATTCAGTTAAAAAAAAATGATATTAGAAACCTCAATATGATTTTTTAAGACCTATCCATAGATACACCACATGTATGGGTTTGATGAAAAAAAAATTGAGTTTTAGTTCTATATATGGGGAACCCCCAAAATTTATTGTTTTTTTCTATTTTTGTGTGAAAATCTTAATGCGGTTCACAGTCACAGAATACATCTACTTACCTAGTTTTAACAGTGTAGTTCTTATAGTTTCGGAGAAAAGTGGCTGTGACATACGGACGGACAAACAGACAGACATGACGAATTTATAAGGGTTCCGTTTTTTGCCATTTGGCTACGGAAACCTAAGAAAAGTACATAAAAGCAGTCAATAGGGAGAAAAACATTTTTTTTCACTAATTTTGAACATAAAAGTGTAAAATTGTGAGTAAATGTTAATTTTTACCAAATTATGCCCCCTATAACAATTTCTTTTTATTACCTCTTATTAATCCAGATCTTATAACCTTTTCAACAAAAAAATCAACATTCTGCCTCTAATACATGCTTAGCTACGAGGCTTTAATTGAGGGGCCTGCTAACGCGCCGCTTACGTCATCGCTCAGGTAGATTTTTTTACATTGGGCTCAGCTATTCACTATCGCGGAACAAAGAAAGGGTGCGGGAGGGGAGCGCGTTAGGGACTTTAAAACGTGTTCGACTCAGTGGGTCCGAAATGCTCGCAGTTAACACGTATTTTTTTTTAGATGCCGCTATTAACTGAGTTTTCGACGCGTGAAATCGCAGATATTCATTTTTATTACGGAATGTGCCGAGGAGTGGCAAGAGCTGCACGTACTGCGTACATAGCTGCGATCCCGAACCGTATGCAACCCTCTGCTCGGAATTTTCAACAAATAGAAGATTTAGTAATGTTGGCCTTGGATTAGCTCGAGAACATCGCGAACAAGCCGTTGTCATTGATACGTCGATTGAAGAAGCTGTGTTAAACGACGTCTTCGCTGATCCTACAACCAGTACTAGACGTCTTGCGGCACGTCATGGTTTTTCCAAAACTGCAGTATGGCGCATTTTAAAAAAAGATGGACTGCACCCTTTTCACTATCAGAGAGTGCAACACCTCAATGAAGATTTTGATAGGCAGCCAAGGTGCGTCATGTCCGCTTGAATTTTAAGAAAAATAAGGGACATCCCTGATTTTCCCCAATGGATTTTGTGGACAGACGAGGCTACTTTCACACGAGCCGACATAACAAATTGTAGAAATTTGCACCAATGGCGTCACGAAAACCCGCACCTTAAGAGACCGTCTACATTTCAAGTGCAATTTTCAATAAATGTGTGGGCGGCGTTAATTGACGACACATTAATTGAGCCGATTATTCTGCCAATGACATTCAACGGCGAACTGTGTTTATCCCTTTTAAGAGATGAACTCCCCCTTATGTTAGAGGATGTGCCCCTGGCAAGAAGACACATGTTTGTCCAAATGGACGGATGCCCTGCTCACTACGCCACGATTGTGCGAAATTTCCTGAATCAAACCTACCCCAATCGCTGGATAGGTCGAGGAGGAGCTGTGGGATGGCGAGCACGCTCACCTGACATGACACCACTGGATTACTTTTTATGGGGTGTGATGAAACAATGGGTGTACCTACAGCACTACCGTTAATACGGAGGCCGAACTTCACGATCGCATTGTCCAATGTGGGGAAAATAGCAAAAATGACCCCGACATGGTCCGCAGGGCTACGCAATAGATTTCCTTACGTGCAATGATGTGCTTGCAACAGCGTGGTGGCCATTTTGAACATTTAATGCACTAATTTAATAAAAAGTGTTTTTTTAGATTTTTTGTAATAAATACTTATTGTGATTTGTTTTTTTTGTTTTAATAAATTTCATTTACACTGAAAAAGCTTAGCTTAAGTTTAAAAAATGCTTAAATGTGTTTAACTAAATTCCAATTTAAGAAAAGCTACCTCAGCGGTTGACAAAAAGGCAGCGGCGCGGGCCCCAGGGGACGGCGCGATAGCATGCCCCTCAATTAAAGCCTCGTAGCTAAGCATGTATTAGAGACAGAATGTTGATTTTTTTGTTGAAAAGGTTATAAGAACTGGATTATTAGGAGGTAATAAAAAGAAATTGTTATAGGGGGCATTACTTGGTAAAAATAAACATTCAAAATTTTACACTTTTATGTTCAAAATTAGTAAAAAAAATGTTTTTCTCCCTATTGACTGCTTTTATGAACTTTATTTTTATTTACCATACAGTGTTAATCTTTTGGCATTATTATTGTTTTTATTTGAACAAAATCCACGCAGTGGTTACAATGTTACAATTTTACAAACACAAAAGGTCTTAAAAAAAATATATATTAAATACAATTTAATTTAATTTTTTTAATCAATAAATTGTAGTGTAAAATGTTTTAGTTTCACCTATTTTCGTTTGTGTACCTTATCCGGGGACACACTGTATATTCACCATAATTATTGTACATCATATTAAATTACAAAAAATTTTGCATGCCAGTTTCTGGTGAATGTGTCTGATACTAGAATTTATTTTTAAGACCTTATTATGTACCACATTCTAGCGAAATAAATATTTTATCTTATCTAATGAGCAATTTTGGACCGACTGTTTGCATGCGAATAGCGCACACGAGCGCTGATAGCAAATTTTCGACCGCACTCTTTGTCGCCTCGTCTTTGCAATGTAGATCTACATAATATAGCACTTATTATATTCTATGGATTCTTTCTATTGTCGATGGTTCTTTTTCACGACTGTTTTGGATAGTTTACCTACCTTGCTTATTCCGCCGAATTTTCACACTAAAAGTGTAATAATGCATACCGTTTTATGCATAAATCATTAAAGAGAAGTGTTGCAATGTGGTACAATTCCATTTAGATCGGTGTGTGTGGAAGAATTCACTAAATCTTTCGTTCAGCCATTTACATGAAAGGTAAGTACAAAAAATTAGTAGGTACGTCTTGTTTTTTTTATTTGTTGTACTATGTAAGTTCCTATTTTCATAAGATATGTAAGATATTTTTTGTATTTAAGAGTTCAATGTTATGTCCCTATCTTAAATAGAACTTGGAGATCGAAGCATACACTGCTCTATCTATATGCTAGAGTTCACATATATACCTATTTGCCGCTATTTTGCACGTATATTTGTATATGTGTGTATAACCCGACCGAGTTAAATACGCATTGAATCACGTTACGTTCCGTTCATCTCATCGCAATTCTGAAATCGTCGATTACCTAGGTTGATTTGGAACATAGTTTTCTTGACTTTTGAGATAATATACAAAATGTTTAGCTTGGGAATATTACATCAAATTTATTTGAATCGTTTCGCTGTTTGAATATCATAATAAATGAAAAATAAAAGTACACAGATAAATAATTTGAAAGAACGAAACGCATTTTATACATTTTTGTCTATGGAATATTTGACCTTAATTTTTTTTTGGCGACTGGCGTTCCCACCTTTTTTTGCTGTGTATATTTTAATTTTGAGGAATTCTTTTTCAATTTATTGTTTCTCTAAACAATATTTCTGCGATTACCATCTAACTATAGCATTTTTTAAAAAGATACATATCAGTGCGAAATGGCGGACGAAGTGCCAATTACCGATGTGCTTTGTGATGCAATGGAATATTTATCTAAACTAGGGTCAAATCTACAATCTCGTTCTAAGACCTTAAAAGAAAAAAGGATACGCAAAGATAAATTAAAGAATTCACATGCTGTTCAGAAGGCGGCAGACAAAGTCCTGCTCATTTGTGAGTTATCAAAGAAATCACTTGAAAATGTAGAGTCCGGTATGCGTCAAGTTCTATCGCTAGTGAAGGAGAGGTACCATCGCAAAGCTTCAAACAAACCGAAGCAATCTACTTCCATAACACGTTCAGAAAGAGATTTAGAAAAATTACAATATTTTAGATATCAGTCTTGGAAACTAAAAATATCCAAAAAGGTTCCAGTAAAGCATTATATGTCTGTTAAAGTATTGGCGCGCAATATGCCTCTAAAGATGCAAGAAAAATATCCTGTATATTATAATTGTAAATTATACAGACAAAGAAGTAAAATGGATCAAAAAAAATCCAGAACTTATATTAAAGATGATAATGATTCACTTAAAGTTCAAAATTCACATGTAGATAGCAAAGCAGATAATGATTCAAATATGAACTCAATGGTGCTTGCTGAAAAACCTTTAAACAATGTCAAAAAATCGGTTAATGATGTTAGTAGGATGATTAAAGACAATCCAACATCAGTGTTAAGAGATAGTTTAAATAGTAGATCTGATGTTGAACAGCTGGATAATGTTGAAGAAAATTGTAATGTTCAGTGTCCTGAAGGTAACCAATCTCAATCACCAGAACCCAACAAATCAACAACTGTTGTGCAGGAGCCAAATAAAACTACTTTGATGAACGAAAAGAAAAGATATAAACATATAATGATAATGGATGACAGTTCTGAACAAAGTAATGACTCTTTGTCTAAAGAAAATAAATTTAATGAAAATGAAAAACAAACAAATTCTATCATTGAATGCAATATTGACAATAAAAGTTGTCAAATGAATGATGAAAGTCAGAAAGTTTCTAACAATCTGAACAAAAATCCTGAAATAGACATAGCAGTGGATAAAGGCACATGCAAAGAAAATGAAGAATCGCAGATAGTTATAAAAGATAAATGTAAGGAAAAAGTTGCTAAGCCTATGTTAAAATGTGTTAATATTAGTACATTACTTAAACCTGATGTGTTACAAAAAAGTGCCCAAAACATAATTTCTAAAAATAAACAAAAGGAAAAAATGAAAAACAGCATGCAGAAAGCTATTTTTAATAATAAAGAACAACATTTTGTCAATTCAGCTAAGAGTGACGAAGAGTATTGGGCATGTAAAAGAAAAGAAGTAGAAGCCTTCAAACCTAAGCAATTCAGCATAAATATTGATAGGCTCCCAAAATTTACTGCAAAATTTTTAATGTTATATAATATTAAAAGAATAATGTACAAAGAATCCATGATTTATGAATTACATCAAGATAAAAATTCATTAGAAGAGAGTCATAAAACCAAGTCAGATGGAATATACACTATAAAAAATGCTCTTTTAAATGATTCGGAATCTGATAAATCAGATCATAATACAGAGGCTCCTCTTGATTTAGATAAAATAGAAGACACAAGTAGTTCAAATATTAAAATCACTAACCCCACTGATAACATTGTAGCATCTGAATGTGTAAAACAAAATTTTGACAAACCAAATACAACTGAAACCATTCATAAAAAAGATAATGTGCGATTATCAGATTCCTACAAAACGGCACTCTTACATGATTCTGATGCAGAAATTGATAATGTAAATGGTGAAAATATGGAAAACTTAATATCTAACAGTGAAACCAATCCTAAAGAGACATCTTTACCAGATTCAGTAGATGCAAGTCTTGAAAAAGGTATTGAAGACCAGAATATAGAAGATGTAAATACAGTTGGAATATCAAAAGTTTGTGAAAATAGAGAACACAAAGCAGCATTACTCAATGACTCCGAATCTGACACAGCAGAACCTAAAAAAATATCTAGAAGTGGTTCTGATACTGGTAAAATACAAGCACCTTCAGGAGACCAAAAAGATGACAGAACATCTAATAGTAATGAGTTAGACAATTTTGCTCTTGTTTTTAATAATGAGCTAAAAACTCCACCAAGAAAAAAGAGAAAACACAGCAATAGCTCAACTCCTAGATCTAAGAGAAAACATATAATGGAGAGTATGCATGCCAAAAAAATGCTGTTGACATATTCTTCTAGTTCTGATACAGAAGATGAACAATTAAAAAATGTATTAAAGGACATAAAAGATGAATTACTTAAAGGAATATCTAGTGACGATGACAAAAAAGATAAACAAAATAAAACTTGTCCCACAGAGCCATCTTCAGGGTCAGATGAAGACATTGTTAAAAAACTTCAGAATATTAAGCAATCGAAAAAGTGCACAGCAAAGAAAAAACAAAGGAAAATTTCTTCCCATACTGACAATAGTGATGAAAACAGTGATGAAAACAGTGAAAAGGTTAGGTTATAGTTCTAATCCCCATTTGCAAATCTATTGATATATATTATGATAAGAGTTTAAATGTATGTTATAACATAAAGTTTCAGAAAGATTTATATATTTTTTTAATTAATATACCTCAAAAGAAAGACCCATCCATGATGATACTTTTAGTTACTTAATAATGTTTTGTTGTAAAGTTCATTAGTTTTTGTTAAAGATTTTAAGTTTATAAATATAAATAATTACAGATGGGGCGGTCTAGGGCACAACCAGGTGGTAGCAGCCAAAATTCAGACAGCCAAGATCCAAATGAAAAAGATATTGAAGGGTAAATATTCATTAGGGGTTAGACTGAATGTTCATTAAAATATCTTTTGCTTTTATTACAAACAACTAAATGTATGACAGAAACAAATTTATGTTGGCTGTTCCACTAAAATTGCCAAGCTAATGTTTGTCAAAGATCTGATTCAATTTTCAATCATAATTGTATATCACTGTCAGGGTTTTGACTGCTATAGGTCATCTGCATATATCCAACAGAATATGTTTGTTTGTTCACAGTCTGTGTTTATTAAGTCTGACTTAAAAAATAAAAATTCCCAAAGAAGTATAGGGTGTCAAAAGACCCACAACGAAGCCCGCGTCTACACATTCAGAGTCAGACCATCAAAATTAACTTATATAATATAAATTATTGATGGGAAACGAAATTTATTTTTAGGTTCTAAAAAATAACTGCAAAAAGTATTATGCAATGTAATGCGCAATTAGGGCAAAACGCCTAAAGCATGGCACAGGGGTGTAGTGGCACTTTTCTTCAAAAAGGGCGACAGGGCCCAGTTGAAGAACTATAGATCCATCACGCTTTTGAGTCAGAACAGCTTATAAGTTCTCGTGGGTCATCACCAATCGTCTCGCATGCAGATTCGACGACTTCCAGCCTCCCGAACAAGCTGGATTCCGAAAAGGCTATAGTACCATAGACCACATCCATACGCTGCGGCAGGTTATACAGAAAACAGAGGAGTATAATCTGCCACTATGCTTGGCTTTTGTGGACTATGAGAAAGCTTTTGATTCTATCGAGTCCTGGGCCGTACTTAGATCACTCCAGAGGTGCCAAATAGACTATCGGTACATCCAAGTGTTGCAGTCATTGTATGAAAACGCCACCATGTCAGTCCGCCTTCAGGACCAAAACTCTAAACCAGTACGACTTCAGCGCGGTGTGAGACAGGGTGACGCTATATCGCCGAAACTGTTCACAGTTGCGTTGGAGGATGTATTAAAGGCTCCAGTACACGAAGTTGGCCGAGCGCGCTCGGCGAGTGCGCTCGGCAGATTTTCGTGGTACTGTTTACACGTTGGCCTTGTTTCATTCTGCATTGGTCGCTAGATGAAGATGGACGTTAGGGAGATTGCGGCCTAACTAAACATAAATATGTTTGTATGTGTTTACACATACATGCAAATATTAAATAAATGATTAATATATTTATTATTAGTAGATATTAAATATATATTGTAAACATTTCTCGATTTTAAACGTTCATCGGGAGGGGTTTTGGCATTTTGATACCTCATTTTGAACCTCTGGGCTACAACAGAATACCAGTGATTTGCTCATCTGCATGAGCAAATCGTATGCTGAGTTGTGAGCCCTTTTGCACCACTCCAGGCACAGCGGTCGTACAACATAGTACATGCGTTCAAAAATGCATATTTTATACATTGTTTCATTGTATGTATCGTTGTATTGTGACAGTTTTGTTTTTGTCTGTTGTATTTATTCGTGTGTTGTAGTGTGCAAATAAAAATGTATTTATCTATCTATCTAATGTATTTAGACAAGTTACTTCATCATCATCATCACAGCTCATATACGTCCCCACCGAAGGGCTCGAGTCGAGCCTACCCTATGTTAGGGTGATTAGGCCTTAGTCAACCATGCTGGCCCAGTGCAGATTGGTCGACTTCACATACACCTTTGAATTTCTTTGCAGATGTATGCAGGTTGCCTCACGATGTTTTCCTTCACCGTATGCGCGTCAGACAAATGTACATATGAAATTCGAAACGAAAAAAACAGTGGTACATGGTGGTCTCGAACCCGGACCTCCCGATTGGAAGACAAGTGCCGAGTCCACAGCGCCACCGACGCTCAAGTTACTTATTCTGGTTTTATTGTTTTGGGTGCCATATAACGGATTGGTGCCATATAAGAGCGTCGGTGGTGCAGTGGACTCGGCACTTGCCTTCCAATCGGGGGGTCGGGGTTCGAGACCCGCCATGTACCAATGTGTTTTTCGTTTCGAATTTCATATGTACATTTGTCTGACGCTCCTACGGTGAAGGAAAACATCGTGAGGCAACCTGCATACATCTGCGAAGAAATTCAATGATGTATGTGAAGTCGACCAATCCGCACTGGGCCAGCATGGTTGACTAAGGCCTAATCACTCTAATATAGGGGTAGGCTCGAGCCCCTCGGTGGGGACGTATATGGGCTGTGATGATGATGATGAAGTAACTTGTCTAAATACATTAGATAGATAGATGATGATGATAACGGATTCAATATGATAAAAGTCAATTAACCTAAATATCTCCTCATTACTCCATGACGCCATGTTCGTGAAACAATCTTTGAAACTATTACTCGTAAGCGCGACACTACAGTCTACTCCGACGCGTAGCTCTGAACTAAACACTCGGCCAACGTGTGAACGCTGTTTGCGGTTTGCGCCAAATCTCTTTGATGTGTGCACGAAAAACCGACACTGATCGGGTCGTCGGCGTGTGGCTGACCCCAGCCGGGCCACAAAAAAAGTGTGAAAAATAGATTGTTTGAGTAGGTCGCTATAATGTCTAGAGTTTGTCAGAGTTTGTCGGCAAGTTTCAGAGTTTGTCGCCTGCGCGTTTCAAAGATCTGTGTGGCCCGGCTGGGGATACGTTACCCCAGCCGGACCACACAGATCTCGAAAACGAAACGACCTAGTGAAAATCAGTTTGCTGATATAGATAGGCGGCAGTTTGTCGAAGTTTGTCGGACAAGTTTGAGTTTTCATCGGGCTCGTGTTTAAGAGGGCTGTGTGGCCCGGCTGGGGTAACGTTACCCCAGCCGGGCCACACAGATCACCAAAACCAAACCACATAGCGAAAATCTGTTTGCTGATATAGATAGGCGGCAGTTTGTCAGAGTTTGTCGGACAAGTTTCAGAGTTTGTCGATCCACCATTTCAGAGCTCACCTGCAGCAAAGTTGCTGCACCTGAGCTAGCTGGATCTCGAAAACAAAGCGACGTAGAGAAAAACTGTTTGCTGGAATAGTGAAGCGGTAGTTTGTCGGAGTTTGTCGAACAAATTCCACAGTTTGAGATATTCGCATTTCCGAGATATGTGTGGCCCGGCTGGAGAAACGTTACCCCAGCCGGGCCACCTGGATCTGGAAAACAAAACGACCTAGCAAAAATCTGCTTACTGACAAAGATAGGTGGTAGTTTGTCGATACATTCTTCAAAGATTCAGTTTCTCGACGCCTCAATCCAAAGAACGAAAGAATTCTTTGTTTAGGTAAATAGTCTAGGAGCCTGGAGTCCCAAATTTGCGAGGTTTCGTTATTTTTTATCTTTTATGTACTTATTTACAATAAGAAGTTAATGTAAAATAGTTAATTGAATTCAGTGATGAAACAGTAACCGTTAATATTTAAATTTATGTAAATCCTCAATGAGTGATTGATATTTTTTATATGTATTATTTAAGCAACATTTGGCATCTGGTCTCCTTGTCTATCTATATGAAGTAATGTACAGTCGCGTACAACTTTCTTTAAAAAAGTAAGTTTTATGAGGTTTTGTTTGTTATACACGGTGTTTCATAATAACCAATAAATAATCAATGCGTTATTTAAAACTAATTTTTTTTTTTATTTTTTTTTTATTATTATTTAATCCTGCAATCAGCCTTTAAGGCTATAAGCAGATGGGATGAAAGGTGTGGTAGTGTAGAGGCATTACTTCCAACGAAGCCCAGCCCATTTATGTGTAGTCAGTCATCATGCTGACTCTCCTTGTCGAAGATGTCACGTCTTTTTTTCAGACGACTAATGCTTTCAGGTATTGTTAGCTGTCCTGCGAGGTGGTTTGGATGCTTTTGAAGCCTTATTTTGTATCTGGAGCAGCTAGAGGTAACTTCTTCCTTAATAGATGGCACATTAAGGAATACATGAAGCTCTGATGTTTTTAAAAACCATGGTGCATCTGCTATTTGTCTCAATATGTTGTTTTGCACCCTCTGTATGGTCATCAAGTTGGAGACACTAGCAGTGCCCCACAGTTGTATGCCATATGTTCATATCGGCTTGAGCATTGTGTTATACAAAAGAAGTTTGCTATCAATTGCTAATTTTGAGTTTCGTCCCAACAACCAGTGGAGACTCCTGGACTTCAAATTGATCTCGTCTCTTTTTGTTTGTATATGTTTCTTCCAGGTAAGCCTGCGGTCCAGATGCATACCAAGGTACTTGACTGTGTCATGGTGGGGGAGTTGCAAGCCATTTAGGGTAACCGGTATACAGTTTTCTTTTCGGAGCGTGAATGTGACCTGTACAGACTTGGTGACACTAGCTGCAATTCTCCATTTAGAGAGCCAACTCTCTATTTCATTTAGGTTGTTCTGTAGCATATTGGATGCCTCAACTGGACATTTATGAGAAGCTAGGAGTGCTGTATCATCAGCAAATGTTGCAACCATAACGCCCGGGCTCTGTGGCAAGTCTGAAGTATATAGTGTGTACAAGATTGGTCCAAGCACAGAGCCCTGAGGCACTCCAGCACGTACGTCATAAAACTTTGAGGTAGATTCATCCTCTTTTACTTGGAATACTCTATCTGATATGTAGGACTTTAAAACTGCAAAGAACGTGTGAGGTAACAGTGTCTTGATTTTATACAACAATCCCTCATGCCATACCTTGTCAAAAGCCTGCTGTATGTCAAGAAAGGCCGACGAGCAGTATTCTTTCTTTTCGAAGGAGTTTCTGATTTTCCTACATACTCTATGAACCTGTTCAATGGTGGAGTGCTCCTTACGAAATCCAAATTGATGCTCAGGTATGATGGCTTTTTCCCTTAAAGCATTGCTTAATCTATGTAGCAGACACTTTTCAAAGAGTTTGGACATAGTAGGTAGCAAGCTAATTGGCCTGTATGAAGCGACATCATGAGGAGATTTACCAGGTTTATGAATCATGATTACCTGTGAAACCTTCCACAGGTCCGGAAAGTGCCCCACCCTCATGATCGCATTAAATAGCATAGTCAGGTATACAACTGCTTTTCGTGGCAACTCTTCGAGGACCTTCTTATCAATGAGGTCAAATCCCGGTGCTTTTTTGTTGTCCATACATTTGATGTAACGGATTATCTCTCTTGGTGTCACTAGTTTCAGAGGAAGATCAAGTTGCAAGTCCTGATTGAGAATTGTGTGAATATCCGTGCCATCTGTGTTAGATTCAGCATTATTTGTCTTGAAAACTTGGCTTAGGTGTTCTGCGAATGTTTCTGCCTTACACTGGCCCGTCCTAGCCCAACCTGCATCCGGTGTCCTAAGGGGCGGCTTGTGATGTAGTGGTCGATCGAAATTTTTGCATGCTTTCCAGAGTGAGTAATTTGTGGCTTTGGTAGCTGTGAGACCTTCAAGAAAAGTTTGCAAGGCAGCATCATTCGCCTCCTCTATAAGTTTCTTTAATTCCTTGGCCGCTCTGTTCAATGCTGTCTTGTCACTTGGGTGTCTACTTGTATGCCACACGCGACGGAGTCTCCTCTTTTCCAAAACCTTCAACCGAATATCCTCCGAGTAGATTTTGCCCCGTGGTGGGTATTCTGTCGTTTCAGGTGTACACATCCAACAGCACTCCTGGATAGTTGCAGTTATTGTTTTTGTAGCTGTATCAATATCCAAATTTGTTTTTAAAGCTGTCTTAAGGTTAAGCCTTTCATGCACCAGTTCACGAAACGAGGGCCAATCTGTGCGTCGATTATAAAGTTTCGTTGGTTTTTGGCTGCTGACTACTGTTGTTCCTATTGTCAATATTACTGGAACGTGGTTGGTATATGCATCCAGGCATGTATTGATATTGTAATAGAGTCCAGATAAGCCCTTTACAATGAAGAAATCTATGACGTCCGGCAATTTGTTCGGGTCGCTAGGCCAGTTGGTAGGTTCTGCAGTTGAGAGCGTGGTGAGGTTGTTCTTGTCTAGACTCTTTTTAAGTTCCCTTCCTCTAGTATTGGTCAATCTAGAGCCCCAGTGGAGATTTTTAGCATTCCAATCTCCTCCAGCAATAAAACGTACCCCCAATGTTTTGAAGAATTCATCGTATTGCTCCGCTGTTATTTTATGTTTGGGAGGACAGTATATTGCACTAACGTTGAATGCTCCATTTCGGTCGTCTATACTAATAGTCGTAGCTTGAATGTGGGGCTCCCTAAACTGCGGAAGTTCATTATGTTTGAGTCTAGATTTTACAACAACGGCTGCACCCGCGTGTGCGGTTCCATCGGGGTGGTTAGTGGCGTAAACTTCATAGTTGTGGATTCTAATGCTGCTGTTTTCCGTAAAATGTGTTTCAGACACCAGTAATATGTCGATATCATGTGTGTGTAATAGGACTTCCACTTCATTTTTATTTGGGGAAAGTCCATCCATGTTCCAAGCAGCTATTTTTAAAGAAGTCATTTTGATATTTTGGAGACGAGAGTTGTTATGAGACTAATTAATGTACTCATTTGTTGTAGGATAACGTCAAACTTTTCTGCTTGTTTCAGTAGCATATCTTCTATTGTTTTATTAGTTGAGTGGTTGTTTTCAATTTTGTGGCTCTCCTTGGTTTTCACTATATCAGCATAGTTTTGTCGCTCGTTGTATTTACGATCTCTGAGTCCTTTCCCAGCTTTCTCATCACGGGTATGTTGGTTTGGTCCATCTCTGTTATTGGATGATAGAGGTTCTTGCATTGTCTTACTTGATGTTGTTTTAGCGTTTTCTCTAGGTTTATGGTCAGTCTGTTTGTTAAATTTACGCGTCAATATTTCCCTGTACACTTCGCAACCTTTATAGTTTGCCGGATGGGCGCCCAAGCAAAGAGCACATTTGGCTGGAGTGTTACGGTCAGTTTTGGGACAATCTGAAGTTTTATGAGACTGTGCGCATTTCACTCACCGATATGGTCTCATACAGTAATTTTTGGTATGACCATACTGCTGACATCTTTGGCATTGAACTACTGAGTTGCGTTTTCGAGGGTCTTCTATTTTGATCGCTTGGTGATGTATATACTTTAGGTTCTTGACAGCCTTATTATTAGGACCTTGGACTAAGTTGGCAAAAAATGTGGATGTGGGTTTCTTTTCAGGTCCATACCTAGCATTAATGATTTTCCCAATTACAGAGTTTCCCGTGTTCTCAAGATCTTCTTTTATTATGGGGATAGGGGTAGTATGATGAAGATTTCTTATCACGATTCTATATGGTCGTTGATCTTTTCTGTTAAAGGTATGTCCAATTAGACCTTTGCTCCTAACAGTGTCTATGATAGCTTTATATACCTCTACACTAGTGCAACTGATTCGGAGTTGGTTTTGGTTTACAATTTTATACACAAAATCAGTTTTGCTGATTACACTTTCAAGGAGCTCAGTAAGCTTATTAACATCTTCTATTCCATATAGAATTATTGGTGGTGGTTTAGATATTTTACTAGATGTTCTGGGTTCGGTATCTTCTCTATGGTCAGTTGGAAGTAGACTGAATCTGTTCTCGACAGTGATCCTCTCGGGGGATGGTGTAGATACCTTTTTCCTTTTAGCACTTCTCAGTGTCGGTACTCTCTGCCAGGTGGGTGGGCTAGTGTTTCCGTTATCCTCAACTAAGTTTATGGTACCGGAAGTTGAAGCATCCCGATTGCATGTGGATCTGTGGCTTTGGTTGTTGACATCAGCCATGGAGCTCATTGACATGCTCCTTGGTCTGGATAAAAATAAACTAGGATGAAATGCTTGTTGTACAAGCTTCTTATTACTTTCTTTTAGACCAGTCGCATTTACTGTGGAAGGAGCCTGGGTACCCACTCCCCCACAGTCTTCGGTAACATATTTGTCACTCTCAAGCCCGGGTACCTGAGAGCGCCGGGTGCTAGCCGGGACGCATGGCAAAACATTCTCATTAGTATCACTCATTTCCATAAAAAAAGGTTAGGAGAATAGTGTAGTGCTTTCCCAAGGCACCACACATCATAATTTCGGGGTGACGCCCTAGCCTTTGACGTTCCAACATCTCTCTACAAGGCAGTAGGTGCATTTTTATTTTGGAGTTAGCATCTCCTAGACCAATTGCCGATCCATGGCTTACGAATTTGGTCTCTCCGGGTCCGAGCTTTGATTTAAGTGGCGGCTCATACTCGCCACTGTCATTGGGTTTCATGCTATTTTATAGGAATAGCTCAGCCATGAGCTATCCCAGCATCCCTCGAGATGGACCGCCCAATTGTCCGCGACTGCCAAAGCAGCTAGCCTCCATATCTGAAGGCCGTTACGCTATCCGCAACCTGCGACGCGGTGGGTGGCACAGGGCAGTGCCCCTGGGAAATGTCTCCCAGAACCCACAATTTAAAACTAATTATTAAAATGTGTTTACACGTAATGTCATTCAACCCAAAATTTTCATGTATATCATAGTATCATCATCATGTCTATGATTTACATGAAAATTTTGGGTTGAATGACATTACGGGTAAACACAATTTAATGATTAGTTTTAGATAATGCATTGATTATTTATTGCTTATTATAAAATACCGTGTATATGCTGAAAAGAATATTTTTTGTATAAAACATCCATAAAGTTTATTACGAATTCATTGCTTTCATGTTCAAAGTTGTTGTCCTTTAATGCCCCCCACGGTGAAACTTTACAACGCTTTGGAAAGCCTGGCTCGATTTTGATTAAATAAAAACTATTAATATAGTATTTGCACGAGTACGCGAATGAAATACAGTAACTTTTAGAGTAATATTTTGATGTGTTGGTGTGACTATCATTATTAATGGATTGAAATAGATTCAACCTACTTTCAAATAAGAATTATATTAAAGTAAAAAAATAATAATGAATTTAATATGTTGTGAAAAACAATTCCATTACCTATCCATAAGATGGTTACCCATAGGTAATCAAATTGTTTTCCGCAACATGGTGAGGTTTTTTATTTTCCTAAGTTTTTATACTTTTACCACAGATATTTTGATTGAAGTCAATTCAATTAATTCATCTCACTTTTTTAATTCACAAAAGTCCATCTCAAGAGATGTAAAATCTATAGGAACACAGATTTTTTTTCGTTGCACCATATATTTAAAGTATGTTATTAAAACAAACCAATTTTTTCTACTAGTTTTATTTTAATGTTTACTTGCGTTGATATACGGAATGGGTGGAAAGGACAACAACTTTTAAAATGAAACAATGAATTCGTAATAAACTTTATGGATGCTTTATATAAAAATTATTCTTTTCAGCATATTTCCCAGGTCTCTAGAATACATACAAAAATGATATTGAAGATGGGTTCAATACTGAGTTTCAGCTTCACGTTGTAAAAAGACCCATAACGAAGCCTTTTTTTTAACGTGAGGAATGCATTGACCACCGTCAATGCATTCCTCACCGTCCAAGCCCCCGGGTAGGGGCAAGGGTGTGTGGGACTCCACAGCAGAGTGCCGCGACTACCCACTATGCGACTTGCGCGCATGCGCAGAGCGCTGGCACGCGTAGGTCGCTCGGCCTGGCCCGTACTGTCCCTAGAATGGGACAGTACGGGCTTCCCTCTCCGCCAGAGGCAGGGGAGCAGCTAGTGTTCCATAGCTGCCCCCACCGTCGCAGGGGTCGAGTGCAATGCAGGCGACACGGTACCCAACCGCATCGCCCGCAGACCCCCACTAGGACGGCGGAATCAGGGCGTTGAAGCCCCTCCTTCGCCGCCCTACCCTCCGACGCCTCCTCGCAGCAGCGAGGGGGTCGAGCTCACGCTCGCGCTCGTGGCGCTCCTTCGCCTCCATGACTTCATGGCAGAAGTTGGAGGCGGCATCCCAGGCTGCCCGGTCGGTGAGCATGGCTCGAACCATGGCGGGCAGCGTGAGGTCGCTCCCGATAGCAGTCACCAGATCGCCACGCTGCATAGCCCACGCAGGACAGTGGACCAGCGTATGCAGCGCGGTATCTTCTGCCGCTCCACAGTGGTGGCAACGGGCGTCTTCTTCCCTTCCAGCAACTCTGTGCAGGTATCTGCCGAAACAGCCGTGTCCCGACAGCACGAGGTGAAAGGTTAAGGCACCGTGTCGCCTCGACACCCATTTTCGGAGAACGGGATGCAGTGCTCCATTTATCCAGCGGCCGTATTCAGCCTGCTGCAGTCTGACAGGCCAGGAGGAGCTCAGAATACGATTTCGAGCATCCTCTCGCCATCTTTCCACTTCAATATGCATAGGCTTATCGCCTCTCAGGCGGGCTTCGCATCTTCGTTTGTACACCTCCGTGAGAATATGCGCCTCTAAGTCCCACGGAGGCATACACGCCAACGCGCAGGCAGACTCCGTTGAGATGGTCCGGTATCCTCGGATCGCTCTTATTGCCACAACTCGCTGAGGGCGGCGCAACCTAGCGATGCACGAAGTTAGAGCTTCCGACCATACCGGAGCACCATACAGCGCCATTGAGGCTACAACACCGGCATACAGCTTGCGGCATAATGGCGTTTGGACCTCCAGTGTTAGGCAGTAACCTTCCCAGGGCCAGAGCCGTGGAGACCAACTTTGGAGTCAGACGAGCGAAGTGTTCTTCAAAACTCCAACTCTTGTCCAGTACTAGCCCCAGATATTTTAAATGGGGAGTTATGTCCACTCGCGTCCCGTTTATTATTAAATATGATCTCGGTGGGGGACCCTTTCGAGGCCCGTGAAAGACCAGTGCCTCCGTTTTCTCGAGAGCCACTGAGAGACCAAGACTCGATCCTAGTGACGACTTGCGCCACACCAGCAGTCGCCAGGAGGGAAGCCTCTCTATAGTTCTTACCGCGGGCTGTGACAAGGGTGTCATCGGCGTAGCACACCACCCCAGCCCGCGGAGTAAGTTTCCCCTCAATACATATTTATACCCGATGTTCCACAGGAGGGGGCTAAGGACAGACCCCTGTGGAACACCATCAATGTACAAGACGACCCGTTCTTTGAAATAATCCGCGATGACGCGCTGAAGATAAATCGGTACCTCATGGTATCTGAGTGCCTCTAGGACACACTGAGGTGGAAGCGTGTTGAAAGCATTCGCTATATCTAACGAGACTGCTATCAGCAGGCCCCCGTTGGAAACAACCTCATTAGAGAGGGACTTGACAGAGCACAACGCGTCAATCGTCGATCTCCCTTCCCTGAAGCCAAACTGATTCTCCGCCAGGTCTGGCCCGTTAGTGCTGAGGTGGCGGTTTATCCGAGCGGCGAGGATGCGCTCAAACATTTTCGCCGTCTCGTTCAGCAGAACGATGGGGCGATACCCCGAAGGAGAATCAGCTGGTTTGCCCTCTTTTCTCAGGAGAACGAGTCGTCCCGACTTCCAACCTTTTGGAAATTGGCCTGTAGAAAGGCATTTGTCCATAAGGTCCCGCCGTCCCTGAACCGAGACTCCAGTGTGTGTAAAGCTTCCGCTAGAGCTCGTCCAGGGACACCGTCAGGTCCACCCATAACGAAGCCTGCGCCTACGTATTCAGACCATTAAAGTTATTATTACGACAAAAGACAGCGTCCGTTGTAAACACATTGCGTGTTGTAAATTAAAAACTTTTATTTGTTATTAAATACTGATTTTTTATATGTTTTTTGGACGAAAATTAAAGTTATTATTACGACAAAAGACAGCGTCCGTTGTAAACACATTGCGTGTTGTAAATTAAAAACTTATTTGTTATTAAATACTGATTTTTTATATGTTTTTTGGACGAAAATTATCAAATAATGTTGCAAACAGTTTGGTATAAAAATAATTAAACAATAGCCAGTCACCTTAAACTTAAATATCTCAGTAACTATTAATTTCCCAGGTATGGTCTAGAAGACAAAAATGAAAATGGGTTTGAAACGTAGATTTCGGCTTCGCGTTCGGTCTTTTTACACCCGTTATATTTACTTAAAAAAAGGAAGTACAAGAAAAGTAGATAGTTTTGCTGCAAATATACATGAGCATGTGTATTTTATTTATTTAATGCGAGCAATGCTTAGACTTTGAGTTGTTTCACTGTGGGTAGGGTATAAAATTCCATATAAATTCAAATGGGACAGTTAGTGTAGGGATATTAATTTTCTGTAGAAGGAGAATGTTATGGGCTTAGGTTGTGGGACGAGTAACTGAGTGCTTGCTTAAAGATATTTTTGTCATTATTATTTCTTAAGAAACACTTCATTTTTAACATTAAACTACAAAGTAGTAATAAATTAAGGTTGTCAACAGTTTCTAATGAAGTGTTTATTTGGTTACTTTATACTTAAGAGTCAGAAAAACGCTTACCTATGTAAAGACAGTTTTCTGACAGAGAAATATTGTCAGTACCTAGTATAATCTTATTGATTGAATGTTGAATTTCACAACTTTTAAGTCTCGTTGTGCGTCGGGAACATAAAAAGGTATTTATTACCTACTCTTCGTTCAAACTCAATCTTTTCTGAACTAGGCCTCCGCTAGGAATTTCCAAACCGATCGGTCCTGTGCCTCCCGCATTCAGGTGCTTCCCGCGACCTTCACCAGATTGTGGATTGGGGGGGGGGGGGGGGGTTTGTTCCAATGCTGCGTCTCCGACTACGTGGCTGCCACTGGAGGACCTTACCGCCCCAGTGGTCTTGTTTTTTTCCCAAGGATGTCATCATTTCTGATGCGATCGCGTAGAGAAACTCCAAACATGCCCCCCCCTCCATTGCCGTTTGAGTGACTTTGAGCCTTATGTAACCATTGTTAGCGGCGACGACTTATTTCCATACGTCGCCACTGGCAACACGCATAAATTGAAGACTTTCGTCTTAATATACTGTGGAGGATGGGCCAACAATATGCATCGCTTCTCGAACGCTGCCCAACCTATTGGATTCGATCTGCCTCTTTCGGGAAATTGGACTTTACGCGCTGGACGCATTGACCTAGGTAAACATTCTAGTCAGCGTAGAGCCTCCAACCTTCACAGGAGTGAGTTGGAGTTTACATGGGAGTTCGACATTTAGTCTTGTCTATGTTCATTTTAAGAGAGATTTTTACTTCTTTTTAAATTTATTTTTTCAATACAGTAGGTATAGTACATTTACTATTTCAATATCGCCAAACTGATAAACAGTTTATTGGCGAAAGAAATGCACTCATTTACACTTGCGTGCAAAAAAATCGGCCCACCCCGCCCGTTTGTGTTCAATTCGCTATATCCTAAAAAATTATAATTATTAATTATTTTTTTTATTAATAATGTGGGTAGATATGATAAGGTATGTGTACATATACCCAAAATTTTTTAACAGTAATGTGCTTGACTTCAAACGACACAAATCTCTAAGCACCCTCATCACTCAGTTTTTTTATTGTTAATTGAACGGTTTTGTTCTGTGGGTGAAATTGGTCAAATCTTATTGTTCTTGATTTTCATTGATTTATTGTTCTTTTAACTTGATTTTGGACGTTATTTCTTTGTGATAAAATGGATACCACTTCAACTGAAGCCGCTCAAGTAGTGACTTTGCTAAGGGTTGGATTTAGTCAACGAGTTGTGGCTAGACGTCTAAATTTAAGTCGATCTTCGGCTAGAAGAGTATACCGAAGGTTTCTAGAGTCTGTAAACTTTACCAGGCGACCAGGTTCAGGAAGACATCGGGCTACATCTGAACGTGATGACCGTTTTATGGCGTCAACGTCCTTGCGGAATAGACATCTTACTGGAGTTCAGGTGCAACGACGACTTAGGGAAGTCCGAGGAGTTACAGTAAGTGAGTGGACTGTACGACGAAGACTTGCAGACAGCGGTTTGACTCCACACAAACCCGCTAACGGTCCAAAATTAACCCCAGCACACCGTCAAGCGCAGCTTAGATTCGATCGTTCTCATGTTGATTGGTCACTGGAACAATGGCGGGTCGTACTCTTCTCTGATGAATGCAAAATCAATCTTTATGGTAATGATGGTTGCAGAAAAGTATACCGTAGACAAGGAGAACGATTTGCGCAGGCGTGCATTGACGAAAGTTCCATATGGTTGGGTTCGTGGACTGTTTGGGGCGGTATTTCTTTGGATGCAAAACCGATCTCAAGTTCGTAACCGGGCCGCGCCTTGGCACCTTGACTGCCCATCGCTACATTCAGGACGTGCTAAAACAACATGTGGTGCCATACTCTGGGTTTGTTGGTGAACGTTTCACACTGATGCAGGACAATGCTCGACCGCACGTTGTTGCGATAGTTCGTTCAGTATCTCTCCGAGGTCGGAATTTCGGTTATGGCCTGGCCAGCAAGGAGCCATGACCTTAATCCTATAGAGCACCTATGGGACGAACTCAAAAGGAGGGTCAGGGCCAAGACTCCTGCCGCAGATACCCTTCAGGACCTCCGGATGGCTATACAAGAATAGTGGGATGGTATCCCTCAGGAGTTCATCATAACTTTGATAAGGTCAATGAAAAACTGGATGGAAGCCCCAATTAGGGCAAGCTATTGAAACCAATTTGTTAGTGTTTTTTACAAGAAAAATGTCATTAATCAGCAATTAAAATTTTATGCCAATCTCACCGTTTTTTGTTTTATGGCTGTTGAATTAGTAAACATATTACAGTTACAATAACCATAGCATTAATTTAATCCTTACTGTACTACCTTTCAAACGATACCAAAAGTTATTTAATACTAATTATATTTTTTGAGTTATTACCGTTTGAATTGCAGGGAGAGAGGTGGGCCGATTTTTTTGCATGCAAGTGTATTTTAAAAGATTGTAAATACAAACTATATACTTTCTAAGAATTTTGATAAAATTACTGATCAACAGTAAATTCTGGGTATTAGGAGACTTGCTTATCGTAATTTTGTAATAATAACCAGTCTTTTAGTAATTTTTTAAGTTATTATAAGTACTTGTCATTTAAGGTCAACATCCAAGCTATTAATTATTCCTTATTTTGCCACCAAGCAGCTGTGCTTATACTGCTGTGTTCCAGTTTGAAGGGTAAGACAGGTAGTGAAATTACTGGGTACTGTGACTTGCTTGACATCTTATGTCACAATCCCGAGTCGGTAGCAAACATTGGCATTCTTGTCCCGTTCAAGAGTCCCAATGTTTGCTGCCAACTTGTAATTTGCAAGTCTTAGAGGAACCACATGTACTATAGGCGAAGGCTACTGCAGCCACTTACCATGAGGTGAACAGTTCGCTTGTTTGCCAACTTCGTTGTGTAAAAACAACCTTAGCAAAACATTTCACAAAGCATACTACTACTACTATCTATTCCGACATATGGAAGTCAAACGTAGTAGGCACTAATAAAACAACAAGCTAAAGTTGCATTCATTCCACTGTCTTGAAAAGGGATTGACATAGAGTGAGAATGGAATGTACGGATGATGCAAGCTAGCAAGGTATGTCACGAAAAAATATAATGAAATGGAAATGGCAAGACCACTTGGTGAGAGGTCAGGACAAAATAAAAAAGATAATATTGTAGTGGTACCCAAGGATAGGGTATTTAGGAAAGGAGGTGGACAATATAGGATATTGTTGAATGAAATAACGAAGACAATAGCTGCCAACTATGGATAAGATTCATAGATGAGATAGCCCAAAATGGAAAGATTCATATAAATATTTGATTATACAAGTTTATTTTGTAGTTACTAAAAAAATGATATTAATTCAAAGAATTTCAGTCTTGATTGTTATATCTCTGTGTCATTATAGAAAGTCGCTTTTCTTTTTAGAGATAGGATTATAAACGAAGGTTAATTCTTTTTTCTCTCTTTTTCTCAGGCTTTCAAATCTTAACAGTCTTATGAAGAATCGTCGAAGGCGTACTTCTGATGATACTTCTGACACAAATTCCTTGAAGAACGTGAAAAAGATGTCCAAATCATTACTTATAAATGAGGACAACATGTTAAAAGCTGAAAGCAGCTCGGAGGCTGTGTCTGCTGGTGAAAGTGATGCTGGTGAAATAGAAGAAGGTAAAATTTCCTCAATTTTGCGTTTTTAATATGTTACACCCCATGGGTAGCAAATAAGGATTCAGTCCACCTGATGATGATTTATTAATAATTTTTAAATAATTATATCCAGAGCTGCCACCTGTACCATTGTCTGCCTTGAATGGATCCGGCAGCGGCCATCTCGCCAAGGACGATTTATTAGGCGAGAGTGATACATCGACATCTCACCAAGAAAAAGAAGAGGTAATTCATGTAAAATACAGACGTAAAATTTTTAATTTCCAAAACGAGTATATTTCCATATTAACAATTGTTTTTTCGTATATATTTATAGGAGCAGAAAGATTCTGATGACGATAATAAGTAAGTTAAAAATATGTAATTATTCTTTTTGTATTATTGATTAGTTTGATGACCGATCGTTTATTGCGTTTGCTCTTAGAGACTATTTTTCACTTCTCCTAGAGCCACAATACAGAAGTATAACAATGAGACAGTAAAACAATCTTTTTCGCAGCCCAAAATCTAAGCGTCGCAAATTGCACGCCATTTCATCGGACTCAGAGGTTGGGTCCTCCCGCAAGAAGGACCACGGTGTGAAGTTAAGTGACTTTGAGGACTCCGAAGATGACACATCTGAATCCACAAAGAAAAATAAACGAAAAACCAAAGTGGATGAGAGCGACGCTTCAATTGGTTCCTCGTCAAATGACGGAAGGTAAATGAAAATTACTTTACTTATTATTGTAATATTTTACAGCAACAGCACAAACAGCGGTGCTTGCATCTTGCATTATTTTGTTTTGCTTTGAAAGACAGGCCAGTAGGGTTACTCTTGAATCTAATCCGATCGATCGGCATTGAGATTGTAATTTTTCGTACGCTTATTTTTGCGCATTGGCACAGAATAGATAATAGTACTACGTACAGAACGGCCACTCACCTCCCCGCACTCATTTCAAATACCTCATCCCACGCCGCACTTCGTTGTAGACATCACTGACACGTAAACAAGGGCGCGCGCGATCGCTCGAACGAGTAGACGTGAGCGCCGGCCGATAACAGAGACAGCGCTATGCGGATAAAAGAGAAGGCAGTCGCTGCACTCCTCGCGTCATTTCGATTGATAACCGCGCACTCAGCCCTACTAGATTCCACGCACACATTTGCGCGTGTAGAAACGTCATTTGCTTATGTAGTAGTGATAGGTAATTGATTTGCGAACGTTGTATGGAGTGTCCGGGGTGTGGCATTGGCTCCAAATTGGCCCCGTATTGTGCGGATTTTGGATGAACCAAACTCAGTATTATTAAATTCTCTCAAAATACGGATCCAATTTGGCGCTAGTGTATGCGTAAGCGTATATAAAAAATCACAATCGCAATGACAATCCATCGGAAATGGTTCAAAAGTAACCCTACAAGTAGCAAGAGCGCGTTTAGAGCCTCAGGATGTAGTTGTCCGGTTGTTTTTTAACTCGCTCAGAGGCGTTGAACGGATTGCAGCAACCAAATCTTTTATCTCCCTCTTTCACATGAATTTTATTTCTCTCTCTCTCTTTCTATCAGATGACATTTTAGATTGTGGCCCCCAATATCATCCAATCATGTAAGAGTATTTCAGTAATAAACGTCAGAGCGTTTACAACCATCAAATTCGACGGTGGTGGTTCGGTTGTATTGTAACTCGCTCTGACACTCTATGGGTCTGAACGGGCCAGTTGTGTCACTCGCGCGAGACGCTCAGAAGCATTGAACGGGGTTAGAGCGATAAGTATTTCACAAGTTTGCAATATACACTGGTTCTCTTAGGAGTTGTAAATCCTACATGAAATGAACTACATTTAAGATAGGTAATTGTAGGCCACTTATTAGAAGGTGGCTGATTATCTATCTTCGGTTGCAAACAGAAAATGATCTATCTTCGGTTGCAAACAGTAAATGATCTATCTGAAGTTGCAAACAGTAAATGACATTTTTAAAGAAACCATATCCATTACTAGCTAGTGAGTAGTTATTTTATGGCAGCATTCATTATAGTAGTAATGGATATAAACTATCATTCAAAAATTACACTTCTAGTAAGCAATCACAGTTACATAATAATAAGCCTGCAGGAGGCAGTCAGCTTGTTTATCAGTTTAAAAAAATGTTCTAGTTTATTTATTGACACAAAATGATATATTTTAAAGTAAGAAGAAACGACGCCGTATTAAGCAATTGGACGAGAGTGAGGGATCTGGATCTGGATCTGACACAGAAAATGAAGGCAGAAATAAGCATGGAAGGAAAAATATCCGTAAGGTAATCTACCACTAATATTCTTACTAAGTGTAAATTTAATTTATACTACACCCGATCGGAACAGCAGTCATTATTCCTTCAAAAGTGAAAGAGAAAGTTAGTCTTTTCTACGACCTAAATAAGCGGGAGGAAAAGTTATATGAAAATCCATTTCTATCATGTTTTAGCAGGAGGAAAAGTTATACTAAATTCCATTTCTAACCTGTTAGAGTCTGCGCAGGGTGGAGGCGGAGGAACGCGCTCTTCCACTCACCACGACCTGCGCTGAGTTTTGCCGCGCTGCAAGGTGGCTGTATGATCTCAGATCTCTGTGTTTTCATAAAAAAAGAAAAGAAGCCCGAATTTTTCATAAAATCTGTGAATCGTAATTTATTGTTACGACATGAGTTGACGATTATGAGATTACGTAATAAAAGTTAAAGTGTAGAATTCTAGTAGTGGAAGTGATATTGAGATGACACCCATACAAATGTAATAATATTTTCATACTAATATAATTCTATAAACAATTTCAATCAAACACGTTTTTATATGTTCGTCACAGGTGTAGTATAAAGCACTATGTGCACTTGGGAGAAAGTCCGATTCCCAGCTTGGAAGTATTGTCAAACTGCTCCCTCGCTAGTAATCGGTCAATTTCGTCCCGCGGTGAACAATGTACTATTCTCATATTAGCACTGGTGCTATTGAATCTCGCCTATCATACTACAAGTATTTAAAAGTTTTTTAAACAGGCTCTTCTTTGAAAGCTTCTAATTATGAAAATTATTGTTACTGCTGGAACATGTTACTACGGGAAAATTAATAAAATATATAAAATCAAAAGAATCTCCACTATTCACTAATCACTAACTTTTCAAAAATTATTCACAAATGAAGATTAAATATGTTACAAAAGTAGATTCTGAAGTGAAGCTGAGGCAAGCAAGTACCAATATGAAATCCTAATACATACTACTGTACTCCATACATTATATTTTAGACAGATTCTTTCAAGTTTTTCATTTGTTATTAAATATGAAAATTAAATGAGATTCACAATAGAAATAAATCCACTGATTAACATAGATAATCTAGATCTGATCTATTTGACATCATCACTCCTCATATAGGTCCCCATCGAGGGATTCAACCCTCCCCTAAGATAGGGTTTTAAGGCCTTAGTTAACTACGCTGGCCCAGTGCAGATTGGTCGACTTTACATACAGCTTTGAATTTCTTCGTAGGTGTATGTAGGTTGCCTCACGATGTTTTCCTTCACCATAGGAGCGTCGGACAAATGTACATTATGAAATTCGAAAAACGAAAAAACACATTGGTACATGGTAGGATCGAATCCAGGACCTCCCGATTAGAAGGCCAGTGCTGAGTCCACAGCGCCACCGAAGCTCTAGCATCTATGTATGATTTCTCGTAAAAGAGTAACAGTGCGATTAAATTTTTTTCAGGTCATGAGCAAAAATCAATTGGAAGAAGCTACAAAGAAAGCCGCGCGAGAGGAAAAGGAGCGAATTGCTCGAATAGCTGAAAGGCAGAAATTGGTAAGATTATCTATTTACACATTAACCCCTGTTCCCTATTTAATAAACCCTTAAATAGGGATGATGACTAAATTCTAATTTTCACGTCCCGTCATAAAATATTGAAATACCATAGAAAAAGATACAATCCTGTGAAATTAAAATTAAAACCGGCTTAGAAATACATTAGATACAAGCATTTTAAGTTGTTAATTTGGAAGCGATTAGACAGAGAGATCCGACATGAACCGTGACGTCATTGTTTAGTACGGCCATATAAACTCCATGTAAATTGCCGTTTTGCTAGAAAGAGACGGAGAAAATTCTTTAATACCTTATATTTTGGTTGTTTTTTTAGTTATTCGAAAACCGATTTTTTTTTATCAGTTTATTATATGAATGAACTTCTATTAAAGCAAAAAAAATTTTTTTGTCATCTAGCCTATTGTGGCAGGCAGCTATTGTGTAAAGTTTCTGCTTATTAAGAAATTCAATTTTCAAATTTATCATACTGAAAAATTTGCACAATTATTATGAAATTGCACAATACAATTTTACATATTTCTGTTTAATAAACATTTTTACTTTACAGTTGACAATTTACATTTCTATGTTTATTTGTTGAAATAGCTACTAACTATTGAATTAAAAGTACTTGTTTCAAACCGTATACGTCCTTCCGATAGGAGGTTTAAATGCGTGTTAAAACTTTACAATATTGTGCGTTTACCCTAATAAGGAAATTAAAATATTATACAGAATTATTTGTAAAACACCTGCAACCTCGTAGGATTAGATAGCTAACATCATAACAACGTTTGTTCTAAGACTTTTTATAATTCGTTGGATTTTACTTTCATACAAAAATAAATATCAATTTAACATACCTCTAGAAAGTTTGTAACTCTATGCGCACAGCGCGCGAGCGTAGCGTCGTCTTCCGTCGTCGTTTATAAATGAATCAGACTCATCAATGTCACGACAGTGCAATAAAAACTTGAAAATTGATTTTTGTTCAATTTATTGAGTTATCTTAAAACTCGTAAAACAAACGTTGTAGTTAATGATGTTAGCTATCTAATCCTGCAAGGTTGCAGGTGTTTTACAATTAAACCTGTAAAAACAATATTGTCATCGCAATATACAGGCGTTTTTCACACATGTAAATCACGTTTTTTACGAAATTGTGGAAATACGTCGCAACTTGCGAAATGACGGCGAGAATTTGGAACTATCTGCTCATGAAGATGGTTCATCTGAGTTACCAACCAAATTTTTGTAACTCAGAACTGCAGTTAGTCCTAATATTAAAAGATATGATGGTACATCACTGAATAAGCACATAACATATGCCTTCCAGTATAATAACTTGGAGTTTGACGAATCCGGTAAACCGGATGAAGTGGTCTTGGAGAAAGTGGTACTTGATTTCGATCCCGAAACAAAGGAGCCTCTCATTGAGGTCGACCGGGGTCTTGTGAAGAAACTCAAACCACATCAGGTACTATGAATACACTTATGAATTTGTAACATGCATAAATATTTGGGGTTTTATGTCAATAAGTACTCAATTTTCACATTAAAAAATAAAACACAAAAAGGTAATATTGGTTTAATTTATAGTTACGAATTGTATTTGGATTATAAAAATTAATATAATTTATACATATAATGTTATAGATGAAATATATCTTCTCCTATATCGCTGCCCTTTCATATTTTATACATAATCCAATTAATTTTTTAGGCGAACGGCATAAAGTTCATGTGGGACGCTTGTTTTGAAAGTGTTAAACGTATCAAAAAGGACAGAGGCTCTGGTTGTATTTTGGCGCACTGTATGGGTCTTGGTAAAACTTTGCAGGTAAGACTTTACAGACAGTAAAAGCCGATCCTATGTTAAAAATTCTAAAATTTACCAACTCTACATGGTAATCGTCCGAAATATTCTTTGATCATTGTTTGTTTTATTCGTTTCGTAAATTTAAGGTTTTTCCTTAGAGATAAGGTAAATTGGGAAACTGCAATCGTCAACTTCCTCAAAAATGTTTCTAGAAGAAATGCAATACCAAGTAATCAGAATTAGTAGTAGTATTCATCACTCTGCTTTTTGCATAATTATCATGTGTTATATTCAAGAAACTAGTAAAACATGGAAATATCGCCCTCGCCTTAAAATAGTTAACAAATAAGAAAATGAAAATAATTTATCACATAAATATAAGTCGACAGGCAACTTAATCAGCATTTCCTTATTAACATTATTACTAATAGTCATTTATTAATAAAAAAAACTTCTAACATCATGAAGCACTGCTGTGGCATTTAGAATTACAAAGTACTCGTAATACTGATCGAAGAAATATGCTTGCAATTGCAACTCGCTACTGTTGTCACATGAAAAGAAAAAAACTTAACATAAAATCAAACGGAGATACTATCTATATAGTATTCTCTATGGGCCACTGTACACCTTTACCCAAGGGCCTTGTCAGTAAAATGAGGGTCAGGCGGACCTTGCGGACGATCGTCGTCGTGTTGACCGATTCAAGGCGCCTCCTCCTCGCACTATCTCCGTGTCCGCTCAATCTCTCCCCTTGGTGTAACGATAGAGCGGGAGACAGAGAGTCACCTCGCAAAAACGGAGTGCCTCTGCTTTCGCGAGAGTTCAAGAATATATAATACCCACGATGGCGTCGATAGCCACGATTTCTTACTCATAAGTATCGGTGTCACATGGTCCACAGGACATCTAGATACCAAAATGTTATTATTCCCACTTGTCCAATCTATTAAGGGTCTATTAAGGCAAATACTCTAAAGATGCCCCAATATAGGCTACACAAGGCAAGGCAACTAGTGAGACTGACTCTTAAATTCTCAATGAAACAGCAGTAGTTCCAATCATTTGAAAATTATTATAAAATTATTGTAACATACTGACATTTAGATATCAGTAAACTATCATTAAACAGGGATCATATTTTATTTTTCAGGTAGTATCTCTCACCCATACACTGCTGACGCATAGTGATTTAACAACAGTAAACAGAGTGCTGGTTGTGTGTCCGCTTTCGACGGTTCTCAATTGGGTGAATGAATTTAGGATGTGGCTCAAACATTCCGAAACGGAGTATGATGTAGATGTATATGAACTGTCTAGGTGAGAGTGAATATAGTTAATTTATCACTTATAAACTTCAGTGATTTCTTATTTAATTTTGTACACTGTAAATCAACCAAATCTGCCCCTGATTATGTAACTCCAATTCATTATAGTAGGGGAGGCCAGAATGCTAAATTTGTAGTCACTCGAGCGTGTTTGCGACTCATTGTACTTTGAAGATAAGGTTGTAGGGACCAAATAATGTTATATAATACTTTTCATTTCTCTGGTGCGGAAGGCGAGCAGGGTGTTTCAAAGATTTCAAGTAAAAATAGTGGACACATACAAATGGTTTAACGTGACAGATTAATGCAAGTTAGGTTAATTACACACTAAAAAGTATGTGCTGTTAAAATCTGACGATTTGAATCTGTCACAAGGGAGTATGAGAGTCACATAGTTACAAACCAAAAATTGGAAAAATATCACAGGTATTAATGATAGCAGTCAAATTAATAATAATGTCCTCCTAACCGATATTCGGTCACGCCGGCCAATCTCAACAGAGACGAGCCATCTGCGCAGGAGATATTATAGTGCACAAGTGACTGTGCAAACGCAAGAGCACTCTCTGTTCCTTCATTCGCCTAGTCCGATGGGACGGTGAGCCGACACGACCGGGGCGAGATCAGGCGCAGGACCCACTGTTTAACGTGCCTTCCGAAGCACAGAGGAGCTTGAGATGTTTTGTATTTTGGTCACCCATCATAGGACTGACCATAGCCAACGTTGCTTAACCTTAGCAATCGTTTGCTGAGCGCACTCGCCAAGCTCCTCAAAGCAGTCAAATTAATTTTTATTTTAAAGAAGATAATAACGGGAATAAGGGGAGACAATAATCTGACGATTTCAGTTAGCCGAAATATAAAACAATATGACCCCCCCCCCCCCTCCCCCCACCACAAAAGGCTCACATGTAGTGGAGGTACTTCAAGTGCAAGGTATCCCTCATATCTTAATCTGACGCGCTCGAGTAACTGCAAAAATCCCCTCTTGGGCTCCCCTACTATTATGATTACTTTTAATTTTTATGGCTAATCTGCCGGTACTACTTTATGAAAACAGTCGGGGTAGAGTCTGACCATGGTCCGAAATGCGCTAACATCACTAACATTACGATCAGTGCATACGAAGTGGACCGAATTGAATACGGTGATATAATGCGGACCGGGTTGTTTGCACGCCATCGGTACTAACAGTGTTGAATAGCTCAATTTGAACCATGGGGCACAGATTACTTAATAGTTACTACGTAACAGATAAATTACTCCAAAGAAAATGTTCGATACCTAACGCGATAATAGCCTACTTTTTCTGCCGCGTTCAAAAATGCACCTAGGGCTTTGAGTGCAAAGTGAGTATTGCTTCGCAGCTGCGCGAGACTACGTGACGTCAGAGCGAACGCAATCGGACTGGGGTTGCATCTTACGGTAAAAATATTTCAACCAATTGCGTTTTAGGAAAATAAAAAACATCGAATATTTACAAATGTTTTATTTCAATATGATGTTTTACAAATTTTTTACATGCACGAAATTCCCGGTTGCTAAATTAATAATGGAAAAAATTCGGAATCGGACATACAGTTTTAACATGTATTGATGTGGAAAACAAGAGAAAGATGGGGTGTTTACTTTTGTAAGTGTTCAAATATGTTGCTGCCAGGTTACTGTGCCAAACGATGTTCAAAATTTTTACCTCGAAAAAAATGTTACCTCGAGTTCTCGTACATAATTACAAAAAGCATCAGAGGGAACTTTCAGCCAGCCGGAAAATGATGATGACTTATTAAAGGTTTGAAGTTTGCAAACATTCGAGATTCTGATAAGTCCGGAATTTTATTTCATACGGAATTTTCTTGAATAAAACTAACGTTCAATAAGCATAAATTACTTAATTACTTCGTATGAAAATTTTGATAGTAACATTTGTAACACAAATAATGCAACAGTGCGTGCCCGGCACTGCCCGCGCATCCGACGACGGTTGTTGGCAGCCTACTAATTTCGCACCGCCGTCGGTGCGGGCGAGAGTAGGCTATTAACGCGCGCAAGTACATCGAGTGACAGAGGCCTGCATGGGGTATATAACTGATAAATCATTGTTACATTTTTCTCGTCTGCAGCAGAAACGTAGAATTACCGTGTCTAAGCGTCTTTATTTAATCGATTTCGTCGAGAGTTTTTCAGAGATAACGATAGTACGATTTGCTCAACCGCAATTGTAATTTTTAGGTACAAACAGAACTCCGAGCGCGCGTTCCAGCTGCAGCAATGGTTTGAGAACGGCGGCGTTTGCGTGCTCGGCTACGAAATGTTCCGAAATCTGTCCGCTGACAATCCCAAGAAGTTCAAGAAGAAGATGCTCAAGACCTTCCAGGAGGCGCTTGTTGATCCAGGTAAGCTTGTTTCGGCTGTTCGTTTTTAATTTCAGGACATGGGACTGGTTTTTTGAATGGTATAAATGTAATAATAAAATTAAATGTTCTACTTCCAAGCTAAGTTTCAAAAACAAAGCTCGTAAATTTATTTATCTTTAACTCGAACAGTCGCCTGGTTGATCTCATGGGCATTGCAGTGACTATTATTCACTTATTTATTGAAGATATAATATATATTAGTTTATTTAATTATTGGTATTTGTGTATTAGGATATTATTATATATATTCCTTTACATTAAAAATAGTTCATCATTCAAAATTTATCTAGTAATACTCATACATTTCGGTACATCTACCACACCTGCTCTCTCCATCACCCTAAGGTTGGCTGGTAGAGAATACCTATGGCATCAAGTCCGCCTTTGTACTCATTGTACATGAAGAATTAATAAATAAATAAATAACCTCATTGCATCACTGTTTGTCGATCAAGTTAATCTATATATATAAAAGGAGCAGTTCCCATCTATAGACGTCCGCACAGCCGTAACCGCTAATAGTACAATCGTGAAATTTAAACAGTTGTTTTTATTCAAAATACGGACGCACACTATGCGGTTGCAAGTTTGTGTGGATTTTTTAAAAGTTAGCAACGATTTTGATAAAACTTGAGATTCATACTCTTAAAGACATTTCATTGAACATGTGATTCATGGTTTATTGGAATTCACCCCTTAGAGTGCAAAATAGGGGTTGAAAGTTTCTATGGAAAATTTTTAAAATCTGCTCCTATTTTCTATGAAATTTATTATTCGAGCTCCTAAATATAAATAACAGTCTTCTATATAATAGGCTACAAAATTATTTTACGGGAAAATATAAAATTCCCACGGGAAAACAATAATAACGCGGGCGAAGCCGCGAGCGGAAAGCTAGTCTCCAATATATTTCTTGGCGCTATAAAAATATTTTGGTTGTGAGCTTTGTCTATGTCGCAATTTGTTCACATTTGCCATTAAACAAATATTTATGACTTCGATTGGGCTACTAGCTTTGTGATATTTGGTATTATCCTGTCAGAGTAAGGGAAGATCGGAACAACACCTTTACCGGCCCAATCGTCAACCCCACCTGCACGCACTGGATGGTGACGGCGACGAACTGTGGTTGCCGTGGTGCTCCCTGCTGGAGAACCAGCCGGGGCCCTGGCGACCTAGCAATGGCGGTATAACCATACACCCGTCGGGGCAACCTGTACGGAAGAGGCTTCAGAAACCTTTGGGGACCAAATACCCCCAAAAAGATCTGGTGCAGAAGGCAACGACGAGAGTTATGAAAAGGTTGTACAAAAATAAACAGGTGCCTAGCGATCCGCGTAACGACCGGCGCCCTGAATTGTCCAGGAACCTGGGTGAGAAATTGGCTACTGGCCATGAGGCAGTAGGCGACCAGGCTCCCCATGGAAACTATGCCACTGGAGGAACGAAAATCTAACTACGTCATGACATCCGTGTTGGAACATTGAATGTAAGAGGCTTAATTGACGAAGGAAAGCTCCATGTATTGGATCGCGAACTCGAGCGATGTAATACTCTTATTACAGGCATAAGTGAGACGCATTGGAAACGGAGTGGGCACAGAAACCTAGAGAAACACATCATCTTCTTCTCAGGAAACGAATAATCTAGTTTCACCGGAGTGGCTAATGCAATACCCAAACTTTGGTCTGGGTCTGTCCTGGGTTACAATCCTGTTAACGAGAGGATCATTACCATGAAGCTAGATGTTTCATCATGCGCACTGAATATTATCCAGGTGTATGCCCCTACAAGTACCGCTGCTGAGGAAAAAGTCGGGGATTTTATAACCAACTAGAAGCTTGTATCAACAACATCCCAAAAAAAATGACTGATGATTATCGGCGACTTTAACGCAAAGGTGGGAACCACTATTCTGGATGAAGGTCTGCGAAATATCTTAGATCATTATGGTCTCATGGTGGAAGATCTAGGCACAATGCTCGAAGACTTCTGTAGAGTTTCGCAAAAAGTGTTCTTGAAATGAACATGGACAAGACCAAAATCATGGTGAATTCCTGTGAAGGTTGGAGGCTTTACACTGGAAGTTTTTGACGAATATGTTTACCTGGGGCAAATACTCCAGCTCGGGAAGTCCAACTTCCAGAAAGAGGTATATCGACAAATCCAACTCGGCCGGGCAGCGTTCGGGAAGCTACGCAGCATATTCTCGGCCAATCTACCGCAGTGTCTTAAGACGAAAGTCTTCAATTCGTGCGTGTTGCCAGTAATTACGTACGGAACTGAGACGTGGCCACTTAGAATGGCTCTCATCAGAAGGCTCAATGTCACTCAAAGGGCAATGGAGAGGGCTATGAACGGGGTTTCTCTACACGATCGCATTAGAAATGAAGAGATCCGTGGAAGAACTAGAGTCACCGACATAACCCAAAGAATTTTAAACCTTAAGTGGCAGTGGGCAGGACACATAGCTCGCAGGACTGACGACCGTTGGGGCGGAAAGGTCCTTGAGTAGCGTCCGCGTACCGGGAGACTCAGCGTTGGTGGGTCCCCCACAAGGTGGACCGACAATCTGGTGAAGGACGCAGGAAACCGCTGGATGCGGGAGGCGCAGGACCGATCGGTTTGGAGATTCCTGGGGGAGGCATATGTCCAACAGTGGGCGTCTCTTGGCTGAAATGATGATGATGAGTAAGCGAAGTAACGTGCGCTGCAGTGTGTTCAACGCTGGTAGATGACGCATGACATACCATCTAGTAAAAAACACGAAAACATGACGAATCAGGAACATATAACAAACTAGCTATGCCAGCGAACTACGTTTCGCCGTATATTTTTTATCCGTTTTTGCAACATTTGTCATTGATGCTCAGCTCCTATTAGTCGTAGCGTGATGTTATATAGCCTAAAGCCTTCCTCGATAAATGGACTATCCAACACAAAAAGAATTTTTCAATTTGAATCAGTAGTTCCTGAGATTAGCGCGTTCAGGAAAACAAACAAACAAACTCTTCAGCTTTATAATATTAGTATAGATATTATTGTGTATGGTAACGACATAGTTTTTTGTAAATGTCTGTCGGTACTTGTGATAAAGCTGACAAGTTTTTTTTTGCACCCGTTCTTCTTAGTGGCTACAAGACGTCCTGAATGGGTGGTAGGCTAAAAAAATGAACGATTTAAAAGAGCTTTCTATCAAGGCGTATTTGAATAAAGAGTATTTTGATTTTAGTTTAAAGCAATAAAGGTTGACGTGCATTTTCATTTGTTCTGTATACGGTTGTTTCTTTGTATAATCGCATTTAAATTATTTTTCTCTTTTGACAACCCTTACACATTTGCGAGTGACAGCGTAAGTTCCCACGCTGCCGGCGGCATCGTCCGACATCAAACGCGTTTCTAAACTGTATGATTGTTAAACTGTGGCGCTACCAAATGAACTTGGTACTACACCATTCACACTTAGCCTACCGGCTGTAGCCCTCAATTCACACTCTCTACTGCCCTACTGGGTGTAGTCCTACAGTTGTGAATCTGTTATCAGGCCCTGACCTTGTGGTGTGCGACGAGGGGCACTTGCTGAAGAACGAGAAGACCAGTCTCTCGCAGTCCATGAACAGAGTCAGGACGCTCCGCCGTATCGTGCTTACCGGCACACCCTTGCAGAACAACCTCAAGGAATGTAAGTGGATTATTTTCATAAACATAAATAGCTTTACACGGTGTTTCATAATAACCAATAAATAATTAATGCGTTATCTAAAACTAATTATTAAAATGTGTTTACACGTAATGTCCTTCAACCCAAAATTTTCATGTATATCATAGTATCATCATGTCTATGATTTTCATGAAAATTTTGGATTGAATGACATTACGGGTAAACACAATTTAATAATAAGTTTTCGATAAAGAATTGATTATTTATTGGTTATTATGAAACAACGTGTATATAAAAAAACAATCATATTTACTAAAATTATAGCATCATTAATTTTCACGATTGATTAAATTCATGATTGGTTTAATTTTTTTTTGCATTTTACGTTTTGAAAAATCGATGTTTCTGAAACTGAAGTGTACTTTGAACAAAGGGTAAGTATAAAATTTTAATTATAGATTATCAGAGATAAGCTTTACCCTATGATTGCCCGCAGATTATTGCATGGTGCAATTCGTGAAGCCGAACCTCCTGGGCAAGTACAATGAGTATTTGAACCGCTTCGTGAACCCGATCACCAATGGGCAGTACACGGATAGCACTGAACACGACATTCGCATCATGAAGCGGCGCTCACACGTGCTCCACAAGATGCTGGACGGAGCTGTGCAGGTATTCGATCATATTGAGAGTATGGAAAGTATTTTTTTACTACTACAAAACAAAATAGAAGTTTGTTTAAACTATTTATAATTAAGATCAAAGGAAAAATTGAAAAATTTTACTGAAGGAAATTGATATAATTATAAACTTAATAATAATAATAATAAACTTTATTTTCTGCTACAGAACACACACACAAAGCAAATGGAAGTGGTAAAAACATAACATTAAGCAAAAAACAGGAAACACAGTCATATAAAATACAGCACAAAAACATAAACAACAGCATATACACAGGCAACGGCTTAACACAATCGCGTACAAACGCAAAGCGGCTGATGTGTGTGTGTGTGTGTGTGTGCCACAGCAGGCAAAATTAGGCGACAGCTCAACGTAATATTTGCTTGTGGTAGGCAGGCAAAACGCTGATTTTCAGCTGTGACCTTTACGCTAAAAAGATAAAAAATTATTCAAGAAAAAAACTTAGGAGTAAAGTTACTAAACAAACAAACAATCTTCATATTTTCAATATTGAAATTGATGCGATTTTTTAAACTGACTGCTTTTTTTTATTTTTCGTAAAAAACATACAGTCAAATTGAGAACCTCCTCCTTTTGTTAAGTCTGTTAAAAGTATTATATTTCTTGTTCCAGAGGAGAGATTATGGCGTGCTGGCTCCTTTCCTGCCTCCCAAGCATGAATACGTGTTATTTATTACACTTACTGAAGTACAGATTAAGCTGTACGATCACTACTTAGAAAAGTACTCAAGGCGGTAAGTTTATAATTAACAGCAAATGTTAGTCATTACCATAGTTTTCCATGTCATGGAATGTATCAATGCTTTATTGTTAATTAAAATGACCCTTACAAATAAGTGGATATGGATAAAGTAAATAGAAGTCGGCGTTACTGCCTAAACGCCAATCTCTACCAGGTAATCTATGGGTATGGAAACATTGATAATTGAAGTGTTTTATAGTGATGGGATGAGCACTTGAACATTGAAATCAATAAAGTACTGTTAGAAATTATACATTGTAGTTATTAAAAAAGCTACAATCAATTTTAGACTTACAAGTGTGTCTGCCTATAACACTTAATCCCTTCAATGATTTTTAAATGTTCCCCAGAAGTGCTTCCCAAAAAGAGAGCAGCCCTCATTGCAATTCTTTTCAACTTCCATCTTCTGAACTCAATATTTCCTAAGAGCGTAGAAAATTACTGACGTTAATGTGATCCATAAATTAGGAAAACCAGCTTGAGAACCAATTTACTAATCCCTTTAGATTGCTTAAAAAGTTTAGGAAAGCAATAAAAGTATGGGATCTCTACACAAGTACACTACACAAGTATGGGATCTGTGCACATCCACATAAACAAATTCGAAACATTAGCAAACCACAAATTTGAATTCACAAAACCCTATTCAACCATTGAGCAAATGTATAGTCTTTTAGACAAAACTAATGTTTAGCTATTTTTTTGGCCAAGGAGCCAATTTTTTGATAAAGTTGAGCTTCTGTGTAAAGTGGCATTATTTCAATATTACAAAATATCAAAATCTTATTTGAAACTATACGAAAATTAAATTTTGTACACAGCTAGGTTATCAGTAGAACTCAGCTACGAAAGGATTTTTGAAAACTCCCTCCCCAAAGGGGTAAAATTGAAGGTGGAAGTTTGTAGGAAACTTCGTCATTTTGGACATAGAAGTATGAAAATAGCCCACATCTATTGATTACATTAAGAAATAAAGTGTGTTTCGACATATTTGATTTCATCATCCCTTTTGGGCGTGAAAATGGGGTTAATAGTTTCGAAATGAAAATCGACATTTATGTAATTGTACCATAAAGGGATTGTGCACAATGATAGTGGTATTGTTTTTGGAACTTTCACTTCTAAAAGGGGTAGAATGGAGTATAGAACGTCGTCATTTTAATATATGTATAACAATGATCTATTTCATAACTTTTGGAATTACATCCCTTAGGCGTTTATGAAGAGTTTAAAAAAAAATATAAACATCGTCATTGCTCAAGTTGTAAATTTGGATATTAGTGATTAGGTTTCTGATACCCGTAAAGATTGAATGTGATGGAATTGATAGAAATTTGTATGGGAAATTCCTCTCTGTTTCTTGAAGTTTGAAAATGTTACTGTAACTTTGTTTGTTTTTTGAGGTCCTAGGCTAAATAAGTCAAATAAAACCAAGTGCAGTCAGTCATCATTATTACGGAGCAGTCTCAAGGTCAACATGTCGCTAATGTCACAAGCCTTTTGATTTTTATATTGTATTGTAATTCAAATAGGTACTTATTTAATTGTAATAAAATATTGATATCAAACAGTAAAACAGTGACACGGTAAAAATATGAATGCATTTCATTATAATTGACCTTCGAAAAATGCCTGCCATAGCTATGGAGTATAGTGTAGTTTTATATGTAGTTTCCCTTAACCGATCGATGGCTAGCCACAAATTGCTTATTTCAACTACAATATTATATAGGAAACTCTTTCTGTTGTTTTTTAACATAGCCTTTTGTCTCAGACCACTTCCTGGAAAGTCTTCTGGATTCCTGTTTCCCGATTTTCAATCCTTGCAAAGGATATGGACGCACCCGCTCGTGCTCAAATATAACTCTGAGAGATACGAGATAATGCAACAGAAAAAGGTGAATTGTGGTATCTAATCATCTTTTCTTGATGCTAGGATTGTTGTATTGTTTTGCTAATGTATTATTTTGTGTTGCAGCGGGAAAGAGAGGAAGAGGAGGACTCCGAAGGGTCATTAGCAGATTTCATTGATGATGATTCAACACCTGATGTAAGTTTTGTGAATTATTTGGTGGATTACATAATGCTTAATCAATCATACAATTTATAAAACCATGTGTTACTCAAATTAAGTTTATGCTGCGGTAATGTAGGGGCTAGATTTTAAATTAGACAAAGCTGTCTGATTTCTGGTAATTTTAGGTAAGTATATTAATTTATGCCATTTTTAGGAGTCCAGCACTGATGAGTCCTCTGACGACTTATCAGATGGAAGTGATGACAGTCGAAAAAAAAGTAAAAAGAAGAAATCTGCCAAGAAAAGCAAGGGAAAAGAATCAAAGATGTCGACTAGAAGAGGCACTAGGGCCAACCCAGGTAAATCATATTACTTTATCCTTGTGACGGCATTTTTTTTTTGATCAGCATAGTTGTTAGAATTGCAAATGAATTCAGTAGAAAAGTACTTATACTCGGTGTTTCATAACAAATAATCAATTCTTTATCGAAAACTAATTCTTAAAATGTGTTTACACGTAATGTCATTCAACCCAAAATTTTCATGTAAATCATAGTATCATCATCATGTCTATGATTTACATGAAAATTTTGGGTTGAATGACATTACGTGTAAAAATGTGTTTACACGTAATGTCATTCAACCCAAAATTGTTTAGAAATGAGCTTTCGATAGAGAATTGATTATTTATTGGTTATTATGAAACACCGTGTATATAACAAAGATATGTTTCCTTTAAAAATCTTTATGTTATACTCATAATGTTTGCTTTTAAACACAAAATTTAAAAAAAACGCAAATTTTACAATTAAAATTGTCTTCTGTCTGGCAAGGAATCTTGCAGCTTCAGTTTCTTTTATTATTAATGTGGTTGAACGTGGGCTATAGTGGAACTGGAGGAGGTGGAAACGACTGAGGTGCCGGAGCTGAAGGCTGAGAACCCGACAGAATGGTGGATCAAGCTGGTAACGGACGACGAGGTGGAGGACATGCGCTACTCACACAAGCTCATCCTGCTGTTTGATATCCTGCGCCAGTGCGAGACCATCGGGGACAAACTGTGAGAACTTTCATATTTAACAAACCAACCCGAAACATTTTGGCGCTAGCATATTTTATTCATAAATCAATTGATCAAAGACTAGTTAAAAAATATAGTGATTCTACAGTCTGATTTTTAATTCGACGGAATTCTGACAGATGTCATCCATAGACAAATCAGATGTAAATAACCTTGTCTGCTTGGATTTTTTTTGAATATAAAAATATGAAACAGAATTAGATTAAGGGCCCACCATCCGCGCGAGCTCGAGCTAGTTTAGGTAAATTTCTCTAGTCTCCGCTTGTGTGCGTCGCTCACGCACACAAGCTTACTCGGTCGAGCAATCGGTGCGGCCGCTTAGCAAAATACCGTAGATGTAAATTTTGGAAAATGTAATAGGTAGTTGTTTATTACTGTGTTATACTATAGTAAATACAGGCATGTGTTTGATCAACTTTTATTTTTACAAGCTTTCATTTAGCTTCTACTGTGTGTATAATGTAGATTTGACCACTTCCCGGTTTCCGATTGGGCTGAAATTTTGCATACATATGTATATCGCGTGACAATGCAATATTATGATAACATGGAGCTGATCTTATGAAGGAACTGGACGGTGGCCATTGCAACTCCGCAATAAAACGACACGACCCCATCGACTTTGGGCTCGTTTGATTCCTATTTATGAGTACCTACTTTGATCCTATTTGTTAACCAGGGTCTGATCCTGGAGTTGGTAGGTGACCATAGGAACTCCGCAATAAAACGACACAGCCCCATTGAGTTTGGGCTCGTTTGATTCGTATTGTCGAGTACTTTGGTCCTATATGGTAACCAGGATCTGATGCTGGAGCTGGAAGATGGCCATAGGAACTCCGCAGTAAAACGACACAAGCCCATCGAGTTTGGGCTCGTTTGATTCCTATTGATGAGTACTTTGATCCTATTTCGTAACCAGGATCTGATCCTGGAGCTGGAATCTGTTATTTAATTATCTTTTATTTATTTAATCTTTTATTTAATAAGACGAAAATAAACTTAAATTTATTACATGATACATTTTTTATAAAATATAAAAGCTTGTCGCAAGATTTATCTATTTTATGAAATCAAATATTTTTCTTAGAATTACCAATATTTATAGAAATGAATATTTTCTTGTGTTCAACGCACTTTTTACTGCATTGAAGCCATTCGCTAGATTGTATGAAAAAATAAATTATGTTTATTTTCCCCTTTTTAATTAAAATTAGCAAAGCATTAAAAGAAAAGCTTGTTTTTAAAAATCTTTTGTGATAGCGGCCAACTTTGGTTTTGGTTTTTTCATGGTGTATTGTATTTCACAAGTATTGTATAAGTATTGTGGGGATTGTACATAAAAATAATCTGTCAATTTGTGACGGCGACCACCTTGGATTTCATTATTTTTCCTAATATATTACATTCTACAATTCAAGCTCCTTTATTGGACACCCAAATTGGGGAAGGTCGCACAAAAGAAATTTATGGGGTTGCATACATAATAAATAAATATATGCATAAATCAAACGAGCGCAAACTCGATGGGGTTATGTCGTTTTATTGTGGAGTTCCTATGGCCACCTTTCAGCTCCAGCATCAGACCCTGGTTACCATATAGGACCAAAGTACTCGTCAACACAAATCAAACGAGCTCGAACTCGATGGGATTGTGTCGTTTTATTGCGGAGTTCCTATGGCCTCCTTCCAGATGCAGCATCAGACCCTGGTTACCATATAGGACCAAAGAACTCGTCAATACGAATCAAACGAGCCCAAACTCGATGAGGCTGTGTTGTTTCATTGCGGAGCTCCTATGGCCTCCTCCCAGATGCAGCATCAGACCCTGGTTACCGTATAGGACTAAAGTACTCGTCATTACGAATCAAACGAGTCCAAACTCGATGGGGTTGTGTCGTTTTATTGCGGAGTCTCTATGGCCTCCTTACAGTTGCAGCATCAGACCCTAGTTACCATATAGGACCAAAGAACTCGTCAATACGAATCAAACGAGCCCAAACTCGATGAGGTTCTGTCGTTTTATTGCGAAGTTCCTTTGGTTACCTTCCAGCTCCAGCATCAGACCCTGGTTAGCACATAGGACCAAAGTACTCGTCAATACGAATCAAACGAGCCCAAACTCGATGGGGCTGTGTCGTTTTATTGCAGAGTTCCTATGGCCTCCTTCCAGCTGCAGCATCAGACCCTGGTTACCATATAGGGCCAAAGAACTCGTCAATACGAATCAAACGAGTCCAAACTCGATGGGGTTCTGTCGTTTTATTGCGGAGTTCCTTTGGCTACCTTCCAGCTCCAGCATCAGACCCTGCTTAGCACATAGGACCAAAGTACTCGTCAATACGAATCAAACGAGCCCAAACTCGATGGGGTTGTGTCGTTTTATTGCGGAGTTCCTATGACCACCTTCCAGCTCCAGCATCAGACCCTGGTTACTATATAGGACCAAAGAACTAGTCAATACGAATCAAATGAGCCCAAACTCGATGGGGTTGTGTTGTTCCATTGCGGAGTTCCTATGGCCTCCTTTCAGGTGCAGCATCAGACCCTGGTTACTATATAGGACCAAAGTACTCGTCAATACGAACCAAACGAGCCCAAACTCGATGGGGTTGCGTTGTTCTATTGCGGAGTTCCTATGACCTCCTTCCAGCTGCAGCATCAGACCCTGGTTACCATATAGGACCAAAGAACTTGTCAATACGAATCAAACGAGCCCAAACTCGATGGGGTTCTGTCGTTTTATTGCGGAGTTCCTTTGACTACCTTCCAGCTCCAGCATCAGATCAGCTCCATGTCGTCATAATATATAAGGTGTAACTGAACACCCCAATAACATTTAAGGGTATGTATCCATCAGAAGTAGGGATTCTGTAGGAAAAATATTTGGGCTAACAAACCTAAATTTTTTTCCCATACAAACTAAATAAATTATTTTTTGGTATTAAGTGCCGACAGCCCTACGTAAGCGTAGGAGGAATACTACGATCACATCTGTCACGTGTCATTTTGTGTTTAAATTTCTTTTGTGTTAAGAGCTGATTATGGTTGTCACTTGAAAGTTTTTGCTTTCAGTTTAAAATCAAATAACTCTGAAAGTATTGGGGTTCCAGGTCTCAGACAAGCACCAAAGGTTCATTTAGTACCTAACTTATATGCCCCTTAAATTTTATTGGGGTGTTCAGTTACACCCGTTTACATACATATGCATACAAAATTTCCGCTTAATCGGAAACCGGGAAGAGGGTCAAAAACTCGCAAGATTAGACGCGAACATACATACGAGTAAGCTAAATAAAAGCTTGTAAAAAGGTTTAGAAAGATTTTTCGTACGGCAGCCACAAAAAATAAATTTGTTAGTTATCAACTTCTCCGGTGGACTTCGCGTCGTATACATACACAAATAATTACGTGACCGGGAGCGAGCTCAAAGCGACGTGCTCTCACTTCCAGCCTCGATTGCACACTGAATTTCGACGCGCCCGAGCCAAGTATTTGTAGGTAGAAGTGGAAAAAACGGCTTAAAATTTTAAAACGTTTAAACGTTGTACTTATTTAAATAAGCACGCTTGTAAAAAAGCTTTTCGTTTAAATGCTTATTGTTTATTGCGTATAATTATGTTTGCAAAAACGTTTAAGTACAACGTATGCACCATTCTATTGCTAATAACAAAAACACTATAGGGATAGCTTTATACTATTTAAACGAGAAAACTGCTCTCATATCAATCAAATGAAATATTTTTATTGATGGAAATATTAATATTCTTATTTTATTATTTAATAAACAATGTTTCTACAAATATTGCATCACGCGACTTAATTGACCAAGTTCCTTTGAAAAAAGACCCACATTACATTATTACCACCTCTCGACACTAAAACTATCAAATTATATATTTATAAACTTTATTTAATCGCACTTTATACACACACGCATAACAAACGTAAATACAATGCCTATTTATACACGTATTTAAAAAAATAAAATGAAAGCGTACGTAAAAGCAGCCAGCCACAACACAACAAACGCGTACTTATCTCTCGACAGTGAAAAGCTTACTATCTTTTTTAAACGAAAAGCGTGGTAAGCCATCCAATTTTGGGATGCGTTTTGGTCGCTTTATAACTCCAGCACGCAGTATAATGCCATCTAGCGGCGAACGTTCTATTTCCAATGCATGTATACAGAGCATGCTTTCAAAGTAGGTAATTTTATTGCGGGAGTACAGATGGCGGGACTAATGTATGTCGGTAAATAGCAAAGCGTAAGTAAAAGCGTAATATTTTGATTAGAAAAAGTCTGCTTTTGTACTTTTGTTCAAAAGCAAACTTTTTTAAGTGCTTTTCGTTTAAACGCTCACCTCTGTTTGTAGGCGCCTCCAGACTCACGCCGAGAACCCCCGAGAACACCCGAGAATCGTGAATGTGATGGGTTTCTCGGCTTCTCGTTCTCGGGCTCGCCTGTTCTCCGATCGGTGTCGGTTTTTTTGCCCGCTTAAAAGGGTTTCTCGGGCGAGAAAAGAGAACACTATCACATTCTCGTTTGTTCTCAGTGCGACTGCGACCGTGGCGTAGATCGCATGTTATCTCGTGCCAATTATTCTATAAAAAAAATACTTTGTGGTGTCTGATGCATATCAGTATCATTTAGATAACTTCACAGTTATTGTATACTCTTTCATTAACATAGTCTCTCATCTGTGCTATCAGTGCTTAACAAAATAATTTGTGATAAATATCATTAAGAAAATAATTTAAATTCACGAAGATTTTAATTGTTTTGAGATACAGTCTTTTTAGTTCAGTAATTTTAGACATATGAGTAAAATATTTGGAAAAATGAAAGTTAAAGTTTAAATAATATTTTCACACAGAGCCCATTTTGTGGGAAGCAAAACGTTTTCTATAAAAAAGTACTTTGTCAATAACCACCATCGTTTGAGCCTTTTTTTCTTAATATTATTTTTAATTTTCGTGGTAACGAGATTATAATGTGCTAACGCACACAATACCAAGGCAGTAGCACTGTCGTCCATTCCGGATCACGACCGAGAATGTAAATGAGAAGATCGCTGAGTGATCGCTTCTCGCGTGAGTCTGGAGCCGGTATAAGAAAATCGATAAATGTATGTTGAAAATTTCGTATAAAAATCAATATACGATAAATAAAAAAAATTCCACAGTGTCAGTGTTTTCTTTACCCTTGTTCTCTATATTTGTTAAAGAAAAATACAATAGGGTTAATTAATGAAGGTAAAAATCACGAACGGTGTATGGGTGTAACCCAAGTTTTAAGTAAAATTGATGCTATTTTTTAAAGAACTGGGACCCGATTCTCATGTAATAGAACTTTTCCGCATGGTAAATTCGTATGCGAATTTTTCGATTCTACTGAAAAGTTCGAATGATTCGTATGAACTGTATTCTGGGGTACCCATAGAACAATATTACCAATCGAACTAGGAAGTCGGAAATAGCATTGACAATTTAATGTTTCGTACGACGTTCATGAGGCGTTTTTATAAACGCTATGGCAACCACTATAATTTACATCTTAAAATAGTTCTTTTTGGTAAAAAAATATTACAAAATCTATTATAACACAAAATATATTTTTAAATGTGATCATATTTTTTAAAAATAATACTTATATTACAAAATATAAAAGTTCAATTTTTAATATTTCGTAAAGTACATTGATTGAAACGGAACGCTCCAGACAGTACATTCATAAGTTCTGACGTTAAATGTCATTAATTACAACAAAGTTTGTCTAAGATAAATATTGAATTGAGACAAATTCTTATTTAATTATTTTATTTATATAATAATCTGTTATGGAGCAAAATAATATATCCAAAAAATTTGCTAGTGCGGAGCAAAGGCTTCGTCTAGTACATTTAGTAGAAGCCGATCCACAGCTGAAATGTGGCAAACTTGATTGTCCAACTTAGTCCCGAATCATATACTAAGAATGAAGCTAAAAGGCGGTGGATAAACATCAGTGAAGATATAAACTCCATCACAGGGGCTAAAAAAACTTGGAAGGAGTGGCGCAAGGTAAATTTTTAAAGTTAGGTATCCTCGATGTTATGTGTATGTGGTTCGGCGCTTGCTACCTCTAATTCTTCCACCAAATTGGGGAAGAAGTTCACCAAAAACTCTTCCTCATTCATTTTAATGAGACAAAACACAGTTTGCGCCAGCTTCGCGGTTTGAGCTCGTTTATTTATTTATTTATTTATTTATTATTATGGCATACACAACAGGTTACAATCATAATTTATACTAAATAGTAACAATTAAATATCATTTAAACCAGATATAAACCCAAAAGCGTGCACACACAGCATAATTAAAACGTTAGCACGTAAACAAAGTATATAACATAACATAAAAAAAACATAACAATGGAGAACAAAAAATAAAATAAGTGGAAAGTGACGTGAAACTTACGATTAAGTGGATTAGTTCAGCTGAGGATATTTTTCACTGTGTACCTGAACGCAAAATGTTTTTTTAAGAAAATATCCAGCTCATCGTGTTCCAGTGACAACTCGTTATATAAACGACACATACGAGCTATGGGGTTATAATAAGACGTATTGTTCTTATATACATGCAGGGTGAATAGATTTCCCCTCTTTCGTTTTAAATGTCTAGTGTTAAAGTTAATTAACTCAAGTAGATTTGGTGCATCAAATTTAGAGTGAATAATTTTGTGCAAGTGAAGAAGATCCAGTTGCCTGCGGCGCATTTCTAGGGAAGTGACTTTGAAGTGACGACGCCTGTCTGAGTAGGAAGCCAGCTTACGACCCATGCCCGAACGGTATGCTGCTATTCTAAGACATTTCTTTTGAACGCTTTCGATCTTATCGGAGTGAATCATATAGTTAGGAGACCATACCACACATCCATACTCGAGGCGGCTTCGGACTAAACTATTAAAGAGATAAATAAGGCTATTAGCATCTTTGAAGTGTATAGTGGATCTAGCAATGAAGCCCAATGTTTTAAGACTCTTCATTGTGATGTTCTCATAGTGCTCCTTGAAAGATAGTTGTTCATCAAATATGACTCCTAAATCCGCTAGGTTCGTTGAAGATTCTGATCGCTCAATTTATAGTTAAAATGAATTCTATGCTTCTTTTTTTTGGTGAAGGTTATAATTTGACATTTTTTCGGATTCAATAGCATTAGATTTTGCAGACACCAGGTCGTTAATATAGCTAGGTCGCGTTGAAGGATTTGACAGTCATTTTCATTGCGGATTTCGTAAAATATTTTTAAATCGTCTGCATACAGAAGGCATGGACAATTAAGATGACTGATGAGATCATTGATAAAGATGAGGAAAAGTAATGGACCAAGATGCGACCCTTGAGGAACACCTGATGTAACTATAACTGGAGCAGATTTGTACCCCTTAAGCGCGACCAGCTGACTTCGTCTACATAAATACGAAGAGATCCACCTAAGAAGGTTGCCATGTACCCCAAACCGCAGATTGAGCTTCTGACAGAGCAAGTGATGATTTACCTTGTCAAATGCTTTGGTGAAATCAGTGTAAACAGAATCCACCTGACCACCACTAGCAAACACTGTGCAAAGATAGTTTTTGTACTCCATCAGATTGGTGACAGTAGATCTACGTCTTATAAATCCATGCTGATTTTGGGAAAGCAAAGGACTAACATGATTATATAAGTCGTCGTATACAACACACTCGAAAAGCTTTGGCATACCAGAAAGAATACTAATAGGCCTATAATTAGAACAATCTGATCTATCACCTGATTTAAAGATAGGAGTGATATGTGCCATTTTCCAGATTGTGCGAAAAGTGCCCTGTTGAAGAGATAAGTTAAATATTATCGTTAGAGGTAGACTAAGTTCTCGAGCACATTCCTTAAGAAATTTGGGTGGTATACCGTCTGGTCCTGCACCCTTATTGGAATCTAAAGCTTTCAATTTTTTTAGTACTTCCTCTCGAGACAGGACAAGACTGGAAATGCAAGAGTCAGAAGCAAAAGAGTTATCATCATCCAACGAAGGTTGAGTGCTGGGCTCGAATACTGAACTAAAAAACGATGAGAAGAGTTCACTAACACTTTCGCCATCAGAAGCCGTTCTATCTTCGTATTTCATATATTGAGGAATACCTTTGGTACCTTTTCTACTGTTAACAAATCTCCAAAATGATTTTATGTTGTCCTTCAGACTCACCTCAATAGATGAAATATAAAGCCTGTAACATTTGTCTATCATGTCCTTACACGCCGTACGAAAGGATGCAAACAAATCGTAATCTTTTGGATTACCATATTTTTTGTACTTTTTGTGAAATTTTAGCTTTTTCTTTAGACTTTTAATTAACTGTGGCGAGTACCAATCTGGATAATGGTCACTAACATTGTTTTTTTTATAATGTGTGTATTTTTCAATGAGCGAATTCAATTCCAAATATAACCTGTCTACAGCATCATTAACATCGTTGCAGGGCAATAATATTGTTGGCCAATCTATTGCTGCTAACCCTAGCCTGATTTCCTCGTAATTACATTTCTTAAAATTAATTCTTTGCAATCGATTTTTCCTTAACGATGGTGCTGATTTGATTTTTATGAATTTTATACACAATGGTGGATGGTGATCGTCTACACGAGATAAGGGTTGTGCTTCAGTCACTGCAATTTCAGGATTATTACAAAGTATTAAGTCAAGGAGTCTGCCGTTCTTATTTGGGATATGATTATATTGTGATAGTTCACATAGTGCTAAAGTACTTATTAAAAGTGATGACCTAGCATCCCCAGAGTTATTAGGTGACATGGCAGACCCAATCCTTTTCCACGAAATACTAGGGATATTAAAGTCACCAATTATTATGTTTACGGAATTATTTGGTAAATTTGATAATACATTTTGACAGTTTAGATAAAAAAAATTGTGATCACCAATTGGCAAATCTGGTGGTAAATAGCATACACACAGGTTAATATTATGAGCAAGACAATCATTAGGTTTTATAGTGATCCAAATATTCTCAACTGCACTTTCCCAAGATATGTTACGGATAGCATTATATTTCCTATTAATAGCCACTAAAACCCCTCCTCCTTCTTTTTTGTTTATACAAGAAGTTTCGCGGTCTCTACGGAATACATCGTACCTCTGATCAAATAATTCGCCATCAAAAAAACCCGAATTAAGATTTGTTTCTGTGATGCAAATCATGTCATAATCAAAATTTAGTGACGATAGAAATAAGTTGGTAGTTTTAGTTTTAATCCTGTTGACATTTTGGTAATAAATCTTCATAATTAATAAAAGTAAACAAAACCAAGTACAAACATTACAAAAATTACGTGAAAAAAAAATGAACTATTTCAAGTTAACTTATCAAGGCACGCCTGATCCTTAATGACAACTGCTGGCGATGACTCATTCTTGCGGACATAAACACGGCCGAACTTAACCCACACGAAACTGTATTGTCGCTCCTTAGCAACCTTCCTGGCTGCCGCATGTAGGCTCTTGCATTCAGGGGCTAAGTGCTCTGCCAAGTAAATGTTTTGCTTATCTCCAGCGATATCAAGGTGGTTTGTATTCAGATGATCTGATTTAAGCGACTTATTAAACCTTTTATAGGAGGACAACAGGTGATCGCGGTGACGCTCCGAGGGCAATGTTATAAGAATGTTACGTGGCCGTTGAGACGATGGTTCAATTTTTGCTATTCTGCGCACCGCACAAAGATCTACATCTGTGATAGGAGCCTTTATGATCTGGCAGATTTGTTTAACTATTGCAGGAAGGTTCTCATTTTGTTTTTCAGGGAGCATTTGCAGTTCAACGTTATGGCTTCTTGAGAATTTTTCTAGGGAAATCAGGCGTCGCTTAAGGTCCCTCATTTCAGACTGTACACATGTTTTTTCTGATTCAAATGATGCAATTTTAGTATTAACCGTGTGGAGTTCGTTTTTTAGGTCTTTCTGCTCTGATACTATAAAATCTGTGGTCTGTGTAAACTCCGCCCTTAAGCCATCAACAGCATTCTTAATCTCTTTTTTAATCGTTGTATTTATGTCATTTATTATTGACAATCTAAGAGTACTCAACTTAGAATCAAGCAGCTGACCAAACTGTTCATAAGAGATTGACCCAGTCATAGAGGAGCCAGCAGCCAGCCACAACACAACAAACGCGTACTTATCTCTCGACAGTGAAAAGCTTACTATCTTTTTTAAACGAAAAGCGTGGTAAGCCATCCAATTTTGGGATGCGTTTTGGTCGCTTTATAACTCCAGCACGCAGTATAATGCCATCTAGCGGCGAACGTTCTATTTCCAATGCATGTATACAGAGCATGCTTTCAAAGTAGGTAATTTTATTGCGGGAGTACAGATGGCGGGACTAATGTATGTCGGTAAATAGCAAAGCGTAAGTAAAAGCGTAATATTTTGATTAGAAAAAGTCTGCTTTTGTACTTTTGTTCAAAAGCAAACTTTTTTAAGTGCTTTTCGTTTAAACGCTCACCTCTGTTTGTAGGCGCCTCCAGACTCACGCCGAGAACCCCCGAGAACACCCGAGAATCGTGAATGTGATGGGTTTCTCGGCTTCTCGTTCTCGGGCTCGCCTGTTCTCCGATCGGTGTCGGTTTTTTTGCCCGCTTAAAAGGGTTTCTCGGGCGAGAAAAGAGAACACTATCACATTCTCGTTTGTTCTCAGTGCGACTGCGACCGTGGCGTAGATCGCATGTTATCTCGTGCCAATTATTCTATAAAAAAAATACTTTGTGGTGTCTGATGCATATCAGTATCATTTAGATAACTTCACAGTTATTGTATACTCTTTCATTAACATAGTCTCTCATCTGTGCTATCAGTGCTTAACAAAATAATTTGTGATAAATATTATTAAGAAAATAATTTAAATTCACGAAGATTTTAATTGTTTTGAGATACAGTCTTTTTAGTTCAGTAATTTTAGACATATGAGTAAAATATTTGGAAAAATGAAAGTTAAAGTTTAAATAATATTTTCACACAGAGCCCATTTTGTGGGAAGCAAAACGTTTTCTATAAAAAAGTACTTTGTCAATAACCACCATCGTTTGAGCCTTTTTTTCTTAATATTATTTTTAATTTTCGTGGTAACGAGATTATAATGTGCTAACGCACACAATACCAAGGCAGTAGCACTGTCGTCCATTCCGGATCACGACCGAGAATGTAAATGAGAAGATCGCTGAGTGATCGCTTCTCGCGTGAGTCTGGAGCCGGTATAAGAAAATCGATAAATGTATGTTGAAAATTTCGTATAAAAATCAATATACGATAAATAAAAAAAATTCCACAGTGTCAGTGTTTTCTTTACCCTTGTTCTCTATATTTGTTAAAGAAAAATACAATAGGGTTAATTAATGAAGGTAAAAATCACGAACGGTGTATGGGTGTAACCCAAGTTTTAAGTAAAATTGATGCTATTTTTTAAAGAACTGGGACCCGATTCTCATGTAATAGAACTTTTCCGCATGGTAAATTCGTATGCGAATTTTTCGATTCTACTGAAAAGTTCGAATGATTCGTATGAACTGTATTCTGGGGTACCCATAGAACAATATTACCAATCGAACTAGGAAGTCGGAAATAGCATTGACAATTTAATGTTTCGTACGACGTTCATGAGGCGTTTTTATAAACGCTATGGCAACCACTATAATTTACATCTTAAAATAGTTCTTTTTGGTAAAAAAATATTACAAAATCTATTATAACACAAAATATATTTTTAAATGTGATCATATTTTTTAAAAATAATACTTATATTACAAAATATAAAAGTTCAATTTTTAATATTTCGTAAAGTACATTGATTGAAACGGAACGCTCCAGACAGTACATTCATAAGTTCTGACGTTAAATGTCATTAATTACAACAAAGTTTGTCTAAGATAAATATTGAATTGAGACAAATTCTTATTTAATTATTTTATTTATATAATAATCTGTTATGGAGCAAAATAATATATCCAAAAAATTTGCTAGTGCGGAGCAAAGGCTTCGTCTAGTACATTTAGTAGAAGCCGATCCACAGCTGAAATGTGGCAAACTTGATTGTCCAACTTAGTCCCGAATCATATACTAAGAATGAAGCTAAAAGGCGGTGGATAAACATCAGTGAAGATATAAACTCCATCACAGGGGCTAAAAAAACTTGGAAGGAGTGGCGCAAGGTAAATTTTTAAAGTTAGGTATCCTCGATGTTATGTGTATGTGGTTCGGCGCTTGCTACCTCTAATTCTTCCACCAAATTGGGGAAGAAGTTCACCAAAAACTCTTCCTCATTCATTTTAATGAGACAAAACACAGTTTGCGCCAGCTTCGCGGTTTGAGCTCGTTTATTTATTTATTTATTTATTTATTATTATGGCATACACAACAGGTTACAATCATAATTTATACTAAATAGTAACAATTAAATATCATTTAAACCAGATATAAACCCAAAAGCGTGCACACACAGCATAATTAAAACGTTAGCACGTAAACAAAGTATATAACATAACATAAAAAAAACATAACAATGGAGAACAAAAAATAAAATAAGTGGAAAGTGACGTGAAACTTACGATTAAGTGGATTAGTTCAGCTGAGGATATTTTTCACTGTGTACCTGAACGCAAAATGTTTTTTTAAGAAAATATCCAGCTCATCGTGTTCCAGTGACAACTCGTTATATAAACGACACATACGAGCTATGGGGTTATAATAAGACGTATTGTTCTTATATACATGCAGGGTGAATAGATTTCCCCTCTTTCGTTTTAAATGTCTAGTGTTAAAGTTAATTAACTCAAGTAGATTTGGTGCATCAAATTTAGAGTGAATAATTTTGTGCAAGTGAAGAAGATCCAGTTGCCTGCGGCGCATTTCTAGGGAAGTGACTTTGAAGTGACGACGCCTGTCTGAGTAGGAAGCCAGCTTACGACCCATGCCCGAACGGTATGCTGCTATTCTAAGACATTTCTTTTGAACGCTTTCGATCTTATCGGAGTGAATCATATAGTTAGGAGACCATACCACACATCCATACTCGAGGCGGCTTCGGACTAAACTATTAAAGAGATAAATAAGGCTATTAGCATCTTTGAAGTGTATAGTGGATCTAGCAATGAAGCCCAATGTTTTAAGACTCTTCATTGTGATGTTCTCATAGTGCTCCTTGAAAGATAGTTGTTCATCAAATATGACTCCTAAATCCGCTAGGTTCGTTGAAGATTCTGATCGCTCAATTTATAGTTAAAATGAATTCTATGCTTCTTTTTTTTGGTGAAGGTTATAATTTGACATTTTTTCGGATTCAATAGCATTAGATTTTGCAGACACCAGGTCGTTAATATAGCTAGGTCGCGTTGAAGGATTTGACAGTCATTTTCATTGCGGATTTCGTAAAATATTTTTAAATCGTCTGCATACAGAAGGCATGGACAATTAAGATGACTGATGAGATCATTGATAAAGATGAGGAAAAGTAATGGACCAAGATGCGACCCTTGAGGAACACCTGATGTAACTATAACTGGAGCAGATTTGTACCCCTTAAGCGCGACCAGCTGACTTCGTCTACATAAATACGAAGAGATCCACCTAAGAAGGTTGCCATGTACCCCAAACCGCAGATTGAGCTTCTGACAGAGCAAGTGATGATTTACCTTGTCAAATGCTTTGGTGAAATCAGTGTAAACAGAATCCACCTGACCACCACTAGCAAACACTGTGCAAAGATAGTTTTTGTACTCCATCAGATTGGTGACAGTAGATCTACGTCTTATAAATCCATGCTGATTTTGGGAAAGCAAAGGACTAACATGATTATATAAGTCGTCGTATACAACACACTCGAAAAGCTTTGGCATACCAGAAAGAATACTAATAGGCCTATAATTAGAACAATCTGATCTATCACCTGATTTAAAGATAGGAGTGATATGTGCCATTTTCCAGATTGTGCGAAAAGTGCCCTGTTGAAGAGATAAGTTAAATATTATCGTTAGAGGTAGACTAAGTTCTCGAGCACATTCCTTAAGAAATTTGGGTGGTATACCGTCTGGTCCTGCACCCTTATTGGAATCTAAAGCTTTCAATTTTTTTAGTACTTCCTCTCGAGACAGGACAAGACTGGAAATGCAAGAGTCAGAAGCAAAAGAGTTATCATCATCCAACAAAGGTTGAGTGCTGGGCTCGAATACTGAACTAAAAAACGATGAGAAGAGTTCACTAACACTTTCGCCATCAGAAGCCGTTCTATCTTCGTATTTCATATATTGAGGAATACCTTTGGTACCTTTTCTACTGTTAACAAATCTCCAAAATGATTTTATGTTGTCCTTCAGACTCACCTCAATAGATGAAATATAAAGCCTGTAACATTTGTCTATCATGTCCTTACACGCCGTACGAAAGGATGCAAACAAATCGTAATCTTTTGGATTACCATATTTTTTGTACTTTTTGTGAAATTTTAGCTTTTTCTTTAGACTTTTAATTAACTGTGGCGAGTACCAATCTGGATAATGGTCACTAACATTGTTTTTTTTATAATGTGTGTATTTTTCAATGAGCGAATTCAATTCCAAATATAACCTGTCTACAGCATCATTAACATCGTTGCAGGGCAATAATATTGTTGGCCAATCTATTGCTGCTAACCCTAGCCTGATTTCCTCGTAATTACATTTCTTAAAATTAATTCTTTGCAATCGATTTTTCCTTAACGATGGTGCTGATTTGATTTTTATGAATTTTATACACAATGGTGGATGGTGATCGTCTACACGAGATAAGGGTTGTGCTTCAGTCACTGCAATTTCAGGATTATTACAAAGTATTAAGTCAAGGAGTCTGCCGTTCTTATTTGGGATATGATTATATTGTGATAGTTCACATAGTGCTAAAGTACTTATTAAAAGTGATGACCTAGCATCCCCAGAGTTATTAGGTGACATGGCAGACCCAATCCTTTTCCACGAAATACTAGGGATATTAAAGTCACCAATTATTATGTTTACGGAATTATTTGGTAAATTTGATAATACATTTTGACAGTTTAGATAAAAAAAATTGTGATCACCAATTGGCAAATCTGGTGGTAAATAGCATACACACAGGTTAATATTATGAGCAAGACAATCATTAGGTTTTATAGTGATCCAAATATTCTCAACTGCACTTTCCCAAGATATGTTACGGATAGCATTATATTTCCTATTAATAGCCACTAAAACCCCTCCTCCTTCTTTTTTGTTTATACAAGAAGTTTCGCGGTCTCTACGGAATACATCGTACCTCTGATCAAATAATTCGCCATCAAAAAAACCCGAATTAAGATTTGTTTCTGTGATGCAAATCATGTCATAATCAAAATTTAGTGACGATAGAAATAAGTTGGTAGTTTTAGTTTTAATCCTGTTGACATTTTGGTAATAAATCTTCATAATTAATAAAAGTAAACAAAACCAAGTACAAACATTACAAAAATTACGTGAAAAAAAAATGAACTATTTCAAGTTAACTTATCAAGGCACGCCTGATCCTTAATGACAACTGCTGGCGATGACTCATTCTTGCGGACATAAACACGGCCGAACTTAACCCACACGAAACTGTATTGTCGCTCCTTAGCAACCTTCCTGGCTGCCGCATGTAGGCTCTTGCATTCAGGGGCTAAGTGCTCTGCCAAGTAAATGTTTTGCTTATCTCCAGCGATATCAAGGTGGTTTGTATTCAGATGATCTGATTTAAGCGACTTATTAAACCTTTTATAGGAGGACAACAGGTGATCGCGGTGACGCTCCGAGGGCAATGTTATAAGAATGTTACGTGGCCGTTGAGACGATGGTTCAATTTTTGCTATTCTGCGCACCGCACAAAGATCTACATCTGTGATAGGAGCCTTTATGATCTGGCAGATTTGTTTAACTATTGCAGGAAGGTTCTCATTTTGTTTTTCAGGGAGCATTTGCAGTTCAACGTTATGGCTTCTTGAGAATTTTTCTAGGGAAATCAGGCGTCGCTTAAGGTCCCTCATTTCAGACTGTACACATGTTTTTTCTGATTCAAATGATGCAATTTTAGTATTAACCGTGTGGAGTTCGTTTTTTAGGTCTTTCTGCTCTGATACTATAAAATCTGTGGTCTGTGTAAACTCCGCCCTTAAGCCATCAACAGCATTCTTAATCTCTTTTTTAATCGTTGTATTTATGTCATTTATTATTGACAATCTAAGAGTACTCAACTTAGAATCAAGCAGCTGACCAAACTGTTCATAAGAGATTGACCCAGTCATAGAGGATTTTTCGGTCACCATCTGTTGATCAGTCTTACTTGAATTCGATGAATCCACGGGATTGGGATTCTTGCTGGTTTCGGTGTTGGTTATCTGTAGGTCATCACATGACATATCCGCCGATTCCTGTAGGTCTTCATATTGGTTCCTCACCGGTGTGCTGTCGTTTCGTCGTCTCGTAACATTCGCACAAGAGTGGCATTTCCAAGACCGTTTAAGTTCAGCACAGTTCTTCGTAAAATAACTTTGAGAAATGTTCAAGCAGGCAAAATGAAATGCGCTTCGACATGCCACACAGGTAAGCTTTTCTTTAAAATCAATAGAATTTTTACATGCTAAGCACAGCATTTTCGTATAATGATAGCCAAAAGTATCTTCTCAAACAAGTAAACAGCAACGGCCCTTACAATACAGTAGCGCAGCAAGTATATCGCAGGTAGTAATGATAACAAAACTATCGGCTTCGCGGAACGCTGCAAATTACTAGATGCGGTTGCACTATATACAGAAATAATCATAAACTCCATGTATTTTTATAATGTTGAAACACTTTTGACAGCTAAATTCGTATACGAACCTCAACTTCGACTGGTCCATACCACTCGTTGCGTTCGAGTGATGTTCGTTCGAATTATTTCGATTGTGAAATTCCGAGAATACACAAACTGTGGTTCCTTCGAAAAAAATTCGAATTTGGAACATTTTTACGAATGTGAACTTTTTTCGAATGCATGAGAATCGTGTCCCTGGTATGTAAATTTGAAAAATGGTGTCGGTGATTGTGTAAACACATAATTTAAGAACTTAAATTTATTTTTCCCGGCCAGTTAACTCGAACGTTAACGTACAATATCAAAAACGCCAACAGCCTTTTTGCTATTTTTCGCGCCATGGGCCCTTAAGTACTTAATGACATTGTAAATAGTGTTTGTTTTGTGCACTCAATGCACACTAGCTAGAATGTAAATTTTTAAATGGAAAAACAGAGTAAAACAACATACTCGTATTTCTCAAATAAAAATATTTATTAATTATCAACGCTTATATCATCATTGTCGTCATCATCATCAACTCGGATTATAAAAGAATCACACACACTATCCAGCAGATCAATAAGAGGGCACATTTTATGCTCTTCTTTAATAATATGGTTTATGCATTCTTGCCATATTCAGCTGTGATATTATATGCCCTCTAATATTAATTGTTTCACTTTGCGCAACTCGGACCTCGGTACATGACGCTGCGTAAATAGTTTTTTAATTTTAGATTTGACATCTTGTTATATTGGCTCAAGAAGCAAAAATTTTACAAACGAAGAGGTTTTTCTAAAAAAAGTTGGCAGCCTATGGATTATTGAACAGGGATCCCAGTAAAAGAAAAATAATTTCCTTGACAATTATTGTAACTTCAATAATATGATATTAAACAATGTAATTAATATTTTAAAATTATCAGTATTTGTTTAAGTCTTAGTTTTTCTAATTGAAACCTTAAATTCAAGAAAGTTTTATTTTTTATTTTGCTAAAATGCTCTCCCTTTTTAGTGAGAATTTTTCAATGTTGGCAACACTTCTGAAATGTCAGAATTCCGTCGAATTAAAAATCAGACTGTAGCATATTTTATTCATAAATCAATTGATCAAAGACTAGTAAAAAAAGTAGCAATGGGTTTGCGGTTACTTGGTCACTGACACCGTTTTATATTAATTTAATATTATTACGGCTATAGACATTTTCTTTAATATATCAAAGTTGAGGATGGTACTACTCAAATGATTTTAAGCTTTAATGATATTTTGTATTAATGTATTTTATGTGAATTGACCATGAGCTAATCAATCCGCACTGGGCCATCGTGGTTGACTAAGGCCTAATCACCCTAACATAGGGTAGGCTCGAGCCCCTCGGTGGGGACGTATATGAGCTGTGATGATGATGATGATGACCATGAGCTTTCAGTATCGGCGGATAAAAATGTTCAATGACCACCTATAATGAAATGTTAGTAGTACAACATGCAAAAGAGTTTAAGTTAAATTATTTTTATTTCATTGACAGGTTGGTGTTTTCCCAATCTTTATACTCATTGGATCTCATTGAACACTTCTTGGGGAAGGTGGACGAGGCGACACAAGACGGTCGCATTGATGAGAAGCTGGGTGGCCATGTCGGTAAGTGAAACTTACTATTAATAATTATTAAACATTTTAAATAATACAGGCCATAAGGTGATTAAACTGCGCAGAGCCAATAAACTTGGAAATCCTTGGGAGACCTTCTTCTAATAGTAGACGTCTCTCTACAAAATAAGTAACTACACTATCACGACTTGATGATAACATAGCTTATATCTGTGTAAAACCCAGTTTTACACATTTAGAACTTTGTTGGTATTTTAAATAAAATGTTTAGAATTCATTTGTGTGAAACAAATGTGTAATGGACATTGCTCTGCGTCCATATATTGTTCGCCCCAGTACCAACAGAAATAAAATGCTTGTAGTATAATTAGACATTAGTAAATACTATATACGTCCACATCAGTTACTACGGACAAGGTTCGAAATCGCATAATATATCAAAATTAATCAGATTTTGAGGTTAGTTGAAGTAATACTTTATTTCGTCAGAGCAATACGCAAAGTCCATACCCATACAATTATTAAAATAATAATTATTGCAATCAATCAAGAACGTTATTATAGCCACATAGTAAACAACATGAAATTTCGAAATTATAAAGCAAGTCAAAAACACCACGAACTAACAAGCGACAGCGCGAGAGTAGTCAATTGACGTATGTTTTAATTTAATTTACGTTCTAAATTGTGAAAGAAGTTATGAAAAACATAATTTATACAAATAAATAAATGCCCATACCTACATAAAATCGACTTAATTCTATTCATTCGAGGAAAGGTAAAAATAACCATTCGTATATTTTACTTCATTTGGTTTTGTTTCTGAAAGTGCTTTTATATATTTTTGATTTGTCAGTCGAATACATATATTTGTTATGAGTGTTATTAAATATGCATATAATTATGGGGTAAATCAAATCTTTGTTGGTCTTGGGGCGATTTTCGACATTGTCCTTTGTTACAAAATTCGAACGTAGGTATGTTCGAATTTTGTAAAAAATTATAAATGATATGGTAACAAAAAAATTATAATATGAAAAATGAAAACTGTTCAGAAACACTTTGTTTTATAGGTTCCTGGTCACCTGGCATTGACTACTTCAGATTAGACGGCTCAACGTCTTGTGAGAATAGGTCAATTTGGTGCAAAAATTTCAATAGGGAAGACAATCCAAGAGCAAGGTCAGTATCTTGATTAATTTGTTTATAATTACTTATTTCAAAGTCAAATTATTTAATATTTGATAATGCAGCCACATATTGCATACAGGTTGTACTTAGTGAGTTTATTGAACATGAAATTGTGCAAAATCTATATTTTATTATAGTATGTTCAAAATCGAGAGTAGAATCAATTCCACTATTAATAAATATGGCTCAGACTTAATCCTAAATTAGATTTCGAACTACATCACTTTTTAAATTTTCTTAATTCTGTCGTTTTTACTTCTTATTCTTATTGGTGCCACGACGACTATGGGGACATTCAAGTATTACGTATCGCAATTTTTGAAATAGCTTTACTTGGCTCCCACTCAAGCTTGAACATTTGTTTGCTAATTCTTAAAGCTCAGTGTCATGACGGCATAGGAGATATGCAGAGTAACATGTTGAATTTGAACTTTATAGTAAGTTAAAACAGGTGCATTATATCATAATACGCATTATATGTTAATGCAATAAACTATTCAAACATTGATGTTTATATGGAAGTAACAGCACTGTGTTTTTTACAGACTGTTTCTAATATCAACTCGAGCGGGCGGGCTCGGCATCAACTTAGTCGCGGCGAACCGCGTGGTGATCTTCGACGTGTCGTGGAACCCTTCGCATGATGTCCAGAGCATATTCAGAGTCTACAGGTTCGGGCAGAAGAAGCCGTGTTATATTTATAGATTTTTGGCGATGGTGAGTTGATTCTTTTTTAACTACGTCTCTCTGGCCACAGCCGGGCTAGTGCATTGTTTTCTTTGTAAACGTGTAAACTTATGTTTCAGGGCACAATGGAGGAGAAGATCTACGAGCGTCAGGTGACGAAGCAGGCGATATCGAAGCGCGTGATCGACGAGCAGCAGATCGACCGGCACTACGCCGAGAACGACCTCGCCGAGCTGTACAAGTTCGAGCCGCGGCCGCCGGCGCCGCGGCCCCTGCCGTCGCTGCCCCGCGATCGCCTCTTCGCCGAGATGCTGCGCGAGCGGGAGACGCAGGTACGACGTCTGTGGGACGAATGGAGGGCAGGAAGGGAAAGGACTACGTCCGAGGGAGATAGAGCCATGCGATCGCCTCTTCGTCGAGTTGCTGCGCGAGCGGGAGACGTCGAGTAAGCGGGTACGTCTGACGGACGGACGGCTTACGGTAACGATAAGAGAGCGACCTACGTCTAAGCGACGTAGGGTCGTGCGATCGCCTGTTCGTCGGGATGCGCAGGTACTTCTGTAGGACGGGAGGGGTGCAGCAACGACCAGAGGGCGACCTTAATCTGAGGGACATAGCGCCGTGCGATCACCAGTTCGTCGGATGTTCCGCGTGTGGGAAGCGCAGGTATATTGGGTGACAGACGAGAGTGCGGCAAAAACCAGACAGAGGGCGACCTATTTCTGAGGGACGTAGGGCCGTGCGATGGGGTGTTCCGCGAGTGGGAAGCGCAGAGGCCCTAGACAAATGCCACACGCTAACTTTCAGCAGTCGTTCCACAGAAAAAATGTATGGAAATGTCATTAGCTTACATCCTCACGCTATTTTTTCCGCAGCTAATGTCATTCATACATTTTTCTGAAGAACGATTGCGGAAAAATTTGCGTGTGGCATTTGTCTGTGGGGGGGGCTGGTACGTCTGAGGGACGGACGGGGTGTGGCAACGACCAGAGGGCAACCTACGTCTGAGGGACGTAGCGTGGTGCGATTACCAGTTTCTCGGATGTTCCGCGAGTGGAAAGCGCAGGTACGTCTGAGGGACGGTCGGAGTGCGGCAACGACCAGAGAGCGACCTACGTGTGAGGGATGTAGGGCCGTGCGACTGCCTGTTCATCGAGATTCTTTGTTAATGGGAGACGCAATTGCGTGTGAGGGACGAGTGGGTTGCGGCAACGACCAAAGAGCGACCTATATGCAAGGAACGTAGGGCCATATAATAAGCCCGTTCTTTGGAATGTTTTGTGAATAGGCGGCGCAGATACATCTGAGGGACGGACGGGGTGCGGCATTGATTAGACAGTGACCTACATCTGACTGACCTAGGACACGGTAATCTTATTCTTCTTACGAGGGCGATTCAACAAATATTTAGCCTACAAAAGAAAAACTAAAATTTTAAGAAAGTAGAGATTTATTTTTCAACATAGTCTCCTTTCAATTCAATACACTTGGCCCAGCGATGCTCCAACTTTTTTAACCCATCCAAAAAATACGATTTCCCGAGGTCTTCAAAATAGGTCTCTGTAGCGGCGATGACCTCATCATTCGACCCAAATCTTTTGCCGGCGAGTGACTTTTTCAGATTTGGGAACAAGAAGAAGTCACAGGGAGCCAAATCTGGAGAATACGGTGGATGGGGCAGCAATTCGTAGCGCAATTCGACCAATTTGGCCATGACGACGGCGGAGGTGTGAGCCGGCGCGTTGTCGTGGTGGAACAGCACTTTTTTCCTTGCCAAATGGTGCCGTTTTTTTTTCAATTCGGCGTCGAATCGGCCCAGTAAGTCGGAATAGTAGAGCCCCGTGATTGTTTTACCCTTCTCGAGGTAATCGATGTAGATCACACCTCGTGAGTACCAAAAAACACTGGCCATCACCTTTCCGGCCGATTGAACAGTCTTCGCCTTCTTTGGAGCACGTTCGCCGGGTAAAGTCCACTGTTTCGACTGTTCCTTGGTCTCTGGTGTGTACCAGTGAACCCATGTTTCGTCGACGGTCACAAAACGACGCAAGAACTCCGCCGGATTGCGTTGAAACAGCGCCAAACATGTCGCCGATGTGGTCTCACGGTTGCGCATATTGTCTGGTGTGAGCAAACGCGGCACCCATCGCGCCGATAACTTTTCATACCCAGTTCTTCGTGCAGAATATGATGCACTGTCTCTTCTGCGATGCCTACAGTCTCAGCTATCTCGCGAATCTTCAATCGCCGGTGTGCCAACACGAGATCGTGGATTTTTTTTACGGTTTCCTCCGTAGTAGCCGTTTTCGGTGCACCTGGGCGTGGCTCATCAAAAACCGACGTGCGGCCACGAGCAAACTCGTTGAACCATTTTTTTGACGGTCGGCATCGAAGGAGAAGAGTCACCGTACACAGCATCCAAGGGCTCTTTGATTTCGCTGCGCGTTTTCCCTTCCAAAAACAAGAATCTAATCACTGAATGATATTGTTGTTTTTCCATTTTTGTAAAACCGACCGACACGCTCGCTTCCAAAGGCTGTCAAAACAAAACAAATGAAGGGAAAAGATTGAAAACTTCTTAGTAGACTTCAAAAAGTATTTACTGCACGATAGTAAAACTCTTTTGTAACAACAGCGCCATCGGGCGGCGAGGCTAAGTAATAATTGAATGCCCCTCGTATATATAAAAATGAAATGCTGTGTTAGTCTCGCTAAAACTCATAAACGGCTCCACCGATTCTTACCAAATTTTCTGTGTGTGTGTGATTAGTTCCAAGGAAGGTTTAAATGTACAGTTGGATCCGATAGGGGTTGCTGCAACTGGGCAGGACAACGTCTGCGGGGCCCACTAGTCCATCTATATAAATAAAAATCAGTGTATTGTCTGTTTGTTTTTTGGTTCTCTATGCGTTCCGAAACCATCCATCAGATTGTAATGAAACTTTGGTAGGGTGTTATGGGGACACCCGTGAGGGTTCCTAGAAAAAAAAGGCATTTACGTGGCATTGCAACGCATGCCGGGTACAGCTAGTAGTATATAACATTAAGTGGACTTGGCCCCTCTGTAGACGACGCAAAAATGTTATAATTTTTAATGTCTGTGTCATTTATTAGCTTATGATATTATCTGTGTTTTGTGTAACCATTGTCTTTGCGTATTGTTTATGGCGCAACTGCGCGGGGTCGCGGGGGGAGCGCTTGAACTTGAACCTCAACGAATTCGAAAGATAGGGAACAGAAATTCACAATGAGGAGCGCGGTGTCACGGCGGAAGCGGTTAGCACGTAACGGATTTTTGAATTCGTTGAGGTTCAAGTTAAAGCTCCCCCCGCGACCCCGCGCAGTTGCGCCATAAACAATAGGCAAAGACAACGGTTACACAAAACACAGATAATATCATAAGCTAATAATTGACACAGACATTAAAAATTATAACATTTTTGCGTCGCCTACACCCTCTTTGAAATTTTATACCTACGGCCGTTCGGCATCGCTTGGTGCGTTGGCCCGCGATAGGAACGCGCGCTTACAGTTTCTGCCTAGATTTGTAATTACACTATTTCAGAATGCATATAGAATTACTTTGGCAATCTAAAGGAATGAATTAAATAGGTTTTTATGCAATAAAATAGGTTAACGAAACTAATGGTTGTAGGTTGCCTAAAATGCCTTCGATATAATAAATTAATAATAAATAAGCAAATACATTTTATTTATTTCACTCACTTACTAACCAAATAGGCGAAAGATCGCATGAAGAACCAAGAAAACCCATTTTTGTGAAACGTCAAGCTTATATTCATACAAATATTATAATATTAGTACTAAAGTTATAAAGCTCCGTTTGGCTCATGACTGTAACCTGCGGCGAATGCCAGCTACTGCCAACTCATACGTACAAGTAACATGTAAGAATACTACAGCTGCAACTACTTGGCTTGCTGACTTGCATGCTAGAAGCCATTACAACGATCAGTATTGCGTCTGAACTTGTTTTGTTCGTATCGGTTAACCATGTTCGCTAGGTAGGTTAGGTGACTCGCCGATTTTGCCGCAGAATTTTGTTTGTATAATTATTTAAAATCTCTGTTTTACCCTTGTTAGATTTAAAAATACGAATTATTAGTGATAAAAGTTGATAGGTCTAATACAAAATTCTAGTCTAAGTAAAATTTTACCATTTAGATCTATAAATAACAAATAAATAAAAAAGATTTCAGTAGCTCGTAAAATAAAAATTTACCGTTTAGATCTATAAATACCACGAGCACGACTCGCTGCTGGAGAACAAGGAGGAGGAGACGCTGAGCGAGGAGGAACGCAAGGCCGCCTGGGAGGACTTCGAAAACGAGAAGAACCGCCCGCCGCCCGCGCCCTTCCCGAACGCCTGGCACGGAATGAGTACGTAACACTCTTGTAATAGGCTAGATTAATGAAAAAAATATTGCTTTAATAGAAGCCCATTCATATAATAAACAGAAAGAAAAAATCCGTTTTCGAATAACCATAAAAACAAACAAGATATAAGGCATTAAATATTTTTCTCCATATCTTTCTAGCAAAACGGCAATTTACATCTATATGGCCGTACTCAACAATGACGTCTCGGTTGATGTCGGATCTCTCTGTCTAATCGCTTCCAAATTAACAGCTTAAAATGCTTGTATCTCATGTATTTCTAAGCCGATTTTAATTCTAGTTTCACGTGATTGCATCTTTTTCTACGGTGTTTTAATATTTTATGACGAGATGTGAAAATTAGAATTCAGTCATCATCCCAATTACGCTCGTTCGATTTTTCAATATGTGGCAAAGGTCACAGTCCTGTGTTTTAATGTAGTTTACGCTGACTGATCAACAGCAAAACAAATAAATAATTGTGTTTGATACTTTAATATTGTCGATTATCTTAGATAATAAATTAATCTTTTATTTGTCAGAACATATTGGTAAAGTCTTACAATAGATTAGTTCTGGTAGTCAGTGAATTAGAACGCTACGTAAAGTGCATTCACACAAAATTATTTCATCACCTTTAATATATTATTATATATTATATTAATTATATATTATATTAATTAACAATTTGAAAAACATTAAAGTTACATAAAGTTAGAATTATGTATATTCTTTAGAAAGCTGTAGGGGTGGATCCCATGTGGATATTACATTTTATATGATAGATAGCTATCAGTGTACTCGTATGTATTCATATGATAAAAGTGCCAAAAATATGTTCTTATCTTATTGTACGTTATTTAGTGATGAAATATAAAGATGTTGTAACTGTAACTAACAACTATAGTGAGTCAAGCCAATGCTCCATGGAGGTAAAGAAGTTACTAAAAGAATACATATTTCTTGAAATGGTTAATCATTTAAAAAAAATTATTAACTTATCACAGTAGGTATTTGTATTTTTATTATACCGTTCTTTTGGTAAACTACAAACATTTGCAATCCGATAAATAAATTGAAATCGAAAATATTATATTAACAACATGTTCCATTTTGTGTTAATCTAACCTAGAAATATAATCTTGATAAACGTATAGATATTTATTACATTGATTTCGCAACAAATTTGTGTTAAAACTAGTCTTCGTTTCACAGTGCCTGGTCTACTGGCGCAGCAGCAGCAGCTAGCCTACGCCGCACTGGCCGCCATGATACGAAAGGACATGCCCAATATGAACGACGCGCAAATACGCGACATGTTGCCCCTCATCTACAATGCCAACCCTGCGGTAAGTGCCTGCACCAGTGTTAGTGTCACTACACCGACGCGATACTCATGGTTAAAAGGGCTATTACAAAAAAAAACGCGCAGATTAAGGTTCTCTTCGTTAAACATTGTATACCTTTCGTTGGTCGAAATAAATATCATTTACTTGATAAAACTAGTCCATATTCTTATCTAATACAAAGCGGTTTTTTGATTACTTTTTACTTAACTTAGTAATAGTTATGTTCCCGAAGCATGTTTAGGCAAAAACTCACGCGGATCTGATTTGGGAGCTCTAATTTACACATTCTGTTAAATGTCAACTATCAAAATATTTATTTTATGTGATGCAATATTCTTCACTTGAATAATAATAAAATATATTTTCGTTATAATGCTCCTAAGTAAATAAATCAATACTTAATCTTATAAAAATTTTCTAACGAAAAGGTGTCGAAACAAGTCAGATTATGTTCCCTATCGTTTAAACTTAATTTTATGCCAAAATGTTTTTAACGTTTGCTTAAACTGTTGTATTATTTGTATGTTTATAAATCGAGACTATATTTTTTAGGAATAAAATAAAACTAATAAATATTTTGCTGTACCGGCGATGGCAGTTTGTTTAGAACCGCGCGATGCGATTTTCTGATAGGCCTTTTAATATCAGCGTCTCCGTCAGTAACGTCATACTGACGCCACGAGATTTAGGCAATACGACCCAACTATTATCTAGAACACCAACGTCGCGGTGAGTATGGCGTCTGTGCTAGTGACTACACTGACACCACAGAACTTGGTCAGTATGAGTGAACCCTCATCACAACGCCAATATCGCAGTAACTGTATGGCGACTCTGTTAGTGACGCCATAGGACGTGGTCGACATAATAAACCCTCACGTACAGCGTGTAACAGAACTAACGCACACCCTTAAAAAGGTTTGGTTGAAATTGATCGATTTCAGTGAAGGAAAATACATAATTTTGATATAAATAATAATTGAACTTAATTCAATCGTAGCCTGCCGTTCTGTCCAGCCTCCGTAGCATGAACACCGAAACACGATATGATAAAACGATAACTCCATAAGAACTGTCAAAATATATTGGATATAATGGCCACATCGAAATTTTATTGAGATTTAATATAAAAATAATGCCCAAAATAACAATACCAATACCCTAAACAAACCCAAAAACATCAAGATAACTAAATAATCCAACTTTCAGCTTATATCGTTTTATCATATCGTGTTTCGGTGTTCTTGTTGGGGGGGGGGGGGGCTGTAGTTCGGTCGACATTCTAAACAAATACAAGGTAATAAGAGTATAATAATACAAGGTAATAAGAGTTATTTTTCAAGGCGAAGTTTTGCTGCGTGCGTCATCGCTATCCGCTGCTTAGGTTATGCATATAACCGCCCCGCGCGGTGCGTAAACTGCCTATGCTGTGCGTTTGTAATGAGAATAATTTGTTACTAAAATATATCTGTTAATATTGATTGAAAGAAATTGGCTGGAAAAGATTCACTTGCATATAATTTGTAACAAATTAATTTTAGGGTGTGCATTACTTCTGTTGCATGTTGTTTAAAACGCAGTGAGTATGCCTGAGTTAGTGACGCCACACTTACACGCTACGCTTTCAATAAATTACTAAAATAATCGAGAACGCCACAACATAGAAATCGATGAGTTGTAGTGATGTGGGTGTGATATAAATTACAAAAAAAATCACCATTATTTTTAAAGTATTGCTTAATACTGAAGCAATTTAGTTATGTGATAAAAACTTATTCTAAACTAGCTGTGCCCGCGACTTCGTCCGCGTGGAATAGTAACTATTGGCAGTTATTTTGATTTTTGTATTCATTTTTTAAAGATCTTGATAAAGTCAAGTAATGGTAGCCTATGTTATACCTTATAATTAGCTATCTATTAGTGAAAGTCCCGTTAAAATCGGTCCAACCGTTCCGGAGATTAGCGGGAACAAACAGACAAAAAATAAATAAAATGTGTTTTTGTTATCGGCACCCGATATACATTCATACCCATTTAGTAAAAACTTGTTATTTTAACATTACAAACAGACACTTCCATTTTATTTATTTGTATAGATTTGTAAATAATTGTTATACAAGCATTTAGTAATACAAATCTAATTTATTTATTCAGATGTTCGGAGGATATGACTATGGCGTAAGTGTACAAGTAGATTACTGTTGCACTTGTAGTTTTGTTACGCTGTGTATGTTTTCTTATGTTAATGTATGCCATGTTCGATCTGAAACACTACTTTTGAAAATGTAAACATACTTAATTACCTTATTACTTTATAAATTTCAAAAGATAAAAATGAAACGTTTCTATATTTTTTAGTTATTTAGATTTGCAGCATGATATTTTAACACAAAAAGGCTTTTTCAAGCACTCTTAAGAAAACAATGTTCATTTTAGTTATGTTAGCACGACCGTAGTTTTATTATGCGTTTCCTTAGTCTTAGATGCATGGTATCTGTGCTGTTAATAATAATTTTTCTGTACGTTAAAATGACAATATTGAATACTTGCTCTTTGTTATACAGCTGATGCAGAAAATGTCAGAAATCTACAAGTATGCACCTGGCGCCATGATGAATCCAGCGATGTTAAATCCTGTTATGAACCCTGGTTTGTAAACGTGTTATTATAATAGAAAACAGTGAATATCTATTAAAATAGAAAGTAAAGTAAAATAATTAAGTTTGGCATGTACCGAAAATCATATTACGTATTGGCACGATAATAGTAGGTATTTCAGTTCTCTTGGTAAAACAATAACGTACATAATTATTTATTTAAAACTAACATATTGCTGTAGTAGTAAATAAAACTATATTTTCGGTTCAGGGGGCTGATTTATCTAATTTCGGTCACTAACTAGAACTATAATTTTTGAATAAAACTTAATATCCATCACTAGTTTAATAGTGAGTAGCTTTGTTACGGCGGTGTTCATTATACCAGTAATGCATTTAAACTTTCATTAAAAAATGACAGTTCTAGTAGGCGATCACAGTTACGTGATCAATTTGCTGGTTTAGATAGATTCACTTTGGTATACGAAAGCGCACTATAATCAACTAGAGAAGCGACAGGAAATTTTTGGCAACTTTTTTTTTTTAATTGCTTTTTGATAGAACTGTGCAATGTGAATTGTCATAGGTGGCGGCGTACCAGTGAGCGGCGCGGGCAGCGGGGGCGGCGGCAGCAGCGGGCTGCAGTACTCGCCGCCGTGGCAGCGGCAGCACCAGCAGCAGCAGCAGATGCGGCTGCAGCAGCTCATGCAGCACCAGAACGTGAGTGTTACGCCGGGCTCCCCCCACCTGGACCGCGGCGGCCGCAGCACTCGCCGCCGTGGCAGCGGCAGCACCAGCAGCAGCAGCAGATGCGGCTGCAGCAGCTCATGCAGCACCAGAACGTGAGTGTTACGCCGGGCTCCCCCCACCTGGACCGCGGCGGCCGCAGCACTCGCCGCCGTGGCAGCGGCAGCACCAGCAGCAGCAGCAGATGCGGCTGCAGCAGCTCATGCAGCACCAGAACGTGAGTGTTACGCCGGGCTCCCCCCACCTGGACCGCGGCGGCCGCAGCACTCGCCGCCGTGGCAGCGGCAGCACCAGCAGCAGCAGCAGAAGCTCACGATCAGTCAGACTGGCAATCGCACTATTTACAACGTTTGATTGTAAATTGTGCGATTGCCAGTCTGATCAGAAAAATTTCCTGATCAGAAACATTTTTACAACACCTTGACAGCTGTCAGATGTCAAATTATATGGGAACGGTGACGATTTTGTTTCGGCTAAAACTTTCGTAAATAGTGCTCAGTTGCTCATTAGAATCACTCGCTACACTCATGATAACTCTAGACTATTTTGCTGGTTTGTGGTTTAAAATCTCACATTAAAAATTTTATAAAACAAAAACTGTTATTAAACAAAAGATAATTATTGCATATTTCGATATGTGAACATCACTTTTTGTAATCACTCCATGTCTCGTGCTCGCTGTTTTCAGTAGCCTATATTAGAATCACTCGCTACGACTCAGTTCTTTACTATCGGTTCGCGAGCATTCATACCAAAAAATAACTTTGTTCTCTTGTCGAACGAGTAACTGTCTAATTGCCTCTTCGCCTTGTTCGTTTCTGTTTCGGTACTTAGTCTGCTTGCAGGCTCCGTTATTAATGCGTCCGTCCGCTGTCACAGATGGGCGCCAAGTACTACGCGGGTGGTCTGGGCAGCCGCGACCCGGTGGCGATGGCGCTGCAGCAGCAACGCGCGCGCGAGATCATGGCCGGCGATCAGCGGCGCCCGCGCGGCCGCCCGCCCCTGCCGCCGCCCGCCGCAGACGTCGTCAACCTCGACTCCGACTAGGTCAGTGCTCACCCCCGCCGACCTCGTCGACCTCCACTCCGACTAGGTCAGTGCTCACCCCCGCCGACCTCGTCGACCTCCACTCCGACTAGGTCAGTGCTCACCCCCGCCGACCTCGTCCACCTCCACTCCGACTAGGTCAGTGCTCACCCCCGCCGACCTCGTCGACCTCCACTCCGACTAGGTCAGTGCTCACCCCCGTCGACCTCGTCGACCTCCACTCCGACTAGGTCAGTGCTCACCCCCGCCGACCTCGTCGACCTCCACTCCGACTAGGTCAGTGCTCACCCCCCGCCGACCTCGTCCACCTCCACTCCGACTAGGTCAGTGCTCACCCCCGCCGACCTCGTCGACCTCCACTCCGACTAGGTCAGTGCTCACCCCCGCCGACCTCGTCCACCTCCACTCCGACTAGGTCAGTGCTCATCCCCGCCGACCTCGTCCACCTCCACTCCGACTAGGTCAGTGCTCACCCCCGCCGACCTCGTCGACCTCCACTCCGACTAGGTCAGTGCTCACCCCCGCCGACCTCGTCGACCTCCACTCCGACTAGGTCAGTGCTCACCCCCGCCGACCTCGTCGACCTCCACTCCGGCTAGGTCAGTGCTCACCCCCGCCGACCTCGTCGACCTCCACTCCGACTAGGTTAGTGCTCACCCCCGCCGACCTCGTCCACCTCCACTCCGACTAGGTCAGTGCTCACCCCCGCCGACCTCGTCGACCTCCACTCCGACTAGGTCAGTGCTCATCCCCGCCGACCTCGTCCACCTCCACTCCGACTAGGTCAGTGCTCACCCCCGCCGACCTCGTCGACCTCCACTCCGACTAGGTCAGTGCTCACCCCCGCCGACCTCGTCGACCTCCACTCCGACTAGGTCAGTGCTCACCCCCGCCGACCTCGTCGACCTCCACTCCGACTAGGTCAGTGCTCACCCCCGCCGACTTCGTCCACCTCCACTCCGACTAGGTCAGTGCTCATCCCCGCCGACCTCGTCCACCTCCACTCCGACTAGGTCAGTGCTCACCCCCCGCCGACCTCGTCGACCTCCACTCCGACTAGGTCAGTGCTCACCCCCGCCGACCTCGTCGACCTCCACTCCGGCTAGGTCAGTGCTCACCCCCGCCGACCTCGTCGACCTCCACTCCGACTAGGTCAGTGCTCACCCCCGCCGACCTCGTCCACCTCCACTCCGACTAGGTCAGTGCTCACCCCCGCCGACCTCGTCGACCTCCACTCCGACTAGGTCAGTGCTCATCCCCGCCGACCTCGTCCACCTCCACTCCGACTAGGTCAGTGCTCCCCGCCCGTTCAAAAACCACAGCGATGACGATGACGTTACCGACCTGGATCTGAGGCAACGATGTAATGCACATAGTGATGGCGCCTAAAGTCGACGCCACCAATTCGGCGTTTCGCCGATTAATCTGGGCTGGTTTTGTGACCGACTACAATGGTATAATAGTGCTCACCTCTAAGCCGGTCCGGTCTCCGTATGTAGCCGGTGGACTTCCTGACCTAGCTCGAAGGAAGTCGCGGCTCCTGAAGGGCTGCTATCAATCCACCGAACCGCGACCGGATCACTACATAGGCCTATTAGGCCACCACCACTCACGAGCTCACTTTATTAGCGGACATTCGCGACAATAAAACTTCTCGGAAAACACTCACAAGCGGACTTTCGCAATCACGATAATTAGGTGCGCCGCGCAAAACACAATTCAATGGTAATTTTTCTCGAAAACGCGCCGCGTGGTAACTAGTTCAATGACATTACAAAATTCGACTCGACTGACATGTCACAGCGGCCGGCCTGTGGCGGCCCTCACATGCACAGACTATATGCAGTGTTGCCACTCGCTCTTCCTCGAGCGTGAACATCCCCCCGCCTCGGACAGTCCCGGACTGTCCGCCAAATCAGTCTAAGGGGAGGCGAGAAAGAGTAGCGACCGCGCGCTTCAAAACAGAATCCCCAACTAGGACCTCGGCAAACCTGGGCACACCATCAGACCCTAGAGTAAGTTGGACAATGCGTCCGCGACGCCAACGTAGGGGTTGGCCATATTCCTACGCCCCTCGGGGTGTGTAGGCCAACAAATTTGGGACAGGCCGGCACACGATGGCCATCCCGCTTGCAACACTTACAAGGCAGCTGCCTCTCCCCGTGTGGAGAGGCAGCTGCCCGTACAAGCAGTATACTGCCGCACTGCAGTATACTGCTTGTACGGGCGGCGCTCTCGCCGTGGCGCTCCCCGGGTCGCCTCATAGCGGCTTGTACTTGGTCCCGGTATAGGAGCCAGATCCAAGTGGTCGGTCATCCGACACTCATCCTCCAAAAATCTGAGGAGATCAGAAAAAGGGGGGAGGTACGAGGCACTATTGCCCCCGTACCTTTGTTCAAAGCGCCCTTTCATCTCGATGGGAAGCTTATTGAGGATGAGGTGGAGTAATATGAAGGACCACTGGTCCACCGGTAGGTCTCCACAGGCCCTCACATGCACAGACTATATGCAGTGTTGCCACTCGCTCTTCCTCGAGCGTAAACACATAGAATAGATTTTCTATCTGATATTCGCTTTAATAAATTAAATCTCTTGTAAAGAGGTTTTCCTAGATACTGGACGAATTTTTCCAACAAAAGTTGTAGTTCAAATGATTTGATTGTCATTTTATTACCACTGTGCCAAAGGTGAAAATTTCATTTTTACTTTGTATGTATATTTGGAATTTCATATTCCTGTTACTGTTTAAATAATAATTTGTTCAGTAATACAGTTTTCTTCTCTTCCAGGTTACAAGGTGTATAATAGCAGATTATGTACAGTGAATGATAATAATAGGTGCTTCATATAATATAACTATGGAGCAAGGTGGACATTGCTGGGTCATAACAAACGCAGTAGAACAACTTTGAGTAATGTCAAGCCAAAAGCTGACTGATGTCGAGGTGGTAGCTCCCTAGCGGACCGTCTTCAGGCTTGCGCGTTGATTCCACATATCAAGAATCTCATGTTACTTGTGACTTTTGTTTTTCTTTTCCACTTACGGATGAATGATTTTTTTATTATGTTTTATATTTAAATCTGCACTGGCTGCATTGGTGATGAATTTCTGATTTTTTTAAAAGGCTGGTCCCTTCATCTAGTAAATTTGTTTGTTTGTTTATTTCTGTCTTGTTTATATATTAGCTCAATTACATGTTACTTTCTTTGTCGTGTATCGGACAAAGATCTGGTTTTCTATTTGATCCACATCAAACATAGCGGAGGCCTGAGGCGTAGACAAATTTTTAACCTATCGCACAAGGACACTCATATTTTAAGCTTCGTCAATGGAGTTGTGCTCCGTCTTAAAATGTGATGCTTGTGCACATTGACACATTAGACATTCTATTTGATACCTGACACTAGAATTGTGCGTTTGAATGTAGCCTATGGTTGCATCTCTTACATAAAAATTAAGAAATAAATTGAAAACAAAGGAGTTGTTACATCTGTTGGAATTTTGATCATATTTCATACTGAAATATTACCTACTATTGTAGAATTTGGCAGTAGGTATTTGGTGTTTGCAATGCAATTAATATAATATTGTTCCTTACCCCATGCAGTTGTTGGGCAAGTTATTTAAAAGTCATCGAATACTCATGACTATATTTTCTTTTTAAAAAAGGCAATTTCTAATTCATTAATTCGACACATTTAAAAAATCATCTTGTAATGTTCCCGCGGGTCTAGACTACTATGGTATTTGTCTAGATTAGACGCTCTTACGCTAGCCGCACCATAGACGCTACAACGCCCCCGAGTGTCAGGTTGGTAATTTTAAATTATATCTCTCAGTACAGGAAATTAGATGTAAGGTATATGTTAATGTCAGTAGCTAGAAACGTCAGTGTTACATCATTCTATTGATAGTTATACATGTAACACGCTGGCAATCCATTGCACTAACGCATGCACTCAACATAAAGGCTGACTTACATTGAGTAAGTTACTGGCGTTAGTCGATTTTTACGTCAGTGTTGACCTGATCCTGGCGACGTGTGATTTGGTAGCAAGTCAGTACAGTGCGATCGCGATAGTGCTGACTCAATGTTAACAGTGCAAGTCAGTTTTCGGCGTCAGCAGTGACGCCTGCTACTGGCCCAATGTAAATCTGCCTTAATAACATTAAAGTTACTATTATAATCTTATAGTGATGTAATTACGCTGTGTATGTATGTAACAAAAACACCAATTTTATTAAATTGATGTTATTGATTGGTTTATGTATGTGTATATATTATGCTTTCACGGTAGACGGTAGTGTTGCGATCTCTATTTTTGTATGAATAAAAAATGATAATTCTCCTTTATATGTACTTAATTACTGCTAATAATCGCACCATTTTATGTTGGGAATAATTCCATAGACATTTTGTCTACATTGAACATTTGAGTGAAAGTTTCTTGCAAACTGTGTTAGAGTACACTCCATAATCTCTATTCTCTTATATGTAATAAAATTGTAGGGGTACAAAAATCTGTAATTGCGAAATATTAAGAAAAAAAATACACAGGTCGCCTTAAAATCATTAGCAGAACACGATAGAATAGTTTTTAAAAAAATTGTTTGTTTGTTTGTTTGTCTGTTTGTCCGGAAAGATCTCCGAAACTACTGGACAGAATTTCATATGACTTACACCGCAATGCTTAGAATGTTCCGGAAGAACATTTAGGCATAATTTCATTTGTTTAAATTCACTTCTTATTTTTAGTGAAAAAATACCATATAACATTTTCGAACAATGCTTATGTAGAAAATCAATATGGCGCACGTGAAGTTATTTTAACAAGTTTGTCACATAGTGCAAAGAAAAAAAAATATTTTCTGTTAATGGCTATGCCCATCTGGATTTCGCCAACCAAGAAGTTTAGAAGTTTAAAAATTGTCTTTTTCTTATGTAGTACCGTGGTGGTAAGGCAAAAGAAACAAGCCATACAAGCAATGTATAAAGCATTTTTATAACATCACGTCACAAATTAATATAAAATTTGTAGGTTGGTTTAATTTGAAAGGTGTTATTGTTTTTACATTATGACCAAGGAATCAAACTCTTTCATTCATTTAAAACTATTAAAAGTAATTGATTAATATTGATAATTAAAAAAAATATCTGACTGCAATGATTCTGGGTTACGCGTAGAGGGAGTACGGGACTCTTGATCCTTATGTCGGATCGCCTTTTTTACGGATCTACCCAAGGAACATGGATATCAAACGAAGGACCTAATGAGTAGAACACATTAAACCTAGCCACGTTGACCTAATTCGATATGACCTCAAAGGCCTCAAATTATGGCATTATGAACTTATGAAAATGCCATAAATTCAACATGGCCGCCGCTCAAAAAAGGCGGATAAAAGTTCGTTTCGACACCCAGCAATATGGGTATCAAATGAAGGCTTTGGTGAGTAGAGCACTATGAACCTTGCAATATTGACATAAATACAACATGGCCACCGCTCAAAAAGGTGGATCAAAGTTCGTTTCCAAACCTAGCAATATGAGTATCAAATGAAAGGTCATAAAGAGTAGAGCACTAGGAATCTAGCAATATCGATGGAAATTCAACATGACCGCCGTTCAAAAAAGGCGAATAAAAGTTCCATTTCAAACCCAGCAATATGGGTATTAAATGAAAGGCCCTGAAGAGTACCTAGAGCATTCGAACCTACGAAAATTATCCTAATTTCGAAATGGCAGCTGCTCATGAAAGGTAGAATAAAGTTGAATCATTATGGAATAAAATGGAGGAAAAAACTAAACACTGTGTTAAGCATTTTGATAGCGAAACTTAGTTCGCGGGCACAGCTAGTCATCAATAATATTGAACGTGCAGTTTCATAAATATTAAAAGAGATGTACCTATTTTGCGTTCAGATTTTGTCGTTGGTTTTAAATTGACGGGAACAGAATAATATTTTAAACACCGCTCAGCGTTAATCGTTTTTATTGGGTTTTCTGCAAGTCGCCCTAAGTGGTGCTTTTGAGCGAAAACCAACTGCATGGCTGTTTGGTTTAACAAAAATATTATTATGTTATATTCTGTAGTATCCTATTTTGTAGTATTATTACATTGGAACCATAAGCAAGTATTTCACGAGGGAAAGTATTCATAGGTAGGTACATTATGTATACCTGACAACATAAACCAGTAATAACATTGATTTGTGTTTTCAAATATTAGACTATTATTAGATAAATTTTCGGGCCAATTTTAATAATTTATAAGTAAAAATAATTTGCTTACACTTATTTGCATGTTTACATATACACTGGACTCGTTGCAGCGTGTACGCTGTCCGGAGATAAATCATTTGGCGACGAATTTGTGATTTAAATAGAAAAGTTTGAAGCTTGTGTTCAACCTTTTAACAGGTTTTTTTTACCTTATAATTTGAGTCATACAAATACGCACTAATTGTTGCACTAGGTTCTATTATAACTGACAGAAAAACTGTTTACAATAGGTCTAGCTCAGGTAGTAGATAAGATTTTGTTATAGCTCTCGTAAAGTTATGTATGTCTCTGTGGCTATTAATGACTAACTTATTAAAAAAACTCAAGGGGTTACCCATATTTTACAATATTACACACTATTGAGCAATTCTACTATATTTTTTTGCTACAGGATGACTTGCATTCTATGCCAACAGCATCGGAAAGAAATGTTCGAATACATCGAAAATAATGTTTTATGAGTCTTGTATTCAAACTCTAGTAAGGATTTCTTTCATACAAATAATTGTACATTAATTCTGACTGTGTAATATTTTCAGGAGCGCAATTTGCCTTTGAACCCTTTGATGCAAAATAACGATTTACAAAACTGAATCAATTTATAGTAATTTTATTGATACTATCCTTATTCTATGCGATCACAAGCAAATATAGCATAGTGTATATTTTATTTATTTAGCCTGCTTACTACAGGTGATTTAGTTGTGATATTGCCTAATATAAAAGTTTTGTATACGTTTATTTTTAATCCAGTCACAGTTGTGACTTTAATGTATAATGCAGCAATTATAGTTATATTTTAGAATAATTTAGGTACCTACTACTATTTGATGGGAATTTTGCATTTTATGGAAACATTCGTTTTCAATAAAAACTTGTTTTATCAATATAGTTTCATAGATAATATGCTTCATACTGTTATTTTATAGTTATAAAACCATTATGTTTACAAAGAGCAGTATTTCAGTTAGGTTTAAGTTTGTATTTTTTTCATTAGACCATTGTAAGGTATATATTACTTTTTGCGTAAATTTATCTGTTTATTATCTGTATGTGATTGAACATCTGAATGTCGAGAACTGCTATAACTGTTTCATTATTTATGTAATATATAAAGTAATAACTGTAGAAATCTTCCTATTATTTTGTAGTACAATCAAAATATAATAAATGATTTGGAAATGTGTAATACATTTTGTAGTTTTACTTACATGCTAATGCTCTATCTTATGGCGCCATGATTTTTTTTAGATGCGATCTCGTGTCACAGCCTTTCGTTATCAATCTCCTCCGAAACGGCTTGACCGATTTTCATGAAATTTTTTGTGTATATTTTGTAGGTCTTAGAATAGGTAGTAGGCTATTTTTATACCCCTAAGTGATGAGGGTGGCTCTCCAGATTTTTTTTTACAATAATGGCGAAACGTAGTTGCGGGCACAGCAAGTTATCGTATGAAAATCACCACCTAAAATGATTCTTTCGTGAGATTCTGATAGATCTATACATGAATCTATATTGACTGATTGATTGATTATGAAAAGGATGACGTCTATTCGGATTGGATGCATGGATTATCACCCGTTTGGAAACCTAAAGTTGGACGACGTCTATACAATTGGGATGATGACTGAATTCAAATTTTTACGTCTCATCATTAAATATTAAAATACCGTGGAAAAAGACGCAGTCCTGTGAAATTAGAATTAAAATTGGCTTAGAAATACAATAGATACAAGCATTTTAAGTTGTGAATTTGAAGGCGATTAGACAGAGAGATCAGACATCAACCGTGACGTCATTGTTGAGTACGGCCATATAAACTTGTAAATTGCCGTTTTGCTAGAAAGAGATGGAGAAAAATCTTTAATACCTAATATCTTGGTTGTTTTTATAGTTATTCGGAAACCGATTTTTTCTTTCTGTTTATTATATGAATGAGCTTCTATTAAAGCAAAAAAAAATTTTAGTCACATAGCCTATTGTGTGGCTGACCCCAGCTGAGCCACAAAAAAAAACAGTGGAAAATAGGTTGTTTGAGTATGCCGCTATAATATCCAAAGTTTATCGGAGTTTTGTCGGCAAGTTTCAGAGTTTGTCGCTTGCGCTCTTCAGAGATACGTATGGCTCAACTGGGGTACTTATTAAAATCGTAATAATGTTTTAAAAACAAAGTTGTATGCGATTATACATTACTCCTCGTAGATAGACTAGGAGACCACATACCAAATATTGCCTAAGTAACACATTAAAAGTATGTCAGTCACTTATGGAGGATTTACATGAAATCATATAAAAACGGTTACTGTTTCATCATTGAATTCAATTGACGTTAACTTTTTATTTTAAGAAAGTGCACAAAATATAAAACAACGAAACCTCGTGCATTTGAGACTCCTAGCGCCTGAACTATTTACTCACATAAAAAGATTCTTTCATTCTCTGGATTGAGGCGTCGACAAACTCTGCTTCTTTGAATAATGTATCCGACATTTAACTACCTATATACTTATATCAGTAAAGTAAACAAATTTTCGCTACGTCGTATCCAGGTGGCTCAGCTGGGGTAAACATTCTGCAGCTGAGCCACACATATCTCCGAAATGTGCTAGTGACAATATCTGGACTTGTTCGACAAACTACCGCTACACTAATCCAGCAAACAGATTTTCTCATGTGCGTGTGGTGTGAGAGCTCATTTTTTGAAAGTTATAATATTTTTACGAAATCAAGGAAGAATTTAGGAAATAATTGTGAAAACTTCATGGTGAAGATAATTTTTTTTAAAATCTATAGTGAGAAAGTTCTGGTCAATTAACTGGAACACTCGAGGGCTGGCCAGCCAGAAAAGACGTAAGACGTGGACGCGTCGCCCGTTTAGTTTACTTTCATACAAAATGTATAGAAACGTCGAGCGCGACACAACACAGACAGCTTACTTACTCCTACTTCACTTCTTTATATATGGCAATCGGTCGCTAACACAACCATTGCTGCCAAGCTCAAACTTACTCCTATAGAAAGGACGGCGCCCTGTCCGCGACGCGTCCGCGTCTTACGTCTTTTCTGTCTGGCCAGCGCCTTACATTCTTACAGGATCACTTTGTTGTCTGTCTGTCTTTCAAGACCCTTGTCTCGGTTACGCGTAGATATCAAATATCAAATATAAATAGTCTCTGGTCTCTTTCAGTTGTGAAAAAATCAGGCTTTCAATCAGATCAAAGATATGACCGTTTATGTGGCACATATTTTCGCAAATTTTGTAATTTCAAAAGGGATTCAAAACCAGAGTATTTCCCGTTCAGAATCTTTAAATTTGGCAAGAAGCAAGGTCTTATAGCACATATTAAGGAAAAAATCCGAAAACCGTAAATATATACAGTAAGCTCCCATTCAAACTTTGAAAACACCATCTATTACGAGCGATATAAGAACGGTCCAGTATAGCTTGAGAAGCTTTCTGTACAATATAGTACTTTCTGTACAATATTGTACGTAGGAGTTTGACGACACGGTTAGCGCAGAGGTCGAGTGATTGCCTACTGCGCAACGGGTCGCGGGTTATGGCCTACAGAAATTTGTTCCGCTGTGGGCGCATGTGCGTGCATGTGAGATTCTATGTTTGTAACCCACGACACAGGAGAAAAATCGTAGTGTAGGGCGACGTTTTTTTAAAAAGAAAAAAGAAATACTTGTATAGATAAGTTTTTAATATGGAACCTCGGTGCGCGAGTCCAACTCGCATTTGGCCGTTTGACTGTTTCTTACTGTCGTTTCCAATTCACCAGCGCACTTAGGTACCATTATATGTTAGATCGTGATGGTGAATCCTATTTTTCGGGGGGAAATGAGCAACCGCACCGTACCCACCGTTGGCTAGACGGCGCTAACTCGGCAGAGTGCCAGGCGTACCCCCTTTTGGGCGCGTGTCGTGTGGTAGGGTCCAGAATGCGATACCACTACTCACGCGCCCGGGCTAGCCAAGGGGGGATTTTCCGAGAACACAGGACAATCCCCAGACTGAGAAGCCTTACGGCGGCGTGCACGGGAGCGGATTGCTTAAGCGAATGCCTGCCTTCTCCTGCCTATCCGTCTGCGGCGGAGAGGAGCGGCCTGAGTTTTTTTTTCACTCGAGTATAGAACTCGCTCCCTGAGAGTATTTAATGGAGCTTATACGCTGGAGTCCTTTAACCAAATCCGGAATCACTTCCTATCCTTAAATCCTTAGCTAAAGCATAAGAATAAACAAGTATAGAAGCGAATCTCCTTTGTGGGTGCACCAAATGCCGCTATTTGCATACCTACAGCGCCCTTCCTCCTGTAACGCCCCGCAGTAGTCTGCGGGCGCCGCTAGGGTCACCACATGGACGTATGGTGACCACTACAATATTTTTTATATAGGTACCTCCATATTTTACATTAAATGAGAAACTGAGTATACACCGAGTCTTATTGATTTTGTACTTCAAGTGTAGCGAGCGAGCGACTATCTTTAGCAATAGTACCCACATTTTTAGTTTTTTTGATTCCGTAGTTATAAGAACCTGCCTATTTTTGATTAATTGAGCTTAATCCCTACAACTTAGAGAACAAAATCTTTCGAATTTCGATGTACAAAAATGGTTTGTAATTTAGGTATCGTACCTACGTTTATAGTCCAAGAGCTGAAGTTATGAATGTACTAATGGATAAAACCTAAGCTCACTTTTTACTATCAGACCAACATTTTCACTTGAAAAAAAATCTGTTGTTTCATAATTTTAATCAATTGATTGTATTTAAATTTTATATGGAACAGTAACAAAGGTCGATAAAAATATACCTATATAGCAGTACCAAAGTTTCTCATAATTCAAATTATTCCCGACTTGACAAAAAAAAAACCCATACTTACAGAGTTTCAAAATTGCACTACAATGACAGCTTTAGAAACTCGATACATTATATTGTATTAGCTTTGACATGTAATGAATATTACGAATAAAACTGTATCTGTATCTAGGGTAGGTATAATAAAAATAATTTTAAAATATTCAATCATTTTTATTTAAAAGGTTTCAATTCAACAGAAATATTTACAAATGTCTGATATTTATAAAAGATGGCGTTTTTGTAGATGATTTGAAGTTTCGGTTATTAAACTTCAGCGCGTAGTAAATACGCATTCTTATAAAAAGCTTAATCAGGTAATCAATAGGAAAATATTCACAAGGTACCTGAAACACATTTTTTTTCATTGTATCTAGCAAGATCGCACCAGCACCATCGGTAAAAATAAAATTTTTGAAGCTATTTACGAATATATTCTCGAGTTTCTCAATCATCATCACAGCCCATATACGTCCCCAGCGAGGGGCTCGAGCCTACCCTATATATTAGGGTGATTAGGCCTTAGTCAACCACGCTGGCCCAGTGCGGATTGGTTGACTTCACATACATCATTGAATTTCTTCGCAGATGTATGCAGGTTGCCTCACGATGTTTTCCTTCACCGTAGGAGCGTCAGATAAATGTACATATGAAATTCGAAACGAAAAACACATTGGTACATGGCGGGTCTCGAACCCCGACCCCCCGATTGGAAGGCAAGTGCCGAGTCCACTGCGCCACCGACGCTCTTTCTCAATATAGTTTACAAAATGTGCCGGAGGAACAGTTAAACTTCCGAAAATTTTTGTCCGATTGAATGCTTTAAAATGAATAAATAGTTGAGAATTTTCTGTATTTTCTCCCTTGTAATCTCTGTATTTATTGAAAGCTGGGCATTCATGTTTAAGCGAGCATTTTTTGAGTAGATACCCACAAACGTAGGAAAGTGCGTTTTGTGTAGGCACATCTGAGGGCCAATTATGGATCTTTCATCGTATGACATGGTATAAATTTGAGAAAAAGAAGTCATGAAATACTGCATTTCGTATTACTGATCTCCAATGATATCATCACTATGGCATAATTTCAATGATGTCATCATTAAATTATAAACAATTGATTAAAAATCTGACCGGAAATCGTATTTTTCGTCTTGCACTATGATATCATATGATATCATTTGCAAAACCATGAGATCGGTAATAAGCCCTCAGACCTGTAATCGCATGTCGGAACAGCAAGCGGCGAAATCTCCGATGTCATATGGTTTGCAAAAAAAGGTTCTGTGCCGTCGTCTTTGCTCAAAAGAAATATATCCAAGTCATCTTCGCAGTTGCTTAGAGAGGATTGAATAAAACAAGTAGATATACCTTTGTACTTACCTTTCTTTATCTTCGGGCAAATTATAAAACTTTAAATTTGGGGTTATTATGGCATTATTTTTGCACCCATAAACGCAACAATAAGTCGGCATCGCGGCGACTAGGTAGATAGCGGCGCGCGGGAAGGAGTCACGTACGTGCGGGATGCGGTGCGCGCCTTGACTGGCGATTCCGTTCAACGGAAATCAAACGGTAGGTGAATAAAGGCCCTACTCACGATGCAATCTAGCTTGCGATCTGTTGCTGCAACATGTTGCAGTCGCGGTTGCACGTGCTCTACTCACCTATGCAACTTCGCTTGCAATTTCATTTTGCGAACAAACACCTTAACGTCACAACGTGTACACGCCTACGTACCTAGATTTCAAAAACCAGCCAAGTGCGAGTCTGACTCGCGCACGAAGGGTTCCCTACAATTACCTATACAAAAAACGACAAATCCTAATCAAGATTATTGTATGGGAGCTCCCCTTAAATATTTATTCTAATTTTATTATTTATTTTTAAAGTGAATTACAACTAAATATTCGGTGAATATTTCATGCGTCTACCTGTTGTCGTTATTAATATCGAGCAAGAAACTGCAAAAAAATCACATTTTTTGTATGGGGCTCCCCTTAAAATTTTTGCGACGACAGAAATACATTATCTGTGAAAATTTCAACTGTCTAGCTAGGTCATGAGATACAGCCTAGTGGCAGACAAGCGGACGAACGGACAGACAGACGGACAGCGGATTCTTACCAAGAGGGTCCCGTTTTTACTCTTTGGTTACGGAACCCTAAAAAGTAGCATTTGCATTAGCTCTTGCTTCTACAATTTAAACACCTGCGAGGAAGAAAGAAAAACAGTTTTGGGTAAAAAAATGGTTACAGCTACAAAATAAAATATCGCAAATGAAAGTTATGTTTCATTTGGAATTGGAACCAGAAGATTTCTCAATTTTTTTCTCTGCGGATCATTTTTATTACTAATTCTAAACGCTACCTACACTACAGAGGTGTGGCTGACTAAGCGGCACACGTGCGACTGAGCCAAGTTGCATGCAACCGCGCTATTCACCTCGCAATATGTTGCAGCAATCAGTCGGTCGCTAGCGCGGGCGATGCGACCTGCGATAAATTGCATGCAACCTATAATAGGCCCTACTCACGATGCAATTTCGCTAGCAATTTGTTGCTGCGATCTGTTGCAATGCAACAGATTGCGATGTGAATAGGCAGGTTGCAGGTTGCATGCAATTTATCGCAGGTCGCATCGCCCGCGCTAGCGACCGACTGATTGCTGCAACATATTGCGAGGTGAATAGCGCGGTTGCATGCAACTTGGCTCAGTCGCACGTGTGCCGCTTAGTCAGCCACACCTCTGTAGTGTAGGTAGCGTTTAGAATTAGTAATAAAAATGATCCGCAGAGAAAAAAATTGAGAAATCTTCTGGTTCCAATTCCAAATGAAACATAACTTTCATTTGCGATATTTTATTTTGTAGCTGTAACCATTTTTTTACCCAAAACTGTTTTTCTTTCTTCCTCGCAGGTGTTTAAATTGTAGAAGCAAGAGCTAATGCAAATGCTACTTTTTAGGGTTCCGTAACCAAAGAGTAAAAACGGGACCCTCTTGGTAAGAATCCGCTGTCCGTCTGTCTGTCCGTTCGTCCGCTTGTCTGCCACTAGGCTGTATCTCATGACCTAGCTAGACAGTTGAAATTTTCACAGATAATGTATTTCTGTCGTCGCAAAAATTTTAAGGGGAGCCCCATACAACAAATGTGATTTTTTTGCAGTTTCTTGCTCGATATTAATAACGACAATAGACATGCGCAAAACAGTACTTCGAAAAGTAATGCTATATGGCATGACATTTCGCACCGCGTAATATGGCATTATAACATTACTCAGTACTCCATCCATGACCTGAGATGACGCGCTATGCGAACGTCCCGCTAACTTACTCAGGTGTAATGCTATAGCAATAGATATACCTTTTATTATTATATAACTTAGGATAGCGAGTTTCAGATTATATTGCAATGTAGTGCATAACGTGCGTTATGCCACCGCCCCCTAGCTTTTTGTTTTTATTACTTTTTTGTATTATGTCTAATACAATCATATACATTTTTAATTACAGCTTGCAAATATTTGTTGGGACAATTTTTTTGTCGTAAGACGAATTAATTTATTAGACGAAAGAAAGCACGCGCAAATTTTGATTTATGACTTACGAGGCGGTGCCTAAGATTATCAAGAATACAATACTGTACCACATTAAAATTCTACTAAACGGCGTGATAGAGATAGAATCCCCTTCGGCCGACACTCCTCGCTCGCACTCGCTCGAAGTTTTACCATAAGAATAACTAATAATTCGAGTAATTATCAGTTATTCTTATGGTTTTACCATGCCTACCGAAGAACACCCGAACACCGAACATCAACAGTACGCCTCGCCTTCGCCGGCCGCCGCGCCAAGCATGTCGTCAAGCGGCCGAGAGCGGCCGCGACATTACGGGCTCACGCCATGTTTAGTGTCATGTGCCATGCTAAATTTTGCCGAGTAATGCGTACTGTTGCAGTACGCGGTCGTGTTATATTACGCGTTAGGTATTACTCACAGTACTTACACATCTCTAAACGACAACAGGTAGACGCATGAAATATTCACCGAATATTTAGTTGTAATTCACTTTAAAAATAAATAATAAAATTAGAATAAATATTTAAGGGGAGCTCCCATACAATAATCTTGATTAGGATTTGTCGTTTTTTGTATAGGTAATTGTAGGGAACCCTTCGTGCGCGAGTCAGACTCGCACTTGGCTGGTTTTTGAAATCTAGGTACGTAGGCGTGTACACGTTGTGACGTTAAGGTGTTTGTTCGCAAAATGAAATTGCAAGCGAAGTTGCATAGGTGAGTAGAGCACGTGCAACCGCGACTGCAACATGTTGCAGCAACAGATCGCAAGCTAGATTGCATCGTGAGTAGGGCCTTTAACGTGGCCTTGAGCGCTCGACGGCCGGGAGTTTCGCTTCTATACTTCTAAAGCATTATTATCTACCTACTTAGAACACATACCAGATTTCAATTTCCTTATGTACCTACCTATTTCGCTGGCCCAAGGATGCCCAAGGTTGCCTGTAATTAGCAATAAGGCAGCCGGTGTTTTAGATCCGTGTCCGTGTTATGTGTTAGAAAATGTTCTCTGTATCTCTTTGTGTAGTGTTTTATTGTTATCAAAATACAGATTGATTTAATGGCCAGCGTGCAGCACAGCGCGAGGGCAAAGTCGTTACAGTGATGGCATCGCGAATGTCCTTCATTATGCAGTAATGGCCGAAGAACCATTATCTGCACCATTAAGATGAGCTTGCCTTGCCAGCACCCCACACATTGCTGCAACACTGGAGGAACGGTCTCGATTATTCGGTGACCAGAAGCTGGATGGGCAAGCGTCTTGGTCCACCTGAGGCAGTTTCCCCCCTATTCGAGTCGCCAGATGGGCGCCTATTTCTCGAGGTGGCTGCCCCATAGTACCTAGTTGTACTTACCCCGGTTTCAGAGCAGAAAGCCTAGCACTGCTCCCTGGAGTACTCTCGCTGACATAAGCTACCTGTGGACGCTACCGTTCCCCCTGTCGTAAACTATTTCTGCCCCTGAGTAGGTAGTCGAGCAAGACGGAAGGGCTCTCTTTGTACATTTTAACCTTGTTAAAATGAAGTGCTTTCTCTGTGCATTTGTAGGAAAGGGTAATATATCGATATTTTAGCAGAAAGGACATTGTTTCACATTTATTTAAGATATTATAAATAAATATCATCATCACAGCTCATATACGTCCCCACCGAGGAGCTCGAGTCTATCCTATGTTAGGGTGATTAGGCCTTACTCAACCAGTCTGGCCCAGTGCGGATTGGTAGACTGCACATACACCATTGAATTTCTTCGCAATGTATGCAGGTTGCCCCACAAAGTTTTCCTTCACCGTAGGAGTAGGAGTAGGAGCATCAGATAAATGTACATATGAAATATGAAACGGTCTCAAACCCCGGAATTCCTGATTGGATGGCAAGTGCAGTGTCCACAGCGCTATACATTCTTATAAATTTCAGAATTGTCTACAGGACGGCACCCATTTAGGTATAAATTCTTATGTTGATAAAATCTACAATCACACCATAACATTATACTGAAATTGGCTCCTATTTTAGGTTTTGGTGAGACATTTTTATCTTATTTTACAATGCAATGTTCACTCCATTTAGGCTAGTTTTTACTAAAATAAACAAAATATGACAAATTAGAAGCATTTTGAAAAATTCCAAGTGGTGAAATGTTACATTTCTGCTTTAAGTATATGAATTCAGCATTAGTGGGTCCCATATTGTTTGTTTTTACATATAATAGTTCCCTGTCATATATATCATGGTTAATGAAGATAAGGTCGAGGGTGGAAGCTTCACCTGGACTATATTACCTCTAATTGTCGGAACAAAAATGCTATTATCATTGTTATTATGGCGACAAACTAACTACTTAATATATTACTTATGAAAGTTTTTTTTTGTTTAGAGTACACCTAATAAATGGTTTGAAATTTATTGCTGTTTTACTCATAATAAAGAGGGTCCTTGAAAGTTTTGCTTGATTTTCTAAGGGTTCATGGACTGAAAAGGTTAAGAAATGCTAGTGTAGTACAAAATATTAAAAAACTGAAGGGGACCACAATGTTTGGTTACTTTATTTATACATTTAAATTAGGAATTCCAGTCTTGATACCACACGACACTTCAATATATTTTAAAAGTCTTCTCGCTAAGGAAACAGCATCATCATGTAGAAATACATCTGCATTTAATAAATCTAATTTGAAGTCCAGACTAAAGTTTATTAAATCGCTTCCATTAACAGCCATACTATGCACAGGGAGTCCACTAGCGTTAACTAAAACCACACGGCGACTTCTTAGATCTGAGTGGACTTGCGTCATTACTTTTTTTGCCCATTCTAAGACAAATATTCTACTTGTGTCCATGGCCACTATAATAAAATCAAGAGCAATTTTGCCAGTTATATCTGATTGTTTGACAACTTCTTCCAAGTGAAATGATTGTAAAACTACCAGATTCCACCTGAAGTTATTTTTGGAGTGCACTTCTCTTAGAGCTTCGGCTATTCGCTCTATAATATCAACACTTGAGGATAAAATTATAACAGTCACTGTATTCTTATAGCTGCCTGGCCCAATCCACGGTGCAATAATAACTTCATCTTCAACATCGGACATTGCAAACGCTCAACTATATTGTTTCGTTTGTGATTTCAGGTGATAACAAAAAATTGGTTAACTTTTTAAAAGCACAAATTACGATAATTAAAAGCAAAACAAAATTAAAAGCACAAATTACGATATGTTAAAAGTTTGTTTGTAGATGACTGACTGAACTGAAGTAGATTTTTGTTGATTCCTTCGAAATTCGATTTGTTTGATTTGAAAAGCTTGGAAACTTGAGAGAGAGAAGTAATATTCGTCCAAATTGGACAAGCTTGGAAACTTGCTTGGAAAGTGCTGATCACAAATTATATTACTGTGTGCTGATTGATTTTTTTTTTTTTTAATTTTGTTTATCCCATTTGGGAAAGGCAAAGGCGTCAACCATACAGCCTAGTCTGTATGCAATAAACTATTGTTATTCATTCTTCTTTTGAATTCACAAATCGCCAAACGTAGAGGTTACATATTCATAAATTGCTTCAAAGCATTTTTCAATGGAAAGAAGTTTTTGTAAAGAGCGCGGTAGATCTTGCTGGTGTTTCATTATTTTTGAAATTTCTTCTAATAAAATGTTTCTTTGCAGGGCAAAAATTGGACATTCGTAAAAAAGGTGATGCAGAGATTGAGGTAAGGTGGTGTTGCACCAGTTGCACGATGGGGAAGAAGTCATGCCTAGCCGGTACAAATGGTCATTGAATCGACCGTGCCCAATTCGCAAACGGCAAATAATAGTAAAAAATCTTCTGTTTATGTAATTGTGTCTATTGAACCAGGGTTGTTTTATTTTATTATTTATTTCTCGATACCACTTCCCTTTTATGAGCAAAGTACTATTCCAGTGTTCTTCCCATAGCTTCAATATTTCTTTCTTGATTAGAGCTGTACAATCAGTATATGAAATTGGTATGTTTTTTATAGGTACGTCTAGAGTGTTCATAGTTTTGGCCAGTTTATCTACTTCCTCGTTTCCATATACACCGATATGAGCTGGAGTCCAAAATAATATAATGTCTATTTGATAATTTATTTTTAAATGATGTATCTGATCTCGGATATTATATATTAAATGATTTGTGACTGATGAAAAGGAAGGATTTCTCAAAGCCATCAACACACTCATGCTGTCAGTAATAATAATCCATTTTTTGTATTGGCTGAACTGTTGAATGTAGTTAAGAGCTACAATTATAGCATTCGCCTCAGCAGAAAATATGCTGGCATTTTGGCACATTTTAAAACTATGTCCAGTTTTACTACCTGTATCATACATAGCTACTGCAACACTTACATTCGTCTTTGAACCATCTGTATAAACTGATCGATAATCATTATAAGCCTGTAGACTTTCGTAAACATCATATTTATCTTTAAAATCTTTATGTAGGACAATATGAATGTCACAGAATTTACTAGCATATGAGCCACTATAACAATGTAAAGTAGTACTACAAAATATATTACATTGTTCTTTTAAACTTATAAAATGTGAGAAATTCTTTGAAAGAAAAGTGTTAGTGGAACATACATTTAATTTATTTAAAAGATCATTATTCGAACGTGATAAGAGTTTAAAAAGAAATTTAAGTTTTAAAAATTCAAAGCGAATAACCATTGGTGGTAAATGACATTCGACCTGCATAGAATTTATTGGGGAAGTGTTCATAGCACCTAGTATTAATCGTAAGTTCTTATTCTGTATTTTATCAATAATATCTATGTATTTTGGATCGGAAGCGTAACAAAAGAAAGCATACTCAAAATGACTTCTGACCAAAGCTTTATAAAGCATTAACACAATTTTAGGATCAGCACCCCATTTCAATCCAGTAACGGACCTAATTACATTAGTGGCTTTTAAAGCTCTGCTCACCAAGCAATCAACATATAAATCCCACGTAAGATTTTCGTGAAAAATAACACCCAAGAATTTAACTGAATTATCAATAGGCAAAGTATGATTGCTGTATGTAATATTAATTAGAGGTAGAGAACTGTATTTTGGGCAAAATATTACAACTTTACTTTTTAAAAGGCTAACATTTAAATCAAGTTCTGAGAAGTAATCTGCCAGCTTCACTAGATTATTATTTAATGTTAATTGAATATCTAATACATTAGTACCTTTACAATAAATGACAAGGTCATCAGCAAACTGAAGATTGTTGACTAAATTATTATTAAGAATGGAATTTAGTTTTCTTATATACAAAATATACAGAATAGGACTCAAGATGCCTCCTTGACATACACCTTTGCTCGAAAATCTAGGGCCTAAAAATTTATTATCTATTTTGACATACACTTTTCTATCCGTGAGAAAAGCATATATCCAATAAGCAATTTTTACAGGTAAGAAAGATAATAGGGATTCAAACAAAATACCATGATTAACGTTATTAAATGCACCTTCTATATCAAAAAACACTGCTATTGTATACTCCATATTCTTTTGAGCTGTAGTGACGTCCAAAAAAAAATGTGCTAAGCTTTCTTGAGCCGAAAGTCCTCGCCTAAACCCAAACTGGTTTAAAGGTAAAATTGAGTTCTTTTCTATGAAGAATTCCAATCTTTGTTTGATTAGCTGTTCAAATAATTTACCAGCACAAGACGTTAAAGCGATAGGACGATAAGAATCGGGATGAGATGCAATTTTTCCAGGTTTTAAAATAGGAACCAAGCAGTCCATTTTCCAATTAGGAGGAATTGTGCAATCTTGCCATAAAATATTATAAATTTGTAAAAGCTTATAAAGATTGTCAGTGTTAAGTAGCTGAAACATCTTGTACGATAAACTATCTAATCCACAAGCAGTGTTTTTTCTAGATTTCAGAGCTGCAGTTAATTCGTCAAAAGAAAATGGATCAGTGAGGAATGACTGATTATCTGGTAAACTATTGTCCTTCACAATTGGCCTGTTATTTTGCACAAAGTCAGGCGTGTATTTACGTAAAAAATCACTGACCCACGAAAAATCACTATTTTGCTTTTTATATGTTTTATGTGTAAGTTTTCTCATGTTACCCCATACTACTGAAACTGGTGTCAATCGATTTAATTTTGTACAGAATTCTATCCAACTACTTAGTCTTTCTCTCTTAATGGTAAGTTTTTTAGCAGCTTGTAATCTTTTGAAATTAATATATTTTTCTTGAGAAGGATTATTCTTAAAATCAAGATAGGCTTGCTTGCTTTCCTGGACAGCTTTAGCGCAATTACTATTCCACCAAGGAACTGTTCGATATTTTGATTTTAAGTATTGAGTAGCAATGTTACGTGATTCGGACCGAGAGGTACGAGAGGGAATTGACTTTTGTGCAGCTGTCAAAATGATTTGACAAAAAGAGTTGTATGAATCTATTGGATTACTAATAGGGTTACATTGAAAATTATCTAAATCCTTATTAACAATTGAAGAATACAACTTCCAATCAACTAATCTATGATTAATGCGATTGTTAAAATCATTTTCATCCTGAAAATTGTTTTGAGAGTTAAAACATTGTGAACTACTATTGAATGTAATCTTAGTAAATGTTGGCAAATGATAACTGCCCAATGGATCGTCGTGTACTGACCATTCGCAGCGAAGAGCTAATGAAGGAGATACCATAGTCAAGTCCAAACCATTGGGTCTCCAAGAATGAGAACCGACAGTTGTGACCTGACCATCATTCAACAGGACTAAATTGCATTCATCTAAACACTCAAGAATATCCTTACCTCTGGAATCCGATAACGGACATCCCCAAATTGAGTGATGAGCATTGAAGTCACCAGCTATAATCGTCGGCCTATGGAGAGAATTCAAGAAATGTTTAAACTTATTTTTAGAGAAACTGGGAATACAATTTGTTGGACAATATATACTGGCTATTGAAATAGTGTTCTGATTTAGTTCTAAATGTATTACAATTGTTTGAAGAGAGTTGTCAAAATAAGATGTTACTTTTTGATATTTTAGTGATGTATGGATTAAAATAGCAACACCATTATGCTTGTTGCCACAGTCATTACGTTCAATATGATAACCTTTGATTTTAAACTGCTTCTGAGGCTTTAGCCATGTTTCACATATAATTGCGATATGAATAAAATGGTCATAAAGAAATTTCGTAAAAATAAGTTGATTGCTTAATAAGCTTTGAGCATTCCACTGTACGATATTCAATTGATTGGGGGTGAATTGTGGGGATTTGATTGCTTACCAAAAGTATTTTTTAAGACCTCTAAAACACTTTTAGAATTTATAGAAGTATTTTGAGTATTATGCAAAGAAACACATTTAGTTATGGTTTCAACTAATAATGAGAGACACTTGCTGTCAGTATTGAGCAGTGTAAACAAATCTAAATTATTTTTTGTCTTACTTTCTAATTTGGGAAAATTTAAAGGATTTGTAATATCTGCATAAGAAGCAGGCTTATATTTATTTCTATTTTCAATGATTTTCTGTTTTTTAACTGGGCATATTGGAGACACACTAGTATGATTGCCATCACAATGAATGCAAGTAGCTTTTTCGATAGAAACTGTACAAGTCTTATAGTTATGATTTTCTTTACATATACTACATTTTTCAGAATTTTTACAATATTTTGCCAAATGTCCGTATCTCAAACATTTGTAACATTGCTTAACTGGTGGTATATATTGAGACACATCATGTCTCCAACCACCAATATCTATATGATTTGGCAAAATGGAAGTGGCAAATGTCACTATTACTGTAGTTGTAGGTTGTAATATAAAACCCTCAGTCACATTTATTTTTTTCATTATTCTTTTTATTGTTATTATTTTTTTTGTACTTGTTATCATAGTAAATATTCTCTTGTTTGATATAATGGTAGGTACATTTCTTATAACTCCGGACACCTCAGTTGTAGCAGCAGGAATACTGGCTTTGAATTTGTATTCTTTCAAGAAGGTATTATTATTTAAAAAGGCATTCGCCAAGTCTGGTTTTTCAAAATAAATACCTATCTTAAACTTATTGATATTTCTTAAAAATTTGACGCCTTTGTTAAAGCGCTTTAAACAAGTTGACAAAGAAAGAAGATCTCTTGTTCCAATTGGTTTCTGGATGTCTGATGACTCAACAAAAACCACAAATTCAGTGCCGCTAATTTCTTCCGGATATCTGCGTATATAGTCAGTAACATAATAAGGCTTGTACCTATCTGCATTGCTTATTTCTTCATCACTGTCCGAAGAGGACATATCCGTTTCTACCAACCTTACCTCATCTGTCTCCCTATCTGCATCACCAGACTCCGGTTCATCCTCCTTTTTTTTTCTTTTTCTCGAACTCCGCTTCCCCATATCTGCTTATAATATTATTTAATGCCTATATGTTATATACCTCTTTTGTTTGTGTTTTATTAAGTAACTGACTACAATTAAAATTACAAATAAAATATTTTAAAGAGCCCGCCTTTACTATGTGAAGTTCCCGCGCTTTTTTTCGTGCTGATTGATTGATTGATATTCCTTTCTTTTTTTAAATATTGGTTTTATTTAACGGCTCTGGGGGGGTTATCACAAACTATATAGAGATACTACCCACTCGAACGCTCGCCACGCGAAGCGTGGTGGGTTTCAAAAGCAAAAAGTAGTATATCTCAAATATCATTGCGGAATGACTCACCCCGGCGCGTACGGAGTGTTCAAAAAATTGCGGAGAGTGACATATACTGTCTACAAGAGAACAAAAAATACGTATGGAAAGGTAATGTAATATAGAAGGAACTTATAACAGTTAATTAGATAAGGATTAATAATTAAATGAATGAAGCGCGAAAATGTCGCGGAAGACCCGATTTTTTTTTTTAAATTTTTGCACAAAAACTATTTTATAAAACTTTAAATAACCATATATATTATTATAGCCCTATTCTTGAAGATTATTTTGATATATAATAGTTTTGGGTAATATTTTTAATGAAAAAAGAAAAAAATAATAAAAACGATTAATTACGTAATTATATACGCGAGATGCGCACGCGCGACCTCAAATTTAAAAAAAAATGCAAAAAATAAATTATTGTGTCTAAAATTAAATAAAAAATACGTATGGAAAGCTAATTTAATAAGGAATGAACTTATAATAGTTAATTAGATAAGGATTCATAATTGAATGAATAATGACGAGAATAGTAACTAAAGTGCTTAAAATTTCAAAAATACTCACTTTTTGAAAAAACGTTTAGTGTGGCAATGGTATCGATTCTGGCATGATTCTCTAAACCTAAAACTAAATTTGACAACAGTCTCTCCTTGTCATTTTGTATAGAGTATGACAAGGATAGACTGTTGTCAAATTTAGTTTTAGGTTTAGAGAATCATGCCAGAATCGACACCAATATAACACTATAAACTATCATAAACCATACATAATATTGTAGCCCAATTCTTCTAGTTTATTTTGATATAGAACACTCTACGAAAATACTAATACAGACTAAGTAAGTACGCAATAAATCTCATCGGTCATGGAGTAAGAAACGTATGGATACGGCCAAGTAAGTTAAACCGCAGACTATGACAAATTTATTTCAATCTAAGACTAAAAATAAATTGGACATGACCTGTCAACTTATGAAAGAGACTATTGACAAAGGAATAAAGCCATAGAGAAAATATTTTATTTTTCGCGATTTTTTTATCACACCGCGCGGTTTTACGCAAAGGGAACTGGGTACCATAGTACCCAGGTCGATCGAGAAGATCGAGATTTTGGGGACTATAGTCCCCACGGACGTTCCAGTGAAAAAATCTATCGCGATCGCTTACAATTTGACGTATTTTGGAACTGGGATTGAGTCAATTTAGCACTGAGCGAAACTTATCCGTTTTGGAACGCAACCCTAGACAATGGTGACATTGGTGGCAATTCTGTTGGCACTAATTCGACTAAACCAAACTAAATTTAGTTTTAGTGCTGTCAAATTGTGTTCTCAGTTTAAATTTTCGAACAAAAAACACGATTTGACAGCACTAAATCTAAATTTAGTTTAGTCTATTCCAATTAATGCCAACAGAATTGACACCAATGTGTCTGTTGGCACTAATTCGATTAAACTAAACTGTTTTAGTGCTGTCAAATTGTGTTTTCAGGGGGCCGTTCGAAAACCCGTGAAGTTTTCACTCGGTAAAAAAGAAAAGGATAGATATATTGCGAGAAAGAGAAATTTAACTGGTTTTCAAACGCTAGCGAGTGATTTTCGCACTTCACGAGTTCTTGTGTTTTGCAACGCAAACTAGCTTTATTTTACAACTGCACAAAGCTTTACTTAACATTTGCAAACTATGATTTCAACATAAAAATGAATCAGTAGCCACAGATCACAGAACAGTCAACTGTCAATGTCAGGTAAAATTTAACGCTGACTGGGGGCCGTGAGAAATTCACTCCTGTCAGGCTGTCTTGACACTTTACTAAGTTTTTGTGAAAGTTATTACCTAAAATTGTTACAGCCAAACCAGAATCAAGTAAACCATAAACTGAAACTACATTGGCAATTGTAATCTCGACATAAGGTCTAGGATCATGACTCGGTCTTGAATTAAAAATTGCAGAAACAGAATTGCGGCAATCAGAAAAGAAATTTTTAATAAACACCGGCCAATCATTCCATGGACGTCCATGGCGTCGGTGGCGCAGTGGACTCGGCACTTGCCTTCCAATCGGGGGGTCGGGGTTCGAGACCCGCCATGTACCAATGTGTTTTTCGTTTCGAATTTCATATTTGTCTGACGCTCCTACGGTGAAGGAAAACATCGTGAGGCAACCTGCATACATCTGCGAAGAAATTCAATGATGTATGTGAAGTCGACCAATCCGCACTGGGCCAGCGTGGTTGACTAAGGCCTAATCACCCTAATATAGGGTAGGCTCGAGCCCCTCGGTGGGGACGTATATGGGCTGTGATGATGATGATGATGAATCATTCCATTCCGAGCTACTGGAATTACTAGCTAGTGCGTTTCTACAATTTTTTGTGCCTAGTTTTTTGAAGCGGCGATAGAACCTTTAGCCTTTTTACATTTAGGACAATCAGGTCTACGAAAACCCCTTTCTCCGCAACCAAAACAAATTATATACCGCTCTGCAGTGCAGTTTCTTATTGAGTGTGTATCAACGCGACACCGAACACAGTACGGCTTAGATATTTCACAAATAGGATTAGACTGATCATCAATATCTACAGCACTTGATGGTTTTGGATTGCTGTAGAAGTTCCTACCGCTATCCTTACGCCTTTGAGATTGATAACAGAATTCGGGAGCCAATAGCTTAGAGTTGATAATAGATGGCTCTCGGTAATTATCAGAACGAACTTTAATACATTCGTAGTTCCTACAAACTGTTCTTAAGTCATCCACAGATTTTATATGAGGACTTGCTGCAATGATAGTTGAGTAACAAGGATGAATATTATGTAGAATTATATCGAGTTTATCCTCACTAGACAAGGTCGTACTCAAACGAGAAAACATACCGTTCATAATGGACAGATATACGATTATGCTCTCGTCAGCTCCTTGGGTTCGATCCCGTATCTCAGCTAACACACGGTAATCAAAATCAGGTATATCAAAGTCCTCCTTGAGACGAGACATCAAATTTTGCCAATCGTTAAGTTGACTCTTTACACTACGATACCAATGAAGCGCATCACCCGTAAATATGTCGATGGCGGAAACAAGCATCTTGCTCTCTGAATAACCCTTAGAAATACGAAATTCTTCTATTTTTTGAATGAACGCGCGGACACACGACTTTCCATCAAATTTTACCTTTGCTAGCTCACTAGTACCACGGTCACAAGTAACTGAGATATTTAAGCCAGAAACATTTGGTTTATCAATACCTTCCTCTTCAGTAGCAGTTGGAGGATTTGAAGTTTTAGGGTCACTAGTACCAGGCAAAGAAAATCCCTTTAAAACGGCATAATAACTATCGAAGCTTCTAAGAACTTTATCTAATCGAGCTATGTCATCGGCTGCCTTCGGTTTTTCAATTCTTTGAATTCTAAAATGCAAGTGATTTATTAACGATTTAGTTCTGTTTAAAAGCGATTCGTTATTATTAATTATAAGGGAGTCAAGGTTAGCTTTGATTTTTTCTAATGTTACACAACTTCCATCAATATCTTTAGAGAAATCAAAAACAGAATCTAAGATATCCTCAGCACTATATAATTGAGTCAATTTTGTAACTTGTCGACGCAACCCTTCCACACTATCTGAAGGCGTTTCACCTCGTATCGCAACTTCATAACTCAACTCCGATTTTTGCAGTAATAAGTATTTAATTGGACGAGCCATTTTTTAAATAGTAAGTAGGTATGTTGTGCAAATAAAAGCAAAAGAATAATAAAAGAATTGAACAGAAATCAAAATAAAATTTAAAAAGACACGCAAATTAACTAAGCCAAATCCTACACCGTTCTGTTACAATAATAAATGTTTGCTACAGAACGATTGTGTATTGCGAAATCTAAGTGAACTACGATTGAAAATATTAGTTAAACAAGTGAAACCAAGTGTAACACTAGTATGCTAACTATAACTAAATGCTCCAACTAATGTGCTATTATGAATACAATTCACTTACAGATAAGAACAAAAAAAAACACAATAAAAAATTTTGGGTAAACAAAAAAAACAGGTTTGTAATAAAAAAAATACAATTACTTTTAAAAACTTTAGCACATGAGTTGAAAAACACGATCGTTTTTACAGTTCAAGCACAACAAGCAAATCCAGCACCAAGATACTAAACTAAAAATGTAGTAACCTAGACAGAAATACGATTTATGACCTTTGAACCACGTATTTGGGCGCCAATTGTCGCGTTAATTTAAGCGGAATCTTATAATTAATGCAAACAAATTAAGAAGATATAACAATATTTTATTCCACAAAAAAATATTGTTTTTTTTTTTTAAAAAAGAAATGGGTGGTTCTAGGTTGCCTAGGTCATAAAAGGCACACTATCCAGGGTCCAGAAATACCGCACTCTCCTCAGCCTCCCAGGATCCAAGCGATGCAGCGAAGAAGTCAACCGCCAGCGATGATTGAATCAGGTCCAAAGTTCAGTCTCCGAAGAAAGACCCACCAGCCATAGGAACCCCGTAGCCAGATTCTTTTACCCACAAGGGTGTTCCCAGTACGGGACTTATAAAATAACACTTAAATATTTAGCATTAGCGTATTTATTTCCGCTAATAAAAGATCGCGATATGAAAAGTGATACGGGCGCGACTCAAAGCAGCGTAGATTCGCCTCGACGTCAGAAATCCGAGTGCCAAGGCAGCTTGCGGCCGCGCACGACGCCGCCGTCGAACAGAGCGAAGGTGTTAGCGGGCAGGTAACAGGGGGAAGGTGAGGCGCAGCCGTCAGCCGTTCATAAAAAATAATATTATCGTAACGTTACGTTACACAGGCGAAAATTACTCTTCATTAATGCGTTCAGAAATACGAGCGGAGTAATTCCTCGATTAACCTCGGTTTCACTCGGGTGGTTCTCGAACGCTATCGGGTGAAATTCACTCTACCCCGAGTAAATATTACTCGTTTTCAAACGTACCCCAGTTAAAATTTTTGAACAAAAAACACGATTTGAAAGCACTAAAACTAAATTTAGTTTAGTCTATTCCAACAAATGCCAACAGAATTGACACCAATTGACCCGGAATTGTTTATATGAAGTTGACGGATCGCGGTCCATCAATATCGTATAATACATGATCAATAAATATCGCGATCCTGCTGTACGAGCATTTGTCGATCGACAAAAGCATCTGTCCTTTTCACTCCTTAGGAATATCTGTCAAAATCGATTTTTGTCGAGTATGTCCATCTTAGCTGTCAAATGTTTATCGAGAGTTCCATGCTCGGACCCCTGGAGCGTGATAAATATTAAACGTGTAGCAGAAGCCTTAGGGTATTATATATATATATATATATATACACGGTTATTTTTTTATCACCCTGGTTATTTTAAGGGTGGCTTCAGGACACGGTAGAAGAATTATTTAACCATTAATAATAAAATTTACTCACCTGTTTAATTAGATATTTATTATCTAAAATATCCAAAAAATACTGCACTGGTATGGACACTGAGTGAAGTTGTAGGCAAAACATTGAATGAACGCGAACTGGCAACAATGTCGCCGATTCAAAGTCATCACTGAGTTGATCACAATTTCACCTTCCTACTTTACGGGCTTACTTAGGACCGGCAAAACAAAGTTTTTAAAGAAAACAAACAGTACTAGGTAGGTATTACGGTTATGGCAGGTTGTTTTGGCGTAGTTAAAAAATTGGAATCAACTTTAAATACTTACCTACCTAGGAAACAATTTAAATCAACTTTAGTTCTAATAACAAAAGAGTTGTAAATTTAAAGGAAGTCCTCTAACTCATACATAGTCGTGCACGTTTAAAACTATACATGATCATATCACTTTAGTTAGTGTTTAACGTCTCGAAATGTAGTTTTCGCTTCCAAGTCTTACGTTTGTGGGTTCACTTTCTTACACCAAACACTTAATTTCACTTCACAAGTAAAAGTCTACGGTCTACCGGAATAAGGTCTGTGTATTCGCGAGATGTGTTAACTTGAAACTAAAATTCCGAATGCGCCCGATTGCCGCGCGTCAGGCGCGGGCGCGACATCGCGATACGTTCACACGCGCCGGGGCCAAAGGCGAACTAACGCCGCCGCCGCCGTCTGTCTCTGTCTTTCACTATTGTAGTGTCTAGTGCAATAATAACTCTTATTTCAAACGAGTTGTAGATTGATCTTGCTTGAATTAATAATGCGACGTTGCCGCATTTTCCTAAGCCCGTAGTAGTAAATGCTTTATTCATTCATAATCTTACCTTATCTTGTAGTAAACAAGAACAATGTCTATAATTTAATATTATTGGCGGATAAAATTTAAAAAATATAACCACATGTTTTTTTTATTGATATGAGTCGTCTAGCGTCTACCGAGCTGCCTCTAAAAATTTCCAGTATGATAAAAAAATAACCGTGTATATATATATATATATATAAATATACGTGAATTTAGACAAAGTACTCTGAGGATGGATACTTTTAGTGGGTGCGCGCACCGGTGACTTTTGTCACGGTGACAGAAATGTTTTGTAACTGTCACGTCACGCAGGTGCGCGCACGGAGGGCGACAGTGACGAAACTTTTTGATATCGAAGCGTCCAGTGTTGCCAAGTTAGTGAATTTTCCACCAGTTCTGGTGGTTTGTTGGTGGGCTATTACGTTTCTGGTGGCTGGTGGTTTAAATGTCAACAAATTATGAACTTCATCTAATGATATACTAGTCTGTCATCCCGAAATGTCACACTTGAGATTCCGCCTAACATCAGTTAAAAAGTTATTAGATTTATTGTAATAAATACTTTTAAATTCTAACAATACATTCTAATAGTGTGTCTACACATTATTTGATGTTTTTTAATTACATACATATGTCATTTTATGGAAAATATTAGTGTAATTTAATTTCTTTTTATAAATTGTGTATTTTTACTGTCTTTTTTGTTATTTAAAGATGTGTTAAAGTAATAGAAAAAATATTTTTAAGAAATCATTTTTTAATGTTCGTTGTAGTGGTTTCTCAATATATGTATTTGGTGATTATGAAGTCTATTTTTTATTATAAAGTACCAAGGGCGTAACCAGGATTCTATGTAGGGGAGGGTGGGGCAGGTCTAATTACTGCATCGTCAAGATGAAAATAATAACCAAAATAAGGAAAAGTTAGCGTGTGGCTAGGCTATATTTGTCTAGGGGGTCAGGTCTTTTTTCCACTTCTATAATAATATCATTGTCAATATCGTCTTCATTCATGCACGTTTACCTTTCGTGAAAACGTTGACGCCATTTATGTGATTTTATCAATAGTCGCAATGTAAATAATAAAATGACGAACTACGCGGAGTACAGCATTACCAAGTCGGATTTAAAAAATGCGTAGACCGTGGCGTAGGAAATTACGTAGAAATTGTAAAGCATATGAGAAATTCATAGACCTACGTTTTTTCAAGTATAATGAAGAGTAGGGTAACAACTCAAAAATTATTTCTCGTTTATGCATGATTACTTTTTTATCACCCTGGAAAAATGGGACGCCTCAGGGGGGTTATTGTCTAAGAAACATTCTATCGCGATCGCTTACAATTTGACAGTCGCATCCCATCCATTACTCCTTTATAAAAGGAAGTCGGTACAGAGTCTTATGTTCACGGCGCAATCTCTGTCAAATTAAAAGCGATCGTGATAGATTTTTTCTTAGACAATAACCCACCAGGATACATTAATTATTACATTAAAATAAAAAAAAGAAATAAAAAAAACTAAACTAATACTGCACTAAACTAGAGCAGTATTTTTTGAATATTTTATAAAATTCATAAAAAAATTAAATAGGTGAGTACCTAATTTTTTAATTCATATTTAAATCATTCTACTACCATGTCCTGATCCTGAAGTGTCCCTTAAAGGACATGGCCCGTTTTAGTATGGGACTGTGCCCCAACACGTTACAGCGATCATTTATGTGTCAAATGAAAGCTAAAAATATGTCATTTCAAAATATATGTGCCATTTTACATATAAAGCAGCGGTTTAAAAGTTATAATGCAATTATTGGCATAACCTCAAAAACCCAAAATGGCGTAAGTTGCACGGACTAACTTTATCGGCAACTTACTGTCGATATAAACACTGTCAGTTATCAAAATATTTATGTGATTTGACAACTTTGTAATCTGAACACTTTTAGTTTTCAAAATATATTATGTGATTTGACAACTTTGTAATCTCCGGTCTAAGTTAGATTATCTTAGTACCTACCAAGCTCCTTAATAATACCTACCTATCCCTGTTGCTATAGTGAGATTTTTTTACAGAATTAAGTCCCAAGATATGCCACATTCTACTTACACTAATAAATCATGTTATTGGTTTTTAAAACTTCAATGAGTAGTATCGATCGATAGAGTAGATATCGATACCTCGTGAGTATCGGAACGCCGTCCCTAAGGACGGAAAGAAGATGGACGAATGTCCCAAAAAACTGGTCATTATTTTTTGTTTACTTTTCTTCCGGGGCTTTTACAGTTGTTTAGTATATCTCAAAAATATTTATTAATCATATAAGGAATTTTCGGATATGTCTCATCTGTGTAACGGTCTGGGGCAGAAACGGGCCATGTCTTTTCCCTAGATGATAAAAACGTAACTCTGTATAGGCGCTAAATCGCCAAAAAACTTAAAAATAACATTTAAAAATCATCGCATTCGGAATATAGTTTCAACAGAGAAAAAAACTATGCAGTTACTCTTTTCATTTTTTATCCTTGCATGGGGAGGAGCTCATTCATCTGTCCTTATAACACTTTAAAGAGCACAAAGAGCCATATTCAACGTCTCCTTAAATAAGAATCGACGGTATCCCACCATTCTGCTGTATCCACTGGAACGTCCGTGGGGACTATAGTCCCCAAAATCTCGATCTTCTCGATCGACCTGGGTACTATGGTACCCAGTTCCCTTTGCGTAAAACCGCGCGGTGTGATAAAAAAATCGCGAAAAATAAAATATTTTCTCTATGGCTTTATTCCTTTGCCAATAGTCTCTTTCATAAGTTGACAGGTCATGTCCAATTTATTTTTAGTCTTAGATTGAAATAAATTTGTCATAGTCTGCGGTTTAACTTACTTGGCCGTATCCATACGTTTCTTACTCCATGACCGATGAGATTTATTGCGTACTTACTTAGTCTGTATTAGTATTTTCGTAGAGTGTTCTATATCAAAATAAACTAGAAGAATTGGGCTACATTATTATGTATGGTTTATGATAGTTTATAGTGTTATATTGGTGTCGATTCTGGCATGATTCTCTAAACCTAAAACTAAATTTGACAACAGTCTATCCTTGTCATACTCTATAAAAAATGACAAGGAGAGACTGTTGTCAAATTTAGTTTTAGGTTTAGAGAATCATGCCAGAATCGATACCATTGCCACACTAAACGTTTTTTTCAAAAAGTGAGTATTTTTGAAATTTTAAGCACTTTAGTTACTATTCTCGTCATTATTCATTCAATTATGAATCCTTATCTAATTAACTATTATAAGTTCATTCCTTATTAAATTAGCTTTCCATACGTATTTTTTATTTAATTTTAGACACAATAATTTATTTTTTGCATTTTTTTTAAATTTGAGGTCGCGCGTGCGCATCTCGCGTATATAATTACGTAATTAATCGTTTTTATTATTTTTTTCTTTTTTCATTAATAATATTACCCAAAACTATTATATATCAAAATAATCTTCAAGAATAGGGCTATAATAATATATATATAGTTATTTAAAGTTTTATAAAATAGTTTTTGTGCAAAAAATTTAAAAAAAAAATCGGGTCTTCCGCGACCTTTCGAACATTTTCGCGCTTCATTCATTTAATTATTAATCCTTATCTAATTAACTGTTATAAGTTCCTTCTATATTAAATTACCTTTCCATACGTATTTTTTTTTCTCTTGTAGACAGTATATGTCACTCTCCGCAATTTTTTGAACACTCCGTACGCGCCGGGGTGAGTCATTCCGCAATGGCGGCACCTTTGATATTTGAGATATACTACTTTTTGCTTTTGAAACCCACCACGCTTCGCGTGGCGAGCGTTCCAGTGGGTATGAAGATGCTCAGGTTTTGAGTGTCCGTAGAATTTATTTCACGCGTCTCCTCCTCTTTACACATAAAGCCGTCTTAAATATGCCTTCATATAAAGGAATGCTTCAGAAGCGTACGTTTTATATAACTACTGCAAGAATAAAAACTTCTTTTGTTCGTCGCTTTAGCCTCCTGCAGCCCAATGTCCCTTTTAGATGACAAAATTACTAAAGCAATAAACGCCCAGGTTAAAAATTGATCCTATAAAATAAACGCCTTATGTCCTTTAAAAATGACAATTTTTGCGATGTAAAATTTTGTTTAAATTACGCGCGTTACTATTCCTCACTAACAAGTGTCAGATTGTTAGGTTGGCATACTGTAACCATAGACTAGAAATATCAGTGTGACGTTTGTAAGATGAATGAAATTCGATGGAAGATGGCTCACGCGCAGAGACGTGGTAAGTAAATCCGTTTTCATCCATGAAACTAGTGAAGTTAGATATAAAACTATATATAAAATCGATGCTTTAATGTCTGGATTTACGAATTGTTAATTTATTTCGTGTTTTCAAGTTGAGGTCTTCGAGTAATGGTAGGTTGTACATTATAAATGACATTGGGCAGCAATCACATGTGATGGTCTTCAATATTTGTCCTTTTTAAATGACTTTGGGCTGATACTTATATCTTTACAGGTATATATGAACGAGATATTTTAGACGCTTTAGAGCAGTCAGAAACCGAAGACTTTATTCCTAGTGATGAGGATGTCGGCGATATTGAGTATGTGTGCCATGACAGTGAGCAGGAGTCGTCTTCATCGTCTTCTGCATCCGAAATTGGCCAAAATGTGCATGAGTTCGAAAATAATCGAGGGCGATCCCAACGCCGGGGAGGTGCCAGGTCTCGTGGAGGTACCAGGTCTCGTGGAAGAGGTCTTCGTAGTAGAGGTATAAGATCCATGGGTTTTCAAAACCTGCCTTCAGCTTCTGCTTCAAATAGTAACTGGTCTTTAACACTACCATTTCCTCCACGTAAACTTCAATTAACACAGCCTTCTTATTTGCCGATAATAACTGATGGTTTTAACAAAGCTTCCTATTTTCGACAATATATAGATGATGAATTAGTCAGCTTAATTGTTGAAAAAACTAACCAAACGGCTGTTCTAAAGACGGGGAAAAGCTTGGATATGACAACTAAAGAATGTTATATTTTTATTGGCATTAGCATGGTGATAGCAAGTGTTAATTATCCATCCATACGCATGTATTGGGAGAAAAAATATCGAATTGCGGTTATTGCTGATGCTATGCCCCGTAATAGATTCCTAACCCTTCGCAACTCTTTGAAATTGGTGTTTGATTCAGATGTTCCCACTGACACTAAAGCTAAAGACAAGGTGTGGAGAGTTCGCCCCCTGATCGAAAAAGTGAAGACAGGATGCCGCGCTCAGCTGAAACAACAATATTTGAGTATAGATGAGATGATCATACCTTTCACTGGTAATTGCGGTATACGAACTTATTGCCCAGGTAAACCAAATCCAGTCGGAATAAAAGTCTTCGTATTGGCGAACCCGAATGGCATGATATGCGATTTTAACATTTACCAAGGCAACACTACGTACCCTGATTTAGAAGGTACTGATCTTGGATTAGGAGACAAGGCAATACTGACTCTTACTGAAACTCTTGTGCCAGGACATACCTTATACTGTGACAGGTTCTTTACAAGCCAGAAACTCGTAGATGAACTTGAGAAAAAAGGCTTGGGTTGCACAGGCACTCTTATGAAAAACCGTATACCGAAAGATATGCGGGACATGCTTTTGAGTGACAAGGTATTGAAAAAAAAAGATAGAGGAACATCCCAGCTTGTCGTAAGAAGTGATAAACAAATGGCTGTCACAAAGTGGTACGATAACAAGCCGGTATTAATGATGTCTTCAGTTGAGGGTAAGGAAGAAGAAGACACTTGTCAAAGATGGTGTAAGAAACAGAAAAAATATGTCACAATTAATAGGCCGAGATGTGTGCGAAATTATAATAAAAATATGGGCGGGGTTGATTTGGCTGACCGTCTGTTAGCCGTGTGTCCGAATCGATATCGAACTCACAAGTGGACGCAGCGGTTTATCGCCCATATGATCGACCTTTCTGTTTCAAACGCATGGCTTCTTTACAAAGATGATGAAAAAGCAAAGGGAATTAAAAAGATTGACCAACTGCGACAATTCAAATTGAGTCTTGGTGAATATTTAATTGAGTCCAATATGATAGAGACAGAACAAGCTGAAAAATCTGACGAAGAAGTTCCTGAAAACCCCCAAAAGCGTAGTAATTCGCGAGTTCCAATTCCTACAAAGGCACAACGAACATCTCATGCGAAGCACTTACCAGTGTTGATTGAGATCCAGGGCAGGTGCCGAGTGTGCCATGCAAACAAAACCTTTTTTCAATGCTCATCTTGTGGTGTGCGGCTGTGTCTTACAAAAAAACGTAATTGCTATGTTATATTTCATCAAGATTAAAATTAAAAAATAGCCTTAAAAAGTTTAAAAAACCTAGCATAGTTTATAATAAGAAGACTTTTAATTAACAAGTATAGTTCCTATTGTAGAAGATAATGTAAACTTGATGTATGGTTCACATGTGTGACAGCCTTTATTATGTGGCCAATAGTACGTGTGCGAAGTCGCTTACAGTCTGACGTTCCTTTTTTTTTTTTTGACATTGACAATCTATCTATCGAAATGTGCTTACCGAAGAAGCTGAAATATAATTTATTGTAATTATTGTAATCAATGTTCATTGTGATTATTCTGGACAATTTATACGTGCTGCTTTATTGGGAATAATAAACGAGACGTATACAGCAGTGCTACATTTTTATTTCGCTGCCCATGCCAGTATCTGACCTCACTGCCTTAACAGGTTATGGGCCCAGGGACAAAGAGAATCCCCGAAAAGGAAAAGTAGATTACCTATCAGAAAGATTTGTAAAACGAATAACTGGTGGCAGGCAGCGGAATATTTGTGGCGGAGCGAAGGCGCCGGCTACATAGCACATTGCTTTGCGTTTTGGTGTGCTGATTCGACAAGATGTCGACAGCACGTGCTAGCGATAACTATGAAGAAAGGGTTACCCAGCAGCCTGTTATCAATGGAGGCCATGGCATGATTGTTGAGAAGCTTGGCGGCGTCGGCAACTACGCATCATGGAAATTTGTCATGAAAAATCTGCTGTTACTTGAAGGTTTGTGGGGCTGCGTTGAGGGCACTGACCCCGATATATCTAAAAATCAAAGAGCATTGGCACGAATATGTTTATCGCTAACTCCAATGATGTTTCAATACGTGCGGAGTGCGGCGACAGCAAAATGTGCTTGGGATAACCTCCAAAATACATTAGAGGACAAAGGGCTGTTCAGGCGAGTTGTTCTTCTTCGCAGACTTCATAGTACTCAGTTTGATAAGTTTTATTCCATGGCGGATTATGTAAATGAAATTATGTCCATAGTACATCAACTATCAGACATTGGACGCATTGTCGACGACAGTGAAATCGCCGAGGTCTTACTTATGGGTCTGCCTCAGGAGTATGATACAGTTGTGACGAATCTCGAGACTGCAAGTTTGGCTGGCACACTTACGAGTGAAGCGGTTCGCGCCCGACTTCTTCAGGAAGAATACCGCAAATCAAATATGAATACCACCACAGTAAATGGTGAGAATGGCTGTGCTTTTTATTCTAGCCGTAAACATGCTGATCATGCTGATCTAAAGAAGAAGCCACAGACAAAATGCCATTATTGTGGAAAACTTGGACATATGAAAGCTCGATGCTTTAAGCTGAAGCGAGACAAAAAGAAGGAGATTGACAAAATGGGGACTGCGACTGCGTTTTTGGCACGGAGTGTTGCTGCTGATTTTTATATTGATTCGGGAAGTTCATGTCACATGTGCAATCAGATGGACTTGATTACGAAATCAAAAGACTGCAACTACACGGTGTACACTGCAAATAATGAACAATTGAAATCAAACTGTGTTGGTGACATAACTTTGGAATGTGATAACATGACTGAAGATGGTGCACTGAAAAACTGCACTGCTTGCCTAGAGGGGAAGTTATCGGCCGTACCTTACCCGAAAGGTGAAGCCAAGCGTGCAAGTTCTCCACTTGAGCTCATACACTCAGATGTATGTGGTCCAATGCAAGAAACTAGCTGGGGAGGTGCGAGATACCTTGTAACATTTACAGACGACTTCACACGCAAAAGTTTTGGATACCTAATGAAATAAGGAGAGTATTGTACGGGTTCGAGCAGTGAAGATGATGTCATGTCTTCTGCTGGCGAGGCCGTTGGAGGGGAAGCTGCGACTCGTCCTGTGACCGTTGCTGTTCCACCTGGCCGCCCTACCCGATCCACTCGTAATGTACCACCACCAAGGTTTGCAGATTTTGATATGTCATCTCTTTTGGTACAACACAACAATTTCTCCTTGGATGAGCCATCAACCTATGAGGAGGCTATAAAAAGCCCGAACCATAAGCAATGGGAGGACGCGATGTTAAGTGAGTACAAGTCTCTTTTAGAGAATAATGTTTGGGAGTTAGTCGACAGACCCAGTAATGTAAATATTGTTGAATGTAAATGGGTATATAAAATTAAGCATGATGCATCTGGCAAATTTGATCGATTTAAGGCTAGATTAGTTGCCAGGGGATATTCACAGTGTGAGGGTCTCGATTATAATGACACATTTTCTCCTGTAGTACGTCACTCCACTATGCGTATTTTGTTCTCAATTGCTAATAATTTAGATTTAGATATTGACCATTTGGATGTAGCGACAGCATTCCTCCATGGTGATTTGAATGAGACTATCTATATGGAACAGCCAGTTGGTTTTTGTGAAAATAATAATAAGGTTTGCTTATTGCGAAAATGTATTTATGGTCTTAAGCAAGCGAGTAGAATGTGGAATTGTAAAATACATGACTTATTATGTGATCATGGTTTTGTACAAAGTAAATGTGAACCTTGCGTTTATATTCGCAAATCTGGGACTGATTTAGTCATCATCGCATTGTATGTAGATGACTTCTATTTATTTTATGGCCCCAATAGCTCAATTAAGAAAGATATAATTACTGTTTTACAGAATAAATTTAATATTAAGAATTTGGGTCCCCTTAAGAGTTGTTTAGGGATAAATGTATTAAGAGATAAGTCAAAGGGTTTACTAAAACTTGATCAAAGTCAGTACATAAGAAAACTGTTGACTAGGTTTGGCATGAATAATTGTAAAGCTGTATCAACACCTATGGAAGTTAATTGTAAGCTTCTAAAGTCTAGTAATGGTGAAAATTTACAAGACGAGATGTATAATTATAGGCAATTATTGGGATGCTTGATGTATCTGTCTGTATGCACGAGACCCGATATATCTTATGCTTGCAGTGTCTTAAGCCAGTTTAACAACTGCTTCGATAGAACTCATTGGTTAGCAGCGAAACGTATACTGCGTTATTTGGCTGGTACAATTCACTATAGTTTATGTTTTCATAAAAGTAGGGATTGGTCGTTGTTTGGCTATACTGACGCAGACTGGGCCAATGATTTAAATGATAGGAAGTCCTATACTGGTTATGTGGTTAAGTTAGGAAGTGATACTGTAAATTGGGAGTCTCGTAAGCAGAAGTGTGTAGCTCTTTCGAGCACTGAAGCCGAATATCTGGCGATCGGTGATGTTTGCAAAGATATTTCTTTTATCAAAAACTTGTTGTCTGAGCTCATACCTTATAGTTTGAATTGTATTATCTATAATGATAATCAGAGTGCTCAGAAACTATTACAATGTAAAGAACTCAGTCATAAAAGAACAAAACATATCGACTTGCGATATCACTATGTAAAAGACCTGATTAAGGAAAATGTTATTTGTGTTAGATACTTACCTACAGATAAAATGCTCGCAGATGTACTTACAAAACCACTGGGTAAATTAAAACATAATTGTTTTGTGGAGGCAATGAATATAAATTAATAATAGTTTTAACTACTGTCCTGTATTTATGTTTGTGTATGTTATAATTGACTTTGTGTACATTTATTGACATGTTTGTAGACTTATTTGTTTGTACACTATTTTAACACTGTGAACCATAAGGGGAAGTGTAGAAGATAATGTAAACTTGATGTATGGTTCACATGTGTGACAGCCTTTATTATGTGGCCAATAGTACGTGTGCGAAGTCGCTTACAGTCTGACGTTCCTTTTTTTTTTTTGACATTGACAATCTATCTATCGAAATGTGCTTACCGAAGAAGCTGAAATATAATTTATTGTAATTATTGTAATCAATGTTCATTGTGATTATTCTGGACAATTTATACGTGCTGCTTTATTGGGAATAATAAACGAGACGTATACAGCAGTGCTACATTTTTATTTCGCTGCCCATGCCAGTATCTGACCTCACTGCCTTAACACCTATGAGTGATCTCTCGATTTGTGATTCATTTAGTTAAGAAATGTTTTTCTAGAATTTTTATTTTCTAACAATTTCATCTAAATAAATATAAATTTAATGATATGTTTTTCATTAGTAATTGACGCCCAATGTCTTTTATAAATAACAATAATTTTAGGTCAAGTTATATAACAAACGCCCAATGTCAATTTAAAAAGACACAAGATTTTCCATTTAAATCTGCATAAACTCTCTCTCCAACGCACATACATACCCACAAAATTGATTAAAAAAATCCTATTTAATTTTTAATATAATTAAATATATGTTTAAGTCTTGGGCGTTTACTTGGTTATAGACAATGTCTTTTATACAGGACAAGAGGGCACTTATACAGTATTATCAAATTAATTCTTGGGCTGCAGGAGGTTAGAATATTTTTAATACCCTACATCTATACTAATATTAAAAAGAGGAAAGATTTGATTGTTTGTTTGTTTGTATTGAATAGGCTTCGAAACTACTAAACCGATTTTCATGAAAGTTGGTATAGGGATAGTTCGAGACCAGGGGAAGGATAAAAGGTAATTTTCCTACCGGAAAATATAAAACTCCCACGGGAAAACAAAAATAACACGGACGAAGTCGCGAGCGGGAAACTAGTTTTTAATAAAGTGGTAAAGACGTGTCCATCCTTGAAACTGTCTAGTGTCAGAGAGGCTAAATGTTTACTGCTGAGGTATCTGCTATCCCATAACTATACTGAATCGGAAGCTAATTCTAATGTAGCATAATCAATCTCACTTCGAATTTACTACACACACGCTTACATATACAACACTGTTTCACACACTAGTACACACACATACACACTCACAAACAATACACACACTTACTCACACAGACACACTTAGGCTCCCTATTAATAATTTGTATTTTTTATTTAATTTCTTCATTTAATATATATTAATTAATATTTTTATCTTTGATTTTTGTTAATAAGTATGATCTTTGCGTAACAGGTCTAACCTAGTGTGATGATCATAGTTTTACTATAATTATACTATATTTCTTGGAAAAATAAATAAATAGATTTCAAAAAGTATGTGTACAGCACAATGTTACTTAAAATTATCAATAAGTAAAGAATCCATTTTCTTAAAAATGTAAGCAATAAATTCTTAAAATACGTAGATCTACGTAAAAGATTTTCAGTTAAGTAAGACCCAAAAAAACGTGGATCTATTTAGGTAAACAGAAATAGAGCTGGCAACACTTTGTCACCCGGGCGTCACCGGCTTGTCGCCGGCCAAAAAAGTCACCCAGCTGTCAAGTCGTAACGTGCGCGCACCGCCATACATTTCCATGGACTTGATGACGGCGACAAAACAGTCACTGAGACAAAAGCAAAGAGAATAGTAATACTGGACAAAAGTCACCCGTGCGTGCACCCACTTACTTTTATATCTGTGAGATCTCTACCTACATTACCTGTGGTCTATGGTTGGTTTATCTTAAGATTTGTTGTGATATTTCTGGCGGGAGATTTGCGATATTATTTTGTTAGTAAACATGTTTGTGTTTGAATAACATTAATTTGTTTTCTGCTTTTTATACGTAAAAAATGCGACGACGTGATGAACATTTTTCAGACAATGGCTTTGAAGCTTGGGGTGGTTACATGAAAGCAAAAGTAGCAAAACTAGAAGAACAATTTAAAACAAGTGCTGGGAATGATACTAACCTGAGTAATATATTTAGTGGCGTAAGTATCCATGTTAATGGCTTTACAATTCCTACTGCAGATGAATTGAAAAATCTTATGTCCCAGCATGGCGGCGTTTTCCATACATACCAGAGAACCGAAGATTTTATAATTGCAACCAATTTACCTGACACAAAGGTAAGAAACATGTCGCTGTCCAGGGTTGTAAAACCAGAGTGGATAACTGATAGCATAGCTGCTAAAGAACTTCTTGATTTTAAGCAATATTTACTGTACAGAAACTCAAGAACTCAACCACAAATTAAATTTGGTAGTAGTAGTAAAAAAGACATGTGTATTGAAGAGAACAACAGTCGATTCAATGTTCATATTTTAAATAACGAATTTAATGTTAGAACTGAACATGCCACTTCCAGCAAAATGTTAAGTAATAATTCTCCATCACACAAAATTGATAATGTTAAAACGCATCCAGCAATTTCATTGAAAAAAATTGATAATAGAATTAAAAGTGCGGCTGATCCTAACTTTATTTCAGAATTCTACAATAATTCTAGACTTCATCATATTTCACAATTAGGTTCTTGCTTCAAACAATATATTAATGACCTCAGAAATATGAGTACATTTAAATTTCCAGCCCGAGAACATTTAAAAGAAAAAATTTCTACCCATATAAAATGTCCACAATTAAAGTTTAAAAAGAATAAGGTTATTATGCATATTGACATGGATTGTTTCTTTGTTTCTGTTGGACTACGAAATAGACCTGACCTAAAAGGTAAACCAGTTGCAGTTACACATTCAAAAGGTGGACAACCACAATTGAAACGACCTGGTGTAGACAGGAATACAGAGTTCAGCCTGTACAAGCAAAAACATATCAAAAAACTTTCAATGAATGGCTTGCCTGAAGATTTAAAATTGGAAAGTAGAGTTGATAATATTGACACTGAAGGTTCGAAGTATGGATCTATGAGTGAAATAGCTTCATGTTCCTATGAAGCAAGAGTTAAAGGTTTAAGTAATGGGATGTTTATGGGAGCAGCTTTAAGGCTTTGTCCAGATTTACAGACAATACCTTATGATTTTGAGGGATACAAGGAAGTTGCTTACACTTTGTATGATACAATTTCACAATACACTTTAGATATTGAAGCAGTTTCATGTGATGAAATGTATGTTGATTGTACAGAACTTTTAAATAAAATAAATATTGGTGTGCAAGATTTTGCAACTGTTCTCAGATCTGAAATAAAAGAAAAAACAGGATGCCCATGTTCCACAGGGTTTGGTGGGAATCGTCTGCAAGCAAGGTTAGCAACAAAGAAAGCCAAACCAGATGGTCAGTTTTTTCTCACAGAGGACATAGTTGATGATTTTATGTTAGAAATAAACCTCAAAGATTTGCCTGGTGTAGGCAGACAAACCACACATAAATTAGAATCTCTGGGTCACATTACCTGTGGATCTTTACAAACTTTGTCACTAGGCACTTTACAACATTATTTAGGGACTAAAACTGGAGCTTTACTGTATGACCAGTGTCGTGGACATGATTCGAATCCGTTATCATTCCATTCTGTTAGGAAGTCTGTATCTGCTGAAGTAAACTATGGTATTCGGTTTGAAAACAATGACCAAAGTATTGATTTTTTAAAACAATTGTCCACTGAAGTCCATACTAGAATGTTGCAACTCAAAGTATCAGGAAAATGTTTAACATTAAAGCTGATGATAAGAGCTGATGAAGCTCCAGTAGAAACTGCAAAATTTATGGGTCATGGATTCTGCAATACTATAAACAAATCAGTATCATTACCAACTGCTACAAATGACTTAGAAATTATAACAAGAGAAGTAATTACTCTCTATAAAAAACAAAATATAGATCCAAAAGAAATGAGAGGTATAGGTATACAGATAACAAAGCTGGATAACAACAATACTAAACATAATGTTAAGGGAACTATTAGCAAATTTTTGGCATCCAATAAGGTAGAGCCTCAAGTCAAATCGGAAAATTTCTTATTGGAATCACATAGGCAAAGTAAATATGAAGGTGACCTACAATCTTTTGCATCTCCAAAAAAGACAGCAGTGTCACCTAAACAAAAATCACCTGTTTTAGGGCTCAAATCACCATCAAATCGCAGAGGTAGACCGCCAAAAGTAAACAAATCTAATTCTACAACATCTCGCAATCTTATGAACAAGTTTCTTCAGGGTCCAACTGTTCACTATAAAGATATGCCTTATAAAGATCCAATGATTAAAAAGGTTGATAGTGAACCGAAGATTTATAAGCATAAAACTGACACTCAACTACTTGGTCTGCCATGGCAGAAAATAAGAGAACTGCTCAGAGCATGGTTAGAGAGTGGTCAAAATCCTTTGTCCTGTGATGTGAATATGATATCGGAGTATATGCAAAACATGATTGTCAATAGAGATCTTGATAATTTATATATACTGATTAATTTTTTTAAGAGGAGAACACATGAAATGAATGATATAAATTGGTCTGAAGTATACAACCATATTATGGAGCAAGTACAAAATACAATGCTGGCTATTTATGGAAAAAAGTTATACATAAGATAAATATAAATAAAACAATGGGTTCAACACAATACACTGTTTTAATTGTCACTTTTGTTTTTAAAACCTAAAAAATAAGTCAATACAACAATGAATTGTCAGTTATGGTTTTGGCCAAAATTATAGGCTTTGTATGTTTATCAAAGATTTCACGCATGTAAATAAAGATTAAGCATATATACAGAGGAACAAGAGAATAAGATAGCATAAGATATTAAACATCTTAGATTGCATTTTTTTAGGTATGTAGTTCAAAAGCGTATTAAACTAAGATACTCAAACAAAGCCCATAAGATGCAACAATTACATAAAAAGGATCAACAAAAAATATGAAAAATTGTAAACAAGAATTGGCATTTCTCAAAAGATAGCTATAGCTATGTAGATGTTAGTAGCTTAGAAAAAATAATGTTGCTTATTTCTTTATTTTATGGTTTTGTTACATCTACCCCTGAATTTTCTGCATCGCCTAAAGATTGACTGGCAGATAATGTCATAGGCAGTCCTTTGTTTGTACACAAATGTACATGACAAATAAATAAATATTTTTTAAGATACTTAATTCTAGAGCTACTTTTTTCTATTTTTGTCTCGTTTTTCAATAGCCATCACTTCTCTTATTCATTCTGTATCAATGAATTTTTGCGAATATACCTATTTATTATGTTTATACTTGATTAAACGATAAGACATGGTAATCTTTATGCAAAATGGCAGTTAGTATCACGTTGAATAAAAGTAGAAGCAATATTTGCAATAACATAAGGTTTTAAGTGACAACTACATTGTTTTAAAAAATGTAATGTTGACATTGTATTTCGTTTTCGATTAAGCCATTTTTTAAAATTTATTATCACAGTTCTGTAATGCAAAAATAAAAATACATAAATACACAACCAATAACAAATAAAATGTTGTCCTTGATACTGTCAGCAAAAGAACTAAAAATGTACCTACAATAGGTACAATATGCGATTACATTAATTCATTAAATAGTAAATATTAAACTCACGAAGATTATTCTGTATTAAGCTTTTAGCTTGCAGTAAAACTTAAAAACTAAATGCTTTGTGACAACTAAAGAACGATATTGCATATTACCTACTCACTGTTGTTACACTGGCGCCACACTTAGTAACACAGGCTACTTAGAGATACTGCTTGGTAATGTTTAGCAAACAAGTGACCTTTGAGGTAAGTAAAGGCGAGATGGTGTTGCGCCAAACTTTGAAACTCGATGTGGCGCCGGAATTTAAACAATCATCTCGAGTTTCGAGAACATCACACATTTTGTTAGTAAAGAATTTCGGAACCAAAAATAAAACAAAATCAATCCATCATTCATCTAAGTAAGGTACATAGTTAGATAGACCATAATTCACTACATACTATTAGAATTACATCAGTTGGCATAATTAATGGAACGTTAATTACTTTACTTAAAGGAGTTGATTGCATTTTCAAAAATGATGGTATTATGTGCAATTTCAATGAAAGGTACTAGGACTCGCTTTAGAAGTGAAGAAATGCATCAGACAAATGGCGGCACCGAGGATCAGTAAACCCAAAGGTCTCACGCGGTGGAGTTGACCGATATGGAGTGCTGCAGTTTTGACTCGATTATGATTTCGTCTCCTGATCTTATATTGTAGGAGTATAACTGTTTCGTAGGGATTTTCATCTCTTCGGGACCGGGAAAGAGCTGCAACAAAACATTTTTTGTTAGTCATGAAAATATTGGAATCTGCAGCCAAGTAACAATTTGCATTTGCAAACCCAAACGCAAAGATTGCCAATGTGACTTTGTCTAGACCCTGGTGTTTAAGAGGCGAGCTTAGAACCTCTACAGTTCTACATCAGTTTCATCAGGTGACGGAGTGAGGTTCCCGTCACTCGCACTTATGTTCCCCTGCTAAAAAACGTTCCCTAGCAGAGGGACTTGCCTTCCTAGCAAAAATATCACGCTTAATTTTTCTCAGGCGTTCCGCAACTAAAATATATGAAAATGACGTAAGCCCATGACAGCCTTACGCTATTTTTTCCGCAGCTAATGTTATCTCCATTAATTTTTTCTGTGGATTGACCGCGGAAAAATAAGCGTGTGGCTTTTGTCTAAGGGGGTTTGGGGTGATCGGTATCATCGCTATCGACGCAAGGTGATTGTGACAAGTCGGAGTTCACAATCACCTTGTGTCGATAGCGATGTGTGTGCCCCTTTATGTGTTGAGAGTTTTTATTATTAGCGATATCGCCCTAGGGGTAGGTATAATTTTTTTTGGGTTAAAAACACTGAAAATTGTCCACTTACACCTTAGAGCATTGCTCTAAGACTTAGAATAAAGGGAAAATGAATTAAAATTAATCCCTCTTCTCTTTGGTTCTATTAGTTGAACAAAATCAAGTTTTATTGTAAGAGCATTACTTTTAGTAGAGGCAATTCTCATTCACATTGGGCAGTAAGAAGTTGGTTCACTCTTGACACTGGTTTGTAACAGGCAGATGTTATGCTTACTACCAGAAACTTGATGGTTTGGTTTTGAACACAAATAAAAAGTTATTTTTTATAAAATTAGAGGGTAATATGATCATATCAAGAAATAGTAGTGCAACTTACTTCTGTATCACGCAATTCCTGATCTACGTAAAAAAGTCTCATCTTGGAAGCAGGGAAGCCGGCTAGCCGCTCTAGTCGCGTTTTTAAATCTGATACGGTTCTGGGAAGAAATAATATGGTAAATTACAAGGCATTTCAAAATTAAGTAAATAATGAAGCAACTTTTGCGTCTGCGAATACGATGGCCAATTTCACCAACCTTAGCTTAGGAAACTTCTAAGAAGTCACTTTTTGTCTTGAATGAAAAGAATGTGATAGCATGTCGCCTAACGGTAGCCATATACGTCAGGTGTAGGTTTGCCTGTATTTTACAGGTAAAACAGAGCGTGTATGTTGCACAACTGTGCAGGTTTCAACAAATAATAAACCGATTAGCGCTACAGCGTAGAGATCTGCTCCCGGGGCAATGGCTTCAAATGAGACTTTGTACAGGTTTACCGCTATGTGTATGTCCTCTACTCAGCTCAAGCTTACCTGACGGGTGTAGCTGTGCAGGCACGCCTATCAGGTACACCCTATCATGTATGGCTACCTTAGGAGTATCCTAAGCTAAGATAAGTTTGTTGAAATTGGCCATAAAATAATTACCTGAAATAGTTTTCTTAAGCTAATAGGTAGTTCGCATTTTTAATATATATTATGTTATCTGTGGTACTGGCTTTTTTAACGAGGTGGAATGTTGCACACTGTACCTGCCTAAGGCGAGATGACAGGCGTGTGTGGGACTTTCCCTGCCGAGTACGGGGCATACCCATTAAACCTCGATGTCCGTCTTGTCCATAGTCAGGATGACCCAGGGTCGGGATAACCACGATTCTCCGAGCCACCCCGGTACAAGAAGGTTGGCTTACTACACAACGCTGGCCATGTGGTTTGGGGATGAGTTTTGTTTCGAGTTTGCAATAATATGCGAGTGTAAGATAGGGAGTAAAGTGACTGCAGACCTACCTATAGACGTCGACAGTGCGCACTTCGCTGGTGGCGCCGCAGGTGAACGTGATCTGCACGCGTTTCTCCGGCCTCAGGTCCACCGACACCAACGGGTCCAACTTTCCGTGAACTTGTACCAGCTCCCAGTACCTGTGTAGTGAAACAGACAATATACTAACGGTGTGGCCAATATTGCAAAGACTCTCTCTCGAGACCCTCTACCAGGGTTGCCCGTCTTACCTATTTCTGCCGCCAAGCAGCAGTGCGTGCATTGCTGTGTTCCGGTTTGAAGGGTAAGATATGGCAGTGAGATTACTGGTTACCGTGACTTTTCAGCTTACGTCACAAGTTGGCAATATACGCTGTGGTTCTTGTAGGGGTCGCAGATTTGCTGCGAATCTCACAGGAACCACATGTATGTACTATAGGGTGACTGTTGTATAAAAAAATAGAGTAATAGATAATGATACCACAATGTGAGTGAGAGGGGAGGCACAGCGTTCGTCGCTTTGATGCCCCAGCCCGACTGGGGAGATGCATCTAATCTATCTTGCAGAAGGCAACGGCCAAATAACGTTGCATTCCTGTGTGAATGAAGTCTCCGGAACTCATTAGGGTCGCCATCACGACACTGTCATTGGACTGGACGCTGGCGTAAACAATTAACCGTAGGCAGGCGTAAGCTTATTTTGTTATCCACATAAAGGGGCACAAACATAACTGTTTTATATACGTACAACTCCGGTAACTATGGTCTCCCTGATGGTACTGTTACGATAAATAAAATTAGCTGTGTGTAACGGCACTAGTTGTTGCTATAAGTGCTAGAAATCAGCGTTAAGATGATCCCATCAGATGCGAACGCCCCACTTTGGTTCCCGTATCGATTTCAAGCGCACATACTCCAGTGTAATCTAGGGCAGCGCTGCATGGTCCCTTCTCCTGAGATCGCTATCCGTTGAAGCCTAAATGACCGCACGGCCAAAGATAAAAGGCAGACTTTAGTCGGTAAGAGTCCAACATAACCTGTACGGGCGGCCGTAGGTATTCCCTGAGGATTCTCCGCCTCTTCCCCCGCATGGGAAGAAAAAAGTTAAGACCAGTTTGTCGTATCAGTACTTGGTCAACACTTATGCCTAAGAAACCGTTTGGCTAACAATATTTGTAATTTTGAAACATTTAACTGAGTGTATGTTTAAATGTTGTTGTTTTCATAAACAATGCGGATGATGTGAATTCTAATTTTCACGTCTCGTCATAAAATATTAAAATACCGTAGAAAAAGATACAATCCTGTGAAATTAGAATTAAAATCGGCTTAGAAATACATTAGATACAAGCATTTTAAGTTGTTAATTTGGTAGCGATTAGACAGAGAGATCCGACATCAACCGTGTCGTCATTGTGTAGTACGGCCATATTAACTCCATGTAAATTGCCGTTTTGCTAGAAAGAGATGGAGAAAAATCTTTAATACCTTATATCTTGGTTGTTTTTTTAGTTATTCGAAAACTGATTTTTTCTTTCAGTTTATTATATGAATGAGCTTCTATTAAAGCAAAAAAAATTTTTTTTGTCATCTAGCCTATTGCATCTGCTATCTAACAGTATGATCCGCCTGTGTGCACTTTCTGAACAAGTTAGGTAGGTATGTCTTTTTTTATAGATTTTATTACTTTTAATGGTCAAAGCTAACCAAAGGCTTACTCCGAAGCCACTGGACCCTCATTTTGTTTAATAACAAAAAGATTATTATTTTTATATTACATACTTACGTTATAAGTCTAGCCAATAAGTGTATTAGAATAGTGTCAAGTCACAAAAAATATTACAAGTAGTACATCTGTTCGCGGGGCAAGGCAATACAAAATTAGTACTAAAATAATTCACAATATCGTATTAGATATGGCGTTAGCTGACAAGTATCTGCATAAGATTACCATTACGGCTTAAATTATTTCGATCGTCTCGATTCAAGTGCTAATGTAGCGCCCACCATGTTAGAAAACGAGGCGGAATAAATATTTAAGCTCATTAAATACTAGTATATAGGTATTCTAACAGGCACGTTAGATGGAACTTCAGTGTTGACCCCAATTAATGGGCGACCTCTATTGCGATACTGCAAGAAGCCGTAAAAACAATTTTATGGGACTATAAGACTTATTATAGGGATTTCGCAGACGTTTCAAGCATAATAGACGTAAGTGCATTTTTATTAAGATTTAATATTATGAAAATATGTCATACTATGGACAGATGTCAAAATCAAAGACATAAGATTATATTAAAACGAAAAATATCACATTAATTTCTTTTACTACTAGCTGCCCTTGCGGTTTTATCCGCATATAATAGTATCATCATGTCTATGATTTACATGAAAATTTTGGGTTGAATGACATTACGTGTAAACACATTTTAATAATGAGTTTTCGATAAAGAATTGATTATTTATTGGTTATTTTGAAACACCGTGTATAGGCCGGTATATACCGACAGGCAAAGTCCTGATGCAAATTTGACTTTTCTAGTTTGTCATCTCTCCATAGCCAAAAAAAAAAATATTTACCAGCGTTCTAAATCACAGAGTTAAAAGGAAATCGTACAGGCTGTTTTTTCATACAAACGTAGTCCCCCTCTTCCTTTCTGGATCATGGCACTAATTGCTCTATTTTTTTCAGTAAAATCAATGGCCGCTATAAGCATGTTCCTATGTTTTCCTTTTTTTATTAAGTTAATTATTAAAAGAGATTTTAAACCTTCAAAAACCTCAAATCCTCTTTTCAATTTTCTGCTGTATTGAAACGTTAACACCAAAAGTAATTTATACGGTCAATTTTTCGCGGAGAAAATAGGGGACTAGGAAACGTATATTTTGTAGGAACTTTTCATAGGTATTTTAGGTCCCAGCTGCAGTTGTCCCTATCGCGCTCAGTTCAGTTGTTCGGACACAGCGCGACAGCAATACATTTTACAAATACCTATTTTTAAGTTCTCTCGACCTTGGTGTTTCCTCTTAAAAAAGTATTTTATAATTTGGTGTTAAGTATATAGTATATTCAGAATAAGAAGATTCCCGTGATAAGTAGAAGTAATATTTTTAATCATGAAAACTAGTATGCGTAAAACGGAAAACTTCGACCTGTCACGGGTATCGTCTTATCCTGAAATACTAATAGTTACGTGCATAGTTAGTTTATAATCTGAGCTTGTTTACTTGAACAACCTTTCTGCGAACACCGTTCGCAACATATACGAATTCTAATAATAAACCTACCCGCAGTAAACGATATTCGTACGCGCGATCGACCGCATGCGACCGATCCAAAGAATAAACGAGTCGATAAGAGGATTCGACTCCGTCACCGGACACGGATTAAGTGATTCGAATCACACATAGGACTACCCGTCTACAATAGACCCACCTGTCAGGTCGTTCGGCCTCCGGCTTGTCCATGTAGTGGCGGATGAAGGCGCGCTCGGCCGCGTCGCGCTCCTCGGCCGGCACCGCGCCGCCGCCGTTCAGGGTGCGCACGTACGGCAGCCGCGCCACCAGCAGCAGCCGCCTCTCGTGCTCCGTGGACTCGCACCGCTCCCAAAGCGGCCAACCCTGTACACAATGTGGTTCGCTTTCAGCCGCTGTGGGGGTGCTTTTGACGTTCATCTCGCAGAAGTAAAAGGCACTACACAGAAACTGGCTATCTCACGATTTTATATTGGCTAGCTGGCAGACAGCCCGCCCGATGCCTTCATGGTATGTTGTCACAGTCACATACAACGTACTAATTAAATTGCGCAATACGTAAATATAGTTTGTTCAGAATCAAGAGTAGAGACGATCCTACAAACAATATGGGTCAGATTTTATAAAAAATCCTAAATTTTCAACTACGCCGCCTTTTAGATTTCCTTAACTCTGTTGTCGTTACCTCTTATTGGTGGCGCGACCCGGCTAAGCGGCAACGTCGTATTTGCAGGTGTGCTTAATAATCTGCGAGAATTTAATTTTATTTTAATTTTTATAATTCTTTTATAAAAAATAAATTGGGAGTGACTGAGGTTCTGCGTTATTTAATTAGCACATTGTATATCACATTTGGTTCCTATATAAAAATTGGACAAATACGCAACCTCTATTATGACCACGTACCAACATAGTCAACTTGTGACATAAAAATCAAAGTCACAGCACCCAGTAAAATTACTGTCGGCTGTATAGAGTATAGAGGGTATCCACAATCGAACACAGCAATGCAAGCATTGCTGCTTAAGCGCAGAAATAGACTATCGAGCGCTATCTCCGAACAATATACCTGTGAGGTGACAAAAATTATAACTACAGTTGTGATGAAAAAATTATTAAATTATGTCAAAAGTTAAGAAAAATATGCAAAATATTAGGCGTTGTCTGCTTAAAATAAACCGCCTCCCATCAATCTCATCATCATCATTCACTGATAAGTTGATCGACCCACGGACAAGGAAACAAAAGCATAAGCAATGCCAAAAAATGGTTAATTTTCACTGCATTGAAGAGTTTAGAACACGCCCAAAACATTTAGGAGTAATTTTGCATGTGAATAAAAACGAAACTGCGTGGCAAGCATAGACTTGTCGATGGACAAAAGCATCTATCTGTCCTTTTCACTGCTTAAGAATATCTGTTATCGATTTTTATCGAGTTTGTCGATCTTAGCTGTCCAATTTTGTTTAACGAGAGTTCCATGCTCGCACTGCAAATACAATACATTTTTTTACAGAGAACGGGAACTCCTATCCTATCTGCATTTTAATGAGTTGTATTTTTGAAAAATATCTTTATCACGAAAAACACTTTGATTTTCGCAAAACTAATAACGGGTACTACAAATATGTACCTAGCTATTAAAGTTTTTATACGCATTCTTAAGTGGTCTACATTATAAATGGTCTACAGTCTAGACACATATTACACAGTAAAACACTCACGATACAATGACAGCGTTTGTTTGTAAACCAACATTACCCGCATTTAGAAACGCAGCACACGTACCTAGGTCACACAGTCCACGTGAATCTAGTTTACTGACATAATGAACACCTGCTTCGCAGTTCCTAATTCACTCAATTCTGCTACCTAAGTGGTTAGTTAGAGACAATAGTCCCGTGGTTTCGTTCTGGTTCCGCGAACTCAATCACACCTAGAACATGCAGATTTAAAGATTGAGTCACGAATCAGGAATCACCGGCGGATTATTTACGTCAAAGACAAGTGGAATTAACTTTTTCACTACATCGTGCTCAATCCCAAGGCTATGCGCGCTTCAAGTTTCCATATAAGGGCGCTGTAGACTACCTCAGCATTTAGCATAAGAATCAATAAAAGCCTGAGGATACCATTTTTAAAAATTTGGAAGACAAAGCGTATAGGGCTATCTTTAAATGAGACAGTCTTTAATCCAAATTGTAATTGGCTATTTCCGAAAAGGTGTAGAGTCTACTTTCCTTTTTTTTCTACGTGTATTTTCAGACCTTGATTATTTTTGGGTCGGGACGCATGCATATAAGGTTAAAATATATGTTCTAATTCAATTTTTGTATTCGTTTTTAAAGGTTAATTAGTGTCGTTGGGTTTGTCGTTGATCAAAGGTTTACGTTGGATAACAAATTTAGAATCTGAAATTGTAACTCAAATTTTATTGCACGTGAAGAGGATAGTCTCTTTTGTTATCAGTTTAAAAGACATTACTTTGGTAAGCTAGACTAAAGGTGATGTTCTAAAATTCTTTTCGTAGGCTATTGAGACTATCCCACTATAATTCTACACAGTAAGGGATATAGGGAGAATGTTTAATTCTTCCTAATCAATTTAGTTTCCACATCCAAGTGAAAGGGGCTCCAACTTCTGTCATTCATTCCATACATGTGTGATCTATCTTCAGAAAAGTCTTGTGGGTGTCATCCATATCGGAGTGACAAGCCACAGTAACGATAAACACCTATGTAGAATTAAAAGAGTATGATAAGAACAATTCCAACAATCGTTTATTGTATCAAAAGAAGTTGCAGGCACGAAATATTCGTTATCCTTTGTTCTCGGTGCCTGCGCACGAGTTTACGCTGGTTTTGTCTAAAAACGGAAAGCGGAACCAGCATCTGATCCTCTGGAGGTCAGTTACCGCATGCTTTATTCCTTATTGCAACTGAACACACGAGCACAATCAACATATTTGTTGATTAGTCTAATTAGATTAGTTACACATTATTTTTATATCATGATTTTTCATCCTACTGTATATTTTTGAACATAAGTGGAGGATAGTTCAGTTATAATTTTTCTGGGTGATTTTTCCTTTACAATTTTATAACCACCGACAAGATTAATGGTTAATTTACTAAAATAAATAAAATAATTTATGAAAAGGTTATATACCTATTCTTAAATTGCTATAATCTTAAATAATAACGATTTTCCTATTACTTTTATAACAGGAATCAATAGTCTCGTCATCAATATTTTGCATCTCCATCGCATCGTTAGTCGAACATGTGATAAAGACGAGAGACGCTCACTGCGAATCCGTTATTTTTTAAAAATATACCTATCGCATCTTTGTCCCGTCCAACCCGGTAACGGTACCGTTCTGAATCATTAGCTTTACATTATCGATTTCCATACAAACCTGGAAATGGTAGGTAACAAAGCGAACACATGTCCGTCCAGTGTTTGACGTTTGTCAGAGTTTTTTTTGCACGTTGAATTTAAACACAACACTGGACACATTATGACGAATTCGCCTGCACATATTATGACGCATGATTCATGATTCCAGTAATTTCATATTATTAATAATGACATAGTATTTAGGATTTTAGGGACGAAAGAAACAAACAAAGTGGTAGCTTTATCGTAAAGTCGCCTCTGATTTTCATCAATAGAAAAACAGTCTGAATAGATTAATAAAAAATAATATTGCAAATGTTTATATTAATTGACACGATTCAAATACTATTAACATCATAATATAATTTATTTATAGTTCAAAAGAAAAACATTAGCGCTGCGTAAAACATTGACATCATAGTAGGATTAAAAGAAAACTTGTTTTCGTAACGAAAGGCGATACGCAATTGTTAGAGTGGGATAACATAATGAAAATGTGTAGGTAAGTTGTTAATGCGTAGTTTCTGGCAAACCTCAACGTGGCTTTTTAGAACCGCATGGGTCACCAAAGACCTGCACTGGTTTTTCCAATAGAGCAAGAACTAGAAGACTTATTACACCAACTTAACATTAGCGATTATGTTATCAAAAGAAACTTGAACACGATAGCGATACGATAGAGCTCAAAATGGAATAACCTAAATAAATAGGCAAGATGTAGGCATTATTCAGCAGACACTACAAAAGTAATTAATTTTATCAATGAAGTGGTATTGTGAATTTGTTCGTTGCTTGTCGATATTTCTCCTTGTTTTCGCAAGATCACTACTTACAAGTGTTGTTGAAAGTAAAAATGTTACAGTTTTGGTCTTGTGAATTTTAGCAGATTAATTGAAATAAACGCTGAAATTGATCTTAACAATAAGTCTATTCAAAATCACAAGAAAGAAATTAAAGGGACAGACACTAACTACAAATTAATAAAACAAGTCCAAGTTGGAAAAAGAATTTTATCCAATGCTTTGTGTTGACATAATGATGTCGCGCAATATCGCGATTCACAACACGCGACGGCAAATGGCGAGAGCGCAAGAACCAAAGAGTATAATACATAGAAGTGTGCCGACTCGCCGAGCCCCGGAGCGAGGCAAAGGGACAGCTGACCTGCAGGCATTATGGTAATTGCATTCATAGGTCACGACTCACGACATAAGTTTGAACACAGTTACACGCACGATTCCGCTCTTTGTGACATGCCGAGGACGCTATTTGAATTGCATGGCGAGAAACACCAGTATTACTGTCGCCGTGTCATCAACATATATTAATAGTCCTAATGATATTAAAATAAGTTGATTAACAGCCGCAGCCGGTAAGTTCCAAACATTTAGTTACCTAGTAAGAATATTTTTTTGTGTTACCATTTAGATTTAGAGCATCGTTATTTAAAATAAATATTTCCTTATATTTATTATAGGGTTGGTAAGTGGACCCTGTGCATATTGGACAATGTGCAATTGTGCATACGGGCTCTTCTTATGGTGGTCTCTTATGCGATGCTCGAGAGGAATAGAAAATTATTTATCTGGTTAGTAACAAATGTACGTTAAATTATTATAACAGAGCTAGGTACAATGCGTATTCTCTTTGGTAATTATAATATCCGCGACATACCTAGACCAGTGGGCCTAGAGTCTAGCTAGATAAAAGCCACACGTTTATTTTTCCGCAGTCATTCTGATGAAAAAATGTATGGAGATAACATTAGCTGCGGAAAAAATATCATGAGGTTGTCACAGTCTAATGTCTAGCTAGGCCCACTGACCAGACGGATAAGAGAATGATGCTAATGCTCTTGTACGGTTTCTTTTTATCTGAACTTATTTTAACAAGTATTGTGACGATAATTACGGTCATTCTGTGTTTGAAGATAATGAATGAACTGTATTTATTGTCGACAAACAGAAATTTATCATGAATTCAATACCACAGATCTGTTTCATAGCTAATATGTGTACCTCTATGTTTTACTTTATTTCTTTCAAAGGAGATGCAATTTTAAAATACAACTTTTATATAGAGCAATTGGTGTAATAATAAATCTTTACGCAAATTGCATGTTTCATAGTTGAAAGACACTATAATCAATACGAAGATTTTTGCGTGTGGTGAGGGATGTTTTATCCCCAAGACATTAAAAGTGCAGATTGAGGCTCTTCAAACATCTACCATGTTCGATACGAGTTAAATCTTGTCAGATATGCCCTGCGAGCATAGAACTCTCGATAAACAAAATTTGACAACTAAGATCGACATACTCAACAAAAATCGATATTGACAGAATTCCTAAGGAGTGAAAAGGCCAGATGCTTTTGTCGATCGATATATGTCGATCGACAAGTTCATGCTCGCAGGGCTGATATGACAAACAGCCAGAGAATCATTGGAAAACACGGACCTGAAAAAAAGATGGACGGAGCGTTGTTGAATCAAGAGTGAAGCATGCAAATGACAGCACATTTCTATGTGTGCGTGTCTTGTTCGTCGAAAAATGACAGCTGTTTGTCTTACCTGGTACATCTGTGTACAAACACATGAAATTGTCTTACCTTGCATGCTTCACATTTTTTTAATGCCACACTACATCCTTTTTTTTTTTGTAGGTCCATGCTGGAAAAGGCCTTTAATAAATCGACGACCACGTGTGTAGGGAGTTATTGGGTTACCCCAGTGACCCGGAGTTCCGCATCGATACCTATAAATATGTAACGACTTACGAGGCGCAACGCAAGTAAATTATGTGGAGCCATTTTCCACCATTCGCCGAATACAAACTGCGTAAACACTAGAAAAAATGACATTAAGAGTTTGGAACTCCATGAATCGTAACTCTCTAGATATTTCTTCTCAAAGGGAACGACGGAGTTGTTGTGGTTATATTAATCTTCTCATTTTGAAAAAAGGGTTTTAATTTACTATTATTTATGGAAATTTCTGGACTGTAGGATATAATTCATGAGATAACTTCAGCAAAGAACGTTGACAATTAACTTAAACTCCTTAAATATTTCAATCGATTCAAAGTGAAAGAAGTTCACAGACTGATCACTGCAATTTTTAGCTACAGAAATAAACCTCCAGGTCTACTAGGATCAAAGACGAATAAATTCATGCATTATAAAGGAGCGCGATGCGCAAAAGGCGTAGGCTGTATTCAAAAGATGTCGACCGTTGTTCAACTTCATACGACACTACGGTTAGGTATAATGAATCACACAGCAATAATTATTATGTATAAAATCCTAAGGTCATTTGAAATTAGCTGTGACAATAAGAGAGTAAGGAATACTTTCGCTAATAATTGACAGGTACTCGTAAATATTTGAAAAAGAAAGTCTAGCAAAAGCTAATGATGAAAAGAAACTTCTGCAAGTTTGCGTATCATTGTCATAGGCGTATATAAAGGGGGGAGGGGGCGGGTGGGCCGTGCCCACCCCAGGATGTTAGGCTACTGATTCAAAATTCAATTATAGACGCCAAAATACTAATAACTTCCACAAATCATGGGCCAGGCCCCCCCTGGAAAAAAACTCTAGATACGCAAATGATCATTGTGACCTTTTCATCTCTAATTGTTGAGTGTTTTTCCACTGTCCGGCCCGGGGCTTCATTTTGAAACATCCGTGTGTCGTTGAACACTGGATTCTTTTTGTTTTGCGTTTGACAGCAGATTTTTTTTAGTTTTGGATCGATCGATTGCATCGAGAGGTCTTTTCCATTCTTCGCTAGGCGAATATTAAAGACGAGCGAAGCCAGCCACACGCGGACTATGCGATTTAAAACATGGGGATCATTTGGCCGACACTCCTTGTTGTTGCTTTATTGATCATTCCACTTAAAAGCGGATACTGACCGACCAATGTCAAAAGTACACTTTAGACAATCGGTGGCAAGGTCGTCGCGTTTCGAAGTAAATGTGAATGAACCACAACGAACTAGGGTCACTGCATGAGTGCAACTCCACGGACCAAATTATTTTTTGTATCGAGAAAATGTTTCTAGTTTTGACGACTATGTACTAAGTAAGTACTACCGCTACTTATTGCCAACTACTCGCACTAAGCTTAAGCCTTAGACCAGGAAATCGATTACATACGCTTGGTATAGAATTGATATCACCGAAGACATGACTAGCTCTTGATGTCATCCAAAATTTGTGTGATCGACCCTTCTGATTAGAAAGACAATTGTACTAATACCTTTACCTTTTCGGTGATATTTCAAGTTTTTTTTTATACAAAAAAGTTGGCAAACAAACACGCTGCAAGACCTCTACTAAGTTAAAAAGGAGTAGATTTAAGCATAAAAACTAAAGTGCCGGGATAGTTTATTTGTGATAAATGTCGACTTAGGTAGTATACCGCAATTCCATTCCCTTCCAAAACCCGTCTAGCCGGCGTGATGTAAAAGGCCACTGGCCGATTCCTCCTCATCTGAGAGGCTCGAGCGTCAGGCTATAGCAAACAGGGGTGGCAAACTTGACTAGACCCAGGATCTACTGTGTAATAACGAAATCCTTGTTCGAGCAATTTACTTCTTGAAATTTTAAATGAAACAGCATATAGATCGACTCCGCAGGAATCTTAGGATTGTTTGCACTTTATACAATATCCTTTTCAACCCGAAATCCCGATTCCAGTTCCTGAGTTCCTCACACAATCGTGACCTCCGTTCGTCAAACAACCTAATCCTAGAAGTTCCCGCTCACCGTTCCAGTTTCTCCTCATCCTCATTTACTGTTACAACTATCCGACTCTGGAATGATCTACCGCTATGTATACGTATGTCACCCAGTAAATATAAATGTATATTTATTATGTTGCTCCTAATACTACTTTCGTACTGCAAAAGTAAAGCTCGACGTGGTACCCAACCCAATGTACATACATGAGTGAATGAAAATAAATGCACGTTTTTAAATAAACGTCAGCATGGATTATAAAGCGATACTTATAATACGTTAACATATACAACAGTCAGCCGTGTTGTTTATTAGTTGGATGTAACACCAGTAACAATAGCTCCTTCGCGAGCGCCGCCGTAATTATGGCGAGACGAAAGAGCTATCGATTTGCATTGTTTCCACAGTACTCGTGCCCATGACGTAACTGTCACAGATACCGAACGATCACGTAACATCACCATAATCATCACAAGCGTCTGTCAGTACAGCAAGCGCCTAGATTTCTATGTAGGTACGTAGCTTAGGTCATTCCCAATAATTCCCAGTATTCGATAAGATTGGTTTCGCTATGAGTATACAAATTAGTTATATTTGACAAACATTGACGTATATAACCGTCAATGTATACAAAACAAACTTTATCATATCTTAGTTCACTGAAATCTGTCGAGTTATAAATATTTTGGACTAATAAATATCATCTCTGCCAACGCATTCACGAAAGTGTCTCTAGTCGGGGTTTCGTTCGGGGTCTTAATAATTACTTTTTTCATTTCTGCCATAAATACTTCTTTTAAGTAGAAGGTACTAAATGGAGTACAAATAAAAACACTTTTATGCATTGTTAGTGACAGGGTTTTCTTGCGTCTTCCATGACCAGCTGCAGCAATCTTTCTTCGCTTGTTAATAACAGTATCATTATGACATCTGACGATCAGAAATGAGAGTTCTTTCGTAGGTTAGAAAATGCGGAATTCCAAGGTTCAAAAAATTATACGTTCTATGAAATATCTAAACAGCTGATACAGTATGGATTTGATTTGATTTGATTATATTGCTTATAGGAGCTTACAAATTCCCTGCTGTTAGTGGAAAACAGTTCGGCGTATCATACAGCTTGCTTGTAAATCAATAATGTAGAGACGATTATGTATAAGAACGTGCTGTTTAGTTTACACAGTAAACAGTATAAGTATAATGTGAAGTAAGACGGAAGGTTTCAACGAATCTATACTTCCATACTTCTTTGAATAGTATAAAACAAAGTCGCTCCCGCTGTCTGTACGCTTAGATATTTTAAACTACGCAACGGATTTTAATGCAGTTTTCAGCAATTAGATAGTGATTCAAGAGGAAGGTTTATATTGTATAATACATGCATATTATTAATCACACCACATTTGCCCTACATTGGTATCCACATTGCACCCGTGCAAAGGCGGGGCTGGTCGCTAGTATATTATAAATGCAAAAGTGTGTCTGTCTGTTACCTCTTCACGCTTAACCTGCTGAACCGATTTAGATGAAATTTTGTTAAAGAGATAGTTTGAGTCCCGGGAAAGGACATAGGATAGTTTTTATCGCAGAAATCGACCTTCAAGGGGGTGAAAAGGACAGTAGAAGTGTGTATGCGGAATCAATAACTGCTAAACCGATTTGGATGAAATTTGGTATGGAGATAGTTTAGAGTTGTGGGGAAGGATATAAGCAGATTGCATATAACATAAGCTACTAAAATCACTTATTCCACGCGGACGAAGTGGCGGGCAAAAATTAGTTAATAATAATTAATCGCCAGCTCTTTCGCCGCCCGGCGAGGTGCGATACTTTACGCCAGGCAGAGCTCGGGCAGTATTCGGTCTCATTGTGTAACTGACGGCGTCAGTAGGCCGCTAAATCGGGAAGGCCTTCACCCGCATTACGAGATCCCGAGGGGCGTTACGCGGCGCCTACTGATGTGGCTCAATCAAACATTTGCAGATATTCATTATTGTTTATGCGAAAATGTACAAAAACTCTATTTCAGGTGACGGCACAAAAAATTTCCTCTTCAGCGGACAATATCTCCATTTCAATTTCCACACTTCCTATAATGTATACATGTTATACAATGTTGAGTTGGCTATTTAAAAGTTAGTTCAGTCAAACGCACGAGAACTCCTCGCATTTTCCTTATAAATTCTTTGTGTTAGTTTTTAATGACTTCAATAACTTTACGTTTACAGCGCGAAATGAATAATGTTAATGTCCAAATTATATACCTACCTACCTATATCTTTTTCGTAACAATGGTAGTATTATTTCAAAGTGATTTTTTATACAGTCAAACGCACTAAAAACAGGAATTGTTAAAGGTACTACCTACCTAGTATTATTATTGAATGGCGAACGTTTGCTTAAGGGTTTTTTTTTAATTTGTCGAGTTTCGCTATACTTGCATACGATACAGTAAGTAAGTACCTAATAGTCTTTGAGTAATCAACAAAGTCATCAATAGCAGCTGTCTCTACATATAGGTGTATTGATAGACAAGTACTTAAAAAAAATAATACGCTAACATTGAATGAAAATTTTGAAAGAGTAATCGACAGAAATACTGTTATACTTTACATCACCAACGTAGATTGTGAACAATAGGCAGCTAACACTTTATGATGTAGCTAAATGAAATGGCATTCATAATAACGCAATCATTTTTATGACAATTCATGATATTTAGTTTATAACAAATAGATCAATTACAAATATACATCGATAGAACTCGAATTGAAATGATACGTTCGAACTAATGATGACTACAGAATTAGAACAATAAGACAGATAATAAAAATTTGACAATAAAGATGTAAGTAGAAAAATAGTTGTACATACAACCAGTGGGAATTTTCGATTGAAAAATAGCAGCGAATTTCAAGTTTCCGTATTCGTTGCTTACGAGCGCGTGCGTCGTTTCATAATTTACAGACGCACATTTGGAGTGTTAGCTAGCGTTCTCTCTCATAACAAACTTTTGTGGGTTTAGTTCTAGTTTAATCCCCATAAATATAGCAGTTAGCCTTCCTAAAGATGGCACGACATCTATGTCGACACAATTAGATTTCGGTTCACAGTGACATTGAAATCAATCGTTATGGTCAGTTCACATTTAGCAATAGCAATTTGCCAATTTCCTTATGAACGGTGCACCTGTTAATGATGTTAAAACTAAGCCGTTGTTACATTGCAGCAGTCTTAGAAGTAACCAGGTAGTTTTCATGGATCATTATTATACTTATTTCTGCAGTAATAACAAACAACGAGCAAATGATACATTGCTTCAAGATATTATAGAATTCTTCCGTGTTTCACTTTCATAACTTATACAATTAAGGAGTGTACTAATTCAACATGGTGCGTTGCGTTGTAATACGAATTACATTTTATTACGTAAACAACTGATTCTAAATTGAATTCTAATTAAGCCAGTGTACTACTATTTACGAAAATTCCATACACTTTGGATTTTAATTTTACTAACGACAACTTGTATTTATGTATTATGTATTTCATGCTGTTTAAAACATAAAAAGTCGTGTTATTTCTGTGGATGTGCGAGAGGTCGTCAGTGTCTTTTTTTTTATGAAGGACCTATGCTGTTAGCCGCAGATGGCTGTTACAGCTTCACCTTGATTATTTATAAGAAGGCGAGAACTTTGGTGGCCAAGCCTCGTTTGGCTTACCTAACCTGGTGGATTTCTAGCTCAGAGCGGCATCACCACGGGGGTGTCCGGCTCTCTGAGTAGAGTCACCAGGCGGTTATAGCCGGTGCGGGGAGCGGCTGCAACGCGAGCGCGCCTCTAATGGCCGGTACACTACACACTTTGTTTAGTGTTTAGTGCGAGTGGCTTGTTTAGTGTTTAGTGCTTAGTAAAAAACGTTGGGACAGCTACTGTTTAGTGTTTAGTGAATAGGAACGCGTTCTATTTTTTCTGCGAGTCGCCCCTCCCGCGTTCCCGCCTTCACCCCTCACTTGCAGCTAAACACTCACTAAACACGTCTGGACAGATCTGTTCAGTGTCTAATCCATATAATTAACAAATAAACTAAACACCGTTTACTAAACAGTGTATGGACAGCACCTACTAATCACTTAACACTAAACAGTGTACTAAACACTAAGCACTTGACTAAACAAAGTATATACCGGCCATTAGGCTCGGACGCTCGAGTTCGCCGTGTAGTGGAGGGTGGGGAGAAGCGACCAGGCACAAGTTTCCGTACCTGGTATATCGCAAACTGTGTAGACCGGGCCTTCGCACTCTTGTTCTAACAAGGAAGTTAGGGTGGACGGTGGCGCTAGCGAAGTAGCGTTGGGATAGATCGTGAATGTGGGCCTCAACCGATGGGAGGTCGACATTGCGCATGTAGGCGGGAGCGCCAGTGGCGCGGCGCAAAAATCGGGTTGGGACGTCGTCAGTGTCTATAGGAGGGAAGGAGGGGGGTGACGAGAGCTGTAAGTGCTCTTGTTAACGTGGGGATTTGGGTTGCCATGGCAACGCGCAAGTTAACTGGCTTGGCCTCTGATAGCATTAATCCATAAGCTAACCGGCTAACATCAATTAGGCCGTAGGTATATTTGTTTGCCACCTAATATCCATGTTGTATTAAAACAGCTACTTATCTGTAGTAATAAAATTTCGGAATCATTCAAATACGTCCACCAACCTGTGCCCGTAAGCTCTTCAACGCCGGGAACCTTGCTAATCGATCTACCTCCTCCCACGTGGACAGCTCTGTATTGTTCAGATTCAGGAACCGCAGGCGACTGGAATAGCAATGAACACTCAGTGACAGCAGATATCACACAAAGTGCGCACACGGAATCCTAATGGTTGAGAATTGAGGTTCAGTGGGTCAATGACAATAGGAAGTAGATATAATAGACACCCATATTGTAATGTGTATTGATAAAGATTATCATATAAGAGTTAACTTATTTGCAAATATATGAAAAATATTAAAACGTGTTGAGTTGACGATGAATCTTGTTACACAAATGTTTTTTCAACATTAAAACAACATTATTGTCAAGATAAAGCAATTTTGAATAAAAGAAAAACTAAGCTACTTACGGAAAGGCATCATGGCTTTTCTTATTTCCATTACTATCACAGCATTTCTCACACGGATCTGGTGCTAAACTCCTTATAGGACAGTCGTTGACCAATAAGGTTTCTAGGTTGGGAAAGGCGTAACCTAATTTAGATATCTCTCTCCAACTACTAATTCGGTTTCCCGAGAAGTGAAGCTTCTTCAGTTGATCGTGCACTGGTTCCGACGCCTCCGCGTTCAATCGGGAGCAGTCTTCACATTTATCCTTTTCATTGACATCTTTTCCACCAAAGTTAATATACGTGTACTCGTTGAGGCTCAAGTGCAGTTCTTCGAGAGCTGGGAGAGCTTTGAGTAGTTCATGTACGCTGGACCAACTTAAATACGTAGAGTTGAGAACCAGATGACTGAGACTGTCCCACCTGGGACAGAGAGCCTGTGCTGCTTGAATTTGTGCTGATAGACGGTTGAAACTTAAATTTAGGAAGCGAACACGCGGAGTGTGTTCTAATATTGCAAATATCTGTAACAATTCAAAGGTGTTGCGCTCTGACGATGTCACATCTTCAAATTTTATTCATTACTACTTTCATGTAATTGATATTATCATTAGCATTGTATGTAACACTTACCTCTCTCCATTCAGTTAGCTTGTTATTTGCTAGATCGAGTTCTACGACATCCGCGCACTTATCCGCTAGAGATCGGGCGTCGCCTGCGCAGTCAATCTCGCAATCGTTAAGTACCAAAAGTGTAGGCACGCTTAGTCTTGGTGAACGCTTCGGTACGAATATTGCAACTGGCATATCATCTATGGTAGGATTTACTTCGCCCTTAGCACCGTATTTGCGCTCTAAGGCTTCCAAGAGTGACGGCATTTTGTCTGAAACAATAAATAATACATTATTAGACGTAGGATAACCTTAATCATTTTTTATACACATTTCTTATTGACGAAAGCTTTTAGTTTACTTATAACAAATTATTTCAAATCAATCCAAAATAAATGATAAAGAGCATGATATTTTTTGAAATTAGAGTTACTGTTTGTTTTTGAAAGTTTTGAAAGACTGTATTTCAGAAACGTAATGTAACGTTAGGACGTACCTAAAAGTTGAAGGTTGGTTATTATAAGTTATTCAATTGCAAATGCTAATAGTCGATTCTACAGTCGACTGCATTCGTAACGGTTGAAATAAGGAGAACTTGTGCGTTAACTACGCAACAGAACGGAATATAAATATAACTGACAAGGACTTATTTAGTTCCAACATATTCCTGTATAATTTTAATAGTTTTTATGTGATTAAATTGTTCGTCGCATTACATAACAAAACTTTGAGTAAATTTTATATTATATACATCATATTTCGTACTATTATAATATGAATGTTAATAATGGTGTATTCTAATGTTTATAATGGGGTGGTTTTTTTTATTCCTGCATTTTTCTACCACGATGATCAACGTAGCATCAGATGCTTTATTCACAATGATCCCCTTAAAAACTTAAACATGTATATGTTAAACATCTCGATATAAAACAAAAAAACGTATAAGTGATATTACAGATATACAGTAAAAAAACTGCTGGTTGCTAATATAACAATACATGGTTTGAGCAATAAGACCTAGAATTGCCTCAATAAATCCAATATGCGTTATCGTTAGATAACATACAGGCAATGTGATGGTAATCGTAAAGTCTAAAAATGTCTTTGCCGAGTCGTTTCATTTTCTAGATAAAGGGCGAGGACGATTTCATCTAAATTTTAGGCCGATCTCGATGTAAAAGTCAGTACTAGAGCAAAGAAACAGAGAAAATTATGTACAGGGAGAAACAAAATCGATAATTTATTTTAATTACAGCACTAAAATAGAATACGAATCCAATCACATTCATTATAATTACCCAATTGGGAAACATTATGTTGCTCACTGACTTACGGTTAGGTTAGTGCTTTTTGTCTGTCATATTCATTACGATCTTATTCTCTTTACAACTCTTCGTGCAAGAGATTGAGTGTAAGAGTTGTGTTTCTAGTTTTGAAAGGATGGTTTTTATATCATTGTAAAGTATTATAGTTATAAAGCAATAGAGAAGGCAATACTCGGGGTTTCTCTAGGTGATCGCATCAGAAATGATGAGATCGGTAGAAAAACTAGAGTCACCGACGTAACATTGGACAGGACGACTGCTCGCAGGACTGACGGCCGTTGAGGCGGAAAGGTCATAGAGTGGGGGTCGCGTTCCAGGAGACGCAGTGTTGGTAGGCCCTCCACAAGGTGGACCAACGACCTGATGAAGTGGTGAAGATCGCTAGAAGCCGCTGAATACGGAAAGTGCAAGACCGATAAGTTTTGAGATCCCTGGGGGAGGTAATTATAACAAATATATAACGCCTGGCATCACCGAAGCAAATGACATTCAATGCAGCAGGCCTATGTACAACAGTAGACGTCCATCGTCGAGACGACGACAAGAAGCATATAATATGTATAAAACGTACACAGAAAATATAAAAAAGACTAAAGTCTATTTATTGTTCAAGTTTATGATTATGACATATGATCATGTAATCAACTTTTAAAATCTCGACATTTTAAAGCTCAAAATGACATAAATGATGCTGAACATGGCAATGAATAATATCAGACTCAAATATTTAGAAGGGGCTGTTTCATAATGTGCTCTCTGATTGTTAGGCCTGTAACATACAAACTATGCATTGCTTATGCACTCGAGGTCACCATATTCACTTAAAGTAGGCATTAATTAGTAAATTATTTTTCACAACCTTACTTAGTATTTTGACTAGACTCTTTGTTATCCACAAATTAAGTTTTAACGATTTGTACGCATTAGTTTCTAACTTAAAGACACTGAAATAATACTGTTTTGAACTGTTTTGAAAGGTTATTGTAATGTTCACTAATACTTTATGGTTCAGCAATAATGCCAAGGTTATCGAATTGCGCTCTATGTACTATAATACCTAAGGTCACGGTGTTTAAGCAAAGTATAGCGATAAAATATATAAGTCCACTAACAAAATAGCTACCTGACATTATTTTCACAATCACAATGCCTCAGTGTACATATCCTGTATAATAACAACATTCATTACATTGCCCATCAAAGTCTCGTAAAAGTGTGTACAATACATAAAATCCAGTTCTAGATTTGAAATTGCGCGTATAATGTTATTGCATACGACTGCATGGCATGGTTTGGCAACGCTTGATGTCGATTGTGCAAACTCGCATCATCCAACATAACTGCTGAATGTACAACAAATTTAATTCCGAAATACCTACATCACATAATGGTCATACAGTTTGCAAGATACGAAGTGAAAGCGATATTTAGGTCTAGTTTATGCGCGGTTTGTGAATTGGTCTTGTAGTCGTACTAAACATGTTAAGAATTTTGAAAGCAAGATAGGGTTGTTTATGGAATGTTATGATATATGCAGAAAAGCTATAGATATTGTTGATTGTTTAGTTGACAATCTAATATCTTTTAAGTCCAAACCTAACTACTTAACACTACAGTAACTTACAAACCTAACTAGTACCTTATAGTAGTAAGTCGGTGTTAAATTTTAAGGCTTTTCTAGCATGGCACCAACTTCAGTATAAAAATGTGATGTTGTGTGTATTCTTATATTATTTTCGGCTTTTATGTGGTTTTGAAGTTGGTTTTATATTTTTTTACATTATTTATATCTTTAGTGAAATTAATACCAGCTCACTGAAGTGATTTGAAAGAATACACTAAGGGTCAATATGTGCCTATTGTATTTAATTTACCTCTAACTCCTAAAAGTTAACGATCTCGGTTCATGACTTGACAGCATCTACTTTATTTCAAAGGGGATAGTTCAAGAGTGAAATACATCAGTCCCTGTCATTAAAACATGAATTTGATTTTTATAGGTAAAATAATTCGATTAATTTCGATTATCCAGACGAAAATACCTGAATAGCTTCGGCAAAAACAAGAAACACGTTAGACGTACCAATAACATTTAAGGGTTTCCCTCAATTTTCCTGGGATCCCATCATCAGATCAGATCCTGACCTGATGACTATGGGACCACCTTGAAAGTATACCCTTTCAAACAAGGAAAGAATTTTCCAAATCGGTTTAGGCGTCTTCGAGTAATCGGGGAACATACCTACATAAAACATAAAAGATTCCGACGAAATGAGAATCTCCTCCATTATTTTGAAGTTAAAAGGAAATCGAGCCGTAAATGACGTCACCTATAAGAAAAGTATTGAATGAAATTTATTTTTGATAATTGCAAGCAATTATCATTAATAAATTTCAAGAGCAATGCAATGCAAGAGGCAAGCCTAATACCATTCACTATCCAGGCACAAGTTCCAGACTTCGAGATGCTACTGAGAATTTTGTAATCAACTCGATAAGCCTTTGTCCGGCCCGAGGCTGGAGCCCTGTCAGACCCTTATTTCTTTACAAGGAAAAGATTGTATAAGAGAGACACAAAAATTATGGCCACGGTACAGGCAATAAAAAGATGAACGTTACCCCTCCAAGTGTTTGTGAAGGTTTGAGAGCAATAACGAAAGTGAATTTCAAGGTTACGTTGGGGCGGCCGCTTGAAATCAACAAGTACATTTTTTTGTTGGGTAGGTACCATGAGGGAAGTATTGAGCTTTAAAGTAGCAGACATCGTAAATTGAAGGACCTTGTCTCAACATCAGCCTAATTTTTACGCTCATTTTAATTTGTCAATTGTGATGTTCTGGCATCCCATATGGGGTAAGTATACAAGTTTATTTTTTAATTACCAAAAAATGTTGTGTGCTTGTTCAGACAAGCAAACTGAACAACTTTCACTATGGGACCAACTTTGAAATCGCAAAAAAAAATCAGCTGTTCCATACAAATGTTCAACATTCACTGAACTTAGATGTATGGAACAGCAGATTTTATTTGCGATTTCAAAGTTGGTCCCATAGTCAAAGTTGTTCAGTTTGCTTGTCTGAACAAGCACACAATTTTTTTTTGGTAATTATACAATAACCTTGTATACAAATCCCATTTAGCCATTACATATTTCATAATAGATTCATAACTCTTTTAACCGTAGATGTACAGTTACCATAGCGTATTCAAGAAGACGACCTCCGCTAGTAAGGAAAACTTTTTGCTTTTGTAAAATTTGTTAGGGAAACTTCGAATAAACTATAGCTAAACAAACAAAGTTACTGAACTTTTCACAATTTAAAAAGCTTTATTTGATAAATCAAACCTTCCCAGTTCCCAGGGTAGACTCGTAGACAGTTTAATAATTTATGGTATATTGTTTGTAAGGGTAACACACCCAGTCGGTCGTCGCGACGTTCGAGGGCACCGAACTACGGTGAGATTCTCGAAGCGTCTGCTTCAAATATTGTGGATCATTCTTTGTCCTCAAAAATTTTTGTTATTGTTTTTGATACCTACTTTGTTTTGCATTAATTCCAAAGATGCCTATATTCTTTGCCTTTTAAACTTCATTTTACACTTAAATCTCACCTAATCGTGACGTGACGATAAGGCCGATGACAGAAGCGAGGTTCACCTGAACTCTTCGACGATTAAAGAATTGGCGATCATACTTCTCTGTCTGATTTTCGAAGCACAACAATATTATTTTCATCCCCCCATCTCGGAAAGAGTATTTTTGCTATTCGATATCTGACCGCCAAAGCCGTTTTTATCCGCTTGAGGTTAAAGTAAATTTGAATTTAGAGCATCGCGTGTGCACTAGGTATGTGATTTCAAAACATCATCAAACCTATTTACTTATCTATGGTGCCGAATTCAGACTCTGACTCTGAACCTCCTTGGTGTACTTTTGTATATTTCCTCGCTAAGGCGGGATAAAAAGTTACGTGTTGCACTCGAGTGCAAAGATTTTTCACCTTGTGCTATTTTGATTCCCTCGCTGACGCTCAGGATTCTAATTTTTGAATCCTTCGCTTGCTCGGTCATCAAAGTTGAGCACGCGGTTAAAAAGCAACTTTGCACTCATGTATAACAAATAACTATTACATTGTTACTATGGTGACAAATTAATGAAGATGGTGGTAGCTACCAGCTAGCTAGGCGGGCTCAGAACTTTGCCTACAACCAACCAAATCAATCAGAAAAGCTTCTACCCCCATGAAGAATCGAAACCCCAGATGAATACCGGGCGGTCTCAACCGCTCTAGACCATGGAGGCGGTTAGACGGGCTAATGGTGCCAAACTAAATTTAACTACTACCGTTGTTTTCCAGACAAAAGTTATGATTGAGGCTGTTGTAAAATCTGTTGGATTGAATTATGAAAATAGTTTGCGTGTTGATTGGATGATACATTTAAAGGTGCATTCTAGCACTGACTGTAGTAGTAATATACCGGGTTATTTTTCCATCAGGAGCCAAATTTTGTATGCTTGTTAAGACAAGCAAAATGATCAACTTTTACTATAGGACCAAACTCGAAATTGCGCAAAAAAATCAGGTGTTCCATACATTTAGGTTCAGTGGATGTTGAACATTTGTATGGAACAGCTGATTTTTTTTCTCGCGATTTCGAGATTGGTCCCATAGTAAGAGATCTTCATTTTGCTTGTCTGAACACGCACACACAATTTGGTTGCTGCTGGAAAAATAACCCGGTATACATATATTAAGAGCTTTATATATACATGTAATTTGTAAGTATACAACAGAGTAATAGAAATTCATACTAATATTATAAATGCGAAAGTGTTTCTGTCTGTCTGGCTGTTACCTATTCACGTTTAAACCGCTGTATCGATTTAGATGAAACTAGCTGTGTTAGATAGAACTACGTTTCGCCATATATTATTTCCCGTTTTTGCAACATTTTTCATTGATGCTCAGCTCTTATTAGTCGTAGCGTGATGTTATATAGCCCTCCTCGATAAATGGACTATCCAACACAAAAAGAATTTTACAATTCGAATCAGAGACTAGCGCGTTCAACCAACCAAACAAACAAACAAACTCTTCTGCTTTATAATATTAGTATAGATTTTGAGTTTAAGTTGCAGGGAGGGATATAAGCAGTTAAAATATGTTGGATTCATTAAAGAAGATAGATACCTACCCCTAGCGTATTCAGCTTTGAATGAGGTGCATTGGATAATAAATCTAAGGGTGCATTCCAGCACTGACTGTAGGAATGTACGTACCATAGACGAATCATCCTTGGTACGTACATAAAGTACACGTATACATCAGAGTCCTAGAAATTCCTAATAGGACTAAAGAGCTGAGTAGGTATTGTAGTGGTTAGGTTGTACACAAAGTATTTACTTTGTGGTAGGATATGGATTTCAAACATCACAATTGCTATTATGTATTCCGTGACAATACATACATGAATCACAATGGATGAAAGCTATATAATTTTGTAAATCATGTAGAAAATTACCATAATAAATAGAAATGACAAATTAGCGACTAAAGTTAGTGTCAAATAAAGCAAATAAACAACAACTTTTTTGGAACCTACACAAAGAAGATTGTCTTCTTAGATTATACTTATTTATAAATGGACACCATTACGTATTATTTAGTTTGGCGAGATTAAACAGGCAATACACAACCAGTAAAATTGCACTCCAAATGTTGTTCTGATGAAAATCATTGTTAAATTTCACTGCATTATGAACTCTAATCCCTAGCGTTTAATGCTAAAATTGTTATTCACTATATTGATAGCTACGTACGATTATGATTAGCGCTGATACGACAGCGAAGAGCGACAATACAGCGCCTAATCACGGGGATGTCCTTCACTGATGTCCATTAACAAAAAACTGATCGCTAATTTTAGCACGCAATAACATGAACGCCATCACTCAGCTTGTATTGCGCACATACAAGATCCTTTAGAAACTTGTGTTATCGGTTGGTAAATACACTTTTGCGACTATTAGTAATTTATCAGAGGTTTTTCGATCGACAACTAGAAATTACTAAGCGTTTTAACAACATTTTATTATTTACTAGTGGGCCTGGCTGGCAGACGCTGTCCTGCCCGATTACAACGCCATCTACCGGGTTTAACTGTACGTTTAAACTTTCATTGGACCTATTTAAACACACACAGAAAATTTTGTAAGAATCGTTCGAGCCGTTTTTGAGTTTTAACGAGCGAGACTAACACACAGCGTTTCATTTTTGAGGCGACGCTAATACAATGCTTAAGTTTATCGTTCAAAGAGAAATTCGAGAATATATTTTTACACACTACAAGCAAACTTTCGGCCATCGCAAGAAGAAGAAAAAGAAGTCTTCATATATAAGAAGATTACCATCACCGTGGTCTACTAACTACTAAGTAGAAGTAGTATCGATCTGGCTGGAGGTCCGGGGATCGAATCCACATGAGGGCAGAAGTTTGGCTGCTGAGTTTGGTTGTTGATAGGCCTTCTGAGACCGGCTGGCTAGCTATAACCGTCTTAAATATCAGTTAGTATTATGGTCAGTTATTATTATTGAAACGATGGCCGAAAGTTTGCCTGTAGTGTGTAAAAATATATTCTAGAATTTCTCTTTGAACGATAAAATTAAGCATTGTATCAGCGTCGCATCCTCTATTATAGCCAATGTTAGAAATAGTCGAAGAAGAATTTAATCAAGCTTCGTACATATTTGATTTTCAGCTTTGCCTGTGCGCCTATTTAGCGTTTATAGTTACATCAAACTTATTTGCATACAAAACCTATATTAATTGTGGTGAATGTAATAAAAGGATATTACAAATAGTTTAATATCATTGATTAGGTACTGTGTTTTGTTTAACGTCAATAAGTAATGCCTGTAATGTTTTATCCTAACACATAAAATTCTCGTGTCACAGTGTTTGTAACCAAACTCTTCCGAAACCGCATGATTTTTATGATTTTTTTGTGTATATTCGGTAGGTCTAAGGATAGGTCGTACACTCTTTTTTTATACCCCTAGGTGATAATGTTTTTTTTGACAATTATGCCGAAACGTAGTTCGCGGGCACAGCTAGAATGAATAAGGATTTTTGACTTTGAATTTATGCGAGGCGTAAGGGATGTAAACACATTTTCACTGTTTTGAAACTCATTTCTATGGAAATCTCGCAAAAAAAAACCAATATGGATGGAAAAGTAAAGTACTTATCGGTAATTCAGCAGCTACATTATAGGTTGTGTACGTTTAGGCTGAAATAAGTACCTACGTTTGTCACCAATATGATAATCCGGACTAACGTCATACAAGCGAAAGTAACTCTATCTGTCTGCCTTTTAGGCCTTGGTCTCCTATAAAATGCTATATGCAGCGTCCGACTTCAGCGTAAAAGGCCTTGGTCTCCTATAAAATGCTATATGCAGCGTCCGACTTCAGCGTAAAAGGCCTTGGTCTCCTATAAAATGCTATATGCAGCGTCCGACTTCAGCGTAAACGTTTCGATCGACGTCAGTACGTCTAGTACGAGTTTTTAAATCGAGTAAACTACAATAGTTTTCGTTAGCTCGCCAAACTGTCAGTTTACGATGTAAACGGTAGTATGAGTTGCTCGTTTCGAATTCACGTTTAAACGATAGCGAGTTAGTTTTACTCGATTAGACGAACTTCACATTATATATTTATATCTCTCTTACACACATGTGAATGGAAAGAGACACGCGATTCTGTCACTGTGACGTTTTCTTAGCCGTTTTTATTATTTTTAAAGCGAGTTGAATGAAAGAAAAACATTAAAGTTTTTGTTTGTTGTAAATTATATAATTTTATAATGTCGCGGACAAGTCAGTCGCAATTTATTCAAATTTATTTTAATGATAATAAATTGTGTTAAACACTTTAGGAATAAAAATGGAATTAAAAATCTCGGTTAAATTATGTGTATTTATTAACACTTGTTTAAGGAATGGTGATTTAAGGTGGTAGCGCTGAGTAAAGTGTGTATCGGAGATACGGCTTAAAAATGATTGTCACAGCTGTCTTCATGCGCTATTTCGTCTTGCATGGCCCTCCATGCAAAGTACCACCGTGCAGACATAATTTTAGTGTTTAGAAACACAAAAAAACGTATATATGTACCAAACTCACATAAAAATGTAAGGTGAGAACCTAAACTACAATAGTTTTCGAGTAAACTGTCAAACAAATGTCAAACATGTAACTCATACTGCCACACTATTCGAATACGTAGTTATTGATCGAGTAGTTTATTACTTTGTAACTCATACTGTCAATTCTAGTTCATTATAGTTTCCGATAGAGGCGCTGGTGTGAAATGTATGGAAACAAAACTATTCGATCGTTCGAATCAGAAACTATCAAAACTCATACTAGACGTCCTGAACGCCAGGCACAGCGTCAGCGGTCAATACATCTCATACGCGAACGACGACGTCTCGTTCACAACAGGTAGTCGACAAACAGTTCTCGCGTGTAGTCGTCTAATATAAAATGGTTCTAAATTCGACACTTTTGGTTGGCGGAGCTTATACTGAAGAGCAGGTACAAAACGACCGCATACGAAGAAAAATCAAGGCAATAAGGCACCGATTATATTTATGAAGAGAAAGAAAGAAGGATGTTTCCAGATTTTGATAATGAAACACTTAAAAGACAATAATACTAGATTTATTTTATAAAAAACGTCATCAAAAAGGCATCCTAATCCCATATCACCTGACGAAAATTTGCTGTAAACATTTGTGTTTATAAATATTATTTTTATGTTCCTTGTCACTTTTATTGTATAATGCACTATAACATTGGACTGATTCAATCTTCGTCCTTTTCTTTATCAAATTTCGACATTTTGTACTGACGCCAAATATGACGTTTACGCTGCAATGGTTCAAAATAACTAGAGACGCGGCGCAAAGCGTTTGAATGTCGCCTACGGCGTCCACACGCCAACGTCAGCGTGTGAAAGAGACCATAACAGTACATTTCTATAGTAAGCATCGTGACGCGGCGTACGGCGTAACGCTGTACGCGGCCGACGGCGTTTATAGGAGACCATAGCCTACAGGTTTTAGGAATAAGACACGTTGCACATAGTTTTTAAGCCCTGAAGAAGGTACACAGACTAGGTACTTTGTTTATCCTGAATTTTAATGAGCTCCCTAGACATTACATAAATTTGCGGGCAACAGTTAGTGAATATGGTCAAGTCAATTGGTCAGTACTTATTTATGAATAAAATACGACGAGGATATTTCATTACAAATTATATCTCGTTCGACGTATATTCAATTACTACACAATACAAAGTAAACGTCTTCATTTAAAACTTGTACGCAATTATAATATTTTGAAGGTCGCTCAAGTTATAGATAAATTATTATAGATAAAACGTGTGAATTCTGAACGACTTGCGCATGTATTATGTACATTACACATTCATTACACCGTAATATTGGAAACGCAATTATTATGATCGATATATGTAGAAGGTAGGTATATATTACGATTTTAATTTCAAAAAAATACGTCCCGTTCCTTATAAGAAAGAAAGAATCTTTATTTGCAAGAATATGGTAAATAAAGGATCTTACAAATTGGTTTCAACAATATACTATTCTTTTGAAATCGTCAACGTTGTGTACGTTGACGAGTTCAAAAGAATATGTTATCTTCTTACAAAGATTAAAAATAATTGTTTATGATATTCTCGGAAATCATATTACATAGAAGAGGTGGAATTGGCTTGCTATAATATTACGCTAGATGGGTTAGTTTGATGTCGTTCACTGTTCGGTGAGTATAGGATATACCGCCTTAAATATTTTTTTTTCTAGGTTTTTGCTTTTTCTTCGTTCATCATTTCAGTCAAGAGACGCCCACTGTTGGACATAGGCCTCCTCCAAGGATCTCCATACCGATCGGTCCTGCGCCTCCCGCATCCAGCGGCTTCCCGCGAACTTCACCAGATCGTCGGTCCACCTTGTGGGGGGCCTACCAACACTGCGTCTCCCGGTACGCGGCCGCCACTCGAGGACCTTTCCGCCCCAACGACCGTCAGTCTTACGAGCGATGTGTCATGCCCTCTGCCACTAAAGTTTGCAATTCTTTGGGCTATGTCGGTAAATCTAGTTCTTCTACGGATCTCACCATTTCTGATGTGATCACGTAGAGAAACCCCGAGCATAGCCCTCTCCATTACCCTTTGAGTGACTTTGAGCCTTCTTATGAGACCCATTGTAAGCGGCCACGCCTCAGTTTACGGTTTAACGTTTTCTTCGTTAGACAGAGGTAATGATTGCGATAGGCTTATTCCTACTTCGCTCTAGATCAGACGGACCTTCAGTGGCAATTGACATTGCGTCCGTTCAGGTTCTTTTAACGACATTTACTCATCTTAGTTTAAGTAGCCCTCTATGTCTTAGCCTGGTGGATATTCAGGTTAGCTATTGTAAACTTGGTTCTTTACAAAGTCGGTGCGTTTTGCGTGCGTGCTCAAACCTTACGCCCTAAAAACATTCATCACACAATTCACACATAAATTCAGTTAAAACCCTCGAAAGTGTCTCTGATGGTTAGGGGTCCTAATCTATTAGTAGTCTATAGACCTTCATCTGAGCCTTTGCTTTTTGAAGGCACTTTGTGACCTCGGTTAAAGTGTGTCATGTCGGGGAGTCCGCAATTAGAATCAATTTGGAGCGGATGGATTGTAATTCGCGTAACTACATCCGATCAGCGTAGTCAGACATACTTGCCCAATAGGCAAATAAAAAGTGGGAAATTATTGATTATTGATCACATCATTCCGATGTTATTAATCTCCGTAATAGGTGAAGTTATTAATCAAAGATTGAACCTTTTGGCACAGATGTCCCAACGACAAACTTTCGACATTTCAACATCCCCGCCACGTGCCAGTGCTCGCTGCCTACTTACTCTACTATCACTTTCATTGAATAGAATAGAATTTATTTGCTGAAATATGGGCCCCGTATGGTCCGAAGAATTGAGGCCTCCTACTCACAGAACACAGAAACTGGAGACAGCAGTTCCCGTACAAACGGTGCATGGTTGCCTTTCTAACCTCTTTCTGTGTTCTGTTGAGTCTCCCACTCGTAGAAAGTGGATCATTCTGACTATGGACAAGATGGAAGTCGAGTTATACCTAGCCAGAATAACAGTAATTTAATTTGTGTAAAATCATAAATCCCAGGTGGACCGGCGATCTAGTGAAGGTCGCGGGATGTCGCTGGATGCGAGAACACCTTTTCCTAATAATAGATGAAAAGTCATCAGTATATGTACATACCTCGGCAAACATGTCGGACGCAATACAAAAACTGACAACCTCAATCCTCAGCCAAGCTAAGGATTGTGTATTCGGTCGATGACGAGCTGGTAGGTATACGATTTGATAGACTGTGATAATTTTAATGGTCGCGGTACTTACATGAGGTAGATAAAACAATTTTCTTTTCACAGGAAATAACAAATGATAGGAAGTTACAACCATAGCAATATAAGCAATCAAAAAAACCGGCCAAGTGAAAGTTGGACTCGGGCACTGAGGGTTCCGCACCAACATAAAAGTTTCCAACTTATATTTACGGTTTTCAGTTTGCTATAAGGTCTTGCTTTTTCATGACAAATTTCATGATTCTAGGTTAACAGAAAGGACCCTATAAAGATTGCATTCTCTTGTAAAGTCGCAAAATTTTCGAAAATATGCAACATAAACGATCATCGTTAACTTACAATATTGATTTTTTCACAATTAAGAGACCGTCAATCCGAGTATTTGAAAAAAAATTCAGTTAAACATGTCTACACTTGAACGGACAGATGGACAACAAAATGATCCTATTAGGGTTACGTTTTCCTTTTAAGGTACGGAACCCTAAAAAGGCTGCGTTATCACTGTAGGCGATACATATCGCAGACAAAATTCGAGAATTTTATTTTCGTTGCACTAATTATAAAATTTTAATATTTCGGCCAATGTCAGCGCAATGTAATCGTTAATTTAGCTCGGAACGCGTGCAAGGACGCCCGACTATTTTTAAAAACACGATGTTGTAATCAGAGTGTGAACGCACAAACAGTGTAAGCATTAGGCCGCGGGTGACGATGATGGGATCCCGGACATGCCAACATTAGCGGGTACTCCTGCCAATATGCAGAAGAGTTCCATACACGCCCTACTTCTTTTCTGCGTTCTGTGCGCCCAGACGACTTTTTTTAACAGAGTCAAAAATATTGTTGATCTACACAGACGAAGTGGAGTTCACTTGTGGTTGTGTGGCAGTCTCACTGGTCGGGGCATACCCACTTTACTGGGCGGGTCCGCCTTATCGCATACTCGACACACGAAGGGTACTTCTTCACAATCGCTTTGTGTGTCTATTACACATGCATCTGCCTTACCGGCCATATTAGGGCTCTCATTAGACTTTCAGCATAGGGAATGTCTGCGAAATGCTATCAGACAATACCTCAGCATGGGTCATTTATAACGGAAATCCCGTTCCGTCACACGCGAACCCAGCGGCAACTGGTGGAGGGTGTACGTTCACCTCCTGATATCGCCGGCGAGCCGAGGATCCCCGTCAATATCATTCTTTCAGACCGCTCTGCGGCGTTATTTGCAGTGTGCAAGACGTAATCACAGTAAGAGGTGGGTAGCATTGGAGGCTGGAGGCTGCCAACCATCTTTAAGCTCTCAGCCACCATCTTGCCGAGAGAAGTCGCCTCCAGCTCGTGCGAAATAAAAAGCTGTGTGTCGCCCACACTGCTGGACAATGCGCGCTCCGCGGTGTCATTCCATAGTGGTGGCACTGCGGAGTATGCTCCTACCTGACAACACTGACGTGGTACAGATACCTGCCGAAGCATTTGTGCTCTGATAGGATCTATATGAATTGGAAGGTCAGGCTCAGTGCCGTCTCTTCACCCAGTGCCTTAGAATGGGTTAGATCACCTTATCTGTCCTCAGACCCCAGACAGGCTCTAACAGGTGCACAGAACACTGTAGACCATAATCCGTTACAACGTCAAGAGGACAGGTTGGCGAGATTGCTTACTTGGTTATTCCATAGGACTTCAAAGCCAATGCCTAATCCACTGATGCTGTCTACTAGGGATGTTCGATATACATTGATGCATCGAATTCACGCGATGTTTATATTACGATGAATCGAATCGATCCGATGTTTTCAAAAACTGTTGAAACACTCGATGTGTACCTATTTATTACTGTTTCAGTTGTTTCGAACAATTAGAGAAGTCATAAAATTAAACCTTTGAAAGGAAAACGTTTAAATAAGCTTTTGTTTATACAAAATCATTCAAAAGAACACTGGATATAGGACTTTAATACCGGATTTTCTATAATTGTGGAGTATTTTTATTTCGCTTGTACACACGGCAACGAGTCAGACTACATTGAAGAGCTTGAGACCTCTCTTCGTAATAGCGATGACTTTCGTAATGCAAATGTAAAGCTTGATATGTTTCAGACTGTACTTTAAAAAAAACAACTTTTACGAGTAGTCACACGATTTATTTGTATTCTATTTTTCGGCGTTTATTGTCACATTGTATTGCCTTAAGTTTTTTTTATAAGCAATAACTGAATCAGCGAAAGTTTGCATGAAATGTCGTTTTTTGTCTTAGTTACATAGATTTCTTGAACACCATTAACACACAACAGGAACGCGTACAAGTGCTGTTGTAGGACTCCTACAACAGCACTTGTACGCGCTCCTGTAGTATTTATAATTACTCCAATTTCTATTACTCCTACAGTAGGAGTAATAGAAATTGTGGTTTGTTTGTATAATAAAGTATCAGGGGGCTGACTACAGCCATTGTCATGCAATGTTAAAAAAAGAACTTACTTGATGTTGAGAAAACATCGATGTTTCTAAAAACATCGATGCATATCTTCGATGTATTGCATCGAAAAAATACATCGATGTATTTTCTAAGTGGACACCCCTATCGTCTACTCCACATAATATCAGCCGACTATTTGGGCTCAGGAAGAACCAACTCACCGAATAAAATCATGTATCTACCGACAATCCTGATGTTGGGTAGGGTAAAACACCCAATAGTCAGCCACGCACCAGTACTCAGCAGACATTATTTCCATATAAATAGTGTTGAAATTTGTTTATACCTTTAATCAAATCCGTGTCTCTTTACTGGCTAATATGCATGTTTACGAACCAATAGAATGCCAGCTTGCCGAGCGTCATTCGTTCAATATCACAGCAGGCAAAGACATGGCTAAAGGCGCCATCATTACATTTTTTTTAACGAAATGTTTTCGAGTTTTTGATAAGTTTTTGTGTGTATTTTATGTAATTTGTGGAAGATTTTTATACAGTGCTATAATAAAATGTTCATTTTGTGTTAAACATTACTTTTACATGCATTTTATTTGTTTAATATGTAGTAATTTAGGTTTAGTGTCGACTAATGGGTTTCGAATTTTTAAGGTAGATCCAGTACTCAGCCATAAGTAGCTGACTACTAGTATTTCCGTGGTTTAATTAACAGAGCAAATAGTCCTGATTTTCTTCATTACTTTGGGCTTAACTCTTAAAAGACGAAAAGTGTATTTTACCAGTAGTCGGCCGCCTACAAATGTAATTGTATGTTAGGGGCCGACCAATGGGTCTACAAAATCCAGTAGTCAGCCGTTAATACTGCTATACAAAAGAGAACCGTAAAAGCCTCTTAAAATAGAGTGAAATTTATGCACGATCATGGTAGCATGAAAATAATATTTTGTTTAGAATTCCATCATGTCAAAAGACCAATTTACCAATTTAAAAATAAACAATTAACAGAAGCTATGGCTGCTGTTAGTAATGGGATGAAGATTAGGGAAGCCAGTCTATCTATCTATATACCTGTATTCCAAGAGGGGATTGGGGGCGGCCGAAGAGCATCTCCCAGCGGACCACTGTAATATGTACAGATCTATTGTGGCCGACCCCTCCTTTAAAGGTCTCCAAATGGGCCCGCAGCGGTAATATAACCAGTAACCTTTGGAGACAGAGCCTTCGCATCGTGGGGAGGCAAACTAGGTCCATCCAGAGCTCGAGTCCTAGTATGGATGAGAACGTGGCATTCACATAGGATGTGAATTGGTGTCTCATTGTCCTCACTACAGAATCTGCACGTGGGCAGCACAAGCGCAATGCGTCAAGCACATTCTGTGCAGATGTTTGTTGAGTTTGCAGTGACCAAATAGAATTTTAGTGAGCTCTTAGTTGGCCTCTGCTCAGCTGGAGGTTTCGCATTGCGACCTTGAGTAAAAACTCCCTAATGAGTCATACAATAGTCCTGGACACTGAGCCCACTGAAGTCTGGCTTGTGCTTGTACCCACTCCTTGAGGACCCTCTTTTTTATTCCCCTCGGAAATGCCACATGCTGATTGTGGTCCAATTTGAGCGTTTTCGGAGCCAGCCTTCGCCAGTTCGTCGGTAATTTCATTGCCTCTGATATTGGAGTAACCCGAAACCCAGCCCATCATTACAGAGTTCCTAATCCCCGATTCATTCAAGGTCTTCGTGCACTCTAAGGTGATTTTGGATTTGCATTCTACAGCAGCAAGCGCCTTGAAAGCAGCTTGGCTGGAAAGCCAGTCGTGTTTTTTAGCTTTCTGCATGGGATTCCAGAAGAAATCTATCACCCATTTTAAATAACCATTTGACCTTGCCTTATGTAAGTATCTTACTAAAGCAACAAAAAGATAAAATCAATCAATAGAATTGGAACTGTTTCATCCTGAGAGTGGAGACGATTTGAGAAACAAAAAGAAGTGAAGGTACAATAAAGAACGACATGGTGATTAAACAAATTAAAAGATTTGAAGCTTGAAGCAAAGGCAGAAGAAGAAAGACTCAAAGAATATTGGATGTGACTACTGCTAATATTGGATGTGTGTACAGACATTCTCTTCATATCAAGCCCACGCTAAGTAACACACCATAACATGGGCACAACAGCCTATGGTTCGGCGACCTACCAAAACATCAGTATTCCAATATAGATATATACTCTTCTTGACATGTGCCTTATAGAAGATAACGGAGTTCAGGGGAAAGAGGGTCAAGTATAAACATATATCACGGAAATAATCGCACAGTAAGCAGGATCACAAGAAGGTATCACAACAACAAAACGCAAACACATGAAAAGAGCAAACAGCAATTTGACATTGACAGATCGGCTGACGCCGAAGGTCACCGATAATACGTCAAAAACGTTCTGTTACTAGCATGTGAAATATTTTTGTTGTTCATAAAAGAATGAATAATTTTTAAATATTATTTCAATTAGTTGAATTACTTTAAGCTAAGAATAAAAAAGGTTTTGATATAATTTATAATAACATTAAGCTTTGCTCAATATTTCAACTTGAACAATAACAACTTTATTTCAAATAGACGTGAAACGGAACGTTTTTAAAAAAGTATATCCAAGTCACAGATTATATAGCGATTTACGGAGAGAAAAGTCACTATCCAGATGCGTTCAGGAGTTTTAAAACGCTTATTAGCTTATCTTTTTTCTTAAATATCTTCTTTCGTAGATGATTTAAAAGTATAGCTGTTAGCGGAATCGATACACTATAAAATCACCTTGATATTAAAATGAGTTTCATTTCTAGACATCATCAGGTCCAAAGTGGCCAATGTTCTTTTAGTTCTCACTAAAAGGCTGACTATTGGGTGTTCTACCCTATGTTGCGCAAAAGATTTCAAAAGCAAAAAAAAATTATACATGTACACCAGCTGAAAATTATGAATGAATTATACTTTATATTAATCTAGTCAATTAAAGTAGGAACCATCACAGGCATTTTTTTTCATATTTTGGTTTTATTCCACCTTTTTAACTAATCAGACAATTAAGATAATCATTCTTTATTTTATATACACATTGTGAAAAATAGCCCAACCTGTTATTAATGCTACTATTTCTGTTAAATATGAAAAGCTATTGGTATTTTTAAATTATAAGAGACATGGTTCATGACTATCTCTCTGGTCTATCAATGTAACATTGTCAGCCTTAATTAATACCTAACCATGAGTTATGATTTCCTGATTTAAATGAAGTCAGAAGATTTTCTAATTCATTTTATTAGCACTAGATCTTCTTCTGATTCTACCTGCCCCCCTAGATAAATACCACACACTAACTTTACCGCAGGAGCTCCTCAGAAAAAATGTATGGAGATGACATTAGTTGCGGAAAAAATAGCGTGAGGTTGTCGTAAGCTAATGTTATTTCCATACATTTTTCTGCAGAACGTCTGCTGAAATTTATTGTTTTACTTTTTAATTTATTCCAATGACAGTAGTGGGAACAGCATAATTGTGTTTTAACAAATTTCCTTTGGTTCAGAAATCCAGTTAAAATACATTTTGCAGTCACTTAACAACAAATGAAAGCCACCAGCTTCCATACTGTAAATAAAAAAAAAAGTGAAAGCTGGATGACACTTGGTTTAGTGTTCTATTTTGTTTGTTTCACCATATAATATTAGATAACATGAATGCCTAAAGCTGTCCAATTAAGTCCATTTATAGGAACTCTGAAGCATTTAGCAGAGCCCTCATCATTGGCCAATGATTAAATGATATCATCAATTACTAATTTTAGACAAAAGATAATTGGCCAATTAATTATGAGAGCAAATTTTTTCCAAATGTAGTGAACATTTAGATAGATAGTGACAATTTTACTATTAAAATTCCCTTATAAATTTAACATTCAGATTTATGACCCCAGCCCCCGTAGCACGTCCACCAAAACATGATATGATAAAGCAATTTATCGCAGTGAACTGTCAAAATACGACGAAACCCTATTGTATTTTGACAGTTCACCGTGTTATACCGCTTTATCATATCGTGTTTTGATGGACGTGCTAGGGGGGCTGGTGATAAGATGTTAACTAAGCTGTATGAATGCCTACATTTAACGGTTTGTTGCCTGTGGTGCCACCAGTATTGCTACCAGTAGCACCAGGGGAAATATTTTTTTACCCGTGGTGCCCTAATATTATTAATAATAAATTAAGACATTTTTAGTCCATAAAGTTTTATTCATAAAAATATCTATCATAGAAATCGACATAAAACAAATTATTTAGTTAATTAACTGATTGAATATGACTTTAAATATTTCCGATCTAACAATACAAACTTCCTGGCCTTTTTTAACCATTGAAATACAAATGAATTATGAAAAAACAAATATTAACAATTTGGAATATTAGAAAAGTTATTTTTCTTACATAAAATCTTATTAACTATTGTTTTTTGGTTTTATAAGAAAATATGATCTAAATCTTAGAAACTAAAGATTAAACTAATAAGATTTAAAGTCATATTCAATTAGTAAATTAACGACATAATTTGTTTTATGTTGACTTCTATGATATATTATTATCTATACTAACTACAAATAAATAAAATTGAAGTGTCTGTTTGTAATGTCAAAATAACAAGTTTTTACTAAATAGGTATCAAATAACAAAAACAATATAAAAAAATTTTGTCTGTCTGTCTGTTTGTTCCCACTAATCTCCGGAACGTCTGGACCGATTTTGACGGGACTTTCACTAATAGATAGCTAATTATATAAGGTATAACATAGGCTACTTTTTATCAAGATCTAACAAAATTGCATACAACAATTAAAATGCTGCCAAAAGTTACTATTCCACGCGGACAAAGTTGCGGGCACAGGCTAGTTATGAATAAAACTTTATGTTCTAAAAAAATTCTTAAGTTATTATTAATATTATTAGGCCACCATGGGTAAAAAATATTTGCCGTGGTACTACTGGATGGCTTGGTAGCACAATGGTAATTTTTATGCCCGTGGTGCTACTGGTAGCAATACTGGTGGCACCACCGGGCAACAAACGCATTTAACTCATTCCTAAAGTAGTAAACATGTTGTGTTTGAGAGTATTTAAACAGACACATTTTAAGGTCATCAACCAATAGGTATATCTAACAACAACTACATATATTTATTTTTTAAGTAGGTAAATTTACCCATAAATATTTCAAATGATCATAAGATGGCCATTGAGATAATAGATATCTGTGGTATCGTCATTGAACAAGGAAGAGAACTAGGTATTGCGGCATGACAACAATGAGAAAAACTGGTTTTATAATTCATTAAATATACGACGTCAGCATACTTACCTATTCATTTGTTTTACGTGTTCTTTTATAAAAAAATTTGAGTTGACTGAAATTGTGAATCCATGTTTTACTTTGTAACTTTTAAAAAACGTAAAAAGTAATAAATATTGTACAATTACTTACGTTTTTTTTGCGTTGTACTCGGAATTCCAAATAAAACACTAGGTATGTACCTAGTAGCTGCAATCAATATCCAAATTTCACCAAATAAAACTATAAATTAGCACACTAAAATCGGTAAACAACTGATCTCGGATAGACAAACACCTAGCAAAACAAAGAACGAAAACTTTAAATCTACGCGCTGAACTGCAGAGCTAATGTAAACTTTGTTTCATGAAATAATTGAACAGGCAACTGTCCACTAATAACATGAATAGTTACATTTCCGATGCAAAACAAAGCGCACTAAAAAATTTCAAGGAATGTTTACATCAATAAATTGCACAGTCGACAGTCGCGGAGACTGCGCCAGACTGCGCGCGACACACGAACACGGTCACAAATGTTGAATGAACGGATTCATTTGATCATTCATTTCATTTCGTACTTCGTGGGTACAAACAAGAGCGGAGCAAAATATTGACTGGTGCAGTAGTGGGGAGACAGGGGAGACGGGGAGACATGTCCGAGGTCAATGACGTTGTTAAACATTGTAACTGAAAACAAAGATAGACATATACAAATTCGGTGCATTAGACTGAAATAGAAACAAAAACAAGACACCATCAAGACACGTACTGTTTTTTTTTGTAATATTCTCCCTATATAAGGAAAGGCAAAAGGAACTAAACTCATGCAGCCTCGTCTTTGGTAATTTTTCCCGTCCTCAATAATATTATATGTTTTCTATTAAAAGTTGCTATTCTAAGCTTTGAGAAATAGAGCCAATAGAGGTATGCCCTACGCCATTCAGTCCCTTAATTTTGTAACAAAAATCTATCGCAATCACTTTAAATTTTGACAGTCAAAGTCTATCTAAAAAAACATCACTATTTTTCTTAGAGCATTCATACGGGAGACGGCAAGGCTGGGCGAACCCCTCTGCCAATTTACGCTGACCATATGACCATACACGTTATATAAAACTAGTTGACGAGCGGCCGTTGCCATTTGGTGTCGTTTTCGTGACGCACTAAGAGCTCCAAAAAAATGGTTAATTGTGCAGTTTCCTTTTGCAAAAGGCGATCCAGCTACTCAAATCTTCGAGATTATGGCGTTTCCTATCACATGTAAGTATAAAATATACATTACCGTGTTTCATTTCTTTACAATTTTGACGTATTTTTTATGCCGTTACGATAGAAAAATACAATAGTACGATGGATGCTCAACACAATACACGGGCATTATATTATCTGTGACACGGGCATTTGCTTAGCGCTGGGACAACGTGAGTGAATGATGCTAATTCATATTTTTATTTATCATTCATTCACTCCGGAGTTTGTTTATTGTTTAACCAGAATCCAGATATAAGATTAAAATAGAAATTCAAGTGGACTTTAATTGTACAAAAAAATATCAAGAAAATATTACTTATTATTTTGCTTCAACTTTGCTTTGTAGATTAAAAAAACTTTTTCTATACTGTTCACGCTCGAGGAAGAGCGAGTGGCGGCACTGCATTCTAGTCTGTGCAGTGACAGCTTTTTTGGCGGCCGGCCGCATGTGATATGTCAGTTGAGTCGAGTCGAAATGTCATGACATGCTTAGAGGTTATAAGTTCAGGCCGGAATAAAATATAATATACAATATTCAAGCAAATAGTGGTTTGCGCGGCGCACCTAATATCGGGGTGCGAAAGCCCGCTTTGTGTTGTGCGAAATCGCGTGTGTGAGTCGTGGTGGCCTATTAGGCATTTGTAGTGCTCCGGTCTCCACCGGTGGATCCACTGCAGATCTTCAGGAGCCGCGACTTCCTTCGAGCTAGCTCAGGAAGTCCACCGGCTACGGAGGAGACGGAAGGAGACAATTGGAGCCAAGGTAAGTAATACCAGCTTTCTATGAGTTGGTAGTCAAATAAAATTCAGCAATACAAGTCGGTGAAACGCCGACGTGGTGGAGTCTACTTGGGGCACCACCATATACAATCGGAGTCAATTATGGAAGCAGTCAGTTGCGCAGGATATATTAAGGTGCGCAAGCGTTCGCGCAAACTCAGGCGCACACACTCGTCCTTCCTCTCCTTGGATCAGTGGAACGGAAAACCGCTACGACTGAAGAAGGGGTCAGATGCTGTGTCTGGCCGACGGTGACTATATGCCCTCCACCGCCGCCCTAGGCCATCCACCTTGCCTTGCTGACCCGGCGAGTCCGCCAAATCACGTTGCATATCTGCGTTGTGTTGCCTTCATCGCCTAGTCAGACTTTGTGTGATGAGCGGAAGGGAACCGCAGGGATGGATATTATGGGATGGTAAAGGAAGGTTGGGATAGGAGGGACAGGATACTATAGTCACAGGATTGGGGTTGTGAGGAATAGAAGCTCGGGGAAGGCGGGATCGCATGCCCGTGCACTCAGTTATCTACTACCGGACAGATAGTAGATCTAAGTGCCCCCTGCCTTAATACAATTCTATACAATATACTTACTCTAAACAATTTTTCGACTGCGTCTCATTTGATTTTAAGCCTATTAAATAATCTTTTCATACCACCTGCTCGACAATGTTCAATTAGATCCCCCTTAACTTCAACGTAAAGCAAGACATTATATCCCAAGGGATATAATTTTGTACGAAACTCCCAAGGGATTAAAGTGTTTTAAATATGGAACATAAAATTTGTATGAAAATTTAGCATAGATGCTAGCTTAGGAAGGCAAAGGTTCTACGCCCATACCACAGAATAGATAATAGTACTACGTACAGAACGGCCACTCACCTCCTCGCACTCATTTCAAATACCTCGTCCTACCCGGCACTTCCCTGTAGACATCACTGACAAGTAAACAAGGGCACGCGCGATCGCTCGGACGAGTAGACGCGAGCGCCGGGCGATAACAGAGACAGCGCTATGCGGGTGAAAGAGAAGGCAGTCGCTGCACTTCCCGCGTCATTGCGATTGATAACCGCTCACTCAGCCCTACTAGATTCCACGCACACATTTGCACGTGTATGAACGTCATTTGTTTAAGTAGTAGTAATAGGTAATTGATTTGCGAACGTATGGAGTGTCCGGGGTGTGCCCATACAGCAGTAGCGTGCATCCACTAGAGACAAAGACATTCTACCTGTGTAAATAATGTTTTTATAAACTCTAAATACATAATTTCTTTACCAAAACTATAACATATTTATCTACATAACACTGCAAGCTAAAATAAACAATTACATTTCACTTTGTTTTTTATTGATAAAATACGTTTTATGCAAAAAGCGCCATCTTTTGACGGCCACCATTAACTATCGATAAAAATGAATAAAAGCAGAGTAAAGCAAGAACACTCGCTGCCAGCGGATAAACAGCATTTGGAAAAATTACGCGGCTCATTTAAAAATAAAGAATGTTTCTACAATTTGTTCCATAATTTGCACCAACAGTATTCCGTTGTATTGTTTTCATAGCTAAAACTTTGCCGCCAACGCCATTACGTATTTCAAAATTGTAATATCTTGTTGCTTACGTTAATAAAGTGCTTAGTGGAATGTGTTTTGTGGCATCAATAATACAGTATTTTTAGAAGTTTAAATAGTGTTTTATTGATACAGTTAAAAAACGTAAGTAGGTAAATGTCCAGGTGCTTCAGCTTTTTTTATTTGGGGTCAATAGGTTGTCGACTATTTGAGATTTATTTCGACAGTTGTGTGTAGTAATTAGTTGCTGTTTCGAAAGTAAATATACAACAAAGTTGAAAAATAAAATAATTTTATTTTATACCATTTTATTGTTAACAAATTTATATTCGTCCTGCGTGCTACTAAAGGTCATTAACAGGGTCCAGCAGCTGATCGTATCGTATTGTAAATCGATATGTAGACTAAGTTCATACTTGTTATATTATTATTAAATATGTTTTAAGTTTTTGTAATGTTTTAAGCTTTACTTAAGATATAATTATTGCGTGACGTGTTCGTGCTTGAGAAAAATAAATCTTTTTTTTTTATTTTATGGTTTTCATGATAATATCATAATTTTAACTATAGTTATAGTGATAGTGATAATGATAATGTGACAGTGTTTAACCACCTAAGTAATTGGTTATAAAGCCCTGAGTTTTTATTGTCTCGCAGATGGTATGAAAAGTAGAGTATTCACCTCTGGAATGAAGCAGTGTCTTCGTCTTAGGCGACTTGAACCCCTCGCTTCACTTAGGACTCTACATAACTCCCTCGCTTTGCTCAGGAGTTAAATTTTAACTCCCTCGCTACGCTCGGGAGTTAACTCTAGAGTCCCTCGTTACGCTCGGGGTTCAATATGGCGCCCGTGACGTTAGACACTGCTTTAATCCCTTGGTGCATAATCTACTATTATTGGTATTTTACAAAATGCAATGTAAGTTAACCCCTAGAGATGGCATCATCACTCGTGTTTACTCCAAATAGAAAAATGTTATATAATGTCCTCTTAATTTTATGTTGTAGTTGAGGTCATAAATACAAAAAAAAAATAGTTATTTTTTTGTACTTTTAGTTTTTTTTGAAAGGCTGAAAAGATGCAAAATGTTCATAAACTCAAGTATATTTTATTCAAGTTTCAATATATTTTATTCAGTTCAAAATTTAATTTTATACGTTAACTGCCAGGCAGCAGACAAAATAGAAAAACTATTGTTGTCGGTCACCGTTAACCGCGTTTTCGTTTCGTTTCCGCGTTGCATTGCGGTTTCATGCCACCTGCTATATGCAGCAAGTTGTTGGGGACATCAGTAAAGAGCACAAAGCAAGTGATTGCCTTCATCGTCGTCATTAGAGAAAATTTTAATAATGCAACATAATTATTAAAATCACACAATAAAGCTTTTTCTTCTTATTTTAGTGGCTTTGAAGTTTGTACGGCCAATGTAAACAAAAACACTGTTAACGTCACGTTATGACAAATGAATAACATGTCTTACTATATCTAAATAAAAACTTTCATAGTAGTAAACATTTACTAAGCTATAATGGTCTACGCCACATACGTGTAGCAAGGAATTTTCTTTACTTTAACTCACATTTTTTGGTGCAACTTAAAGGAAAATGCCCGATATCGTCCCAAGCGTTATAACAAGCTGGGCCCTATCGCAACTATCGCAAATGAAAGGTTTTCTAAAATACTAATTTTGTTTGTATGCCAGTAAGTTGCTATCTCGTGCTTTTTAATTGCACTAGATAGCAAAATACTACCATACGAGCAAAGCTAAACGAAAAAGTACCTACCTATTAAACATATTTATAACTATGCAAATATATAATAAAATCAGAAATTAGTTCTTGGTATATTAACAATTCTCACGTAAAACATCTAAGACATTCCCGGTATAACTGCACCCCGCGCCAACTTGTTTCGACGTGTTCAGATAGAAGCGTGGCGCAAGTCAAGTCACACTAGTCATTGTTTTGATTGCACTCCGGAGTGTCGTTCTGTTATTTGTTTACTGACTTTTCATGGTACCTTTATTTTATACTTTGACCATGACTAATTACTTGACGTATTTTAATGTAAATAAACCAGTTACATTTATCGTAGTGTGTGGTATTCTACCAGTCAAGCCCTTTCATTTGATACCCATATTAAGACAGTTGTGAAAAAATACGTAATCCACCATTTTGTGGCGGCGGCCATCTTGGATCGATAGTCAGCAAACATAGCTAAGAACACTCCTGACTAATTCACCTTTCAAACAAAAAAAAAGCAAAATCAAAATCCTTTCATCCGCACGGGAGCTACGATGCCACAGACACACACACACACTCACAGACACGTCAAACTTAAAATCAGAAATCAACGCGGACAAAGTCGTGAGCAGAGAGCTAGTTTGAGTAGAGCTAAAATCTGTTCCCCTAGTGCTGATAAAAATTATGATTACGCATCGGAGCGCTTACTGTGTTTCTTTAACTGAAAATATAAATTCGTCCCCCCCTCCCCCTCCCTTCCTCATTAAAACATTATACCTACGCCTATGACTGAAAATATATATTTATTTCAGTCGATCAGCTAAACAGCAAGTAAAATTGCTGTATTTGACGCAAAAAACTAATTAAAGCATTTTAATAATAATTAGCGGGCCTCGCTTTGTACTAATTTAAGAAACCCTGTCTTCATTGTATTTTTATCAACTCTAGCCAAACAGGGTAAAGTAATAAAAATACAATTTATTGTAACATTTCAATCATTCACTCACGAGTCACGACCACCCAAATAGTTACTCATTCTTTGTGTCACATCACTAGGGACATTAATTCTTTGTGGTGGGGCGATTGCGTATGATACACGTTAATTTGTCGATGTGTGTATGTTTCTTCATTGTAGGGTAATATTTTCATAGTGTGTGTTCGTAAACATAAGAACAACGTCTCTGTAAGTGTATTCTACATTTTCGTAGTGTGCGTGCGTGTTTACCTCGCCTCCCGCGAAAAGTGGCAGAATTTACACTGCGATTTGTTGCGTACCGCATCCATTGGTTAAATGATCTAAGCTATTTTTAACCGACCGCGAAAAAGGAGGAGGTTCTATGTTTGATGTATCTATTTTTTAGGTATGTTCACCACACCGATTACTTATTTTGCCATTTGTGGGTCAATTTTAAAAATTCTTGTGTCATGCTTTTGTTGAAGATATTCAGGTATTTACATAGTAGTCATCATATAATGATACTGAGCTGATGATGGAAGGTTCCCTTAAGGCTAATTTACACTTTGTTAAGGAGCAAGTGCGAGTGCGAAGCGCAGGTGTGAAGTCACAAGTAAAAACAACGTGTAAACGGCCACGCTGTTAAGTGTTAAGTGCGAGTGCGAAGTGCAGGTGTGAAGTAAACTGATTAGAAGCGAGCTCTAAATTTTACTGTTAAGTAGACACCCCGCCCACCCGCGCACTCCCCGCACTCTCAGTTTCACCCGCACTAAACAGTGTGTAAACAGTATCGGTTTGTTAAGTGCATAGTAAGTAGGGACTTGCAGGAAACACATACTATACACTGTGTGAACGCTTCCTTTACACTTAACAATTACGCTGTTAAGTTGTCACTTCGCACTCGCACTTGCTACTTAACAAAGTGTTGAAGAGGTTTCATACATACACTTAATACTGTGTTGTCTACTGTAATATATCTATGGTATGATACGTCGCTAGGAGATAATGGTGTCGATTCTGGCATGATTCTCTAAACCTAAAACTAAATTTGACAACAGTCTATCCTTGTCATACTCTATACAAACTGACAAGGAGAGACTGTTGTCAAATTTAGTTTTAGGTTTAGAGAATCATGCCAGAATCGATACCATTGTTTTATTATTCGTGTTATGTCAACTGTACTAAAATATTTCTTTGAAACTAAATACATATTTATACATTTTATCCAATCCGTTTCCTTTAGCATTTTGAATCTATTTTCAACAGGTTATGGGCCCAGTCTCGTTAATGTTAAATTTTGTAGGAACTGATATTATATGGAAATATTAAATATGGAAAATTTTCAAGCCGTCAAGAAACTTACGGGCCAAGCCAATTATGGATCTTGGGCATTTAATATGGAAATGCTACTAATAGATGCCGGATTATGGGATTGTGTGAGTTCTGAATTTAATACCACTACAGTCGAGAACAAAAATCGCAATGATAGAGCTCGAGCAAAAATCTGTCTGTCAATTTCCGAAAATTATATAACATTAGTCAGGAATGCAAAGACTGCTTGGGAAACATGGTCCGCATTAAAGAAAGCATATGCTGATAGCGGGCTGATACGAAGACTTAGTTTGCTGCGGAAGCTATTTTCGTTGAAGTTAGAAAATTTCTCAAATATGGAAGCCTACGTCAATGAAGTACAAGCAACGCATCAAGCTCTCGTCGAGATAAAAGCAGGACTTGATGATGAATTCATTGGAATAATTCTACTTGCTAGTTTGACGGAATCTTTCAATCCACTAGTGATGACCATGGAGCATTCTGGTAAGAAGTTGTCATCCGAGAATGTTGCGGCTGTTTTACTAATGGAAAGTCACCGACAGCAAGTGAATTCTAGTGTTAAAGACGACTTAAGTGTAGCTAATGTTGCAGGTAGTGTTAATAGTAGTAGTAGTAGTGACTCTCGTAAGAATGTCGTCTGCCATTATTGCAAAAAGAAAGAGCATTTAAAATGGCAATGTAAACTTTTTAAGGCAAAAAAGGGTAAACTCGAAGGCAATATAGCAAGCATAGGCTTAGCAGATAGGGGTAATGAAACTTCTGATTTTGTAACATTACTTGCTGCTAGTGGGAATGATTGTTGGGTGATTGACAGTGGGGCAACGTCACTTAAGACGTCTAATAAGTCAATTTTAACATCAATTCAAAAATGTTCCAGGTCTGTCACTTGTGCAAACAGTGACAAAATTATGTCAACTTCGAAGGGGACTGTGAAGTTGAATGTAAGTCATGATGGACGTTCACTAGGACTGACAATGAACGATGTGTTGTTGATTCCTGAGTTAGTCACAAACCTAATGTCTGTTGGTAAGTTTACTGATGATGGCAAGTAGTTTTTGACAAAACTTGCTGCAAAGTTTTTGATAGCAACGTATCTGTTGATGGAAATGTACTGTTTACAGCACCACGCAACGATAACGGAATTTACTCTTTAGGTTCTGTGGATAGTAAGGCGACGGTACTTTTAGGAGAAAGTCAAAGTGACTTTGAATTGTGGCATCGGCGATTAGGTCACTTATCCCAATCTCAAATGCACAAATTGAAAGGTATTGTCAAGGGTCTTAGTTATGGCATTAAAGACTACAAATATCCATGTATACCATGTAGTCTAGGCAAACAATGCGTAAAGAGTTTTCCAAAAAGAAAGTTTAATAGAGCTTCACAGTTATTGGAGTTAGTCCATACAGATGTTGCTGGTCCTATTGAGGCAGAATCGTGGTGAGGCAATAAATATATTCTTATTTTCGTAGATGACTATAGCCGAAAAGTGTTCAGTTATTTTCTGAAAAACAAGTCTGAGGTTTTCAATAAGTTTAAAGAGTTGAAGGCATTCGTTGAAAATCAAACTGGCAAAAAGATAAAGAAGCTAAGGAGTGATAATGGTGGCGAATACACTAGTAAGGAATTTCAAGATTTTCTAAAGAACTGTGGAATTCAGCATCAAACAACTGTGGCGCATACTCCTCAACAGAATGGTGTGGCCGAGAGAACTATTCGGACTGTCGTCGAAAAGGCAAGGTGTATGCTTACAGAGAGCAATTTGAGCAAGAAATATTGGGCTGAAGCGGTCATTGCCGCAATTTATTTGAAAAACCGCTCGCCAACAATGGCCTTATCAAGACAAGTTCCTGAACAGGTATGGACTGGAAAGGAGGTCGACCTTTCACATTTGAAGGTGTTCGGCTGCAGGGCACAAGTTCTAATCAAAGATAAGTCTCTCAAGAAGTTTGATTCGAAAACGAGAGAACTGACATTCCTAGGATACAGTGAGGATCAGAAGGGGTATAAGTTTGCTGATGTTATAAATAATCCAAGACGGATTATTATCGCTCGTGACGCTGTTTTCGACGAAAGGTTATCAAGTAAATCTCAATCTTGTATGGATTTTCTTGAAACCGACAAAAGTAAACAAAATGAGTCTCTGGGAGTAGGCGTTGCTCCGTCGGAATATTTTGTAGTTCCCACGAATAGGAAAATGGAACTTCCAAGAAACGCACCAGAAAATTATGGTGACCATGAGGTGTTTCATGATTCATTTGAATCCATCCCAAGTGATAGTCGGGAAGACTTTAACGATGAAAGGGGTGTAAGCGAGGGAGAAGGAGTCGCTGAAAGAGACGTAAGCGCAGATACAGAAGCTGAACCAGCTGTCGAGGGTTCTCGGTATCCACGCAGAATCAGAGTTCCAAGAAGGTTTCAGGATTTTGAGTATAATTTCCTAATCTCAAATGATCCGTTGTCAGTAAAAGAGGCAATGGAGCGTGGAGACAAAAGTCTTTGGTTCGGTGCAATGAAGCAGGAGTACAACTCACTTATAGAAAATGGTACGTGGGAGTTGGTTGAACGGCCTAAAGACATCAATGTAGTTAAGAGCAAGTGGCTGTTCAAACTTAATGAGGAAAAATACATAAATATAAATAATTTTGAGCTAGCAGCACATTATTCAAGACAAAATAAAAGAGGAGGTTCTTGTATATTGGTAAAAAAAGGAATAGACTACAAAAAAATTAAAATTTTTGATAATGTTTCTGTGACATTTCACTTTGAATGCTGTGCAGTAAATATAGTTTCTAACAATATTATTATCATTTGTATCTATAGAATACCAACAAAATTGCAGAGACACATTACATATTTTCTGGAAAAACTTGATTTAATTTTATACAATTGTTTGAAAAAATATGGTAATAAAAAAATTATCATTACTGGCGACATGAACATAAATATTATTGACCACAAATGTAAACAGGCTCAACAATTAAAAGAAATATTAAATAAACATAACCTTAATATCCATATAAATGAGCCTACTCGAAAGAATTCTTGCATTGATCTTATAATCAGTAACATTACTGACGCAATAGGTTCAGTTCAGCCTTTGTATTTGTCTGATCATAACACTGCTCAAATTCTGAAATTTCCCTTAATACACAAAAAACAAAGTCACAAAATTGTGTTTATTAAGAGAAGAGACTACTCAGAAAAAAATTTGAAATTATTTAAACATCACCTTGAGTGTATGCCATTTAGAGACATTATCGAACTCCCAGAGACAAATCAAGCCTTTAGTGAGTTCCATGACAGATTTTCCTTATTATATAAGCTTTGCTTTCCCGAAATTAAAATAAGAAAAGTCTTATCTAGTAAACCTCGATGGATAACTAGAGGAATAAAAAAAAGTTGTAAAGAGATTGTTACGTTATAAATATTACACAAATAAAACAAAATCTAATAGGGATAAGTACCTAAAATATAATAAGCAACTAAAAAAATGTATTAATGACGCTAAAAGAATAACTAACAAAACTTACGTTACAAATAGCAAAAATATAGGTAAAGCAACATGGACAGATAAAGATATAGACTATAGACATAAAGATGGAGACTAGTGATACGAACACAAGAAAATATATCAATTATATAAAAACTAACGGCAAAGACGTTCTGCAGTCACCAGTAGAGATAGCTTCGACATTTAATAGATACTTTATTGACATAAGTAAAACCAATAATTGCACAAATAATATACGTACAAAGAGTAACTTAAATAACTCTATTTTCTTAAATCCCGTTAATGAAAATCAAATAGAAAAAATAATTTTGACTTTGAAAAATACTCCATCAGAAGGATATGATTCTATTAGTACAAAAATAATAAAATCATGCGGAAAAGAACTAGTTTCAATATTGACTCATTTAGTTAACATATCATTGGAAACTGGAACATTTCCAGAAAAACTGAAAATGTCCATCGTAAAACCGTTACATAAGAAGGGCAACACCACTGAAATTGATAATTATAGACCAGTGACATTATTATCTATTTTTTCAAAAATCTTTGAAAGGGTAATGTATGACCAACTATCATCGTTTTTTCTGAAATACAATATAATTAGTCAAGATCAGTACGGATTTCAGAAAGAAAAATCAACAACACAAGCAATTTATAAGCTAGTAAATGAAGTCTTAAATAATGTAAATGATGAGAAATACACGTCTGTTATATTTGTTGACATGTCTAAGGCGTTCGACCGGGTATCGCACTTAAAACTATTACAAAAACTGGAACTCAACGGTATAAGAGGACAAGCACACGACTGGTTAAAATCTTATTTAGACAAACGACGACAATGTGTTGAGATAGAACAAGTAGATGCTCAACATAATATACAGATATATAGATCTAGTTTTGAACATAATGGAACCGGAGTACCACAAGGAAGCATATTAGGACCACTATTATTTCTTCTCTATATCAATGACATCACTGCTGATTCTACATATAAATTTACTTTATTTGCTGACGATATTGCAGTGCTTGTTTCTAGTGACAAGAAATGTACAATACAGCAACATAAAAATGACATTATGAATACTTTGACATATATAATAAATTGGCTTAATTATAATAATTTAAAAATAAATGTAAATAAAACTAATATAATAAATTTTAATAATTTAAAAAATCCTTTACCTAATATTGATATAATCGGAGAACAGCTTAAATGGGCTACTAAAGTAAAGTTTCTGGGTCTAATTATAGATACAAAATTTAACTGGAAGGATCAAATTGAAAAAGTTTGTGGTAAAATAAACAGTTTTGTATACGCTTTACACCGACTTACAAAAATAGCCAACAAAAAAACAGCCATTACAGCCTATTTTGCTTACATTGAATCAATATTAAGATATGGGCTCATAATCTGGGGTAACGGCACTGATAATCATAGATTATTTATAGCACAGAAAAGATGTATTAGAGCCATTTGCAATATTGCACCAGATGTTTCATGTAAGCCTTTCTTCAAGTCACTAAGCATATTGACCCTTCCGTCTTTGTATATTCTTGAAATAGGAAAATTTGTAAAACTGAACAGCCATCTCTTCCAAAAAGCAAAAGATAATACAACAAGAAATTTAAGAAATGTAGACAGGCTTATTCTAACTACAAATCCAAATACGACACGTTTTAATAAAAATGGTTATGCGATGGCCATTAGGATATTCAATAAAATACCCCAAGAAATAAAAGAGTTGCCATTCAATCGATTTAAAACTGTTTTAAGGAACTGGTTAATAGAACGGAGTTTTTACACAGTTGATGAATTTTTTAGATATAAGGCATGACATGTGAATAATTTAAAAGATTTTAATTATAATAGATTGATTTTTTAAGTGTAATTTCAATTTAATGATTCGGTAAATTGTAGTTTGTTTGACTTTTGTTATTTTTGTTATTTAATAATTGTGTGACATACGATTTATAATTAAAGGAATTGCTAAAGTATTTGCATGCTATAACTCAATAGCTAAATAGGCATTAAGTTCATCAACTTTTTATAACACCCAAAAAATTGTGATATGTAACCCTTTTTATAGCAAATAAATAATTTGAATTTGAATTTGAATTTAAGACGGGTGCCGGCAACGAGCAACGATATAAAGCTAGACTGGTTGCAAAAGGGTACTCCCAGAAATGGGGGGAAGATTACTTTGAAACTTTTGCACCGGTGGTTAAGCTGTCGTCAATACGGTTACTGCTCGCCTTATCGGCGGAAACCGGGATGGTAATACATCACATTGACGTTACCACAGCATTCCTTAATGGTGACTTGAATAAAGACCTCTACATGGAACAGCCAGAGGCCTTCATCACGAAGGGGAATGAAGGAAAGGTGTGCAAGCTTAAGAAGGCTATATATGGTCTAAAACAAGCAGCACGGTGCTGGAACGTGAAAGTCCACGCACATATAATTAAAATAGGATTCACGAGGTCTAACTTCAACCCATGTGTTTATGTAAAGAGGATGAGTAGTAATAAGTTTATTGTAATCGCGTTATACGTAGATGATTTTTACATTTTTGGACACGCAGCTGAAGATATAAATAAAGTAAAAAGACAGATTGGAGCTGCATTTAAAATCAAGGATCTGGGTATTGCGAGAGAGTGCCTAGGCATGGAGCTGACTCAGTCGAAAGGAGAAGTGCATCTGAGCCAGACGAACTTTGTAAAGAAAATCCTACGAAAGTACGGGATGGAAGATTGCAAAGGCGTTATGACCCCAACAGAAACCAACCTGAGGCTGGAGAAAGGCGAAACGACTGGCGACATGAGTTATCAAGAGATTGTCGGTTCACTCATGTACCTGTCCTGTGGTACTCGCCCGGATATCACCTTCATTGTGAGCTATATAAGTCAATTCAATTCTTGTTGGAATTCAACTCACATGGCCGCATTAAAGAGGGTATTAAGGTACTTAAAAGGTACAATAGATCATAAACTGATCTACAGAAGTACTGGTGAATATTTGGCTGCGTATGCGGATGCAGACTGGGGTGCTAACGCTGACGGCCATTCATTTACAGGCTACATGCTGCTGCTTGGTGGAACTGTAGTTTCCTGGCAGACCCGCAAGCAACGTTGTGTTGCGCTAAGCTGAAGCAGAATACGTTGCAATCAGTGAAGCTGCTAAAGAGGTGGTTTCTGTCAAAGGCCTCTACGAAGAGCTGACTGGTCACAATCATCAGATTAACTTATATAGTGATAGTCAGAGTGCCATCAAATTAGTGTACGTACCAACAGTTGGTAAGAGATCAAAACACATCAACATTAGGTATCACTTTGTAAGACAACTTGCAGAGGAACAGGAGATTTCTCTTAAATATTGCGAGACTAGTAAAATGCCAGCCGACATTCTTACGAAGGGTCTACCTAGGATTAAGCTAGATATTTGTAAGAAGTGTATGGGACTCAAGTGGGGGTGTTGAAGAGGTTTCATACATACACTTAATACTGTGTTGTCTACTGTAATATATCTATGGTATGATACGTCGCTAGGAGATAATGTTTTATTATTCGTGTTATGTCAACTGTACTAAAATATTTCTTTGAAACTAAATACATATTTATACATTTTATCCAATCCGTTTCCTTTAGCATTTTGAATCTATTTTCAACACAAAGTGTAAATTAGCCATTAGACAAAAGCCACAAGCTTTTTTTTCCGCAGTCGTTCCGCAAAAAATATATGGAAATGACATTAGCTTGTGACAACCTTTGATCATATAAATCAAAGGTGACAACCGCACGCTATTATTTCCGCAGCTTATGTCATCTTCATTAATTTTTACTGCGGAATGACTGCGGAAAAATAAGCGTGTGGATTTTGGTTAGGAGTAAGAGTATAGTTCTTTCAATACTGCGGTCGTACCGCCTAACTCAAAGCGAGCACTCGCTATCATTATCATGACATTAGAACAATAGGTTTAATGTCACAGATGACATTAGAGCTATTGTTCTAATGTCACGAAAGCGATAGCGAGTGATCGCTAAAGTTAGGCGGTAGCTCCCCTGTTTAGAGCGTAACGTTTTCATTAGGGTTAATCTGGTGTTTGTTTTGTCTCAAATTCTAATACGCATGTATTAAGTTAATTAAAAAGATTGAATCGAATATTGGTAATGAATAATAATATAGGAATACATATAACATCACAGTGCCAAGCAATGATCACCTGGTAAGTCTTAAAAAATGTAATAATAATGAATGTAGTTAGTCAAACTCAAAAGGCACCAACTTCAATATAAAACTGTGATACCTATTATGTATTCTTATATTAAGTAATGTCCTACCGTTATTAAAATCCCAATAAAATATACAGGGTGTCTCAGAAACAATGGATAAACCTTTAACTGTTGATAGGTTTCGTCGAGACCTCTCTAATCTCGAATTTTGACTTTAGTAAAAATATCTCGGTTTTCAAGATATTTGATAGTTTATGATTTTTTTTAAAAATGCCACTTTTGGTTGGTTTTTAATGTGCCATTTTTACAAATACGGACTTTTTCTGATTCAGGTTTTTTTAGCTTCTAACGGAATAGTTCAGCTATCAATAACAGTGGTTAAAATTGAGCTAGCTAATCACGAAGTGCTTGGAAAAAACAATGTTCCAAAAAAAATTAAACAAGAAATTATTTTTCTTCGTGTTTGGTCTGCTACCATGTAAAAAAAATGTATGACGCTCATCCTGCCCATTATCTTAAAAAAATGCTTAGTTATTCTAGTTTCAAAAAAGGTATGATAAACTTATGCTTAATGTATCTCTGAACTTTTATTACTGCTTGAATAGCAAATGGTATGAAAATTTTAAAAAGATTGTTTGTCGGATTAATTATTTTTCGGATTAATTTTATTCGGTTAATTTAGTTTTCCAGTATTAAGTTTATGCTTTCTTGACTTTCTGACTGGTTGAATAGCAAATAAAATGAAAATTTGAAAAAAAAAAGGTTTTTTTTCCACTAATAAGCACTTAAAGCTTATTTGTAAACATTCGTTTGCGAGTCACAGAGTTGAGAAACGTGTTTTTTTTTGTGGCCCCTGCCTGCCACATGTCTTATCCACTATGCGCAATCAAAAAGGAGCCTTATCATTAACAGCACATGAGTCATAAGCATTTGCAACCTTACCTGCTATCGAATTTCCTGGAAGGACTTTTTTTACCTGCGTCTGATCATTTTGTTCTTTGTTACGATTGTTAGTGTCCTTCTGAACTCCGGTTATGACCCACGCGTGTTTTCTGTATTCGAGAGATTCGATAGAGCTTCGATGATTTTAAACGACATTTTGCTGTGATTTTGGACTTGACTAGCTTTGCGATTCGGATATTGTTTGTGCTGTGAAACCTATTGACAACTGGTGATCATATGGACTTGGCTAGCTTTACGATTTGGATATTGTTTGTGCTGTGAAACCTAACTGACAACCAATACATAACACTGAACATGCCTAGACATCAGTACACGTCGCGCGAATATGCAAACATGCATTTCGTTTATGGCGAATGTCGAGGAAATGCTAACGCTGCTGCTCGTCTGTACGCAGAGAGGTAAAATTATTTATTTTCTCTTTAATTCAATCAATCTTATTTTTTTTAAATCACACACATTTATTGCAACTTTAGTTAAACGTATCAGGATGGGTCTTACATTATGTTATCCTTCTAAAAATAGTCACACGCCGTGTTTAATTAGATTTTAAAATTAAATGAATTAGTAAATTTAATAACGTCATTTTTTGTATTAGGTACCCCAACGCACGTTACCCGGACTATCGAGTTTTTGCTCGGGTACATAATTCGTACTGCGAAGGAAGGCTTCCAGGAAGAGGCATTGGTGGTGCAGGGCCAGGAAGACCAGAAAGAAACGACGATGAAGAAGTAGTAGTCCTCGACGAAATAGAAGAAGATTCAACACGTTCTGTGCGTGGAATTGCACGTCGAACCGGCATTAATAGAAGCAAAGTGCATCGCATATTGAAAAAATACCTTTTGCACCCTTTCCATATTCAAAGGGTCCAAACTCTACAGCCTGCTGACTATCCGCGCAGGATTGCATTCTGCAGAATCATGTTAAATAAAATAAGGGAGGACCCGCAATTTTTCAATAAAATTTTATGGACGGATGAATCCTCATGCCGGAGAGATGGATATTTCAACATCCACAATCTACATAGCTGGCAAGTTGAAAACCCACATTTGATGAGGGAAGATCGGTCCCAAGTTCAATTTAAAGTTAACTTGTGGACTGGGATTATTGACGGACAGGTGATCGGGCCATATGAACTTCCAGCTACACTGAATAGTGAAATTTACCTTAATTTTTTACAAAATGATTTACCCGGCATGCTAGAAGATGTCAATTTAGAAGTGAGGCGGAGAATGTGGCTTCAAAATGATGGGTGCCCAGCTCACTACGCAATAGTAGTAAGAAATTATTTAAATCAACACTTCCCACAAAGGTGGATAGGCCGGCTCGGCCCTATTTTATGGCCGCCCAGATCGCCGGATCTAAATCCCTTGGATTTTTTTTATTGGGGATGTCTGAAAGACCTTGTCTACGCGAGGCCAGTATCCTCAATAACAGAGTTGCGTACTCGCATACAAAATGCAGCTGCACACATAAAAACGTCTGGTTACGCGCGCCGCATCAAACTTTCTTTTATAAAAAGATGTAGGGCGTGTATCAGAGCGCAAGGACGCCAATTCGAACATTTATTGTAAATTTAATAAAAAATTAAAATTTCATGTTGTTTTATTTCAAATTCTTTATTCAAACTAAGAATTAATAAGTATTCCGAAAAAAATCTTTTTAAAATTTCATATCATTTGCTATTCAAGCAGTAATAAAATTTAAGAGATACATTAAGCATAGGTTATCATACCTTTTTTGAAACTAGAATAACTAAGCATTATTTTAAGATAATGGGCACGATGAGCGTCATACATTTTTTTTACATGGTAGCTGACCAAACACGAAGAAAAATAATTTCTTGTTAAATTTTTTTTTGGAACATTGTTTTTTCCAAGCACTTCGTGATTAGCTAGCTCAATTTTAACCACTGTTATTGATAGCTGAACTATTCCGTTAGAAGCTAAAAAAACTGAATCAGAAAAAGTCCGTATTTGTAAAAATGGCACATTAAAAACCAACCAAAAGTGGCATTTTTAAAAAAAATCATAAACTATCAAATATCTTGAAAACCGAGATATTTTTACTAAAGTCAAAATTTGAGATTAGAGAGGTCTCGACGAAACCTATCAACAGTTAAACGTTTATCCATTGTTTCTGAGACACCCTGTATGACAGGGCAACACTGGTATCCTTCTCTTTCTCTCCTATTCGTCAGAGACCTAGTGCTTTCTCGCTTGCACATCTCCCCACTACCACCAAGCAGTGTGGAACTCACTACCGTTGGACGTTCCTCATTGGTCGTTAAAACAAGCAATCGTTAAAACAAGCAATCGTTAAAATAAGCAATCGTTAAAACAAGCAATCTAATTCTTTGGGCGCGTTCCAGATAACCATTTTTAGCCATAAATATCAACATTTTTATCATCTCTGCGTTTCATTAGCGGTGATGCTAGTTTTCAATGGAGGAGGGATGTTATTCCAGCACTTCGAAGCCGAATATCGAAAACTGCCACGAAATGCGACTGTCTTGAAAGTTGGACAATTAATTCGATCTTTCGTTCGTTGTCGTAGAGAAAACTGTAATTTATGAAATAAATAGGGTGGGTTTTTATCTTTTATAACACCGAAGAGCAAACTTGCAAAATGTAATTTCCGACGTGTTTCCATATTCAAGAGATTGTTACTATTTAAGTACGGCGTTATATGAGATCTTGGGGTACAGGAAAACAAAATCTTATACAAGCGTTTTGGAGGCGTTGCATCAGTCTCTTGGTGCCAGCTAGTAGACATGTTCCGACCACTGAATCCGCATAGTTCAGCTTTGACAGTATTAGTGACTCACAGAGGCGATTCCTAACATCTACACTTAAGTACTGACGCACCTGGTACAACACTCTCAGCCTGTAATAACACTGTTGTACAACATCAGCAACGTGCTTCTCAAACTTCAATTTCCCATCCAGCCAAACACCAAGATTTCTAGCTTCTTCAACTTGCTCGATCTCAACGTTATTCAATTTGACTTCTGGTACACCACTGTTAATTTGACCAATTTGAGTCTCGGAGCCCAGAATCATAAACTTGCTCTTTCCTGGGGTTAAGGATTTCCGACCATTTAGCTATATGTTTAAGGTCCTGGTTGATCTTACTTGTGGCTTCTGTTATTTTAGCCGGCTTAAAAGACATGTAAATCTGGAGGTCGTCCGCATAAATGTGATAATTGGTATAAATAATTGATTTCGGCAGGTCAGCAGTGTAAATAATAAACAATATAGGCCCCAATATGGAACCCTATGGAACTCCTTTATTGACAGGCAATGTGGAAGATGCTTTAGTTATTCCATTGTCAGAAACTATTTCCACCATTTGTGAGCGATTACATAAATAATTAGAAAACCATTTAATTGCAAACTCATCAAATCCGTAAAATTTTAATTTGGCAATGAGCAACGTTATATTAATTGTGTCAAATGCTCTGGAATAATCTTAAAGTATTAAGATCGACCCTTGTCCTTTATCTTGCCCAGTCAATATGTCACCCACAACATCAAATAAAGCGGTTGCCGTACTTCTTCCTTTTCTAAATCCCGATTGCTTATCGGGTAGGATGTTATTTGCATCTAAATATTGATTTATTTGAATACAAATAGCTGTAAGTACCTGTTAGGAGAGATCTGTTAAGAATATCAACAATAACCTGTAGTATTCGTGGTAATGTTAACGCTGTAACGTTAAATGTTAACGTGGTAACGCCGTACTTAAATAGTAACAATCTCTTGAATATGGAAACACGTCGGAAATTACATTTTGCAAGTTTGCTCTTCGGTGTTATAAAAGATAAAAACCCACCCTATTTATTTCATAAATTACAGTTTTCTCTACGACAACGAACGAAAGATCGAATTAATTGTCCAACTTTCAAGACAGTCGCATTTCGTGGCAGTTTTCGATATTCGGCTTCGAAGTGCTGGAATAACATCCCTCCTCCATTGAAAACTAGCATCACCGCTAATGAAACGCAGAGATGATAAAAATGTTGATATTTATGGCTAAAAATGGTTATCTGGAACGCGCCCAAAGAATTAGATTGCTTGTTTTAACGATTGCTTATTTTAACGATTGCTTGTTTTAACGATTGCTTGTTTTAACGACCAATGAGGAACGTCCAACGGTAGTGAGTTCCACACTGCTTGGTGGTAGTGGGGAGATGTGCAAGCGAGAAAGCACTAGGTCTCTGACGAATAGGAGAGAAAGAGAAGGATACCAGTGTTGCCCTGTCATACAGGGTGTCTCAGAAACAATGGATAAACGTTTAACTGTTGATAGGTTTCGTCGAGACCTCTCTAATCTCAAATTTTGACTTTAGTAAAAATATCTCGGTTTTCAAGATATTTGATAGTTTATGATTTTTTTTAAAAATGCCACTTTTGGTTGGTTTTTAATGTGCCATTTTTACAAATACGGACTTTTTCTGATTCAGTTTTTTTAGCTTCTAACGGAATAGTTCAGCTATCAATAACAGTGGTTAAAATTGAGCTAGCTAATCACGAAGTGCTTGGAAAAAACAATGTTCCAAAAAAAAATTTAACAAGAAATTATTTTTCTTCGTGTTTGGTCAGCTACCATGTAAAAAAAATGTATGACGCTCATCGTGCCCATTATCTTAAAATAATGCTTAGTTATTCTAGTTTCAAAAAAGGTATGATAACCTATGCTTAATGTATCTCTTAAATTTTATTACTGCTTGAATAGCAAATGATATGAAATTTTAAAAAGATTTTTTTCGGAATACTTATTAATTCTTAGTTTGAATAAAGAATTTGAAATAAAACAACATGAAATTTTAATTTTTTATTAAATTTACAATAAATGTTCGAATTGGCGTCCTTGCGCTCTGATACACGCCCTACATCTTTTTATAAAAGAAAGTTTGATGCGGCGCGCGTAACCAGACGTTTTTATGTGTGCAGCTGCATTTTGTATGCGAGTACGCAACTCTGTTATTGAGGATACTGGCCTCGCGTAGACAAGGTCTTTCAGACATCCCCAATAAAAAAAATCCAAGGGATTTAGATCCGGCGATCTGGGCGGCCATAAAATAGGGCCGAGCCGGCCTATCCACCTTTGTGGGAAGTGTTGATTTAAATAATTTCTTACTACTATTGCGTAGTGAGCTGGGCACCCATCATTTTGAAGCCACATTCTCCGCCTCACTTCTAAATTGACATCTTCTAGCATGCCGGGTAAATCATTTTGTAAAAAATTAAGGTAAATTTCACTATTCAGTGTAGCTGGAAGTTCATATGGCCCGATCACCTGTCCGTCAATAATCCCAGTCCACAAGTTAACTTTAAATTGAACTTGGGACCGATCTTCCCTCATCAAATGTGGGTTTTCAACTTGCCAGCTATGTAGATTGTGGATGTTGAAATATCCATCTCTCCGGCATGAGGATTCATCCGTCCATAAAATTTTATTGAAAAATTGCGGGTCCTCCCTTATTTTATTTAACATGATTCTGCAGAATGCAATCCTGCGCGGATAGTCAGCAGGCTGTAGAGTTTGGACCCTTTGAATATGGAAAGGGTGCAAAAGGTATTTTTTCAATATGCGATGCACTTTGCTTCTATTAATGCCGGTTCGACGTGCAATTCCACGCACAGAACGTGTTGAATCTTCTTCTATTTCGTCGAGGACTACTACTTCTTCATCGTCGTTTCTTTCTGGTCTTCCTGGCCCTGCACCACCAATGCCTCTTCCTGGAAGCCTTCCTTCGCAGTACGAATTATGTACCCGAGCAAAAACTCGATAGTCCGGGTAACGTGCGTTGGGGTACCTAATACAAAAAATGACGTTATTAAATTTACTAATTCATTTAATTTTAAAATCTAATTAAACACGGCGTGTGACTATTTTTAGAAGGATAACATAATGTAAGACCCATCCTGATACGTTTAACTAAAGTTGCAATAAATGTGTGTGATTTAAAAAAAATAAGATTGATTGAATTAAAGAGAAAATAAATAATTTTACCTCTCTGCGTACAGACGAGCAGCAGCGTTAGCATTTCCTCGACATTCGCCATAAACGAAATGCATGTTTGCATATTCGCGCGACGTGTACTGATGTCTAGGCATGTTCAGTGTTATGTATTGGTTGTCAGTTAGGTTTCACAGCACAAACAATATCCAAATCGTAAAGCTAGCCAAGTCCATATGATCACCAGTTGTCAATAGGTTTCACAGCACAAACAATATCCGAATCGCAAAGCTAGTCAAGTCCAAAATCACAGCAAAATGTCGTTTAAAATCATCGAAGCTCTATCGAATCTCTCGAATACAGAAAACACGCGTGGGTCATAACCGGAGTTCAGAAGGACACTAACAATCGTAACAAAGAACAAAATGATCAGACGCAGGTAAAAAAAGTCCTTCCAGGAAATTCGATAGCAGGTAAGGTTGCAAATGCTTATGACTCATGTGCTGTTAATGATAAGGCTCCTTTTTGATTGCGCATAGTGGATAAGACATGTGGCAGGCAGGGGCCACAAAAAAAAACACGTTTCTCAACTCTGTGACTCGCAAACGAATGTTTACAAATAAGCTTTAAGTGCTTATTAGTGGAAAAAAAACCTTTTTTTTTTCAAATTTTCATTTTATTTGCTATTCAACCAGTCAGAAAGTCAAGAAAGCATAAACTTAATACTGGAAAACTAAATTAACCGAATAAAATTAATCCGAAAAATAATTAATCCGACAAACAATCTTTTTAAAATTTTCATACCATTTGCTATTCAAGCAGTAATAAAAGTTCAGAGATACATTAAGCATAAGTTTATCATACCTTTTTTGAAACTAGAATAACTAAGCATTTTTTTAAGATAATGGGCAGGATGAGCGTCATACATTTTTTTTACATGGTAGCAGACCAAACACGAAGAAAAATAATTTCTTGTTTAATTTTTTTTGGAACATTGTTTTTTCCAAGCACTTCGTGATTAGCTAGCTCAATTTTAACCACTGTTATTGATAGCTGAACTATTCCGTTAGAAGCTAAAAAAACCTGAATCAGAAAAAGTCCGTATTTGTAAAAATGGCACATTAAAAACCAACCAAAAGTGGCATTTTTAAAAAAAATCATAAACTATCAAATATCTTGAAAACCGAGATATTTTTACTAAAGTCAAAATTCGAGATTAGAGAGGTCTCGACGAAACCTATCAACAGTTAAAGGTTTATCCATTGTTTCTGAGACACCCTGTATATTTTATTGGGATTTTAATAACGGTAGGACATTACTTAATATAAGAATACATAATAGGTATCACAGTTTTATATTGAAGTTGGTGCCTTTTGAGTTTGACTAACTACATTCATTATTATTACATTTTTTAAGACTTACCAGGTGATCATTGCTTGGCACTGTGATGTTATATGTATTCCTATATTATTATTCATTACCAATATTCGATTCAATCTTTTTAATTAACTTAATACATGCGTATTAGAATTTGAGACAAAACAAACACCAGATTAACCCTAATGAAAACGTTACGCTCTAAACAGGGGAGCTACCGCCTAACTTTAGCGATCACTCGCTATCGCTTTCGTGACATTAGAACAATAGCTCTAATGTCATCTGTGACATTAAACCTATTGTTCTAATGTCATGATAATGATAGCGAGTGCTCGCTTTGAGTTAGGCGGTACGACCGCAGTATTGAAAGAACTATACTCTTACTCCTAACCAAAATCCACACGCTTATTTTTCCGCAGTCATTCCGCAGTAAAAATTAATGAAGATGACATAAGCTGCGGAAATAATAGCGTGCGGTTGTCACCTTTGATTTATATGATCAAAGGTTGTCACAAGCTAATGTCATTTCCATATATTTTTTGCGGAACGACTGCGGAAAAAAAAGCTTGTGGCTTTTGTCTAATGGCTAATTTACACTTTGTGTTGAAAATAGATTCAAAATGCTAAAGGAAACGGATTGGATAAAATGTATAAATATGTATTTAGTTTCAAAGAAATATTTTAGTACAGTTGACATAACACGAATAATAAAACATTATCTCCTAGCGACGTATCATACCATAGATATATTACAGTAGACAACACAGTATTAAGTGTATGTATGAAACCTCTTCAACACCCCCACTTGAGTCCCATACACTTCTTACAAATATCTAGCTTAATCCTAGGTAGACCCTTCGTAAGAATGTCGGCTGGCATTTTACTAGTCTCGCAATATTTAAGAGAAATCTCCTGTTCCTCTGCAAGTTGTCTTACAAAGTGATACCTAATGGATATTAGATAACTTAAATTATTTGTATTAATAGCAAAATCAACCATTGATGTTGGATTTGTGAGAGCAGATAGTACAAATCTTCCGAAAATCGACAGATTGATGGTCAGGAGATTCTTTGTGTATCGCTCTAAACAATATAAGTACAGTTTCAATACTGTTATAATGAAGAACAGATTACAAGTGTACTTGTCAAGATTGTCACGCGGCAGAAGAGAGTTGCAAACATGCATTTTTGGTGTGGTTGCACCATCACAGTGAGGAGCTATTTTGTACAGCAGTTGAATGCTATTGGATAGAATTCTATCTCTCAAATAAACACTAAAAGTATTTACTTCAAGAGAAATGTTGAACAGAAAACATCAGGATCATGTGTCAAATACCAGTGTAGTACTGCAAGAATTTGTAAATGAACATAAAAGAGAAAGATTGGCAGTTGTGCATTTGTCAAGCATGAAGAAAATTACTGGGAGGAAAAATATATATACATTCACAGACACAGATTGTGACATATTTCTTAAAAAATAAAAGACCTCTTCAATGAAGAAAGAATAAAGTGCATAGAAAACTAAACCACGAATCATCAATACAGAAGTGCTCTTTAGTTCAAGCTTCGTTATAAACATAACAGCTTCCATGTGCTATAAAGTCAGCCAGTGCATAACACATGATGGTTTGTTGGGAAACTTTTTGGTGGGAAATCTTGCAGACACCTACGAGTATAATGAAATGTGGATAAAAGTTGAAAGATGAAGATTTGGGTTGAAATTTGCAAAATGTGACCTCATTTCTGATTAATACCCTGTAATAGTCTATTCAACAAACGGTATCCATAAAATTAGATTAATACAAAATTGTCATGCTCTTTTACTGAAGAAAATGTTAATTATCAAAGACGGAAAACTGTGAACAGTATGCTTAACTCAAGTATAGATGCAGATGTTTTGTGCTAAAGCAAAACTTATATACTTTTGTGTTGCTAGCAGTATGTAATTTTGAAAACACTCAAAAGGTGACAATATTAGCTATAATAGGTATTTGTTCTAACAATCTGTATGTCAAAAAACTTATTGATCAAATAGTGCCATTTTGGAAACTATACTACATTTTTCCTGAGTTATATGAAAGTATTACTTCATAATAAATCACTTTACTATTATTTTGACTTTTATTACATGCGACCTTAAGGCAATATATACAAATTAATAAATTTGATCTAACTCTATTCAACCTATTTGTACTTTTGGAACATATATATTTGAGTAACAATGATAAATATGAGCAACAAACCTATAAAATATTATAAATTAATTAAGGTGTAACGGAAAAATAAAACACATGTATTTCAAATTAAAATATTTTGATTCAACTTAAACCTTTACAAGTCATTATTGTCAAATAAACATAGAATTTTTTTTTTGTGAAGAACTTAATGACTAATGTAGTACAAAAATTTATTATGTCATCTTTAGATGTTAGTTATGTATAAAGTAAAGAAAAAGAATTTCTTTATATTATTTATTTAATAAGAAGGGTCTTGTAAATTAGGAAGAGCACAGGCTGATAACACAACAATCACATTTAATATATTTGTATACGGCTTTAAAATGGATAACTTGCATATTCTTGCATAAGCTGTTCTGAAATTTACCAGCCATGGTGGCCAGCAGGTTTAATCAGTGAAGATATAACATCTTTCAGTTTTACCAAACTGGACCTATTTACTTCTATGGTGCTTTGGTATATGAATACTTGAGTTATTTTGTTGACATAATGTTGTTCTAGTTGACGGGTCACATTTTGATGTTGTGGCTGAGCATGCACTGCTTTGTATTATGTTGCACAACTTTTACTGCCTTATCAATCTCGTTGTCAAGAGGAGAACAGGTTAGTACACAATAGTTCTCATTAAGTAACCACTGAAAGCAACAAATTTTAATTAGGTACGCAGTAAAGTTTAAGTAAAAGTTGTTTAGATAAATATATTCATTATGAAACTTGGATATTTTTGTTTGTATTACATACTTTTAATATAATATTCAATTACATCATTATTCAATTGGACATAAGTACATATTCTTTTCTTTGAAACATCATCTAGTGTCAGTGTATAACTTAGATTAAATCAAAAAGGCGTGAATGGTCAAGTTTTCTCTCAGTTTTCTGGTCAAGTTAAAATTTGGTTGGTCGACTGCAGTCAGTTTTCATTCTAACTGAAAGATAAAAATTTAATTAATGATTTTACATACAACCTAAAAACTTCTATTTTGTTTAAGTTGAAACTGAAGTACCTACACAGATTGAGTTATTCAGTTATAGTAGGTACTTACATTATGTGATTTTCGCAAAAATACATTTGAGTTTCAGTAGAGAGTTACAGGATTTCTTTAAGCGAGTGTTAACCAAATATTTCGCATGTCTATATCACTGGGTACATCTAATCCACAGCTTTCCTGGAGTCTTTGAAGAGATAATTTGCTATATTCCTGTTCTATTGTCCCGTTCCATATACAGTTTTACTATACTTTGTGATATTTAATAGAAAGCATTCTTTTGGGAGGTTATTTCGGCCCCGTGCTTTGTTTACTATAAGACTGACGTCATTGCCACAGATAATGAACAGACTATCATGGCTGACCGTGTTTTCGGTCCAAAATTGAAAATCTTAATTTAAAATAGATTTTTTGCACTTTTTAGCCATCGAAAAAAATAATATTCATGTTCTATGATCTAATACAACAATTATGAACAACTCAGGAAAAATGTAGTATAGTTTCCAAAATGGCACTATTTGATCAATAAGTTTTTTGACATACAGATTGTTAGAACAAATACCTATTATAGCTAATATTGTCACCTTTTGAGTGTTTTCAAAATTACATACTGCTAGCAACACAAAAGTATATAAGTTTTGCTTTAGCACAAAACATCTGCATCTATACTTGAGTTAAGCATACTGTTCACAGTTTTCCGTCTTTGATAATTAACATTTTCTTCAGTAAAAGAGCATGACAATTTTGTATTAATCTAATTTTATGGATACCGTTTGTTGAATAGACTATTACAGGGTATTAATCAGAAATGAGGTCACATTTTGCAAATTTCAACCCAAATCTTCATCTTTCAACTTTTATCCACATTTCATTATACTCGTAGGTGTCTGCAAGATTTCCCACCAAAAAGTTTCCCAACAAACCATCATGTGTTATGCACTGGCTGACTTTATAGCACATGGAAGCTGTTATGTTTATAACGAAGCTTGAACTAAAGAGCACTTCTGTATTGATGATTCGTGGTTTAGTTTTCTATGCACTTTATTCTTTCTTCATTGAAGAGGTCTTTTATTTTTTAAGAAATATGTCACAATCTGTGTCTGTGAATGTATATATATTTTTCCTCCCAGTAATTTTCTTCATGCTTGACAAATGCACAACTGCCAATCTTTCTCTTTTATGTTCATTTACAAATTCTTGCAGTACTACACTGGTATTTGACACATGATCCTGATGTTTTCTGTTCAACATTTCTCTTGAAGTAAATACTTTTAGTGTTTATTTGAGAGATAGAATTCTATCCAATAGCATTCAACTGCTGTACAAAATAGCTCCTCACTGTGATGGTGCAACCACACCAAAAATGCATGTTTGCAACTCTCTTCTGCCGCGTGACAATCTTGACAAGTACACTTGTAATCTGTTCTTCATTATAACAGTATTGAAACTGTACTTATATTGTTTAGAGCGATACACAAAGAATCTCCTGACCATCAATCTGTCGATTTTCGGAAGATTTGTACTATCTGCTCTCACAAATCCAACATCAATGGTTGATTTTGCTATTAATACAAATAATTTACGATATTTAAACATATAATAACGGAGATTTGGACGATTTTTTGCCAGTTTTAGGAAAGAATAGTGCAAATCGACGAGTTGTTGAATCAAATTTGACATTTCTTTGTTTACTATATGAGTGACGTCACGGCCCTGGCCACAGGATATCAAAGCGTTTACGGCGTGAGATAAAAAAGATTATTTCTAGCATTTTCAAATTAAAATTTTACAGTAATCATTCATTGTTATTTATTAAAATCGGTATATTGTGGAACCTTATGCCGAATACTGTTAGAAATAAACAATATTTTAATAAATTTTGATATGAGTCAACTACCCTATTATTGACATTCATTATTTTTTAAATAATTATTATGTTAATAAAACCTATCTTGTATTGAAAAGCAAATATAAAGTTCTTTTGCGCAACTCATTTTGAAATAATAGAATAGAATATAATATTTCTTTGTTGTACAACACCAACCAGTTTAAAGTCAACGTATAAATAATACGCTAAATGTACAAAGGGCGACCTTGTCGCTAAAAGCGATCTCGAACAATCGTGATTATTAAGCATATTATAATTTTCAAAAGCATCTTTCAGGTTGAATGTTATTGTTTTTAAGAAAAAAAACATATTTTGTAGAATTTGTGGTCACAAAACTTACGAAAGAGACAAATGGTACAGTTATTTACCTCTCGCTCGGCACACTTTTTTAAGCAAGAGCTCATTCCTGTTTGGGTAATGATTCCATGAATATCGTCAACTGGCATATTTTTGGACCATTTTTTAGACGCTACTGCAGCTCTAACGCTCCCTGGTGTCGCACCAATACCAGCATCTCGTAAAACTGATTTTACCCATCCTCCGATTACAGTGCCCGTTGCTGCATTTGCCTTTAATTTGGATAAATAAATTGTTACTTTTAGCGATTGACCTGCGTTCATTCGAGAGGGTTAAGAGTTTGTTAACCCAAAAAATTGGATCTAAAGACTTATCACTATCTTTCATAAGCAGCAGATTTTAAATATTTTCCATGGAAACTTTCAACCCCTATTTTGCACCCTAAAGGGGTGAATTCCAAAAAACCATGAAACACGTGTTCAATTAAATATTTTTAAGAGCATGAATCTCAAGGTTTATCAAAATCGTTGCTAATTTAAAGATTTTTCCATACAAACTTGCAACCCCTATTTCATCCCTTTAGGGTTTTTTTTTAAATCCCTTCTTAGTGTGCGTCCGCCTTTTGAATTAAAACAACTGTCCAAATTTCACGTTTCTACCATTAGCGGTTACGGCTGTACGTGCGTCTATAGATGGGAACATCTCCTTTTTTTAATATATAGAGATAGATTATGGAGATAGACTGTCTGTGATTGGATGTATCCGTTTTAGACCCAAATGACGGCCAAAATAACATATCATCTCTCGAATCAATCGACATTATGCTTTAGGACACACTGTAAAAATGTTAGGTCTTGGACCCTTCTCCCTGAACATAGTAACAGTAAAGTCGCTGTATGTGTGGAGGTGTCGTAAAGATTACAATCCAATTTTCGTTTAGCGAGGTGATTCATTAATTGATTTATATTCCAAATAGGAGGTTTTAGGTCTATAGGTTTCTGGAGAGCAATTGCCAGAATATGAGAACTCAAGATATTGGTGTTATAAGACAATCCCTCTTAATTATGTAAGTCTGCGAGATACCTTGCCAGATCTCCTCCTGATGGGTTATTTGTTTGTGCCCAGCTTACCCAACGAGCCCATAAAGGCTTATAAGTTGTTAAAGTTGAAGGTCGCCATGCAGATTTAAGTAACTCTTTCTGTGAAGGTGTCCATGCTCTTAGGGTTTTAGACCACCCCTACATTTCTATATTTCTAATGTCATTTACCTGACCCTCGGAGGTGGTCGATATGTCGAAACATCTAGAAGGACTCTTTCGAGATTACGAGTAATTACTGTGTATTGGGCTGCAATGGCGCGGTTCCGGAGGTCTGCTCTCCAAAAAACTGGTTCCCACCGAGGAACAATGAGCAGGACTACTCCTGTGGCCTGATTCAAGTGTGTCAGCACTTTTGGGATCAGAAGAGAAGGTGTCGGGAACACCCACGCCAGACGATAATGGTTTCGCGAGAGCGTTGAAAATTGCAGCGTTTTTGTCGTTTCTGTCGAATGTTCCGTACGTGGGCACGACATGAGCGTTTTTGGACGCAAACAAATCTATTTCGGGGGTACCCCATTTGCGAAATACCTTCTGTGTCGCTTCCGGAAGTAAATGCCATTCTGGTGGTAGTCTCAGCCGAGAAAGCCCGTTGGCAGAGTCGTAGCTAGGGACTGGCCAGAGGGGCGGCTGCCAGGGGCGCAGCCCACAGGGGGGCGCACTTTGCAGACCCATATCCTGCAGGCTGCTGCGGCGCAGACACACGAAATGAAAAAAGAAAACTCGCCAAGTGCGAGTCGGACTCGCCCATGAAGGGTTCCGTACGATTTATGACGTATTAAAAAAACTACTTACTAGATCTCGTTCAAACCAATTTTCGGTGGAAGTTTGCATGGTAATGTACATCATATATTTTTTTTATTTTTATCATTCTCTTATTTTAGAAGTAACTGGGGGGGGGGGACACATTTTACCACTTTGGACGTGTCTCTCACGCAAACTATTCGGTTTAGAAAAAAATGATATTAGTAACCTCAATATAATTTTTGAAGACCTATCCATAGATACGCCGCACGTATGGGTTTGATGAAAAAAAATTTTTTGGGTTTCAGTTCTATCCCAACCCCCAAAATTTATTGCTTTTTCTCTATTTTGTGTGAAAATCTTAATGCGGTTCACAGAATACATCTACTTACCAAGTTTCAACAGTGTAGTTCTTATAGTTTCGGAGAAAAGTGGCTGTGACATACGGATGGACAGACAGACAGACAGACATGACGAATCTATAGGGGTTCCGTTTTTTACAATTTGGCTACGGAACCCTAAAAATGATGCTAACCGGCCATGTAGCGGCACGGAGCGTGGCGCCAAACCAATATAGGCTGGCTGGCCATACATTCTGATTTCTGACTCACTGGTCACCGATGATTAGGGATATTTTTGGGTAATTTATCTTCTCTTTTTAACCGCCTTCAAAAAAGGAGGAGGTTCTCAATTCGATGCGTATGTTTTTTTGTGTATGTATGTTACGCGATTACGCCGCCGATGGACCACCGCACCGTGGACCGATTTTGAAAATTATTTTCGTATTCGATAAAGTATACTACTGGGGTTGTCTCGAGGTCACCAAAGTCAGGATCTGATGATGGGATCCTATGAAAATAGAGGTAAACCCTAAAGGATTAAGAGGAACGGATGAAGTTGTCTGTACCTAAGTATTCTTATATTATTTTTTACTTTTCAGTGTTTTTGAAGTCGGTTTTTATTTTTGTAAAACATTTTTTTGTGTGTGTTGTTAGAATGAGATGCATGCATGTTCGAATACAAAATCTAAGTTGGCGGCTCGCGCATATTGGACTCAATTCTGAAGTGGCCGCTAAATTGCCTAATTTTATTTAGTTGCCGCTAAACCATTATCCTATTCTACGGTAACTGTCAAATTCAACTGACATTGCTAAATTGAATCTTACGTTTCTAATTTTAGACGGTCAATTAAACTTAGCTTTAGCCGTCCAAACGCTATTCCAGACGTGAAATTTTTACGCGTAAACATCCTAATTGGATTCATGCTCTTAAAAATATTTAATTGAACACGTGTTTCATGGTTTTTTGGAATTCACCCCTTTAGGGTGCAAAATAGGGGTTGAAAGTTTCCATGGAAAATATTTAAAATCTGCTGCTTATGAAAGATAGTGATAAGTCTTTAGATCCAATTTTTTGGGTTAACAAACTCTTAACCCTCTCGAATGAACGCAGGTCAATCGCTAAAAGTAACAATTTATTTATCCAAATTAAAGGCAAATGCAGCAACGGGCACTGTAATCGGAGGATGGGTAAAATCAGTTTTACGAGATGCTGGTATTGGTGCGACACCAGGGAGCGTTAGAGCTGCAGTAGCGTCTAAAAAATGGTCCAAAAATATGCCAGTTGACGATATTCATGGAATCATTACCCAAACAGGAATGAGCTCTTGCTTAAAAAAGTGTGCCGAGCGAGAGGTAAATAACTGTACCATTTGTCTCTTTCGTAAGTTTTGTGACCACAAATTCTACAAAATATGTTTTTTTTCTTAAAAACAATAACATTCAACCTGAAAGATGCTTTTGAAAATTATAATATGCTTAATAATCACGATTGTTCGAGATCGCTTTTAGCGACAAGGTCGCCCTTTGTACATTTAGCGTATTATTTATACGTTGACTTTAAACTGGTTGGTGTTGTACAACAAAGAAATATTATATTCTATTCTATTATTTCAAAATGAGTTGCGCAAAAGAACTTTATATTTGCTTTTCAATACAAGATAGGTTTTATTAACATAATAATTATTTAAAAAATAATGAATGTCAATAATAGGGTAGTTGACTCATATCAAAATTTATTAAAATATTGTTTATTTCTAACAGTATTCGGCATAAGGTTCCACAATATACCGATTTTAATAAATAACAATGAATGATTACTGTAAAATTTTAATTTGAAAATGCTAGAAATAATCTTTTTTATCTCACGCCGTAAACGCTTTGATATCCTGTGGCCAGGGCCGTGACGTCACTCATATAGTAAACAAAGAAATGTCAAATTTGATTCAACAACTCGTCGATTTGCACTATTCTTTCCTAAAACTGGCAAAAAATCGTCCAAATCTCCGTTATTATATGTTTAAATATCGTAAATTATTTGTATTAATAGCAAAATCAACCATTGATGTTGGATTTGTGAGAGCAGATAGTACAAATCTTCCGAAAATCGACAGATTGATGGTCAGGAGATTCTTTGTGTATCGCTCTAAACAATATAAGTACAGTTTCAATACTGTTATAATGAAGAACAGATTACAAGTGTACTTGTCAAGATTGTCACGCGGCAGAAGAGAGTTGCAAACATGCATTTTTGGTGTGGTTGCACCATCACAGTGAGGAGCTATTTTGTACAGCAGTTGAATGCTATTGGATAGAATTCTATCTCTCAAATAAACACTAAAAGTATTTACTTCAAGAGAAATGTTGAACAGAAAACATCAGGATCATGTGTCAAATACCAGTGTAGTACTGCAAGAATTTGTAAATGAACATAAAAGAGAAAGATTGGCAGTTGTGCATTTGTCAAGCATGAAGAAAATTACTGGGAGGAAAAATATATATACATTCACAGACACAGATTGTGACATATTTCTTAAAAAATAAAAGACCTCTTCAATGAAGAAAGAATAAAGTGCATAGAAAACTAAACCACGAATCATCAATACAGAAGTGCTCTTTAGTTCAAGCTTCGTTATAAACATAACAGCTTCCATGTGCTATAAAGTCAGCCAGTGCATAACACATGATGGTTTGTTGGGAAACTTTTTGGTGGGAAATCTTGCAGACACCTACGAGTATAATGAAATGTGGATAAAAGTTGAAAGATGAAGATTTGGGTTGAAATTTGCAAAATGTGACCTCATTTCTGATTAATACCCTGTAATAGTCTATTCAACAAACGGTATCCATAAAATTAGATTAATACAAAATTGTCATGCTCTTTTACTGAAGAAAATGTTAATTATCAAAGACGGAAAACTGTGAACAGTATGCTTAACTCAAGTATAGATGCAGATGTTTTGTGCTAAAGCAAAACTTATATACTTTTGTGTTGCTAGCAGTATGTAATTTTGAAAACACTCAAAAGGTGACAATATTAGCTATAATAGGTATTTGTTCTAACAATCTGTATGTCAAAAAACTTATTGATCAAATAGTGCCATTTTGGAAACTATACTACATTTTTCCTGAGTTATATGAAAGTATTACTTCATAATAAATCACTTTACTATTATTTTGACTTTTATTACATGCGACCTTAAGGCAATATATACAAATTAATAAATTTGATCTAACTCTATTCAACCTATTTGTACTTTTGGAACATATATATTTGAGTAACAATGATAAATATGAGCAACAAACCTATAAAATATTATAAATTAATTAAGGTGTAACGGAAAAATAAAACACATGTATTTCAAATTAAAATATTTTGATTCAACTTAAACCTTTACAAGTCATTATTGTCAAATAAACATAGAATTTTTTTTTTGTGAAGAACTTAATGACTAATGTAGTACAAAAATTTATTATGTCATCTTTAGATGTTAGTTATGTATAAAGTAAAGAAAAAGAATTTCTTTATATTATTTATTTAATAAGAAGGGTCTTGTAAATTAGGAAGAGCACAGGCTGATAACACAACAATCACATTTAATATATTTGTATACGGCTTTAAAATGGATAACTTGCATATTCTTGCATAAGCTGTTCTGAAATTTACCAGCCATGGTGGCCAGCAGGTTTAATCAGTGAAGATATAACATCTTTCAGTTTTACCAAACTGGACCTATTTACTTCTATGGTGCTTTGGTATATGAATACTTGAGTTATTTTGTTGACATAATGTTGTTCTAGTTGACGGGTCACATTTTGATGTTGTGGCTGAGCATGCACTGCTTTGTATTATGTTGCACAACTTTTACTGCCTTATCAATCTCGTTGTCAAGAGGAGAACAGGTTAGTACACAATAGTTCTCATTAAGTAACCACTGAAAGCAACAAATTTTAATTAGGTACGCAGTAAAGTTTAAGTAAAAGTTGTTTAGATAAATATATTCATTATGAAACTTGGATATTTTTGTTTGTATTACATACTTTTAATATAATATTCAATTACATCATTATTCAATTGGACATAAGTACATATTCTTTTCTTTGAAACATCATCTAGTGTCAGTGTATAACTTAGATTAAATCAAAAAGGCGTGAATGGTCAAGTTTTCTCTCAGTTTTCTGGTCAAGTTAAAATTTGGTTGGTCGACTGCAGTCAGTTTTCATTCTAACTGAAAGATAAAAATTTAATTAATGATTTTACATACAACCTAAAAACTTCTATTTTGTTTAAGTTGAAACTGAAGTACCTACACAGATTGAGTTATTCAGTTATAGTAGGTACTTACATTATGTGATTTTCGCAAAAATACATTTGAGTTTCAGTAGAGAGTTACAGGATTTCTTTAAGCGAGTGTTAACCAAATATTTCGCATGTCTATATCACTGGGTACATCTAATCCACAGCTTTCCTGGAGTCTTTGAAGAGATAATTTGCTATATTCCTGTTCTATTGTCCCGTTCCATATACAGTTTTACTATACTTTGTGATATTTAATAGAAAGCATTCTTTTGGGAGGTTATTTCGGCCCCGTGCTTTGTTTACTATAAGACTGACGTCATTGCCACAGATAATGAACAGACTATCATGGCTGACCGTGTTTTCGGTCCAAAATTGAAAATCTTAATTTAAAATAGATTTTTTGCACTTTTTAGCCATCGAAAAAAATAATATTCATGTTCTATGATCTAATACAACAATTATGAACATTTTAAGCCCTACTTTAAAAAAGGGTCAACTAGCCTATTGTCTTTCAATAGATGGGTCTTTCCAATCGGTATATTATGTTGAACCCACTGCCACATAACAGATAATCAAATATGTCAACTTGTCAAAAATGAGTCGACACTAAAATCTCTCTGTAATATTTAAATACATACCTAGTAAAAGAATGAGTAATATTTTAAGAAGAAAAGAATTAAAAACACATCAGTGTGAGTCGAACTGTTTCAACAATATTTAAAACTTTTGTGGTTTAGCCAATATCTTGAACAGAATGTTAATGCCAATTCCTTTTTTCTAATAACTTAACATCGCATCGTGTAAGCTAAACAATAAATAACTAATATAAATTACTTTTATTAAAAAATGTTAAAAATTGCGATAATATTTAGGTTAGGTACATACCATGTGGTCACCCTACTACAATGACAACGAAAATTACTGACTCTCCCTGCGTTCCAGATAAAGCACTGCTACTTTCTGAGGCTAACATCTGATGTTAACCTCGTTTTGCGTTTCTTATAAGAAATGTTGACATTTTTAGCCGCGCTAATTGTTACAAATGAAACGCAAGGTACTGATTTTTCATGCTGAATTTTGACACCTCACATAATTAGTCCAGCCACTTAAAATTTTTAATAATATAAATCAGAATTAGCTAATACTATAAATATCTTTCAAGAAATTCTTTAAATCCGCTGAAAATCCTTTTTGATTCATGAAAAAAAGATTCCAAATGTCAAATTTGAAAGCTGTCAAAAAGTGGTATCAGAGGACCCATCCACTAACATGGGTATTTGATGCTAGCATTTCGTGTCAAAAATGCTTAAATGAAACGCATGACAACCAGCAAGAAAAACTAGCATCACCGGCTAATGAAACGCAGAGATGCTAAAAATGTTGATATTTATGGCTAAAAATGCTTATCTGGAACGGGCCGATTGACAAGGAATCGATGTTGCAATATAACATTTTTTGAATACTACCACTAGAATATTTCCTGGACGTAAAATCATAGTGTTATAATTATTAATAGTAGGCTAATATGGTAATTTAATTTATTTTATGTTATAATTATTACAAAAAAAAACAATTTAGATATTTTGGGCGTTAAAAGTAATTAAAATAAATAATAATAAAAAATCTTCATCTACCAATAGTTGTTTCATAACTACTAAATTATAAAATATACAACAGTAGCAACACTGTGGGAAAGGGATAAAAGGTACAGTTATTGCGATCTCTCTCGGCACGCTTTTGCGCTTTCAAGTGTTTAGTCTTTATTCACATAGAAATAAAGTCCAAATTTGAACAACAATATTTTGAAGAGCTCATTCCTGTTTGAGTAATAATTCCATGACGATATTATAGCCAGCCCCCTTTGACAAGATGTCTTTCGATAATCGCTAACGTAATCGCTAAATGGACAATGTATGAGATTTGACAATTGCGCTTGAAAGCTAACCGAGGAGTTATGTCAAATCGTATACATTCTCCTTCTAGCGATTGCGTTAGCGATTATCGAAATGAGTCTTGTCTAGGGGGGCAGGGGAAATTGGCGTTCTATTCATACGTTCAAAAAATTTTACCGGAGAGAGATCGCAGATCCAGCAACATCCGACAACAGTGAAATTATACACTTATTCGCACCAATTAGTTTTATGTGTATCTTGATTAATAAATGTAAAAAAATAAAAAACTATGTAGTTAAGAACAGGTATTTAATTTATTCGTAAATACGTAATTATTGTAGTATTAACATTAATATTTAGTAACTGCACATCTCCCACAGATAATTTATTATTTTATGATGGGGGACATAAAATATATTATAAAATAACAATAACATCACATTGGCATCCACCACCAGCAAGCGATAACAAACAAATCTCATATATTTTATTGGGATTTGAATAACGGTACATAATGTAATAGAAGCATTTTACCTACCATTGAAACGCTTATTAAGTTCTTACCTAATTCAAATCCCAATAATATAAGGCGCTATATCGAAAATATTGGTTATTTTTAATGTAATGTCATAGGTAACTGAGAGATCTTACAGATCTGAAAGTCAAATATGTGTTTCTTCATATCTTTAGCTAGTCACGTACAGAACCGAAAACGCGATTTAAAGATTTTGCCTCGATACTTTTTATTTTTGAAATTACCTCTTAAAAATATGAATATTCAGGATTACTAGTAAACGGTGTTAGGTATTCATTAAAAAGTTCCTTAAATAGGTAGCCATCATCAGTATCTAGAATCGTACAGAAGCATTTTTTTCTAATCATTATAGTTATTTTTTAATAAAACAATTTGTATTTTGTCGCTTACGTCGATAATTTCTAAACGATCTGATTGCATGCGGGCGCAACGCATTCACGACTTTGTTGACACAGATATAAAGACTAGCTGCTTGAGCACGGGGGGCGCCCCGCGTTCACGTATAGACCACGTCTCCCATTGTTTGATTCATTTTCGATGTAGCGCCATAAGCCCTGCATGCTGGACTATAATATAAGTTACAATGAGGAACGCCGAACGGAAGTAAGTTCGACACTGCTTCTGCCGCTAGCACATTTTAAAAAAGCAAACGTCTACTAACTACCACTCTGCCAAAGGAGATGGCTAAATACAGTATGGGCGACTGCCTTAACAACGAATAAATATTTCATCTAGTAACATGTAATGCTGAATAGTTGAAACTTATTATTTTGTATGAAACATTTTTAGGAACTTTTCATATTGTTATACTAGTATTGTTATAATCTTGAAAAATAATTATTAATACTCTCACGTCAATAGATACGCAAAAGTTATCAACTTCATATTTGCTATGAACGTTTGTTAGGCGTTTATGCACAGAAATCAGCAAATAGAAAAGATAGATAATAAAATGATTTTCACTTCTCATGCTCTGAAAGTGCTTATTTGTACAGGATATGTACAAATAAGCACTTTCAGAGCACTGCACAAAATCGAATTTTGTGCACAAGTGCATTAACGTGTCTCCTCGTACATAAATGTATCTTTGTGCAGGATATAGGCTGCACAAAATCGAATTTTGTGCACAAGTGCATTGACGATTGACGTACCTACTCATACAGTGGACTCAATTCTGAAGTGGCCGCTAAATTGCCTAATTTTATTTAGGTTCCGCTAAACCATTATCCTATTCTACGGTAACTGTCAAATTCAACTGACATTGCTAATTTGAATCTGACGTTTCTAATTTTAGACGGTCAATTCAACTTAGCTTTAGCCGTCCAAACGCTATTCCAGACGTGAGATTTTTACGCGTAAACATCCTAAACTGACTATTTTTAGCGGCGACTAAAATCATCCCGATTAAAATTAGAGCCTTGCTTAAATCCGCCATTTTGGTAATGAAAAATACAAATCCAAATAACAAATGAGGTAGAAATTTTAATTTTGCCCAAATTGATTGTTTAATCGCCTTAAAAATGAATAGGAAAAAAAAATTAGTAGTACCAATTATATTGTTAAAAATAAGATAAAAATGTACATTAAATGTATTAACTGATATAAACATAATCCCGTTTTAGTTTCTTTGACAACAATTCATCCATCAATTTACTTTTAATATTTTTACGATAGCAATACAAACACAACGCAAATTAATCTTAGACATTTTAGAATTACGCTTAAGCTCTGCCTAAATTTAGTTGGCCTGTCGTAGAATAGCACTTGCTTAACCGGCCATTTAAATTAAGTTTAAATTTAGAAATTTTAGTTTTAGGTTATTTAGACGGCGGGCGCACAGAATTGAGTCCATGTTTACGCCACTTAACATCATCTATGGGACAGCAAAACATTATCTGTGGATCGCAACTGGCAACACTACCCTAGAAGACGGAACTGGTCGTTCACTTAAAATTTAAACGTCTTCCGAGAAGCAACCAATACTTAACTCGACTGTAAAATTCTAAAACGATTGTAAACGGAGAAATAAATTAATTGTAATTTAGAAATTAAACGCTTCATTGAAAAGGAACCCTCCTGCCTAAACATTTGGTCCATCGAGACGGATTTTGAAGATCGAAGCAGCTAAACGAAGATCACTTCATCACCGCAGTAACGGTCAGGTCTTTGTTCCTTTTCTTATCCTATCCTAAACGATTGTGTGCTAAAATCGTGTTAAATTTCAGTATCGTCTTGGATCGTGTTCGTGGTCGTGTTGCTGTGTCTGGAATATTCAAATTTCCAGCCAAAAAAGCCGTTACTTAAACGTGAGTACTCTTAACTTTTCTAAAAGACCGCTAAAATGATGGATAGTGATAGCATTAAAGTGTCTGTTCCTTCGCATTCTCCTAATAAAAGAAAGCCAGTAGATGATCTCAGGAAAGTGAGGGGTACTTTGAAGGGCAGATTAACTCAATTCAAAAAATACGTTGAGTCATTTTCGATTGCTAATTTGACTAAAATTCAAATTGCGGAGATGAAACTACGTATACAGACAGCTAATGACGTGTTCCAGAGATTTCATTTAGTGCAAAGTGATATCGAACTTTATTCTTCGGAAAGCGATATAGCTTGTAATTTAGAATACGTAGAATCGGTTGAATCTGATTATTTCACTAGTATGGCCGTAGCAAATTGTCTTATTGCTAGCGAAAGCAATGATGAACCTGCTCAATATTTAAAAAATACCGTTACTTCAAACGTTAAACTGCCTGAAATTAAATTGCCAAGTTTTGACGGATCATTCGATCAATGGCTTGAATTTAAAAATTCATACGTTACAATGATTCACGAGCGATCCGACCTTAACAATATTCAAAAATTTCATTATCTTAGATCATCACTACACGGAAACGCTCGACAAGTAATTAGTGCTTTAGAGTTCACATCGGCTAATTACATTCATGCATGGGAGCTACTTGAGAATAGATATCATAACACTAGACTACTAATCGGTAACCACGTAAAAGCGTTATTTAATATTGTGCCAATAAAACAAGAATCACCTTTACTCATTAGAAAACTAATCGATACCATATTGCGTAATTTACGGGCGCTTAAAACGTTAGACGAACCTACTCAGTCATGGGACACTTTAGTTATTTATTTAATTGTCACTAAGCTAGACGCCGTAACGGAACGTGAGTGGGAAACGTACAAAGGATCGTTATCTATCCAACAATCACACTCTAAAATTAAATTGGAAGATCTGCTTTCATTTCTCAAAAACAGAGCAGACATGCTAGAAATGATTAACGTATCTAGCACTAAGTCAAAAGATAGGCCAGTGTTTCACGAAAATAAAGGTCACAATTTGAACAAAACCACAAATAACGTTCATAGTTTTGTTTCTACAAATAACGAAGGTAACACTAAGTCGAAATCTTCCAATTTAAATAAGAGCGTACGCACTTGCACTTTATGTAATCACAATCACGCACTGTACACATGTATCAGTTTTCTTAATTTATCCGTGAGTGAAAGGCTGAAATTCGTTGAGAGTAAAGGATTGTGTAAAAATTGTTTACGCATAGGGCATGAAGCTAGTGTTTGTCTATTCGGGCCATGTAAACAATGTTCTCGCAAGCATAATAGTTTGCTTCATTTCTTCGATAACACTGCGTGTACGCCGCCGCTGCCGGTCGAACCCGTAGCAAGTCCGAGTGGGGTGCACCAACCATATACGTCATCGCTGCATACGTTATCACTGTCTGCCAAAGCAAATAATTCTACTCGCGGAAACGAGACGTTCGGAGGGAACCGACCGCCGTCGCCCGTATTATTGTGTACTGCGTTAGTAGAGGTGGCAGACAATAAACATGAATACCACACAGCGCGGGCGCTGCTTGATTGCGGCAGCCAGCACTGTTTCGTTTCAAGCGAATTATGTAAACGTCTTAATACGTCTTTTATACAGTCCACTGTTTCTATATCGGGTGTAGGTCAAACTATAACCCAATCAAATCAATTATGCGAAATACTTATACGTTCTAAACATTGCAATTTTAATACGAAACTCGAATGTTTTGTTTTGCCGCGTATAACAAGCAGTTTACCGGCAGTGAACATCGACGCGAAATTACTAAGCATTCCAGATAATATTGATCTCGCTGACCCTACTTTCAATGTCTCGTCTCAGATTGACTTGTTAATAGGTGCCGACAAATTCTGGGATCTTATAGATACCAATTTTATACGTTTGCCTTCGGGTCCTTATTTACGCGAATCTAAGTTAGGGTGGCTATTGTCGGGGCCTATTTACACAAAGAATTTGCGCATTAATAATCAAATTCAGTGTAATTTTTCCCAAAATATAGACACTCAGCTTAGAAGGTTTTGGGAGCTAGAAAGCATTCCAAACCCAGTTCAAACAAATGTCTTAACAAAGGATGAGAGCTTTTGTGAGAATTTGTTTTTAAATACCACTAAACGTGAAAAAGATGGTAGATTTTCAGTTCGCATACCCTTAAAGGAGAATGAAAACTCACTTGGGGATTCTTATACGATGGCTAAAACTAGATTTCTATCACTTGAACGAAAATTTGAACGCTCACAAGAGTATAAACGAAAATATTGCGAATTTATGCAAGAGTACATAGATTTAGGGCATATGGTGAAAATCGAACCACCAATTCAGCCTCATTATTATCTTCCTCATCATGGCGTAGTGAGGGAAAGCAGCAGCACTACAAAATTGCGCGTAGTGTTCGATGCTAGTGCCAAAACGAGCTCAAATAAATCACTTAACGACATCCAGCTACCTGGTCCAGCGTTGCAAAACGACATTTTCTCAATTCTCTTGAGGTTTAGACAATACAAATATGTCGCTTGTGCGGACGTTGAGAAGATGTTTCGCCAAGTGAGCATACAACCTAATCAGAGAAAATTACAGTTGATACTTTGGCGCGATAATTCTACTAGTTCGTTAGACACGTATCAGTTAAAAACTGTCACCTACGGAACCGCATCAGCACCTTATTTAAGTATGCGGTGCTTACGTCAGCTAGCAGCTGAATGTGGAGACGACGTCATATCTCGCACCATCAACGATGACTTTTTCGTGGATGACCTGATAACGGGCCATGACGATCAAGCCGCTTTGATCGAAATTTGCGAAAAAACATCAAAGGTTTTAAAGAGCGGTGGGTTTCCATTACGTAAGTGGACATTTAATTCGGATGTAGGTAACAGAAGTGATACGGAACAATACTTTATAGGCGAGCATACACAAAATAAAACGCTAGGTTTGGGTTGGTTGAGTGATTCGGATCAATGGTACTTTACTACCGAGGTAGAAAATAATTATAATACAAGTACGTTAACTAAACGTGTAATGCTTTCCGTAATATCACAAATCTATGACCCGTTAGGTCTCATTTCACCAGCGGTTATAATACCTAAAATATTATTACAAAAGCTGTGGATATGTAAAATAGATTGGGACACTACTGTTCCTCCAAGTATCGCTAAGGAATGGGATAGTTTTATAAAATCCTTACACGTATTGCCTACGTTGCGCATTCCCCGTGGAGTGTTGAGTGATAATCCAGAACACATTGAACTTCATATATTCACTGACGCGTCGCAAACAGCCTACGGTGCCTGTGCATACGTTCGTACATATAATAGTAACGATATCAATAGCGTATCAGTGCATTTATTGTGTGCAAAAAGTAAAGTAGCGCCATTAAAGCCTACTAGTATTCCCCGCTTAGAACTTTGTGCAGCATTAGTTGGGGCAAAGCTATACGAAAAAATAAAAAATCGTTACGTTTAAATTTTACAAAAACATTTTTCTGGTCAGATTCGACTATAGTTATCGGTTGGCTACGAATGTCACCTCATGCGCTCAAAACATTTGTACAGAACCGTGTGGTAGAAATTAATGAACTGACTGGTGACTCAGTTTGGTTACACGTTAGCAGTGAGAACAATCCAGCCAATTTAGTATCCCGCGGACAATATCTCGACTCGTTAATAAACAACAAGCTGTGGTGGCACGGTCCAACGTTTTTGCATAGTCTCGAATCATTAAATACGGAATTTACAATTCCAGATCAATTACCCGAATTAAAGTCAGATACAATTATTAATTTAACTAGTTCATGTACAGAAAATAATTTAATTCAATTCGATAAATATTCCTCATATAATAAATTATTAAGAACATTCGCATACGCTTTGCGTTTCATTCACAATGTGCGTACGCGCAACAAGCAAAGCTGGCAAACCGGTTCTTTATCACTAAGTGAGCTCAACGCGGCGAAATGTTTGTTAGTACGGCATACGCAAATACAATCATTCCCGGATGTTTATGATTGCTTGAGTAAAGGTAACTCACTAAAAACAATTAAAAGTAAACGAATATCTGGACTAAACGTATTTATCGACTCTAATAATATTATAAGAGTTGGGGGACGATTGAAAAACTGCACAGAATTTTCATTTAATAAAAAACATCCAATACTTTTGTGTAGTAAGCATCCATTTACGAAGTTGTTGATCAGGCACGAACACCTACGTTTATTACTCGCCAGCCCTCAGCTGCTTTTAGCTTCTATTCGTGAATGTTGGTGGCCGCTGAGCGCTCGAAATTTGGTAAGGAGGATCGTTCGTGAATGCGTAACGTGTACGCGAATGAGAGGTAAAACTCTCGTACCTATTATGGGAGATTTACCTAAGGATCGACTTGATGCTGGGTTCTCGTTTCAAAGAACCGGAGTCGACTATGCCGGTCCGGTATATATTTTAAATAAAAAGGGCAGAGGTTCTCGTCTAACTAAAGCCTACATATGTGTATTTGTATGTTTTTTAACTAAAGCTGTGCACCTGGAACTCGTTACTAGTCTGTCTTCTAAAGATTACATATTAAGTTTAAAACGGTTTATAAGTCGAAGGGGTAAACCTGATATTATCTACTCAGATAATGGCAAAAATTTTGTTGGTGCGGAAAAGGAATTGCCATTATTTTTTGAAAATAATTCAAATGATATTGTGGATTACGCAGCAAACAATAGCATTAAATTTAAATTCATTCCACCATACTCTCCTCATTTTGGCGGACTTTGGGAAAGTGGGGTACGATCGTGTAAGTATCACCTTAGACGTATCGTTGGTAACGCTAGGTTAACCTACGAGGAATACAGCACGATCTTGCTACAAATCGAAGCCATACTAAATTCTCGTCCGCTTTCTCCCCTTTCCTCAGATCCCTCAGATCTTAATCCCTTGACACCAGCTCACTTCCTTATAGGCCGATCGATGACTGCGCCTGCAAGTACTGATCTCACCACTGTCTCCGCTGCATCTTTATCACGCTACGACAGAATCGAGCAGCTGCGTCAGCACTTCTGGCAGCGTTGGTCTAAGGAGTATGCTCGCAGAGCTTCAGACGAGAACAAAATGGAAGACGGAGGGAGAAGACATTGCTATTGATAGTCTTGTACTGGTCAAGGAGGACGGTGTACCACCATTCAAATGGAAGATGGGGCGTATAGTACGCGTTTATCCTGGGAGTGATGGAGTACGAAGAGTTGCAGATATACGCACTTCTACTGGAATCATTCGTCGGGCATTTTCTAAGATTTGTCCACTACTGCAGCAACAAGATTGAAGTAAGCGATTAACTCGTTGGAAGATGGATCTTCCAAGGCCGGGGCCATGTTTACGCCACTTAACATCATCTATGGGACAGCAAAACATTATCTGTGGATCGCAACTGGCGACACTACCCTAGAAGGCGGAACTGCCCCCCTAGACAAGATGCCTTTCGATAATCGCAAACGCAATCGCTAAATGGATAATGTATGAGATTTGACAATTGCACTCGAAAGCTTAAACGAGGGCTTATGTCAAATCGCATACATTTTCCTTCTAGCGATTGCGTTTGCGATTATCGAAAGGCATCATGTCTAGGGGGTCTGGTCGTTCACTTAAAATTTAAACGTCTTCCGAGAAGCAACCAATACTTAACTCGACTGTAAAATTCTAAAACGATTGTAAACGGAGAAATAAATTAATTGTAATTTAGAAATTAAACGCTTCATTGAAAAGGAACCCTCCTGCCTAAACAGTCCATTATCTAATTAAGGCAAAGAAAATGAGCCATACAGCCAAACACAATAAGAAGTTCATAGATAGAATTTGTTATTTTATTATATTTACTTTAATTTATTTGCCTTTATGTGTTTTTAAGACATAAAGAAATGTTATGTTATACTACTGTTTTATTTCCTCGCAATCGAAGTGAAAAGCAGAGTTTATAACTCGTCCACAAAATCATTTTATCCTCGACATTCGGCGAGGGCTGCTAAAAGTCTCGTATAAAAATGGTTCGTTTTGTTCACTTGTTGTAAAATCTACTATTATGTCGACTGTAAATAAGCAACCAAATGGTTAAAATACAGAACACCGAAGTCAAAGAAGTGAAATCAGTTAAAAAATCAATTGTCTCTTTTTGGTGCAGCACTATTCAAGTTCCGTTCAAGTAAATAACAATATTTTTTTTACAAATTTAACAAACTGGGATGGGTAAGAAAACGGAATAGCCCTGGTAAAATTGGGACGGTATCAAAGGTTGCTTACAAATGCAAGGTGCAACTTTTAATAAACTGAGTGCAAACTTAATGTAGGTAATAAAACTTTACATAACCTTTTGTTATAAATTAGAAATAAATTCAAATAACTTACCTACTGATTCCAATAAATAATGATTTTGTGAGCAATTGAACTATTTAGGGTTTTATTTAACCATTGAATTTTGAAATAGATGTCCTTAAATGTTTTTTGGCAATTTTTTGTAGTCTGACATATTCTCCTTGCTACATATATTGATCTGTGATATTCTCATCAAATTAATCTTTTTGGCATTAACGGTTCTTTACAACCAAAGATGACAGAGATGTATACAAGCGATGCGAGCAATTTAATCAAATAGTGATTTCAATTTCTGCTGTCAAGCAGCGGTGCTTGCATTGCTGTGTTCTGCTTTGAAGGATATGACAGGCAGCGAAATTACTGGGTAGGTACCTCAGAACAATAAGGTAGGTACCATGGATTTATTAGTTACCATTAATAAATCCATGGTAAGGGAAGATATAAATGTAATATTTATGAACGATTTGTGTTTAAAATGTTACGAAAACGTAAAACAAGAATGATAGCAACGTTTTTATTTTAGTTAATACTATATTTCATGAATAATTGCGAAATAAAAATACGCGAAACGGAACGTATCTTAATCTACCAATCAGCGACTATTGACGTGACTCGTGTTTTATGTCCCAGATGTAAAGGTTTACCATGTAATAATGTTTATTTAAGTACCATGTGTTTACATGGTAAACATTATTCTTACCTCAGAAGAATAAGAGATTCTTACGAAAATTATTTACATTTTGCTGTAAAAAATTGTAGTTGGTTTTTTAAAAATAGACTCCAAAAACCTACCAAGAGTTAGTGTCGACATAGTATTAACTTTTTTGTGGAAAGCGCAGAGTTTTCGAGGAAGGAACTAATCTACTACGGTAGGTTAAATATTAAATCACAGTTAAGCTTTCGTGTTCCATTTAATTTTAGAGTATAAAGTACAAAATATTTTACATAAAATAAAAACCGACTTCAAAAACACTGAAAAGTTTCAAATAAGGTCAGTCGGGGCAAGTGCGCCATAAAATATTTAAGTGATGACTTATGAGTGAACATTTAGCATGTTGACAAAATTTGGTATTTTGAAACTGCAACAAATGTCGATTGAATCAAATCTATCAATAATTTTACAATATTTTATCAAAAATTGTACATTTGACACATTGCGTACCCTAAAAAAATCTTTTTCGAGATTTTATTTGACCACTTTGTCGGCGTAATTAATATGTGTATCCATGCTAAATAACAGTAATCTAAAACTTGAATCTCATAGTTATGGTGTGGACGGACGGATGGACGAACCTAAACACGAGGCATCTACCACTACCCAAAGGCATTCACCGTCTCCATCATAAGTTCTCAAAAAACATCATCTAATCTGAATCATAAAAGTTGGCGACTTCTGACTCGGGGCCAAGTGCGCCATACTACCAACAATTTGGGCGCCGCAATTCATTAAATAATTAAAGAATAATGCGGATTAGAATATCAAGTCATCTCTGATAACAGATCTAAATGACACTAAAACTAAAATGGCGGATATTTTCAGTTAAGGTAAACAGAGCCATCTGTGATTGTGCAGTTATTTTCCGTCTCCGATCTATTACACACCTGTAATACAAACCTATATTTGCAATCCAATAAATAAATATGAAATTAATATACTTTATTTCATGTAAAAAAAGTTGGCAACCCTGCAGCCGTCACGTCCGCGCCCTGTCTTTTGTGTATAGTATGTTTTGAAAAAGTCGCGACGGCGCCCCGTCTGCGACGCGTCCGTGCCCTACGTCTTTTGTGTGACCTGCGCCATAGACGTCATTCTGTGAGTTGTATATTTGCAAATCTCACAGGAACCACATATACTATAGGTGACAGTAGCCATTTACCATTATGTGGGCAGCCTGCTTATTTCCCAACTTTGTTGTATAAAAAATCTCGGAGATCTCAAAACAATAATAAAGTATAGAAGTAGCCTTGTTAATCTAAGCTTGTGACGTTTGAGTGTAGACACTTTTGGACTTTGAGAGACAGATTTTAAAAAATTGTGACTTGTCCAAAAAGCCGTAAGTCGTAGCAAGCATTGGCCGAAATATAACGCAACTAAAATACGTAGCCGTGTTGACAAGTTATATACAACTTTCGACATTTAACGCTTTTTAATTCGGCATCATTGAGATAACCATATTTTAACTAACTACGATATGGTTCTCACTCATTATTAAAAAGAAAACAAGTAAAGGTCTTAGATGTATGAGATTAGATTCCTTGCTCGATAATAAAGGAAATTAAAATGATTAGGACCCCTACAATATTGTGTTCAGAAACATTTTGTTTTCACCCTCGGAAAAATGAATGCGCCGACTTCCTTTTATAAAGCCGCAATGGATGTAGGCACTGCGATTGTCAAAATTAAAAGCGATCGCGATAGATTTGAGTTACTCAATCAAGGGGCAAGCTGGGTGAATCATGCGGTCACCCTCGGTTTCACTCGGATGGGTTATTGTCTAAGAAAAAATCTATTACGATCGCTTATAATTTGACAGCCATTGCGCCGTGAACATAAGACTCTGTGCCGACTTCCTTTTATAAAGAAGTAATGGATGGACTGCAACTGTCAAAATGTAAGCGATCGTGATAGATTTTTTAGGGTTTCATACCTCGAAAGGAAAAAACGGAACCCTTATAGGATCACTTTTGTTGTCCGTCCGTCCGTCTGTCTGTCTGTCAAGATCTTTTTTTCTCAGGAATGCGTGGAGGTATCAAGCTGAAATTTATATCAAATACTCAGGTCTACTGTCCCTTGGAGCTGTGAAAAAATCAAACTTCTAAGCCAACGCAATCAAAAGATACAGCCGTTTATGCCGCAAATTTCCGCAAATTTTCGACACTCGCAAGGGAATCAAAACCTACAGGGTACTTCCCATGAACTCAGAATCTTGAAATTTGGTACGAAGTAACGTCTTACAGCATAGATAAAGGAAAAATTCGTAATCGAAATCCGTAAATTTTTACTTTTATACCTACAGGTTTGTACGGAACCCTCGGTGCGCGAGTCCGACTCGCACTTGGCCGGATTTTTTCTTAGATAAAATAACCCCCGGCTCCACCGGGTTAGTTTCTGTGGAGCGTTCAGAAACAGGCGTTTTTTAGATTTGCTGTAATAATGTTTTTCTACCCTTCATTGTTCAGAAACCGAGTGAAATCGAGGGTGACCGATTGATTTACCTAGCCTCCCGCTCAGAAACAATCTGTCAAGCGAAATTTCGCACTGACAGGTGCGAATTTTAACCTCTACCAATCAGCCGATAAACTTTACCTTCACTCGATGTCGTTCAAACACATATTCTCTCAGTCGGGTAAATATGTCTGTTTCTTTCTTTTTTACGAAAAAACGTAAGTTTCTGAACGCTACCCAGAAAGAATTGTTTCTGCTACTGTCAGAGGCCCGATTCAGCTAATAAGCTACAGCCGAATCGAAACTGAACCGTTGCGATCGACCAATCAGAACGCCACATTATCACGTCATCGAGCAGTTGAAAGGCAATATAAGCGCTCCGATTGGTCGACCGCAACGGTTCAGTTTCGATTCGGCTGTAGTTTATTAGCTGAATTGGGCCTCTGGGGGGTGATTGTATAAAGCCGGGTCCGCTGCGCCATGTTTTCGTGTTTGTAAACACGAAAACATTGTTTAGTTAAGCCGGGTCCGCTGCGCCATGTTTTCGTGTTTGTAAACACGAAAACATTGTTTAGTTAACCGATTAGGGGCGTGGTTTAACAGTTTTGTTAGAAAAATACGATAACATGTTTTCCGCGACGAATGGATAACATCCCCCGCGTTCGCCTGCGGGGAGGGGAAGCTAAGCATTTTTTGTTAGCGCTCACTAGAGGAACACGTATCGCTTGAAGTTTATGACAATTCTCTTTGGTTTATTTTTGAGTGAAATAAAGACAATATTTTGTTTTTAATACAACTTATAAAAGAGAGCGGTGCTGTGGGATGTTACATTAATAGATTATACCGAACTTACCATACATTTTTAGTTCTTGATAAATAACGACAAAAACATTTTAAAAACAGGAGCCATGTTGGGCTTACATGTTTTGTTAACATGTTTTGTTAGAAAATTGGCGCAGCGGACTGGCTGTTTTTCTTAACATGTTTTGCTAACATGTTTTGTTAACATGTTTTGTTAAAAAATTGGCGCTGCGGACCCGGCTTTATACAAACACGAAAACATTGTTTAGTTAACCGATTAGGGGCGTGGTTTAACAGTTTTGTTAGAAAAATACGATAACATGTTTTCCGCGACGAATGGATAACATCCCCCGCGTTCGCCTGCGGGGAGGGGAAGCTAAGCATTTTTTGTTAGCGCTCACCAGAGGAACACGTATCGCTTGAAGTTTATAACAATTCTCTTTGGTTTATTTTTGAGTGAAATAAAGACAATATTTTGTTTTTAATACAACTAATAAGAGAGAGACCGGTGCTGTGGGATGTTACATTAATAGATGATACCGAACCTATCATAAATTTTTAGTTCTTGATAAATAATGACAAAAGCATTTTAAAAGCAGGCGCCATGTTGGGCTTACATGTTTTGTTAACATGTTTTGTTAGAAAATTGGCGCAGCGGACTGGCTGTTTTTCTTAACATGTTTTGCTAACATGTTTTGTTAACATGTTTTGTTAAAAAATTGGCGCTGCGGACCCGGCTTAAGAAAAAATCCATCGCGATCGCTTACATTTTGACAGTCGCAGCCCATTCATTTTTTTTTTAATTTATTGTTCAAAATCATAAAAGGTACATATTAATAAAAAAACACCGCTACAAAAGCCTTTTTGGCTTTAACTGTGACGGGGAGTACAGGTTTATTTTTTTATTTTTATATATTAGCATGCCAAGTATATTAATTTTATTCTAATTGCATGACTTAGGTAGGTACATATTTCTATTCTTAGCTTTAGTACAAAATTGTTTTTTAATAGCTGGCTTAACATTTTTTTTGGTAACATAATTCTGAACGAAGTCGTCATTCATTTCGTTTAGCAATTTTGGCAATAAACATTTCCAATTTCTGCTGCCGTAGAAATTTTTATATCTGGGTACTATAAATTTTTTGTGATGTAAATTTCTTAAATTTGGTGGTCGTCTGTGGGTGATAATTTTTTGACAATTTTTATGCTCGTCCATTAAAATGGCCGAATTTAATTTATCATAAACAGTTAAAACTCTGCAATGCTTGAATAAGTTAATTTCGTTGTCAGTTAATTTATTTTGAATTTTAGTTGGGACAATTAATCGTAGTAATTTCAGTTGCAGCTTATAAACAATTTTCAGATATGTTTTGAATGTTCTGCCGTAACTACTTATACCATAGCCAATAATACTGTCACCTAATGCCAAATATAACATTCTCAATGTGGAAAAAGGGAGTTTGTAACGTAGAATTGAAAGCTTAGAAGCTAAAACCCGCAACCTGTCACCAATATACTCAATATGGGTTCGCCAGTTAAATCTATTATCAATAATAAGGCCTATATACTTGTGCTGGGATAAGAATTCTATTTGTGAACACGAACACTGCGATGTATTTTGGTGCAGGCATACGTGCTCATGTGCAACGATAGAGGGTGTGTATGCGGTTTTATTGTGTGCGGAGTGGACGTGAATTGGAAGAAAAGGAAGAAGGTACAGAGTCTTATGTTCACGGCCCAATGGCTGTGAAATTATAAGCGCACGTGAAAGATTTTTTCTTAGATACTGGTGTCAATTCTGTTGGCATTAATTGGAATAGACTAAACTAAATTTAGTTTTAGTGCTGTCAAATCGTTCGAAAATTTTAACTGAAAACACAATTTGACAGCACTAAAACTAAATTTAGTTTAGTTTACTAGAAATAGTGTCAATTCTGTTGGCATTAATTGGAATAGACAAAACTAAATTTAGTTTACTTTAATCGAATTCGTGCCAACAGAATTGCCACCATTATACCACAGTGGAGGCTTATTCACTAACTCAACTGACAAGTGGAAATGACTATTAACCATCTATAACTCTGAATAAGGAAACCAATGGAACTGCCATACCTACGAAAAAAACGTGCATACCTACGTGTCTAAATATAGCGGCCTAATCTAATACCGCATATTTTCAACAGCTTACACCAATCCGGTTTTCCATTTAAGCGTCACCATTTTTTCACGCTAACATCAAAACCGTGCTTTGCGTTTCTTTCAAGAAATGGTAACATTTTTAATCGCGCTATTTGAAAAAATCGTAACAAAGGGAACTTAATCTAAAAATATTGATACTGTTTAAAAGGAACGTTTATATACGATGAATTACGTCAAAAGCTAATGAAACGCGATGATGCTAAAAATGTTGAAAAGCTGCAAATCTGCGCGTAAGTGGAACGCGTCTCAAAGTAAACGGCGTCATAATATGGCGGACGCGGCACACTTCTGACGTCACGAAAAATGTTGCCAATAAATCGAAACTGTTTTGTATAGAGTTGGACTGTTTTATTTGCATACGTTAGACAAAGACGCCATTATATTTATTTTTTCGTCTTTTAAAATTTTATATAAGTTCTATATGGCTTCTTCTGAGTAATGGCATTGCAACAGTTCCAGAGATCTATAAACATGACATGTTTTATCTGTGGCTTACCAAAAAGACTTTTTTGGTATTCAATAACACCGGTGTCTAACGAAAAATTGTAGGCTCACTGTTATTCACTAGGGTTGTATTTATAATCACCGAACGACAATTTTCATCGATATTTCACCTAATTGGTATTCTGTATCGTTCAGTGTATAACGTTTGATGTTTTGAATGCCTTAAAGTGAAAGTCACCGTAGGTTTGATTAAACACTATTGGTAAGCAGTGTTTTATTTTAATCCACTCTAATTATTAAGCTAAAAAGTAGGACTATTTACTACAAGATAGGTACAAGGCAATGAAAAACTGCTAAAGCTTGAATATCACAGAAAACAATTGAAATTACGAGTTAAATTCTTGTTGAGGTTATGTTTGTTTTGATATTATTGACATAAGCGCGGGGCGGGGGTCAACTAACCGCATCGATGGTATGCGGTTAGGGGGCTCCTATTCACGTCTGGCTGTCCGTCAACGTGTCTGACGAATGGCCTTAGGGGAGAGCGCAGAGTCGTGTAGATCCCTAAGGCAAGGCTGGTGGACTATCCTTCTCGAGGTTGTCGCCCGTTTTGTTCTATGGCCATCTGCCATAGATGCAACCGAAAGCTCCAGCCGAACTCCCCCCCCTCTCCCCGTCCACTATCCTATCCCAAATCCCAACCTACACTCCTATTCCCATTCCCCTTTCCTATTCCGACGATGGAGGAGTTAACAAATCTACCATGAGCGCAAATAAAAGAGATTGTAGACTACCCCAGGAGGGTACCAGAAATGGAGAGTCCCTCCCTGAGCTGGACTCAGCCCCGGTGGCTGAGCCGGCTCAGGCCGCCCCTCGTATTCTGGGGGTGGGGGGGCAAGTTTGCGTGATTAAATATAGAGTTTAAGAGGGGTGCCTATGGCATCGTTGATCAGGGCTCACCGCAAGGCGGGTCCAAGGAGCCGCAAGGCTTTATCACAGGAGGGAGGTCCGACGTTCCTTGCAGTGCGCCGGGCCCCGGCGAGAGAGCTGCTGAAGGGAACCGTAAGGAGCTCACAGGGTCCTCTCGCCAAAAAGGCTCGGTGCCTGCAGGGAAGTCAAGGCTTCTGTGACTAGGGGAAGTAGGGACCGGGCTCGAGAAATCGGGTCCTGGGTTGGGTATCTTCGCCTCATACTCCGATTCTGTTGTGGCAAGGCTGAGGGGTCCACTATGGGCTCATCGGCCGGGCCATCTGGTGTGCCGGCTGTTGCAGAGTCGGGGGGAGGTAAGAAGAAAAACAGGAGTGGGTCTGCCAAGGTGCGGGCTCGCATTTTAAGGCGAAAGGCACAGGATGGGTTACCCGAGGGTAGCCTAGCGCTCAAGCGTGGTAGGGAGGCCCTCAGCGATGACTCGCGGGCCGGCGGTCAGGGAGGACTGAAAAGGGCCAAAACCCACGGTTATGGCACCTATCGGGACCCTCTCGAAGCTGTCAGGCTGGCGGTCATTCCTGAGGACTACCCTAACACATACTTGGTGGAGGGGGATCAGGAGAAGCTCATTGAACTCGTCACTGAGAAATTCATGGCCTCTGATGACCTCCCTCCACGATGCGTATTAGGGCAGTCGGTGACCACAGGAGTAGTCTTTGTGGACTGCAAAGACAAACCGGCTGCTGAATGGCTGCTTGCAAACGTCCGTGGGATGAGCATTGGAGAGACTAAGGTGAAGGTGGTCGATGCTGCGGCTGTTCTGAAGCCAGTCAAAATGGCTTGGAGGAGCCGCAATATGAGACGGCTGGACCCAAAAGAGGCTTGCAGAGCACTTCAGCGCTACAACCCGTCACTGAGGACGACTGACTGGAAGGTCGTCGACACGAAAGTGGAGGGGACCCGAATCAGGCGGATCGTCCTCATGGACGGGGGGTCCGCTGAGGAGATCAAGCAGGCGGGATATGTCCTGGATGGGTTGCTTTGAACTATGCACATTCAAGCTGCTCGCGGAAACCCCGAGCGGTGCGGATGTGCCGGGGCAGAGCAATCCCGGGGCGGAGGAGGCTGCAGCCGGTCCCAGTAACGAGGCCAGCAGCATAACCACGGCTGAGGCGGGGTGCTCGGGTGAAGTGAAGCGGGATAAGGAGGGTAGCACGATGGAGCTGCCCCTGTCACAACAGTCGGCGGGGACAGACGACATTTTGGACGACCTGAATCATCTCTGCTTCAAGTCGCCGGAACACTGTTCGCCTTAGTTACATACATGGAACACCAAATGTACCCATCGAAACCATCTAGATGGAGGGACTCAGGTGCGTACAAATTAATCTATACCATTGTAAAGCTGCCACTGCCATTCTGGCTAAGCAGCTCAAGGACAATAGATATGACATAGCCCTTAAACAGGAACCTTACATATATAAGGGTGATGTTAAAGGCGTAATTTACTATTGCTGCCCAACCAATGATACTAGGACATGCATTTATGTAAGGGATCGCATTGCTGCTAAACCCTTACGTTCGCTATGTTACAGGGATCTCACCACACTGGAGATCAAGACGGGGGGAGGGAACCCAGCTGAAAGTGTTGCGTTTAGCCGTTATTAGCCGCTGCGTACCTACCCTATGAGGAGAAGTAGCCAGTCTCTGCATACATTAGAAAGCTGGCTGAAACACAGGGGCAAAAGAAGCTCATCATTGCCTTTGACGCTAACGCACATCATACTGTGTGGGGTAGCTCAGACACGAATAAACGGGGTGAAGACCTACTGCAATATCTGGTAAGTTCATCTTTATTTTTACTCAATAGAGGCACTACGCCCACATTTGTGAACAAAAATAGGGCTCAGGTAATTGATATCACGGTTGCGACAAAACAAGCATTATTATCAATTTACAACTGGCATGTGTCAGGTGAAGTATCACTATCGGATCATAATTACATATGCTTTACGTATAGAACTAACATAAAGTTGGGTACTATAAGACGGAGAAATCCAAGGAATACCAATCGAATCAACAGAGGTCTCATGAATTCCTGGACACGCAACTGCCCAGAGAAGGAGGCAAAAGTTAAGAAGGTACAATGGTGGACACCGGAACTGACTAAACTCAGGCGGGACACAAGGAAAGCGTTTAACGAAGCAAAACGCAAAAAAGATTACTCGGAGTATGCAGTAAAACTTACTAAGTACAATACCGAAGTAAGGAAGGCTAAACGCAGGTCGTGGCGTCGTTTCTGTGAATCAATAGAAGCAATGCCAGAAGGCATGCGCCTTAGCAAAGCTATATCCAAGGCGAAAGCAAACCCACTCATAGCAGTGAGAGATGCGAATAGAAGACTGGCGGAAACGGGAAACGAAATATTAGCTATTATGCTTGATGCACACTTTCCCGGTTCTACACCTATTGGCTCCAATGCAGACGCACAGACCCCTAGGCAAATGCCGAGAACCCACACCACAAGGGAGAACTGGACGTCGGTTAAGAAGGTAGTAACGGAGGAGAGGATCCGATGGGCAATAAGAAGCTTTCAACCATATAAATCACCCGGCCCCGACGGGATATATCCCGTGTTACTACAACAAGGTGAAACAATACTGGTTCCTATCCTATGCAGACTCTTTAGAGCATGCATAGCATTTGGATACATACCAGAAGTGTGGACACACATAAAGATAAGCTTTATACCGAATCCGGGCAAAGCTGACTATGAACATGCAAAGGCGTTTAGACCGATAAGTCTTTCATCCTTTTTACTGAAATCGATGGAGAAACTCATCGACAGGTACATTCGGGACAGACCGCTTAGGAAGCGGCCATTACAGGGTATGCAATGTGCTTACCAAGCAGGAAAATCAACTGAGACTGCTCTACACTATGTGATCAGCAGGATAGAAAAGGCACTGGATTCAAGGGAGGTTTGCATGGGCGCCTTTCTGGATGTGGATGGGCGATTTTGCATGGGCGCCTTTGACAAGACTACATTTGATTCCATTAGCAGAGCGGCGAAACTACATGGCATCAATGACACCATAATAACCAGGGGGCCTACCGCCTAACTCATAGCGATCGCTCGCTATCGCTTCGTGACATTAGAACAATAGCTCTAATGTCATCTGTGACATTAAAACTATTGTTCTAATGTCATGATAACGATAGCGAGTGCTCGCTTTGAGTTAGGCGGTACGGCCGCAGGATGGGACACACCAGTTCCAAAATCTGTAGGGCCTGCAAGGAGGTAGAGGAAAGCATGGAACACCTGCTGTGCCACTGCGATGCCCTAGCCTGCAGGAGATTAAGGCTGACGGTAATTGGATACCCAAAACCGGAAGACTACAGGGCCATACCACCGAAGGACATCGTTGAGCTCATGGGCACAATAGACTGGACTGTAGGTGGCGATGGCTTTACGGACTAAAGCTTGGGGAAGCACAAAAGATCCATGGTGGGTCGAAGTGCGAAGGCTCAATAATTGGGCCGCCCTGACACTAAGATAAGATAAGCGCGCTCACGATCGTTCCGAGACGATAGCATGCCATTGGCATCATTATCGCGTCTATTGATTCGGTCCGGGCGTGAGCAGTCTGAGTACTGTGAGTAGTGTTATCTCGAAACGGAACAGGGCCTCTGTGGTATACTGGCCCTGCGTTCCAGATTGCTTTGCTACTTTCTGAGGCTAACATCTGATGTTAGCCTCGTTTTGCATTTCTTATAGGAAATGTTGACATTTTTTGTTACAAATGAAACAGAAATTTTTTGTGCTGTATTTTGACACCTCAACTACTTAGTCCAGTCACTTAAAATTTCTAATAATATAAATCAGAATTGGCTAACACTATAAATAATATCTTTCAATGATTTTTTTAAATCCGCTTCCGCAATCCGAAAATCCTCTTTCGTTCATGAAAAAAAGATTCCAAATGTCAAATTTGAAAGTTGTCAAAAAGTGGTATCAGAGGACCCATCTACTATAGTGGGCCATTTTAATAGGCCACATTTGACAGTTCATCAAAGCTATTCACTGGTAGCCTTGTAATAGCGATCACATAATATTATTTATTTTTCCAATGATAAAATCGCACTTGTTTTAATTGCCATATATTAAATTGATTATAGAAATGAAAATGAAGACTTTTTTAACACTTATCCTTTATCAAAAGCTTTCCTAAATTAAATAAATAATTTAAATCGACGGAAACTTAACTTCATCACAAGGTTATAGTCGAAAGCCAATTTTCTTTTTTTATGCAAGGGATCTTCCCTATGCAATTGAACCAATTGTTTGAATCATTCGTTTCATTTCTCGGGTAACATTCAAACTCAAACTCAAACTCAAAAATCTTTATTCAATATAGACCTTTACAGGCACTTATTGACGTCAAAATAAAAACATAAAAATCTTCAACCAAGAATCTAATTAACTAAATTATTTAATGCTTGTATGTACACACACCCCAACCATTATTAAGATGTGTGCAAATACAAGTAAAATGAAAAAAAAAAAAAATTGACTCTACACCTGTTCGGAAATTGGGAGAGCCTTCTCAAGAAGAACAGGCAAGAAACTCGGAAGGTCTTGTATTTTTTTTGTCTCCTCTTTTAAAATGCCAACATTACAATATTATATTTCACAAACATTTTTTTAAATAATATAGAAATGCCTGTCGGTATGTTCGAGTAACTGTTCCACAACAGTTACTCGAATGAAATTTATCCCACTATCACAAAGTGTTAACACCCTTTAAACGTCAATTATCACATTTTTTGTCAATCCCAAGCAGTTTTATCTGTCATATAATCAGACACTTTATAATATGCTTTTTTCATAAGTGCGCCCTTGATAGCGACTTTAAATTTATTCAAGTTAAGTGCTTTAATATTATTTGGGATTTTATTGTAGAAACGTACACAAAGGCCTTTGAAAGAATTGTTAATTTTTTTAAGCCTAGTATTTGGTAACGCTAACATATTCTTTTGCCTAGTATTTACTGAATGAATATCACTGTTTTTACAAAACGAATGTATATTTTTATGAACATATACTATATTCTCGTAAATATATTGCGACGCGACGGTCATAATACCAATTTCTTTAAATTTTTCTCTCAAAGAGTCTCTTATTTTAAGGTTATAAATAGCACGAATAGCCCTTTTTTGCAGCACAAAAACAGTCTGAATGTCGGCAGCATTTCCCCACAGCAAAATGCCATACGACATCACACTATGAAAATAGGCAAAGTATACAAGTCTTGCTGTAACAAAGTGGAATATACACCGTAATTTATTTATTAATCTAAAATTTAAAGAGTTTCTGCAGCAGACCATCGAAAAGAACAACGTTTACACTGTGGGATCAACTGTAAATTCTCGATTCTCGATTTTTGTTCAATTTGATAGTTTGAATAACCTATTGAAATAGAGTAGTAACAAAACACGGTGTATACAATAAAACCAAACAATAATAATCTGTATAAAAGGAGATGTTCCCATCTATAGACGCACGCACAGCCGTAACCGCTAATGGTAGAAACGTAAAATTTGGAAAGTTGTTTTAATTCAAAATGCGGACACACACTAAGAAGGGATTTTAAAAAAAATTAACCCTGAAGGGGGGTGAAGGGGGTACCCATAGGGGTTGCAAGTTTGTATAATTTTTATTAATTTAGCAACAGTTTTGATAAAACTTGAGATTCATGCTCTTAAAAACATTTTATTGAACACGTATTTCATGGTTTATTGGAATTCACCCCCTTAGGGTGCAAAATAGGGGTTGAAAGTTTCTATGTTTAAAATCTGCTCCAATTTCTATGAAATTTATTATTAGAGCTCCTAAATATAAATAACAGTCTTCTATGTAATAGGCTACAAATTTATTTTCCGGGAAAATATAAAATTCCCACGGGAATACAATAATAACGCGGGCGAAGCCGCGAGTGGAAAGCTAGTAATATACACGGTTATTTTTTATCACCCTGGAAAATTTTAGGGACGCTTCAGGACACGGCCTTTTTTATATAAAAAAAAATTCTAAAAATGCTGCTCTCAACCAGTGCAGCATATTTTGGATATTTTAGAAAATTAATATAAAATTAAGTAAGTGAGTTATTTTTTTATTCATATTTAAATCATTCTAATACCATGTCGTGAAGCATCCCTTAAATTTTCCAGGGTGATAAAAATAACCGTGTATAAGTAGGAACCTGACTAGCACTCCTACTCGCTATTTTCGGCTTTTCACTATAAATTAACTGTCATTTAGAAAAAAATCTTTATATCCATTACCTACTAGTTTAGTGATCAGTTATGTTAACATAACTGTATTTCAAAATTACTGTTCAAAATTAACAACTAAAGCTAGCAAATAGGCTACACAATCCACTAGCTTTAGTATTGCCATATAAAAGAAGGTGGAACACAACAAGAAAATTCTCTGTCTTAAACAAAATTTATTCCTTTTCCTCGTTTACTTGAGATCTTTAGTAACGATCTTATACTCCAAATTAAAATGAATGTCTCACTTACAAAAGATTTTTCCAACCGTATGGAAAATGAAAATGTCTTCATGTCTTTCCAACATTAGTCTGATTGTAGGATGATGCGAGTACAACGAAATGCCTCTTAAATAAGTATCAAGTAATAACAAAAATTAAACACCCCATTTTGACTATGACATTCACGGCTCCATACATAAGCGAGTTAACGTTATTTTTGTGATTTGGGGGTACACTTCGATTCTCATCTTTCTTTTTTGAAAGAAACAAAATGAACTCAACAAATCCTTATTCTGCTTTTCATTCCTACTTCTGCGTGCACATAGTTTCTCGGGTACAAATAACGAAGTACATCTTTTTTATTAATATAATATTACATTAAAAATATAACATGCATTAACCATTGCAACATTTGAGCACTGCCAGCAAAATATCACAAAAAAATAGGATTATCATAGTAGACTAGGTGAAGGTACCTTGAAAATAATAATTTATTAGTCATTTTTATACAGCCGATGTTTATTTTCGCATAATAACTGCAATTGATTCACCAATGTATGGAGATCGTATCGATTCATTCAATTAATCGATAAACGATCGGAAGGTCACTTCACTATGACCTTGTCGGTCAGAACTGTCAAATGTGGCCTATTAAGACTATAACATGGATATTTGATGCTAGCATTTCGTGTTAAAAATGCTTAAATGAAACGCATGACAACCAGCAACAAAAACTAGCATTATCGCTAATGAAACGCAGAGATGCTAAAAATGTTTAATTTATGGCTAATAATGCTTATCTGGAACGCGCCGTTAGTATACTTCTCTCTTCTCGCTTTCGTATATACGTTTGACTTCACTGCTTCATATCTTTAGTAGTGTATGAGACAATTTGATAATGGTCAATGATCAAAGCAGGTCAAAGGCTGTATGGACTTGTTTCGTTTGCCTTTCCAAAAAAAAAAAATAAACAAAAAAAATCATGGTCAAGGTCATCAGTGACAAATAAACAATTTGTATTTATGTACTAAAAACATTTATCATTTACTTAAAAATAAATTCGTTATCATTAGTATACCAACCCATTTAAGAACAAATTTCATCTATCATAAACTGTGATCAGATTCTTTCATTTTGTTTTTTGTGTTTTATGTATCATTGACCTTTTTACGTCATATATTGTCACGTTTAAATAGGTCCTTATTATTAAAATAATACAATAAAAGTCCACGTCAGGATCAAGCAGTTATTGAAGTAAGTCAGTATTTTTCGTAATATATGTTAAAGCTATGTATGTTGAGTTGTAGGTACAGTCTGGTATAGAGTTACTTGCATGTTTAAATATTGTCTAAAAAACTTAAATTTAACCTGCTATACCACACCATACATTGCTGCAGCACCTGACAAAAATCCACTCTTTAAAGTAGACAAATTCTATACATGTCTGTATAGATGTTTCAGTACACTCAACAAAGTAATATTAAAAAGCCCTTTACACGATTGGGACCAACCGCCGACCATCGTGTCCTTGGTTGGGTCAACCGATTTCTGTATTCATTCTACACGGTCGGGTGGTTGACTCAACTTGTCAGTTCTCTCCAAAATTCACAGGGTAGAGATGTAGCTAGGTATGAGTAAATATAGCTCCTTGCTTGTCAAAGCGACAAAAGGTCGGTTTAGCATTAACGCTTGGTCCCAATCATGTAGAAGACTTTTAATTACAATTATTTGCTCACATGTTTAACAAAACTTTTACAATGCCGCCCCACTGTCACAAATATAATAAAAAAAATATAAGCTCTTACTATGTCAAATTGACCAATTGTCAATTTCTGAGATTCAGTCATTCAAGTTCTTATTTGAGGTGTGACTTGGGTCATTCAGCTTGTTCAATCACTTCTATAATAAGAGGGGAGCGAGACTCGAGATCGACTTGAGTTTCTATGATTGACATCACATTTGTCCAAACCTGTGTAACAGTTATTATCTGGAGAAATAAAGTAGGTTAGATACAGTGGATCATCACAACAGAGAGTACATCATCACAGCTCATGTACCTCTTCGCTAGGCTAGGGTGTTTATGCTTTAGTCAACCATGCTGGCCTAGTGCGGATAGTGTAGATTTGTTGACTTCATATACACCTTTAAATTTCTATTCATTCTTTCTTCAATTGTATGCAGGTTGCCCTACAAAGTTTTTCTTCACCACAGGAGCTTCAAACATCTGAGAGTACACCAACTAATAATTGGAAAGTTCCATTCGTGATTTGTCGGTTGATTCCCGTTCTACCAATCATCAATCAATACTGAATCTTGACCTTCTCAGTTACAGGACGACCCTGGTCAATCAAAATAATTGATTGCAATCACCAATACTTTGACATTACTCAGGTCAAAAGAGCCATTAGTTCACAGATCTAATGACAAAGACCGACATTTAAAATGTACTGCAGGCACATCACTAAGGCGCCTAAGTTGTAATTCAAAAAGCAACCTGATTTTTATAAGTTTTTTTGTAAAATTTTGCATTTACAATGCTTTTTTGAGTCTCAGAAAAAATTAACAACCTCAAATTACTCTAGTGGTCCTAACATTAGCCATGGAGAAAGTTTTTATCCACTACTTATGTCAACATGACAGAAGATGGAATGAGTTTCTTAAAAAGGAAAAAAATGTAGATCTCTCTTTTCACACAACATCAATGGAGAAAAGGAAATTACTCTCCTTTTTAACCGACTTAAAAAAAAGGAGGTTATCAATTCGACCCGTATGTATGTAATATTTCCAGAACTGCCCAGTTTTCGTATATGTTAGTCTATATCAGCGTTTGCACAAATGTGACTAACTAACTTTGTCAGGAGATACATTATCTCCTAGCTAAAAGGAGAGGGAAGTAGATACTAGATAGAGACAAATGTTTGTATACTCTCCGGGGAGTTTTTCGCCATTGGGTCGTGCTGGCCCCAGAGATGGGATTAGAACCTGCAAACCTTAGTAAACTAGGCTCTTTACCGAAGGCCGAATGAAATTCTTGAACTTCTTAAGCCAAATGCTTATTTTTATATTTCACTGTAAGCTCGTGTATTTTCAGTAAGTTTTAGATTTATTTATCTGACTAAAGTTTGTATTAAAATAAAAGTGATATTATGGTTATTTATTCAAAAATATTTAGTTAATGAATTTTATTTGCAGTGGTTTCAGGGCTGCTGATTTTTTAAAAGCATTTTCTCTTTTTTATATAATGAGTATTTACAATGGTTGGTCGACTAAATTTTTTTACTAGTTCTTAACATAAATTAAAGTTTTATTTGAATCTTTTAAAACATACATTGGTTTATCTTACCAACCAAATTACCTCAGTTTGACATCATAATAACAATGTAAATCGACATTTTTGCATTCAGACATTTAAAGGTAATATAGGCAGCTCCTCCTTTGTTCTTCTTCTTCTTTAAAAGTTATGGCAATCGGTCCTTCTCTGCTGTTAGAGTCCAGCTTCTTCGATTACCAATGTGGTGAACTGTATTAAAATACAATACATTTTTATCGCATTTTGACAGTTCACCGCGATAAACCGCTTTATCATATCTTGTTTGGTGGTCATACTACGGGGGCTGTTGTGATGAATGCCAATAGCTCCCCTGTTGTGTGTAAAAAAGTAAAGGTTCACATTTATGCCGGCTGTTAGTTGTCAATCACTTATCAGGCACATAAGATTTTTTCAATCCTTTTATCGTGCTTCGGTCCACCTCCGCCCTGCAATCTACCTTCAGACACCTGAAGCACTTTATTTCGCGCGGCTGAAGTAGCCTCACCTTCGCGGCGGACCATCCCACCAGCAGCCTCTTGGCAGAGGCTATCTTCTTGGCCGCTTCCACCGGGCAGCACACCCACGCCGTGCCCATGGTGTAGCGGCCCTGGCGGATTTCACCCACCTGAACCTCCTCGGCCTGGCACTCGCCGATGTTAACGAGTGCCTATTTTAGTTCCTCCGGCTGAACGGACTCATCCAGTCCGGAGACCAACAATGCCACCATTCTGGTCAGTACGGTGACTCGCGTAATGGTCGGATCCACCACCCTCCTTAGCGCGACGGCTAAGTCAACCGCGCTCGCCTCTGGTCGCCCCAGTCAAAAACCTGCGGAACTGGACTCCCTCTATGGCCAGCTTCGCGAGGTTTACCTTAGGCGATTCACACACTGCCACGCATCACGCAGCGTAGTGCGTGAATGCGTGTTTTTACGTTGCTTGTATCTCCATATAGAAAAAAACACGCACAGTGCAACACACAGTAAACGCATCTACGCGCGTGCATGCAGATCACGCGCCTACAAGCGGAGAAAGACGCACCCACGCGCGTAGGTGCGGGCGAGACGCAAGGTATGGCACACCGAGTCTCGCAGTGCCGTGCGTGATTTTGGGAGGGCTTGACGTTAATTTTGGTAACGCAACTACGCGCGTGAGTGCGTAAAAACACGCATGATGATGCGGATCTGCACTCCCGCAAGTACGCGCGTAGGTGCGTCGACACGCAACATTCAGCGTGGTGCGTGGCATTGTGGCCATTCTCCTCGGCGTCAGGCTGCAGTGTAAGTACCACGGCCGCCGACTTTGGCGTGCGCAATTTAGGCTGCCGAGGGAGGAGGTGCCTTCTTCTTCGGGGGCGGAGCGGGTTGCTTCGGCGTGGTGGTAGTTGCCGGTGTGCCGTCCTCCCTGCGACGTTGCCGTTGGCCGCTCCTCACCACCGTAGTCCAGGCCTCCTCCGAGTTAGATGGAGCCGGAGGTAATGAGCGTGGCTCCTTTGCTTCGGGTTCCACCACAGCGGCTTTCTTTCCCCGTGCTGGTCTACGCCTTTTGGAGAGAGTTGCATCTTCAAACCCAGAAGCCTATCCTGTTCCAAGGGTTCATGTTGAAGACATCAATACAACTATATTATAATGTCTTTGGTTTATCTGATTTAATCCGACTCAAGATGTAGATATTTAATAATTTTTAATAATAATGAAGAATTTTCTGATTCACATGTTTTTTTTGTAGTTGCAATTGCAACACATTTCCCTTATTTTTTTTAAGTATTCATCGTTTCCATTCGATTTTATATTAAACTACCATTTTGCTCGCGATTTCGTCTCTGTGGTGTCGATGTATCCTTAAGATATCTACTTTTCATTGTAATTTTTATTTTAAAACACATTTTTATATTCCATTTCATAGGGAGTAAAATTTACAGAAATAAAAATAATTAACACAACAAAAGTTTAACCAAAAGCCTCTCCTTGCAACTTTACTACCTATTAATTTATCACTCTCTTTTCCAAGCACTATTTAAAATGTTTAAAGGTGGTAATTGCATGGATTTCCTTATGTTTTGAAGAATTCATATAAACAGCACAGGCAAGCACCATTCTTGATTTCATTATATTAATTACAATGTTAACACTAATTCATAACACCGTTTCATTATATTATACTTCATTTATAGAACGGTCGTCCTGGTTACGTCGTCGGTGAAACATTTATCTATAACTCGTCCGTCGCCCTATAATAAGTATTTACACGTGGAACTTCCTCGATTGTATCGACCATCCAAGTTATTATGTTGAACGGCCAAACGTCAAGTTGGTTACTTCCATCCATAAAACGTTAAACCACTGTGACGAATGGTCGCGTTGTTATACATATACATATATACCTTTGCAAGCACACTGGGAGCTCTCTGCCGTTATTAAATATTTGTATGTTAGCTATCTGTTGTTTAAAGAGATAAACATTAGTCATGTCTTGTCATTACATATATTTTTTATTTGTTGTATAGGTACGTAGAACGTAACTGAATAGACTCATTGTGAAATGTGTCTCTTTATAGGATGCTACAGAAACTGACTTTGCCCACTTTGAAGATAGCTGGGGTGCTGCTAACGACAAACATTAAGTCGCATATCAGGCTGATGTCTTCGACGCGCAATGGATCCAATTTCTTCTTCAGGCAGGTTAGATTCTTGATAGTATATCTATGTAAGATACGTGTAAAATAATGTTGTGAGCCTTCGCATAAGGGCCTATTTACCGTTGGCATTAAATTGTTTAGTCGTCCTAAATAAATTCCAGTTTCCGTATATTACAAGGTGGACTGCAGGGAAATATCTTCCGAGTGGCTTATGTGGCAAGGGTTTTAAAACAAGGAAGTTGGAGCTGATGTTAAGCGTCATGTTTACCAGCACAATATAGGTGCTGAATGGGAAGAAGCACGACATAGTTAGTTGGGATAATGAACAGACAATTAGAGATAATAATCTTAAACAATTATCCATGTTTTGACAGCCTAAAACATGAATGGCAATTCACAAAAATAAGTACTTGCTCATTCAATAACAATGAATGTTCTCTTATATGTAAAATATTTTATAAGAAATGTTTTCTATGAGTACTTGTGATGCAATATTTAGTGGGTTTTTAAGGTTTGTGGTCCAAAAACTTATTATGCGCTTCGATACTTTCGAGATTCTTTCGTCACTTTGCGTTGATATTGTTTATTTTTTATTAAAAACTAGCTGAATCCTAATTATATTTATATTTCTCCGAGTAGAAAAGAGATATAAATTATGATTTATCGGTGTTTATAGCAATGTTTTCCTGATTCTTTTTTTATTTGCATCATCGATAAAAACGCGCCGCCGCGACAGGTTCTCAAGGTCGACAATAATAGCATTTAATCTAATGAGTTGTGGTTTTATAAAATTACTAAGATATTGAAGGCTAAGATATACTTATAGTCAATGCAAAATGTTATTTTAATTGGGTTAGGGTACAAGGGGTTAAAATGTAGTTATTTCCGTTGTGGGAAAACTAGACCTTGGAAGAGTTATTGGTCGAGAGTGAAGAATATTTATTTTTATTGTTTTATTTTTGTGATTTTGCGTTTTCTTTAAAAATGAAAAAAAATCGTCTCGGGCGGGAATCGACCCTGCGCGCGTCTTCAACGTCGGCCTGGTTGAAGCGTCAACACGATATGTTGAAGATGCGGGCTCGATTCCCGCCTTTTTTAAGCTATTGCATAGCTTTTATCGCGGGTTTTGAGCGCGGCGACCGAATCAAAAAATTCCGTAACGAAAAACACCTAACACCTCCCACTCCGACCGGCAGGCCTATTCGCTAACTACGGTTGGTAACTAGAACTGTCATTTTTGAAAGACATTTTAGATCCATTACTAGTTAAGTGATCTTATGTCTTACGGCAGCGTTCATGATAGCAGTAATGGATGATAAGTTTCTTTCAAAAATGACAGTACTAGTTAGCAACCGAAGTTAGAGAATAGGCCTGCGGCACAGCGTAGCGAGCGGCGGGCGTTGAAAGCGTCGTCTCAGTTCGGCAGACTTCGGCACGTTGTTTTGACGCGGTATTTTCCAGATATTTAGAGGATATCAAGTCTTAAACTTATGTTTCTTATTTCATACCATAAACCTATAGTTTCAATGATAAAAATTCCTGAATAACCTACATGTATTGTAAGATAATAAAAATATTTTAACAATATTAACTTCTCATTTATTCAATAAAAGTTAAAAAAATGTTTTCTTATCGGTCACCACGTTAAAAAAGTGTAACTTGAATTTAATATCAAAGAAAAAACTTAAATTAATATCAAAGAAAAAAAATACTGCATAAATAAAATAAATAAATAATTATAATTGCATAAGTTGATAAAAAATGTTATGCAATAGCTTTATTACCGTGGCAGTCCCCGAGTGCCACTTTAATTTTTCATTTTTAAATATTTTATCGTATAAGAAAAAATTGCAAACCTTGGGTGGCAGTGGGCAGGACACATAGCTCGCAGGACTGACGGCCGTTGGGGCGGAAAGGTCCTTGAGTGGCGGCCACGTACCGGGAGACGCAGCGTTGGTAGGCCCCCCACAAGGTGGACCGACGATCTGGTGAAGGTCGCGGGAAGCCGCTGGATGCGGGAGGCGCAGGACCGATCGGTTTGGAGATCCTTGGGGGACGCCTATGTCCAGCAGTGGGCGTCTCTTGGCTGAAATGATGATGATGAGATAAAATATTTCTGTAATCAAACGATAATAAAATGAGGCAGATTGTCTTCGCCAGCGTCATTTGACGAATGATAGCAAGCTCCAAAGATGGCAATAGAATGTTTAGTATGTAGGTGTGATGAACAAAATTCGTTTGTCCTACGTGAAACGCAAGCAAGTGTCAAATGACGTTATCTTGCGTACGACGTGCGTCTAACGTGGACTGTAGACCTAATCCTCCACCAGCTTCCGGCGACATAGTGACGCTAAAAAACAATTACGTACGTGTACGCAGCATGTATCGAATCGAGAAGGTCACTGGTCACTGGCAAGTTTTATAAGCAAATGGAATAGAATTTTGTCAGTTTAGAGGACTCAAACCAGATCTGCACCAGATGGTTTTAACTACCAAAACACAGGTGGGGCTAAAATCAGCATGTGTACAGTACAATTCCTTCGCGCTTCGTCTTCTTTAGCAATCCTTATTCGTCTACTGTTGCGGGTGTAAGTCTCTGCATGACGTTTCCAATAGGCCTCTTCATATGAACGGATATTGTAAAGATTACATGTTGACAGCTGTTCGACACCGAGAGCTGCACGTACACTTACCTGCTGGCCGACAACAGCAGCCGCGAGGCCGTTCTGATCGACCCCGTACTGGAGCAAGCCGAGAGAGACGCCAACCTCATCACTGAGCTGGGGTTCAAGCTGCTCTTTGCGAGTAAGTACCAGAGCTGCCGACTTTATTTTTTAAGAGATCGTACCATACACTAAAAAAAAATCGTATTTTGCCAAGAATTCAGGAAAAATAGTAGTACGCTTTAAAATGTCAATAAAACAATGATAACAGTAAAGAAAAGTAACTTTAGTATAACTTCAAAGCGTAATTTAACATAGGGTTTAACATTTAAGAATCAGAAGTTCAGAACACCATTTAGCAACTAAACTTTACATATTTGTCACGTAAGCAAGTCATTGCACAGTGTTATCTATGATTTTTTTTAATTTGGCCTAAAAGACCCATTTAACAAGTAAGATCATTTGAATTTAGTGACTCTCAGAATCATTGAGCGCAGCGGTAGCGGAGCGACTTGGGAGCCGAAGTATTTATTCTTTTGTAAGGAGGAAACCTGCACACACCTGTGAAAAAAGAATTTCTTTACAGGTTGTGTGTGAAGTCGACCAACCCGCACTTGGCCAGCGTGGTTGACTAAGGCCTAATCGCCCTTGTTTAGGGTAGGCTCGAGCCCCTCGGTGGGGACGTATATGAGCTCTTGATGATGATGATGAAGATGATGACTCTTTAAGCAGGATCCAAAGTTTCTGTGCTTGTTCAGACAAGCAAACTGAATAACTTTTACTATGGGACCAATCTTGAAATCACGAAAAAAATTGCTGTTCTATACAAATGTTCAATGTACATTGTTCATGTTCAATGTTCAATCATACAATTCAATGTATCCTCACTGAACCTAGATACACGGTAATTTTTTTATCACCCTGGAAAAATTTAGGGACGCTTCAGGATACATCCATTATTATATAAAAAAAATGAAATAAAAAAAATCTCTAAAAAGGCTGCTCTCAACTAGTGCAGCATTTTTAGTATTATTTAGAAAATTAATATAAAATTAAGTAAGTGAGTTATTTTTTTATTCATATATAAATCATTCTAATACCATGTCGTGAAGCGTCCCTTAAATTTTCCAGGGTGATAAAAAAATAACCGTGTATATTGAACAGTAGCAGCAGCAGCTTGATCAAATGATCGTTTCGCCATTTCACAAGGGGATAAAAAGCTATAGGGTACTTCCTGTTGACTTAGAATGATGTAGTTTGTCACGTAGCAATGTATTACATACAGCACATATCAAGGAAAAAAAACTTGAAAGCCGTAAAAATGTACATAGTAAGGAACTTGTATACTTAGAAAAGTTTTAGCGGAAGTGGTCCGCGAGTCCAACACTTGGCCGGTTATCTATACAAATAAATAAAATTGAAGTGTCTGTTTGTAATGTCAAAATAACAAGTTTTTACTAAATGGGTATGAATGTATATCGGGTACCAATAACAAAAACACAATTTAAAATATTTTTGTCTGTCTGTTTGTTCCCGCTAATCTCCGGAACGGCTGGACCGATTTTGACGGGACTTTCACTAATATATAGCTAATTATATAAGGTATAACATACTTTTTATCAAGATCGGTCCAGCCGTTACTATTCCACGCGGATGAAGTCGCGGCCACAGTTGGTTTTAAATATAAAACTACTTCCATCTCCTGCCCGCTGCTTCAGTGAACACGCACATGCACGCCGACCACGTGACGGGCACGGGCAAGCTGAAGTCCCTGCTGCCGGGCACCCAGAGCGTGATCGGCAGGAGCTCGGGCGCCCGGGCCGACGTACACCTGGTGGACGGCGACCTCGTCAAGTTCGGCGACTTCGAGCTGCTGACCGCCGCGACGCCGGGCCACACGAATGGCTGCCTCACTTACATCTGTCACGCTCAGGTAAGGCACTCCTGACCTGACACGACATAAAAAACTGCCTTGTTATTTCTTTATTTTATTAAAGCTTTGGCAAAATGGACATCAGCTTAAACGAGAATAATGTATCTGTACTATAACAATCTTACAAAAAGTTATTAAATAAAATTATTAGTCACATAAACAAAACTTAAACGAAGAACTCGCATTAGAAACATGAGACAATTTAAAAAATATATATTTTAACGTATACATAAGTAGAACATTTAACTATGCCTAATGAATATTAACTTCTAATGGACCAAAGCAAACAATATACAATTTATTAATAACATCGTACAATTTTGTGTTTATTTACGAGCAAGAGATTCTCTAAGGGATTTTTAAAGACCTACCTGATTATTGACTTTAGCAGGACAGTACATTTATGAAAATTTGATTCATGTCAATAAAAAATTATAATACATTTGAAACCAATTTCCAAATCCACCATCTAAACACAAGATGCAAAAATAAACTTGCCGTTCCAACATACAGGCTTCAAAAAACTAGAGGCTCGTTTGTGGGGAAATGTATAACCTTTTATAATAAGCTTCCACAAAGTGTTACTAACTTGCCATGAAATGGCAAGTTAGTAACGACCAAAGTTTAAAGCGCATGTAAAAAAGACTTATGAGCAAAGGTTACTATAAAATCAACGATTTTTTGAATGATGCCAATGCCTGGTGTTAATTTGCAGATAATGAATCGTGCTGTTGTATATAACTAACTATTTATTTAAACCTGTGATTTAAACAAATGTTGTTGTTTTTGGTAATGACATAAATTGACAATTCAAAATCATTTATTGCATTAAAAATGGTAGTTTACAGGTCTTCAGAAAATTATTGATGCTGCTAACGAAATAAGAAGAGGACTAACAACTGGGGTAGTGAAAAGTGGCTTAAGACACAGAATGCGTGTATGTGTGCGAAATAGGGGCGGACATGTGGAACATGTACTGTCAAACGATTAATAAACCTCATTTGTTACCTATTTGGATTGTTTTATTTTTTATCTGACTAAAGTTAAATTTGACGCTTAAGCATCGTTATTTTTTACTACTACCTGGTAGCATAGTGCCATACCTGCAGTTTTTGTGTTTAAAATAATGGAGCAACTAATCTGCCACACAAAAATACAAAAACAAAAACATTAGAGGTAGAAAAAACAAAAAAGGGGACAATAGACAAAAAATCTGGATTTTTTAAATAAAAAATCTTCAAAGTCCCATAACTTGAGAACGGTTAAGTTTGGGTTATGGGGTTCCATAGTCAAATCAGTCAGGAATGATGAAAACTACCACCTCTTAAAGGATTTAGGTCGACTTAATCTGTAACTCTGTATATAAGTCTCATCATTTATAGTCGCAACACTGCAACATGCAAACAGAAATAAGTGGACTAGTAAAACATATCGTCAACCTTATAATACAGTTTTGAAAGTAACTATTTTTTTAAATATTCATTGAATCTGGCAATCGGAAGCTCTTTTATCTCAGACTGTACTTTATTATAAATTCTAATACACAAACATAAAGAGTTTTTTTGCGCCAGAAATGAGCCCTCCACATTATACACCAGCCTGTCGGGATACCTGCGACTCCTGATTACAGGTAGGTCTTTAAACATTGTAAATAAATTAATATTTCCTTTTAAAAACACTGCAATTTCGATAATGTATAGGCAAGCCACCGTACATGGCTTGTAAGGAGCTATGCCACAAATAGCATGGATGTATTTCTTTTGGCAGATAAAAGCTTTCAAAATACCTACACCATTTCCCCACATAATAAGACCATATTGCAAAATAGATTCAACATAGGCATAGTATGCTGCAATGGCTGCCTCTCTAGTTGCAGTTAATTGCAGCTTATACAGGGAAAAACGAATCTATTAATTCTATTGCATAATGTGGATTATTTGAGATGTCCATTTTAAGTCTTTATCTAAATTAATTCCAAGAAATGTCACCATATTAGCCTCTTTTAAGATTTGTCCGTTATATGTTACATTAAATGTCCTATCAGTTTTATAATTATTGAAATGAATAAATTGTATTTTATCGAGATTAGGTTTTAAATTATTATAGTCTAACCATTTAATTATTGATGTCACAGCTTCATTTATGTCATGTTCATGTATTTCATATTTTGTGTCAGTCTTATCACTAGTAGTAATAACCACAGAAATATCATCAGCAAATAGTGTGCATTTATTTCTAGAAACTGATGGTAGGTCGTTGATGTATACAAGTAATAAAAGGGGCCCAAGAAACTGCCCTGGGCACCTCAAATTTATTAGCTTTAAATCGAGACCTGTTTGTTTCAATTACTTGATCGCTTAGACTTTCAAGTTCAACGGATTGGCGTCTATCTGATAAATAGGATTCAATCCACTTAAGTGCTATACCCCTAATGCTCCATCTTTTGAAGCAGCAAATCATGGTGAACAAATTCGAACGCTTTCGTCATATCAAAGAATAGACAGGTCGTAAGGTTTTTTGCTTGTTGACTTAACAAAACATTTTTTACCATGTGGAACATTGCGAGCGTGGTGGACTTTGCTTTAATAAAACCAAATTGCTCCTCCGTGATAACATAGTAAGAAGAGAACTGACACATCTAATCTTGTAATGGAAGTTGAGCTCAAACATCTGCTGTGAGGTCAGGTTCCAATTGACGACTTTGTAACAATACAGGGAGAAAAAAATAGCCCTTGCTGGTTCTTTCCAGTACAAGGTCTCCCGCCGTAGACTTGTGAACTAATGGCGTAGCTGTTTTAACGTGCAAAAGAGATTGTAACAATCCAATTTGAATAAAAGATATTGAATTTAAATTTGATGAACTGCGTGATAAACAAAAATAAATCTTTATTACAGGGCATAGCCTTCACGGGCGATGCGCTGCTGATCCGAGGCTGCGGACGAACAGATTTCCAGGAGGGCTCTTCCGAAACCCTGTACCATTCCGTCCACTCGAAGATATTCACGTTGCCCGACGACTACACGCTGTACCCGGCGCACGATTACAAGGGGCAGACTGCGACCTCTGTCGGCGAAGAGAAGAAGTACAATCCGCGAGTCACGAAGCCGCTGAAAGAGTTCGTCCATATAATGGACACGCTGAATTTGCCGTACCCGAAAATGATCGGTAATGCTATACCTCTATTTTGCTTGCAATTCCAATTTGTAAAGGCTCTGGTCCGAAAATCATATGAACTATTAGTGACTGTAGCTACTGATGGAGGTGAGCAGTTTGCTTGTTTGGCAACTGAGTTTTATAAAAAACAGTGAAAATACATTTTTTTCACAGCAGACAGACTATCTCTCATGTAAAGTAGTAAAAAATAACTAAAATGCTATTAATTTCCACCGGTTTTGACCTGTGGTCAAAAACCCAAATTTTCGAGCGGGATTTTTAATAATGAGTATGGAAATACTGATATTAGCAACCCAAGACCTAGACCTTTTTTTCGGGGGGAAATGCGCAACCGCACCGTAGTAATATTTGTATCAAATAAAAGAGCTTAAGAGTAAAATATATTTTTCATCCCCCCATCTCGGAAAGAGTATTTGTTATTCGATATCTGACCGCCAAAGCCGTTTTTATCCGCTTGAGGTTAAAGTAAATTTGAATTTAGAACATTGCGTGTACTAGGTATGTGATTTCAAAACATCATTAAATCTATTTACTTCCATCTCCATGGTGCTGAATTTATCATTAAACTTTTTTTAAATTTGTTAAAAACTGAGACTCTGAACCTCCTTTGTGTACTTTTGTTTTTAATTTGCTTTGTTTCATTTCCTCGCTGAGGGGGAATGAAAAGTTACGTGTTGCACTTGAGTGCAAAGATTTTTCACCTTGTGCGCTTTTGATTCCCTTGCTAACGCTCAGGATTCTAATTTTTGAATCCTTCGCTTACACGGTCATCAAAATTGAGCACGCGGTTAAAAAGCAACTTTGCACTCATGTATAACAAATAACTATTTCACATCACTTGCTCGACAATGCCAAATTCCATATTATGCAAACCTTACGTAAAGCAAGTCATTAAAGCCCTTGGCTTTAGCCGGGGTGATATGTTGGACTGAATCTCATTATAACCCGCTGGGTTGTAATATTTTCACTTTTCATAGTTCTTATTGCAATGGCCTTAAATTCTAATTTCGTAATAATAATCAACTAATACTCGAAGGCCGGGGCCGGCGCCGCGTCGAGCGTAATTTGAAAATCGAACTTTTTCTAAAATCGAGCTGGCCACGGCAAGCTGAATGGAACACATTTGAAATTAAACAAAAGCCGCGAGTACATATTGTAAGACGCTGCAATAATATATGTAATAAAATAACTGCAAAGATTTTATAAAAATATATCAAAATAGAAGAAAAGTTCTGTTAAAATGTCGAGTGACGAAACGCTGTTTTTAGTAGCCTTGCTTTTTTATTGTCTCGCAAAAGGTGAGAAAAGTAGAGTACACTCCTCGGGGATAAAGCTGTTGCAGCTCACTGCGCTAACGGGAATTAAGGCGAGGATTTCCCAAATTTGCCGATCTTAGAACGTCTAGATCTGGATAATATTAGAACCCACAATTCTGAAATTCACACACCTTAAACTTGAAGATATAATCTAGTGAACTGTGAAAGCAGAAACACGATTTACTACATTTCACTCGATAGAAAAAAAATCCAAACATAGGTCTAAATCAAAAACTAAAACCACGATTTGAAATCGAAATATACATAAAACAGTATAAAAGTTATACCAAAACATGTAGTTCGTTATTATCTAGTGAACTGTGAAGACAGATTTTTTGATGTCATATAAAATATTTAGGAAAATGACGAAAATTCTATAATTTCGCTTGGTTGCAATCGCGCTCCATATAAGACAGTACTCGCCAAGTCGTCTCAGGGTATGGTCATGTCGCTTCGTGTCGCGGGCGCAAAAAAACATATTACGTGTTTCTTTACGATCGAATTTTAATTTTGCAGTTTGCGTTTATTTTGTTAACTTTCATTATTATTATAGATTAGTCTAGTAATATGGTGAATAGTGTAAATAATGGATTAGGTATTATAAAGGAGAAAACTATTTTAATCCTTCTTCCTAAATTATTTATGTGTGAAAAAATATGTTTTTCGTTCTTTTTTTCTATAAGTTATTTTATGTGTAAAAATCGCCAATAAAAGAAGTCAAAGACGAAATGTTAAATCAAATGCATACAAAAAATGCTGAAAGAAAAGTGGTAAATATTTATTTCCCAAATGTTTATATTTTATTGCCGCGGCCATATAGCACAGTGCAGTGTTAATAAACCAGTATGATAATTTCTTCAAGTAAATATGCAAGGATTTATAGGTTCAAAATAATGTTTCCTATAAAACTTTATTGCTGAATTCCTTTAAATACTTAATGTTACCCCCTTTATTCACAACGCCTTGCATCAAAGCTTTAGAAGGTAGAATCAACAGCACATTATATATGTAGCTAAATAATAGAGTTTTATTCGAGCTTATGTATTATATATGATTATGAACAGTAAAACAATATTTTAGGAATCTTTTAAATTTCGTAACATTTATGGTCAAGCGTGAGTTGATTATAAAAAAGTAAAAAATAATTAACATAAATTTCCGTTCGATTTATGTAAAGATCACTTCATTGTATTAAAAGAAAATATCTGATCAGCGGAATTTTGTGAAACTTTATAAAATATTTGCTTTTGCCCGCTGCTTCGCCCGCATAAATGTCATAGAGGTTCCATACAAACTATTATTTTTTAGTTTTACCCCCTTAGATGGCGAATTTCCAACATACATGTCAAATTTCCGCTTTTTGTGCCTTTTAATTACGGCTGTGCGTAATCTGTCAGTCACTCAGTAATGAAAGTGTTTTTATATAAATACGTCGGCCCACACTAGGATTTTCAACTGTGTCGTAGGTGCAGTTTTTTTTTTGAAAACGTCGCCCCACTCTAAGATTTTCTCCTGTATTGTGGGTGCAGTTACGAACATAGAATATCACATGTACATACGCCCAGACCGGAAAAAAATTCTGTAGGCCATACAAAATATTTGTCCCGTACGGGATTTGAACCCGCGACCCGTTGCGCAGTAGGCGATCATTCGACCTCTGCGCTAACCGTGTCATCAAAGTTACAAACATAGAATATATTTCATCACATGCACATACGCCCAGACCGGAACATATTTCTGTATTCCATACATAATATTTGTCCCGTAACTACAAAAAAATATTTTACAAAAAATAAAAACCGACTTCAAAAACACTGAAAACTTAAAAATAATATAAGAATAGGTACAGACAACATCACACTTCTGTATTGAAGTCGGCGCCAAACGATAATCTCCTAGAAAGTGTTAAAATTTGTCACCGACTTCAATATAGAAGTGTGATGTTGTCTGTACCTATTCTTATATTATTTTTAAGCTTTCAGTGTTTTTGAAGTCGTTTTTTATTGTTTGTAAAATATTTTTTATTTTTAACTTTTCAGTGAATGAAATCTTTTTAGTGAAAGAAAGAAGTGTGTTTTTAGTGCTTTCCTCGATTTTCTATGGGATCCCATCATCAGATCCTGACTTTGGTGACCATGAGACCACCCTTGCTCTATACTCTATCGAATACAAAAATAATTTTGAACATCGGTTTAAAAATGACGGAGTTATGAGGTAACAAACATAAAAAATACAACCGAATTGATAACCTCCTCCTTTTTTGAAGTCGGTTAAAAATATTTGGGAATCGAACCCGCGACCAGTTGCGTAGTAGGCGATCACTCGAACTCTGTGCGTTAACCGTGTCGTCAAATGTAAAGTCATCATGGTAAAGAACGCTAGCTGTGTAGTACTTCCCGAGTTTTCTTACAGGCCTAAGGTGGTAGAATATTAATTAATATTTTAAAACCAGTTTGCTTAGAGACTAATACGGTTGCCTGATATTCATAGCGATTTGTGGCTTTCTTCTTGATAATCTTGTTTAGTACATGCACGCCCCTGTCACTCACGCAATGCAGCGTTATAAATACCTACCACTAAGTAGCGCGCCGGCGCGCCGACCGCTGCACACACGTGTAAAGAAATTCTTAGGTTGTGTGTGAAGTCGACCAACCCGCATTTGGCCAGCGTTGATGATGGTAGCACATCAAAAACAGGTTTGAGCTTGTTTCGAATTCATCTAATAATAATATGATGGATGACATACCTGCTAGAGATACCTGACACAAAAATTGGGATATAATTAAAAACAAAAATACTATCGTTTTTGATGCTTGCTAAGGCAAGGATAAAAATACCTCTGTCTTACCTATTTCTGCCGCAAATCAGCAGTGCTTGCATTGCTGTGTTCCGGTGTGAAGGGTAAGATATGGTACTGAAATTACTGGGTACCGTGACTTTACATGATGATGTCACAAGTTGGCAACGTACACTGTGGTTCTTGTGGGGCTTGCAGTTTTACTGCGAATCGCACAGGAACCACATGTATTATAGGTGACTGTTACCACTTACCATCAGGTGGGCAGTTTGCTTGTTTGCCAACTTAGTAGCAATAAAATAAAACACACAACATTACATTTTTATTTTGAAGTAGTTTTTGTTTTGAAGTGGTGTCGGTATTTTTGTAAAAAAAAATATTTTTATTTTTTTCGTGAAATTAATAATAGCTCTCTAAGTCAACTTGAAAGAATATACCTAACTGAGAGTCAATACGTATCTTTTATATCTAAAGACTAACTCCCTAACTCCTTAAAGTTAAGGATCCATCGTAAGCTCAGCATAGTGGAAGAATCCTTGAGATGATGTCTTTCAGACGCAAATACCTGAATAGCTTCAGAAAAAAAACAGGATTTATTAATAACACATCATAGAAACATTTAAAGCCTTTGAAATTGTGAAGAAACGGTCTAATTATGATGAATCTTGAAAAAGTCTAATTATTGATAATTGCTTTACGTCTCTTTCTTATAAAATATATGTTTGTATCGGTATTATAATGGTGGACGAGTACAATGACGTCACAAGCAAATAAAAGCTTATTAAACTTTGTTATTTTTTAAGTTATAAAAAAAATCACGTGGTTGTTTGTCAAATAAAAATACTATGTAATGTAACAATTAAAAAGTGTCCATATCTACATACAAGTAAAGATACAATGAAAAATAGCAATGAAGTCATAAAGCTGTATCTTTATTGGTTGTATTACTGTAGGTACTTACCTCAGTTTATAAATCAATACTTATTTGTAACCTAGCAAAAAGTATATTGCATACGATATAAAACGTCCTTGTTGTACTGTTATATTTTTACTGTGCGGCACATGATGTTGGCGCCTGTTCAGTGGCCGTGTCCGCGCTAACGTCATGTACAAATGAACGGTGTGAAGTGCGGAACATATGGGCTTGCACGTGGAAATTCCTCGCCTTAACTCATCACACCCTCGCTGCGCTCGGGAGTTAAATCTGGAGTCCTTCGTTACGTTCAGGATTCAATATCGCGCTCGTGACATAAAACAGTGCTTTATCCCCGCGGTGTATAATCTGCTATAGAGTCGCTATAAACCTAGCAACATCAACCTAAATTCAACATGGCCGCCGCTCAAAAATGTCACGCGGCATTGGGTCACGCGGCATCACCGGCATATTATGGGTTTTAAAACTTGTTTTTTTTTTCTTATTGCATTGTTGGCACATACATTTATTTCAATGACTTATCTTTATTCTTTCAGATAAGGCGATTCCGGCTAACAAAGTGTGCGGATTGTATTGAGTTAAACTGCATATATGCAAACATGTTAGCTATAAGTGTTCAGAATGGAAGTCTGTCTGTGATAAGAAAGTGAATGTGCGTGGTGTTAATCCTTAATAAGTTAACACAACGAAATGACATATGATTGCACAAAAATATATATCTCACAAGATTATCTCCTTTTGATAATTCTATGGTGAGAGGTGAATATATGCACGATATTTAAATATAAACTATAAAGTATCTTGATTGAGATTGAAAAAATGTTTTAGAGTTTACAAAACTTTGTGTATACGTATGTACATTCACATTCAATGTTAATGGCATTTGTTTATAAGGAATCAAGAAAATAATTTTATATATATATGTTGATAATTTTTGCTAGCTATTTATTAAAAAATAAAAAGTTTTACATAATGGGTATTTTAGTTATTATTTGATATTTATACCTGTACAAATTTATTGCACTATTGAGTTAAGAACATTTAGTTTATCTGTAAGGGAAAATGTGAAAATGCGTTTTTATAGACAATTCGGAATATAGATAGGTATAAGTTTTCCCAAACGCCTCGATACCTTTTGTCTAGTCTTGTGCGTGAAATCCTTCTTTAAAAAACAAAGTGTGTTATTTAAATGGTTAGCATAGTATTCGTATTTTTGTGAGCAGAAAAATATAATCTGTGAGCAGAAATAGCTAATTGATCAGCAACTCATGGCCAGCAAACATTCCAAAATCAATCAGCAATTTATGTCATTCTGGATGGCTGTAATTATTTTTGTACAGCATATTAATTATATAAGCTGCAATGAGCTGCTCCTGTTTAATAAAATTTTGGTTAGCACTCAGATAGTAAGCAAAAAAATTCATTTTGAGCTGCATATAAAAGTAGCAAAAATACTTGTCATGCGCAAAATGGGCGCATTCCTTATAAAGATTTTTTAATTTATTTAAGCGAGTGTTATAGGCACTTAAAACCTAAACACAAATTGCCTAATAACATTTGGCCTAAAACACATATCACCTAAAAACGAAATGCCTAATAACGTTTAGCCTACCTAGAATCATGAAATTTGGCAAGAGAAAAGGAAGTACATACTTCCAGAGATATGAGCATTTGAAATTTGAAAAAACTAACCTCAAAATTAACAGTTTCCACAAGCAATAAGTATGCATAAAGTCGAGAATACACATAAAGTCGTTTCTGCGCTTCGCCGGCCGCTGCCGCGGCACGCTCGCTTCGCTCGCTCGGCTCGCGCGCTTGATTCATGTTTAAACCTACGCTCGTCGCTTCTCTCCTCGCTACCTATTTTTGACCCGCCTACAGTTTCTACATACGCTTTGACGTTTCTAAACTTTTTTTTTCAAAAAGAGGCTAAACGTATTGTGCAATAATAAAATATTTTTTTTTATTGTTATAAAATATAATTAGTTATTTTGTGCAATACAATTAGTTATTTTGCTCATCATGTTTTAACTAAGCAAACCAATCAAATACACTGCATATAGACATGTTTTCTCTGCTGATCATGAAATCTTGCTGATCAAGTAGGGTGAACGCTCCAGTAGTTGACCAATTAAGGCAGATTTCGATACAAAAAAATTGTTTACTAAATATCTACTAGAAATTTTGACTTGATTATTTTTGTGTACATTAAAAATTAGTTATTTATCAATATAAACTCATGAAATTTTAATTTAGTTTTACCATTATTTTATTATTAATTAATGAATTAAAATTTCAGCTAATGCGCCTGTAGTTGTCCAGAGGGATTTAATGATTGACCAGTTTTTAACTAGTAGTTGACCAGTTCAGTAAAAACTACAGTTTCATTGCAACAGTATGTTTTATTTAATCAAATAAGCAACATCTGAATATAAACGACTTATATTTTAAATAAATTATTAAATTGAAACAGTCTCCATTGTTTTTTCTCTTATTTTACTATTACAATTTACCAGAAAATAGATCAACAGTTCAAAAGACTTACAAAACTTTGGTTCTATAACCTGTCTTATAATATTTCCTTAACAAGAAACAAATAAAATAAAAAGTACTTAAATAGCAGTCTTGTCATGGTTTTTGGTAACTACACAAACCACTTAGGTAATTTGTTAATAGCTTAACAGCAGCAGTTCAGAAGACTTACCTTTGGTTCTATGAACTCTCTAATAATATCTACCTACATAAGAGTATAGAATCTACCTACATAAGAGTATAGAATTAAATAAAAGGACTTATATATCAGTCTTGTGATGTTTTTTTGGTAACTACACTAATCTCACTTAGTATTTTTCAGGCAAATATTTCGCCATTTCGGCGACTTTGTAGGATCCTCTTTGGTTTATAGGAAGGGGAGGATTTATTTTTTCAATAATATCTTCGTTCTTATACCAAATAGTGTCTGGTTTTTCAGGCCACTTGAATGTATTTGGAGTAGAGAGTACCATGACACTAACCTCCTTATAGTCATGTTCACTTTTTTGAATAATTCCTGGAAAATATTCGCCCTCGTATTGCACAATGACAAACATTCCTATATCATACCGATTATCGGCTTCCCTTTGTTTATTTTGTTTTGAATCAGTTTTATCCTTTTTTCTTATAATTTTTCCTGCTATATCCGAAAGAACTTCATTGTCTTCGGAATCACTGGTATCGGAACAAACAACAGGTCTGCGTTTTTTTATAAATGTCTTTTGTTTTGACTTTGGAATTGTTTCGATCTTCTTCTGTTCCTTTAGTTTTCTCTTTTCAGCTCTCATTACTTTTTTGTTGTCTTTATCTTTTTTTTCTTTTTCTTTATTGTCCCAGTAACTGACCCACGACGGAGAAGATATCGCATCGGGATAAACGAATTTGTTTCTCTTTTTCTCATGTTTTATAGGTGACTCCGTTGGCCACACAACAGCTCCGGCAAATGCTGTGCTTATTTTGACTGAAGGGACTTTCCGAATAATCTGGGAGTTTTCTGGTTTATTAGGCTCGAAGGGTTCTGGAGTGTTTCTATTCAAGATCTCATTTTCCGACAATCCATCGCCGATTTTAAAAATATCATTTTCTGGGTTATTTTGGATATCAACTACAGGATCATCTGGCTGGTTTTGCTCATCCTCCTGGTTTTCTATCACTTCATCGGCGGACTTTAGAAAATCGTCTTCTGGAATATTTTGTACATCAACGTTTTGTCGAGCTTGAGTTGCAATAGGCCTGATTGTTTCTTGCGCAGAATCCTTTAACTCTTGATTTTCTAGTAAGCCATCTCCAGCAGAATCTATGTTCTCCTCATTTTCTACATTTCCTTCGATATTGTCAGAACATTCCGGAATAACTCGGTTTTTAAGTTTGCGCCATACATAAAACAATTCTTTTGCAGATTCTTCTCCGGTCCAATCTTCGTCTTTGTTTACTGCACGAAAAGCTTCTGCTCTTCCTCTTCGCATTAATGACTCTATGTAAAGAAAGTGTTCTGGGCCTATTTCGGTAGGCTTATCAGCAATGTCATGCCTTGTTTGGTCATTAATACAACGACTATAATCAATCGCATCTGCGTTAAATGGATAAAGACCACATTTGCGGAAACCATTGGCTATCGTTGATGGGGTAGCTGCTTTAAAGGCTTCTTCCAGTAATGGAGCAAAAACAGATCGCGTCAGTACTCTTGTGCCTGTTTTGAGTTTGTAGTTTTGAACCACTAATTTCCAATTATTTTTTAATGGTCTGAAAACCGACACATCAGCGGGTTGTAAGATGTGTGTGGAATTGGGGTACAAAGCATATAGTATTATGCCATTTTCCATGCATAGCTTCGAAACTTCTCCACTGATATGGGATCGATGACCATCAACCAACAGCAAAACAGGGAATTTGGTACCATTATTTTGCAAAAAAGGCAGCAGGGTGTTTGCTATGTAACCGTAAAATACCTTGCACGTCATCCAACCATTTTTTGATTTACCGACTGACCATTCTTCATTTATATTTATGGCTATGTCTCTAGGAATCCGTTCATACGGGTAAACTACAGCTGGCGGCAAAATTTTCCCAGACGCGGCGAATGTTCCTAATACGGTTATATTTTCTTTCGAGTTTTGGCATACCCCGTATAGATTTTTCATTCCCTTAGGTCCAAGTATGACACCGTTTGAAGGATTGGTTTGAAACCCCGCTTCATCACAATTAATTATTCGGTCAGGATCATCCAATATATCTAACGCGTTTTCTGATTTTAAATAATCATATAGATTAGAGTGCCATGTTCTTATGTCTGCTTCTGTTACTCTGCTTCGAGCTAAGTCAATATTCTCGGAGTGTCGTTGGCTAATATTGGGATGTCTTTTAAGGAAACTCTCGAACCATGTTCGTCCTGGCAAATTGTCTTTAAATACTGTAGGTCTGTTATCTTTCGAAACAATATCGTGAACTGTATGCATCAGGTTTTGTTTATTTATTGGGAAACCTTTTTTGGCCATAGCATTTATCCAACGACAAAGTAGTTCTTCTTCATGTGGTGTAAGAATAGATGGAGGCCCCATTTTTCTTACAATTGGACTTCTTAATTTAATTTTATTTATTAGCGTGGAATGCGGAATTCCATATTTTCTGTCAGTTTCCCTGATTTTGGCGCCCTCATTTATTTCCTGCACCGCATGCAGTAGACTTTCTTCGCTGTACTTAAAAAACTCTTTTTTTGGGGGCATTTTGCATATTTATCTGAAATAAAATTCGAACTGGTCAAACACTAAAGCAAGCAAAAAAAACGTTAAGTAAGTAGTTGACCACTGGTCAATTACTGATTACGGAACATTATACAAAGTTTTAAGTGAATACCTAGATAATACTTCAGGAATACACACTGTTTTGATAATAAATACAACTTTTGTTAAAATTTCAGTTGTTGACCAAATTGGTCAATTACTAAAATTTTTTATATTTCTTGTATGTATAATTGACCACTACATTTTTTCTAATAAAGAAGTGAAATATTTTAAATATTATTACGTCACAACAATCTATATTAATATCAAAGTAAGAAAAACACAAATTTTGAATAGAAAGTGCACAATAAACCAGGATTTAGTTGGATTTTAAAAACTTACCTCTAGCAGCCTTGCTTACTTCGCGAGCACAAAATGGCGACTAATTTTAAACCAATCTGAAAAATACGCAATAAAAGTCAAACTACACTAGCGACTTCTCTAAATTCTGATTGGTTACTAGGCTGATTAGTTTTGACACATCAGTTTGTAACCAATCAGAACATCTGCTCGTTTGAAAGCTTAATATCGGCGCTTAAATTTGAAAATGGTCAACTACTAATGCATGGTCAACTACTAGAGCACTGACCCTAGTTATTATGCGGACCAAATAGTTATTTTGTGGGCTTAATGTTTATTATGCAAACTCATGTCATTGTAAGCTGCCTTTTTATGATTTAATTTTTGACCATTATCAAAATTATTTGCGGGACAAGGATTGCTGCCTGATTTTTTTAATTGCAAACAAAATCTTTGTATGAGGACCAAATTATTTAAATGCTGTTTTTTTGTGGCTCACCAAATTTTATAATTGCTAACCATTTAATTACTTCTCAAAAACAAAACGGGCAGGTGCTTACGAGAGAGTCCTAAAAGTATATTTATAATAAGGGTGGTCATTGTTATTGGAGCGAAGGTGGCTCTGTGGACTCGGCACTGGCCTTCTTATCGGGAGGTCCGGGGTTCGATCTGGCCATGTGCCAATGTGTTTTTCGAATTTCATATGTACATTTGTCCGAAGCTCCTGCGGTGAAGGTCATCGTAAGGCAACCTGCACACATCTGCGAAGAAATTCAAAGGTGTACGTGAAGTCGACCAATCGGCACTGGGCCAGCGTGGTTGAGTAAGGCCTAAATACCCCCAGCTACCCTGATATTTTGCGGTAAGATAAGATGTCGCGAGCTGGCAAGATATTTGGTTTTGTGTGTGTTGATATAGAGTCCATACGTTTCTAGATATAGAGACCATACGTCCATCGTTTTTAGAGTTTCTGTTTGTAAAGAAAGAAAGAAAGAAACATTTATGGACCATACACACACAAAATATTATAAAAACAGTACGAAAGAAAGCAAACAAAAACAACGAAAGCAAAAACAATCAATTAAAAAAAAAACCTACAAATAGCAGGAAAATCTGCAAGGCTAACAAAGGACCCTGTCTCAGCGTAAATGCTTCCAGGTCACCCACAGGTGGGCGGGGCGACCAAGAAGCGCTGTTATTCTGACAGGGAAAAAAAAGATTTGTACTGCAAAGCCAGCGCAGATACTAAAAAAAAAACAATATAAGAAAATAAAACATAATGAGTTTTTGTGACCATTTTAGATATCACTGGGTGCTATATATATTTTACGGCGGCCAATCTCCACAGAGACAAGAGATCTCCCTGGGAGATTTTATAGTACACACAAGTCTGCGCTAACACAAGTGCACATTTTGTTCCTTAATTTGCATTGTCCGGATAGTTAATGAACACGACCGGAACGAGATCAGACGCAGGACCTTCACGGTTTGACGTGCATTTCGAAAAACGGAGGACCTTGAGATGTTTTACTTTTTCATCGCCCATCATAGATCTCACCATGACTATTGTTTCTTAATTTCAACAATCGCTAGCTAAGCGCATAAGCCACTGCGCCAACTAGCTCCACAAAAAACGGGATACGGCCTACCTAAAGTGTTACCACACCAATCTGATCATCGATCCACGGTAGAATAGAATATACAGGGTCTAAAAGAACACTGAAATACTATTTAATGGTATGTTTTAGAAGTGGAGATTCTGTAGGAAAAATATTGGGGCTAACCAAGCTACTTTTTCTATAAAACTAAATATTTTTTTGATCATAAGTGTCGACAGTCCTACATCAGCGTACCTTGTTGCTTCATTCGGTGTTTATATTTTTTTGTGTCAATTCCATAGTCAGCTGGACTATGGTTGTCTTTTAGTTTTTGCTTTTAGTTTAAAGTTGATTAACTCGGAGATTATTAGGTTTCCAGATCTAAGACAAGCACCTAGCACCTATATTATTTCAGCATTTAGTTATACCCGATATATATGAATACCTGTGTTATCTCTAGCACAGAGAGCTTTTTTTCGAGGGGAATATGTGACCGTACCGTACCCGCCGTTGGCTAGACGACGAGCGTGTGTGGGGCGCTCCCTGCAGAGTGCCGGGCCTACCAACTAAACCTCCCGGTGTTCTTCCTACCCTTATGAGCACGCGTGATAGGGTCCGTAACGATACCACTACCCACGCGCCCGGGCTATTCCGAATATAGTGGTCGAGCTTTAGCCAAGGGGGGATTGTCTGAGAACACCAGGACAATCTTCCAGACGAAAAAGCCTTACGGCGACGTGCACGGGGCCAACTATGCACGCAGGCCTCCAAGGTAGGGTCACTAGACAGGCATCGTTTGAGCAAATCCTTCGTCTGCCTATCCGTCTGCAGCGGAAAGGGAGCGGCGTGAGGATCTTCCTTCCGTTTCCTCTTCTCAGCCTCGCAGGGCAGACCTATCTGTAAGGACAAGGAGCTGAGGGCGACAAAGGCAACAATCAGACATTGCGACCAATATTCTTTGGAAATTGAGTTTTCGCATCATGAGATCAGTGTAGACACACAAAGAGTGAATGAGAGGTGTTTTTATTCTCACCACAAAATCTGCATATTAAGACGTCGGTGGCGCTGTGGACTCTGCACTGGCTCTAATCGGGAGGTCTGGGATTCGAACCTGCCATACCAATGTGTTTTTCGTTTTTTGAATTTCATTTATTGTCCGACGCTCCTATGGTGAAGAAAAACATCGTGAGGCAACCTGCATACACCTGCGAAGAAATTCAAAGGTGTATGTGAAGTCGACCAATCTGCACTGGGCCAGCGTGACTGACTAAGTCCTAAATACCCTAACTTCGATTTAGATAACTTAGGTTCGAGCCCCTCGGTGGGGACGTATATGAGCTGTGATGATGATGATGACATATTGCGACTCTAGTTGAAAATTTCCCAAATGAACATTTTTTAGTACAGTCAACAGCACATTAGACTACCGCAAAACGATTTTTTTTTCAATCAACTTTGTACTTAACGGTGAACAGTTTAAGGTTCAAAACCAATTAGAAAAAAAATATAGATTTGTATAGCCTGACGTGCTGTAGACCGTACAATATAGTCTAAGAGGTCACGGGATTTTTCATAACGATCATGGATACGGTTAGATTTATTTTTATAGTTCGTAGAGTAGTCCCCTAATGTGAATGATGTCGGTCTGCCTGCTTTCAGTGGTTGCAACTTCGAGTTATAGAGCTTACAAGAGGCTTCATTGTTGCGAAAAAAAAACCGATCAGAGAAATGGTCAGTTTTAGTACATATTCAAAGTATGGCGTCTCCGCAGATGAGAAAAGTGGTCTGGCGGCTCTCAGTGGTTGCATTTCAGAGTTATGATGCGCGCAAGTCACTGCATTGTTGCGAAAAAAAAACGATAACAGAAATGGTCAGTTTTAGTACCTATTCGAAGTATGGTATCTCCACAGGTGAAACGAGTTGGTCTGCTTGCTCTCAGTGTCTGCTGCTCTCAGTTTCAGAGCTATCATTGTGTACGCAATACCCTTATCTGTGGAAAAAGTCTAAAAAATATCGAAAAACGCGACAATCGGCGGATTTTTCAAATGCTCATTGATCGCTGCTGTCGTGTCTCGACTTGACACATACAGCGCATACTCCTCCCCCCGCGCCCGGCCCGTCTGTGAGCGTGGAACAATCGTTGTGGGAGGGTGCGCTTTGGCTCGTTTTTGGTGCTTTTAAATACAACTCAACCGTTACTTGCATTTTTACAATAATGTCGAAAATAAATACTTTTTTTTTTGGAACGCGTATGAACATCCCAAAGTACTATTACGATCTAGCCTATTTTACAGCTAATACGTACAGTACATAATTTAATTCGATCTTAATTTGCTAGAGATAAACATGTCTCTAAGAAGTGTCCATTAACATGTTTTTTATTGTCTCTATTAAGGCGCCGCTACTAATACACAGTTATAGTTTCAACACGTAGGGTCATTGTACTAATTTAAAACTTATTTTTTATCACTCCACTTCATTACACTAGATCGGATGGCTTTATCCGTTTTAGTCTTCTTTTCCTATTTGTGTGGTCGAGAAGCTAGGCAGCCTCCACGTTCAATTGGTTTTGAAAACTTTTTTGGTAAGCTTCGGCGTATTTTTTTATGATGCTATCAACGAACTCTGTTTTAAGATCTTGAAGCAGGTCGTCATTTCTTACATACCAAAGAACATTAGCGATGTCCCTCAGCACCTTATTCTGAAATCTTTGAATAATACACCTGTTGGTCTGAGCGGTACAGCCCCGTAGCTATATTCCACAAGTCCACACTGACATAAGGACTTGACGATATAACAATAGTTTGTTAGCTATTTTCAAGGGGGACTCTCTTCCTATTAGCCAATACATGTCTCCGTATCGTAGATCAAGGTGTTCTCTCTTTTTCTTGACGTGCACCATCCAACCTAGTTTCACATAAAGAGCCATGCCATGATATTTGGCAGTGTTCTCATATGGTATAATTCGTCTGTTAATGTAGATAGGGTGATATATTTTCTGTTTGTTACTAAAATCGATGTGTACAGACATGGATTCATTCAATTTTATCCTCCATTTCTTTGTCCAGTCATAGATCTTCTCTACAGCATTTTGGACATTTTCTGCTGTTTCCTCATGAGTATCACCGATACCCATGATTGCAGTGTCATGAGCAAAAGGTGCAATGGTGTTATTTTCCGGTTCTGGTATATCACAAGTGTATAAAAGGTATAGGATCGGACTTAAAACACTACCTTGCGGAACACCAGCTTTTATATGTTTTAATTCTGAGAAGGCGTCTTCATGTTTGATTCTGAATACCCTATCTATAAAGCTCAGCGAACTGCTCAGGGAGCATTTGTTGTAGTTTGTGAATGAGTCCGTCATGCCATACTTTGTCAATGTCCTGAGCTACATCCAGGAATACTGTTGTGTATACCTTTTTGTCCTCTAGGCATTTTTCGATTATGTTCATGATTCTGTGCATTTGATCAATCGTCGAATGTTTCTCGCGAAAGCCTATTGAATTGAGAAATTTATGGTTTAGAATTAGGTCCAAGTTTTGTATTACTGGCTTTAGTCTTTTTAGAAGGAGTTTCTCGAACAATTTTTACATTACTGATAATAGGGATTTTTCCCTTGATGAAGTTTCACAAGGCGGTTTCCCTGGTTTCATTATCATATCATAATGACTTCTGCGACTTACCATAGGGCTGGTACGTACTTTTGCCTTAGACAGGCATTTATAAGAGTTGTTAATTTAACTATTACCTTTCTAGGAAGTTTTCTGAGTATTACTCCTGTTATTCATGAGCATAGCCAGGAGATATTGGCGGGCTGATATTACTTTTGATTTCATTCCAAACTTCTCTCGGGGTAACTTGCTTAAGTTTCACTTGCGACTGCTTGAATTTCTCCTATTTCGCATTTGGAATCTTCATAGTGTCATAGCCTTTCTTTGACAATAACAGCACTTCCAGCATGAGTTGTATTGTCTGGGTGAAGAGCATGATACATTTTGTACCCCCTGAACACGACAAAGGAATGGTTTGTAAAGTGTGTTAATGCCTATCTTAGGCAAAAGTACGTACGTGGAAAGTCGCAGAAAAGTCAGATAAAATTTAATAATTCCAAGTCTGTACACATCGATTTTAGTAACAAACAGAAAATGTATCACCATATCTTCATTAAGAGACAAATTATACCATATGAGAACACTGCCAAATATCTTGGCATGACTCTTGATGTGAAACTACTTTGGAAGGTGCGCGTCAAGAAAAAGAGAGAACAGCTTGATCTACGATACAGAGACATGTATTGGCTAATAGGAAGAGAGTCCTCCTTAAAAATAGCTAACACAGTATTGTTATATCGGCAAGTCCTCATGCCAGTGTGGACTTATGGAATACAGCTACGGGACTGTACAGCTCAGACCAACAGGTGGATTATCCAAAGATTTCAGAATATATCGCTAATGCTCTCTGGTATGTAAGAAATGACGACCTCCATCGGGACCTCAAAACAGAGTTTGTTGATAGCATCATAAAAAAATACGCCGAAGCTCACCAAAAAAGAACTCTGAAATGCAACCACTGAGAGCCGCCAGACCACTTGTCTCATCTGCGGAGACGCCATACTTTGAATATGTACTAAAACTGACCATTTCTCTGATCGTTTTTTTTTCGCAACAATGAAGCCTCTTGTAAGCTCTATAACTCGAAGTTGCAACTACTGAAAGCAGGCAGACCGACATCATTCACATTAGAGGACTACTCTAGAAACTATAAAAGTAAATTTAACCGTATCCATGATCGTTATGAAAAATCCTGTCACCTCTCAGTCTAATAAGTTTAGACACCAAGGGCACACAGTTAGGGCCTATCTAATAGCTATGTAACCACCCCTTGTGACCTCGCTTTTGGCTTTACGAAATGCCACATACTAATTTTGGTCTGATAAGAACGTCCTTAGTTCTAGCCGTCGCCAGTTTGTCGGTGATTTCATTAGCTCAGGGGCCTTATTCTTGCTAGCGTTAACGTATAGCCTGTCAATGAAATGTGTTAACATGGCATTTTTTAGTATTTTTTGAAATCGTTCACTGGTAAAGCTCTTGTCTGTGGTACTCGTGCTGTTAGTGACGTTACTGTGACGTAAATATTTTCGTTTTTTAAATATTCTGAGTTTGAAAGTCTGTTATTTTCCCATGCATACACATTATGTAATCGACAGACTATATTTGTGACGTGTCAGTAACGCTTCAATAGCATCGCTTATCGACATTGACAGTTATTGCCGATTATTAAATAAACAGCCCTGCGAGCATAACTTGTCGATCGACATATATCGATCGACAAAAGCATCTGTCCTTTTCACTCCTTAGGAATATCTGTCAAATTTATCGATTTTTGTCGAGTATGTCGATCTTAGCTGTCAAATTTTGTTTATCGAGAGTTCCATGCTCGCAGGGCGGTTGTCACTAATAACTTATCGAGAAATTGTAGTACCAATAAACTGCACCAGGAAATGCGTATAAAAGCGCCAAAGGCATTTAATTGAAACGCTTACAAGACACGTCAACGACGTTAAGATTAGCGGAATTAGCCTCCTGATATTGGAATGAGCTGGAAACCAGTTAATCGCCACAAAAAAATTTAATGATACCAGGGACGGATTTGCCTAAAGGCGCACTAGGCACGTGCCTAGGCGCGGCAGGTTTCAGGGGGCGGCACGGCTGGCGGATACCGCCGCAACGCCTTTTTGTAACGTACAGTTTTTGGGCGCTACCCCCCCTCCCCCCCAACATGGCACATGCAGTGTTTTAAGGGGGTGGCAGTTAGAATAGTGCCTAGGGGCGAAAAATGTATAAATCCGTCCCTGAATGATACTATACCAACCCAGATAGCAATAGCAAGTCTGGCAAGTTTGAATCAAACTTTCTAGTTTCCCATTGACAAACTTGCATGATGTTTGTTTTTTTTGCAGCAGGATGGGGTACTAGAAAGGTTGATTTAGACTTGCCTCTAGTGTGGCAAGTTTGCATGCTATCTGGGAAACTATGGGTCTAACCTTAGAATAATAACGCATAGAAACCCAACCAACGCGCACGATTTGATGCAACTAAATAAGGGTCTAACTTTGTAATGGCAAAAAAATTGCTGCTTCCATATTTCAGTAAAGGTCATGTAGAGTCTTCAATTTTTGTATTAAACAGCATTTTTTATATTTGAGCAATAGTTCCAGTTACTTCGACAGGCATTGCTATAACTATTTTATACCGGCCATCATTCTAAACTACTTGCGGCTGCGGCATCGGCTCAGCCACGGTAATATACCAATACCGTGCCTCAGCGGACTTGAGTTTCAGAGAGTATCACCGAAAAAACTAGCCAAGTTTGAGTTGGATTCGCGTACTGAGGGTTTCGTACAAACTTATTGATACGGACTAACAACATATGTATTTACGGTTTTCAGATTTTCTTCATTAAGCCGCATACTCACTTAAGCCCGTATTACAAAACGATTCTCAGTATAAATCTAGTTTTAAAACTAGTTTTAAGATGAGATTAAATTTTTGAATGTTTCTTGAAACGAGATTCATTGATCGTTGTTCATCTGGGTAATTGCTTATTATAGAAGTGCGTTATACACTCAAGTAAAGATTTGATCTTTGATTACTTAAGTATGGTCGAAAACACTCTTGAGAAAATAAATTCATACTATGCTACCAAATAAAGTTGATATTTACGCCACAATCTGATGCTGGGCGAGTGTCCAGCTGTGGGCTGGTGTTGGATGAGTGTGTTCATCAATGGGGCTGGTGCTGGGAAAGATTTCCAGCAGTGGGATGGTGCTGGACAAGATTGTCCAGCAGTGGGATGGTGGATAAGATTCCCAGCAGTGACTTGTGCTGGGCAAAATTGTTCAGCTGTGGGCTGGTGTTTGGCGTGATACCCAGCAGTAGGATGGTGCTGGACAAGATTGTCCAGCCGTGGGCTGGTACTGGGCATAAAACCAGCAGTGGGATGGCGCTGGGCACGATTGTTCAGCTGTGGGCTGGTGCTGGGCATGATTCCCAACACTGGGATGGTGATGGACAAGATTGGCCAGCAGTGGGCTGGTACTGGGCAAGATTGTTCAGCAGTGGGCCGGTGCTGGGCATGATTCCCAGCAGTGGGATGGCGCTAGGCAAGATAATTCAGCAGTATGTTGGTGCTGGGAAAGATTGTCTGGCAGTGGCCTGGTGCTGAATAAAAATGCTAGCTAGCAGCTATGTTCGCCTACGAATATGCCGAGGCCGCACAACGACGTTATAAAATAAAAAACCAAACTTAATAGAAATCGCACCTCTGTTCTTGAATCTAGTTTCAGCTGATCGACACCTAAAACGCCACTTTAAGAGGATTGTGAAGTAATCGTGCGCGGCGCGAGTAGGTATTTTCTAAAATGCTATCTGTTTCACATCGCTGGGCCTCCGGTCTGGCGTTTACACCACAAATACAACATGCGCAAATTTTCACGCACACTACGACACAGCAGCGTGCGACTCGGCCACGATACTCGGCGGCTGCGGCCGGCGCGAGAGCTCGAAATTATTATTCTATCGTTCGTATGTAATGTATTGCGTTGCTTATATTTCTGACTCCCTTTCCGCTCGCAACTTCGCCATCGTTACTTTCATTTTTCGTGTGGGAATTTTATGTTTTCACACAGAAAAATAATTTTATAGCCTATATTACTCAGTGATAATGTAGCATTCTATTAGCCAAAGAATTTTTAAAATCAGTCTGGTAGTGTTTGAGTTTATTCATTACAAACAAAAATACAAACGTACTTAATCTTCTTTCTTCATAATATTTTAGTAGATGAGGTTCGGAATACAGAATTTATTTACATTTCGTAAATTATTTCTGTATTGAAATTTATTGTGAAGGCACTTATTTGGTATCCCTATAGGTACCTTATAGGATTGAGGGTGAGGACTTTTTGTTAGGAAAGTATGTATCCTATATTTACCTGTCTAAGGAAAATGCCATTTTTTAAGATGAGTGTTATACTGAATTAAAATAACGTGCATTTGAGATGTGAATCTTTTCTGAAAAAAAAAACATTAAACATATAATAATACTTTTACATACAAACTAAATAGGAACAGGGATACAAAAATAAAAAGTAATAATAAATAATAATAATATTTTTTTGATTGGGCTGGGCAGCTTTTGCAGAACTTGGCTTTGCTTTTAATATGAGCATTAGCATAAAACAGAAAGCGCGGATCTTCAACTAGTGTGTCCTACCAGTGCTTACTTATGGAGCCGAGATATGGATAACAACTAAGGCCATCGTCCACAAACTAGAGGTGGCACAAAGAGCAATGGTAAGAAAATTGGTAGGAGTAACACTCCGGGACACGAAAACGAATAGTTGGTTCCGAAAACGGCGTCAGGTCTCGGACATTACACACCACGTAGCAAAGCTCAAGTGGCAATGGGCTGGACATATAGCCAGAAAGCCGGACTCGTGGTGCAGAACTATCTTGGAGTGGAGGCCATGGAACCGTAAAAGACCCAACGGGAGACCACAGATGCGGTAGAAGGACGACATCGTCAAGATGGTGGGCACAAACTGGATTAGAGTAGCCCAAAATAGAACGGAATGGAGAAAGTTGAAGGAGGCCTATACCGCCATGGTAGAAGAAAAGGCTTAGATGATGAATAATATTTTTTAATAATTATATGATTATTTTTGTTGGTGATGTTCACCTCAATTTCTTTATTAATAAGCCAAACGTAACATCATCTGCAACTAGCTCCATCTCCATCCATCTTTGAAATTAGTCAGCAGCAAAACAAAAATAATGTGCGTCGGTGGAATCAGGGTTAACAACAGGGCTCTGTGACTGATCCCTCTATGAGTTTCCATAATTGATCCTCAAACCCAAGATTCCTCGAAAAGCCCGGAATACCAAAGGAAAAGGTGGCTAGATGACATTAAAAAAGTAGACTGGACTGACATCCACAATTAAAAAACGCAGGCGTTTTATTAAGTAAATAACTAGTTATACTAATAGTTTTAGAATTTATTTTTTTCCACCTCCGTGGTCTAGTGGTTGAGGCCACCGGGTATTGATCGGGAGGTCCGGGTTCGATTCCCATCGGGGACAGAAGCTTTTTTGATCGGTTTGGTTGGTGGTAGGGCTTCTAAGCCCACCTGGCTAGCTACCACCGTCTTACCTAAGTTTGTCGCCATAATAACATGTTAATAGCATTGCTGTGTTCCGATATAAGGCCAAGAGCTTCCCTGTCGTATGAAAAAAAAAACCTATTAGTAGGATTATATGTAATCAGGTGCTTTAAATTATATTGTTAAAATGAAAAAAAAAACGGCAAAACCGTACGAAGGGTGCCTTCTCCAAATATATGCCTACCCTGCCTAACCTACATATATTATTTACTTTGTCGTTTGTATTTGTTATACATTCGTAGATTCCATAACGCGAGTACAAATAAAATAATATTGAAAATAACGCTACTTGCATATAGTTTGTTACACGTTTTTTAGCTGCTCCAACTTGGTTATACGAAAAATAGTTTGTGAGCAACTTAGAATACGATAACGAACATACAATGCATAACAAATATCTATCACAAGAAACAAAAAACTAATTTCTTTTGACTGTGTGTCTTTGTGGCACATATCTATTATAAAAAATAAAAACCGACTTCAAAAACACTGAAAAGTTAAAAATAATTATAAGAATAGGTACAGACAACATCACACTTTTATATTGAAGTCGGTGCCGGTAACTTTTCAGTGTTTTTGAAGTCGGTTTTTATTTTTTGGAAAATATTTTTTATTTTTAACTTTTTAGTGAATGAAGTCTTTTTAGTGAAAGAAACCCTAATATAATACCCTAGTATTAAATTAGGGTTTCCCTCGATTTTCATGGGATCCCATCATCACCATACTCTATCGAATACAAAAATAATTTTGAAAATCGGTCAACAATTGGCGGAGTAATCGCGTAACATATACACAAAACACGTTGGACACACTTAAAAATTTAATGGTTTTTCTCGATTTTTATGGGATCCCATTATCAGATCCTAACTTTGATGACCATGGGACCAGCCTTGGAGTATCCTATCGAATACAAAAAGAATCATCAAAATCAGTTCATAAACGACGAAGTTATCCGCGAACAAACATAAAAAAAAGCATATAGGTATACGGTCGAATTGAGTAACCTCCTTTTTTCGAAGTCGGTTATCAAACAACTACATACTTAGTTACAATTTATTTTCTTATTTGATTTTGGGAATTTACAGTTAGTTAACAGGCTACAGGCTGCTTACCCTTAAATAAGGTTTGTATTGAAATAAGATCCTTAAAATAAAACACTAAAATCAATAAACTTATTCGAAAAGACATTTACTTTTTGATGTAGAAGGTATTTGTGTAGACTTGAGTAATACCTTTCAGTATTGATCGATATATCGATATTACTTTCTCCTCCCTAGTCGACAATAACTACGATAACATTATGTCACATCACTAGTAGATTATGCCCCATTATACCCCTGCCCCCGACCCGTATCGTGCGATAGAGAGAGTTGCAAGAACTGGTCGAAAATGCCTACAATTCCTGTTTGAAATATTGTTTCGGGCGATAACTGTTTTACCCCCCTAAACCTTTACGAAATTAGACACTTTTGGTCTCATTCTATTCAGTATACCTTAAACGATGTTTGTACGTTTTGCTTTTTTCGTAATTCAGTAAAATTTAGTCAAAAAAAGATAAAAATGCTCAAGGTAGTTTTTAAGTCTAAAATATAGATATTTAGATGCTAATAATTTATATTCTGAGCAATATTTCTTCAAAATCAAAACGTACAAACCTAGATCTTCATTATATCTACAACATTTCCAAAAATTATGAAAATTGGATTATGTTTAGTGGGAGAAAAGCGTTATCGCTTTTTGTATGAAAATTTACAGCCTCACAATCCTCTTAATCAGATGAACACTCAAGTAGTGATCTCCACTCAAAACTAGCTTTGCGTGATTGGAGTTCAAACGCTGCTTGAGTTGCGTTCTGTAATACGGGCCTTAAGGTGTAGCACGTAATGTATCTGATACTGTAGCAATCTACAAGTGTGTACGTGCCGTCCACGAGCGCGCAGCGAGCGCCTTTGTGTTCGCGCAAAAACCGCCAAGCAACCGGCGGATCGCTGCGAGCACACCGCTGACCGCGCTCGGCGGGCGAACGGCTCGCAGCAGCAAGCTACTGTATCTGCCCCCAAAACAAGACGCATTTCGCTAGAAGGAAAATGTATGGGATTTGACATAAGCCCTCTTAGTTTTCGAACGCAATTGTCAAATCACATACATTGTCCATTTAGCGATTGCGATAACGATTATCGAAAGACATCTTGTCTAGGGCCTCAGATACGCTACGCGTTACACCTCTATGTGAGTACCTACGCTGCTTTAAATGAGCGATAAAATATTGCTTCTTTCCTTTATGATTCTAGGTCAACGGAATGTACACTATAGGTTTTGATTGCCTTGTGAAATCGCAAAATATGCGACATAACGGTTATGTCTTCTCATCGCGTTGATTTACAAGTTTGATTTTTAACAGCTGTAACAGACCCGAGTATTTTTTGATATAAATTCCTGTTTGGTATCGTGAAAATAGGGTCTTGACGGATAGACAGGCGGAAGTAATCCCACAAGGGTTCCATTTTTTCCTTTTGAGGTGCGGCACCCTCAAAATTAGCTAAGTACGAGTTCTGTACAAACTTCTCCTGCGGATACGGACTACTACATACTCGTATTTACGGTTTTCTGATTTTTTCTTTACATGTGCTGTAAGAAATTGCGTCTTGTCAAATTTCATGATGCGATTCGAAATCGCGACAAAAATGGTCATATCATATCCTTTGATCGTGTTCACTTACAAGTTTGATTTTTTTGCAGCTGAAAGAGACCGTAGACTCGAGTATTTTTATTTATTTATTTGGAACACATACAGTTAATATTGATAATATACTATAGATTTGTACATAATTATGTAACAGAAACCGGTGGGGATGTAGGTATTTGACATACATCTCAGATTGATATCTACGCGTTTCTAAGAAACAGAGTTCATCAACCAGGATCCCTTCTTTATAGAGCAGTGGTTCTTAATCTTTTAGTGATGAGGGACTATTTTACAAACATCTGTCTAGCCACGGACAACCAACGTTAGATTTACACAATTTACAGTTTAAGAATAAAGGGTTGTTTGATATATCTACAACCAGGGGCGGATCTAACCTAAGGGCTTTTTGGGTTAAGCCCAGGGCCCCATGGATACAAAGGGCTCCCATTAACAATAATAGACGTACCTACTTGTTTTTAAGTAAAGAAAAATATGTAAAATTAAAAATAAAAATCATAACTTTGGCAACCCAGATCGATCAACCCGTTTGCGCGACTTTCAAACGAAAAAGGGAATTCGAAAGGTTGATTTAAAATAATGTAGTAGAATTTGTTTGTATTGTTCACAAACACGAACTCTTATTAAATAAATATTTTGAAATTCTCCATTTTAAGGGTTCCGTAGCCAAATTGCAAAAAACGGAACCCCTTATAGATTCGTCATGTCTGTCTGTCTGTCTGTCTGTCTGTCCGTCCGTATGTCACAGCCACTTTGCTCCGAAACTATAAGAACTACACTGTTGAAACTTAGAAAGTAGATGTATTCTGTGAACCGCATTAAGATTTTTACACAAAAATAGAAAAAAGCAATAAATTTTGGGGGTTACATAGAACTGAAATTCAAAATTATTTTTTTCATCAAACCCATACGTGTGGCGTATCTGTGGATAGGTCTTCAAAAATCATATTGAGGTTTCTAATATCATTTTTTTCTAAACTGAATAGTTTGCGCGAGGGACACGTCCAAAGTGGTAAAATGTGTGTCCCCCCCCTGTTACTTCTAAAATAAGAGAATGATAAAACTAAAAAAAATATATGATGTACATTACCATGTAAACTTCCACCGAAAATTGGTTTCAACGAGATCTAGTAAGTAGTTTTTTTAATACGTCATAAATCCTACGGAACCCTTCATGGGCGAGTCCGACTCGCGTTTGGCCGGTTTTTTTCCTATATCGTACATCTGCATCACTATAGTAAACAGTTTCTTGACAAAATGACAGTTGAATAATATAGGCCCAGGAGTAGTATTAGCCCAGGGCCCCTACACATTGTTTTTCGGATGGCTTAATTCGCGGACCACTTCGGCTGTTTCCAGGGACCACCGGTTAATAAAGACTGTGATAGACAGAGGGAAAACGAAGTGATTCAATGAGGGAGCCGTTTTTCCTTAGGTGGTACGTAACCCTAAAAGAATCTCAAACTGAAATAAAAATTTATCCTTGGCGCCTTGGTGGTAATAATGTCCTTGTAACAATTTTGATCAGGTGACCTATATTAGTCTGCGGATGTTTCTGTGCCTCACTGCAGTGACCGGAAATCTGGGACAGTTCAGCATTCCAAAAGAGATTTGGCATTTAACTCCATCATAAATTATGGGTGAACGACTAGAAAGTTCTCATTGCATCCAGTGTTCGGATGCAGTTACTCTTGTTTATAGGTCAAATTTGTCGAGTGCCTACGCTATGTTTTATTGGAATTGAGGATATAAAATAAATATTAACTACACAGGACCTACCGGTAGAGCGTCGGTGACGCTGTGGATTCGGCACTGGACTTTTAATCGAGAGGTCTGAGGTTCAATCGTGCCATGTACCAATGTGTTTTTCGAATTTCATAAGATGTACAATTATCCGACGCAGATGCAATCTGCATACGTCTGCGAAGAAATTCAAAGGTGTATGTGAAGTCGTACCAATCCGCCCTGTTGGTTGACTAAGGCCTAAACATCCTTACTTAGGGTAGGCTCAAGCCACTCGGTGGGGATGTATATGACCTGTTATGATGATGATGTAAAGTCGACCAATTCGCACTGGGCCAGAGTGGTAGACTAAGGCCTAGACACCCTTAGGTTAAGTAGGTTCGAGCGCCTAGGTGGGGACGTGTATGCAGTGTCGCCTAGGCCAATGAGTCATAAGTGATGTTTCGTTTCCTGAAAAATTTTGTTGAATAAGACACATTTTTGCTGTAGTATTTAAAAGAAATAGTTTAAGTACCTACGTAAAGTAACAATACTTTTAGATACCTTTTCAATGATACTGAAGTACCTAATTTTTGGATGCGTTCCTAAATAATAGGTAAGCATTACAAAACAAAAATGTAAAAAAATCGACAAGCCTAAAAAGTCACGAAAGACACAGACATGTCACAAAAGAGGGCCAAAAGTCACAAAAAATGTGACTTTTGTGACTATTTGGCAACACTGCGTGTATGAGCTGTGATGATGACACAGTCACTACCACAAATATACCTAGACCTAGGTAACTATAAAGTGAATATTTATCAAAAGGTTTTTTTACCACACAAGCAATCCTTCATCTCACCTGATGAAAATGGAACGAGAATGGACTGAGGTACTGATCTTACCTCTGATTGTCAGAACCAGAGACCGGACCCGGTTACCGTTATAGCCGGTAACCTTAGGGTTTTGATCGGGTATTTTATAACGCTGGGTTTTTAAACCCTTTGCCTTACGGTAAGCTTTCAAACAGCTTACCGGTATACACATTAATCGCTTCGATTGAATTAATTCGGGTTACCGCTTACCGCTATCAAAAACCCCAAATGGGTTACCGTTCTAAGCGCTGATTAATTTGTGCATGTTATTTTAGACCTTACGTATATCGCGTGTAGATTGCTTTTGCACCGCATATATGCCCTAGGTCGCCACCGAACACCGGCGTTATTGCGCCCGCAGTGCTATTTCAATCGCTCGGTGTGCGTGAGGGAAAGGGTTACCCTAACCCGAACAGTAAGCGGTTAAGCACATAAACACTGAAAACCTTTAAGATTAGGTAAGCGGTAAATTATTGTTGTGGGTGGTAACCCCTATTTTACGGGTTATCGTTATCGTTATCGTTGGGAAACCTGTTGAACGGCTTACCGAGCCCACTGGGCTACCATACGAATAGGTTACCCTTTCGAACGGCTTAAGCAAATAAACGGGTTTTCCGGTCCCTGGTCAGAACACAACATAAACACTGTTATAAAATTGTTATGTTATTCTGGTACTATCTAACGATGGTAGTAGTTAGCCAAGTTGGCTCAGCACCTCTACCACCAACCAATGTTAACAGAAAAAGGTTTCCTCCCAAGGGGAATCGAACCTTGCACCTTTAGATTAATACAAGATTGTATAAACAAAAAATTTCTATTAACTAGTTCATGAAGTCGGTTGTTTACGCGGTTGTTGCTTTTATTTTGCGCAGGACCGCAAAGATCTGTCTTATTCCTATATATAAGTTATCCTTATCAGTCTGAAGCTTATATAGGTTCCCTTAAGGGATATTTTTTCTACCTCCTTGCCTGGGCAGTTTGGCTTAGGTGGACCTTGTCCCGAGGATATGTGTGAATTCTTAAAAAATCCCAAGATTAAGTACATTTTCATTCACAGTGCGCAGGGAGGACATCGAAGAGTTTTTAGTTTCTACGGCTACTAGGGGCACTATTATCTATTATGTGCTAGGGGAACATCCATAAGGTGAGGGGGGGGGGTCGACTAAGTGTGACATTATGTGACAAGGGGTGGGAGAGGAACAAAGCTCTGTGACGTCATTTTTAAATCTAATATAGAAAGACGCGAAATTTGAAGGACGAAATTTGAAATTTGTAAAATATGTGACATATGTGACGTGTATTATGTGTGAGATATGCGACGTCACATTAGGTTAGGGGGGAGTCTCACTTGATAGCCCGACTTAGTCGGGCTTGCTCGGGCGCGTGGGTAGTGGAGTCGCAGTGTGGACCTTATCTAGCACACCCATAAGGGCAGGGAGAACACCGGGGGGGGGGGGGGGGGTTAGTGGGTAGGCCTGGCAGTCTGCCAGGAGACCAAAAAAAAGGGGGGAGTCTCACTAGCCGTCACAAGGATGGGCAATATCATAATTATCATTAGTACTTATGATATCATAGTACAATACTATTAGCCAGTGTCAAATTGTCCCCTATATCAAATCTCTCGAAATACCGTGTAGCTGGTTGAGCTGGTTAAATAAATTTAGAAAACAATACAAAACTCGTCGTTGAGTGCTCTGCGAACAATGCTAATCCGGCGAAGTTGATGAAAAGATTTTCATCCAAGCTAAGATCCTCACTATTCACCGTTGAAGAGTGTATATCTAAATAGAAATAGAAAAACATTTATTCAGTACAGACACAATACAGCAGCAACTTACAGGATGTAGGTACACAACAAATTACTGATATATAAAAATCTAAATAATGGGATGGATCGAAATCAGTCAGCATCTTTCAACGACGACAAAACTAATAAATAAAATGCATTCTCTCACAGTCCCTATATACCGCCAGTTTCTGAGATAAATGGCATTTCTGTAAAGTCGACATCGGCAGGCTTCGATGGAGATAGTTTTTTTGTTGGCGCAGCAAATTGATCGTCTGCAGTCACGTCCGCGTCCGCGCCGCAAATACGTAAGCCTTCTATACGACTGAGGAGCTATTTATGTACAGTCGGCCTCTAAAGTAGATCAACAATTTAGTACCATGTCACACGAATTATTAACAATGTAATATAGGTGTAACCATACTAATTAAAAGTAATAGTTGGTGTGATATGGTACTAAAACGCCCATCTACTTCTGAAGCAGACCGAACTGTTACACAGGATTATTTTTAGAACAGGAGAGCTATTTTTGAATTACGTATGCGACTTCGAAATCACCGATGTGACTAATAATCACCGATTTTCAATAATTCTTATTTTTGAATATCACTTAAGTGACTACCTTAGTCACGGATGTGATTTCATTACGAGTGCCCTCACCCACTCGTAAACAAGTCATCTGTGGAAACGTTATCTGTGTTTTGTTTAGAGAACATATTGACAAGTTTGAAGTTGATGTGTGTTGATTTTTCAGTCAGTCTTCTTATATAGTTTTTTTCATCTTGAAATTAGTTAGTTGAGTAACTTTTACGTTGGCAGCTCTGCGTTCGACTTTCAAAAATAGGATGTTTAGGAATTCGTGACCTCAAAGTCATCGCTGACTATTTAGTCAGCGGTGATTTCTAAATCGCATACGTAATTCAAAAATAGGTCTCCAGGAGGCAAATTTTGTGTGCTTGTTCAGACAAGCAAACTGAACAGCTGTTCCATACATGTTCAACATCCACTGAACCAATGTATTAAACAGCTGATTTTTTTTCGCGATTTAAAGATTGGTCCCATAGTAAAGGTTGTTCAGTGTGGTTGTCCGAACAAGCACACAAATGGATCCTGCTTCAAAAGTAACCCTGTATACGTCTTGGTTATTGCTAGGATGTTTAAGGAACCGTTTTTTTTTTGTAAATGTTAATAATATTGCTGTGTTCAGCAGAGTAAGACTCAGTTCTACACGGAGTCGTCCACGCGGGTATCAATATCTTTCCTACGTATTCTGCCGCCAGCAGTGGTGCTCGCATTGCTGGTTCCGGTTTGAAGTCTAAGTCAGGAAGTGGAATTGGCTAGATGACTATAATTTTTTTTTGCTTTAATAGAAGCTCATTCATATAATAAACAGAAAGAAAAAATCGGTTTTCGAATAACTATAAAAACAACCAAGATATAAGGTATTAAAGATTTTTCTCCATCTCTTTCTAGCAAAACGGCAATTTACAAGGAGTTAATATGGCCGTACTCAACAATGACGTCACGGTTGATGTCGGATCTCTCTGTCTAATCGCCTTCAAATTAACAACTTAAAATGCTTGTTTCTAATGTATTACTGAGCCGATTTTAATTCTAATTTCACAGGACTGCATCTTTTTCCACGGTATTTTAATATTTAATGACGAGACGTAAAAATTTGAATTCAGTAATCATCCCAATTACGACGGGGTACTGCGACCTGACATGTTACAAGTTGGTAACGTAAACGTACATTGGAGTCTTTGTGGAACTACACGTGCGATTCGCTACATACCATCCGGTGGGCCGCAGTTTGGTGGGGATCACCACTTTACCCTTGTATGAGTTGATGACCACGGCCTGGAGCCGTTCAAAAAATTTCCACCACCGCTTTGCGGCATCGCTTGCTTGCTGTCGATTAAGTACGACCAAGTTCAATAACACCATCTCAGCCACAACGCCCAGTGCTGAGCAAAGCCTGCACCAAGAAGGAATCTGTGTACCGTAATATGTTTTTTCTACCCCTTTAAACCGTTCCAAAATCAATACTTTAAACGATTTTATTTAGCTTGCCCTGATTGTTGGGGTCTTGCAAGTTAAATTTGACCCAATTGCCAGTGTCCGATTGACCTGAAATTTGGTATATACATACACCTTTATTTTCGATGACAATGCAATTATTTATTTTTATTATTTTGTTCACTTTCAATATAACCGTTGAATTTTTTTTACTTAGGATTAAAAACAATAATCAATCACCTGCTTATCACACTTACTTTTGGCACGTCAGAGTTATAGAACCTATGTGAATTTAATAAATTTCCTGATCCCCTGGCTGGTCTCCTACAGTACATTTGATTATCTTGTTTGACATTTAATTAAGGTGAAGTTCGTCAGTGCCCCCGGGAGCGGTGTCGTCGCCTCGATACACGGGGCCCGCGGTCGTTAGCAAATGTCGACTTGTAGATGTTCGCCGGAATAAGGCTGCCGCCTCGTAAAGGACGGAAAAGCGTTTATTGCGTGCTCATGAGTTGATTATTGAATATAAGAGTCTGTCGATTAAATATGTTTACATGGCATTTTTTAGTATTCTTTTGAAATCGTATTCTGGTAACGCTCTTGTCTGCGGTACTTGTGCTGTCAGTGACGTTACTGTGACGTAAATATTTTTGATTTTCTATATTTTGAATGTGGTTTAGTTAAGTAGGGTTTTTGAAAGTCCTTATTATTTTCCAATATTAACACATTTAATAGACAAGACTATAATTTCCCGTCGTCGGCTTTGCCCTCGTGGAATAGAGTATTAAGATTTCGGTTGTTGTATACTTTTATCCTGCTCCCACTAAAATAGCCTTTTCAGTAAATAATATTATTTATTTACAACTATTAAGTAATGACTACTATTTAGTAAATATTATTTATTTATAGAAAATATTGTTTACCAATGCGATTTGGGACTTCTAATAATGTGGATTTTTGTACGCAAACAAAATTCCGATTTATCAATCATTTTGGTAGAGAAACGTAATAGCCACTAACAGTCTAAACAAAAGTGAACTAGAGAAATAATTAAAAAAAATAAAAACCGACTTCAAAGACACGTAAAAGTTAAATAAAATATAAGAAAACAGACTTTTACGTGTCTTTGAAGTCGGTTATTATTTTTTGTAATTTTTATCTTTTTAGTGAATTTAATACCAGCTCATCGAATTAACTGGAAAGAATAAGACAAAGGATCAATACGTGCCTATTGTATTTTTTTAAGCTTACCTCTAATGCCTAAAAGTTAAGGATTCCACCATCATCAGCTCAGTTCATGACTACCAGATGCAAATACCTGAAAAGCTTCGGAAAAACATGAAACACGTCGGTCGTGGCTATAAAATTTAAGGATTTCCCTCGATTTTCCCGAGATCCCATTATCGAGATCTCTCAATATTCGAAACAGTTTCATAACACAAATATTGAGCAAGTACCGATATGGCTAAGCACGTAGCCACAAATCACACCGAATATCCCACAATTTTGAGTGAACCAAACTCAGTGAGTGTTATTTAATTTTTCTTAAGATACGGATCCAATCTGGTGCTAGTGTTGCTACTCAAGCGTACGGCGTATGAAAAATCACAATCCCAATGTCAATCTATCAATATTGTTTTAAAAGTAAGCCTAGTGATTCTAACGTTGATTTCTAGCGCATTATTAAGCAAAAGCTAGTGCCGTCAAAGCTGGCCTTTATCCAAATATATTAACAAATTCACCAACGCATTTCCCTGCCTCGCTCCGCTAATGTTATCAGTGGCGTAACAGCCTTATGTGCTTACGTTGCGCTACATTGTTCTCCTCTAAAGGTGAGTCCTAACAACGACCTGGCTCTGCAACTATTACAATAGCAACGTAGGTAGTTAGGTATCTGCTTAAAGGTAGCTCGTGGAATTCAAGCTTCGGGTAAAATAATAGTAATTTTACGATACTGAGGGGCTCTAACTTGACCGCCCAGCCGCTCACTTGGGTATACCGTAGTACTCCAGCCCACCATGGGCGAATCTACTGGCAGTGGTTAATCCTTCAGAACATCTCCGCCCCTTGTGGAGTATTCGGGATCAGAAAGGCCCCATTCTTTGTGACAAGCCCAGCTGAGACTCGCTTAAGGTGGGATGTCCAGGATAAACCTGGATTTCTATTATTTTAATGTTTATATTATAGTGTTTACTGCATTTCAATGAAATTGCTTTTAGATAGGTACTATGGATGCTTTTCTGGCCCTTATTTATTCGTTGCATAGCCGTCTTGATATATTTATAGTTTTATTTTAATGTTAATAGTTTGGCACTTGACCTAGAAACAACTGATTGTGAGACTTACCCAGTAAATGCACATCTACAATTTTTAAAGTGGAATCAATATCAGAATGGTTTTGGAACTCGACAAAGGTAGAGTTCAATTCCTTAATGGCATTACCGATTGATGCCATTACACATTTAGCACCAGAACGATAACGTGGAGTATCTATACAGTATAAGAATAGACTTTTTTTATGTTTTGAACTTTTGTAAAGCAATTGAGTAGGAGATATGAGATTAGTACACTCTGCAAAATGCGTTCTATAAAAAACTGGCAAACAGGCCACTTTAGTGACTTTTTGTTACAAACAAGCAAATACCAAATTAAAACAAGGAATGAAAATTAATACCGAAAGCTTACGGACGAAGTCGCTGGTAATAACAAGTTAATATAAAATACTTAGTTTGTTTTCATTGTGTCAACAGCAGTCTTGCTTTTCACTGAGCGTTGCGGCGTTCTTAAAACTCAGTTCTTAAGGGTATACATACCCACGTCGCCAACTCGCGCTACGAATTAATTAACTTGCTGTGTTACTTTATGGAAAAGCTTACTCAGAGCAATTCACTAAAATAAATCACAAAAATCACAGCCTAATAACCGCCCAGCTGTTTTTTTTATTTGTTTTTTAAGAGGCCTCTTTAAGAAGAATCTCCTGTTATAATTGTAGCTTGGTGACGTAGTGACGCGTGGGCTTGACTAATAATTGCATTAAAGTTAAACAGCGTTGGTCCTGATCAGGCTATTGATAGGTGTCCAACAATGAGAAACATCTCGAGCTACTCTGTGCTTCGGAAGGCACGTAAACAGTGTAGGTCCTGCGCCTGCTCTGGTCCAGTTGTGTCGGCTGACTATCCCAATCCATAAGAGACTATGTGAGCGAAGAAACAGAGGGGTTGTGTTTGCGCAGACACTTGTGAACTATAATATCCCTCACGCAGATGGCTGGTCTTTCTTGGGATTATCTGTCGCAACCGAAAATCGGTTAGGAAAACTATATGCTATACATATACTATAATATAAGAAATGATGTCAAACAATTTCGAAATATTCTTTGTACATCAAAGAGTTATAACTCGTTTATTCATGATATTTCGTATTAGTTTTCGTGAATTCGATTTAAAGGCCCTCTACATTCTGCAGCTTTTTGCAGCGATATGTGATTTTTACAGCAATGACGTCAACACTAATAAAAAATCTAAACTAAGAACGATATTTTAAAAGTATTTATCCATGTATATGCATACACCCCAAAATTAATCCCCCATAATTGACTCTACATGACTTTAAAATTTTGAATTAACAAGATATCACTAATTGTATTTTTTTTAAATTGAAAAATGTATAAATTAATAAAGAAAAAAAATTGTCTCGGGCGGGGATCGAAATAGGTTGATGTCATTATATGAGCTAGTACACGGCCTTAACAACGGCTGGAACCGCAATATTCACTACGTAGCAGCTGCAGCATTAAATAATATGCTGTTTTAAAAATATTAATTTCCATACATATTTTAAAAATACTGTGCTCTAGTTACACAGTACAAAGAGTAGCCGCCTTATTAAAGACTAAGAAGTTACTTGTAAGCTTATTAATATGTAAAATCATGTCAAATGCTCTTTATAGCTTTTTTTGTCAACAAAATTTTTGTCATAACTAAAAAATAAAAAATTTTGTGTGTTTGTTCAGACAAGCAAACTGAACAACTTTCACTATGGGACCAACTTCGAAATCGCAAAAAAAAAATCAGCTGTTCCATACAAATGTTCAACATTCACTGAACCTAAATGATTTGTGGAAAATGTGGGGATTATCAATTATATTTTCCCCAAAATTGGGGATTTTCAGATAGGTTTTTGGGTAATCCAGACAGTGGAAGTCGGCAACGCTGGGCATAAGTTAGGTTTAGACAGAGCCAGTGTTGGCTGCCATTTTTACTGGCAGCCAGCGCTGGCTTGCTATTGGCCTCGTATAAACAGTTTTTTAAGACATACCTACCCCGCAACCCCCGCGCTAGCGTGAGGACGCGTGTAGACGCATCGCCCCAGACGCTGGCGCTTCTCCGTAGACTAAACGTATACACACCACACGAATAATCCAGGAATGAAATGAATCCATTAGCCTCATCTAAACAACACGGGCCAAGCCAGCGCAGGCTAGTCTGAGGACTGGTGCCAGTGTTATTAGCTTCGTCTAAGCCTTGCATTAGGCAACCACGCTAGCTCAGTGCGGATTGGTCAACTTTACATACACCTTTAAACTTGTCAGGTGTGTGCAGGTTGTCACACTATCTTTTTTCTTCTCCGTAAAAAAACAATTAGGTATAGAAAGAATATTGGCGTAGTAAGCATAACGTTGCGCCGTATTTGAACTCAAGAAAAAATGTCGCGTGCTGTGAGTATGCTCAAAGCCATGGTCAAGTTCACGGCGTGAAGTTGCTGCAGTCGACCCCCTTAGGCGCTGGCCACACAAAAAAGACGTCGGGCGAGGGCGTGTCGTGGACAGGGCGCAGACGCGGCGCCCGTTTAGTTTACTTTATTTCATACAAAATGTATAGAAGCGTCGCGACACAACACAGCGCAGACACGACGCTTACTCCACAATATAGAGAACGATACTCGTTAGAAAGGATGCGCTCTGTCCGTGACCCGTCCGCGTCTTACGTCTTTTCTGTCTGGCCAGCGCCTTAGACAAAAGCCACACGTCTATTTTTCCGCAGTCGTTCCGCAGAAAAAATATACATATATGGAGATGGTATTACTCGTAGCTGCGCAAAAAATAGCGTGCGGTTGTCATAGGCTAATGTCATTCCCATTACATTCTGCGGAAAAAATAAGCGTACATGGTTTTTGTCTAGGACCACTGTTATGATATGATTATAGCAACGCTGCACGGAGGGACACGCTCCATACAAGGGCGGTCATAAATAGTTAAAGTCCTGTTACTATCAATACATTGTATTATTTTAGTGACTTATAGTTGTAAAAGTGTTTTAGGAACATTAAAATGAAAGAAGTACATGTATTTACGGAATAAAAAACGTTTACTTCAGTAAAAAACAAATATAAACAATAACATACTTTTACCTAAATTTATCATGAACAAACACTTAAAAATTGGAATGTAAAACATATATTTTAAATAAAATAAGAGTCAAAACATTGATAACATTATTTAATTATAATAAAATAATAGAAATAAATAAATTAAAATTAATTAAATACAAAAAAAAAAACAAAACAACTAACAAAATACAAATAAATTATTCTTATTCTAACAATATTAAACATGTAACAATTCTATTACACTTTGTGACAGAGTATTTTTCTTTTTAGGGGGAAGTTTCCGAAGACTTGTAATATAAGGATCTGAATGTAATAATAGTCGTTGTATTAAATCTTGATTGGTAACTTCACGTGACATTTTTCGAGTGTGACTTCGTCTATAAATTTTGATATACTTATTTGTCGCTTCAGCAGCTTCTTCGGAAAGTTCTCCTATAGATAACAATGCATAACTTATAATATCTGATCCATGTACGAGCACCTTGTGGACAGAAGCAGGAAGACTATACCACGGATATTCCTCGACCAGGCTGTATGCTGTTTGTAATGCATAGTCTTTAAACTTGCATTCATTAATTTTATGTCCAGAAGATAACGTTTGTAATATTACACAACAACGATCTATGAGATCCTTATTCAAACCTGTAATTTCAGCAGATACAGCTGATTCCAAAAAAAACTTCCTGGCCGTGTTTCCGTCGTTAGACGTCCCGCTTCCACCACTACGCGGCTTGTCAACTATTAAACCTAATCGTTCCCTAAACTGGGACTGTACATATTGTTTTTTATTTGATAACAATTGTTTATCACTATCTAGCCTAACTTGCCATTTTTTTATGTCTAATCTATATGAAAGATGAATAAAATATTCGAAGAAACGTATCCAAGAATGTAGTGGTGATAATCCAAATTGGTATCTACTCTCTATTACAGGTTTTTGTAAACATTCGTCTATTTTATTCATCTCTTTAGGGGTAGCATTACATATATAACATCTACTTGTAGATGTTTCACTTAAAGCACTACAAATTTTACCATCTACCATTGAAAGCTGCAACTTATGAGAAACGACCAATTCACGATTGTCGATCTGAATAAAAGTAGGTTGCAAACTTTCAATTTTATCCTTAAAATAAGCTTCCTCTTGCAAAGACACTGCTGTGCTTTCTTTCAAAAATTGAAATCGAATAGGACGGCAGTACCTAGTGGAAAAGGGTCGAGGATTTTTCCATAAAATTTTACAATTATCTTCAGCTAATTTTACAATAATTTGAAGGGGTACATAAGATGTTACAAACAAACTACTATCTTCTAAAGTTGAATCTGAAAAAAATTGTTTGTATTCACTATGTCCAGTGCTGCCATCGAATCCCCATTTCCCAAGTAAAGAGATATTAGACAAACAATCATCAGGAATCTGATCTAAGACCTCTTTTTGAGATTCAAGGATTCGAGAAGCTGTGTGATCAAAAAGACTTTGTAATTCAACTTCAGCTGAAGACTCGGAAACAGTTATATTAGAAGGGTAACATCTCTGTTTCGCTTTAGTAATTTGTTGGTAACATGGTAATACATTAGGAGAAATCTTACTATTAACAAAGTTTTTAATTAATAAATACTGATGTTTTGTCAACTGAGCATCAGTCACAAGTGACAAGACATCATCAGTGCTAACTCTAGATATACACGAATCGAATGAACAGTCTGAAACATCAAGCAATGCACTCACAGTAGAATCATCAGACTTTGACAAATCAGCTACTCTCCGACGTTTAGTCCTTTTACTACATTGCGTAAAAGGTTTTCGAGGACGACCACGTGAATGACACGGCGACGTTTCAGACGGAGTACATTGCTTATTGTTTTTCACAAGTTGAATTTTTTCAATAACATTAAACCAATCGGAATTCTTATATAAAAGCTTGGTTTTATCCCTATTACATTTTTTCCAGAATCGAGCAATAGCTTTACATAAATTATTAACAATTTTCTCTAAATAATGAATATCAATGTTCTCAGCATCGTCGTTCATAGTCAACAAACTTTGTAGGACTTGACGACACTTTTCCGAGTCATTATCGGTATTGACAGTTAGCCATATTTCAAGAATATGCATTCTTGAAAACGAGCATATATATAAATTACCTAAAACAAAAAAAAAACGGTTAAAATTCAGTCACAAAACCTACACAAAGCACTAAGACTAAATAAACTAATTTCGTAGCAAATGCTACGAGATAATCTGGCAACCGTAGCACTCTTGTCATCGCCAAAAGGGCAGATAAGGGCAGCCAAGTTTTAATTTTCCTAAGATAAGAAAGTCTAAAGATTATGGTGCAATATACCTCCATAGTCGGAGCGAGTGGGAACATATTTAAAAGTTTATTCAAACTTTGAATATTAAAATATAATACTCCAAGAAAAGTCGCCTCGTAGCAATGACATACTAAAGAAAATATATACTAAGATACAATTAAAATAAAAATATTAATTATTACATACCCTGTTCTTGGATATCCATTTCAGAAAAAACTCACACAGCACTCACAGGTCCCGCAAAGACAACAAATGACGTCACGCTTTTTAATGACTCACTGATAACAGTATTTACGATTGGCGATGCGCTCTCTTTGAATGCACAATAGATAATGAAGGCGCACTCTAATTACTGACCTATTTATAGTTTCAGAAGGTACCGCAACTATCCAATGTAACGACAAGGAATAAAATGTAAAACAAGAAAGCAGGTTTTTAAGATTTATGACCTATGGATGTCCCACAGTGCGCTGTAAGTATGGATGGCTGAACGGCATACTGGTAGATATAAAGTAACATCTGCCCCCCTAGCATGACCACCGAAAAACGATATGATAAAACGATATATCGATATGAACTACTAAAAACGTTGGATTGTTATTTTGGGTAATGGTAATAAATAAATGTCGATAAAATTTCAAGGAAGCTATTATATCCAACATATTTTCATAGTTTATATCGATTTATCGTTTTAATATATCGTGTTTCGGTGACAATATCGTTTTTTGCATAGCAAGCAGAGATCCTAACGACTAACTCTAAAACCAAAGCGATGCTAGTCCAAACCCTAATTTTTCCCATAATCGACTATGGTGATGTGTGCTATCTTGACCTCAATGTAGATTTGCTGTATAGAGTTGATCGTTTGTTGAACAGCTGCATTCGTTTCGTGTTCAACCTTAGAAAGTATGATCACGTGTCTGCCCACCGCCAACTTCTATGCTGGATGCCCATCCGACAACGTCGAAAGATGAGGGCTTTAACCACTCTTTACTCTTTACTCCATTCCCCAAATGCCCCAACTTATCTCACATCCCATTTTCAGTACTTATGTACATCTCATGATAGAAATCTCCGCTCTTCGTCAAATCGACTACTCAAATGTCCTTCCCATCACACAGATATATTTCACTCCTCCTTCTTTGTGCAAGCAATTCTCTTTTGGAACATGCTCCCACCCGATATTAGAATGTCCACTAGTCCTTATGCCTTCAAGAAGCGGCTACGCAAATGGCTTTCGAAGAATTCTTAGAACGATTAAATAGCAGATTTCTTAAGTTCTCCCTTTGTTGATGATTGTATATATATTATATCAATATATATATATATATATTTATATAATGTTAGTAAGTATATACGTATTTATTTATAATAGTAATTATGATAATATGTAGGCTTTATATATATAGTATAGTTTGTATGCGCGTTTAATATATACATATGTAATATATATATAATCTATGTGAACTATATTATAATATAGTTCACATAGATTATATATGCGTAGGTATTTGTTATTTCAATGAAATGAATCCGATATGTTGTACATCCACCTTGATAGTCTCTTAACTACCCTAAGGTCGACTGGCAGAAAATGCCTAATGGCATTAAGTCCGCCTTTGTACACTCTATGTAGGTACATAAAGCATTAAATAAATAAATAAATAAATAACTGCTCTGCAACTCATAGAAAGGCAACGATCTGAATTCTAGGTAGTTGTCGTTACCTTAACTGCGAGGAAGCGGAGGTTTGCTGATGCAGCTCCAAGCTCTAACGTCCACGTATGATGGTCCCATGATAAGAGCGCTCAGGTTCAATTTCTTTATGAATTACGGTTTGATTTTCCACTGAAGAAAAATACGCGTATGGCGCGCTTGTGTGTGTTAGAGTCCTTTGACAGGAGGGGGATCAAGGCGAATTGACCGCTCCCGAAATATTTTTTTCTTATCTAATAAGATAACAGATATACCTCAAAAGGTTTTCTTATCAGGAATAGATATCAGTGCATGTGTTAATTTTTTAACCGACTTCAGAAAAGGAGGAGGCTCTCAATTTAATACCTACGTATGTTTCTTTGTGTTGTGTGTATGTTAAGCGATTACTCTGCCAAATTGTGAACCGATTTTTTAAATTCTTTTTGTATTCGATAAAGTATCTTGCGGTGGTCCCATTGTCACTAAAGTGAAGATCTGATGATGGGATCCTTGGAAAATCGAGGGAAACCCTTAAATTTTATAGGTACGTTCAACGTGTTCCATGTTTCTTCCGAAGCTATTCAGGTATTTGCGTCTGGTAGTCATGAACCGAGCTGATGATGGAAGGATCCTTAACTTTTAGGAGTTAGAGGTTAGTTTTTTTAATACAATAAGCACGTATTGACCCTTTGTCGTATTCCTTTAAGTTGCTTCGGTGAACTGGTATTAAATTCACTAAAAATATAAAAAAATACAACAGATAAAAACCGACTTCAAAAACACCTTTATACTTCAAAACACATAATATAACAATACAGACAACATTACATTTCTATATTGAAATCGGTGCTAAACGATGACCTCCTAGAAAGTCCTATAGGTTTAGGTTTTTTTTTTTGTAAGTAATTATTTTTGGACAAATAGAAAATGAAGTACTAATGAGATTGCAGACTGCAATTACATACTGTGCGCCCGTCTCACTCTATTGTTATAGAATATAGAGTATAAAAATAGAGTTTAATGTTTTTTATTCATTTAATCCAGTAAGTATAAGTTTCACAGTACAAACCAATGTCTTATATATTAAGGCATAATACATTAATAAGCATAATAAATTTTCAAATAAAAAACATATGAATAGAATATCAAATAAAGTAAAACGTTAAATAAAATAATGTCAAATAAAGTAAAATGTCAAATAAAATAATATCAATTATATTAAACAAATTAAACCAAATAAAGATGGAATAATCAAAAACGTGTTAATACAAAAATGTCAAAAATAAAACAATGGCTGTTATGTTAAAATAATAGTATATTACTACAAACAAAATTCCCTATCTACTGTTATTAGGGTTCCGTACCTCAAATGGAAAAAACGGAACCCTTATAGGATCACTTTGTTGTCCGTCCGTCCGTCTGTCTGTCTGTCAAGACCATTTTCTAAGGAACGCGTGGGGGTATCAAGCTGAAATTCATCAAATACTCAGGTCTATAATACCTTTAAGTTGTAACAAAATCAAACTTCTATATCAACGCAATAAAAAGAAACAGCGATTTAAGCCGCATATTTTCAAACTCGCAACTACTCGCAAGGGAATCAAAACCTACTTCCAGTCGACCTTTTTTTTTTTTTTTACGAGGGGAATGCGTTTGCGCACCGTCCAAGCCCCCGAAGGGGCAAGGGTGTGTGGGACTCCGCAGCGAGCGACTACCCACTAAACCCCTCGATATGCCCTCTTTTACGCCTGGCACAGCCACGTCCAAAAGACGCGCCGCTGCCGAACGAGGTCGTGGGAACCCTTACGGACCGACCATAGCCCCTCACGCCCTCTCCAAGATGGAGATGGAGAGGAGTTCCCGGGGCATACTCCGGGTGGTAATTTTTTACTGTGGTTTTCTTCCACGCGGCCCGACACTCAGTGCGCCAGGCCCCCAGCCCCGCTTAGTGCGGGGTAACGGGCTTGCCCGACGGCAGACCCCGCTGGATCCACTGCCGCGCACACGAGCCGAAGCTCAGCGGCGCCAAAGCGCCGACCCACCGCAAAAAGCGGCCACAGTGGCCACACGAGGTGGCCCGCCAAGTAGCACTCGGCCATCCCACGCCCCCCTCATGAGGGCCGCACAAGTGTGCCGAAGCCACACGGTGATTGGATCAGCCTCAGTCCTCGGAACAACGACACGCCGAAGCTCAACGAGCTTGCACCGACTCGGAACAACGACATGCCGAAGCTCAACAAGGACCCGCACCAACCCGACCAAAGGGGCAACGGCACAAGGCGCAACGCGCCATGACCCGCAAGAGGATCCCCAGGCAACACACAACCCCATCTTCAAAAAGAAGGGGAGGTGACGCCCCACATGGCCACGTGCAGCGGCCCGCCGGGTTAAACCCGGCCACACCACGCCCCCTCCACGGGGCAACTGTCAGACTTAGCCCGCGGCAGAAAATCTGCCGGGTTGCCCAGGGTGCACCACGAGGAGGTGTTCTGACATCGCACCCCACTTCCAGTCGACCTAGAATCTTGAAATTTGCCATGAAGCAATGTTTTAAAGCACATATAATGGAAAAATTCTGAAACCTTAAATTTTTAGTTACATCACATATATTTTTTTTATAATTTTTTTCATTAATTATAAACTTATTACCCTTTTCCTCATGAACGCGTAGAGATATCAAGTTGAAACTCATATCAAATACTTAGGTTTAAATGGGTGCGACGCATATGACCAAAAACGCAAAAGGCCAATAGACGCATTTGTCCAGATACGCAAATGACCAAATACGTGTATGGCCAGATACGCAAGCCGCAAATGACCAAATACGCGATTGACCAAAAGTGAAGTAGGTAGTACGCGATTGACCAAAACTGCAATGGGTACGCGAACTACTAAAATTAATGTTTCCCCTAATGTAAATTTTAGTGTAGGTACACTTGTTAGTTTGGCGAGTTATTAGTGTAATATATTTAGTACATTACTGCCGCGGTCTATAATGACTACTTTGCTGGTCGCGCTGGTGATGGCCGACAGCGCAGCTCCAGGCCGACACAGCGCGGTCAGCGTGCAGCACTTGATGGATGAGCTGAGATAAAGGCCGAGACCGTAGGTCGGGACCTTTACAGTGAGGACAGCAAGGGCTGCAATGATGGCCAAGCTGGAAGGCCTAGAGCGTAGCTGGGCTAGCTCGAGGCAATCATAGCGTGACCAGCGAAGCAGTCATTGTGGGCCAAGGCTTGTATAGTGCTTTACTCAAAAATGCAAGTACCTAAATCTAAATAAAACCAGCAAGTAATTTAAATGAAAAATATTTGTTAACTAGAAATTTAATTAAAATGACAATTATGAAAGTTAACGGCAAGGTCGACTTTGCTCAAACAAGGTTGTCAAAATAATGACCACATTACATGCATTTTTGAGTAAATGATTTTTACTGTGGTAAATTAAAACTTCATAATTAACGTTCGTTTTCCGCACCTAAGTCGCTGCACATGTCTGGGCTGTGACAGTCATTTCTTTGTGAGGACTGTCGTTCGATTGTCGTGATGGGTGAACTTTTACTTATATACCTACAGGTTTGTACGGAACCCTCGGTGTGCGAGACCGACTCGCACTTGGCCGGTTTTTTTTATTATGTATGAGCTTTATCATCATCATCATCATCGACCTACACTCGTCCACTGCTGGACATAGGTCTCCCCTAATGCACGCCACCGCTTCCGATCTTCGGCTACACTCATCCAGCCCACTCCAGCCAGCCTACGTATATCGTCATCCCATCTTGTCGCAGGGCGTCCCACACTACGTTTTCCGAGTCGCGGTCTCCACTCAAGCACCTTACGACTCCAACGGCCGTCAGTTCTGCGGCTCATGTGGCCAGCCCACTGCCACTTCAGTTTACTAATTCGGTGGGCTATGTCGGTGACTTTAGTTCTCTGTCGGATCACATCATTTCTGATACGGTCTTTCAGAGATACTCCGAGCATAGCCCTTTCCATAGCACGCTGAGCGACTTTAAATTGGTGGACTAGTCGAGCCGTGAGTGTCCACGTCTCGGCACCGTATGTAATGACTGGGAGGACGCACTGGTCGAAGACTTTTGACTTAAGACACTGAGGAATGGGTGACGAGAAGACATGTCGAAGCTTGCGAAATGCTGCCCAGCCCAGCCGAATTCTTCTATTGGCTTCCCTCTCGAAGTTGTTTCTGCCTAGTTGAAGAGTTTGCCCTAGGTACACATACTCTTGAACAACCTTGAGAGATACTCCATTTACTACGACCTGTCCCGGATCAACGAGCTCGTTGAACATGACCTTGGTTTTATCCAAGTTCATCCGGAGACCGATGCGTTCGGAAGACTCAGCCAGGCTGTTCACCATTTCTTGTAAGTCTTGCAGGGTTTCAGCCATAATGACGATATCGTCCGCGAATCGTAAGTGTGAGATGTACTCGCCATTTACATTAATGCCACGACCCGTCCAACTGAGCGTTCCGAATACATCCTGCAGCGCAGCGGAGAAGAGTTTCGGTGATATTACATCCCCCTGCCTCACACCACGTCGCAGGAGGATAGGCTCAGTTTGACCATTCTGGACAACGACGGACATATAAGCAGCGTCATACAAGCATCTCAGCACTTCGATATATCGCCAATCAACTTGGCACCTCTGCAAAGACTCTAGAACAGACCAGGTCTCGACGGAGTCAAAAGCTTTCTCATAGTCCACAAACGCCATGCACAGGGGTTGGTTATACTCATTGGTCTTCTGTATAACCTGCCTTACTGTGTGAATGTGGTCTATGGTGCTATAACTCCGTCGGAACCCGGCCTGTTCCGGAGGTTGAGCTTCGTCAAGTCTTCGTGTAAGACGGTTCGAGATGACTCTTGAAAACAACTTATAGACATGGCTCAAGAGTGAAATTGGTCGATAGTTCTTCAACAAAGTCTTGTCGCCTTTCTTGAAGAACAATACGACTAAACTCCCGTGCCATGCCTTAGGAGTTCTCCCGGAGAAAAGAATAGAGTTAAATATACGCTGGAGCTCCTTCAGTATCGGCTTGCCAGCAGCTTTCAGAAGCTCCGTTGTGACTCCATCATCCCCCGGGGCTTTTCCATTTTTAAGTTGCCCAAGAGCCGCCTCGATTTCGTCTAGGCTGATGTCGGGGAGATCCTCCGTTGCATGGCGGGTTAAGGTGGCTCTTGGATCCTTCTCATCCGGCGCGTTATGGGGCGAGTGCGACGCGTATAGCTGACTGTAGAAGGTGCTAACTTCCGAAAGAATCTCCGATTTCGAAGCGACGATTTCTCCGTTTGCCTTGGTCAACTTCGTCAGGTGGCTTCTTCCAAGCTGTTGCACGAAGACCTTGGACCCCCGGTTCTGCTCAATTGCTCTCTGTATTGAGAGTGTATTGGAGCGTCGGAGGTCACGTCTTACCAGCTTGGAGATGGACTTATTTAGGGCCCGTTGTTCTGACGGAGTGACTGTCGGATCGGTTCGCCGCCTACCCATTAGATCCAGAGTCTCTTTCGAAAGTTTAGACCTTTTGCCCTTACGTCTCAAGTCACAAAATTTCACACCCTCGTCCCGAAGGATTTCTACCACTTGGTCGAGTTCCTTGTCGATGTCAACGTCGATTGTGGTTTCCAAGGCAGCAAAGCGATTTTCCAGCTGCAGATGAAATGCGTCAGAACCAACGGCCGATTGGAGCAGATTTGGTCGGAGCGTGGACTTCATCAATCGGGAGCGTTCAAGCTTAAAATCGATATTCAGAGTGCCCCTCAAGAGTCGGTGATCACTTCCGGTTTTAAACCTATTGATCACTGAGACATCTCTGAATACACGCTTTTTGTCCGATATAATGAAGTCGATCTCATTTTTGGTCACATTATCGGGGCTCTGCCACGTCCATTTCCTCTGGGGCTGTTTCTTAAAGAACGAATTCATTAAGAAAAGCCCCTCGCGTTCCAGGAAACTTACTAGCATTTGCCCTCTATGGTTTCTGCTCCCGTAGCCGTATGATCCTAGCATCGATTCGCTGCAAGTCTGTACTCCCACTTTAGCGTTGAAGTCCCCCATGACAACGTTGAAGTGAGCCTTGGTGGTGTTGTGTAAGGCTCGAGAGATGTCGTCGTACATCTCTTCCACGGCATCATCTGAGTATGCTGACGTTGGCGCGTACACTTGTATAACCTTTATATTATATCTGTTGGTTAATTTAATAATAAGGTACGCAACCCTCGCCGACACACTGGAGACTTCAATAACGTTGTCAGTGAGGACTTTATTGACTAGGAACCCGACGCCACCCTGCGACGGATTATCCCCCTCTCTGAAGTACAAAAGATGACCCGATTCTAAGCTCAGAGTATCCTCGCCCTCTCTACGGACTTCGCTTAAACCCAGAACATGCCATCTTATGTGCCTCAACTCTTCCTCGAGTTGGGCCAAATGAGTGTCAAGCCGTAGCGTGCGACCATTGTACGTCGCCAAGTTCAATTTAGTTCGGCGGCCTTCCGTAACCCGGAGATTCTTCGCACCCCCTGTCCTGCCGTTACCGAGACCGCCGCCTTGGCCTAGAATAGCAGGGCTGCCGGGAACTGGGGGCCGGGGCAATGTCGCTTTTTTCATATAGGGGGGTTTGGACCATAACCCACCACGCTGGTCCAGTGCGGGTTGGTGGGTTGATCGTCAGAGCCTCGTCTGTTGGACAGCAGGACGCACCGCTGGCAGGTGAGGTTGGCTTGAAACCCGAAGGGTGTTATGTGGGTCCCCATACGTACGAGCTTTATGTTCACTTGATACTAGCACGTGAAACCCTGTTTTAAACTGTTTTCTGGCTACATCCTTGGGTGTCCTCAGGAAGTTCAACCCTATCAAGGTTGAACAATCAAAGTTTGCAAATACGATATCGCTGTGCTAGATTAGCCTCCACAATCGACCGATATCAGTCCTCTTGACCATGCGTTGGATTTGCTTGGCATTTAGTCGCTCACAGAAGAGGTTTAACACTCACCTTTTTGTATCGTTCTTGAACTTGAAACAGGATTCTTCATACCACTAAAGACAGTCTGATTTTAAGCATGCCGAAGCGTTGTAGGTCGAACATAAGCATATGTTTCGTATTGTTAGCGCCTACGAAATGGTCACTACAACAATTAATTTTTGTTTTGTACATTGAATCCAGTAACTATTTTTTTTTAATCATTATCATTCCAGCCAAGAGACGCCCAATAGGCCTCCCCCAAGGATCTCCATATCGATCGGTCCTGCGCCTCCCGCATCCAGCGGCTTCCCGCGACCTTCGCCAGATCATCGGTCCACCTTGTGGGGGGTCTAGTCTACCAACACTGCTTCTCCCGGTACGCGGCCGCCACTCGAGGACCTTTCCGCCCCAACGGCCGTCAGTCCTAGTGGGCTATGTCGGTAACTCTAGTTCTTCTACGGATTTCATCATTTCTGAAGTATTCACGTAGAGAAACCCCGAGCATAGCCCTCTTCATTGCCCTTTGAGTGACTTTGAGCCTTCTTATGAGACCCATAACATTGTAGTGTACTTTTTAATAAATTAACTTTTTTTGTTTTTTAAATTACAAACTAGCTCGAAATTATGCTCACCATATGCTCGTAATAACGATTATAAAAAATCGTATAGGTATAAACTTGTCATCAAAAGTGCGCCTTAGTCTCACCTTGTTGATGTGTTTAGTAGGGCCACGGGGTTTCACTTATACCTACAAAGATCTTGGTTCAACTTTTATTGTAATCGGATTAACAACCCCGTTCGTTATTAATATTGTGCCTATACCGTTTAGGACCAATTGGAAATTAGAATTAGAACTGAACGCTGTTTTAATTTCCCCAGCGAAGCTTCGGCATTCAAAGGGTTAATCCGCATTTGATTTCAAAGTCAAATTTGCCTAATGAAGTTCGTTTCTACTGGGTTCTCTCTGACGACATGCCTTACATTTTCAATATGAAAAATTGTGAATTTGCAGAAAAAGTTTTAGAACACGTATATGATAATGGAGACAGGAAACACTGAGGTTTTAAAAGTGTGTCTGATTTTTTAACGATGGCAGTATGTGTCAGATTGTCTCTAATTATTTTAGAAAACTGTGGTCATAATAATATGATCATTGAGGTGAATTCATTTTATGATTATAATCTGTTTTGTCACAATAAGATGTAATGAGTTCCGTATCATACCACGTAATTTAAGCCAACCTCACCTACTTGCATTGCATCCTGCTGAACAACGAACAAGGCTCTAGCGCTCCCACAGAGCGCTCCCCACCAGTAGGTTTACTCTTGAACAAATTTCTATCGATCGGCATTGGGATTGTGATTTTTTGTATGCTTTTTTAGCAACACTAGCGACAAATTGGTTACGAATCTTGAGAAAATTAAATAGCAATGAGTTTAGTTTACAGAAATTCTGCGCAATACGGGTCGAATTTGGCGCCAATGTGGAAACTTAGGCGTGCAAAAAACACAATCCCAATGTCGATCGATCGGAATTGCTTCAAGAGTAAGCCTACAGTGCTGTAGCGAACCGTATGTATTCGGTATTGAGTAACGGGTGCGCTGTCAAATACTTACCTAGTAACGATACCTTACTCACTAATGCTTTCGTTACTCGCATTGTTTGTAGTTTGGATACAACTGTTTCAGTTCGCGCAAGTACCGTTGATACGTGTTTTGAAACGGTATTCCGATTGTGTATTTTGCTTGCATATTTATACTCTAAGGTATTTTGCATGCGCGTAGGTACTTATTCGATGAGTTTAAAAACGAACGTTACAGGAACGAAGTTTTTTATTTACTAGGAAAAGTAAACAAAAGTAGAAAAAACTTATACACATGTCTGGTTTAAAAAACCCTAAAGTGAAAAAATGCATCTTACGCAGCTAGGTATGTAACGTATAACTATGTTTTCTACAAGTTACGAATGATGCGACGCCGCGACGTCATACCGTACGCGTACCTACTCAATAGTCAAAACCACTCAATGCGTTGCTCTATCTATGCTGTTATGAGGTATCAAAAGTATCGAGTAACGTATCGATACGATAGTAACGAGTATTAATTGTTAAAGTAGCGAATACATACGGGTAAGTACGCTTTTTTTCGTTACTTTTACACCACTACTCCCCACCAACCTGCACTGGGCTAGCATGGTGGGTAACTGCCCAAACTTTTCTTCTCGGGAGATGCCTGTACCCATCTGTGTGTGTAAGTATTATAGGCTCTTCTGAAGTCCTCACGTACAATGCCGTGGTTTTTATTCAGTTTCTGAAAACTAATAACATGAATGATATATAATTTTATGATTTTTTCATTCGAAATTACGTCATTTTTAATATTTAACAGAAAATGTCTTGACGACGTAGCCTCCAGATAACACGTTCAAAATGTTAGGCTTACATGATAAGTGGCACCGAAGCAGAACATTAATTTTATGGCCGCATACCTAGCCGCCATCGTGTCTGCCCTCAGGCGCCGAGCACATGCTAATGCCAGCATTCCATAGCTCCAAGACTGGAGGACTATTCTTATAATCGATCATGGCGGATTCATGCAGTATTTTCCCTATCATTTGTGTTTGTGTTGCTGTTTCGCTTTAAATCAATCAATTAGTCTATTTTAATTTTTATATTATAGTAAATCATTTAAGTGCCAGTAAAAAGTTCCCGACGAATGTATGCAATTACAAATTAATATGTATTTTACGAGTATAATATATTTTGTCAATAAACAAATTTTCACTGGCAAATTTCTTAGATTTCAACCCACAGGCAAATTTTCCATCAAATTGCCGGAATTTCTTTCTGGATTCAGAATCTGGATACCTGGTACGTTGCTTCGCACATTTTATCTATTTTTATGACGTGTGGAGTAATGTCCAGGAATCTAGACTCTGAATTCAGAAAGAAATTCTGGCTTTTTTGAGGCCAGCCCTAAAACAACATTTGAAATTCTCGCGCGCTAAATAGGTAGTTTCCGATGGATTAAACTGGAGCGCTAGTGAGCTTCGTGTTTGCATTTTTAAGAGCAGTATTCAAACAGCATTGCACTTCGAAATCGGGAATGAATCGGTAGCCGATTATCAGACTAGCCCCTCCGCCTGCCAGATTCCAGAATGGCGGACTCTATTGAAAACGCAGCCCGGTAGCCATCTCATCCATTTTAGACGGGACTTAACAGGCGAACACTGCGCCAGATTAATGTAACTTATTGCTGCGGCACGTAGCGCGAATACAACAGCATATAACATATAACATTTTACAAGTTTGGCTTGCAATGTTCACATTATAGGCTTACAGGATTCGTGAGGAGAATATATGATTATATTCGTTTTTGCTGAGGGATTCCGAATTGGGTTATCACCAAAGTGTTCATTGTTGGTGTTCAAATTTTCTTCGAAAACCGTTAATATTTAAAGAGTTATGTGATAAAGAGAATCTTAATAAAAACCGGCCAAGCGCGAGTCGGACTCGCCCATGAAGGGTTCCGTAGGATTTATGACGTATTAAAAAAACTACTTACAAAATCTCGTTCAAACCAATTTTCGGTGGAAGTTTGCATGGTAATGTACATCATATATTTTTTTAGTTTTATCATTCTCTTATTTTAGAAGTTACAGCGGTGGGGGGGATACATTTTACCACTTTGGACGTGTCTCTCGCGCAAACTATTCAGTTTAGAAAAAAATGGTATTAGAAACCTCAATATGATTTTTGAAGACCTATCCACAGATACCCCACACGTATGGGTTTGATAAAAAAAAAAGAGTTTCAGTTCTATGTATGGGGAACCCCCAAAAGGAGACGGTTCATCGTGGGCCAACATGTAACAACATGAAATTTTCTTTATTTTAACTCTTATTGCATAGTAGTTATATGTTAGAAAAATCAGCCTTATCCGCAATCTGAGAAAAGAGAATATCAGGTTTAAAGTTATTGATAACGAATGAATCGAATAACATGCTGTAATCGATTACATTTTATTTCCCGTGATAATAGTTTTACGACAGGTGAACTTTAAATAATATTTTTGCCATACTCTCACGCACATTAAACATCAATAATTATAATCTATCTTGTCCTAAACAATGAAGAAGAGTTCCATAAAATGAATATCTATCAGTAATCGATTATTCATATCTTTTTTCTTAAATACTTTGGGGTCAGCGCTGTGAAAAAAAAAGAAAATGTCAGATGTCACTCGACTCGTTTGCTTCGTTTCGTTCTTAGCGAACGTTTTGAGTATTCAATACGGACTTCAGTGATCTTATTTTTCTTGTATTACATTTGCTTTCACACCGGGCACCGAAAACCCGCTTACACACGATTGACTTTGGCAATCTTGTTCCTGGACTTCCCGCTCGGCCTTTCGATTGGACACCACACCATGAATCGTTTTATAAATTGCAATATAGCGTTAGATCGCTGTAACGCAAAAGGCAACAGAGTTTTAGATAATGATGCCATAAATTGACTGTTTCGTGATTGGCGTGCACCTCAACCTGTAAGTTCAGTCTTCTAAACTATTTTAACTAATCTTTAGTAACATAAAAATGCTTTAATATGATAAAAATATATGACTTTATAATGTTATTCCATGAAAAAGCGCTTTGTTTAGACATCTGGTTTTCATAACCCCACTTTATATAATCTTTAATTTCTCAGATCTGAGATTGCCAATTTTGGCCAAATTTTCAGAAACCTTTCAAATAATACCACTTTCATTGTGTTACACCCTAGGCCCAAGGTTATATGGAGGGTGATCGGTCTCCTTTATTGTTTTTTTCTATTTTTGTGTGAAAATCTTAATGCGGTTCACAGAATACATCTACTTACCAAGTTTCAACAGTGTAGTTCTTATAGTTTCGGAGAAAAGAGGCTGTGACATACGGACGGACAGACAGACATACAGACAGACAGACAGACATGACGAATCTATAAGGGTTCCGTTTTTTGCCATTTGGCTACGGAACCCTAATAACACTAAGTTGCAGCGTGGTTTTTTTCCGTAAGTGCACTTTGTGAGTTATGGTTCCAATTAAAACTGGTTTTAACATAATTTAATTCCTTCATGTGGGTGATGTAGGAATAGGTTGCTAAAACAAGAAAAACAATTTAATGACTGATAAAAATGTCTGCAGTGTCACGTTAACTTGAATCACCTGAAAATGATACGTAAAATACATTTCGTTCATATATTTTTTGTTCCGTTTTAGTAAGTTTTTCGTAGGCGAACCGAAAGTGTATTTAACAAAAATAATTAATTTTAATGTAATTAATCTTGCTGGAAACCACGAAAGAGGCAAGTGCCCAGGAATTATAAACGTTGTTCTTATGTTTCCTAGATTTATAGAAGTCGATTACGGGACCGAAACAATAACCAGAGTTATCAATCCAAATGGGTCGGGAGAGATAGCGAAATCTGTTCTTAGGAACCATGGCGTCGATTTTAAATTTATAATAATGGTATTTTTTTTAAACTCTCATAATGTTCGTTAGTCTTGGCCGGGCAATAAAAAAGCACCCCGGCCGACGCAGCATTGGCCAAATTAAAAAAAATCGCGGGAACTTGTTATTAAATTTTTTATAACTTTTTATTAAAATATTACAAACGATTTAAATTTGATTCCCACAAATTTAATAAAAGATGAGTTCCAGCAGTGAAATTGAAATATTGGCACCAGAAAGTGTAAAATTAAACGCAGAAACTGTCATAAACAATTTACTACCGAACAAAGCGAGAGAAAATAAATTTGTAATTAGGTTAAGTAAATATAAATATTTTTTCACTATTTAAAGCATCTCTTATTTATTTTTCTTATAGAGGGGGATGAAAAGCAGAGTGTGCCACACGGTACAAAAAATTATTCAACCTCGAGCGACGTAACTACTTTGAATCCCTCGCTACGCTTGGGATTCTACTCAAGGATTCCTCACTGCGCTCCGGATTCTACTTTAGAATCCTTCGCTTCGCTCTGGATCCAAACAATCGCTCTCAATACATCATTTTGGTCCATCATCATCATCATCATCATCATTTCAGCCAAGAGACGCCCACTGCTGGACATTTTGGTCCCTTGTGACACAATCTACTATTTTTTGATCGAAAGGGTATACTTCCCGATTGGTCCCATTGTCATCAAAGTCAGGATCTGGTGATGGGATCTCAGGAAAATCGAGGGAAACCCTTTAATTATAGGCACGTCCAACGTGTTTCATAATTTTTCTGAAGCTTTAACGAGTAAAAGGTTAGTGTTTAAAATAAGTACAATAGGCACGTATTAACCCACGGTTGTATTTTTTCAAGTTAAGGTATACTTTGGTGAGCTGGTATTAAATTCACTAAAATACTAAAATAATAATTAATTTTATCACTTATTTCAGTAGTTTAGGCGTAAAAATATTCTAAAAATAATCTGCCTCTAAAAGTCTCAAACAAATTGAGTTTAATCTCAAAAATTGACGAAAAATTGATACTAAATGCCTTTAGTATCAATTTTATTAGTGCGGTTTGTTATAATTAGTGCTGGTAGTAATCATTGTTTGATTGATTGTAAGAAGGGAATTACAAGATACTCGCGCGTAAGTTGATATAAAGAAATTATAGCGTATAATTGAAGAATCTAAAAAAACTGTTATCTTACTTATGATTTAACTCAAAATTCACTATACGGTTTGGTTTTAAGCTTGAAAGTTGGAAATCGTGAAATGCTGTTTAAATAAATTTTACAATAAAAATATTAAAATTATGTATAATTTTCGAGCTATTTCTTTAATATTTTTAAAGAGAATCGGCTGGTTCTCGAGTAATTTTCTTTGGCTAACTGCGTCTTAAAATTAAAAGTCAGAGGAGGAGGATTATACAAAGGGTAGTTTACGCAATTACCTTTACTTCGTTTTTATTACGTTCTGAACATCTTATATAAATTTCTTAGATGTTTGTTTTACCTTTCTAATCTATTCTGATCTTATATAAATTTCTGAGAGTTTTACCTACTGAAACTGATTCCAAACAATAACGTCGGTCGCATGTAGTTAATGCTGTTAGGACTTTCAAGCGAAAAAAATAGTTAATCTAGAATATAACACTTTAATACATCCCCATGCTACAATTAATTATAACCAACAAAATTTTAGTGCATCAGCTTTTTCTTTATATTAATCCGTCACAGACAATTAAAACTAGGTAGATCATTCACTCTACAATAAGTCCTGGAATTATGTCCACAGAGTGTATAAATTATACATGTATATTTACTGCATTATTTACTCAACAAATGCGCGAAATGTAGATAAATTGTGTAAAAGTGGTCAGCCGGCATCGAACAAACAGCGTTTTTATATGTCCATTAAAATTTGCATATTCACGGGAAAGGGGAAAAACGCTCATCAAACATATTACGTCACGGCCATTTGTTGGGCCGGCGGGAGATCAATATTCGACCAATCATAGTCCGGACGTCCGGCAGACGAAATAAACGCGGGTAAGGGTGAGCGTTCCGGCCGGCTCGTGCTAAACGGATGAAAATGGAACGTGTGATGCCTTGCTTCTTATGTCTATACTGAGGATTTCGGGCCTAGGATCTAGAATTGAGAGGCTTGAGTAGGTATTTGCACTACTTTCGTTACGTTTTAATGACGTTTATACTTAGTAATATTTAACACCTATGTTGCTTTTTGCAAGCTTCGATTTTGCCAAAAAAAGCCCATGAAACTGTATCTAGTTTCTGTGCCTATTGCCTTGTACCTATCTCAAACCCAATTTTCATCGAAATCGCTTTACGTGTTTAGTTAGAATTCATACGTAACACACTGTCAGGCAGGCAGTGATATAGAGTCAGTTACTTTCAGATTTATAGTATTAGTAGAGATATGTTATTTCAAGAGTTGAAATTTTGAATATATACGTCTTTTACTGTTTATGATTATGCACATTAGTATATTATAGAATAAAAATCTTTATGTGCCGGAATATGGTGTATATTAATGTACTTACATACGTCAGAGAAGCCCCTAGCCGTCATCTGACCTCAAGGCACAGAATGGATAATCTTATGGAGACGGTAAGTATACATTCGCCTGAATACGCTGAGATATTCGTGAACGAGCTATACTTGAACGGGTTCCAAATCAAATCTCCACCTTTTTGGCTTGCTTCTTGCGAGTGTTAACCTACTTCTGATACTGGATTTGGAATTTTACACTGCCCTGCATATACAAGATATACATAGATAGGTATTTACTGTTTATTTGTATGGTTAAAGCTAGAACTAACGAAATTTTTTGTCACTAATTTAATAGTGCCATCATCTTTAAACTATGCAAATTGTTTCATAACAATTCGTTCTATGGACTAGTGCTATTTCATTAAAGTAAGAGCAGTCTTGCTTGAAAGATGTAAAGTTGCAGGTTTGATTCTCATCTCTATTTATAGAAGGTATTGTTAAGTAAGTTTAACAAGATACAATGTAACTGTAAGGCGACAATAAAACTAGATAATGATGTCCTGTGAGCATCCCGCGTTTAAATTGACGACATCTTTACTATTCTTTGTGACGTTATGCAGGAGAATAGTTATTTGTTATACATGAGTGCAAAGTTGCTTTTTAACCGCGTGCTCAACTTTGATGACCGAGCATGCGAAGGATTCTAAAATTAGAATAAAAAATAAAAAAAATTAGAATCCTGAGCGTCAGCGAGGGAATCAAAAGAGCACAAGGTGAAAAATCTTTGCACTCCAGTGCAACACCTAACTTTTCATCCCCTCTCGGCGAGGAAATGACTAAATGCAAAATAAAACATTTACAATCACACGATACTTTTATTTCTATTTAGGTACATACATAATATTAACAGTTTCTGTCAATTCGGTTGGCTTTCAATAAACTTCTTGGAAACGTCGCTGGAATCACTCATTTTCGTTTTTTTTTTACTTGTTTTCAAGTTTCTTATTTATAACAATACGACGTCAAAACAAAATGGCGCGCGCAAAGCAATTTAAAAACAAAAGGAGGTTCAGAGTCTGAGTATTTAACAAATTTAAAAAAGTTGTATGATAAATTCGGCACCACGGAGATGGAAGTAAATAGTTTTAATGATGTTTTGAAATCACATGCCTAGTGTACGCGATGTTCTAAATTCAAATTTACTTTAACCTAAAGCGGATAAAAACGGGTTTGGCGGTCAGATATCGAATAGCAAAAATACTCTTTCCGAGATGGGGGGATGAAAAATATTTTACATTTCCGTGAAATAGTTAAGTAAAAAGGGCAGGTAATAGAGGAGTATTTTTGCCACTAAGATTAATAATTACGAGGAGTTGAAAGTAGTAACAGAATAATACGTGATATTTGTAATTGGTCTGTCTCTCTCTCTCTCTCTCTCTATATATATATATATTTATATATATGTATCTTTAATATGTGACCAATAACCTCGTGTCACGATGTTTGTTCTGGATGACCCCGACTTGATGAAATTTGATTCAATTGGTAATTTGGTCAAACTTAAAAGATTGATAGTTCTTATCTTGAATTTGACCTCATTATTTTTTAATTGCATATTAAATGTTTATTATTGACAGTGGGGGGCGGTTCGTGTAAGCAAATCATCATTTTTGAATTTATTTAATGGGAGTTACTAAGGAGTTTTGGCATCCCGTCCCGAAAGTATAAAATGGGGTCAAGACGGGGATAGTAATTTAATTGGGAAATCCGTTATTACTGTTTTAGTAAAAAACAAAACAGGCAACATGAGTTATTCACGCAGGCGAAAAGCAAGTGTGTAAATACAGAATACATACATGAATTTTTTAAGTGCGCCTGAATGGCGAAATCCGGAACTATCGAAAAATAGGTCCTCTAAGGGGTCTTGGAACCAATTTGGATAGAAATTAAAACTGCATCATTAGATTTAAAAAAATAATTGTGTGGTTTTTTGAAACCACAATGCAAGTTAAATTTTTTTCGGATCGTAGTCATTTAACTGAAAATTTTCGGAAAATTATTCGATTTAGGGTATAAAAATCGCGTTTAAAAACAAAAAGTGGGTAATAAAGAAAAAAAAATAAACAAAAAGCAATAAAAAACAAATTTAAGAAAAAAATATCGCTCTACACTAAGGGTCTACTCTATTTCTACGAAATTCGAAATTTCGAATGTTTCCTACTCTTCGATTCGAATATATTTTATATTCGTTCGACCGAAAATAGTTTGACAGATATATTCCCCAAACCTACTCTAGTTTACGAAATTTTCAAACGATGAATGGAATCGACGCTAAATTTTAATTATTTCCGAGGCAACGTCAGGGCTTTCTACGCTTTTTACACTCCTCACGCAAAGCAGCTTCAAGCAAAAGTATTCCAGCAGCAATTTCACAATAACTTACTTAAAAAGTCACAATTACGAATATCAAAAGGTAACACATTTGTGTTCGTTAATTTGAGGTTAAAATTCCGAAAAATAAACTGTCAAATTCAATTCTCCTTTTCGAACTTTCGTAAATTAGCGTAGGTTTGGAGAATATATCTGTTAAACTATTTGCGGTCGAACGAATATTCAAATCGAAGAGAACCGTGGTAGGAAACATGCGAAATTTCGTTCGAAATTTCGTTTTTCGTAGAAATATAGTCGGCTATAGCCACTTACAGGTGGGCAGTCTGTTTGTTGGTCAACTTTGTTTTATAAAAAATGTGTACCTTACAAAAAGAACTAACCAAACAAAGCTAAGTGAAACTTATGTAGAGCAATTTCGTACTTACAGCACATCAAACAGACAAGCAACGTAACACGCAGCACCTACTTACAGCACATCAAACTGACACGCATAAAACTGTCACGGCAAAATGAATAAGAAAGTAAACTACAATAAAATGTAATCTGCAGCGACTTGAAGCTGGAGTTTATTGATTTTGTGCGGCGGCGTCGCATTTTATCATATCACGTAGACGCGGAGCTTGCGGCATGCAAATGTGGCACATTACCGCTTTGCTGGCAAGTGGAAACTACTTATTTGTCCTTGCGTCACTTAAGACTAGTCTCCGACTGACTGCAGCGGTAAAGCGCCCTACATAATATGGAAATGTTTGAGATTTAATATTTCTATAGTATATTAATATTCTATGGCCATGTTATGAGGAGGGATGAGTCATATTACTATAAGAACAATGGTCATGAATGTGGATGAATGTAAGAGTAGAGTAACTCAAGGAAACAGGGATGGATTGTGTGAAGAACGATAATATGGAAAGATTAAAAGTACTGAGATGACGTATGATAGAGTCGAATGGAAGAAAATAATTAAAAGTAAAAAAGTTTTAAAGTTTGTTAATTTTAAGAAAAAAACACTTAAATACGTTTAAGTTTTTATAAAATAGGACGAATTGAAGATTTGATCCGAACATACATACATTGCAAGTGAAAGAAAAGCTTGTAAAAACGTGTTGCACCATCCCTACCTAAGGGTGGGATGCAATTGCATACCACCCTTTGCCAGTTGCAATTGGATTGCAACTGGCAATGCAATTGGTAATGTACAAAGAACAAAAGTTTCTTAGTACACTACCCGGTTTTCTAATATTTTTTCTTAGTACATCGCTGGTAATGTAACTCGCTTATGTACGAGTAACAAGGGGGATAATGACAGGGTCTTGATAAATACCTACCTAAATGTGAATGTAAGACATTTATAGGTAGGTACAGTTATGAGGTGAGCGTCGGTGGCGCTGTGGACTCGGCACTTGCCTTCCAATCGGGGGATCGGGGTTCGAGACCTGCCATGTACCAATGTGTTTTTCGTTTCGAATTTCATATGTACATTTGTCTGACGCTCCTACGGTGAAGGAAAACATCGTGAGGCAACCTGCATACATCTGCGAAGAAATTCAATGATGTATGTGAAGTCGACCAATCCGCACTGGGCCAGCGTGGTTGACTAAGGCCTAATCACCCTAACATAGGGTAGGCTCGAACCCCTCGGTAGGGGACGTATATGAGCTGTGATGATGATGATGACAGTTTTGATATCACTGTCAAAGTTTATAAATATGTGTAAGTATATGTTTCTGTTTCTGTGTGGAATATCTCAATATTTGATTATATTTATTGTTCTTATCGATTTTTTTTGTGTGCCGTCATTATGTTTCTCTGCTTGGCCCACTGGTTGACGGGTAGAGAGCGATATTTTTCGCTAAGTCCTCTAAATATAGCTAGAGCTTGTTTGTTTAGTTTAAATAAATAGATTAAAGCCGTTGTTTAGTTTAAGTTAAAATTAAAATAAATAAAACTGCAAAGCGTCGTTCAGCAGCTGATTTAATAATTTGTGACAGCATAGGTAGGAACCTTGTCAGTATGCCCTCCTCCCCCAAAATGACATCCTGGATCCGCCCCTGAGTAGGTACCCAGAGTTTTGTTGACTTTAGCAGTAGAATCATCTCGCGTCGCTTATGACGCTACGAAAATACGAAGTTGAGAGCTTTTTGTGCTGTTAATAATACATTTTCTAAGGAAAATGATATTATAATAAGCCTGCTTAAGTCCGTCGGCGAGCGTCTTTCATCAAATATGCACAATACTTTGGCTAATGTTGTCTTTATAGGAAGAGCGCACCGCAAGTAACAATTGTTAATAATTTATACCATTCTCTTTCTTCTGTTATTGTACATAAAAACTAGTTGTGCATGCGAACTACGTTTCGTACGAAAAAATACTAATATCGCTATTAAAAAATGGGGGTGGTATTTTTTGATGGCAAATCTTTAAAAGAAATCAAGCCGCTTCCCTTTCTAAGTTCACGCGGTCACCTTGTTGTTAATAGTTACGTATAGAATTGTAAGGTAATTTTAGCAAAGGAGTATTTAAAATCTAAATTTTCTTGAATAAGTTATTGGTAAAATTTTCGAAATTGACATAGGGGCGTTTAGGATCTAACTCAAAATCATGACCCTTATTAAATACTTACGGTAAACAGAAATTCCACAGCAATTATTTTTAAGTATTTCATTCAATTCTTTTAACATTTGCTTCTTCTTCTTCTTTTTTACTTGGTGCCGTTTCCCTTTTGCATTTCGCCAGAATCGAGATTTTTGCTCAGTTTTCGTTTTTCAGATGGATGGTAATGCCCTTGTAAGACTCACCACATGCAGATACTGACTTCGTAACCGGCAAAAACGCTACCAAGACGAACGTAACAGAACAACAATGAATAACGACCGCGTATCTCCAACAGGGGGAGATAACGCCGCGATGAGCTTAATAACGGGCGCCGACCTACCCTGGACAAAGCTGGCATAATGGCCCGCCAAATAATCGCCCATGTTTGCTTCACTGGCTGCTTTGTATCGCAGAAACAAAGGACTCCAGACGAGACATGGGAGATCTTGAACAGTTTAATTTACTTTTTTCAACAATTCGTCTTAAGCTAGGTATTTTGTGCTTTAGGGTTCCGCACCAGAACGCGACCAACGGGACCCTATTGATAAGCTTCCGCTGTCCGTCCTTTGATCAGCGGTTTGTGTGGCTCACGAACCGTAATAGGTTAAAATTTTGAGGAAGTATTTTTGTTGTCATTGACAGCAAATAATACAAAACATTTTTTTTTGATTTCATCGACGAGGAATTCTGTTTTGCACGATAACTGTCGATGAGTGCTAGATTTGCACGATAACTTTCGATGAGTATGGGGACGCTTCCCGCATATTGTGAGGGGTTCCCCCAAACTAACCCCGTTGTCTATTTTACTCTTTCTGTGGACAAGAAGGCCCATTCGCCGAACGACCCGTGGACTCTGTAGGTCGTCTAATTGCTGTTATTATTGCACTGTCGTGCAGATTTTAAACATATGTAAAATTTGAAAACAAGGAATTTGGCAAATCTTCAAGTTGATCAACGTCTTGATTTAAGATCATTAATTAATGTATATAAAAGCGAAATGTCACTCATAAAGAAATCTCGAAAACCACTTGACGTACAAATGTGAAATTTGGTAGTTAGTAGACGCCCGCTAAGAAAGGATTTTGCGACAGAGCCGGATTAAGGAGGCCAAAGGGCTCTCGCTTTGTATAAATTTTTTTCTTCACATCATCATCATCATCATCATCACAGCCCATATACGTCCCCACCGAGGGGCTCGAGCCTACCCTATATTAGGGTGATTAGGCCTTAGTCAACCACGCTGGCCCAGTGCGGATTAGTCGACTTCACATACATCATTGAATTTCTTCGCAGATGTATGCAGGTTGCCTCACGATGTTTTCCTTCACCTTAGGAGCGTCAGACAAATGTACATATGAAATTCGAAACGAAAAACACATTGGTACATGGCGGGTCTCGAACCCCGACCCCCCGATTGGAAGGCAAGTGCCGAGTCCACTGCGCCACCGACGCTCTCACGTTTTCTTCACAGTTCTTAATTTTTTTGGTACAAACTTAAAATTTGGCAGAGAGGTTAGTAGACGTTTGCTAAGAACGGATTTTGCGACAGGGCTGGATTAAGGAGGTCTAAGGGTTCACGCAAGTTTGTATGAAAGTACTTAATTTTTCGTGCTACAAACTTTTTTGACAGGGAGATAGTTGATAGTTAGTGGACGTTCGCAAAGAACGAATTTTCTACAGGGCCGGATTAAGGAGGTCTAAGCACTCTCGTAAATTTAAGAGTTTATGAGTAGCAAGATAAAATTTTGTATGTAGGTAGTTTATAGTTAGTACGTCCGATAAGAACGGATTTAATGACAGGACAATTATGCAGGTCTAAGGGCAAGTTTGTATGACAGTACTAAATTTTTTGTCATAAAAACTTAAAATTTGGCAGGGAGGTAGGTAATAGTATACGTTGGCTAAAAACGGATTTTGCAACAGGATTGGATTAAAGAGGTCTAATAACTCTCGCAAGTTTATAAGATTTTTTTTTATGGGATAGGGGGCAAGCGAGCAGACGTATCACCTGATGGTAAATAATTACCGTCGCCCATGGACACCCGCAACCCCAGAGGAGTTACAAGTGTGTTGCCGGCCTTTGAGGTGGGAATACACTCTTTTTTTGAAAGTTTGAAGGTCGTATCGGTTCGGAAATACCGCAGGCGACAATTCGTTCCAAAGTTTGACTGTGCGAGGCAGGAAACTTCGAGAGGAACGCACAGTTGTGGACTGCCAACCATCTAAGTGATGGGCATGGATTTATTGCCGCGTGGAACGATGGCGGATAGAGGCGGCAGGTATAAGTCCGAACAATTCCTCGGAGCATTCCCCGTAATAAATACGATGGAAGATGCATAGCGAAGCGACATCTCTTCGCAGCACCAAGGTATCAAGCCGATTTGAAATTTCCTGGCAGTCGACGATTCGAGTCGCTCTCCGTTGAATGCGGTCCAGTGGGAGAAGTTGGTATTGGGGTGCCCCAGCCCAAAGATAAGAACAGTATTCCATATGAGGCCGAACCTGCGCCTTGTAAAGCTGAAGGCGGTGCGCCGGAGTGAAATACTGTCTCGATCTATTAAGCACAACAAGCTTCTTAGAAGCTAATTTAGATTTACCCTCTAAGTGGCCACGGAACTGGACTTCGCTCGATATGTCGACACCAAGGATCCCAATATTGGCTGAGGCAGTTAGGGGAATGCCCTGAAAGCGAGGAGATACGACAAATGTCATTTTCTTTGCGGTGAACGCGCAAACCTGTGTCTTCGAGGGGTTGAAATGGACTAAATTAAGTTGACCCCAGTTAGAGACTTTCTCTAATGAAGTTTCAATTTCAGACACAAGTTTATTCCGACACTCAATGACGTTTTCCCGAGAAAAGTTCGCATGGCTGTTATAGAAGGTGTCTTTCGTGCTGTCGTCTGCATAACAATGAATGCTGCTGATTTGCAGCATATCATTGATATGCAGAAGGAATAGTGTAGGTGAAAGCACACATCCTTGGGGGACACCAGCATTTACAGACAGTGAGTCTGAGCATTCACCATCAATCAAGACCTTAATGCTTCTGTCTGCTAGAAAGCTAGTGACCCATCCACATAATTTCTCGGGAAGCCCATATGAAGGAAGTTTTGAGAGGAGCGCTTTGTGCCATACCCGATCGAAGGCCTTCGCGATGTCCAAACTAACTGCCAGTGCCTCCCCCTTCGCTTAAAATTGCCTTTGCCCAATTATGTGTCAAGTAAACTAGAAGATCACCAGCAGAGCGACCCCTACGAAAGCCGTATTGTTGGTCACTAAGCAGCTGGTGATCCTCTAGATACTGAAGAAGCTGGCGGCTGGGAAAAATATAGTATCTAACTTTTTGTGCTACAAAATTTAATTTTGGCAGGGAGGTAGTTAATAGTTAGTAGACGTTCACTAAGAATGGATTTTGCGACAGGGCCGGATTAAGGAGGTCTAAGGGCTCTCGCAAGTTTGTATGAAAGTCCTTAATTTTTTTGTTACCAACTTGAAATTTGGCAGAAAATTTGTAAGTAGACGTTCCCTAAGAACGGATTTTGCAACAGGGCCAGATTTAAAGAGGTCTAGGAGTTCTCGCAAGTTTAGAGTTTATGAGTAGAAAGATGAAATTTCGCACTGAAGTAGTTTATAGTTAGTAGACATCGGCTAAGAACGGATTTTGTGACAGGGCAGGATTAAGGATGTCTAAGGGCTCTCGCATGTTTGTATGAAAGTCCTTCATTTTTTTGCTACAAAATTAAAACTTAGCAGAAAAGTAGTTAGTAGACGTTCGCTAACAACGGATTTTGCGACAGGGTCAGATTAAGAGGTCTAAGACCTTTAGACCTCTTAATCTGACCCTGTGACAAGTTTAGAGTTTATGAGTAGAAAGATGAAATTTCGCACTGAAGTAGTTTATAGAAGTAGTGATAAGTTAGTAGACGTGCACTGAGAACGGATTTTGCGACAGGACCTAATTAAGGAGGTCTAAGAGCTCTCGCAAGTTTGTATCATCATAACAGCTCATATACGTCCCCACCAAGGAGCTCAAGTCTACCTTAAGTTAGGGTGTTTAGGCCTTAATCAACCAGTGCGGATTTGTCGACTTCACATTCACCTTTAATTGACACCTGAAAATGTTTTCCTTCACCGTAAGAGCGTCAGATAAATGTACATATGAAATTCGAAACGAAAAACACATTGATGGTACCTGGCGGTCTCGAAACCCGGACCTCCCGATTGGAAGGCAAGTGCCGAGTCCACAGCGCCACTGACGCTCTTTATATCGCGAGCGTATGTTGCTCTAGATTCGTGTAGATACAAAGTAAATATATGCTGTCGCTACAATAGTTTTTAAATAATAGATTAAAGTAGTTACTTACCCATCTACGTTGTTGTATTTCAACATAAAAAATATACCAAAGTCAATTTAAGTTAAAAGCTTTTGTGTTATTTATGCCAGCTTCTGCGTTTCGAAGCTCGAAGAAGTTGAAGCTAATAATTTATTAATCGTCCCAAAAAAGGGCAGAACCGCGGCCGTACCGCCTAACTCAAAGCGAGCACTCGCTATCGTTATCATGACATTAGAACAATAGTTTTAATGTCACAGATGACATTAGAACTATTGTTCCAATGTCACGAAAGCGATAGCGAGTGATCGCTATGAGTTCGGCGGTTGCCCCCCAGTTTCTAAATCCATTACGTTTATTGCTAACATATCGAAAATTGTGTTTGTTTGCTAATTAAGCTTGGTTTTATTGAAACAGTTCAAAGTTAGGAGCTTAGCTGCAGCATGCTGTTTGTTTTAAACAAAACTTTGTTTCTAGATACGAGTAGTTTTGTTTTTCTATTTTTGAAAATAATATTTCGTTTTCTTAAGAGGATTTTATAAATCGGTTTTAAGCGGAGGAGGTATTTTGTAAATTGAAATGTTGATATAATATTTTTTAAGTTTTCCTCAGGAGTGAACTTACTTTTTTGTTGAAATTATCTTTCAGTTAATTTTCCTATTCGTTCAGCAGAATCATATAATTATTAACTCGGTTTGTTATAGGTAGTTATAAAGAGGTTGTTTTTTTGACACCTATCTTTACTAAAGCGATTTTATTGGTGCAGAAACAGGCAAAAAATCGATTCTTTAAACGCTAACAAAAATGCGACCTAACAAAAAAATGGCTACTGACAACACGTTTGAAATATTTGATGAGTTTTCCGATAAATTTCAACATCATTTAACACAAAGTTTCAGCTAATTAGAATTGAACCGTATATTATTCTGGCGCAAGTTCTGGAAGATAGATAATTAGGGTTGCATCATAAAAGGTCCAGGGTTGGTAAAAATGATGCATCATCGGGAAACCCAGACAAAGCCAGACGGACTGACGAAGACAGCAATCGTTCGAGACGTACGCTGCGTTGTAGCGGGCGCAGTGCGCGTGCGTTATCCTCCCATTCCCGTCCCTCTCTGGCGCGGGGGCGCGGCTCGGCGTCCCTCTCGCTCCCGGGAGGGCCGATCTATACCACGCTAGCTACGTACGGTGGTGTACCGTGCCACAGTACGCAGGTCTGTTGCGCTCCGAGCGAACGTCGAGCCGCTAGTCGGGTGAACGCGGCCGCAAAAATGTCGCGCGCCGTGCTTTTTTTAAGTGTGTTTGCCATATTTTTGGACGTCCTCCATGCTGGACAGGTAAGTCGAATTTTATGTACGTTTCTCGCGGCGTTTCCTTTCCACGCGTAGGTCGAGGCCACTAAGTCGAAAATCGATTGAAACCATTCACCGATGTTTTCACGGCGGGCGCGAAGTAGCGGCTAGCTGAAAAGAGCCGATTTGTCGAAACGCCGATGCCAATAAAAGTTTAATGTTGCTTTCTTGGGTTTTCCTAAGTCACGCCGAAAACGTTGCGCAATATTGGCGTGTACTGGAACATTTACGTGTCTAAATGTGTCGAAAGACTGTTTTATCATTACAAAAATATCGCCAAGGAACGTTCAAGCATTTTTCTAGTTTGATTGATTCAGAATATTAACATTTTCTACAATTACTATAAAAGCGACAGAATCGTTCATCGAGCGACAGAAAGGGAGAATTATTCTTATTTTGAACTGATATCCAAAATGGGGAGCGATTACAATTAATTACAGTTTGTCACGCGATGGCGAGTCCCTTTTGACTCTATCAAAGACAGAGCTATTTTAAATAATTGCTTTTTCATCTATGATATATCTGATTTATTTTTCGTACGTTTTCCATCATTAAGTTATTATTGCAATGATAAATAAAACTATTTGCTGTTAGTAGGTACATATATTTTCTATTAACGTTTTGCGTTGATTAAAAGTTCATTTTCTTGTAATAAGCTCTAAGAAACCATCAAGGAAGTCCTTGTTGTTTTTGCAAAACTGTCACTAATGTGAATCTTCGCGTTCTCCTGGTGAGTCAGTTTATTAAACATTTCGATAATATTGTTTTTTGTTTAAATTAAATATGTTTTTTTATTTAATAGATAAATACTTCAATCACGCCTGTACTCCTCGAAAGGTTATTCTGAGGTGTTTCAAACACCCGCATAGCCAACCCGACCCGACCCGGAGATCGAACCCAGGACTTCGACAGAAGCACCTGTTACTAACTAAGCCACCGATGCATTTATTAAATAACTTAAATAATATTTAAATTTCAAAATTAAGCAAAGATCAGCGGCAACTGCAATATTTATTTATTTTACGCATTATTAAGTTTCTTGAGGTACCTCAAGAATTTTGAAATTATAATTGAAAAAAAAAATGTCAGAGAAAATGGCACGTCCAGCTGATTTGACCGACCCGTCACCCTGAGAATAAACTTCGGACGGATGACGAACACAGCAGCTCTAGTAGTACTGCAAGATATGTAGAGATCTGCTGAAGGAGTTGTGCGTTCGAGAAAGATCATCAATCTACCCTCAATATAATACCTACCAGAGGTAATACGGGTGCTCACAATCCTACGGTTACTGGGAATACCCACTCGTTTCCCGCTTAGTCATCGGCGGAGGCGGCCCATAGGCGGAGCCCTCTTCGAAATAGGGTGTTTTTTACCGGCCCTAGCTCTTGATCAGGGCAGAGCGGAACTTTCAAAGGTTCCATTGTTGATTGTGTTTCAGTTTATGTTCAATACCTAAATAGTAATGAACAGATTTTTAAAATTTCGTTTATTTACATTTTAAGGGTCGACCCTCCTCACCATCATGCCGTTCACAAATCGTTATCGGTCGGATAAAATATTATTAATTATAATAATTATATAACCGTCACAATTACGGCTTTACATATTTTACGCCTATGATCCCAAAATTCTCCCCAGCTCCCCTCTTCCCCCTTCACTCCATAGTATAAGTGTTAATACTATTTTCTTTTAATCATTCGCTTAGGTTTTTTTACTTAGTAGTAATATTTAATCACTTTTAAACAAGAACAATGCAAAAAAGTGGTAATGATGAAATGGAACATCAATAACACTAAATAATACAAAAATGTTGGTTGGGGTATCAAGTTGTAGATATTGATAGGCACTTAGATCACAATTTTTAATGTGTATCACATTTTCAAAATGGCAGCTACCTACTGAAATTTAAATATTTTCCGAATTTCTGATTTTTTTAACCGCTTGCTGCCCCTAATAATTTGCCGCTATGGGCCCGGGCCCACTTGGTAATCGTATGGTAAATCCGGCCTTGGTCACAATCAGTCTCGACGAAATCCTCTTAAGCCAGCTTTTCTTATAAGTATTTTTAGGGTTCCGTATCACAAAAGGAATAAAAAAGTAACCATTATAGGATCAATTCGTTGTCTGCCTGTCTGTTAAGACCCCTTTTCTCGGGAACGCGTAGAGATATCAAACTGAACGACTCTTTCAGATGTAAAAAAAATACTTGTATGTCAATGCCTCATATTTTCACAAATGTTGCGATTCTATATGGGAATCAAAACCTACTAGAATCATGAAATTTAACAAGAGGCGAGGTCTTATAGCACACGTTAAGGAAACTATCTCAAATCCGTAACTATGTTCATAGTTAGGAACTTAAACATAATAATATACCTACTTAGAAAAGTTGCTCGGTGCGGTTTTTATATATCCTGCAATTGTTCCGTATCACTTATGGCAATCACTTATCAACTTTTTCACAGGATTTATAGCTCCTAAGGAGCTAACGATTGTAGCTCCTAGGGTGCTACATATTGCTGGTGTAACAAAATTAAAGATGTCGCTATGTTGAGACGGCATGCTAACGCCGGCTCCACACGTTGGCTGTTATACTAGTTGTGTCCCGTCAGGGCCAACGTGAAGATGTCCGATACAGAAATCGAAATTGCTCTATGCGCTTTTACAAATTATTCAATATGTTACTGAAAAAAAAGATAGCATTTAATTTAAAATATAATTTAATCAGTTGATATAACTCTAGTCCTAATTACAATAAATCATCTTGTGAAAAATATTCAGATATTGTATTTAAATAAAAAAAAAATGTGTTATTTTCAACCATTAAAATTATCTGATATTCCTTTGATGAAACCGACACAAGTGGGCCAACTACCAACGTTGGCCCCAACGTTGGCGCCAATGCCATTTTCTGCATCCACATGTTGGACGAGTGGTGTTGGCGCCAACGTTGGGGCCAACGTGTGGAGCCGGCGTAACAGGGCGTGCGAAAAAGTTTGAAGAAGTAGACGATATTCAGAGGCAGTCCTTTTTAATCGGAACGCATATATTACGTCCGCACCGCACGCGTCATACGCGCCTGAAACCTCGCACATTTGACCGCACCTTACGCGCCGAATTTCAAAAATGCGGTAGGTGTGTGTATTGAAAAATGCATGCTAATGACGTCATATAATGCGGCGCATACGGCGCGTGCTGATATGTGCGATCGGCTTTAACCCACTTCAAAAAAGGAGGAGGTTCTCAATTCGATGCGTATGTTTTTTTGTGTGTATGTTACGCGATTACTCCGCCAATTGTGGACCGATTTTCAAAATTATTTTTGTATTCGATACAGTATACTCCTAGGATGGTCTCAAGGTCAATAAAGTCAGGATATAATTATGGGATCCCATGAAAATAGAGGAATTCCCTTAAATTTTATAAGTACTTCCAACGTGTTTCATGACTTTTACAAAGCTATTCACGTCTGGTAGTCATGAGCCGAGCTGATGATGGAAGGATCCTTAAATTTTAGGAGTTTGAGCTTAGTTTTTAAATACAATAGGCATGTACTATCAATCATGTAAATCAGCTATTAAACTCAATAAAAAGATAAGAATAATTTTTTTTACGAAAAATAAAAACCGACTTCAAAAACACTAAAAATTTAAAAGTAATAGAAGAATAGGTACAGATAACATATCACTTCTATATTGAAGTTGGTACCAAACGATGATCTGCTAGATAGTCTTAAAATTTGGCTCCGATTGTAACAAGAAAACTGTGCAACTGTTTTCGCCTCCTTAGGAAATAGATTTTTCTATTATGTCATAGAGACAGCGTTTACGAATTTGTGAAGACGACTTTTCTGATTTACAAAAAATGTATTTTAGAAAATTATAAATTAGACAAAATTATTAAAATTGTGTTATTAAAGCTCTACGGTGACAATTGGCGCCCAACGTGGGGCGCCAATTGTCACCGTAGAGCTTCGATGACCTCCAACTAGCTCAGGGGTATTCGTAGAGTCGAAATTATAACACAATTTTAATAAATTTGTCTTATTTATAATTCCGTAAAGAACATTTTGTATGTCAGAAAAGTCCTCTTGACAAATTCTTAAACGTTATCTCTATGAGATAATAGAAAAATCTATTTCCTAAGGAGGCGACAGTTAACAGTTAGAGAGTTTTCTTGTTACGCGAATTCAATATAGATGTGTGATGTTGTCTGTACATATTCTTGTATTATTTTTAACTTTTCAGTGTTTTTGAAGTCGGTTTTAATTTTTTGTAAAATATTTTTTATTCACTCTATAGTAGGCGTGTCAGATTTATTAGACACTGTCAAATGGTTGGCTGATATTTTGTTGTACGTGCGTGCGTTGCGTTTTTGTAATGCGTTTGTTCGGATTTTTATAAAAGGGATTGTGGAGATATAATAAGTTATCTTATATAATACTCGTAGAAAAGTTTCAAATATTTTTTAACAAAACTTACTGCATCCGTTAGTTTAAAAGAACACACTCATTGCTAACGAAAACATGGTTGGCGTTCGATGAAAATGTAGAAAGACATAAGAAATGAATGATATCTCTTGCATAAAGAATATTTGTTATTTTATACATACAGTTAGACCAGCATTGCCTATGCCGGTCATGAGGTTAACTATCAGATTTTTCTCACATACTCGATAACCCGATATTAAAAACTGGGACCAATACGAAGCGCAGAAGGCCGCCCAAAAAGTCCGCGGGCAGACTTCTAATAAGGTTCAGCTTTTTTCAAACAAAAGAAACCGAAGCCGAGTAGGCCCAGAGAGGCCGAACATAAACCTTTTATATGTTTATCGTTAAACTAAAAAGGTAAGGCGAACTTTTAATACTGTTGAATAAATATTACATGACACCAAAGTAATAAGTAAAATTATAATGATAATATCCTTGAAGAAAACTAAAAGTGAAGGTCAAAATGTTATTATTAGCTATTAGTTGTTATTAGCTATTAATTGTTTTGGACTTTTTACTTTTTAGAGATATACCAATCTACAATGTGGAGAATGAAAAAATGTATTTCCAGTATAACAAAAATCACGAAAACAGCATAAAATCATCAGCTCAATTATAGTTTTTGAATAAAAATATTTTTCCCGTTTTCAGAGGGATATGATTAGACATAACTGTAAAGTTTCTTGTTTGTAGCTTGCCTTAGCTTTGTGACTATTATTTTATTCAAATAACATATTAACATAAGGTATATGTTGGAAGACTTTCGTTTAAATAGGTTAAAAATGTATGCTATTTCTCGGCAACTAGGCATTAACTTAACCACAAGTAGGCGTGTTTCATAGAATTTATGCTAAGCCTTCTCCTGAAGAGATCAAAATGTTGTACCTACTGTACCCGCTGTGAAAATCTTCTACCTAATTGTAAGTAGCTATAACGTATTTTTCATGTGTGTATAATTTTATGGGCTACGATAGAACTAACATAACCAATTGGATAAAAGGTCTTAAATGAATAGAGAATTAAAAATGTCGAATAAATGTTTTCCATTCTATTCTAAAAAAATTGCATGCATGCAAGAAGAATATTATCAAAACCATGGAATTAACTAAAGAATGAAAAGGTGTTAGTTATTATTGAAATGATTCCGTGAAAGAGTAAAAGAACTATTACGAGACACAATGATTTGTTAAATTTTAATAAACAATATCGAATCTACGCAAGGCGTTAAAGAGTACAGTAATTTTAACAGTATTTTTGCCACCATTTTTCTAATAATATAAAGAAAAAAGTTCTCTTCGAGTCAAGTCGATTTCAAAACAATTCCTTTTATTGTTAAAAGTTGTTGAAATGAACAATGATATCGAGACAAAACAACGAAGAACAAATATTATTTTTTAATGGCGAATTCAGAACGAACAACAAAGAATAAATATTATTTTTTAATTCAGAACGTAGATTGTATTTAACTGACAAAGGTGTCTTAAGAAGTTTACATTACATCTCAATTTACTGCCAGCTCAGGAGAAGCTCGGTTCATAATTTATGGTTTCAGGAGTGTCGGTTGAGATAAGGACTCTAAATTGTCCTGGGCTCAATAGAATAACGTACAATCTAGAATTGCTCCAGATCTAGATGCTCTTTTAACATCACATTGTACGAGTAAGATCCGAACCATGTTTACGGCTTAAGCAATAAAATGAGTCTGCTAAGAGTGAATTTTATTGAGGCTCTCCTTCCGAGTGCCTCGGATCTTTTCGTTTGAATACAACAAAGGAAATGAGCTGAAAATCGAGAAGATGTCTACTGTTGCCCTTGTCTGCGACTACATTTGAACTCAATTACACATTTTAATTAAATTCAACTTTTATCTTTATATAGGTCGGGTGACGATATACTAATTGTAATGACAGTATTATTTTAAGAGGAGTCTATTGAAAGACGATAAGATACAGTTTTTCAGATATTTTCACAAAATACACATAAAAGAATACAGAAAACTTTGAACAGATATTTCAGTTTTTCCGTATAGTGGTTTTGGGAATATTTTAATGACGTCAATGACGATTCGCTATCTTCGGTTGCCAGCCCACAACTATCATTTTGTAGCTGCTTTATATCCATTACTAGTTTAGAGTAGTTTTTAATATGGCGACGTTCACTATAGCTGAAATGGAAGTTTATAAAAATAATTAGCTGTGTCCACAAACTAACATTTTGCTTGTATAAAGCTGAACACTTAAAAATTTCTGGTGAGAACCAGGACCACCGTTATCACCTAGGTGTATGAAAATACCTTACGATACTCAGACCACCCAAATACGCACAAAAACTTCATAAAATTGGTCAAGCCATTTCGGAATAACATTGCAAACACTTTGACACGAGATTTTTATATCTTCTTCTTATATATAAAAATGAAACGCTGTTTGTTAGTCTCGCAAAAACTCAAAAACGGCGAGACCGATTCTTACGAATTAGGAAGCCTCGAGTATGTCTAAGTATATCTTTTGATGAACGATTAAATGTTAATTCCCACAGTATTTTTCATACATGCTTGCTGCTCTGGCTGCCTCTGACCAGCCGAGTAGGTACTTAACGTTGTATGGTTTAATTTATACAGCGTTTGAGTAAGGAATTTAAATGCATTTCGTGGCTCAGAGAGCGCGTTCGCGTTGATATCAACCCCATTTTCTTTCTTTCCAGGGATTTAGTTAGATTAATAGCGGCGGGCTTGTATTGTTTCTAACAGCTCCGCAGAAGCCTTTTGTGAAACGTGTGATTAAGGTTAAGTTTTATATCCGTGCTCGGAATTGGCTAACTTATCTGTGGCAATGTTGGCTTGAATTCATTATTTCAATGGCCGTTAAAGATTCGCGAGCGCCGTACTTGGCACAGTGCTTACATCGTATCCAAGTTTTATGGACTCTTCGTGTCAATAATTCATCACACTTTGCAGCATTTCAGCTGAGATATCAGGATTATAGGGTTAGTCAAGCTCATTGTCATTGGTCGATATGGCCCGCATGCGGGGTGTTCTAAATTCAAATTTTTGCGATAAGTATCCACATAATATATCGACTGAGTATTATAATCAAGACACTGCGCATGTCCGAGTTGTAATAGCAAGTGAAAATTTATTTTGCAGAGCATTTCAGAGCGAATTATTGTATAGAACTTGCTAGAATCCAAAACGTCACTCAGTACTGCACATTTGTATGATTCCGTAAGGTGACTTTAAACTACACGAAGCCCCTCCATTTCTTTCCGTTAATATCGTTAAAGTCGGCAAAGGGAGTTTACGAGATGGATTCTTTGACCAGCGTAGTAAGTCAATTCCTTCTTAAATTAAGACCTGTGATTGGCAGTACGGCGCTTATGAAGTGATGGTGATGATGGTGATATTTCTATGTTCCGATTTAACGTTGGGGTAAGATACGACATTTAGTAATTTTAAGACATGGCAGAGATCCAGAGTAATGACTCAAATGAATAGAAGTAATGTTGGTTGTCTCATCACGCGGTAGTAACATTTACTGTTTTTTTATATAAGTACCAATGTTCTTTTTAATCAATTCTGGTAATTGCAAAAATTGAAAACGCTTTTATAATTAATGATAATGACTCAGGTTTTAATTTGAAACAGTCTTATAGACACGACAGCAAAGATTTATAACAATAATTATTTCATTTTATTAGATTAAATCAATTCCCTCACAGCCAGGAATGGGCGTCATCTATCACAATTCCATTACGTTTAGTGCACACTCCGGTGGGCTCATTGAGCCACTGATGGACTCTGATGCACCTAACTCGTTTATGGTCGGAGAAACTTTGCACTTCGGTCGTCTCCTGACATTTGCTGCTAATATTGATAAATGGGGTCATAGCAGCTTTAACGGTCTTAAAAAAAGGCATTTTGCAGATTTTTTACACTTCATGTTATTTTGGCTTTGTTCAGTGTCGTGTGAAAAGGCGCAAATCGGGGGTGGGTCTCGGAGAGATATAATATCCAGGAGTGGTTGTATTGTGGTTAGCATTATGAAATATTTTGGAAATTACATTTTTCTAGAGTTGTCACAAGTTCGTGGATACATGGAATAAGACATCCTTATTAATATCAGCAATTAACAAAAGCAAGCCAGCGGTTGCGGATGAAATACAAAACTTATTACATACTTCTTTTTAAGATTCATGTAGACAAAGTCATGGTGAAGGGATAGGTTTGAATAAAATATGGCCTGTATATGGAAGATTAATATCGTTGAATATTATGAACCTACAGTTATCATCCCGTTTGAATGAATATCAATTGATTTTCTTTTGCGGTTTCAAAGGTATTTGAGAGATATCCCTTTAGTTTCAGCCTTAGCATCAAACACGAGTCTCAATTTCCCCGGTTTATTAGGATCCCTAACTCCAAAGTATTCAAATGAAAAAAAACATTAGTATTAGTTCCTCAAAATATATGCAATTATGATAAAGGTCTAACTGAGCTGTTGAATGAAAGGGGGGCATTTGGCACCTATTTATTCTTTAATGATGACACAAGACTTTATAATCAGGTTTTAAACAATAAAAATGTATCAGCTAGGAAACGATGTTATTATACTGCAGAGTCACAGCAGAGTGACTAATAAACAAATATCATGAACTACTGTCACTACAATATTCAAATGTAGAACTAAACTGTAACCATTATATTTATCGATTGCCAACCTCATTTGACACGAACTAATATTGCCATAATTATTTAAGTTTGTAATAACTTCTGTGTACGTAGTAAATAAAATACTTACTGAAAGTTTATAGTCATCACCCGTGTGAATGGAATTGTAAAGTTCTCTTATACGGCCTGTAATAACGCTGTAATTGCTGCCAATTTTACTTTACAATGTAATTTATATTCCCTGAGTACTTTTGTCAACAATGTGATAAGCCGTGAATTTGTTGGTACTTTACCGAGCTTAATTTAAGATGAATGTCGAGCACTCTGCGATATGAGCACTAAAATAATCTTTTGTTTCAAAATTACACTTGAAAACTAATGTTAGCAAACAAGGACGCCAATGTACGTTGGGGTACAAGAACTGCTGCTTGACGGCAGAAATTTATACTATTACTAATATTATAAAGCTGAAGAGTTTGTTTGTTTATTTGGTTGAATGCACTAATCTCAGGGACTACTGAATCAATTAGTTTTTTTGTGTTGGATAGTCACGGGAAAAATGTATGACATGTTGATATTTTCCGACATCCACGCGAACAAAGTCGCGGGCACAGCTAGTAGGTAAGATAGAGGTACCTATGCAGACTCACCATCTGGTAAATGTTAGCTAGTTTCTATATGTGGCGTTCCAAAGAAAAGGTCAAAGTGCATCATAAATAACATACTTACATCTTACAGTGAAACACAAAATTTTAGACTCTAGCTTAGTCATGTTTAAAGCATAAAGTTGTTTCATATGTGTTAATAAGGGCACATAGAGAGCGTAAGGCTTAGACAGCCACATCGTAAATTTTTATGAACATGCTCTAGATTCTAGAGCCTATTAGTTAGTCGCCCCAAAAATGTGGTTTACCGCCCTAAGGCTGCAAATTAGTTTCGTGTCTTAAAACAACAAACTCGATTTTCCTTTGCAATAACAAGCAATCATGGTATTAAGGTAAACAAATATATTTTTTATGTTCTATACATAAATAATTGTTAAAAGTAGATACGTATACGTTATAATAAGTCGTGTAGTTTTAGAAGGTTACGAGTATCTAGATAATCAGTAACTAAAATTAATTATTGGGTAAGTATTAGATTGGTTGTCTATACTAATATTATAAAGAGAAAAGATTTGATTGTTTGTTTCTTTGTAATAGGCTTCAAAACTACTGAATCGATTTTGATGAAAGTTGGTATTGGGATATATATGTATAACAAATAGCTTTACTTCTAATTTTGTACTTTATATAAATTTTGTTATGTCACCAAAATAGCATATATTTTACAGTTAGTAATGTTGTGCGATCATCTTTCGGAGGGAAGAGTGCTGGTGTACTGAGACACAGGCATCCGCATAGTTTAGTACCAGCCTCTCGCAATCTTAACTTAAGCTCTTACTTAAGGTGAACATGTAGGATTGTCGGAGATAACAATAAAGTTGTTAAACTTAATCTTAAACCTTAGGTATAGCTTGATTATAGGCGAAGTTTGGTTACAATCGGCACTTAAACCAATTTCTTGGCAGCCTATATCCTCGTATGTAAATTTAAAGATTGGAAATCAAAGTGCTTCCAACATAAAAGTATGAAAGATTGTGTTGTTCAACGTGAAGAGTCTGCGTATGATCAAAGCGGATTTTTTGTTGTATTGATTTAATTTTGATTGATATAATTTAATTTTGTTATATAGAATTTTATAAGTTTGTATATTGTAAGTTTGCTTTATTCTAAATCAATTTTTACGATATCTGTCAAGATTTCGTAAAATGAAATTGGAGTCTAAATTATTCAAATTCAAATTCAATATCTTTTATTCAAATTGGATTGTTACAATCTCTTTTGAACGTCAAAGCAGCTATACATCATTGGTTCACAAGTCTACGGCGGGAGACCTTGTACTGGAAAGAACCTGCAAGAAAACCAGCAAGGGCTATTTTTTTCTCCCTGTATTGTTACAGAGTCGTCAATCGGAAGCTGACCTCACAGCAGAAGTTTGAGCTCAACTTCCATTACAAGATTAGATGTGTCAGTTCTCTTCTTACTATGTACCTAATTACCAAAAACAATATTTGTTTTTGGTCGTAATGAATCGTGAACAACACGATTCATTATCTGCAAATTAACACCAGGCATTGGCATCATTCAAATAATCGTTAATTTTATAGTAACCTGGTAAAGGTTACTATAAAATTAACGAAATTAAATTACATAAGAGTCTTTTTACATGCGCTTGATACGTAGTTATTAATTAAAGTAAATCCTTAATTTTGCTCAAGGTAAATAAGGAGCGTCGGTGGCGCTGTGGACTCGGCACTTGCCTTCCAATCGGGGGGTCGGGGTTCGAGACCCGCCATGTACCAATGTGTTTTTCGTTTCGAATTTCATATGTACATTTGTCTGACGCTCCTACGGTGAAGGAAAACATCGTGAGGCAACCTGCATACATCTGCAAAGAAATTCAATGATGTATGTGAAGTCGACCAATCCGCACTGGGCCAGCGTGGTTGACTAATTCCTAATCACCCTAACATAGGGTAGGCTCGAACCCCTCGGTGGAGACGTATATGAGCTGTGATGATGAAATAAGAAATCAATACAACAGAAATTTTGCTCGGTTTGCAAAAGTCGTCGGCGGCTAATGATCAATGCAGACGAAAGTACGAACCCGAAAAGGAAATTGCCTTATTACGTGTGGGGTTTTTTTCATTAACTTACTTAATGAGAAAACCACACATAGTCATAAATATAAGTCAAAACATCATTGCACGTTTCGTTGGCCATGAATATACATATATGTTTAGCATTAACAAATAAATTCACATTTATGTTATTTAATTACTATCAGAACACATTTTTGAATAGAGTCATAATTATATCAACAGATTAAGTTTTATGAATCTTTATGTTGTATCCACACTCCACAGTATGAGAAGCTGTAATCATTATATTATTATCGAGGTACGTTCAACACAATGGACGCTACAAATCAGGTTTGCGAGAAATTGTACGTGGCATACTATACTCCACAACTCTCCAGGGCATACTGTAATACTTACCTAAGTTGGCAATAGAGCACACTATCAAAGGAGTACAGTCGCCGTTGTCGCCTTGTCGCAGTAGATTTATGCCCCTGTAGTTATTACTGAACTTTTGACCCAGCCCAGGCCCGGTACGTGCCGCGCTGAGGTCTTGGTAATGCGGTATTTGTAAGTAATCCCCTGATTTATTGTAAGGGTTACAGCTAAAAGGGGTATTAGGAAGTGATTTTTGGTTGCGATAGTTTAATCGCTGTGAATTTTATATTTGGAACTTGTCGTCGGGCGATTTTAAGCTTTTGAAAGAGCTAAGATTTTACGTTCAGCTAGTCTAGTGTCTCTTATTGACAAGTAAATATAAGTCATCCTTTTTTATAATATGTTAGTTACACCATAAACTCATAGTCAGTGATTTTTTAATGATCTCATACATTTTATTTGGTTCTCTTTACACATAAAACTTGAGAACTACTTTTCTTATAGGCAAAAACATTTTTGCATTTATAGCATAAATGCTTGTATCGTATGTGTTGAATTAGTATTTGAGTAAAAAAAACTACAACTACCAATATATGGATATCAATATATGGTTATTATATATTTGACCTTTTCTCATACTTGTAAAAAAAATGTTGTATAAATATTCGTAGAAAAAGCTCTTCGTTAAGCACCAATAGCTTTTGATAGTACCTTACCTTACCTTAAATACTTAATAGATTCCCAATTCAGACAGGAGATTATTTGAAAATCTGTATAATTTTTCTATCTACCAGTATTTAAAGTCCTTCCCTCCATGTAGCATTGCCGTGGGACTCCCTGTATGAGTAAACTTAATTTAATCATAGAAGGCTGCCTGAATTTTGAGGAGAATCACTTCTTTTAGCAATTTAATCCTACGCCGTCAACATGGCGGTCGCGCTACCTGCGTCTGGGCTTTAGCTGAAAGTCGGGCCACGAAATGAGCAGCTCTAATATCGAATATTTTTAAATTCAAACATCGATTAAATGTAATAAAGAATATACAAGAAACAAGAAAAAATAGGCTTTATGTTTCATATATATAATCAAAATCAAAATATTTTATTCAACTTGGATTTTACAATCACTTTTGAAAGTCAAGGAAGCTACGCCAATGGTTCACAAGTCTACGGCGGGAGACCTTGTACTGGAAAGAACCAGCAAGAAAACCAGCAAGGGCTATTTTTTTCTCCCTGTATTGTTACAGAGTCGTCTATTGGAAGCTGCAAGGCAAAAATTTGAGCTCAACTTCCATAACAAATTTAGATTTGTCAGTTCTCTTCTTAGTACAACGTTGCCAATACTACTTAATGAATAGTTATACACGACAACATTTATTTTATTTATTTATTTATTACAATCACAGAACACAATACCCCAATAAAATCTTCTGCCAAACCACAATGCGGTTTGTTGGCAGACGAAGCTCCATTTTTAACAATAATTTGACGCGATTACACATATACTAAGAACTTATAACACTTTAGACTCACAAACTAATCAATCAATATATGATATTATATTATATACTACATTATTGCATTTTTTACCTTAGATAGAAGGACATTACCAACATTTCTTTTAAATTGTTGTTTCGTTACACGTTCACGTATGTCTGTTGGTAAATCATTATATATTTTCGGCACTAAGTACTTTCTACATATTTTACCATAATAATTTGTAAAACTAGGGACTACAAGCCTATCAGTATCTCTGTTTCTCACTAGCCTCTGAAAACTAACTACATTTTTAAATTCATCATTACAAAACTGCTCCACAGCCAATAGTAACACTACCTTCTCGTGGACCGGCAGCATTTTACATTCTACGAAAAGTTGTTCATAAGTATTATTTTTACATCTAATTTTTGTTTTTTTATCGACAATTAATTTCATAAATCTAATCTGTAAAACTTTTATTTTGTCCAAGTATGTTTTGAACGTACGTCCGTAGCTCGCCAGTCCATAAGACAGAAGCGAGTCCACTAGTGCATAGTATACCATATACATAGTCGCCCTGTCCAGTACAAACTTCAGGTGCTGGAACTTTACAAGTACTGATCTTAGTTTATTACAATGTAATTTATGTGCGGCTGCCATGAGAACTTGTAATCTATGAGCAAGCCCAAGTACTTGTACTGCTCCACCACCTGCAACTCGGCGCAGGCGCACCCGCTGTCGGGCGTGGCCGGCACGGTACTGCTACGGTGGAGGCAGTCAAAGCTGTGGCCCAGAATGCGCGGCGGTCTGTAGCTTTCTTTCGAGTACGGAGACCGTAAGCACATACACTTAGTTTTCGCTATGTTAATTATGATCCCATTATCATGCGACCACTTTATAATATTGGTAAGGTCTTCCTGTAATTTATTTTCTATGGTAATTAGGTCCTTTCCGGCATAGACAAGGCAAGTATCATCCGCATACATATAGACATTACAGTTTTTAATCACATTACACATACTGTTAACGTGCACTATGTACCCGACGGGACCGATCACGGAGCTGGTGGGTATGCCGCAGGAGACGTGCGCAGGAGCTCCACACTCGTCTCCCACGGCCGTACGCAGCGTTCGATCCTAATTATTTACATTATTATAATTAACAATTTCTTCACATTAACACCAGGCATTGGCATCTTGTAAATAATCGTTGACTTTATAATATCCTTTACTCATCAGAGTCTTTTTTATATGCGCTTTAAACTTATCAAAAGGCAAGTCAGTTACACTTTGTGGGACTTTGTTGTAAAAAGTTATACATTTCCCCATAAATGAGCCTCTAGTTTTTTGGAGCCTGTACGTTGGAACGGCAAGTTTATTTTTATTTTTTGTGTTTAAATGGAGAAGTTGGAAATTGGTTTCAAATGTATTATAATTTTTATAGACATAAATCAAATTTCCATAAATGTACTGTCCTGCTAAAGTCAATATGTTAATTTTTCTAAATAAATCTGTAAGAGAGTCTCTTGCTCGTAAATTATAAATAGCGCGAACCGCTCTTTTTTGAAGTACAAAAATACTTTCTATACTAGCAGCCGATCCCCACAGAAGTATTCCATATGACATGACACTATGAAAATAACTAAAGTAAATTAATCTTGCCGTTTCAACATCAGTAAGTTGTCTTATTTTTTTTACTGCATATGCTGCAGAACTAAGTCTGTTTGCCAGGGACTCAATATGTGGATCCCACTGCAATCTAGAATCTAGAGTAATACCCAAAAATTTTGTAGAATCGACAAATTCAACAATTTGGTTATTCATTTGTATCAACTTTTCTTACATTTGGCAATGAGAATTTAATACATTTAGTTTTACTTGAATTTAATGACAAATTATTCATGGTGAACCAATGCAATACTTTAGAGAGAGTACTATTTACAATGTCAGTATTTCCGTTTTCTCTGTCAACCTTAAATATTAAAGAAGTATCATCTGCAAATAGCACCGTATCGCACAAACTATTAGTGAAGTGTGGGAGGTCGTTAATGTAGATTAAGAAAAGCAAAGGTCCCAATATCGAGCCCTGAGGCACACCCATAATTATGGGTGCACCAGCAGACTTAGATTTGTTAATGACAACTTTCTGGACTCTACTGGACAAATAAGACTCAATAAGTCTAATTGCTTCTTCAGAGACACCATAATGTTTGAGTTTATTTAAAAGAGTCTGGTGACCAACGCAGTCAAAAGCCTTCGATAGGTCACAAAATATACCAATTACGTCCTCTTTACGCTCCCAAGCAGCAAAAATGTGTTTAAGAAGTGCAACTCCAGCATCTGTAGTGCAACGACCTTTAGTAAAACCAAACTGATTCATATGTAATATGTTGTTACTTGAAAAATGACCTGTTAGCTGACTAGACATAATTTTTTCAAATATTTTACTAAGAGTTGCTAATCAAAATAAGACTACCAACCTCCGATTTCAATCAGATCAATACTCTTTGTAGCTTCCAATTTTGTTTCATTATCCTATCTGTTGACATCTTGTTACGAAAGATTAATTTAAATCAAATATATTTATTCATGTAGATTGTAGGAGTTAATTAGGTTAGCACAATCACATTTTTATTCATTTCCAAACATATAAATACCGCGTTTGTTTTCAGTTTGTCAGATTTTCAAAAAGTGAGAGGTCCCATGTTTTTGGGGGCGAGTTTTTTGTCACATTCTGAGAATTTTTTTCTATATAGAGCGTACACAATTAACTTTAGTCAGACCTAGGGATCTCAGTCGGGACCTTGGGACATAGGCCCGTTCACACAGGTCAGTTAAGTCACAGTTTCGACACAATACTGCACCGTGATACCGTTTCAATATTGTTTTAACCTTGCTGTAAGCGATCATGGTAAGACCCCTGATAAGCAAATTCACAATTCTAGCACAGTATCGCCTCTGTGATTATTCTTTCATATTTTCTGTATGAACCTGTGTCATCACACCTGGTGTGACGACACAGGGCTCTGAGTGACTTTCATGGAGAATGTATGAAATAATAATCACAGTGGCGATACTGTGCTAGAATTGTGACTTTGCTGATCAGGGGTCTATATCATGATCGCTTACAGCAAGGTTAAAACAATATTGAAACAGAGACACCGCTCTTGCTCCGTATAGCGCCATCTCGCTTTCAGTGCGGTTTTCATATTGTTTCGAGCGATCATGGTTAGGGGGCTGTGTGAATCAGCGTTTACTCTCTTATTGACTTCAACTATTTACAGCCCACTGTTGGGTACGGGTCTCTCCTTAGACGAGGCGGAATCGGCTTGGTGTACAGTTTTGTTTTAAGTTTACTGTCTTTTCGCAGAGATGTGACTGCGGTAAATTACCTTAGTTGGCTCTAACGACATCCACGGGAAGAAATAGAGCAGCGATAAGTGTATTCTTAATTCTAAATCAGAAAACTTTCTTCTCAATAATTATCTGTTTTAATAACACTAGTGATATTTACAATATTTATTATGGAATCTTCTTCTTTCTTCATTTTCTTCTTCTTCTTATATATAAAAACGAATTGCCGTTGGTTAGTCTCGCTAAGACTCAAACACGGCTTGGCCGATTTGAATATTTATTTTTTCATTTCTTCGTTTTAAGACAGGAGTGGTTTAAAAACAAAAATAATTGGGGAAAAAACTCAAGAAAAGCTCAAAAATAATATAAAGTAGTTTTGTATGGAAAATGGCGGCACACATTGCGATTGTTTATTTAAATCTGTGATCTGTCAAAGTGATGCGAAGTTCACAGTAGTTTTTAATAAAATATTTGAGAACCAAGCACGTTTCGTAGCCTCATCTCAATGCAGCTCTTGTGGAAGTTTTCGCTAGGTAACTTGTATGTTACAGTCTTTTGTTTGAGAAGAATGGGCGAGCCTTCAGAGGGATAAAGCGGGCTCTACACATACATATGTAGAGCTCGGCAAACACCTTGTACTTGGAAACTATTTTTAATCCCGCCTCTTTCACGATAAGCCCATGTTATAAAGTTTCTAAAGGATTGTTCATTTTAAATTTAAATATTGAAGTCTTGGTTTTAAGCTTTGGGTGATATTGATAGCTTCTTAAGTCTGGAAGGTACACAACAAAGACAAACGGTTTGACAAAGTTTGTAACGCTCATCCAGAAATAAGTATTAATTGCTTACATCTTGGCATATGTTACAAAGGTATACTATTAGAGTTACATCCTTAATGTAACTGTAATTATATGCACCTCGGGACGAAAGGCTTTTATTTTTCACCGAAATACTAAGAATTGTAACCTTCCTATTTCAGCGGTATACAGACGATATTTTTTCCAGTACCTATATATACATCATGAAAATCTATGAATTGTATGTCATTGTTTAAGAGCGGGTAAAAGCGGGTGACGTCACGGCCATATCAGTGCAGGATGTATGCTTTGGGCCCGTATTTCTTTAAATTTCATCCTTATTATTTGTAGAAATGGCAGAAGACTGTAGCCCCTATGCCGAGAGCTCGTTGTAGCTCTGATAAATAATCTGAAACAATATCCTAAAAGGACCTACACCAAATGTTCTAACTTTAAACAACATTAACTTTTGTGTAACAAGGCAAAGATTTCAGAAAGAGATTCTCTAGCTACTCGTAACAGCGACACCCGTTGCGCAAAAAGTAATAACTGTGAAACGTGGTGTCTCGAGTTCGTCCTTGTTGAAGCATACAATTTATAAGTAAGTGCCTTCTGTATAAAAATTAACGGGCGCACTCACTGAGCCGGATTTGGAGCGGTTGGCTTATATTTATTTGTTAGGGTTGTCTCTTTAATGCAATATAATATTTTACTACACTGTAATAACATTAGTATTATTTTCATACAGTACGCATTTCTTTTTGGTAAATAGCGTGGGTATATTGTTGTTTGTGGTCAAGGCTTAAGTACATTTTGAAATTAAGTATAGATGAAATGACTTGAGTAATGAAATACAATATTTGGTTGACATATTATAGTTCAGTTTAGAAGGTTATGTAAAGAAATACTCTATATTGAATTGAAATACTCTTACAGGGTTCGAGTTAAGAACGCAAAATGTTACCTACTGTGACGCAAAACACATGACGCAATAAATAATATGACTATGATTTTAATAAAACTACAGTTTTCGCATTTACTCGCGTATTTTTAACTTTAAAACATTTTAATTATTAAGCCCGACGTTTCGAACGCTTTGCAGCATTCGTGGTCACGGGAAGACTGAAGCTGACCGGATAAAAGTGTAGTTTTATTTACACGTGTAGTAAGTTATTTACTCGTGCAAGTAAAAGACAGTAATATGACTATGATAAATTTTTTGCCAAATAAGTAAGAATAGCATAAAGAGAACTAATAATGCAAGTGGAAAGGCTTGGCTTAAAGCTTTGCTACGGAATATGAGGAGGTTAGCACTCACTAGTATTCGTTGGGAGGATTTTGTCAGTATTTTGTGATGACGCCTAAACGGTATACTCGTACAATAAAATTCGCAAATCTTAAAACCTATGAATCTTAATACGGCAAAGGCCTTTTCGCTTTGTCCCATTTTCGAATGCACACAATGGCAAGGTTGACGTTTGATCTGCGACAACCCTTATTTCGTGCTTGCGATTCCAGGCCACAATAATGAGTGGGTCTCACGGGCATCGGCTGCCACCTGTGTTACGAAAACTCCTCTCTTTGTGTACACAACGGGTTTTGCGGTAACACCACTCGGTAAATCGGAATCCGACCTGTACAAACAGCGAAAAAAAATCCTCTATCGATTTAGAATGAAACCGGTCGAGTTAAAGTTTTTCTTAGTTTCTCGAGATACGGGTTTTTTTTAGTTAGTTTAAAAATAATGTAAAACTACATAGAACATCACATTTTTGGAGACAGGAGATCATCGATTGGCAGTTGGCACCGACTTTAATAAAAAATTTGATGTCGTGTGTATTCTTATATAATTTTTGAACTAAGTATTTTTGAAGTCGATTTTTTTTATCTTTTTAGTGAATTTAATTCTAGCCCACCGAAACAACTTTAAATAATACAAGCATGGGTCAATACGTGATCATTACATCAAAAGAATTCCTTAACTTTGAATTCTAAAGGATCCCTCCATCATCAGCTCAGCATCATGAGATGAAGACTACCAGACGTAAATATCTGAATACATTCTGAATAGCTTTTGATAAAATGTAAAAAAAAATGGTATGGGTCTATAAAATTTGAGAGATTCCCTGGAAGTAGCTCGAATGATGTAATAAGTGTTGTGTAATCATGAGGAACACATCATCCTATCATCATCATCGATACTGACTTTGGCGATAATGGGACCACTTCAGGAGTACACTCTTTCGAATACAAAAATAACTTTAAAATCGATCCACCATTGGCGGAGTAATCGCGAAACACATAGAAAAAAAACATATGCGTCAAATTGAGAATGTCCACTTTTTTGAAGTCGGTTAATTTCTAAAACAATAATAAATAAGCAGCTTCAGGCGGCACAAATGACATTATAGGTTTAAAATTTTATTAGGCTGCTCGTAGTATAATACGGGGATGAAGCTTGCGTCAGAGGCACAGAAAGCCCAATGGAGCGGCAAATTGGCCCTTCTGCTCCAGTTACCATGGTAACAGATCTAAACACTGCTATCGCAGTCCTCTGAGAGGATATCTTGCGCATTTTATTCCCAGACCGAGTTTGTGAGGCGTTCCTTCTAGATCTTTCAGACTTCAACAACATAATCAACGATTCGACACATAGAATTGCTTGTATGTAAGCTGTTTAACTTGGCATTGGTAGATAGAAAAGAGGTGTTCATAGGTAGGTAGGTATTGATCGCGTTAATGCCAAGGTAGCCACACTGACCTTCAATAAGGTCGACCCGTGAACCGCATGCCGTGTCTGAATAGTGACTTTCTATGTATTTTCCACATTGTCTTTCTTTTTGAACTTTTCAATGGCAAATTTTTCGAATTCAAATTCAATACAGTTTATTCAAATTGGATTATTGCATAATCATTATTGCACGTCAAAGGAGCTACGCCAATGGTTCACAAGTCTACTGCGGGAGACTTTGTACTGGAAAGAACAAGCAAGAAACCAGCAAGGGCTATTTTTTTTCTCCCTGTATTGATACAGAGTCGTCAATTGTAAGCGGATCTGAACGCAAAAGTTTGTGATCACTTCCATTACAACATTTTATGTGTCAGTTCACATTATACCTAAAATAAAGACTTTATTAACATATCAATCAAAAGAAAGTGTAGAATTGACCTCATGTCCAAATAGTTTTATCATCCAAATAATCTTCTTATATATAAAAACGAAACGCTGTGTGTTAGTCTCGCAAAAACATTTTAAAGGCTTGACCGATTCTTACGAAATTTTCTGTGTGTGTTTGAATAGGCCCAGGGAAGGCTTATATGTGTAACGAGGTGCTAACTCTAGATATAGTAACTCGTTGCATTCCCGCCTAACCTGACTGCATTTCAAATCTTATGTCTTTGACATAATTAATTTCGTCTCTCCCGTCACTCAATTGCGGACATCGAAACGTGAAAAAGTAGCGATGGTTAATTAACATAAATTAATATTTTTATCAGCACCTTTTTCTATAAATCTGACGAAATATTTTAACGAATATCATAAAATCTTAAAGGCAGTTATGTAGTGCCTTTTTAATTATATTTGTTGGAATAATATATATATCAGTGACACAATTGGGATGATGACTGAATTCTAATTTTTACGTCTCGTCATTAAATATTAAAATACCGTGGAAAAAGATGCAGTCCTGTGAAATTAGAATTAAAATCGGCTTAGAAATACATTAGATACAAGCATTTTAAGATGTTGATTTGAAGGCGATTAGACAGAGAGATCAGACATCAACCGTGACGTCATCGTTGAGTACGGCCATTTAAACTCCTTGTAAATTGCCGTTTTGCTAGAAAGAGATGGAGAAAAATCTTTATTACCTTATATCTTGGTTGTTTTTATAGTTATTCGAAAACCGTTTTTTTTCTTTCTGTTTATTATATGAATGAGCTTCTATTAAAGCAAAAAAAAATTTTTTGTCATCTAGCCTCGGCCTTACTTCCTAACCACTGCACCACTGCGTCGTCGCTGAACCTACTCCTCACCCGTTACACCGTCACATATGTACAGTAATTGGGCAGTACAACGTCTGCCAGGCCCACTAGTCTTATACATCTTCTTATAATGAAACGCTGTGTGTTAGTCTCGCAAAAACTCTGAAACGGCTCGATCGATTCTTACGAAATTTTCTGTGTGTGTTTGAATAGGTCGAGGGAAGGTTTAAACGTACAGTTGGACCCGGTAGATGGCGCTGTAATCAGGCGGGACAACGTCCACCGGGCCCACTAGTATTTAATAATTCCAATCTCTTTAAACCTATCTTATAAACTTATCTTATAAATTGCTCTCACTGCACGTTTTTAAAAATAATACGCAGTACATTATTAAATATTAGAATTGGAAGTTCAAACCCAAACTTTTTTGTCCGTCATGTAACCAGACACTTTATAATATGCTTTTTTAATAAGTACCGTACATCTTTGATTGCAACTTTCAATTTGTTTGAGCTAAGTATCTAAACTTTTATCGAAACCGGAAAATTCTATTTTAAGTATTTGGAAAAACACTCCAGTTTTGTTTTACTAAGCAAATGTTTCCAGTTGCTTTCAAACTCATTATCAGAATAACAGTTTGAGTTTTGGAGCTTTCTTAAAGATCGTGACTAAAAGTTTTAGATTTCGTCATTAGCACATCTCACAAAGTATGAATGTAAAAAAAGTTCTAGACTTTGTTATCAGTGGCATGCCAGCAAATATAAAAAATACCAAAAGTACTCGACGAATATGATGAAAATTGTGCGCAAGTGGGTGTTGTGTATTCAATGTCTCTATTGTTGGTTGACTACAGCTTCAATGGCGAGCAACGAAGCGCAGCCACACCACAATGCTTCGTTTCATGCTTCGGTTCGTTACAGTCGAATTTGGTCCTTGACATCCAATATGGTCGCATAAAACAGAACAACGCTGCTGATGCTGCCGTGCGTATTTTATGTATCCTGCCTCTATACTATAATCCATACTCCATACTTTAATATTATAAATGGGAAAGTGTGTGTGTGTGTTTGTTTGTCCGTCTTTTACGGCAAAACGGAGCGACGGATTGAAGTGATTTTTTAGGTGGAGATAATTGAACGGATGGAGAGTGACATAGGCTACTTTTTGTCTCTTTATAACCCCCCACTTCCCTAAAATGGGGGATGGAAGTTTGTATGGAGCATTCCGCAATTTTCAAGGTAGAAAGCTAAAAATTGGTATGCGAACTATTTGTGACTAACAAAAAAATCGTGAATCATTTTTTTTTTGAAAATCTGCCCCCAACCCTTTAAAAGAGGGGTGAAATTTTATATGGGACTTTTTAAAGTTTTCAAGATAAGAAGCCAAAAATCGGTACACAGACTCTTTGTTACCAACAAAAATACCGGCCTTATTTTTTTTCGAATTCTTACCACGAATTTAACGCGAGCGAAGCCGCGGGCAAAAGCTAGTGTTTTCATATGACAGTTTTTTATTATGAGATTTTATTGATATTTTTGATTTTTTGATTTTTTTTTTTGATACGAATCAACATAGACATATTTAACATCTAGAGAGATCAATATTGGAAATATTGATCTCTAGATGTTAAATATTTCAAAAAACAATGGACCTATCAGACGTTTTCTATTTTTGGCTTTTATCTTACCTGATGTTATGTGACGACAAAAGCTTCATCTGGACGACTGAGGAACTTGCTGTCTTACCTCTTATTGACGGAATACAACTATGTTATAAACATTGTTATTATGGCGACAAACTTAGGTAAGACGGTGGTAGCAGGCCAGGCGTGTTCAAAAGCCCTACCACCAACCAAATCAAGCAGAAAACATTCTGCCTCCATAGGGAATCGAACCTCGGACCTCCAGATCTATACCGGGTAGTCTCAACCATTAGACCATGGAGGCGGTTGATACATGATTGACAACTTTGTTGAATCAAGTGTTGCAGTGCAGTCAAGAGTAAATAAACCGATGTGATTCGGAAATCTTTTGTAATTCTTTGTATTTTTTCTGTTGCAAGAATAATAAAATTGTTTGAGATCATTGTGCATTAACATGCGCACCACGTACAGAACTTAACAGTTAGATCACTCTACTTGCCACAAACACAGTTATTGTATAGTTATAAAGGTATTCCTATATATACTTTTTTGTTAAAAATACTCATTTTAGATTCATAAGTAATTAGCAAAAGTCAACACATATCCAAACATAGCGAATTTATACACGCCAATTTGGGGGTCAGATTATTCAATGTACCTGTCCCTCGTTCTTGAGCCAGTAGTTGAAATGAAGCTCTGTATACTACATGCAAGAAATCTAAAATCAAAAACGTTAATCATGCTGCATACTAAACATAATCAACATTCGATAAAGCAATTCAGCAGTTGAATCAGCATTCCACATTGTCCAATAATCGTTCTCATAATCGCCAGCGACATTAATTATGCAGTATTCGATTGTTATGTCCGAAACGGCTACCAAACCTAATTCGTGTGTTTCTCGATGCTATAATCGATACGTTCCTTGACTTCCTTGGCAATTGAAACTCAATCGGCTTTACGGTGGATTGATTGGTATCCCGCGCTCCCTTCGTGCTTTCAGTTAATGAATAGACCATGATTTACTGAGTAGCGTTTTGTTCATAGATCATCTAATCTGTAAAGTACTAGCTTTAAAGAGTGATAGAAATGTGCAAATAAGTAGCTTTTAGGAGCAATTCTCAAATACTGGAAAACATATACATACTTCAACCTAACAGCTCATATACGTCCCCACCGAGGGGCTCGAGCATACCCTAAGTTAGGGTGTTTAGACCTTAGTCAACCACGCTGGCCGAGTGCGGATTGGTCCACTTCAAATACACATTTGAATTCCTTCGCAGATCTATTCAGGTTCCTCACGATGTTTTCCTTCACCGTAGGAGCGTCAGCCAAATGTACATATGAAATTCGAAAACGAAAAACACATTGGTACATGGCAATTTCGAATCAAATCGGGACCTCCCGATTGGAAGGCAAGTGTTGAGTCTATAGCGCCACCGACGCTACATACATATTTTAACATAATCCTCGTAATATTAGAAGTAATATTATAGACAACTTTTGTAACGAGTAGTAATACTTTAAACGATTCTTAGACTGTATATCTGAATGCCGGCTAGCTGCTGGCTGGTTGCTGGTTGGTAAGCTGTCTGCAAAGCTGTATGGCAGTCCAAAGTCTATCAATCAAATACTTATATAAAGTTTAATGCGAGCTCAAACAATCAGATACAAATTTTTAATACTGTGTTTCGTCGGGCCATATTTCGATGGTCCCCACGTAAACTATCGAAACTGTAAATCCTCTACATTACAGGAGAGCGATTCTATGTTTAGTTTCAATGTTTTAATGTGTTAATTTTATGCACGTTCGATTCTGTTCAATTGAAAAATAGTTGAAGGTATTAAAATTGGCACATATTTTATACGCGGTGTTTCATAATAACCAATAAATAATCAATGCGTTATCTAAAAGTAATTATTAAAATGTGTAAACACAAAGAAACCCAAAATTTTCATATATATCATAGTGTCATCATCATGTTTTAATGATTTACATTAAAATTTTGGGGTGAATGACATTACGGGTAAACACAATTTAATAATTAGTTTTATATAACGCATTGAATATTTATTGGTTATTATAAAACACTGTGTATATAGAATTATAGATCTTTATCTCTAGTTGCTAGCAATGCAATAAAACGAAAATGACATTTTTAAAATTTCTTTAGTATACGTGGGGGCCGTCGATTTACGTACCTAAGTAGTTTCGTAGTAAGTACACACAGAATATTAAATGGAACTGCAATTCGAAACAAGCTAAAGGCATCACAAACCAGAATTATTTATTGTGTTGTGTGTACAGCAGCTTGTGCGACAAGCTCACGTCGCTCGCGTCGCAACCAAACATCTCTTCATGCGGCCACATTTACTCGTGTGATGCGGCTCTAGGCTTGTGGCTCTGGATGAAGTTGTATTACGTGCTCACCTGACGGGCTTAAGCTGCGGCTGTAACGCTCTTGCATATTTCGTCTGGAATATAAAATATATTCCAAGACAATACGGAATACATAAAGTACTAGGTTGCAAAGAAAACGGGTCAGTTAAAAAAAACTGAATATCTTCAAAGGTTTTTATTTATGGTATTTGATACAAGTGAGCAGTAAAAGAAAAAATATTTCTTAAATTTGCCATTACATAAAGTTTGAGTGAGGGTTTTTTTACAATTAGCTCCAAAGTTTTGAAGATATTGAGGTTTCTGTGACCGACCCTTGTATATTCAAAGACAAAATAACAAGATGATTTAACTTTTTTTAAATTGTGATATGCTATAAAAATCATATGATATGATATAATCTTGGAATATGATATGTAAAAAAATTTATGGTAATGACATAATTTATTGTAAATCTTGTTACTTCGGAGAAAGCTAATAAATTTTTTTACGCCTATTTTTCTTATCGGCTAAAACACGATTCAAAAGAGCTAGAATAATGATCATTTTGATTTTGATTAGGAAATAATATGTATAGCACTTTCAGTATTAACCGATCGATTATGTCTTTCTGCTGTTAGTATATGTCACTAGATATATAGGCAAGATTGGTTTCTACTTATCTAATACTGTCTAAACATAGTCTATACTTTCAGACTTTAGTGCCGAAGATCCCGACTTCGACGTGCTTGAAAAAAAGAGGTTATATGTTCGTAGTTGTGAATTATATCAGAATCAAGTGGTTAAGTATGCGACTAGTTTTGTAAAAAATTGCTACCAAAGAACATCCCCTTGTATTTTAAAATAAATCATAATTAAAAAGCAAATTGAATCAAGTAAAACATAGAAATATCAGTTAACTTTTCGGACTCGCAAACGAATACTCGAATTACGTTAACACCGCAAAATTGTTTTAATAACACGGCAGCAATGTAACAGAGCTAGATTAATATTAACAAGGCTCCGAGACACGAGCATGCACGTTAGTTTGTGGTGAGCACTCCACATCGCTGGGTTTCTGCATATTAAATAAACATGACATACGTTGAGGCGATGATATTAAAGCGGTCTGTTTTTAATATGCAAATGCAATTTAGTGTAACGTAAGCGACGGAGAACTAGTGTGCGAATAACGTGAAAGAAACTTAATGAATTCAAATGATTAATGACAATGCAAAGTGTATTAAATCTTATGAGTGTGTTGGAACGTCCAATCTCATTTTGCACGAAAATAATTTGAGAATATCAGACTATACAATTTCTGTAAAACATTTGAAAGATTCAGCGCGAAAACATATTAAAATTCTGCTGACTTCAGGTAATGCTGCAGCATTATGTCAAAGTTAATTCAATTCAGTTTGTTCTCACAATATCATTCAGCTAAGAGGGCGGGCGGTTTAACTTATAAAAAAAACTGAAATCGTCTTGATCAAATCACCTTCTAATTACTTTGAATTAACTATGCCACAAGAAAAGTATATACTTTAATTATATACATTACTTATAAATGCGAAAGTAACTCTGTCTGCTTGTTTCGCTTACACGCCTAAACAGCCGGACAAATTAAAATTAAAATTAAAATTGGTATAGATATTTCATATCATTGGTAGATATAATTACTTACCTACATTCCATGCTAACAAAATTACGGGCTCTAGCTGGTACATAATAAAAACTAAGTAATCCCAATCTATAAAATATTTTAAGCCATTCATTTGCAAATTCACATGATCAAATTGAATGAGATCCGAATTTTATCAGTTTGTAACTTCATATTCTATCATATTCCACTGACAATAAGGTAACTTTCTCTATCTAGCTTTGATCAACATACGGTGAACGGAATCTTTTGAGACGTCCCTAATAATAGAAACGGTGTATATATTTACATTTTGTTATCCCAAGCACAGGACCTCATTAAATATGTCCAAGGAGGTCGCTCAGGGTCCATTTTGCTTTATAAATAGTGTAAATGGAATCCAATGCACGCTTGCAAAGAGGTTGGGTCACACATAGAGTTGCCAACTACCATTCACAGATATCCGGGACATCAGAAATGTTTATGCGGGACTTGGCCAAAACAAGGGGGACCTGCCTACAAATGTGCAGAAACGAGAAGAAAAAAAATGAAATATAAATTAAATCAGTTTTTTTATTAAATTAACAAAATAAACTTTCTGATAAATTTTTGTTTAACCGGGCTGGCTTTACCGTAAAACGGGACAATTAGGGTCCCGCACCTATGTGTCGCGGGACGCATTATTTGACCCCTGGAAACGGGACGTCCCGCCTGACACGGGACGGTTGGCAACTCTACTCACACGCCTAGTTTGGGTATGTATATATGAGAATTGGGTATTCACGAGTAAATTGGAATGTATTGAACAATAGACCCTGGAAACAGATAAGGAGTCTCAACAGGAATGCTCCAGACGTTAATAATATCGTGTACACGGGTATATTAAGCCCATTATACACGGGGTGCGATAGTTTAACTTCTTAGATACAAATATTGTGAGGTGGGATGGCTTCTGATTTTTTTGTCCTGTTTGCTTTTAATTCTGTTATTACATAAAGAAAAATGTACTCATGCAACATTGCAGTAATTAGATGTTTTTAAATGCAGTGTGAAGTTGCGCTGTGGACTCGGCACTCGCCTTCCAATCGGGTGTCCGGGGTTCGATCCAGCCGTGTACCATTGTGTTTTTCGTTTTTCCAGTTAGTTTTGTACATTAGTCCAACGCTCCCATAGTGAAGGAAAACATCGTGAGCTAACCTGCATACATCTGTGAAGAAATTCAAAGGTGTGAGTCGTACCAATCCGCACTGGGCCAGCGTGGTTGACTAAGGCCTTAACACCCTATCTTAGGGTAGGCTCGAGCCCCTCGGTGGGGACGTATATGATAAATATGGATGACGAAATAAACATAATGAAGTGTTTTTATAGATGAGAAAACAACAATCATTTTTGTAAAATGTAATGTTGTATACAAGATTACTTTTTAAGCAGGAGTCTTTTATGTGCTTGTTCAGGCAAGCAAACTGGATAACTTTTACTATGGGACCGACAACGGTCACGCAAAAAATCAGCTGTTCCATACAAAAGTTCAACATCCTTTTGCGTTCTGAATTTTTTTTGTTTATTCTTTTTTGATATTCATAATTTTATCGACCTTATTATATAGGTACCATATTTATTAATAAATGACATACTATTTCAATAAATCAATTTAATTTAGTTTGATTCGATTTAATTCATATCTGACCTTTGTTTTATTTTTCATTTTAATTATTTTAACATAGTTATTGTAACACGTGTAGACACTCACATTTGCCGTTCAAATAACCTTTTATTTTTAATTAATGTGACAACTTTTTTTGCGAATGCTGCATTATTATAGGCTTATACATAGGTTATGCGTTCCTTAAACTATTTCAATGTATTCAATATTTAATGTATATGCTGTTGGTGTATCTAATCTAAATAAATAAACATCCACTGAACCTAAATGTATTGAATAGCTGATTTTTTTCCTCCATTAAAAGATTGATCCCATAGTAAAAGTTGTTTAGCTTACACAAAATTTGGCTTCTGCTTAAAAGTAAACTTGTATACTATACAGTTGACGAACATCATAACAATGCAATTATAAAAATATTTCAATAATAGCATCTAAATGTTGCGTTTTGATTAATATTATTTTTGCTAATGTTGCAGTATAATTAACAAGCATGTTGGAGTACCTACACCCTCCATCTTGTCTTGACGCCCCAGTTAAACCAGCGTGATGAATTATCGTGCAGCATCTAATCCCATGATTTATGATGTCGTGATCTGCTTCGCCTCGTCCCATGGCATAAAATAATAATTAAACTGCTTTAAATGTTCAATTCTTCTGAAAATACTACAAGTTTGAACAAAACTACGTTTATTAGAACTTCAACAACACATAAAACTCAAAACAATATTTATAAGAATACCAACATCACATTTTTTATTTTGAAGACGGTGCAGATGATCTATAATTATGAATTAAAAAAGTTAAAAATACCATGATGTTGGTATTCTTATACTATTTTGACTTTTTGTGTTGTTTTTTTGTAAAGTTTTTATATTTGTTAAATATTTTTTTATTTTAAAATTTTTTTGTGAGTTTAAAACCAGCTCATTGGAATAACTTGCAAGAATACAACTGAGGACAATACGTACCTTTTGTAATTATAAACTATCCTCTAACACCTCAAAGTCAAGGACCCTTCCACCATCAACTCGCCTTATGACTATCAGACGCAAATACGACGACGACGACGAAACCACAGATTAGATAATAGTTACTACGTAACAGATACATCACTCCCATAGAAACGCTCGAATCGTTGTAATAATAATAGCCAAAACCGACAGACAAAAGTCGCTGCAAGAAGAAAAGGTCTCTATGAACGCGCGCCGAGAGTCGAGATTCCCGCGTACACCGCGTGATTGCGTCATCGAGCGAGAACTTAAGGGTTGTACAAAGAACATAAACAAAATAGTTAAAGTAAAACTTTAATGTTATTATTTTATTAATATACGTAGGATTATAATGAAATAAAGTTATTGCGAGGAAAGCTCCCAACTCAAATGATAATAATAATAGTACTTACTTTATTTGCAAGAATATGAATACATGATTGGTGTTAATCATTACATTATTCTTCATAATCAACTTCTAAATTGGCATTGCGCATATATTTAAAAATTTAAAATAGTATATGTTAAAAAATAAGAGAATAGAATATTATTTTATCGTCATTAATACATTTAAAAATAATAAAAAATACAAATTATTAAAAAATTACCAATCCCGCCCACGGCGAAGTTTTTTCTTCATTGATTTTATTCATTTGTCAAATTACAAGCGATTAAAAAAATTACGAATTATTATGAAAAATACATGATCGATGTTTTTTTTTCATGTTTGAACTCACGGTTATTCAATTTTACTATCGAAAATATCCTGAATCGAATAATTGTGATAAATAGGCAATCTTTTAAAAACAGGAGTAAGGTGGAATATTTTTTTTGTAAGGAATCAAATAACCGGTTCATCGAGACTTTATTATTTTTTTATAAAACTAAGTAGGTAATCAAGCAGGCTGCCATTTTTTTATACAAACAACAGGGAAGCTGTTGGCTTTCATCTTAACCGATGATAAGCGACGAAAAGGTCTAAGACGAAAGTGAGCACAACCTGAACTCCTCAGCAAGTGAGGAACAAGGTGAGGACTGAAGATTGTTACTATGGCGACGAATTACTATCTAATTAGTTAGTTCGAAATACTTCGAATTTCGACTATGAAAAAAAAAACAAATTATTTATTTGTCTTTTAACAACGACATCCAATAGCGGTAGTAATGAACCACCGTATTGTAAATCAAGTTTATTAAATTAAAATTATTGTGTGGTTTTGTAAAACCACAATGCAAGTGGAACTTTTTTCGTATCAACATTGAACTGAAAATTTTCGGAAAATTATTCAATTTAGGTATAAAAATCCCATTTTTAGTTCTGAAAAGATAATTATAAATAAAAAAAATAATTGAGAAAAAACTAAAAGAAATCAAAAACTAAATTAATATAATAATCAAAAAAGCAATAAAATAAACGAAAAGAAACAATAAAAACAATATAATAAAAAAATATGAAAAAAATCATTCAAGATTCGATAATAATAAAAGTCTCGCGTGCGGTGCGGCGGGTGGCGGCGGCCCTCTGCCGGTCGGCGCGCCGGCGCGCTACTTAGCGGTAGGTATTTATAACGCTGCATTGCGCGAGTGACGGGGGCCTGACGAAACGCCGATATCGATATATCAGTATCGAAAAAAACTCCTCGATATTGTGACGAAATATCGAAAACCCAAATTAAAATACCCACACAACCGTAAAAAATGCTGTTACTGGCAACACTGAAGTCAAAAAAAATATTCTGTTCTCGACTCTTATCTATGGTTGTAATCTGTGGTGAGTAGAGTTTGTGTCGAGATACTACACTATTGGGTCAACAGGGGAATCCATCATTTTATCGCAATTCCTTTCAACGATTTTCATTACCCATAAAACGAATCGCAGAACTTTTTTTTCAATATTTAACAAACCCTAGAATTAGGTAACATCGCATTTTCGTTTCCTCGAATATTTATTATCTACAAACACAGTTCATCGTTATTTCTTTTCATGTTTTATACATTTTATCGAAATAATGTTACATCGAAGTTTTGTTACCCATATTTTTGTTTCATCGTAAGTTTCAGTTTGCAAAATAATGGAACGACTCCACGTAGTCTTATCTGCCCTACCCCTAGAGTGCAATATAAAAGCGCGTAGGTGCGGAGGGGCGAGGCGGCCCGCGAGCTGAGAAGGTAGAAATTGTAGGCGGGTCAAAAATAGGTAGCGAGGAGCGAAGCGACGAGCGTAGGTTTGAACATGAACCAAGCGCGCGAGCCGAGCGAGCGAAGCGAGCGTGCCGCGGCAGCGGCCGGCGAAGCGCCAGAAACGACTTTATGTGTATTCTCGACTTTATGCATACATATTGTAACATGTTTGTACGAATAGTTTCATCGATAACTTAATACTTTTACGAAATGTAAGTTCGATATACCGTTTTTCTGGTAATCAAAACAACTTTAAAAAACTATTTTTAAGAAACGTTTTTCGATGATATAAAACAGCGATGATTAAAATTCGATGAATTGAAAAAAATATATATTAAAAATCGTGGAATAGTTTTCGGTAAAATGAAAATCGATATCAAAAAAATCTGTATTCTGATAGACACCCGGGTCAACAGTGTACAGTGAATGGTGATCCATCATGTTGACTTTACTAAGGAAACCGAATTTCTCTCTAAAATCAAAGTTAACCAGAATAATGTACAGCGAATGGTCACCATCATAGCCCATCCACGAATCGTGTAGAGGGGCTATAAAACTACTTTGGATTTTAGTCAGCTTTTAAAAAGAAGAAATATCGATAAAATATAAATATATCGACGTACTAGACCGATATATCGATATTTTAGTATCGACTTATTTCGATATCTATCGATATCGATATTTTTAAAATCCTTGCATTCCTACCTAAATCATTCATGTATATCAGTCTTGTGGGTTAGTCCAACTAGTTATACTGTTAGTGTGGTCCTACCTGTGTTGGCTCTTCGCTACATGTGTTAAATCGGTCCCAAAATACTGCCCAAAGCCCAAAATGGCCGTAAACAATGACTCGTCACAGTTTATTTCGACCCATTAACTTTAAGTTGCCATTCCCGTATTCAACGCGAATATTTTTACGGCTCTCGTAAAATGTTTATATGATTGCAGCTTGCATTTCCACGAGAGCGACTTTATTCGTGGATATCATAGTTTTATCCCGTTGAAGAGCACTCAGCCTGCAATTTCTGGTACCATTAATGCGCTGTAATCTTTCGCGTTTAGTAGTGAAAGCTCTAGTGGAAATGATGGGATGAGCGTAGATTTTTGTAGACTTATTTGGCACATTTTTATTGAGGTTTCATAACGACCGGTTCTCGTTGATATAAATAACTATTGCCTTTTTATTATTCATACTTTTATTTATTATTTTATTTTTCCAAGTTTTATCTACAATGTATTGGGGAATAGGGTTGAACTATAGAGACTCTTTTCACAGAGTTCGTTTACACTTTCTCTACTTAAATTTACATTATATTGCCATTGTCATATTAAATGGTTCTATTTCCTTTTATCTATTCTTATATGTATATTATATAAATAGAAGCGTATTAATATAGATCTCGGATTAATTTATTTATAATCTACGGTAAGCCATAGATTATAAAGAAATGAATCGCGAGTGAAATGGTATTAAAATCCGACTATAGCTCTTTTTATTGTATTTTGAGATATATATTATGATTGTACAATTTAAATGAAGAGAATCTTATGGGGTAAAATTAAGATGTCATGATAGGTACTGTAGTTTATAATCATTGTCAATTTTATATATGGATTTCAATGTTCACCTACTGAGCTTAAATCAAACAAGACAGTTTATGTTCAAACAATGACTTCGCAGTAACAGCTTTAACATCGTTAATTACATCTTACGTTGATCGGGGTCAAAAGTGTCTTGCAGTCTTTCTTGACCTGAAGAAAGCCTTTGACACGGTATCTGTCCCAATCCTTGTACAACGCCTGGAATCTATCGGAATTAGAGGTAATACACTGACACTTTTCGAAAGCTATCTCTCTGGTAGGATTCAAAAAGTTAAAATCGGACAATATGTGAGCGAGGAAGTAGATGTGAGCTATGGAGTCCCTCAAGGAAGTGTCCTTGGGCCAACTCTCTTTTTAATATATATCAATAGTTTGTGCAACCTTCCAATTGAAAACGGCCATATATTTTGCTATGCCGATGATACAGCCATTGTATTCTCCGGAAGCTCATGGGAAGCTGTACGTCAATCTTTAGAAAATGGCTTGAGACTAGTAGCGGCGTGGCTTAATCTAAATCTACTTACTTTAAATGTAAATAAGACTAATTACATTTGTTTCACTATCGACAAGCGAACCCAACCGAGCACTGACTTCTCAGTTCAGTTACACAATTGTAATAGTCGAAATTCTGACTGTAACTGTCCTACAATAAATAAGGTCTGTAATACTAAATATTTAGGTGTTATAGTTGACGAAAGGCTATCGTGACACCCTCATTTGGAGCAAATCTCGAACAGACTACGTAAGTTTATTTGGATCTTTAAAATCTTAAGACATGTTACTAATAAAGCTCTTTTGAATAAAATATACATTTCTCTTACTCAGTCAGTCTTAAAATATTGCATACCAGTGTGGGGTGGCGCTACTAAAACAAAAATGTTGGAATTAGAAAGAGCTCAGAGATATTTGTTGAAAATAATGTACTTTAAGCCACGCAGATTTTCAACAGTGGAGCTATATCAATATGCAGACCTTCTAACAGTGCGTAAATTATACATACTGAATGTAGTGCTAAGGGTACACAAAGCCATTGGATTTCATCCTGCTTCAATAAATCGACGAAGGAAAGGTGTGGTAGCCTATTACAAACCAGTAAGAACTGTTTTTGCCAGGCGACAATATAACGCACAATCAGCACGGTTATACAATCTTATAAACGATAAACTTAATATTTACCAAATGAATCTGCATGACTGTAAAAAAGTCGTACAAGACTGGTTAATACTGTTAACATACGAGCACACTGAATCCCTTCTGGAAGTTATAACCTAAATGCCTATAACCTAACATTCACACACACACACACCACACACACACACACAAACACACCACACACATGCGTACACACACACACATACACACAAATACATATATACTTATAAGCTAGATAAATTTTACCTTAATATTAGAATAGCTACCTATTATGTACTCAATCCTGTATTATTGAACTATTGTATTAGGAAGAGCGGTAGCTCCTAACACAAGTTTTTCTTAAACTTAAAAGGAGCTATCCAAATTCAATGTTGTCAAATGATTGAGGAATTGAAATAAACATATTTTTATTTTTATTTTATTTTATTTTTAATGACTTCAAGCATTTGTTTGTTCTGTACAAGGGAAGGCGGATTGTTTTGCTAATGTTCAGAAAAACCTACAAGTTCTAATGATATAATGTTTTGTAATATTCATTATTTTCGAGGGAATAACGCGATGCCCTCGTTTCCACAGCCGCTAAGAAAAACTGTAGGGCTGTCTCGGGATAATGGCCAGAGGCTGCCGTGCCCTAAATGCGACCACAGAGCATTATTACAGCAGTCATATCATATATAAACTATGTTTGCCTAGTTGCTAACATTGCGAACATTTTTGTAACCGTTAAATGTCTAGTAAACTTATGCATTGGATAAAATGTTATATTTATATTAACAAAATAAAGGTAATATTGCAATATTATCATTTGGATCTATTGCTGTTGGGCCGAAGATGATTGCAGCGCCACCGGAATACAATAATAGTGGTTGCTCAATCCTCTCATGTGAACTACTCCTGGGGATTCTAGTGGTGTTCCACAATCCATTAATAAGCCATTTGAACCGGAATATCACTTCACTAACAGGATTATAGATGAATCAATGAATAAATACTGTATTGCATAAAACACAATTTAAATAACAACACACAACAGAGGCATAAAAGCAAAGATCGACCTTACTGCCAATTCAGCCGGGCAACCTTAGGGCAAGGGAAATATACAGGTGTATAACTATACGGGGTGGAAACGATACGCAATTTTACTCTATTATGATTATATGATGATTTAACTATATAAGGTATCAGAAAAATGATTACTGATCCTGAAAGTGTTTTATGGCGACGAGATCACAATGTTATATCGGTCGGTTCGAAGTGGCGAGGACGGAAGAATATTGAAAAATACTGTTAAAAAGTAATTAAATTAATTATAATCTCGTGAACTGCGTCATTATTTAAAATTATTTATGGAAAGCATTTAACTTACTATGGTATTATTATACAATGGATGCGGGAAGTGCAGAACTGATCGGTATGTAGATCCCTGGGGCAGGCCTATGTCCAACAGTGGGCGTCTTTTGGCTGAAATGATGATGATGAGTGTTGATGATACCATTTAGTAAAGCTTGTAAAGCACGTTTAGACATAATCGAGTGAGATTACTTATCGTTTCCGCCCTGTATAAATAAACAATTGCAAACGCATATTCACATACAAAGCCATCTCATATACAACTTCACACCTAACCACGAGCTTTGATTGCTCTTATATATAATGCTACTGCTAGTGAATTTAAAGCAAATTAATAACTCAAACGATGATGAGGACAAAGCAATATCCGCTCAGCGACGAGTAGCTCGCGACGTCGTTACAAAGCGATGGTGTCAATGCGCGTATTCTGGAGCGCAGAACAGGTACGTTTAATGAATTTATCTTGTCAGGGGGAGCATTAGCCAAGTTTTGGAACGAATTACGAGCATAAAGTTGTCTCGTGCCTTGCGAGTACGTGCGTAATTACCGCAGCGTTTGCCGAAATGCGCCCGTGAGTTTACGGCTTTTTATTGCTAAATATAGCTTACATCACGGCGCGGCTTGGTGCAAACGAGGGAGATAACGCAATATGAGCTGCCAGCCCGAAAATCAATAGACGTGAGAGAGGCTAATGGCGACGAATCGATAGATGAACTCGATCTAACTAAGCTAGTAGCCATAATAACAACGCCAGTAACATTATTGTGTTCCACTGATGGACATAAATTTAATTTAAAATCATATAGGTAAGCGCCTTGACAGACAAATAAATCTGACAGACTTGGTAATCTGTAGCGATTAAATTACATTTTCCGCTGTTTTATGTATTGCCAGAGTTCGGGTTTATGTCGCCGTTTGTATTATGGCGACCCTTCCGCTTTATTGTTGTGAATTGGCTGGTGAATCTAGATAAGCTGCGACGCAGCTCGAGTGAATCTAACACTGCCTGACGCCTGCAGATACTGCAAATAGAAAAATCTAAACGCTTTTATTGTGAATTGAGTGGTAATTTATCCAGAAAGTTTTTTTAGAGTTGTACCTTGAGTATTTAAACGTCAAATTAACAACTAATTTTAAGTATTCGTTATCTGTCGGAAAATTTCGTCTGGCTATCGGGTCTAGATCCTTTGAATCAAAACAATATATTGTTTACGAACTGCCACGGGATCTACATTTTGCTATAATTGGTTTTTAGTTCACTTTGAATCCATATTTTTCTTCTTATGGGTTGAATTTTGAATAATACTGATGAAACATACCTATCGTTGATTAATTTTCAGTATGGTTAAAAATGAGACTTCCTACTCGACACACATTTTCAATCCCAATACTAGGTACTCCTTTCAAGTTTCAATTTTGCTACAATAAGTAGCCATTGTCCTTTTAAGAGCATACTCGATGTCTGTATTCTAGATTTCGCCATAATTATTGCAGCGGTTCAATCGTGTAAAGATACAAACAGACTGACAGATTTAATTTCACATTGAGAATATTTGTATGGCCGAAAAATAAACCTTGGACTTGATTCTGATTGTTATGAGGGGAGCAGATTGGCCGTGAGTGAGTAGATGGCTACCAGGCTTGCAGTGCTCGCGACGAGTGTTACGGGCTGCTGTGAAACGGAGCATGTAGGTTAAGGGCTCTCGGCGCTTTGTTAGCGTGCTCTAATCACTGCCAGCCCTCGACGACACGCGGCTCGAGGACTCGTGGCTCGCTAGCGTTTTGTTTTTGCTTTTACCGCACCTCCTCGTGTGGTATGTCTTCCTTGTGCAATAAAAAACTAAGTATGAAAAAACAAACGTGTAAATACCTCACACATCCGATTTGGTGTGAGAACGAGAGATGGAATTTCACAATCACTTTTCTTCCATTCCTCATGTGGATTAATATTGAATGCTTGTTAAATATATATAAGTAAGTAACTCATAGCTGTGCTTAGTCAATACCCAATCGAGCCCAAACCTACCCACCTTAACATAGCCATATAAAAGTTATGACGTCAGTGAAAAGTCCAAATTGTAAAATACATTTTCTAATTAACTTTTATATGACTATGTTAACGTGGCTTGATACCAATGATGAACCAAACACCTTGTATAAAAAAAATCGATCTCTAAATATGTTGCTGAGCGAAAAATTTCAAAACACTGGATCAATTGAGTTAATTTCTTTTTTAGGTAATTTGTTATATTCTAGAGAGAGTTCTTAAAAGGCGAAAATTATGAATTGCTTGGCAAAACGTAGAAAGATTTTTCTGTGACAGGAGCTATGACAAAATTATGAGATAGCAGATAAAAGTTCTATTGCTTTCCGTTTCTCTAATTTTCTTGTTCTAATTCTCTAATCTATAAGTTAATCTCAATAATGGAGTGATTATGCATTGTAGACTAAACAAACACAAAAAGTACATATTACAGATAACTTCCCAGCTCATTGAACATACACATTCGGGTTTTTGCGGATACTAAAGTAAGTCGTAACAACTCTTCATTTTCGTAAACGGTAATTGCGTCATGAATAGATCTTTTGCTCGTCACAATGTCACTTAAAAACTTAAAGTATATATTCCTGAAGGAGAATGGGGTCAAATGGATTTTCTGACAGGCCAATAATGAGGTGGGTTTGCTGTCCCTTGATAGGGGGGACGGTGTTCTTGCTGGGTAGGGGGCGCAGACGGCAAAACTCATTTCCTGTTCGACGACGGAAGCCTGCTGGCCAATAAATGAAGAAAAAATGTATTCCGTATTCTCTCGTCTTTTTAAATCATAATTATATAATTTCTTCGTTGGGAAAGTATAGAGACACTTTTTATTGGTTAATAACTTGACAACATTCGGAAATTCATTCGTGAATGTCTGTCATTCCATATTTTGTCAATTATCAATTTATTATTCTGTTCATCTTATAAGATAAATAAAAAAACAATGAGCATATGTTTTAGTTTTTTTGTATACATATCTACATAATGCAGTACTTAGGTACTTTGTTTTCCGCAGAGTGCGAGTTCACAAAAATGTCGGACATTTAAATTGCGAAGATTTCTGTAGGAGGTCTGCGTTCCAGTTGTCCTTGGCAGGTATCCAGCAGGCTTGGCACCGACACATGTAGGACAACTAAGCTCTGGCGTTATGCGAATCTACTCGCCCTATTTCACTCTCATTTATTCCTTTTTTGTCAAAATAAGGATTCGCGATAAATCAGTGGCTATGTAAATTGGAATTTGACTAAAAAATTACGTTTTTATTGGCGTTAAATATATTGTCAAAATTAAAATTATAATTAACGTTCGAATATTAATGTTTAGTAGACATATTGAAGAGATTTTATTTATGGTCTACTCACATAGAAGTGGTGGAAAAAGGTAGGTTTATTTATTTGTACAACAAATATACTCGTATCGAAATATATATATTATGCACTTTTTGAAGTGTGAATATTCAAACCTTTGTAAATATGAATAGCAAATGTTAAAATAAAATATAACTATATCGTTTAGATTTATATAAATGCTGAAGATATCCAGATATCCATGTACCTACTGTATTATTCATATTGTTATACTACCTATACATATAATAAAGCAGTGTTTGTGAAAATCTATTTCATTAAAACCAAAGTGAAATAGCTAGCTTTTGGAATTCAGGTCGAAAAAAGGGTCGTTTGAGCGTTGTTCAGCGCAGTTCATTGATAATAAATGAAAATGCCTTTGGAATGAATTGTAATTTTGTCAAGGAGCCAGTCCTTGACAAGATGGTTTTAGGTCCATAATGTCTTACAAATGTAAGAGGTTTTTAGGTCCATAGAAAGTTGCTTGATATAAAAAAGGTAAGGTAAATGTCATAGGCGTAGGTATAACTTTTCGCCAATGGTGAAGGTATTTAATAATTATATTTATGGTTTAAATTTATGGTTTACTATGAAAATTAAAGATTTTATTTCATTGCTATAAAGCCATTTCAGAAGAAAAGGTATTAATCAGTTTCTACTTTAGGTGTACTCATCAGCAGTAATTCCTCAATACACAGATAAAGAAATATTTGTAATAGAATTGGTGCCGAAATGAGACAGAAAATATTTCATAAGCCTCTGTAAACAATCTTAAATAGAAAATAATTTTCCTTGTGAGCGTGGACTCTATTATATCATCATCTCCTTTTCGCCCTTAGCTTATTTTGGTATTTCAGTCACAGGCAATGTAGATCAGCGTAGAAAATGTACAGACAATCACTTATTATAGTTATAATAAACAGCTACTAAGTGTAGAAGAAACAAGTTAGTTAAGGTGTGTATGCAAAGGATTGTATGGGAGATTTAAAGACGCGACTATAAAAACAGAAGCCTAAGTTTGCTTTACAAAACTATGTAGTGACACGGTATATATTATTACCGTGGTAGTGATAAGGCTATATTTTCATAGATGCATTTTTGGCAGGTTTTATTTTGTGATATCTTTGTTTAGATTAAGCCTATTTAGGCTTAATCTATAATTTGCTAAATGGTGGCTTATTCGAGCAATGATTCGATATTATTTTACAGGAATAAGTTACAATTTATTATATTTATGAAGCATATCTAATATATAATGCATTTAAAAACATTTGCTTTACCAAGGACATAATTAAACAATTCCATCACAGAAGGTAACAGTTAAGTATGTCTAATTATTATTATTATTCTTTGTTTCAATAATGAGCGTATTACAACATGCGGTTAAGTGCTTTTTCGCGAATGGGATGACCATTAACGTTTCGTTGAATTAGGTGCAAATACAGACGTGAACATTTCGCAGACAATGTCAGTGAAGTAGCCGTACAAATAACGAAACACAATTTGCAAATGCTTTTCTTGCTGTGCGCGAAAAGATACAACGCAAATAAAAAACGGACCTCTCTTCTTCTTTTATCTTTGGTACTCAGGCAAAGAAATCACAGCGCTCTGCATTTGTGCAGTTGGAAAGAGAGAAATAAATAACACCTTTCCATCTCCTTCGCGAACTTAATGTAACGTGATAGGATCTATGGGGACAGAGTCTACATTTATTTTTGCAACGCCAGCAGTCACGCGGAAAGTTTCGAGATTTCTACAGTTATCTGTGTCGCTTTCCAGGCGAACTTTACGTCGCATCGGAGAACAAGAGTTTATTTTAGAATAATGGAGCCTTTGAAAAGTTTCAGCTGATTTCCATGACTTGCGTATGCGGACTCGACTCGTAGCGTTATTGAAATGTAAATCGTGTTTATATTTATATAATATAAATTGCGAAAAGCAAACTTGAATTTCAAGGAATAGTTTGGATTTTTGTTATTTTGCCCTACCTATGTTTAGAATCTTATGAATTTAGATTATACAAAAATAATCGTCATCTAGTCATGGCTGAGACTGTGAAAGATCTAGGCACAATGTTCAAAGATGTCTGTATTTTCTAACAAGTGGGTCTTAAAATGAACATGTATAAGACTAAAATTTTGTCGAATTCCTATGTTACCTCCTGTAAAGGTTGGAGGTTCTACACTGGAAGTTCGGTAAGACAAACTTCCAGAAAAAGGTAAATCGACGAATGCTACTCGTCTGGGCAGCGTTCGGGAAGCTACGCAGCTTATTCTCGGCCCATCCACTGCAGTGTTACAAGACGACGACGAGTCTTCAATTCGTGCTTGTTGTCAGTGATGACGTACGGAAGTGAGACGTGGATGCTTACAATGGGTCTCATTAGAAGGCTCAATGTCACCCAAAGGGCAATGGAGAGGGCTATGCTCGGGTTTTCTCTACGTGAATCATGAGATCCGTAGAAGACTAGAGTCACTGACATAACCCCCCATGGTAAGCCTGACATGATGAACTGACGATCTGGTGAAGGTCACGGGATGCCGCTGGATGCGGGAGGACCGATCGGTTTTGAGATGCTTGGGGAGGTCTATGTCCAACAGTGGGCGTCTATTGGCTGAAATGATGATGATGATAATCGAGCAGGTCAGAGGGGACGAAGATTCCAAAGAAATCTGGTATCTGTTAAACTAATGTGTACGGGAATATGGACTAAACGAATAACAAAATATTTGTTGTAATCATTTTTAATTTAATAATGCAACCTTATTAAACATAGTACATATAATACATATTCTTTTGTGATCTAAACAAAAAATCTAATCAGCTGTTTTCTTTTGCTCCAGGTACGTTCTAAAGATGTCGCTGCTGAAAGATCGACATTGCGCACGGGAAATGACACCTGACCCTGTTTTAAAGCACTCTCTCACAATTTCCAGCGAAACCGACATTCGTTGAATTAATAATTCAATATGAGGTCCCAAGTTCGGGTCGGGGCTTATAATCATTTTTAATTACACCCGCGACGCAACGCCCCGGCGGCGAGGCCATCTTGTTGAATATTCATCCGATGGAAAGATTCCACCATTATTTTTCTAGAGGCTCTCTAACCCAATTTACAGTAATGAGCCTTGTGGGATGCCAACAATGCAGCCTTCACACAAATTAAATATCCAGCCCGAGTTTTCGTGTCCTTTTCGCTAATTTATCTATGTTTGTCTCATTACGCGGTGATTTTGATTAAGCTTCTTGGCTGGTGTGTTCAGATGTTAAATAAATATTTTTGTTTGAGCTGGCTTTTGACATTTATTATTCTGTTAATTTCGACGTGTAAATTTTATAAACGGAAATTGGATGATTTCTATCAATAACTCTGTTATTAAATATCAATATTGTTCTGTTAATTTTTGTGTATATTACTGTCTCTAATTTTGTTTGTACCGGAATCACACAAAATCGGTAAGCATCATTTTCGAAATTACACTATTTTTTTATTTTATTGTATTTTCTGCCTGCCAGTGTATTTGTAAATAATAATAAACTTACTACAATGTTATATTGGGCTGTTGGGCTATATTTATGAATATATGGTGACAAGTGAGGTGTAACAAAGCATACATAGTAATTGATTTATTACTGAATATGCATCAATTTTGATGCATATTCAGTAGCTTCTGTAATGCTTAGTGTATCTAGAGGTGCTATTATAAGGCTGCGTAATATTATGTTTTTGAAATAGATGATTTAAAAAATTTCCTGAAGCCTGTCCCTATTCCGCTGAAATCTTAACACTTCCATACAAAACCATTGAGACTTTAGTACTTGTAGATCAGTGGTTCTTAACCTTTTAGTGATGAGTGACCATTTTTTTTATTTATTACTAGATTTTACCAGCGACTCCATCCACGTGGAATTAGTGAGTTGGGTAGCTTATTTTTTATGCAATCTGCTTATATCCTTCCCGACAATTCAAACTCCATACCAAATTTCATCTAAATCGGTTCAGCGGTTATTGATTCCTCGTACAAACTACCACCTCCCCCCTTTCACCCCTTAAAGGATGATTTCTGTAATTAAAACTATTATGTCCTTTTCCGGGACTCAAACTATCTATATACCAAATTTCATCTAAATCGGCTCAGCGGATTATGCGTTAAGAGGCAGATAGACAGATTTTAACATTTATAATATTAGTAAGTATGTATTATACATAACATAAACAATACAATAAAGAGTTAAAATACGAGTAGAAACCTCGCAATCCACTTTCGTGATTGATTACCAGTTTAAATCTTGCTTATGGATACGAGTATATGTGGTAGCTGTGCCCGCGAACTACGTTTCGCCTTAAAAGACTTCAACGCGTTCTTAGTTATATCTTCTGTATTTTTCCCGTTTTAGCAACATTTTTCATTGATTTTCCTCTCCTATTGGTCGTAGCGTGATATTAACTTGAATTCAGACCACTAGTTTCAGAGATTAACGCGTTCAACTAAACAAACGAAGAATCAAACATAGTATAGATTATTTGTGTTGTGTCAATTTTACTTATGCAGTGTCTTTTGATCGCGGGCCTCCCGATTCTACTCGGGCCAGTCCAGTGCCGAGGCCACAGCGCCACCGACGCTCCTCACGAGGCCCGTGATCGATCCTGCCATGTACTTTTCGTTTCACGAATTTCATACGTATATTTATTTGACGCTCCTACGGTGAAGGAAAACATCTTGAAGAAACCTGCATACACCTGCGAAGTAATTCAAAGGTGTATGTGAAGTCAACCAATCCGCACTGGGCCAGTGTGGTTTGACTAAAGCCTAATCGCCCTAACATGTTAGGGTAGGCTCGTGCCCCTCGGTGGGGACGTATATGAGCTATGGTGATGATGATGATGATGATGAGTGTCTTATGAGCTTAAAAGCACATCCTTTTTATGAGTCAGTGTAGCTATTTCGGGTGGCAGCGCGTTGATCAGGTATGGAAAACGTTTGTCAAATTTACGGTCTCCGTAATAGTTTCGAACCAGACAACACAATCAAACAAACAAAATATCTGTGAATCTATGGGCCACCAATTGTTTGGACTGGTGTACAGGAAATGAATAAAGGCTTGTTCTATCTATACTATTTTTCGTACAGCTTTGCCGACCACTTCTGGTGCTAACAAGAACCCAAAGAAAGTGATTCGTGGACCACTGGTTAAGAACTACTATTCTAGATAGTCCCCGCCATCTCAAGACCCACACATGGGCATGTGATAGGGCTATCTTCTTGCCATATACGGGTACATTTAAAAAGGTTGTTAAAAATGCATGAACCAGTGTAAATATGGTAGGCCGAGACGTTCTCGCGTCGCAAGATTCTCATTTCAGATCTCATCTGTCAGATGGACGTGTTGTTTTACTTTTTATTATCGTCATAAAACGGAGGCGTGACCCTGTTTAATAAATTTACTAGGCTGTTCAACGACACCAACGGAATAATAAGCATGGAATTATGAACGACGTTCCAGTCGTTTCGAAAGGCCCAAGTATTCGGTCTTAGCTCGGAAAATATACACTAAATGAGTGTTAAGAAACAGAGGGAAATTTGATGTTTTCGCGTATTACCTTGCTTGATATAGCCTCATACTGGTTTCATATTTATCATTGCCTGTTTCGTATTTAATATTCCCTTCAACCCATTCATATTTATTTATCTTTGACCAATATTTGTTCCATAGTTAGGCATGGGTCTTTCCTCGGAAGAGGAGATTATGGCGAATTCACGCTGACCAGACCGGTTAATGTAGAGTTTTATTTCGAGTTTTCCACCTCGAGGCAAAGGAGTTAGTGCGGAAAATTCTCTTTTTCAATGTAGTTTTATTTGAAATTAGCATTTCTGACTTAGATAAGCTATGAAATTGAGTTTTTGTAAATTAATAATTAATTTATATTATAGTTACCATTTTATTGTTAGATACAGTCAGTTTTAGATGTTCGGGGTTTAAATGCTCATTGGGGTCGAAAGTCGTTTGATCCGTATCTAAGTACAGCATAAAATAATAAGGGTCGTTTTATCCGTAATTACTTTTGCGTCGTATCATGTACGTATCATGTATCGCGGCGGTTAGTATTCCATCGATCTGGGGTTCTATTTTTGAAAAATTCTCGTTGAGTACTCGTCGAGCGTCGTCTGCCTTCGATTTTGACTGATCTGCGTTTTGTTTTCGATGAAAATCGAAATAATATTGATTTCCATCTTAATGTTTCATTGATTTTAATCGCAAACGAATCGATAAGGAATAAAAATCGAGAATAAACGACGCTCGAAGGGCGCTCGATACCAAACGAATGATAGGGCATTGCCAATATTACAATAATAGTTTTTCACAAACATGATTTTGATTTTGTATTTTGTATAGAAATGCCTGTCAGACTAATTGGTGGTAACCATGGTGGTAACATTGTCAAATCAAAGAATCAAATACATTTATCCCTCAGAAGAATATGCTTTAGTTATTGTTCTGAGATTTATTCAGTAATCAATTCAATTTTTAGGTTGTATGGCCTCTGTCAGGTGTTACAATTTTGCCAATGTCGAGTAGCGAAAACACGTTTTAGGTTTATATCCAGTAATCACGAAGTGTGCTTTCTAACGTCAAGTTGTCACATTTTTGTCAATCTAAAGCAGTTTTATCCTCAGAACAATAACTAAAGCATTATGCTTTAGTTATTCTTCTCAGGTTTTATTTATCTGCTATATAATTACATATTTTAAAATATGCTTTTCTCGTGAAAGAATTGTAAGTACATACTTAACATTCTTCATTATAACTTTTAATTTAAGCTTAGTGCTTTAATATTTACATGTATCTATCTATACGTGTTCACAATTAACCAGGTGTGAAAGTAAAAAATTATTTCATTTCCTGCAACTCGTTCACTGTCGCTCCCGGGACCCTTATACGAGTACCCGGATATTACACGAATGATGCGATCCGGATATAAATCATACTCGGCCCGAGCGACGCTGCTCGCTTTACACTATTTTCTTGTTTTTTTCATCGGAAAATTGCGAACGATTCATTTCCTGCGGTCCGCCACTCAATCTTGGCGAGAAAATTCGCCTAAACGAGATTTGCTTTTATTGCTCTTCAAGTTTCGGCGTGCGAAAGTTTGATTTGTAATTGCTCATAAATGTTTATTAGTTTCTCAGCCGAAACATAATATTGTCTGATTAGCATTACACTTACGACTTTTATGATTGGAGGAGATTATTGATACCAATTCCGAATGGTAAATTCAATACAATGACTATATATACTGAAGAGTTTGTTTGTTTGTTTGCTTGTTTGCTTGAACGCGCTAATCTCAGGAACTACTAAATCAAATTGAAAAATTATTTTTGTGTTGGATACTCCATTTATCGAGGAAGGCTATAGGCTATATAACATCACGCTACGACTAATAGGAGCTGAGCATCAATGAAAAATGTTTCAAAAACGGGAAAAAATTATTATGGCGAAACACAGTAGTATTATATTATCTGTGGCGAAACGTAGTTTGCGGGCACAGCTAGTATAATATAAAACCAGAATACAAGTTGGATTTCTTTTAAATTATTATTGAGTGTTTATGCCCTTAGGTGCTTAAGTAGGTCTGTACAATATTTTAAAATCTGTCATAAATAAGAATTATAACATTGTTTAATACGAGTAGTAGACGAATTCGGCACTTTTCTTCTAATCGGGAGGTCCGGGATTCGAGACCGCCATATAACAATGTGTTTTTTGTTTCGAATTTCATATGTACATTTGTCTGAAGCTCCTACAGTGAAGGAAATCATCGTGACACAACCTGTATACATCTGCTAACAAATTCAATGGTGTATGTGAAGTCGACCAATCCGCACTCAACTGGGCCAGCGTGGTTGACTAAGGCCTAATCATTCTAACATAGGGTAGGCTCAAGCCCCTCGGTGGGGACGTATATGAGCTGTGTGATTAGACAAGGCGTCAAGCAATAACGGAAAAAATATAAATGTGAGAATTTTCATTTATGTTTTCTAATAGAAAAGGCCAAGAAGATACGATCGTTGGGAAGCTTCAAAAACAACTTAATAGCATGGTCATTGTGTGAGGCAATAAAAATAGAACTAATGCATGTCTGTGCGGTGCGTCCATACTTACATAACATGGCTATAAAATGCACAGAATACTGAACGATGTAAATAAAAGAGGGACTCGGGTAGAGGCGAAAAGCTAATAAAATGTGAAATAAAATTCGGCGACGCCAAGCACGCGTCTGGGGCACGCCAAGAATTAACGCCATGAGGCTTGCAAATATTTATTCCCGGTTTTACCCGCGTAATTTTCAAGAATTAAAGGCAGACTATGGGCTCAATTCTATGTGTCCGCCGTCTAAATAACCTTAAGCTAAAATTTCTAAATTTAAACTTAATTTAAATGGCCGACTAAGCAAGTGCTATTCTACGATGACAGGCCAATTAAATTTAGGCAGAGTTTAAGCCTTAAGCATAATATTCTAAAATGTCTAAGATAAGTTTAATTGTGCTTGTGATGCTATGGTAATAATATTAAAAATTAATTAATTAATGGATCTTGCTATGAAAGAAAATAAAAGGAGTTTTATGTGTATATAACAGTTAATGCATTTAATGTACATTTTTATCTTGTTTTTAACAATACCATTCTAACTAGTAAAAAGTTTTTTATTTTCCTATTTATTTAAGGCGAAACAATCAGTTTAGGTCAAATTAAAATTTGTAGAATCGGAAAATGGTTTAGCGCTTCAGAATTGAGTCCTATGATAATGTAGGTCTCAAGCTACGTAAATACAGTTTCATCGCAATTGGTTTGGCACATTTTGTTATAATATTTTTTCTTTTAACTCGTACATACATCGTCCACAATTTCGCCCACGCGTAATCTGCTTTTAGATTTGCCAATTTTGTTATTTAAAAAAAATGTTGCACGAAAAGATTTAACAAATAAATGAGCCAAGACCTAACTGTATGTTCCTCGAAAGTGGTTTTTATAAGTTTAGATAGATATAGACTTTTCGGATCATAAACCCCCGCGAGCGGCCTAAGAAGGCTCTACCGCAGTTCCTCCATAATCTGAGAAATGTAGGAGTGCATAGAAGATAAATATTTATTTTTATTTAAATTGGAAAGGAAAGATTGAAAAATTGGAGGAGATTCACTGAAATAAGCTGTCAATTTTATATTTTCTCGTAAATGTACAAATATCTAGAAATATCTTTAAAGATTATCATTACCTTTACATTACTGAAAAATACCATTGCTCTGTTATGGTTAAATATAAATACATACTTACCTACTTCGCTGTTCGAAAATTCCAAAGAATCCTCAGCAAGGTGGGTTACATTCACAATAATGGACATTCTGAACAAAAGGCAGTTTTTATTCACATTTTATCGGCCTCTCTGCGTAAATATTCCGAAAGCGATTTGCATGCGAGGAAAATCTGTTGCAGCAACGTGAATTAGCTTCGGCTCTGGTAATTCAAAAAGGATGGAATTTCTATCCTATCAGCGCTATTCTGGCGCGTGCTGTTTCTAGGTGGAATAGACCGGCTTTAGTGAGGCTTAAAGCGGGTTTATGCTTTGTTTTGGAAACGTGGGCCATATTGAACTACTGAAGTGGAAATCATTGTGTATCTCGGCTTGTGTTCGCTCGGTGTGTTATTATTGTGAATATAAGCTTTTTTAAAATAATATTTAATTTATCTATACTATAACTATAATTCTATACTTTATTTTTGTATACAATTTGTTTGGTTGAAAGCGCTTATCTTAGGAATTACTGACTCAAATCGAAACATTATTTTTGTGTTAAATAGTCCATTTATCAAGGAAGGCTATATAACATCACTCTACGACTAATAGGAGCTGAGCATCAATGAAAAATGTTGCAAAAACGGGGAAAATATATGGCGAAACGCAGTTCGCGGGCACAGCTAAGTAGTGTGATATACTCGTATGGCGTAAGTGTCAGAGGTCAAACTGACATTTCAGATCAGCAATGAGCGAGTGACTTTGCTCGCAAGGCATATTAGGTGGGCCGTCATTATATTCATGTTGTATAGAAAAAAATGCAAAAGTCTATGACGATTGTCATTTTTGTTCACCTCAAAAGGAAAAAAAACGAAACCTTCATAGGATCACTCGTTACCTCAGAACAACAACTAAAGCATTAAACTGCTTTAGATATTGTTCTGAGCTCGTTACCGTCTATCTGTCAAGACCCTTTTTCTCAAGAACGTGTAGAGATAGAGAGAAATTTATATCAAACTAGCTGTGCCCGCGACTTCGTTCGCGTGGATGTCGGAAAATAACAACATGTCGAACATTTTTTTCCGTTTTTGCTACATTGTTCATTGATGCTCAGCTCCTATTAGTCGTAGAGTGATGTTTAGCCTATAGCCTTCCTCGATAAATGGACTATCCAACATGAAAATCATTTTTCAATTTAAATCAATAGTTCCTGAGATTAATGTACTTGTGAGTCAAAAGATAAGACCGTTTATATCGTATATTTTAGCAAATTCACAAGGCATTCAAAACCTATAGAGTATTTCACGTTGATCCAGAATCATACAATTTGGCAAGAACCTGTAAATATTTACATAGTTAGGAACTTTAATGCTTAGAAAAATCTGTACGGAACCCTCGGTGCGCGAGTCCAGCTGGCACTTGGCCGGTTTTTAGATTCAAAATAAAAGCGAAATTATTCCACGTTTAACCGCATTCGTGGTCTAGTGGTTGAGACCACCCGGTGTTGATCGGGAGGTCTGGGGTTCGATTTCCCGGAGTTTGGACAAAAGTTATTCTGTTTGGTTTGGTTGGTGGTAGCTTCTGAACCCACCTGACTAGGTACCACCATCATACCTAAGTTTGTCGCCATAATAACAATATAGGTAGCACTGTCATGTTCCGACATTTAGAGGTAAGATAACCAGTGCCTCAGTTGTTGAGGAGTCCAGGTGAAGCTCGCTTCCACCATCGTTCTTATCGCCACTTACCATTAGGTGAGGTAAAGGCCAGAAGCTTCCCTGTCGTATGTATCAAAAATTAACCATAATTAAATTTTGAGAATGTAATATCTAAAAATTTAATTATGGTTAATTTCGGAGACAGAATGAATCAAAATAAAAACTATCACATACGAGTAGTTCTTTATTGCGATTTGTGTGCAGTTCGCGTCAAACTCGAGAAATAATAACAATAGGGTTCCATCTTCGTGGAAGATTGCTCACGTCCACCCAATTCCCAAAAAGGGTGACCGATCCGACCCGTCAAATTACAGGCCAATAGCGATAACGTCCTTGCTCTCCAAGATTATGGAGCGGGTCATCAACTCCCGCCTCCTACGGTACCTAGAAGAACACCAGCTGATTAGCGACCGACAATACGGCTTCCGTCACGGACGTTCAGCTGGTGACCTTTTAGTTTATCTGACCCACCGTTGGGCGGAAACCTTGGAGGGCAAAGGTGAGGCTCTCGCCGTTGGACTCGATATCGCTAAGGCGTTTGATAGGGTCTGGCATAGAGCTCTTCTCACGAAGTTACCATCATATGGAATCCCCGAGGGACTCTGCAAATGGATAGCCAGCTTCCTGGATGGTAGGAGCATTAAGGTCGTCGTCGACGGCTGCTGCTCCGAAACCATGCCCATAAACGCTGGTGTTCCACAAGGTTCGGTGCTCTCCCCAACCCTGTTCATTCTGCATATCAATGACATGTTGTCAATTGAGAACATACATTGCTATGCGGATGACAGTACGGGTGATGCGCGGTATAACGACCACCAGAATGTCCCTCGGAGTTCGCTGCTAGAAAGGCGGTTACAACTTGTGTCTGAAGTCGAAGACTCTCTAGGGCGAGTCTCCGAATGGGGTGCAAAGAACTTGGTTAAGTTCAACCCCATGAAGACACAAGTGTGCGCATTCACTGCGAAGAAGGACCCATTTATCGTAGTGCCTCAGTTCCAGGGAGTTACTCTTCGTATGTCCGATGGTATTGGAATCCTCGGTGTGGAAATTTCTGCTAAAGTGCAGTTTGGGAGTCATTTGGAGGACAAAGCCAAATTGGCGAGCAAAAAGCTGGGCGTCCTGAACAGAGCCAAGCGGTACTTCACTCCAAGCCAGCGGCTAATGCTCTATAAAGCACAAATTCGGCCGCATATGGAGTACTGTTCGCACCTCTGGGCGGGAGCTCCCAAATATCAGCTCGACCCTCTTGACTCCCTGCAAAGGCGTGCATTCCGCATCGTCGGTGATCCCAATATCACGGCCTCAATGGAGACGCTGGAAAGGGCTTCTCCACTCACCACGACCTGCGCTGAGTTTTGCCGCGCTGCAAGGTGGCTGTATGATCTCAGATTTCTGTGTTATTATAAAAAAAGAAAAGAAGCCCGAATTTTCATCAAATCTGTGAATTTATTTATCGTATTTTTTTGTTATGACTTGAGTTTATTACATAATAAAAGTTAAAATGTCGAATTCTAGTATTGGAAGTAATATTGAGATGACACCCATACAAATGTAATAATATTTTCATACTAATATAATTCTATAAACAATTTCAATCAAACACGTTTTTATATGGGACTTTAAAAAAAAAAGGGTGAATGGGCATTTACTAGGTAAGCGCGCTCCATCATAGACCCAGTCTCGCTTACCATCAGGTGATTCTGGGTCAAGCGCAAACCTATTAACAATAAAAACAACAGGGCCACCAACTACTCCCTCGCTGGTAATCGGTAACTTTCTTCCCGCGGTGAACAATCTACTATTGTTTCTCGCCAACATGCACGCGTACGCTTTCACGCGAAACGATTCAAGACGAATTTCAAGATTCTAGATAAAATTGCAGTAACGATACATCTTCACGAAGTCTACAATAACAGTTATTTCTGACACCACTGACCTTTGCCTGCCTCAGGGTTGACTGGGCGGTTGGCGAATTTGGCGCCGAACTTGAAGAAAATGCAAAATAATAAACTGATATCACACAATTTATTTGGAAAACCGAAAGAACAAGTCTATTGACGTAACATCAATCATACGTCATCTGCTTTTAAACGAATCACAAAACTTAACAGAAAAAGAGTTTTCAACATCTTCCACAACAAAAAAGGAAAAATTTTCATTCCACTTCAAGCGAAAACAAGCGTTGCATTGGTCGTACGAGAATGCCACCATCTTTGATCCTTACTTTAGCTACTCGAGGCCACCCGTCGACTCCTTCTATCAACTTCACAACTCTCCCGAGAGGCCACATCGTGCGTTTCGAGCCAGTATCCACTATAACCACATCTCCGACCTTCAGACAACGAACGAACGTCCCTCCGGCCTCCGACCGCGATGAACTAAGCATCCCAGATACTCCTTACGAAAACGCTCCTTTAAGCTCTCTCTCAACTTCTGAAGGTATTTCGCTCTGGACTTTAAGTCCTTTGACGCTAATATTCCTACTTCTGCCATAGTTGATGGGGGTAATTCCTTTAAATAATCTTCGGGTCTTAACGGCAGTAACGCATCGTCTTCGCCAACGTATGTTAGTGGACGTGAATTTACGACTGATTCCGTATCACACAAGATAGTCAAAAGTTCTATATAGTTTAACCTTGCTCTTCCTAAAACTCGCCGTAAGATTCCTTTAATTATTCTTACAATCCTCTCCCACCAGCCGCCCCACCAGGCTACAGAAGGAGGGTTGAAAATCCACTTGATTTGCTTAGTGGCGGTCTCTGTTTCTATTTTAACCCAATCTACTAACTTCTTGAAAATATTGTTTGCCCCGACAAAGTTAGAGCCGTTATTTATCGTGTATATGGTGTGCATACGTCCCCGACGTGCTACAAATCGCCTTAAAGACATCAGAAACGCTTCAGTGCTTAAGGACTCCACCAGTTCAAGATGCACAACACGGAATACTGCGCACGTGAATAAAACAATATAAGCTTTCTCGCCTGACTTTAAAATCAACGGACCAGCTAAATCAATACCTGTCGTTTCAAATACGGCACCACTAGCATTAATTCTATTGATAGGCTGAAGTGCAAAAGGTGAATCAGCTGGTTTAACAGTAAATCTTTTGCATACAGTGCAACTGGAGATCACCCTTTTTGCTAACCGTCTAACTCCACAGATCCAAATGCTCCGCCGAAGATTAGCTATTACAGTCTGTACGCCAGCGTGAAGGTAACTAAGGTGATAATGACGAACTAGACGCTCTATTATAAAATGTTTTCCTGGTAACAGTATAGGTCGCTTATAATCTTCGTCATTATCTGATAATAATAATTTGGAGTTGACTCTTACGGTACCATTTCTGTCGGAAAAGCATCGTATATTTTTATCCGAAAATAAATTGCCGTGGTATGCTTCTTGTTGTATTATTTAAAATACCTTCATCTCGGCCTTATTAAATTCATTAAAATTTATATGTTTGTTGTTAATTTTACCTGTTTTTAACTTGCTATTTTCATAAAATCTTAACATATATGCGAATATTCGCACAAGTCGCGTATAACTACTATATTTTATAAACAAATCAGTAAAATTCTGACTACACGTTTCAACATTCACTTTAACAGTTTCTGTCACTTGTTTAACAGAGCCTAAGGTTGACGTAAAAGGTCATGTCTCTTTGCTAAGTCGTAACCATTGCGGTCCGTCCCACCATACGGACTGTACTAGTGAGTCTGGATTGCAACCTCGAGAAACGAAGTCAGCCGGGTTCAATGAGCCAGCGATGTGGTGCCGGTCTGAAATGTTTGGGTTATTCCTGATTTCGGTTACTCTGTTTTTTACAAATCGGTCCCACGTTGCATCCTTCTGTATCCATGTCAAGACAACGATCCAATCAGACCAATAGAATACCTCACAATCTAGATTTAGCGATTTCTTTACTAAGCAACATAATCTAGTACCAATAAGAGCTGCTAACAATTCCAGCCTCGGAATGGTTACCCGCTTTTTGGTAGGCGCAACTCTGGCTTTGGCAGTAATTAATTTTACGACACTATGTCCTTCATACTCCGTCCTTAAAAATATACATGTTGCATATGCCGAAATGCTTGCGTCGCAAAAAACGTGTAAACTTCTATTACAGCTCTCTATATTTCTTAAAGTTAACCTACGTGGAATTTTACAATCTTTTAGCTTATGCAGTCCTCTCGCCCAATCTCTGAATTCTTTGGTTAGATCTTCTGGCAACTCGTCGTCCCAATCGTAATTTCCTTGCCACGCCTTTTGTAGAATTATTTTCGGTATTAGCGAAGCAGGTGCAGTGAATCCTATAGGATCAAAAAAACAGAGAACGCTTAGTCACTTTTTCTTCTTTAATACTCTTTATATTTTCCACATTACAGCTTAACTCGTCCGTAGTTGTATTCCATTGAATACCTAAAACAAAACTACTTCGTGTTCTGGTTTTATATTGGCCATGGGTTGTATCACCCAGCTCCTTAAGTCAAATTTTCCAATAGACATTATCTCACGGGCTTCAGCCACAAATTTTGACACTTCTTCGCATTCAAGACTAGTTACACAATTTTCAGTATAAAAACATTCTAATAACTTTTTAGCTGTACCTCTCATAGCACCGTTGTAATTTTCAAGGTGACATTTAATAGTACCGGCAAGAAGAAACGGACTACAGGTGAGACCAAATACGATACTACTGACTGTAGGAATTGAACCGCATATTTTAGGCTCAACGAGAACAGTTAAATTAAGTTGATATGACCGGTCTAAGTTTTCTACGCAGACTGTATAAATTTTATGTTTACGCAACTTCTTTTCGATACCTCCGAAAACTTGATGTGTTAAGGATAGCTCACCTTCAGGTTTTAATCCAAGCTGTTTGACCAAATCTTCTTTAATATAGGAACGTTGTGCTCCACTGTCAATCAAGGCACGTACATGCATTTTTGCATTGTCTCTGGTAATCACGTTAACAATAATCGTTTGCAGCATCGTAACACCGTTAGCCTGCGAAGACATAGTGGTACTATTACTTGACGGAGTCTGTTCATTCTTCTCTTCTTTTTTGTCTGACCTATTCAAGTCAGGACACATTACTGTACTGTGACGTCTAGAACAAACTAAACACTTGACAAATATTTTGCACGCTTTTGCGTGATGCCCTAATCGTAAACATATGGCGCAACCCCTTTTCTTTTTAATCAGAGTTTTCTTATCCTCGTACGTCATTTTACTAAGCTTTGAACATTCCGCACTAGAATGCATCGACCTATCACACCCTAATTACAAACGATTACTAACTTTGTTATCTCCCGCTAATAAGCAAGAAGCAGTAGGTTCGTTAGATTTTTGGGTATAGTCGTAATTGAAAGATGTCTTGGCAATTGAAATCCGTTCATTGCTTTCTACTTCCTTTTGTACGAAGGCAAGTAAATAAGAGAGTAACTTACCAGTATCTTCCGTAGTATTAGAGTCGATTGAGCGATACCTCTCGTAAGCCTTGAGCGTTTCGTCGGGCAGGGCTGACTCTACGAGCGGCAACAGCATGGCGGCATATTTGTCCGACGTCACTCCTAATGTTTCCAGTGAACGTAGCTGGGTCGTAAGCTTGTCATATAGCGTCGTCAAACAAAGTTGTTTACTCTTCTTAGCCTGTGATAAAACAAGACTGAGTAAATCTCGAACATAAACATCGATTAACATGTTGTCTCTTGCATATCGCTCTTTTAATTGTTCGACAGCCTTATGTCTTGTCATAACTAAATTTCAACTAAATTTCGTGCCGACGTATTTTTTTCCATCGATTGGAGTAAATTTTGAAATTTATCATATTCATCAATGAATGGGTCGTTGTGAATTTTTTGAAATTGTCCCCAAAAGCCAATCCAACTGCGAACATTACTATCAAACCTCTTGAGTTCTAGCTTTGGGAGATTGAATCTACGTCTGTACGTTTTATTATCGTGTTTATTGCTGCAAGTACTTACGGAATCTGGCAATAAACTATTTGAATGATCCTTTTGGTTACATACGATTTTTGTGTCATGCTGATAGGTCAATCTGTCCACTTTCCTTTTTACCGCAATCCACCTTATCCGATATGTATCTGATGGCGCCTAAAGACCAGCTTAGAGGTAAGCAATAGTGTTTTCTAGGAGCGTGTAGTCGGTCTTAAAATGAGCATAACAATCGGCGAATCGCCGAATCGCCGAATCCTAGAAAACACTATTGCTTACCTCTAAGCTGGTCTGGTCTTCGTATGTAGCCGGTGGACTTCCTGAGCTAGCTCGAAGGAAGTCGCGGCTTCTGAAGGGCTGCTGTCAATCCACCGAACCACGACCGGAACACATGGGCCTATTAGGCCACCACCACTCCCTAGCTCACTTAATTAGCGGACCGATCAGCGGACATTCGCGACAATAAAATTTTGCTCGAGATAACACGCCGCGTGGTAACTAGTTCAATGTCATTACAAATTCGACTAGACTGTCATGTCACAGCGGCCGGCCGCCACACCGCATGTGCACAGACTGTTAGCAGTGTTGCCACTCGCTCTTCCTCGAGCGTAAACAGTATCCGTTTGATCGGACTTGTCATCGATTTCCTTTTCTTCAGCACCATTTTTCACTAAATGATCGATGATTCGCTGTTCCAACTCGAACATCGCCTGTACACGCGGCTCTAATACTTCTGCAAACGCAGCTATACCGTCGGGATCAGGATTTTTAGTCTCCAGCATATTCACAAGTTCGTTCATTTTTTTGGTGAAATTCGGCGTAAGTTTGTGCGTTCACGTTTAATTTCTTCCATTGTCACGGTCGCCACTTGAAGAAAATGCAAAATAATAAACTGATATCACACAATTTTTTATTAACAGTATCATATTATGCTACTGAGCTGATGATGGAAGGTTTCTGGTTGATTAGGAGTTCGAGAATAATTCTTCCAAAACTGTTTAGAGCGAGAGACGTTTTATTTTAAGTTATTCTGGTGTTTGCCTTGGCCCAAATTCTAATACGCATGTATTAGAATTTGAGCTGGCATGAATTTGAGCAAGTTTTATATTGAAGTCGATGCCAAGCAATGATCACCTTGAAAGTCTTAAATATATAAAAACAATCATATAATTAATGTAGTTACTTAAAATTTGGTACCAGCTTCAATATAAAACTGTCATGTTGTATGTATTCTTATATTATTTATGTCTTTTTGGTGTTTTTGAACTTGGTTTTATTTTTTGTATTTTTTTTTGCTATTGCGATAGTAAGAGGACTGGGTTGTTGTCGAATTGTTTAGACATTGATCAGAATATCTGTCTCTCTTGATGATGCCCTCGGCTCATTGCCTTATAACTCTTTGTAAAGTTTATTGTTGTTACTTTTTTACTGTTTCGCCACGATATATCTGACGAAGTTCACAATAACAGTTGTTCCCGATACTAACTTCTGCCTGCCCTAGGGTTGACTGGGCGATTGCGAATCAATTAGCCGTGGATTAGACTCTCTTATCTTGTGATCGTGCTTCGAATTTTTATAAATCTACAAAAATTTATGCAGTCACAATCTTATCATCGACTATGACTCTTCACACACTCTTTTTGCAGTCACGATGACTGCAAAAAGAGTGTGTGAAGAGTCATATTCTCACGGAGTTCACAAAAACAATTGTTCCATAAACTGACAAACTTGTGACAAAGGATTGATTGGGCGTTTGGCGAATTATTTTGGCGCGGACTACACTTTCTTGTCTCTTGATGACGCCTCGGCTTCCTTTCTTTAAATCTCTTTGTAAAGTTAATTAGCACTTCTATTTTATTTTCTGTAACGATATGTCCTTACGAAGTTCACAATAATCCTAATGATCCAGCGATTGTCGAATTGCTTAGGCGCTGATCAGAGTCTCCATTTCTTTTTGACTTTCCGGGCTTATTACCTAATTAATCGATGTATATTTTATTGACGTTTATCATCACAGCTCATACACGTCCCCACTGAGGGGCACGAGCCTATGTTAGGGTAATTAGGCCTTAGTCAACCACGCTGGCCCAGTGCGGATTGGTCGATAGTTATTTATCGATTCTATTTTATTATTTTGTAACGATATATCCTTACGAAGTTCACTATAATCCTAATGATTCATCGGAGGGAGACCCTGTACCAGGGTCGTGAGCATGGGTACCTCCGTTGTATCTATTTCTGCTGCAAAGCAGCAGTGCTTGCATTGCTGTGTTCCGGTTTGAAGGGTAAGACATGGCATTGAAATTACTGGGTACCGTGACTTTACATCTTAAGTCACAAGTTGGCAACGTACACTGTGGTTCTTGTGGGGGCTGCAGTTTTGCTGCGTTACCACTTACCATCAGGTGGGCAGTTTGCTTGTTTGCCAACTTAATTGCAATAAAAAAAATGATCCAGCGATTTCGCTCTATTTCTTATTGACGCTCCGGGCTTATTTCCTAATAACTCATAGTATAGTTTATTGTCGTTACTTTTTTACTATTTTGTCACGATATATCCCACGAAGTTCACAATAACAGTCGTTCTCGATACTGACCTCTGCCTGCCCCAGGGTTGACTGGGCGGTTTGCGAATCAATTAGGCGCGGATTAGACTCTCTTATCTTGTGATGACACCCCGGGTTCTTCTCATTAAAACTTTAGGCGCGCCCTTTATAATGACCTCCGTAATGGGAACACCGCTCAGGCTGAACTAATTCAGACCCGGTTAGGAGCGAGTTTATTTCTTCAGTATTAGCTACGTAATTCTCGTTCGTTGGATCGTTTACTAGATTCGCAATTTGAACTTCTTTTGGTGCATAGGGCTGTATTAATGCTTTCACAAAAAAAAAATTATATACCGGTTTATTTTTCCATCAGGAGCCAAAATTTGTATGTTTGTTTAGACAAACAAAATGAACAACTTTTAACAAGGGGCCAAACTCGAAATCGCCAAAAAAAATCAGCTGTTCCATACATTTAGGTTCAGTGGATGTTGAACATTTGTATGGAACAGCTGAATTTTTTTCGGGATTTCAAGATTGGTCCTATAGTAAAAGATCTTCATTTTGCTTGTCTGAATAAGCACATAAAATTTGGCTCCTGCTGGAAAAATAACCTGGTATAAAAATCTCGTCTCACAGTGCTTATTATTATCAAACTGATCCGAAATAGCTAGACCGATTTTTATGATTTTTTTTATGTATTTGGTAGAATAGGTCGTAGAGACTGAGGACTGTGAGAAGGGTGGCCTTCTCCAGATTTTTTTGGACAATTATTATGGCGAAACGTAGTTGGTGGGCACAGCTAGTAATATATATTATAACTATGAGTTATCTTAACTGTGCCAGATATAGATTAAAATATATATTGCAATACGAAAAAATCTTCTAACAGTAACAAACAGATTAATGAAATAAATAGTTACTAGAGGACTGAATTTATGCCACGAAATGATCCTTGGTTAGAGGTGACTACCGAGGCGAGATCAGGCGTAGGACCTACTGTTATACGTGCCTTCCGAAACACAGAAGAGCACGAGATGTTTTGTATTTTGGTCACCCATCACAGGACTGACCACAGCCAACGTTGCTTAACCTTAGCAATAGTTCGCTTAGCGCACGCACGAATGTATAAAGTCTACTTTGTACAAAATACAAAAGAGATCAACACAGTTGAAGTTTCATTGGCTGTGATAAGAGCTCGATGGGTCGGTCGGTATGCTAACGACGCGGGTTCGATGTCTGCTCAAGACGAATTTTTTTTTTATTTCGTAATTTTTTTAAAATTGCAAAGTCACAAATATAAAATCCAAAGTATTTTTTATCGCTTAATATATTCTTTATTCACAATGAACACGTAACGAATCGTTCCAAATTGATTACGTCTTATTCGTAGGAAAAACTGATCACAGCGAGCACGGAAACACTTATTTCGAAATTTGTTTACCATTTCAATTGAATAGATCAAGGTGTAGTGAGAAGTTTGCGGCTCAGGCCTCGTGATTAAATGATGAGGGAAGGCTGCGGCCGCCTGCGAAGTTCAGGTTTATGTGCGGTTCTGAAGACAAAGTAAATGTTTGATTCGGGATGTACAGCTTTGTTTTTCGGGATTTAAGTTGCTATGCAAGTTGAAGGCGAGTTAAAGACGAGAAGTGTCGAGTGCTGTCATTAGCTTTAAGTTCACTCTGAACTTTGTTGTACAAACTGTAGTTGTGGTTTGACTTCATGGTTTTGTATTTCTCGTAAGAATACTTCTACATTCGTATCATCAAATCTGAACTGTTTTACATCCTAAAATATGGATTGTTTTAATCCCGTAGATTACGAGGTTATACGAACAAAGTATGTATTATTCTTTAACAACCAACTCTGCATTGTATATTTAAATGCACAAAATAGTTAATATTGGTAATGTGAACGAAACCAGTAGTAAGGGTTTTGTGCGGGGGACTGCGGTACTCTCGACTTGGAAATGAATGACCAATCAAATGGGGTTTGATGGCGGTAGCTACTACTAATGGTTATCATCGTTAACCGCAATTTATTCGAGTTTTGTGGAAGAAAAAGTAATTAAATATCATTGAAAATATATCATGTTTCATATAGCGAATCGTTCTGCTAAGGCATTAAAATTGTCGAAATATTTTTTTATTATATATCTAAGTTGACAACAAGCAGGCTGCCAAGCCAACCTGTTGGCAATATTTGAAAATCTACAACAACCCAAATAAAACAACAGACCTAGAAAGACCTCAATGTGCGATGCCAAATAATGACAAGATTTTAGTCACAGTTCCCAATAATTTCACTGCCTGTCTTGCCCTTCAAACCGGAACACAACAATGCAAGCACCACGGCTTTGCGGCAGAAATAGGTAAGATAAAAATGCTGCGCAGACGACTCTGGTACAACCTACAATACCTACGGGATCGTTTTTAATGCATTAGACTTAACGATGTACTGTCGTATTGGTGTGCGTTGTTTGCGGGCGTCCCACAAGGGGGTATTCTTTCACCTCTCCTCTTTTCCTGCTTTATAAATACCGACACTGACATTTTAACGTCGAACTCTCATTTGTATGCAGACATTTTGTCACTTCATTGTCAGTAAAGCCCACAGTGAAATTTAAGCTCTCAATGAGGATTTGGAGTGTTAGTGGTTGGGTTGAATCGTATGGCCTACTCATCAATCCTTCTAAGACGAAGGCACTGCAATGGGCAGTAGGTATATGGTCAGTTAATTGGACTTAAATGTGTTGTATCCTGTTATGCTTAATGGGTCTATTATTACTTATTCCAAGTCAGCAAAAAATCTGGGCGTTGTCTTTGATAGCAACTGGAACAGGAAGGATTATGTTAACTAAGTAAGTCGCAAAGTATTCTCTTTTTTTACATTCTCAAGGTCGTGTGTGGGCTCAGTTGCCCACGAAGACCTTCTTTCCGGTACAGATTAGTATTTCACTGGCTCAGACTTTAATTCTTCCGATCTTGGATTATGCCGACGTCAGTTATTGAGACATCACGGAGGAATTGCTCTACAAGCTCTAAGGACTTTAAAATGATTGCATCTGATTCATTGCGTGCACAACTTAAGTGGCTTCCTATCCGGCTTCGAAGAAATTTACGCATCCTTTGTTTTCTTTTTAATATCTTACGCTACCCCACTTATCCGTGTTACCTTTGTGAGCGTTTCGAGTTTGCTTGTTCTCCTGATACTATTTATCTACAAATACGCCTTAGTACGCTGCTTCAGCTTCTCTCTTTTAACACACAGTTCTATAAGTGGTCCTTCACTGTCCATGCCTATTCACATTCAGGATATTCAAACTCTCCCGCTATTAAAGAAGAGAGTAAAAGAATTTTATCTCGCTTCTACAAAATTATTTTTAAATCGAGTGTTTTCCTTTAAGTAATTAAATTAGTATTTATGTTTTTGATTTTTTTCCTTGTATATATATATTTTTTGTATACTTATAGTTTCAAGTGTTAGGTTATTTTATTTTATACACACACCGCGTCTATTTTTGATTTGCCAAAATTATCCTTTCGTGGGTTAGGTTGGCTGGAAGAGATTTCGCAAGACATAACCCGAACCTTTTTGAGCCCATATGTATGGGCGGTGGGCACACGGCGACCTGGTGGCGGACACCGAAGGCGTGACGTGTGTTGTCTAACCCGTAAGGGGAGAGGGACACAGGGACAAACAGGAGAATGATTTAAATAACTTGTAGGGCCTCAAGAAGTGTGCGCGGCGAGAGTGCGATTACGCAGGTTCCGCGCACATCTCCCGCTGTTTCGGCCCGTATAACCACGATTGGTTGAGTAGGGCCATGGGTTGGTGGAGGGTAAAGCCCATATGTATATTGTTTGTGTTGTATTATCTGTGTTTTAGGGTGTACAATAAAATCGTAAAATAAAAAATAAACAACACGCTTTCGATGTTTATGCTGACGTATCTATGTATAACAAAATGTTACTGTATCTAATGTACGTACATTGTTAATAAATCATCGCTCTTAGTAATAATACCGTCACAGTGAATGTTTAATTTCCATCCTCCCGCTTATGAGCTAAAATAGTTTTCTAATCTCGAGCTCCTCTGTGCAGAGGCACGTTAAATAATGACTGCTGCGCCTGCTATAGCTTCGGTTGTGTCAATTAACCGTTCCATTGCATTATGCGAGTAAACAATTACAAGAGATTACGCTGTTTCTGTTTTGTCTATCTCGTCTTGTGCAAGTCTTTACTGTGATTAACCTTAGTGATCGAAAAACACTTGGGCTATTACTTCACATTTTGGAAACTTAATAGCTTGAACATTCTTAGCTGACGGGCAATTACCTACAAGTTATCGCAATGGTGTAAGCAGTAACAATGATATTCGAAAGGAAATTAACTTTGTAGTAAGAGCTTTAAAACACCTTTCAGTCAATACGACTAAATATCTAGGTAAATGTTTAAAATGACGAATAAATCAAATACAAGACACACATCTGTCTCGGGCGGGAATTGAACCGCATCTCCAACGTGTTTCCCGATTTCCTTTTTCGATTTCTGCCCGAGTCGGAATTTATTGATTTATTTATTATTTTTCAATTTATTTGGCATTTTAAAAGAATATATGCATAGTCAACAATACAACGTATTCGGTCTGTCCAGAAAACTATGTCATACTATCCAGCCAGATCAAACAAAAGTTAGTTATACTGTACAGCTGAAGTCGAGGTCGGAGCTAGTCTCGAAACTACATCTCGTATATTTCGCAAAGCAACAACCATGCAAATGAAGATTAGTGTCTGAATAGCAACGGCTCGTCAGCTCAAAGTTCGTGTTGGGCGAACTCTGGCTCCAATTTGCCGGCCCGCCTGCCCCGCTGTTACGTTACGACTCACCGTGACTCCACGACTACCTTCATGTTTACCGCATGCTTTACGGCCAAACTTTCCAAATAAATCGGGACTTCCCACCGCGGCTAAAATGTTCGCGTTTCGCACGGATTTTAATAGAGTTCGCGCGAGTTTGGTGCCGGGAGCTAATGCGAATTGATACGGACGCGAGTCAAGATTTATTTAATTTAGTTTGTCGGTTATGGTTGTCGGTTATGGTTTTATGGTTTCATATTATCATGTTGACACAAAGATTATACACATTCTTAAGGTACATATTGAGCTTTGGTAGCTTTTCATAAAACTTCGTTAATATTTCACTATAATATAGAGAAAAAAGATTATTTTTGGCTAAACTCGTGGCAGTCAATCAGTCAAATCAAATAAAGGTCGTCATTTTTCAACAATCATTTTTCCTATTGTTATTTTGAGAATAGCTAGTCACAAAATAACCTAGGTAGCTTTATCCGCAAGATCGCTTTTCTCTCAAAAGAAACGAAGATAAACTAATGCGCACAGTGGTGTTCCAATCATAAAACAAAAGAACGAACGTAACAGTGGGGCAAGGGAATAATTGGAAACAATAAACTTGTTGTAAGAGGCCGGAATGAGTCGCGACAAGCTGCCGAAACAAAGCTCGCGAGTAGGGTTACCAGATCCGAAAATAAGTTTTCCTGGCAAAAGCCCTGACTTAGTGATAAATTTCCTCACATTACCATACATTGACCAAAAATATCTAATTTTAGAAACGATCTTGAATATGCTGTGTAAATGCGATGCGAAAAATGCGAACGTTGAACAAGTGTTCTCGTTAATGGATGCGCAGTGGACAAAGGTGAGAAATAGACTGTCCATAGATTCTGTTAAGGCTCTACTGTTGACACGGTTCAATCTGAAGCCTTTAGTCGCGGAATGGTCAAAGAGCAAAATGGTAAGCCATCGTAAAATGTTAAAGGAGCACAATGGTAAAGGAGCAAAATGGTAAAAGAGCAAAACGTCAAAACGGTAAAAGATCATATCGGTAAGAGAGTAAAATGGTAAAAGCGGAAATGTGAAGCGTTTCATAAAATTGTTATGAAAGACCCGCAGTTGCTGAAAGCAATTTTCAGCAATGAAAAGTACGCGCCCGTTCTGATGGATAAAACGATATTACATTTGATTCATCTATTATATTTATTTATTGTGATTGAACAGTTGAATAAATATTTCTTGTATTTTTCTCATTCTTTCGCAAAAATTCCTGACAGTTTCCAATTTACCCTGTTTCCCTGACAGACAGCTAAAATTCCGGACATGTCAGGAAAATTCCTGTCATCTGGTTACCCTACTCGCGAGTGTACATTTGCAAAAGTTAGGCCGTTTCCACACTGATTTATATTTGTTCGCAGCCGTTGCCGTGATGTATCATTTTCGTTTTGAACAGCTGCTCCTGGGATATTTAATAGCGTAAAGATTTTTCGAAAAGTTTTCAATGAAGTTGCATTTTAGAAGCCCCGTCCCTTTTGATAAGATTGATGACAAAATATTTTTTTTTACGAATTTGCAAATTAATTTGATTAAAAGTTTTGTTTAAACAGCCAAAAAGGATATAATAATTTTATTACGTAGCATCTAACTAACACAAGATTGTTTTTTTAGGAATCGTATGCACCTTATGTTATTATTAATTTAATAAATGATATGTTTCATATTTTTCTTATTGTTGCTATGACGTCAACAAAAATATACATCAATTTTAAATGATATTTTATCCTTAATACATTTAAAAACATAATCATCAAATATATTAAGGTAAAATACAACGAAACTTAGAAAATAATTCATAAGCATAGACGCAGCTAATGGTAAAAAAGATCTTAATATCATTCTCTCAAAGAAACAGAGGTAACTTCACTACTTCAGAGCAAAGAGGTAGAAGTGCGGGGAGTTCTCGTTAGGGTGTCACGTATCTCGGAGCGTCCCTGACCCAGTTACTCGCGTTTTCTTTGATGCCTCAAGCTTTTATAAGTAAACGTTCTCGACATGCGATGAAATGAAGATAAGTACACAAATATGATCAGGGGCCATATTTTTGAATCATTCCTCCGGCGTCGAGCGTCTGTGCTCGATTTATATGATTTACGTTTAGTTTTTTTGTCGAAGACGAAACAAAAATCGACGAAAATCCGACGGACGATTCACAAATATTTAGTTTTTCAGTACATCACTTCGATGCACAGCGCTTGAATTGACATACGACACTGAAGTGGCAAAGAAATTTAAATTCGTTTTATTTATTTTTCTGAGCCAATAATAATTATTTTATTATTCACCTGCCGTATGACAGGGGCGTAATCTATTCACTAGACCGCTCGCGTAGGACTTCGCCCCAGTTGTCGTTAATTGACTAGGTTTCTGATACTTCTGATACCCGGGTAAACTCTCTGGAACCTCTCCACCTCTTATGACGGGCCCGCTCGGATCAGAAATCGGCTCGGATCCAAATCACCGAATGAACCTCAGGGGACTGGACCTTTCCTAGCGCGCCCATCATAAGGGCAGGGAGAACAGGGGGGGGAGGTTTAGTGGGTAGGCCTGGCACTGCCGGGAGAGCCCCACACACGCTCGCTGTCTAGCCAACGGCGGGTATGGTGCGGTTACGCATCCCCCCCCCCTAAGGGAGAGTTACCTGGTTAAATACCTTACCTTATTTGTCTCTCAGGCGGGCGGGTCTTTCTTGGTCTCTCTCGATCATACTGATAGGGTAGGGAATCACCTATGTAATATGGGCATCAAATGAAAGGGTTTTATTAGTAGAACACGATACAGTGAGTGACATATATTTCTCACGATGTCGACTAGCGCGAGGATTCATACTTCGTGCTGGGATCACCAGACTGCACTATATTATTGTCGGGAGCGTCATGGTACAGATAGTTACCGAAACGGCCATGACCGGTCAGAGCCTGCATCATCCGGAAGATGAGGTTGCCCTGCCGGCACTCAATCTACACTTCTCCTGGACGAAGAAACGAATGATTGTCCAGTGGTAGATGCGTGGTGGGCGAGCGCCGGTCTATCTAAATTGGTACACCTTTTAAACACACAAGGTGGCATTGTGTAGTCTTTTTTTAATATTACCAAGACCATGATATGGATCTTAGGCGAGGTTTCCCGAGAAATCTACACGTGCACGGCGACTGCTTTATTGCATGGAAATATAATATAATATAATTTTTTAATGATTGCATTGACTGTGGTGTATTTCATGATCTAATGAAACTAAGTAAAATTCTTCCATTACACAAATCTGGTAGCACGTCAGACCCCAGTAATTTTAGACCTATCTCTGTGCTACATACTTTTAGCAAAATCTTTGAAAAAATAATGTTGGAACAAATGCAAAGCATTTTTAATAGAAATAATCTTCTACACTGTAAACAATTTGGTTTTAGAAAGGGTCGCTCAACAACTGATGCTGGTGTTGAGTTAATACAAAATATATATGAGGCCTGGGAGGACTCACATGATGCGCTGGGCATTTTTTGTGACTTGTCCAAGGCGTTTGATTGCGTTCATTATGAAACCTTGATCAGGAAATTACACTACTATGGATTTTGCGACACTGTTCTGGATCTACTCGTTTCCTATTTGATTGAGAGGATTCAGAAAGGAGACGTCAACGGGGTGAGGTCCCAGAGCGCCTTGGTTAAAATGGGAGTTCCGCAGGGTTGAATTCTTGGTCCTTTTCTTTTTTTAATATATATTAATGACTTGTCTGCTTTTGTACAAGACAGGCATGAGATTGTATTTGCAGATGATACTTCACTTATGTTTAAAATTAAAAGACGATTGCAAATTTATGACGATGTAAATAATTCTATCTCAAGAATAGTTTACTGGTTTAATGCGAATAACTTCTGCCTCAATAAAGGGAAAACTAAATGTGAAAAATTTGTTTTACCCAATGTTAAAGAGGTTCACACCACTGTTAACATAAAGCATAAAAATGTGGACCTTGTGGATACAGTAGTATTTCTTGGTATTACTTTAGATACAAAGCTTCAGTGGGGCCCACATATTGATAAATTGTCGAAGAGACTTAGTTCTGCAGCCTACGCTGTATGGAAAATACGTCAGCTGACTGATGTTGATACAGCAAGACTTGTGTACTTTGCCTATTTTCATAGTGTGATGTCGTATGGCATTTTGCTGTGGGGAAATGCTGCCGACATTCAGACTGTTTTTGTGCTGCAAAAAAGGGCTATTCGTGCTATTTATAATCTTAAAATAAGAGACTCTTTGAGATAAAAATTTAAAGAAATTGGTATTATGACCGTTGCGTCGCAATATATTTCGAGAATATAGTATATGTTCATAAAAATATACATTCGTTTTGTAAAAACAGTGATATTCATTCAGTAAATACTAGGCAAAAGAATATGTTAGCATTACCAAATACTAGGTTTAAAAAAATTAATAATTCTTTCAAAGGCCTTTGTGTAAGCTTCTACAATAAAATCCCAAATAATATTAAAGCACTTAGCTTGAATAAATTTAAAGTCACTATCAAGGGCGCACTTATAAAAAACATATTATAAAGTGTCTGATTATATGCTTGGGATTGACAATAAATGTGATAATTGACGTTCAAAGGGTGTTAACACTTTGTGATAATGGGATAAATGTCATTCGAGAAACTGTTCCACTCACACCGACAGGCATTTCTATATTATTTTAAAAAAAAAGTTTGTTAAATATAATATTGTAATGTTGGCATTTTAAAAGAGGAGACAAAAAAAATACAAGACCTTCCGAGTTTCTTGCCTGTTCTTCTCGAGAAAGCTCTCCCAATCTCCGAACAGGTGTAGAGTCAACTTTTTTTTTTCATTTGACTTGTATTTGCACACATATTAATAATGGTAAGGGTGTGTGTACATCATCATCACAGCTCATATACGTCCCCACCGAGGGGCTCGAGCCTACCCTATGTTAGGGTGATTAGGCCTTAGTCAACCACGCTGGCCCAGTGCGGATTGGTCGACTTCACATACACCTTTGAATTTTTTCGCAGATGTATGCAGGTTGCCTCACGATGTTTTCCTTCACCGTAGGAGCGTCAGACAAATGTACATATGAAATTCGAAACGAAAAACACAGTGGTACATGGCGGTCTCGAACCCGGACCTCCCGATTGGAAGACAAGTACCGAGTCCACAGCGCCACCGACGCTCCGTGTGTGTACATAGAAGGATTTAGTAATTTAGTTAATTAGATTCTTGGTTGAAGATATTTATGTTTTTTTTGACGTCAATAAGTGCCTGTAAAGGTCTATATTGAATAAAGATTTTTGAGTTTGAGTTTGAATAATTGCAAAGCTTCTAATATCGCTTACGCGCTATGATCTAACGAAAACGTTTCTTTTTATAGGGTTTAATCGATTTTTGGAAAACTGGAGTACGTAATAAAAATGTATTTTTCAATTTTTTTGACAGTAAAAATACACATCTATTAGAAAAACTTTTATGTTATTTATTAATTTTCCTATTAGCTGTTTTAAAATATTGAACAGAGTGATCTTTGGATTATTTTCATTCGAAATATCATGTTTCTGTCTTAGAAAATGTTTAGATAATATGTTCAGCAGTATCATTTGAATTTAAGAACTGTATGTTTTATATTTGTGGCGGTACAGTAAATCGAAATTGCTTGAAAACGGAAAAGTAGAGTAGATTCGCGACAGTAACAAGCAGGAGAGATGAGGCGACTAGAGTAGATTCGCGACAGTAACAAGCAGGAGAGATGAGGCGACTAGAGTAGATTCGCGACAGTAACAAGCAGGAGAGATGAGGCGACTAGTTACTGTTTTAGCTGTATAGTATAGAAATCAGCACAGGGAAGTTTGTATATTCAGTTGGTCATTATTGATTAGTGAAGGCGACTAGTTACTGTTTTAACTATATATTTAACTACATAGTTTTCCGCGTTTAAGTTGGAAACCAGCACAGGGAAGTTTGTATATTCAACCAATCTTGTTTAAGTCCAGCAAATGTCACAGAGTCACCGTAACGCTTTACTCAGATTAGAACCTTCTCTAATATTAAATAAAACGTAGAGGCAGTGAATTTGGACAAGTGTTGCCATCTTGAAGTGTCCGTTGTTCCGACTTGCGTCCGCTTCGAATCCGCAAATTTTGTTTATGAAAAACATGGAGCTATGGGTACGATATTCGCTTTCATTATTGGAAGAGGACCCTTGAATAGGAACTTTTCTCGTTGGCATTTCGTTGATTCCTCTTATTTGTTACTTATGAATTTGCTAAGTGTTTATATTCAGGTTGGTATACTCATGTATTTATTATCCGCGTTATTGGAACGCCAAAGAATTATTTTGCGGTGAAAAGGCAAATAACAATTGCTTACTTTGTTACACTCTTGGCTCATCTTAGATTTCCGAGATATTTTATTTTACAATATTTTCATTAAGTAGCACACTAATCGAATGAATGATATTAAATATTTACTGTTCTATAATTAAATATGAGATGATAGTGGAATAAGCCAAAATACCCACGTAAAGATCCAATTAAAATAAATTTCGATAGAAATATTGTTTTGCTTTTATCTGAATAACTATTTTATTTTAATAACGAGTTTCCATTTAATGGAAACGCAAATTAGCAGATATTCGTTATTAATAGATTTTATAAGACATTCTAAGGAGCTAGATTTCTTAATATTCAGTATTATAGTATGTTTATATAATAGGTTGGGGAAAAAGTTTCTTCGCATTTTTTAAGAAAATTCAAAACATTTTTTAATATAGTTTATTTACATTTAACTAAAGTATGTAGGTACCATTTTGTTCGATAACTTTTTGCCATCTTGTAGGTAGGGACATGATCCCATTGCTATAGAAATTTTGGGACTTCTGGTCAAAATACCGCGACAAGTGGTTTTGGCAGTCCTCTCGTGATGTTAACCTGACACTGCCTAAAGAATTCTGAAGAGACCGAAACAGGTGGAAATCTGAAGGTGCAAGGTCAGGACTATACGGCGGATGCATTAACACCTCCCAGCCAAACTCTCTTAATTTTTGCTGAGTGGCTAAAGATGTGTGAGGTCTAGCGTTATCATGATGAAAAACCACACCCCTTCTGTTGATTAATTCCGGCCGCTTTCTCTCAACTTCTTGCTTTAATCTCATCAGTTGTTCGCAGTAGAGTTCAGAATCGATGGTCCTGCCTGGTGGTAACAGCTCATAATGAATAATGCCCTTCCGATCCCACCACACACACAGCATCACCTTGTTGCGAGTTAACCCGGGTTTCGCCACAGTCTGTGAAGCCTGACCGGCCTTTGACCACGACCTTTTTCGCACGTTCTTGTCGTACGTGATCCACTTTTCATCACCAGTTATCAGCTTCTTCAAAAATGGTTCGGTTTCATTACGTCGTAATAAAGAATCACAAATGAGTACACGGTTCATTAGGTTTCTTTCAGTGAGCTCGTGAGGTACCCAAATGTCGAGCTTTTTTGTGTACCCAGTTTTTTTCAAATGCGCCAAAACTGTTTTGTGGTCAATTCCCAGTTCTTCAGCTACGTCGTAACTACTGACATGCCGATCTTGCTCCACTTTTTCAAAAATGGCATCCATTTTATCTGTAATAGGGCGACCAGAGCGACGTGCATCTTTGACATCAAAATTTCCGGATTGAAAACGCTTAAACCAAATTTGTGCTACTCTCACAGACACTGCACTAGGTCCATAAACATCGCAAATTTTTTTCGCGGCTTGCGTTGCATTTTTACCTTTTTTGTAGTAAAATTTTAAAATGTATCGAATTTCTTCATTAGATTCACTCATCTTGGCGGTACGAAAAACAAATGAAAATCACACATTTTCCTAATTTGAATTTGGAATTATGTTCTTTAAAATTTAAACTTTCAATGATACCAAAACCAGCCAGATACAAATAGTATAGCCAAAGAGATTTTATTACAAGTTTATACATACTATAATGCGAAAAGACTTTTTCCCCGACCTAATATTTTCTTTATTTATTTAGACTCACCAACAGTTATTACGTCATTACTTATATAAAGAAAAATATTGATATATCTTAATGATTAATACTTATATCTTATTTATATTATCTTAATGTATAACCAATTACAGGTAAGTACAACATACACAAATAAACATTACTAAATAATAACAACATAAGTAAAGCGTTTGAATACAACATACACAACTATACATTTAAATAAGTAGATAGTGGTCACTTTGGTGCTTCAAGCATAATAAACATCGTTAAAGAAAAATAAACAACAAATCATAAACTCAGAAACTATTTAGAAAAAAATGAGATTAAAAAAAATATAACAGCATTACTCCTCCAGGCATTCCAGGCCATTGCCGATATTCAGGAGACATGTTCTCCTGAATATCGGCAATGGCTCGGTGAACATGTCTAAAGGGAAATGCTGTTATCTTCGAGGAAATGCTGTTATACAGTTTTGTCATACGCGCAAGTGGAGAGTTAACACCCAAGACTGTTCGACGAAGGGGGGATGGAATGAAGGCTTAGGTTGGCGTGTGAGTCAGATGGGTACCCAGAATTTCACTTGACTAAATAAATGCGGACAGTCTATTTAGCCTTGGCACAATTAATAGAGAAAAACAAGGTCCAGATATTTCCTGCGTGACGATAACGTGTTGATTGAAGTGATCAAGTCTATACATTGTATGACGTAATAATCCTTTTAACCAGTCCTGCTGCATATGAAAAGTGCCACACAAAACGTTTTTGGATTCGTTCTAACCGCAAAAAATGAGTTGCATAATGGAGTCTTCACACAGCACTCCTATATTCTAATATGCTTCTTACGTAGCTGTTATACATATAGCAGTTTTTTAGTTTTCGTGTCTCGAAAAATCCTACCATTTCTCATGATGCTTTTGATGCTTTCTCAATGATATACTCAAGGTGAGGAGTAACCTTTTTGTCAAAGATTATTCCAAAATCTTTCATACTGTCAACTTTTGCAATTGTGTCCCATCAATTGTGTACGAAGATAAAATGTTTTCCTACTTTAGAGTGCAATTCATAAAACAACACTTGTTCGTGTTAAGTAACATGCCATTAGCATCACACCACTTACTCAACTTATTAAGATCTTTTTGTAAAAGATCAATATCTGCTATAAGTCATTATAGTCACAATAGTCATAACTATGTTTAGGACATCCGCGTACATAAAAAGTGTTGCAGACTCAAAACATTCGGGGACATTATTTACAAATATATTATACATGCAGCACGGAACTCCAGAAGTAATGTTGTTACGATTCGAACTAAAGCCATTGACTACAACAAAAAAAGAACGAGAGTGAAGACATGAATTTAACCAATGCAGCATTGAATTTAACCAACCAGGTCACTGAATCCGTATAATTCTGGCTTAGCAATAAGTTAGCCAAAGAACCTTGTCGAACACCTTACTAAAGTCATTAAACACTACATCAATTTGTTGGTTCAGGTCAATTGTGTTTATAAATTCCTCCACATAAGTAACTAAATTGGTGGTTGTAGATTTACTTTTCGTAAGCCCACATGCTGATGTTCAGAGAGATATTTTTTTTAAGAAGTTTTGAACATAGAAGGAAACCATTGATTCTAATACTTTAGCGAATGATGACAGGACTGAAATCGGTGTATAATTTGCAACCAATGAGTTCCGGATTTATGCCCTGCCACTACTTTGGCTGTTTTCCATGAGGTTGGAAAAACGCCTGATCTTAAAGATAAATTATATATTATTGTAAGTGGATCTGCTAGTACATCAGCACAGGCTACAATAAAAGTTGGTGGGATTTCATCAGGGCTCACTCACTTCGATTTGTCTAGAGATTTGAGCTTCTCAACAACAAGCTTATAATTAATTTGAAGACAGATGAAAGAGTCGCTGTCCTTAGGAAGTTGAGAAAACTTAATATCTTTCATGCAGTTGGCCTCCGTATCTGTGACAGAAATTGATTTAAAGTAGGTAGTAAACAGGTCGCATATCTCTGTGCCTTCTGTGCATGTTGTGTTGCCATCAGAAATTTCAGCAGGATATTTACTCTGACCTTATGTTACAGCTTATGTTTTATGTAAAACCAAAAATATTTATAATTTGTGGCTATGCTCCTTTCAAGACCTCGCACATAACTATTGTAATCGGACAAAGCTAGTTTTTCACTTCTTGCAGCTCATAATTTTAATTCAATAACATCCATTGCGTTACCATATCTCTTGAAACGGCGTCGTTTATTTTCTTTTTCAGTTAATATTCGGATTAGAGGTCTACTAAACCAAACGGGGTAATGCCCTTTACGTGGTTTTTTCAAGGGAGCGAATCTGCGAATAGCATCATTGATCATCATTGTTTTACACATGCAGCCTATGGACAAGGTTTACACAAAAAGCCTACAACGCTCTGCGAGTGCAATATAATAATGGGTTCAGGCTGCTGCTGGGGCTGCCACGCTACTGCAGCGCTTCGGGGATGTTTACGGAAGCGCGAGTAGATGGCTTTCAAGCCATAATGCGCAAAAGAATCGCATCCCTGATGAGCAGAGTGCGGGGCAGCACCAACAGCATCTTGAACACTGTAGGTCTGAGAGTAGACAGCTCTATGCTTTGTTATTGGGTTGGTGCGCACCTGACACCGCATTCGCGAAGCATACGATTTTAATCCGTATTTTTAAAATTTAATTTTTTCACTTTTAATTTTCAGTTTTTAATTTTAATTTTTAATTTTATGTTTCAAATGTTAATTTTTATTTTTAATTATCTATTTTTAATTTTAATATTCAATTTTTAATAATATAATCAAATTTTAATTATCAATTTCTAATTTTAATAATCAATGTTTAATATTATTATTCAATTTTTAATTTCATTTTTCAATTTGTAATTTTTGTCATATTACTAACATGGGCTAAGAATCATTGTTACTAACAAAATATGGGTTAATACCCGAAATAAATGATTATTTAATTTAATTTAATTGATGAATGTGTAGAACCGAGCCAGCATTTCATTTAAATCGGATGTGCCAGCAAATAATTCTCTCCAATTACAGCTTGCCATGTGTTTATTGAGAGCATCATAGTCGGCTTTATAGAAATTAATTTTTCCTGGTATTTAGGGTTAAGGTTTTTATGGGAGCCAGTGGAATAGTAATATAAAGTGGTTGACATAAAACATTCTGTGACTCTACACAAGCGGGCACATCAGATAATACTAAGTCTAAGATTTTACCACTTTTGTTAAATACTAAGTTATACTGTTTTAGATTATTAAGATGAATAAAATCAATCAGTGACTCCTTAAGCGACGTTATGCCAGGAACATTACCAATGTCCTTAAAATCTGGCCATGACATTTTTCTTTAATTGAAATCGCCAATTATACAGATAGGAGAGTCCCAAGTTTCTAAAAATATGTTACAAGTATCTATGAAATTTTGAAGTGTAACTTTGGAAAAAGGGAGGTCTTATGTAAGTTGCGCATAATGCAATTATTTGCAGCATTTGATTGTAAATCTAACTCTATCCAAATATCCTCTAACTTATTTTCCTGTGAGAAAATGCGATTCGAGTTGTATTTGGTAGAAACAGCAACCATAACTCCTCTCCCTTCCAGCTTATTGCTGTGTATTGTTGTTTCTCTATCACGACGATATACATTGTACTTGTCGTTAAAAAGTTATGTATCTAAATATGCACTGTTAAGCCAAGTTTCAGTTATAACAATTACATCATAATTCGAACAGCAAACATTTCGATAAAACGAATGTATTTTAGTTTTCATACCAACAACATTTTGATGATATTTATACTAAAAGATAAGCCCGGGGTCAGAAATATTCCTATTAGAAATTGACTTAATATTTAAAACTTCTATCTTCATTCTTTTAGTTATAAAAGAAAAATCCAACAAACAAAAAACAAACGACGAAAGCCTACGTCTTCAGTCATTAAAGTAATAATGTAAAAGTTTCAAAAGTTGAGTTGAATAGGAGCTTTTATGTTAATGAGCATTAAGGAAATATTATAAATTATAATTTGCAGAATTTTCCATTACATTTTGGGACTTAGATAAAATATAAAATCTGTATAGTTCACGAATTATGTCATTAAATCTACGGGCACCTAGTGGCCTAATTAAATATTTATGGTTGGAAAAGGGCAGCCCGATTAAGTTTGTAGACTGTAGGTATTCATTAAGTACATTCCAGGCGTGCTCAGTTGGATTGAGATCAGGACTTCTCGATGGCCAAGACATCACGCTGATCCAACCTCCAGGATATACTCTTGCACGACCTGAACCGTGTGTGGTCGGGCATTATCGTGCATCAGCATCGATCCATCACCAATATTTGTTAAATACGGCCCTGCATACTCATTTAGGATTTCTTCGGCATATCTTTCTCCAGTCAGAGAACCATTTTCTATAACCACCATCTGGACAGTTCGTAACGTCACACCTACTATTCTTGCAGTACGGCGCATACTGGTGCCTAGTTCCAGAAAAGTCATGATTCTGGTACATTCTTCAGATGAAAGAGGCATGATAAAAGTTTAGTGCTGTTGTCTATCTTGATTTTTGTAACAAGACTCATCGATGAAGAAAAAATTTTAAAACAAAAGCAGAAACAAAAAATGAGTGATAAAATTGTCAATCAAAAAGTAACATTTTAAATTATTTTAGCCAATTCTAAAAGAAGGTTTAATGACTATGAAGTTTTTATATACAGAATTAAACTCTTTTTCGAGTCCTTTTTATTTTAAAAATACATCTCGTGTACTTAAAAAGTTATTTCAGTTTTAAAAGTGTGATACTTACTTTTGCAGGCCAGTGTAGTTTACTTACATTTGTCGAAGCTTATGAAAAGAACGCTACGTACAGCCACGCCCACCTCCCATTACTCGCGCCACTCAGCTTATCTCGAGGGCTGCCACTAGCTTCCTGCAGCGCTATCTGCTGTCTGAGACACTCTACTATAAAAGCGCGATCGCCTCGAGATTATTAATTGTGTTGCCGTTTCAATTTAGTATAATTACTTGGTGCTGATAAAATTGTTTAAGAGCTAAGTGGCACGTGACTGACATGAGTAATTCATTGAAAAATTCTAGTTTGGTCAAGCAATGAAATAACCCTTAGTGCTGCGGATCGTGCCCCCGTCACTTTTTACAGAAATTTTGAATAAAAAAGCGGCCTGACTGCCGATGGGAAATTTATTTTAGTGTGTAATGGACTGGCATTTGTTACCCTTGAAATCCGATCCACTTTTCGAGTCGATTTTCGTTTGAGCGGTCGGTTCCCTTCAACTCTCTCCCTTTTTTAGGCAGAGGAATCTGTTATGATGCCAAGGGACTAATGGCCATTTTCACCAACCTCTTCTTAGCTTACTCTCGTACTCCTAAGTGGCATGCTGTCACATTCACATTCGAAATCGGCCATAAGACAACTAGGCCACCCACTTAGGTATGCCGTAGGACTTGGATCCACCACCAGTTATTCCGCTATACTCGACTAAACCACCCTCCGAAACCTCTTTGCCCTCGATGGGGGTACGTTCAGTATCGGAAAGGCCAAATCACCGAACGCACCCCTGCCCTTCAACTCTCTCCAACAAGATGACTTTTTCTTTGTTGTGTAAATTAAGAAGTACTTCAGAATTCGTCGCATGATTGAGAGGACAGTCAGGAATTTGATTCCAAATTCTTGCAATATCTATTCGGTCTGTTCTACAGCTGTCAGATTATCCGCAGCATCGTCACCAGCACCGTATCTCAAATACCTTTATGCGCCTCGTATCAGCTGTTTTCATGGTCCGTAATTTAGCACCGTTAACAAAAATTAAGAAGATCAATGTATGCGCACTAAGTTAATTTTCTCTTAACGTAGCATACTCTTCAAACTTTTGTCAAATGCGATATCGCGTAATGCCTTTGCTATTATGCGATAAACCTCCTTATTTCAAGTAGATTTTTTTAAATAAAGAAAGGCCAGATACTCGTAGATGAAACCCTGAACCTCTTCTTAGTTGCATAATATTTGTTTACCAGAAAAAAAAAGAACTTTGGGGTCAATTTAGACATGCACATGTAATATGAAACGAATTAACGTATTTTTACACTTTTAAAGTTGAATTTGACAGTAAGGCAAAACTAGTTAGTAGGTACCGTTATTATCAATCAAGACTGTAAGCCACGCATTATACAAAAAAAAACGAAGTCTATAGATTTTAACATTAATCAGCACAACACAATTTTCCTCTCAAAATATCCATTGGACCCATCTGCATTTATCTGTGATTTCAGGGGATTAACTGACACGTTCATTTTGCGTTTTCCACAGTACATATTTGTATAAGTCATCGGGTATTAAGCTTTTTGCTTTAATGGCATAATATGCGTAGCATTTGTAAGCCTGTTGTTATTTTTTTGTGTCTGCTATCATGTTTATAATTACCTACGAAGGTTCAATTTCTATTGCTTGCAGTTTAAATTAGTTTGCTCATAACAAGACGAATGGCTCAAGTTTTTGGCTGTTATTTGCAGTAGACATGATTTTCCATATAAATCAAGTACCTTCGAGCGAAATATTTTTTCAGTTTAACTAACTTTTCGTATTCTACGTGCATATGATGTTGCATATAAATCAAGCTGCTTCAAACTAAATATTTTTAAGTTTCAGTAACTTTACGTTAACTAACGTCTAAACTTATATTTTTACGCATTGCGTATAACGTCTTGCTTTGGGCCGATTATTTAATACATGAACCAATCGCCTTGTAAGCAATACCGGCACTCACTTGTACCAGCCCGGATGGTAACAACTTATAATTTTAAAGAAAATGCAAAGTCACAAATATCAGATTTTGTAAGTTTGCTTTATTCTTAATTTTTTTACGAAATCTGTAAAGATTTCGTAAAAACGTGGACGTTGGTCGTAGTTATTAACAGTAAATAAAGTCTACTTTAGCCTAGAAAAGGAGAAAAGAGATCAATCAATACAGCTGAAGTTTCGTTAAGGCCGGTAAGTGCTTGGTGATGACCAAATTGGTCAAGGCGTCAACACGGTATGTTGAATACGCGGATTAAAATTCCGCCTACGTCGAATTTCTTGCATCAATTTAGTTATTAGTTTTAAAGAAAATGTAAAGTAATAAATATAAAAATATCTTGTGGGCTGTTTAGAACAACAAAAGAGCCTACTATTACCTACGGCTCTTTCTTAGAAATTACTTGGTTCAGGGATTTGACATCCTATGTCACAAGTTGGCAACGTACACTGTGGTCCTTATAGGTTAGGTTAGGTGTTCCTTATTGATGAACCAAACAGAACAATATGTACTGTAGATGACTACAGTCACCATCGTTTAATGAAAGATTCCTTGCGGCGTGTCCTTTTTCTGAAACCATGAATTTATTTTCGGTACAGAGTTTGTAAACAGCATGGTAGTGGGTCAAAAAGAAAGCACACGAACGCGTAACAGTAAATTAGTGCATACATAACGTAACAAAATTACATTTCTTGGCTCTTTAAAATAACAAATAACAATATATTCGGTCGCGGTGGTCAATCTCAACAGAGACTAGCCATCTGCGCAGAAGACATTATAGTGCACAAGTAACTGCGCAAACGCAAGTGCACTCTCTGTTCCTTCACACATATAGTTCGATTGGACGGTTAGCCGACCCGACCGGGGCGAGATCAGGCATAGGACCCACTGCTTAACGTGTCTTCCGAAACACGGTGGAGCTCGAGATGTTTCGTATTTTGGTCACCCATCATAGGACTGACCATAGCCAACGTTGCTTAACCATGCAATTGTTCGCTGAGCGCACGCGCCAATACGCCACCAAACTCTTCCTTTATAATAGTCGTTGCAATGATTTTGATATCTCTATTACCAAGTCCAGTATATTTCCAGTGTTGGGAAAATTAACTGTTTGAGTAAGTTCCAAGTTCAGCCCCCCTAGCATGACCACCGAAACACGATGATAAAACGATATAAGCTGTTAAAAAAGTTGAATATTTTACTTATCTTGATGTTTTGAGTGTGTTTTGGTTATTGGTATTGTTATTTTGGGCATTATTTCTATATTAATGTCGATAAAATTTAAATGTTGTGGTCATTATATCCAATATATTTTGACAGTTCACATCGAGTTTTATCATGTCGTGTTCCGGTGTTCATGCTACGGGGGCTGGTGCAATAAATTGATACAGTGTTTTAAAGTTTTGATGAATTTATCAGCCATCCACTGCGCTCCGTCTCTAATGCTTGAAACAAACTATTGTGTCGTGTTGTGTTGTGACGCGTCAGAAGCGTATCGGTTTCATACATTTTATATGGCTAGAAACACATTAGCGCCACGACACAATACACTGTAATAATGTGTTTCTAGCCATATTAAATGTATGCAACCGATACGCTTCTGACGCGTCACAACACACCACGACACAATAGTTTGTTTCTGCCTTAAATATTATTTTATCAAAATTCCTCTATTCAGCTAATTAAGTACCACCGGTAATGGGCTAGATGACTAAAAAATTTTTTTTGCTTTAATAGAAGCTCATTCATATAATAAACAGAAAGAAAAAAACGCTTTTCGAACTCCTACTATTTCTAGCAAAACGGCAATTTATAAGGAGTTTATATGGCCGTACTCAACAATGACGTCACAGTTGATGTCGGATCTCTCTGTCTAATCGCCTTCAAATTAACAACTTAAAATAAAAAATAATAAATAAAAATAAAAATAAAAATATGTTTATTTCAATTCCTCAATCATTTGACAACATTGAATTTGGATAGCTCCTTTTAAGTTTAAGAAAAACTTGTGTTAGGAGCTACCGCTCTTCCTAATACAATAGTTCAATAATACAGGATTGAGTACATAATAGGTAGCTATTCTAATATTAAGGTAAAATTTATCTAGCTTATAAGTATATATGTATTTGTGTGTATGTGTGTGTGTGTACGCATGTGTGTGGTGTGTTTGTGTGTGTGTGTGTGGTGTGTTTGTGTGTGAATGTTAGGTTATAGGCATTTAGGTTATAACTTCCAGAAGGGATTCAGTGTGCTCGTATGTTAACAGTATTAACCAGTCTTGTACGACTTTTTTACAGTCATGCAGATTCATTTGGTAAATATTAAGTTTATCGTTTATAAGATTGTATAACCGTGCTGATTGTGCGTTATATTGTCGCCTGGCAAAAACAGTTCTTACTGGTTTGTAATAGGCTACCACACCTTTCCTTCGTCGATTTATTGAAGCAGGATGAAATCCAATGGCTTTGTGTACCCTTAGCACTACATTCAGTATGTATAATTTACGCACTGTTAGAAGGTCTGCATATTGATATAGCTCCACTGTTGAAAATCTGCGTGGCTTAAAGTACATTATTTTCAACAAATATCTCTGAGCTCTTTCTAATTCCAACATTTTTGTTTTAGTAGCGCCACCCCACACTGGTATGCAATATTTTAAGACTGACTGAGTAAGAGAAATGTATATTTTATTCAAAAGAGCTTTATTAGTAACATGTCTTAAGATTTTAAAGATCCAAATAAACTTACGTAGTCTGTTCGAGATTTGCTCCAAATGAGGGTGCCACGATAGCCTTTCGTCAACTATAACACCTAAATATTTAGTATTACAGACCTTATTTATTGTAGGACAGTTACAGTCAGAATTTTGACTATTACAATTGTGTAACTGAACTGAGAAGTCAGTGCTCGGTTGGGTTCGCTTGTCGATAGTGAAACAAATGTAATTAGTCTTATTTACATTTAAAGTAAGTAGATTTAGATTAAGCCACGCCGCTACTAGTCTCAAGCCATTTTCTAAAGATTGACGTACAGCTTCCCATGAGCTTCCGGAGAATACAATGGCTGTATCATCGGCATAGCAAAATGCTTGTATCTAATATATTTCTAAGCCGATTTTTATTTTAATTTCACAGGACTGCTTCTTTTTCCACGGTATTTTAATATTTAATGACGAGACGTAAAAATTAGAATTCAGTCATCATCCCAATTGTTACCTTTATGTACATTGACCTGGACCACATCTGCGACGTCGTGTAGTATATTGAGCAGTATGGCAGCTAACATCATCGAGGCATGTTCGGGTGTTCGCGTCGCCCACACGTGTCATTGTCACGACCGCGACACACGCTGTTTATTTATCGACTGCACATAGCATGCGTGTTAAGTGCTCATGAGCATAACCTATTTTACGTGTAAGTCATTTAATTTATAAGGATTTATATTGTGTCAGTAATAGGAGCCCTTATTAGTTTGTGGAGCCAGTGCTGGCGTCGACGTGCTGCTTACATTAAGTTTAATCACCGCGGTCTCTCAAACGGGGACCTTTCATTTGGCATAATGTTGTTTGTCATAAAGACGTTTGGCATAAATCACTAAGCATAATAATCGAAAAGCATAACATTAACGTCACATAATTTTTTCTTTGCATAATTTGTATATGGCACAATTATCCAAAGGCATAATTTTATGCAGCATAATTAATGAAATCCCTAATTTCTTTTCACATAATATTGGTAGTCCTAAAATGTTTTGCCATAATTTTAAGTGTCATAATTATTGATATTCCTAATATTTTGGGGCATTTCTTATAATTAGAAATGATTTTATTTTAAGGGATATCACGTTCGTTAGATACAATGTTTATTCTCTGTTTTACAAAACTTTTTATAATAACATTTCATATATTATTTTATTCAAATATGATACTCGAATATTCTATATTTTCATTTGATATATATTTTTCATAGTATATATTAATTTTTTTTTTGACAAATTCATTCATGCTACTATTGACAGAAACGCATCGCTGCAAAACCGACTCCACGTAGTCTTGTTTGTCCTACCCCTAGAGTGTAATTCAAACCCGCGTAGGCGACGATAAGCTCGCGTGGGACCGCCGGAGCCCCGCAGCGTCGGAGCCGTGACAGAAACCATGCATGTGCATATTGTGCATGCTTGCTTGCAAGGTGCATGCTTGCTTGCAAGGTGCATGCTTGCTTGCGTGGTACATGCTTGCTTGCGTGGTACATGCTTGCTCGCACTGTGCATACTTGCTTGCATGTTGCATGCTTGCTTGCATGTTGCATGCTTGCTTGCATGTTACATGCTTGCTTGCATGTTACATGCTTGCTTGCATGTTGCATGCTTGCGCGCCTTTTATGCCTAGAGAAATTCTGCGTAATTGTATTGTTCGTTGTGATTAATATGCTAAACATTAATTATGCTTTGAAAAATTATGCGTCAAGTTGTTCTGTGTTTCGAGTTTATGGGTTTTAATACTTATGACAAATTATTTTCTGCCACACAATATTATGCTTATTACCATTCTGCTTCCTGATTATTATGCGTCTTGACGATTATTACAATCGAAATTATGGAATATGATTTTATGACAATAATTTTTATGCCTAGAAATAGAGAGCCCTCTCAAACAGTAGGTATTGAAACTAAGTAAACTCTATTGAAATAATATTACTTTCCATTATTTGGAATGTGTCTCATCGGTGGATAAGCGGGAAAAGTATAAGTATATAAATGACTTATAAAGGCGTTTATAAATATTAGATATAAAAATAACAGTCATATCATACAAAAAATATAAGACATTAATAACGATATTGTCAAAGGAATGCGCCAAATTGGTTTCATAATAGGATGTACTTCACTCAATCATATTATATTACGAAAAAAAAAACGTTTGAATTCGACACTAAAACGAATTAATTAATTATTTATTTAAACATCTGATGTTGTTTGTATTATTTATATGAATTCATTGCTCTATCGTTGATACATATTACAATTTATATGTATATGTGTAAAAAATTTAACAATTTCTCTTCCAAACTAATCGTTTGAGTTATAACTCCATGATGTTTAAACCACCTTCGTAGTCCTATGTTAAGACCACCCAGGAAGCAGGAAGTATTCAGCTTGCTCTGGCTAGACCACAGTCTGACTTATGTTTCTCGCTATGCCAACAATGTTGTTTTCCCACAATAGAGGTCAGCAGGTTTACTGTTGAACCAATTCCGATAGATCGATATTGAGATTGCGATTTTTCGTATTCTCCAACTGCCACATTGGCGCGAAATCGGAGCTGTATAACAGAGTTGATAATAGTACATACTACGTACAGAAGTTGCACCCCTTTGATCTTGGAAAAAGCCAACATTTTAAATAACTAAGCTTTGAGCATCCAAGCTGAATTACACCTTAACGGGTTAGCGTATGTTGTTAGTAATTCGAGCCTCACGACGCACGTTTCCCTATTATGTGTAAAAATGTTCTTTTTGTAACCGACTCTACAAAAAGAGGAGTTTCTCCTTCTTTTTTTTGAGGGAGTATACTTTCCAGTTGGTCCCATTGTAAGTCTTAGTCAGGATCCGTTGAGGGGATTGCAGGAAAATCGAGGGAAACGCTTAAATTTTATAGGCACGTCCGAGGTGTTTTATGTTTTTCTGTAGCTATTCAGGTATTTGTGCCTGGTGGTTATGAGCCGAGCTGATAATGGAAGGATCCTTGACTTTTGATTTTTAAATATAATACGAACGTGTTGACCCTAAGTTGTATTCTTTCAAGTTACTTCGCTGGAGTTCGTTTAGTATTTTATTCACAAAAAAAAAGACTAAAAACCGACTTCAAAATCACAAAAGTAAAATAAAATATAAGAATATACACAATATTATCACATTTTTTATTTTGAAGTCGGTACCAAATTGTAATTCAAGATCATCGACACCTATTAAAAATTTTAAAAATATGATGTTGTGAATTTTTATATTATTTTAGACATATTTTTTTTTTTTTTTTTTTTTTTTATGGATGGCCCGGCAAATGACCTCCTCCCGCCTGATGTTAAGCGGTGAAAGAGGCCCAAATGAGTTGACAGATAGAGTAGGGACGACATCCACTCTCCTACCTGCCCGCCCCTTGCCGGCCCAAAAGATGCTTTTTCACGCCTCTTTTGAAGGAACCCATGTTGTAGGATGGAGGAAACACGTGCGCAGGTAGAGAATTCCAAGTGTGGGATGAACGACAGAAGAAGGAATCTTGGAATTTCTTGGTACGGTGTGAAAAGGAGGACACAGTGTACGGATGACTCCGAAGGCCCTTACGCGTGTTTCTGTTAAGGAATGGAGAGGGAGGGATAAGGTTAAAGAGCTCCTCAGAGCATTCCCCATGGAACATTCGGTAAAAGGCGCTAAGAGAGGCGATGTCACGACGAAGTTGTAGAGGCTCGAGGGTGTTAGTTGCCTCTACATCGCCAATTATGCGAATAGCGCGACGCTGCAATCTGTCCAGAGCATCGAGGAGGTACTGAGCGGAGCCGTCCCAAAGGTGCGAGCAATATTCCACGCAAGACCTAACCTGAGTTTTATACAACAAGCATAGTTGGTCCGGCGCAAAATACCTACGCACCTTGTTCAGGACACCGAGTTTCCGTGAGGCAGTAGTTATGACGGATTCGATGTAGTCTCTGGGGTTCAGATCGCAGCGAATGTTCATTCCGAGCAAGGTGATGTTGCTCTGTGTGTGAAGGGTTGTGCCCTGAAGAGAAGGAAGGGGGAGGAAAGGTGACCTTTTCGCCGAGAACACGCACACCTGTGTTTTCTTAGCATTGAACTCAACAAGATTGTTGGAGCCCCATTCGGAGACGAGGTCCAGCGTCCTGTTGAGCTCAATGATAAGATTCTGCCTTTCCCTACCAATATCACCACGAGCAGCCCCCGAGGCTCCGTGATATCCCCCATGCACTGTACTGTCGTCTGCATAGCAATGTATAGCTCCCAAGGAAAGCATATCATTGATATGCAGAAGAAACAATGTGGGGGATAGAACGGAGCCTTGCGGAACACCAGCGTTCACTGCCACGAACCGCGAAGCGCAGCCGTCAACGACAACGCGAATTCTACGCTCGTGGAGGAAGCTGGCAATCCACGTACAGAACTGCGCGGGTAATCCGTATGCCGGAAGCTTGGAAAGAAGAGCCAATTTGCGTTACTGAAGTCGGTTTTTAATTTTTTTAAATATTTTGATAATCAACTAATATACTCGTAAGCCTCTTCAAACGACAGAGGACTCGTAAATACAATTAATTCTCCAGTCACACAAAACATGCGGTACATCAGAGTTTCCAGCAAAAGTTTTAGGTGCAAAACAGCTTTTGCGCGAACGCGGACACGTATACAACAATAGTGTTATCGGTCCGCAGCGAGCGCCCCGGGGCGGCGCGCCACCCCTTGCCTCTCGGAACGGAACTCGCCGTATTTTTTATAAATTTTCCAGCGTTTTTGTTCTGCATCCCGTTGTCAGACTTCGTTTTCCACCTCGTTTGTTTTAGTTAGCAGAGTAACAGATGATAGTATATTTCCATCTGTGTCACGGTTATTGTAAAGGTTAAAAGTTTTGTGCGTAGGCAGATATTTTTTTCGTGATTTCAAAATTGGTCACAGCAAAAATTTTTCACTTTCCTTGCCTGAACAAGTATACAAAATTTGACTCGTGACTAAAAAAATAATCCTGTATTAGAATTCCCTTATGTACCTAATTTGCAATGTTATTGAAAAAATATTGTAACATAAAAAACATTCGCTCTCCAATCAAGCGAATAGTAGATCTTGACAGCAAGTCATTATATAATGTAACTTTTTTATAAACACGTTCAAAGTAATGAAAAGTGTATAATCCGAAAAAGGGGCGAACGTAAAATATTCACGTGGAAATTTCTCTCATAAACTGACTTTATTTATAACACCAATCTTCGTCACTCACTCGAATTTTATTTCGTAAAACATGGTAGAGTTTCCCCGAGTGCCTACCTTTACCTATATTACAGCGCCCGTCTAGACTTTGTGCCGTAAAATTTTATTGTTTCAGCCAGAGATTAGGTACCTTTCCTAATTTCTTTTAGGGTAGGTTTAACGGTATTTTTCTGGTGAGTGGAGGATTTCTGAAAGCTTTACAAGACTAACAGATAAGAGGATTTTCGACTTAAATATAAATTAGTGTAATAAAAGCTTTTCTTCTTTGTGATACTCTCGTTATTATAATTGTATTTTGAAGAGAAATTTCTGCGTAATTCTAACCAATTAGGAGGTTTGCTTTTGTAGAAATTGAACATCTTTTTACTGTGATGTCAAATGATGTGTCATTGTGGAAGTGGCTTTGTTACTCCTCTTTTTGTTGAAAGTTCTTTCAGTAGGCGTCTTTATTGCTGCCTATAAAAAAGAAATAGTATTCTATACATAAAATATTTGATCGGTAATTCGATATTCACCGAGATTGGCAAACGATGCATCTTTCTTCTCCATCATATCTAAGTCTCAGTTCTCTTTACGATTGAACTCAAATTCAAGTTTTGATGTCTTACCCCACATCACTGATTTCCTTTCATACTGTTTTCCAGCATATGTCACTGGTCTAAACTCTCCGAAAATCCATATCTAAAAAGTCCTTCAATAATTTTATTACACCCATGCCCATGTTCAAAACTTCCCTTTTTATTTCTCTAGTCCAGTCCAAGGCTGCCTGGAAGAGATTGTTCATTAGAGATGAAATCGTCGGTGTTGTGTGTGTTTTTGAAAATTTTCTGTATGTATATATTCTTTGTCTGCAATAAAGTGTTTCGTTATTATTTCATATATTCCTTTTAAGGTAATAAGAAATGCAATTAAAACACTTGGAATGCAATTCCGCTTGGTATCCTGGCGCTTCATCGTACTATTGACGTACGTTTCAACTAAAACCAAATCGTAACCGTTTCCATAGCTGCGTTCAGAACCTACGCTCGAGTGCACTCCGAGTGCACCCTGACAGCAACCGACCCGTTCAGAGCCTCGGGGTAAAAAACGCTCTGACAGGCGGTTAGTACACTCTGTGCCCGTTCAGAAGCTTCGAGTGATGCAACCAAACAACCGACTCGAGCGTAGGGTGAAAAACACTCTGACAGATTTTATGTCAAAGTCGATGTCAAAAATATGCTAATTATTTATTATTTTATTAAATAACACTACTTTGAACTCTTTTAAGCCTTATACAAGGGAAATATAGTGATTTCTATGTGTTGTAATTATTTTTAAGCAGAAAAATGGATATTGACTGTTAATTTCATAGTAAGGATTAGTAATATTTTGCCCTTTGCTTGATCTTGATCAGCAAGATACAAACTAAAAAAAAAAGATTGCAACCGACCCGTTCTGAACCTCGGAGCGAGTGTGAAAAACACTCTCGGTTGCATTACTCTGACCCTCGGAACGCAACTCTGATGTTTTGACATCTGACAGCTGTCAAGGTGTTGTCTAAACGTATGGGCAAGACAACTTTTCTGATTTGGAAAACGTTGTAAATACTGCGATTGCGATCGATCGTTTGATCTTCCGAGAAGAATGACCCGGGAGTTCGAGGAGATTCGATTTTTGTGCAAAGGGCAAGTTAAACATGAAAGGTATTCGGAAATCAATTTCCAATAATAAAAATTTAATTGCCAGTAGACAGAATTACGCATTGTAAAGTCGTTGATATACTCGACAAGGTACATGGACGTCGGAATTGCTGACTCTGGCTTTAATATGCGTTTAAGCGAAACAAACGTCCAATAACCTGTCAGACGCAGCCGCAAACGAGTGCATCGCCGCCGAGCGCCGCCCATCCATCACTCCCATGCAACGCTCCCATTAATCTTTCACTATCTCCACGAGATTGTTGGACTGGCTTTAATTCACGAATCGGCTTAAATTACTACTCATGAAACGCCCGAAACGAACGAGCGTTTCATTTAGAATTGTTTATTCAATTCATTTTTTAGTTTGTATGGCTTCTGTCAGATTTGACAATTTTATTTGCCAATGAAGAGTAGCGAAAACACGTTTTAAATTGATACATTTTAGCAGTAATCCTATAATACTTTACCGCTTGGGCTACATGTGGATAAAGCAAAGCGAAGTTAAATTGTTAGTATCGACTTAAAGTTATGGTGAAAAAATATTTTGTAAATTTTTAAAATCGTTATAATATGGTAGCGTTTACCTTGTAATCGATATAATTATATTTTATTAAAAGTAAAGTTTAACGACAACATAAAAACGTTTAACACATAGAGATTCCATACATATTTTGTTAATTTCAAGACATGCGCATTCTAAATTATTAATCTCCACAAAAGTAAAAAAAGTTAATTACTGATTAAATGATTCCTTCTTCTGTCGTTCATCCCACACTTGGAATTCTCTACCTGCGCACGTGTTTCCTCTATCCTACAACATGAGTTCCTTCAAAAGAGGTGTGAAAAAGCATCTTTTGGGCCGGTAAAGGGCGGGCAGGTAGGATAGTGGATATCGTCCTTCCTCTATCTGTCAACTCATTTGGGCCTCTTTCACCGCTTAACATCAGGCGGGAGGAGGTCATTTGCCGGGCCCACCATAAAAAAAGTAACAAAAGTATGCACTGTTAGAAATCGTACGTTGCTCATGTCTGGATTATTACTTTTTTAATATCGCTTAATTTAGGGTGCGATAAATTCTGAAAAAATGTATGGTGTTAAGGATGATATACACCCAAATGGTTTGGTAATTTTCATGATATATATTTTTTTAAATCTTGTCTACTGAGACTGAATACTTAAAACTAAGTAACTCAATACTGAACTCATACGAAGCAGCGCAGTACGAAAAACCAGTCCTCAGAAAGTCTAAAGATCAGCTCGTGCTTAATGTTCATTTAAGTAATCCTAACTAGCAAACTACTCGGCAATTTCTTGCCTCCAACTTTTACATCGCAAGCGGCGAAGTTAGAAGTAGGCGCACCAAATCATATCGCGAAGCGCTGAGCTGCCAACTTAGATTTAATCTAACTCGCTCGAGAACTTCAAGCCGAGAATTCCGATTTCTCAGTTGGACGAAGCGCGGTATCTCGGAGAATTCCGTCCCATAGCTAGGTCACGTCTTAGTGAGATTGGTTGAATTTTGCTGATTTGGTGAATTGGCTGAATTATAAACGGGTGTATTGTGGTATAGGAGTACCAGGTAAGATCTGCTGGCAAATGTAGAGCTGAATTTAAAAAAAATATTTGGGCAGCTTTTTGAAAAAAAAAATTAGCCTTTATTAGCTATATAATACCCTATCAAGCCAAAACCTACCCATGTTATATAGTCATATAAAAGATATGGCGTCATTGAAAATTTCATATTGTAAAATTAATTTTCTAATGCCCCATACGTTTTTTCTCAGACCCAACTATTTGTGTGGGAGATTTCAAAATTAACTTTACAATTTAGAATTTTCAATGACGCCATAATTTTTATAGGACTATGTTAAAATGGGTAGGCTTCGGCTTGATATTTACGAAAATAAGTTATTTTCGTAAATAATATTGACCGTGTAGAGAATGTTTTTATTACAGTAAATTCAGCTTTACATTTCCCATCAGATTCTGTAATGTTGTATAGTGCTATGCAGTAGAAATACTCCTTCGTTTGTTGATTTTATTTAGGAGCTTCCATAAAAATTAATTTTTTTCTCGGACTATAAACAATATGATTTAGAACCCATCACTCTTGATTATCAGCTACGTATTAGTTAAAAATCGAAATTGTGTTTTAAATAACCTTTAGAGTTTAAAATTTTCTTCAAGGTTCTTTCAATCCGCACTATCGAAAGGCCTCTTTCACCTCGTTCCACCGAGGTTGTTAGTTCGGAAAGTAGTTAAATGGTAAGAATTGGTGAATTATTTTATTTATTTACAACTAGCTTTCCGCTCGCAGCTTCGCCCGCGTTATCTTCGTTTTTCCCGGGGGAATTCCATATTTTCCCGTAGGAAAAAATTCTATAGCCTATGTTACTCAGTGATATTGTAGCATTCTATTAGTGAAAGAATTTTTCAAATCGGTCCAGTAGTTTCGGAGCCTATTCAATACAAACATACAAAAATACAAATCCTTCTTCTTTATAATATTAGTTTACAATTACGAGTAAGCTTAGAGCATTTTGACAGTCACCATTTTGACAGCCTCCGTTGTCTAGTTTTCAGGTTATGAGTGGGCGCGAGACCGTTGTGACCACCCGGTATTGATCAGGATGTTCGGGTTCGGTTTTAGGGGTTTCACCCCCCCAAATTTAGGGGGTAAATAAGTGGGATGGGATGGGAGTAAGAAAGTGGAGTCAAACGAAAGACATAATATCAATATTGTGTTTACCATATGTTTTATTATTTTTAATGATATGTTTCGCACGGAAACAGAAGTTTTCTGCTTGGCCCTACTATCAGAGCCTCTAAAGCTGTCTGGCTGATACCACCGTCTTACCTAAGTTTGTATTTCGTTACTTAGTTTTGTATTAATTTAACTTTCAAGAGCTAAAATATACTCAGATTATTATTATGAATTCTGAACTTTATATTTATTATAATAACGTTATTTCGATTCAATGAGTCTTCATTAAATCGCAGCTTTACTTAGCCTCTGTTGACGCGTTTAATGGATTCACAAGTCAAATTAAAAGTTGAAAGTAAATTAATTTTTATTTTCCTCCGCTCTGCTACTGAAAGCAGTTCGTAAATTCAGAAATTAAGGTAATTTGGAGATACCGGTCCTCAATAAAGATTGCTACTATACTCTTCATTTAATACCTTGTACGTAACGAATTCCTAAGCATAAAATTACATTAGCCGTATAATATCTGTCCTCGAAATTGTATCGGAACTACATTGGGAGTGCTCTACGGGTATATTAAGCTCAAAGATGCATAAAGTCCCTTGCCAAATGAGAAATTCCTTCAGTACGTGGTGACTGGTGCGCCGCTCTTAAATTTATCGATTGTCGATAAAATGAGTCGCATTAGTGTGCGGGACAGGTTAAGTTTCTCAAAAGGAGTATGTTAGTCGTTTATTTTAAATAATTTTTGATATTGACTTATCTTTCCATGCTTTCGCCAACTAAAGCCAGATTTAGGAGTATGAACAAGTGCTAAAATAGCTCCTTGTTCGTAAGGTATGTAAGAGATTTGTGCACATTGTGTGCTTCAGATGTAATGTTTCAAAATAGACATCGTTTTTTGTCTTTTATCATTGCTGCTGCTTTTATAAGAGACTATTAAGCGACGTTATAAAATATAAATAGGCTCAACTTCTTTAATGCTCACTTCTTTTCTTCAGTCAGTACATCTGCAGATTTTTGTACCAATTATATCTCATTAATCTTCAAATTAGTATGTTTAAGATCCGAGTGAGTATTTGAAAGTATCTTTTAATTTAACGTGAACATATTTATTTTCACGATACGGAATTTTAAATTCATCCCACCACTAAGTTACCTGCATTAGAAAGAGGCTATCCGGGGCGAGTATTAATTCGGCACCGTAATGGGCCCGTATTCAAGGGACTCGAATTTTTCACGTGTTTTCAGCCAACGTTCGCGCTGAAGTTAATTTAACGGTGGACTTGCTTTGCTCTTGGCTCAGCTCAGCGTTCTCTTAATCAATATTCCAGCATTGAGTATTTCCTGCTTATTTCCTCTCTTGCTGGGGCGGCGCTAGTCGTTAAACTAATTTTCATTTTACCATTAATCACAGTAAGCGCACAGTTTGTTCCAGTATTTGTTTATAGTATCCAATTACAAGAAAGCTTAAGTGCTGCTAATCAGATTTTATAAATAGCTGTTTTATGTTGATTGATTTTTTTCTTAGGTATGCGTAATATGTATTTTATTGTGATTAATATAAAGTATAAAGTATTGTATGTGAAAACAAAGAAGATATCTTTACTACATATCTGTTTTATTTTACTTATGTATCCACATATTATATTAGATTTTTAATCATCTTAGGTATACGTAAATTTTGCTTAAGCCATTGATAGCCCTAATTTATCTGATAAATTAATTTGCGTCAATTTTACTTATCTGCTTGGTTAAGAGTTCATCGGCTGATTGCTTGATTGCGATAGATGACTGAAAAATTGGACAGTTCAATAGTAGATTTAACAACAAATGCACAAGACGAGTTTTGTGGACGAGTTATAAACTCTGCTTTTCACTTCGACTGCGAGGAAATAAAACAGTAGTATAACATAACATTTCTTAATGTCTTAAAAAAACAAGGCAAATAAATTGAAGTAAATATAATAAAATAACAAATTCTATCTATGAACTTCTTATTGTGTTTGGCTGTATGACTCATTTTCTTTGCCTTAATATAGATACAGTTATGTATGAGTAGATACGTTAATGCACTTGTGCACAAAATTCGATTTTGTGCAGCCTATATCCTGCACAAATAAGCACTTTCAGAGCATGAAGAGTGAAAAAAGCGTTTATTCGGTAATGCTTGAAAGAAGATAAACGCTATCATTCCATTAAAATGTATACAAGCTTATATAATGGTGTAATAATAATATGTACATGCATAAGTGCTAACGAGCATCCCGTTAACATGAACTGCGAGCGATATGCAAACAGATTTTGCAAATGTCACACGTCATTTAAACGATTGCATCGTCGCCGAGGGACGCGTCGGCGTCGTCGATCGACGGTCGTATCGATTTAACGACACCGCGGTTTCTTTTTGCGACAGACTAACGATGCTGTCGAACTGACGCCGAGCCGTCAGCTCGTGTCGATAACATGCGGGTTGGAGAGCAAACATATTAATAGACTTGCGGGTTCAAGTGTCAGGCTCGAATGATGTTCTCGTTGCAAATATTTATCGACGAGTTTATTGGAAAAGATCTATTAAGGTATATACCTAATATATACACGGTGTTTCATAATAACCAATAAATAATCAATGCGTTATCTAAAACTAATTATTAAAATGTGTTTACACGTAATGTCATTCAACCCAAAATTTTAATGTAGTATCATCATCATGTCTATGACTTACATGAAAATTTTAGGTTGAATGACATTACGGGTAAACACAATTTAATAATTGGTTATTATGAAACACCGTGTATATAAAATATCTCGTACGACAGTGTTTTGAGCTTTATTATATTTATTAGAGCTTTATTAGAGCTTTATTAATGAAACGTAGATCGCGGGCTCAGCTAGTTTTATATTTAACTTGTGTTGATGACTTTAAAGACATTTTCATTACTCATACTCTGAAAGTACGTCTGAAGTTTCCTGAGAAGCGGGTGAAAGTAATACTTTTCAGCCCTAGGGAGAATCACTTTCAAGTGACAACTGTCAAATTATAAACGAAAAACTATTCTATTCTCACATTTCTCTGATGTAAAATTTAAATACTTACCATAAAGTTAAGGTAAAAGAATATATTTTTAAATGACTTTATTATAATTTATTTTCAACTATTTCTTTAAAATAACACAGATTTAGGCAATATATTTACCATTTTTCAAAGATAAAAATGAAATAAATAGCTGGCCGGCCACAGAAAAAAAAACAAAATAAGCGGGAAAGTTCATCAATAATATAATGAGTTCATCTAATTCAGAATGGATTAAACGCCTGATTTCATAAAAGAAGAGGCTAAAGCAGAAGTTGTTGGTTTATGTAAAATAAAATTCACTCATTTTTTCTTTAGCTAATTCATGTTTTTTTTACATTCCTTGTATTCGTAATGAAAAGCACAGTGTTTACCTCGGGTTAAAGACTTATTTAGTCCCACGAACTATAGGCGCACTCGCAAGTTACTTTCACCCCTAGGGTAATAATCCACTATTGTTAACATTAAGTGATGCTAAAATTAGTTTCGTCCGCCGCTTACTACGGTTGTCAAATAAAGAGTGTGGCATGGTCATGGTGACGATTGGAATAAAAAAAAACATGGTAAAATAAGATATTACGTTTGCGTATCAATGAGGACTTTTGCTACTAAACTTACCAATTGTAATTCGAACAATGCTTATTTTTTAGAAAGTGTAATTTTTTGTGGTTTGCTATTTATATGCTAAATTGCGATTTTGGCAGATTCAAATATTTTAAACTATTTTGTGCTTTGGAATCAAAGTAAAGCATCCATTTTGCTTTTTGGGTAGGTAAGGATTTTAAATGTACCTTTCTATTTAGTATCCTGTGCCACGCTGTGGATTTCGAAGCTTCGAGTTTCGCACGTGACCCGGACTATCACACCGGTATTACCAAGTTGATCGATAACGCATTCGACTAAGCTGCAAATACTGTCTGAGTCGGCAAACTCTGAAAGTAAGGATTAGGATCAGATTTTATCTTTACGAATTTAGAGTGGCCATTATCCAAATGATGTAGGTTAAAACAAATACGTATGTTAAAACGAATACTCGTTTTTAAGACGAAGTAAATAATTTTACCTCTTCATTACGAAAAGAGACCTTCAGCAACTTGAAAAATCACGAGCAATCAGAAATAAATTATGCAGCAAAAGCAATTTTTGGTGCAAATGTGCAATGAGTAAAAGCTCTTTGAGTTTAGATTAAAAACCTTTTGTACATGGCGCCAAAAATGCTTTAACAATTTTCTCTATTTTTGTCTCACCTACAATTTAGCTTTTGTTGCTTGTCGAATTTGTATTTTTCACACGACCGCAATGTTTTTTTTTTCGTGCGTTTAAGTCGCTCGCTGTGCTCATTATTGGAATTGATTTAATTCTAGTTCGTGATTAAAGTCAGCACTTCCTTTTTCCTACTGGATAGGTCAAAAAGTAAAAAATTGGCAGCTTTATTTAGATGATGATAATATTATAATTAAATTATTACAGGGTTTGAGTACGGTTGTGTAAGTTAATTATTAATGAGCTGTTTAAACTTATTAGTTATACAAATATACTTTAATTTGTATATTTTCACAGTAGTGCCTATTAAGATATGAAAATATTGAGAGAGCTCTTGAGAAAAGCGCGCCGAATCAATACACAACTGATAATTTTAATTATTCTGATTCGGGCTGCGGTCTGTGGTATACGATTGAAAGACCATAATAATTTTACGGATTGAAGCAATGTTACAGTTAAAATAGGTTTTATCTCTTCGAAATTGAGGTTGGCAACCGGACGTGCGATTCAACAGCGCAAAATTTTTCTTCCATCGAGACTGCTGTGGTTTTTTGGATTCAGCTGCGTTTTTATTTTGCTGTCGATGTATTCCTATCGATATATCGATCGATCTGAAGCAAAGAATTTGCAATAAGCCCTGTGAAAATAAATAAACAAATACATTAATGTATCCTTAAAATACTCGTATTACAAATAATAGTGTAAATTCTGTGTTAATTAAAAGCGAAGATGACGAATTAAATCTTTTTCAAATAATAAATCAAACTAAAATAAAAAATCATTTGAGCTTTCACTGAAAATATACAAAGGACATTGCGCTTTTATTCCGAGCTAACACTTGGTCTGAAGTATTTAAATTTGCACAAATGGGCTTTAACAAGGTAATCAAATGGCTTAAGGAAAATAAACTTACACTTAATCTTTCTAAAACTAAGTACATTACATTTTCTATGAGAAAACATTTTATACCAGAACTAGAGTCACTTTCTATTAAAGCCCATTGCTGCCCTCAAACTAGTAAATCTTGTTCATGTCCCGATTTGATTAAAACTGATACGATTAAATATTTGGGGGTGATGATAGATGCTAACTTAAGTTTTCATCATCATATTGATCTACTTTCATCTAGGATTCGTAAATTAATTTTTGTTTTTAAAAATCTACGTCATGTAACTAGTTACAAAATCATTAAAATGGTATATGTAGCGCTCTGTCAGACACTACTTACATATTGCATCACTGTTTGGGGTGGAGTGTCCAAAACAACAATGATACAGCTCGAAAGAGCTCAAAGGGCGGTCTTGAAAGTAAGTAAGTCCCTACCTTTCATTTATCCTACAAACGACCTTTATAAGCAATGTGAAGTTCTTTCCGTTTGTAAGTTGTTCATATTACATACAATTCTCTACAAACATTCTACAGTACAATATGATCCAACCTTAGAAAACAGGAGACGACGAAACAACATTTGCACTACTGAGAACTTCAAAACACGATTCTCACGCAAGTTCTATTGCTTTCTGGGAGGGTACCTATATAATAAATTAAATGCAATTCTGTCCTATTACTCATCTCCGTTACGAGAATACAAACAGCGCTTACAACAGTGGCTTTTAAATTTAGACTATAAAAGTACAGAGAATCTATTAACAGTGATATCATAAAAAATGTTTTGACCTATAATACAGCACATACGAGTAAGCATAAGCACACGCTCATACATACAAACACGCACTAACGCATGCACACACACTAACACGCACCCACCACACACACACACACACACACACACACACACACACGCACGCACGCACGCACATACACATATTCATTCTTGCATGCACATGTATAGTTTTTATTTGTTATAATATTTTCATAATTAAATTTGTTTATAATATTTAGAGCAAAAAAAAAACTACCTAATAATAATTCTTACAAATATTTTAAATAGTATAGGTACGAGACACTGAACCATAGTAAATAAGTAAGATCATTAGTCCGAGGGTGAGGGCCTGGCGATCCGTCACACAGGGATTACCCTAGTATGGACACCAGTCTCTCACAAGGGTATTGTAATATAATCATCTTTTATAATGTACCTTATTATTTTTTACTTACCTTTGTGATGAGAAAATAATAAAAACATTATTATTATTATTGCTCTGCGTCCATACATTGGTCGCCCCAACACCAACAGCAGTGAAAAAATGCTTTTCGTATAATTAGACATTAGTAACACTTTATTTCATTACAGCAATACATTATAATCCATACCTATACAATAATTAAAATAATAATTATTCCCATCAATCAAAGAGCTTTATTATAGCCACGTAGTAAAAAACAAGAAATCTCGTAATTATAAAGCAAGTCAAAAACACAACGAACTAGCAAGCGACTGCGCGTGAGTAGGTAATTTAGTAGTCAATTGACGCGTGTTAACTTTGTAAATTGTGAAAGAAGTTATGAAAAACATAATTTATACAAATAAATAAATGTCCATACCTACATAAAATCGACTCAATTCTATACAATCAAGCAAAAGTAACAATAACCATTCGTATATTTTACTTAGTATGGTTTTGTTTCTGAAAGTACTTTTAAATATTTTTGATTTGTCCGTGGAATACATATATTTTCATTACTCATACTCTGAAAGTAGGTCTGAAATTGCCTGAGGAGCGGGTTGAAAGTAACTCTTTTCAGCCCTAGGGAGAATCGCTTTCAACTGACAGCTGCTGTCAAATTTTAAAAAAGAAACTAGTTCTTTTTTCACAATTTTATTGAACCATGTTCCGACTTTCTATACAGCCACTTAATTACAGCGCGGTGTAAAATTGAAATAAAATAATGTGAAGTATTTAAAAATATATTTTTTAAATGACTTTATTATAATTTATTTTCAACTTTTTCTTTAGAATAACATAAATTTGGGCAAAATATTTTAAATTTTTTTAATTATGAAAATGAAAAATAATGGCTGAATAGCTGGCCGGCCACAGAAAAAAAAAAACAAAATAAGCGGGAAAGCGGCAATGCGATCTTCATTTGTTTTTTCCCTTTGTAGAGTTTTGTTAATACTTCCGTATAGCAGAGACTTGTATTAACTGTTAATTATATTTGTATAACATTGTGTTAATAATTAACACAATGAGTTCATCTGATTTAGGTATGGGGTTAACGCCTGATTTTATAAGAAAAAGCGGGCTAAAGCAGAAGTTGTTGATTAATATAATATAAAATTTACACGTTTTTTCCTTAGCTAATTCATTGTTTATTTTTACTTTCCTTGTATTCGTAATGAAAAGCACAGTGTTTACCTCGGGTTAAAGACTTATTTAGTCCCTCGAACTATTGGTGCCCTCGCTACGCTCGGGCGCCAAACACCGTCTCGGGACTAATTAAGTTACTTTCACCCCTAGGGTAACAATGTACTATTGTTATGAGTGTTATAAAATATGCATATAATTATGACGTTAATCAAATCTTTGTTGGTCATGGGGCGATTTTCGACATTGTCCTATTCATTTGTATATTATCAGTGATAGCTCAGTTGAGAAATAATGATATGTAAAAAGTTCTGTCGTTTCCATTAGGATTGTATTGAAAAAATAAAAAATTACAGTAACCACGACCAGTAGGCCGAATCCGATCGATCGGCATTAAGATTGTGAGTTTTCGTATGCGCATTATTTTTGCGCATTGACTCCAAATTGACCCCGTATTGTGCGGATTTTGGGTGAACCAAACTCAATATTATTAAATTTTCTCAAAATACGGATCCAATTTGGCGCTAGTGTTGTTACCCAAGCGTACGAAAAATCACAATCCCAATGACGATCCATCGGGAATGGTTCAAGAGTAACCCTACAGATAGGAATAGATCTTGATAGCAGCGATCTCTACGATACGCATTTGTAAGGTTTGCCATTAGCGGGTGACGAGTTTAAAAGGAATTTAACTGATTGGTCTTGACGTGGAAATAAAGTTATAGGTTTTGTTGATCTTGTTTTTGGAAGTCTATACATTATATATATATATATTTTAAATTGTCAATGTTTTTGATCATCGCAACAGCTCATATACCTACGTCCCCACCGAGGCGCTCGAGCCTACCCTAAGTTAGGGTATTATGCCACGCTGGCCCTGTGCGGATTAGTCGACTTCACATACACCTTTGAATTTCTTCGCAGATGTATGCAGGTTGCCTCTCGATGTTTTCCTTCACCGTAAGAGCGTCAGATAAATGTACATATTAAATTCGTAAAACGAAAAACACATTGATACATGGCGGTCTCGAATCCCGGACCTCCGATTGAAAGGCAAGCGCCACCGACGCTGTTTAGACAAAATATGATGTTTTTCACAGTTTCGTTTTCTGTTTTGGTTATGTCTAGTCTCAACAAGTATACGGTGCTTCTGCAGCAGCCCTCTCTAGTTTTATTTCCATTATAGCTATTACTTTCAGTAACTACTGTAAACCAGCGCACAATCGCCCGTGAAATGTCTGTGGACTGTTATAAGCAAAATATTGTTTGATGAAACTTTTTAGATATTGTTGTTTTTACTATCGAAGTCAATATAAACAACAATTACCCGTTTAGAGGCTACGGTTGAAGCCAATATCGCTAGAATGGTGGCACTTATAACTGTGAACGTGGGCGTTGCGTAGGAGCTATTTGAATAACAAGTAATAACGTCACAAGTCCTATGATTAGTATTGGTTCAGCTAGGGATATGTTTGGTCTCTCTCTCTCGGTAAATGTAAAGGAAAATTTATTCTGGTTTAGCGACATTCTTCTGGAACTTAAAGTGATTCTACCATGACCATACAAGGTGTTAGAACCTTATTTAATAGAAAGTTATATTGATTTAGAATTCTAGACAAGAATATGTCAAGTTTGTGTGTGTCAAATAAATTTGGTTGAATTGGTTACGTCTTTCTTATATGTTTTTCGGCATTACTTATTTATCAGAAAAGTTAGGTAAAATCCATAGCTGACTAGAGATTTTACATTGTGGCGACCGTGATGGAGGAATTAAAGAAAAAAAGGACAATATTGCGAAGATTTTTTAGTAGTGCAGAGAAAGATATAAGGACAGCGTTCAACGAGAAACGGTCTGACATTTCTGCTTCATATAGATATTTTGAAGAAAAAGCAGAAGAATTATTTAGAATCGACGATGAAATTAAGGATTTGCTTTTCCAAGGTGACATTGATGAGGATAAAATTTTTAAGGACTTGGAAACAGCAGAAGAATATAGGCGTCGATTCCATAAGGTACGTGCTGAATTTGAAAACTATTCTCGGCTTTCGCCGGCACATTTAGAGTCCGAGAGTATTAGTGGTGGCACAGTCAAAAGTATAGACGGGTACAAACATGTCAAATTACCTATTTTAGAGTTAAAAAAGTTTTATGGTCAAGCACTAAACTGGATCTCCTTTTGGGGGCAATTTAAGCGTATTCATGAAGATCCACAGATAGATGATTTTGACAAGTTTCGATATCTAATACAGTCTACTGAACCTTTTTCAAAAGCGAGACAATTTATTGAGAGCTTTCCACCCAGTGGTGAAAACTATCAACGAGTATTAAACGAGCTCAAGGAGAGGTTTGCTCGCGATGACATGTTAATAGAGACGTATATTAGAAATCTGTTACAGTTGGTGATTTATAAAAAGAAAGATCTGTCGCTTACAGACCTGTATGATTCATTATCATCTCAGCTTCACGCTTTAGAATCGCTAGGTGTCACATCAGACAAATATGCCGCAATGCTACTACCGATGGTGGAATCGGCTATTCCAGTGGATGTTTTGAAGTCATGGGAGCGCACACGTGACAGAAGTGAGAAACCAGATCTTAAGAGATTGCTAGCGTATCTTAAAGCAGAAGTAGAGAGTGAGGAGAGGATTTTAGTTGCCAAAGAGGGTTTTGGTGTACAGGCTGACTTATCAAAGCCGACAACAAGCTGTATGGTAGCGAATTCTAAAAAAAGCGATGAAACAAAGCAGGCTTGCGTATTCTGTCAAAAGAACCATTCCTCTACAGAATGTTTTAAGCTGTCTCAATTAAGTTTGGATGAGAAGAAGACATTATTGAAAGAAAAGCGAGCTTGTTTCATATGCATGAAAACTGGTCACGGAGCAAAAGTTTGTCGAAATTTTCCGAAATGTTTAATTTGTAGTCGTCGACATTTTGCTGCGATGTGTCCGCGCTTGGAGGAGATCAAATCTGCAAAGGAAGAGGGCAAATCGAAAAATGAGGCTTTGTTATGTGTGCAAGCGAAAACTACGTTTTTACAAACTACTTTACTTAATATTATGTATAAAGGTAAAAAAGTATTAGCTAGAGCTTTGTTTGACAGTGGCTCGCAAAGGTCATATATACGGCAAAGTATCGCGTCTGAGCTAAGTATGGAGGTATCACAAAGAGAGGTAATGACTCACTGTTTATTTGGAGGGATTCAGTTAAAAAGGGACTCTATTAATAATTACATTTTTACTATAGAGAGCTTAGATGGTAAATACAATTTGAATATAGAGGCTTGTGGTCAAAAGCAAATATGTGGCTCTATACCACGTCTTTTAGACGTTACTTTAAAAAATAGGTTGAAAGCTCTAAATATTGAAGTTCATGACAGCAACATAGAAAATATTGAGATCGGGTTGTTGTTAGGAGCCGATGTTATAGGTCACGTGATGACGGGTCATATTGTACATATAGATGGTAGTCTTGTAGCTATTGACACCAGGTTAGGATGGACCTTGCAAGGGCAAATAAATAATATTTTCAATAGTAATGTAGTTTCTTGTCTACTAAATTTTTCTACGTCAGATTTATGGGACATTGAATTGTTAGGTATAAGAGATCCATTTGAAATAAAAACAAAACAAACATGTGAACTTGAAACTCTTCAGTATTTCAGAAACACGGTTAAAAAGGATGCAGAGGGTCGCTATGAAGTACATTTGCCGTGGAAAGAAGGGTTCCCGGAAATATTGTCTGCTAACAATAAAGAGATTGCACTCAAAAGGCTAGTTTCCACTACAAAGAAATTGAAGAGCACAGGTAATGTAGAGAGATATAATAGAGTATTTGAAGACTGGCTGAATGAAGGCATAATTGAAAGAGTTGATGATAGAGAGGATAATGTAGGTTTGTATTTATTCCATCACGCGGTTATTAAGGAGTCAAGTGCGACTACTCCGGTAAGACCCGTTTTTGACGCATCCGCGAAATTTCAAGGGCTGTCGTTAAATTGTGGCTTAGAGAAAGGAGCTAACTTACTTGAAAACATTCCTAAGCTATTATTATCTTTTCGGAAAAAATCTATAGGTATTACCGCTGACATTCGTAAGGCTTTCCTTCAGATATCTATTGTAGAAAAGGATAGACAATTTTTGAAATTTTTATGGTGGAGTGACATAGAGAATTGTAAGTCATTGGTCACTTTTCGTCATAAAAGAGTAGTTTTTGGTGTGACTTGCAGTCCATTTTTACTAGCAGCGACAATTAGGTATCATCTTGATCAGATTGTTGATGAAAAGGGAAATATTGCTCAACAATTAAAATCATCTTTTTATGTAGATAATTGTGTTCATAGTGTAAATACTGAGTTTGAATGTCAGAAGTTTATTGAGACGGCAAAAACTTTAATGAGTGAAGGTGGGTTTGATCTACGAGGATGGGTGTATGGACCTTCTGAGAAAGAAACTGTTCAGTCGGTATTAGGTTTGATGTGGAACAGTAAGGAAGATACACTTTACATCGAACCACAGTTTATTGAAGTTGGTGATGTTATTACGAAAAGAATTTTATTATCGGTTGCGCACAAAATCTTTGATCCGATCGGTTATTCGAGTCCTACAACTATTGTACCAAGGTTGTTGTTACAGAGGTGTTGGTCACTCAAGTTGGACTGGGATGACAGGTTGCCGGATGACATAGCCAAAGAATTTTTAGTGTGGTTCAAGCAGCTTAAAACTCTTGAGAATATTACAATACCACGCCGCATAACAAAGTTTAATATAGAGAGTTGTAAATTTTCGATTCATACGTTCTGTGATGCATCAAAATACGCGTATGCTGCGTGTGTTTTATTACGGACTGAATATAAAGGACAGGTACAAGTGCAATTACTTCTTGCTAAAGCTAGGGTAGCTCCAGTTAAAGAAATTACTATTCCTAAATTGGAACTTATAGCTGCCGTGATTGCTGTTAGACTTTATCATGAAGCTGTTGAGGCTTTAGATCTTAAAGATGTGCAGTCTTATTTTTGGACTGATTCTCTAGTTGTTTTGGCATGGATCAAACGGGATATCAACTGGACAGTTTTCGTTAATAATCGCGTCAACGAAATAAGAAGCGTAACGAACAAGCATCAGTGGAATCATGTCGCAGGGCCTAATAATCCTGCTGATTTGCCATCACGGGGCTGTTCACCTGAAAAATTAAAGGCTTCCAGTTGGTGGATTGGTCCATCCTGGCTTTATAGTGATCCATATGACTGGCCTAAATCAGATAAAGTGATAGATGATGAGTCGATCAATGCAGAAATTAAATCCAATACTGTAATTGTTACTAATGTAGAATGTTTCAGTGATAGGTTATTATATTTCAGTAAGTATTCGAAAATTGTAAGATGTGTAGGTTGGATTTTAAGATTTGTATTTAACTGTAAATATCGTATTAATAGACGTTGTTGTAATTTATCTTATGAGGAATATAATAATGCTGAGTTAGTATTAATAAAATTGATCCAGAGCGAGCGTTATAATGTTGCAGCACAGTTCCCAGTGCCAAATTTAGTGACAGTAGTATCTGATGACGGTTTGATAAGAGTAAAGTCACGTCTGTTGCTAGGTGATGAGCCGCACAGTTTTAAGTATCCCATTCTGCTGCCGGGTAATCATATTATTGTACATAGACTCATCTATCAAAATCATTGCATGTCTCAACACGCTGGTGCTACGATAGTGATAAGTAGGCTCAGAGAATTGTATTGGCTGACCAGAGCTCGTGTAAATGTAAAAAAGGTCATTTCTGCTTGTGGTATTTGTAAGAGGTTAGTGTGTAAGCTTACACAAGCTGCGACTGCTCCGCTTCCTGAAAATAGAATCAAAACAGGAAAAGTTTTTGAGGTGGTAGGAGTAGATCTAGCAGGTCCACTTTTGTTAAAATCTGGGCAGAAATGTTGGGTTGTCGTTTTTACTTGTGCTGTTTTTAGAGCAGTTCATTTTGAATTAACTATGAGTTTGACAACTGAAAGTTTTTTAATGGCATTTAGGAGATTTGTTGCTAGGAGAGGCAGGGTAAAGGTTGTCTATTCCGACAATGGAACAAATTTTGTAGGTGCGAACAATTTGTTTAAAGAGTTAGATTGGGAATATTTAAATTCACAACACTGTCTTGATAAGATCGAATGGAAGTTTAACGTTCCCTGTGCTCCGTGGTGGGGAGGATTTTGGGAGCGGTTGATTAGGTGTTTGAAAGATTTGTTACGTTGAGTCTTAGGTAGAGCTGCGTTGACTTATGTAGAATTGGAGACCGTGTTAAATGATTGTGAGGCTACATTAAACAGTCGGCCGCTGACTTATATTTCGGATAGCGACTGTCTGACTCCACTTACTCCAAGGCATTTTTTACATGATTTAACATCTAGTGCAGTTGACAATTTAGATGTTATTGATAGTAAAAGTTTAAATTCTCGCCTCAAGTATTTACTTAATTTAAGATGCAACTTTAGAGAAAGATTCAGAAATGAATACCTGGGGATGTTAGTACACAGAAGGGCGCAATTGAAAAATCATATTGTCCCAAGTGAGGGTGACGTTGTATTAGTGGAGACTGATGACAAACGTCAGTTCTGGCCTTTAGGATTAGTAACTAAGGTGATTCTGGGGTTAGATAATGTTCCTAGAACTGCTGCTGTAAAGGTGAAAAATACAATTTTGACTAGACCTGTTCAAAGGCTGTATTCACTTGAAGTCAATAAACCGCCACATTATATGACCCGAGCTGGCCGTTCTGTCAAAGCACCCGACCGCCTTGTTTATACTTAGTTATTAAATGATTTGTACATATTTTAATTACCTCAATCTTGCTCAGGCTGGAGGATGTTAGAACCTTATTTAATAGAAAGTTATATTGATTTAGAATTCTAGACAAGAATATGTCAAGTTTGTGTGTGTCAAATAAATTTGGTTGAATTGGTTACGTCTTTCTTATATGTTTTTCGGCATTACTTATTTATCAGAAAAGTTAGGTAAAATCCATAGCTGACTAGAGATTTTACACAAGGGTTTTATATAAAAGTTAAAGAACTTCTAACACAAGTTTTAATTAAGAATATGAGTTCTGCTATAATTATAACAACACTTTGTAAAAAGTACAATAAAGAAATATAACATTTATTAAAAACATAATTCTTACCATTGCCACTCAAAAAGGGACATTTGATTCATCAATAATACCGCTCAACCAAATTGTGGGAAATAGCTTACTTTTTCGCGAATCTGGTGGGTTATTGTTTAAGAAAAAATCTATTACGATTGCCTATAATTTGACAGCCATTGCGCCGTGAACATAAGACTCTGTACCGACTTCCTATTATAAAGGAGTAATGGATGGCCTGTGACTGTCAAATTGTAAGCGATCGCTATAGATTTTTTCTTAGACAATAACCCCCCAGACATGCATTGATATAAAGTTTACATATTCAGAAGTATTTTGTCTAAAATCAGATACATTTTCAAGTGATTCAATTACAAAATTCAATCATATAATTTAATGGAATTTCGTAACAACATCGAGGGTTCCCGAGCCGATGTGAACATCAAACGTTTCATCAGGATAAGATACAAATGAATTATACATGCTGGCCAACGTTCGGGAAGGGATTGGGTGCGTGTTCGTGGGTCTTAATTTATTGGGCCCACTCTGCGTGAGAGGGCCGCTTTGTCCAGGAATCGAACTAGCAAACGATTGTTGTATAACTCTAAGTACGTATTAAGTCCGACCATCAATTTCGTTTCATGTAACGTTGAGGCTATATAGTGGAGTAAATTGGAATAGTGGTTTAAAATTCGATATATTTTATCGTGTTCGCTGTATTCTTTTTGGATACATTTTGTTTATTTATAAAGGCCTATCCTAATAAGATTACGATTATTTTGTACAAGAAGCGCGTTTGGGAAAGTTGTTTCATGTGGTCCAATCGTTTTAAGGTGACCGGTAAAGAGTATTTGCGATTCGAACACTTAATTTAAAAAAAAAGTTTTAAAAATTAAAGAATTGTTGACTAGATATAAGTAGATATTTTTAACAAAATCATAAATGTTTATTTTCAATAAGTCTGCTACAACTGCTTTGTAATATTCGAAAGTCGCCCATCGTAGCGACATTGAAATATAAAAGAAAACCAATAAAATATTCCGCCATAAACTGAATGCGGGCTCACCGAGCCCCGAGTCCCGAGCCTTTGGAGGCGCCACTGCGCGTTCCTTCACCCATATTTGATGAAGGACAATAAAAGTCAAACGGCGGTGGTCATACGTCATTGACACCCGTTTTTACAATACATTGGGAGTGTTCGCCCCTATTGCTTTGTTCTCTTGTGGCATTGATTGCCGAAGCACAAAGGAGCCGTGAATACAAAATAGGACCGAGTTTCAAACTTCACTCGATATATTGGAGACGAAAGCGCGATGGCATCAATCACGGGAGAGGGAATTGTCATGGAGATGACCTTTTAGAAATTTATAATCAATATTGGAGCAATTTTCGCGCTCCCGGGGGCTGGTGAGGCGAGATCGATAGTCATGCTTTCGAGAACGTGTATTGATGTCGTTTTACATACATCACCGTTTAAGATCATTTGAAGTGTAGCTGATAACTGTTTTTGTCATACATCACAGTTTAAGTTCATTTGAAATGTAGCTGATAACTGTTTTTGTCGATTTCTTTTTTAAAATAGGAATTCTGATACCGGTGGTGAACATTGGTTAACGTTAGAAATCGCTCCAATCACAGCCTAGCTTTATTGGGGCGAAACTTGAAACGTAATAATGACACATGACTTCCTTAATCCATTACCTATTGAATTCATTGTTCGCTGTTATCAAGGATTACATTTTGAAAAACTCGAGTCATCGTGTAGATTACATTAGGGGTATAATCGTAAAAATTACGATTTCGTAGTAGTTTCTGACTATAATTAGTTTGTAAGTATATAAATTAATGTATGTGTAAGTTATGTATGCATTTATAAGCATCGGTGGCGCCGTGGACTCGACACCGAATCGAACGAAACTAAACTGTTGCGATCGGCCAATCGGGGCGCGTATATTGCGATAACTGTTCGATGACGTGATAATGTGGCGTTCTGATTGGTTCAGTTTCGATTCAGTTGTAACTTATTAGCAGAATTGGGCCACTGGCCTTCTAATCGGGAGGTCCGCGCCTGGATCTTGCCATGTACAGTTGGCCAAAAAATTGGTTTATTACCCTAAGGTTGAAAATCAGTTTCATCTCATAAACAACACAGTTGAATTTCCTTTGCAATAACACACTGACAGCTACCAAGTTTAGCTGAACGTTATTTTGTTGATACGCGAAGTTTTTCCAAAAGTGGTAAACCACTTTCTTGGCCGACCGTATCAATGTGCTTTTCGTTTTTCGAATGTCACTTGTACATTTATCTGACGTTCTTACGGTGAAGGAAAAACAATACATCTGCGAAGAAATTCAGTGGTGTATATGAAGTCGACCAACCCGCACTTGGCCAGCGTGGTTGACTAAGGCCTATACACCCTAACTAAGGGTAGGCTCGAGCCCCTAGGTGGATATGCATATGAGCTGTTTTGATGAAATTGATACCGGTCTGACTTACCGAAGGGTCATCTATTCTCAGTCCTAAATGTCTCAATGATCTTGAGCAATTTTACAGCACCTTTTGATCAGCTGTAACAAAAATTTTCTATAACAAATTTCGAATCCTATAAAATTAGATTTATTCAGTCTGTATGTAAAAGCTAACAAAACGTTCAAAATGCGATTTATGTACACCAACGATATTTAATTATCTTTTTTTTATAATTGAAAAACAATAATTTTTCTCCGTCATTCGGTGCTTAATCGATACTCTATCTCAATCCAATAAAAATGTCAGAGTATTTTCCCTTTAGAGGGCAAAGGTAAAGTTTGCGTTTGACCTTATAGACGCCGAGGGGGCTGCCAATGCCGCCCGGGGAATGTAATACCAACGATGTCGCCTGACGCCTGACGCCCTGACGACAGGTAATACGATCCAGCTTAAAATACCTAGACCAGACATCGTAAACTCTACCTTAGGTTGCTGTAATTAGGCACACAATGAAACAATATGTGATCGATCACCCCGATACAGTTGGTGCTTGGTAGCAGAATTTGTGTACGTTAGTCGCCAGAAGCCCTGACTTGTTAAGCAAAGCATTTCCGACCTAGTCCTCTAGACTGTAAAGGTGATAGTTGCGAGGAATGAAGTCTGTTCGTGTATGTGAACGTGCTACGTTATTTGATCGTAAAATATGGAGAGCGAAGCCGGCGGAGACGGGGTATGCTAATGTTTTTTATCGCATGTGCCCGGATAGGCGCGCTTGATCGAATTTGTATATGACAACGTCTTGTTTTGTGCTGAAGAGGAAGATATTATGTTGAGCTGCGAAAAACTATGGTAAGATTTTGCCATTTTAATGAAAAAAATTAGGATTAAATTCCGTACGTTAAAACTTATTGAAACAAGTATGAGGTTGACTGCCTAGAGATTGGCAATAAGGCCTTTTTGTTTACAAGGATTGGTTTAAGTTCATGTAAACCATATTTTTAACCGACTTCAAAAAAGGAGGAGGTTATCAAATCGGTTGTATTTTTTTTTGTTTGTTACCTCATAACTCCGTCATTTTTAAACCGAATTTCAAAATTCTTTTTTTATTTGATAGAGTATACTGCAAGGGTGGTCTCATGGTCACCCAAGTCAGGATCTGATGATGGGATCCCATAGAAAATCGAGGAAAACACTAATTTAATGTGAGCTGGTATTAAATTGGTATTATGGTTGCCTGGAAGAGATTGCTGTGTAGCAATAAGGCTGCCCTTTGCTGTGTTTGTACTATTTATTTATCTGTGTGTTCTATTATTTGCAATAAAGTGTATTATTATTATTATTATAAATTAGGTTTTCTTTCACTAAAAAGATTTCATTCACTAAAACATTAAAAATATTTTTTTTTACAAAAAATAAAAACCGATTTCAAAAACACTGAAAACTTAAAAATAATATAAGAATAGGTACAGACAACATCACACTTCTATATTAAAGTCGGTGATAAATTTTAACATTTTCTAGGAGATCATCGTTTGGCGCCGACTTCATTATACCTAGAAGTGTGATGTTGTCTGTACCTATTCTTATATTATTTTTAAGTTTCAGTGTTTTTGAAGTCGGTTTTTATTTTTTGTAAAAAAAATTTTTCAACAATAAAGTTGTTCATTCATTTATATAAGTGGATTTGTTTGTTTTTATAGAATAGGTTCTTTACTATTTAGGCTGTAGCTCAATCTATACTTAATACTAAATTATAAAGAGGAAAGATTTGTATGTTTGTTATGAATAGGCTTCGAAATTGATCGAATGAACCGATTTGAAAAATTTCTTCACTAATAGAATGCTACAATATCACTGAGTAACATTAGCTATAGAATAATTTCCTACGAGAAAATATTCCCGCGGGGAAAACGAAGATAACGCGGGCGAAGCTGCGGAAAGCTAGAATAATAAATTTTGAACTATTCGTCTTGTATGCTAAAATTAAGAATCTACTAGATTTTTTTAGTTTACATATTTTAGTTTTATGTAACCTAAAACTCATTCACCCTTTTTTATGTTATACATATTAACAGATTCTTTAACATTAATCAGATATAACTTATAATTGAACAAAGTTATCAACCTTCTCATGTTTAAAGAATGCGTAGTGTCGTCATTAATCTTACGTTCCATAAAATGTAACTTCGATTTAAGGGAAAAAGTTATAATCTCCCGACGGTCCTCAAGCGAGCGTTTTGTTATAACGAAGCGACGCTTTCACAAGTTGGCGAGGGGAATGAATAAAAAAACACCTCGGCAACCCGACCGAAATGGATTGTCTCTTTAGAAGGTTAATGCGCTCGGAAAATGAGGCTCGTCGACTTTGTCGCCTAGGCAATATCTTTCTCCTGGAGGCTGGCTTTATAAGTCTCAAATTATTTAGTCTGTGATGTTGCAGGGATTATGAGGCATGGAAAATTATTGAAAAGATTTCTTGTCGTCTTTATCTTTTAAAAACTTATTTATTACTATTTTACCGGAGGGAGACTTTGTACCAGGGTCGTCTGCTTGGGTACCTCCGTCTTACCTATTTCTGCCGCAAAGCAGTAGTGCTTGCATTGCTGTGTTCCGGTTTGAAGGGTAAGATATGGCAGTGAAATTACTGGGTATCGTGACTTTACATCTGATGTCACAAGTTTGCAAGGTACACTGTGGTTCTTGTGGCGGTTGCAGTTTTGCTGCGAATCTCACAGGAGCCAGGTGTATTAAGCGACGCCGATGCCCGTCCAATGACCCTGCCGTGGAGGCCAGCGTGCACGCCGCCGCAAGGTCCTCCGTCTGGGGATTGCCCTGGTGTTCTCGAGCAATCTCCCCTTAGGCAAAGGCCACACCGGAGGAGGTTGGCTGGGAGGCAGGCTTAGCGGTCAAAATGCTTCGATAGATAGTGGCCACACTGGCAGCGCGCGCCTGGTGATCTAAAGCGTATTATAGACATATATTTTGTTATAGTAAAATATCTCTTTTAATTTTTTCTAGAAATTTGCTTCTTAATTTCGAAGTAATCGAACATGTTGAGTACGTGATATTAATATGTCGACGTCTACTAAATGAAAACATAATAATAACATCACCGTAAAACAACTGCAAAATATCGGTTACTTCTTGCCACAATTTTTTAACACACATAAATTGTTTACGTGACGTGTGGGAAGGAGATCACAATGGCTCGTTTTTATAAACAGAGGGCTATTATCAATCAATTCCTTCACAATGCATCCTAGTAATCTAAGCAAATAACCGACGCGTCCGTTCGCGTCGCTAACCGCTAAGCCGCTATCGAGGCGCCAAGCGTCCCGCCAAGCGAGCGGTGGGGCTGCGCGCATAGCGTGCAGTGTGTTGGTTCACTGGGATGAGTCATCGAAGCGACCAACTTACTCTTTCCGCTAAGCGTGCCACCTGCGGTGTGGCCTTTGAATTAGCGATAGCCCGACTACTGGTCGGGCTTTCCCGGGCGCTCTGGTAGTGGTAGTCGCAGTGTGGACCTTACCATGCGCGCCCGTAAGGGCAGGGAGAACACCGGGGGGTTTCAGTGGGTCGGCCTGGCACTCTGCCGGGCCAGCCCCACACACGCCCGCCGTCTAGCCAACGGCCGGTACGGTGAGGTTGCACATTCCCCCCCCCCCCCCAAAAAAAAATAGGAGCCAGGTGTATTATAGGTGACTGTTACTACTTCCATCAGGTGGGCAGTTTGCTTATTTGACAACGTAGTTGCAATAAATAAAATATACAATTTAGAAAGGAAAAATGTTTCTTGACCGACTTTGTTTGGATCTAATAATGTTAATCATGATTGTATTTCTTTGGAGTTCTGGAGATCAGTACTAGACTGCATGGGTACCTTTATATTTTATGTTTCTAAAAAACGTCGCCTCACATTAGGTTTTCTCCTGTTACGAATATAGAATATCATATACCTTTAGCTTATCTATATCTGCCGCCAAACAGCGGTACTTGCAGCATTCCAGTTTGAAATGTGACAGGCAGTGAAATTACCCCTCTGTCTAGTAGGATCCACCATCTGTTTTATGTGATATGACATCTTATGTCACAAGTTAACAATATACACTGGGTGCTTGTAGAGGTCGTATATTTGCTAATCTTATAGGAACTACATGTATAGTCGACCAAGAAAGTGGTTTACCAATTTTGAACGTATTTTGCGTATAGACAAAACGTCGTTAGGGAAACCTTAGTCATTGTCATTAAATTGTTGCAAGGGAAAATTGACTGTGTTGTTTTATGACGAAAACTCAATTTCAACTTTAAGGTGGTAAACTACTTTATTGGTCGACTATACTATAGGTGACTGCAGCCACTTACTATTATGTGGGCAGCCTGCTTGTAATTAAGGTAGGCTGTTGGTGGTTATCAGTAGGCAAAAGATTGCCCGAGAACACCAGGGCAGTCCCCAGACGGAGACGTCGAGCGCGTGGTGTGGGGCTCTCTTGGCAGAGTGCCGGGTCTACCCACTAAGCCCCCCGGTGTTCTCCCTGCCATTATGGGCGCGCGTGGTGGGGTCCACACTGTGACTACCACTACTACCGCGCCCGGGCTAGCCCTATCAGGCTGGTCGGGCTATCGCCAAGGAGGGATTGTCCGAGAACATCAGGGCAATCCCCAGACGAAGGGCCTTACGGTGGCGTATACACCGTGCACGCAGGTTTCCACGGCAGGGTCATTAGACGGGTATCGCTTGTGCAAATGCCCGCCCTCGCCTGCCTATCTGTCTGCGGCAGACGGGAGCGACTTGAGGATCATCCCTCCTCTCCCTCTCCGCGGCCTTCCTCTGCGAGATGACGTCCTGGCAGAAGGAGGCGACAGCCCCCCTATTTGTTTCATCCTAGATATCTTGATATTCTGCGATGGTCTACGCCCACATTGCTGCAACTTTGACTTCGATAGTAGTTAACATTAAAAATGAAAGGATTCAACTTTTCCTAGCTTATTTTCTCGGCGGGTATTAAAAGCGCTGGGGCCGGGACAACGGCGCCGTCGACGAGGGCACTCCGCAATTTACCCGGTTTATAAACTCATTACGCCTCTGCAGCGCTCAGCTTTCAGCAAAGTAAAATGTTTTACACTGGCATTTCACTTTGAAATAAGATTGAGTCTCGCAAAGGAAACCATTAGTTTGATGTGACACTTCGGATTGTTCACAGAACAATTGCTCGTCTCGGTAGTTGTACATTTTGCCATTAAAAATATTTCTTATTCTTAGAATGCCAATGAAATCAATTTGTAGGTGATTGATGTTACGGCTGAAAGGACGGTATAATGAAGCGCGTACTTTTTCTGTATACTGATTAAATTATTATAAAATAAAATATGCTAGAGCTCTTCTCGTAGGCTTTAACGACGAGAAGTGATTTGAATGAATGCCGCGGTTTGCCGATTTCTATATTCAAAAACCGATCCGTTTTTGCTACGGACAGTTATATTCTGACATATTTCCCATATAATAAAACGATTCGTTTTTGCTACGGACAGTTAAATTTTGACATTTAATGTCAAAATACGGACAGTTTAATTTTAACATTTAATGTCAAAATTTAATTTTCCGTAGCAAACGAATCGTTTTTGAATATAGAAACCGGGCATAAGTGAACAAAATATCTAAGACACTTGCATTTTTTAATTTTATAAAGGTATAGAGACATCAATATGACAAGAAATGAAAAACGGTCAATATTAGTTAATAGTAGTAATTTAAAATTATGAAAAAAAGCTTGTGATCTAAAAAATTTTAAATATTTTTTTCCTAGCAAACTACATAACAAAAAATCGAAACAAAACTAACACCTTTATAAAGTGTATATATCTCCTGTAAGGTAAGAACGATAAAGTTTCAGTATCTGTATGTATGCGATACATAATAATATGATGTGAATATTAGAAACCAATAAAAAAAAATAATCAACAAAATACACTTTTCATTTATAAAGAGTATTTCAAGTGAAATAGACAACACATAAAAAGTGTTAAAATATTTATTCAAAATACATAGGTCATTTCTCTACTAAAACTTATCTAAACATATTATAGTAATAAACATATTAAAGTTATACATAAAAAGAATCGCAAAATAAAAAAAGATATTTATTTTGTATTTTAAATATTTCCAATTGAATCACACACTTGTGTAAAGTTGCTGAAATTATTTTTGAGTTCAATGTTACCTATTTATTGTATTGTTCATCGTGCCCATAAAAATTTACATTTTAACATATGTTAATTTAACTTTCCAACTTATAAATTGTAAAGTTAAAAAGAAAAAATTAAAATCAATTTCCTTTTTACAGGTAAGTCACGCCTCCTCCAGAGCAGCGAGTTCGGCAGGTATTCGCAATGAATGCTATTTAATTAAAGTGGAAGTCCCAACAATCCAGCGTTTATCCGAAAGAATTTAGGGATTTCGAAAAGGATTTTTGTTCCGCAGCAAAATGGACAAGCCGCACTTTTTGTTACTAACTCTTGAAATATTATTTCAATAGAAATGATTTTAAATAAAATTACAGGTATTTTATATTTGTTCGTCTAACGATGATATTCAAAATCATAATTTTCTAAAGCAAAATTTATGTAGCGTTACCAGAATTCACGCTTTTGACTACACACAATCATAACGTTGTATATTTTTATGTAAGTTCTAGAAACTTATAATATATGAATTCATTCTTACAACATCACATTTTTATATTTGCCTTTTTTATATTTTTATATTTCACATTTTTATATTTGCCATTTTTTTTGCCGGGCCATCCATAAAAAAAAAAAATTGTAGTTTTAAGACTTTCTTGATGATCATTGCTTGGACAGATGCAAAACAAACAGATGTAATTTGAAATCTCATTATGAAAATCTGCCCACAAATAGCGGGATACCATTTGTGGGCAGATGAACAGTCAAATGCAGTCTATCGGAGAACTTTTTTTTTGAAGTTGGTGAAGAAAACGCATTGTTAGTAGGTAGGTTGTTTTTAGGGATCCGTACCCAAAGGGTAAAAACGGGACCCTATTACTAAGACTTCGCTGTCTGTCCGTCCGTCGAAAAAACGCAATTTTTTGCCCTTTTTTGCTCGGTATCAATAAATGGTAACAGGTAGGCACTTGAAATATTCACAAAATACTTAATTGTATATTTACTTTAATAATAAATATGAAATTTGTGTACCCACTGTTGTTTACCTAGTCCATGGTACGGAACCCTTCGTGCGCGAGTCTGACTCGCACTTGGCCGGTTTTTAAGTATCCACCTCTAAAGTAAAGCGCCTATAAATGGTTCGTTCAATTGCGTTTACGCGGCATTTTATAGCACTTTCGGCCTTCCTGCAAGATCACTCCCTAAGGAGCCCTGATGTATGATATATCAAAGGGAACATCGTGTGCAAAATGTTTTACGAAGTGCCCATATTTAGTTTCCGCTCTAAAAATACAAAATAGGGAATTGCAAGAGGACGAAAGGACGAAAGCGATATAATGTGTGCGATTTTAGTCATTTGCGCATCTTTATTTCCATCTAGTGCTTTTTTATGTGCTTTAGTCAATTTATGGGTTCTGCGCTTGATATAAGGTTGTCATAACTTATTCGCTGAGAGTGAAATCTTCCACAATATTCAACACGAGTGCTTATTCTAAGTGCGCTTTCACCTGTAAGTGGTCCCCTCAATCGTTAGTTATGATGTGTACTAGTAAATTAACAGGACAATGTAACCTATAAGGAGAAAATGATAACATAAACAGTGAGTCAGGTCTTTCCTTTTTATATATAGAATAATTTTATAATAAAAAGAAGTCTTCTTAAGTAGACTTCTTTTTATTATTAGTTAACATTTTCAATTCAACATAATTGAGGATTTCAATCAATTTAAAATTGTTACTTTTCGAATTTCTTATTATTGAAAACAGTATAACATTTTTCCATAATTTTTATATTTTTTCGCGTAGGAAACATCACACACAAATGACGTGAAGACAAATAATTGAACATGTATAACAGTATAGGTGGATGTTAACTATTAATTTTCATAGATATGTACACAGATAAACAGACTGCTAATGCCAACATATCCCGAAAGCTTAATATGTTCAATTATACCAGTAGTGAACTAGTGACTAATATAATTTCGTACATGTATAATATAGCATACATGTATAATATATGCATATATACATGTACATGTATAATATAATATAGCATGCATAGTTAAGAGTATATAGGTTCTAAAATTACATACCATATATTTAGTATATGGTTCCTATCATATGTGATGAAAAGGATCGTTGAACTTATTAATTGATTTTTTTTCTAAGCATATCGAATATTATTCGCTTAAGTATTTTAAGATTGCCATGCACGTTGCAGTGATACAGAAGAAAAAAACATAACATGAAAACATAAACAGAATTTGATGATGGTGGTATAAAACAGATTTGAAGGAAACCGTTGTGTGGAAAAAAATCGATAATAAACAGCTTAAATGCCGCTTAACTGCCTAAATGTCTATTAACCTTGGACATGAGCTATAGATTATACCGATATAAGTACATATTGTTCCCTCCGCCTTCCAACTCACAATCAAACACTGCACACTCACACACTAGTCCCACACACCGCACTCGTAGAACAAGAGTGCGAAGGCCCGGTCAACACAGTTTGCGATATACCAGGTACAGATATGTGCCTGGTCGCTTCTCCCCACCCTCCACTACACGGCGAACTCGAGCGTCCGAGCCTCAGAGGCGCGCTCGCGTTGCAGCCGCTCCCCGCACCGGCTATAACCGCCTGGTGACTCTACTCAGAGAGCGGGACACCCCCCGTGGTGATGCCTCTCTGAGCTAGAAATCCACCAGGTTAGGTAAGCCAAACGAGGCTTGAGGACCCACCAAAGTTCTCGCCTTCTTACAAATAATCAAGGTGAAGCTGTAACAGCCATCTGCGGCTAACAGCATAGGTCCTTAAAAAAAAAAAAAAAGTACATATTGTTCTTTGTTGAATATATTTCGTAAGAAGCTTCTCATTTTAAAAGCAATAGCAAACTTATTTTTAAAACGAGAAGCTTCTTATATATGGGGAACTATATCTACAAAGATTTTGGGGGAACCAATCTGCGGTATACTCTGCTTTACACAAATTGCATAAAATATCCGTACCCCTTGATTTGTTGCGGAGAGATACATCGTTACGACACCTATGCTGCGTCATAACAGTCGTCTGGGCAAACACGTTTTGATTTCGCCAATCACGCTCACTCAATTCTAAACCCTGTGTCGAACACGACAAGAGGCTGAGGGTGACCGGACCCCGCGGGGGCTATTAAGCTATTAGCAATGAAATAGGAGTTGCCTCTTATCTCGTCCTCGCAGGGGAGAATAAGCAAAACAAATCGGTGTAGCCACCCGCTGCGGAATTAATCCGTGTCGGTAGTTCTGTTTTAATGGAGTCCTTGTATGAGCCTACAGCTCGAGGTACGAAAGAAAAATCACTGAGGCGTATATGCGATGGAAACGGCATACCTATTTATTAATTGGATTCTAGGTAGCCGTTTATGCCGACAATACTATTCATCAGTATCATACTTTCTATAAATCCTATGGTTTTTAATGTTGTGTTTGCATGCTCTCTATTTTAATTGTTTGGTACCTCAGTACCGTTAATAAAGAGTTGTTTCCTAATATATTCCGAAGTTTATTTTTCATTTGTGGTATTTACATATACATATAAGTTTACTACAAATAATTTTAAGTTTATATTAGTTTTGTATATATAGTTTAGAATAGGTTTTTTTCAGCTGATTGTATATTTTAATTTTGGATATTGGTCTTAAAATAAACTCATTTATTACAAATGCCCAAAAGAAATAAAAAAGTATACTAAGAAATTTCATATTTTTGTTATTAAATAAACAATAATTTAGCAAGTATAGTTAATTTACAAAACTAGCTCCACTTTTGGAAGATATAGAGCTTTATATTATTGACCCGTTTTCTTTGCTTTTCAGTACATCTATTAGATATAAGTAAGGATATGACATAACATATTTGAGTAATAGGAACAAAGGCCAAATTTCCGCCCTGCTGCAGAATATTTATTTCCTACATATTTTATTAATTATTTAAATGTACAAACAAGCGCGTAATTACTAGTATCAAACGTATTTAGGGAAACAAATTGAAATGAGTAAGCATGTGATCAAGCTTTTTTAAAATCTCATCCTTTAAAGGTTAAATAGGGGTTGAAAGATTTTTGTTTGAATGTCGCACTGAAAGTATTACTTAACGTCTTTATGCAACGTCAAAAGCTAATGTTTTACCAGACACTAGGGTCTCGTAGCACGCCACCTGCTGTGCACGTCTCACGCACCTCTCGTGGGCGCTCGTGAGCGCTCGTGCTGCGCAACATATCGAGCCTCCTAGTTTCAATGTTACTATAGGAAAATATAGAATTTTTATGAAAAAATCGAAAATAACGCGTGCCAAGCTGCGGGCGGAAAGCTAATTTATTTATAAACAGAAAAGATGTTCGGATCCATTCTTTTATTGATGGGACACCCTATCACTGGACCATCGGACCCTTAAGCGGAGAGGGCAGCAATTTGTTTGAAGTTACTGACACACAATCAAAGTAATTTGCATGGTGCTAACACCCCGGATTGTGGCCGTAATTTATTCTGAATAATTTCCTACATAATGGCTGTCTTTAGAATTTCGTTTTATATTCGGTGTTTCGATTTGTTCAACAATATTTAATTTAACTATAGGCTACGAAGAAAATGATTATTGTGTTTATTGTATTGTATGAATATAAACATATATTTATTGGGCTTTAGTGACAACTAATGTCATTTTTAGGGTTCCGGACCTCAAAGGGAAAAAAACAGAGCCTTTATGGAATCACTTCCTTGTCCGTCTCGCGTCTGTCCGTCTGTTTGTCAAGACCTTTTTTTACGGTAACGCGTACAAAAATCAAACCGAAATCTATATCAAATACTCGGGTCTCTTTCAGCTGTGAAAAACATAGTTATATGTCAACGAAATCAAAAAATATGACCGTTTATGTCACATATATTTGCAAATTTGCGAATTTATAGGGGATTTAAAACCTTCAGGGTAGAGTAGACACATCCCGTTTACCTAGAATCATGAAATTTGGCAGGTAGCAAGGTCATATAGCACATGTTAAGGAAGAAATCTGAAAACTGTAAACATAGCAAGGAACTTAGGTATATACTCGTACATACTTAGATAAGTTTGTACGGGACCGGCGCGGCGGTGCGTGAGTCCACCTCGCACTAGGCCAGTTTTTTTTATGGAAAGGCCATTGCTTTGCGTCCATTACATTGTTCGCCCCAGCAATGGAAAAATACTTTTCGAATAATAAGACATCAGTAAATACTGTACGTCCACATCGATTACTACCGGCAAGCTCCAACATCGAATGAGTTATCAAAATAAATCTGATTTTGAGGTTAGTTGAAGTAACACTTTATTTCGAGAGCAATACACAAAGTCCATACTTACACAGTTATTAAAATAATAAATTATTGCAATCAATCAAATAACGTTATTATAGCCACGTAGTAAAGAACAAGAAATCTCTAAATTATAAATGTCATGAGTTATGAGTTTTATAAAATATGCATATAATTATGGCGTAAATCAAATGTTTGCTGGTCATGGGGCGATTTTGACATTGTCCATTTCCTGCAAAAATTAAGAAACCATAAAATGTATCTTTATTTATTCCATGTTAAATATTTTCCATTTTCGGAATTATCTACACCGTTGTCATAAGGAGCTAAGACTTTACTCCCGGCTCCGACATTTTTCACCCTGTCGCTGGAGACCGCAAGTAATTTTTATTGGGATTTTGGCGCGGGTCGAGTGTTTGAAGCGGGTCCTCCCCGGGGAGTGATTACCGCTGTCGGTGTGGACTCGGGGCGGTTGCTTGACGTACATTCCAGAACATTAATGTGAATACGGCTTAGTACTTTGTCATTTCTGGTCATTTCACTGTTGCGTTATCAAGCACATCTACAGGTATCTAAAAAAATGTAAACTATGTGATTTTTCAATGTTGTAACATTTTTATTCGTGACTGTGAAGATAGTGTTTTAATATAATTCTTAAATTATTATCTTGCAATTTTGTAATGTATTATTGTCGAAAATATTATATGCAGCTGCAATGCTTGGCATCAAAATTTATGGGAATAGAACCTTCGAAACAATCTACGAGTAGGAGCATTGGTCTGCTCCTCTTTATTAAAAAAAAGGAATTTCTTTTTAAATAATCAATGTGTTCTTTTCTGCAAAGATATGGCATATCCAATGACATTAGGTTGATCTTCTTTTTCTTGCACATGACATAGTTATAAGGCGCCACACCTAGACGTACCAGAAGTTTAAATAGACGTGAGAACGCTGCACTCGCGGCCACACAACTGAGCTTCCTGTTTTCCTATTTCCTATTACATGATACACGATCGACATCGTAGCAGGGAAGCAGGGAGGTCTTTACCACTCGCTCGCCCTGTTTAGGGACCCTGACTCCCTGTTTCTTATTACACTACCCTGTCACTACTGACAGGTTCCGAGAAATCAAGCCCTTATAGAGTCTTGTGTGTTAGTCCGTACGGAAGTGGATGAGTTTCGCTTAGATTTAGTAAGGTGTTGATAAGAGCTCCGTACATCATCATCACAGCTCATATACGCCCCCACCGATGGGCTCGAGCCTACTCACAAGCTCTCGGGGAATGGCTAACGCCGATCCCGAGTTTGTATCTACGGAGGTAGAAGTTGCTGGAGGGTGGTTTAGTCAGGTATGGGGTTTATACCCGAGTCCAATGGAATATCCTTGGGGCGGCCTTGTCAGCTTTCAGCCCCTTGTTGAATCGTAAAGAGATTCCCCCGCCTCAAAAAAGGGTGTTTAAGTCTTAGCCAACCACGCTGGCCAGTGCGGATTGGTTGACCTCACTTACACCTTTGAATTTCCTCGCAGATGTTTGCAGTTTGCCTCACGATGTAGAGTAAGAGCGTCGGATGAAATTAGAGAAACGAAAAGCACATTGGTACATGACAGGACCGAGCCACGAACCTCCCGATTAGAGCGCCAGTGTCGAGACTACAGCACCACCGATGTTCCGTACACGCTTAGCAACAATACTGTATCAACTGAACAGTAATGATAAGTGTTCGATCACTCACAAATCCCATCAATAAAACCCGACGTACGCAAACAGTCGACGCATTTATTCACGTAAAATTTCACAATACAGAACAGATCAACTCCGAAAGCTTTACTTTTGAACTCCACCCCGCACCTCGCGCACAATAAAATGCCTCACATTACTGCAAATTGGGCGCACTTAGCTTTCCTTAAATCTGGAAGTGAGCGGGGCTCGCTTTGTGTAACGAAATGATAGCGCGGAAAATCCACAAGTGAGCATCGCCTGGTTAAATGGGATTATAGAATTGGAGTACGAGATGAACTTTATTGAAGAGTGCGCCGATGGATTCGTTCGATTGTTGAGAGCCTTCGTTGTATTCTTTGATGGACGGGTTTTTTAAATTGTTTCTGTATCAACTTCGTCTGTAGCAGGCCACTTGGTTCATATATCTAAGTTCACTGCAGGAGCAAATTTTTTCTGTCTAGTTAGATTTACGGTTATGTTTTCTTTGTTTTGTCGCTTTGTTATGTTTTCTTCTTTGTTATGTTCTAAAGGGGTTTCCAGATGTTCAGAATAACATTTGACTGGACTTGTTCCCGGTTTTAGGTCCGCAGTCAACGTCACCTGCCTGTATACTTTATCGATCAACAAACCATATAATGATGCCATGTAACGCCATATGTAATGCTGTTGTGCGATCTGTGATCGTTAGGGCTACAATATATCCTGTCTCTCAGTCGAGTGGTTAAGATATCTAAGTAATGTAAAAAGCATATTATTATGTTATATGAAATAAGTTTTTCATCATCATCATCATCATCGTTTCTTTTTAGACATAGGTCTCCCTCAAGGATTTTCAAACCGATCGATCCTGTTTCTCGCATCCAGCGGCTTCGCACGACCTTTACCTAATCGCCGTGTCTCCCGGTGCGCAGTAATAAATAAGTCTTCACTTGAAGAAAATGTAACTACTATTATTTGGACACACTGACCTGGGATAGTAAATTAAGACTCACCAACATTTCTGGTGAAAAATTCATAATCAGACAATAAGCTGAAGATCCCATAACTATTAATGATAAAATTTCACAGGACGAGCCAATTAAATTTTGGCTTGAGCCTCTTTATCTGGTTAATTTTATTAGCCTATAAATTCAATCTAATTTACTGAGCCTGTATCTACGCTGGGAAAGTTTTTAATATAATTTAACATCGATTAATACGGATGAACTATTTCCTAAACTATAAGGCTTATAAACTAGCAGAGGGTCGGACTTGTATTAAATTGTACGGAGCTCCTTTGAAGTGAGTGCTTTGAGTTAGAGAAAAGCTTCACCTAAGTTTGTTTGAGCGAGACGACGTGGGATGTGTTGCTGATGCCATTCAATAGTATTTGTTAATGTTCAATTTTCGGAACACTAGTAAAAGTTTTAATGAATTTCTGTTATAACGGGCGAGAGAAAATAAAACGGGAATTTTTCAATCTGTGTTTCAACAATTCAGAAATACAATTTAACGGTAAAAACACAACTGATAGAATTGAATTATTCAAATCTTAAAACTTGCCACTTATAAAATAATAGTTTTCTGACTTCAGCTTTCCCCGCGTTATATTTGTTTTTCCCGTGGAAAATGTACATTTGTCTATCATAATAAAAGCAATTCAAATTATAAAGTAAAAGCTTTCAAAAGACTTGTGTAAAGGCAAGTTAAGTAGTAGTTACAGTGCGATCTTAAACTAAAAACGATCTTGCAACCCCTATTCCACCCGCTTTAGGTTGGATTTTTCTATTTGAAATTTCCCAACAAATGAAAATATAATATTATAGACTGAATAGTTCTAAATGAATAATGCTAGCGACATTAATCTGCAATAATATTTCTAAGTACCTAGAGTATTGCTGCTACCATTGATTTACTACTAGTAAATCAATGATTGCTACCCAACTGTTTATTCATAATAAAAAATTCATAATCGTATGAGATGTTTTTACAGACTCTAGGCAGAAAAGATATTTAATATTGTCTGTACTTCAATGAATACTAGCTACTCCTTTGTATTCGACAAAAAACGATAAAACCACCCAAAGAAACTACTTTTTTTTAGAAAAACCTTTTTATTATTGCGATGTCTAAAATTGTATATTGTACTAGCTTTTCCCCACGACTTCGCCGCGTGGAAATCCTTTTTTATTGATTCCGTTTATAAATCCCCCCCCCCCACCCTTTTTACACCCTTAAGGAATGATTGCGGGGATAAAAACTATTCTTTATCCTTCCCCACAACTCAAACTATCTCCATACCAAATTTCATTTAAATCGGTTCAGTAGTTATTGATTCCCTATACAAACTACCACCCCTCTTTTGTCCCCCTTAAGGGGTAATTTCTGCTATGAAAGCTATTCTATATCCGTTTCCTGGTTCTAAGCTACCTCCCCACCAATTTTCAGCCAAATCGGTTCAGCCGTTCTTGAGTTATAGATAGTGTAACTAATACGACTTTTTTATAGATTTACTTAAAGATTTAAACGAAGTGATTCCAAAGTTTTACAAAATCCTATAACGGTACCTATATAGAATTAAGATTTTTTGACTCTAATTAAGTTTGAAGTAAGTAACAGATTTCCTTAGGTGATTCACCGCAATATTTGATAGCAACTTGCTAATGGTTATGTCGAAGTTCAACGCCAATAACTGTCCCAAAGTTCATTTTAGAACTATGAAATTGCTTAGTTTCGCCCTCGCTGTATCCAGTATGGAGGAATCTAAACCAGACTAGTCGGATTAGTATGTCCTCTAGGATATTCAGATATTGATCCAAATGATCATGAAGATACATAACTGTATTCTATTACTATAGTATTTTATTGCTGTACAATTTAGTAAAGCAATAAAGTACAATATATATTTTTTATTCGTGAATATAATAACATTATTCATTCGTTACTATTTCATTTTATAAGTACGTAATGTTTTTCTCCGCTTAAGTTAGAATTATTTTACTGAATATTTAGTTTATTCACAATCTACAGAATTCGTTTTGTTTGCAAATAAAAATGATGCGAATTCGACGAAAAGTCGTTAGGTTTGTTGGTTTAACTAATAGATAAAATTATAGAGAATTATGTGTCATTTAATAAAAGAAAATCATGGAAAAAGAACACAGGATCCTTTGTGCTTGGAAGATCATGTGAAGTGATAAAAGCTATCTAGAAATAATAATCCACGCTCTCTGACCGCAGTAGAACCCTTGTGATGGCCTTCTGCGTGCTTCCAAGGAGCTTTGATGGCTGCGATACTATCTAAATTATACTTTGGCAAGTCGGGCGGTCGTTTTGTTCTTTTGTAGTTTCTGCGTGTATTTATGCTGTGTTTGTATTGTGCACACCTTTGATGAACACCAATAGAGAAATGTATGTAGATACTATTTAATTTTACGCTTTGTTATACGTAATATTGTATTATTTCCTCGAATGTTTTGTTATATTGTGTACGACTGCTAATTTGTACTATTTTTTATCTTTCTCTTATTATTTTTTCATGATGAGTCCACATTGTGCATGTTTCTGTGTAACGCTTTATATTTAATATAATACTTAAAGAGGACAATCAGTCAAAAAAGTTATAATTCAGTAGATAAATAAAATTATCTATATTGACTCAATGATTCATCAACGTCGATCGATGAAACCGATGCACACCAAGTTATAAACGTCTAAAGCGAGGTAAGCTTCACAAATAAATTGTAAAGGATTTTAAATGAGCAAAATTTTAAAAACGAAATCTGATTTTGAAGGCATTTGAAGCCAATACAATGCGATGTTCACGTACTGTACATTTAAGAAAGGTATTAGTTTATTTTATATATTTGATTTAGGTATCAGATTTTATGTTCAGATTATACGAGTATGTAGTTTAACTACTTCGTTTCTCTGCACCATCCTAAAGATGACTGGATGAAAGTGCCACAGGCATTAAGTCCATTTTGTACAACGTTATGTGCAAATAAATAAATTTAAATAAATACCACAAATATTATTTTATCTTCAACTTACCGCATTTACTTTGCTGTGACAGAACGTCTGACTTCGCGACAGGTGCTCAATTTTCCCCATTCCAACGAACAGTACCTTTTCCAAAGAACAGTATCTAACCAATTCGTTACCAGAAAGATAAGTGTTCGTTATGTATGTATAAGTAACACTCGGCAGAAGCTTTCTTAAGGCCAAATAGTCATACATAGTCAATGTGATGGCACCGGCGCTGCTAGAGACCTTTTAGCTGATGAAATACAGGCAATTCTCGGCCTTATCATATACGATTTCATTGTTATTACACCTTTGTGTGGCGAGAAATTACAAAAGTATATAATAATGTGGACGCAGTCGGGGAGGCTGTGAGATTTGCTTCTATTCTCTTTCTTATGATTATTCCCTTACAACTACCCGCCAAGGGTTAATTTCGTGTTGTAAATGTGAATTTGCAGTAGTGTTATTATACGCTGCGTTATATGGATTATAGTTCATGTACATATATTATACATATAATATTTCGCCGCATATGCTTTGTTCTTAAATATGCATTGTATTATAAAGCAATATATGATAGGCACAATATAATAAATAAAAATATGTTGTGCCTAGAATGACTAACATTTACGAGGATAGAACTTTGTTAAAACCCATACACATACCTGATAAATGTGTTGTCTTCAGTATCCTTAATAAATTGCCATTTTGTATAAAGATTTTTAAGAACATTGCTTATTTCATACTAATCTTTTTCCTAATTGTTGAATAACCAATAAAGCAAACTTTATGAAACTTTTAGAGACTGGTCAATAGACTTTAAACTAAGTAATAACATAATTTTAAAGACAAAAAAAAATAGTTTTAACTAAGTTATCGTCAATAATGTACAACATTCACATGACGAAAAAAATAGGGGATAATTTTTGAGATTCTTTTTAATATATTATTAAAGTAATTCTGAGATTAAATTGTAACCAAAATCTGTACTCTAGGGACAAAAAGTAATAAAAAAAATTTTTTTAAAGCTCTTTAATGAGAAAAGTTATAAAGTTATATAAACAAAGATGGATATTGAGTTTCCTTAAAAACTGACAGTTCTAGTTAGCAACCGAAGTTAGAAAATAGGCCCGCAGAAATTGTTTTCCCATAGATTGAAAATATATTACGTATCCCAGCCTACGTGAAATTAATGTATAATGCTGTTGTGTGTGAAAATGTAGTAACATCATACTCTGTTTTGTTATATTAGCCATTACTAGTAGGAAACTATTTTTGTTTACATTCCGAGAGTGTCTTTGAACTCGCAGTCAAACTTCAAAGTTATGTGACACTTTTGTAAAACTATGAAATATAATTATCAGGTAATAAAATAAATACGATAGAACTTTAAAAAAATACGTGAGAGGATTAATCGAAGGTGATTAAAAGGAATCAGGCCACTATGGAATCCGTAGATTCTCAGCGCGAATTATTTTAAATAATAAGAAGACTGGTGTTGTCAAATTAAGTTGAAGGGGAAAAATAAAATATGTTTACAGTCTTAGATTAAAAAGTTTACAGTTTTGTAAATGATAGTATGAAGCTTATCTTCTGTATTTATCAAAGGCGACTGGCAAACTGAGGTGTCGACGTAGAGTCCAAATTTAAAATACTGAAGCTAGAAGCATGAAACTCAACACAGGGGTTTGTTAACTTATGTAGGCATCCACTTAGGAAGGATTTTTCAAAATTCCCACAGCAAGCTAAGAAATCGCAATCGAAAGAATAAGAACTCTTAAGTGTTGACTTTTATTAAAGTGAAATGTATTTCGCGGGCAAAGCTAATTATTGATAAATATTACGCAACCATTCTTTTTAACCGACTTCAAAAAAGAAGGAGGTTATCAATTCGGTTATATTTTTTTTATGTTTGTTACCTCATAACTCCGTCATTTTTAAACCGATTTCTAAAATTATTTTTGTATTTGATAGAGTATACTGCAAGGGTGGTCCCATGGTCACCAAAGTCAGGATCGGATGATGGGATCCCATAGAAAATCGAGGAAAACACTAATTTGTCTCCTTTTGTGGCTCCTATGATGTTGACTTGTTTCACGAAGATTAACGTATTTCTTGAATGGCTGAGCGAAGCGTACCTATAATTTTTTTAAACAAAATTAGAACCGACTTCAAAAACACTGAAAACTTAAAAATAATCTTCTTCTATATTGAAGTCGGTGACAAATTTTAACACTTTTAGGAGATCATCTTTGGCGCCGACTTCAATATAGAAGAAGATTATTTTTAAGTTTTCAGTGTTTTTGAAGTCGGTTCTATTTTTTGTAAAAATAAATTATAGGTACGCTTCGCTCAGCCATTCAAGAAATACGTTAATCTTCGTGAAACAAGTCAACATCATAAGAGCCACAAAAGGAGACAATTTCCAAGCCCCCGGTTGCGCTTCATTATTTCTCAAGCAACCCTTTCCCGCCATCCATTTTGTCTGTGTCTGCCAGAAAAAAGGAAAAAAGTGGGAACTGGAACACGTATTTTCGCCCGTTATCTTTTTTCCGCGACCCGCGACAAAGGCATCGGCTTTTCTGCTAATTAAAACTTTTTGGATGCATTCGACGAGCCCAATCCGATAGTGTGTCTGTGGAAAGACAAAGATAGTTTGCAGGGGGAATATGTCTTGGCAAAATGGGAGCTGCTTCTTTGAAATTCATTTGATGGGCTGCTAAATGAGTAAATGGAAAATGCTTGGTAAATAAGTGGATGGTATAGAAGCTCTAAGTTTGATTATTTTTGTCTATTACTGTTTTCCAATTCCCTTTACCTCATAAACTAGTATAACAGTTTAAATTCTATTTTACTATCTGATAAAATACAGGATGGCCGCGGGGAGTTGACGTTCAAACGAAAAATTTAGATACTTTATGATGAGGAGTATTCGAATCACCCCCATGTATGTTCTACGATTTTGCGTAGTTTTCGAAATATAATTTTTTTGATGATTTTTTTCATAATTTTCATCTAACATCAGTTTTCGATTTTTTTCTCGTGCCATTGAACATTTCTGGTTCATTTTTTTTTGTGATAACTAATTAGCATAGTCTAAGCTAACACCCTAAAAAAAAGGTTTTTCTTGGCATTGCAGAACTTACTTAGAATTTATTCGAAAGTGCAAAATTACGATTTGAGCTCAGTACTTACAAATTTTCAAAGTATAAAAAAAAATTAAATGGGTCTCCCCATTTAATTTTTTTTTACACGATAGTCAGGGTAATGATTAGGTTGTGGTCCGCCTCGGCGTTCAAGTTGTCCTCTGTAGAGTCTCGCTGCTTCACGTCCGTTGCCTTGTGCAACGCCGTAGAAATAATGCATTTCTGCATATTCACTCAGAGTGTAGGGCATCACTAACACTTACCAAGTAACTACAGTCCAAATCGATAGGCACAACGGAATCCAGTAATAAGCAGCAGCGGCGATATCAATAGGTGAATTTATTTAATATTTTTCATTAAAATTTTGAATGATTCAGTGCAGCACGGCAGTTTCATCCTTTAGCCCCTCAATCGCAGTAAACAACGGGTATTGTCAACGTCTCATTACACTTACTCTGTTTCGTGTGCAATTCATTAGTGTGCTGTCAGAGGCACGCCATGCTCTGTAACGGCCACGCAAACACACATTGTTACCGCCTGGCGAATTAGTACGCTGGCCTACTGCCTAAACCGGCGTTTGTGGCTTCATTAAACCTACTCCGAAATCTACTGTTTACCGATTTAAATTGAGTTTACTGTACAATTGCGCGGAATATATGCCACGGGTCCATTATACATTGCTATGCTGTTTGGATGAGGCTCGCTGTGCGAGTATTTCGTAGTAACGATACTTTACTTAAAGAAATTCGATTTAGTTTTAGCGTCAGCTCTTTATTCTTAGTGCATAAAAGCTATTTAAAGGTAATCGGCATAGAATATAAGAGCTACGATGTGTGTCTGCTTTATTGGGTTAATGAATAGAGTCTTCCTCAAATCTGGTACATCCCACAGTGATAACATAAAGTGAAGTTTTGTTGGGTAGTCTCAACTATAGTAAGTCTATACTATCATCTAATTCAGTGGCTCTTAACCGGTGGTCAAATCAAATCAAATCACTTTATTTGCCTTAAATAGTTTGGGTGGTCCGAGGGCTACTAGTGGTTCCAGTTAGCACTCAATGTGCTCCGTGAAAAAATCTAAAAAATAGTAAGATAGAACAACCATTTATTGTATATAGGTCCAAACAGTTCATCACTAAAAGGTTTAAGAACCATTGGTCTAGCCCAATCTCACATACAAACTTAAAAATTTTATCTCAGTGATGTTACAGTGTTAGGTTTTCATCCAGTACTTCTAACAAGGATCTACGGCACTGGAATCGTAAACTGTTTGCTCTCCAGAACATTCAATCAAAAAGTTTGTTTATGCAACAAAGTGTGTAGAAACAAATGAAAAAGTTGGAAGCTAGAGCCAAATCGATACCGCCCGGCGGCCGGGCGACGCTAGTTCTAATTTCCATTTTGCCGAGGGAACAGATTGGAAACAAAAATGGAGAAAGAGTTGTCGTTCATTACAGTCGCAGGGAGGTTAGCAATTAGCAGAAGCAATTAAACAAATGGCGACTATCGAAAGCGACGATTTGGAAAGCTCCACTCCGTTTGTTTACACAATGCCGTGAAGTGTATTTGCTTTTGTACCTACTGCGTTTTAATTGTAGTTTTTGTCTTTTGTTGGCTCTCTGAAACTTGTTGGTCTGTGCAAAGAGCTGTTCGTTTATAGTACACGCAACAATTCAATGTACTATTGTGTTCTAGAAACTGTTACTCGTGATTTCACAGAAAAAAAGACATTATTCATTTGAGAAAAACTTTTCTTTCATTGAAATCATATACTTCATTAAATTATACTCTCTACTTTTTATATCTATTCTGCAGAAATACGTGTCTAAAATACTTTAATAGTTACTTAAGCTTCATCATGATATCAATAAATGAATGGCTTTATGCCACTAAGATAATTATGTCTTAAGGATTTTAAATCTTGGATCTCATGATAAATGAAAAAAGTCAGAGACTAGGGCCTTGTTCACTACAAATTGTCGCAAAGACAATCAGTAAAGATATTACCCCTTCACATATATAAATATAGGCATATTATTACAGCAAATGCTTAATGCGTAACTACCATTTATATCTGTTTAGTTCAAAAAACACGAAAGTTGCATGGAGAAGTACAGGACATTGGAGTGAAGCATTCGTGTAGGCGCTCTCGGTAACTACTCGTACTTACCTAATAAACTGGCCGAAGTGTTTGTAGCACATGACGGGTAATAGCCTTTGCAGTAATTGCCGAGCAGACGAGAGCTCTCGGCCAAATTGCGGAGCGATGCGGGACGAGCACACGGCCATAAGGACCCGCTTATCACGAAGTAAATACTCTATAAAGAAGGCGGAATAGGCACTTCTTTCCTTCATAAGCAGTAACATCTGCTTACGGCTGGCGCGCTAAGAAACTATTAACTTATTGTTGATGGGTTGGTTTTGATATTCTAATCTAATGCTTAAATAAAGTATGCTGTGTTCTTTTACGCATATAAAAGCGATCAATAAGTTGAATTTAGACAAAATGTGAATAAGTAAGTGATTAATATAGATAAGTTATACTCAGCGCCAGCTGCCCGGGTACAGGCACACTGGCATTGCATCGCAATATGGTTGAACAATGCTTAGCTGCAACTGTCGCTTTTCCAGGTTCAAATATCAAAACGTTTTATATAGTACATTTGATCGATTATTAGAATACTGGATCATTTATTAAAATAAAAACCTAACCGATTGTTGTGTGAGAACGATTAAAAAGCTACTTTATTCGCCAAAAGTAATATCACTGTCATTGAAAATTACGAAATAATTAACATGGAAGTTAATTTCAATATATTCAGTATCTTTTTACAGGCATTTTTTTAATTCTCTTCGGGCAATGTGTTTCTTTGTTTTAATTTTTGTCTACAGTAATTTTTGTATAGTAGAATTCTCTACATATCAATTTCTTTTCACTGAAAGCTACCATCAATATTTTCGATCCATTGTGAACTGCTGAAAGCTTGTCCTCCATCTGTGTTGTATTATAATATTCTACTTTCATTTGTTATGTACTTACTTATATAACACTAGCTATTCGCTCGCAGCTTCGCCCGCGTTATTTTTGTTTTCCTGTGGGAATTCTATATTTTCCCGTAGGAAAAATAATTTTATAACCTATGTTCATCAGGGATGACGTAGGATTCTCAATGTGAAAGAATTTTTCAAATCAGTTTAGTAGTTTCAGAGCCTATTCAATACAAACAAACAAACAATCAAATCTTTTCTCTTTATATAATATTAGTATAGATAATTATATAACGAACTACCTAATGTTCACTCATTTGTAAATTTCTATCAAACCACATATTTCCCTTCGCGATATTAACGAAGTTTTAATAAGTTTGATATTTAATTCGAGCGGCTCTTAATGAAAAAGATGGCAATGAAATGATAAAAAATATGAGGAAACTTTCTTCGTCTTTGTGAAGATGCCGATCTCTCGAGGCATTTATGAAATGCTTGTTTTCACGAATTATTTGCGTTAAGACATATCTAAAGATAATTAGATTTTTCTTCTATCGAACAAGATGAATTTAATTAAACGAATAATTGGAGAAGTTATCGATGTTATTCCTAGAAAGCATTTGCTCATAAATATCGATTTTAAATCGAGGAGCTAAAAGGCGCATAGTGCTCCCAATGACCTTGCGTCGATCGTCCCGCACTGATTACATAGGAGTGAGTGAGTGAGAGTGAGGGGAATATTCAAGCAAACCTTTACGCGTAAGATGAGTTATTTAAATAAAAAATTAATAAAGGCGAATAAGAAAATCTAAAAAGACCATCCCCTAGAATATTGTTCATTTTGTTTATTGAAAGTATGTGATCCAGTAGTTTCGGAGCCTATTCAATACAGACATACAAAAATATAAATCTTTCCCCTTAATAATAATACCTATTAGTATATATGACCGTTTATGTTGCATATTTTTGTATATTTTGCGAGTTTATAAGGGAATCAAAACCTAAAGGGTACTTCCTGATTTGACCTGGAATCAAAAAATTGTCAAGAAGTTATCACTTACATCACTTACGAGTATTAAAAAAAACGTAAATATGTAAGTAGTTCACTCGTATACTGAGATAAGTTTCTACGGGACCCTCGGTGCGCAAGTCTAACTCACACTTGGCCGGTTTTTGGAAGTTACAAGTGCACACGAAGAAGAACCCTTCCAAACTACTTTCATACTTTTAATTAAGCTCAAGTAAGACGCTGCACGCTCACCAAAGCGTCTAACTTTGCGAAGAAACCCTTGTACGGGAACCTTGACAGAATTAAAAACTCAACTTGTATTTCCATGCGGGAACGAAACTTTATGAGCGGGGAGTGAAGATTTATTTCAAACTGGGCTGGGTAAATATAGAATGTAACGTCTTCACTAGGCTTAGATAACAAATTTATTTTGCTAGAATGTGGTACATATAAGTACATTTAGGTTCAGTGAATGTTGAACATTTGTATGGAACAGCTGATTTTTTTTTGCGATTTCGAAGTTGGTCCCATAGTGAAAGTTGTTCAGTTTGCTTGTCTGAACAAGCACACAAAATTTTTGTCATAACTAAAAAATAAACTTGTATAAAAGTTTATTTGCAATGTACATGTTTAGAAGAACTAGAGGTTCCCTTATGCTGAAATGTATAGTTTTTTAACAAATTTCCACAAAGAATTACTGATTTGGCTTTTCTAAGTTTAAAAAGCATGAAAAAGAAGCTCCTTTTTAAGAAAAGGCTATAACAGTCAACGATTATTCAAATGATATCAATACTCAAAAATGACGTATCATTTTAATATAATAACATTGTATACTTACTAATTTTATTGCGCACGATAAATGTCTGTATATCTGTCCGTACCCCTAGCATGAACCACTCTCCTTATAGTATAGTATAGTAATCGTATTTACTTACTATGCTATGAGATATTAAATCGACAGCTGGAAACACCACCGTAAGACTATTGTGAGCTCGTAACGTAACGATAGTTCTCTCACTGTTAAATAGTCGGTGAGAGATAAAATTACGTTAGCTAGCCGTCGAATAAAACGATACGACATGTCAAAAGTGAGTTCGTGCTGACGATTCTCATTACTCGAGCTTTCGCTAACTATACCATTACTATTACGATACCAGTTAGTTCCTTTAACGACCATAGCGGCGCTGAGTTTTCATACAATTAATACGATTACGATAACCATGATAGCTAGGTACAATGCGATTCAAATAAGAATAGGAAAATTGCAAAAAGAACTTATTCTCAAGAAGAACGGTGTATTTACTTTGTTTAAAAATGTCTTAAATATTTTTTATTATTAATTAAATTATCTAAACTTTTTTTTAAAACCACATCATCACCTTTTTATTTTTTTATTTCCATTGTTTTTTCATTGATTCTGATTAATGTTTTTTCTCACTCAGTCTTAATAAATCAATATTATAAAAAAATCTGATGCGTTTTTTTCACTTAATCTTAGTAAATAAATTTTATTAAGGAAAAAATTTGGGTTGAATTGACAGTTGTATATTCGAAACGCCATGGAATCATAGTAAGGAAAGGTACTTCCTGAACATTTACTGCTTGGTGCTTAATATAATATCCTATATAAGCTCTGCCCGCGAACTACGTTTCACCAGTAAAAATACAAATATCGCTATTAAAAAATGGGAGTTGGTGGTAGATCTATCTATCTGGAGTTCGAGGGGATACTAGGGGCGATGGAGGGTCGTCCCCCAGCGGGCCACTGCGACCTGTACAGATCTATTGTGGCCGACCCCTCTATTTTAAAGGTCTCCAAATAGGCCCGCGGCGTTGAAAAAGCCAATAACCTTCTTTGGAGACAGAGCCTTCGCATCATGTGGTGGCAGACTAGGTCCACCCAGAGCTGGGCTCCTTGTGTGGATGAGAGCATGACATTCACAAAGAATGTGAAATGGTGTCTCTTCATCCTTACCACAAAATCTGCACGTGGGAACATTAGTCAGGCCCATTCTATGCAGATGTTTGTTGAGTTTGCAGTGACCAGTTAGGGCTCTAGTGAGCGCCCTTAATTGGCCCCTGCTTAGTTGGAGGTTTTGTATTGCAACTCCGGGTGAAAATTCCCTAATGAGCAATTTCGAGTGCAGTAGTCCAGGGGAATGGGCCCACTGGAGTCGGGCTTGTGTTTGTACCCAATCTCTGAGGACTCTCTTTTTAATCCCCCTTGAAATGCCACAAGCTGGTTCTGGTCCTATGAGAGCGCTCTCGGAACCAGCCCTCGCCAGTTCGTCGGCAATTTCATTACCTCGGATATTGGAGTGGCCTGGAACCCAGCCAATCATTACCGAGTTCCTGGTCCCCAATTCATTCAAGGCTTTCGTGCACTCTAAGGTGATTTTGGACTTGAATTCTACAGCATCAAGCGCTTTTAGAGCAGCTTGGCTGTCTGACAGGATGAGGATGTTCTTACCCTCATTCGACATGTTTGCGTGAACGCAGTCGATAATGGCATACATTTCTGCCTGGAATACGGTGGCATATGCGCCCAGGCACGTGGTTCTCCTGGATTTCGCACTACCTCCGAAGACACCTGCACCTGACTGGCCCTCTTTTCTAGAGCCATCAGTGTACCATGTCTGGTTAGCTTTCCTAAAGGGCTCAGGGACTTGCTTGTCCCATTCATCCCTATTAGGAATCACCTTGTAGTTCTTCTTGAACTCCAAAGTTTCAATCATGGCATCGGCTGGCATTGCCATGACAGGATTAACCATTAGGCTGCCCTGTAGCTTCCTCATGGTTTGGGATTTCCATCTCGATCTGCCCCCCTCCACAGCTCGGAGCATTGCCATCCTAGCCTCCCCCTGTATGAACAGGTGGAGTGGTGGGAGGTTCAGGATAGCCTCCATTGCAAGGATGGGAGAAGATGAGATAGCCCCCATAATCATCAAGCAGGCACATCTTTGCAGGCTTTCCAGGGCCTTTATGGTGGTCCCTACTGCAGTCTGCTTAAACCAAGCTATACACCCGTAGCTAACCATAGGTCTTACCACAGCGGTGTAAAGCCAGAGAAGGTGACTAGGTTTCAGTCCCCACCTGGAGCTGGTTAGCCTACGGCAGATACCTAGCGCTGCTTTGGCCTTCTTGATAATGTTGCCTATATGTATACCCCAGTTAAGTCTTTGATCCAGGTGGATCCTAAGGTATTTGGCATTATGAGAGAATTAAATAGTTCTTCCAAACAGTTTAGGAGGCTTGAGGCCGTCTAAATTCCCGAACGCCAGCAAAACCATAATAGTTCCTCCTAGTGAAAGGAACTATTATGGTTTTGCTGGCGTTCACAGACAGCCCCACCTGGCAGCACCATTGTTCGATCTTCTTAAGAGCGAGTTGCATGAGACCTGATATAGTTGAAGGACATTTTCCAACTATGTGGACCACCAGGTCATCTGCGTATCCTTGAGTGGGAAGGTACGCATTGTTCAACTCCTGGATAAGGCAGTCAACGACCAGACACCACAACAGTGGAGAGAGCACCCCACCCTGGGGACACCCTCTAGTCACCCTGGCGGTTAATGTGCAGTCCAACAGCGTGGTTTTCACTGTTCGCGTTGTGAGCATTGCCTCTATCCAAGAGATTATTAATTGATCGATGCCGCGGTTTTGCAGACATCGTACAATAACTCTTGTTGGGGTGTTATCGAAGGCACCCTCAACATCCAGAAAGGCACACAAGGCTATTTCTTTATCTTCGAGCACTTGTTCAAGTCTATCGGTCAGATCGATTAAGGCAGTTTCCGTTGACTTTTTGACAGTGGTAGATGGGGGAACATTTTTTTATGCCAAATCATTAAAAAAAAAATTAAAAATTCTGGAGAGGGCCACCCGTATCACCTAGGGGTGTAAAAAGAAGCCGTCACGTCATAAAAATCGGTCAAGCCGTTTTGAAGGAGTTCGATAACAAACAGTGACACGAGATTTTTATATATTAGATAGATACAAGGATTCTGTTCAAAAAATTGTTTGTTTTCAATATATATAATAGCAAGATTTAAAGACAAATGAATGATACAGGAGTAATCTTATTCCAAAGACGAACTATAAGGATAAAAATGTATTTTTCTCAACCGGTTGCGAAGTTTAGTTGCCATGGCGGCCGAAAGGGAATTGTCGAGTTAAGTATATGCGGATAAAGAGGTACACATGACAACACATAGGACTTTACCTATTGAACTATTGTGGACTGTATTAATAAATGTTATAGCAATGATTATTATTTATATCATCATCATCATCATCATCATCACAGCTCATATACGTCCCCACCGAGGGGTTCGAGCCTACCCTATGTTAGGGTGATAATTAGGGTATTATTTATATAAGAAGTATAAATTTTAAAGTGAGCTTATGTAAACTTCAGACCAAAGCTTTATGTATAAAAAGTTTTGCCGTGGGTTCTAAGGCGTAGAACTATGTAAGTTAAGAATAACTATAAGTTTTCTTATGATCTAACTTAATTGTATTCGAATATTGTAATGAATTTAGGGACTATTGCTCAAAATTAATTTCGGCTGTAAAATGCAAATTTACTGAATTGACAATTTAAATAGTCCGGGCTCTTACTCTTTGACAATCCCTTTAATGTTGTCTGGTTTAAATTTTAGATGGTTGATAATAATTAAAGGGTCACATTTATTGGAAGGAGAATAAATGTTTTTAAAATGATTCTTTTCCATGATATCCTAAGATATTATTGCAAAGCAATCTAATTTCTCATTGTGATTTTTCTTAGTCATCATCACAGCTCATACACGTCCCCACCGAGGGGCACGAGCCTACCCTAACCAGTTATGGTAGGGCGATTAGGCCTTAGTCAAACCACGCTGGCCCAGTGCAGATTGGTTGAGTTCACATACAGCTTTGACTTACTTCGCAGGTGTATGCAGGTTTCCTCATGATGTTTTCCTTCACCGCAGGAGCGTCAGATTCGTGAAACGAAAAACACATTGGTACATGGCAGGATCGATCGCGGGCCTCCCGCTTCTACCCGGGGCACAGTCCAGTGCCGAGGCCACAGCGCCACCGACGCTCCGGTTTTTTTTGTAATATTTTGTAATTAGCATTAGAACCCTACTTTCAGTACCATTAGAGGGGATGGAGTCATTTGCTAGGCCCACAATTAGAAATGGATCGCACTACTTATGTTACACAGAGTCCAGCTTTATATATTATACAGGGTGTCCCAAAAAATAGTGTCAAGCGAAAGTCCAGAGTTAGAGCACCTCTTGGAGTACCTGAATCACCCCCATGTATGTTCCGCGATTATTCGTAGTTTTAGAGTAATAATTTTTTTTCTGACTTTTTGAAAATTTCGATCAAAAGAACTTAAAAAATTTTAATAAAAAAGAGTTGAACATATTTTAATGTTTTTCTTTATGCCACTGAATTATCTTTAGTGCTTCTTTTATGTCTAAAATAATCAGCTTCGTAACTTTAGTGGAAATTTAGAAAACAGTAGTGTAAAGTCAAAATTTGAATGTTAGTGAATAATTACTTAAAAATTCATCTTTAAATTAAAAATCTAAACAGGCGAATTCATGGTTTCTAAGTATGTGTAAAAACTTCCCTAGACTCTCTGCTTTCATAATAATGAAAAAAAAAGTACTTAATAGGGCTACTTTGGCTTAAATCGGCCATCAAAGACAGCAAGGTGAAAATTTCATAAAACTCGACTTCTGAATAATTTCTTTTTTAAATTCCAATTATTTATTAATAAACCAAAAATGATTGTAGAAAAGCTAAAAATTTATTATTTGAAGGTCAAAAATAACTGTTCCTGCTGCCATCTTTAATAACCTTTGAAGGTTTATTATAACTTAATAAATGAAACAAAACATTATTTTCAAAGTATTTATTATTCGATCGCTTAAAGAAAGTTTTCAAAATGACGACCTTCGTGCTCAATACATATTCTACATCGTCTAAAAAAGTTTTCTTTTAAATTTATAAATGCAATTCTGTTGTTTTTTATTGTTTCTTCCGCTTGTCTTAATTTTGTTCTTAACACTGTGACGTTTGTAATGTCCTTGGCGTATACTAATTCCTTGTAGTATACGCCAGACGAAAAAATCTATGGGGTTCAAGTCGGGGGACCGTGGCGGCCACGCAATGGGCCCTCCACGACCGATCCATCTGCCTGGAAATGTTTCAGACAAATGTTGTCTAACATTTCTAGCAAAATGGCATGGAGCGCCGTCGTTTCGAAAAATCATATTTCTCCGCGTTAATAGGTCTACATCTTCTAATAAGACGCCGAGATCACGTCGTAGAAATTGCAAGTAGGCCTCGCTGTTCAGTCGGTCCGGTAGTTCGAACGGACCAATCAGCTGTCCGTTTAGGATGCCTGACCACAAATTGATACTAAATTGTTCTTGGAAATTAGATTCCCTTGTGAGGTGTGGATTTTCAATACTCCACGAATGGTAGTTATGCGCATTAAACACCCCACATCGCTTAAAATGTGATTCATCAGTCCATAGAATATTTTTAAAGAAATTTTCGTTTTCAGCTTGTCTCCGTAACATTTCCTGACAAAATGCCACCCTTCTCGGGTAGTCTGCGGGCTTGAGCTGCTGAACTTTCTGGATGTGATATGGGTGAAAACGCTCTTGATGAAGTATTCGATGTGCTTGTGATTTCGGAATTCCGATTCGACGTTCTATTGTTCTTACACTAACTGATGGATCTCTCACCACTTCTTCGACCACTGATTGGACAGTATCTGGGTCACTCATTTCAGATGGGCGCCCCGATCTTCTACCTGGTAGGCGTCCTTCCATGTAAGAGTTATGTACTCTTAAAATCATGCGATGATCAGGCCAAGTTTCAGGCTGAGGTCCACCTCCATTTTGTACTTGCTGCCGGAACAACCTGGCTGCTTCAGAAGCATTTCCTCTTGCATATCCATAAAAGTAATGCATAAGAGCATATTCTTGCGATGAAAAAGACATCACAAAATGAAGATCTTGAAAAGTCCGTTAAGAATGCCAAATTTGTCAAAATCCCGTATTCACACAAAACCAAATCGTAATCGCACTCAAGGTCCGTAAAGAAAGCAAAGTTCGTCAAATAATCACAAATGAGCGTATCATACGTAAGGCGCAAACAAAAGCAGGCAAACGACTGGCGCCAGAACACAATAGGCGCTCGGACTACACCCCCCGCCTCATCCCCTTGTCACAAAGAATAGCATTCCTCAGTTACAGTTATCCATATCGCCAATGAGAGTGAGAGAGATAGCAATAATGCGGTCTCTTTCATATCCTCTCACTGGGGCAATTTTTTAGCAGGTAAGTACTGCGTTACATCCAACACTACAACCGATGTGATCCGCGAGAAAAATATTTAAATATGGGTTTCATGTAGTTAATTTTTGCTAAATTGTAATTAATCTGAACCTTAGAAATTATAAAAAGACCAGATATTTTTTTTTATCATCTGATAGGAATTTGGTAAATTTAATGGAATTTTCACCTCGCTGTCTTTGATGGCCGATTTAAGCCAAAGTAGCCCTATTAAGTACTTTTTTTTTTCATTATTATGAAAGCAGAGAGTCTAGAGAAGTTTTTACACATACTAAGAAACCATGAATTCGCCTGTTTAGATTTTTAATTTAAAGATGAATTTTTAAGTAATTATTCACTAACATTCAAATTTTGACTTTACACTACTGTTTTCTAAATTTCCACTAAAGTTACGAAGCTGATTATTTTAGACATAAAAGAAGCACTGAAGATGATTCAGTGGCAAAAAGAAAAACATTAAAATATGTTCTACTTTTTTTTATTTAAAATTTTTAAGTTCTTTGGATCAAAATTTTCAAAAAGTCAGAAAAAAAATTATTACTCGAAAACTACGAATAATCGCGGAACATACATGGGGGTGATTCGGGTACTCCAAGAGGTGCTCTAACTCTGGACTTACGCTTGACACTATTTTTTGGGACACCCTGTATATTTACTCCAGAAATACAATTCTACGAGCGTGCACGAGAGAGTGTGTAATCAACCCTCTATTTACCTTCATAAATAGAGGGTTGATAGTTAATATACATTGTTTTTCACCAAAACAACGAATTAAAGAGCAATGTAACATCTATACTAATATGACAAAGAGGAAAGATTTGATTGTTTGTTTGTATTGAATAGGCTTCGAAACTACTGAACCGATTTTGATGAAAGTTGGTATAGGGATAGTTCGAGACCAGGGGAAGAACTTAGGGTAATTTTCCTGCGGGAAAAAATCCCACGGGAAAACAAAAATAACACGGGCGAAGTCGCGAGCGGAAAGCTAGACATAAATAAATCAATACATCCAACTAGGTAAATTGAACAAGATATAAAAAGGCAAAATTCGCGACTAACCAACAAGACTTGTGACCATTTTCAGCTTAGAGGAAGGATAAATAAAAAATAGGCACTCGTGGAAGAAATAAAATTAAAAACTTAGCTACTGCTCAGTTCTTTGTGGGTACGTGAAACAATAAAGCGACGCGCAAGCACCAATATTTTGGCCGGGCTGCACTTATCCCGTTAGGCGCATAACACATTGCACCGGACACCGCTGCGGTGTACGGAGGGACGAAAACCGCATGCGGCTGCGGCGGCACGGAACCGTGCCACCGTACGGTTTGCTCCGTATCACCGTCCGGAGCTGCGGTGCACGACGCCCCGCATCGCCGCATTATCTATGTCGAGATCTATTACGCGTATGCACGTCCTTTCTACGCAAAAATCCGTACGATACTGCGGCTCAGTGTGGCATACCTCGCGGACCGCACCGCATCACCGTCCGGGAGTGCGGTGCAGTCGCGCGCGCCGCACAACCGCACGGGCATGCGGTGTGAGTGTGTTATACCCTGCGGTTTTTGTATACAAATTAAGATTCTTCAGTCAAAATTAAAAACCGCAGCGCCGCACACCGGAGCGGTGTCCGGTGCAATGTGTTATATGCGCCTTAGATCCCTCTGGAATTTTCGCGGAATTTCGCGAAAATAGCGCGAGCGGAGCAATATTTTGTTGTGTACAACTCATATCGTGAAGCTGGATAGAATTTTACTTTTCATTTTAGTTCATATTACACAGAACTTTTGTTTTGTCTCTATACGAGGGAAATGACACTGCATGTTCAGGGAAGGCAAGTGAAATTTCTAGACCATACAACGGCCTAAGCTTACATTTTTATCTTTGGATCACCTCCTAATTAATAGCGGTGGTTCTTATGGTGTAAGAAATGCTTGACTTGTTGTCGATTGTACATATTGGTAGTTATTATCTCTAAGTCACATAGGAAACATTTTGGAACGGTAATGTAAGCGAGTCGAAGTTGATTTAAATTGCTATTTGGAATACTGGATTAGTTGTTAAAAATCTAACAGGCTATTGTGCCAGAGCAAGAAAAAAGCAATCTATTTCATAACTATTGGATATAAAAAACTAACCTCTAACTCCTTAAAGTTAAGGATCCTTCCATCACCAGCACGGTCTATAGCTTCCAGGCGCAAATTTTTGAATAGTTTAGGAAAAAACAAGAAACACGTTGGACGTAACTATAAAATTTAAGGGTTTCCCTCGATTTTCCTGAGATCCCGTTATAAGCTACTGACTTTGGTGACATTGGGACCACCGCAGAAGTATACTCTATCGAATAGAAAGAAAAATTTGAAAATCTATTTCCAATTGGCGGAGCAATCGCGTAACATACACACATAAAAACATACGCATCGAATTGAGAACCTCCTCCTATTTTGAAGTCGGTTTAAAAATAACATATCACTATCGTTCAAAATTAAGAAATAATCGTTAACAATTTGAATAGAGAAAATCGTTTATTGTATTTTTTTATTTACTTACCAACTTACCAAGATGCACACAAGTAGATTTATATTCACCTCCATTTCATAACGGAAATAATTTGTGGTAGGTGGAAAAATGTAGCCCTCCAAAGAAATATCACGAAGACGAAAGTTTTTCTGAAAAGACCATTTTTATCATTATTATTCATGAACAATTTTCTTGGTATCTCTTGTCCTTAGAATTATTATGCCTTATTAACTGGAATAGACTATTCTTGAACAAAACCTTGAGTGGCCGGGAACCTTGAGAAATTTCTAGTGCCCTTTTCCCTTGAAGGCCCTTTGCATCATTAATTTTAATATAACTCTTCACATATTCTTGTAACTCGTAGAGGAGTTTGCTTATTGAATAATTTGAATATATATTTTTCTCGTGTAGGATAATGTAGTGAATACGAATAAGAAAAAAGAAAGTGCATGGTAAACTTTGTAAACTATATTATACAATATACACAAATTAATTTTGAAAATCTACATTCACCTTTATAAAAGTAGTTTTAATCTGAATAAAAAATCTTTGTATGGCCAAAATAATTGGCAATAATGTCTAGCCAGAAAATCCTTTACTCATTAATGCTTGATATGCTTTGTTCAGTTAATTAGTGTTCTGTATTATTTTTTCCTCAGTCTTTCAAATGAAGAAGTGAGACACAACAACGATAAATGTTATACTAGCTGCTAGGTCTGTCTGTCTGTCTGTGATTTGTATGGGAAAAGAAAAATGTTGCTTTTACTATTTTCCATGCAATTTTATGTTTTTTCTCTCCTTGTTTTGCCAAATCGGTCTACCCGTTATTGAGTTTTGTGTTTAGCAACATATTTCGCGATCCATTTCTATTTATATAGATTCACGAGTAAAGTAGTGACGGCAGTGGTAAAGGCGGTGGTATAAAGGTGAGAATTTGAAAGAAGTTTTTTTTACATATTCGCCTGTTACAGCCTTCGTTATCGCTTTTAAGTTGTCACTTAGTCTAGGCTGGCTGATCGTACAGCGCCAAACTCACGCTGTACGAATGATACGTTTGACGTGGAAACTTTATTAAATTCTCCCTCTGCCAATATACCCCGCAAAATATTTATGAAATATTAAAACACTACGTTTCCACAGGGAAATACACTAAAATTGGGTTGGATAATTTTTTAAATTGGATTAATCGGAAGCGAAGTGGAAGCCATACTAGCGGCGTGTTGATAAAGAGCAAACTCATTTCGCTGTCCTTACATAAGGTGCTACCTATCACGGGAAACCGAAATCAATATTATATCAAGACTATCTGTCTCCTTTTCTTTGAGAGCGTGGAAAAGAGAGGAAAATATTAATTTGCGAACCTGACCTGACCAACTAACTATGCCTGTTTGTTGTGAAAAACTCCATTTAGGTATTACAATGTTTTTGCAATGCTCACAATATTTGCGCTAAGCTGCCGCGCTTACGAAAAATGCATTAACTACCTTTTTAAGTCTGCATTAATTGTAGATAAATTATTCGTTTTTGGTAAATAAAATATTAATTGATATCTCAGTTAAATGCGTTTATAAAAGCTGCAATTGGGGGTTTTCATAAAAATATTGAAATGATTTCAAATGTATATAACTCTATTTCGCAAAGATCGTAGATAATGCGTTCTTCGTAAGCGCGGCAGTACGAGGCATTGACTAAAAAATATTAAGTTTATCTATTTTCTTCTTCTTCTTCTGTGCCTGTTCCCAAGTTAGGTGGAGTTGGCTCTCCTAATTAATCGGCGCCAAGTCGTTCGGTCTTGCGTTGTCGGATCTAGAAGTTCTTGCTTTTATGAAGCCAGGTCATGCTGGTCCACCATGTAGCGGAAAGGGCCTCTACCTTTCACGTTCCGGCATGCTTAAGGCCCTTTTAACAATTTTGTCATCAGGTGTTCTCAAGACGGCTTTCAGAAAGCTTTTCTGGTATCGGAGCAACTTCGAAGTGAAACCAATATATAAAAAAAATGACACCTTGGATATAAAAAACTATCGTCCTATTACGTTGATACCAATCTTATCCAAAATATTTGAAAAGGCTATGCACAAGAGAATAACTGAATACATGAATAAGTTTAATATAATCAATATCAATCAAAATGGATTTCAAAAAGGGAAATCAACTACTCTAGCAGGTTTCAAAATAGTTCAAGAAATCCATAAACACGTAGATCAAAGTACATGTGTCTCTGCTATCTTTTTCGACATGAGCAAGGCATTTGACTGTGTCTGTCATAGCGCACTTTTAAATAAATGCTACTTTTACGGAATCAGGGGTCCTGCATTTGAGTGGATTAAAAGCTATCTACTTAACAGAAATCAATGTGTTGAGATAAATGGTATGAATGAACTGAGTGAGATTACAACTCATAGGTCTTCTTTTAGAGTAAATAAATACGGTGTACCCCAAGGGAGTGTCTTGGGACCCTTACTGTTTCTCATCTATATTAACGATCTGCCAGACATTACTAAATATCACTGTACATTACTTGCCGACGACGTGTCTATTGTATTAGGCAACAAAGATATTAGTGAACATGGCAAAGAGATATATAATACAGCAATGAAATGTATAGAGTGGCTGACAAAAAACAACCTTACAGTTAATATTTCCAAAACTAAAATTGTTCACTTTTTCAATCGGAAACGTAAATGTCCTAATCTTAACATAACTTACGAAAACGAAGCCAAGAATGTACTGAAACTAATTTTCTTGGTATAAAACTTGATCAAAATTGTTCATAGAAACCACATGTAGAACATTTAAACAATAAAATTAACAAGTTCATATTTGCTTTATGGAAAATATCAAGAATAACAGATTATGAAACCGCAATAATGGCCTACCATGGATACATTATGTCTCTTCTTCGGTACGGAATAGTTTTGTGGGGTAATGCTGTAAAAGTAAATAGTCTATTTATAGCCCAAAAAAAATGTATCCGTGCCATATTTAATGTACCTCCATGGACACCATGTACTCCAATATTTAAGAAATACAAATTATTAACATTGCCTAGTTTATATATATTCGAATCATGCAAATTTGTTAGAGCCAATGCTGAACTTTTTGAAAAATTTGAAGATCGGTATAAATATAGTAATAGACATGTGGGACAGTTAGCGATACCACAAATGAAAACAAATTTGTACAGCCGAAATAGCCATGGCATGAGTGTTCGAATTTACAATAACCTACCCCAAAGCATCAAAGAACTTAACGGTAAACTTTTTAACAAAACTTTATTTAATTGGCTAGTTACAAATTGTTTTTATTCGGTTACAGATTATTTGACTTATAAGCATAAATAATATTAAAAATTACTGACATTTTATTATAATAATTTAATTAACATGTAAGAGTAATATAATTATTAGGTATAGTAATATAGTAAAATGACATATAATAATAATACAAAATATAATACGAAAATTTAAATTATGTAATTGTAAACTGACATTCACATGCCACAAGTTGGTAAGACGTGCTGTGGCCTAATTCACGTAATAAAACTTCAACGACATGCAAGCGATTTGATCGCTGAAGTCACTTTTCGTATTCACGTATTAATCGCACGATTTTGTTTAAGTCGATTGCGTTTAAGCGTATTCACGTACAATAATCGAAGTTTGATCGTTGCCTCCGCGGTATTCACCTATTATTTTGACGTTTACTTTGATCGAATGTCAGCGATTAAACGTCAAATTAAACGATTTTGTTTAAGTCGATTGCGTTTAAGCGTATTCACGTACAATAATCGAAGTTTGATCGTTGCCTCCGCGGTATTCACCTATTATTTTGACGTTTACTTTGATCGAATGTCAGCGATTAAACGTCAAATTAAACGATTTCTAAGTCGTTGAACTGAAGTTCATAATTTGTTAAAATTGTGTGCTTTTTTCCGTAAAAAAATGAGTTTGGGACTAGGATTCTTACTTTTGGACCAAGCCAGTGAGAGAGACGGCCCATCTACCGCAGTGTCTCAAGACGAAAGTCTTCAATTCGTGCGTGTTGCCAGTGATGACATACGGAACTGAGACGTGGGCGCTTACAATGGGTCTCATGAGAGGGCTCAAAGTCACTCAAAGGGCAATGGAGAGAGCTATGCTCGGAGTTTCTCTACGTGATCACATCAAAAATGATGAGATCCGTGGAAGAAGAGTTACCGACATAGCCCAAAGAATTGCAAACCTTAAGTGGCAGTGAGCAGGACACATCGCTCGTAGGACTGACGGCCGTTGGGGCGGGGCGGTCCTCGAGTGGCGGCCACGTACCGGGAGACGCAGTGTTGGTAGGCCCCCCACAAGGTGGACCGACGATCTGGTGAAGGTCGCGGGAAGCCGCTTGGATGCGGGAGGCGCAGGACCGATCGGTATGGAGATCCTTAGGGGAGGCGTATGTCTGACGCTATGAAACTATCACAGCGAAATAACAAAATACAAAGAAACTCGAAACTCGCAAATAATAGAAAATGACACTAACACTGACATACGTAATTTTTTTTATTGGTCATCAACGAATTTCTTTCCAATAAAGCCATAAAATGACAGAACTTAACGTAATTTTTTAGATTTATTGCAGAAAGACATGTAGGTGCAATATAATTTTGATAAAAATCATCATTCTACAAAATTTATCAACATTTCTGCATGTTTTCGTCAACAAAAAGTATTTGAATTTATTTGGTAGAATTGTAATGGCAACTTCAATTTGAAATAGTTGACAAATCGCCGAGTTACGATCCTATCGAGTAATCGTTCTATCGAAATGACACATGAATACGGATTTATGACTGTTTTTCAATATGACGACTTCTAAACGTTAACGACATTTTGACTATTACAAAATACGTGAATTAGCCTACTGTTCAGCTACTCATTTTGTTACCATTTTTACCATGCCTTGTGTGAATAAATACTTTGACTTTGACTTTGACTTGACTTTGAAGCCACCTAGGATACTACTTGTTTCTGATTTACTACGTGGTTCTGGAGACCATCTTTGCATATTCATTTCCGTTGTGTGAATTTTCTATACATGCGTCTCCTGTACCGTCCAGTATTCTCCGCCGTATATTAGAGTTGGTCGAATTGCTGTTATTTATGTCGGGTCAAAAATTGGAAATTGTAATCTTTGTTAAAATATTATTTGAGGTTGGCCTTTGGGTAAAGTTAACTTATCTTAAACGACGTGAGCTAATTAACGAAACTATAAGACATACGATTTGTTTTATATCCACATTATTGAATTCTAAATACAATATTCCTTATTTCTAGAAGAAAATATGCTTCTAATGTTGGGCAATAATATAATCCAAGTGGGAGTATCTTTTACTTCTCAAAACATGGAAGGCGGCTTCGTTATACTCACCTAATTCAATTAACGCTTAGTTAAGCGTTAATTTCGCAAAATGAATGACAAGTTAAACATTTTAAACCGATTATTTTACTTTTGTTATTTGATCGAAGTTGACAGCTTTCGAAATATGATATAAGCATGTTTATTTTAAATGTTTTGATATTGTGTAAGTTATTCTAATTGTTGACTATCAAATTATTAAAGTCATGTAACCATGTAGACTACTCTAATTCAAGGGAAATATCCTGAAAGAAGACAAACCATCACATTCATTGACGGATTGAGTCGCGAAAACAGGTTCTTCAAAACCGATGAAACCCAAAAATTTTAACCGCAAGAGCTTTACGAGCCTTACTTTAGCTAAAAATTGCAGAAAGACATAAAAATGAAATCTCCATTCCACTTTAATGTCAAAGCGAATTCATTTTCATAAATATTCATAAGGCGCCGTACATGGTTTTAGGGTCATCAAGAAAACTCCGTGCGAGTTTGATGAAATATTAGAATGCTTAAGTATAGTGCATGATCGTGTTCGTCGTAAAATAAATGTAAGTGGCTTGCCGAGCTTACTTTTTGTGACGACAGACTTAAAATGAGATCAACTGAAAATAAAGGCTGGCTGTAAATGACTGGCCTCAAGTTTTCAAATTTAGTTTCAGCTTAGAATAGACCTGATTCTACGGGTGATTTGCGACACAAAATACGATTTAAAAAACTGCCGCGCTTACGAAGAACGCATTATGTACAATTTTTGCGGAATCGAGCTATATAGGTACATTTGAAATCAGGAAAGCGAGCTCTATAACTTTCTCATTGAGACCATTTCAATATTTTTTTTAAAACCCGCTATTTCAGTTATTATAAACGCATTTAACTTAGTTATAATTTATATTTTATTTATCAAAAACGCATCATTCGTCTACAGTTAGTGCAGGCTTATAAAGGTAGTTAATGCGTTTTTCGTAGGTGCGGCCGAATATAGGTTTATCTCTGTCAATTTCAAATGTACGGCAAAGATGAACTTCACACTGTTTTTAGTAAGAGACACGTAAGCCACTCGCAGGACTTCAATAATATTAGGTATACAATACAATAGAAAATGATAGTTAATATAATATGATTGAAATGCTGCAATAATGAAATCTATAATGATTTTGTTTTTTGTGAAGTTCGCCATTCAATTTACTAATGTAAAGTCAAACACACGAAGAGTGTAATAAAACGTTTTTCAAATTATCAATTAATCACTTGTTAGAAAATACAATACAAATACGATAATTCCTTTAAACTCTTGCACACTCTCTTAAAAATTAAATTGTAAAAATATTCTTGTTTATTTTAACTACTGATTTCCGATGTACTTTCCCATATAAACCTTTGAACCTGAGCAAAAATCGGCCGGTATGTTGAATTGGTTTCCATCACGGTATTTCCTTTGTTTACAGGTAAAGATAGGCCGCGGCCTCAGCCGATAAAGCCTAACATAAATCTCTAAGGCGACGTCGGGTTTATCTTTTTGTTCGACGTCGCAATGCCAAATTTTACCAATCTGTTATACCGGGGATCCGTTACAAACTAAGAGAAATATTGACGGCCATCTTTCAGCCGCCAGGACGAGGAAAAATTGTATTGGAAAATAAAAGCGTTTTAAGTGAAACATGATAATAGTGAAATGTTTCAAGAAAGAATAAGGTGTTTAAATTTATTTACAACTGTGTGTAAATAAATGCATGTGTGTATGTTTGTATGTATGCGTAGTTACTACATTTCTTTATCATTGTTTATTTTTGTTAAAATAAGTTTGTTACAAGCTCTCTTTTTATGTTTCTTGCACCGCCTCAAATTTTTCTGCCCTGCCCTCACGGTTGACTGGCAGAGAATGCCTTAAAGCATTAAGTCCGCCTATTGTACCATATTTATTGTGCAATAAAGTGTAAATAAATAAATAAATAAAAAAATAAGTTGAGTTACGGATAAAAGTATACTTAGTTGTCGTGTGGTATTTTTGTTCCGGCGGGAGGAATCTGGATTCTTGATTAGTTATTAGTTTTGTTTAGAAATAATTTCTTAAATCATGTTCACTCCAGTTAATTTAACTACACCAGGTTAATAAGGATGTCTTTTTGTACCTTATTCCATTTTGTTTTTTTACAAGTGTTAAAAATTAATAGGGGTAACTTTATAGTTTACTAGAGGACATATATTTCACTTTAGAAATTTATCTCTAACCTACAAGAATTCATAAAATTCTATCCAATCAATAAATTTACTGTATTGTAAGAATAAATTAAGGTAATTCTTTTTAATGCTTAAACATTTGCTTCATCATATAAAAGGAAGATTTCAAATGATTGATTGTAAATAGTGAGACTTATTTTCTCGGAAAAGAAACTTTAAAACAACGTTTAAGGCGATTTATTAGTCGTAAAAGCGTTTATGGTAAAATTCGTTCCCAAGTTATGAGATATGGGCCAATTTAGGAGGCGTATTAAATTTATAGATGCTACTTTTAATACATTTGTTATAAAATAGTTTACAGAAATATTTGACATAAAATCCTTTGGGCTTTCGTATTCAAAGTCAAAAATCTTAATTCAACACAGACTATGTTGAATTTATTTGATCTTTTTGTGATCATGTCTAATCCTTAATTAATACTCGTATTATAAATGCGAAAGTAACTTTGTCTGTCTGTGTGCTACGCAACCACGCCTAAACTACTAAACCGATTTAGATGAAATTTGACCTAAACATAGTTTGAGAGGAGCGTCGGTGGCGCTGTGGACTCGGCACTTGCCTTCCAGCGGAGGTGGAATTTGTAAAGGGAATTAATAAAAAAGACTTCCACGCGGACGAAGTCACGGGCAAAAGTTAGTAATTTATATATTACTATACAAATATAATATTGTCGTACATATACACTCCCGGACACCTAAATCGAGCCACCTTGCACTTTTGGACTATATCGTCCATAACTTTTAAAAAATGTTTCGTCGACCAAAAAGTTTTATGCAATTTTATAGCTGGCATATTCGCACTGGGCCAGCGTGGTTGATTAAGGGCTAAACCCTTAATCAACCACGCTGGTTAGGGTAGGCTTACTTAGGGTAGGCTCGAGCCCCTCGGTGGGGACGTGTATAAGCTGTTATGATGATGATGATGATGATATTCATAATCAGCACATCAGATTGAACACGGATATGTCACCTACAAAATTGCATAAAAACTTTTTGGTTGTCCAAATATTTTTTAAAGTTATGGCGTATATAATGCGTTCGCGACAAAATTGGTTTCAAATCTCTCGACCTAACACAGTTTCATATTAATATTCTTATTCTCAATTACTGCCGTATCAAAACTGATTAAATTGGGAAAAGCTGGCGGGAGAATACAAAGTTTGTAATATTAGCTATCCCCAATAACTGTAGCAGGGTTTACGACAGCCGTGTAACGGGAAACCGTGTCGTGCGCCGTAAATTATTCGCCCTTTGAACTATCGCGCTCGTAAACTAATTTCTGCTAAACAGATGGCGGCACTTTATCTGGAAAGCAATTAATTAGGCGAATTTAAGGTAGTATCTTTGTCAGCTGCTGAGTGTAGGAGGGGAAGAAATGCTGAGTCGTGCAGTTGACACGGGGAGATCCTAAAAGAACATTTTTTGAAAATATTGTAAAAGTGATTTTACAAGTATTGGGTAGCAGATATTCAGTTGCGGTGGCGGGGCTACTCATAACAGAAACAGGCCGCCGTCATATTCGCCTAAAGTTTAATAAATATTTTCTGCTAATAAGAATTTTAGTGAGGCTTTATCTTGGTAAGATAATATTGAAAAGGAACATGATTGTTAAGTATTAATTATTTTGACGAATGAGAATATTTAATAAGGATAAATTTTTAAACGAGAGGAAATACTCATTAATACAAGAAAAGACTTTTCCAAGAAGACAGAGCTAATCTTGATATTCTAAGGAACAATGCAAACTGTACTTTATATTCATGAACACATGGATTAATTTGATATTTTGAATAAAATGTTTTAGTTTAAAAAAATCCGGCCATATGACTAAAATCATTTATCACACGAAACATCAAGTAATTCAGTAAATAGGCCGCGGTGTAGCGGCATTAGAGCGATATCAGTTCCAATCGGATGTCAGCGCGCAAAGTGGACGGCGGCAGTTTGCTGACGCACGCTTGTCGCGTGACTCGAAGGGTTCACTGGGGTGCGGTTACCGGTTACCGGCATCGCCACGCCTCGGGACCGACAAACGATACGTCACGAGAGCCTTTGGAGATATTCACATGTGACATAAACACAGTAAGGTTGGCTAGTCGATGTCTCTCTTTGAAAAATGTGCATTTGGTGTGTTCTTTTTGATCAGAAATTACAGATTCACAAGTACTTTTGAATAACTTTTACATAACTAATAAGTATATTTTTTACACAGATAACTCTAGTTGTTATAGCGATTATTTTGTGTTTAGTGGCATATTTTTTCGTTTTCGGAGATCTTACATACTAATTATTACCAGACTTACGAACGTCTGCTGGGATGTTGCATTTGGTACTTCTGGAAAACGCAATGCAGTTACATTGCTGAATAAAAAATAATTGTCAAAATCAGCAAGAGTTCGACGGATACAAGTATTGAAATCTAGAACCTTACTATTTTCAAGGTCACAAATTGGTTGGGCTATTTCCTGAGAGCGAAAAGAATAAAAAAAGTAAGTATAGAATCGCACTCGAAATGACGACAGGTTTACATCGAGCCAAAGTTACTATTTCCACTAAAGTTGTAATAAATATAGTTATTTGCCCGCCCGCCCATGTGTGCTGATTGAAAATTGCCAAGCTTTAAGAATTGAGAGCAATATTTACATGCTCCCAGCCAGACGTAGGGCGGGAACTGATTTCTCAATATACAAAAATTTCTCTATACGTTTAATATCTTTTCTAACATAACGAGTTTGAATCCTAGAGATAGCCATTTTCTTAAAATTCTTTCATAAAAAGACAACGTATCTTTCTACTTAATTTTTTGGAATATTATTATACAGTCTGCATGATATGCACTCATCATAGTCTCTAGTCCCTTCTTTATCGTACCTATTGGTACATACAACAACTAAAAATTACGTAAGGCAATGGCACATTTGAAATGGCACATAAAAATCCTTCCAAAAATTGTAATTGGATCTGAATGGTTGACAATGTATTTGAGCTTCATAGCTGCAACTCTTGAACGCACCAATAAATAAAGGTGAAGGAGTTCACCACGCAATCACATAAACCTTTGGTTATTACATATTTATTAATACAATACGTTGTATATCCAATAGCATACATTGAGGCAAAGTGCAAGTATAATTTTCGCAAATAAATTTAAACTAGTTTTTTTAATATAAGGTGTCTGTTTATTGTTATGTAATTTGGTAGCTAATTATATTGTGTACTTGGAACGCTGCTCCTATTATCTCCGGGGATGGGCGTTAGTGCTGCGACACAGTTTCTTATAACTAATACAGTTATTACCGAAATTATAAGTGAATCACTGTATATTGTTCCAAATAAATTATTATTACTATTATCACGACAATTTTTTAAAACAAAAAGAAACTTTTATAAAGCGCTGACTTCGAGTTGTTATTCTATTGTATTCTTCATATTTCGTTCCTACTTATACTTCTTAGTTCATTCGTTCTTTATAGTAATGTTAAATGTCACTATAGCAAAAGAGTTTGAATAAAGGAAAGAAACTAACAAGGAGTTTTTAACACCACAATCGTATACGTGGCGTATCATTCGCATGAAAAGTTCCCTACGTTTGTTTCTCTGTTTTGTAGTGACAGTTAGAGGTAGGACATAGTAACAATGATCGGTTTTGCCCTTGTTTCAGGTGAGTCAGCGACGAGAGCACGCGACTGGCGCCCCTCGACGGTCGGTCGGCGATTTCGCAAAAGTGCCGGGCGACACGCGAGACTGCGGTTACCCTATTCAAATAAGCGCAAAACCCCAGCTGTAACATGCAAACACAAAATAAAAAACCCTTACGTGTCAAACACAACGACAAATGGTATCTCTCTCTTCTGAAATTAACCATAGAGTACACGCATTTTAGTTATTTCGTTTTAATGAATGAATTCATTTCTCAGACACGTAATACAAAAATGTAGTATGTTAAATCGACTGTACAAAAGAGTATTTAGTGACAAGAGTAAGCATTTATCTAGAAATGAAGAATGCAATTTCATGATTTAATAGAACGTACTAAAGAGATAACAATCTTTCAATATACTCTCTAGAGTTCACTACATTAGAGGTTGAGAAATTAACCATTGAATCAATAAAGGTTATCAGCAGAGCACGAAGGCCCCTGCTCGGGACATCAAAGCTGGATGCCTGAAACCTAATTAAGGCCGTGCCCACAACCGGTGCGTTGTCCCTGACAGCTTATTGTGAGGGCTTTCACTCTTCGCTATTACGATATTAGTTAATGCTATGAGAACGATATTAGTTTAACAAGCCTTTGTATTATAAACCGTACCGTATGTACCGGACTATATTGTGGCAAATAAATATAGTATTTGAACACTATCTATACCAGAGGCTCCCAAACTTTTTATTTTCACAGACTTCAAAATTTTTCTAGTTCCGGTGGACCCCCTGCAGTTACATTTCTACCATAGTCCCAAAACTCGACAAAAAATGTGGATCTAACCATGGAAATTTGCGTTACGGCTGAGTTCCCACCACGAATTGCAATATGGAATATGCATGTTTTTACAAGTAACAGTCGTTGAGCTTCATGAAATATTATCTGCCTACATTGATAGGTGAAGTCAAGCCAACATTTTAGTTCTTCACTATCGAAACCAGATAAATTTTCGTGGACCGCTTACGAAATGTAAACCCCCGTTTTTGTCACGCCAACGTGAGTATCCCGTGGACCCCCAGGGGTCTACGGAGACTACTTTAGGAATCAATGATCTGTACTAACGAATTATTACGTGAAATAACATCAGAACTTCCCTCTTATTAAGTAAAAAATCATATCCGTGTACACCATAGAATAATTGAAATGTCAGATAAAAAATTCGGACGAAAATTGAATATGGATCTGCATGATTGACGAGGAGTTAAACGATTGACAGAATGCCGGTTCGGATTTGGTGTTAACAGTTTGCTTTGCCGCGATGAGTGCTGCGTTGTTTGAGTGGGTATCGTGTTATAGATACAAAAATCCAATTTTGTGTCCCTTCCTTGTGCGTAGGGAGGGCGTCGGTGAAGAAGAGCATAGCCTTTTCGCTCTGAGTGGCTTTTTTGCTTTGAGTTGCGGAAGAATTGAAGAGTTAGACTAGCAACAAGAGATAAAAAGTGTAACGTGAATAAAATTATAACACAGAAGCATTTTAGAAAACAATTTATATTTAAAATGTTAAAAGCATTTACAATGTCACAACTTTATCGTTTCCTTGTGTAAACTCATTTTAGAAGGGTTCCAAAGGTTAAGTAATCTCCCATGTTAGACGGCCATATGCAAATTATTACAAACACATAACAAACAATCAATTGTTATTAATATCAACGTTTTTAAACGAAAACCTGATTTGGTGTGCCCGTGTCCGCGTAAGCTCCTTTTGTAGAATCATATTCGTACTGAAATCAATATGCTGGCGCCATCTTTTTTCGTTGCAGTGCAATATTGTTGGCCGCCCAATCAATTCTACGGTGGCTGCGTGCGATCGTACTTTTCAATCGGTTCCCGTAAATAGATTTGCTCTCAGCGATCGTTTCCTTTGTAATCAGTGCGGCTTTCAAAGGCTGACGGTGTTTGATCACCGGTAATTGTTGTGTTGTAAGATGTATTTGTTTTGTACTCTCATTTTGTCTCTCAAACCCTCAACCCTTGTTTGAGGACTTTCAAATTTTCAATTTTCATCCCATGTTACAAGTTTAACCTATTAATAACTAACCAATCAATAATTAACAATTCCCATGTTACAAATACTAAGTACTTCCCATGATACAGGTACTAAGTACTTCCCATGTTACAGGTACTCAGTACTTATTTATTTATTTTCCAGAAAACACACATTACAAATTTGTTATTTACACTAAAGCTTACACCAATAACACCAATAACACCAATAACATTCGCTCAACTAAATGGAAGCATCAGCCATTAGGTTACGTTCACTTATTTCTTAATATAAACACTCAATATAGATACAGATATAAATACAAATACGTAATACAAAACTTAACCACATAATTGTGAATTGATACAAACTGTTTCTGAATTTTGATAAAGGATTGAAAAATATGTCATTATTGGCAGATTTGTTTACTTTGTTATACTCATTACACATTCTGATAATAAGAGAACTAAGTCCCAGATTGGTCCCGACATGTGAGATATGAAAAGTTTTTGTGATCGGATATCGCGGTATTATACGGGGAACGTTCATAAAGACGCAATTTAAGAAATCTATCGATTTAAAATGGCCGTTGACAAGTCTATGTAAGAATACAAGATCGCGAATCTAACGCCGATCGCTAAGTTTTGTCATATTAAAGAATTGAAGTCTGCTATAATACGTACACGATATAGGTACCTTGTGAAACGAAAGCCATAATATGACGCGTGAATGCCCGTTGTATACTTTCGACACGTTGCGAGTGGACACATTAGAAGGGGTTCCAAATCGTGCTATAATACTCCCCAGATGACTTCATGCTAGTGCATTGTACAAAAGTCGTTTAGTTTTTACATTGAAGCCTTTGGTGTTACGCTTTAAGAAACCCACCATTTTACCAGATTTATTGATCACAGGATCAATGTGTGGTATAAAATTTAAACTTCTGTCGACAATTACACCCAAGCCTCTCATCTGCGATACCTTTTGCAGTTCAATATTATTCAGTGTGTAGACACTAGATAGTGACTTTGTTTTTCTACTTAACCTCATATGAAAACATTTGTTAACATTAAGCATCATGCAATTTGGAACACACCAGTGCTCAACACGTCGTAGATCTTCTTGCAAGCCTCTAACATCAATAAACGATTTTACTGTTTGATAAAGTCCACGGTGTGATTCAAAAAAACGGGGGTTCACATTTCGTAAGCGGTCCACGAAAATTTATCTGGTTTCGATAGTGAAGAACTAAAATGTTGGCTTGACTTCACCTATCAATGTAGACAGATAATATTTCATGAAGCTCAACGAAGTATGTAGGTACTTGCCATGTTACAATTGTCAACATTTTAACATTAAGGAAGACATAATTATGGTTAATTTTTAAGTAGGATTCAAATTGTATTTACTTGTTCAGACAAGTAAACTAAACTTTTATTATGGGACCAATCTTGAAATCGGGAAAAACGTCAGCTGTTCCATACAAATGTTCAACATTCACTGAACCTAAATATATTGAACTACTTTCAAATATGGTTTCATAGTAAAAAAAAATTCTCAATAATATCATAAATATGTATATTTAAGACATTCTAATAAAAGTGCAAAGTTTATAGATATCAAACTGGCGTGTTGTCAATGAACTTTGTCGTATGATTTATCAATCAGCTGTGGTCAAATTGTCGAAAATAGTTGATCTCGCCTCGCACCCACTCATAACCAATAACAAAAAATAGTTCATAAACTGCCATATGAGCTGAATATCAAAAAGTCGACGCAAAACGCACCCAGCACTCACATACACGAAGTTCTACACGTCATTAAACACACGACCTTACAGCTTCGCGAATAATTATTTACCCACCGCGATCGCGGAATCGAGTCGATTGCAATCGAGTACCCTCGCTCGTTCGCTCGGAAATGGCGCGTGTCGTTTTGCTTGATTCGATCACCCGAACATTCGTTCGATTCTACACAGCCACCCGAACCAGTCAGCTACAGGCGTTAATTGCTCGCAGTCCATTGCGCTTTAATATGTTTGCTTCGTTCGCACTTGTTTATTTATCGACTGCGGCAGGTTCGATCGTTCACAAGTTGATATGGCGAGTGACCAATTTCGAGAGGCTCAGTCGTACTCGTAGAATGGTGGTTTCGGCAAATGGAGCTGTGCAATGGACGGTGCGGATAGAGTGGCTTTCGTCAGATCCGATTTTAAATAGCGGCTGAAGAGCCACTTCTGAATCGGATGTTTGGGAGTGCGTAAAAAATATAATACACTAGCTTTTGCCCGCGGCTTCGCTCGCGTTAAATTCGGGGTAACACGGAAGATTTCGAAAAAAAAATAAGGCAGGTATTTTTCGTAAGAGTTTGTGTACCGATTTTTAGCTTCCTACCTTAAAAACTGCGAAAAGTCCCATATAAAATTTCACCCCCTCTTTTAAGGGGTTGGGGGCAGATTTCGAAAAAAATAATGATGCACGATTTTTTTGTTAGTTGCAAATAGTCTGCATACCAATTTTTAGCTTTCTATCTTGAAAATTGCGGAATGCTCCATATAAACTTCCACCCCCCATTTTAGGAAAGTGGGGGGTTAGAAAGAGACAAAAAGTAGCCTATGTCACTCTCCATCCCTTCAACTATCTCCACTTAAAAAATCACGTCATTTCGTCGCTCCGTTTTGCCGTGAAAGACGGACAAACAAACAGACACACACATACACTTTCCCATTTATAATATTAGTATGGATTTCATTCCTCCTCCTCGCAACGATTTCCTCATTGCTGACGGTCGTGATCCGCTGACTGTGGAGTGATTGCTCTATTTACAGTATTGCGCCACTTGTTCTTGTCTTTGGCATTGTAGAGCGGACTGTGAAGCTTGTCAGCGTTGAGCGGATTTGATCCGACCATCTAAGCGGACTACGGCCTCTCGGAAGTTTGCCTTCGATCTTTCCAGTAGCCATAAGTTGTTCGAGGTTATGTCCATCTTTCCTAGCTATACACGGTTATTTTTTTATCACCCTGGAAAATTTAAGGGAAGCTTCACGACATGGTATTAGAATGATTTAAATATTAATTAAAAAAATAACTCACTTACTTAATTTTATATACATTTTCTAAAAAATCCCAAAAATGCTGCACTAGTGGAGAGCAGCATTTTTAGATTTTTTTAAAGAAAAATTTTTATGTAATAATGGATGGAAGCGTCCCTAAAATTTTTCAGGGTGATAAAAAAATAACCATGTATGTGACCGAAAAACTGAAGTACTCGGCGCAAACAGGTAGTAAAAAGCCTGGTATCGACCTTGAGTTCTCGTAGAATGGATTCGTTGGTGCGGAACGCAGTCCAAGGAATCTGCATCATCTTCCTCCAGCACTTTCATGACTTTGTACGCTACATTTGTGCGTAAGTAAGGAAATACGAGTATTCGAAATAAGAATTATTTGATGTAAAAAGACCAAATTTCAGTAATTGCTATGTGCAGTTGTTATTGCTAGAGATATCACAAACTAATAATTATTGTAGTCGTACATTCTAGTTTTAGTCGTGTTTACAGTTAGACTAAAAACAAGGCGAAAAATATAAGCATATCAAGAATATTACAGAATTAATGAATAAAATGGTCGGGTCGAAACTCGTATAGTAAAAGCCGATGAAAATTGACTAGCTCTTGAAACATACAAGGACATAATAAAATTTGTTTAAATATTTTATTTTTGCCTAAATATAACACTTTTACTAATTATTTTTGTTTATTTTACGTCTTTTTTATTATATTCTTTTATTGTAAGACATAAACTAATGAAATATTTGCGGAACTAATGACAACTAACGAAAGCTAAATGTTAACTTTGACTACGCATTTTCTGCAATAATCTAATTATTGCTTTAAAGCTTAAAAGCTCGCACATTATTCCATTAAATAAACACATTGTATTATTGAAACGTAAACACCATTTTCGCTTCCATGGCTGTGGCAGCGAATGAAGGGGATGTGTGACTACATACAGCCATAATACCATTATAACGACGCGCATTTGGATTAAATACGTAACAGCGCTTTGCGTCAGTTTAATTAAACGGATGAAATGTAAAAGCAAGTTTGTATTTATAATTGGAAGGTTGTGTAATGCTTCGCGTTGTCGTAGATATTATGTCCATTCAATTAATGTTTCATGGTATCAATTTTTTTTCTCTTTTTAACTTTTTGTAACTATTGTATTTGTTACCAATTGAAACAAATACAATAGTTACAAAAAGAGAGAACTTAAGGTTATATCGCTATTCACTTATGATTAGATTACTTTATAACTTTGGGTAACGTGTTTACTTTTTCAAGTAAATGTTGGCTAAATTGTTTTTAGCAACAGAGTAGGATGATAAAATAATGATGCATTAGCAATTGATAAATATACTACAAAAACCACTAAAACTCAATTCTGAAATTATTGAAAAACTACCAATTCATTTTAAGAGAAAGTAATATTTTGGATTTTATTTGTATTCGTTACTATAATTGGCCTACACTGTCTGACATTAATGTCCATAAATAAACAAAAAGTAAGTTACTTTAGAATGTGATACATGTGATATGCCTTTTAAGTAAACAAGATCTCGAAACAAACAAAAAGTTTTAGAATAAAATGAAACTGTTAAATAAAAGTCGGTTTCCAAAGTGAATTTAACGTACATTAAGAATTCATTTGATATCCATCTATCTTTCGAATAACTAATGAATTCCCCAAAATTATCTGGCACTCTCTTCGTAAAATTATCATATTTATTCCCATTGCATTTCGGTCGTGTTTTCGGTGCGTTCTCTAGATAGACAGGTCGGGTACGCTTGCACGATATCTTGAAAAGTTCGTCCATTGTATACTAGTCTAGACTTAGTATTGATCATGGCATTTCCCTCGCACGGTGAGTCAGCGGACGGTCGTCGCACTCGGCAGGGCATGACTCACTGTGAAATGGCACACAGCAATATTAAACACTATCATATTTTATCAACGCCGTTTATTAAAAAAAAATTATTTGTTCTCGTATTATAATTCCATAAGAAACAGTGAGTTAGTTTCTTTAATAGTAATTAGTGGGGAGATCGAGAAATTTGACTATAAGTAGTTCATGAAGGAAAACCTTATAATACATAAAAGATGTTAGATGTTATATGATTATAAATGATTTTTTAGGGCTAAACTACTTTTTTTCAATGATCTTTGATAAGCAATTAATCCTGTGGTGAAGTTTCACTAAAAAACTTTTATAGGGACTATGAGTTTTCAAAATTAACTCATAGCAAATTAATTTAATCAATGCTATAAGTTGACATTGTTCGTGAGCTCTAATTAGTAATTAAAATAATGTATATCAGTAATAATCAGTCCAGAGAGAGAGAGTGAGAGAGAGAGATAGATAAACACAATTATATTTTATACTAATTATTGTAAGACCTGATTGATGACATAACAATATTCTAATAAATTAATCTTAGACGTCTAATACGGTTAATTTTGAAACCTATATCTTTTGGTATTGACGTATGAGTAGTTCTAATTTACATGTCGATATTCAGTAGCCTACCTTCTTGCTAATTACTATTAGGTAAGTGATATTTGTAGAGGTAAATTGACAAACTTAATTGAGCTTCGTAAATTGACAAACTTAATTGAGATTTATACAGATATGATTTATAATTAGTCCTATTGACATTAGTGCTTTTTTAAATAATACAGGTACTTATAGAATGCTGTGTCGTGACAGTAAACTGTAACATTTTCAGAGATATTTACGAACTTTCCACATTCAACCACTGATTTTTTTACCATTAAAATACTTCACATTTACTTATTTACCATTTTCTTACCGCAAAACTTTTTCAAGTTTGACCAATTGTTAATTTATTCCATTTTTAACCGGTTAGAAATAAATACGCGCATACAATAAAAAATATTTATTGTAGCAAACTACAACAATAAATCATAAACGAGATTTATTCTATGCAAGTTAGCTTACAGAAATAAAGAAGGAAATTAGTAAAGGAAATTATATCTATACTAATATTATGAAAAGAAAAGATTTGTATTCTTACAAGCTTTTATTTTACTTCACCTGTCCAGTGTCTGTAATGAAATCTTGCAAGTTAAATTTGACCCACTTCGGATTTGATCTCCGATTGAGCTGAAATTTTGCATGCATATGTAGGTATATCGCATGACAATGCAATATTATGATGACAGATCTGATCTAATCCTGGAGCTGGAAGGTGGCCATAGGAACTCCGCAATAAAACGACACAATCCCGCCGAGTTTGAGCTCGTTTGATTCGAATTGATGAGCACTAACAGTATTTGAAAAAGTTTTTTATATATTTTTTATGTATGCTTGTATTTTTGTTTGTAATGAATAAACTAAAAAGCTACTGGGCCTATTTTAACAATTCTTTCACTGAAAGAATTCTACATTATCACTAAGTAATATAGAGTAGGAAATTGTTTTTTCCTACGGAAAAATATAGTTTCCACGGGAAAAACGAAAGCTAGTCTTTTTAAATTAGTCTTGTTGAGAAAAACCAATGTGGTAAACAAAAAGTTGTCGTGAAGACTCTCCTTATTATCAAATTCTTTTTTTCTATTTATATTTGCGAGTATTATAATGTTCTTTTCTGATACGTTAATAATTTTGTATGTGTCTTCAACGATTTTGAAGACAGATTTTTAATTTACAATATTTAAATTAAACTCTAAATATCGCTGTAATCATTTTCTGCTTAACTATATATTTTATTAGCTTTCGCTCGCGACTTCGCCCGCGTTATTTTTGTTTTCCCGTGGCATTTTCTTTCCCCTAGGAAAATTACTCTATGTCTCGAACTATCTCTATACCAACCTTCATCAAAATCGGTTCAGTAGTTTAGAAGTCTATTCAATACAAACAAACAATCAAATCTTTCCTCTTTATAATATTAGTATAGATTTGTTCTAATTTTTCAAAATGATTGTGTTTTTAAGAGGAATCACTAAGGGTTAGAGAATTCTAAGATAGGTATTTGTAAAATGTTTTGCTGTCGCGCTATCGTCTTCAGAAGTTAGCGATACAGAGGACTGCAGCTCGGACCAAAGATACCTATGAAAAGTACAATAATCCTTTAGTAGTAATCCCCTGTTTTCTCCGATTAAACTTTTTTGACCGATTTAATTACTTTTCGCATAAAAAAATTAAAAAAAAAATCACTATTATTTCACTTCTTTAATCACTTCAAAAACACTGAAAAGTTAAAAATAATACCAATAAATAATAAATTAGGGTTTCCCTCGATTTTCATGGGATCCCATCATCAGATCTGACTTTGGTGACATTGAGACCACTCCAGGAGTGGTCTCAATGTCACCAAAGTCAGATCACCAAAGTAATTAAAATAATGTATATCAGTAATAATCAGTCCAGAGAGAGAGAGTGAGAGAGAGAGATAGATAAACACAATTATATTTTATACTAATTATTGTAAGACCTGATTGATGACATAACAATATTCTAATAAATTAATCTTAGACGTCTAATACGGTTAATTTTGAAACCTATATCTTTTGGTATTGACGTATGAGTAGTTCTAATTTACATGTCGATATTCAGTAGCCTACCTTCTTGCTAATTACTATTAGGTAAGTGATATTTGTAGAGGTAAATTGACAAACTTAATTGAGCTTCGTAAATTGACAAACTTAATTGAGATTTATACAGATATGATTTATAATTAGTCCTATTGACATTAGTGCTTTTTTAAATAATACAGGTACTTATAGAATGCTGTGTCGTGACAGTAAACTGTAACATTTTCAGAGATATTTACGAACTTTCCACATTCAACCACTGATTTTTTTACCATTAAAATACTTCACATTTACTTATTTACCATTTTCTTACCGCAAAACTTTTTCAAGTTTGACCAATTGTTAATTTATTCCATTTTTAACCGGTTAGAAATAAATACGCGCATACAATAAAAAATATTTATTGTAGCAAACTACAACAATAAATCATAAACGAGATTTATTCTATGCAAGTTAGCTTACAGAAATAAAGAAGGAAATTAGTAAAGGAAATTATATCTATACTAATATTATGAAAAGAAAAGATTTGTATTCTTACAAGCTTTTATTTTACTTCACCTGTCCAGTGTCTGTAATGAAATCTTGCAAGTTAAATTTGACCCACTTCGGATTTGATCTCCGATTGAGCTGAAATTTTGCATGCATATGTAGGTATATCGCATGACAATGCAATATTATGATGACAGATCTGATCTAATCCTGGAGCTGGAAGGTGGCCATAGGAACTCCGCAATAAAACGACACAATCCCGCCGAGTTTGAGCTCGTTTGATTCGAATTGATGAGCACTAACAGTATTTGAAAAAGTTTTTTATATATTTTTTATGTATGCTTGTATTTTTGTTTGTAATGAATAAACTAAAAAGCTACTGGGCCTATTTTAACAATTCTTTCACTGAAAGAATTCTACATTATCACTAAGTAATATAGAGTAGGAAATTGTTTTTTCCTACGGAAAAATATAGTTTCCACGGGAAAAACGAAAGCTAGTCTTTTTAAATTAGTCTTGTTGAGAAAAACCAATGTGGTAAACAAAAAGTTGTCGTGAAGACTCTCCTTATTATCAAATTCTTTTTTTCTATTTATATTTGCGAGTATTATAATGTTCTTTTCTGATACGTTAATAATTTTGTATGTGTCTTCAACGATTTTGAAGACAGATTTTTAATTTACAATATTTAAATTAAACTCTAAATATCGCTGTAATCATTTTCTGCTTAACTATATATTTTATTAGCTTTCGCTCGCGACTTCGCCCGCGTTATTTTTGTTTTCCCGTGGCATTTTCTTTCCCCTAGGAAAATTACTCTATGTCTCGAACTATCTCTATACCAACCTTCATCAAAATCGGTTCAGTAGTTTAGAAGTCTATTCAATACAAACAAACAATCAAATCTTTCCTCTTTATAATATTAGTATAGATTTGTTCTAATTTTTCAAAATGATTGTGTTTTTAAGAGGAATCACTAAGGGTTAGAGAATTCTAAGATAGGTATTTGTAAAATGTTTTGCTGTCGCGCTATCGTCTTCAGAAGTTAGCGATACAGAGGACTGCAGCTCGGACCAAAGATACCTATGAAAAGTACAATAATCCTTTAGTAGTAATCCCCTGTTTTCTCCGATTAAACTTTTTTGACCGATTTAATTACTTTTCGCATAAAAAAATTAAAAAAAAAATCACTATTATTTCACTTCTTTAATCACTTCAAAAACACTGAAAAGTTAAAAATAATACCAATAAATAATAAATTAGGGTTTCCCTCGATTTTCATGGGATCCCATCATCAGATCTGACTTTGGTGACATTGAGACCACTCCAGGAGTATACTCTATCGAATACAAAAATTATTTTGAAAATCGGTCCACAATTGGCAGCGTGATCGCGTAACATACACACAAAAAAAACATACGCATCGAATTGGGAACCTCCTCCTTTTTTTGAAGTCGGTTAACAAATTAAAGAAAGGCTTTCGCTGTGTTTCTATGTTTTGCCTTTTTTGTATTATATCGTTAAACTTTTTTGCTTAATGTTCCAATACAACCGAAAATTTGGCCAATTTTGTATGTTTTGAAGGTTTAAATCTCATTTAATAAACAAACGAACATGCTTATAGTGACCATAGAACAGGAGACTACGGTTGCATGGAAAAACGGCCCGTATGATTTTTTTAAGTTTGGCCATACGTCATAGCACGTGTACAAGTGTACATACCTACTACTGTCAATAATTTGAAGGTACCCATGGTACACCGAACCTATTTTAGTCTGGTAATTGACTGTCGGGAGCAGGAGAACAGCACTTTCATGTCATTAGCTCAGTGCACCTCATTCAATTAATGAGTAGACAGGGCGAGCACTACGTCAGTGTACTCTGTGAAGGCTTCAGAGGCGTGACTTGTCTGCTTTATTAATATCATACAGTTGAAAGTAGGCACCTGATTGTAAACTCAATTTCTTTGTCGCTAGCAATGGAGCTTTTAAAAGGAAACACTAAGGTCGAGAAAATTCAGAAATAGGTTTTTGTAAAATTTATTGTATTGCTGTCGCGCTGCTGCGCGAACAATCGTTCTGAGTGCGACAGAGATAAATGCAGCTCCGATCGAAAATACATATAAAAAGTAGTATAATAATAATGTTCGAATCAATAATTATTCGATACGCTAAAAATGTCCGCGGCAATTAAACTCGTAACTAAGATCTCAACTCTCAAGTATAACAACCGGCGCGCAGTTGTTAGAAGTCCACCGTTTAACCGTTCGTGAAAATCTGCACCTGCCGTATAGTTTCAACCAGATTTCAGCTTTTTCCAGCAAAACGCGTAACAATCTAACCGAAAAATGATATAGGCGGTTTATCTCGCGGCTCATAGCTCGCCCGGCGCGCGCTCCGCGTGAACGCACCGCTGCATTTTGCACATGCGATTACTGCCAGATATTCAGTTGACCTTTCGCACGATAAAAATGCACGGTTATCTATTTTTAAAAAGGTTATCCTCGAATTTTCGGCGAAGGGATTCATATTCAGCTGGAAACGTTTTCAGTTTATGCATGTCGTATAAGAAAGATAACTCAGTCTGTATAATTAAGTCTTCATTAAAATTTTTTGTTCGCTGCTGTGGTTACTAAAAACATTGTACATTTACATGTTATAAATTGATCATGTGTTATTGTGTGAAGCATCCATTTTATGAAAAACACGTGAAAAATGATTTTCATTTGTCACACCTGCTACTTTTCTTCACGTGGACTGCTATTTCATACTATGTGAAATCGCAGGCTATTTGCAATTTCATTTACGAATTTAAGATGATTTTTTTTAAGATGTCCCGGGCCGGATTTTTAAATTATTAATCACAAACGTGTTGAAAACGACGGAAAGTTCATTCTACAATAAAAGTGTATGGTACATAGCACACATACGTAGCGTGAAAATCGAGCGACTAACATAATTTTTTTTTTTTTTTTTTTTTTTTTTAAAAAAAAACGTCGCCCCACACTAGGATTTTCTCCTGTGTCGTGGGTGCAGTTACAAACATAGAATATCACATGCACATACGCCCAGACCGGAACAAATTTCTGTAGGCCATACAAAATATCTGTCCCGAGCGGGAATCGAACCCGCGACCCGTTGCGCAGTAGGCGATCTCTCGACCTCTGCACTAACCGTGTCGTCAATTACATTTCATATAGGTATCAAATGGGCAATAATTCATTTTAATTAACCCTTCACACTAGAAGGAAACAGATAGTAGGTGTGACCAAAGGTTAGTCAATAGTTACTTGGCCTGACGTTAGACGACTGTGCAAAAATCATTGCCTGTGAACTTTCACACGTGAAATCATAATTATGAAACAGTTATCATTTCATTAAATTATAATGAGTGCAAAGTAGCCATTATTTCTATATCTACTTGTCACAATGCGCATGCGTTATTAAATAGGCGGGATGCTGCATTTAATAACAAAAATAAAGTCCAAAAAGTGTTGAAAAATTCTACAATAGAACAATATATCGGTATAAAAAGATAGGCCCTTTGAGCGAAGGCGAAGCTACGGAAAGTTTGAAAGTTCTTTCAGCAAGGTCGGAATCAAACAAGCAACATACTGGACGAAGTTGGGTCAAAGTGTTCGCACCAAGGTTCATCTCGTGTAGTTGCTCACTGATGTCACCCCTCCCCAGGGGCATCTTTATCTGGTTATACCCCTAAAGTCGCGCCTTTGTCGCCTAATCTCCCTCGCGCGGAAAACTTCGATCGCTTATTGCTAAATACATGAAACAAAGGAACGTTAAATCTCACCTGACAGGCGCGGCGTTAGTTAATGAATACAAGGCATTAAAAAAATATTTTACAAAAAATAATAACCGATTTCAAAAACACTGAAAAGTTTAAAATAATATAAGAATAGGTACAGACAACATCACACTTCTATATTGAAGTCGGTGCCAAACGATGATCCCCTAGAAAGTCTTAAAATTTGTCACCGACTGCAATATAGAAGTGTGATGTTGTCTGTACCTATTCTTATATTATTTTAAACTTTTCAGTGTTTTTGAAGTCGGTTTTTATTTTTTGTAAAATATTTTTAACTTTTTAGTGAATGAAATCTTTTTAGTGACCGTCGATTTTCATGAGATCCCATCATCAGATCCTGACTTTAGTGATCTGGGGAGTATACTCTATCGAATACAAAAGGAATTTTGAAAATCGGTCCACAATTGGCGGAGTAATCGCGTAACACACACACAAAACACGTTGGACACACCTAAAACTTTAAGGGTTTCCCTTGATTTTTATGGGATCCAATCATGAGATCCTAACTTTGGTGACCATGGGACCACTCTTGAAGTATCCTCTATCGAATTCAAAAGAATCATCAAAATCGGTTCATAAACGACAAAGTTATCCGCGAACAAACATAAAAAAAGCATATATACGGTCAAATTGAGAAACCTCCTCCTTTTTTAGAAGTCGGTTAAAAATATTTTCGATTGAGACTGTTTCAGTGTCTTTAAATTTTAATTGTAGGATATACGAGTATTAACCGCTTCCGTGGTCTCGTGGTTGAGACTGCCTCTATTGCTCGGAAGGTCCAGGGTTCGGTTCCCATGGGTGCAGAAGGTTTTCTGCTTGGACTAACTACCACCGTCTTACCTAAGTTTGTCGCCATGATAACAATGTAAATACCAAAATACCTAGCAGTGTTGTGAACCGTCAATTGGAGGTAAGAGAGCCACTTCCTCAGTTGTTGAGGAATCCTGGTGGAGCTTGCTTTCATCTTCGAGATTAACGTCCTTTACCATCAGGTGAGATAAAGGTCAAGAGCTTCTCTGTTTTGTGTATTTTTAATATATTTTTTCCATTTGCATTAATGAAGGAAAAATAACATAAAAGATTACAATTCATTCAACATTGTATTCCTCAGCAAAGCTCCTGTTTTTATTGACCAGGATAAAATTAACAAGTGACTTCATAAAATTGTTCTGCCTTGGAATTTTATTTTTAGATTGAAACGTATCAAAGACCTGTTAGCAAAGAAACATTTTAATTAAAACATTTAATCATGATTTCTATTTTTGACTAGCAGATCTCAGTAGCAAAACATTAATTGCCTAAAGTAATCTCTACCTACTATACAATAAGAAACAAGAAAATCAATCTTTTAAGAATAAAGACGTAGGTACAAACTTCCCACGCTATATTTTAAATTGACATTCATTTGCGAGCTGTGAAGCTCACACAATGATATGAGAATTATCACATTCAGCATTTGCAAGTAGGGTTGAAACGATACGAAATACAAGTACATACTCGATACTTTTCTCCGATACCAAGTACTTTTCGTATCGGTACTTTGAAATTAAGCATCGAGTAGGTATCAGTCAAAAGTACTCATATCAGTATGCCACATAAGCATAGGATTTCGCTTTGAAGCCAATAACACTATTTCATTTCAACATTGATAAAGAAATTCAAAATTCAACAATTAAAAATTCATATCTTAAATTGATGTTTTTGAACGCATCCTAGTCTTAATTTTGTGTAGTTGGCAAGCTTGTTTGTTTATTACAAAAACATACTTTTTTTCATAAATTCTATTAATTTTGTACTTATTAATCTTCTTCTTCTTCTTTCTTCTTATATATAAAAATGAAACGCTGTGTGTTAGTCTTGCAAAAACTCTGAAACGAGTCGACAGATTCTTACGAAATTTTCTGTGTGTGTTTGAATAAGTACAGGGAAGGTTTAAGGCGAGGAATTTCCACGTGCAAGCTCATATGTTCCGCACTTCACACCGTTCATTTGTACATGACGTTAGCGCGGACGCGGCCACTGAACAGGCGCCAACATCGTGTGCCGCACAGTAAAAATATAACAGTACAACAAGGACGTTTTATATCGTATGCAATATACTTTTTGCTAGGTTACAAATAAGTATTGATTTATAAACTGAGGTAAGTACCTACAGTAATACAACCAATAAAGATACAGCTTTATGACTTCATTGCTATTTTTTATTGTATCTTTACTTGTATGTAAATATGGACACTTTTTAATTGTTACATTACATAGTATTTTTATTTGACAAACAACCACGTGATTTTTTTAACAACTTAAAAAATAACAAAGTTTAAAAAGCTTTTATTTGCTAGTGACGTCATTGTACTCGTCCACCATTATAATACCGATACAAACATATATTTTATAAGAAAGAGACGCAAAGCATTAGACCGTTTCTTCACAATTTCAAAGGTTTTAAATGTTTCTATGATGTGTTATTAATAAAATGTAAATTCAAATTTTATGCATATTTCTTTTGTGCAGTATAGAATGCATCACTAGAATACAAGAAATGCTCGATTAGCTAGAACTGGCTAGAAGTAGTATTTAAAACAAAAGCTAAGAATATGACTGACGCGGCGGCATATACTTATAAAGCACTGTTAAATTTTTTTGTCTGACTTCGACGGCTAATCGGTTTGATTTAGAAATAGTAGTTGTTACACCGAGCTCTAAGTGACTTATTAATGCCCGCGGATGTTTGGTGCACGAGCACTTGCTCGAGGGCACTAATAACCCGAGGGCATTAATAGCTCACTTACGAGGTGTGTAATCTGCTTTTCCTTCAACTTATTAAAAAATAATAAAAAACTGAAGTTGACTGTAGAAAAACTTATTTATTTATGACAAAAAAATGCAAATTGTTCTTATTAAGAAACCAAACCTTATCTTGACGGTGGTGACGGAAGTGGAAAATCCACAAAAAAAAACTCACTGTCATGTACACCACAAACCCTTATTTCTTGCCGTCAACATGAATGTGCACCAAAAAACACCACTTTCACTGCACAATATTCACTCGAATACAATTTTTAATTTATTAAAATAAAAGCTAATCTTCGCCATTAAAGCCAATTGCCTCTCTTTTTTAAATAAAATTGGCTTTGTAGGGTCCTATCTAACTTGTTTTGCGCATGTGTATTTTTTGTGACATGTTATACAACCACTCAAATCTCTTTGGAAAAATGCCTACAATTTGTATGAATTGTATGAATATGAATTGTAATTTCTTTTTAAATTAGAAAAACAAACAACAGGGCAATTATGTTGAACGGGTCATTAATGAAATTTCATACAATACTACTGCCGTTTTCCAGGGTAGTAATGTATTACTTAGTGTTGCTTTTTCCGATGATTAGAGTAAAATTAATGAGTAGTTCGAAGAAAAATAATTTAATAGACATATGTAGGTATTTTAATACATTACTGAATGAATAAGTACTATAACTTATTTCGATTTGATTTGTTAACCGACTTCACTGACTTCACGAAGTTATGAGGTAACACATACCTCATAGCTTCGTCATTTATTAACTGATTTTCAAAATTCTTTTTGTATTCAGAAAAGTATACCCCCGAAGTGGTTCCATGCCATCAAGTCAGGATCTAGTATTAGAATCCCAAGAAAATCGAGAGAATAGGCACGTCCAACGTCTTTCCTGTTTTTTTTTCTGAAGCTATTCAGGTATTTGTGTCTGAAAGACATCATCTCAAGGATTCTTCCACTATGCTGAGCTTACGATGGATCCTTAACTTTAAGGAGTTAGGGAGTTAGTCTTTAGATATAAAAGGTACGTATTGACTCTCAGTTAGGTATATTCTTTCAAGTTGACTTAGAGAGCTATTATTAATTTCACGAAAAAAATAAAAATATTTTTTTTACAAAAATACCGACACCACTTCAAAACAAAAACTCCTTCAAAATAAAAATGTAATGTTGTGTGTTTTATTTTATTGCTACTAAGTTGGCAAACAAGCAAACTGCCCACCTGGGGCCTTACCATGATCGCTTATAGCAAGGTTAAAACAATATTGAAACAGAGACACCGCTCTTGCTGCGTATAGCGCCATCCCACTCTTAGCGCGGTTTTAATATTGTTTTGGGCGATCATGGTTAGGGGGCTGATGGTAAGTGGTAACAGTCACCTATAATACATGTGGTTCCTGTGCGATTCGCAGTAAAACTGCAAGCCCCACAAGAACCAGTGTACGTTGCCAACTTGTGACATCAGATGTAAAGTCACGGTACCCAGTAATTTCAGTGCCATATCTTACCCTTCACACCGGAACACAGCAATGCAAGCACTGCTGATTTGCGGCAGAAATAGGTAAGACGGAGGTATTTTTATCCTTGCCTTAGCAAGCATCAAAAACGATAGTATTTTTGTTTTTAATTATATCCCAATTTTTGTGACAGGTATCTCTGGCAGGTATGTCATCCATCATATTATTATTAGATGAATTCAAAACATGCTCAAACCTGTTTTTGATGTGCTACCATCATCAACGCTGGCCAAGTGCGGGTTGGTCGACTTCACACACAACCTAAGAATTTCTTTACACGTGTGTGCAGCGGTCGGCGCGCCGGCGCGCTACTTAGTGGTAGGTATTTATAACGCTGCATTGCGTGAGTGACAGGGGCGTGCATGTACTAAACAAGATTATCAAGAAGAAAGCCACAAATCGCTATGAATATCAGGCAACCGTATTAGTCTAAGCAAACTGGTTTTAAAATATTAATTAATATTCTACCACCTTAGGCTTGTAAGAAAACTCGGGAAGTACTACACAGCACAGCGTTCTTTACCATGATGACTTTACATTTGACGACACGGTTAGCGCACAGAGTTCGAGTGATCGCCTACTACGCAACTGGTCGCGGGTTCGATTCCCAAATATTTTTAACCGACTTCAAAAAAGGAGGAGGTTATCAATTCGGTTGTATTTTTTATGTTTGTTACCTCATAACTCCGTCATTTTTAAACCGATGTCCAAAATTATTTTTGTATTCGATAGAGTATAGAGCAAGGGTGGTCTCATGGTCACCAAAGTCAGGATCTGATGATGGGATCCCATAGAAAATCGAGGAAAGCACTAAAAACACACTTCTTTCACTAAAAAGATTTCATTCACTGAAAAGTTAAAAATAAAAAATATTTTACAAAAAATAAAAAACGACTTCAAAAACACTGAAAGCTTAAAAATAATATAAGAATAGGTACAGACAACATCACACTTCTATATTGAAGTCGGTGACAAATTTTAACACTTTAGTGTTAAGGTTTTCGGGGCAGTGCAAATTAAACGAATTACTTTATAACAATCACTGTTTTATTTAAAAGAACAATACTTTTGTTTTTCACTTGAGCACATCCTTCTTTCTACACAATTACACACAGACTAAAGATTACGAAGTATCAGGAGTGGACATGACCACAGACTTATATTCCAACACTCCTCCTCGAATTTATAATTTTAGATAATACAAATTTTAATTCGCTACCAAGAAACACAAAACTTATATACTGTAACTAAGCCGAACACCAAAATTATTTTTACTTTTACATTAATATTATACTTGTCTAATAACATTCACTTAATTTATTATAAGCCACATATAATTTTATAATTGCAGCTTTACTATAATGCTACTTGTACAGTATTTTATCTAACATTACATAACATGTCTTATTATTTTTATTGACATATAACTTATATTTAGATCTATACTTCTTACATAATGAATTTATATAACATTATTTACCTATCCATTAATATTTTATTTAAATTTTAAACATGTACTTCACTATTTAAATGTATTACAAATTATCATATTTTTTTTTATAACAATTACAATATGTATATTAAACTTTATTGCATGAATTTAGATAAAATGTACTCAAATTTTTGTTTAGGCAAGCTTTTAGTCATAACATCAGCCAAATTTTCGGAAGAAGTTACATATTCCACACAAATAATATCTTTATATATTAAATCTTTAATAAAATGTACCTTCACATCTATATGTTTTGTTCTTTTTGAATTTTCATAATTTGTAGCAATAGAAATAGCTCCTAGATTATCCATATATAAAATAGTCTTATCAGTATATCCAAGTTGTTGTCCAATACCTTTTATATTGACAAGTTCTTGAGCTGTCAAAGCAGCAGCTATGTATTCTGACTCAGCCGTTGATAATGCTACACAGCTTTGTTTCTTTGAAAACCAGTTAATTAAATTGTGTCCATCCATGATTACTCCTCCACTCACACTCTTTCTATCGTTCTTGTCTCCTGCCCAATCGGCATCAGAATAGCCATGTAGGATATTGTTACTTTGTGACTTTCTGAAAATCAATCCCTTATGTTTTGTACCATTTAAGTATCTTAAAATCCTTTTTGCACTTTTCCATAATTGTGAGTTTGTTTTATCCAAATATCTGCTGAGATAACACACAGCAAAAGTCAAATCTGGTCTTGAAATCACACATAAATACATCAAGCTACCAACAAGCTCACGATATGGTACATCCAATATTTCATCATTATTTTTCAGTTGTGCATCAAAATTTACTTCCATTGGTGTTTGTACTATTTTACTTTCTGTCATGTTGAATTTTTGTAATATTTTATTAATCATATTTGTCTGTCTTATTATTAACTGACCTTCTTTTCTCTCTATTTCCATACCCAAAAATAATCTTGATTCTCCTAAAAATTTTGCATTAAATGTTTCTTTCAAATCTCTTATTATATCTTCACATTTCAGGCCCAGAATTATTATGTCATCGACATATATCAACATGTATGTATTATCTTTACAATATAAGCAATAATCATAATCTGATCTAACAAATCCTCTTTCTTTAGCAAAATTATTTATTGTTTCGTTCCACCTCTTTGATGATTCCTTTAATCCATATAATGCTCTGTTTAGCTTTAATACACAATCTTTATTTTTTATTTGTACTCCCTTTGGTATTTTTATGTATATATCTGATTCCAATATGCCATTTAGAAAAGCTGTAGGTATGTCCAATTGATATATTTTTAAATCTTCTCTTACTGCCTTTGATAAAAGCATTCTCACAGTAGAGTATCGTGCAACAGGTGCATACATCATATCATAATAGTTTTCGTTTTGTAATTGAAAACCCTTGGCCACTAGTCTTGCCTTTTTCATACCATCGTCCTTTATTTTAAAAACCCATTTAGTATCAATTATCTTTTTGTTGTCAGGATTATTTACTTCTGTCCATGTATTTAATTTATTTAATGCTTTGATTTCTTTATTTATTGCTTCCTTCCATTCACTATCGTTTGCTGCTTCTTCATAGGTAATTGGTGTGTCCGATTGACTTATCATACAATATGCAATATAAGTATCATATTCATCAAGATATTCTGGCCGTTTTATCTGTCTTTTAGGTCTCGTATTCTCCTCCTGCATATTTATCTCATTGTCCGATATATCTTTCTCAGTATCAATTTCTTGTCTCTCTTCACATAAATTTTCATCATTGTTATTTGTGGTCTTACATGTCCCGCTTTCTTTATTTATATTATTTTCATTATTATCTTCCGATTTATATATATATTTCTTTTCATCGAATATCACATCACGTGAAATTACTATCTTGTTTTCTTCAGGTGACCATAGTCTATAGCCATTTTTACTATAACCAACAAAAATGTATGGATGTGCATTTGGATCTAGTTTGCTTTTCTTATTAATGTCAACTGCCCATGCTTTCGAACCAAATATTCGCAGCATAGAAAGATCATTGGTGTCATACCAGATTTCAGCAGGTGCTCTTCCATTTAAACAACTAGTTGGGCATCTATTAAGCTCATACACCGATGCTAATAGAGCTTCACTCCACAATGTTTTTGGTAGTTTTGTATCAATAAACTTTGTTCTCACTTTATTTAATAAGGTTCTGTTCATCCGTTCCGATTTTCCATTAGATTGTGGTGAGTATGGCATTGTATATTCTAATTGTATACCTTTAGATTTACAGTAATTAATGAATCTATTGCTGGTGAATTCACCTCCATTATCAAGTCTTATTCTTGCAGTTTTCAAATTAAACATTGCTTTCAATTTACTTACATAGTTCATTATATTGTTTTCTGCTTCACTTTTTCTCTTCAATAAGTATATTACTGTAAAATGTGAAAAATCATCTATCACTACCTGAAAATATCTATAGCCTTCAGCTGTTATTTGTTCTTCTTTGACTGGTCCCCAGACATCTGTATGTATAAGACCTCCTATCCTCTTTGACTTGCTTTTCGATTCTCTGAAAGGTAATCTACTAGCCTTTCCTTCTATGCATGTGGGGCATTTTTCTTTTGAATAAGGTAATCCCAACTGCTTCATGCCTTTTCTATTAACATGACCCAATCTTCTGTGCCAAACATCTGCACTCAGTAACATCTCATTACCATCAACAATTTTTAAATTTAATTTATATAATCTGTTTATTAATGGTGCTCTAAATACTCGTTTATTTTTGTGTAAACTTAATCCATTTTCATCAATTTGCACAATGAACCCCTTGCTTATAATTTTGGATATTGACAATAAATTAAACTTCATTTCTTTCACAATTAATGCTTCAAAAGATAATTTTATACCATCTAGTGTAACATATAATGTACCTTTTTTATTTGCTTCAATAGTATTATTATTCGCCATTATAATTTTGACAGGTCGTTGCAATATTTGAACATTTTTCATGAATGGTTCCAAATCAGCTCTAACTAAATGATCAGTTGCTCCACTGTCCAATATGAAGCCATCGCTTTCTTGTTGAATATTCAAAGCAATAAAATTAAAATCCCTTTGACTTTCCGTAAAATTAACTCTAGAAGTACTCGATGACTGCATGTGTCTATTTACATTATTGTAATTTCTTGAACTAGAAGTCCCTCTTCTTCTATTATTGAATCTAAAACTGCCTCTTGAATTTTTCTCTTTACATTCATATGCCATGTGCCCTGGCCTTTTGCATTTATAACATGTAATATTAAAAGCCACCTCGGAATTCGGTAAATTTTTATCATTACTCAATTTTAACTCCGCGTCTAATAGTCTTGTCTTGACAAAATCTAGAGTCAACTCGCCTTGCATGGTTTCAATCGCTGTAATAGTGGCATCAAACTTTTTATTTAATCCGATCATGAGATAGCATATTTTGTCGGTGTTGTCAATTTTTTGGTCCAAGCTTTCCAGCTCCCTTATGATATTGTCATATCTATGGAAATAATCTTCAATGTTTTCTGAGTCTAACATCTTTATTGTTAATAATTTTCTTCTTAGATGTAGCTTTGTGATTACACTATTTCTCATGAAAGTTGCTTTCAATGTCTCAATCATATGTTTTGCAGACTTACAATCTTTAATGTAATTTAAATGCTTATCACTCATGCATTGTACCAACAATGACTTAGCTTTTGCGTCTTTGATTAGAAGCTTTGATTTTTCTTCCGGTTTACCATCCGCCATTTCGATGTCAATTTCAATCATATCTTTTAGTTGTTTTTCATCTAATAAACATTGGACACGAAATAACCAATTATTGAAATTGTCCGTTTTGAGCTGTGGAAATTCGTGGCTGTTATTTGCCATTCTGTTTTGTGATTGAATTGATATCTTTTGTTAAAATTGGACAACGTGCGTGGTTGTATTTTGAAATTTTCACTTTTGAATTTCACACTATTTACTTCAGCCCTCACGGCTGGGCCCATAACCTGTTAAGGTTTTCGGGGCAGTGCAAATTAAACGAATTACTTTATAACAATCACTGTTTTATTTAAAAGAACAATACTTTTGTTTTTCACTTGAGCACATCCTTCTTTCTACACAATTACACACAGACTAAAGATTACGAAGTATCAGGAGTGGACATGACCACAGACTTATATTCCAACATTTAGGAGATTATCGTTTGGCGCCGACTTCAATACAGAAGTGTGATGTTGTCTGTACCTATTCTTATATTATTTTTAAGTTTTCAGTGTTTTTGAAGTCGGTTTTTATTTTTTGTAAAATATTTTTTTGTAGTTACGGGACAAATATTATGTATGGAATACAGAAATATGTTCCGGTCTGGGCGTATGTGCATGTGATATGTAATATATTCTATGTTTGTAACTTTGATGACACGGTTAGCGCAGAGGTCGAATGATCGCCTACTGCGCAACGGGTCGCGGGTTCGATTCCCGTACGGGACTAATATTTTGTATGGCCTACAGAATTTTTTTCCGGTCTGGGCGTATGTACATGTGATATTCTATGTTCGTAACTGCACCCACAACACAGGAGAAAATCTTAGTGTGGGGCGACGTTTTCAAAAAGAAAAAAACTGCACCTACGACACAGTTGAAAATCCTAGTGTGGGCCGACGTATTTATATAAAAACATTTTCATTACTGAGTGACTGACAGATTACGCACAGCCGTAATTAAAAGGCACAAAAAGCGGAAATTTGACATGTATGTTGGAAATTCGCCATCTAAGGGGGTAAAACTAAAAAATAATAGTTTGTATGGAACCTCTATGACATTTATGCGGGCGAAGCAGCGGGCAAAAGCAAATATTTTATAAAGTTTCACAAAATTCCGCTGATCAGATATTTTCTTTTAATACAATGAAGTGATCTTTACATAAATCGAACGGAAATTTATGTTAATTATTTTTTACTTTTTTATAATCAACTCACGCTTGACCATAAATGTTACGAAATTTAAAAGATTCCTAAAATACTATTTTACTGTTCATAATCATATATTTAATACATAGGCTCGAATAAAACTCTATTATTTAGCTATATGTATAATGTGCTGTTGATTCTACCTTCTAAAGCTTTGATGCAAGGCGTTGTGAATAAAGGGGGTAACATTAAGTATTTAAAGGAATTCAGCAATAAAGTTTTATAGGAAACAATATTTTGAACCTATAAATCGTTGCATATTTACTTGAAGAAATTATCATACTGGTTTATTAACACTGCACTGTGCTATATGGCCGCGGCAATAAAATGTAAACATTTGGGAAATAAATATTTACTTACCACTTTTCTTTCAGCATTTTTTGTATGCATTTGATGTAACATTTCGTCTTTGACTTCTTTTATTAGCGATTTTTACACATAAAATAACTTATACAAAAAAAGAACGAAAAACATATTTTTTCACACATAAAATAATTTAGGAAGAAGGATTAAAATAGTTTTCTCCTTTATAATACCTAATCCATTATTTACACTATTCACCATATTACTACACTAATCTATAATAATAATGAAAGTTAACAAAATAAACGCAAACTGCAAAATTAAAATTCGATCGTAAAGAAACACGTAATATATTTTTTTGCGCCCGCGACACGAAGCGACATGACCATACCCTGAGACGACTTGGCGAGTACTGTCTTATATGGAGCGCGATTGCAACCAAGCGAAATTATATAATTTTCGTCATTTTCCTAAATATTTTATATGACATCAAAAAATCTGTCTTCACAGTTCACTAGATAATAACGAACTACATGTTTTGGTATAACGAACTACATACTTTTATACTGTTTTATGTATATTTCGATTTCAAATCGTGGTTTTAGTTTTTGATTTAGACCTATGTTTGGATTTTTTTTCTATCGAGTGAAATGGAGTAAATCGTGTTTCTGCTTTCACAGTTCACTAGATTATATCTTCAAATTTAAGGTGTGTGAATTTCAGAATTGTGGGTTCTAATATTATCCAGATCTAGACGTTCTAAGATCGGCAAATTTGGGAAATCCTCGCCTTAAAAGTACATTTGGACCCAGTAGGCGGCGCTGTAATCGCCGGGCAGGACAACGTCTGCCGGGCCTACTAGTAAAGAATACTTGTTATGGTTTTTACTGTACATTTCCAAAAACGATTCGATACTAGTAAGTATCGATACTTTTGAATTGATACCGAGTAAATATCGAATTACGACGACCACTACTGTATCGAGTAAAAGTATCGATATCGCAATGGTATCGTTTCATCCCTATTTGCAACCGCTCCTAAGGTAGTCGAAGTTTTACGTTTTGAACAATTTCATCTCCTGCGAGGCACCCACTTGAATTACGCTCGACAATTTGGTTACAATTTGCAAAAGATGCGGCGTGGGATGCCAGACGCGTCGACGTACGTGTGTGCTTAATTAGACTTATTTTACATAGGCAAGTGACTCGACTCGGCAGTACAGTCGTCTGACGAATGTGACAGGCGACGACGTGAATTGCTTTGTGTAGTTGATAATTATAATGCAAGCCACGTGTTAATTAGCGGGCTGATTATGTAGCTTGTGATTGTTAACTTGAACTGTCATTTTTGGCTTAAACTTTATACCCATTACAGCTATAATTAACGCCGCCATAACAAAACTGCTCACTAAACTAGTAATGGATGTAAAGTTTCATTCAAAAATTACAGTTCTAGTTAGCAACAGAAGTTAGATCAGCCTTTAGGTCAACGAGGAGTATGATTTACAGGTTTTGATATATGGTTGCATATGTTATGATTCGCTCCTGATATATTTTATAGTCCCTCGAAAAACAATAACCAATTACACTTATACATATATATACTACATTTCAATATAATGCTTAGGAAAATCAGAGTCAACAATCGACGTCAATTCGTACTTGCTCTAGAATATTATGATTTTCTCATTAGTTACGGAAATCGTTTTAGTATTAAATTTCATATCTCAAAAAAGTCATTGATCTAAAATCTTCACTTTCAGAACACATAGAATACGTACTTTGGTTTTAATACAATAAAATTCCGAAGAAACTCGGTGCAGCCGGTAAGTTCTGGCACATTCCATTCTATTAATTATTTAAAAAGGAACGAGTTCTCAGAAGAAGTTGCTTGTTAGACACGGACTTTTCTTAGTACTCTCCGCGGATTACTTAACAAAGTTGCCCGTATTTTAGACTAAGTAATGCTCGTGTTCGAACCGCTGCTGCAGGCTTTAACTGCGCCGCTGCAGTCCTGAAGGTGCGATTTGTATTCGTTAATCAGGTAATTGACTCACTTAGTGGTGAAAGTAGGGCAATTCATTCCACAGTGTTGTCATAATCAAAAATAATGTTATGAGGAGTAGTCTTTTGGGCATATTTACATTTTTGGGAAGTGAACAGTTTGATAAACATTTGGCGGTTGAAGCTATTGAAATTTTTATTATACAACTGAGTTGGCAAACAAGCATAGTACTTGCCACCTGATGGTTAGTGGTAACAGTCACCTATAGTACTCGCACATATGGTTTTTGTGAGATTCGCAGCAACTCTGCAATCCTCATAAGAACCACAATGTATACGTTGCCAACTTGTGACATAAGGTGTAAAGGTACCCCGAAATTTCACTGCCATATCTAACTCTTCAAACCGGAATACAGCAATGTGAGCGCTGCTGCTTTGCGGCACAAATAGGTAAGAGGAGGTACCCAAGCAGGCGACCCTGCTACAGAGTCTCCCTCCGGTAAGCTAAAGCTCCGATAATCTTGCAAAACACATCTCTATCTTGATAACAACTAGTGTGCCATATATGTGGTATTGATAATTAACTAAACGGGCTCATACAACAGTACTAGAGCAAGATCTCTGAATCGTTTGGTCTTGGGCTTCCAATGGATTTCCGCGACTCAAATCAGATCGCTCGAATCGAATATCCAAAGGCAGATGACTAAAGATTTCGTATGTGAAAACGATGAATTACTCATGTTTTAACTACATAAGCAATTAGTTTAATTGCTAACCAACTAGTCTCTAGCTAGAGTCTATTCTACAAGAGAATGTTTGGTAACCAAATAAGATAGAGCATATTTAACTCACTACGCGTTTATTCAACCAAATCCTGAGTCTAGACAATAAATAAGCTCTAATTCTATTCTGGCGCCACCTCCCACCCTCAATCTTTTTTATTACACTTTATAAACAAAAGTTTTCCCCCTTAAATCTGCTTATTTCGCACTTTAGTATTTATTTAAGGGAATTACAACACAAGTGCTCGTAAATCAACGCGTTCTTAGAAGAATAAAATTAATAGGAATTTATGAGAGCAAAATACCTAGAGATGATTTATGACTTGAACACATCTGGAGGGAAAATTCTCTGCGTTCAGACGTAACTTTTCATTTCGTCATTTTATAATGCCCGCTCGGAGGTGACGTAAACGAGATTTTTCGACAAGATCTCGCTTTTTCATGGAAATCCATTCAGATTTATTGAAAAGGAAATGCGTTTCAAACTAAAACTCAAAAATCTTTATTCAATATAAACCTTTACAGGCACTAAATGACGTCAAACAAAATATTAAAAATCTTCAAAAAAGAATCTAATTAACTAATCATTTAATCCTTGTATGTACACACACCCCAACCATTTTTAAGATGTATGCAAATGTAAAAGTAAAAGTAAATTCAAAAAAAGTTGACTCTACACCTGTTCGGGAGTTAGAGACTTCTCTAGAAGAACAGGCAAGAAACTCGGAAGGTCTTGTATTTTTTCTTGTCTCCTCTTTTAAATTGTCAATATTACAAATATTATATTTCACAAACATTTTAGTAGGGAGCATATCAATTAAAATTATATATGTGTAGTTGCTCTAACAAATAACTAAATTCACTTGTCAAAATAATTACGAAACATAAAATGTAACTGAATAAGTATAAAATTTTAAATGAATTATTGTGAGTGGAAGTTTTAACAAAAAGAATGCACACTTTTAGAAGCAAACTTCGTTGATTATAATTTCGTTGACGTTTTGATTTATTTTTCATAATAAATTGTGATTCACTTGAAAATACTGCCAAATTAATGACTTATATTTACTCGGTACAAAATGTAATTCAATGCAATATATGTCGGTAGCGCTGTGGACTCAACACTTGACTTCCAATTGGGAGGTACGGGGTTCGAGTCCGCCATGTACCAATGTGTTTCTCGTTTCGAATTTTAAATCTACATTTCTCTGACGTTCCTACAGTGAAAAAAAACATCGTGAGGCAATCTGCATACATCTGCGAAGAAATCAATGGTGTGTGTGAAGTCAACCAATCCGCACAGGGCCAGCGTGGTTGACTAAGGCCTAATCGCCCTAATACTCGTATAGGGTAGCCTCGAGCCCCTCGGTGGGGAATGGGGATGTATATGTATAAGCTGTGATGATGATGATGATGAATATATGGGCGTATAACATTTTATTTATTTATTTAACACTCCTCAGACTAGTTTGTCTTTTTTTCTGGTCTTTATTTCCTCAATATATTTTTCATCCCCCCATCTCGGAAAGAGTATTTTTGCTATTCGATATCTGACCGCCAATGCCGTTTTTATCCGCTTGAGGTTAAAGTAAATTTGAATTTAGAACATCGCGTGCACTAGGTATGTAATTTCAAAACATCATTAAACCTATTTACTTCCATCTCCATGGTGCCGAATTTATACAACTTTTTTAAAATTTGTTATAAACTCAGACTTTGAACCTCCTTGGTGTACTTTTGTTTTTAATTTGCTTTGCATGCGCCATTTTGCTTTGACGTCGTATTGTTATAAATAAGAAACTTGAAAACAAGTAAAAAAACGTAGTTTTCTGTAATACTTACCTATCATCATATATGTACCTAAACTGAAATAAAAGTATCTTGTGATTGTAAATGTTTTATTTCGCATTCAGTCATTTCCTCGCTGAGGGGGGATGAAATATATTTTAATCAGTTAAAATTACAATTATTCATCTACGCGTATCGGTTTAAATTACAAAAACATCATGACATAAGAAACAAGGCAAAACAAACTGACCCTTTGCTCTGAGTTGACATTATATATATTTTAAAGCAGGTAATCATGCGACCTATAAGAACCGAGCCTCCATTATTGGAAATCAATAAGCTTGTATCCTGTAATTGCGTATTTGCCGTTCTATTTTCTTGTCTGGACAATATTTTTCCTTGAACATTACGAGATGATTGACTACGACGCAAGATAAAAGCACAAGGTGGCTTCCCCTGCCTCGCCTGTTGTTGTTTTGATAATATTAAGTAATGCCTATGAGGCAAAGGTTACCTTGATTTATCTTTAATGAGATGTTTTCGTCTAGAAAGATAGGTATAGTTTAAGAAGGTACTTATATAATAAGAACTTAGAATGAATAATCGAAATGTTAATTAAAACTGACATTTATTAGTTAGTATTTTTTGCTTTTTCGAAAAACAAAAAATTATTTAACAAAAGTGATTAAGAATTAAGGAGGGCTCGTTTCTTTATAAGTAAGTAGATAATTCAGCTATGTATGACGGCATGTGATAGTTCAAATCTATCGTGATAAAAAAAATACAATTGCGTTAAAAGGAATAAAAACGTTTCCAATATTTTTTTTTGTAAACTACATGTGAAACAATAATACATTTGATATTATTCATACAATTTTAGTATTAGTTTACCAACACTTGTGACGGGTACAACATCATAGGTGGCATGACCTAAAGAAATCCAAAAGCCGATGATCCAAGAACGGAAACACGAGAACACACAGCTTGGCAAAAAGAATTTTAAAAAATGAGGCCCCTACTAGTACCGTTTCGCATAAGAAACAAAAAAATAACGGTGCAATTTAAGAAAAGAAATAAGCAACGATTTATGTATTATTATTGGAAAAATTTATTAACAATAATCTCATTAGTACACTATCTAGCTCTCAATCTGGTTCAACCATAGGAATTACTTTAGTTCCAGCTGTCAGCGCTTCAAACTTGCTAAGCTTTTTTGACAAGCTGTGAGTGTTACGACCTCGTTACGACACAAAACTGTCAACTGTAAAAGACGATCACATCAATTTTTCGTTTAAAAAAGTTTTAGTGTTATTTACGCCGCCGTTCTTATTGCGTCGGATACATAATGTAGTTTTAGTTGGATAAGAGCAAATTAAGTCTGTGAAGGTTGGGGAGCAACCAACGATAAATCTATCCAGACTTGGATGTCCTTTCCTTTGAGAAGGATCTTTGCCTTGGCGTGATTGAAAATGAGGTGACGCTTGTATTTAGTAATGCAAGCGTCTGGCACCTTAGACAATTAGCAATCGTTTCATAGTGTAACGAAAATTAAATCTTCATTGTCTGTGAGATAGCAACAACAAATTTCTAGCCAACGTAAGGATTAGCGATCGTTGTGTCGAATGATCTTTCTGTAAGAAAACCATGGACCTACAAAAAATACGACCGTAGTGTGGCATTAAACAAATGTGAAGCATGCAAGACAATTTCATGTGTTTGTACACGACCTACACTCACACAGATGTACCAGGTAAGACAAACAGCTGTCATATTTCAACGAACAAGACACTCACACATACAAATGTGCTGTCATTTGCATGCTTCATTCTTGATTCAACAACGCTCCGAACGTCTTTTTTTCAGCCCCCCTAGACAAATGCCATACGCTAACATTTCTTCAATCGTTCCTCAGAAAAAATGTATGGAGATGACATTAGCTGCGGAAAAAATAGCGTGAGGTTGTCGTAAGTTAATGCCATTTCCATACATTTTTTCTGCGTAACGACTGCGGAAAAGTTAGCGTGTGACATTTGTCTAGGGCCTCTGGTCCGTGAAGAAAACAACATATTTGTTATGTAAGTACTCAAACTGTGAAATGGAAAAGAAATGGCAACAAAAATGATTAAAATTAATATTTTCATTTTATTTTAGTGGAAAATGAGTTGTTTGGAGTAGTATATAAAAGTTACGCAAAAACAATTTGCTACTTAATCGATTCGTTGGGAGTCTACCAACTTACATATCTATCGATGACTTTGTGATTGATTCGCCGCGTTATTTGCGATGGCATAAATGTCAATCCCATACATTTTCTTCTTATCGAACTCCATCTTAGAGCATGATCTAAGAACTTTGTTATCGGTTTTGAATTGTCACTTTGTCTGTAACCCCAATTCTCCGAACCACCCCGATGCGCGCAATTAAAGGCCCCCGTCTGGGTATTACCCCGATGTTCAGGGTAATAACCCCAAAGGCGTAAACACTCGGCCCGTAGCTGGCCAGGCTGTCCCGGGGTGGTTTGGAGAATTGGGGTTACACAGATCCCGGATCACCCTGACTATGGACAAGATGGACATCGAGGTTGGTTTAGTGGGTATGCCCTGCACTGACCAGGGAGAGTCCCACACACGCCTGTCGTGTCGATTAGCCATCGGCAGGTACGGTGCGCGACAGCACTCCACCTCGTAAAAAATAAGGCCCCCGGTACTTTATATAGGTATTAGTTGTCAGTTTGGCACATTGAGTTATTTCGTAAGATATTTTTACGGTTTCGTACCTCAAAAGGAAAAAAAGACCCTTTGTAGGATCAATTCTTTGTCCGTCGGTCTGTCAATGAAAATTATGTCAAATGTTTGGTACTATAGTCTCATTAAACTGAGAAAAACTTGTAAACTAACGCGAACAGAAGATATTTTCGAAAATTTTGCGATTTGTCATTTCTTCGACAATGATATTTTATGTCCCTAAACACGTTTAAAATGTTTAGGGACATAAAATGTATGCTTTATGAACTCTGATCAATAAGAATCTCCACTGAGCCTTGGCCCTTTGGCAACACCCAGGCGCATTTTATTTACATACATTTTTTTAATGTTTCTTAATTCTTGTTTTCAATCCAATTCTTGATATTGATTGTATCTTAATTTTGTTAATGTGTTTTTGTGTTTTGTACCTAATAAACGTTTTATCTATTTATCTAAGTAATTTATATTTTAATTATCATGAACAAGTTCATTATGTTATGTCCTTTATTACATAGTCTTTTTTATCAATCTACAAACTAAGCAGATTATCAGATCACAATGTCTAATAAGTATCTAATTTATTTTCAGTGTCTCCTAACTTTTTCTAGGAAAGTACTTAAGTGAAGTGGAATCTTTACTAAGAAAGTTATTTTCTCCAGTTGCTTTCCAAGTTTGGCGTAGATATAACATATAGCAAAAACTATAAGCCCTCATAAGTAGAGATAAATTGTATATTGTTATATAAGGAGTTAAAATGTCCCTTTAATGTTTTTCTCTCGGGCTTTAGCGAGCGAGGTGGTAAATAGAAACCGAGTTATAATGGGTTTTAGTGCCGTGTGTTACACACTTGTTTTCACTACGATTGACTCAAAATAAAATCCAATACAATATTAAATAGTATATTTTATTATAAACCATTGGTCACTTTTTTTTTACTTCAGCTTTATAATATTAGTAAGTATAGATTGGTATAGATTTTTATTATTGAGTAACTTAGTTATTCGGTTAATGTAACAGAACTTAAAAGATATGTTAGTAAAGTAAATAAAATGTTAGCCGTGTTCTGCGGCACGCTGATGGTGTTTGCTAATAATCCCCGGAATCGCCGAAACACTACGCCCTTTGGTCAGAATTCCACCATCAAGAATGTGTACAGCGCTATATTCGGGACTCGCACCACAGATGCTTTAATAAAAGAAATATGATTTCCTTATAAGTTTGTTAGCTATCCATGTTGTGTAAAGAAAAACAAAACCGGTATATATCCAGTTTCATGGCGGGATAACTCACCGCTAGACCAATCGTCAAAATCGAGTCTCGAGCGCATAAACTAGTGGATAATAAAAGTGGAGCGTCATAAATCTGTCTGGTCGTTAAGGCCGGCCCACACTCGTTATGCATGCTGCAGCGCGGTTCGCCCTTATTCGCGACTGACGCGTGAGACGAATCTGCGATGCCGGCGATAATCGAACAAGGGCTGGCACTCGTCTGCGAGCGTCTATAGGGTTCCGTGCCTTAAATGAAGAAATGACAAAAACCGGAACCGGTCACAAAAAATAGATCCTACGAATATCATGTATCTAAATATTTGATATTGACATCTTTTATATTAAACTTTTTAAATCAAATATTCGGGTCTATGGGCTCATTCACCTGTGCTGATAAAATCATTCTTGTAAGTCAACGCAACCAAAAGATAATTATGACAGTTTACATCGTATATTTTTGCAAATGTTTCGATTTCACAAGGGAGTTAAAACCTATAGGGTACTTCCCGTTGACCTAAAATCTGACATTTTTATTTGTCTATGCCAATATAGGTAGTGAGCGTCGGTGGACTCGGCACTTGCCTTCCAATCGGAAGGTCCGGGGTTCGAGACCGCCATGTACCAATGTGTTTTTCATTCTGAATTTCATATGTACGTTTGTCTGATGCTCCCACGATGAAGGAAAACATCGTGAGGCAACCTGCATACATCTGCGAAGAAATTCAATGGTGTATGTGAATTCGACCAATCCGCAGCGCGGCCAGGCAAGCGTGGTTGACTAGGGCTTAATCACCCTAACATAGGGTAGGCTCGAGCCCCTCGGTGGGGATGTGATGATGATGATGATACTAATATATAACATGTTAATATAGCAGTTAATATAAGAGAACCGACTTATAAATTGGCACATAAAACCACGTAGAGCATTAATTTTCGTAGCTTAAGGAAAATTATACTAGGTAATATGAGCCAAACAGATTTTATAATTAAATTTTGTGAGATAAAACATCTTTAAGGTAATCCTATTAATGTTACATTAATTAGATAAAATCATTTCTATAATCCCATCAAATTATTATTAGGAAAATCTTGATTGCTTATTAGATTTCAATCTCAACTTTGCAAGAAATCTCATTCCATTTTATCACTTCTTGAGTTTTTAAAAATAATTACTTTCTTTGATCAAAGTTTAAATAGGTGTAATACGAGTACCTACCTATTGGTAATTGGTGAATCTTGCAGACTAAGACATAATTATATCAAGAACTATGAATATAATTATATTTAATATCATTTATTATTCATAAAGAATAAAAGAACAAATAATTTTTGTAAATAAAAAAAATAGTCTTGCATGAATATTATTGTGTGTCTGTGAATAAATATCAAAATTTTAAGATATGCAGAACACGTAATAAGTTGTCCTTTCCAAATGAAACCTTCACAAAATAAACAATAATTTAATCTATACTAATATTATAAAGAGGAAAGATTTGATTGTTTGTTTGTTTGTATTGAATAGGCTTCGAAACTACTGAACCGATTTTGATGTGAAAGTTGGTATAGGGATGGTTCGAGACCAGGAAAAGGACATAGGGTAATTTTCTTACGAGAAAAAAATTCCCACGGGAAAACAAAACTAACGCGGGCGAAGTCGCGAGCGGAAAGCTAGTGGGTAATAATTTAATAAATAGGTTCAATAAAGTTGCTTGGTTGGAATCTGAAGAACAATTCTTGTGAATGACAAGTATGTAAGTAGCTTTGCTATTTAATGTTAAAGCTGTTGTAAAAATGACAAGAAAATAGAATTGCCAAAAAGATATTGTAAACACATAAAATAGTGTGTGGAGATTCGTTCCAATAAATATAGCCGTGTGCAACTATGTACTTTAATTTTAGGCAAATGTAATTGCATTTCTAGACATTACAAAAACTTTAAAATAGTTGACATCATACAAACTATTTTCATGTTAAAAATAAGCAACTTTTTGTAAATGATTAAACAAAATGCAATTTAGAAGCTTTAATATTCACTTTTGATCTACGTTATAATTTGTTAATAATTTTGTTATGTTGACAACCCTAATTTTTGATGTTTGCTGTGTATATTGCTTAAGTTGCATCCCGGTTCAGTGCTCAGTATATATTTATTTTCGGTTTCCTTTTAAGGTGTATCCAGTTTATGTACCTATAGTAATAAAAAAGCTCTAAAAGGAACTATCAAGTGAAGAATATGTTTTTCTATGAGTAAGTCGCAGTGTCAATTGTGTGAATTATATCTGAAGGTCAGGGTTGCTGCAATGCGGCGTATTCACTTATTGGCACGCAACTATACAGTAGCTTATAATTGAATAGCATTTTATAGCGTAAAATAATTATAACTCCTTTTTGTAATTAAAGGCGCTTAGAAAATGTATATTCGTAACAAATTATATCGTAAAATTCTACTTCCTACGTATTCTCCTAAAAAAAGTAAGTTTGATCAAATCTGAAGCTCAAAATGCTGGGGCATCTTACATAATTCATTACCCAAAGTAAATATATACAATGAATTATTAAAGGAATTAATCTTGATACGCCATGCTGAGGAGTGGGCTTGTTTTATTAATATTTTTCTAAATAAGGATAAGATTTTTTATAACACAGGACGGTTTATCCAGCTGTTAAAGAGAAGATAAAAATTGAGCAAGCAAAGTTCTGTTCAAAAAGGCATTCAAATTTTAATATCTCAAACGAAATCAACGAATATCGCTGTAACTTTTTTATAAGTTATAGAAAATTCAACTCTAAATTAATTTCAAAATGGCCACAGTTCCAATATGGCAGAACAATTTCCTTTTTCTAATTTTTGGGCATCAAATCAAAGGGTATTGAAAAAATACTATTAAAGTATTGAAATAAAAACTTGCGTTTGAAAATGGTTTCTAATATCATTTTAATGAGTTTTTGAAACTGTGTTCCGTCTTCTTGACAGTTTTGTGATACGATTGCGCCCGCCATGCCCAAGCTGTTTGTATAGCTTCTACGTCTGCAGCTGCACTAAAATCAAAGTGATATTGCATCGTAAATAAGTCGGCGATGCGACGATATTCTATCGAGACGATATTTCTGAGCGTAGGATAAACGGTCGTAAATTCCGAGGTAAAATGTCAATGCAAAAGCTTTATATATTCTAAACTTTCAAATGCAAAAGCAGTTTTGTATATTGCTGGGAGACAGTAAAGAGGATTTGTGTGTTATTATATCAACAAGTTATAAGGAATACGAAGCGAAATAAACGACTCTAACCACCGCATATAAAAAATCATTATGCCTGTGATCCCTTAAAGGCTTAGGCAGAGGAGTATAAGCAAGTAGGCACTCACATTTTGCCAATTATTGCCTAATAATTGGCAAAAATCAAAATCTTTAGACGATGCATTGATTTGAAATGTTGCGTGACGTCACTAATGTGAGATTTTTTTAAACTTTCTGTTATTACGACAAAGGAAACAATACGTGTCTGATATATTTTATTATGTAACTGACAACAAGACAAGACAGACAGTACAAGATTGAGGACGGAGTCAAAGACGAGAAAAGTTTGAAATATTGAAGCTCCTCGCGCTTGTATGTAGAGATTTATCAGAATACTGACTATATCTTATATTGAAATGCCAAGTGCCATTAGAAATGCCGTTAAATGAATAAATAGACTTATCTCAAATATATTACGAATATTTGCCACGGTGGCAGTCCTTGGAGGATCATAATTTTAGGCGCTTTTAGTGTAACTTGCAAATTAATACATTAACAAGTTACTCGTAGCATTAAACTTAATTAAAATTAACGTAAGGAATGTTTTAATAAGAGTATTGAGTTCATTAGAGCTCTACGGTGAAGAGACAGGGCATACAGTTTTTAGTTTTAACAAGCGAAGAAAATGCGAATAAATTCTATATTTCATTCTATATCTACCGAATGTTCCACGGGGAATGTTCTGAGGAGCTCTTTAACCTTATCTCTCCCTCTCAATTCCTTAACAAAAACATGCGTAAGGGCCTTCGGAGTCATCCGTTCACTGTATCCTCCTTTTCACACCGCACCAAGAAATTCCAAGATTCCTTCTTCTGTCGTTCATCCCACACTTGGAATTCTCTACCTGCGCACGTGTTTCCTCCATCCTACAATATGGGTTTCTTCAAAAGTGGCGTGGAAAAGCATCTTTTGGGCCGGCAAGGGGCGGGCAGGTAGGATAGTGGCTGTCGTCCCTACTCTATCTGTCAACTCATTTGGGCCTCTTTCAACGCTTAACATCCGGAGGGAGGAGGTCATTTGCCGGGCACTCCATAAAAAAAATATAGCAATAAAATTAACAGTAACAAAAGTAGCTCTCAGTAAAACTAAAGCTTTCATAAATCGAACCACGCTTGTATCGATAATTTCCATGTTCACTATTCAAGTTCTAGTTAAATGAACAGGAAATAACAAGTGGTGCAAGCCGGTAGCTATATAATCGGAGTTATGCGTAGTTCATAGAGCTGCAGTCGGACCATCCCGTCCGTTGGTAATTGCCAATTTCCCGACTACCGCCGCCCCGGGACTGCTTTACCTTTATTCGTTTGCACAAATAATTTACACTTTAAACTGTTTTAGTTAACGCTGTCGTTCATATTTTGCGGCGGTGTGAAAAGGCTTGAATTGTTTGAAGTGTAATGGGGGTGTAGTTAAACGATTTTTGGCTCTTGTTTGTTGGTTTTGTTCTTAGGTCTACTAAAACGTAAACGTATAATTGCGTTAATTGTAATGGGCGCTTATTAGTTTAGTCAGTCAGTCGTAGTATTCGTAGCATCCGTAGCGCCCGTAGTAGTTGTAGTACCTACATCACAACATTTGCAATACTTTGTATTTTGTGTGTTTTAAATAATTAGGCGTATATTTTTTTGTGGTTCATGGGACCGTTATTTGATTCCGGGTGTTTTTTTAAACAAAGACTATAAAGATATTTTTTATTTATTTATGATGTGATGAATTATCTAAACTTCATATACTAACACCCAGTTTCTGAAAGGCTGTTCAGTGATAAAATTAACTAACAAGCTGTCAAATCTAATGCTAATATGAATGCTGAGATGAGTTGCTGAAAGCTAAACCAACTTATCACTGTGTTAGTTGACACGGCTGTCAAATCGATTTCAAAATTTTAAAGGAAAGACCCATTTTGGGTTTCCAAAATACATATGAATAAAACAAAATATATGATTTCAGCAATGTGACCGTGTCTAAAAATATTTCTCACGAGAAATCAAATTATTAAAGATAAGTAAATTTTGGCTAACCAACGTTTCGGAAACTCAAATTGATTTGACACTGCTGTTAAGATGACATGAATGTTAGTTGAACAATATTTCATTGATGACATATTTATTTTGATGACATGCATGTAACCTGATTTTATACTTGTTACTGTAAAACTTTACCCGTAGGAAACAATAATCACTGTGTAAAAGAGTCACCACTAATGGAAAACACTTTAAACCAAGAAAACGTATAAAAACCAGCATAGATTTCCCTTCTAAATAAATCCACTAAAAGTAAGACGACACGTATTACTTCCAATAATTTCCGACGAGAACTGACCCGGTATTAGTTAGCATGCTCCTTATAAAGCGTGGAAAACGCATGGCAAGAGCGTGGCCACGTTCGTGTTCTGCAAGCACATGTTTTTGTTGCTGTAAAACGGAAGCTCCATTTGGCCGATACTTTAATTCTTAGTCCATTTGATTACTATCTAATAAATAATTGATAATTATGGAAATAAGTATTTGTAGTTATGAAAATCATTTAATCTTGGCATAAATAGAGAAACTCATTTCATAAAAGCAGTGACTTCCGCTACTGTCACGCCATATTTGTACACCTCAACGTTTTCAAGCGGAAGTTACGATTGCCAATATTTTATTTATTTGTACCTTTAATAACCAATATTTAATAATATCTAAAGTATAATACAATTGCAAATAATAATATTTAAAGCATAATGAACTATCTCTGCTGCTGATTCTTGGCAGTTATCTTTAAGCAGCAATTTCTGCCTGTTTCCTTGCCAGCATGTTCAACAATATGGAAAATAATTGTATAATGCAAATCGTACCAACGATTGTATAACAACATTCACATTTTCGGATGTTGTTTGTACTGATGAACTTGTACAATATCAATTACAATCTCCATTTACACAGTGTTTGTTGAGCACAATAACATTACATGACATTATTACTAACAACACATCCATGTAATTAAAGCGCAAATGTAATAATTAAAGGTAATCATTGACTGTCAAGCAAATTGGTGTAGATAATTGAATTGGAATATTTATTACCTCTATGGCGACTTTTCAAATTATCATCATCATCAGTGAGAGTCATCCCGTGACCACTATGGCTGATAACCGTTCGAAAAATATAAAACATTAAAAAATATATATGCGATAGTTTGTTACATTTATCACTATTAAAAGACAGTTTGTTAATCAAAAAATTGACTTGGGTAAAGAAAAATTTCAAAACATTAAAAAAACTTGTCATCATCTGCAATAATTTATAAATCAAGTAATTAATTTACTTCGAACGATGTCGTACTCTTACAATCGTAACATTTTTCATTTTTCCTTTTTTTCATACTCGAGTTTTGTAAAAAATACATGTATTTATTTGCCTTGCAAATTATAGTGTTTTGAGGTAATGGACAATAAATAGAGTTGAGAACCTACAAGAGAAAGGAATCCATTGTTGGTTGACACGAAAAAAAATCCTAGTACGAGAGACATTAATATTGCTAAATGTATCGGAACAGATCACAGTTATAAATTCAAGTTAACTCTTCCCCTTAATATCGAAAGAACTGTTGGCTATATAATTCTATACTTTGTCGACTATTGGTCCGCTAGTGCCGGTAAAAGCTGCCAGTTTTATTGGTAATCGATAGTAATATCGTTTGGAAAAACTGTTGTATCGAATATTGCCTGGGATATTCTGTGAGCGTTATGTTGAACAATAATGTTAGTGTTTAGATTCCCCAGACAAGGAGCATGCGTCACGGGAATAGTTTGTTCCTAATGGAAACGATGACTGATTGATTTTGGGGCTGAATCGAGTGATGGATCGACTTGAACTATCATCTTGCTTTGTTTAGAATTGTGTGCAAATTTTGGATATATCATGTGTTTAATGACGCGAAATCAATCGATTCAAATAATAATAATATGATGATAATGGAAATAATGTATATTTTGAAGTATTTGCAAATATTATAATTAAAATATCATATATAATGTAGGAGGCATCATTCAAAATTACATGTTGCTAGCAACTTGGTGTGTGAGGAATTATTTATGCATTTCACTATAGTGAGGTTATGATATTATAAGGGCCAGTTTTACACTCAAAAAAGATCTAAAAGGTAAGAAGCATCACAATATAAGCACTTACTTTTAAGTACCTACACATGATTTAATTATATTTTTTGTCAGTTATTTACATTCGTACCTACATCTTTATAAAAATTATTGTACAGAATGTATCATGGCAATGCCACCTAGAGGTAAAACGTGTCTTAAATATCGTAGACAGAACATTTTCCTGAAAGAAAACTTTATTTTGATTTGAAATACAACTCGAAGAGCAGTCAAAGATTTCTAAATAATCGCATGTCTCGACCGAAATTTGAACCTAAAAATTGTTACATACTTTTTATGATACCGATCGATAAAGTCTTTCACAAAGAACAAATCGCTCCAATAAACATTACCTCTCAAACTTGAGGACGACAAAAAACGCCGTGGCACACGTAGACTGGACTGTATAATATATTAAAACTTCATTCAATTCAAGTACGAATTGCATGCTATAAGTTTATATATACAGTCTAGTCTACGTGTAAACACCGCTTTTACGATCAAACTACCGCACAATGGTACGACATAATAAAAATTATATGAGTTGCAAGCGCCGATCAATAATATGTAATCTACGTTTATGGCCAATAGCAATAAGTATTACGTAACTGGAGCTAAACCGACTAAAGTAATGAACGCTATTCGATCAACCTCAGGGCCATATATCAAACCGGGACAAAACGATTACTCTGTGCTCTTCACACCAATAAAACCAATAGTTTAGGTTTTAACTAAAGCTGCATCGGATAGAGTCCGCGGTTTGGCTCAACCAGTAACAGACTAATAGTTTATATAGTATTGAGTGAGACAAATTTTTGAATTTGAGAATAAATGTTCTAAATTCAAGTAATAACCTCCTCCTTTTTTGAAGTCGGTTAAAAATCAAATGTGTACGTAGTTGTGAAAGGTTTACTCGTTGCATTATATTGTAACGCAGCCTTTTTTGTGAAACTCCAGTAACATATACTTTAATTGGATTTATTTCTTGTCACAAGCTTTAAATTTATAAAAATGTAACTATGCTTCCAAATTGATTTATTATTTGGATTTATTTCATGCCATAAGCTATAACTTTATAATAAAGTATACTTACTTTATTTTCGATTTAAGCGACGACGTCACTTATTCTCTCTAATTTTACATGTTACTGATTTCAAAATGGGTTTTTCACTTTAATAATAACTAACCAATTTTTATAAGAACTACATATTTTTCCAATTTTATGTAATTTCGTACAAAAGATAAACCTAAACATGAAATAGAAAATGCAAATTACGCTGTGATTTTAATTACGGCGGCATTAGGAGATTGCGTGGCTGTTCAAATAACATAGTGCCTTTGAGAGGCGAGATAGTAGGATCTCTTTAGCCGGGAAACATTTCGAGCCCCGAAATCAGTGTTATGAAAATTACATTTGAAACTCTGTGGAAAATTATTCAGAGAATTCAAGTGGCGATGGCTGATATTACTTCAAAATCATCAAAGGAAAAAGAACTTGTTATTATATTCCAGAAATGTTTTATTTGCAATTTTGCTTATTAAACTCAAAGGCACAATTTTGGAGCAGGTAATATAATGACAAACACGCAAGGTACAGCATTGATTAAAATTGATAGTAAAAAGGGACCAAAATTAAATTAAGAATATGTAAAAAAAGAAAGTATTAAGTAACAAATTATAAGTCGGGTAAAGTCTGTATTCCTCGTTTAGTGAAATTAATATTATAAGTATTTCCGCCAATTATAAGGAAATATTCAAACACGAAATATTTTATTCCCAAACCGAAGGGTACGGGTAAGGGTACCTAACGCTGTGTGTTACGTGTAGAATATAGAGCTTAATAAATATTAAGGTTTTTAGATAAAATGCAAGTGTTCTATGTAAACTTGAAATCGTTCGTTGACATAACTTGTATTGTGTGTGTAATTAATTGCGAGCTTCGCCGCTACAGTACAACGGTACGGGTAAACTTACCCAAGCAACACGTAGACACTATATTAATCAAAATGGATACTAGTTTATATACTAAAATCCTACTAAAACTTTTAATCGGCACTGGCCAAGTTTAAATTCTGGTTAAGTGCATTTGGTTAGTGATATTATGCATAAAGCTTTATAATAATCTCAATGATAAAGTTAGACAAGCTAAACTCCGACAAAAATCTGAGATAATTCTTATGTACAGCCAATTATACAGCTTATACACTTTCACAAAAAATATTGCACTATATCAGTCAATTGGGGATTGGAGTCGCTCACGTCCGTAGGTTTTACCCTCGAGACCCTACACGTGATCCCCGGGTGGTGCTAATCGAGTGACCAACTTCTGGTGGTAGGGCCTGAAAAACCCGACTGGCTAGCGACCACCGTGCGCATGACGTAAAACCCGTCAAGTGGGCATTTTGTGTCCGCGTTTCGGGATCAGTCATCGCACAGCCAGAGCTTGAGGGGTCGTTGCTGCGATTCGTGTGGTTTGTGTGGGCTTCCGTCGACCCAGTGCCAGGTTGACTGCGTTGACCCTCCGCCCAGGAAGACCCGAAGAAACGGCTGTTCCGCTGGCCGCCCGTGGTACAGTACAGGGGCCCAAGCGGACCTAACCAGTCCGTGAGGCTGCCCCACCATGCCACGCATAATCTCGGGGTGGTCCGTCGTGCCGGTTGGTGACCGGACGGTGGGTCCCGGCGACCACTTCCGGGGGGGTTCGGGGGCCCTTTCGTGCGGAGAGTCAGCGCAAATCAGCTGTCGGCTGTTCCCTGGCGAAACAGGCCTACACACGTTAACTATGCTAATCGCTGCAACGACACCTCAATTTCACACCTCTCACTCCAACAAACATGTCAGCGCACAATATTAGGACTGGTCGTACAGCGGTGCACTATCCCACCAAAACACCACTATTCGAGGTGGGGCTCGCTAACATCCGCGGGCTCCATTCTAACCTCTTGGCTGTCCACCACCATCTCGAGACAGCCCGTCCAGCAATGCTGTTTTTGACAGAGACGCAAATTATCTGCCCGGCCGATACAAGCTACCTTAATTACCCCGGCTACGCTCTTGAGGAGTCCTTCAAGGCAAAGGCAGGTGTTTGCTTGTTCGTCCGGGCGGACGTTTGTTGTCGTCGCCTGCGCTGTTTGGAGGAACCTTCCTTTTCCCTCCTTGTGGTACACGTCGATTTTGGCACTCATTGCAGTGTCTACGTGTGCGTCTATCGTTCCCACCGTGGTGACTTGGAGACAACTCGACTTTTTGAACACCTAAGTCGGGTGGCAGATGACGCGCAGGAGCAATTTCCTTCCGCCGAGCTGGTGTTTTTAGGGGACTTCAATGCTCACCACGAGTTGTGGTTAAGTTCCTCTAAAACTGACCATGCGGGTAGGACTGCCCACGCATTCGCTCTCACGCACGACCTGACACAATTGGTTACCCAGCACACCAGGGTACCAGATATTATCGGTCAAGCGCCCTCTTTGTTGGACCTTCTGCTGACAAATCGCCCCGACGGATATCAGGTGGTGATTCGAGCTCCACTAGGATCTTCAGATCACTGCCTGGTATCCGTCTCAGTGCCTCAGGCGTCGCGACCGTCGCCTGTGGTTGCAGCACGCCGTCTGTGGCACTATGCGTCAGCAGATTGGGACGGTATGCGGGATTATTACGCGTCTGTCCCTTGGTGTAATATTATATTCCACATTCCAATCTCGTCAGTAGAGGGAGACGTAACCTCTGGTTCAATCGCGAGTGTGCCTCTGCTGTTGAAAACAAACAGCTAGCTTACCGCGCTTGGATCAGAGGTCGAGCTTCTAGGGATCCCAATACTAACCTACTGAAAACAGCCTATAATAATGCCACCAAGTTGTGTAAGAGGGCTTACATTAGAGCGGACGCTCAGCGCATTGCACAAGTGAGTCAGGAACTGCTAGCGCACCCTACGGGTAGCCGTTCTTTCTGGCGCCTGGCCAAAGCTGTGCAATCAAACTTCTGCCAACCCTCGCTGCCACCGCTGAGACATGCCGATGGCTCACTTGCTCATCAGCCGCAGGAGAAAGCCGACCTCCTGGCAAAACTCTTCGCGGCCCATTCCCGTATCGATGACTGTGGTGCACAACCTCCGACACTGTCCCATTATGGCAGCACTATGCCCGATATCCGCATCAGACAGCGAGATGTGCGGGCGGAGCTACAGTCGATTGATATTCGAAAAGCAAGTGGACCAGACGGCATTCCTGCGATTGTACTTAAGAAGTGTGCAGCGGAGTTGACTCCGGTCCTGACGCGTCTATACCGTCTGTCGTTCTCTGCTGGTTGTGTGCCGAAATCTTGGAAAGAGGCCAATGTCCAGCCGGTTCCCAAAAAGGGAGATCGTTCTGATCCGGCTAACTATCGCCCTATAGCCGTCACTTCCATTTTGTGTAAAATCATGGAGAGGATCCTTAACACCCAGCTGATCCGTTACCTGGAAGGTCACTCGTTGCTTAATGACCGTCAGTATGGGTTTCGTCCTAAACGGTCAACAGGTGACCTTCTAGCGTTCCTTTTGCACAAATGGGGTGAATCTATCGATAAGCGCGGCGAGTCTGTGGCTATTAGTCTCGACATCGCCAAAGCTTTTGATAGAGTCTGGCACAAGGCTCTCCTTTCCAAGCTTCCGGCATACGGATTGCCCGCTCAGTTCTGTACGTGGATTGCCAGCTTCCTCCACGAGCGTAGAATTCGCGTTGTCGTTGACGGCTGCGCTTCGCGGTTCGTGGTAGTGAATGCTGGTGTTCCACAAGGCTCCGTTCTATCCCCAACATTGTTTCTTCTGCATATCAATGACATGCTTTCCTTGGGAAGTATACATTGCTATGCAGACGACAGTACAGTGCATGGGGGATATCACGGAAGCTCAGGGGCTGCTCGTGGCAATATTGATAGGGAGAGGCAGAATCTTATCATTGAGCTCAACAGGACGCTGGACCTCATCTCCGAATGGGGTTCCAACAATCTTGTCGAGTTCAATGCTAAGAAAACACAGGTGTGCGCGTTCTCGGCGAAAAGGTCACCTTTCCTCCCCCCTCCTTCTCTTCAGGGCACAACCCTTCACACACAGAGTAACATCACCTTGCTCGGAATGAACATTCGCTGCGATCTGAACCCCAGAGACTACATCGAATCCGTTATAACTGCTGCCTCACGGAAACTCGGTGTCCTAAACAAGGTGCGTAGGTATTTTGCGCCGGACCAACTATGCCTGTTGTATAAAACTCAGGTTAGGTCTTGCGTGGAATATTGCTCGCACCTTTGGGACGGCTCCGCTCAGTACCTCCTCGATGCTCTGGACAGATTGCAGCGTCGCGCTATTCGAATAATTGGCGATGTAGAGGCAACTAACACCCTCGAGCCTCTGCAACTTCGTCGTGACATCGCCTCTCTTAGCGCCTTTTACCGAATGTTCCATGGGGAATGCTCTGAGGAGCTCTTTAACCTTATCCCTCCCTCTCCATTCCTTAACAGAAACACGCGTAAGGGCCTTCGGAGTCATCCGTACACTGTGTCCTCCTTTTCACACCGTACCAAGAAATTCCAAGATTCCTTCTTCTGTCGTTCATCCCATACTTGGAATTCTCTACCTGCGCACGTGTTTCCTCCATCCTACAACATGGGTTCCTTCAAAAGAGGTGTGAAAAAGCATCTTTTAGGCCGGCAAGGGGCGGGCAGGTAGGATAGTGGATGTCGTCCCTACTCTATCTGTCAACTCATTTGGGCCTCTTTCACCGCTTAACATCAGGCGGGAGGAGGTCATTTGCCGGGCCTTACATAAAAAATAAAAAAAAAAAATTGAAATGTGCCTCGCAATAAATAAACATAACAAATTATTTTAGCTATGTTAAGGTAACTTTAGTAATGAAAAGCCTTCTAAAGCTCTGTGATTGTGTTCATTTAATGCTACTCTTTTAGCAACATTACCGAAGTAATTAATAATGTTATTTTAAGATTGAAATAGTAATTACAATTTTAGTAAACCTTTTAGTCGTATTTTGACACAAAGAAACGTGTTTTTAATGCTATCGGTATTATAAATATCGTAATTCATATTTAGTTTAGTGACTATTTAAACATTTCGTGAATTTCGCTATGGAGAAAAACGACTGGAATAAAACTAAAGAAATGGCGGAATTAAAAGAAAAATCAAAAAGGAATATTTCAATTTTACTACTATTTTGAGCCAAAAGCAAAAGAATTGAAGGATATGTAAGCCATCAACAAGTAAAGTTGTGTCGACGGGTTCCGTAGTTTTAATTAAAGAAGACGAAGGTACTGCACAAGTACGTCCTGTGAACAATGAAGTAAGTGGGCTCATGTTTATACAATCAATTGAGAAATTGATTGAATGAAATCAATAAAATATTGAATGTATGTAAATTAAAATTTATTTATAAAGAATACATACAAAAACAACGATTTTAAATCAGAAACACATATTTATGTAAAACAAATTATGTACTTAATATAATTATAATATTTATAAGTTTATTACGGAATACAAACTACTGGAGATACATAATATTACAAGAACACTATTTATAAAAGATGAATTAATATTACAATTACTTAAATACTAAAATTTCTCAGCTACATTGCTCGGGTTTCCTGAAACAAAATAAAATATTTATAATAAATCTGCTATAAGCTATCAGTACCTATAAATATGCTCTGACTATACCAACTTTTAGCTATTCTGTGACTATACATACTATGTTCCACAAGTGTTGATAGGGCTGAGGGATAATACCTAAAATACACATACAACCACATGAAAAAACATTTAATTAAAGAAAAAATTGCATGGTTATTTTTATTTTCGGTCTCTATTAAAATACCAAAATGTAAACACGTAAACACTTAATTTATTCTTACTGCCTTTAAAGTAGTGCACAATTATCGTTCTGTTGTTTAGAACGAGCAAGTACTTTATATAGCTAAAAGACACAATCATCACTACTTCTGACTGACAAACTAAGTACTACCTACCTAATATTACAGAGGTTACACCAAATAGGTATAATATAGATAAATATTTTTTGAAGTTTGTCGCTTTTTGAGAATATTGAATTATCTACACCAAAATCGTGACAATTGATAAATATGCGGCGTCCGTATAGGTCAAATGGTTAGTCTTTATGTTTAAAATTATACGTTTTTGTAAAATATTACGTTACCCTAAAATCAATAGAGTAGGTAACCTATCAAAATAGTGAACATAAAACAGCAACAAGCATTTTATTGTGCTTTTAAAATGTGGTAATATAGCTATACACTTTAATTAAGTATCTCTCATTATGATAAACAAATTAAAAGCATTATAATTAAGAATCACGTCCTATAAAGCATTAATATTATCAGCCGCCATTTGCTTCGTTTTTATAATTTTAAAGAAAGAATTAAAATAATCTATTCTTATGAAAACACAGCTTTAGATATCATTATTTTTGCCGAGATGCTTATAGCAACTAATTTCTCACCTAAAACTAAACTAATAGAATCGAATTTGACAAGACACATTTTGAGTCGAGATTTTCTTTACAATATTTTCAGTAAATTTTAATTATAAACAGCATTTTTCGTGAGCGCGTGAAAATTTTATCACAAACATATAGGTATATGCTTTCGCAGTGAACTGGTACTTGCACCTTCATTTCATGCTAAGATAAGAATAAAGTTTAGTACTTACCATTTAATTTTTAAAATGTTCACCGTATTTCGCTCTCACTACACAACATCGCCATAACATTAATGTATTTCAAAATCTGTTAAGTAAATGTTTACTTCAGAGGAAATAAAACAGTTGGCATAGGAATAGATTTTAATTATGAAGTTAAAATAACTAAGACCATATTATAGCAGTAATATAGTCGCAAAAAATGCTATAAGTATGATGGTTTATTATTTACCGACTCTAATATTGATGATATACGGTTGGTATCATGCTAATATCGGGCTTCTAGAAAGCTTAACGCTGTATAAATTGGGGCCCAAAATGCACTTAAAGTAGCTTACAAAGAAGTTATCAAGCTAATATATGTGTTCATTTAATGCTATGTGTAAAAGCTCATGCAACAATATATTTTTTATAATGCTATTTTGTATTGCTTGGGTTGACAGGTAAACAGAAGCGTTTAAGGCCAGCTTTTACCTACTGTATCAAGTTTTTCCCTCCTATTTGTGATTAGATTACCAGTGTACCAGGGTCGTCTGCATGGGTACCTCCGTCTTACCTATTTCTACCGCAAAGTAGCAGTGCTTGCATTGCTGTGTTCCGGTTTGAAGGGTAAGATATGGCAGTGAAATTCGGTACTGGGTACCGTCACTTTACATCTGATATCACAAGTTGGCAACATACACTGTGGTTCTTGTGAAGGTTGCAGATTTACTGCGAATCTCACAAGAGCCACATGTATTATAGGTTACTGTTACTACTTACCATCAGTTTGCTTATTTGCCAACTTGTAGCAATAAAAAAAAAAGATTACCGTAATATTGTACTTCATTGAGAAAAATATCGAAATATCATAAAAAATTAAAACAATTAATATTTGACATATTAATATCAAAGGCACTTTAAGCTTTGCGACTTTTTGCAGTGATACTCGTACAGTCGTGCTGCAAACGTAAAACGGCACGAAATAAATGTGATACTAGCTTGCCGTTAAGCTGCAGTGATACAGTCACGATGCAAAAATAACACAGTCACGTCTATTTGTAGCAGTAATTAGCGATGAAGACGTGTACAGCGGATTAAGACTGTATCACGACTACATCGCGTTTCAGCGCGGCTGTATCGCTGCAAAAGTCGCTGTGTGTAAAGGGCTTTAATAGAAGGGTTTGTACAGGATAATCTGTTTTGGTAAAACCATATGAAGAGGTAGATTAAAAAGATTTTAAGGTTCAGTGAATACGTAATTTGATGAAGGATTTTACTGAAAGATTTTAAAGGTACTACGAATATATTTTAAAATAAAAGGAAATAAAATTCAACCTTAAACAATTGCGATTCGAGCTGTGTGAAATAAAAAGAGCAAAAAGCACACTGATATTATTTTGACTTGTGAGCAGAGAATAATTTAGCAAAAACTTGGAAATGTGATCTAAAAGTCTCTGGCAACCGTTGATTATATTTTTAAAGAAGTAAAGGAAAAATTAAGACCTCGGTGGTGTAGTGACTCGAACGCTTCGGTTTCGATAGTGAAAACAAAGCAAGCTTCGGTTGGACCCTTGGACCCTGGATGGGTCCAACCGAAGCTTGCTGCAAAACTGTGATCTCGAGTTCCTCCGTGCTTCAGAAAGCAAATTAAGCCGTTGGTCCCGGTTGCTACTGCAACCGCTTCTCCCCACCAATCCCCATTGGGCCGGCGTGGTGGTATTATAGCCCATACTCCTCAATGTATTTCTTCCATTTAGGACAGCCTGTGCCCAGTAGTGATCATCTTAATAAAATCAGTGTCTAAATTTTCTTATTGAGCATACTTCAATGAACATTTCAATAATCTTTGAAATCAAATAATAATAACATATCTGACTTCTTAGCGAAATATTACAATTTAAATTGTTAGATATTCAAGCTTGTCAATTTTTTCTACGAAGTTTCATGAATGTTTCAATGAAGAAATAAAAGGTAATTTATTGTTGCAAATACCTATGTATACAACAATAGTAATTACTTATTAAATAAAGCACATTTCAAATCTCAATTATCGCTACCTATCCGTAAAACACAAAGTCAAAACTCAAAAGAATTTACCGTAAGAAAAAAAAAGCTGTCTTTCTATCACAATATATTCGCACAATAAAGCACCGATTGGCTTAAGTAATTCAAAAATCGAGCCGATTTAAGGACTTACTTTAAATAAAGCGAGCCGTTTACAATGGCTGACACATGGCGGTATTAACCTTAGGGATTCTAGCGCCCCCATAAAATGGTTCGATTCAAATCGTAGCTTCACCCTTGTTCCTTTTTTGTCCCCCCCTCCGGTGGGGGAACAGTGCGCGCGCACGTAAAATCAATACGCTCGGCGTTACGCACAATGTACGGCACGAATGAGTTAGAGATGTCATGGTCAACGTATCGATACGAATCAAAGGGCAGGTGGCGGTCGATAAATTGGGTCGATTGTTAATTTCTGTAAGTGTCTTTTCAATTTTTAATGAGAGTGCTCGCCAGTTTCCTTAGATGAAACACGACTGAGGAAAATGATGAAGACATTATCAAATTAAAACGAACTTTTTTGATACTATGTGTAAGAAGAGAATACGGAGGTTGTATTGTTCAAATTTTACTTATATTCGTTTGGCGTTAAATGAATTAAAACTTATGTATCAATAAAAAATGTGTTATTATGTATTACGTGGTTTTAATTTAGTGTCACTTATATGGCCGTTAATAACATCATCATTATAGCAACCCATATACGTCTTACTACTGGGCACAAGACATGAAGGAATCGGCTCATTACGTCATGCTGACCCGACGAATTGGTGAATTCAAAAGAGCTTTCTATCAAGTTATATTTGAAAAAAGAATACTTTGATTTTGATTTTCAAGTTTTACATCACTTGGCGGAGATGTCCCTTAGTCGGGTCGTATAATATTTACAAGACGAATAGGAACAGCGACACATGATATTCTCTATACCTTTCTATCACCGCACATGACAATATCAATTTGTACTATGATATTACACTCTTAATTACTTCCTACACAATAAAACCACAACAATAATGGCTTCCGAAGTAGGTACTATAAATAAATTCATCTGGCAATGACAGAGTTATTAACAGCTATTTTGTCAGTTCTCTTGTTCGATAAAAGGATATTGTTCCGTTAATAAAATCGGTCGCCTCCTTTCCCCCCGCGGAGTCCAATCATCCAGAAATAATGTACATGGAGTCACGGCCCAAAGATGAAATACTGTCGTCTTAAAACTGAACGTCCCCTGCACGCTACAGTTAATTTTTCGCCTTATTTATCAGCAAAGCCAATATAAGATCACGGTTGCGAAACTAACTTGTGTAATATATTGCTTTTTCGATTTGATATTTATCATTCATTACTTAATAGTTCCAACCAGCCCAGTTATCTTAGAAATAGTTTTGAGTTCTTGTGTTCCTCACATGATAGATCCCTTCGTTCTACCTTTAATGGTCTCCTCAAATGCCCTCAAATCTCCTCCCACAAATCTGATATCATACACTCTTCTTTTCTAGTCCAGTCAATCTTGTTATGGAATGCTCTATAGGAATACGCAGATTATCTTCGAAATATCGTTTAGAATCGATTTTCGTTTTATGGTTTTGTATTTTAATAGTAGGCAAGTATATATTAGTTTATTTTATTCATAATATTTATGTATTAGTATTTTAAGTATATACCATTATCCAGTAGGTATTATTTCACTATTATAAGTACACTACTTCTTTTTCTCTGCACCACCCAAAGGTTGACTGGAAGATAATGCCTTTGGCATTAAGACCGCCTCTGTACATAATTGTACTGGAAGACTAAATAAATAAATAAAATATTTTATAACATACCTATGATGAAGAAATTTAAGGAATTGTTTTATACTACTTGATCCTGTTTCATGATTTAAAAATACTGTGTTTTGTTATGAATTTATAAACCAAGGAAACTTGTCAATCATTACAAGTCATACTAGTTTTGCTCGCGGTTTTATCCACAGAGAATTCAGACAGTAATTTTCTTTGTCTACGGAATATTACAGCGAATGCTCAGTTTAACTATTTACGAGTAAGTTATCAAAGAAAGATTAAACACAGAAGAATTGAAATATGAAACCAAATTTTAAATGTACTATGTTATCGAAGACGTCCACAAAAATAACAGTCGGTATGATATATATTGTATATTTTGGTACTGAGAAATGTTCACTAAGTTTCTTTTAGAATTCATTAATATTATTTCCAGTAGGTAACTAATATTATATTCTTACTAATAGAGCGAATGGTAGAGTGAAACACCACACCTCGCTCTCGGTGTCACTATAATATAATATTGATTTTTTACAGCCTATTTAGCAATATATATAGAAGTTTTTGACAGATACCAATAAAATTTCATGTCACTTCATTATTGTAGCTATTACATATTTATCGATGAAATTCTGTTTTCCATTTCAAAAACCTGAATTAAATTAGTAACTCGATATTTTAATTAGAGCTGCTATCTCATTCTTGCGTACCCGAGGTTTGATTAGTATTAATATCACTACCATCTGGAGCTCATCACCACTTCCGACTCTTTGCTGAACAGTGATTTTTAACCAACTTTAAAAAAGGAGAAGGTTATTAATTCGGTTGTATTTTTTTTTTATGTTTGTTACCTTATCACTCCGTCATTTTTAAACCGATTTCCAAAATTCTTTTTGTATTCGATAGAGTATACTGCAAGGGTGGTCCCATGGTCACCAAAGTCAGGATCTGAAGTCTCCTAGACAACAGAGAAGTAATAAAGATTAAGAAAATTGTTATGAAAAATGCTGTTATGCTATACAGGTTGTTATATACTATACAGAATGTAACGGGACACAAAAATAATATTTCAAGGTATCTATCCACCAGAAGTGGAGATTCTGTAGGCATAATATTAGGGCTTTTTTTCCATACAAACGAAATAATTTATTTTTCGATCCTCAGTGTCGACAGCTCTACATGAGCGTACCTTGTTTGTTCATTCAGTGTTAACATTTCTTTTGTATTAATTTTATTGTTTTATTTTTTTTTGTCAAATAAAATCACTCCACTCTTAGATTTGTACATGTCAAATACACGTTTCCCTGAAGCTGATGAGGAATCAGTGACGTACTTCAGAAACTTCGCGAGTTACGTGATTCCGTATTCATCGGCAATTGAGTAGGCATTTATAAATATTTCGTACTGTGCTCGTGATGTTTTCCGCGGTAGCTTCAGTACTTCTCGTGAAGCATTAATTCGGAATCAATGTTTTTGAAAGTATTCTGTAAGTTAAACCAGCTAATTTTTTGTGGCAAAATTTATTCATAACACGTTCAGATAACTCTGCGTGATTGTGTAACGATCAATCGTTAGTTTAATTAAGGTCAAATAGTTTTGTAGGGAAATATGTTAGTCAAAATAAAACGTGTTTTTGTTTAAATAATTTTGCGATAGATTGCAGCTACCGAAGTACCGATGTACTTAAATAAAAATATAGTAATTTTTATTAATGTATCTAAATATGTTCGGCTTAAACCCAAAATATAATTTTATAACTTAATTATTCGAAGCACTAAAGGTGGAGTTAAAAAATTAAGTTGGGTCCAACTAGAGTCCAGCGTCCGTATAAAACCCAATTAATTTCGCATCGAAATTGAGCTCGCCGCGAACGTGATTATCATAGCGACGTGACAAATTTGTATCGCCTCTAAATTGCTTTTGAATTGTTTTTGGGAAAAACAATATTATCATTAGAGAAGTAAACAAGCTGAAATATTCTACACAGTTTCATGATTCAATCAAAATAGTATTCATTCAAATATGGCTTAATAAATAGATAGTTCTCTTGAATCGAACAATTTTTTTTACCTACCACCGATTCTGGACGTCTTCTGGTTGATAAGTGGGATGGGCGCAAGAATCTTATTCGCTTTACAAGAGGTATCGACATTTTCACTATGTATTAGTTTTTAATGATTCTACTCATCATTTCAAGTTTAATGTTTTGTTCTGTTATTTTTTAACGTCACCATCGTCATCAGCCTATTTACCACCCACTGCTGGCGAGGAAGAATTTAGCTTACCACACTACGCTGGCCAGATAGGTCGGTGTAGGTTTTAATTTCGAATTTCTTATCTCTTCACGGAGGTGTGACTGCGGAAAATTCCCTTAGTTCGCTGATGGATATCCACGGGAAGAAAGGGAGCCACGACACATATATTCTGAACTCATAGCCGCACGGACTATTGAAATTTAATGACAATTAGTAGAATTTAATCTCATCTATATTCATTTACCTATATTCACTTTTTTACTATGTTTGGGTACAATAACGTTTCCGCAAAGTGGTGTTATGAGTACGCGACGAGTACTTATTTCGCTTGTCGTCAATCTAATTTCCATTACAGAAAACGGGGCATCGCGCAGATGCCGGTCGGCCAACCTAATTTCATATTAGAAAAGATCTTCATTCCGCCGCTAAATAAATTTAACGTACAAATCTGAACCTATTTATGAGCGCTCCAATCTCTGGAGTGTTAATCCAGTCTGCGCTACAATTGGATTTCTCAGTCCCATTGAGATGTCCCCGAGGAAAGAGGGACGGGGGCTTAAGATCTGGTATTTTTGTTCTATCGAGCTGAAATAATTTGATCTCCACTCCGATTCAACATTTTGTTGTTCTGATATCAATTGGAGGATTCGATTCAAATTTGATTAGAATTAAGAACTTTTAAGTCGTTCAAACGGTTACTATCAACGTGCGAAATGCCTTGCGTGCGTTTTTAATTGAAATGATGCTTGCAACTGCCTACAGAATATTTGATAATGATTTATTTTGCAAGACCTTTACTGAGATATAAAATATTTACTCAGTACACATACATACACTAATCATGTCCTAATTTTTTTCTAATGCATTTAGTCGTTCAAAGAACCAAGAACCGTACACACAAACATCAGCAACTATTTTATTGTAGGATTGTTCAATTTTATAATACAGCAAACGGCTACATAACTACAATAGGTAATAACAAGAAAGAGTTTTCGGTAGAATGATTATAATTTAACGTGGCTTATCTCTGAGTTGATGAAAGCAAATTGCTAGCCAAAACGTAAGGATTAGCGATCGCTGTGTCGAATTATTCTTTCTGTAAGAAAACAACATGATGGTTATCCAAGTACTCAAAACTGAGAAATTGTAATTGTAAAAGAAATGGTAAAATTAATTATTGAAATTAATATTTTAATTTCATTTTAATGAAAAATGAGTTGTTTTATGAAGTATATAAAAGTTACGAAAAAACAAATCGCTAGTTCATCGATTCGTTGCCAATAAATTTGTCTACCAACTTACATATCGATGACTTTTATTGTTTCGCCACGTTATTTTGCGATGGCATAAATGTCAATTTTGTCTAGGCCCCGAGTTCAGTTCATTCACTTTATACCTATTGATTGAAGCTGATTTCCATGTCTTTGCATTTCAGTATCCAATTTCCAGTTCACGTAAGCAAATAAATTGGCTTTAGTTAAGCCCACGAATTGCTTCGGTTTTACACGTCCTGTGAGTTCTGTGATAATTAATGCATTGCATCTGGGCCTATGTGATTAAGAGCTCGGGTTTCGCGCGTCACCAAACTCACGCTCGGATTGCCTACATCTAACTTGTGCATGCAAAACTCACATTTCCCTGAAGCTGGGAGAAATCAGTGATTGGGCCTTCAGAAACTTCCCGTTACGAGATTTCGTAGCTTCTGGCAATTGAATTTTGCTATTATTGTGTTTGTATATTGTGTGAAGAAAATATGTATGTATTTATAATTTGGAAAAAAATGTTTTTTTATTTTGAAACAAAATGTTAATAGGCTGATTGTAATTATGATTTAGACCGCTGCATTTTTTTATAAATGCCAGAATGCCAGACCATAAACACCCTTTCGACATAAAAATGTGAAAAAGCATCAAGAATCTAGCGGAATAGAGTTGTGTAGTGTTTTATGTCGGTGTGCATGTCATCATTAGGTCTTGATTCTCATCTCAGTATATTTTTTTGAATTCATCTCAGCCTTACTGTTATCTGAGCATCAAAACCATAGTATCTCGGTACGTGACAAGGTATTTAGACATTGATTTATGTATAGAAACTAGTTGTGCCCGCGAATTTTACAAGGTTTCGCTTTAATAAAGCTCAACACTCAAAAAGTTGTTTACTCAGACCTACCAAATATACACAAAAAATTAAATAAAACTCGGTCAAGCCGTTTCGGAGGAGTTCGGTTACAAACACTGTTTCACGAGAATTTTATATATTAGACTAGTGGGCCCGGCAAACGTTGTCCTACCCAATAACAGAGCCAGGGTCAAATTTTACATTTAAACCTTCGTTGGGCCTATTCAAACACACACAGAAAATGTCGTAACAATCTGAGTATGTAATAAAAATAAGCTTTTTAGGATATTTTTACAAGAACTTTGAACACTTTGATTATGAATATGTTAAAATAGTTTTTTTTATAAACGAAATAAGTAGCTATAGAGTGTTTTTACACTCCCTTAATTGCCAACTTAATCAGTCCGACTGAACTTGCTTGTGAATTTGTGATAAATGGACGCCTTCCGCGGCGAAGGATCGCCAGTATTTAGAGGATGTCAACAAATTATAACGAATAGATAATTAATTGATGGTAGCGATGATAAACGACTTCCACGAGACCACTTCGATGTGAACAATGTAAAATTGATAAATTTCAGAACTCCATTTTATAACTTTTTATCCTTTTTATCCGGATTTTTAAAATTAGTAGGTAAATGGCCGGTTGCACCAAGTTTTACGTTATACGATTTCGTAAAAAGTAACAATTTAATACCTAAAAATGGGTCGTTTCACTATATATATGATTCGCGCCGTACATTTAACCTTTTTAAACGTAAATGATAAAATAAAACTACAATTGAAACTAGATTATGGTGCAATTCTTACGTATTTACATTGTTACTTTTGCGAAATCGTAAAACGTAAATTTGGTGCAACCGGTCGTTAGTGTTAGATTTGTTATTTGATTTCATGACTAAACAAATTTAATAAGGTTAATACATAGACTTCAGTACGATGATGTTTTTTTTAATAGATTTACGGGCTCTCTGATAATCTTTATTGTATGGCTTAGAAGCACAAGTATCCGTATGGCATCAGAATATTACCTGTAGTGTGGAAATAGGATTTTTTCGCATCAGCTCGAGCCGGAGACAAATGGTGGAGTGTCAGGACTTCGCCAGTCATTTATCATGCCTGTAATCTATGCTGAGGGGTTCATCGGGGCGTCATGCCTCCTTTCAAAGGAGTTAACCATTTCATTCTAGTTCTTGTGTGCGTTGACAGGAAAAGGTCTATAAGCTATGCGCGTACTTGTTTGAGATCTTCCCTGCTTTTCATAAGCACCTTGCTTTAATTTTGTATTTACTCGTAGGTGACTATATTATTCTTATCATTATTATCGCATGTTATTCTTGTCCTGATCTAGGCGAGCAAACATAATATTCCGATGTAAGATTGTTCCAAATCTTTGATTTTAAATAAATTGTATGATTTTTAACAAGTAACACATGTTCGATCACTTCAAAATAGAAGTAATCCTACATACATTTTTAGTGCAGCTGTACGATTGATTGGTTTCTACTTTATGTGAGATGTGGGACTATTTAAATCGGGACTTGATAAAATGGGACAGCAGTCCTTATATGGATCTAGATAATTGGACACTAGACTGTAGGGCACGCCAATCAAATTGGGACTGGTCGAAATGGGACAGTAGTCCTTTTGATGCTGTAGTCTGTTTACCACTTTAGGCATAGACGACCGGAGCGATGAGAGTCTATTAAGTCTGTAAGATGTACCTAATTGTACCAAATAAAGGAATTTGAGAATATACTTAAGAATATACGACGGAAAAGCAATTTTCATACCCAATCAGCACACACTATTTCAGCGCTAGAGGCTAGAGTAAAGTCTCGGAAATAGCATGTCAAAAACATCGTAGTGTCTTTGTTACCAGAAGTGCCTGTTGCGAGCACAGCGTAAGTCCGCGAAATTCGCTTCTGCTGCTATGCTAGAGCAATGCTAGAACGTTCATTCGAAGCTTCTGGAACTGAATAAAATTTTTAGTCGTCTCCAACGTTAATGTTCCTTTTGGTGCGGAGAAGAGCCCCGCAAGTAAAAAGTGGAAAGTACCTAGACTGCCAAGAGCGCTTAAGTACGGAACCGCGACCCGCATGTTGGGTAGGGTTGTCAATTTATGTGTGTCGAATTATACAAACTCTAAATTTTACTAAATTCGAACTTCTTTTAAAAACTATCCGTATACCACAGTCGTATACATATACATTCTGTGAAAAAGTATCGGAAATGAATGATTTGTTTATGGTTCCAAATTCAATTATTTTTTGTTGTTGGATTGGTACAATGGTTTTCTATTTTGGCGCAGAGTTTGAGTTGCATCTGTTATTTAGATAAAATACAGTACAGTTAAATCATATCTAGTGTGTATTGAGAATTTCATAATCGACAAAAACATCGAACAATGAGTTTGTTTTACATTTTGCATTGCCAATGGAATTTTATATTTCGGAGTCACTGAAAATGTTACAGAAGGTTAACGGTGAATCGAATTTATCATAAACACGAGCTTATGAGTGGTACAAAGCGTTCAAAAGGGGCCGAGATATGATAAAAGGTTTACTTCGCTCTGGACATCAACGTCTTCAACTGAAGTTAACATCGCAAAAATGAAGGAAATAGTTACTGAAAATCCTAATTCAATTTTGATGGAGATAACCGTTGAATTTGTGTTTCACGAGTTGATCCGTACCATTTTAAATAATCACTTGGGTATGAAATATGTTGCCGCTCGGCTAGTCCCAAAGACCAGAATTATCTCCAAAAACTCAAACGCATAAGAGTTGCTGAGGACATGCTAGAATGACGAGTCAATGCCGAGTGCCGACCCAACATTCATGAAACGCATTCTTACTCGTGACGAGTCGATCAAAAGCCAAAGTCATGTTGATTGTTTTCTTTGACTATCGCGGTGCTGTGCATTCGGAATTCTCGTCAGAAGGCCAAACGGTAAATAAAGAATATTATTTTGACGTTATGTGGCGTTAAAGAGAGAAAATTCCACAAAGAAGGCCCGATTTGTGGGAAAAAAATCTTAGATATAACATCACGATAATGCGGCAAAGCCATCATTGATAATGAATTTTGACCAAAAATTCAACAAATACCATCGAGCATGAGCAACCACCTTATTCACCAGATATGGCTTCAGCAGACTTCTTTATTTTCCTAAACTCAAATTACCACTTCGTGGCACCCGTTTTTGTTCGTAAAAGACATTATTAAAGGAGAGTTCGAGGCGAGAAATGTACTCAATTGCGGAAAAAGCTATTAAAAATGTTTTGATGATTGTATTATTCGTTGGCGTAAGTGTATCGTTTCTGAAGGAGCATACTTTGAAAACAATAAAGTAAATTTGGACGAATAACTAACGTTTTGTGTATTATTGATCTTTCCCGGTACTTTCTCGATAGAGTAGTATGTTACATTCATTACTTTAAAGGTTTATCGAGGACACTTATATTAATACAGCTGTATGCCAGTAAGATTTTAATTAAACCTTAACCAACATTTATGATAGTAATGGCTTATGCTGAATGATATTAGAGAACATAACTTAAATTTTTGTACAATATAATCAAAAATAATTAAAAACATAACACACAAACATCCACAACGGTATAACTTATTATACCTGTTTTTCTTTAAAATAAGTTTTACTAATTACAGTAGAAGCTCATCCAGAAGGTAACAACAGTAAACATTGACGTATCGTCAATAACAGTAAAAAATGTAATGACGCGATTCATAATTAGAGATTCATATTTATGGAATATTAATACTTAAATGATAAAATCGTATCAACATTTTTTAATTAATATTCATCTCTAAAATTTTGCATCTGAACTAAAAATTAAATCAAGTCTCCAATTAACATTAATTCTAGCAACCCTAGCAACTTGAGCGCTCGTACAAGTATCTTGCAGAAGAGTATCTCCATACATTTGCATAAAAAGGTAGGTGAGAGAGGCAGATTATGATTCGCTTGACAAGCGTTTAAGTCGTTAGTTTTCTTACCTTAAACAAGGTTTAATTTCATACAAAGCTAATTGAAGCTTTATTAACAAAAGAATTTAGTGTTTGTTAACTAAGAACTTATATGATAACCACATGATTTGATGAAATTACTTGGTAGGTGTGTTCTGTTCAGCAACAGATTGTTAACTTGAAGGAATTAAGTTTCTACATTGTTCGCTCACAAGGCGTTATCAGTATTATTGTGAAGATTGAACTAACTCGTCATGTTATGTCAAGCTTCTTTAATTAACTATGACAAATTAGCGCTCATATCAGCGTATATGATAGTTATATCTGTAGTATACGACAGACACAACAATGTCTACATAATAATAAATATCATTGTATATGTTGTAAAATTGAGTTTGTTAAGGATTTTAAGTATTTGGGTTTAAAAATAGATACACGTTTTAATTGGAAACTTCACGTAAATGATGTCCGTAATAGGCTAAGATCAACATTAGGAATTTTTTTTCAGCTAAAAAAGATAGTATAAACAAGAAAACTACGTGTGTGTAATATATCACGCACTTGCAGATTCAATTGTAAGTTACGGTTTGATTGTATACGGTCGAACATTTAACACATATTTGCAGAGTATTAAAAACATCCAGAAAAGGTTACTTAAGTATTTAGTGAGTAAAAATGTAAAAGATATGTGTAACAAGGATTATGACAAACTGTTTAGCATCTGTAAAGTTTTACCAGTAGATTATAAAGTCAAATATTTAATAGGATAAGAATATTATTTTAGTGAAGAATTTAAAAATATAGTAAACAATAAATATAATACAAGAAGTGTAAGGGAAAAGAAGTTGATACAACCAGGTGCAAAAAATTATTATGGACAAAGACTACCCAAATACTTAGTGCCTCAAATTTATAATAAGTTGAAATTATCAAGACAAACTCCGAAACTTATTAAAACGGTGCTAAAAACAAAGCTACGAGCTGCTTTGCTCGATTTGGTAGGTTAGTTGATGTTCTGCATATTTTATGTTTGTGTAAATTACATTCGTTGTCATCCACTCATTCATTAGGTACCTGGTTAGATTTTCGATATTTATATGATCTACATTCCTACATTTATATTTCGATATTAGGTTATATTTATGTAAAGAGAAGAGCACATCTCGCCCACAAACATGAAGTTTGGCGAGAAATATATATTTATCTCAAATATAATCCTATATTGGCATAATATATAAAAAAACACGGATTTGATTATTATTATTACAGCGACAGAATTTATAGAAACATTCAAAAAGTTGCGAAAATACATTTTTATAATTGATTACACAACTTAAAATTTTCCCTTTTAATTACAGAATTATGTTATCTACTATCTTAACTGTCTTGCCTTTCTTTATTTTACTCCTTTCACCCAATTAAATGACATATCGCCGTGTTTTTAACCAAAATCTTAAATATGCGCTAAATTCTAAACATTTTTCTTCGTGATTTAATACATTTTTATTTATTGGCAATCAACTACGTTTAATTAAATCTTACCTTTAGATTAAGTAGGTACGTTACATAAGCTTCTCTTTTTATATTTTTTGATCCTTTAAACCAGATATATTTACAATCATTAATTTTCTATTATTTTTTTTCTTATCTTATATTAGCTTATTTGAAATTGTTATTATGTGATATTTATATAGATTAAATATTTTAGTGTTATTTAATAAGTCTGTATGTAGTATCAATCATATTACGTAGGTTGATGCAGAATACCACCAATCGACCGCCGAATTTATTATATAAACATAATTATTGAATGGCATTTCGCTCTTGTTGTATGTATGTATGTTTGTGTCGTGTATATATGTAATGCCTCGACCGACCGCATGGCTGACCGCAAATGCGCAGAGTAAGCACTACGGGTGCCAATTGGCAACTGCGTTTCCACAAACAAAACAATAAACTTCCGTTTATGAGAATTTATTTGCATTTAGATAGTTACAGCCGGTTGAACCAAGTTTAACGTTTTACGATTTCGTAAAAAGTTACAACTTAATACCTAACAATGGGTCGTTTCACTATTAAATTTATGATTCGCGCTATACATTTAACCTTTTTAAACGTAAATGATAAAATAAAACTACAATTGAAACTAGATTATGGTGCAATTCTTAGGTATTTATATTGTTACTTTTACGAAATCGTAAAAAGTTAATTTGATGCAACCGGCCGTTAGTGTATACTGTATACGTTCCGGCGGTATTTGAAGCTTTATTAAATCTAATGAAATATTGATAATTTTGTCCTTACAGTTACCTAGTTAAATGAATGCATACTTAATAAACTAAAGTAATATCAAAAGGTTACATAATATATTTTACCAAAAGATACTAAGAAAATTATGTGATAGAAATTCATTCATCGTTATCACAGATCATGTGAGCGTCGGTGGCGCTGCAGCGCTGTGACCTCGGCACTGGACTGTGCCTCGTAGAATCGGGATGCCCGCGATCGATCCTGCCATGTACCAATGTGTTTTTCATTTCACGAATTTCAAATGTATATTTATCTGACGCTCCTATGGTGAAGGAAAACATCGTGAGTAAACCTGCATACACCTGCGAAGTAATTCAAAGGTGTATGTGAAGTCAACCATTCCGCACTGGGCCAGCGTGGTTTGACTAAGGCCTAATCGCCCTAACTAGTCAGGGTAGGCTCGTGCCCCTCGGTGGGGATGTATATGAGCTGTGATGATGATGATGATGATGACAAATTTTCCTGCTCGATTTGGTTGGTGGTAGGGCTTCCGAGACTGCCTGGCTAGCTACCACCGCCTTACCAAAGTTTGTCGCCATAATAACAATAGCTATAGCCAGTTCCTCAGTTGTTGAGGGCTCCAAACTCGCTTCTACCTTCGGCCCTATCATCATCATTTACTATCAGATGAGATGAAGGCCAAGAGCTTCCTAATCATACATAAAAAATATATATACATTTTCTGGTCACTGAATTCTTCTTTTTCGTCGTTCCCTCACTGCAGAGGATTGCGACCACATGTAGTGCTCCTCCAGAACGCACGGTTCCGGGTGGAATGGACCTCTTGATAAATACTACCACCCACTGTTATACGACGAGGTCTGACCATCGAGCTTGTGTTCTTCCCATGGCGCGGTTACCTTCAATGCGACCCAATATTAAAAAGACTCTAGACTATGCTAAGGAGATCGCATAATATGTCCGAAGAAGCTCAAGACCCGTTGGAAGATGACAGAGAGACATTTATTGATGTTAAGCTCTTCCGGGATAGACATTTTGGTTCTAAGGCAGTCCAATTCGAAGCATTTTTCTTCACTCCACACTTTGTCATTGAATAAATAGCTCTAGATCGGCTGATATCATTAAATCTGAAAGTTTATCTATCAAGATTGCTGTTGCTCAATCACACATAAGGCAAGTGGCTCTAATGAAATTCGGCATAAAGTTTATGAACTAAATTAACACAAAAGCTTTTATGATACTACTTACCTATGTGCAGTGGAAAAGTATGCTTATAAGCACCTTAAAGCTGGTAGTTATTTGATATTACTCTTAATGTGAACTGAGAAGAACAAGGACCAACTTCAAAATTTAATTCTTACAGGGACTTTTGAAATAATTCTCACCACAAAACAGACAAAGGGAAAAAATATCATAAGTGTAAGGCGTAAAAATAAATTGCAAATCGCGTCGAGCTCTCCAACATTTCCAGTCCAAGTGCCGAGAGCGAGTGTCCGGCGAGCAGCAGACACTAGACACCGCTCTCACGAGTGCATTTCATACAATATTAAACAGCATAGTGTGGGCTGGCGCTCTCTCAAGTGTTTAACATTACAGTTTTGAGAGCTTCTCTCGCCACGTACATAGCTGAATACAAATAGTGATTCACTTAGGATTTTGTACATGGCTGAGAATATGTCCAACTCAATTTTATTAATACTAAAATATTGATTTATTACTAGTAAAATGTGTAAAGAACATTGAAAATATACCGAGAATGTCGACGACAACGGCTTTCCATAATCAAGATGAATAACGTGAAAGACTATGAATGAGAAATGGTTCTATCAGCAAATATGACAAAATTAACTTTTAATTTTGTCATATTTGCTGATCGAACCCCGTTATTTGTGAGTTGGGTAGAGCTGTATAAATGTCATCATCTTTAGATATTTATGATGGTATAAGATCATCATCATCATCATAACAGCTCATATACGTCCCCACCGAGGGCTCTTACTCTAAGTAAGTTAGGGTGTTAACTGTCTGCAGAGAGTAAATTTAAGTAAAAAAAAATATGAATTCTTTTTTTTTATCAAGACTTTTCAGTACGCAACATTTGTAAAACTCTTTTAATGCATTATTCTAACGTCATGCTTTTATACTTATATCTAAATGTATGAACATGAAATGTCTGCATTCAAAAGCATTACACAGAATGTCAATCAAATGGCATTTGTAGTTTTCAGCGCCAAATAGGTAACTAGATTTGTGTCATGTTTCACTTTAAGTTAAAAGCTGGTATGAGGGAACCAAGACATTTTATAAAAATCTGACAGTGCCGATTTAAAATATCACTGAAGAAGCTTAGTTCAACCCTGTTTCGAACAATCTTAGACGGGTCTATTAAAATATTTGTGGAAAACCATTTTCATTGATTATTCTTGTTATTTCGAAAAAGCGTAGCGTCTCGGGCGTAGGGAAGTTTTCGACTACGGTTTGCACTTAGCCCCCGGGCGGGACGTCTAAAGCTAAATGGAACATCCTGTACTTGTTTAAAGCGATTTTATATTTCGCCGGAGACGTGACGTGAGCTTATTGGCTCCGGGAAATAGTTTTACCCTTATTGATTCCGCTTTACCTTCCTTAAGTAGGGCAAAAGCTTAGTGGATATGTCTGGAATCAAAATTGGCTAGTTTACCATCATAACTTTTATATTACCTACTAAAGAAAATTATATTATTTCATGAAAACCTTATATTTCTTGGTGCTACATAAAATAGAAACTTAAGTGAAATACGGAAGAATTTTAAAAACTTTAAGATTAACTACTATCAACATATATTATTTTGTTGTTGTCAGTGATCTTGGGTATAATGTTACAATGTCTGCGAAACAATAAAACATTACAAACTTTTCATTTAAATTAAAATCGGTACTTAGTTGATAAAAAGCTTGCATTAATACTTTATCCCTAAAGATATAGAAGCATTAGACATTGTAATAAAATTAAAATTACATTTATAAGTAATTATATACATATAAAATTATTTTGATTTTAGCATTGCTACTATAAAAAAACCATTTGACCTATTTAGTATCTTCTCCTTCATATATTGCTATATATGCTATAATACTATATGTTTAATTAAAGCTAAGCAACTTCCAATGACTGTTTTAAAGTTATAATCGGGAAAGTATTAACAGACCTAAAAACATATTGACAAAGAAATTTCCGGGTGCGTTAATTAAAACTTTTAATATTCGCCGCGTAAGCAGTGACGTCATCCGAGGCTCGGGCTCCTGTCAGTCAGGTTAACGAGCCAACTTGTACAATTTGGGACGTGCCTTAACTACCGTTTAACTAATGCCCCAACAACTATTCCGGCACGGAACGAGCACGATTTGTTACGTCGGTCTGCGCGAGCTTTTATTAGGCAATACCACTTCGGCATTGCAATGATTAAACACTGAAGGAGTTTGGGATGTGTGAAGGGTATTAATTCCGCGTTTAGGCAGGTTGAGCTGCGTATATTGAACGGTTAAGTTACCGTTGTGCTACTACTCGGGGAAGTTTGCTATTGATTTTGTAGCGGATCGTGAGGTCTCATTTAAAGTTTTGATGTATGATTAATACAATAAGTAGTAAGCATGCATGTAAGTAGGTATGGAAATGAAAATGAATGAAAGTTTGTGACATATTAAAAGATTATTCTTTTAATTCTTATATGAAATGCTAATGGGTCTGCGATTTTACGGTGTGTGAATTATTAGCAGATGTGATTAATGAAAATCATTTCATACGACTATTCAACTGCTATTCATGAAATTTTCCAATTCAATTCCATTTCAATGTATGATATAACGGGGACCTTTCATTTGGCATAATGTTGTTTGTCATAAAGACGCTTGGCATAAATCACTAAGCATAATAATCGAAAAGCATAACATTAACGTCACATAATTTTTTCATTGCATAATTTGTATAAGGCACAATTATCCAAAGGCATAATTTCATGAAGCATAATTAATGAAATCCCTAATTTCTTATGACATAATATTGGTAGTCCTAAAATGTTTTGTCATAATTTTAAGTGTCATAATTAATGATATCTCTAATATTTTGAGACATTTATTTATAATTAGAAATGATGTTATTTTAAAGGATGTGATAGATTTTTTCTTAGACAATAATCCCCCAGGTTACAGGCAAATGGTCGTCAGAGTAAAGCCCACCACACACAGTGAAGATAATATATATTATAGCATCTAAATGTTTACTCTATTTTACTTAACTTTTTATAATAACATTTCATATATTATTTTATTCAAATATGATACTCGAATCTTCTATATTTTCATTTGATATAATTTTTGCATAGTATATATATTGATTTTTTTATTTGAAAAAGTAATTCATTCATGCTACTAGTGACAGAAACGAATCGCTGCAAAACCGACTCCACGTAGTCTTGTTTGTCCTACCCCTAGAGTGTTATTCAAACCCGCGTAGGCGCGGAGGGGCGAGGCGGCCCGCGAGCTGAGGAGCAGGTAGTTTTAACGCTCGCCGCCGCGGATGAGGATGGCCGGCGAAGCCGGCCAGCAATCCGAAGCTGCGGTGGTGAGCGAAAACCAATCTGCGACGATAAGCTCGCGTGGGACCGCCGGAGCCCCGCAGCGTCGGAGCCGTGACAGAAACCATGCATGTGCATGCTTGCTTGCGTGGTACATGCTTGTTTGCATTGTGCATACTTGCTTGCATGTTGCATGCTTGCTTGCATGCATACTGCATGATACATTGCTGCATGCTTGCGCGCAAGTTTATGCCTTAAAAATTCTGGAGAAATTCTGCGTAATCATATTGTTCGTTGTGATTAATATGCTAAACATTATTTATGCTTTGAAAAATTATGCGTGAAGTTGTTCTGTGTTTCGAGTTTATGGGTTTTAATACTTCTAACAAATGATTTTCTGCCACACAATATTATGCTTATTACCATTCTGCTTTCTGATTATTATGCGTCTTGACGATTATTTCAATCGAAATTATGGAATATGATTTTATGACAATAATTTTTATGCCTAGAAATAGAGAGCCATGATATAACAACAATAGGTATTTTCATTTCATCGAAAGTCAGTTCATATAAAAAACGTTTAGTAAAACAATTAATTAATATTATAGTAAATTCATAAATCTTTGTTAATAATAGTAAAGTTCAGTATGGTTTAAGCTTCATGTGAAAGTGGCACCGAGGTGGATTTTACTGAATAATTGATTTTTGATAATTATTTTATAAATGTGGTGTAGCAATTTCATGCAGCACGCAAGCAAGCACCCATGCAAGCAAGAAAGCATGAGAACAAGCCTTCAGCGTGCAAGCAAACATGAAAGCATGCAACATGCAGTTGCTCCGCTCGCCTCGCTGTTTGTGGTCACCATGACTAACTTGCATAAACATGGTCATTTAGGCAATATAATTTTTTCTACTCAATGTCATTAATTTTATATCATTATGTAAACTTTTCATGAAAATGAATTTTTTTCATTTCTTATCAAATTTTGCGGCACCTTATGTAAAATTCTGTTACTTACTTCAGTTCAATTGTCACAATGAATTTCATATCAATTCCAAAATCTTTTACAACATGGAAATTAAGAAGTAATCCTTAAGTTTTTGATGTAGATACCTACTGTACCCTTCCAAGACGTAAAATTCCAAGTTGTAAAATTTTAGTGAACCCTATTACATCTGAGATCACTTTGATTACATTAACAGACTAATTTTACAGTCGTCGTTTCTTGAATTTATGTCCCTGGCGCAATTTATTGTTTTCGCAACGAATAAACGTGTTTCGGGCAGTAGATACAATCAGTTTTTTTGTCTACTATTAATACTGCTACAGGTAATCAATGCAATTTAAATTAATATGAATAATAATGAGCAAAGCATTCAAGTATATTTTTCACTCTGAGTTTTATACGTCAAACAAAGACACAAAATTCTGCGAGTACTGCGAGTACATGTTAATTTAATTGCATAAAATCTGAATATAGTTCAGAATCGAGAGTAGACTCGATTGCACAAAAAAAAAATATGGGTCAGATTTAATCGAAAATTAACTACGCCGCTTTTACTTAACTCTGTCGTCTTCACCTCTTATCGGCGGCGCGAATTTCTAAAGTCGAATTTAAATTTGTCTGACGTGTTGTGCTGTGATGTTCTCTGACGTGACGGCTAGCGTTTTTACATCTATGTATGTGTCGCTATCTAAAGTCGGATTTATATTTGTCTGATGTTTTGTGTTGTGATGTTCTCTGACGTGACGGCTAGCGTTTACATATATGTGTCGCTTTCTGATATCATTATGATGCTTTTTTGAATCAATATAGTCGTAGCTTGCGGCAAGTTCATACGTGCGCAACGTTTCTCCACGAATCGTTCGACTCCGATTCTGATCCTCCCAAACAGTAGTTCTAATGAACTGAACCCTTAGACAAAAGTCACACGCTTATTTTCCGTAGTTGTTTCATAGAAAAAATGTATGGAGATAATATTGGCGACGGAAAAAAGCGTGAGGTTGTCACAGGTTAATGTCATTTCCATACACTTTTTCTGCGGAACGATTACGGGAAGAAAAGCGTGTGGCTTTTGTCTAAGAGGCAGATGTCTCTATTCTTTACATTTCGTGTCATAAATTAATATAATATGAAAGGTAAAGGCTACATGCGCAATGCGCATCTGAGCGTCACACTCAACACTGTGCGCTATACGCGCATACTTGTGTGACGTGTCAGCTTCCCTCTTCCCTGCCGCCCCCATCCCCAGTGCTATCACTAAATAATCTACGAGAATTTAATTTATATATTTCTTTTATAATAAAAATAACTTGGGGTGTCTGAGGTTTTGCGTTATTTAATTAATATGTTGTATACATACATGTGTTGTATATTTCTTTTCGGCGCACAAAATATTAGCCCCTTCATAACAGAAGACAAAGTGATGTTAACATCCCGACAAGAAAACTTATAAGCGATTTAGAATGTTTACACGTGTTGTTTGTTTGAGGATTGAAATTTAACACCTTTCATCAACGCTTAAGTGCGTCATTATAATGAAAAAAAGTAGTCGTGGCTATTAATTTCAGTATGCTTTGATCGTCTAAAGCGATTGCATCGTCAATCCATTACACAGTATTTGAATCGGTTGCACAAAATGTTTACTCTAGTCGTCCGTCAGGTACCGACAAACTTCACTTGTCTTCAGCAATAGAAATACGAAGCTCGCAACTCGCCAAGTTCTAAAAGCTCACGAGCGCAATACATCCATACCTACGTTGTAAAATAAATCTCGGAATCCAACTAACTAAGCTCTACCGAGAGTTCATTAGGTTGAAATGTTAAAGTACAACTGCAATCTAGGCCACACGGAACAGCACTTGCACTCTAGACCTAATTCCAGCTTGCTTAACTTACACTGAGTCTGAAAAGACTTCTGAAGTCCCCGTATTGAACTTCGTATTAGTCTGTGCGGGTTACACTTTGAAGCCATCGTTCTGGAAATAAATTCCCCAACAGAAAAGGGCTATTCATCTGACGTCCGTAACAGCGCGGCAAACTTCCAAGGGTAGTTAGATTTTCTTTCTTATTCCACACGGGCTTCGTGTGAAGTCGACGAAAGTGAGACAAAGATTTATAGTCAGACGTGTGTGCGACATCTTTCACATAAACTTGTTTAAGTGGATACAAAAGAAAGTTGCTATGTTTATATAGTATCGTAAGACATTAACAGCCATTAATATAAAAATTACTCCTTGGATCAACTTCGGATCAGTTACTCCGTGTTTTGTCTTATTTTGACATAAGACAGCCGACATGTGCGGAAGCAAGACATAACACGGAGAAACTAATCCGAGGATGATCCAAGGAGTAAAGTTTTTATTAATAAGGCCGTATATGTTTAAAAATAACTAGTGAAAATTTATCTAACTAAGAGGAAGTTACGAGTAATTGGTGTATTGAAAAACATGATGATGAATTTTTTCATGAATTCTACTTTTATTCAAATAAAATACGTATTTCAACTGGGGTATCAAATCATGAGCAGACATTAGATATTTTTATTAATTTTATGATAGAAATCTTTTATTCAAACAAAAGGAAACACTGTATGGTGACTCGACAAAGAATTTTCTGAATTGTGTCTGAAAACAACCGATTACCACTAGTTTCAGAGGTCTAATTATACCAATTATCTTACAATTTCAATTCATCCTCAGACTCGCCGACCATTGAATGCTGGGTTGATTTGTTTACATATACGGTAATCTACAGAAAGGATCTAAGTTTCCAAAAAAATATTATTTATAGTACTTATATTTCACCTTGTTTCCAGGCAAGCACGGGGGCCGAGCCGCAGGTTGCGGTGCTGTGCGAGGCTGGCTCCACTTACCATCCGCAGTACATGTCTGCGGCAGGCAGGTGGACACCGGACCTTACCACTAAACCGCACAACTGCCTCAAAGACAAGATGGAGATCTTGGACTACTGCAAGAAGGTAAGCCGATCACCAGAACAAAGCCAGTGAGCAAACATATGATTGTGTAGATAAAGCAGTCAAAGCTATTAAAAATCATAAATTCTTCTTGCTAGATCTTAATGAGTGACAAAGTTTGTAAGCATCGAGCTGATGCATGTAAGTCATCTACGAAAGAACTATTGCTTCAATAGATCTGTGAACTTGATACGTCAATAGCTAGGAGTCCAGATTAGTAACTTTTGAAATTATTCACTCATTTTGAAAATATTTTTATCAGGTCTATCCTAGCCACGACATCACCAACATCGTTGAAGCGTCCCACTACGTAAAGGTTAGCAACTGGTGCAAGCTGGGTACTGGCAGCGCCGCCAAGTGCAAGGTCACCAGATGGGTCAAGCCTTTCCGCTGTCTCGGTATGTATAATACTAGAACATCTTATACTTTTTTTTGATAAAATGGACTCTGACTTTACTTCACCTGATGGATGATGATAATTTCGAAAGAAGAAGCGAGTGCAACTCAGATCTTTTAACCACAGCGCGTTATTTTGACTTCGGCAGTTTCGGCTCGAATAAGAATTGGTGAGGGCTTATTTAGTTACAGTAGAAATACGCAAAAAAACGAAATAACCTCGAATGAATCAGTTGCCTGCAGGTTGTCTAGAGGTGGTCTTTAACCGGATACTTTTTTCTTAACAACTGAAAAGTTATTAGTATCATTTTATGAAACAAATCTATACTTCTATACTATACTAATATTATAAAGCTGAAGAGTTTGTTTGTTTGTTTGAATGCGCTAATCTCAGGAATTACTGGTTCGAATTGAAAAATGTATTTTGTGTTGGATAGTCCATTTATCAAGAAAGGCTATATATCATCACGATGTTGTTACTCGAACGAAGTCGCGGGCAGAGCTAGTAATTAATAAAATATAATACTCACTATACTACTCACATTTTTTTATCAATGATAAGTTGGAAAACTTGAATCGGTTCATCCTATATAATCACACTATATTAAAATAAGCGTTTTTCATAACATTCATGAAAAGGTTGAAGTTTCAATTAGCTACATAGACAATTTGTCGGCAGAAGGTCCATTCCAATCAGACGCTCTGCTCGTGCCTGAGAGCTGCTTGTTCGACCACATCCACAACCAGAGCCGGTGCTGGCAGTTCGCCAGGTGGAACGCGACCGCGGGCCGGGCTTGCGCGCAGCGAGGACTGAGGCTCAGGACTTTTGCTATGCTCCTGCCCTGTGGTATCAGCCTGTTCTCTGGCGTCGAGTTTGTCTGCTGCCCTAAACACTTCAAAGGTGAGATTTAAATATTTTTTATTTCTGGATATTCTATACATTCTCTATTGTATTTTTGAAAACTATCCATCGGCTTTTAGGGAATGAATTTTTATATTGTGTTTTTTTCACAATTCAAAGTCTAAGTTAGGTCTTTTTGCAATATGTTACTTGTGTATTACTTATTACTATAAAGTTTATAATCTTTAGACCAATATCAAAAAATGAGAAGCTGACACAAACATTCAAATTAACTAATGTACAAAATTCGTTCTTACAGAAAACGTTAAGATGCACAAGCCTATGGATGTCGGCGTGCCTGTGAGTCCGGGAGGCGAGGAAATGCTGGCTGCTTCTGCTGCGATGGATGAACGTGACGACGATCTGCTCGATGACGATGACGCTCTTGATGATGATGACGACGATGACACTCTCAACTTGAGCGATGACGATGACGATGATGACGCAGATGACGGTAAGAAACAAGCAATATGCGCTTGCTTTTTATTTTGTTTTTATTAAATTCTTTTTCAAATAAATACTTTCTTCTTTTCTGCAGTCTTCTATTCTACATTCTAAAATGACCATACTCTAATTCGCATCAGGCAACAAGTAGAAATATTATTATAAGTAGTTAAAGTGTTCTTACGAAATGTCTGCAAATAAAACATATTTCTAGCCAGGGCAACTGGAGTGACGTATTTCTTTACATACAAAAATAAGGGGTTTGAATTACATTCCAAGTGTTAAACAATTATACAGCTATTTGTAATTCTTGGTTTTTATATGAAATTGCTTCAGCTATAAAGGAATTTGGGATTTTTAAGGTTATGAATAAATTATTTCAATTTGAATTGAATTTAACATTATTCAATTTGATCACGTTACAGATATGGACGAAGATGAAGATGCGGAGTTATCTCGTGATGATGACGCTGAGGATGATGATTATACTGACAGCGATGACAGCGCTTGGCCTCGTCCGGAGTCCTCCGCAGCACCGTCGACCACGACGACTTCTACCACTACTACAACAACCACCACTACGGTGAGCGAATATTTGACATAAAATGGTTGAATAAGATTATGAATGCGATAAAACAACAAACAAATATTTGATGGCAATATTTTTTATACTGTTGGTGAATTAAATAGAATAAGTGAACATAAAAAGAAAAATACTTAAGTATAGTGTTGAATTAGATTTTAAGAGGTTTGTTTTTCACTTAGGCATCCACTGCTACCTCTGATCCTTACTTCTCTCACTTCGATCCACGCACTGAACATCAGAGTTACAAGGATGCGCAGCAACGATTGGAAGAAACTCACCGCGAGAAGGTAACATGTTTTCTAACAATGAATTATGCTATACCTGATTAGAATAAATTACCAATGATAATATCAATAACTTTATCAGATCACGAAGGTGATGAAGGAATGGTCTGAGCTTGAAGATCGCTACCAGCAGATGATGGCCAACGACCCAGCTGCTGCCCAATCTTTCCGTCAACGCATGACCGCCAAGTTTCAGTCAAACGTACAGGTATTTTAACAAGCGTTGTTTTGCGTCATCTTTGAATTTTCTCAGTTCTTCATTACAACCCAACTCAAAATCTATAATATAATTTTTTTCTAGACTCTTGAAGAGGAAGGCGTAGCTGAGCGTCGACGATTGGCTGCTCTTCACCAGCAACGAGTTCTGGCTCACCTGGCTCAGCGCCGACGAACTGCACTTTCCTGCTACACTCGCTCTCTCCGTGACACTCCTCCTAATGTAATAACATAAAACTAGAGTTGAATGGTTACCAGAAAAAACCCAATGTTTATTTTATTTCTATTAAATATGAAATTAATAATGTTAGGCAAGAACTAGGTAGCACTAGGATACTTTATATTGTATGTTACTTTATCTATGTTATCGTGTTTAGGGATGTTATGTATTAAAAGATATATAATACCTAAGCCATTGATTTACTACCAAACGTAGATAACGCATGAACTATCGAAAAGTGGGCCGGCGAAGAACTGCTCAATCGCGACTCGCGCAGTTCCTTTTCATAGCGAGTGATTAGCTGTCGGCACGTAAACATGCCGAAGTGCGCATTCAAAAGTTGTGGTAATAATAGCCAGAAACGGCAGAAAAAAGATGGGATTTCATATTTTGCGTGAGTAGACTCAATACACATCTTATCATGTATTCAAATATTCGGTTTATACGTAAACACCAATCAAAAACAATTATTTTAATCATAAACATGTTGCTTAGCGTCAGTGTCAGTACATCACAATCGTCTCGCTCGCACGGGCGTCGTATCACGATGTGTTATCTCATTCTTGCGTTGGAGCGACAACGCGATAAGCAATTTCAAGCATTAGGTTTGAGAGTATAAAGTTGATATTTTTTTGTAGCAATTACTAAGACGTCGTTTGGTCTGTGGCTAGGTGTGAAATGATGTAACTTCTCACGGTTGTACTTAAAAAGTTGCTGTAATAATGCGGAATAAGGTTGAATTCGATAAATACGGTACTTTCTTTATGGTAATTTTCATTCGGGCGTGCATATTCAAGTATATATCAGCGAGTACAAAATTGTATAGTCTATTAGGTGACAGATTTCAAGCGCGTTTTTGTATGAAGCGCTTTATCTACGTTTGTGGCAAATCAATGACCTATGCACAGTAACGTAAAATAAGTGAATAGGGTTGATTTTTAAGTATTTGTTTCAATTTTATAAATATAATAAAACAGTAGTAAACAAAAACGATGATATCCGTTCAGTAATAGAGATTGGCATGTACACGTGATTTAGTTACTAGGATGCTACTCCTTGTTCTTTAGTAGTATCGAAAATTTACTAAACGTTTCTAATCTTTAATAATAATCTAAATATGAGCATAATTAATTGAATAGAAACCTTCAAAATTACTAATACTATTGGGTATTGCATAATAATGGAATAAATAGAATTTCATATTATGTGTAACATCTTCACAGGCTCACCGTGTGCAGAAGTGCTTGCAGCGTCTAGTGCGTGCGTTGGCCGCTGAGCGTAGTGGAGCTCTAGCTGCTTGGCGTCGCGCTGCAGCAGCTGGACGAGAAGCTGCCGCCGCTGAACGTTCTAGCGCTGCGGATCGCCTACAGGTGGGATTGAAGAAAACCTTTTGTACATAAGAATAACGTAAATAATTAGGTTACACTAAACGCCACTTTAAAAAACAAACTTCTTTAAACATTAAACATAAAATTTTAATTTATGATCACTCAGGATGCTGATCGAGCTCTCCAACGTGCTTTGACCGCTCTCCGTCGTCGCCCACACCTCTATGCCAGCATTGGAACAGCAATAGAAGACTATGTGCAGGTCAGTGAGACGATCTTCAATGTTATTAATGAAAATTGCTTAAAGTTACATAACCAAGAGAGGCCTGTTTTACGTGGACAATAGTAAACAAAGTGTTACGAAATAGTTTATACTTGGTATGTAAAATTATTTGTACTACTTGATGGTAACAATGATGCCTGCTACATAGATGATATTATACTATTCGTGATTGATGTTCAAATTCATATTGAAATAATTGATAGAACTTGCTATTTGTAGCCCCTATTATAGTAGTAATAGTTAGAAATTATCTTTTCAGCTATTTCTTCTAAATATCTACTGTGACTGGGATGATCAGTCGATCACAGTCAAAGTGGATATTTCGATTACCTATAATGTAATAATTATAGTTTAGCTTTACGATATTTTCATTTTTTGAATTATTTTTAATATTTTGTTTTCGCATTTTTCATATCTAATTTAGTCATAATGACATTTGATTACTGGTTTTTTAATATTATCAGTCCATGCAGTCAAAGGACGATATGGCCGTGTCTCTGATGTCGATGACACCCGAGGCTGAGGAGCTACTGCTGGACAGGATCGAGGCTGAAGTACAGCGCGAACAGGCTGCCCGGGAACAACTCAACGCCAAACGTGACCAGCGCACTCGTCAGAGGCAGGATATCCAAAATGAGAGAGCTAAGGTGAGGACTGTTCTTCAGCATCTGTATTTCCATAGTTATAGTGATTGTGGGAGTGTTATTTAATTTAGTATTTTAATGTCTGGTCATCTTACTTATTAACTATTAATAAGTGTTAGTTTATGAGTGCGTACTAAAGGACGGCAACATTAAGTTATCGTTCTTCAATACGCACTATGTTATTAGCTTATTGTAATTCATTAAAAACTCACAAAAAACACTCTTAATGTTAGGTGATACGAAATAAGACTGTTTCCGTCAAATTGTCATGCAAAAGATTAAAGGAAAATTTGTTTCATTGTTTCTTTTTAGATTCGGAACTATTTGGGATTTATTATAACATTACCAAACAGTACCAAACAAACTTGTGGCTTCTTCAAGCCCTTTTTAATAAAAAAAAATATATACGAATTACAAAGTTTAGAATTATCAAAATATGTAGTATTTTCCATAGAAGTGATCAATAGAGTATTTTTTGTGTAAGTGAAGCAAAATAGCTAAGTTGAATTAAACGTGTAGTGTGGCTAAATTAACTAAATTATACTTAAAAGTAGCCGGAAATCTAATGATTAATTCAAATTCTATTAAAGTGGTTTAATGCAACGTCAATATTAGCAGACATCCAATGGAGTACACGAAACCGAAGAATCTGATGATGAGGCACGTGAGGTGGAGGTGGAGACTGAGGAAACGTCCCGTATGCGCACCGTGCCCCCCACCTCACCCAGTCCCGCCGCGCCCGCTGACGATGACGTCCGCGCCTCCACCGTTCGCCCCGCGTACTCACTAGACACTACTACTACCGTAAGTTTTTTTTATACTGGGCCGTTTTTGTATACTACATAAAGTGTTCTACTATTCATGAAATACTATGTATTTTTTTATTTGTCACATCCGCTACTTCCCACCACATGAAATGCTTTAATGCACCCTGTGATATCGCAAGTCTTTTGAATTTTAAAATAACAATAATGTACCGAGATAATAAAAATTTAGGGCTCGTTACATCACAACATACTACAAAATGTACACTAGCGTGACATTGTGCGTCACTTCAAATCAACGTTTTATTACATTAATAAGTTTTGATTAGGTTAAAAAAAGAAAAATATATGTCTATCTTGTGGTCTATCTAATGTTTTTGATTAATCTATATGAAGTCATTTAAATAAAAAAATAAAAACTAACTTATAAACACTAAAAATTCAAAAATAATATAAGAATGCACATAATATTATATTTTTATATTCAAGTCTGTGCCAAGCGTGAAAAGTCTTAAAAATGTAAGACTAACTAATGTAGTTTGGTATTGTGTGTAATCTTATATCATTTTCGCTTTTTAGTGTCTATAAAGTCAGTTTCCATTTTTGTAAAATATTTTTGTTCTTATAATTTTGAAAAGCAAATTGAAAGATAAATATTCAAATTTATAAGAACTAACTTCTAATTCCTACAACCCAAAGATCCTTCCATCATCAGTTCAGCATGGTAAAATAATCCTTGAGATTTCCTTTCCTTGAGATCCTTGAGGTGAAAATTAGCGGAGTAATCGAATAACAAACATAAAAAATAACATACATTCGTATTTAGAATCTCCTCCTTTTTGAATTGTGTCACAACCCCAATTGTCTGATTGGTTAAACTGCTTTGTCCTTCCAGGAAATCATTACAAGCACCGTAACCGAAGCCCCTGAGAGTGAAACGCCGGAGACTAATGAGCCTAGCGAGACCTCGAGCCGACGATCCACCAGCGAGGTGAGGATCAATATAAATTATCAATTATTCAACACCAAATTGAATCATAACGGCTTAAGACAAATTTTCATCCTAATCTGCCCCGCCACGAAGGCACCATTGTGTCAATCGACAGAATATATAAGTTAGTCAAATCCCCACATCCCCAAATAGTACCCACGATTTCTGCCAATTCTGTGTCAAAATGGTACGGATTTTCAATACCTGGCTAGTAACCATCATCTTACTTACATTTATCGTTATAATAATCTTAACAACTAATCTTTCGACAATTAGATGTAAGATATTTGATCCCACTCACTTCCGGTATCTTAAGTATTAATTGGTTCATTAGACTTTGACAAGTTAGTCCAATTTCTATACTCTATCAAACTGATCCTTTCCATTTGTGAAGATATTATTTGCTTTAGATTTGCCTTCCAGCTTCATTCAAACAGGATAAGAAGGCTTAACTTTATTCCTGATGTGAGTAAATTTCGTCTATATGATTCCACGAACTGAGTGATTAGTTCCCAATTGGCAGATAAATCGGTCAACATGTACCTACATAACATAAAGAAAAGATAGTGGAACATTTTTGAAGACAGTTTAAAGGGTAAAAGATAGTCCCAGCACCTTCCAGTCCCAAGTAGGCTAACTTAGGTATTTAAAATACTTAGTTATTGAGATTATGTTCAATAAATCGGAAACACTTGGTAACAGAGAGTCAAAGTTGAAACCAAGTTACTAGATTTGACGAACTTTGATAGTTAAGTTTGATATTGATTAAGTTTGAGTACTCGCGATTGCCCGTTGGAATTATTTGTGAAACATTAAACAAAACTTTGGTATTGTGATCCACCTATTCAATATTAAGTACTTAGTTCTGTTCAAATATTAGAATTTAATGAAAATCTGGGCACCCAAACCAATATTAACATTTTGATGCAAAGTACGCGCGTATGGGTGGGTACTATTAAACATTTAGCGTTCGGTACTTTAACTGAGGACCATCTTGTATGATTTATTGAGTCATACTACAAAAGCAATAAACAGTGAGGTAGGTAAATCGTTTGTGTATACTTACGGAGCGTATATCGCCTATTGCAGTCGATGTTGCAGACCGAAGGCACTGGACTCCGCGCTGCGCTCGAGCAAGCTGAAGAGCGCGCGCCCCCGCCGCCCGCACATGCACTCAAACACGAATTGCAGCACTCTCAGCCAGTAAGTTCCCATAATTAAATACCTATACTATAACGTTTCTTTGTATATTTAATACTAGGTGCTAAAACGGTTGCTATGGTTAAGGAACGTTGGCTGTAGTCAGAACTATGATGGGTGATCAAAATAAAATACATCTCGAGCTCCTCCGTGCTTCGGAAGGCACCTTGTAAAACAGTGGGTCGCGGTGGGTGATTTGTAACTCATCGACAATCGGCCATAGTATAGATTTGATATTTTGTTTCATTAAAACTGATTTTTAATATGTTTAACATTTTGTGATGTCGTCGTCTGAGTGATCTTGGTATATTTGTTGAATAAATCAACCAATACTAATAACGAATGAACATAATTGCGTTTTTTTTTCTCATTAAGTCATCCAGTTTGATAACGATTGACGATCAGTTACAAAATCACCACCCTGGCGGCCCAATTCTGTTAATAAGTTACAGCCGAATCGAAACTGAATCGTTGCGGTCGACCAATCAGAACGCCACATTATCACGTCATCGCACAGTTGAATGGCAATATACGCGCTCCGATTGGTCGATCGCAACGGTTTTGTTTCGATTCGGCTGTAACTTATTAGCAGAATTGGGCCTCGGGCGTGTATTATGATGACATCTTAATCCCTGCCAGTTTTCTGAATTGCTATTAATGTTTCTGAATTAAGTTTTCTGAATTTCTTTTACTCATTATACAAAGAGAAAGAAATGGAATTTTAAAAATTCAGAAAACTGCCTGGAATTAAGATGTCATAATCCACCCCCTGTTCTAATGTAGAGCAAAATTAACTCTACACGCCCTAACTCTACAAGCCCCAACTTCACAAACTCTGCACCTTCAGTCAAAATATCACCCACTATCGGCACGCCCGCCGCCGGCTCAGTAGGCCAGAGGCCCAGTTCTAATAATAAGTTACAGCCAAATCGAAACGAAACCGTTGCGATCGAACAATGGGAGCGCATATGTATATTGACTTTCAACTGTTCAATGACATGATAATGTGGCGTTCTGATTGGTCGAACACAACGACTTAGCTGCGGTTCAGCGGGCCTTCTGGGACTGTCAAGGTATATCTAGGAATCTTCGGGTTGTATAAGGACTCCTCGGTACTAAAGACTGCTTGATCTTTTTGGCCGTTATTTTTTCAGCTTCTTCAGCAAGAATAGCAATGCACACCCAGTCCCAATCTAACATTATGAATACACGTATCTATTCACTTGCAACATTGCCATTGTTCTAAAATTTGAAATTAGGAAATAGGCTGTTATAAAGGCGCTTCAACGTGCCTAAGGACGATCTGTTTACTGACCTTGTTCCGGTTGTGTCGGCTAACCAATCCCATCGGACTATGCGAGTGAAGGAATAGAGAGAGCACTTGCGATTGCGCAGTCACTTTTACACTATGATATCTCCTGCGCAGATGGCTAGTCTCTGTTGAGATTGACCGTCATGACCGAATATCAGTTAGAACATTATTATTATTAATTAATTAAAAAGGGAGTTATATTGCATATTCGTGAATGGAGAAGTCTCATGATGTTGAATTAAAGTGGAAATTAAAGTGAAAAAAAAATCACCTACATTACTTACAAATTTTAATATTATTTTCAGGGATACACTGTACGTGGCGCGGGCGGATCTGGCGGAGGCTCAGGCGGTGCTGGCGCGCTATACCCGGCGCTGTGCGTGGGCGGAGCCGCGCTAGCGGCCGCCGCGTGCGTGGCTCTGGCCGTGGCTCGCCGCCGCGACCGCGCACCCGCCGCGCAAGGCTTCGTGCAGGTACGTGTGTGTGACGCTTTTACCGGAGGGAGAGTCTGTACCAGAGTCGTGTGCATGGGTACCTCCGTCTCACCTATTTCTGCCGCAAAGCAGCAGTGCTGTGCTTGCACTGCTGTGTTCCGGTTTGAAAGGTGAGATATGGCATTGAAGTTACTGGGTACCGTGACTTTACATCTTAAGTCACAAGTTGGCAACGTACACTGTGGTTCTTGTGGGGGTTGCAGTTTTGCTGCGAATCTCACAGGAACCACATGTATTATTGGTGACCATCAGGTGGGCAGTTTGCTTGTTTGCCAACTTAATTGTAATTTTAAAAAAAATAGCAGTACCGCGTGCGTGGCTTTGGCAGTGGCTCACCGTCATGACCTTCGTGCAGGTACGAGTGTGTGATGTTTATAGTACCGCAGGCGTGGCTCCGGCTGTGCCAGCGTGTAAGTTTATTTATTTATCATACCATCAAGATCCTACAACCCAACGTCGGAGTGGTTGTAAGATAGAAAAATCTCCATAAAGAATTTCCATGTTGACGGTTTTGTAATTTTCAATGATAAGATTTTTTTAACAAAAGGGGAATAGTCTTTTTTTGCTCCAACATGATCACCGGTTGGATTAATAATAAATTATGGCAATTCAATCAATCCAAAAATTACAAAAATCAATTAAAATGTACTATATAATAATGTTTTCGTTCGTGAACCTGGCGAAACGACAATTGAAGCTACGCATTAAAAAAAAACATTTTTAATAAACCATCATTTTGCTTTCGAAGCAGGCGCTTGATATTAATATTTTATAGAAATAACTAAATTTTTTATATTTCAATTAAACTACATATTTTATACATAATGCAATAATCACCCGCCATGTATTATTTCGCGAACTGGGGGCCCTCGGCATTAGTGCCTTAATAGGGCCCTAATAAGTAGTGCCGTATTAAGTTAGTAGTTCAAATATTTTCTTTCATCGCCAGGTGGAGCAGTCCGGCGCAGTGGCCCCCACCCCGGAGGAGCGACACGTGGCCAATATGCAAATCAACGGCTACGAAAACCCCACCTACAAGTACTTCGAGGTCAAGGAGTAAGCCCACCGCTGACCCGCCGCCCTTGCCTCGCCCAAACTAGAAGTGACACCAAACTCCGGCAGTACCATATTATAAGCAGCTGATATTTAACCAACGCTAACACTCGTTCATGTAACCCGTAATAAATTTAACTTTCATTCGTGGTACTGCTGCAGTTAATAGATGTTTATTTCAGACAAATCGTATGTGTCTTAGGCGCATAGCCCTCGGGCGCTTCATGCCCGTTCTTCTCATTATTACTATGGAATATATGTGTGTATGTTTTAATGTAATAGGAAAGGGGCTTGGCGGGGCTTAAGTACTCTGTTTATATAAAAAAAGTTCATTTCTAATAAAGCTTGTGTGATTAGTGGACATAAAAGTAATCTGTACGTGTACACATCAAGTCAAAACAGATTGTTTAAGCCAGTGTTAAGTTTTTTTTATGTTGTTTTATGTTGCACCCTGATATTTTATTTCTTATTTGTTAAGGTTTAGACTTAAGTTTTCGTCTAGTGCCCTAGATTACATAAGATCACTTTGTAGTTTCTTAAATTAAGTTTTTCGATGCCGCCGTCTTTGCGGTATTGTGCAAGTCCAGCCGTCCTTTGGCGGCGTCGAGTTATTCCCTGGCTCGACAGTTATCATGATCTCATTTTCTGCTTAGGTGTTTCTGTCTGTAGGTTAGTTCCCGAGCTGCGACTGACCAATACCGCAGGGGCGCGTGGAACAAACGTCCATGGTACGCCGTGTATATAGGCTCCGCGTACAAATTTCAACCTAAATTACTTATTCGTAAAGCCCGCTTTCCATTCCTTTTCTAACGTAGGTAGATCATAACGTGAATTTTATGTAATAAATGCGAAAATATATTTTAATAATAAATGTGTACTTAGCAGAGACGGGCGGCATAGCCGGCGCGGGCGAACGCTCTTCTCTAGTCTCTTCTAGTCACAGGCGCTCTATATCTTTTACTTTGTATATTTTGTGGAAGAATCCTTTAAGCGAGTTAAGTTTATTACTTATTCGAATCTTCCTCTTCTGTTCGCCCGCGGGACAATACTCGGTTCCCATCTTAAGGGCGACAGGTATTCAACGTGTGCTTTCGAAAGGGACTTATGTTTTTTGATACTTGCAAAAATCGTAAAATTGACCGTCGGCAGATGTTCCACTTAGAAGCACACACGAACAGAACCAAGTAGGTGGTATGACAGTCATCTGTCTTTTGGAATGGTCTATGAAAATTTAAGTATCAACAATACGTAGCAAGCTCTGCCGTTCCATCATTCGAGTTTAGGTTGTGTGCACACATTGGGTACCCTGTCGCCAATCAAATAAGCTTAGTGAGTGTATGTACGATTAATATATAAGTAGATGTACAAAAAGTAATACATTATTATAGATGTTTTAGCGTCAGATACATAGGTATAAAGCAAAATATTATATAACGCATTCGTCCGTATAAATTAAGGGCTTGCGCTCGTGTCTAATCCCACGTACCACATTAATGTTACGTTGTAGTTAAGATGTAATTCTGCCTCAGTATTATATACATTTAAGCTTATATGTTACATAAGCTAATTTATATACACTATTTCTATTTATTTACGGGCGCGGTGGCGTTGCTACAAATGAAGTCATATCACACTCGCCACGGCTCTGTAATGGTGGCTGCTTAGCCATTATCCGATAGATATATTCAATATGAATTAAATCTATACCTTATGCCTTAATATAGACATTTAAATTTTCTATTGGCTGAAGGTACAGAAGTCAGTAACAATAGAAACAAAAAAGAAAACATTGTTTTAGCACATGTCAGATGTAATATGTCAAAATAAGACAAAACACGGAATAACTATTCCGAGGTTATTCCTAGGAATTAGTTTTTTATTTGTAAGGCCGTAAATGTTTCTCTATTCCGACGAGAGATGGCGCTGTTCATGACAACCAAGCAGCCCCATTATGGCGCCCGCCCGTGGCTTGTACGGCATTTATAAGATACTCACTGTTTGTAACTTAAGTCTTATTCCACATAATAACCGCTATGTAATTATTGAAGTGAACAAACATGCCGAACACATATTTTTCGAATCAAACTCTTTGCTCAAAAACAGCTGTCTCTAAAGTGTTTCCATTTTGATATAGTGAACGTTTTATTCGTCGTTCGTCAAATCGGTGTTAGTAGTATAATCTGGTTAATGTACCCCTCCTGGTCACGTATTTTGATAAGAAAATTAATAAATGGTTTGGTGATTTTGTGTTTACCGTGCTGCATTTTATTGTGAGTTCGAAGTTCAAATTGAATCAATAAATAGAAATAAAATATATTGGTGTTATTATTTCTAACCTTCGCGTTTTGTTCTGTACGGTATTGGATATTTGAGATTTAAAGAGACAAGTTTTACTTACCTATACAAAAGTCTACTTATCGGATAGGTACCAGTAGATTAGGTACCTACCTACTGCGATCTTATGCAGAATCCATTTTTATCAGCTTCCAAAAAAAGGAGGAGGTTCTATGTTCGACTGTATCTATCTTTTTATGTATGATCACTGTTCTCCGAACGATTTTCAAAATTCTTTTCGATTCCAAGGATATAGGTATTCGCGAGGTGGTTGAATTCTTACCAAATCAGGATGCTGGGATACCAAGCAAATCGAGGGGAAGCTTTAAATTTCGTAAAGACGTGACGTGTTTAATATTTTTTATAAAGCTGTTATTTGCATCTGGTATTGGATGACGGAAAGATCCTTGAGGATTAGGTATTATAAGTCACATATTAAGGAAAGTACAACTCCTTAATATGTGTAGGAGTTTGGTAATAATTCTTTTAGTACATACCGTAGTATTATATTATCTGTGGTACCGTTTAGAGCGAAAGCTATATTATTCCATGCTATTGTGGTGTTTACGTCGGTCGGGTCGAATTTGGGTGGATCAATCTGTGGAAATTGATGCTTAAACATTTGTACTCGTTTTACCTACCTCGCGGGATTCTCCTGGGTAACGATCAAAAACGGTCTCTAAATACACGCTACAATCACACAATCTAATTAACCAATAAGAGACAACTTCTGGCTATCGCCTGATGTAGTCGGCCATTTTGAAAACGAATTCGCTTCTCGGTCATTTCGGTTTCGATTGTTAGTACGAGTGCGTGTGTTAATAGATTGTCTGCTGGGTGACGCGGAAAAAACCGGTAAGTACGAACAATATTGACTATTACTGTCTATTATTTGAATAATATTGAAACTAAAAGGTATAGTTATTGACAAGTCTTAGGAAATCATAAATAACTTTGATTTAATAGATCCGGAATACAAAATTGTTTCCTGGGTCACAATTCCACTGGGTCTCGAAAACTGTGACCCAAGAGACAAATCGTTGTGATCCAGGATACAATCGACGTCGGTACTTTATTATTTATAATACTCAGTAAACCTTTTGACAGCTGTCAGAAATCATACTTATTGAAAATAAAACTAAACATTAAAATTTAAGTGTTTGTATAGAAATATGTCTTGAAGCAGTATTTACACAAATAAACTGATACGTTTTTTAATATTTGACACAAAATTTCAATAAATTGAAGTTTTTAATTTATAATTTTAAGTTTTTGAGTACAGACAGCTGTCAATTGGCACTAATCTTAGTTTAGTCAATAAATGTTTTGTCTTATTCAAACATCAGTCTATTTTCATAAAAACGAATGAGACAAGACATGAATTAACTTAACCAGACTTAATAAACGTTTATGAGTAAAACAGTAAACTTTAAATTAAGTAAATTAAAACGTTATTTTAGGTGAATATGCCGCTAACAGCAGCGGAAAGGCAAAGGCGCTACAAAGCAAAGCTTAAACAAAATCCAGAAAAGTATGAAGAGAGTAAACGCAAAAAACGGGAGAACTATCACGCTAAAAAATGACTAGTGAAAGATCTGACAACGAAGGAAAAACATATTGCCAGAGTCATTTGGAGACTCCGTAAACAAAATTTAAGAAAGAACAAAAAGAATCTAAAACAGGTGCTTAACACGACTCCTCCAAGTTCACCCTCCATATTGCATCACAATGTCGACCCGCCGATTCTAGGTATTCAGATAATGCCACAGCAAAGTGAAGATGAGACCCAAGTCTCCCGTGAAACGACTCCTAATTTATACGCAAACAGAAAAGCTGAAGGAAGGAAAAAAATAAGAAAAAACCGATCTATTTAGAGAAAACTTAAGACTACAAGAGGAAAATGAGAAGCTAAGGAAAAAATATGAGAAAATGAAGAAACGCTACCAAAGAAAAGGAACTGAAACTGTTAAAGAAATAAGAACTGATGAGAATATTAAATACTAGACGGTTTCCTCTGCTATTAAAGATAAGTACTAAAGTCTGAGGAAACGCAAAGAAAAGAAATTTATGAAGAATGTGTTTGAAAGTGTAAATGAATGAATGAAAGACAAGAATTGAATAGTTTGGGAATCAAGGGGCCATTACGGACAAATCTGCACGTTGGTAGGTCTAAAACAAAGCTGAGGGCTAAGATTGAAGATTTTTTTCATCGTGAAGACATATCAAGACCGACAGCAGGAAAAAAGAAACTCTTACAAAAAATGGAGATAAAGTGCAGAAACGCTTTCTCTTGGATACAATGAAGACTTTGTACAAAACTTTTAAGTTAGAAAACCCGGAATTAAAGTGTGCCTATTACTACTTTACAAAAAACAAACCTTTCCATGTTATTAAGCCTACAGTCAGTGGTCGCGAAATGTGTTTGTGTAAATCCCATACCAACCCAAAATATAAAGCGACTGCTTTAAGAAATAAGGATGTGATTGATACCGATCATATAAACCAACTCATCGCAGCTACAGCTTGTGACACCAAGGCACAAACGTGCATGTATGGCACTTGTGATGAGTGTTCAAATTTGATAATTTAACCTAATGATTCCAAACTGTGCTCTGGAGATGTTGACTGGAAGGAATGGGGAAGAGTTGAAGAAGTGTATAATGATAATAGTACAGAAAAAAAAGTATTTAAAAATGTGCCTCTCACAAAAACAGGAAAAATATCTGAGCTACTAAAACTATTTAATACCGAACTAAAACTATTGAAAAAACACATATACAATATGAAAACGCAATTCAGTAACTTTAGACAAGCAGTAAATGATATACGTTCGACAGAAGTAGTAATTGTTGTAGATTTTAGCCAAAACTACAGTTGCAAACATCATGAAGAGATTCAAGCTCACAATTTCGGCGGCTCCAGGCATCAGGTATCGCTACACGCAGTTGTGGTATACATATTCGCAGATAACACCAAGAAAGTTGAATCTTACTGTACTTTATCATCAAGCACAAACATAATCCAGCAGCTATATGGGCCCATCTAGACCCAGTATTAAAAGACATTCTTGCTTTATCTTATCCCGATGTAACAACTGTACATTTTTGGTCCGATGGTCCATACAGTCAATACCGTCAAAAACAAAACTTTTATTTAAGCTCAACTTTCGCATTTGATTATGGGTTCAAAGCTATGACCTGGTCTTTTTTTGAAACCGGTCACGGCAAAGGTCCAGCCGATGGAATCGGTGGTTATTTGAAACGATCCGCAGATGATATGGTAGCTAGAGGTACAGATTTCTCAAATGCAGATAACTTCTACGAGTGTCTCGAAGATGTGAGTAAGATTAAGCTCTTCATGATTTCACCAGAAGATATACAAAAAATAGAAAATCATATTCCATCTACTTTGCAAGCACTTCCAGGAACAAGAATACTTCATCAAATAGTATCCAAGGATCGCGGTAAACTACGATACAGGAATCTGAGCTGCTTCTGTAAAAGAGGCTTTTGTGATTGCCTCTTACCCAAAGCATATCAACCTTTACCCGATAAAGCTACAGTAAAAATAAAGGCTACTACTCGCAAAGGGAAGAAAAGTGAAGAAGTTTGCAATTATGAAACGGCGCCATTTATTAATGATATGACGAAAGTGTATGAGAAATTCATTGATGAGGATGTGTGGTCTAGCTCTGATGAAAATATGCCCCTTATTAAGTACAAAGTACATGATCAGAAGCAGAAGTCTCCATTACATGAGATTCAGTTGTTGGAACTGAGTAAAGCTAAAAATAGGAACTGGTACAATAACGTGTATACTACACCACGTCATATACTACACGTCTTGTTCAATACAGAGCGAGGAGAATAAAGAAAATCGTGGAGTGAAAGCTGGAGACTTCTTACTCGTGAATGTCAAATCAGATACAAAAAAGATATTTAAATATGTTTGTGTAGTTAATGAACTGCAGGATGACGGTAACATTACAGTCACTTATTTACGTAGTGTCAAGAATAAAAACCATGATAAAAACACATTTGCTCTAGTACATCACGTGTCAGATATTGATTACACAGACATTGTTGGGATTCTTTCAGAACCTATACAAATTATTAAACGAGGGCAAATTTACTATAATTTTAATCGTGAAATTGATATCAATGAGAAATAGAACATTGATATATAATATTTTTTATTTAATCTTGAAAATTATTCGAAGTTTGATGTTATTTTAACTATTTCTATCCAAGTTACCAGAAAGTTATTTATGTTTCTTTGTTTTTTTAATGTTAATGTAGCTGTATCGGCACTTGTCTCCTGAGTCACAGGAATCTGTCTCTTGGGTAACGTTTTTGTCCCCTAATATGAAAGCACACTTCTTCATTTTACTCGTAAAATATTAAATTATACTGTTTGTTTTCTTCCAAGACTTAATTGCTTTTACTTAGTTTAAATGTAGTTTTTTCAGTTAGTCAGGAGGGTTATTTTTAAAACGAAAAATAACAAAAGTTTAGGTATGTTAATCGTAAATGTGACCTAAGAGACATAATGTGACCTGTGTTTTCGTATTCCGTGCAGTATTGTGAGCAATTGATTGAACCTTAGCATTTATAGAGGTCTACAATGTGCCTATTAAACGCAATAGTGCTTAATTAATTTGTCTTCTTTCTTTGATCGCTTTCTTTTTGTGCCCTAGGGGACGCTCTCAGTCGACACATCGTAAATTGAGAGCAATAAATTCGGAAGGCATGCAAAAAGTGCACTGCACTGTTTAAGATCGTACACTTCAGTAGTTGATTTGTTTACTGCACCAGCCGTATTGTATAAAAAAGAAAAAAAATTTGGTTAATAGTTGAATCGTTACATTAAGAAGTTGATCCACCCATTTAATAGTCATGTGTAACATTAATTTACAAGATTAAATTAAAATATATTACAAAAGTAATAAGTACCTACTTTAAAAAACACAAAATTTAAAAAAAAGCATACAAACAATAATTTTACATTTTTTAAACATTTTTTAATGAAGACGATCCTAAGCAATGACTTAGTCTTAAAAAATGAAGTCGGTTAAAATTTTGCAGTGGCTTCAATATAAAAATTAGATGATTGTTTGTATTCTAATGTTATTTTTGAGTTTTTAGTGAATTTGAAGTAGATTTTTATTTTTGTTAAATTTTACTATGCCACTTACAAATATCATACTTACATCTACCTGATGTTAAGTGGTACCAAAGATAGTACATACAATACCTACTACACAGCCATGTAGCTAGCAACAAGTGAATACAATAGCGTATTCCCGGGAATGACCCAAGCTTACCCTACCCTTACCCTATTCACTATGGTCACTGATAATATAATACTACAGTACTATGGTGTATACAAGAATAGGTACATAAAGGTTTCCCACTGACTTTTGGCAACCTTACTTGCTCGCAAAAATACAACAATATTCTTAAGAAGTCCTCTGTATTTTGGAGGTATTCAACAGTAGAGATATTATGTATCACTTTATACGTCACAAAACTTGCAAGAAGTGATATATGACTGTAGTATCTTTATTAAAACGTAGGATATTAGAAAAACGTAGGTAGTGGCTATCTTCTCTTTAGAATTTTGAATAAATTTTTTTACAAAGAAATAAGACGGCCAATATGCCTGATATTGTTTTAACAACATTTTTTTTCTTCCTATTTGTTAAATAAGCCGCAGGGATTTCAGTAGTACCTACGGTCGTGTGCACAAGTACTTCTACCTTTCCTATTTCCGCAACTAAGCAGCGGTGTTAGCACTTTGCATTGCTGTGCTCCGGTTTGAAGGGTAAGACAGGCAGTTAATTTACTGGTTACTGTGACTTGACATCTTAGATATGGCACACGTTGGCAATGAACTATCGCGAGCACTTCCGCCTGACCATTTAAAAATTTATTCGTTGGGGGGTTCCTCGGCGGCTCGGCGGCAGGCCGAAGAAGAATCTTTTATTGCATTATTCCATGTCTATTCGAGGTCGACGAGGTGGGGCTAGAGAGCGCTAGTGCAAACGAGAATGAGCGTAGCGGTGATCAGGCGGAACTGCGCGCGATAGTACATTGCGTTCTTTGTAAAGGTTGAAGATGTGCAAATATTTTAGAAACCACCTACATATACAGGAAAAAAAGACCGTGGTTGGAGGAAATGTACCCTTAATATTGATGATAGGAAATTTTCCTGAAAGGAAACATTCCTTTATTTTCAAAAACAATAAGAACTGCATTTAAAGATTTTTGAGCTCCTTTACCTGCTTGAGCCGGGAATCGAACCGGTGAAATGTGAACAAAAAAATATCCTGTATTTTATGATACCAACCGAGAGAGTCATTCATAAGGATTAATTTCTTTTAAACAACGTAGTATCTGAAATTAAAGAAACACCAAGAAAAATATTTTTTTTATTGTAAAGCTTACTCACTATCTAGAGAAAATATTATAGTTCACTTAACTTATGGATTTGCTCAAAATGAGTTCACTTAACTTATGGATTTGCTCAAATTGGTATCATTAAATAAAGAATGTTTTCTTTTCATACTTCACCGGTTCGATTTCCGGCTCAAGCCCGGCTTTTAATTATTTTTGAAAATAAAGGAATGGTTCCCTTTAGTAAAATTTGCCATCATTAATATTAAGGGTACTTTTCCTCCAACCACGGTCTTTTTTCCCACGTTGTATAACATATTATATACCGTGTTCGCAATTATAAATTGTTCTCACTTAAAGTATATTTAAACAATACATCATATTATAATCCTGTAGCAAGGATTATGTGTCGCCAGTATGATGAACTTGTCGGAGGTTTCGCAGACATAGATATTGATATTTTTCACTGCAGTTTTTATAAATTTAAAAATATACTGTATAATAATGTAAAATCATAAATTAAGTCAGTAGCTTTTTTGCGTAACTGTAATTTTGTTAATAATTGCTATTTTTTTTAAAGTAATAATAGTTATATTCTTTCACTTTTTATTGTTGTAAATATTTTGTAGGCGATCTTTTGCTGCATAATATTAGTTAATGCAGAATGTACATATTTTGGGTTTCAACCTTGTTATCAGGTTTTAAATTAAGTATTTTATTTATTACTAAATGGCCTTTACCTGTCTTGTACATTGTAATAAATAAATAAAATAAATAAATATTATAGGCGACTGTTCCATTTACTGCAGGCGAAGCACGGGCTGCGTCACAAGACTGGACTCGAGTCACGCATTATCTCACAATTTCAGTGACATAATCTCTATATATATTTATAGTATAAGTAATTTATAGTATATCAATCCAATATGTATATTTTTCATATACGTTGATATATTTATAGTATAAGTAATGTAGTATAGTAATATATATATAGTAAGTATTTAGTGTGACTGACGTGATAAAATTTTCTTGACACTCGTCGAGAGACACGTGTGACTGAGTTTGTCAAATTTCATGCTCTCCGACTGCTGTTACATCTTTCAAAGTATTGAAGCCCTTGCTACAACCACAGCAGTCGGAGCACAGGCACGCCAATCTTTATGAATTTTTTGTGTATGTTAGGTAGGTCTGAGAATAGGTCGTAAACTATTTATTATGGCGAAAAGTAGTTCACCGGCACAGCTAGTAATAAATAAAAATTACCGGACGATCATTAGACCTATTCATAATACCTGACGATCAGATCATTGGACCTATTTTTAAACTTTTCTGACATAATGTTGCTTAAAGCGGAACGAAGCGTCGGTGGCGCAGTGGACTCGGCACTTGCCTTCCAATCGGGAGGTCGGGGTTCGAGACCCACCATGTACCAATGTGTTTTTCGTTTCGAATTTCATATGTACATTTGTCTGACGCTCCTATGGTGAAGGAAAACATCGTGAGGCAACCTGCATACATATTCGAAGAAATTCAATGGTGTATGTGAAGTCGACCAATCCGCACTGGGCCAGCGTGGTTGACTAAGGCCTAATCACCCTAACATAGGGTAGGCTCGAAACCCTCGGTGGGGACGTATATGGGCTGTGATGAATGAAAAACTGAAAAAAGCGGAACTTAAAACTGTTATGTGGCTGGCTATGCAGAATGTCACTCAGGAGGTTGTTCGAAACTGAGCTGCGCGAACGCTGAAGGAGTTGCGAAAAAATGTGAATTGCTGTTTGGAACAACCAGGATGCACGCATCACAATAACTACGCTTTGGACAGGTTGTGTGAGGGAGTAATTGGAAGCGAGAGCGCAGATAGGATGAGAAGTTGAGATCTTCTAGAGGTCTGAAAATTGATAAGAGGATTCCTTGTTATCTCTATATATAATAAAATCGTAGGGGTACAAAAATCTGTAATTGCGAAATATTAAGAAAAAAAATGCACAGTTCGCCTTAAAATCATTAGCAGAACACGATAGAATAGTTTTAAAAAAAATTGTTTGTTTGTTGGTTTGTTTGTTTGTTTGTTTGTCTGTTTGTCCGGAAAGATCTCCGAAACTACTGGACAGAATTTGATATGGCTTACACCACAATGCTTAGAATTTTCCGGAAGAACATTTAGGCATAATTTCGTTTGTTTAAATTCACTTTTTATTTTTAGTGAAAAAATACCATATAAAATTTTCGAATTGGCTTTAGGTAGAAAAACAACATGGCGCACGTGAAATTATTTTGACAAGTCTGTCACATAGTACAGAGAGAAGGTATTTTCTACCACGAAGGAAAGGCAATGGAACTACGCCATACAGCCTGATCTTAAGTAATTGGATTTCGAAAATTAAAAGGCAGGACTGAAGTGTTTCACATAGTACAAATAATATTTAATATTTTTTGTTAATGGCTGTACCCAACTGGATTTCGCCAACAAAATTGTCTTTTTCTTATGTCGTACCGTGGTGGTAAGGCAAAAAGATCAAGCCATACAACCAATATAAAAAGCATTTTTTATGATAATACTTATCGAGTGACCATAAAATTTGTAGATTGGTTTAAGTTTTGACTAATTTTCACTAAATCGGTACAATTTTTGAAATATTTAAAATGTTGAAAAATGAAGATACTCTTTTCAAGGTATTTTGAAAGGTGTTATATGTTTTTACATTAGGACTAAGGAATCAAACTCTTTCATCCATTTAAAACTATTAAAAGTAATAGATTAATATTGATTAAAAAAAATATCTGAGTGCAATGTTCTGGGTTACGCGTAGAGGGACGGGGCGGGACTCTTGATCCTAATGTTTAAAATGACGGATCACATTTTTTTGGATCCACCCAAGGAACATGGATATCGAACGAAGAACCTAAGGAGTAGAACACATTGAACCTAGCCACGTTGACTTAATTTGACATGACTGCCGATAAAGTTCGTTTCCAAACCCAGCGATATGCATATCAAATGAAAAGCCTTGATGAGTAGAGCACTATGAACATAGGAAAATCGTCCTAAATTCAGCATGGCCGCCGCTCAAATAAAACGGATAAAAGTTCGTTTCCAAACCCAGCAATATGGGTATCAAATGAAAGGCATTGATGAGTAGAACACATTGAACCTAGCAACATTGACATAAATTCAACATGGCCGCCGCTCAAAAAAGGTGGATAAAAGTTAGTTTCCAAACCTAGCAATATGGGTATCAAATGAAAGGCATTGATGAGTAGAGCACTATGAACCTAGCAACACTGACATAAATTCAACATGGCCGCCGCTCAAAAAAGGTGGATAAAAGTTAGTTTCCAAACCTAGCAATATGGGTATCAAATGAAAGGCATTGATGAGTAGAGCACTATGAACCTAGCAACATTGACATAAATTCAACATGGCCGCCGCTCAAAAAAGGTGGATAGAAGTTAGTTTCCAAACCTAGCAATATGGATATCAAATGAATGGCCTTGAAGAGTAGAGCACTATGCACCTAGCAACATTGACATAAATTTAACATGGCCGCCGCTCAAAAAAGGTGGATAAAAGTTAGGTTCCAAGCCTAGCAAGCAATATGGGTATCAAATGAAAGGCCTTGAAGAGTAGAGCATTAGGTACCTAGGAAAATCGACCGAAATTCAACATGGCCGCCGCAAAAAAAAAGGATAAAAGTTCGTTTTCAAACCCAGCAATATGGGTATCAAATGAAAGGCCCTGATGAGTAGAGCACTATGAACCTAGCAACATTGACATAAATTCAACATAGCCGCCGCTCTAAAAAGAAGAATAATAGTTCGTTTCCAAACCTAGCAATATGGGTATCAACTGAAAGGCCTAAAAGAGTAGAGCATTATGAAATAAGGAAAATTGCCCTAAATTAAACATGGCCGCCACTCAAAAAATTGATAAAAGTTCGTTTTCAAACCCAGCAATATGGGTATCAAATAAAAGGCTTTGATAAGTAGAGCACTATGAACCTAGCAACATTGACATAAATTCAACATGGCCGCCGCTCAAAAAAGATAGATAAAAGTTCGTTTCCAAACCTAGCAATATGGGTATCAAATGAAAGGCCTTGAAGAGTAGAGCATTAGGAACCTAGCAAAATCGACCTAAATTCAACATGGCCGCCGCTCAAAAAAAAAAGGATAAATATTCGTTTCCAAACCTAGCAATATGGGTATCAAATGAAAAGCCTAAAACAGTACAGTATTATGAACTTAGGAAAATTGCTATAAATTCAACATGGCCGCCGCTCAAAAAATAGATAATAGTTCGTTTCCAAACCCAGCAATATGGGTATCAAATGAAAGGCATTGATGAATAGAGCACTATGAACCTAGCAACATTGACATAAATTCAACATGGCCGCCGCTCAAAAAAGGTGGATAAAAGTTAGTTTCCAAACCTAGCAATATAGGTATCAAATGAAAGGCATTGATGAGTAGAGCACTATGAACCTAGCAACATTGACATAAATTTAACATGGCCGCCACTCAAAAAAGGTGGATAAAAGTTAGTTTCCAAGCCTAGAAATATGGGTATCAAATGAAAGGCCGTGAAGAGTAGAGCATTAGGTACCTAGGAAAATCGACCTAAATTCAACATGGCCGCCGCAAAAAAAAGGATAAAAGTTCGTTTTCAAACCCAGCAATATGGGTATCAAATGAAAGGCCCTGATGAGTAGAGCACTATGAACCTAGCAACATTGACATAAATTCAACATAGCCGCCGCTCTAAAAAGAAGAATAATAGTTCGTTTCCAAACCTAACAATATGGGTATCAACTGAAAGGCCTAAAAGAGTAGAGCATTATGAACCAAGGAAAATTGCCCTAAATTAAACATGGCCGCCGCTCAAAAAATGGATAAAAGTTCGTTTCCAAACCTAGCAATATGGGTATCAAATGAAAAGCCTAAAACAGTAGAGTATTATGAACTTAGGAAAATTGCTATAAATTCAACATGGCCACGCCGTTCAAAAAATGGATAATAGTTCGTTTCCAAACCCAGCAATATGGGTCTCAAACGAAATGCCTTGATAAGTAGAGCACTATGAACCTAGCAACATTTACATAAATTCAACATGGCCACCGCCCAAAAAAGGTGGATAAAATGTTCGTTTCCAAACCTAGCAATATAGGTATCAAATGAAAGGCCTTGATTAGTAGAGCACTATGAACCTAGAAAAATAGCACAACATTCAATATGGCCGCTGCTCAAAAAAAAACTGATAAAAGTTCGTTTCTAAGTCCAGCAATATAGGTATCAAATGAAAGGCCTTGATCAGTAGAGCACTATGAACGTAGCAACATTGACGTAAATTTAACATGGCCGCCGCTCAAAAAAGACGGATAACAGTTGCTTTTCAAACCCAGCAATAGGGGTATTAAATGAAAGTAGGCCCTGAAGGGTACCTAGAGCAGCCATGCTCTAAGTGAGTTCCGCGGAACCCTAGGGCTCCACAATACCCCTATAAGGGTTCCGCAATAATTTAGAAAAATCAAAACACCCTCTCTGGTCGTACTTTTATTATGCTTATTAATAAAGAATACACTTTTAAAAACTATTGTTTTATTTTAGGGTTCCGTCAAGTATTTCGTTTTCCAAAAGGGTTCCGTCACCAAAAAAAATTTGAGAACCGCTTCGGGGCCTATTGGATGTTCGATGTTAGATGTTACCTGTGTTTATTGTCCTTCGAGACCGTGATAATGCAACGATCGTGAACTAACTAACGATAACTCGGATGCCGACGGTGGAGGAGTTCGTCGCCCGTCTGGCGCGTCGAATGTTCGACAGCGCCGACAACGGGCCCCACCTCCACCTCCACAATATTGCTCCCTATGTCCCCAGGCCTCCAGACTCTTCCGGACGAGCGCTGCCCCGCGACTTGTTGTCGCCCAGGGCGGAGAGAGACCAAGACCTACCAGCGTCACCACCACCATCACCAGCTGCATCCCCACGACGAGGCGACCCACCCCGGCCAAGACTCCGCTTCGTCAGCGACTTCGCTGACGACGCCACCACCTGACCAGACCCCGTGTCGCTTATGGCTTGTAGTCTGCCGCGGGACCCCACCGCTCGCGCGCGTGACTCGCCTAAGCGACACCACCACCGGATTTGACACCACCACCCTAATTAGACCAACGGCCCCCTCCTCCCCCCACCGCTCCTCCGGGCGCAGAGTAAGCCGCGGCCTGCTCGCCGGCGCTCGCTGGGCTTGGGACAAGCCCCTCTAACCTGGTGTGCTTGACCGCGGAGGGCCGCGCCTCGATCCCGGAGTGGTAGCACAGGGGGGTGGCGAAGAGGGGCCCGTCACTACGTGACCTGCCCAACACCGGCGAGCTACCGCTCGCCGAGAAGATGCCCGGGCAATGGGCGACAAATGCCCGAAGCCCGCACCCGCCCATGGCGGAAGAAACTCTGACTGACTAACGATAACTCCAAGTTTGTGTGTTGGATGTTAGTCATCACGGCGAGTTTGCTAACCGAACTATGTCAGCAACACTATATCGCACAGTACACGTTACAAAAACGGAAGTCTCAATACATTTTAAGGCTAACCGCATAAATACGTTTTTTCGCATTCGTTTTCTGAATGCGGGCATCTGAATGCATCAAATCTATACAAAATACTCATTGACTGCCGCACACGTTCGTTTTTATTACGAACGGAACACGTTCTGTACGTACGTTTAGGTAGAATGGTAGAAATCCCGAATGATAAGAAACGAACGTCTGCGCTACGTTCACGAATCTCCGTGTCTGTATTCCATGATCGGATATCGAATACGAAAAACGTATTTGTACAGTAACCCCCCCATTCATGCTATACATTAACTCTACAAAAATCGCCAGTATTACGAGCGACATAAGAACGGTTCAAAGGTCAGTGTAGCTTGACAAGGAGCTTACTGTACGACCAGTCAAAATTGGCCAAGTTGTCATATCCAAAAAATATATTTTGTTGGTGTTACCAACACCCATTATAAAATCTAAACTTTAATCGTATACAGTTCTAATTTATTAACAATTGTTTATTTTAATTCGAAACATGAATACGATAAAGATTATTCTTGCAACTGTGTAGTTCTTTCTACTGAAGAAGAATTTATTAATATCAATAATGTCTCTAAAACAATAATAATACTTAGTGTTTATAGTAATATGTAATGTATTTAATTTTGTGGACTGTTAGAAAAAAAACATTAGGAACCTACGAAAATTGTCCTAATTTCGAAATGGCCGATGCTCAAGAAAGGCAGAATAAAGTTGAATCATTATGGAATAAAATGGAGGAAAAAACTAAACACTGTGTTAAGTATTTTGATGGCGAAACGTAGTTCGCGGGCACAGCTAGTAAATAATAAAATACATATTTCAGAATTTTTTAGTCACTCCCTACCCTTTAAATTAGTAGATGGAATTTAGCGCACGCAAAACGCCTAATGTATCTACTTGTAATTACGCCTACTGCTTAATAAAGCAAATACAAGTGGGTTATGAAAATATGCAGCTCTGATACTGTTACCGTCTTATTAATAAACGTAGACTAAGGCAGGAGTAACTTTACTCCGAGTATTAAGTCAGTAGTAAACATTTTTTATATTAATAAACACGGAGTAAGGAAGGAGTAAGCTAATCCAACTCTACTCTCGGAGTAAATGTTATACCTGCTAGCTACCGTGTTTAGGGACAGATTAAGGTTGGAGTAGCGTTGTCTTTGCGTAAATCTATATAATTTGACAACTTTGACACGTATCTTGTCATTAGATGGCGACCGTTTTATTTTTCACAGTCGAATTGAGCGAATTTGTGTTTATTGTTGGTGTGGTTAATTTTGTATTGTATTAAAATGGAAGGTGACTATTATTTAGATGATTTGATGTTGATCGACGAAATCGAAGAAATTGAAAATGTATTGTTTTTGCAATATTGCGATCACAAATCGCGAACAAAATAACCACAAAATAACCTTGAAAGACAATCTCAAACTGAAAAAGGTGAAAAAAACAGAAAAAACTGTCATCCCATGTATTTCTGTCTGTCACACGATGCTCAAATCGTTCCGACTCATTCTTTTTACTTTTAAACTGCAAGGGTTGCCATAACATACGCGTTAATCCGAGAGTAAGGAAGGCTTTGTTAGTCTAAGCTTACTCCGTGTTTATTAATAATGGTATAAACACAAAGCTACTCCTAGCTTAAACTGGTAGTAACTACTCCGAGAGTACGTTCAGATTAAGGAGGGAATAGGCGATTTTTATTAATAAGGCTGTTAAAGTTCGTATATTGGTAAATCTTAGGTTTTGCCATGAAATCGTAATAGGATTTACCAACATGAGTTGGTAATTGTAAGGATTTTATAGAGAACAGACGATATTTTGGGCTTTTACCATTAGAGTTTGGGATACGCAAGGATTAACCAATGACGGTTGGTAAATGTTGGTTTTGGGAATAAAACGATGTGTGTTTCTTTGTCAATTTACCTATCGGTCAGTACCTTACAAATGGTTTATTATCGTTATAATAATACATTTGTAATTGTCATTAGGCTATGTCTATTCGGACCCGGATACTAATAGAAGTCCGAAGAATCCGATTGAAGCATGAAAACATGCAGTTTTCATTCAGTTTCATGCTCCGCTCTGTGTGGTCACAAATATTTAACCTAACCTACAGTTTTAAGTTTGATCCTTTGTTTTTTTCAACATTTAACGCGTCTTGGTAGTAATTTCTAAGATTTACCAAGTATATGATTGTAAAAGTCCGAAATGGACAATGATCACACAACGGTTCCAATTGTTTGATAAATAAGTTTTACCGGAGAATGTTAAGATTTACCGTAGTTCTGACTTTTACAGTAACGTATACACCTCAAAAAAGGAAAAAAAGAACAAAATCAAATTCATCATCAACAGCTCATATATACGTCCCCACCGAGGGGCTCGATTCTACCCTAAACTAGGGCGATTAGGCCTTAGTCAACCACGCTGGCCAAGTGCGGGTTGGTCGACTTCACACACAACCTGTAAAGAAATTCTTTCTTCACAGGTGTGTGCAGGTTTCCTCACGATGTCCTCACGATGATTCACCGTAAAAGCGTCGAATAAACGTACATATGAATTCAAAATTTGAAAACACATTGGTACGTGGCGGGGTTCGAACCGCTACCTCCCGATTGGAAAGCGACAGCGACAGCGACGCTTTAAAAAAAAATATTAAATTGTCATAAGCAAATTACAAAAAAAATGTCCATTCCATCCAACCAATCCACCACACATTTTCACGTAAAATGTTGCCAAGAAGAGACCACCGTGGAAAAAGTTTTCAGATCTCATGTAAAGCCAATTAAGCTTTTAACTCTACATGCCCTAACTCTACAAGCCGACAGCGAGCCATCGGCGTATATAGAGGGGGGGGGGGGAGGGGGCGGTTGGGTCGTGCCCACCCCAGAATGGTCTAGTGCCCACGCCAGGATGTTAGGCTACCCTTTCAAAATTCTATAATGGACATCAAATAGTGGTAACTTCAAACAAAAATCGAGGGCCAGGTCCACCCCAAAAGAAAACTCTAGCTACGCCAATGAGCCCTAGCTTCACAAACTTAACAACTCATTCAAAATAAGTGGCTTTGCGGTTCGCTACTATAAGAAAAATTTTATAACAGAAAAGTATTAAGTATAATAAACAGTGAATAATTTTTGACATAACGCCCATGTGACGGTAGCGAAATATTTTGGGTTGACTTTATAGTATCCTGCTGCACTAGTACCTATTTGGTAAATTTTAGCTTCAATCGATAGGCATTGATGCCCCAAATCATAATCTAAAAGCCTTTTTGTGCGGAAATGCGTCGTTTTAAAAAAATCTTAATCTTATTTTTGACGTTAGTTTTCTTAATAAATTATATCATATCTATTGAAAAACTAACACATATTATTATGTTAGTAAGAATCGGCAAATGTTAATTATGGGTGTAATTTTTTTAAACCAGCCAGAACTGACTCGGATTACGTCAAATATAGTTGGTTAAGTAATTTTCTTAAGACCACCCAGAACCGACTCGGGGCACCTCAAACAAGTTGCAGAAAGGTTAAGTAATTTTTTTATGACCACTCAGAACCGACTTGGGGAACTTGAAACACAGTTGGTTAGGTTAAGTTATTTTTTGTTATATGACTATTCAGAACCAATTCTGAACTCCTCAGACACAGTTTTGTCTCATTTTTACAATATTGATTGTTGTCTTTGTTGCAGGCTATAAATTTAGACTAGGACAAGTTTTAAACAGTTCTCATAGATCTAACCTTAGAATTTTTTTTTCCAAATCTATGACTTTCCGTTTCTCCCCCTTTATGCGGGACTTCCTCTCGCCTCCCCCCACCTCTGCGTGCGACAGGATACTTAATAAATAACAATATTTTTTTTTACTTTTGTCCATGTGGAAATCGCGAAACGGCCAAGCCACATATTGTGTCGAAGGTGTAGAGTTTGTGAAGTTAGGAAATGTAGAGTTAAAAACTTGGCTCTACATAATACAAGTAAGTATTTTGACATATAATACAATGGTAATTGGTTTGACATATAATAAAAAGGGTAGACAAACGGAAAGACGAAGTGATCTGTGTTTCATTTTGTTCTTTTTGAGTTACGGATACCTAAAAAGGGTGCTTAATATTATATTATCTGTGGCTTAGGTAAGAAGTGAAATTGAGGATAGCGACATCTAGTTATTATTGTAAACACTACGCCATCAAGTACTGTGCAATGTAGTGAATCGTACAGCAAATGAGAAAAGCAAAACGCACGTAACGCTAGGCGCATTCAATAGGTGTCGTCTTGTCTTGTTATCATAAGGCTGCTAAAAATAATGGGCTACAAATAATATCATTGCATAATAAACAAGTTATCCCAATCATCACTTTAAGTCTAAGCCATAATCGTCCCACTGTTGAACATAGGCAGCCCTTTGGACGAGGGTTTTGTTTTGTATTTTTCATCTCAACAGCGGTGTGACTGCGGTAAACTCCCTTAGTTGACTTTTATGACATGTGCATTCTAAATGAGTACCGTAATAACAAATGTATAATCAAAGAATTGTTCAACAAGAAAAGAATCAAACAAATCGGCGAGACATTTCTGGTGTTTAAGTTTAAGTGTTTTCACTTAATCAACTCACATTCGAGGCTTACGATTACATCTCTATTACAAAAGGCAGAACTTTCAATTTCAATTTCAATTTCAATTTCTTTATTGCCAACCAAGTGTATAAATTGATGTTAAAGCTAGGTACGTCCTTAGGGACTTGGTCGCCTTTTACAGGCACCGCAATAATAACTTATCGTAATGAATGGAACAAAATGCGATGAATATAAAATCAGCACATTATCACAACAAAACATTTATATAAAACTGTGATTATGCGAAAAAAAATAAAAAATAAAACTGTGATTATGCGAAAAATTCATTTAAAGTATAATAACATTTTTCGATTAAAAATTCTTTTAATTTTTTCCTAAATGTGACATAATTGGATTCTTTCTTTAATTCTGAGGGAATTTTATTATAAATTTTTATTGCCATGAAAAAAGGACTACTGTTTAGCATTTTTAGTCTAGAATATGGAAGATGAAGTCTGTCTTTATGTCGGGTATTTAAATTGTGGGTGTCCTTTACTTTTTTAAATATTTTTATATTTTTGAAAACAAAAGTAGATATATCATGTATATATATCGATGTTAAAGTAAGTAATTTAAGTTTTATAAAATATGGTCGACAGCTTTGTGAGTTATCGATTTGAGCTACAATTCTTACTAGCTTCTTTTGCATCAAAAACAGTTCGTTCACATTCACGCTATTACCCCAAAGAATTATTCCATATTTTAACCATGCATAGGCGTAAGCGTAATATGCGGAAAGAGCAGTGTCTGTGTTTGTACTATACTTAATTTCGAAAAGTGCGTAGGTAAATTTAGCCAATTTTGTTTTAATGTGTTCAATATGGGACTTCCAGTTAATATTAGTGTCAATATGCAAGCCAAGCAAATTACATGTATCTGTTAGTTGAATTTGTGTATTTTGAAAAGTTATTTTGATGTTTAAAGGTGGTTTCGTATATGGTCGGAATTGCATGAGTTTAGTTTTTCCTGTATTGATTTCTAAATTATGTTGTTTGAGCCAGAGTGTTACAGTTTTTAGAGTGTCCTCGATAAGTGTTACAGTATTTGTGCAATCTTCGCTTTTTATTAGGATTGATATATCGTCAGCAAAGAGAACTGGGAGGATTACAGATTTATCAAAACATTTTGGAAGATTGTTTATAAATATTATAAAGAGTATGCTACCTAATACGCTTCCTTGGGGGATTGAGCAGGTTAACTGCCTTTCGTTTGACTGTATTTTTTTGATTTCTTTAGTATTTTGAATATAATGCTCAATTTCAACTAATTGTTTTCTGTTCGTTAGATATGACTTAAACCAATTATATGCTGGGCCCCGTATACCTGAATCATAAAGTTTCGTTAGGAGCAAATTGTATGGAACTTTATCATAAGCTTTTGACATATCTAGTAGTATGCCTATTGCGTGTTTTTTACTATCAATATGTTGGAGAGCAGTTTGGATATACTGAAATACGGCTAATGTTGTGGATTTACCTTTCCTGAATCCATTTTGACTTTCATCAAGTATATTAAATTTTTCTATAAATTTATATAACCTATTATACATTGCTTTTTCAAATACTTTTGAAAAAGTTGGAAGCAGTGCAATGGGTCTATAATTATTTGGGTTGTTCCTGTCGTCTTTTTTATGTATGGGCTTTATTAGTGCTATTTTAAGTTGGTCTGGAAATTCACCATCGTGGAAGCTTTGGTTTATCAGAAATGTAAGTGGGGTTATAAGTTCATGTGAGCATTGTTTCATTAGGAATGGTGGAATTTCATCTATGCCATAACTGTGCTTATTTTTTATTTTATTAATTATATTAAAAATTTCCTTTTCACTTACTGGACTTAAAAACATTGAAGTTATTGGTGAGTTCGTTACGATAGGACTATCTAATGGTTCTTTATTATTATAATTAAAGTTTTCTCCAACGGAGGCAAAGTGTTCATTAAATTTATTTGATATTGTTTTTGGATTTGTTAAAATTTCATTATTTATAATTAGTTTCATATTTTGATGACTTTTGTTCTTTTTCTTGCCTGTTTTTGTATTAATTATATTCCACATTGTTTTTATTTTATTGTCGGATTTTTTCATTTTCTTGATATATGCTAAACGTTTAGATGTTTTAATGCTTTGCTTTAAGATTTTACTGTACAGTCTATAATAATTTTTAATTGTATTATTTTTTGTTTCATTTAATATTGTTTTTAGGATTCTTTTATGCCGACATGACCGTTTTAAACCAACTGTTAACCAACTCTTTTTTGGATTTTTTCTAATTTTTAATTTTATTATAGGGATGTGAATGTTTAAAATAAATTTAACTGTTTTTAAAAATTCTGCATAATTGTCATGTATGTTTCTATTTTTGCTAAGTATATTATCCCAATTTATACGTGATAGTAAGGTTTTAAACAATCCTATTTGTTTTTTTGTATATAATCGTTTTTGTTCAAAATATATTTGCTGCTTGATTGGTAATTTGCTTACATTTAATTTTAAGTAAGTAGCTTTATGATCTGATAACCCATAATCTGTGACGTAGCATCTTTGTACTAAGCCGGCGAAATTTGTAAAAACTAAGTCGATGCATGTAGCTGTTTCATTCGTGACGCGTGTAGGATCTTTGATTAATTGTATTAGATTAGATGATCGCATAAAATTTAAGAGTTCACTAGATAATCTTGTATTTTCGATGATATTTATATTAAAATCCCCTCCAATGATTATGTACTTATTTCTGTCTTTACATTTTAATTTATTTAACAGTTTATTCATTTGTTCATAAAATATGTCTAGGTGTCTGTCTGCTCTATATAAACCTATTATTATTACATTTAATTTAGTTAATTCTATAGCAGCAATTTCAATAATAAATTCCTTAGAAAAATTATTTAAATCTACGCGTTCTATATAGTCTAGATTTTCTTTTGTAATAACGCAGACACCTCCTCTTTTATGGTTTTTCCTGCAGAACATTGAAGCCACTTTATATTCAGGAATTATCAGGGAACTACAATAATCGTAATTTTTCCAGTGTTCTGATAGTATAAAGATGTCCAGATTTATATCTGATAACAAATGCTCTATTATGTCCATTTTATTGCCGATACTTTGGATATTTTGGTACGCTACTGATAGACCTTCAATGAAATGGCTGTTCTTTATTAGAGGTAGTATCGTCTGTGGTGAGTGAAACATTTCCTTCAATTCCTGTATGTATTTTATATGAAGCTGTCGCTATGGCTTGTTTTTTATTATAGGTGTCGTCGTAAAAAGAACATTCCTTTCCATTAACGTAAAGTTTGAAATTTTTTATTATTGCATGGTGACCGTCTTTTCTTGCCAAATGTAACTGTTTACGAAGCGTGTTCCTTTGTTCTAATTTACATCCATCTAAGTAGTTGTCCACGGATAGACCTGTGTTTTTAAATTTCCGTGCATTATTTGTTATGTATTTTGTCATACGCTTGCTTATCAGCTCAATTAAAACTGGTCTTCGTGTGCCATGTTTTCCGATCCGTTTAATGTCTTCAATGTAAGGGTGAATGTCTAAGTCTAGAATATTGTTGAAAATTTGAGAGATATGGCCGAAAAGATCATAGTATGTTTCATGTTGTTTTTCCTCTAGACCATATAGTACAATTTTTTTTGAATTATGGAGGTCACTTATTTGTTGGTTTATTATCTTCTCTTATCTGATTCCCAACATTTCATCTTATCATCATAAAGCTCGTAGTTTCAAAGCTGCGTGCTTTCGAGCACTCGGATACATTCTTTACGTAGTGTCAGGGTAACCCGATAGATGGCACTAGCTGATATATAGGTACAAATTTAACTTTCGGGGTTAGTGTCATTATGTGTTAACGATAGCGGTGTAATGTTGCGGAATTTATATATTGAATTGTTCAATTTGTAATCTAAGCAGCTTTAACAAATGTTCAGTCCGTGTGCAGTTGTCGTTCAGTTCTGTGACTTATGTAGGTATGCTTCATGTTCATGGCCAATCGCGGACTGAAGTTACTATTTTAGCAATTTTATTACTTACCTTTAAATCACGATTAATAAAAAAAAGTGAATCACAATGAATAAAGTAATGAAAAAAGTTAAATTATTATTAAAATCTGCTAAGAAGGTGTTGGTCAATTTTTTTTTCTCAAACATGCTACGCTATACGACCATAATTATCTTAGACAACCCTCTTTGGGATAAATCATTATTGCACAATGGGTCAGGCCAGACAGCCCTTAAAGCCCGTACATGACTTCTCAACAACTGAGGAACTAGCTATTGTAGGTACCTACCTTTAATCATTTGTCGGAACACAACAATGTCATTATTGTTATTATGGCGACGAAATTAGGTATCAGTAGCCCTACCACCAACCAAACCAAGCAGGAAAATTTCTGCCCCCATTGTGCGAAAGAGACATTGTGCGAAAGGGACTTTGTGCGAAAGGGACATTGTGCGAAAAGGTAATTGTGGGAAATGGACATTTTGCAACCGACATTTTGCGAAGTGGACATTCTGCGTCTAAGCGAATAGAACCCCGGACCACTAGATCAATACCGGGTGAAAGTTGAAATTTTGAATGTAAGATCACAACTATCAAGAGCATATCCCAAAATTGAGTTTACTGAATATAAAATATCAAATGCCAGTTGTTAATGATTCATTGATTTAGAAGAGTAACCCAATAAGCCGAAATGTTAACGATCGCCGACAAACCTGTTCGTTTGGCAACAAACTTATTAGTTAAATTGATTTAAACTTCATTTTCATCCCTTCAGTGATCTCGAGCCCTTTGGTATTTGCGACGATGATGACGCAACGCTATAGGGTAATATCGCTAACAATTTGTATTGGCGGAATATTACGTCAAAGCTCCTTTCGGGAGCTCAGAAACTCGACTACAAAAATGGTGTAAAAATAACGTAACAGCATGTAATCAAATGGATATTTATGGAGTTTTCGTTGTTCAACAATGCTAGTTAATGTTATGAATAAGGTGTCAGGATTATTTCAGAGTTAATTAATGACAAGTCTTATTACAAAACCTGGTTTAAACCTGGTCTAAAGTTAGTCTTGGTTTAAATGTAGTGCACTTTCACTTGTGTCAATATACATAGATAGAGACAGCGTCAACTTAGTCCTAGTTTAAACTAGGACTAACTTGAGTCCATGTTTTGTAATAAGGCGGTACAGTGTCAATCTTTATAGCTCTGTGAAAAGATACTCATAATACTACACCAGCCATCTGGCCTGCGTGACGTGGTAAGACAACTCTTTCTCATCTACGGGAAACCCATGCCCAGCAACGGACGAATACTAGTTTAAATGATTTTTTTAACTGACTTCAAAGGGTATCAATTCTATGCGTAGATTTTTTTTGGTGTGTACGCAATTACGCTGCTAATTGTGGACCGATTTTCAAAATTCTTTTTGTATATTCGATAGAGTATACTCCTGCGGTGGTCCCATTGTCACCAAAAATATTACCTGATGATGGGATCTCAGAAAAATCAAGGGAAGCCCTTAAATTCTATAGGTACGCCCAACGTGTTTGATGTTTCTTCCGAAACTATTCAGGTATTACATCTGGTAGTCATGAACCGAGTTGATGATGGAAGGATCCTTATCTTACGTATTGACTCTTTGTCGTATACTTCAAATATCTCTTTCGTGAATTAATTACATCACTAAAAATATAAAAATAATATTTTATTTTACAAAAAATAAAAAAAGATTTCAAAACACTGAAAGTTAAAAATAATATATCATTATCAAAATAATATATAATAGGTATAGACAAAATCTCATTTCTATATTGAAGTCTGTGCCAAGCGATGATCTGCTAGAAAATCTTAAAATTTAGCCAGTATCTCACCCAGCTCTGCACTAGACGACTCTGGCACAGAGCCTCTCTTTGGAAAATCATAATGGCGGATGTGAATGTATTCTTCAGTTCAAAACGCGATACAGACAGATACTCCTATTTCTTCACAAGTGGCGAATCCATGATTGTGATGATAATTGGTGATGACACTGATGACTAATTACGAGTAATTCATATTAAAAGGTTTCTTGGTTTGCTTGGTGCGTACTAAAAAATATATTGATTTATTCGATAAAATGTGAATAAAGTCATTGTGATTTCGGACTGATTGGCAAGAGTATTTTTAACGAAGTCCATTTCTACACCACCATATGCAAGAAACATTTCACTTGTGGATTACTGTACCGATAGACCATTTCGTATAAAGGCCAAACGTAATCCCACATATCCAATGATCTAAATTGAAAAGTTTTCGAACACATTCTAAAAGTTATTGCTTACACTTGGACTCACTAGTCTAGACGCAAAATAAACTTTATCACAGATAATATAATACTACACAGCTTTGTGATTATCAATAAAATCAATATCCCTAGGTACAAAGCCCTCTTTATTATTGGAGGCATACGATACAGTGATTTGCTAAACTGCGCAACATCGTTACGTGCGTGTGAATACATAAACAGGTAATATACAATGCATAATAGAAAAAATATGTGCTTGCTAAGCAGTATTGGCTGATAATGTTCATCATCATCATCATTTCAGCCAAGAAACGCCCACTGTTGGACATAGGCCTCCTCCAGGGATCTCCAAACTGATCGGTTCTGCGCCTCCCGCATCCAGCGGCGTCCCGCGACCTTCAACAGATCGTCGGTCCACCTTGTGGGGGGGGGGGGGGGGGGCTACCAACGCTGCGTCTCCCGGTACGCGGCCGCCACTCGAGGACCTTTCCGCCCCAACGGCCATCAGTCCTGCGTGCTATGTGTCCTGCCCACTGCCACTTAAGGTTTGCAATTCTTTGGGCTATGTCGGTGACTCTAGTTCTTCTACGGATCTTAGATGTTATCAAATTGTCTCTTCATTCTCATTTGTATTATGTGACCTTTTACTGGTAGTTGTCAAAACATCATCTGAGCCACAACGCTGGATACTGAGCAAAGCCTTATTGAGAAGGGAAAAGTTGGGTTGTAGGGGAGCCAGCCTCGGCCTTTGGTCGGCTGGCTACATTGCGAATCAAGTACATGGAAATAAAACAAATATAATGATTGTCTATAACAATAGCTTTGTGCGTAAACAATTTCCAGAGACATAACGTAGTACAGTCAACTAATAAAGTAACGATTATTGTGATCAGACGTATTACATTTCGTTGTTGAATGTCTGATCTATTAATACCAACCCTGTATAGGTAACCAGATAAGATGGGTTCGTGTCCCGATCGTGATTGATATCTGTATAATGAACACGAATGTTTGTTTTCATAAATAACCATTCTTTCGCTAGATAATTTCTGAGTTTAAAAAATGCACTCACAACGATGACAAATAAATAGCAATCTGCGACTTTATTGGTAAACAAGTCAGTTAAAAAAAGGAGAAGTAGTGAACTACTTCTCAAAACATTGTCCAATGAAGTTCTGGAAATTTTCAGAATTTCATTCGACAATGTTTTGATGTCTCTTAATTGTTGTCAGACATTAACATTTCGTTGTTATTGTCCAAGAAGACTCATAGTAATGGCTGTTACATTGAGGTGGCCTTGAGTAAATATTGAACATCACAGACGGTGTTCATTGTTACAACAAAACGAAGGCAGTATTATAATAACTATTGATGAAGAATAGACACCTTTATTCTTCATCATCATTATAACAGTTCATATAGGTCCCCACCGAGGGCCTCGAGCCTACCCTAAGTTAGGGTGTTTAGGCCTTAGTCAACCACGCTGGCCCAGTGCGGATTGATCGACTTTACATATACATTTAAATTATATGCAGGCTGCCTCACGATGTTTTCCTTCACCGTAGGAGCGTCAGACAAATGTACATATGACATTCGAAAAACGAGAAACACATTGGTACATGGCTGTCTCGAACCCCGGACCTCCCGATTAGACGGAAAGTACGAGTCCACAGCGCCACCGACGCTTCTTATTCTTATTTTAAAAGAATTATACTTACTTACGAAGATACGTTTATTTTTCTGATTTGTTGCAGGTCTTGCAAATTTGAAACTCTATGGTTGCCGCTTATTTGTCGCGCCGCTGATAAGAGACAAAATCAAAAGGCGGAATAGTTGAAATTTTAATTTTGGATATAATCTGACTTTTTATTATTTATATAGTACTACTATTGTTATTATTAGTGGAATCGATTTTACTCTCTATAATACAGATAACATTCACACACTTTTATACCATGAATAAAAAATACGCTTAAGTAGATATAGAAATGGTGGCAGTGACCCGTTTCTTTTGCAGCCCAGTGTAGCTTAGCTTGTTGGGAGATCATTAAAACCAAACAGTGAGTGTGGTTTTGTCACAGGGAAAAATGATCAAATGAATTCATTCCCGGCCAATGCTACGGCACGCGCTACTCGTTAGACCCTTTGTTGTTCCTAATTTCCATAATATAAGGGCTCAAGTTTCCGCAACGGCACCTGGGAAAGGTTATTGATGTACCGCTTTGTTTACTTACGCTCTGGGGTCTTACCGTGATCGCTTAGAGGAAGGTTAAAACAATACTGAAACAGAGATACCGCTCTTACTGCGTATAGCGCCATCCCGCTCTCAGTGCGGCTTTGATTTTGTTTTGAGCGACCATGGTCGGGGGGCTGATAGGAAACGTGTAAAGAGCACAGAAATGAGTCTAATAGATGCTGCGAGCGAAATATTTCACGTGTCAAAGCGGAGATCACGCTCATGTTTCGCAGCTCAATTCAATTCAAATCTTTACTGCACACCGTGATGTACAAATAGGTGATTAACTAATTTATATAATAAAATTAACTGTTTGTTGCACATATATCACTTACCCAATTTTGAAGCCAAGCGTGTCGTCACTGAATGGCTAAAGGATCTTAGTTATAAGGAAACTGAATCCTTCTTAGAGGAAGCCTTAAATCGCTAGACAATACTATCTGTCATGTACATATTACTCTTTTCTAACCATTGCTTCCTTCACTTGGCAGGCATTTATATTGACTTAAAGTTTGTCATTATATTTATTTGTGTTCATTATATGTCAAATTATTAAATGTATTTTTTGTACACCTTACTATTATGCCTCTTAATATTATAGCTATCTCATTAAATCACATTCTATTTGCTAATTTGTACTATAAGTTGTTGACTGTAAATTAGTTGGGAATATTCTGATTTTATTTTTAATTTATATATAAAATAGATTATCTTGGGATGGGAGAGCCTGGAGATCTGTAGAGCAGGTTTATCCTTTTTCAGACTCCAGACTCTCACATTAAGGTATGATATTGTTATCATTTAATTATACTTGTCTCTTTGTCGATGTATACCCTACCTTTATGTGTGAGTAAATAAAGATTATTATTATTATTATTAACGATACATATAGGAGATCAGCCCCTAAACAATAACCGCTCAAAATAATATTAAAACTGCACTGAAAGCGGGATGGCGCTTTACACAGCAAGAGAGGTGTCTCTGCTTCAATGTTGATTTAACCTTGCTATAAGCGATAATGGTAATCATGCGATCAAGGAGAGCGAAAAGACGATCTTGGGGTAGGTTCTGTGAAATGATAAATAGCACAGCCCATGCCGCAAGGATACATAAGATCTTATCCAAAGCGCCTCCGTCCCATATAGGTCTACTCAGGAAACCAGACGGGACCTTTACGTGCAACGCAAAGGAGACCTTGGAACTCCTAGCGAAAGTGCACTTTCCAGATTCGAGGGTAGTAGAATCATCAGAGGAATCCAATCAGCTGCCTCGGCTAAGGCCAAAGGCGGAGGACTGGAGGAAAGCCTCACAAATCGTAGGCCCTCAAATGGTAGCTTGGGCTATTGATAGCTTTAAGCCATACAAGACCGGGGGTGAGGATGGTATTTTCCCAGCCCTGCTACAACAGGGTAAAAATATCCTACTCCCAGTTTTAGTGAGGATCCTCAGGGCTAGTCTAGCGTGGGGATTACCTCCCTAGTCTGTGGACAAGGGTCAGGGTTATATTCATCCCCAAAAGAGGGGATAAGGACAAGTCCCAACCCAAGTCCTACAGACCAATCAGCCTTACCTCCTTTCTGTTGAAAACCATGGAGAAGGTGATAAATTTTTATGTAAGGGATACGCACCTGGCTGGTGATCCCTTACATCCTAGGCAACACGCCTACCAGAAAGGTAAGTCTACGGAAACTGCCCTTATCGAATTGACCGATAGACTCGAATAGGTGCTGGAAAACAAAGAAATAGCCTTGTGTGCCTTTCTGGATGTTGAAGGTGCCTTTGACAACACCTCAACAGAAGTGATTGTGCGATGTCTGCAAAACCGAGGCATCGACCAATTAGTAATCTCCTGGATAAGGGCAATGCTATCAACAAGAACTGTGAAAACCACAATGTTGGATTGCACTATAATCGCCAGGGTGACTAGGGGGTGCCCCCAGGGTGGAGTGCTGTCACCATTACTGTGGTGTCTGGTTGTTGACTGCCTAATCCGGGAGTTAAACATGGCGTACCTTCCCACTCAATGCTACGCAGATGACCTGGTGGTCCACATAGTGGGGAAATGTCCTTCAACTATATCAGGTCACATGCAACTCGCTCTCAAGAAGATCGAACAATGGTGCTGCCAGGTGGGGCTGTCTGTAAACGCCGGCAAAACCGTTATAGTCCCTTTCACTAGGAGGAGGAATCTAGACGGCCTTAAGCCTCCTAAAGCTCTTTGGAAGGACTATTGAATTTTCACAAAGTGCCAAATACCTTGGGATCCTCTTGGACCATAGGATGAATTGGTGTACACATATACAAAACATAATCAAGAAGGCCAAAGCAGCGCTAGGAATTTGCCGTAAGCTGGCCTGTTCCCGGTGGGGACTGAAACCAAGCTACCTACTATGGCTTTACACCGCTGTGGTAAGACCTATGGTTAGCTACGGGTGTATAGCTTGGTTTAAGCAAACGGCAATAGGGACCACAAATAAGGCCCTCGAAAGCCTGCAAAGATGCGCCTGCTTGATGATCACGGGGGCCTTCTCGTCTTCTCCCACCCTTGCTCTGGAGGCTATCCTGAACCTCCCACCGCTCCACCTGTTCATTCAGGGGGAGGCAAGGATGGCCATGCTCAGAGCGGTAGAGGGAGGCAAATCGAGTTGGAAATCCCAGACCATGAGGAAACTACATGCATGAAACTTTGCAGTTCAGAAGGAACTACAAAGTTACGATTCCTAACAGGGAAGAATGGGATAAGCAAATCCCTGAGCCCTTTAGGAAAGCCAACCAGATTTGGTACACTGACAGCTCCAGAAAAGAAGGCCGTTCAGGTGCAGGTGTCTACGGAGGTAGCACGAAATCCAGGAGGACCACGGGCCTGGGTGCACATGCCACCGTTTTTCAGGCAGAAATGTATGCCATCATCGACTGCGTTCACGCAAACCGGTCGAGCGAAGGTAAAAACATTCTTATTCTGTCGGACAGCCAGGCTGCCTTAAAGGCCCTGGCTGCCGTGGAGTTCAAGTCCAAAATCACCTTAGAGTGTTCAAAGGCCTTGAATGATTTGGCGACCAGGAACTCGGTTATGATTGGCTGGGTTCCAGGTCACTCCAACATCCGAGGCAATGAAATTGCCGACGAACTAGCGAGGACTGGCTCCGAAAACGTTCTTATAGGACCAGAACCAGCATGTGGCATTTCGAGGGTGACAAAAAAGAGAGCCCTTAGGGATTGGGTACAAACGCAAGCCCGTCTCCAGTGGGCTCAGAGTTCAGGGCTTTTGCACTCAAAAATGCTCATTAGGGAATTTTCACCCAGGGTCGCAATGCGAAACCTCCAACTGAGCAGAGGCCAACTAAAGGTTCTCACTAGAGCCTTAACTGGCCACTGTAAACTCAACAAACATTTGCACAGAATGGGATTAGCAAATGCCCCCACGTGCAGATTCTGTGGTGAGGATGACGAGACACCATCTCAAATCCTCTGTGAATGCTATGCTCTCATCCACACAAGGAGCCGAGCTCTGGGCGGACCTAGTTTGCCACCTCATGAAGCAAAGGCTCTGTCTCCAAAAAAGGTCATCGGCTATTTTAACGCTACCTATTTGGAGACCTTTGAGGAGGGGTCAGCCACAATAGATCTGTACAGGTCGCAGTGGCTTGCTGAGGGTCGCCACTCGTCGCCCACAGCCACCCCCACAAGTATAGATAGATAGAATCATGGATCCCGTTAGGCTTGCAATTGCTGATCAGAATAGGGAAATATCTTGGAAATATATACATTTCTTTTATTCACAGATAATAAAATCTTAAATAATTTAAAATAAGATTTTAATATGGATTCTTTAATATCCATTGCAACTTTAATATTTACATACCATTTTAAAATATTTTACACTTTAATATTCTCTTATTGAGCCTATATACATATTCCACTGCTGGGCAAGAGCATCCTCTTCCTCACGGCCTCGGGCAAGCTCCCACCAGTTGTTTTTAAGACCATTCAAGTCAATACTCCTCTTTCGGAGTCTACCGCGATCACCTGTTTCCATCCTGCGGTACCCATTGGGTGACGATCTGGGCCCAGCGGTCTGCACTCATTCGGTTCACATATCCTGCCAAATCTCACTTAAAGCTGCCGTGAGACAGAAAGCGTGACTGAGCTGGGTGTGGTACCTATGTATGCCAATTCCCCGCAAAGCTTTGTATACTACACTGACCTTCAAAAGTAAGTACTACACTTTTAAAATTCAATTTTCCCCTAAACTACAAAAGGTAACTTGAATTCAAACAAAAAACATTTTCAGCTCATTTCGTCAGGTTTCTCGGAAGTTATAGTTTTTATACATTAGACTTTTTAATACTTTTTATTTTGAAAATATATTTTGCCTACTTTAAAAGTTATTGCCATTTTAAAAGTGTGGTACTTACTTTTGAAGGTCAATGTATAATATGTAATAGGGGACGTCAGATGTTCAAGCTCGACTTGGTGGTTTCTGTCTTTCTTTCTTATGGGCTTACATCCCCCATACATTATTTCTGTTTGAAAGCACTTAAGGCTTCAACTTTTCGTCCCACGTCAGGTATTTTTGTTAGAGAGCGTATTATAATGGTATTTCTAACTCGATCTAGCCATTTAATACCTAAAAAGATATATCCTCTATAGCTCTGTGGCAAAACTTGAGTTTGGACCTCCGACGTTCAGTGAGCAACCATGTTTGAGCATCGTCGGCTAGAATAGGCAGAATGCATATGTCGATGAGTTTGCGTTTTGGCGAGATAGGAAGTTTTACTTTCACAAAGGGTTTCAGGGACTATCGGGCTATCGCTAAGGGGGGATTGCCCGAGAACACCAGGGCAATCCCCAGATGGAGCGCCTTACGGTGGCGTGCACGGGGCCAACCGTGCACGCAGGCCTCCACGGCAGGGTCACTAGACGAGCATCGCTTGTGCGAATGCCCGCCTTTGCCTGCCATGCAATGCTGGCCCTGCAACACAGAATAGATAATAGTACTACGTACCTGCAGACTAATTTCAAAAGGTTGCCGAATGTAACAGACTATGAAAAGCGTTGGAATAATTCACGAAAGCCAGGTTTTTTTGATATAAGTAATATTTTTTTTAGAAGTTGGTTCACCGTGTGGAGATGGACGGTTGTGGAGTATGCGGGGCGAAATCTAGTTTGATCTGGTGGTTGATGTAGAGCTAAAAAGGGTTGAAATCTATGGTGAATGACTTTAATGAATGACTTGTAAAGGTAGAAAATTAAAGGGCATGTAGTTGCTTTAATCAGACTTATCACCTATCTTAAACAGATGTACAATACTCCTAGGGGGTTCTAGTAAACAAAAAGAGGTGGTAATATGGGGTAGTAGGGTTGTTTAGCTGATTATTATTTGATATAAAAACATATATTAGTAATTGAGAACGATTTTTTCTTAGAATTATTAAATTGTTTATCTACATTCTCGTAACAAGCTTTTATAATATTATCATAAAAGCCCTTTGAAAATGTATTTTAATATCATTTCTTTATATAACAATGTTAATACACAAGCAGGCTGCCCACATGATGGTAAGTGGCTACACTCGTATATATTAATACATATATGTAGTTCCTGTGAGATTTGCAAAAATACAACCTCTACAGCAGGGTTTCCCAACCAGTTAGTGTAACCTACTTGGGGGGCGTAGAGTGAACCAAGGGGGGGCGCACCGAGTGACTCCAGAATTAAACTGTATAAAGAATATTTATTAAAACTGTTCTTCATACTCGTATAAACTCGCGCGACGCGGACGGTGCCACCGTGCCACCCACAGAACAGATAAAACTGTTCTGTTTTATCTGTTCTGTGGTGCCACCTATGCGAAGTCAGCGACACGTTGCAACCATCTTTTGAATAAAACTAAACACGCCAATATTTTCATCGTTTGATTAATTTTATTGACTCCCCATTTCAGCCCCTAGGGGGGCGTAGTATTTTAGCATTATGTTGGGTGAGGCGCATAGGGTAAAAGGTTGGGAACCCCTGCTCTACAGGGACAAGTCACAGTACCCAGCAATTTCACTGCCTGTCTTATTACCACTCAAACCGGAACACAGCGATGCAAGCACCGCTATTTGACGACAGAAATAGGTAAGATGGAGGTACTCATGCAGAGGACTCTGGTTTAGAGTCTCCCTCACATCATCATCATCATAACAGCCCACACTCGTCCCCACCGAGGGGCCCGAGCCTACCCTAAGTTAGGGTGTTTAGACCTTAGTCAACCACGCTGCCCCAGTGGATTGGTCGACTTCACATACACCTTTGAATTTCTTCGCAGATGTATGCAGTTTGCCTCACGATGTTTTCTTTCACCGTAAGAGCGTCGGATAATTGTACATTATGAAAATCGTAAATCGAAAAACGCATTGGTACCTACATGGCGGTCTCGAACCGCAGACCTACCGAATGGAAGGCAAGTGCTGAGTCCACAGCGCAGCCGACACTCGTCACCGCACCTCCGAGTCTCCCTCTGGTCAAAACATACTATTTTACAATCGCTAAGCTAAGTTTAAGCATATGCAACAGTGTCTGTGCATCGACGAAGTAACTAGATACTAATAACTAAACATTTTTAAACAGCAAAGCTAAGTATGTGTAATCGGTTCATAAAATTTGATAATTTTTCATCAAAGAATGTCTCTAATATCGTAAAAAATGACCCTAATATCGTAAAAATGAATACTTCAAAGGAGCTTTTTCTTTATTTATATTTGATTAAAGATTATTTTCGTTTTCATTTCATAATTAAAGGAAATCTCGAGAACAGTTAGTTTAAATTAACGTGAATCCTTATCAATTCGAGATCCTATAATAACTTATTTACCTACCAATTAGTGTGTTAATGAATTATCGATATTAAAAAATCTTCTTCTGTATTCCATTAAGCCTTATTAATAATGAAATCGCATACAACGCGTGGTCATTAAAATGGCCCATACACACTTGTTGAGCAACATTGGAACTTATACCTCGATTAATAAAAACTAGTTTTGTTCCCGTTCGCTAAGCTCGTAGTTATAACAAAGCTTTGGTTGCCTTAACCCGTTTGGAAGATCTCGGGCCCTTACTTTGGTGAGCTGTATACTGTTCTGATTATACCTGGGTGGAGGGGCTAAGTGTAGATGGTGAGGCGTATAAAAGCTAAATCGTCCAGCGTAAGACGGCCTCCGGTGCCGTTAGGCGATGGCCGCTGTCACATCGGTACAGTTTCCAATGAATGTATGTGCAAACATGCAACAATACGTGTGTGTTTCACTTGCCTATTAGTCAAGCATTCTTTAGTTAAGGCGTAGTGATTACTGTCTTCTAAGTAAACTAGCTAGCTGTGCCTGCGAACTGTGTCGCTTTATTAAAACTCAATATTCAAAAATTTCTGGAGAGGGCTACCCTTTGGTGGTACTTATAAAAAATTGCTTATAATCTATTTTCAGACCTACCAAATATACACAAAAACCTTCTTCTAAAAGATTGTAGCATTGAATATCGATCGCTGTTTTAAAGTTCATTCAATATTTTTAGTGTCCAAATAAATAAATAACTTTGTTATTCACTATCCCGTAAAATAAGTAATTTGTTTATTTGGTTCAATACTGAAGAATCAAGTTTTAAAATCAATTGGAAGGCATTGACATATAGTTACATATTATGTCAATGTTGGAATAAAAGTGAAAAAAATTATTAGATGAGTATATGTGAATAAAAGTGACAAATGATGGACATAGTCGTATAATGATATTTAATATGTGTTTTAGTTAAAACATGTTTTATACCACTACCACCTTTATAACCTGTTTTGTGGCTAAAAAGACGATATATTTTAATTAAATTAACCTTAATATCCATTTACGAACACTAATGATAGTAGGTAGTTTAATGAAATTAATGGTTAATTTATCAATTATGAATATCATTTCAACAATTTGTTGAACAACGAGATTGCAAAATCATTAATTTGGAGTATTGTGGCCTCGGCACTGGACTGTGTTTCGAGTAGAATCGGGAGGCCCGCGTTCGATCCTGCCATGTAATGTACCAATGTGTTTTTCGTTTCACGAATTTCATATGCACATTTATCTGACGCTCCTACGGTGAAGGAAAACATCGTGAGGAAACCTGCATACACCTGCGAAGTAATTCAAAGGTGTATGTGAAGTCAACCAATCCGCACTGGGCCAGCTGGTTCGACTGAGGTTTAATCGCCCTACCATAACTGGTTAGGGTAGGCTCGTGCCCCTCAATGGGGACGTATATGGGCTGTGATGATGATGATGATGATAAACAAGAAGCAAGTAAGTATCTAAAATGCTATTTTAATCAAATATCGTATCATATCATATCATACCTACAGTTACGAAACATTACTTAATGACTAAAGAGAATATTACATACTGTTTGTTTCGGAATTGACAAATACATATTCAAAACTCACAAAAACTTTGGAGGAACGAATAATATTATAATTTGATTAAGTGTACACATACATTGTGTTCGTTAAGCGAATTAACCCAGTTCAGGGCATACCGTATCCGGTCCATCGCGCTGAGAACGCGCATATAATTTTCTAGTTCCAACTAGCCGGGGCAGATGGCGCTAGTAGGCATGCCGCTTATCTTAGGATATTTCATCCCTTTTTTAAGGACAAATGTTATTGAAAATATCATGTATTGCCCACTAATCTTCCGGTTTTTTTTATAAATGTGACTACGAAAGATCAAAGAAGACAATGTTAACGCTAAATGAAAAATATAATAATGTAACAAGCTTAGTTGGAAATGAAGTACAATACTTACACTGGCGTTGTAAATAAGCAGAGTAGTATTTTTTTAAGTTCTGAAGTCTCACAAGATGTTGGTATTTAGTCTTTTCATAAGGTAACAGACTTCTTGTTTCTACAACTAAGTTACCAAAAAAGCAAGCTCTGTACCTGAAGGTAAGTGATAACAGTCGCCTATAGTACATTCTAGACTGGACTAGACTAGAGGTCTGGGGTTCAATTTCCCATGGAGACAGAAGTTTCTGAGCTATCTTACCAGAGCTTCTTACCTAAGTTTGTCGCTCATATAACAATGTTGATGACATTGTTCTGTTCCCACAGATAGAGGTAGGACAGCCAATTTCTCAGCTGTCAAAGAGTCCTGGTGAAGCTCGATTCCATCTTCGGCCTTGTCATCACTTATCATCAGGTGAAATGATGACCAAGAGCTGCCCTGTTGTGTGTAAAATAAAACAATCGAGTCGAAATAAACGCAAGCTTCCCAAGAAGTAAAAGAGCTTCTATAACCAATGCGTTTTATCACCAAACAGTGATATAATAGACCTATAATAGTAATCATTGTGACTACGTGTACTAAGTATAAAGGTTTTTAACATAGCGTTTTGATCTAAGATCGTTATGAAAGAATATTTAAGTTCTATAATTGAGCTATTAGAACGCTTACAGCACCATACAAAAGAGTCTTTAAAGTGTTGAATTGTAATAGATTAGAAAAACTGATATAATCACTTTTTCTATACTATTTAGAAGTAAAGACCGTTTGTTTTCCGTGGTACCATTAGATAGTACCATCAATGGTACTACGGAAAATGTTATTTGCCATAGTACCATCAATAAGACGACCTTAATAATATATTAAAATTCAGTATTTATTTTATACAAATAATGCAGTAAAATAACGTTTACAGTACGTATATTATAACAATATCGAAAACACTATTACAGTATCATTTTGCAATATACAAGTACCTTGCACAACCATTAGGTAATGTTTTAGCTCCGCAAGAGCTCCCTCAACATCACTATGGGCTAGTTCTCTAAAAGTTATAAAAACTCTTCTATAGTATTATATAGTACCATAGCGACTCCTGGCGCAGTTGCTAAATAATAATTATTATAAGTTGATAAATAATAATTTAAAGTGCAAATATGACTGCGGCTGGAGCGAATTTGTACTATAACACCTAATTTTAATCATTTAAATTTAATTAAAATACGAATATTATGAGAGCACATTGTCAAAATTGAAATCAATATAATGATTTTATCGATACCTACAATTATTTTCGCAAGTGCACCGCCACGACAGAGTCAGAGACGGTCCATGAAAGTTTTGCAGTATGTCTTTTTGACTAAAGGTTACGTTAAGTAACAATGGCGAATAACATAAAGCATCATAATTAAAGTTCCCGATATTTGTTTTCTTGGGGAACACTAAATGGGGTGATAAAAAATATCACTGGAATTGTTTATGGTGCAAAACAGCACTATAAGTATGTGTTGGTTACCTACTTTTATAGTTTAGCTTTGTGACATAAACGTTGCAGAGTGCGCTATTGTAGTACTGTCGGGTCGTCTGCTTGGGTACCTCCGTTTAAATATTTCTGCCACAAAGCAGCGGTGCTCCCATTGCAGTGTTCTGGTTTGAAGGGTAAGGCAGGCATTGAAATTACTGGGTAGGTACCGTGACTTAACATTTTATGTCACAAATTGGCAACGTTCACAGTGATTCTTGACGGGTTACATCAGGAATTCCGACCTCTATAGGGATCTCGAGTTGCCCACGATACAACAACACTTCAAATCTTACTCTGAGCGGTTCTTTAAAGCCGCAGGAGAGTACCCCAACCCCCTTATTAAAGGGGCGGTGGCCTATGAGCCTCCCTCGAGGCATTACTACTGCAGAACCCGACATGATTTAACCGACCCTCCCAACACTACTACGCAGGATCTTCTAGCATTGCAAGAGGCGGCATCAGCGCCGCCCCCCAGCCCTAACTTGCCCGAGCTATCTTCTGTACGCTTAAGTCCCCATCAGATGCGATCAGCCCACTTTGGTTCCCGATCGATTTGAGGCGCATATGCCCTAGTTTCATCTAGGGCAGCGCTGCACCGTCTCCTTTCTTGAGGGGGCGGTCGCCATCCGATGAAGCCTTAATGACCTTCTGGTTAAAGGCGAAAGGCGGAGTTTAGTCGGCAAGAGTTCGACATAACCTGTTCGGCCGGCTGTTCAGGTATCCACGAGGATTCTCCGCCTCCCACATGGGTGGCTAAAAAAAGCTTCGAATCTCACAACAATCACATGTCAAATAGAATAATTGTATTAGATGTTGGCAATTTTATGACTACCAAAATGAATCATATTATTATCGTTATTAATTCTACCGATGTGGTAAAGTTTTCCATTTCTTTAAAAACGGCAAAATATTTCTATTAAAAGATAATATATAAACGTTGCCAGTAAATTAATACAGATTTATAAAATTGACATTCCCCGAGCATTTCATCAGGATTGTTGAGTGTTTCCGTTTACTTATCCGTATTAATTAATGTGAGCACCTGATGCTATCAGGCTCTTAATACGGTTCGATTTATTTAAGTGCGGTGTTGTAGCTGTGAAGATTATTCACTACCTAACGTTTAATAGCGATTATATTATCATAAAACAATACAAACGACTGAAAGAAGAAATACCGTAATACTTTTTTACTGTTTGTGTAGCTACGTAGACAATGAACGAATAAGAAATTGGTAAATTAATAAAAACATGTGCGAATGACGAATTGTAATAAATATTTTACCTATTAAATATCTTTAAAAAGTGCGTAAACAGAAGAACCACTACCAATATTAAAGAAAGAATGCTGCCCCAGTTTGCTGCCTCGATTACATACGACTAAAGCGTCAGAATAAGCGATGAAAAGCATCTTTACATTTTACGATTTCTACGACCGTAAAGCATAAAGGCGCTTAGGAGAATCTCCTCTATTGCATTATTATTCAAGCCCTTGCGTCCGGGTCCATTTATCTTTAATGCTGTTCACCTTTTATCACGGAGCGCTAGACCAATCTGATTACGAATACTTCTCTTGTTTTTTGGTTTTTTTTTTAGTTCTGTTCGTTATGGTCTCAGTTTTTTTACACGACAAAGTTGGCAAACAAGCAGGCTGCCCAGCTTATGGTACGTGAGTACAGTCGCCTAAAGTACATGTGGATCCTATAAGATTTGCAAAACTGCAAACTCAAAAAGGACCCTAATATATTTTATTTATTTATTGTTTATGGGGGAGGCCTATGTCCAACAGTGGGCGTCTCTTGGCTGAAATGCTGAAGATTGTTCATGTACCCAAAAAAGAACAGGACAAAAAGTGACACATAAAGAAAGACGAATACAAAGGTGCTGCTTATTTCTTAAGAAATTTCTGCCAGCAGACCTGTGACAAGTGATTTATATTAAATACTAGTGGTCCCTACAGACGTTGCCCTGCCCGATTACAGCGCCACCTACCGGGTCCAATTACATGTATAAACCTTCCCTGGACCTATTCAAATACACACAAAAAAATTCCTAAGAATCGGTCGCGCCGTTTCCGATTTTTTGCGAGACTAACACACGGCGATTCATTTTGATATATAAGGAGAAGAAAGAAGAAGAAGATAGTAAACACAGTGTACTCGTACAAGTCATAAGTAAGCAGCAATTTTGTTGCCTGTCATAACCTTCAAACTGGAACGCAGCAATGTGAACACCGCTGCATGGCGGCAGAATTAGGTAAGATAGAGTTACCCGCGCAGACGACCCTGGTGCAGAGTTACCCTCTTTAGTGAGTTTTTTATACAAAACGCTAGCCAATATTTTTTGAAAAGCTGAATAGATTTTCAAAAACTACTTTCTTATTCCTGATTTCGATCAAACCGCATGAAAATCGGTCGACCCATTTAGATGTTATAACACTATATAAATGAAATAAACTTTCGAACAGCTGGGCAGAGCTCACAAATGTTGTGATTAATAATTGTATTAGGGTTAAATGGCTGAAAGAGTTTCATTCCTTAGCCTTAACATGTTTGGAAAAAAAATCTGGCCAAGTACGAGTTGGACTCGCGCACTGAAGGGTCCCGTAAAAACATATCTAAACAAAGTTCCTAACTTTACAGGATTACTTTTTTATCACCCCGGAAAATTTAAGGAACGCTTCAGGACACATCTATTATTATATAATATAAAAAATACAATTAAAAGTAAATATTTTTTTAGAATCTATAACACGGGGTGTAAGTGACGGTGTCCCATTTCATTCAACAGTTAGTTCAGACCAATATTATTATTTGTTTACCGATGTTTATTTTTTGCCGGAAAAGCTTATAAAGCGAAAAAAGCATTTTTAATTTTTATTCATGTTACGCAATGTATGGCGCGCCGGCATCATTTTTGTTCCGCTCACACCGGTGCGCTAATGTTCGATGACCCAAACAGCTGATTCCGCGCGCAGCATGATGGAAATGTAATACGGTTTACATTGCGAAGCTATTTTTAGTGTAATTATTGTTTTTTACAGAATATGATTTGTAAGCGTTAACTAAGTTATATTACACCAGAAAATTAAAAAAATAATAATAAAAAATTTGTAAAGTTTATGTATTTTCCGGGAGAAAATTTCAGTGATTTTCAATTAAGAAGCATGGTCTGAACTCACTGTTTAAAAAAACGGGACACCGTCACTTACTACTGGAGGGAGACTCTGTACTGGAGGGAGACTCTGTAACTGGAGGGAGACTCTGTACCAGGGTCGTCTGCTTAGGTACCTCCGTCTTACCTATTTCTGCCTGTGTTCCGGTTTGAAGGGTAAGATATGGCAGTGAAATTACTGGGTACTGTAACTTAACATCTGGTGTCACAATTTAGCAACGTACACTGTGGTTCTTGTAGGGTTTGCAGTTTTGCTGCGAATCTCACAAGAGCCGCATGTATTATAGGTGACTGTTACCACTTACCATCAGGTGGGCAGTTTGCTTGTTTGCTTGCTGCAATAAAAAAAACTTACAAACGGTATATAAATTAGTATTTAAATCATTCTACTACCGTGTTTTGAAGGGAAGGGACGGACCGCATAAGTTTTGATTCCCCTGTGAAATCGCAAAATTTGCGATAATGTGCGATATAAACGGTCACATCGTTGATTGTGTTGACATACAAGTATGATTTCATCACAACCGAAGGAGACCGTAGACCTGAGTATTTGGTATAATTTCCAATTTAATATCTCTACGCGTTCCTGGAAAAAAGGTCTTGACAGGCACACGGACAGATAGTGTTGCCCAAAATCGGTGTTAGTCTTGCAGTCTTGCGAGACTGTTGCTGCAAGGCTGAGATCAAGACTTGACCCATGCAAGTTTTGAGCAAGAGTCTTGCTCAAAGCTTACATGGGTCAGTCTCGATCTTGGTTTTGCCACACCCCGGACACTCCATACAACGTTCGCAAATCAATTACCTATTACTACTACTTAAGCAAATGACGTATGTACACGCGCAAATACTCGTATGTGCGTGGAATCTAGTAGGGCTGAGTGCGCGGTTATCAATCGAAATGACGCGGGAAGTGCAGCGACTGCCTTCTCTTTAATCCGCATAGCGCTGTCTCTGTTATCGACCGGCGGCGCTCGCGTCTACTCGGTGAACGTGAAGTCTCGCCGCGCCCGAGCGAAAGCGCGCGCCCTTGTTTATGTGTCAGTGATGTCTACAACGAAGTGCGGGGTGAGGTGAGGTGTTTGAATTGAAATGAGTGCGGGGTGGTCAGTGGCCGTTCTGTACGGAGTATACTATTCTCGTATATCTTTTGTGGTTTAGCTACAGTTAGGTCGGTTTTTGCCCCGGTCTTGCAGCAAAAGTCTCGCAAGACTGCACGACCAAGACCGATTTGGGCAACACTACGAGCAGATGGACAACAGAGTGATCCTATTCATTTTTTCCTCTAAAGGTGCGGATCCCTAAATCAATAGAACACCATTTAACATACCTGGTTGTCGTCATGACCAATAAGTCCGGTGAGGGCTTAGCAACCCGAGCGAAATTTCAACTTTATTGATTTCTCTTTACTTTGTTAAACCAAAGTAGACTTTACTCGCCGGTAATAATAACCAAGTATTTACAAACAATTTAGATTTTTTACAGATTTCGTAAAAATTGATTAAGAATTAGAAAAGGTATATATTTTCTACTGTATTATATCTTCTATATAAATAACAATGAATCGTCGAAATGTATGTACGCGCATAACTTCAAAACGACTGCACCGATTCTTACAAAATTTTCTGTGTGTATTTGGATAGGTTCAAGGAAGGTTTATAAGTAAAGTTGGACACGATAGGTGGCGCTGGAATCGGGCAGGACAACGTCTGCCGGGCCCACTAGTTTGCGATAAAATGAGAACTTCCAACAAATAAGAAAAAAAACAACATTAGTAAATAATGTCCATACAAATTGGTTGTATGGACTTGATTCTTTTGCCTTACCACGGTGTTATTTTCACTAGTTACGTATCAAAATTCCTTGACTTGAATACGATGTGGAGCACGTACACGAATGTACACGAATCATTATAAACAAGTAGAATAGAAAAAAACATGACTCTACACTACTGCTCCACATACGTTTTTTAAATCAGAACCAAAATTATTTTGTTCAATCAATTTGCTGTAATTAAGAATATACGAGTATATGAATAGAGTGCCATTTAATTTTGTTTTCACTCGAGTAAGCTCCTTGTGCGTTCATACATAATAGACTAGCTCAGTGACCCGACAGAGCAACATGCATGCATTATTTTCAGAATGCAATTTGCCGCTATAAGTCTTGCTGTGGCATACTCGAATTTTAAGACTATTTTTATGAAGAAATCAGAAAATAAGATTTCTTTAACTGATACGTTTCATTTATCAATTTATTAACTCCAGCCCCCGTAGCACGTCCACCAAAACACGATATGATAAAGCGATTTATCGCGGTGAACTGTCAAAATACGACGAAACCCTATTGTATTTTGACAGTTCATCGCGAAAAACGGCTTTATCATATCGTGTTTTGGTGGACGTGCTAGGGGGGCTGATATCGATATGATATTACATAATTCTGTATGAAAATGTTTACTGTCCATATTGTAACACGGAAAATGAAGATGAAGAAGAAAAAGAAATGAAGTCATAAAAATTTCATAAAATAAGGTGAAAAAAATTGTCTCGATAATGTCCATAGTCATAAAATATCTAATAACACGATTAATTAACTAATTTGCCATCTAATTTATTGCAATCGAATGTTGTAAGATTTTTTATTAATATAAGGAAAAAAGTTCTTGTCGAAGTAATAAGCTGCTAAATAGGCAAACGAGTCTATTTTTGTTTGGGTTTTAATAGCTCAACCAAAATTAAATCGTGTTGTTGAAATGAAAGTTTGATTGAAAACTCATAAAAATGGAGATTTTTAGAAAATTATAGGTAATTACAATATAACGAACATAGTTTGAGTGATTAAAATATGCAAAGAATAACCTCTAAGCGAATACTTACACCTAATACAAGCATCCGCAAGTAGATTGAGTAATCGGCCGATTAGATTAACTCGCTATCTGGACCACACAGTGCAATAAGCAAATTATCGGATATTTTGTTAACCTAACATAATACTGATGTTGAATTGGCATCATTAGCAAAAGAACAGGTACCCAGTAAGCTCCTTGTCAAGCTATACTGATTAACCTTTGGACCGGTCTTATGTCGCTCGTAATAACAGTGGTGTTCGTAGTATAAATGTAAAGCTTGAATGGGAGCTTACCACGAAGCAAATTTTGCTTAATGGAGCTTACTGTACCACTGGAGATTCCCATATATTGTTATAAAAACTTAAGCTTTTTCGCTTTGGTATTAGAAACGATTAGCTACAGACAGTAGGAATAACATTGATATAACATAAATAGTTAAGAGACCTTTTTTTCGGGGAGAAATGCGTGACCGCACCGTACCCACCGTTAGACGGCGAGCGTGTGTGGGGCTCTCTCAGCAGAGTACCGCCGGACATACTTACTTAAACTCCCCGGTGTTCTCCCTACCCTTATGAGCGCATGTGATAGGGTCCACAATGTGATACAACTACCCACGCGCCCAGGCTTGCTCGACCAGGGGCCTTATTCTGCTAGCGTTAACGCATTTGTGGCGTGTTAATAACACTTCAATAGCATCGCTTTTTAAGAGAGTTATTGTTGTTTAAATGACTACTAACTAAAACTTTTGTCGCTATTGACTTATCAAGAAACTGTAGTAAATTGTAATAAATTGCACCAGGAATTGCGTATAAAAGCGACAAAAGCAATTTTATTGAAACGCTATTAAGACACGACAACGACACGACGTTAAGATTTGCGCATTTAGGCCTCTGCTAGCTAGTCCGGTCGCTAAGGCGGGGTGGTCCGTGAACACCAGGACAATCCCCCAGACGGAGAAGCCTTTCGTGACATGCACGGGGCCAATCGTGCCCGCAGGCCTCCACGGCAGGGTCACTAGTCGGGCAGGCATAGCTTGAGCAAATGCTCGCCTTCGCCTGCCTATTTGTCTGCGGCGAAGGGGAGCGTCTTGAGGATCTACCTCCCGATTCCTCTCCATGTTGTTCATCGTTAAACAGTTGACTACAGATAGTCATGGTACAAACATGAAGCTGTTTATCTTCCGATAATATTGGTAGATAGAGAGTCTTTAAACATTATTCTGTCTCAATATATCTTAAGTCATAATTTACTTCAAGCAACACATTATAAAACCACTGTAAAAGTTTTATTAGTGTCGACGCCACATTAATACTAAAAAAACAAACAAACTTATCTTATCAGTAACTATTTTGTGTGCTATTTATTTAGGATAACATATAAGCACAGTGCGCGTAAAAAACTGACCTCAGGTCTCCTCGGATTTATGTTCCTGTGATTAGTTTCAATGTTTAACCTCTATTGCTAAGTGGATAAGTGTCAAATTTGATGTTATTCTAATCACTATTTAAGTATGGTGATCGTTAGAATAGCAAAGGAGGGGTAATTCTTATCAGAACCATGTGATATCAGTATTTATTGACGCAGATTTCACACCAACTGCAGTTTTTTAAGCGATTCGCTGGTACAAATAGGCAAAGCTTGATAAACATCATATATTATTGACTGATATACAATGTTGCACTTATTTGGGTAATACATGTTCTATTACCACTGGTATTTTAGATGTTTAGTTAAGAAAATTATAACGACAAAATACCAAAAAATACTAAAAATGTACCTAAGTATACAAAATTTCAGCTCAATCAAATATTAAGAGCTCATATCCAACAACAACAACAATCAAATATTAAGAGCTTATATCCAACAACAACAACAATCAAATATTAAGAGCTTATATCCAACAATGGGCGTAGCGACTAATGTCAAGTGGTTCTAATTACTTATACATCTTGCAATATTTGACTTAACAAAACTTTACCACGTTATTGTATTCCCATTTGGTTTAGACGCACAATACCACAAACGCAAAATACCAACTTTACGCAAAAAACCACTTTAGCAAAACACCAACTACGCAAAACACCAACTATGCATAACGCCAACATGAATGTTAGCATAAATACCAATTACGCTAAATACCATATACGCGAAATACCTACTATCACATTTCGCGAAATACCAACCTACCTTAGGTACTTCATCCGATTGATGATGATTGAGTTAATTTTGGTGAAAAGAAAAGATGGTGCAATGTGAAACACATTTAATATGCATTTTCCAATATATTAAGATTTATTGAATAAAGGATGAAACAACACAACACACACAACCTGAGAATTTCTTCACAGCTGTGTGCAAGTTTCCTCACGATGTTTTCCTTCACCGTAAAAGCATTGAATAAACGTACATATGAAACAAATCACATTGGTACGCGGTGGGGTTCGAACCCATACCTCCCGATTGAGAGGCAACGGCCTTATGCACTACACCATCGACACTTTCTGATGTTGATTCTTTTGTTATACACTCATACAATCATAGACATTATTATAATTATCTAGGTACTTATAAAAAAAAACCTCGTTAGATAAAGACTGGTTGTTGTTGTACACCACTTCTATTGCAATCATTTTACAAATCCCAGTTGGTGTTTGGCGTTTGGGTATTGTACGTGTTTGGTATATTGCGTAATTAATAATGTCGCAAAAGACCACAAAACTTCAAGTCGGTGTTTTGCGTTTGTGGTATTTTACGTAGTTGGTATTTAGCGAAATCATTTTTATAAATTCGCAAAACACCAAAAAACCTCGGGTTGGTATTGTGCGTCTAAACCTCCCATTTTATCTTCATGTAAAACTTGTGACAAGCGTTTATCGTATAATTTGTGTAAATTGTTATAAATTGCTGGGTTTGATTAAATTTAAAGTTTTATTCCATTTAAAACTTAATTTCTTATTATTAGGGCATTTAAATAAAAGCATGATTTTAAAAATATATTTTTATTATTTATTTATTGTTTAGTTATCGCTGTATTATTATATCTAAATAATTGTTCACCTGATACCCATATAACTGGTCCGCCTTTTTGGGCGGGCTGCCATATTGAATTTAGAGTGAAATCGCTTCATTTTCGTATTCTTGTCAAAAAATAAGTAGTTAATAACTCAAATTTAAATAAGAAATATTTTTAAGTAATGATAGTATCAAAATAATTGTAAAATACTCATTGATTAACATGAAAAAAAAAATTATTATTATTTTTAAAATACGAAACCCAAAAGCTTACTGTCATAGAGTGACTGTTATACATTTATATTCAAATATTTCTTGTGAATTTTGTAATCAATTTTTACAGTAATATTTCGTCAATGTCGATTTCATTTCCAAACAATATCATTATATTGTTTATTCAACTATCAGAAGCCCAAAAAGCTTAACTTAAATTAATAAATAAGTTAAACGATTTATACCGGCAAGAGTTATGAAAATAATTATTTGATTTGTTTTATGACACCAATTTTTTTTTTGGAAAAATGAAATCATCAAGCATTACAAAAAATGCTGCGTTATTTAAAATATGCTAAGCGAATTCAACAACAAATATACATCCATCACATATTATCTTTGATAATGAATACTATAATATAGTATCACCTGAATAAATAAAAAGCAAAAGCATTGTTACCGTGTAACATTAGGTATAGTTCATAATCATGTCCGCGAATTTTTATTTACAAAGATTGGATGATAAAGAAGCGTACGGCCCGATGTTACTGACTTATGGTAGCTGGCTACCGTAGGTATTTTTTTAATTTATTTATTCAAGACATTAACCACATACAATTTAAAATGAATAAATGCCATCAAAGGTAAGGTAAAAGGACACGGAGACCATAATATGCGAGGGCGCCAATAGTTCGAGGGACTAAATAAGTCTATAACCCGAGGTAAACACTGTGCTTTTCATTACGAATACAAGGAAAGTAAAAATAAGAACATGAATTAGCTACAGAAAAAAACAGTGTATTTTATCTTACACTAGCTGTGCCGGCGAACTACGTTTCGCCATAATAACGGCGAACTTACGTTTCGCCCTAATTAAAAAATAGTTTACGACCTATTCTCAGACCTACTGAATATACACAAAAAATTTCATAAAGATCGGTCAAGCCGCTTCGGAGGAGTTTGGTAACAAACACTGTGACACGCGAATTTTATATATTAGAAGACTAGCTGTGCCGGCGAACTACGTTTCGCCATAATAAAAAATAGTTTACGACCTATTCTCAGACCTACCGAATATACACAAAAAATTCATAAAGATCGGTCAAGCCGTTTCGGAGGAGTTTGGTAACAAACACACAAATTTTTGCTATACGGAAGTATAAACAAACCTCTTACAACTCGAAAAAATAAATGAAGATCGGATTGCCGCTTTCCTGGCTATTTTGTTTTTTTTTATCATTCTCTTATTTTAGAAGTTACAGGGGGGACACACATTTTACCACTTTGGAAGTGTCTCTCGCGCAAACTATTCAGTTAAGAAAAAAATGATATTAAAAGCCTCAATATCATTTTTGAAGACCTATCCATAGATACCCCACACGTATGGGTTTGATGAAAAAAAATTTTTGAGTTTTAGTTCTAAGTATAGGGAACCCCCAAAATTTATTGTTTTTTTTCTATTTTTGTGTGAAAATCTTAATACGGTAGATGTATTCTACATCTACTTACCAAGTTTCAACAGTATAGTTCTTATAGTTTCGGAAACAAGTGGCGAATGACGAATCCATAAGGGTTCCGTTTTTTGCCATTTGGCTACGGAACCCTAAAAATATGCCCTGAGTCACCTATGTGTTGCCGACTCAAAAATTGCAGTCAGAACAGTAACTTCCCCTAATAAATATTAAATGGAGGACGCTACTGTAATGGCGGCTTAGAAAATACGAAACTGTCAGCCCCCCTATGTAAAGCTAGAAGTTTTATATTGCGTTGTGTTTTCCATATACTTTCAGAGTTCTATCTATGTCTATAAATCAATGTTGTTTTAAGGAAACATTTTTTTTTTAATTTACTGAAATATTTTAAACAACCCCACTTCCATCGTACAAATAAAATATAGAAAGATAGTGTATATACATATGTGATATCAAACTTTTTAATCACTAAATTGTGATTAAAGTTCGATATGACATGATATTCTTCAGAGTCACAACGTGTCATTTATGATATTCTGCTAACATTAATGCATATATATGGCGTGTCAATTAGGCTTCAATAGCATTGCTTTTTGTGACAATTATTGTTGGTTAACCGATAACTTACTAAAACATTTGTCATTACTGACTTATCAAGTAATTGTTGTAGGAATAAATTGCATCACAAAGAGCGTAACAAGAGGAGTTAGAGTTACTGGAGGGAGACTCTGTACTAAGGTCGTCTGCTTAGGTACCTTCGTCTTACCTATTTCTGCCGCAAAGCAGTAATTGTAGCAGTAATAGTACTTGCATTGCTGTGATCCGGTTTGAAGGGTAAGATATGGCAGTGAAATTACTGGGTACTGTGACTTTACATCTTGTGTCACAAGTTGGCAACGTACACTGTGGTTCTTGTGGGGGTTGCAGTTTTGCTGCGAATCTCACAAGAGCCGCATGTATTATAGGTGACTGTTACCACTTACCACCAGGTGGGCAGTTTGCTTGTTTGCCAACTTTCTGCAATAAAAAAAAAAGTCCGTTTTTAAAAATCTCTTTTTCCTGACGAACGTACTGACATTCGATGAAAAAAAAGTGTTATGCTGTCCATAATGTATATGGCAATATGCTTCAATTTCGAAAACACCAAGTTTACTTTTAATAATACTTTTCACAATTATGATAGGTCGTCTTTTCTTAACGTCGAAAAGATTTCTATATCAGAAATTACCAATTAAAGTGCATCGACATTTATGCATATTATTCATTTTGTGTTAAGACCAATATTTGGCTTGTAAGGGTCAGCCGAGCGAACAAACTCGGCTTGTAGCTACTAATTACAATGACAATTAATCGTCTTTCAACATTACATATTGTTAATTTGTTGTACTTATCAAATTCATTAACAAAACGAGACCTTAAGATGTTTACCCGAATTATTTAAAGTGAACTTTATGCAAAAAAATATAACTATACTTTAATTTCTAAATCATATTTAAATATAAATATTGTAATACATATAGTTATATATGTAAGTAATAAAAAATCTATTCAAAACTATTCATACAAAACAAATTTAAACTAATATGTAATGAATGAATATAAAGAAGAATGTAGGCAGGATAAGTATGCATATTTTGCTAAATGTAGGTTCGGATAATTTATTGAAAAGGAATAGAACTAACAAGTAAGAAACAGAAAACAAATTAGAATAATTTCTAGAAAAACCAATGACTAACAGTAATATTGTCAACTTCACCAAATCATATTGTTTAAAAGCTTATGTAGTGACTTTGTAAAATTTATTAGCAAATAAAATTTCAACCAAAACAACCGCAATATGATTTATATTAAGTATATTCAGATTGGTTTTCCATAATACACGGACAGCATCTGTCACCCGCCGTGTCTTAAAGTAAGCACTATTACCGAAATCAATTCATTTCGCAAACCATTTAATCATATAGGTATCGCCTCAATATTATCATGTCCAGACTAGGTGGAGCCCTTGCCGCCCTTTCGCAGGCTTGGTGACTGGGGACGACTGTCAATTTGAATGGCTCTATGGGGCTCTGCTTAGGCTGGCTTATAATAAAAGTAACCCCCGTAATTCGTACAATGCATGGTGCAAAGGGGCTGTTACCCCACGGTGCCATAGGGTTCAGAGTCTGGTGAAGGAAGCAGTGTTCAAATCACTTGATGCGACGACTATAAAACACAAATATGCGGGTGGATCGATAAGTTTCTTCGTTTTGGTCACTAACTGTATATACAATGAGAATATACGAGTAAGTTAAGTAAAAATTAATGTTAGATACAATTGGTGGGGTATGCTAAATTTATGTGTTCATGCAAAAGCATCAACTTACATAAATTAGAAGCTGTTTTTAGTTTCTGAATTCTGATAATTTTCGATAATCTAATATTTCAACCTACTTTTTAATTAAGCTCAAAACATGTTTGGACTTTCGTCAATTTCGGGTTAATATTTATAAAATATTTTTATTTAATAATAAGATACTTATTCAATTTATTATCATTTGAATAAAAATTCATAAACTTGAGTCTTTTTTAAATAAATAAATTAGGTATATAAAAACAGTCGTTAATACTTTCGAACACATTATTAACATTAGGATTAACTTGCTCATTATTGTAATTGATGAATATATATGTAAAACCAAACAAATATGTAAGCACTACAAGACTACAATATACTATTGTTGATTGAGTGCATTACTCTTCTGACATATATCCACAAATATCTCAAATATTAGTAGCTAAGCCAAGTTATTGATCACTCAGACTTTTATCTTGTTCTCTTTTCCTATCTCAGAGTGACAGCAAGCGCTATGCGGAGTCATTAAAATTAATGAATGTTCCATCCGATCGCGTATTATTTGATTACCGTAGAATTTATTAGGTAAGTGGATGCGTGTGATCCCATGCAGTTATGTAATGGCTGGCAGATTTTATAACGTAGAAACTGCACAATTTTTATGCTCTATCCAAAAAAAGATGAATTTGAATGGGAAGGAAAGTTAATGCTTAAATGTTTACACACTTTGACAATTATGATCAAACTTGTTATCGTTCAATATTTTTATTAAAAAAATATACTTATTAATTTTTATTTTACTTATTTATCTAAACACAGGATATCAAATCAAAACTGTAAGTTGTCAAAATCAAATCAAATTATTCATTTTGAAAATACAGTTAAAATTATGGTGTTATGGTGTGCAAATTTAACCTGCCATATAAGACGACATCCTTAAGGTTATAATATATCTAGATGAATAATCAAAATAGATTGTTTAAAATATTAAAATAGATTGAATAATAATACGTATAAAATTATAAACGAATGTTATAAGAATTGTATCAATTAAAATTCATAAATATCAATTAAGCCAATTTTGTGTATTATTTAATATTAGAATACTTAAGCACTATAATTATTCAAGTCAGTTAAATGAATATTTCAAGCATGGCATGGATGAGTTTCTGATATCAGAATAATCAATTTCAGGTTTCGATAAATTATCAAATTCTTTAGATATGAACAATGCATTTTGAAAATACATAGATAAAGGATGGTATCTGTAGTTATTAATTGACAGAGCCCATTGTTACAGAGACGAATAAGTTTGATGTTCATAACAAAAAGAAACAGTTGAACATGTTTTCAAAATACTGACAAATTTTTAAATATTTGCAGTTTTTTGAGAATTACAATTTGTAGCTCGGAATTTTTAGTCTCGGATCCACTACACAATATACGTAAAGGAGGTTTTATGAATCTGGTTTAGAGCAGCAATTTCACGTTTTACTATCACAGCGTTGAGGTTACTGCATGTCCCTTTCTGCTTTTGCAGATGAAACTTAGATTATACTAGCTCTCCGACCGCAGGCTTCCCGCCTCATTTCTACATTCAAAACAATACCAACTTCAAGGTACAAGCTCTAAACAACGTGCCGTAAAAATACGTAAAGTAATATAACTAATGTAATATTCAAATAAAAAAAGCAACATTCCACCCCCCTTCTCCCCTTTAAGAGTGTTTTCTTATTTCTATTAATCAACTTCAAAAAACAAAGTTCCAGTACAAGCTTACAACCCCTGTTTTACCCACTTAAGGGTTCAATTTTAATAATAATATCTAAGTAAATTTTAGGCCTAACCCGCTGGATAAATTTCAAATGTCTAACGTTAATAACTTAGGCTCGGCGTTGATGAATAAGTCAGAATATGTAATTTTGTATAGATATACAACGTGGAAACGATAAACGATCTCACATGATTATTTCTAAACTATACATATAAGATATCACAAAACTGAATACTGATCCTGAAATTGCTTTACGAGTTCTTTCAATTACTATCAATATAGGTTTATCAAATAAACTAGATTTAGCCGAAAAATCGATTTTCCATCTTTCATACATTTAATATGGTAACATAGCACTCATACCATAATAAGTTAAATGTTTCCTATGATTTCCAAGTGCCGTCTTCCTCGCCAGTCGATATAACATCTCGTTGCCATATTAAATGTATAGAAGCCGGAAACATCGATTTTTTTTAATAAATCTATTTTTTTTTATCAACCATTATTGATATCATTTGATAAAGCTCGATAAGCACTTTCAGGATCAGTAATCTGTTTTTCGATATCTTATATAGCTTAGAACAAATCGAGTGAGATCACTTATCGTTTCCATCCTGTATAGATAAACCCTGTATTTAGCAATCCTTACGCTGAGAATTTTCTTTCGAATATTATAAATGCAAAAGGAACTGTCTGTCTCTTAAACTTTTATACCTTAACCGCTGAAGCAATTTTAATTCTTTTTTTTTATAGATATAGCTTGAGGAACCTTGAGGCAGGACATGGAGGTTTTTATTGAGAATTTTAAATTCCATAACACCATAGAACCAGTGAATTTTACGCAGAAAAAGTCGAGGCCAAATGTAGGGTTAGGAATCACACAAAAAAATAGGTAAACTTCGTTTATTTCTACTCGATTAGCAAGATTACAAAAATATTTAAATTTACTTGAGGAGCACGCGTTCACTGTTCTAATCGTAATCGCCCCGCCGCCGTCTTAGTTTTTATTTCTTATCCCTCTCACACTATCCCTTTCCTTAGATTACTTTCAAATTTCATGATTCTAGACGGAAAGTTAACTATATGTTTTGATCCCCTTGTTATATCATCTGTGCCCTTGTGAAATCGTAAAATATGCGAAAATATCAAACTCAAACTCAAAAATCTTTATTCAATATAGACATTTACAGACGTCAAAAAAAAAACAAAATCTTCAACCAAGAATCTAATTAACTAATAATTTAATCCTTGTATGTACACACACCCCAATCATTATTAAGATGTATGTAAATACTAGTCAAATGAAAAAAAAAAGTTGACTCTACACCTGTTCGGAAATTGGGAGAGCCTTCTCGAGAAGAACAGGCAAGAAAATCGGAAGATCTTGTATTTTTTTTGTCTCCTCTTTTAATACGCCAACATTACAAATATTATATTTCACAAACGTTTTATTTTAAGAAATGATATAGAAATGGCTGTCGGAGTGAGTGGAACAGTTACTCGAATGACATTCATCCTATTATCACAATGTGTTATTACCATTTGAACATCAATTATCACATTTTTTGTCAATCCCAAGCAGTTTTATCTGTCATATAATCAATAAGACACTTTATAATATGCTTTTTTCATAAGTGCGTCCTTGATTGTGACTATTTATTTAAACTAACATATTCTTTTGCCTAGTATTTACTGAATGAATATCACTGTTTTTACAAAACGAATGTATATTTTAACATATTCTCGTAAATATATTGCGACGCAACGGTGATAATACCAATTTCTTAAATTTTTTCTCTCAAAGAGTCATATTATGTGACTTTTTGTATACGTAACATTTCGATATTACAGCGCCTAGAGCTTCTAGAAAAGAATTAGTCTACCTTACAGCAAGTTATATGATTTAGCTAAAATCTACAACTTTCTTGTGGAGCAACGTTATGCGAATCTATCTAACTAATCCTTGTTATTTTATAAAGAAATCCTCGGGCAATGCCCGTGGCCTACGGTAACTGATCACTTCATGACATTTTTACCTGCCTACAGGTTGACCAAAAAATTCACAGTACTATCAAAGTATGGAAGGATTTCGAAATCAATTTTCTAACTTTAAATAACAGCAGCATCTACATTAAGAGGAAATCGTACAGGCCGTTTTTCAAACGTAGTCCCCTGTTTCCTTCCTTCCTGGAGCACTAGATGCTCTATTTTTTCCAATAAAATCAATGGCCACTATAAGTATGTTCCTATGATTTCCTTTTTTTTATTAAGTTAATTATCAAAAGAGATTTTAAACGTCCAAAAACCTCAAAAATCGACTTAATTTTTTGCTGTATTCAAACGTTCAGCAAAGAAATCAAACAGGATTATATGAAAAAAAAAGCAAAACATAAAAACACAGAAAAAGCCTTGATTTAATTTTTAACGCAAAAAGTAATTAAATCGGTCAATTTTTCGCGGAGTAAACAGACGACTACGAGACGTATATTTTGCGTTCTTTTCATAGGTATTTTCAGTCCCAGCTGCAGTTTTCCCTATCACGCTCAGTTCAGTTGTTCGGACACACAGGATGACAGCAATACATTTTACAAGTACCTATTTTTGAATTCTCTCGACCTTGGTGTTGCCTGTTAATGTTCTAACTGAAGGCGTTTCCGAAAAACACCCATCAGCTACGTAATACACTCATAAAGGAGGTAGAAGGACTAGGAGGGATTATTTTAGTCAAGTTAAACACAATTTAATAAACTAAGGAACGACGTCGCAGTATACTTGTGTTGTGAATTGACATGATTGCGATTTTACTAATTATTATTCGATGATTGGCAGTGACTGATTAAAAAGATTTGACAGTTGTGTTTAATTGAAATTACATCGAATACGTTTGGCATTTAGAAATATCGTCGCCCGAACGGCGTCTGCATATTTGATTGGTATATAAATCTACTAATAGTTCTTACTAATAAACAAAATTAATTATTCTTTACTGAGACATCAAGTTCGATTATGATTGAGATTAATGGATGTGTTGGCAACAGGCCGATATTTGCATTAAATAAAATAATAAAAATGTCACTTTTGAAAATATTGACAAGTTTGTAAGCAGCGTTGAATTTTTCATGTTCTTGGTGTGTGTGTGTGTGTATCAGATTTTGTTCGGTTTTGTTGTTTTGCTATTTTGAATTCTGTAAATATCCATATTATAAGTGGATCAGGAACTAACCCTCGTCCCGTCTCGCTTCATTGTTATATGAGCGAGCGAGAAGAAACACATTTTTTGTGGGCCGTTGGGCAGTCAGCTTGTTTGCTTACTTTGTTGTATAAAAAAGCATTTCATGGTCCGCTCCAAGTTATTCATATCAGTTCTTCAATGAGTGGCTGAAGTGCGACAGATACCGCTGGAACCAGCGAGCGTGTGCGTTCTGCCGCGCGCTATTCTCGACTCAAAATTTTGCCTTGTCTTCTCCCTTTACGTACTTCGCCCCTTTCATCAACTTTCATGGCGACGCTCACTGCACGATATCGTCTACTTACGTGACGAGCAGCTTTGAGCAAATCAATAAATGTTCGATAGCACTTTTAAAATTTTTATCGATTATTGTTAAAATTGTATCTTAAATGTGTTGAATAAATAAAAAGATCGCTGTTATGGAATAATGTTATTATTTTACAACTCAACAAAATATTAATAATATGACAATGTCAAGAACTGTCAAACGCCAATCACTTTCAAAACCCAGCCCCCGTAGCGTGACCACTAAAAAACGATATGGTTAAGCTAATAATAGCATTGAACTGTCAAAATACGATAAAAACGATGATAAGTCCGTAATAAAAAATATTGTATTTGACAGTTCACCACGATAAACTGCTTTATCATATCGTGTTTTAGTGGTAATACTACGGGGGTTAGAATTTTTTTTAAACAACTAAATTGGCAAACAAGCAAGCTGCCCACCTGCGATGGTAAGTGGTAACAGCAGTCACCTTATAATACTTGTGGCTCTTATGAGATTCGTAGCAAAACTGCAACCCCCACAAGAACCACAGTGTACGTTGCAATTTGTGACATCAGATGTAAAGTCACGGTACGTAGTAATTTCACTGCCATATGCCACTGCTACCCTTCAAACCGGAACACAGCATAATGCAAGCACTGCTGCTTTGCGGCAGAAATAGGTATGAATAAGACGGAGGTACCCAAGCAGACGACCCAGGTACAGAGTCTCCCTCCGGTATGCTAATTATGTTGTAGCGACTATCAATCACGAAGATCCGCTATAGACTAAAGATATAAATAGAGGACAGTAGGGTAAGGGCAGTATTTTTCAGCAAAAGTAAAACGAAAGCTGAGGACACATTTAGGATATAAATAAAAAATGCAGCTCTACTTACAATCGTTCAAAGGTTAATCCCATGTTCTGTAACGCAAATTATTTACTATAAAGGGTGAGAGCCCGATGAACTGTGGTATTTACATGTCTTAGTGTGTGGTAGAGTAAGCGCCGCGTCAAACTATACTGTTTTTTTTGGATCACCCTTATGTCGCTCGTAATAGCGGTGCTTTTCGTAGTGTTAATGAAAAGCTTGACATGGCGCTTGCTGTACCCGATTAGCGTGGGAGTTGTCAGTATCTCCGCTCTAGAATGCGCAAACACTGACACGTGTAAATTGTAATAGTTTTGAGGCCCGGATTTATTTAATTTCAAAATAAATCACACTCAGTTCGACTACGTATCTAGGATATGACATAGTGGCGTTGTTGTATGTCGATAAGTCCTCATGTCTTTCAAGGATGACTTGTGAAAGAGGAACTGAAAATTTACATCATTATCACAGCTCATATAAGTCACCAGCGAGGGGCACGAGCCTACCCTAATTAGTTAGGGCGATTAGGCTTTAGTCAAACCACGCTGGCCCAGCGCGGATTGGTTAACTTCACGTACACCTTTGAATTACTTCGCAGATGTATGCAGGTTTCCTCACGATGTTTTCCTTCACCGTAGGAGCGTCAGATAAATGTACATATAAAATTCGTGAAACGAAAAACACATTGGTACATGGCGATCCTGCCATGTATCAATGTGTTTTTCGATCGCGGGCCTCCCGATTCTACTCGGAGCACAGTCCAGTGCCGAGGCCACAGCGCCACCGATGCTCACAAAAAAATTTACATGCATAAACATAATTTTGTACGTAATTGAAAATTAATTAACAGAGTTAAAAAATATAAATAACATTTTTCACTTTTTTCTGAAAAACGATAAAAATGTGTTTTAGCGCTAATAATAGAATATGTTAACTTAATGTATACAACATGTTTTTTTTTCATTAGGGTAAATAGAATTCGCGAAATAGATCAAGTTTACGTGCTTACTTTGTTTCCTATGCATTGAAAACTTTTATTTTCTTTTTATTCTGTTTGCCTAAAGACTTATTTATGCTCATTGGTGAAGGTGGATTGTCCGGTTATTCTACGAAGGCCGAAGATGGAATCGAGATTCGCCTGAACTCCGTAACAGCTTTGGATTTTAATCAGTCCCCACAACCAACATGTAATGTATAAGTATATTCAACAGAAGGTCGCATCGTACCGATTTGTAAAAATCCTATTGTGTGTTTGTACCTATTGTTTTTATAGAAATACTTACTGAAGATTTATACACTTATTAACTATGAACTGAAAAAAATTAAGTGTTTACTTATGAAAATTTCTTCTTCATCATTCACTCTCACTCATTCATCATCTCACTTGAAAATAGACTAAAGAAGTAAGAAACAATTTCCTGAATAACTTCAAATAGAGGACAAATCACTTTTTATGACATTTACCTTTGGTAGTAAATCAATGCATTTACCTATCAAGGTTGTTTTGAAAAATCAATAAAACCATTAAAGAAAAAAATTTCATCTCAGGCAATCGGGCAGGGTGTAAACTCGCGTCTTTAACATACCGTGCTCACGCCTTTTTTTTTTTTTTTACTAGGGGAATGCGTTTGCGCACCGTCCAAGCCCCCGCAGGGGCAAGGATGTGTGGGACTCCGCAGCGAGCGACTACCCACTAAATCCCTCGATATGCCCTCTTTGGCGTCTGGAGCAGCCACGTCCAAAGGACGCGCCGCTGCCGAACGAGGTCGTGGGAACCCTTACGGACCGACCTCGTCCGCGGCACCTGCCCACCAATGGCGGGCCCCTCACGCCCTCTCCAAGATGGAGATGGAGAGGAGTTCCCGGAGCATACTCCGGGTGGTAATTTTTACTGTGGTTTTCTTCCACGCGGCCCGACGCTCAGTGCGCCAGGACCCGGCCCCGCTCAGTGCGGGGTAACGGGCTTGCCCGATGGCAGACCCCACTGGATCCACCGCCGCGCACACGAGCCGAAGCTCAACGGCGCCAAAGCGCCGACCCACCGCGAAAGCGGCCACGGTGGTCACACGAGGTGGCCCGCCGAATAGCACTCGGCCATCCCACGCCCCCCTCATGGGGGCCGCACAAGTGTGCCGAAGCCACACAGTGATCGGATCAGCCTCAGTCCTTGGAACAACGACACGCCGAAGCTCAACGAGCTTGCACCGACTCGGAACAACGACATGCCGAAGCTCAACAAGGACCCGCACCAACCCGACCAAAAAGGCAACGGTACAAGGCGCAATGCGCCATGACCCGCGAACGGGTCCCCAGGCGACACACAACCCCATCTTCAAAAAGAAGGGGAGGTGACGCCCCACATGGCCATGTGAAGTGGCCCGCTGGGTTAAACCCGGTCACACCACGCCCCCTCCATGGGGCAGCTGTCAGACTCTTAGCCCGCGGCAGAAAATCTGCCGGGTTGCCCAGGGTGCACCACGAGGAGGTGTTCTGATATCGCACCCCACCGTGTTCACGCCTAGACCTCTGACGCCACCGAGCTCTAACCAGCCCCGACGAAATCCTTAATCTATTTATCTCATTTATCTCTTTTGAATTTTGTTAGGTCAAAGATTTTTCATTTTTCTTTAATTAAATATTATATAAATATAATTTCTCATGTCATGCCTGTTATTTCTCATCAGTCAATTTGTATTTAATTTTTCCATTATTTTTTTCTTTATAATTGGTCTGCTCTTCGCTCTTTTCTCTGCAATGCGATGGACCCGGCACCCGCACTGTGAATCCATGGAATGCTAAGTTATCGTCTCTCTAAATATAATATATTATATTCTTAAATATAATATAATAAATCTAATATACTCCTAAATATATTATTTCATTTTTATTGCGATTCATAAAATTATTGAGAAATACTATAATTTTTACATTCTAATATAATAACATTATATTTCATTTTGTTATTATTGATAAACTTCACGTTACAGTTATAATATCCTATAAATTCAGTTTTTATTTATCTCTTATCTGTATTTTCATTCTTATATTCCAATAAACGATCAATTAAGTACTCGACAACATGTCAGGACCTAAATATTAAAAGAATAAAAATCATACAATTAAATTAAATTTAAAATCAGATGTCATTCTAATTTCATAAAAATAATGCTAAGAAATACTTTACTTCTCTACATTCAAATGTTCCGAATGAAACGCGAATCTGCAATTGTTCAAACAATAAAATCAAAAATATATAATATATCTTGCCGTAGAATCACCGGACTCGTTTTAAAAATCATAAGCAATTTTTCCTACTCTATAGTTGACTTAATATTTTATATTCGCTGTAAAGATTAAAGAACGTCGTTTTCATCCGCCTCTAGTGGTAGGTACAAGGAAATTACGAGTTCTGGTTAATTATGTAAGTAATCGTTTGGCTGTGAAGCACACTCCAAGAAAGTCGCGAAATAATAATTAGTTTCGCTTTTACTGCTAGACTGAACTGAACCTTCTATAAATGAGTTGGACTCTAAATTGGCTTGTCAAAGATGTTGCTACCTTCAGTAGTCCGTTGTAGTTAGATATCTAGATCGCAGGACAGTGCCAGGCGGTGACTCCACAGTTATTGTTGAGATTTATGTTGACCAGCAAAATTTTAATTGGTTTTATAATATCTAAGTACCAAAAAGAATCCTTCGATTTATGACAAAATTATGAATTGTGTGTCTGTCGTGGTCAGATCGTAAAATTGACTACTTCATGATGTGGATGGTTGTATTTCATGAAATGGCCAATACCGTCTGGCCACATCATGATGTGGTGTGGCCGGATCAATGAATAATCAAACGTTTAACGATATGGACTGCTAAGTTTGGCTACTTCATGATATGGCCAAAAATTTGGTAATCATATCGAAAAATTATTACATTATTCACTGCTAGAGGCGCTGATATCATTTTGTTTCGGTTATTGATGCATCATGGCGGCGGATAATTATTTCGATAAATGAAATCTGTAGGTTAGGTTAGATATTATGACCACAAACTACATTCACGCTGCAGGCTTGATATGGCCAAACGTGGATGAGCATATCATTAAACGTTGACGTTTAAAGGATATGGTCAGTTTTAGTTCATTTAGGCCATTTCATGAAATACAACCATTTCATGAAATGACCGGCCTCATCATGAAATGGTTAATTTTACGATATGGCCACGTTAAAAGTCCAAGGACCATCTTTTCAAGTATTTTTTACATACAATAGGAAAGCACTTGGTCTTTATCTCATCTGATGGTAAGTGGCGATAAGGCAGAAGATGGAAGCCAGCTTCATGCTATCAACATTGTTATTATAGCGACAAACTTAGGTAAGACGGCGGTAGCTAGCCAGACGGACTCAAGAGCTCTCATCATCATCATCACAGCTCATATACGTCCCCACCGAGGGTTTCGAGCCTACCCTATGTTAGGGTGATTAGGCCTTAGTCAACCACGCTGGCCCAGTGCGGATTGGTCGACTTCACATACATCATTGAATTTCTTCGCAGATGTATGCAGGTTGCCTCACGATGTTTTCCTTCACCGTAGGAGCGTCAGACAAATGTACATATGAAATTCGAAACGAAAAACACATTGGTACATGGCGGGTCTCGAACCCCGACCCCCCGATTGGAAGGCAAGTGCCGAAACCACAGCGCCACCGACGCTCTCAAGAGCTCTACCAACAACCAAACCAAGCAGTGAAACTTCTGCCTCTATATACGGGGAATTGAACCCCGGACCTCCAGATTGATACCGGGTCGTCTCAGCCATTAGACCATGGAGGCAGTTAAGTTATCGGTTTGTCAAGTATTTTTTCTAGTGTTGACGCAATGAAAATTAGTTAAAACACAATTCGTGAAATCTGATTATATCACTAAACTTTAAGTGGAGAAACCCTAGTAATGTTCGGTCATAATGGATTTGGTGTGGACACTCCAAATGTTAAATAAAAATAATGGTCGTTGGTAAAACTGATTCTACCCATCCTGTTTGGTAGTGGTGTTTAATAATGACCGTATTTTATTAGCTTTTACTGTTCCTATGTAATGAGGACTAAATTTATTAGCATTTGGCACTAACCGGTAAAAAATCACAATGCCGTATCTTCCTCCTAGTTTTAGACTTATGACCAGATTAAAGATGTCAATAGTTATTATATTGATCTATTACAGAAAAAGGGCAGGGCGGTCCTAAGGGTGAACTTATCTTATAAATTTGTATATCTACTGTACATTAATCGAGCAGACTTATGTAGTAATATGTATGTTATATACATTGACTTGTCTAATAATGTATACTGAGAGACTGCTCAGTCATTTTTTGATGAATTTTTCATTCAAGAATACCCAAGAAGACAGCACCTCATAAATCTATTACCAAACCATCATCCACCTATATTTCAGAGATTAGCGCATAACTCATCGATCACACTGTTAAGTTCAAAATCTTATCATCTCTACACAGAAAAGCTATTAAGTTACAAGAGTGCGAAATCGTGCCAAGGCCACAACAGAAAGGCCATAAGATCCAGTAACGAACTCATTGATGTACTCACTGATAATTTGTAGCTTATTATGCTCCTATTCTTTCTCCCTTCTACTAATGGTTATGCTTACGAGTATACAATGACCACAATTGCAATTGGTTCAAAATAGTTGGTCAATAGTATCATCATCGTCAACCTTTCGTCAACCCGTGACGTTCCACTATTAGACACGGGGTTTTCTCTACATAGGGGGAAATTTGCCTATTAAATCACGCTGGTCAGACGGGTGGCTATAAGGTTTTTTCGTGTTTTCTATCTTTTCGCAGAGGTGTGATGGCTCCCTAAGTCGGTTTTTACGATCCTTAACACATGACGTGTTAACGCAGGGAGCGTTTTTTTAATATATATTTGTCACCGTACTGTTGTGAATGTATAGATGCGCTAATTTGCTGAGGAATATAATCTGCCATTTTGAAAATGTGATACACATTCATGGTTTACCTATCAGTACTTACAATTTGAAACCCAACCAACATTATTGTTTTCTTTATGTTATTTAGTATAATGGTATTCTTCAGTGTTATTTGTCTGCGTTTCGTCATTAACACCTTTTCACTGTTGTCGTGTTGTAGTACGACTCTTCAGTGTACAACTGATGTAGTACTGCACTTTTGTTTAAGAGTTGTAAAGTGAGTATTCAATAAATTTTTTTTACAGTGAGCCTATGAGTATTTCACTAAAGATCAAACAGTAGATATGTTCTTAATTCAAACTCAAACTGCAAATTATATTTCATTTTATTAAACAAGTAACATATAAAAAAATGTTTTGCTACAAGATAGATAGATAGATTAAAAAAAAAACTACAATGTGTGCGCTGCAGAAGTGTAAAAGGGTTGCAACTCAGTGACTGGATTTTACTCACATCCAGGATGTGAGCAAAGCACTGTTATTCTGCTACAACCCGAGGGCTTCTTGTTAATTAAAACACAAATAAAATTTTACAGAAAATGGCAAAGTTATGTGTATCTATATGTAATTATATATGTGTATACAGTGTATATAAATATATGCATATGAGTAAATATTGCAAAAATCTGGAAACTGTAAAAGGAGAAGTAGAAAAATAAATTCAATTTTGTGTTTTGTATTATGATGTGAGTAAATATAGAATATGATGTGCATTTGTAAATCATTAGTTATCCGGCAGAATTAAAAAACAACATGATAAAAGCAAATTATGATAAATTTACTTACCTGTTTTGGGTGAGGTATGATATAAAGTGATTTTAGGGGGGTGGGAGACAATTTCGTTAGCGTCCTGGCTAGCTAGCTATGATTTTCCTTGATATGATATTTTTTATCGTCTAATTGACGGAATTATAAGATTTTACTTACTCAATCCCCCCCTAATTCAGGTAACAATAACATTATTGTTACCTTTTTACGTCGATAGCAGCGTGTTCTATGTTCATACGAAACCTTGTCAAACTAAAGATTCACTCTAAAGCCTTGAAAGTTTGATTATATCCAACACGTACGGATACTTGTTATTATTATATTATCTAGAACATTTTAACAAAATCGTGTTGCTAGGGGTCGTACAATGGAAGCTTTCAGAGGCTTACCTGTTGTAGGCGAGAACGGATCAAAAAGGATCGTAATGAATGTGGTCAAAATTGGAAACAACGATTTAATATTTTTAATAATTAAACCATTGTTTAGTACATATACTGATTATACTTATTTAATTATCACAATAGCTATTGGGGTGAATGTTAGAACAATAGAGCAATAAGTTGCAATAATGAAACTCTCTATGGCCGCAATCAAAGTTTAAGTAAGTTTAAGTGTATTACACTCGAGTACAAAAATATCGATACGGTTAGTTATAAAAATATATATATACTCTACCAATTATACCTTAATGTTAAGTCACTAGAGTCTATCAATCAATTTATTTATACATATTTTTGTAACTTTGAACATTATTATCGATTTCTCTAGACTCTATTTTCGAATCATTTGTCCGGCGGCGTCGAGCGCTCGTTGAGCGTTGACTACGCTCGATTTTTTTTGAGTTTCGATTTGTTTTCGAGAAAAATCAATAGGAAACTATGACGAAAATCAATATCATTTCGATTTTCATCGAAAACCAACAGAGAATTGGTAGAAATCGAGCACAGAAAATGATTTAAAAATAGATCGGACGAATGATTTAAAAATAGAGCCTCTGAGAGCCGTTTTTTTATTAAAATAAGTTGGCGAAGAAGCATACTGCTCACTTCATGGTAAGTGGTTACCTATAGTACATGTGGTTCTTGTGATATTCGCAGCAGATCTGCAAACCCCACAAAACCACAGTGTACGTTGCCAACTTGTGACATAAGATGTAAAATCACGGTACCCAGTAATTTCACTGCCATATCGTACCCTCCAAACCGGTACACAGCAATGCAAGCACTGCTGCTTGCAGCAGGAATAGGTAAGACGGAGGTACCCATAAGCAGTCGTCCCTGGTACAGAGTTTCCACTTGTACAATCGCCAGAACTCAACCCCATCGAGCTTACATGGGATATGCTCCAGAGACGTATTATAGAGGACATGGACGGAGTGACAACAACCTTACAGCTGAAGTATTTTCTAAAATTCTATTGAGAGCAATTGCCGTAGGACAGGGTTTCCCAACCAGTGAGGCGCGCCCCACTTGGGAGGCGTAGAGTAAACCAAGGGGGGGCGCAGCGAGCAGCTCCAGATTAAACTGTATAAAGAATATTTATTAAAACTGTTCATATAAACTCGTGCGACGCGGACGGTGCCACCTATGCGAAGTCAGAGACACGTTGCAACCATCTTTTGAATAAAACTAAACACGCCAATATTTTCATGGTTTGCTTAATATTTTTGACTCCCCATTTCGGCCTCTAGGGGGCGCAGTGTTTTAGCATAATGTTGGGTGAGGCATTAGGGTAAAAGGTTGGGAACCTCTGCCGTAGGACAACGTTAACAGACTCATTGATTTTATGGATAATTTGGATAATTGGTACCGACGACAAGTCTTGAATAACAGAGGAGGCCACACTTTGTATTATTTGTTTTGCATTTTAATTTTGTTTTAAATATTTAGTTATCTTAGTTTGTACTACGCATGATACAGTTCACGATAATATTGTTAGTTTATGTGATTGAAAAAAGCAGTGCTTTTAAATCAATAAGACTCTAACGATGTTAATTTAATAATATTTTATAAAACAAACGTTATCTGATCAAAGGCAAACAATAAGTTTGCACCTTGGATGAATTAATTATCCTTTAGTAAATAGAATATAAAATATCAGAAACCAGTAACAATAATTAAAATGTTTTCTTACGTCATTCAAATTGCTTTTATGTGAAGCGTAATGCTTCTTGTGTTCAGGTTCATTAGTAGCGTCATAAAACGCTTAGGCCGCCAACCGTTTGTTCAAATGACGCAAATTTTACGTAAAATGACGGCGATCTACATCACCAGCCAATAAACACAGATGTTTTACCGAAAATTTGAAGTGTCGTCGTCAGAACCCAATTTGATTAAGGATTCAATCGAATTGTGGCCTATTTGGAAATTTATTCTTATATTTATTGGTGAAAGTGATAAATCATATATGGAAGGTCGTTTTTATAATCTAGTCACCATTATTATTCCAACCAACAACCAGGGCGTGGGCTTCCTATGAAAAGGAAAAATTGCGACAACTCCCACCGTCCATTGCTGGTCCATTGCGTGTTGGTGGGGAGCTAGATATATTTATATATAGATAGATCTATATAGCTAGACTTTATCGAATTTGTAAATTAATCGATTACTAGGTAAACACTAGCTTAGTGGATGGAGGGGTAATCGTGAATTACCCATCCACCCACCAGTGGGAATGTCCAGTGGGTGGACGGGTCGGACAGATAATTTGGTACTAGTTGTAAGTACTTTCCACTTTTATTGTTTTGGTATACATGTAAAACTTTACATAAGATTAAAAAAAAGCTACAACTTATCTATGTTATTATGCAAATCGTATTTTTATTTAAATTATACAGGATGGATTTTTGAGATGGGATTTAAAGGGCAGGTACATTGACCGTTATAGTTACAAGAAAACATTGTTAGGCAACCAACCATAATTTTTTAAGTTATTCTGATGTGCATTTACAGATTTTGGAAAAAGTTACAGTCAACAAAAAAAATGCTGAGATAGCAATTTTTTTATGCCTATCGATCCTATTTCATGTAGGGATCAAAAGACTCTATGGGACCATTTAAGGTATGAGTACTAGAAATGACAGAAATCGCCACAAACATGCGTTTATTCAGCTCACTGGAGGGGGAGTGGAAACGTCTCCCGGGCGATAGAAGAGGAGTGTTATCCGAAGGAGTGACAGCACGGCGTCATACTCATGTTCGTCAGCGGCAAATCCTGCTAAGATGGTGGGCCTAGTAATTGGCGTAGCAATAGCTTTGTGGGGTTCTCAGAAAATAAGGCCTCACTGTAATAACAAACCCACGACCCATCGCTGAGGACGGAATACAGGAGTGGCTATTCGCAGACGGGTGAGTCCCACGCACTCCGCGCCTAATGTCCTCTAGTGCGGGACAGTGCGTAAACGCATTTTTACCCCCTTTTAAAATAAAGGTGTTCTTATGAAGATATTAAAACTAAGATTTCCGTTTTCGAACTAGTAATGAAATAAACTTATCTGAACAACTGACCGTCAATTCACTCACAACATTTTTATGACTCACATTTTTTACTTTATCGTACATGTTTTTCAAACAATTTCTTTCATACCTTGTCGTAACAACAAGAATATGGATGATGACTGAATTCTAATTTGTCACGTCTCATCATAAAATATTAAAATACCGTAGAAAAAGACGCAATCATGTGAAATTAGAATTAAAATCGGTTTAGAAATACATTAGACACAAGCATTTTAAGCTGTTAATTTGAAAGCGATTAGACAGAGAGATCCGACATCAACCGTGACGTCATTGTCGAGTACGGCCATATAAACTCCATGTAAATTCCCGTTTTGCTAGAAAGAGATGGAGAAAAAACTTGACACCTTATATCTTGGTTGTTTTTATAGTTATCCGAAGACCGTTTTTTCTTTCTGTTTATTAAATGAATGAGCTTCTATTAAGAAGCAATATTTTTTTTCCATTCATCTAGCCTATTGTTATATTTATTTTACGTGATTACTAAAATAGTTTCTTGTTTTAAGTAAACCATACCATGCGACGTTTTTATATACTACAGAGAAGCTCTTATCTCCCCTGATGGTATGTGGAGATAAGGCCGAAGGTGGAAGCGAGCTTCACTCTGGCTATTTTTACCTCTAATTGTCGGAACACAACAATGATATAAACATTATTATAGCGACGGTGGTAGCTAGCCAGGTGAGTTCAGAAGCCCTATCACCAACCAAACCGAGGAGAAAAATTTCTGCCCCCATGGAGAATTGAACCCCGGACCTCCCGATCAACACCCGGTGGCCTCAACCACTAGACCACGGAGGCGTTAAACAAACATCTACTTATAATACCTACTCATCATCGTCATCATCATTTCAGCCAAGAAACGCCTTCACCAGATCGTCGGTCCACCCTCACAAGGTGGAAGGGCCTACCAATACTGCGTCTCCCGGTACGCGGCCACCACTCGGACCTTTCCGCCTCAACGGCCGTCAGTCCTGAGTACTATGTGTCCTGCCCACTGCCAGTTAAGGTTTGCAATTCTTTGGGCTATGTCGGTGACTCTAGTTCTTCTACGAATCTCTTCATTTCTGATGCGATCACGTAGAGAAACCTCGAGCATAGCCCTCGCTATTGCCCTTTGAGTGACACTAAGCCTTCTGATGAGACCCATTGTAAACGGCCACGTCTCAGTTCCGTACGTCATCACTGGCAACACGCACGAATTGAAGAATTCGTCTTAAGATTTTGCGGTAGATTAGCCGAGTGTATGCTGCGTCCCCCCCCCCCTTAATATCTACTATTCATTTGTAATGTCGCATGACGTCCTACCTAAGTAGAAGTATGTACATTTTTTATAGTAAGCCCTCTTTAACCCCAACTCACTTCATCTGCAAAATTTTTTGTTATTTGGACAACGGAAAAAATAGGTATCTACTATTTATCTAGATGTCAGGATAAATAGATTTTTAGTTTTCATATACTTTTATCATGAATTTACAAAGAGCAAAAACAAAAATTATACAATTCTGCGGCTTGCATTCGGCAACTGGTTTTATTTATACCCCATACGAAGATGTTTGTCATTCAAACACGCAAAAGATATTTCATTGTATTATGTATGTACACATATGAAATTGGATGATAAGTCATTATCCGGACAAATACCCAAATGAAAGTTAAAGGGCTTAGTAAAGTTAGTAAATAATTTGAAACTGTTTTTCTTTAAAGTGTATGTATTTTGTGGATTAAGTATATTAATTATTATGCAGTATACATTTTCTGATATAACTATTTTTTTTACAATATTTTTTTGGTTTTATGTTAACCCGTCATATTACAGTTTTAAATTAACTTTCCTCTATGAATAGGTTGTCTGGTAGAGATTGTCGTACTGATTATAAGGCCGCCTTTTGTTCATTTCTTCTCAGCTAATGTGACCTTTTATTTTATAAACAAAAATATATTTTCGTTCATTCATTTATTTGTTGCTAAGAAAAGATGAATAGGACCAAATAAATTGATCAAGATCATTCATAGGTAAAATATACTGTAAATACATCGGTTTTCCCGACATATTAAGCACAGTTCAGAAATAATGATGAAATGAAATATAAGAATGAACACAACAGAAATCAAGTAGTAGTGTAATGCATTCTGTCCTCCAATTTGGTGATTGATAATGTGACCTTCTTCGGGTGTGTTCGCTGAAGATAAGTGTGCGTGTCATTTTGCTTGAACTAATTTTAAGTCGTATTGTCACACATAAGTAAGTCACACATGAGTACTTATTGATTAAACACAAGTAAATGAAGCATTTTTCTAAGCATAAATACTTCTTCGTCACTATTTTTTTTATCCATCAGCTATTTTATCTTTATTAAAGTTACAAATAAATTAAAATAGCATCACAGATCAATCTTCCATACAAATAACGCGCATAACTTTAAAACGACTACACCAAATTGGTTAATTCTTACTTTGTTGTATTCGTTATTGTCAGGACAAGGTTAGTATAGTAGAAATTGTTTAAAAAATTACACGAAAAAGACAAAATTAAGATATTTATAAATGTTGATAATAAAAGTGACGAAATTGACAGATTGACATTCAAGTTATTTCAAATCTATGTTTTCTTACACTGTCGTTTTTTCAAAAGGTTTTTAGGGTACCCGAGCGAGGCCGGGGCGGGCAGCTAGTATATTAATAATTATGATAGTTCTGCATTGTACTCTAATTTTCCTTTTAATGAAGTGGTTAAAAGGACAACGATAAATAAGATTTTACCAACCCGAGTTTTTGGTAAATCAACTTATCGTGGGTATTATTTATAAGCATTGGGTATAGTCAAAGTTAGATGCACCAGAAAACTAATTAATTACGCGTAGGTATAGTCTAAAATCAAAATATAAAAACGAGTGCTACCTCTGTCCGCACAATCCGCTCGAACTCTACAATTATAACTTGTTATCCAGCCGAATGGGTACGGACTACGGAGATGACCTCGATTTAGATGGTATAGACAGAAAACGAGATGTTGCGTAAAGTAGAGAAAGTGCACTAAGGCACTGCCATCTGCCCATTTTGTAAAAGCTATAGTTTTTATGTTGTCTCTACATTTAACACGTTCCAAATGGGAAAATCTCAAATTTTATGTCAAGGGCATGTCCAAGTAGGTATGTATTTAAGAATAAGGACACATCAATGCAAGTGTTTGGTTTTTTTGACATTTTTACCGTTATAATGTTAAAGTTGTGTTAATTTTGGTAAACTGAACTTGTTTTACAATAGAAATAAAATCATTATAGCGGAGACATATTTTTCCTTTTATACTGCGGTGGGATGACTCATGGTATTAGTTAATAGAGAAAATAATAGCATAATTTTGCTTTATTTTTTAAGTGAGACGTGTCACTGTTTCCCTGTTACTCATCAGACGGGCTATCAGTTTTGTTCTGTGTACGGTCAAGGTTAAGAGTGTTTATACCAGTTTTCAAAAATGCTTCTATTGCGCGTCACGCACACTCAAGGCCACAAGTGAAACATGTCGGTGGGTATAGCATTAAGTTAGACTTAAACAGTTTTAATTTGATAAGTTTATTTTAAGGGTTATTTTAGTGAATATAGCAGCAAATAGAAAGGGTTTTTGGTTATAATTTAACGAAAAATGAACAACTTTACTAAAACATTAATATAATTAGAGTTTTAATGAAATTCGTATTCCTTCTCAATGCACGCAACTATTGTTTGTATATTTTCTCCAAATTTGATTCGCGAAGTGTTGCAAATTGGATACAGCTGATTTCGAAATGTGCGTAAAGGAATAACGCATGTGGTTCATTCATTTGTTTATTTACATTACATAATGACAGATTGTGATCGTCAGAGAAAGAGGCTTCCGTCGAGCCCAGCCGACCTGGCGCGCCGCAGCGAAACCCCTCATGATCGCCAGCAGCTGTACTCGTATCTGTGAACAGTTAAAACTTATTATTACATGAATATGTGTCAAGTTATTTGAGTTATATACTGGGCTGCAATTTAATCGGGAGCCAAATTTACATGAGCAATAATAACGAGGATGGGGTATGAAAATTCAAATTCTAATTAATCCGTCGGTTATATAAATAGTAAGAAAAAAAATTGGCACGTATCTTCTGTTTTATCCAAATAATAAAATAGACTTAGGCTATTTCGCCAGATTACTTTTTTGGCTGATTCCACCTTGAACAGATTCTTGTTTGGACAGATTCCTTTTTATTGGAATGTCAAATTTAACTATACAAGAAGTACTGGGCTACTAAAAGTACATTTAACTTAGGACACACTTTAATTGTTTGTTCTTATTACATATTAATACATATTTGAGTATAAAAGAATTTGTCCAAACAAGAATCTGTAAAAAACGGAACTACACGCAACGTCAACTTTAATTAGTTCTATACGTACTCTGTTAGGTACACAGTGTAAAAAGTACATGAATTTAATCCTACTATATCACAAATAAAAAATGCAATGGAATATGCTTACTGTACTCACAAAATATGCAGTATAACTGTAAGTAATATATTTAAAATATTTTGAAATGCGTAATTTATTTTATTATATTTATGGACAACCAATAAGATTAATATTATACCATCTGTTAACAAGACTTATTTTAAGTGAGATCTTAATTATAGGTTGTCAAGGCATGTAAATGTGGACAGTAAAATTAAAATTTTAAAACAATAATAATAGAGCTATCTAAAATGAACTTTTGTAAACATCGTAATTTTAAAAATCTCTCCTTTATTTACGTAGATCCTTTGGTGATATATTTCAAATTTGAGTCCTAGTTGAAATGTAGCTCTGCATAATTTGACCCCGATTAAAATGTAACCTGTATAACTTGAAACGCGAAGGGACACCGTAGGGCCTTTGCACTTTACACGAACATGAACTGACGTTTAATAAGGCCCTAATGTGTCTCTACAACGGATGTTAAATCACTTGACTTTGACAATTAACGAAAACATATTGATACTGTTTACATACCTACTTTTTTCGCAATACACAACATAAATGATAACTGACAAATTCCTTAAAATATCTAATTAATTTACATTTAAACGAAATTCATTGTTTATGGAATCATTTCCACGCTCATTCTCAATATACATAGGTATACGTTTAACTCGTGTAAAACGTTTTGCTATTTTTAACGTATTTGTTATTTATAGTTTTTATCGAATAAATGAAATAAATGTGCTACAAAGAAGATCAGCAAAATACAAACCTTTACTGTCAACTTTGTTGTGTGAAAGTCATAAGGTTTGAAAGAAAGAAATAAGAAAGAAACCTTTATTTAACTTAAACAAATAAAAACAATAATTTGAAAAAAAATAAAACTAACAGAAATAGACAAAACAGTAACAGAACATAGAAATATAATTATTTTAGTGTGTGTGTTTAAAGGGCCGTACCTCAGCATATACTTCTGGGTCATTCATAGATGGTCAGAATGACTAATAAATTTTTTTTCTACAATAGTAAAATCTAAACTGATTTTGAAAAAAGTTAAGATTTTTATCATAATCTTTGCTACTTTAAATTGTAGCTTAATAATTATATTTCACATTGTCATACATATAAATGATTTCTTATATCTATAACATTTTTTTACTTTAGCTATTTTATAATTAGGTCCTTAACCTGGCAACTCAAGCGATACAGAGCAACCTCTATGCTTTTAAATGGTCAATCACATATTTCATAAATCTCTACATTGGAGTACGTTAATTTCGGTATGCTACTAAAATTATGAGTCAGGAAGTCAAAACAAAAAAAAATCAACAGAATAAATTAGTTTATCTAAAACAAATTTATTCGTTGAATAATTCGTATGTTTATTTAACGTGATAATAAAATAACGCAAAATCACTGACACCCCAATTTATTTTCATTATAAAGAATTTGAAGATGAATGAATGAATCTACATTATTTTTGCAATATATTCAAATTCAAATTCAAATTCAAAAATCTTTATTCAACATAGGCCTTTACAGGCACTTATTGACGTCAAAACAAAGCAAAATAATCTAATTTAAAGAAATTATATTAACCTTGTATGTGCATACATCCTAAATATACTCAAGATGTCTGCAAATACAAGTAGGAATGAAAAAAAAAAAAAAAGTTGATTCTACACCTGTTCGGAAATTGGGAGAGGCTTCTCGAGAAGAACAGGCAAGAAACTCGAAAGGTCTAAATTTTTTATCTCCTCTTTTAAATCGCCATTTACAATTTTGGTTTGTTACAGAGTCGTCAATTGGAAGTTGACCTCAAAGCAAAAGTTTGAGCTCAACTTCCATTACAAGAATAGATGTGTTAATTCACATTATATAAGCTATCTCTGAGAGAAGTGCGTGAACTTAGATTATAAATAAATTGCTCTCACTGAACGTTTCTTTGAAACAAAACGCAATACATTGTTAAATATTAGAATTGAGAGTTCAAACCCAAGCTTTTTTGTCCGTCATGTAATCAGACACTTTATAATATGCTTTTTTAATAAGTACATCTTTGATTGCAACTTTAAATTTGTTTAAGCTAAGTTCTTGTATACAACTTGGGATTTTATTGTAGAAACGTATACACAGGCCTCTAAAAGAATTATTAATTTTTTGCCTGGTATTTGGTAAAGCTAACATATTCTTTTGTCTAGTATTAACTGAATGAATATCACTATTTTTACAAAACACATGAATATTCTTACGAACATATATTAGATTCTCATAAATATATTGCGACGCTACTGTCATAATACCAATTTCTTTGAACTTTTCTCGCAAAGAATCTCTCATTTTAAGGTTATAGATTGCTCGAATAGCCCTTTTCTGCAGTACAAAAACAATCTGAATGTCGGCAGCATTTCCCCACAACAAAATACCATACGACATCACACTATGAAAGTAAGAAAAGTATACAAGTCTTGCTGTATCAACATCAGTCAGTTGACGCATTTTCCATACAGCGTGAGCTGCAGAACTAAGTCTCTTTGACAATTTATCGATATGTGGGCCCCATTGCAGCTTAGAATCAAGTGTGATCCCAAGAAATACTGTGGTGTCCACAGGGTCAACACCTATATCCTTTATTTTTACAGTGGTGTGAACCTCTTTGACATTGGGTAAAACAAATTTTATACATTTTGTTTTCCCTTCATTAAGTGACAGGTTGTTCACATTAAACCAGTGAACAATTCTTGAGATAGAATTATTTACATCATCATTAATTTGCACACCTCTTTTAATTTTAAATAAAAGTGAAGTATCATCTGCAAATAATACCATCTCATGTCTATCCTGTACAAAATCAGGGAGGTCATTGACATATATAAGAAATAGAAAAGGACCAAGAATCGAACCTTGCGGAACTCCCATTTTAACTGCAGAACCTTGAGACCTTTTTCCATTGATGTCTACTTTTTGAATCCTCCCACTTAGATAAGAGATTAGAAGATCTAGTGCAGTGTCACGAAACCCATAGTGGTGTAATTTTCTGATCAAGATTTCGTGATAAACGCAATCAAATGCCTTGGACAAGTCACAAAAAATGCCTAACGCATCGTGTGAGTCTTCCCAGGCTTCGAATATATGTTGTATTAACTCAACACCAGCATCGGTTGTTGAGCGACCCCTCCTAAAACCAAATTGTTTACAGTGTAGAAGATTATTCCTATTAAAATAACTTTGCATTTGCTCCAACATTATTTTTTCAAAAACTTTGCTAAAAGTAGGTAGCACAGAGATAGGTCTAAAATTACTGGGGTCTGATGTGCTACCAGATTTATGTAAAGGAATAATTTTACTTAGCTTCATATATCAGTTAGATCAGGAAATACACCACAGTCAATGCAATCATTAAAAATGTTAGCAAGTATTGGAGCTATTGTTTCAATTACGGATTTAGTAACATCAACGGAATTGCCCCACAGATCCGCAGTTTTCTTTTTATTTAAAGTTTTAAATGACTTTGTTATATCAATTCCACTAATGTGTACAAATTTGAATTTATCATTACAAACTTTAACATGATCCTTCACTATAGATTCAGCAATAGCGGGGGATGAATCCAAAGACTTTGTGATTGAGACTGGAATATCAGTAAAGAACTTTTCAAATTCTGCAGCTACTTTTGTGTCAACTGTTACCTTCTTACCATCAACATTCAAACAATATTGATTATTAGTAGCTTTTCCAGTTTCATTATTTATAATATTCCATGTCATTTTAATTTTATTACTACTGTTTTTTATTTTTGAACTTAAATAATTAGATTTAGCAAGCTTGCAAACTTTTTTGAACACTTTGGAATAAGTTTTTACATAAAGTTTAAATTCATCACTAGTATTGAATGAGCGTTCATTGTAAAGTTCAAAAAGTTTTATTCTGCTTTTGTGAATACCTGGTGTAGCCCATTCACTAAAAGCTAAAGTGCCATCAACCGATATAGTCTTTGGAATAAAAATATTTTTAAATTCAGAACAAAATGTATGAAAAAAATTTTCATATAATTTATTTGGATTTTCTTCATAACCTATATAATTTAATTTAATACCAATATTATTTTTCAGCCGTTCTAAGCGACCAGCAGTCTTTGGTACAACAGTGATATTCTTTTTTTCCATGCTTTTACATTTAAGTGGAATGGTAACAATTTGTCCAGAATGGTCAGATTCTAAATAATTAAAAACTCTTCTTGCTAAAGGAACAATATTTGTATAAATATTGTCAATGCATGTGGCAGACGATTGAGTTGTTCTTGTTGGCTCCAAAAATAAATTTCCAAGGTTATATGACCAAAACAGATTTTTAATCCTAATAGATAAACTAGAATTTTCTAATAAATTAATATTAAAATCACCACAAACAATGGTTTGTTTTGTGGAACTACACACTTTTTTCAATACTTCATCCATAGTATCTTCAAAAAGGTCATATAATCCAGAAGGAGGCCTGTATATACTTAATACAATAATCTGGTCCAGCTCCACGCAGGCTATTTCTATTGTTCGCTCAATCGAAAGACTCACAATATCCTTACGGTCCTTAAATTTCAGCTTTTTATCTAATATTATTAAAGAACCACCACGAATTGATTTTTCTCGACTGAACGAACTACCAACCAGATGATTGCTGAAATTAAACATGAACTGATAACTTTTAAGCCAGTGTTCAGTTACACAAAAGATGTCTACATTACTACAGTTCAAGAATAATTCCACTTCCAGATCCTTGCCTAACATTCCTTGAATGTTCTGATGCACCAGGTTGATAAGATTTACTTTATTTTTGTTTTCAAATGGGTTTTGCAATACATTTACAAAGTTTTCAGTATCTTTTCTACCTAATGATAAGCAAGAGGATGTCTCTTTTGTCTCATTACTTAATTTAAAGATTTATTAAAAATATCATCAGTAACATTACTGACAGTCGTTTCACTACCACAGTATTGCTCAATAGGAGCAATTTCAGTACTTTGAGTGGGCTGCTCAATAAAAGCATTGTCAAAGAAAGAATTTATAGCCATGTTTTTGGCTAAAGTTTGTAAATAAAATCTTAGCGAAATAGCTAATTGTTTTTTATAGAATGTTGATAGATATAATCTATCTTCTGTCAAATAAGCTTTAATACATGTCAGTTTGTTGAAGTCAATAATATGGAATTTATTCGAATAATTTGTCATTAAATCTAATGTCAAATTAAGTTTGTATCTAATATTATTTTCATGTTGTGACAAACGATTATGGTAAGGAAGGGTAAACATTATTATTTGATTAACATGTAAATTATTTAAATGAGAACAAAAATGTTTTAGTACTTTTTTGTTCAAATTACCCCTATTTCCCAAGATCATAACCAGTTTGTCATTAATATCAAACTTATAACTATTAATTTTATTTGCAATATCATGGAAACTTGAGCCAGGCATACAATAATTAATGACACTAAAATCCAACTGATTTGTCAATAACTGGCCCATACCTTTGCCTATGTCATCACAAAAAATAATACATTTAGGCTTAGACACAGACATCTTACAATGAAAACTAGATTGCTTGCTTGATTGCACATATACACGATGTTTCATAATAACCAATAAATAATTAATGCGTTATCTAAAACTAATTATTAAATTGTTTACCCGTAATGTCATTCAACCCAAAATTTTCATGTAAATCATAGACATGATGATGATACTATGATATGCATGAAAATTTTGGGTTATTTATTGGTTATTATGAAACACCGTGTATATAAAAAATAGAAATATTATAAAAAAAACTTAAATTTAATGGATCCATCGGCAGCGAGACAGTGCCCAAGCTACTGGTGAATTGGTGATTAGGACTGCAGAGCTAGGAAACATTATTATTATTATTATTAAAATGCGTATTAAACGATTCAATTTAGTCGCGAATTTGCAGCAGTCTTTAGCTCACTGCACAGTTTACTGAATGTTGTCAGTTGACTTTTTGCGATTGTGTGAATGTATTTGGCACGAGGCATTTTAAGCAGCGAGCTTCAACTCAAGCTTCGATATCAAATGTGAAATTCAGAGACACATCTATATACATGTCGCCTCGAATATGTCGTCAGTATTGTTATCAACAGCTTCGTACGTGGCTTAGGTACCACAATATTATTTGAGAATTCCGACAATGCTCCATTCATAAGCGTTTACAGAGAAATTCTGTAGACACATAATTAGATTTTCTTGCAGTTTGCGTTTCAATATTTTCAAAGTTTTTTTTATCTTCTAAGGTTCTGTACTTCATCGGAATAAAAATGGAAGTCTTATTATGATTATTTCCTTGTCCGTCTGTCTGTCAAGACCCCTTTCTCGGTAATACTTTGAGATATCGAACTGAAATTTATATCAAATACTCGGGTCTATGGTTTCTTTCAGCAGCGAAACAATATTCTTATAAGTCACGCGGTGACTTAAAAGATATGACCGTTTATCTATACTAATATTATAAAGAGGAAAGATTTGTAATTTTATATTTTTGTATGTTTGTATTGAATAGGCTCCGAAACTACTGGACCGATTTGAAAAATTCTTTCACTTGTAGAATGCTACAATATCACTGAGTAATATAGGCTATAGAATATTTTCTTGGGGGACAATTTAGAATTCCCACGAAAAAAACGAAGATAACGTGGGCGAAGCTGCGAGCGGAAAGCTAGTGTCTCATATTTTGGCAAATTTTGCGATTTCTCTATGAAATTCAAAACCTATAGAGCACTTCTCGCTGACCTAGCAACACGAATTTTGACAAGAACCAAGGCTTCATAGCACATGTTGAGGAAAAAAAATCTGAAAACCGTAAAAATGTACATAGTTAGGTACTTATATACTTCGATAAGTTAGCACGGAACTCTCTGTGGTTTTGCACTTGACCGGTTTTTTTAACTTCTCTGTATCTCTTGCATAATTGGCGCAATGTGTTTAATTTACCAACCAGTGCTGATTTCATTTGCTTAAACTTTTTTTCCCTTCGACATTATATTACTTACGAGTATTTCACATGTATGATGTGTAATGATGTATGTGTGTACACAGTTACACACATAACAACACAGCCACCAAGGATCACATGCACCTTTCTTAATTATATTGTAAATTCAATATGAGCAATGTATATTTAGTAGATAATTTAACATTTATTTTCCTTGACACATATGTTAATGCTTTATAGAACACTTCAAATTTTACCGTACTCAATATATAACGAACGCTAAGCCCGCCTGAGATTTCATTGTATTAGAAAAGATCTTGTTTAACTACATTTCGATGATCATTGGCAATACAAATCTAGTACAAAAAAATTGTCACAGGATTTATTTTTGTAACTTTGTAAGCTATTGTGGAAGTTCAATTATTTAGAATCTATTGCAAAATTTTAATTTTACTCAAATCTTTATTTCGAGACCATAAAATTGTGTTATTTAAATAATACATACACCGGCAAAATTAGCGGAACATTAAAAAAGGCAGACTATAGAAATAATAACGTGCAAATTTAAAAAAATAATAATCAGACATGAAGTAAAAAACTTATAAACATCTTTTAACATCGACTTTAAGAAAATTTTCATTATTTTTTTATAAAAATAATCAAAATATAAATATTTACTTTATACTTTTTTTCTCTATTTTGTGGGAAAACAATCTTGTAAATTAAAGATTACTAAGATTTTAACATTTAATAAATAAAAGAACGTGTGGGGAAACCCCTCTAATGTTTCATTCTTCTGTGGGCATGCTGCGAATGATATTATCTATTGTATGTTGGAACAAGTTCTGCCACTCTTCAAGTAACGAGTTTTGCAATTTTCTTAGGTTGTTGGGGGGTGGCATTTTGGATTTCTTTTCCAAAGTCCCAAACATGCTCTATAGGATTCATATCCGGGGATCTTGCTGACCACTTCATCACTGTTCTACCCATATGGTTTAGATATGCTTGAACTGAACGAGCACTGTGATCCCGAGCATTATCCGCAATGCTCGGGATCACAGTGCAATCCGCAATGGCGCAACATGTTCTTCTAAATTATTCCTGATGTACCTATCAGCAGTAATTCCTCCATCGACCATCACCAACTCCGTACGAGCTCCGAAAGTTATTCCTCCCCACACCATAACTAAGCCACCCCCATATGCTACCGTATTTTCAAAATTAGTCTGAATGTATTGCTCTCCTTTGCATCTCCATATTCTCTGCCTTCCATCGATCTGTTTTAACAGTACTCTACACACATTAGTGAAAAGTACCCGCCCCCATTGGTTTATGTCCCAAAGACGATGTTCGCGTGCAACCGATAACCGATAAACGTTTAATTGATATGGTGTCTCCCAAGTTTTGGAGCTTTTGCCGATACCACCCGGTACATAGGAACCTATTCTTCAAATTTTCTGCATCCCGTACGTCCACTCACTCCCACTTCTCACACGACTTCAAGCTCTTTTCGCGCCTGCGCATATTATATCCGCGTGCTCCTGCGAGTTCGGAGTTATAGAAAACGGTCATCCTTCCTCGAATTGCAAGTCTTTTTGCCTTGTTTCCTCTTCCTCACGAGAGAATCAGTCAACTGGTACCGTCAAATACTGTGATGAATAGTTGAAATTGATTGCTGGAGTCTGGCGGCAATAGATCTGGAAGGTATTACCATTTCTTATTCGCATTTCATCTGCCCTAATAATCAGTGGTAGTTTTCAATAAAAATAATAGTTTAATTCAACTAATGTGTCCAATATTGACACGAAAAAGGTAACTTTTAGGAATGAAATTGAGATTTTGTCGAATTTATAAAATTTCAATTTTCTCTTATCTAAACTTCTTAACCTCAGACTGAACTCGAACCACTAACAAATCAGCATTAGCGGGAAACAGAAAAAAATCAATAAAAAAATACTGTCGCCTTATGTTCTATTTTTAAATATAAGTTCTCAATAAAAAGGTACATAACTGACCATTCTTAAGAAATATTATGAAAAATAATTTCCTTTTTGTGTTCCGGTAATTGCGTATGTACGGTGTGTGTATAAGATTAACATTCAATGATATTCTATCTTTGCAAACTGACGTAAATTGTTTTATTTTTGAGTTATTTAAATGTGATCTTTAAGCTATACTTAAATACATAATCACTAATGTAAATTACTTACAAATCACCACGTAATATATTATGTGTCCTAGAAATAATCGTTAAATCCTAATGACGTCATGTGAGTAAATCCAGCTTATCTCAAATATCTCATTGGACTTGGACTTGTTTTCAAATCCATTTACCTATAGTCTATTTCTATCTATTGACCTATCTATGTTCTATACATACTTATAGTCTATGTCTATTTACCTATAGTCTAATCACATTCTTATGACAACTATTAAACGAAAGATATTATGAATTGTTAATAGGATAACTAAGATGTTTAAAGAAATATAATAACATTTGTAAAAAATATCTCTGACATATGAATAGTTGAGAATAAATATACCTAACAACGGAAAAGAAAAATCTAAAGATTCACACTTTCAGAATAAAATAAGAAAAGTTAGAAGGCAAACAGAAAGCTTTATCATAGCACACAATATAATGCTTATAGCCAATTTTATAACAACTTTTGTCAGTTTCACAGCTATTAAAATAGTTGTGAAAATTATGCTTATAGAATAGAATAAAATAACTGTTTTAAAAGTAAATAATTATTACTATAACTAGTATTTTAAGGTACATTACGGGATCTTTGCTCCCTGCTATTTAATTCAATTTTAGGATTACCGGTTTTGAGATGGGATCTCAGACTATACAACCAAACAGACCACCATTGACTCACGTGGTAACGGTAAACAATATGGAAAATACAAATTTTCATAAAAATATTACATCTTTTTTAAATAATAAACTTGATTGTGTGCCATTAATCCACGAAGAAATGAAAAAAAAAACATACGAAGATTATTTTAATAGAGATAGAGATGACCGTTATTCTTTTTTAACACAAAATATTGAACTAATACATACACATACATACGTACATACATAGTTATATACTTACAATATATTTTTGGTATACAACATACAAATGTCTAACGCACTGCTTCTGAGCAGTGAGTGACGCTTACTTGCTTAAACACAGCCATACAATGGTTATGTTTAAGCTCAACTGGCAAAATTTACCTGCTACAAATTCTCCATTCGGAAACAGAGGGTGAATTTCGCTCGGCTAACTTAATCACAACTTATCATATTGTTATGATCCTGCTCCAACAGCCTGGGATAAATCTCAATGACGAGTTAAGCGTGCCCTATTTTTGATTTTGCAACGTATATATTGATTTTTGATGCAATACCAGTAAAAAACAAAACCCTGAATGCATGTAACCAAAGTCACTATTCCGTTGCCTTCGTCACAGATAATATAATACTACATTACATCGTGACGATATAGCTGTAGCTAAACGGTCAGTTACTATCAGCTAGATACAGCGCGATACAGTCGCGTTGCAAAGGCACGAGTGTATTACATTGACGCGATATTTCATAGATGCGCGTTGCATAAGCATCGATGCAAACGACTATATCGCGGCTGGGGCGCGTTCAGAGCCTTCGCGCGAAGTACAACTTTTTGCTCTACCCCCTTCAATACCTAAGAGCGTGAAGTTTGGGAAAGAACCGGCCCGTTCATGGCCTTAAGAGTGTCAGAGCGAGTTACAACCGAACAACCATCGAATTTGATGGGTGTAAAACGCTCTGACGTTTATTACTGAAAAACTCCTAAATGATTGGATGATATTGGAGCCTTTATCTATTACGTTATCTACTAGAAAGAGAAAGGAATGAAAAATTCATATGAAAGAGGAAGATAAAAGACATTATTGCTGCAATGCGTTCAACACCTCAGAGTGAGTTGAAAGACAACCGAACACCTATTAAATTATTACAAAACATGGACTAAAGTTAGTCCTGGTTTAAACCAGGACTAAGTTGACGCTGTCTCTATCTATGTATATTGACACAAGTGAAAGCGCACTACATTTAAACCAAGACTAACTTTAGACCAGGTTTAAACCAGGTTTCGTAAAGACCGCTACACTCTAAGGTACTAAACGTGCTCCTGCATCGTGTTTTGCATCGCAACTGTATCACTGCTTTTGTTTTATTATTGTTTTTAGTTACAATTAAGTCATATGGCATCATTTCGCAGAATTTGATTAGTATAAACATACAAATAGTCACGCCACTTCCTTGGATATTGGCATAGGTCAGTTTTCCACTTGCTACCAGCTAAAAACAGTTTTTTTTATCTTAATCAACATTGATTAATGCTTTGATGCCACACTCGTCAGTTACGGGTACTCTTAATCTGTTTTTTTTTCATGTTGTATCCTAATTTTGATCCACGTACTCGTAAGATCGCCTTGGCCGTACCTTACCACTTACCCATTTGCAATTTCTCTATAAAATTCATCGATCCTTTCAGCCATCCATTCTACATGCCTAAATTATTTACGTGTTCCTTTCCTAATCATTGCGACTACAATTTCCCTTATCACACTATTTCAAAATAAAAACAGTCTTTGTCAAATATGATTAATATACTTCCTATATATTTTTTGAATCGTCCAAAATTTTCACCTATCACCCATGCGAGATGTCATAACCTGATAAGAATGGACACAAGAAACTTATCCAGCTTTGTCCGAAATATCGACATTTACAATAATTTTTGCGCAAATTCGCAAATTATAATAATAATTTATTCGCAATTAACAGTAAATTATTAGCAATTTATAAATCAGTCACTCCATACATTCCTCTCAAAGCTCTCGTTTTCGCTACGTTGATTCTAGTTTCATCCTTTTTTTTGCCACATCTAACATTTACTCCCACACATAAGCGTAGGAACCGACACGCATTCATGTTCAGCCAGTCGTGCCTTTGACATGATCTGACCGTTCATGAAGATGCTAAGAGCGTTATCCGTTTTATTTTCTGCCATTAGCCCGCTTTTAATTTTAAAGTCATACTTACCATCATTCACCATTCTCTAATATACATAGACCCCAACTATGTCTTTTACTTCCTTAAATCATTTGATCACGATCATTAGGTACTATAGTTTTCTAGCTTTTCTTCTCTTTCAACTACTATCAGTTTCGTTTTGCTCAGATTTAGCTCACGGTACCCTGCTGTGATAGTGAGTCCTCTTTTATTAAATTAAATTCGCTTCGTCTCGATAGAATGTTTGACTAACAAAATAGATTTTGACTTCTCATAACCCATCATCATCCCTAAAGTACTCCGAGTAATTTTAGTAGTGTATTTATTGATTTATACCGTGGCGTTACCCTTTAATGAATTGGGGAAAACGTAAGCGATAAACTTTGGATCGTGCAAAATTCGGACAAGCTAATCATTATTCCGTGATTTCGGCGGCTGCGGCGCGGAGTCGTAAAGACTTGGACATGCAAACAAAAATGCAAAGCTCGGCTAGAGCGCGGAAATCTTGAACATCCATTTCGTTTCCCTTTTGGTATATTCGTATCTTTTAAAAGGTGTATTGAAAAGTGTTTGATTTTGTACTTTGATCTCAAAATTACGTCTGTACCGATTTAAAGTATATGTTACGATAAATCTCTTGCACGGTTAAAATGTTGTGATGAAAGGGGTTGTTCAAATTATGAATCTAAACATCTTTCACTGTGGCACCAATTCTGAAATAGTGAAAAAATTCAGCTGCTTCATACATTACAGACGAATTGGTCATTGAAGGTCATAATGATGTTCATGATTTGATGATTGTGTGCAACAGTATTTCTTTTTTTCGCAATTTCAGAATTTATTTGTTCCCAGCTCGTTTTTTACTGATTTGAATCTGTTTGTATTTGGGCATTTAAAGCCTTGGGAGTGACCCGTGTTATGTGAAGCTCGACAGCATCTGCCATAAATTAAAATACGTCAATACATAACCTTTGTGTTTGCTCCAAGCTAAATTTCAGCGAGTTATTGGTTACATTACAGCGCCCGTACAGTATGTAGAACTTACAAGTTTAGAGTTTCGCTAGGTGCTTATCTTTATTATTGCTTTTTTTATTTTCAGTAGTAGGTACATACTTTGAATTTATAATGGAATGTAAAAATGAGGCGTGCCACCGTGTGTGTGCGTCAAGCCAATATTTTTATTTCGAATATAAGAATGGCGACTAATTTAATTACAATAACATTTCATCGTATGAAACACCTATTAAAGTATATTCATAAATTATCTGGATTCTCAAATTCTTCATGAGAATTTTAAGAATGATTAAGTGTTCGATTAAATATTGTCACTGTATAATCAACATTTTCCACACCACGTTAAGGATATGTCCACTGTGTCCACATCCTGTTTTGGAAACAATGTGTAGACCAGAATAGTCATTCGTCTGCGCTCGCAATTAATGAATCCTTTTCGCATTCCGAACAAAGTCTGCCATTCTATTCCATATAACTGTGCTTGGCTAGTCTGGCTTACTCTTAAATTGCATGAAACACTCAAACCAGGAAGTGAACATAAAGGGAAGCTACTTGTAGAGATAATTTAGATATCTAGTTATATTTTATTTACATATTATTATAGTGAGATGTTATTCGCCAGTTCTACATAAGCTATACCAGTATTATCTTCGTTTAAAATATCCACGAAGGTCAGTTGATTGCTTTATCACTTATTAACTCGCAACCTTAAGCTCCAGCTCCAGGGGCTCTTTCGGTTTCATTTGCTTGCATGGCGTCGAGTGTTCGTTGAGCGTCATTTTCGATCAATTTCTGCCAATTTTCGTTACATTTTCGACGAAAATCAATATAAAATTACAACAAAGATCAATATCATTTTGATTCACATCAAAAACAAAAAAGAAGATCTTGGCGCCAGAATGATTCACAATAGAGCACCCTGGTCTGACCGTGGCTAGATAAAAATTTATCGCGCCCTATCTAGTAGTTAGCAACTCATTGTAGGTAAGTATAGCTTAAAGCGCTTGGTCTGCCGATGCTCTTAAATAAATTTCACGCAATAATAAAATTACCAAGCTTTGGGATGTGAATAGTAGTGTTTTATATCACTAGTACCTACGAGACGTTTCAAGCCGAAAAGGGGGGTTTTCTACCATTACCAACAGATACTGCGGACTGACCGAACAAAGTCGACCAGTTCCCATTGGTTTCAACCAAGCTTTGAGATGTGAATAGCGTTTTGTATCACTATTACGAGACGTTTCAAGCCAGTGATCCTCGAAGCGGGAGGATTTTCTACCATTACCAACAGATACTACGCGAAGCCTTATGCCCTTAAAGACGCATTTAACGCTTTTGACTAAACCAATCACATGTTAATAAAGGTATTTTTTATAACCTAAAGCAGCATTATTATTGGCTGCTTCGAAACTAATTAAATAAATAGTCATAACTAGTTTTGACTCAATTATAGTATTTATTATTTCAGCTGAGTTCTTAGTTTCTGAAATTTTTCATTTTCTTGTCGCACCTAGTCTGTAGAGATTTATCACATTTCTGTTCAGGAATAAGTATGTCATTGCTGAACCTCTAAAAAATATTTACATAACTTATGATGATGCCTTATAAAAGAAGCTTATATTTACCAGGCCCGAAATATTACAGAATGACATTATAACTAAATGTGAATATTATTTATATGTGATACACAAATATATGATGATGATTAGATATATAATACACTGGAAATATATAATAAGTATATAAATATCGGAAGAATTCAGATCAGATAATTCAAAGAAAAACCTGATATTAATTAATAAAAATAATTTATAATATTTCTTCAAAACTTTGCCCTATTTCTCATTCTTTACATTGAAAAATAACTATTAATCCCAAAAATTTAATGGTGGTGCAGATACTTGTCTATGAAGTAAAATTTGGAAAACATCTCGTAATAATTATTTAAATTTAAGCTTTAAGGTGCTTTAAGAGGTATCTTGCTGCTTGCTTGCGATGATTATAGGTTATGATGAATTTACATTTTCCTCCTTTCATTATTTTCATATAGCAATGTTGCATTGTTGCCCAAAATATAAAATCATGAGTCCTTTACTTTGCTAGATAATTTAGTTTAACTAACTAACTAACTAGATTCAAAAGTATTTTAAATAATATGCTGACATCCAGGGTTCAACGTTTTCTTTCCTATTTTCATGAATACTTTATAAAATACTGATCATTACAAATAATTAAATACCGCGATAAGTAAATTGTTTAAAATACTAAACATCCTTCTTGTTTTTTTTAAAACAATAAGGGAAAAAAATCAATGTGTAAGTACCTACTTCGCTTTAAAAAATATAATAACTATTTTTATTAACAACATCCCGGTGAATTTTCTCGTTGAGAACAACCAATCTACATCCTTGTCAAATTATCACAGAACCAATGCCACTACTTTGAAATTTCACAAGTGCACCTTAAAATATAAGTTAGCATGTTGACATTAAAAAAATTAAATATTTAATATCTTTAAAATCCTTTTGATAATGATTCGTGTATCGTGCTTGAACATTCACTACACGGATTTTCCCAAAATCTTTAAGCTGTGAACTAATTGTGAACCAAAGCGTCATTTCATTATTACTCAATCATTATACTCAATCATTGAAATCATTTTCTTTTTTTAGGTAAAATACATGTACTACTTACCATTGATATACATATTAAAGAAGACAGACGCGTTCTCATACAGCTTCAATAAGGTAAACGAGGGCCAATTCTACAAATAAATCATCACTGAACCAAAACTCAACCGTTGTTTTCCACTACCAATCAGAACGCCATATAACGTCATTAAACATTTGAAAGTCTATCTGTGCGCTCCTATTGGTCGATCGCAATGGCTCAGTTTCTATTCTGCTGTAACTTATTAGTGGAATTAGACCTCAACACAGCAAAAAGGGTGTAATGTATAGCATTGAGACACAAAAAGATTAATTTAATATTTAATTTTATTTAACCATCTCTTAGCTTATACAGGAAACATTTATAAAATAGCCGCTAATCACAATAATGAAATTATGATAACATTTACAGAAACATTTCTGAAATTCATTATTATAAATTAGATTTAGACCTCGCCTCTTTAGTTCGTAGATTGCTTACATCGACATGAGTTAGAACCGAAACAGGCTACATCATCACACACCAAAGATCGGCTGAACAAGAAACAATAAAAAGTAATTATACACAAAGTATAGAACAGTCTCATAATATTTCATTTTCCTTCACAAAATAACAAACGAATATTTCGCTTATATTTCACTCGAGTTAAAAAAACAAAATGAGCTAACTACATAATATCCGTGATAAATTCCATTTAGGTAATCCATTGAAATATGATTTGGCCTATTTATCTACTTTTAACTAGATATTTTTAGTGTTCATTGAAGATTCATCTGAGCTATAACCTCTAAGTATTTATTATTTGTGATTACTGATAAATAAATGTGGCATTGGCCTTCGGCGTACGTTAATGTTTTTCCCTCTGAGAGTAAAGATTCGATCGTTGTTTTTTCTCTCTTTCTCCTATATAGTGTGAGTGCGATAAAGAACGTCGCGTGCTGAACTAATAATCCGATAGTCTCCGATATCATATTCCTTGTATGTTAAAAGTAAATAAGTATCACGCTTGAACTTAATACGCTAATGTTTTATACTTCAAGCTACCATTTTTAATTGATAAGTGATAATTTGGATGTATGTTAAAAATCTATTGCTCATTAATGCTATATTTGAATTTCACCTTAATAGTTGACTGCGTATATTAAGCAGCATTGGTCTATTAATAAAATATGACCGAACTGTACAATGAGCGAGAATTTATTTTTAGAAGCAAACTTCTTCATCCCGGTACTTGTAAGTGTTCTCATTAGAAGTGTATCGATATTGGCAGTGAAACGCTAACTGCGCCATGAAAACCTACAAATAAAGCTTAACTCAGTTCTCCGTCGCTTATAATTATACGCTTGCGATATTTTTTTAATTTTCATTGAGGTTTTTCAAAAAATTAAGCTAGGCGTCATATTTCAATCGACAGATTAAAACTAGAGGCTCGGTAAGAAATAATTTATTTACTCGCTAAATATAAATCTCACAATGTCAGGGAACACAATGGAAGCCACGATTTAAAAAAAAAAATATACAGTTGACTTAATAACGTTTTGGTCATTCACGTGCTCTTGTTTTACCGACTAATATTTACAGCGTAGTTAAGACGTGGCATGAAAAGAACTACTTTATACTCATGTGCGTTATAATCAATTTGTGAAATATATTTAGGGTTGAATCAGTTTTATAACTTTTTCGAGGGCGCCATACGCGCCCGCGACTTGACTTAATTTTACAGTTCCCTCATCAAATCAACGATGGCTGACAATATACTTACAAGCTCTTAACATTTAAATCTTTATTATACACAATTATCAACAGTACATACAAACGCAAATCATACAAAAACAAAACTTGTCTATAACGTTCAAAGGACATTACTAAATGCGACTATGTCGGGTAAACGACTACAAAATCCGGATAATCCGTATAAAATGTCTGAAGTATAGAAGGGGAGTTATTTTCTATTCCATTTTTGAATATTACATTTTTTTTAATACATCGCAATACAAACAACTTGGGAAACTAGCACAAATACGACACACAGGCTAGGCTAATATCACAGGAGTGCTGGGAACGGTGCGGAGGCCTCAAACCCCGGCCCTCGGGACCGCCCCTCCTTCCCCCCACACGCCCGCACCCGTCCACCTATTTTCTATTCAAAGGGGATACCGGCTTTCTCCGATATACTTTGAGACAATTAAGATTTCAAACATCCTAGACGTGGTCCGCAATAATTTCACAATAAACAATTGCACTCGTCGAAAATAAAATTTGGAAAACATTGTATGTACCTACCTACAAAAATAAAACAAAACTAATCGCGATGGAAACTTATCGCAAACTATTCAAATAATGGTAACACTTTCTCGTTTCAGGTAACGACTCAATAAAATAAACACGTACAAAATTATAAAAAGAAATATAACTTAGGTATGCGAGATACGAACAGTTTAACAAAACTCAAAGTCAGACTTGTTAATAAAATGCATGAGCGAGCATTTGTGTTGGCGGCCAAATATTGGCCAATGCTATGTCTATGACGCTACGCGACCGTACCCAGCGGCGGATGCACTCCCACAGATGTGATTAACGGAAACTAAATAGTTTTTTTTTTAAATTAATACTAATTGATCCATGTCAATATAGTATTGCTTCAAGAAAAGTCCTGTCAACAAGCCATGTAAACAAACACTTTAGTTTAAGCAGTAAAATGAAACGCAATTCAGTTCCGTCACAATTTGACACGTTCTCACCAAAATGGCTTCAAATAACAGACCAATCTCGAGCGCTCCGCCGCCGGTACGCGCCGATATCGCATTCATAAAAATAACTTTAAGGCGACTCAACCGTAACAGATGTTGAGCATCGACGCTACCGTTCCCAGTCGTTTTGCACTATCTCTTAATCGTTATCATTTTGTTTACTTACAATAACATAACATATTAATTATGGCTTAAAAACTAGTCTTTCAATAAAAACGACAAACGTCCACATTCGCGGCTCTCCGCGTCACACGACACGATGCGACGGCAACGAATCGAGTCCTCGGAATCATCGTTGAACACTAATTGGACCGCGCCCGTCGGCGGCGCCTGAGCAACTTTCACTAGACAATAAAAAAAACACGCTAACAACGTAAGTACTCCTCTTAACTAAGTATTAACTAAACGTCCGTTCCGGGTAACAGTGACACCTGCGAGCGAGCCTCCGCGGCGGGCTCGGGCGGGTCGGGGCGGGCTTTCGCGGGAGCGCGGCGCGCTCGGTTCACAGCGGGGCGTTGACGGGGGCGGCGCGGCGCGGTCATGAGTCCAGCACCGTCAGCAGCCCCGCCGGCAGCAGCGCGTCCTGCCGCGGCATCTGCCTCGCCAGCTGCGCGCACCCGAGGTTCGCGTCGCCCAGCTCCGGGATCGCGTCCAATAAAGCCAGGCATTCATCCTCCACCGCTCGCCGCGCCTTCTTTCCGACCCACGAGGAGTCGTCGCACTCCTCCCGCGCTCGGCGTCTCCTCGCCTCCTTGTCCCTGCGCGCCTCCTCGCTCAGGCGGCAGTAGGTGTTGTTGATGCAGACCGAGCGGCGCAGGTCGCGCGCCGGGTCCTCGATGTTCTCGAGCTTCTGCGAGCAGATCTCGATGACTCGCTTGCGCTCCTCGTTGGCGCGGAGGCGGGCGGAGATCATGGACAGCTTGGGCCGGGCGGCGGCGGGCTCGGTGCGCGGCGGCCCGAACATGTCGTCCTCGAACGCGTCCGCGATCTCGGCCCCGCGCGCGCTCTCCCGCTCCTCTTGTGGCGTCATTCTGTAACAAACAAAAACACCCATTAACGCTATTACTTCACGGAATACGTGGAGCTACTTTTGAGTACGGACGATTCACCTCTCAAAACGATAACAATACTACGCAATATGTTTATCATACTGTATCCAGATTTGAATTTCGCTCAAAACTGGGTATTCCCCCCCGTTTGGATGCTAATAATAAATTATTAATCAGAATTCCCACGTAAAATAAATTCTATTTTTTATATCACAAAGAACAATATGTTATCGAAAATATCAGAGAATGTGTGGCGTTCAAGGAGAGACCATAATTATTTATTTCACAATCGCGAGTACTGGGTCAATCAAGAACAATGCATCGACGCCTGAACGCGCCAATCAGGTTCATAACTTGTTACCTACGATCCGTTCCACTCGCGTGCGCTTCAAAGTAATGCGACAAAGAAAGCCAAAACAAAAAAGAGCACAGTACTAATCCGAAACCCACCTAAGAGATAAATCAGGGGATATGATGAAAAATCCTGACATCAACATGATGGAAGGTCCTCGTCGATCTGTGAAATGTGTCACTCAATGTCACAAACAGAGTTCAAAACACTGGCAGAATACGGTCGCGCAATCGGTGGCTTTGTCCTCGACGGCAAAAGTAATGAAGAAGTGAAACAAAGTGCGCCCGCGAGTGTAGCGTGCGCGCCGCGCGACTGACACTGGCCGAATGACAACATGCCTCACTGTAGATAAGACATTGAAAAAGCCAATTGCGTCACTCGAGTACGGCTACGTACGCGCTGGGAGGCGACGAGTGACGTACGCTGACGCTGAACCGTCATTTTGGACCAACCAGTTGACTTTGGTTGAGTCAATTTCCTCAAACCTTTCAGCCGCCGTCGGCCAAGCTGCGCCACGCGAGCCGATGGTTGCTCAAATATGGATATATTACTTAACAACGGGCTCAATCAATAGTGTTTCAATGTAAGTGCCTGCGTAAATTAGCTCTATTCGTATGGCGTTAGAGTAGGCAATAAAAGCTCTACGCAAATCAACATTTCAAACAAAATTTTCCTTCGAAAGCTTACTCACCAGCTGAAGTGAGTAATCGACTGTGATAGCAATTTAAACTCGAATTTAAAAATCTTTATTCAACATAGACCTTAACTGGCAGTTATGGATGTCAAACAAAACACGAAAACCTTGATTAGGTTGGGAACCAAGAAAAAAAATTTATCTTTGTATGTTCACACACCCCAACCGAAATTTGAATGTATACAAATACAATCAAAATGAAAAAAGAAATGACTCTACATCTTGTTTGGAAATTAGGAGAGCCCTCTCGAGAACTGGCAAGAAATAAGGTAGGTCAAATTTTTCCTCTTTTAAATTGGCAATATTATAATAATAGTATTTCACAAACGCCATAATAATTGTACAAAAAATCTGGAGGGGGCCACCCTAACACCTCTAGGGGTATAAAGCCTACGGCCTATTCTCAAACCTACACAAAAAAAAACATTAAAATCGGTCAAGCCGTTTCGGAGGAAGTCGATAACAAACACTGTGACACGAGATTTTTATATATTAGAAGATAAGATGATATAATCTGACACATTATAATAAATGCTTTTTAACCGACTTCGAAAAAGGAGGAGGCTCTATGTTCGACTGTATATAATTTTCTATTTTATGTACGATATGTTCACCGATTACTCCACCATTTCTGGGCCGATTTTCAAAATTCTTTTTGTAATCGAAAGAGTATACTCCCGTGGTGGTCCCGTTGTCACCATGTCATGATCTGATAATGGAATCCCATGAAAATCGAGGGAAATCCTTAAATTTCATATTTATTTATTTTAATATTTTTAGTAATACCAGCTTACCGAAGTAACTTGAACGAATACAACTGTGGATATTCGTTCAAGTTACTTCGGTGCCATATTGGTATCACATTTCTATATTAAAGTCGGTGCCAAATTTTAAGACTTTCTAGGACATAATCGTTTGGCACCAACTTCAATATAGAAATGTGATGTTGTCTATACCTATTCCTATATTATTTTTAACTTTTCAGTGTTTTTGAAGTCTTTTTTGTATTTTTTTATGTTTAACTTTTTAGTGTTTATCTAAAAGTTAAGGATCCTTCCATGATCAGCTCGGTTTATGACTAGCAGACGCAAATACATGAAAAAACATGAAACATGTTGGACGTACAGTAAGCTCCCATTCAAGCTTTACATTTACAAGACATTTACACTACGAAAACCGCCAGCATTACGAGCGATATAAGAATGGTCCAAAAGTCAATTAGTATAATTAAATATTGACAAGGAGCTTACTGTACATATAAAATTTAAGGCTTTCCCTCGATTTTCATGGTATTCCATCATCAGATCATGACTTTGGTGACAATGAGATCACCCAAGGAATATACTCTATCGAATACAAAAAAAAATCGGTTCACACTTGGTGCAGTAATCGCTTAACACACACACAATAAAAATATACACAGCATAGAATTGAGAACCTCTTTTGAAGTCGGTTAAAAACTCCTAAATGTCAAAGATCCTTCCACCATCAGCTAGCCTAATGACTACCAGCCGCAAATACTTGAATAGCTTCACAAAAAACATGATGAAACACGATGAACGTGTCTATAAAATTTAAATGTTCTCCTCGATTTTCCTGGGATCCCATCATCAGATCCTGATTTTGGTGATAATGGGAAAAATTGTGAAAAAAAATTCTAAATCAATCCACAACAGCTCGAGGATCATCAGTACTGGTGAACAATTATTATATGGACTGAAACGATAATATTCTACGGGCAAAAGATTTTTCCTTTGCACAAACGAGTGTATTTGAGTACACTCAAGCTCTAACAATGTGGCTCTCCGACCTTTGCGATGATTTCGTCATAGCTAAGCATTTTTACGAGAAACGTTCTTTTCCATCCTGTATTAAAAATATTGCAAGAACAAAGCCCTAAAAATATTTTTCTAACAGATACTAACAACACATTCCACACAAAAATATAGATTGTGCTTTATCTAAAGCTTAAAAAGCTCTGCGTTTGGGATTATATAGAAAAAAATTTTATTGGATGATGCCGATTTAACACATATTGCGTGCTTATTATATGAAAAAAAAAACAAAGAATAAAACATAGTTCCGCAAATGTTTACGTATTGTTAGTGGAGTACGGACACCGCCATACTGAAACCATAGATATTCAATTATGTTAATACACGCCATGAAATGTGTTCAAGTCGAGGCGGGTCATGATTTTTTCGAGCGCGCGGCGACAGGCCGGGTGTGCCGACCCCACCAGTTACGATCTAATAAATCTCGCCGGCCTGCCTACCTGCACTTTCTTTTCTCTGTCGCGCAAGCCACTGCCACTGGCGAGCCGGTGGTGCTGTGCTATCGAACGTGTGCGACATGTTGTTTTGACACCTCATTTGTTTTGCGCTCCTGGTACTTCGCGTTAAACAATCACCTTACTAATATTAAACGCAAAAGTTTGTGAGTATGGATTGATGTATGGATGTTTGTTACTCTTTCGCGTAAAAATTACTGAATGGATTTGGATGAAATTTTGTAGGTAGACGAATTTACAGTTTTTTCTTTAAACTTTTAAGGCGAAACATATTTCGCGGGCACAACTAGTAACGTTTTTACTCGCGCATATTTGCTTAATATGTGCACACGATAAAGTTAGCATACTTTACCTCTATTTAATATGTGCACATCACACTGTATGTTGTAGCGTTTTAATTCATTGAAATACACTTGTGACTATACGTGTTTGCAAAATTTAACAAAGTCACATAATGTGACGTAATAATGTATATTAATAAAAATACACTTTTACATAAAAAAGATAGATAAAGGGGGTATTTTACTAAGGAATTTTTGTAAATAATAACGCAAAGATAAAGATTTTTGTCAAAAATGCCCCAATTTTCATTTTATGCCACAGTTTGGGTCACAGTAGAGATCTAAAATTTAAATATTTTTAATAATTTTCCTCGGTAAAATTCAGCATTGCTTCCCTCATTTTAGTATGCGCACATCATAAAGAATTGCCCTGTATAGGTATATAAACAATATCTTTTCTTTTTTACGTATCTTATTTTATGTGTATATATGTCATTAATTTTGCTTTATTGACAGTGACCTTAAAGAGGACAATCACAATAGATTTCTCTTAATTTTCAATGTATATGGGTACAATCAATGACTATGCAATCAAATAAATGTAAATTTGTTAAAATGTACATACGAGTATCAAAGTAAAACCATTTTGAGAATTACAAAAAAATGTCCACCCGCAGATATGTCGGCAACAATGGGACGCTTACCAAAATCTGCCCTTTCACTTTTTTCTAATCTACGCCGTGCCCTTAATTGCAAGAGTAATAACTCGCGTTCGAACCATGAAAGATACTCAAAACGAAACGTTTGAGCGACAATAGCGGACGGTATGTAGGATATGTATGACGTCACCAGCCGTATTTGTAAACAATATCTTGTTACTAATGAGGCCGCTAAGCTAACGCCTTTTTATACTATACAAAAAAATTCTGCGCAGTGGACAGCTTAGAGTTGGCTGTGGTAATATTTTATTGATATATAACATAGTAGAACTGAAATTTCTTCCTTATAACTTGAGGTTAATCATGGAATGTTTGATATTATTATCTATAACAACAGTTTACTATTACTGTGCAAGTAAATAAGTGTCATTTTTTTACAAATGTATCAAGCAATATCCCAAAAAAATTTTAATGTTGAAGCATGAAACAGCGAAATGAATGAGTATAAACACATTATAACATATCGTTTATCAACGTGTATAAGACATGACAACGTTTTAAATAACCACAAATGGTCATATAAAATGCTAAAAAATGTGATAAATAAAATAAAAAAGGGAATGAATTATGTTTGTGCTATTCGACATAGATTCACGAAAAAGTAAGATCAACTATGTAATTTATATCATAAAAGAGGTCTTTTTCAAGCAAGTTTATCAAGTTCTAAGAATATCAAAGTTTTAATTGACTTGTTTGTTATTTTTTTGATACTCAATTATATATTTTGAAAAAAGCAATATAATAACGTTAAATATAAACTGGTAAAAGTCTTGTTTGTACAAGTCAGGATAATTTAATTGATTATTGCGAATAAAATGCCGAGTGCGGCACAAGTTGCATTATACAATTAAATTGAAAAACAAACAAAAACGTATTGTTGAAAGTTATAACAAATGCCTGTGTTACGAGGGCTGGGTTGATCTACCGTGGCGTTTCTAGGTCAGAAGCCGCAAATAATTAAGCCTGTAGTCGCCTGTAGTAGTCGAGCGATTCAGAAGCAATAGAACGTTATAATTTACGTATCTCTTTCAATGTATATCTTTATAAAGCGTTAATTAGTTATTATTAATTTAAAACAACAGTTAAAGTTGGAAGGTCAAGTGTAAAACCTTCCAGTGACCCTTCCTTTAACTTGTTTGATATCCCAGATTGGAATAATTTTGAAATTCTTCCCTATTAACTATGCTAATTTTGAATTCGTTTTTAATAATAAAAGAAATTTACATAATTCTTAGCAATCACTTGGAATACACCTTATTTTGTCGTATACCACAAAATTAATTCCTTAAAAGCTGCGGAAACATATATGTTTCAGTAGCTTTTAAGCATGCGCTCTTACTTACTACTCAAGAGAGAAAATATTTAAAAAATGTATCAAATCGAAATACACTGACCTTCAAAAGTAAGTACTACACTTTTGAAATTAAATTTTTCCCTAAACTACAAAAGATAAAGGATTCAAACAAAAAACATTTTCAGCTCATTTCGTCAGGTTTCTCGGAAGTTATAGTTTTTTTTATACATTAGTCTTTTTAATACTTTTTTATTTTGAAAATATATTTTGCCTACTTTAAAAGTTATTGCAATTTTAAAAGTGTGATACTTACTTTTGAAGGTTATGCCCATGTATTTGTGTTGTGTTTGTTTCATACATATCGTAATTTATTTGAAATAGGTCACTTAGTATCCAGCATGTGGTTAGTTTGTTTGTTTGAAGTGTAATATTATGATTGACATTCACGAAAACGATAAACTTAATGTAAATTTACATTTATTGATAACGGTGAGTTTTGTCAGCCGCAAATTATTAAGTTAATGTCATAGTGAATGTACAACGCAAACAACAAAATAAAAACCATCAACTACTACATTTATTTAGTGCTTATTCAACAAAACTTGCTTTAAATTAAGTGTATGATATTGTATGATTATTTTGTATGTATAATATTGATACACGTGCTATACGTGTATCAATTAGGTATATTAAGGACTGGCTTCCGCCGCCGTTGGTCCGCCCGTGTTTTTCCAAGACAAAGAGTAACTAAGGTCGGTAACCTTTCTCTGTAAAGCCCATGGCAAATCGAGTTGGAGATTTCGAAAAATCTCGAATCTTGAAATCTTGATCGCAAATTGTCATATACTTATGACGTTCATTCTGTAATTGAGTAAGTGAATTTTATGTTAAGTATAATCTTTTGCAAATTTTTGTTTTTCATTAGCCGACACTGTCAACATATCGATAAGAGAATTATTTTGACGCTAATTTCATTGGAATCATTGGTTTTCAACTCTCAACTACGCGATAGATATGTGTATAGTGTAATTATCATCGATAGATTATTTAGACGTTAGCTATACTTATATCGAGCGATACGATAAATAGAGACTTATACGTGTTTATTGCTCATGTTCTATGCTCAAATTAAAGAAAAAATGTAAGATTCGAATCACAATAGACAGAACACGTAATTGATAGAGGTTTTGTTTTTTCGTATTTCTAGAAATTTCAAAATTATTAACCGTTCTTGAATCGGTGACAAGGCACTGACACCGTTACTACCGCAGAGTAGCACCATCCTTACATCGAGCGCTGTGTGTGACACGGAAAGTCTCGATCGAAAGCAGCAGACAATGGTAGGGACGCAATGAGAATAAATCAAGTATAATGGGCGCAGTTGAAGTGCTTTTACAGCTATTGTGCCTCCACCTTATTTATATTGGAATAAGTAAATCTCTTTCGTCTCTACAGTGTGTGTCGAGCGAATTAGCGAGTTTGGCTTCTTCTTATGTATGGATTAATTAATATTTAGATAGATAGATAGAAACTTTATTTGGTCTTCAGACACACACACACACAACAATTTAGTATAAGCAAATAAGCAATTTCAAACGCAATACGGCTAAACGTGATTTTTTCCTAAAAATTAAACGTAGGCGGCACAGATTTGAACGTAAATTTACGTCTTTAACTCTTTACTCCAAAATTTCGAATTTACGTCGAAACGATTTTTTCCTCACTACTCTTTGAAGAAACAAATCGTCTAGTTTTCTTAACATAAATACACATTTTCACAAGTTGTTTTTTGCATGATTTTCAATTGCAAAATTTGATTCTCGAAGAGAAACAAACAGATCACGACTATGTATGGAACTAAAATATTTTTCAAGACTGACGTACAAATTGATGTTTAAATGACACAGACATTGCATAAAACACATACTTATTAAAATTTTACAACTTAACGACACTCGTTTTTGGTTTTCTATAAATTAGCACAAGGGGCTTAAAAGCTGCCATAAAATCGTAAGCGTTGGAACAGGACAAAGCTCTGGCGTCCCGCTCTACGGCAATATTATAAACCTTGCAGCTTTGGGCGGAGTGCCAACGGGCACGGCGCGGTTTCAGAACGAATATAAACAGTTTCAATAACTTATTTGATTAAATACTTTTTGACGTTGATTGCTCGATAACGATGTGCGATGAGCAGATTTGCTCTATCAGTGACTATTAGTTCTTTGTTAAGGAAACACTTGTTACGATTCTTCCAAGACTTTGTAATCTGCAGCATATTTTAGTCACAGATAACATGGTTTTATGGCACATTAAAGCTTTGGTATTCTCGCTATATAATTGCAAATTATATGTAATCAGAAAGATATTTGCATCGTTTCGTCATATTCGAATTGTTTTATACGAAAACAGTGTTCGTGTGCGAATGATTTTTCCTTCACGAATCGCTTTAAGCGCTCCAACAAGAAAAAATGGGCACACTGAATTGAATTTAAAAATAAAATATGTACTTTATTCATTAACAACAAATCCAACATCTCAACCACAATGATGTTCTAGCAAAGGGGAGAATAAAAATAATAAAATGCTAAGAGATGTTACAGCTGTGAATTTTGCTGATTAGATAACTGACTGAAGATTAGCAAGTCGGCGTGTAGTTGATACTTTATCAACAACCGCAATATTAACTGGTGTCGCAATCAGGCGTGCGAAGTATGGATCTTCTATTATAATCTAACAGTGATAATTGTATTTTAATCAGAGGAAATAACATTTCGAGTAGCTATTAGGGCACTTAAATCGGTGATAAATAGAGTTTAAAATGTGACAGAGATAAAGATGATTGGGTTCTTTTATATATACAGAGTTAATGGAAATGTAACGTCCTGTAGGTAGGACGTTATAGATGTGGTGAAAAGCTACTGATTTTGTCTTGTAATGTTGTGGCCTAAAATTAATTTTTAAATACTTATAACTAGGTTTTTAAATACTTAATTAGAGATTTCGTTGTTTAAAGCAATATTGGATTTGATCATTTAATATTGAAAATTAACCAAAATACCGCTTTTGTTATTAATGTTAGTTAGGTGTTATTGGATAGAAGACAATCTGACGACACGTTTGGCGCAGAGGTCGAGTGATCACCTACTGCGCAACGGGTCGCGGGTTCGATTCCCGTACGGGGCAAATGTTTTGTAGAAATTTGTTCCGGTCGGGGCGTATGTGCATGTGATATTCTATGTTTGTAACTGCACCCACGACACAGGAGAAAATCCTAGTGTGGGGCGACGTTTTAAAAAAAATATCTGTGTAATCATTTTTTTTCAAATAAGTACTACCCTTGTATGGGTGAGATGGGGTTGAAAGTTTATATGGAAGTCTGTCATACTTAAAGCTAGAACTATGAAATTTGGTTTTTGGGCTAAGAATTATTAGAGATAAAGAAACACGTATTTTAAGGAAATTCCACCCCTGAAACGGGTGAAACGAGTGTTCAAAGTTTGTATGAATTAAAATTAAGTTGACTTTTAATTCGAACATTTTCATCATTATATACTCTTAAATAAGGAAAGGAAGATCTATTTTACCCCAAATTTAAATATAGGATAGGACTATAGGATATAAGGATATTAATAAGCATTTTTTGTTTTTACTTATTGTTTACAACATATTAAAAATTATTCATATATATTCATTATTTGCAGTATCAATATCATATCTACTTATCTCTATATTTGTTTACTGGAGATAGAATTTTGTCATTTTTTGTATGGAGATAATGTCAAATACCCATCGTTAGTTAACCAAATCGAATATTAAAACCTGCCTTTAGTGGGCTCTAACGATTTCCACAATAAGAAAGGAAGAGAAATATCTGTTATAAATCCCTCACCGCATGGTATTTATTTTTAATTTTATGCTTTTTTTTCTTTTCACATACTTTTTATTTTTTAAAATACTTTTATCCAGAATATTTATTAAAAAAATACATAAGTTATAAAATCACTGTTTTGTTTCCATATTTATTTTCCTTTTCTCTTCTAAAAAGTTTAAGTCCGTACAATTGAAAGTATTCACTGAATCACCACAATTTATGCGGAATCAATTCATAAGTACAATAAATACTCTTTTGAACAAGAGGAATTACCAAAATCGTCGCACATATCACAAAGATTTGACTACGTCCTGCATCTCCAAAACATAAAATGGACTTAAAAGCGTCGAATTAATAACCTCCTTCTTTTTGAAGTCAGTAAAAACGAAATGAAGATATTAATTTCATTTGGATGTATGTGTTCATTTCTGGCTTATAAAAAGATAATAACAATAGCCCGAAAGCCCGAAACTTCAAAGTAAGTAAGTATGTATATTTTGGAAGTTTCTAAAAACAAAAGTTCAACAAATCTATTTATTGTTTTCTACGTTCATTTTCCAGGTAAGAACACAGCGAGCCGGGGAAAACTAGCGATATAGTTTTTATTAGGAATGAAGTGGAGACTCCTATTTTAAAAAACCCACTCGAACCGCTCACCGCATCACGTTGAAGTTGCTACAAAAAATATGACAGCGCAGTCTGCCATTCGAAAGTTTGCACTGAAGTTGTATGTGAGTTATTTGAAGTTATTTAACAGAGCGCTTAAAGCTGGGCTACTACTCAAAACACTGAGTTTAAGGTTTAACCACAAAACGTTGACTACAATTGTCTAAAGCTATTTATGGTTTAAGGCTCATTATACAAACAAAAAATGTATAAACTTTGACTGCAGACAGACTTAATTATTGTTTCGGTATTATTATTTTTTAATAGCATCTAATTTGGAGAATTTCTATTTTTACATATTTTGCGGTAGTATATTAAGCTATTAATTTACTAATAGATCGCTAATTATATAAGGTATAACATAGGCTACTTTTTATTAAGATCTTTAAAAAATTGCCTAAAAAAATTAAAATGCTGCCAAAAGTTACTATTCCACGCGAACGAAGTCGCGGGTACAGCTAGTTAATTAATATAAAAGCTGTTAATATTATTAAGTTGTCTTTAATTACAAAACAAAAGTCCAAATATACATAAAAATATAGCCATTGATGATATGAAGTAATTTACATGGAATTTTCACATTGTCTTGAGTATTATTTATTGAGATTTGTAGTCAGTTATGCCTTACTCGTATATAAATACGTTTCTCAAAGCAGGTAAATTCTCCATCAATTCACTGATCATGAAAAAAATCTTTAAAATTTCGCGACTTTGATATCGTACTCGTATGGCCATATAACACAAACTATTCCAGACATACTAGGTATAGGTATTATGTTACCAGATAAAAAGTCTTTAAGTTACATCAAATGTGTAACTGCTTTCAATGCATCAATTTTTCGATACGACACTTCATCGATCCACCCTTACATGGGATGCGCGGAATGAACAATTACAGACGATTATTGAATGAAGACCTCAATGAATATATTACATGAGCTTACGTTCTCTCTCGTGTATCCACTGTGTGAGCATTGCGAAGTGTGGTCACGTACTTGTTTAGTACTATGTCGTATTGCGATATTTATCTCGGTACCTTAATAAATACGAGTATTCAGTTCCACAGTTATAGGGAAGCGTGCAATGGTAGTTTTGAATACCATTGTTTTGTTTTTTGGTGGTTTTGATTTTATCTCGCAACTATTTTATTGGGACAGTAATGAATGAGTTGATTTCTTGTTTTTTTTGTAAGTTATTATCACTAACGTTTTGTGTTGCGTATGTATGGATAATAAGCATTAGGTGTTAACTAATTTTATCTATCCTATGATAACGATTTTTTCTAATATTTATTAATCGTTAATTTGGAAAACAAATTATTTTATTATAATTATAATTTTTTATGGCTATCTTTATTAATACGTAATGAATATTCGATTTACCACTTTCAATTATTTTTATTATGAAAACATTTCTTAAAATACAACAGTTTCTTCTGTCCAATACAACAGCTTGCACAAAAAGTTTTTTCACAATTACAGTTGTGAGACTAAAGCAAGTTTGCATGACATAATATCTTTTGTTGCCTAAATTTTAAGGATTTTATTTTCTAAGTCCTATCTTGCTGTTCTTTCATGGCCTAAAAGCGATAGAGGCGCGTTTATTTCGGAGAATCTCTGGATTTTTCTTGAAATGATGTTTTATATAACCTCGTTTCATATACTTGGATACACCAAATATACAAGATACACAAGTATTATTAAAAGTGAGTAAAGCTTATTAAGTTAATGCTAAAGTTACGCGTATTTGGTCTAGAGCGTAATTAACCATTTTCATAATCTAAAATAGAAAACGCATTATAGGTAGTTAATAGTGAGAAACAGGTTCATTTAATTATTGATTTGTAACAATTAAGTGTACCGCATTGCTTTAAATGTTAACAAGTCAAAATTCTACATTAATATAATCAAGTGTTAGGACCTCGATGCTAACAATCTAATTGTGTTCGTGTTAATTAAATAAAGTTACATTATTCAAGATAATTATTTCCAATTTATCGCTTACGCTCGGCGATGTATTCAAACTGGAGCACGCTATCTTGAAACAGCTCGGTTATTTGTACCGTTTTTTTATTTAAGTTTTGTGGCATTTTACGTGTGACCAATAAACATTCAATACCTTTACAACAATAAAATGTTTTAAAATATTGAGTAAAATTCTTGTGATCCAAAATAAATTTGTCAACGACCGGTAACTAAATTTGTTTTAGTTTGTATTATTGAATAATTCATTTTTCAACACAAATAGCACCTACATAAGTAAGACAAACAAATGATTGAAGTGCTTTACACAGCTTTTTTATAAAGATAGCATAATACTATAATCTCGTTTTTATGTCCTCGCCGCGTATCGGTGCTCTATCTCGCTCACTCATAGTAGCCCCGAGCGAGAGAGCGCAAGCCGATGATGCGAACAAAAGGGTCGGTCAGGTAAAAGTTGAAAAAAAAAGTGATGATTTCAACAATGCGAGCCAATGTTCTCTGAACTTGTCAAAATTGATTCCAATCGATCAAAAAATTACTTGAATATATATTTTTATAAATTTTATCAAGTTATCAAAAATATGTTTTTAAATGACAGTTACAAGCTATAAATAACTTATATTCTTAGCTAGAGCTGTTTTTATTTAAAAAGATACAGTCATTCAGAACGGCGATTATCAGAAGATAAGGAATAGATAAAATATGTAATTGCATCACAAAAGAAAACTTAATGTGCAACGTCTATTGCCTAACTGCATCACGCTCTCCGTCACCGAACCAATACGTCGCGATCATTATTATGCATGCGACTCTACATAGGTAATTACTGTGTTGCGATATCTATGCCTACAACAAAGAAAAACTCAAATCTAAGTCTGCAAAAGTATTACAACAAACTTGTTTCGCTCGGATTCAAAGTCTGTTCTGTTAGCTCAAACTTCAAGACTTGAAATTATTAATTTTATTGACTCTACAAAAATATAAATAAAAAAAAACAAATAAAAATCATTAAGTCACAAAAATTACTTAAAAATAAAAAAATAATATTTAAAAATGTAAGTAAAAAAATAAATAAAACTTTTTCCAAAAGTAAAACTAGAAAAATAACACCCAATTTTACCTTTGCTCCAAATAATCCAGTCCAAAACGGCGCACAATAAAAAGTTCGATTGTCAAAAAAAACCCAAGGAACAACAAGCAAAAGTGCGGCACTGAACTGTTTAAATATCGAACACAGTTAAACACATAATGCGAACCGCAACGGGCTATCACATGAAACGATCAACTTAGCACTTGTCCAAACAGCGGTGCGGTAGCATAACGCGGGCCGAGGCGTGCTCCTCTGCCGGGCACTCGCGCCAAACTGCCATCCCATCCCATACATAAGTTCTCGTGATTTACAGCACAGAGGGCGCACGCAGGGAGCGGCCCTTACTCCCTTCCGAAGAAAGGATACCTCATTATCATCGTTCTAATCCGTGTGCCTTTTGGATAAATTTCATTTGGCTCACGCCACGCCATCGGCCACCGTTCCGAAACTAATCTACGGCTGCGCGTGGCACTTTTTAAGGTCAAAGTTTCTAGTCCTTGATTAATTGACTCCCCGTAATGGCGCGGCATCAGTCCGAAGGCGGTAAACGTTATTGCTTTCGTCATAGCACTAATTGATTTTTATCAAGTGAATGTTAACACGATAATTTTCTTTGTGATTTACAATTACATGTGTCTCACTATTAACACATACTTGTATATTATTAGCATCAATTTGTATATGTTTATATTTATGAAAAATACGTTTTTAATGCGTCAATCATCAGATTTTAAGTACTTTTTTATCAATGTGCTAATTTTCATAATTGAAAACATTCACACCTACTATACCAATAAAAGATTACTTTACTTGTAATAATGTTATTAACATTAAAATTATAAGAAAAATCAAATAGAATCAATAAAATATTTGAGTTAATATGATGTAGAGATACGTTATTGACTATGACTCTATAACTTAAATGTCATAATTTAAAGACTGACGATGTGTGAAAGCTAACTACTACTATTTTGCGTGTCTTATTTTGTTATTTAATTTACCAAATAATGTTTAATTTTCGTTACTGTAGAGTTCCCGCAAGCCATACCAATAGTTTTTACACGAGAGAGTTACAAACATTACTCTATGCTTTGGCATTCAAACAATTTCTTAACGTTTCAAAAACACCACGTGGCTATTGGTCAATGCAATCATAGCAACTCGACATCACTAAATGTGAGCTTTAAGCTCGCTCGAAAATGGCGGACAAAAAATTTGCATACATATCTCATCACGCATTATAACTTTTACAGTTAGACGCTCGCCTAGCAAAAATCCGTATAATTGTTTATTAGTCCGTATTTATATGCGTGTTTATTTAATTCAAAGTATTTTTTTGCATTAAATAAAAAGTCACTTGCTCTACCTATCCCTTCAAGTTATACACCCGTCAAAAATTTCACCCACATTTTGCTGGTTGGTTGGTAGCGAAACTCTACATCACATTTTGTTGTTTTATTATAGAGATTATATCAATAGAAATCCCTGTGATAACAATGCCTATTACAATAGGCGTTGCGTTTGGGCCTTACCGTGATCGCTTATGCAAGGTTAAACAATATTGAAAGAGAGACACCGCTCTAGCTGCGTATAGCGCCATCCCGCTCTCAGTGCGGTGTTAATATTGTTTTAAGCGATCGTGGCTGGGCGCTAGGCGTTTAATTTGAATGGGAGCCAACCCAGGCGACCAACTGGCAGGTGACCCTCGAATCAGCAATTCGCGCGTGAAGGTGTCGCCTGCATCTAGCGGCAACAACAGATTTTTATTGCATCCAAATGTTATAAGTATCTATCCAACACTTTGGATATTGTGGTAACTTTTGTTATGATACTATAATAATAATAATGTACTTACTTATTTTGCCAGAATATGGTTTGTTTGATGTTATAATGTTTGGTCCCGAAATATTCTATCGATTTATCAATGTACAAAAATGATGAATTTAACAAATAAAAAAGATCACGGTATTCCTTATGTCATAGATTTGCATAATACAGCAATAAATTATTTCATTGTAATGATACTCGTACCAAAAGTGGTGATTTTTGTAGTGAAAGTGTATAGCTTGACGCGTTGTCGACTGTAACTACAAACAAATCCCGATTGAAAGGTTAAAAATATTTATTGGAAAAGATATTCCATTATTGTATTATGTTTTCAATTAATGCTTGATTTTCACCTACAGAACGTGCTGATCTTACAGATTTTCTATACAAAATCTGTCACACTATCACATATTCTTCTTCAAATGCAAATTGGAATTCTAAATCGTCTTTGCATCGCATAATATTCCACAAACAAAACTTCCGAGTTAGGCGCACAATCGTTGCATAATTTGCTAGAAATTATGTCACAATCGAAGAATCAATCCTGAAACAGAATTGAATCTACTCAATCGTTCAGTTTGCATTGCGATTACGAAATGAACAGTTATCCTCTCGGTCTAAGTTGCTCCGGAAAGCCGGATGGGATGAGCGTAGTGTCCAGCTCGACGCCGGACGGGGTTCGAAAATCAAAAACTGTCAATACGAGGCCGCTCTAGCTTCAGAATGCGGAAGCGGGTGCACGTCGCGGCGGCTTCGCCAACCCAAATATACAAGGATGGTGGGTCGAGGTTCAATAATTGCACGCCAAGACTTTCACCTTCGGCGCGCGGCCGCCCCGCCAAGGCCACCGCGGCCCGTTCACCGTAACTTCCGCCGTAGCCCGTGCTGTGCGCGACACCGGCGCGAAATACCAAGTAACAGAAGGACCGACATACATAACGATGTCGGACACATCACTTCCCGCTACGACCGTGACGTCAGATGCACGCTGCGAGTTTCGAGACAGTGCGAATTGCCCATTCCGCTTATTGGCGTGATCAGTCACGAATCGAAGCTGAAGTTCTGCGGCTCCGTATTTAGCGTGGCCACGTCGCGGCGACGACTTTTGCAACAATTTCGGAAAGCGCCCCCCAGTGCAACGGCCTCTACGCAGCTAGAATAACGGTTGGATCCGAACGATGTTACGCAACGATTTTTTTCTTCGAGGAAATGAACCGATCGATTGTTAAGTAGGGCGCCTAGTATTTTTGCGAATAAAAATTCAATAGTTAATCATTGAGTTAGTAAGAAGGTCGCGCTGAGTCCGTCATATTTACAAGATTGCCTTCGATGTAACGTAGTTAAAGTATGGCAAGAGTGTATCGTTCTGTTATTTTGTATTTTGTATCGGACTAAAGGAATAAGTTTGTTTTTTTCTTTCAACTTTAAGATTTCCCTATATTTCTACAATTTAGCAAGAAAACTCACTACATCTGTCAGTTCTCATTCTCGGTCCCTCGAAGCGAACACGCGATTCGTCCCATATTACAGTTGTAGCGGGGCGAGGTGGATATCATTCCGCTCGTTATGTCGATGCTTTTAATAGAAGCGATAGCATTCGGCTCATTACATTTAAATACGTGGCAGACTCAGCACGTTTGACTGTTAAACTGTCACTTCGGACAAAAATTGATACCGAATAAGGATAAGCATTTCGTATTAACAAGCTTTGCTTTTATTACCTGCTTGCCGACCCGGCGAACTTCACACCGCCTAACAGCCAATGAATGTCGTGTTAACTTATATCTAATTCAGGATTTTATTGATGTAATGAAATGAATACAAAACAAACAATCGACCGGTGACCTTTAGATACTTTTTTCAAAACAAATGAGAGACATATTTGCAATGAAGTGAGCTGTCAATTGCGGAAGACCGCGGAATTCTGAACCTAATTTATAAAAAAAACTGTTTATTTTTCGCGGACTTTTCCTATATTTTAATAATTATTCTACTATACGGGACGGAGACGAACCCAACAAATCATAGAACATTAAAATTGGTCCAGCCATTCTTGAGTTTTAAATGATGTCACTAACCCGGCTATATTTTATGTACCAATATATAGATACATTTACTTCCATCATTAACTACACAGAGATTATCTTAGTCGTTCGTTTTCCTTAATTATTCACAATAATCTCATAATATGTACTTCCAAACATTTGTCCTGAATCGTCAACAAAACATTTGTCTACTCTCTCCACAAACCGGACGACAGCAAATATCGCATCCACTTTTAATTCTTAGCAATATTGTCTAAGCTACGAGTATTTAACGAAGTAATTTTTATAGTTCCCGAGCGCCGACTTACAATGCCTTTGTTAGTATCGAGCGCCCAATTCTCTGTAATGATGTCACCATCAGTCACGTGGTGATTATTAAATCCCCACAAACAAGCGCAGTGGCCGCTGCGAGCGCGACTTCACAAATTATCTTCCACTGTAGGAAATCTGTAGGTGAATAAAATTCTGACGCTAGAGAGATAAGGATCCACAGGACGGGCTCAATAGGATAGAAATGAATGAAACAAAAGGCATGGAACTCTTTTAATAGAGCAGGTAAACGTCGATTTTCCGAAATAACAGTTTTAGTGGCTTGTTTTTGCCTAAAACGCGCACCGCCTTATCTTGCAGCCGCTCCATCTTTTGTTTTGACATTTCAACACACAAACAATGCGTAGTTGATCTCAAATGTTTTTCAACAAAAGCCACCGGCACCTCGACGTGGATGGTCACTAAACTTCGAATACGTTGACGGACGACCCGATTTATTTTACTAATTTTTATCAATCGCTGTTGTAATGCTTTACAGCAAATGCGATTAGGAAATCTGAATTCTGATTAAACTAATAAGTGCTTAAACACAATAGAATCATTATTAATTGAAATAAACATATTCATAGACGTATGAAATTTGGATACCTGTTTTTTTTGTAAATCGCTTACATCGTCTAAGGATTTTTTAAATCAACCCCTACGGAGGTAAAATAGGGGCTGAAAATTTGTTTAGAGCTTCGTTATTTTTAAAACTAATGAAACTTTGTACTAGAAAAGCTAATGAAACGTTATTTTTAAGCATCTGCATTATACTCGTAGTTTCAATTATTTTTAAAACATGTTCAATTTGGGAAAAGTTATAATAACGCGGGCTATGCTACGAACGAAAAGCTAATACAAACATTAAAATACACTTTTATTACCAGAAATGTTACTTTAAAATCATCTTAAACATGAAAATCATATAAACAAAGGACTTTATATTATTTTGATCTTCCTATAAACTCATTATTGAATCTTAGAATTAGTTCGTTCGTTTTAAATTTAATTTTATTTAAGCTTGGGGTCACAGGGCACCCCGGCCCAGTACGGTCTTTTGTGTCTCCCCTCGCCGAGCAAGCTTTTTTTATTTGAATATGTAAGCAAGGAATAGCTACTGACTATGTTTTATAAACGAGAGTTTAGAGCAGTCTTCTTATTTTTAACCGACTTCAAAAAAGGAGGAGGTTATCAATTCGGTTGTATTTTCCATAATTCTTTTTGTATTTGATAGAGTATACTGCAAAGGTGGTTCCATAGTCACCAAAGTTAGGATCGGATGATGGGATCCCATAGAAAATCGAGGAAAACACTAATTTAATACCAGCTAACCAAAGGTGAGCTGGTATTAAATTAGGGTTTCTTTAACTGAAAAGATTTCATTCACTAAAAAGTTAAAAATAATTTTTTTTTACAAAAAATAGAACCGACTTCAAAAACACTGAAAACTTAAAAATAATCTTCTTCTATATTGAAGTCGGTGACAAATTTTAACACTTTCTAGGAGATCATCGTTTGGCGCCGACTTCAATATAGAAGAAGATTATTTTAAAGTTTTCAGTGTTTTTTAAGTCGGTTCTATTTTTTGTAAAAAAATTTTTGGACTAAAATATTAATAAGGTCCGTATTTTCTCTTGGTTAGGATAAAAGCGTGAATAATCGCTAATCACAAAATTGCCTTAAGCTACGAATTAAAGATTTAATATCTTCTTCTTATATATAAAAATGAAACGCTGTGTGTTAGTCTCGCTAAAACTCAAAAACGGCTCGACGGATTCTTGTGAAATTTTCTGTGTGTATTTGGATAGGTTCAGGGAAGGTTTATATATTTATATTACAACAATCGGGCAGGACAACGTCTGCCGGGCCCACTAGTAGATAATAAAAATTATAGAAACTTCTTTATTTCTTTCCGAAGCTAAACACATTCTTATAACAGAAGAATCTTCTTAAAGTATACAAACGTGGAGTGAAATAATGTTATTACCGCCTCATTTTTATGTTTAAAATACAGAACTAACCTGTATTTTACCCACCTGTAATTTAACTTGCAATGTGAAACATACGATGTAATTTTTAACTATATGAATCAAATCACCATTTCATAATACTAGCTGTGCCCACGAACTACGTTTCGCCATATATTTTTTCCCGTTTTATGGACATTTTTCATTGATGCTCAGCTCCTATTAGTCGTAGCGTGATGTTTTATAGCCTAAAGCCTTCCTCGATAAATGGACTATTCAACACAGAAAGAATTTTTCAATTTGAATAAGTAGTTTCAGAGATCTCCGCGTTCAACCAAACAAACAATCAAACTCTTCAGCTTTTTAATATTAGTAAGTAAGTATACAGATTATATTAGTTGCATTGCATTTCATTATCACGTGTGGCTTAGTTTTGTCACCGATAAGCGTTGCATATTGCAATTACAATGTATTGTTGATTTCGATTTCATAAAACTAAAACGTCGGAGTGCGCAATTGACCGAGCGATGATAAAATTTTCACAACTTCGTTCGACCATTGAACTCACGTGCGGAGCTAATTTCACAGTTTTTGATGTTATTCGAGTTAATATTTTGATCTGTCTGTATCAGACAGAATACAGAATTGGTAACTGTTTCGACAATTCGTAGACGTCGTATTTATTAAATTCTCACTTATAACAACTGTCTTTACTTATTCATCTACGCACAGTCGAACCAATTTGTCAATATATGGATAATGGACACTTTATGAGTCGTCTATTTCAGTGAAATATTTGAAATGGGAATTTATTTTGTCTGAAACAATAAGCATACAGTATCTAGTGATAAATTTGTAAGAATAATTTTCTTGATGATTGACAGTATAATTATTTTTTTCATTAAACAAATTATATCATATTGACATCATTTTAAGTCACGTCAGCTATTGGTATAGCTAATAGCAAGTATTTTAAATCAATCAGTTATAGAAATAAAATATCCAGATTTGAAATTTTCCACAAAAACTGAGTAGACAAAACAGCAACATTGAGTCAAAATCATGCGACGATCATAACAATGACATTTAGCAGGTAAAAGGTTTCGAAAGCATTCATTTGATAGCAGTAACCGATAATGGTATCTCTGTCTGCATAACAGATAACGCCAAATTTTGTGAGAATGTACTAGTCATCTCACAATACAAATAAAAATAAATGATCACTTTATTTATAATTAAGACAGAATGCATACTCGTATGAATCATTTACGGCAAAAAAATTACATACACATTTGTTGTAAACGCATAAGTATTTTTTTAAAGACTGCAGATAAATGAAGACTACAGCAGGCAGTAAACAACATATTATTTTTGTTTTAACATTAATCTTTAAAGTTTGAAAGAAGTAAGGCACATTATTCACACGTAAGAAATTACGTAAGAAATCAAAGGTTTAACATTAAAACGTGTCAAATAGGTAATCAAAATGCCGTATGATCGTAAAACAAATAACGATGAAATACCCTGAAATTTAAAGATTTACGTATTGAAGGACTAGTAGGCCTGCCCTAGCATGGCCACCGAAACACGATATGACAAAACGATATATCGATATGAACTGTTAAAAAGTTGGATTTTTCAGCTATCTTAAAGTTTTGTGTACGTTTTCAATATTGGCATTGTTATTTTGGATATTATTAATATATTAATGTCGATAAAATTTCAAAGAAGCCATTATATGCAACGCATTCTGACAGTTGATATTGATTTATTGTTTTACCATATCGTGTTTCGGTGTTCATGCTACGGGGGCTGGTGAACTTCGTATCACTTTGACAGATGACAGATATAAATAATCAATCGCAAAGTGTACCGTCATTTCCCATACACAACATGGCTACCATCATTATCCTCTCAATCTAATCTCTATTATATAAAATTCTCGTGTCACAGTGTTTGTTACCAAACTCTTCCGAAACGGCTTGACCGATCTTTATGAAATTTTTTGTGTATATTCAGTAGGTCTGAGAATAGGTCGTAGATGACGAAACGTAGTTCACCAGCATAGCAGCATAACTTACTTTATATTATTTTTAAGTTTTTCTTGGAATTTTCCCTATTTTTCTTTTTAAGCCACCAAAAATCTATAAAAGCTAACAAAAGGAAAATATATTCTTTATTGGATCGGTTTCGGGTCATCATAAACCACAATTCGATAGCTACTTATAAATACACCCTGAATGAATGATTCATTCTTATTGCAATCCAAATGTTGAGGAATTCACAATGACTAATATAAAGAATTAATTTCATTCGCAAACGACGAATTTTAGTTATGATTATTTGTTCAATTTGTTCACTGTTCAAATTCTTTGTATCTTTAGTAGAAAATTTATTGCAACTTTTGTACACTTGAGACCCACCGTACCCCTGACGATACCACAGGATGTAGCCTATTCTGAGATCTCGGTAGAAAAAAGAGGGACCGTGTAAAGAGAATGCAGTCACATGTATGAGTCAACTTGCATTTTCTTTAACCCTAGAGTGGGTGCGTCTTTCCGTAAAACGTCAGTGGGCGCGTGGGGAGCATTTTGCCGCTCGTTTTCTTGGACAATATTAAGTAGGAATACTGCAATTTAATTAATTTATTTTCTCAGGATTTAAGTGAAATACATATACGAGTAAGGAATGACAAATCAACATATTTTCTCGTGCTTATTACGAATTAGACACCCCGATATCTATTTACACATTCAATTTGTTACATATACTCAGACACCACAGACTCTTTCATATTAAATGTTTTTAATCACCGACTTATAACTCGCCGACTATCAAAGATTACGAAATGATTTGAAGTCATAAACGATAACTACACACAAGAAAAGGTAGCCGCGAACATTATAAAACGGAAACACGAGTCCATTACTATATCGTACAGTAGGCTTACTATCTAACCAATTATGATCGATCGACATTGGGGTTGTGATTTTCCGCACGCTTGAGGAGCACTAGGGCCGACTTGAATCCGTATCTTAAAAAAAAATCAATTGCCATGAGGTCGGTTCACTCAACATTCAAGCAGTATTGGTATAATTTGGCGCCAGTGTGGAAACTCAAGCATTCGAAATATCGCAATCCCAATGTCGATCGATCAGAACTGGTTCGAGAGTAAGCCTACAGTTCGATGTAAGTACCGCAAGTTGTTCGAGGTAAACGCAACAAACAAACGTATCTTTAGCATAATAAGTGCAGCACACGCGCTAAGGACACCAACGGTTCACGGTCTTTTGACTTTTAGTTGGGAAAGTGAGATAAATTCATTGTAAACGGACTACTAAATGAAATGAAATACAAGGCGGCAGCTACGGCAGTATCTACGACAGTCGAAGATAAAGTAAATATGACTTAGAAAAAATATTTAACAAAAAATAAAAACCGACTTAAAAAACACTGAAAAGTTAAAAATAATATAAGAATAGGTACAGACAACATCACACTTCTATATATAGAAGTTGTGAAGTTGTCTGTTCCTATTCTTATATTATTTTCTATATATAGAAGTGTGATGTTGTCTGGTACCTATTCTTATATTGTTTTTAACTTTTCAGTATTTTTGAAGTCGGTTTTTATTTTTTGTAAAATATTTTTTATTTTTATCATTTTAGTGAATGAAATCTTTTTTGTGAATTTTATACCGTAGTAAATTAGGGTTTCCCTCGATTTTCATGGGATCCCATCATCAGATCCTGATTTTGGTGACCTTGGGACCACCTCCTAGGAGTATACTCTGTTGAATACAAAAATAATTTCGAAAATCGGTCTACAATTGGCGGAGTAATCGCGTAACATACACACAATACACGTTGGAGACAACTAAAGATTTTAAGGGTTTCCCTCGATTTGTATGGGATCCCATTATCAGATTCTCACTTTGGTGACCTAGGAACCACACTCTATCGAATACAAAAGGAATTTTGAAAATCGGTCCACAATTGGCGGCGTAATCGCTTAACATACACACACAAAAAAACATACGCATCGAATTGAGAACCTCCTCCTTTTTTGAAGTCGGTTAAAAATTAATCAAGTTCCCCTTTCCATAAAAATATCGGTGAAGAAACAATTAATGTGCTAAATATCGCAGTGTCTTATCTACTTATAATATACAAGTTTATTTAGTATCGTATTGAAATTAGAAGCCAAATATGAAATTTAATATCTAGACATCCACAAAAGGCTATTGTCTCCTTGGTACTAATTGTCAATCGTGTTATTTTTCCAATAGCTTGCGTTTTAAATATTAATAAAATATCTTAAAAAGCCTCCAGTTTATTATTGTGCGTTATTGTAATTCACTGCGTAGTTGGTTAGGCTTTCAATATTCTGTCGTATTTTTTATTAATGAGATTAGCTTATATCCACGAACTCTATTTTTGAAGACCGTTACTGAAAAGAAACTCTCATATAAATTGGGCTCCCCGGTTTAGCTGCATGGACATTAAAATTATCGATTTTGTCTGCGTAATTTCAAGGTTTAAGATGCCGTTGCTCCCAGACTTGCGACCAGGGTCACTTACGGGTTGCTAATCCAAAACGCTGTGGACTGAGCGTTGGTGGCGCTGTGGACTCGGCACTTCCAATCGAGAGGTCCGGGGTTTGAGACCGCCGAACCGTACCATTTCCATCTTTCGAATTTCATATGTACATTTGTCTGACGCTCTTACGGTGAAGGAAAACATCGTGAGGCAACCTGCATACATCTGCGAAGAAATTCAAAGATGTATGTGAAGTCAACCAATTCGCACTAGGCCAGCGTGGTTGACTAAGGCCTAATCACCCTAACATAGGGTAGGCTCGAGCCCCTAGATGGGGACGTATATGAGCTGTGATGATGATGATGATGATACGAGTATATGCAAAAAATACGTAGAACAGACTACGCAACGTAATCACTAATTGCTGCTCAAACCCGTATAATCTTGTACTTTTTTCGATATTTTTTTTAATAAAAATTATTACATGCCAAATGTAAAGTGAATTGTAGTGTTTCATTTAAAGAAGTATGTCATTTGCAGATCGCACCGGGTTTCGTAAGTAAAATGTAGATCTTAGTTCTCATCAAGTTGGCTACACCTGGCTTAGAGCAAGATCTAAACAATATTGAATGAAACAGACAGCGCTATTAAAGCTTATAGCGCCATCCCGCTCTCAGCGTGGTTATAGTACTGTTTTAAACGGTGACGGTAAGGGGGCAGCACGATTAAAGACCCGCCTCACTCACGCGCAGAAACAGTTTTGCGAAGTGAAGACTTCCCTATGGCCCTACAAGTTAATCACTCATTTGGAACCGCGTATGTCGCCCGCCACCTCGCTCATCAACACTCGCCTAGCGCCGGCCAATGACTGGTCACGCCTTACGAATGATTCGAAAATCCTCCCGTATCCCCCAAAACAGCATGCTAATTAGAGCTATACCAACTTCCTCTACACTACATCAGTCTACATATCTTTTAAAGATTAAAGCCTACCCGTGTAAGAATACAAAAAGTATAAAAACAAAAAAAAACACGAGTCTGTGTAGTAGTAAAATAATCTATACTAATATTATAAAGAGGAAAGATTTGATTGTTTGTTTGTTTGTATTGAATAGGCTTCGAAACTACTGAACCGATTTTGATGAAAGTCAGTATAGGGATAGTTCGAGACCAGGGGAAGGACATAAGGTAATTTTCCTACGGGAAAATATAAAATTCCCACAGGAAAACAAAAATAACGCGGACGAAGTCGCGAGCGGAAAGCTAGTATTAAACAAACCTACGAGTACGTCTGCCAATCCACATATTAACCATCCTTTAGTTAGATTAACGTGATTAATATACACCCGTATATATCGCACTACGTCTCCTTAGACGTGGAAGAATAGCTTACTATATCCCGCTGGCTGTATAGCTAGATGTAAAGTTTTCCATCTTTAGGTGCATGGAGATGTGATTGTGACTCTTACGACATCTCACGGAAATAAAGAGAACGGCGAGACATATGTATACAGAAGCCGTCATCGCGCGAAGCGAACAGAGCAAACAAACCTTTACATTTAAAATATTACTGAGATGGGATGCCCATTAATCTATATGAACTTTTTTTCGAAGCATTATTTGAATTGAACGCGATGTCAGCAGTTTTCGGCTTTGGAAACGTTCCAATTATGCAGCAGGTATTTTCAGCATAAAATTCAACTAAAATAGTTACTTACTATGGCTTTTACGTGTGTTTAGTTCAATGTAAAAAATAAAGATCGTACCTAATATTCTTGTGTGACCTTCATTTGGTATTCATCATCTAACACGAATTACTCTTAAGTATTTTCTTCTAGATATAAGGCTAACATCATTTATGAATCTTGCGTCATTACATTGTGCTAAATTCATTATTATACGTATACAATATTATATAATTTTACTTGTTTTGTCATCCGTTATTATAAGCACACGGCCCCACTAGCTGCATGCATTGTCTCCAACGGATATGATTCAGAACTGTCCCGATTTCTCAATTGGTTTTATTTCGCTGTTCACAATACATTAGTGTCCATTTCGGGGACTCCTTATCAAGTGGTGTTTCTTTTATACTCGACTAACCGAATAATGCTTAAAAGATAATGACTGACATTTGTAAAAACATTGTTGAGTTTGATAATTTTATTTATGTGTAACAATAATATTTCATATTAAAAAGAAATGCTTTATAATTAATAATTATATCTCACAAACAAATTAGCCAATATGAGTAAAAATGTATTGCTAACTTGATTAACAGCCGGTTGCACCAAGTTTTACGTTTTACGATTTCGTAAAAGTAACAACTTAATAGATCAAAGTGGGTCGTTTCACTATTAAATAAATGATTCGCGCCGTACATTTAACCTTTTTTATCGTAAAGGATAAAATAAAACTACAATTGAAACTAGAGGTGAGACATTGTGTTGCAATTCTTACGTATATTGACTTTTACTGTTACTTTTACGAAATCATAAAACGTAAATTTGGTGCAACCAGCCGTATGTGTTTTAATGAATGTAAATCAAAATGCCTATAAGTAACTCTTAGCTAGTCTATCAGCCGGTTGCACCAAGTTTTAGGTTATGCGACTTCGTAAAAAGTAACAACTTAATACATAAAAATGGGTCGTTTCACTATTAAATATATGATTAGTGCCGTACATTTAACCTTTATTAACGTAAAGGATAAAATAAAACTACAATTGAAACTAGATAAGGGTGTAATTTTTACGTATTTATATTGTTACTTTTACGAAATCTTAAAACGTAAATTTGGTGCAACCGGTCGTATATAATGAGTAGTGACACCAAGTAATACATAGTCATGACATTAGAGGTAGATATGACATAAATATGGTTAGAACTATCATAAAACCAAACGCAAACAGAAGCTTTTAAACCATTAATACGTTGTAATACCGACAGGGTATTACTACAAAATCTATTTACGACTTGAAAACCATTTGCGTTGAGCGTGCTAAAATTTAATTATTTCGACCTCATAGTTTCGCATTAAATGTCCCAAACAATAATATATTCGTGTCTATTCCAAAGTGATTAGCATTCAGCAGCTATCCTCACAATGATGTTGTATACCATAAAGAAGTATAATCCAAAAAAGGTCCCTATTAAAATGAAATACAATTTAGGATGTGGGTACATTTGCAAAAACAATAACCCTGAAAGGTTATCGACCGCCAAAAATTATTCAATTTTTAAATACAAAACGTTTCAGCGTAAGCGTTACGGCATATTATAAGGAAGAACTGTGATGCCAAAACACTGGTATACGTATTTTTGGAGGACAGCGTCACATCACAGTGTCACTTTGAGGAATATTTGCCAAAGTGTCACTGACTCCAGATAGCCAGCTGGTAGGATATTTAAATGAACGTGAACGCATTGTAATATATTTTTCACTGGTTTAAAATAAATGAGCAACGTATCCTTAACTTAAAGGTTATTCGTTCGTTGCTTGTGTTACATTAAACAATTCACAATATTTTGTTTAGGTAACATTGGTATTTTCATGGATTTACTATACCTAGACATTTAATGCATGTCTTACGCAGAAAACTGACATCAATTTATGAGTGAGATTTTGTGGACGAACTTTATGTTATTCTATTAAATATTCTGATTCTTGAGGGGATTCTGGGACTTCAATATAATAATTCGGATTTAAATATAATTTCTCTAGAAAAAATCTTATTATTTGTTAATAAAAAAACCACACCTCAGTAACGTTAGTTTTGAATAGTATAATCTTGAGGAGACATTCAAAATTTCCACAGTATATTTTAAATATAAAAATGTTTTAACGGCTGAAGATGGATAAATTGTAATAAAGTGGGTTCCCACTTCACTTTTCGGCTGTGGATCTCGTGAAATTGCTTATTCGACCTTTTTTATATTTTATGATCAGAGTCCAGTGAAATGTGAAGGCAAAGGGGTATTAAGGAGCTTGTCTAATATGAGATATTATTGATTCTAATCCTCTACAATTATAAGCGATGGTACGTCTTAGTGAGGAGATCGTCTTGAGATTCTGTTCTATTACGCTATATTCCTATTACTAATTTTTTTTAACATTGCCGAGGTCTTTTGATATTTAGTAGAAATGGAATCGAAATCTTTAAGCGCATAGAAAAAACTTAGTTTGCTTCTATTTTTAAACACACACTGCTGTGCAAATTGTTGTTATCACGAACATTTTAACATATTTAGGTTTTATCACCAACCATTAGCTCTCTGTTCTGAATTTAAAACAGTCATTCTACTATTCACAAGTGTTTTATCAAAAAAAAAGTGTTTAAAGAACAAAATTTGTTGCAGAGTTCTGAATTATTGCTATGGTATCCTTGTTTCGGTTTCTTGAGTTTAATAAAAGTTTACATAACTAAGCTATTTTAGGAACTGGCCACCGAGCGCAAGTAAATTTAAACTTTTCGTTAGAATAGTCATATTTACTGTTGATACATTTTTATTTAAACTTTTCCATATAATATGCTTATGGTTTTGAAGACTTGTACTAACTACAGTTTTTTTCGTCTTCTATATATTTACTAGCTGTGCCGGCGAACTACGTTTCGCCATAATTTAAAGCGTATCGCTCTTTAAAGCGTATTGTCTGTGCATGTACACGTGTCAGTTGTGGACAACGTTCACTCGGAAAGCCATCAACACGATAAGAGTCCAGTATAATGATGCATACCGGGCTCTTATGAAGCTACCGAGATACTGCAGCGCGTCGAGCATGTTTTCTGAAGCGGGAGTTCCCGATTTTTTCGCAATAATAAGATCGCGTATTGCATCTTTTTGGAGCCGGTTGCGCCGCTCTGGAAACAAAATTCTAATGGCTATCTCTGACGATGTAAGAAATCCAATCTTTAAACATTGGATTTCTGTACACATGGACGGGAACAAAAAAATGACAGTTGCAATTCCTTGCAATACATAGGTACGACGAATTTTGCGTAAAATGTATTTTTATTTTTATTTTATTTTATTTTATTTTTATTGTTTTGTATAATTTAATTGTGAATTTTTACACTATGGCTTTTTTGGCTGCAATAAAACGATTTTATTTATTTATAATAAAAATTGTTTACGATCTATTCTCAGACCTATCGAATATAAACAAAAAATTTCATAAAGATCGGTCAAGCCGTTTCAGAGGAGTTTTGTAACAAACACTGTGACACGAGAATTTTATATATTAGAAGACTAGCTGTGCCGGCGAACTACGTTTCGCCATAATAATTGTCAAAAAATACCATTACCACCTAGTCGTTTAAAGTAAATTGATAAACAATACGGTTATTTCCTTTTATTAAAACCCATCCCTCACTTAATGCACGAATAAAGGGGTGGCTGATTTCGGAAGGGTATAAAATAAGAAACGCGTAGTGCTTCAGATAACTATACTGAACTATACTTGTTTGTTAAAATATTTATGAGGATTCAGTCGCGTTACTATCTATTTGGGGCTCGTAGCAAATTGTGTGCAAATTGGGTTGATGACTGAACTCTAATTTTCACGTCTCGTCATAAAATATTAAAATACCGTAGAAAAAGATGCAATCATGTGAAATTAGAATTAAAATCGGCTCAGAAATACGTGAGATACAAGCTTTTTAAACTGGAAATTTGGAAGCGATTAGACAGAGAGATCCGACATCAACCGTGACGTCATTGTTTAGTACGGCCATATAAACTCCATGTAAATTGCCGTTTTGCTAGAAAGAGATGGAGAAAATATTTTAATACCATAAATCTTGGTTGTTTTTTCTTTCTATTTATTATATGAATGAGCTTCTATTAAAGCAATAATTTTTTTCATTCATTTAGCCTATTGGGTGTGTTGAAGACAAAAATCATCATCATCACAGCTCATATACGTACCCACCGATGTAAGCTGTAATGATGATGATGATGATTAGATTCTTGGTTATTAATTTTTTTTTGTTTGACGTCAATATGTGCCTGTGAATGTCTATATTGAAATAAAGATTTTTGAATTTGAGTTTGAGTTTCATGTAAGTAATTTATGTTGGTCTCGCAATGATTGTTGAAGCCGCCTAAGACACTTGGGCATGTTGTCTGCCAATGAATGATCGTCTATGGTTTTGCTAATACCCATAGCGTAGACTATGGAACAGAGGATAACGCCGTAAACCAATATATGGGTCGTTTGAATATAACTTTATACCCAAATCCAACCTCATAGCATTCCGAGTGTTCTGACTATGGCTTTAAGCTCCAATTTGGCTCGCAACAAAACACATAAATGCATGAGAATTCTCTACTCGAAAATGGAGATGGGATATCAGGTCCTAAGCCGAAGGAAACACGGCTGAATCTTGTTTGATTAAGTACAAATTTCCGCGATGTCGGGAGAATATACTTTGTGATCGCCCGGCGCAGAATGGAGTGTAACGATTTCAATCCGAACAGAACTCAATTTTTGTTGGACAATTACATCTGGATATGAGGCAAAATATCATCGTCATGGCTGACCAAGTGGTGCCTAATTAATAGACGTTTCAAGTTTAACTCTGATTTCTACATATTTGGTACAGACTGTTATAGGGCGGCATGCGTTACATTACACTAAATACAATTATCGTAAAACGCATTTATAAACTAATTCTGCCAGCCAATTGTATGTTAAATTATTTCCTTGAATTGATTTGTTTTTAAGCTTTCAATTACTTACATTGATATTGTAATCGTAATATTACACTTTGATGGGTATTATTTCAAATTTGTTTTTAACTAGCTGTGCCCGCAACTTCGTATGCGTGGAATAGTAACTGCTCGACCGATCTTGATAAAAGAAGCCTATATTATACCTTATATATTTAGCTATTTATTAGTGAAAGTCCCGTCAAATTCGTTTCAGCCGTTCCTGAGATTAGCGGGAACAAACAGACAGACAATATTTTTTTAAATTGATATACATTCATACCCATTTAGTAAAAACTTGTCATTTTGACATTACAAACAGACACTTCAATTTTATTTATTTGTATAGATATAGATTAATAAGTAACAAAAAGCTCCGGACTTAGCAGTCACGAGCGCTCTAAGAGGTATTAAAAACCTATTATCAAAAGAACAGCTCTAGCAAGCAAAGTTTCATCGTATTTCGTCGTCGAAAAAACAATTTTCCGTGAAGCGTGCAGTTGAATCATGTGGCTGCCTGAACAGTTTCCATAAATCGATTCAAGGAATATATCAGAAAGGTAAGCCACGAGACAGTACAGAGAAATGTTATGGCATACTTATAATAATATGTTCTTGGTAATTAGCACACGGAATAATAATTTCGAGAAAAGTGTTAAAAATTCAGACAACGATTAGAGACAGTAAAAAACGAGAAATTGCATTATTTGTTTTATTATCAATATTTTTAGGGTTCCGTACCTCGAAAGGAAAAAACGGAACCCTTATAGGATCACATTGTTGTCCGTCCGACCGTCTGTCTGGACCCTTTTTCTCAGGAACGCGTGGAGGTATCAAGCTGAAAGGAGACTGGTGGGTTTCTTAGGAATATTCGGCCTGATCACCTACACGAAAACTTTTAACGTCTCGTCAAAACTCAATCTATAAGACAAATGAAAATAGATTAATATTTTGCCAAGAACTTCGAGAAAATTAGTTATAGTGTGTTGAATGTTGACAAATAAGTTTGGTTATGTTTTGGTTTAATTTACGAATTTGTCTTAAATAGTAACTTATAAAAATCAGTTTGTTTAATAGATGTAAACACATATTTTTATACCACAATAGAAAATACACCCTATACTCCACACGTTAGTGAAAATAAAATCGATCGCACAAACGCAAATAACCATAGACGAGTAATTATAGGGCGGGTCAAAAAGTTCGCGGAATGAGGGGCATGGAGGGGGGAAAGGTGACTTTTTACTACCTGCACTAGTTGCGTCACTCATTAAGAGTATAAATACTAAGTTTCAAAAAAAATAGGTCATAATTACCTGAGCTACACATCAATCAACAAGTCAATCCGGAAGAAAATTTGCAACATGGAGAAAATTGAGTTTCGCGCAGTCAAGTTCCTCACCAAACAAGGAAAACCTCCCCAGACTATTTTGAAAGAGATGTCTTCTGTTTACGGGGACTCTTGCCCTAGTAAAACCATGGTTTACAAGTGGCACAACCTGTTTAAGCAAGGCAGGGATTCGATTGAAGATGATCCGAGGCCAGGGCGGTCTGTCGAGGCAACCACGGCAGAAAACGTCGAAAAACTTGAAAAAATCATATTGGAAGATGCCCGTTTAAAGAAGAAACAGCTTGCAAAAATGATTGGAGTATCAGCTACAACCATTTTGAACATTCTACACTACCATCTTGGCATGTCAAAGGTGTGTGCAAGATGGGTGCCGAGAATGCTCACGCCACACCAGAAGCAGCGGCGAGTTGAGTGTTGTCGCGAGTTTTTAGCGCTCTGTGGTGAACAAAAGGATGAAGTTTTGAACCGAATTGTGACTGGAGATGAAACTTGGGTTCATCATTATGAGTCTGAGTCCAAACAAGACTCCATGCAGTGGCACAAAAAGGGCACACCACCTCCGAAGAAATTCAAAGTGTCTCCGTCGGCAGGAAAAGTCATGGCTACTGTTTTCTGGGATTCAGAGGGAATCTTCCTTATTGATTATATAGAAAAGGGTTTCTCTATCACTGGAGAGTACTACGCTGCACTATTAGAACGTCTGCGATGCTGTGAGAGAAAAAAGACGGGGAAAATTGACTAAAGGTGTGCTCCTTTTGCACGACAATGCACCCGTGCACAAGGCGCAAGTTGCGATGGCTGCTGTTCAAAGAGTGGGCTTCGAAATCTTTGAACATCCTCCCTATAGCCCAGATTAGCCCAAAGTGATTATTATTTGTGCCCAAAAATGAAAAAAGAGCTTCGAGGGAAGAAATTTTCCAGCGATGAAGAAGCGAAGCGCGCAATTTCGGCCTATTTTGACGACAAAGAGAAATAATTTTTTAATAAATTAATTGATAGGTCTAATAAATGTATTAGAGTTAAGGAGGAATACATTGAGAAGGAAAAATTATTTTATGTTTTATTTCTTACTTTTTACCCTCCATTCCGCGAACTTTTTGACCCACCTCGTACATTGATTGTCATTCTGATCAAACATCGTATCAGTGTTGTCGCACTTAATAAATTAATTGATACATCGATCTTCTACATTTTATACTCAAATCTTTTAAAAACATTAATTTCAAATAACATATAAAGAAATCTGTGGTAAATAAATTAGCATTATAATTGAATAACATGTAAACTTAGACCATAAATTGTCTAAGCATGTAAATGTATTATTTTCTCTGTAAAACTGGTTAATTCGCCAACATCGAGTCTTAAAATGTATCGATTAAATTCAATGAAAAGGATTTTTTTCTTAACTTTGCGAAGTTCTATAAAGATGTTTGTTACTTCAATAAAATCTACGGAAAATATAATTTTTTTAAATAAAAGTCTCAATCTTGTAGGACTTCAGGCCGAAACCCGCCATTCTCCTATATCAAATACCCAGGTCTACTGTCCCTTGGAGCTGTGAAAAAAAAAACAAACTTCAAACCAACGCAATCAAAAGATACAGCCGTTTATGCCGCAAATTTTCGACACTCGCTAGGGAATCAAAACCTACAGGGTACTTCCCGTGAACTCAGAATCTTGAAATCCTAACTAATTATAATGTTTACTTATCAATAACTTAATTAAAAAATACACTAATAATAAAACATCGATCAAAGTTACAACGAACTACAAGAATTTTTATATTATGTTACTTGCTGCTACGGAACCCTTCATGGGCGAGTCCGACTCGCACTTGGCCGGTTTTTTTTTTGTGGTGGGGGAATCTTTTTACGATTCGACAAGGGACTGAAAAGCTGACAAGGTCGCCCCTTGGATATGTCATTGGACTCTGGTAAATACCCCATACCTGGCTAAACCAACCTCCAATAACTTCCACCCCCATGGGGGCATGTTCGGGGTCGGACTAACGCATTTCCTGAACGCACCTCCTGGACCCGTTGACCTAGAAGTCTGTAGAGAACCTACGGTGCGCGAGTCCAAGTCACCCTTGGTCGATTTTTTATTAAAATAAAATAAAGCTGAACTAAACTGAAAATTACTAATTAGTGTAAAAAAAACGGCCAAGTGCGAGTCGGACTCGCCCACCGAGGGTACCGTACAAAATTATTAAAAATATGTTTTATTATATGATGTTACTAAAATTTACGGTTTTCGCAATTTTTCCTTTATCTGTGCTATAAGACGTTACTTCGTACCACATTTCAAGATTCTGAGTTCACGGGAAGTACCCTGTAGGTTTTGATTCCCTAGCGAGTGTCGAAAATTTGCGGCATAAACGGCTGTATCTTTTGATTGCGTTGGTTTGAAGTTTGTTTTTTTTTTCACAGCTCCAAGGGACAGTAGACCTGGGTATTTGATATAGGAGAATGGCGGGTTTCGGCCTGAAGTCCTACAAGATTGAGACTTTTATTTAAAAAAATTATATTTTCCGTAGATTTTATTGAAGTAACAAACATCTTTATAGAACTTCGCAAAGTTAAGAAAAAAATCCTTTTCATTGAATTTAATCGATACATTTTAAGACTCGATGTTGGCGAATTAACCAGTTTTACAGAGAAAATAATACATTTACATGCTTAGACAATTTATGGTCTAAGTTTACATGTTATTCAATTATAATGCTAATTTATTTACCACAGATTTCTTTATATGTTATTTGAAATTAATGTTTTTAAAAGATTTGAGTATAAAATGTAGAAGATCGATGTATCAATTAATTTATTAAGTGCGACAACACTGATACGATGTTTGATCAGAATGACAATCAATGTACGAGGTGGGTCAAAAAGTTCGCGGAATGGAGGGTAAAAAGTAAGAAATAAAACATAAAATAATTTTTCCTTCTCAATGTATTCCTCCTTAACTCTAATACATTTATTAGACCTATCAATTAATTTATTAAAAAATTATTTCTCTTTGTCGTCAAAATAGGCCGAAATTGCGCGCTTCGCTTCTTCATCGCTGGAAAATTTCTTCCCTCGAAGCTCTTTTTTCATTTTTGGGCACAAATAATAATCACTTTGGGCTAATCTGGGCTATAGGGAGGATGTTCAAAGATTTCGAAGCCCACTCTTTGAACAGCAGCCATCGCAACTTGCGCCTTGTGCACGGGTGCATTGTCGTGCAAAAGGAGCACACCTTTAGTCAATTTTCCCCGTCTTTTTTCTCTCACAGCATCGCAGACGTTCTAATAGTGCAGCGTAGTACTCTCCAGTGATAGAGAAACCCTTTTCTATATAATCAATAAGGAAGATTCCCTCTGAATCCCAGAAAACAGTAGCCATGACTTTTCCTGCCGACGGAGACACTTTGAATTTCTTCGGAGGTGGTGTGCCCTTTTTGTGCCACTGCATGGAGTCTTGTTTGGACTCAGACTCATAATGATGAACCCAAGTTTCATCTCCAGTCACAATTCGGTTCAAAACTTCATCCTTTTGTTCACCACAGAGCGCTAAAAACTCGCGACAACACTCAACTCGCCGCTGCTTCTGGTGTGGCGTGAGCATTCTCGGCACCCATCTTGCACACACCTTTGACATGCCAAGATGGTAGTGTAGAATGTTCAAAATGGTTGTAGCTGATACTCCAATCATTTTTGCAAGCTGTTTCTTCTTTAAACGGGCATCTTCCAATATGATTTTTTCAAGTTTTTCGACGTTTTCTGCCGTGGTTGCCTCGACAGACCGCCCTGGCCTCGGATCATCTTCAATCGAATCCCTGCCTTGCTTAAACAGGTTGTGCCACTTGTAAACCATGGTTTTACTAGGGCAAGAGTCCCCGTAAACAGAAGACATCTCTTTCAAAATAGTCTGGGGAGGTTTTCCTTGTTTGGTGAGGAACTTGACTGCGCGAAACTCAATTTTCTCCATGTTGCAAATTTTCTTCCGGATTGACTTGTTGATTGATGTGTAGCTCAGGTAATTATGACCTATTTTTTTTGAAACTTAGTATTTATACTCTTAATGAGTGACGCAACTAGTGCAGGTAGTAAAAAGTCACCTTTCCCCCCTCCATGCCCCTCATTCCGCGAACTTTTTGACCCGCCCTATAATTACTCGTCTATGGTTATTTGCGTTTGTGCGATCGATTTTATTTTCACTAACGTGTGGAGTATAGGGTGTATTTTCTATTGTGGTATAAAAATATGTGTTTACATCTATTAAACAAACTGATTTTTATAAGTTACTATTTAAGACAAATTCGTAAATTAAACCAAAACATAACCAAACTTATTTGTCAACATTCAACACACTATAACTAATTTTCTCGAAGTTCTTGGCAAAATATTAATCTATTTTCATTTGTCTTATAGATTGAGTTTTGACGAGACGTTAAAAGTTTTCGTGTAGGTGATCAGGCCGAATATTCCTAAGAAACCCACCAGTCTCCTTTCAGCTTGATACCTCCACGCGTTCCTGAGAAAAAGGGTCCAGACAGACGGTCGGACGGACAACAATGTGATCCTATAAGGGTTCCGTTTTTTCCTTTCGAGGTACGGAACCCTAAAAATATTGATAATAAAACAAATAATGCAATTTCTCGTTTTTTACTGTCTCTAATCGTTGTCTGAATTTTTAACACTTTTCTCGAAATTATTATTCCGTGTGCTAATTACCAAGAACATATTATTATAAGTATGCCATAACATTTCTCTGTACTGTCTCGTGGCTTACCTTTCTGATATATTCCTTGAATCGATTTATGGAAACTGTTCAGGCAGCCACATGATTCAACTGCACGCTTCACGGAAAATTGTTTTTTCGACGACGAAATACGATGAAACTTTGCTTGCTAGAGCTGTTCTTTTGATAATAGGTTTTTAATACCTCTTAGAGCGCTCGTGACTGCTAAGTCCGGAGCTTTTTGTTACTTATTAATCTATATCTATACAAATAAATAAAATTGAAGTGTCTGTTTGTAATGTCAAAATGACAAGTTTTTACTAAATGGGTATGAATGTATATCAATTTAAAAAAATATTGTCTGTCTGTTTGTTCCCGCTAATCTCAGGAACGGCTGAAACGAATTTGACGGGACTTTCACTAATAAATAGCTAAATATATAAGGTATAATATAGGCTTCTTTTATCAAGATCGGTCGAGCAGTTACTATTCCACGCATACGAAGTTGCGGGCACAGCTAGTTAAAAACAAATTTGAAATAATACCCATCAAAGTGTAATATTACGATTACAATATCAATGTAAGTAATTGAAAGCTTAAAAACAAATCAATTCAAGGAAATAATTTAACATACAATTGGCTGGCAGAATTAGTTTATAAATGCGTTTTACGATAATTGTATTTAGTGTAATGTAACGCATGCCGCCCTATAACAGTCTGTACCAAATATGTAGAAATCAGAGTTAAACTTGAAACGTCTATTAATTAGGCACCACTTGGTCAGCCATGACGATGATATTTTGCCTCATATCCAGATGTAATTGTCCAACAAAAATTGAGTTCTGTTCGGATTGAAATCGTTACACTCCATTCTGCGCCGGGCGATCACAAAGTATATTCTCCCGACATCGCGGAAATTTGTACTTAATCAAACAAGATTCAGCCGTGTTTCCTTCGGCTTAGGACCTGATATCCCATCTCCATTTTCGAGTAGAGAATTCTCATGCATTTATGTGTTTTGTTGCGAGCCAAATTGGAGCTTAAAGCCATAGTCAGAACACTCGGAATGCTATGAGGTTGGATTTGGGTATAAAGTTATATTCAAACGACCCATATATTGGTTTACGGCGTTATCCTCTGTTCCATAGTCTACGCTATGGGTATTAGCAAAACCATAGACGATCATTCATTGGCAGACAACATGCCCAAGTGTCTTAGGCGGCTTCAACAATCATTGCGAGACCAACATAAATTACTTACATGAAACTCAAACTCAAATTCAAAAATCTTTATTTTAACCAAGAATCTAATCATCATCATCATCATTACAGCTTACATCGGTGGGTACGTATATGAGCTGTGATGATGATGATTTTTGTCTTCAACACACCCAATAGGCTAAATGAATGAAAAAAATTATTGCTTTAATAGAAGCTCATTCATATAATAAATAGAAAGAAAAAACAACCAAGATTTATGGTATTAAAATATTTTCTCCATCTCTTTCTAGCAAAACGGCAATTTACATGGAGTTTATATGGCCGTACTAAACAATGACGTCACGGTTGATGTCGGATCTCTCTGTCTAATCGCTTCCAAATTTCCAGTTTAAAAAGCTTGTATCTCACGTATTTCTGAGCCGATTTTAATTCTAATTTCACATGATTGCATCTTTTTCTACGGTATTTTAATATTTTATGACGAGACGTGAAAATTAGAGTTCAGTCATCAACCCAATTTGCACACAATTTGCTACGAGCCCCAAATAGATAGTAACGCGACTGAATCCTCATAAATATTTTAACAAACAAGTATAGTTCAGTATAGTTATCTGAAGCACTACGCGTTTCTTATTTTATACCCTTCCGAAATCAGCCACCCCTTTATTCGTGCATTAAGTGAGGGATGGGTTTTAATAAAAGGAAATAACCGTATTGTTTATCAATTTACTTTAAACGACTAGGTGGTAATGGTATTTTTTGACAATTATTATGGCGAAACGTAGTTCGCCGGCACAGCTAGTCTTCTAATATATAAAATTCTCGTGTCACAGTGTTTGTTACAAAACTCCTCTGAAACGGCTTGACCGATCTTTATGAAATTTTTTGTTTATATTCGATAGGTCTGAGAATAGATCGTAAACAATTTTTATTATAAATAAATAAAATCGTTTTATTGCAGCCAAAAAAGCCATAGTGTAAAAATTCACAATTAAATTATACAAAACAATAAAAATAAAATAAAATAAAATAAAAATAAAAATACATTTTACGCAAAATTCGTCGTACCTATGTATTGCAAGGAATTGCAACTGTCATTTTTTTGTTCCCGTCCATGTGTACAGAAATCCAATGTTTAAAGATTGGATTTCTTACATCGTCAGAGATAGCCATTAGAATTTTGTTTCCAGAGCGGCGCAACCGGCTCCAAAAAGATGCAATACGCGATCTTATTATTGCGAAAAAATCGGGAACTCCCGCTTCAGAAAACATGCTCGACGCGCTGCAGTATCTCGGTAGCTTCATAAGAGCCCGGTATGCATCATTATACTGGACTCTTATCGTGTTGATGGCTTTCCGAGTGAACGTTGTCCACAACTGACACGTGTACATGCACAGACAATACGCTTTAAAGAGCGATACGCTTTAAATTATGGCGAAACGTAGTTCGCCGGCACAGCTAGTAAATATATAGAAGACGAAAAAAACTGTAGTTAGTACAAGTCTTCAAAACCATAAGCATATTATATGGAAAAGTTTAAATAAAAATGTATCAACAGTAAATATGACTATTCTAACGAAAAGTTTAAATTTACTTGCGCTCGGTGGCCAGTTCCTAAAATAGCTTAGTTATGTAAACTTTTATTAAACTCAAGAAACCGAAACAAGGATACCATAGCAATAATTCAGAACTCTGCAACAAATTTTGTTCTTTAAACACTTTCCTTAGCAAATGCTAACCTCAAACCCACGTCTACGTCTGTATGGCTTCGGAATACCGGAATGAAAATACAAATCTGTTCGGCAGTTTTGCATGATCCAGTAGCAAAGATGCAAATGTTTACATTTGTAATAGACTCCTCAGATTATTTCTGTGTGTAAGTTGCAAATGCCTAAATGTGGCTTAAAATAAAAAATACTGAAATTTGCGGTCCCCATCCATTTCAATATGCAGTCTTAACAATTTTTTGATTTAACATATCGTCGTTGAAGTTCTAATACCATGTGTGTCAAAAAAACTTTTCAGATGTTTTTTGATACAACTAAGATGACAAACAAGCAACTGCCCACCTGATGGTAAGTGGTAACAGTCACCTACAGAAGGTAGACGTGCTTCTTGTGATATTCGCAGCAAATCTGCAATCGCCATAAGAACCCCTCCGGTCGACTCCGACCACTTCCTAATTCGTCCACTTCCAATGTGTACGTTGCCAACTTGTGAGATAAGATGTAAGGTCACGGTACCCAGTTATTTTACTGCCATATCTTACCCTTCAAACCGCAACACAGCAACGCAAGCACTGCTGCTTTGCGACAGAAATAGATAAGACGAAGGCACCCAAGCGTGCGACTCTGGTAGAGTGTGAAAAACTGCATAATTTTTATAGATACTTCATATCTATTTATTCTTCATATCTTCATATCTCAATTAAGTGGATTTTTTGAATGACGTCATGCTTTCTATTTTTCAATGAATTTCGTAGAGCTTTTACGACGATATTTGTAAAGTGAACCTTTCTATAAGGTTATGATTTTCATCAACTTGCATAGATATATTTCCTACAGCTGTTTGCATGGTTCTCTCATCGGACAAGAAGCAATATATTTCTCCTCGCAGGTGTATAATTGCTTCAACAGAATTAGTCGTCTCCTACGACTTCCGATATTATTAAAATTTGGGATACGACATTTACTTCGTACATAGGTCCACTTCAAAACTGTGTGTCATAAAAAAATTAAAGATACAGCTCCGACTAGAGTTAATATGAACGACTGCTTAAGAGTTTTATATTTTGCATATGTGAGGAGTATACTGGATTATGCTAGCAGTGTTTGGTCACCCTACCGGGCTGTACATATACAACGTATAGAATCATTACAAAAACGTTTTCTAAGGTACTTACAATTCAGAAATAAAACTTATTTCGATAATTATAAGGATAGATGCAAACATTATAGGATTATGCCTCTTGAGGATCGTAGATTATTAGTTGATATGACGTTGCTGCATGGGATTGTTAACGGGTACATAAACAACAGTTACCTGGTACAACAATTTAACTTGAACATACCTCTGCGCCGCAGCAGACATGCGAAATTAAAACTGTTCCAGATACCATATTATAGAACAAAATACGCAAGGAACTCTCCTATTTCTCGTATATTCACACTTTATGACAAACAATTTTCCGATATTGATCCATTTCAATACTCTTCTAAGACATTTCAAAAACTGATAAAAAAATTTTTTTTTAACCATTAACACATTGAGCTATTAAAACAATTACATCGGATATTTGGGGCTCGCTATCTGTACACCCCCCCCCCTTCCCCGCGCCCCTTTACACTCTCTCACACACACACAAGTACATTCACACACACTCATACACATACACAAAAACACACAACTTACATTCGTACCCTGTATGGGATTATGTAAAATTTTGTACTTCACTGTTTTTTCTCTAATTGGTAAATTTTAGTCTGTTCTTAGTTATCGTACAGTACTTTTTTGTGAAACCTGTTATTGGCATCCTAAAATGTATTATAATATGTAAATTTTGTATTATAAATATGCTGTTGGTTTCTGAATAAAATAAAATGAAAAAATGTATCAAAACAGGATATCATAACTGAAATTGTTTTGTAACGTTCTTCCGGGCCCTAATTCTGCTAATCTTAGCGTCATTGTCGCGTCTTGATAGCGTATCAATAAAACTGCTTTTGTCGCTTTTATACGCATTTCCTGGTGCAATTTATTCATACTACACTTTCTTAATAAGTCAATAGTGACAAATGTTTTAGTTAGTAATCGTTTAACCAACAATAACTGTATCAAAAAGCGATGCTATTGAAGCGTTATTGACACGGCACAAATGCGTTAACGCTAGCCATTGATTTACTACCAAACAACCGTTTGGTAGTAAATCAATGACGCTAGCAGAATAAGGGCCCAGATCTCAAACATACCACACTTTTATCATCCGAAAATGCTGACACTGAAGGTAAATATTACCTTATTTCGTATGCACATCCCGCATTATGCCTAAAATAAGGAACGTCTGGCAACACTTAATATAACATTGGCGGGGATACAATCAGATGTACAAAAAATATACCTGCGTCACTCAGACACAATGCTGGTCCTGATTGTAGAACGTAGACTATTGTAGACAGTGCACGCGTAAAGACGTCTGGGGTGATCTGGCTACGAGTTCCAGACAACGCAGGAGCGACGCCCGGGGTTACTGCACCGGCTGCCTCACCCCTGAATGATCGCTTGAATACTTGTGAATTGTACAATCAAGTTCCAAATGTTAATTTGTATCGCTCGAATCCCAATTACTGTTTTTTGGTGCAACTCAATAAACAGTAGGATCTTAAGTGTTTCTTTTTATTTATTGTTCTATTTGATAACTTGTGTTATTCTACAATGTTCGATGTTACAGAAGTATTGCACAGTTCTTCTGATAGTTCACTATTTTTCAAAGGAAGCTCCATTAAATTGTATCCGATCTGGACTGAGACGGAAATAAACTTGTCGGTAATATTGCCTTCTACTACGAGTATATAACGCCAAAAGTATGTCGGCTCTATATTCTTACAGTTTTTTGGGTTAAGTACCTCAAAAGGAAAAAAAACTAATACCTTATATAACCAATTCATTGTCCGTACGTCTGTCTGTCTGTTAAGAAGCTTGTATATGACAGTTTATATCGCATATTTTGCGATTTTACATCAGAATCAAAACTAATAAGTTACTTTTTTCTAATTATGACTTAGCATTTTCTTTAAAAATACCAAATAATTCGAAAAAATGATGGAAATAAATCAAATAGGCACAAGAAAAAATTACGTCACGGGCGGGACTCGAACCCGCGTCTCCAACACACCGTGCTTTGACACCAACCACTGGGCCACCGAGTACTTACCGGCCACGACGAAATTTGCAACTGTACTGATTATTTGTTGACCCATTTGTACTTTCGTAAGTAAGTAGTCTTTATTCACCGTTCCGTTTCCGTTGACCAAAGATCATGAAATTTGGTAAAAAGTGATATCTTACAGCGCATTGAGGAATAAAACTGAAAACCGTAAATATGTAGTTGGGAAATTACATTAAGATAATTTTGTAGGGAGCCCACTGTGCGCTAGTTCAACTCACACTTGGACAGTTTTTTATTTAATCTGTTTATTTATATTTCACATAAATTACGCAATACATAAAGTATCGTCAAACTCATTTGCGAATTAACAGTTCCATTGACATCTATATCAATTATATATATATAACTTACATTTTTCTGCTTGTAGAACAAAACTTTACACAAAAACTAATTGTCAATGTCCTACTCTACTGCTCAAGAAAGAAGCAGTACTTTGACACAGCCGAATAAGGAAATCATTTATTATATATCCAAATAAATTTTCCAGAGCTTCTAGAGCCAATAGACTCCTTCTGAAGTACATATTTTGCAAATATACCTTCTCATATTATGATTTTTATTGCGTGAATTTCATCGCCAAGTGCAAGACAGGCGAGCCTGAGGGGACAAGCTGATTGTCCGTCGAAGTGTGGACTTTGTTTTCCTATTTTATAATAATGCCCGTATAATTTGCTTTGAAGTTAATTTAAATAATCATTTTGTTTTCCTTAGTTATGCAAACAAAGACAAAAGAAGAGATGTGTATAAACGTTTTTTTAAAGCATTCATTTTTGCATTCATTTTTGCATTGCATTTTTATGAATGCCTAATAAATAAGCACATACAAGACTATTTTAACTCGAAACAAAGTATACAGGGTTAATTTTGAGGTACCGGCAACCTCGCAGGATTAGATTGCTAACATCATTAACTACAACGTTTGTTTTACAAGTTTTAAGGTAACACAATACATTGAACAAAAATCAATTATAAAGTTTTTATTGCATTGTCGTGATATTGATAAGTCTATGTTTCATTTATAAATGACGACGGAAGACGACGTTACTCTCGCGTACTGTGCGCGTAGAGTTACAAACATTCTAGAGGTATATTAAATGAATATTAATTTTTGTATGAAAGTAAAATCTAACGAATTATCAAAAGTCGTTGAACAAACGTTGTTAATTAATGATCTAGCTATCTAATCCTGTGAGGTTGCCGGTACCTCAAAATTTACCCTGTTTACGAAAAGATCAATACAGTTGAAATTTCACTCGATTTAAAGTTCTCGGTGGTCATAGAATCAACACGGTATATTGATGACGCGGATTTAAATTCAGCCCGAGGTGATAAATAGTACATTGTTACCCTAGAGGTGAAAGTAACTTATTTAGTCCCGAGACGGGGTTTGGTGCCTATAGTTCGAGGGACTAAACACGAGTAAGTCTTTAACCCGAGGTAAACACTGTGCTTTTCGTTACGAATATAAGGAAAGTAAAAATAAAATCATGAATTAGGTAATGAAAAAAAGAGTGAATTTTATTTTTAATAAATGAACAACTTCTGTTTTAGCCTCTTCTATTATGAAATCAGGCGTTAAATCCATATTAGCTGAATTAGATGAACTCATTGTGTTAATCAAATCTCTGCTATACGGAAGTATAAACAAAACTCTACATCTCGAAAAAACAAATGAAGATCGCAGTGCCGCTTTCCCGCTTATTTTGTTTTTTTTTCTGTGGCCGGTCAGCTATTCAGCCATTAGTTTACATTTTCATCATTGAAAAAATTATGCCCAAATTAAAAAATTAAATATTTTGCCCAAATCTATGTTATTTTAAAGAAATCTAAACTTTTTGGTCTTTTAATTTTACACCATGCTGTAATTGAGTGGCTGTATAGAAAGTTGGAACATGTTTCAATAGAAATAATGTGAAAATAGAACTAGTTTCTTTTTTATAATATGACAGCTGTCAGTTGACAGCGTTTCTCCCTAGGGTTGAAAAGTATTACTTTAACCCGCTCCTCAGGCTACTTCAGACCTACTTTCAGAGTATGAGTAATGAAAACTCTAATTGATCTAAAACTTTGTAAATATGAATTTGTATATAAAAACCACAAGAAAATCATTGCGTGGTTTTACGAAACCACGATGCAAGTGCAACTTTCTTTTTGGATCGTAGGCATTTAACTGAAAATTATTCGATTTAGGGTATTAAAATCGCATTTTTAATCTTACTTAATTTTTTTAAATTTAATTATTAATAAAAAATCAAAAAAATATAAAACAAATTAATAAACTAAATAAAAACGCAATAAAAAACAAAATAGTAAAAGACAAATTTATGAAAAAAAAACGCTCTACAGATTTAAAGTCGAAGATTCGACGCACAGACCAATCTTGACCTATATGATGTAGTGAAATTAAAGATCTCATGTTTGTGTAATGCGACATGCGACAGATGAACGAAAAATTTTGAGGCAATGTAGAAAAAGTTTCACTTTACTGTATAATTATATCATATGGTTTTATAGAAATAATATGTTTTTAAAAATGGCAAATTTTCGTAGAGATAAAACTATTTATTCTGCACTGAAAATAACCCAGCTACCACCATGGGACCATGTTACCTTACCATGGTCGCTTATAGCAAGGTTAAAACAATATTGAAACAGACACCGCTCTTGCTGCGTATAGCGCCATCCCACTATAACCGCGGTTTTTATATTGTTTTGAGCGATCATGGTTGGGGCGCCCAACATATCCGTACTGTCTAAAAATCATAAAATATTTATTCATAATTATTTGTACTATTAGTGATTGCCTTCAAGTTAGAGAAAGCTTAGTATAATATTAAAAAAAAACACTGAAATGATCGCTAAACTCACCAAACAGTGACAGACGTTAATACAGACACGGACTTTCCATAACAAAAAATATCATAATAATCGATTCATCTTAATTGATCAATTAGGGATAGTATTCGTATCTATTATTACGATTTTAAGGGCCTTCCTTATATACATTATACAGTGATTGATTATCACTAGTTAAAAATTATTATGTCGGCCATATGGAATTTGGGGTGGGCACGACATCAGGGTAATAATATCTATCCACCGGCACAGTTCCTGGATAAAGTTTTAATAGAATATGATGAGCTTTTTTTTTATTATCACAATTATTATACTTTACTTTTATCATAACACAGTGCTACATAAACCTTTTTAGGTTTTACCGAACACTGGGATTCACCAATAATCTTACAATATTTACACACAACATCAACATTGACAGACTCGCAAGGTGGGTGGATATGAAACAACTACTTATGCTATTTTTGCTCTTACCCTCTACACACCCGGTTACATTAAACAAGATAACGGCACCACAATAGGAACAAAAACTGTACACACGGGCCGTGATTCTCTAGTGAAGAATCACTTTTTTACCTCTATAATATATATTGAATATTTATTTGAATAATGCTATATTTACTTCTTATTTATTTGTGTTTTTTTTATATTTTATTATTAGAGATAGATAATGATTTTTTATTACTCTTTTAATATTTATTTCATTTATTTGATTTTTAATTAATGATGGTAATTTGTTTATTAATTTAGGTATTTGAAACTGTAACAATTGTCTTCTATATAAATTATTATATAGCGGGACATTTAACGTAACCACTGATGCACTACGTGTTTGCTTACAATGTTTTTTTACATTATAAAAGTGTTATTGAAATAGTTTTCTAAAAGTAGATTAAGCTTCACTTGTTCATGTACGGGCAATATGTTACAGTGATGAAACAATTTAAATACATTATCTCGGTATCGTGTTTTAATTTTAGATGGAACTATTGCTTTTAAAATCCGTAGTTGTAATTTATATATAAGGTCCAAATTTGATTTACAAGTCCTACCATAGCTTGTTATGCCATAATTTATAATAGTTTCTCCCAGCATTTTATATAGTTGCAAAAGTATAGAATATGGAATTTTATTTTTGACCAATACAAATTTGGACAAGATTGCACGCAACTTGTCACATACAGAGTGAATGTGATCTACCCATTTGAAACGATCATCGATTATTAATCCTAAATATTTTTGTTTATTTACAAGTTCAATAGAACTGCATGAACATTTTTGATGGTTTGTGTGTAAACACTTGTGACTATGTCCTATAAGTTTCACATTTTCATGCTTCCTATTATGACTACTGCTGATGTACATGAGTTTAGTCTTTTCCGTATTGAGCACAAGACTTGCATCATGACACCACCTCGAAAGCAATGTGAATTCAGCTTGCAAATTTTTTAAGGCTAAGTCTAAGTTTTTGTGACTTGAAACAATACAAGTATCGTCAGCAAACTGATAAATTTCACATCTTTTAATAAGGTTGACTACATCATTCACATAAGTAATATAGTGAAGTGGTCCAAGCACAGATCCCTGCGCTGTACCCTTTAGGACGGTTACCTTGTTGCTGATGACATCAGATACTTTAACAACATATGATCTGTTAGTCAGATAGTCTTTACACCATTCCCCTAAGGGCCCACGTATTCCACAGTCATTCAGGTTATCTATCAGTCGTTCGTGTATCAAAGTATCAAATGCTTTACTGTAGTCAATTAGCTTGATGACTAGAATTGATGAGAAATATCAATAAATACCTACATATGAAATTATTGTTTTATTAAAAAAGTCCAACTTTTTTATGAATCAGTATTTATCCTACTTATTAATACGATAATATACTATTATTTGCATACTAATTTGAAGGTGGGCACTACGGGCCGAGGTTACTATGAAAAATGGGCATTCCCCTTTGACTTTATGATGTTTTAAAAAAAATGTAACAATATTTATAACTGTATTGCCAGAATGAAAAATAGGCATTAATAAGAACTCTAGATTTTTGTTTCGTACTGAATGATTGCAAAAATAAATTAATAATACAAGTACATAGTACATATTATGTCACTGATGATTATTTATTATTCTACACTATTATTATAAAGAGGAAAGATTTGTATGTATGTATGTAACGAATAAACTCAAAAACTACTGGACCGATTTCAAAAATTCTTTCACTATTAGAATTATACATTATCCCTTAGTAACATAGACCACAAAATTGTTTTTCAAAATAAAATATAAAAGTCCCACATGAAAACAAAAACAACGCCGGCGAAGCTGTGTAAAGTAAAGCTAGTATTTTTTTATAAATTAAGCATTTAAAATGTAGTAGGTACCATGTTACAATCACGACAAGATAAGTTAGTATATCCAATGTAAAATTTGCTTAACATTAATGTCTCTCTCCTATAAGGATTCGACTTTAGTTCGGCGTGGAGAGAGAGCCCCGTGCATGGTATTATACCAGGGGTCCCGTGAACCACATATTGTGCCGATACTCGCCGTTCAGATACTATGGCAGCAATCAGGCTGATTTATTGTTTAGCGAAACATCAATTTTCATCAATTGGAAGTGAAAAGCAGTACGCTTCATTACATAAGAGAATTTTTAGGCAATACAAATACACTAAAACAAAAACAAAATAGTTATAATCAAATGATGTATAAGGACGAACTTATCTCTTTAAGAGATCTCTTCCAGCCAAGCCTAGATGTTGTATGAAATTATATTAGCGGGAAGATGGAAGAAGGAAGGATGAGCAGTCGTTTTTGAGTTTATTCGTTACCCACATACACATATCTTTCCCCTATATAATAATAGTATAGATATAGTACATAGGTACAAACCTCATAATATTATATTGCTTTGAGTTTTGAAGTTTCCGTCAGTATTTTACAGCAATAAATATGATCATAGCGCAATAACAGGGATTTGTGTAATTAGGGGACTTGATAATTTGTTTTTGTTTTTTAAGATTTATCTTTCTTTAAACGAGATATTATTACAAACGTATCCCAATGTAGTTTGCTTTGACTGAATCGACTATTTATTGATAAAGTTCAAAACTTCAGAGTAGTTGTATGCTAATTAGACAGATATATATATATATATATATATATATATATATATATATATATATATATATATATATATATCTTTATTTGATCAACAGACGCACACACACATAGAGAATATAACAAATAAGAAACCATACAAGAAAAGACAAACAAAAAACTACTAAACGAAATTATAACAGAATCCGAATCTCAAATCTCAAAGCACACATTCATTACAATAATTTTGTGTCGCGGACACAAAGTTATTATAATGAATGTGTGCTATACACCAGCACAAAAGGCACAGCGTCATATTTACTCACCGATCTACTATCGTTATATAAAGTATATAATCTACGATCACATTAAAATCATCCTTCTGAGCTTTGGAACTACCTGAGGCTGCACCATGACCTCTTGGGGTAAGGTTGAAACAATATTGTAACTGAGACACCATTATAGCAGCGTATAGCGCCATCCCGCTCTCACTGCAGTTTCGATATTGTTTAAAGCGATTGTGGTAAGGGGGCTGACCTTTGCCGCGTGATAACAATTATGCCAACTAGTACAAGTAACACTCCGACTTCGACGAAGTTACCGATCCCATCTAATTAGATGCCGTTTTTGTTCCACACAAAACGGCTGCGTTTAAATCAATCAATGCACGGTGAATACAAATCGAGCTGAGTGGGTTTCGTTATTATAGCTCCGTGGAGCGCGGTTCGCGTGTGTGTGTGTCTGTTGTATCCTTTTGTTCCACAAAATAAAGTTTTATTCGCGTTTATACACAAGCGTACGATGCTTGAAAAGGTTAATATTATGCCAATTTGGTCATAGTAGATTTGATCTAAGTATATTACGGGTTAAATGTGAGATAGTGTAATTAAAACAATTGCATTATTCAACTAAAAGCTGTTATCAAAATCTGCTGTTAAAAAAATTGAAATCACTATAAATCGTTTCTTAATTGAGTACCTACAATATTGAATCAAATGTAGAACTGTGGAATAGTATAATGTGATTTTATGTTAAATCGAGGTAATTCATAAAGTTATAAGATACAATATTATATTTCCTGCATTATTTTCGTTTTTCCCGTAGGAATAACAATTATATAAGTAGTCTATGTTACTCTGTGATTATGTAGCATTATTTTAGTGAAAGAATTTTTAAAATCGATTCAGAAGTTTTTGAGTTTATTTATTACAAACTAAAGTACACATATTTTCTCTTTATATTAGTAAATAATTTAATTTTTTTACGCAGTAATATAGGGAAGAGGATAATAGTAATAATTATTAAAGTATGTCAATAATTTTGCACAAAACTAATTAAATGTATTTTATTGATTCGACAATTCTTTATTTAATTGATAATTGTAACGCATTGAATTGTAGTTGAGCAAAAATATAAAAGCTCAGAAGAAGAGGAAAAAATGAAAACATTATAATTTCTACGGCATTGACAAATCACTAACAGTTTCTAATGACAAACAAGCCGAACGCCCAAAAAATTACCGAAAGGGCCGAGTTTTAGCAAATTTTAACAACGCCTATTATCTTCACTTCAACACCGTAAATTAAACTGCTATGTAGGTACAAAAGGCGACCGGACGGATCGTCGGATCTGTGGCGCAACTGGGCGATATCCAGACCGACGCCGGATCGGTTGGTTGACGCGTGCATTGATTTCGGTACGTTTTCTTTGTCCGCGCGGCGAGGTGTGGATCGGTCGGTCGATTAGTCGGGCTGTTGAAGTTGACGTCCGGCGATGAGTCGGGCTTACAGTATTTACGAGGAGTTTAGAGGCCCGAAGATGCCAGCGGCGAAGGGACGAGAGGCAGGTGCGGTATTTCTCCGGGATTCAATTGAAAATCGGATGTATTAATTCGCCACGAAGTGGGAGCTGTTAATCAAAGCGCTGTATACATCGCGATTAATGATTATAATGTAGCGTAAACCACTGTTATTAAAAGACAGCTTATTTGGGAACACTTAGTTGTAAGAAAACTTTGCCGAATTTTCAAATTCCGCTTCGAAGAATGTTCGTTTTCGCGTATTTACGACAAATTTAGAAATTTCCTAATTAGGTGCTCTGTTCATTTGACAAGTTTTTTATTACGTCCATAATGTTTTCTTACTAGTTTAGCGGTAAGTGGTAACCTACATTAACATAATAATATAGTTACAGAATATTTAAATTCATTTTATTCACAAATATCTACGTAGAGTGCTTACATAGACTATATCTGCGTACTCGTGAAAAAACTGATTCAGGAAACCATAGTAACTCGGGGGGCTGTTCCGGTTTAGCTAGTTTAGACTACATTTTTAATTGTCCGTCAACGGGCCATCGGTTTCTAAGGAAAATTAATTCAGTTACTAGATTTCAAGGTGATTCCGAGAGATATAAGGTAAATACTTCCGTTTTCTTCAAGATGACGCTGATGCTGCTTTCGACATTAGGTGATTGATACTTGGTATGGTAGGTATAAATAATGTGTATAATCCATGATTTTGCTAATAAGCCGATCAATTTTGTTTTTTCTTTTAAAATAAATATAAATGTATTTGTGTAATATATATATATTTTTATTGCAGAAAGTTGGCAAACAAGCAAACTGCCCACCTGATGGTGAGTGGTATAACAGTCACCTATAATACATGTGGCTCTTGTGAGATTCGCAGCAAAACTGCAACCCCCACAAGAACCACAGTATACGTTGCCAACTTGTGACACAAGATGTAAAGTCACAGTACCCAGTAATATCACTGCCATATCTTACCCTTCAAACCGGAACACAGCAATGCAAGTACTGCTACTTTGCGGCAGAAATAGGTAAGACGGAGGTACCTAAGCAGACGACCGTAGTACAGAGTAATAAATAAATAAATAAATATATATATATATATATATATATATATATATATATATATATATATATATATATATATATATATATATATATATATATATATATTATTTGTATTTATTATTATTTGTTAGGGTTGGAATGATGTACGTACGTACGTACGTAGGCATGTTTGTATGAGCACATAAATTCTATGGTGCCATTGATCGCACTGATATTTTGGCACTCACAGAAAATTATTAAAAAATAAATCATAATAACATAAAGATGTTTCGGAAAATATTCATAAAAAAGCCACCTCCAAGAGACAGATTACGCGAAAGTAGTTCGAATTCCAAACATAGTCGGTGTCGTAAGTACATCGACCGCCCTAACTTGAGCCCCGGCAAATTAGCCTACATCCTCCGCTCGAAGAATATTTCCGCGCGCCCGCGGGACGTAACGGGTCTCGTTAGATCGGCGATCGAAGTACCTTTCACGATCTTGAGCGGCGTCACTTTCCCCGCTCTAGTGAGTTTTTTCGAACGTAACTTGGCGATTACATCAATAGCGCATGCGATCGTTCCGTGTGCCGCGCACCTGTATCGGAACGCATCGCGGCTGTGTGCGGCGGATTACCTTTGCCTATTGTTTCCTTTGAAATTGCGAGTGCTACTTTTTAATGGCCAGCACTTAGTTAAGAGACTATTTGACATTTGCCACAACTGTGATACGAAATGCTTAGTATTAACTAATTATCTTTAAGCTGTATTAAGCTATTGTTTTCGGTTGTTAATAGCAACGTTTAGTCATATTACTTTCATGCCTTTTTATTGATTTTATCCTAACTTTTTACAGTATGACGACTGATTAAGAAACATTATTTTTGTGCACGTATATAATTTAATAAGGCGTAAATAAAATTATTAACATTAACATACCTGATTGTATCGTTTTTTCTGTTTGCTCTGTTTACCTCCTGACTTCTTAATATATCTGAAAAAAAATTATTCGTCTCAGTCATAAGGTATCTATAAGTATTATCTAAACTATATTTCGTTAATTGATGGCAAATAGTTACAATAACTCAACGAAGACATTTCGCTTCGGAATCTCAAATCATTTCGAAAGGCAAAACGAACCCTACCCGTGTAGCACAGTGTTTGTTTTAGCTCGAGAGCCGGATCTCAATTTGCCCGAGTGTTTTGTTCAACTGAAACGAGCATTTATATATTTACCAGGGGTGAATTCTAATTAGAATCTTTCCGACCTACTTAAGCGCTCGATTAAAAATTGCGCTTTAAAGTATTTAATGGCGACATAACTATTGTCTCGTCTACATTCTGGCTGAACATTGACTTACCACCGCCACAGAGTACATAATTCGATTCACGATAGCATTCGAAAAGTAAATCGAGCAGTCTATTTGTTTAAACTCGAGTTGCAACGTGGGAGAGCGCTTAACGAATTCCATTGAAGCGAACGATGAACAGTTCACTGCCGCGCGATGTTCGACCCTAATGCGGCAAGATAGAGGTTAATAAGCCGACTGGAAGCATGTTTATCTTGAAGTAGTTACATCGAAAACGCAGCGTCTATTTTTAAAATCGATGCGGTGACCGAAGTGGGGCGTGTGCGATACTGCGGCTTACGGGTGATGCTCACTGAGGAAAATTTGTTTTGTTGTCGAAAAAAATGTACACACAGTTACGGGCGTGGTAATTTTTCACGTTTATGGTCCCGCACCTCAATGGGAAACACTTATAGGATTACTGCTTTGTTAGTCTGTTTCTGAAATCCCTTTTTGTCAGGAACACGTGGAGGTGTCAAGTTCAAAATTGTTTAATTCGCAAGTTAGTAATCTCTTGAAACTGAGATAATATCAAGGTTCTGAGTCAATGCAATCAAAGATGTGACATATTTTGACACTTATGATAAAATCTGACAAGAATCAACGTCACAAGTAAAGAGAAAAATTTTAAAACCATAAATATGTTAAAACATCACAAGTAAAAGTTTTTTTTACAATTCCGTATTTAAAAATTTGTACGGAACCCTCAGTGTTCGAATCCGACTCGCAACTGACTGTTTTTTGTTATTATTTACAATAGGTGCTAACTTTTATTTATGGAAAAAGTAATTGTATTAAGGACATTTATACTAAACTTACAGTAGCATTTGTACGTACCTATCCGTAGGTATTATTTTGGCAAAAAAACAGTTCTACAGTTTCACATCGTTTCGCAGTTTAGCTACATGTCGCTATAACTCTGATGAAGGCAAATTCAAAAGTGTGCTAAACAGTAGAAGCTAAATATTTGCGTTAAAAAAAGGAGTGAAATCCAAACAGATAATACCGCAATAGGTAGGCAATTATCAGTAAATCATACATTATAAATGTTTGCTTCGCAAATGATGCTCTACCCGAGAATGGTGCTCGGCTGAATTAGACTCTATTTGTAATCGAACAGGGCTCTTTGCCGCTTAACATCGGCCATTTCATTGAATCGGCAGGCAGGCAAGTCCTTGCCTGTGAAATGTTGAGTTTGTAGCAACGTCTTTTAATGATTCCGAATTAGATTACTGCGAGCTAATATGCTAATTTGTCTGAATATGTGTTTTGTCTACGGTGGAAAACTGCTGAGCATGGGCGGCCAAAAAGTGGTGTTTCAGTTTTGACAAAACATGGCGTATTTATATACTATGAATATCGTTAAGGTTACCTTGGTGGCTGCCAGTATGTTATTGCAAAGGAAAGTTAAATAAGTTGTTTCATGACATGAAATTAACCTTGAGGTGGTGAACCACTTTTTTGGCCGACAGTACATACCTGCTGCGAACAGCGGGCCTATTTTCAAACTTCGGTTGCTAACTAGAACTTTCGAAAGAAACTTAATATCCATTACTACTATTATGAACGCTATTGTAACACATATAGTCACTTAACTAGTAATGGATATAAAGTTTCTTTCAAAAATTACAGTTCTTTTACGTTACGAACCGTAGCGTAGCGAATAAAGCGTAAATACGCCCGCTGGCCTGCGTAGGGCTTTCCTCGCAGATTTCGCTAAATTCTCACTGTACCAGCCACGGGGGCCATCTTGTACGGGAGCAACCCATTTCTCTGGACAAAAATTACTTAGCCCCAATAAAATTGTACTTTGTGAATAATACGCATTGATGTATATACATAATATAAAAAAATACAAAAAAATAATACAGACTTCAAAAACACCAAAATGTCATAAATAATGTAAGAACAACATACAACATCACAGTTTTATATTGAATTTGGTGCCAAATTTTAAATTGTAAAGTAAGTATATCATGTTCTTATATTTTTTTAAGACTTTCAAGGTGATCATTTCTTGGCACCGACATCAATATAAAACTGTGATGTTGTATGTATTCTAATATTATTTATGACTTTTTTGTGATTTTGAAGTCGGTTCCATTTTATTGGGTAATTTTTTTTTCATTCTTTTTAGTTAACTTGATACATGCGCATCTGAAGTTGAGCCAAGGCAAACACCACAGAATAACTTAAAGCAAAACGTCTTTCGCTCCAAACAGCTTTGAAAGAATTATTCCCGAACTCCTAATCTACCAGGAACCTTCTACCATCAGCTCACTAACATGACATGATGATTAGCAGACGCAAATACCTGAATATCTTCACCAAAAACATGAAACACGTTGGACGTGCCTAGGAAATTCAAGGGTTTACCTCGATTTTCATGGGATCCCATTATCAGATCATGACATGGAGAAAATTGTTTTTGCAAATTACTCTCTCCGAAATGTCAAATAGTGGTTGGAATTTAGTTTATTTTAATATATCACACTAGCAGTTGCTTAACGTATTTCAACAAGACTTTTTAAAAGCTTTTGCTCTATGTTTTTAGTATATGAAACTATAGAATCCCCACAGGAACAACGAAAATAAAGCTGCGGGCGTAAAACTAGTCCTACTGGGTATTACTTAACGCACTTGCTAGTTATGATGACAAAAATACTATAGTTTTGCTACCTCTGCTTCTACCTATACTGCAATTTTTGTAAGAAAGCGAACAATACTGCGTCCAAAACGCGTCAAATAAAAGCTGTTACTTCACATGAAAGCTACCTTGAGACTCAGATGGATGGATGTATACTTTTAAATGCCTCTTTATTTCTTCCTAATTGCAGAAGATACCTTTTCGAGTATAACATTGTCAATAACAACGAATATCATTATTTATTTATTTCGATGGGACAGTACACAGCTCACAATATTCAAGAACAAATTTATCACAAATACATTTTGTTGGCCAATTATGACTATCCAGCAGTAAACAATTTGAGCTAACGAAACGGATCGAAACTTTTTTTTAGTACGTACACAATATACTATATCTACGTACACAATATACATATATACAACACATACACACACATACATATATATATATATATATACACAAAATATAGTCTTTTATTTCGTTCCATGACATCGAGAGATAAATTAAAATGTTATCTTTCGATGTCATGGAACGAAATAAAAGAATTGTCGTGCCATATAAATAATGTGCGAGCTGTCATACATGTTCATACTACGGAATTAAAAGCAAATCTGCCCGCAGGCGCAGCGTCCGCACCAAATAATGTGCACCCGCTCTTACAACATCAAAGAGCTATGAAGTAGGCTCACAAGTAAACAACTTAATTGACTGGAGTCGTTTGGCTGTAAAGAACATAAGAACTAATCATAATTTGTTTTGCATCAAAACTGGGTGGGAGTATTAAAGAACTGATAAAACAAGAGCTTCTAACATTAACCCATAACTATTTTTAGACATATTTCAGTTTTTACTCGTATATAAAAAATCTCGTGTCGCGATGTTTGTCCGGGATAAACTCCGAAACTATTTCACCGATTTTGATGAAATTTTTCAGATGGCGGTGTGAAATAATTTATCGACAAGCACAGTCAAGTGCTATCTAGGCTGGGTAACCTTCCAGTACATGGCGTTGTATCTTAATTTCTTGAAGCTATACACAATCTACTCCACGTTATAATATGTTAATGTTTACTACACATGTGCTGTTTGGGATTTATAATATATTGTCGTGTCTGAATAGACACGAATGATAATATAGATAAAAAAAATCTCTTTTTTTATCTATATTATTAAATATTTCTTTGAATAATTAGGAAGTTAAGTATAACATTGATCTAACGTACTATAACTACCTACTAACCTAGGTTAGTATAGGTAGTTATTTGTGTTAAATAAACGATCAACTAATAATAATTTATTATGCCAAAAAAAAACACCAACAGTTATACATTTGAGGACAACACATTAAGAATACAAACAACATTTTTAAAGGTGTTCATGCAGAGTGCGTAGTGTGCCCCTAACTCCCAAGCTAGGAGATCCATGTATCTCGGGAGCTAGTAACCCCTCCCTTTCTCCCTGAAATACGCGAGGTGTACGTTTTAACTTTAATGTTAAAATATTTGACCGTAACAAATGTGAGTCGAAGGTATTCTAAAATGGCTGTCAGCCAAGAAATAAAGTAAAAGCCTTCTACGCACAAAACATGCCTCCCATAACTTCGGCGAGGTGAATATCATATAGACACCGCACTTTCTCTGAGAGTGCGTTCAAGCGTGCCTCCACCAAGCCTCAGAGTGTCAGAATACAATGTAATTCCATTGTCTTTTCAGAAGTAATACGGTAATTTGTTGTTAATAACATATGTTTGCTGCCGAAGTTACCGTTATTGCACATATTTTTTGTAATTTGTCAAGATTTAGATGTAATTTACAAGGTTATTTTCTTTCGGAAATAGATATGCTATTACTATATAGAATAATAATAGCGAGAAAGTTATATGTATTAAGAAGCATTTAGCACGATTTTTACAGTATAAAAATTAGACAGTAAAAAATCAATACATCTCGGTAGACGAACTCTACTTTCTTAGGGTTGTGTAACAAAATATTTTAATAATAATTCAATTAATAAATTAAGTTAGTTTATAAATATACAACAAAGAGATGATAGAGAGTGTTGCTACTAGTATGTTAACTTATATTGGCTGTCAAAAAAATCTTTACAACTTCACATTTCATTCAACACCAATATAAAAGCGGTATAAGTTTACCTATATAAATAAATTTTGAATGTGACTGATTTCGATGCGAAATATATAGCTGATTTATATATTTTCTCTTTATTTCAACCTTTGGTGGAACAGCATAAAAAGTCTTGGCATCATTCATAATTCTGTGACACGTGATCTCAGATGTATAAATAGCTTGAAAATTATAGAATCATGAATATGTTTGTGAAAATTGGTTATTTATTTGGTGGTAAGTTATATAGGTATAGGTACACAGATAGTAGCTAATTACATGTTGCTTTCAAAATCACGTGTTTATGATGTAGTTTGTATTTTTATAAAAATTTTATAATTTTTATAAAAACATTATAATAAGCTTTGTTTCATTGATGATGCAGATTTTTTTAATAAATAAAAATACTTACAAGCTATCTTCAGAATAGTAAATTATAAACAAACATTTAGCGTGAATAAGAACCACTGCAAGATTCGTTTAAAATCTCTCGAGATGCAAGAAAGAAAAGTTGACCAAAATTGATATGGAGATTGCTTGCTGTTAGGTGTTCGTAACGAAACACAAAGAATTATATTTTAAGAATAAGGAAAAATGTTAATCAGAAAAAGAGGGAGGCGATATAATATACTTACTTCTTCTGCAATATCTTAGACATATCAACAATAAAATCCCAAAAATATTGTGATTTTATTAATTTTAAGGAATATTATCAAAAAATTATTTGATATTATATAAAAAACATATTTATATAGGTACTCTTAGCAATATCAATATAAGATAAAAGTAATTAATAATAACTTAAACGTAAAAAATAAATAATTGACATTATTTGCATTTATTTATGTGACGATGTTAAAAACTGCCTTTTTTTTTTTTTATAATATAATATTATGTTTGAAAATAGAACTCATTGAACTACAATTTTGTAATATTTAGCTTGCAAGCCAGAAGTCGTGTTGCTTAGCCAAATTCTGTGGGGGGTCCCGACGGGCCGTAGGGTGTGACCCACCTCACCCCACGCGGCGCCACCCACATTGCAGTAAATAGGAAAACCAGGGAGAAAACTTCTAAGAAAATATTAATCGCTTTTCACTAAGATATTAAATTTGTTTTCAGGTATTATATATAGTAATTATGACAAGTGATTCCTGGTATTTATTGGCTGAAACTATTTTAATGTTTATAACCAAGCTACAATAGATATAAAACCCTTCAATGTGCATGGTTCCAAGTCACGCATTTAAACACTACCTGAACCCAAAGAACTGTTATTATTTTCATTGGAGTTAACTGAATATGATGCATAGTTAAAAAAAAAACAATATTAATTAATTTCTGATTCATTCACACGAATGTCTGAACTTTGTCACGGTCGCGGTTTTCCTTAGTAAATTAAGTACCCTGTGGAAATTGCTCACGTTTATTGACAGATAAACAAAGCTATAGTTACACTAAATAATAAAATCAAAGATTGTTCCATCAGTCATTTATAGGGATGAAACAAAAATAATACTTTTTTGTGAATCATATAACTTTCTACCTCGACCATTGTAAAATGTAATGCAAAACCCTTCTCTTGTTAGAGGTGAAAACATTTTTACTATAAAACATTTGCACCAATTGACGATTAAAAACTACAACAAAATACCACTGTGAATTAAATACGATTCCGTTAACAAGTTACTAATACGAATTTTAACCTCGTTGGTTACATAATGGAGTCGGCAACAGACAGGGGCCGCGCTCAGCCAACCGTCACCAGGCCTACCGTCATGGCTTATAACAATATATTAAGGCCGCGTTTGAAGCAAGATGGCACTATACCTTGCGATAGCACTGTCTCTGTCCACTCGTCGTTCTAACCTTGCTCTGGGCACTCGTAGTAAAGTACCAGTTCATGTTTGCCTGTTAATGTCGAGAAATTAAACATGTTTAAGTTAACTACAAAACGTAAGTGCGCTATAGCTAATCTCAAATTTACACATATAATGTAATTTATACATAGGAGCAACATGCCTATTAACATAGTGAACACATTGTATGATTGGTATAATTTAAAAGAACAAAAAACGAATACTTCAAACTTTTTAATCTCAAAACATCTCGAGATGTTTTTATTTCGCTGTTTTTAAGTTATCGCGTGGCGTTATTTAAACTAATATGATTATCGTTGCCTAACTGAGAAAAACATGAGATGCAAATACTTATCTATTATTAACTAAATATATGTATATGTATACTATCTTAACATTTTGAATATTAAATACAGTTATGGACGTTTGAATGTTATTAAAATATAAGCCTGCCTAACTTGTATATTAATTTTGGTTGTATGTACACACGTATAATAATTATCCATAGAACTTATTGTGTTATAATAATTATGTTATATTACTCTATTATTACCAAAAAATGAACTAACTTTTTATTCGTTCTCCATCCGAGTTTCTTACCTATTTTTCACGTGAATGCTCTCCAAATTTCCGAACAGCTGGTGTAGAGTTTATTTTCGCAAGAAATGAACTATGAAACAAAAGGGAATTTATTGTTTCATAGTTTTTTTGCGGCCTTTTGTTTTTTGTACTGACACTTTGTAAAACGGCTCAAAGCTTTTCTGTTTTTATATATACCTAACCTATTTATGTTTAATTTCCATATTTTTAAATTGATCCATTTCCTATTCTTGTTTTTCTGGTGTAGAGTTTTTTTTTGACTTGTAGAGTTTATTCGAATAACAACTAGTGTAGAGATTATTTTCCTGTTTTTCTGATATAGAGTTTATTTTTCTTTCTACATAACATATTTTTCGTAGAGATTATTCTCCTAACAGCTGATGTAGGGTTATTTTCCTGCTTTTCTCATATAGTTTATTATTATTTCTAGCTATGAGGTATTTCTTTTAGAGGTTTTTTGGAACAGCTGGCGTAGAGTTTATTTTTTTCTACTTGTGTTTGCGACATCCTAATCTTGCTTCGTATATTTACACGAACTAGGCTAAATACTATCTGTTAAAACAAATTTTGTATTCGTTTTAGATGTCAATAACTGCCTGTAAAATCCTGTGCTCCGTAAAGTTTGAAAATTTTAATTTTGATAATAAATGTGTAATTACTAATTTATGCATAGATTATTATTGGTGGATAACTTATTTATATTACTTTGGATCAATATACTCATAGCTATTGCTAATAAATCATTGTAAATTATCTGTCAAAGAGCATGTTTGCATTAGATCCAAGCAAAGAGCTTATATAATCTAGCCGATGAATTCCGTCGTCTATTATGTGTCTAGGGCATCTGCTGTGTATACAATTGTTGTCATTGTAAGACATTGTCCCAAGCGATATTTATTTATGTTTTCTAATGAATATATCTACGTTTGTATGTTTCAGTGATTTGTTATATAATTACTAAAATGGCATAGTGGATTTGGATGTAAAATAGCAAACACACTTTTCATTCTGATAAAGACCTGTGTAATTAAAAAACAAATTTAATTATTTATTGCGTGTCTATTGAATTTATTGTAGAAACAGGTTAAATTTCTGAAGCAATTTATACCATTTAACCTTGAAGTGGGGCAGAGAAAAGAAGTGAGGTACAATTTAATTATATTATTACAATTCTACAAAAATGCATAACCTTAAAATCCTAATGCGGTCTAAATAAAGTTGCATTAAAATATTGAAAATCATTGACCTTTGTGTACTTAATATGTCATCGTATGTTAACTAGCATTGAAATTTTTTGAATAGATCTCTTTATGTTTTCTATAAGTTTATGTTCATATTTATGTTCATTTTCTTTTTCAGGCGCTACTTTCCTGTTTTCGAGCAATTTCGATTTACTGTACCGCCACAAATATAAAACATACAGTTCTAAAATTCATATATCATATTGTTAAACATATTATCTTAACATTCTTAAAGATAGAAACATGATTAATAATATTTCACTCGATAGAAAAAAAACCAAATATCACTCTGTTCAATATTTTAAAATAGCTGTAAATCAGAAAATACAATAATAAATGACATAATGGTTTTACCAATTGATGTGCATTTTTATAGTCTAGAAAATTGCAAAAATACATTTTTATTATGTATATATATCTTAAGTTTATCTCGTATCGCCCACTGCCCCCCTAGCATGACCACCGAAACACGATATGATAAAACGATATATCGATATGAACTATTGAAAACGTTCGATTTTTTAGCTATCTTAAAGATATAAGTATGTTTTGTATATTGCTATTGCTATTTTTATTTATTTATTTATTTATTCATCATGTACGTTTGTGTACAAAGGCGGACTTAATGCCTGTGGCATTATCTGTCAACCTTTGGGCGATGCAGAGAATTCAGAGGTAGATTTATACTGATTTATCACTTTATCATATCGTGTTTCTGTGTTTATGCTACGGGGGCTAAAGTTCCGATAAAGTGTCATTTTTTGTTCCCTGGCTCGCCAGTTAGTCCAAAGTAAACTGTAGTGACATACTCGTATACTCTATTATCTATCTTATCGATTTTACCAGAGATACCAAAGTCGTCTGCGTGGCTACCTCTATCTTACCTTTTCCTGCCATCAAGCAGCGGTGCTTGCATTGTGTTCCGGTTTGACTCGACATCTTACGTCACAACTTGACAACGGTTATTGAAATCCTTGTAGGGGTTCTATATTTGCCAATCTTACAGGTACTAAATTAAAATAAAATATACACACACACACGCACCCACAATAAATCTTGCAATTAAATAAAATGAATCGTTTAAGCTTTATGTTGTAATTTTTTGATGAAACTCCATGGTATCTTGTTATTAAAATACAAATTTCATAGTTCCACTTGATTCTTTATTTTATTTAACTTATTGCAACCGGTTTCGAGACATCATCGTCAGCCAACGAGACATTTATTTATTTATTTCTTTATTACAAAATCCACAGCTCTTGGAGTAAATACATTGTGTACAAATCAAGCTTGAATCTTAAAGCCAATTACGAATTTACATTTTTTAAAACAATCTCCTCCGAGTGATTAGAAATAAGATTAAAACATCATCATCATCGAATGTCTAGAAACCTGTCGCAATAAGTTAAATATAATAAACAATCGTGTGGAACTAGTGAAATTAGTGTTCTAATAACAAAATAAATCGTGTTAAATAAAGTATAAAGTATTAAGTATACATTAAGGAAGAGCCTGTCTCTCACACCACAGGGAAACTATTATAAGAGCAGAACTGAAATGTAATATATGTGTAATTAAATAATAATAAAGATAAATAAAAAATCCATCACACGAAATCGCGGACAGAAGCTATTAACGACTATTACAGTCAATAAATATGCTCGAATACCAATGTTTGTAAATATAGATGTTGGAGTAAGCCAACCATTGAATTCCGGTGCCTAACGTGTTCACAATAAAGGCAGCGAGTTCACTCAGCGGCCGCCCGCACCGTTAGCCCGGCTATTGGCCGAAGGAACTCTCTAAGTCTATAAAAACAGAAACACGGACTTGTTATTTCACTCGTACAATTTAAACTCACACACAGAAATCTTTGTTCAATGTAGAACTTTACAGGCAGCTATTAGGGTCAAACAAAACACAAATATCTTATTAATAAGATATGTAAAAATTTATTATTTAACCTCGTATCTAACTATAATCTTAAGATGTATGCAAATACAAGAAAAAAGATAACAAAATTGAATCTACGTCTGTTTGAAAATTCGGAGAGTCTCCTCGTGAAGAACGGGCAGGGCAAGCGCACTCTTCAGTCTTAAGTCCATACATACATGTAATCAGGTCTATTCCCTGTAAGGTTAGGTTGCGGTTAAGAAAGTACCATGCTGCGCTTTTCGGGTACAAATACCAGCCTCCGAACTGCTTCTGAGAATTTCCTAGACAGAAAAAACTCAATTAACCTTACATGAGCCTGGGATCGAACCTGGGACTTCGGATTAGTCGGTACTTGTAACTTCTAGACTACCAAGGCAGTTGTACGCAGTGCAATTGAATAATACTCACAATAACACAAAAATAAGCTGAAGCCGCGTTTATGGTATTTTATGAAAATTTTATTCGAAAAATACCACTATTGAAAATAAGAAAGAAACATAGAACCATATAAAAAAAATATATTCTATATTATAAGATTAGCTTTTGTATACAGGAATAATGAAATCAAATGATGGACACGAAATAATGTTTACTGATGTAGAGAGTAACCCTCTCTTAACGACTTGATGCACAATGTCTGGAATTCAACTTCTCAGCTCTGCATACTTAAAATGTGATTGGGGTAAGACTTTATATTATATTCAATTTCGTTACAAATGTTATATTTATGAATATTACCATTCCTTAAGAAATAACAAATTTAATAATTGATTTATTTTATATCTGATCTAAGCCTCGTATTGGCTAAACTATTGCATTGTTACAAGCTAAGCCATAGGGTCAAATTGATATTGAAAAATATAAAATTTGCCTTAAATATAGAGAATTAGGTAGTAACATACACTCATTATTTGAGTTTGTTATCTATGCAATATTACAAACATTTGATAACCTTTTATTACATTTCATGAGAACTAATATAATATGTGTTAATTTACAAAAAAATCGACGCTAATACATAAAACCAAGTGAGTTATGTATGTCATCAAGCTATTGAAACCCAGAGTCTACTTTTGACAAGTTCATTAGCTTTTCCGCACTCAATATGTAACTAGTCTATTGTTTTACGCGGTTTATATGTTTGTGAAATTTTGTAAATGACAAAAATAAGTAAGTAACCTTTAAACAATAATACCGATTACATAATAAATTAAAAATTAACAAACTGTATAAGTAAATCTTCTTATATGTTTTTGTCGAGATACGTACTTGTAATGCATAACAAAAAATGTTTCAGCTAAATTAATATTTAAAGATTAATCAAAATACATGCAAACTACAATCGATCATGTCAAATTGAAAACTTCAATAAAATCAAGATGGTTTTCCTTTGATCGATTTGGCTCGCAACGCTATTTGCATTCCGGAAATTCGAGAGCTGATAGCAACATATACCCCCTTGAAGGATTCATGTCTTTACATTTTTTTATTTATTTACACGAAAGAATTATTTTTCCTTGCACTAAGCTCTATTAAACTGTCGTGCTACATATCGATAGTGTTCTGGCAATCAGAAACTTCGTAAATAAAAAATTACTTATGCCCATACACCTTCATAAGATTGTGTAAAAAAGCATCACCTACATTAAAGTCAAATACAATTACGCATTATGAAATAGAGGGATTGCAATTATGCGTAATAATTACTTCATCAATGTAAGTAGATCGCGATTAGCGATAAAATTTTATCTGGTACATTTCAATCATATAATAATCTTTGCATATGTATGTATCTCATCGAACGTCAACATAATTACTTATTATATTTCTTAAAGAGGAAGCCGGCGGATTTCGCAGTGCTAAGACTTTTTTATGTAACATGGGCGTGCTTTAGATAAAGACCATTGATAATAAGATTAGAATATCAACTTGACGCGATAAAGTAAATTTGCAAGGTAAATTGGAAGGTAAGCTTTCAAATGATTGCCATTTTAATTCATAAAAAGAAATCTTTAAAGATTAATTCCACTAATAACTTGTTAACTAAAAACGAAACCTAGAATAGAACATTACATTCGACGAATCAGGGAGCAAAGAATGACCCTCAAATCGATGACGGGATAAAGGGATATTTCCGGTTGGTTGATCGCAATGGTCCAGTTTTGTTAGATTTTTATAAAATCAGCTCTCGAAAGATTGCCCGAGCGCTGAAGTTGGTAGTATAGGGACGAGCTATCACCATCTTTCTCACCTTTGACTCTTAAAACAGCACGGTGATCAACATTGTTATTATATCAACAATACTTACTTAAAATAGCCACAGCTAAGCCCTAGAATACTTACTTTGCTTTGCTTTAAGGCAAAATCTACTAATTTAAATGTTTTTTGTTTATTATGTTCATTTCTTCGAATTCATTTATTTCGTACCATAATAGGAATTTGTGAAGAATTAGGTTGTAATAGGTAAATCATGAAAAATTGTATTGCTTTTAATGTAGTTTTACGAGGATCGTATGTACAATATATGCAGCAAATACATTGGTTACATTTTATGACAATAATTATTGTGTCTTATAATTGAAATGAAATGAAAAATAATTTATTTGGACATTGTAAAAATAACGAGTAACATAGTATATGCAAACACTGAACTTATTATCGTGATAGATTAACTCATTCACAAATATTAAACAGGTCGAACATGTATACAAAATTTAATTGCAAAAAAGTTAAATTTATTGAATCGAATAGAATTGAATTAGTTTGTATTGCAATGAAATGTATTATAAAAAGTTATATAATATAAATAGGTTAAGTATTAAAACGAAATGGATTAAGGCGAGATTCTTTTCTATCACTGAAACCTCACAGATCTTCTGCTGCTTCCACTTAATGTGACCCAATGCTATTATAGGCGTACCAGAATCTGATGGCAAATGTAGAGCTGAATTTATTGTAATTAAAACAAAGATATTTTCTTTAATAATATATAGATTAACATATAGATAATAATTAATAGAGGTTTAAAGATTTTTTCAAATAACTACCCCAATAATTTTTATTAAAGAAATTTCAGCACTACATTTTCCACCAGATTCTTGTACACCTATTCTATTCATCAACACCATCTCAGACACAACCAAGCCTAGAAAAAACCAAAATTAAGCCAAGATCTACTGTTAACTAACGAAATCCTGTGCGCTCTACAAATTATATATTTCTTGAAAACTACTTTTTGTACTACGTATTTTTACATATAATTATTATTATAAGTTACATCAAACTTATATATTTTGTTTTTGCAGCGATCGACTAGTTAATTACGAGAATTCGTAGAATGTAAAGAAAATTTTTTTAAGGCTCTTACACCTCTTACTAAGAGTAAGAATTGTAGCCTTTAAAAATACTACTGACTAATGAAAATATACTGAATGTTTTGGTGCCTACATCGCAAATCGTAATTAAAAGAAAATACATGATTTCCTTCCTATCATTATCCTATCAGCGTTCGCTTATCAATCCACTTGGACGTACAGGGGCCTTGATATCTTATCGCTTGAACGATAAAGTTTTGAACTGGATTTAGAGCCCGTTCATGGCCTTTCTTCTGATCTTTGTAATAAAACTGATCTGATGAGAGGTGCTAATCATCAGACCTATCATTTTCCATCAAAAGAAAAACTTTGTACATACATGGAAATGCAAAGGCATTTCCAGAAATAAGTGGTGATGATACTTTTGTAAACGAGTTCAATGTGAAATAATTATCATGGTTTATATTATAACATGTGGGCTATTTAAAAGAGGAAACAAAAAAATAGAGCCTCAGAGATTCTTGTCTGTCATTTTCGAAAAGGCTCTTAATTTCTGAATAGGTGTAGAGTCTTTTACTTTTTCTCATTTTTCTTGTATTTAACGCAATTATAGTTAGGGATACATGGATAAAATAATTAAGTGTTGTATGAATCGCGGTTGATTAGATTTTTGTGTTACGTTACGTTAATAGGTTCTGTTAACGTATATTTTAAATTGAGAAAGGTTTTTGAGTTTGAGTTCATTATAACAAATGCCTCCCCTAAGGATCTCCAAACCGAGCGATGCTGCGACGCCCACAGCAGTATCTCCCCTCCCCCTCGTCTCCAAAATGAGATATAAAGGCAAGAAGATGTTAAATAAATGGTCATCTTAAAAAATGATTTTAAAATGAAAATTTGATAACGACATTATTAAACAACCTATAATTGAAATTGTTTGTAGTGGTGTAACTTAGATTTAAAACTTATTTTAAGACTAGATTAGATTTTAAACTACCTACTTACGACAAAAATGATTATGCCATAAATGTATTATTTGTACAAAAGCTCGTTTTGCTAATAAAGAGAGAAAAAAGCAGGAACCTACTTATTTATGAGATACGGGGATAAAGACGATGCTCATCCAACACCTAATGAGTATAAACAAATATTTTTATCTTAAACGAATGTTACAATTATGTCAAAAACATTTTTTTCGGGTGCTAAAAATCCATTAACAAATTCGTCCAGGATTAGGGGAATGTTATTGTCGTAAACGGAAACACCATGCAATCAGGACAATTCAACAATGGCGCCGGCCGTTTTGCTCTAGCCCACTTACCATGATCGCATAAAACAGTATTAAATCCGCACAGTGAGCGAGACAGCATTATTCGTTTCGATAGCGGTGTCTCTGTTGCAATATTGTCCTAAATTTGCTTTAAGCTATAAAGGTAGGATGTTGTAAATTTACGAATATATACATATTCATAAGCATAAATATATTTTTAATTGCAATGCCTCCATGTTTAATTCCATGCTTATTAACATGCGTGCTATAATAATACATTTATGTAAAAGCTTAGTGAACTGATACTTATTTTGTGGTAAAGAAATAACAATGTGAGTTCCTTTGGTTAGTATTGTACGAGTATATAGCGGGTATCCTCTCTCAAACAGTAGCTTCGCGTTTGGACTCCACTTCGCTACTGACTTGTATTTTTTTACTAGCTGTGCCAGCGAACTACGTTTCGCCGTATATTTTTTTACCCGTTTTTGCAACATTTGTCATTGATGCTCAGCTCCTATTAGTCATAGCGTGATTTTATATAGCCTAAAGCCTTCCTCGATAAATGGACTATCCAACACAAAAAGAATTTTTCAATTTGAATAAGTAGTACCTGAGATTAGCGCGTTCAAGCAAACAAACAAACAAACTCTTCAGCTTTATAATATTAGTATAGATTATAACTGTAAGGTAGCATGGAGTCATTTGCTGAGCTCTCTATTAAAAAAACTGAAGCGCACTTTCATCAACTCATTTACAGTCATGAATGAATGAGTGAGCCGCCAGCTTCCATGTCTTATAAAGCAAACTCTTATAAGCGCAATGGTTACAACTAATTATACATCTTACCTACATTTCACAGGTTACACGACGACTAACGTAACAGGCGACAGAAAAGTAGATCGGTACTGGCTTCTCGGGGCTTAGAAAGCAAGCTTAAAGCAAAATTGTAATAGAGACGCCGCTATTGCGGCATATAGCTATCTCGCTCCCTCTACGATTTTAATACATTGACATTGACAGGCATTGACGTACTCGTATATGTAATCTACGTCAATAAATTAAGGAGACTAAGGGCCTGTTTCACAATCAATAAGTAAGATTTGAATAGCTTACTTGACAGATTTTTTGACATATTTTTCATTTAACAACCGTCAAATCATCTGTCAAGTAAGCTATTCAATACTTACTTTTCGATTGTGAAACAAGCCCTAATAGTTCAACGTAGTAACAAGATTTCCCAATCCTGTTACTACGTCAAATTACTTGAAAATTCTTAATTGATTCTTAGCAACAGAGCAATTATAATCATCGTAAAATTTCTACTAGGTTAGTGTTAAAACATGTTAGTAATACAACAATATCGAACCAAATATGACTTACAAAGCTTTGGGCCGTTATTTTATTGTATTTAGTTAATTTATTTGCAATTATTAATTTTAGGTAATGTGTAATTGCATCAAATGCATCTTTAATAAAATTTATTCAAATAAAAGAACAAACGTGTAAAATATACAAATAAATCTATTTAGATGGTGGTTATTTATTAATTACATCGATAATTGTCATTTAAATGTATAAGTAAACGTTTGTAGAGCCATGAATGTTGGATTCAACTGAAACGCGTTTCGGGAAAGGCGGAAAATATTCATGACCTTCACATAACCTTTCAAATAAAAGGCAAGTACTATAAATATTTGAAGCTTTATTAGCTTTTGAAATTCATATTCATAACTAATACTTACAAATATACATAATTAGCAATACAATGAGAATCTATCTAGAATAAAATAAGCTTTTAAAAATGATAGGGCCGTTCTGTGAGATCTTAATTGAGCAAAAAATTATAAGTAAGTAAGGTTTTTTAAGACACATAGAAGTTTTTATAGTCTTCATCACGCCCGATAGTAAGGCAAGGCAAAAGATGGAAAACGGTTTATTGAGGTGAATTGTCAAAATACGATAAAATGTATTGTATGTTGACAGCTCACCACGATAAACCGCTTTATCATATCGTGTTTTGGAACACAATGAAACCTCTGTCATTTGGCTCTTCGTGGACTCCTCAATAACTGAGCAACTACCTATATTACCTCTTAATGTCGCAGCAACAATTTGCCATAGTAACAGTGCTACTCTTACAACCACCATCTTATTTTAATGGCAAATTAAAATGAGATGGTGGTAGCTAGCCGGGCTCAAACCCTACCATCAGTCAAGCCAATCAGAAAACTTCTGCTGAAGCCCATAAATACAATAACGTAGCTTATGTTATTTATATTTTGCAACATGACTTGGTGCAGATTGCTGCTGTGGCTTAAGCCAGCTATTTGCATCATTCTTTGTTTTTCTTTTAGGTACCTACTTTAAATGAAAATAAATGCATGTCAAATACCATGCACTTTTTGTGTACCATCTTATTATTATTATGTTTATACTTGCTGTCCCCGTGAACTACGTTTCGCCATAATAATTTTCAAAGAAATCTGAAGGGACCCTCATCACCTCATCACCATCATCATCTCAGCCGCACGACGCCTACTGCTGGGCATAGGCCTCCCCCATGGATCTCTTTTTTTTCTTTTTTTTTTTTAAAACGTCTCCTCATACTCGGTTCTCCTGTGTCGTGGGTGCAGTTACAAACATAGAATATCATACGCACATACGATCTCCACAACGATCGGTCCGGTGCTGCCCGCGTCCAACAGCTTCCCGCGACCTTTGTCATATCGACGGTCCACCAGGGGCCTTACCATCGCTTATAGCAAGGTTAAAAGAATATTGAAACAGAGACACCGCTCTTGTTGCGTATAGCGCCTTCCCGCTTTAAGTGCGGTTTTAATATTGTTTTGGGCGATCACGGTTATGGGGCAGGTCGGGGGCCTACACACTGAGCGTCATCCGGCACGTGGTCGCCATTCCACGACCGTGGTCGATACCGCGACCACGTACCTTATCACCTAGAAGTATAAAAAATTATCACCTAGAAGTATACGACCTATTCTCAGACCTTCAATTCAATTCAATTCTAAATCTTTATTGCATACCATAATGTGTATAAAAGGTGGTTCACAAAAAATAAGATCATTTGGACAAGCAATCGTCGAACCTATCGGTCTAGCTAGCTGTTTCAGAGGAAGTTGATAACAAACATTGTGACACGAGATTTTTATATATATATTAACTTATATTATGTTAATAGGTACCTAACAGAAGCTTTATTCAATAAAGATATAATTTTTCTCGGGTTTTGGCCAATCACTTGTATGTTATTGGAATCGATTAAAATTATTATATGTGATTAAATTGGATTGATTTTAGGACAAGCAGCATAATTTACAGAACAATCGAATGCAACACACCATAATTCGATTGTCAACACTTAACAACCACAATCCCTCACGGTTATTTATTTGAAAAACTACCCTTCGCTTATCTCCGCGACGCAAGCTACTTTCAAACTTAACAGGTTACAATAGAGTATACTGTCGTGCAAATGTTTACACGGAGTAAGAATTAGGACCATATTTAGCTGGCCCAGTGAAGTTTGGGGCGAGGTACGGTTGGCAACGCGTCAGGTAACACAATTCTAACCATTCTCAACTATAGAGTGAAGGAATTAAAGTCTGAAATTGGTCGGAGTAACTCAATTGTATTTAGCCTAATATGCCGTTCATTGTACACTGAGCGACAGAAGTTGCCCGCTTAATTACTTATTTCGCCCTTTCAAATATCGAACGCCGGAATAAAATTACCGAACGAACATTTTTGTTTGCGTTCGCGTTATGATAGCGGTTTCGATTTTAATTATCCGTTCCATTTCACTGGCCGCTGTTAATTCTTGCCGGTTGAAATTGATAATTATAACAAATACGTGGGTGTGGCTGTGAAACACTTGTGCAAGTTGTAAAGTTTGGCACAATGAATAAAACACCGGTAAAATCATTCACACCATTTTCTATGTTTAAATTTATAGACAAATATTGTATGTTGAGACGCTTAGACGTTTGCTACTGAATTACTCAATAATACTGAAAACGCGTAATTGCAGGTAAATAAAATTTCGTATATAAAACGTCTGCAATCCAATTGTTACATAATATAAATGACATATGTTTTTCTATAAATAGCCCGATTCCGAATTCGACGCTAAAATACATAATTGCTAGCAGTAATATTAATATGAATTGATTAAATCAAAAATTTATTATAAACTACGTGATTTTAAATTATACCAAAAGAATATTCAATAGCATCTTTTTATATATAACTAAGTTGGTAAAAAAGCTAACTGCCCATCGGATGGTAAGTGGTAACGGTCACCTACATATAGCTCCTGTGAGATTCGCAGCAAAACTGCAACCCCCACAAGAACCACAGTGTTAGTTGCCAACTTGTGACATAAGATGTAAAGTCACAGTAGGTACCCAGTATTCACTGTCATTATCTTACCCTTCAAACCGGAACACAGCAATGCAAGCATTGCTACTTTGCGGCAGAAATAGGTAGGATTTCTTATACAGGATTACTTTTTTATCATCTTGGAAAATTTGAGGGACGCTTCACGACATAGTAGTAGAATGATTTAAATAGAAATAAAAAAATAACTCACCTTCTTAATTTTATATAAATTTTCTGAAACACCAAAAAAATGCTGCACAAGTTGAGAGTATTTGAGAGCAGCATTTTTAGAGATTTTTTTTTACTTTTTTTAATGTTTATTTCATTTTTTTTATGTTATAATGGATGTGTCCTGAAGCGTCCCTTAAATTTTCCGGTGTGATAAAAAAATAACCGTGTATATAACATTCTCAAATTCAATACTTAAACCTACTGGCCCACTATAATAACTCAAAAAAACATATTCGCCAATGTAATATCCACAAAAGCGTAAATAATAAAAAATACATACTTCTCTTAAAGCCTCACTTACCTCACAAAGCGTAAAAGTATAAGTAGGTACTTTTACGCCTACATGAAAAAATCATAAATAATGATGATCTTAGAATGTTTCGGAATAGTTGAGAAAAACACCTATAGAATAAGTTGGGAGAACACCTATTTGCTTTTGATTTCGTTATTCATTTCGTGGGGCGGCGACCGAGGGTGGGGCGGGCGTGTAGGGTGACAACACAGTATACGGCTCCATTAATTGACAAAGTGACACTTTCCCCTACCATCTTTTTAAAACCGTATGAAATTATCTACTTTAAGCTTATTTAATTTATATATATATATTGTAACGGGATATAATAAAAAGTAGACGTTGCAGAATCATACTGATTTAATTTCGATTTACAATCGGGCAGAGTTCCGCCTTAGAAACAGTAAAACAGAGAAGTGATCTAAATATGAGATGGCGCGGCATTTTATAGTTTCTCCGATAGTAAGGCGCTAGCTTGGCTTGGCTCTGATTGGCTGGCTTGGGCTGGCTGGCACATGGCTGCACGTGCTTGGCTCTGATTGGCTGGCTTGGGCTTTTTTTTTTTTTTTTTTTTTTTTTCGGGGGGAAATGCGTAACCGCACCGTACCCGCCGTTGGCTAGACGGCGAGCGTGTGGGCTGGCTGTCACATGGCAACACGTGCTTGGCTCTGATTGGCTGGCTTCGGCTGGCTTGCGATTGGCTGAGGCGGTGTGGCGCGTAACAGTCGGCCGTCCTGAAACAATCATTGCTCCCGCAATGGAAAAACACGTGGTTAGCTTTCAAGTAGGTCAATGAGATCTTCGGTTTCAAGCTGGTCATCAGAGCTACTGGCACTATGATATAGGGTACTGTGATTTTGTGATAGGGCCTCAAGAGTCCGATGCAACCAGGCTAGTAAAGGCCTTGTAGCCTCGGAACCCCTTGATACTGAGGATTCTGTATATGTCATTACCCACACCTTAGTAATGATATATGGGCCAGAGTAAATATCATCAAGCTTAGTGCTCACTCTTGTTACACTACTTATGGGTGCTTGCCGCCAAAGAACTAAATCTCCCTTTCTGTAAATTCGACTAGTTTTCCTTTTTTTTATCGACGTTACGCTTCATCTTATGGCTTTCTAATTTTAATCGCGCACTAGATCTATTATTACGTCTGATTTCAACCGATTCATTATTACTTTCATAACATCAAATCATAGGGCTATACGACTTTGTTGTACTTTCATTTACAGTATTATTAACACCCCAAATAATGTCAGGTAAGCTATTGGCCCAATTATTAGAAGTCTGGCTAGGATCAATCGCACGTAACGCATTCAGTAAGATCCGGTTCCACCTAACCATTTTGGCTCGTGGACATGCAACAGATGTCAAAATGTACTTAAATTGCTTGTCAGTTGAATTTTTTTTAATAAATGCTGTTAAAAGCTTTGCTATGATCACTGACAAGTTTATGAGGGTAACCAATAAACTAAATATTTTTTAAAGTATTCTTATTGTTTTTTACTGAATTGACCGTGGGTGGGCTCAGCAATAACAAATTTAGAGAAATTATCCTACTTCCTACTAATATTATAAACGTGAAAGTGTGGATGTTTGGATATTTGGATGTTTGTTACTCAATCACTCAAAAACGGCTGAACGGATTTGGATGAAATTTGGCATGCATGTAGCCTTTGACATGGAAAAGAACGTGACATAGGCTACCTTTTATCCCGATTCCTTAAGTAGTTCCGGAGGGAAAATTAAAAATTGTTCAAAATTGAAGTACACGCAGACGAAGTCGCGGGCAGAAGCTAGTCTGTAATAACCAACATATATTGATAACCTTTTGCTGTTCTACAAAAGGGGCATATGGTCGACATGAACCATGACCATGTGTTCTGTGGGTTTCGGAATAGGGAACAATGTACCATTTACTCCCTCTTTATTAAATCTATACATTTTTGAAAGCCTACATGACTTATCATTGTGGTGCATCTGAACTAGTCTATCTGATCAATGCAGACACTACGAGGCGATTACCATACAATGTCTTCCTATAGAGTCTATCATCTGAGAGCACATAGTTGTTGTTTATATCAGGGGCAGCAGAGCGATCTTTAAGCTGAACAATGATACGCCTTAACTTGTCATCCTGGTACTGGACTGTTATAGAACCCGTCTGACACTTCAAGGCGGTTGACATTAATAGCATCTACGGGATTTCTACTCAACGCGTCTACGTGTTAATTTTTTTCCCCACACCATATTGTACACTCATGTCAAAATCTTGTATTGACAGCCAGTACCTAGCAATACGTGGGATAATGTCACGTTTAGTAAGGGTGGCGCGAACGGCAGTACAGTCAGTTACCACTTTTACATGTATCCCTACTATTATACACTCTAAACCTACACATAGATTCTACTACGGCAAGCGTTTCAAGCTCGTAACTATGGTATATACTTTCTTCTTTACTCGTTGCCCTACTGAAATACATGACAGGCCTAAGGGAATTATCAGTGTATTTTTGTAAAAAAAATACCTGCGATAATCTCAGTTGGTAATACAGGGTCATATAAAGCCAGTATTGACCTTGTACACAAACACAGTTTTAATTGTTGAAAACTATCGACATGTTCAGTGCCCCATTTCCATAACTGCGTTTTTCTTTGTTAAATCTGTTAAAGGGCGAGCAATTAAATTGCGAAGCTTTTAATAAATTTACGGAAATAGCTACATAGCCCTATAAATTGACGTATTTCATGAACACTACTAGGGGTAGGAAACTGCGACACTGCTAACAATTTTGATTCACCTGGTTGAATGCCATTCGAAGATATCTCATGTCCTAAGTATGTAATTTTGTTTTATAAGAATGAACACTTACTCGCATTTCACTTTAAATTTTCCGATCTTCATTTATGAAGAACTTTTTGTAAAATATCTAAACCTGACTGAACATCAAAAGAGGGTAGCAACAAATTGTCTAAGAATGCTAACATTTCATATTTATCGGGAAAGTCATTGTGGGTTTTTGAACTACCGCCTTTTGTTATTGGAATTTCGTATTGAATCTACAACCTTATTCATTATTCGTATAACAACAGACGGTGCGTTATCTAAGCCAAACGGAACACGCGTATATTCAAATACCAATGTGGCGTTATAAAGGCTGTTTTGTGGTTATCTGCAGGGTTGATTTTGACCTGATGGTAACTTTGTGCCAAATTAAGACTCGTAAAGAAATTCTTAACGGCTAATTTGGAAACCTAATCATCGATATTAGGCAAGGGTCAACACAAAGTCTACTATCGCCGTTCTTTTTTTTTACGAATTACGGGAGAAGCAAAACATAATTCAGATTCTTGAACTATACCTGCGTCGAGCAATTCAGACACTTTGGATCTAACTACTGACTGTGCGACAAGCTGTAAGGTTGACGGTATATAGGCTGTTCACTTGTTAACTTTATTTTTATGTTTAATAAATCTGTACATCCTAAGTCTTGTGTTTTACTCGCAAAATAATCAGGGAAATTGATTAGTAAAGCAATCAAATAATCATAATCGGTTTTTATTCAATAGATCTGAACTGATTTCCTCAATGTTTGATGCCCCGATCGTGCTAATATTGGCTTGGCTAGTGTGCAATAGATTATTTTGGCTACAAAGGTAGTGCAATAAAATAATGTGGGCTAACCTGAACTCCGAAGGCGGTGTAGTAGTGCAGCTGGTGGCTCTGCTCTGGTGGTAGACCGCGAATGATGCATGAGACAACTGCGCTGTCTGACAATTTACACCGAAAACACATGGCGACTTTGTCCTGATAATATTTGGTCATCGAATCCATATTTGCGATGTCTGGGAAATGCACGTATCAACATTTGCTTCCAGCCTTCCCAAGAGTAATCGTATTCATCCAGCCGGCTGTACCATCTTCTTGCTTGACCTCCTTAATCTATCTTGCAGATGAAACGACTTCATGTTTTCGTACCATCCATATGAATTTCGCCAAGTTGATCAATTTTGTTTGAGCCTTGCTGTCGCAGTAGTATACTCTTCGCTATCCGGGTCGAACTCGGGGATTAGCAAGGCTGCACGGGGTTCTTTTCTTGTAGTGACGGAGGGTATTTCGTAATTTAAAGAACTCATGGCCTTTTGTACCTCTGATTTCAAAAGCTTGCGTAGGATTTTTCGAGCTGAAGGCGAGGCTGGTGGCGAAACTTTGTCTTCGTTTTCACTAGTTGTCTCGGATGAATCTTCACGCGGAGATTTGCCCCATTCGTGCGGACGGACCAGGCGGCATACACTCGACGCATTAACTACGTTTTAGGTTTTTTTTTATATTATATTTAATATGTAGGTTATTGCTTTTATTGATAAGTAAGTATTTATTTTAGTAATATGTGTATTAAGCTCTATGTGACCAAATTTAATCAATAGGTACGTATTAATTTTGACACTAACAAGCTTCTCGCTCGTATATATAATTTTGTTGTAAATGATGTGGTAAATTTGGCCGATTAATTAATTTTGGCCGATATCTTATACGAATCACTACATTTATCCCACTTCTGATATGTAACGGGATATAATAAAAAGTAGACGTTGCAGAATCATACTGATTTAATTTCGATTTACAATCGGGCAGAGTTCCGCCTTAGAAACAGTAAAACAGAGAAGTGATCTAAATATGAGATGGCGCGGCATTTTATAGTTTCTCCGATAGTAAGGCGCTAGCTTGGCTTGGCTCTGATTGGCTGGCTTGGGCTGGCTGGCACATGGCTGCACGTGCTTGGCTCTGATTGGCTGGCTTGGGCTGGCTGTCACATGGCAACACGTGCTTGGCTCTGATTGGCTGGCTTCGGCTGGCTTGCGATTGGCTGAGGCGGTGTGGCGCGTAACAATATATATAGTATAATCAATTCTTTATAGAAAAATCATTATTAAAATGTGTTTACACGTAATATCATTCAACCCAAAATTTTCATGTAAGTCATAAACATGATGATGATACTACGATTTACATGAAAATTTTGGGTTGAATGACATTACGTGTAAACACATTTTAATAATGAGTTTTCGATAAAGAATTGATTATTTATTGGTTATTTTGAAACACCACCGTGTATATTTTAGGGTTCCGTACGTCCGAATAAAAATCCTTGGCCGGTTTTTTAATTTATAACTAGCTGTGCCCGCGGACTATGTTTCGTCTTAAAAGTTCAAAGAAAAAACTAGTAGGCTACTTTCCCGGATAAAAAGTAGTCTATTATGTTAATCTCTGTCCTAATTCGTCTACCTACAAAATTTCATCTAAATCCATTCAGTGGTTTTTGCGTAAAAGAGTAACAAACATCCATACATCCATCCATATTTACAAACGTTCGCGTTTATCATATTATTTTTCTTTTATTGCAACTAAGTTGGCAAACAAGCAAACTGCCCACCTGATGGTAAGTGGTAACAGTCGCCAATAATACATGCGGCTCCTGTGAGATTCGCGGCAAAACTGCAACCCCCACAAGAACTACAGTGTACGTTGCCAACTTGCGACTTATGATGTAGTCACGGTACCCAGTAATTTCAATATCTTACCCTTTAAACCGGAACACAGCAATGCAAGCACTGCTGCTTTCGGGCAGAAATAGGTAAGACGGAGGTACCCAAGCACACGACCCTGGTACAGAGTCTCCCTCCGGTATTTAGTTATTAGTAAAGATTACTAGTAATTAATGTTTTATATACTATTGATTAAGCTTCGAATGTTTCAAATACGTGCGCTAGCTGGGAACGATTTTGGTACGCATGACATTGAAAAACATAAATTTGGTATGTACTTTTATTAAAATCCACAATGTTTTTATTTTTATTTGTTTATTTAAATTACTTTAGCGTGATTTATTATTATGTGCGTGACAATAACGTATCAATTTTCTTTTAAATCTATTATATTCGCATAACATTAATTAATAATTGCTTTGACAAACAGCTAATAAACCATTAACTTAGTGTAGACTAGTTCACACTTAGTAGATAAGTATTACTGTAAGGCATTTTTTGTATGCAAATTATATTACCGTTCAATCACAGGTGTCTTGCGGTAAACTCAGATTATAAATGTTGTAGAGATTATAAGAAAGATCTGTCAATAAATCAATGATAGTAATCGAATTTTGATATCCTGTCACGATATTAAATTCTATCAATTACCTAGTCATTGTGTTTTGTTTTGGCATTATGTAATAGATAAAAAAATTATCGCTTATGTTCTTTTTAGAGGGCAAGTGCGCCACATTTGTTATTATGTAAGTAATAGATAAACGTTATATTCTCCTCTTCTCTCCGAAAGGCAAGGCTGAGTTGTATTAAGTAAAAGAAACAAGTTCATGTCTATCTCACACGATGTTTTATTAAAATTTTATGAAATATACTCAGATGCGCAATAATAACTAATACATCCGACAGCGTATGCCATGTAAATAATTGAAAGCACATTCACAGGTGAAGATAAAATAGATAGATGTTCTTGATATTGATAATCTTAATGGTGTTAATAGTAACGCAGTATAGATAGTGCTACTACGTGCAGTAATTACGAACACAACTCGTCACAAGTCGTTCTTTATGCGCATATTTAACGACGGTCTTGGCAACCGCGTCGAAGCGATGTCATTTCTTAAACAACAATGACATTAATATGACAATTATCCTACAGAGTCGCAGCCTATTCATAACGGAGTGTCAGTGATCGTGTTTTTATCGTATACTCGCCGGAAATTTGCACAGAGTATTTCACTGTTGTGTTTAATCGCTTGCTCTTATTCGATTTCGGGTATTTACCTGACACAATTCAAACGAATGACGTCAGTACTTTGTTATACGTAAGCAGTTTGATGGAGTATTGCACTATTTAAGCTATGTACCTATATCAATATTTAAAGAGGAAAATTTGTTTAACTCTTACGCCATGATATTAGACTAGCTGTGCTCGCGACTCCGTTCGCGTGGATATCGCTAAATAACAACATGTCGTACATTTTTCCCGTTTTTGCAACATTTTTCATTGATGCTCAGCTCTTAGCAGTCGTAGCATGATGTTATATATATGGCCTTTTTCGATAAATTGACTATCCAACACAAAAATAACTTTTCAATTTGAATCAGTAGGTCTTGAGATTAGCGCGTTCGACCAAACAAACAATCAAACAAACTTTTCAGCTTTATAATATTAGTATATTCATATAAAAATGATGGAAGAATGATTTCAATCCCTACTTAATATTTAATTTGTACTTTATATATTATTGTGTTTTAGTTGGTGACTTATAATTTGAATTTAAGTCATTTGATTGCTACTCGCACCAAAACAAGCTTATCGCAATTTTACAAGTAGTACAACAACAGATTAATGCAGATTTAATTTCATAATAACACTTCATTTCAAACCCTTAGGTATGTACATATTACAAAGTCAAGTGTTCTAGTGCCAGCAAAGTACCACTTAACAGTCTAAGCTTGAAACTATATTACATAACTAACATCATTAGTGAACAGATAAGTTAGTATAGTTTAAAATCTAATAAACTTTTGTTATAAACACTTCTTTTACTTCACTTCATACTTTTTTATTCCTTCATTTCACTAACTTCATCTCTTCAATTAAGCTTTGAAAATTCTAGCATGAGTTATGTAGGTACACAATATACAGTTCACAATATACATTCGATTGCGTGTCGATTCAGAGTCATTGTAAGGGGAGTCCTTAAATGTCTTGCGTTACTCCAGCAGCGTGGCCACAGCACCTTCCCCGCAACCCGCAATATTGAGAAGCTCACGATAGCGTCCTTCCTCGCCGCCGTCCTGCACGCTTTCTCGTTCATTCTCGTCGCTAAATATCTCGTTTCTCGACGCGTTCCCGCGGCGGCGGCAGCTCCAATGCGAAATCTCTCACGAACTTTGCTCGCAACTCTTATTCATAACGAAGTCAACGAGATAATAATCGGTGATTTAAAGTAAGGGGGTACATTCATTTGCTTAGCCTTATTATAAGTTTGCATGTATTGACTTATTTTTCTTAGATATTACTAATGTATTATTTATACCATGTTTTTCTACTTAACTGTCAAAAAAAAACAAAACATCGGAGGTTCCAAATCTTCCACACGCATATGGTCAGTAAATAAGAAATACGGTTCCGATTATAAGCTGAGACATTGAAACAGTGTCACCTGTCGTTAAACACCGAGTCGCCTTAAACAAAGACAATACAGAAATTAATTAGCGACAAGCGACGATCGCCGGATCGTCCCAGTTTTGACGCGGGCTTTGTAGGTCGATGGTCATTCCCCCGGCATGCACGAGCGGAACATACTCAACCTTATGATAAACCATCTGTTCGACACGCCGCCGCCGCTACCACAATCGCTCGACTGGACGGGGGCAATTCTAGCGAGATCGATATTACATTTCGCAGGTGTATCGTTAAATGCGTCGCAATGGTCGCAATAGCTAACCGACGTCACGTTAATTACGCAACAGTGTGTATACCAGTTACCAATTTGTGGTCACTTAAGTTTTTAACTATACACAAGCAAAACAATAAGAAGTTTATTGGGAATAGAACTCGTAACTTCGGGGTTTGTTATTTGTAATCAGGGCCGGATTTGTAGGCCCGGGCCCATAACGACAAATTTTTAGGGGCGGCAAAGCGGTAAAAATTGGAATTCGGACAATATTGTTATTTCAGTAACCGGGCGGTTCCTGTATGGCATGGTCCATAGTAATATGAACAGTATGAATAATTCCGCTCCGCTACCATCCCGCTTACCGCCCATGTGTGTGCTATATTTCTGCTTTTCGCCATTACATTTTTTTATTGTTCTTGTGTTGTGATACTAACAACTCGTCAATACACCAAATCCGGCCCTGTTTGTAATTACTCTCTCTTTTGCTTTTGTGCTATACTAATATCGTGATAATATCTATACTTACCTACCTACGGCTAGAAATATGTACGAGTGCCATATATATTTAACTATATTGTCATATAATATGTACCGCCAATTTTCTGGTAAGCAAAATGGTTGACTGTAATGTGCAATGAAGATTTAAATATTTAAATCAAATGTATTACCTGTGGTTTTACAACAAAAATAGATTTAGTAAAAGTAACTACAGAGACTCGTAAGATACCGATTTATTCAACATGCTTTGACACCTGCGGCCTCGCCAAGATCGCTTAGAGTTAGGTTAAACCATTTATTTATTAATTTATGCACATACATACAACTTAAAAAACAATAGGAACACAAAAGATGAGTAGGTACTTAAGGTGAGTACTTACTGCTTATTTCTTACGAAATTTCTTCCAGCAGTCCAGCTACAGGAAAAATTATAAGAAAAAGAGAGACATGACAGGCAAGAAATAATACTAAGAGGTAGACAAATACAACTACAAGATGCACTATGTAACGCTTAGTTTTTTAATTTTCTTTGAAAGCTGATAGAAAAGCTTTCCTACAGAAAATCTAAGAAATCGCGAGAGAAGCTGCGGGCGGAAAGCTTGTCACCGTAGAGCTTCGATGACCTCCAACTAGCTCAGGGGTATTCGGAGAGTGGAAATTATAACACAATTTTAATAATTTTGTCTAATTTATAATTCCGTAAAATACATTTTTTGTAAGTCAGAGACATGATAGAAAAATCTATTTCCTAAGGAGGCTAAAACAGTTAGACAGTTTTCTTGTTACAAGCTATATAGCTACGTACCTACCTAGCTATATCACGAGTACCTAGCGCCTTCGTAGAATTCGGAATTTATCAAGAAAACAATGCTGAGCTATTTGACCAAGGTCAAACGTTGAGAAATATGTCATTACCGCATGCTCTTAATTGCGCCATTTGAAGTATAAATATTCAGTGGTTTATTTTAACAAAATAGGAGACAAGAGAAAAACCGCGTGCTTGTGAATTCGAAACAATTTTTATTGCGTACTTACAATCTTGGTGGGGAGAAAGCACCAGATAGCTTTTAGCTGTATTTACCTGAAAAATACAAATTGAAATCATTATGAAACAGCTATTAAAAGTCGATTTTTTGTTTATTTAAAACTGTCATATTAGAAAAAAAAATTAAACATGTAACACATTTGAGAATAAACTGATACAAAACAAAGAATACATGTTCATATGAGCTAAACATAAAATTATTACCCTACATTAATTCTCCGACTATGGGGTGGTGCGAGAGAGCTAGACGCCAGATGGGCAAGAAGGGGCGACAAAACGCAAAACGACGAACGAAAATACAAGTATGTATAATCTCTACCAATGTTGATTTTTTAAAATTTGACTCATATTTCACACTAAATGGTTCACCTGACGAATCATCTGAGTCATACGCGCGAATACCTATCTTACCAATTTCTACTGCAAGGCAACGGTGCTTGCATTGCCATGAATCGGAGTATACTATGATTGTTTAGATAGATAGATAGATTAATACTGTGTTGCAAACAAATAAACAAACAAAACAGAAACGGTTAAAATCTCGTCCCGGCTGGTAAGTGGCTCTACCTCGCCAAATCCCTACCTCTTACAGCCCACCTGGTGGGTTATTGTTTAAGAAAAAGTCTATCACCTTATAATTTGACATTGCGCCGTGAACAGAAGACTCTGTGCCAACTTCCTTTTATAAAGGAGTAATGGATAGACTGCGACTGTCAAAATGTAAGCGATCGCGATAGATTTTTTCTTAGACAATAACCCCCCTGGGGGGTAATTGTCTAAGAATCTAATTAGACTAGAATTAAAGGCGATAGTGATAGATTTTTTCTTAGACAATAACCCACCTGATTATAGTCTGTTGGACTACTCGCAGGTTTAATTAATGCATTGGAAATAAAGTTTTCGGACAACTAGTCAAATAAAATATGTACATGTTAAAAGAAAAGATTTTTAAAACGAACTAGTGTTCTTACTTTTATTACTTATTCTCTACAATAGGTTGTATAGAAGAAGTAATAGCTTGTAATACATATAGTTCATTGTAGGAGAACTAAGTATTCTTGCGACATTGCTCGCGTATGCCCTATATACTTTTGCTCCACTATGTTAGAGGTCGAGTTGACCCTCGAACCCTTAGTTAGAGGCAAGACATCACTCATGCTGCTAGCTGCTGCCAATAAATAAAAGCTTGACCTTCGAAGCTCCCTCAATCTAGTCTCATAGATAGCTTAAGGCCAAGCGAGACTCTGTACGTTGGTACTTTTTGTTCGGCGTATTTATAATCCACCATCTTTACTTTATGTGGCTTCGCCCGCGTTGTTTTTGTTTCCCGTGGGAATTTTATATTTTCCCGTAGGATAAATAATTTTGTAGCCTATGTCAATTAGGGATAATGTAGCATTCTAATGGTGAAAGAAATTTTAAAATCGGTCCTGTAGTTTTTGAGTTTATTCGTTACATACATACATACATACTCATCTTTCCTCTTTAAAATAATATACCAGTAGTGTAGATAAACAAAATTGAATGGCTCTATGAAATTAATCTAAAAATAGTTGTTTATTGACAACTTACTTAAGAGTTTACACTTGAGATAGAGGTATCTGTCAGACAGACAATTAATCAAAATCCACGCTGCTTACAGTCATCGAATTAAATTTCAATAGGGTAGTATTTAAACGAATGACTGTAAATGAAAAATTTAAGATACAAAAATAATTAATTTGGGTTATTGTATTACTAAGTGAGCGTGAGCGACTGCGAATGACGATAAATTAACAGAACAGTAAGTTATAAACATTCATTCGACTTACTTCAAATACAAAATGAGAAGCTTCATAATATTTGAGCGACCTAATATTTGTTTGAGTGACAAACAAATTTTATGTCCTGCATTTTTTTCAGTATTTGGCAAATTATTTATTTATTTTGAGCGGCATTTTATCTTAAATGAGGTGTTTCGAATATAAAAACCACTTTGACATATACCATAATGAGCGGAGTACTTTGGCTCAAATTTCTTTTAAATCATTGTTATTAATTTTTGAAAATTAATAACGAGAGGAGGAGGGAGCCACCCCTTGTACCACTCTCCCCCCTCTCGGCGATGCATAGTTTTCGAGATATTAATTTTTGAAACGTTCACAAACCTAATCTCAAAATGTATAGGAAAAGGTTAGGTTGTGTATAAGTTGATCATGTTTACCTTGAAACCTTGTTAACCTTGAACCTATTTAAGAATTAAAAGATGTTAAAATTGGAAGATCTTAATAATATGATTTCAGTGGTATAGGTTCCCATAGAATACGGTATGACGCATGGTCATGTTCTGAACCTTACCTAACCTACAGTAGGCAATTTTGTCCTCTATTTTCTTTTGTGATGCGCCCCCCCCCCGTCCCCCTGCCCTTTTTTTATACCAAAAGATGCCGTCTCTGTATTTCTAGTCACTCACATAGTAATTTAGTCGCACGTTGAAACTTTAATATCCAAAATCGATTATTTTAAACACACTTTTTGTAAGCTCATTCTGGATTTTATTATTAATAATTATTCGTCGTCAGTTTAGTTAATTTTTCGCTTACTCAAATTCATACCGCTCAAGTTATTAAAATAGTATGTCATCATTAGTCGCTACCTGTTTTTTTATTCGATCGGTTTATTATTCCCCATTTCAATATTACAAGTAAATCCTAAACATTTACAATATTCTCACAATCGTAAATTACATCCAACTTTTTTTTAGAATAAAGAAGATTGGAATATTGTCTTCTGTCCAAAATAATATTATTTTCTGTCCAAAATAAGTCAAATTTTCGAAATTTAGCGTTGCTAAATTGTTTTATATCTATACTAATATTTTAAAGAGGAAAGATTTGATTGTTTATTTGTTTGTTTGTATTGAATAGGCTTCGAAACTACTGAACCGATTTTGATAAAAATTGGTATAGGGATAGTTCGAGACCAGGGGACGGACATAGGGTAATTTTCCTACGGGAAAATATAAAATTCCCACGGGAAAACAAAAATAACGCAGGCGTAGCCGCGGGCGGAAAGCTAGTATTTTATAAAGAGCTCGGATAAAGATTTTAAATGCATAAAATTAATATACAATGATATAAGTGACCGGTTCCTTTGAATGAGGAGTTCTACTAAACCTGATAGTCGCATACTCTCAGGTGTTTAGTTAGTGTAAAGCAAGGGCTTTCAATTAGACAGTAAAACTCGAAAACAGCTTGAATGAAAGTATTAGATATCGTTATCAAAGTCTAACACATCGTTATTTATTATCGTTTGATGATAATTAACGATATCACTATTACGATAATCAGTTACGATATCGCTATGAATGTAACATTTCTTTATTATATAATACTCGTATGTATTAAGCTAAGTATAGGATCGTCGCCGAATAACTGTTTGTGTAACAAACGACATCTCAAAATCGCCGATCGAAACTCGTTTGTAAGTTGAACCAATAGTGGCGTACAGTTGCATTCTGTAATTGAATAGCTGATAACACAAGGCCGCCTGTTATTGTTATGGCGATAACTGTCAGCGTAGCGCGATCAAATTGGTTTCTTTTTGATGTCGCAAGAGTTTTTCCATTATACGAACACCCGCGTGGTCGTATTTTGTGCACATGCTATAAGTGAAAACGGAGTTAACGAATTTAATTATGTAAGAGAATAAATATTGGGGTCAACGAGAATATAATGAATATTCCATGTCAATACGTGCGTAATTTATTGAGGTTTTATTTAAATATGACAAAAAAATTCTGAATTGAACACGCTTATAATTACAAACTAACCTAATAATGTTTTAACATGAGTGTTAACAGTAGTATTCTGGTTTACAGCTTAAGAATTATCTTAATCTGTAAACCAGAATAAAAAAACATGTTTCTTTATGATATTTACAGCCAAATTTCAAATAAGATTGCCTAAAGTTGGTAAATTCCTTTGAAATTTACATATAAATAAACAATCTTCTTTCAAACTTTAAGGCAAATTCGAACGATGGTTACTCACAGTTAAGAATTTATCTACTTATGGTATAAACTCTACTTTTTGTATAGCTCAGTACAGATCTATTCTAAGCTATACAAAAAGTAGATTTTTTATTAAAAATCGTGATACTAGGTAGTATCTTTATCCGAAATTGGACAGATACGAACTTATTAAGACTCTGTACCAGGGTCGCCTGCTTGGGTACTTCCGTCTTACCTATATCTGCCGCAAAGCAGCAGTGCTTGCATTGCTGTCTTCCGGTTTTAAAGAATGATATGGCAGTGAAATTACCCTTTCGGCCGCGTACGAAACTGGAGCTTCGTAACCAGATGCGATCGAATACTTTTTCGTCCTTGTACGTAACCAGTTACGATCGAATACTTTTTAATCCTCGTACGAAACTATGTAATGAGTCTCGTAACCAGATACGATCGAATAATTTTTCGTCCTTGTACGAAACCACTCAACAATATAAAACCACCTATCAGAAAATCAAACAACCTAGAAGGATGGCACAACAACATCAACCGATTCAAAGGGAAGAAGTATCCCATAATGCCACAAAGTATCTGGTAGGTACTTTGATAAAGGAGACAAAACGTCATAATGAATAAATAAATGATACACTAAAAAAATTAAAAGAAGGAAACAATTCTGTAGGGCATTATCACGAAATTATTTATTCTTATGTTTTCACATTTTAATTTTTCATTTATGACTTTTATATGAAAAAATAAAATATCTTATTTCTACTTTGACTATTTCTAACTTTTATGTAAGTTATGCTTATGATTAGAAAAAAGAAAACCAGTAATACACAAAATGTCAAATGATTACTTATACTATTGTACAAAAACACGAAAAAGTTTTTGATCGTAACTAGTTTCGTGCAAGGACGAAAAGTATTCGATCGTAACTGGTTACGAAGCCTCAGTTTCGTGCGCGGCCGAAACCGAAATTACTGGGTATATACCGTGACTTTATATCTTATGTCACAAGTTGACAACGTACACTGTGGTTCTTGTGGCGGTTGCAGATTTACTGCGAATCTCACAAAAACCACTTGTACTATAGGTGACCACTTACCATCAGGTGGGTAGTATGCTTGTTGGCCAACTTATAAAAAAAGGCAAGTATAAAAAAAGATGAGCCGCGTGAAAGTAAGGCCGCTAAGTCCACTTTCACATTTTTAAGGATTTTATAAGTTAGATTGACAAAGTCAGGATGGAAGCTATAGCTGTCTTAGTTATGCTATAAAATCATGCGCTATATTTACGTTTATTACATTATTTTATTTTAAGTGTCTAGGACCTTTCTCATTATTTTTTGCTTTTAGTACATAATCGACATTATCATTATCTTTCTTTTCAATAAAACCGTTTAAGCAAAAATAAAATCTATTTTTTTTAGTTTCTGTCCTACTGGTCAGACTGACACCCATATTGAGGGGATTGAAAAAATATATATTCCGCAATTTTATGATGGCGGCCATCTTGGATTTACAATGAAACTGAATACATAATTATACTGTCATCACAATAAAAGGTGTGCACCGAATTTTAGATGAATCGATCAACAGGGCGGGGGTAATGTTTAATTTACTAGATTTCACCTCATAATAGTAGTAGGTAGTCTTTTTTGGATATCCATGAATGAAATCACAAACTCACTTGCTGGGAGCAAAGGCTGGGTCGTAACAGGTATTAATTCTACAGCGTTAATTCGAAAATTGATCATATAGGTCATTTAAAGTTTAGGTCAATTTGCGTTCCGCGTGTGGCGAGCAAATTAACAGGTCATTTTGCGTTTAAGTCATTGTACGTTTAGGTCAATTCACGTTTAGGTCATTTTGCGATAGAGTCATTTTGAGTATATGTCATTTTGCGTTTAACACATTTTGAGAGTACGTCATTATGCGTTTAGGACATTTATTGCTTTTAGGACATTTTGCGTCGAGTTCAAACCAACAACAACAAAGCTTGTCCTGACAAGCTAAATAAAATCATTTAAAAAAACGGTAAAATTTGTCATAGTTTACCCATATATTATACAACATGTAGGTAACAGAACACACATGCACAGTAAGCACCAGGTCATGATTTACATTTGCACTACAAAAACCGCCGCTATTACGAGGGACATAAAAGTGGTCCAAATGTCTTTATAGCTTGGCGAGGCGCGTACATGTACATGATTCAATTTCATGCAGTTTTTTTTGTATTTACAAAGATATTTAAAAAAACAAACGCATAGCAAGGGCAATCTACGCAACGCGCGGGGCGGCTGAGTAGAGCGTGTCGTGTGAATGACCTTAACAGCTGATAGCGATAGCGCACTTCTCCTAACTCTGCCTTTAAAATAGCTCTTATTACCTTGGATTTAAAAAAAAATAAATAAAAATTATTTATTTTCAAGCATCAGAGGCTCATAGTGTGTTAGTACAGTTGCTTAAGAACTATGTTAGTAACCAAAAAACAAACAAATCAATTAGAAGTAGAAAAAGCTACCACAGGGAGATTCCTCAAGTCCCATGCACAACATGCAGCTTGATAAATCTAGCCGTGGTCGACCCATCCAGCCTCTCTGCAAATACCTTCAGGATGCTGTTGGTGCTTTCCCCTAGTCTGTGTATTACTGTTGCCACCTTCTTACGCATTATCGCGAAGTAATCGTCCGTGTGTGCATCGGCGAACATGCCTGATGCACTACAATAAGGTGGAAGCCTCAACAACGTGAAGGCATTATTATATTGTATTCGCAGGGTGTTGTCTGATTTTTGAGTGTGGTTCGCCCAAAGGCGAAGGTGTAAAAAGTTTGGCAGTAGGCCTTAAAAAGTGTAATTTTAAAGGTACTGAACAACCAGCAAACCTTCGAGCTACCATATTACCCCTCACAGCCAACGCCCTTCGTTCCCTTTCAATATCCGCATCATCTTTTAAATCTTCGATAACAATGTGACCCAGATATTTAAACTGAGTTACTCTCTTTAAAAGTGTACCACTAAGTTGAACGGGCGGAACATGTGCTGGACTTTTATTTTTTCCTTTAAACACTAATAGCTCACTTTTCTTAGGGTTATATTTTAAACCATGCTGCTGCGCATATACTTCACAAATTGAAAGTAACTTTCTTATTCCACATATTGAAGGACTCAGCAGGACCATGTCATCTGCATAGCTTAAATTGTTGACACATATTCCATCTACATGGCATCCGACATATGCGCTGCTGAGCTCCACAAGTAGTTTATTCATATAAACATTAAAAAGCCTAGGAGAGGTAAGACCTCCCTGCCTGACACCGCACTCAAGTCTATAAGGATCAGACAATGCATTTGACCATTTCACAAAGTTTCTTTGCTTGTCATACCAGACAGACAAAGCAGATACCAGTGACGCAGGAACGCCCTCCTCCCGAAGCCCTTCCCACAAGACATTGTAGGAAACCAGGTCGAAGGCTTTTGAAAGGTCCAGGAAATAAGCATACACTGGTGTTTTCCTATCAGTATAATATTTGACTGTGTGCTTCATTGCAAATATAGCACTCTCAGTAGATAGCCCAGCACGATTATGTATCGCTTTTGACGGAATTGACAAGTAACTGTGATTAAATTAATTTCAATAATTATTTTGTATTTTTTTTTTAAATTATTTATACTAATTGCATATCGATTCAGAAGTCAATTTCAAACAAATATCTATCAGGATGTGCATTATTTTTGTTACCCGTTGTAGGTATATTAATCAATAATCTTTTATGGATATTTTTATGTTACGTCACAGAATATATAATAGTACTCGTTACGTATCATCATTTTAGCCAAGAGACGTCCACTGTTGGACATAGGCCTCCCTCAGGGATCTCCAAACCGATTGGTCCTGCGCCTCCCGCATCCAGCGGTTTCTTGCTACCTTTATCAGATCGTCCGTCAACCTTGTGGGTACCAACGCTGCGTTTCCCGGAATGCGGCCGCCACTCGAGGACCTTTCCGCCCCAACGGCCGTCTGTTCTGCAAGCTATGTGTCCTGCACACTGCCACTTAAGACTTGCAATTCTTTGGGCTATATCTGTGACCCCAGTTCTTCACTTATCTTATCATTTCTAACGCGATCGCGTAGAGATACCCCGAGCATAACCCTCTCCATTGCCCTTTGAGTGACCTTCAGCATTCTTCTGAGACCCATTGAAGGCGGTCACGTCTCAGTTCCGTACGTCTTCACTGACTACACGCACGAATTGAAGACTTTCGTCTTGAGACACTGCGGTAGGTTGGCCAAGAATATGCTGCCAATATCCTACGTCGGTGGCGCTGTGGACTCGACACTGGCTTTCTAATCTGGAAGTCCGGGGTTCGATCTTGCCATGTGCTAATGTTTTTTTTTTCGTTTTTCGAATTTCATATGTACAATTTTGTCCGACGGTCCTACGGTGAAGAAAAACATCGAATTCATAGGTGTATGTAAAGTCGACCAAGCTGCACTGGGCCAGCGAAGGCCTAAACACCCTAACATAGTAGGCTCGAGATCCTCGGTGGGGACGTATTGAGCTGTGATGATGCTGCGTAGTTTCGCGAACGCTGCCCAATAATGTTGTTTTTTCTTCTACACGCTCGCGTGTAGAAGAAAAAACAACATTATTCAGTGTCAAAGGCTTCTTCCATAAAACAAACGAAACTTCCGCCTATAAAACAAAGATCATTGCCATTTATTGCGACGTTACTTCATAAAGCACATAATATTGGCACTTTTTCCGATGCGCGATTATGCTGCCAATAACAGATTTGGTAAGCAAATTGGTTAATGTACCAATTCGACGGTTCGCCCCATGATACTTAGCCACCGGAACGGCCCAGCCTTTCCGCCCTAGCATGACTACCGAACACAATATGATAAAACGATATATCGATATAAACTGTTAAAAAAGTTTGATTTTTTGGTTATCTTGATGTTTTGAGTGTGTTTTGGATATTGGTATTGTTATTATGGACATTATTTATACAGGGTATAAGTGACGGTGTCCCTTTTAACAGTGAGTTCAGACCATGATCCTAATTTGAAAATTTTCTCCCGGAAAATTTAGTGATGTAATATAACTAAGTTAACATTTACAAATAATATTCTGTCAAAACCATAATAAATACACAAAAAAATAACTTTGCAATGTAAATCGATGATGTACTAAACATTTTCATCATACTGCGCGCGGAATCAGCTGTTTGGGTCATCGAACGTCAACGCACCGGTGCGGTGTGAGCGGAACAAAAATGATGTCGGCGCGCCATACATTGCGTTTGCGTAACATGAATAAAATTAAAAATGAAATCTGCTATTTTTCGCTTTAAAAGCTTTTCCGGGAAAAATAAACATCGGTAAACAAATATTAACATTGGTCTGAACTCACTGTTAAAAGAAAAGGGACACCGTCACTTATACCCGGTATATTATATATATTCATAAAATTATATTATATCCATAAAATTTCAATGTGGCCATTTTATGCAATATATTTGGACAATTCATATCGAGTTATCGTTTTATCATATCGTGTTGCGGTGTTGATGTTACGGGGGCTGGTCAATATGGTGCCCAAGCGAGAACAATTTTTCATATATTAGGATTCCGTATATAAAAGGTAAAAACGGAACCCTTATGGAATCACTTTGTTGTCCGTCCGTCTGTCTGTCAAGTCAAGACCATTTTTCTCGGGAACGCGTAAAGGTATTAAGATGAAATTTATATCAAATACTCGTCTATGGTCCTCTTCAACTTATAATCAAATCATACTTGTATTTATGTCGCATGTTTTCGCAAATTTGCGATTTCACAAGGGAATGAAAACCTATAGGGTACTTCGCGTTGATTTAGAATTATTAAAATTGGCAAGAAGCAATGTGTTATATAGTGAATTTTAAGAGGAAACAGGAAACTGTAAATATGTACATAGTAAGGAACTAATATGCTTAGATAAATTCGTGGGGAATCCTCGATGTGCGGAATCCTCGAAATTATAATCGCATAGTAAACACACAAATATCTCTACTTACTTATATTATAAAGCTGAAGAGTTCATTTGTTTGAACGCGCTAATCTCTAGAACTACTGGTCTGAATTGAAAAAATATTTTTGTGTTGGATAGTACATTTATCGAGGAAGGCTTTAAGCTATGTAATATCATGCTACGACCAATAGGAGAGGAGAATCATTGAAAAATGTTGCTAAAACGGGAAAAATATAGAAGATATAACTAAGAACGAAGTCTTTTACGGCGAAACGTATTTCACGGGCACAGCTAGTTAATATATACAGTGTACATATATACAGTTATGTATACAAGAAAGAACCCTGTGAACCCTTTTTAGGTGCATGTTCACAATCGATACATAACAGATATGGCATCATTGAAATTTCGCTAGTAAAGTCTGAAGAACATTATGCATTAGGTCACAATGTTGGGAAGCATTCAGCCTTAGCCAGTGTAAATTCGGAAACAAGTTAAGACACTTTTTTGAAAAGTTTCTTCGATCTTCAACTGCGCGCACACTTTCAATGTAAAGTTTTTAGGGTTCCGTAGCCAAATGGCAAAAAACGGAACCCTGATGGATTCGTCATGTCTGTCTGTCCGTCCGTATGTCATAAATCGTCAACCGCAATTTAACTTTCATTCAATCAACTCAAATATATAAAAAAAACATTTAATTTCATAAACATAAACCTTATGCATAAACCGTGAACCATTATTTTCTAATAATAAAATTATAATGTTAACTTATCAATAACTTAATTAAAAAAATACACTATTATTAAAACATCGATCAAAGTTTCAACGAACTACAAGAACTTTTATATTACCTTTTATATAATGTTACTTGCTGCTACGGAGTCGGAATACGAGTCCGACTCGCACTTGACCGGTTTTTTCTTAATTCTTAATGCCATTATGTCCGCCCTTGTCCACATTACGTATAAAAGCGAGCATAATGCTATGGGCAATATCTACCTATACCTTATATAGGGTGATAAATTAACGTTTAGAAGTCGGTTTGTTTTTTTTTTAAATTACTCTTTTTCGTAAAATATTTTTATCGGAGTATGACGGTATACTTGTGTATGTAATGTTATTTTGGACGACTACAGATGCAGCGGGCGCTGATATTGAGCTATACATATACATAGCTTGTTATTTAAACACTTCAGTGGTTTATCAAACTCTAGTAGTCACAGCATTGAGCGCATCTCGAGAATCGATAAATATGATTGTTTACTGCGATGCAGATGGAATGAGTCTCTTTGTTCGCTGTAGTCTTGTGATACACAGCGTTATAATATGTAGAAGTTTCATCGTCAATTTTCATGCCTTATTGCTTTGATCTTCTCAGAGTAAAACGTCTTTTACAGAATAACTTTGGATCAGTTTTTTATGGTATGCTTTCGATAGCTACATTGGCAATACCCTTACTATTGGAAGCACGCATAGCGATTGATCTTTTTCATGAAATTAATTAAATTGACCCTAGGAATTTCATTAGTATAAGTAGCAGTAAATATTAATAGACAAAAATTACGATGGCATTAATTTGTTTTATTCTCTTGTGGGAGCGGACCCGGTTTTTATAAAAGTAAATAATTTTAATTTAGGATTCTATCTGAGACATTCGTAGAATACTTAATTGAAATGATAAGACATCAGATTTTCCAATAACACCTATGAATGCATTACACGAAGTAAACTAAATAGCGTTGAAATCAGCGTTATTACAGTGGATTCTTTAAATAGCATCAGACATAAGTTCGTGTAGCGCGAGACGTCGGTCTTGAATACAACTATTGCCTCCTTATCGTGAATAAATAATGTTGTTTGATTCCGCTATGGGCACACGTTTCTTATAAGCGATGAGGCAATTATCACAGAACAGTTTTAAATATAAAACGATTTAGGTGTAGCGCGGGAAACCATTTTGTTTAATTAACGTCAATACAAGATGGCGGTCACATTAAAAACGTAGTAGGTACGAGGTGAAAGCTAAAACAGAATGTTGGCAAACATTTTGATAGACTCTTTGGAGAAATTAATTTCATCTCCATTTGTATTAGTGCTTCCTTGTAGCAGTTATTTTTGAAGAATAAATACGGAGTCAAATTTACAAAAGAGAGTATCAATAACGTTACCACCTACCATCTACATAAAGAAAAGATTTTTCTTTTGTCCGATTTAACTATTGCTAAGTAAAGTTAAAATTAGTACGCTTGCATTTCTAGGCTTATCCTAACGATAAATAAACACTGAAATACGAATTATACTCTTAATATCGCTCAAAGATAAAGCTAGAGACGTTTTTATGGTTTTTTTTTCGCAGAAGTATGCAGGTTGCCTCACGGTGTTTTACTTCACCGTGGGAGTGTCGGATAAATGTACATATGAAAATCGTAAAACGAAAACACATTGGTAGGTACATGGCAGAATCAAACCCCAGACCTCCCGATTAGAATTTCCTTATTTCAATTTCATTCATTCATATACACACACATTTATGTATTTACATATTTTTTCAATTTAGCGTCCGAATACTGTTCTGTCACACTGTGATTTCAACTATATTACGAGTATGTTTCTTGTGTTATTTACTGGAGTACTTAGCCGAAACCGTGAACACTATTTTGCTTGATTTTGCACGATAGCCACAGATAATATAATACACAACTTAACGTACATGAGGCGGTTCGCCGGCTTGGGTATTCGCAACAGCAGCATCTTTTAGTCTAGTGTCTAGCTAACGCATTTTCAGAGAAGATTTGTATTCCAATCCGATTTACTTAATGCAACAAGATTACACTAGGTGACATATTTAATATTTGCAAACAGTAGGTAGATAGTTTGTTGAATGTTGCTCATCAGCAATAACTTAAATAAAGAACATATAATAAAGATGAATTTTCGACAACAAATGATTATAAGTGGGTTCTTAGTTTCTTACCACATTTTGAATGTTTTCCAAAGTTATGACAATAAATATTTGTGGCCACACTTGAAAACATTACCCCGCTATATGCAACTAAGTAAGTTACTTATTACTTTACGTTAGTTCTATTCTTTATTACTGTACGTGTTGTTGTTGTAAGATAGCAAAAGATGTGTGTAAAAAATTGAAGATAAGTTGTTACAATAAAATGTTGTACGATAAAAGGTCAAATTGCTTATAAACGGGCGACTTTTCACATCACAAATGATTACAATTAATCGCTCAAGTTATTAAGACTGTCGCGAGTTGGGATCCTCTGTCTATCCAGAATTGATTGATGGCGGGCAATTTCCTTTTTATTGCTCCATTTTGTTTATGGTGTTGGTCAAAATATTGATCTACGATACTTATTCTGGTTTTAATTAAGAATAGTCACAAGTCTTTTCCATTTTTATTAACTTTGAGTATAAGTTGAAAATTATGAAAAAATTTATGGTTATTTGAAATCAAACTTAGAGTCGAATTTACAAAAAGTTCGCGGGAAATCTAACCTCTAAAATGGAGCAAGAAAAAACTGTAAATACGTAAGTATAGATTTGTACAAGGAATTTTATAATAAGGTTTATTCTAGCTCCGTGTATTCATGTTAGCCTGTTTCGTTGACTGTTTTTAGTTTCCCTTAAATAAAAATAAAATGTTAAGGCATGATAATTATTTTACTATTTAAGTGACAGCCGAACAATTTACACGGGGCGAGAGAGCGCGCGGCCTTGCGTGACGTCACTAAGGTCGCCCAACGCGCTTCCTACCGCGACGCAAATAGATTGTAATCAACAAACATTATTACCTATGCAATTTTGATACAAAAATCAAATGATGCAAATTGAGTGCACTTGTCACGAACAAAACTGTCTTTCTGTATCTTTTAAGTAGAGCGCTTGATACGAATGATGGTGCGTTAAAATTTAAAAAATAAATTCCAGCAAACTGAATGCATCCGACCTACTTAAACTTGCCAAAAAATACTATAAGCATAGAATAAAATGAATACGTGTAAAATTCAATTATCCATTAATTTATTAATTACGAAATAGACAAAGCTACGAGCAAAGACAATAGATTGTAATTAATATTAAGTATAAAAAACGTTATCAATTTCTAATGAAACGTTATGAAGTTATTAACCGACTTCAAGAAGGTGTCGGTTCTCAATTCGATGCATAATGTTCGTGTTTTTATGTATATTTATATCATAAGTCCGTTATTTACGTATTTGTTTTATTTTATAATTTATTGTACACGCTGAATACTGTAGAAATATTATATTATGTGAAAACAGTACATTTATTAACTGATTTACAAAATTCTTTTTGTATTCGAAAGAGTATACTACTGAGGTGAAATATAATAAAAAAGAAAATTTGTTTTTTTTTTATTTAGTAGAAATTTGACATTACATACACACTAAATACACAATTTTAACAACTATACCAAAATGGTCTTAGCTCAGCATACCTGTCTTTAACTGCGACGCTGATCCGCGGACGCCTTTTAAATAAAATAAAACCAAAAATTAAAGTAAAAGTAATAAGTACAAACATGTTTGAACTGTTTAGGCAGGTATTTTTTGTAAAATATTTTTTAAAGTATAAGTTGTATAAAATCATTCACAATATCGATATAGAGAATGCCCGAACTCGATCAAATAATTATTATGACTGCGTTTTGATAAACGACGTCATAGGTTTAAACGTAATACGTACAGTGTCTGTTTACTGCAGCGTTTTCTAAGGATAACGTAATTACGCCAGCTCAAGGCGCACTTCCGAGGAAAATTGTATTAGCTATAAAAATACTTGTTTGATGGAAATACCGAGTGCAACTCACAATTGTTCGTCTGACAATGAAACATTCATTGTATCATCATTATGATTATTCTTTTGTCAGCAGAATCAGGCTCCTGATGGTAAGTGACTCGGGTGAAAGATGGAAACGAGCTCAACCCTGCATCTCTCAACCACGAAGGTGATAAATTAGATAAAGCTCGATAGACCAATCCTTGATGACAGAGGATAAGCTATAAGCAATAGGCTAGATGACAAAAATTTTTTTTGCTTTAATAGAAGCTCATTCATATAATAAACAGAAAGAAAAAAACGGTTTTCGAATAACTATAAAAACAACCAAGATATAAGGTATGAAAAATGTTTCTCCATATCTTTCTAGCAAAACGGCAATTTACAAGGAGTTTATATGGTCGTACTCAACAATGACGTCACGGTTGATGTCGAATCTCTCAGTCTACTCGCCTTCAAATAAAAACAACTTAAAATTCTTGTATCTAATGTATTTCTAAGCCGATTTCAATTCTAATTTCACAGGACTGCATCTTTTTCCACGGTATTTTAATATTTAATGACGAGACGTAAAAATTAGAATTCAGTCATCATCCCAATTGTAGGGGGGGATTAATGCAATAACCCGGGCGCGTGAGCAGTGATACTAGTGGTATCGAGTTATGGACCCTACTACACGCGCCTTAAAGTGCAGGGAGAACACTGGGAGTTTTAGTGGATAGGCATTCTGTCATTCTGTCGGGAGAGCCCCACGCACGCTCACTACGGTGCGGTCACGCATTTCCCCACGAGAAAAAGAAAAAGGGGAGGGGGATGCAAAAATTGATAAGGAAATAGACGCAGCCACACTATGCATAAGTAACGGTAGACTTAACACTGATTTTAATTGAAACCAGATTTATTTAAATTCTCGCTACCTCATATCAATATATAACTGGTTATATAGTAGCTGTTTACTGGTCGCAGCCAGCTCTTTTCACATATCCCGATCCAGTAGGAACATCGTTACTTCTGTCTAGTAAATTAAACCTTTTTATTGTGAAAGTGAACTTTTCTTTTATTTAAAAATGCAACATAAAATCTGTAGCACACTCTACAACGAATCGGCTGTTAATACTTTATTATTAACAGTGCATTAAGTATTAATTGGATTAACAAGGGTAAAAGAAATGAATTCAAAGTTAAGACCTTAATGACCTAGGTCATCATAATGTCGTCGACACGGTATGCTCAAGAAGCGGGTCTAAATTCCACCTGAGCTTAAATTGTTATTATATTTATATTTAGTCCAATTTTCTCTTTGTAATTGTATAGATAGATAAATAATCTTTCCGAAAATATTTATCAACTTAGGACACTTAACTTAAAGGCTTTAGAATGACTAAGGGATCCCCTAGGTGGGCCAACAGGGGACACACGAGGGTCTTTCAATCCTCTTGACTCCCTTAGGCTGGGGAGACATCTGAGGGTAATGTTTGACACGGGTTTTCTTCTCTTTAGTGACTATGATGAAATGCTTTACAGGATTGAAAAATACCAATGTCTCCCCTTACGGGACCATCAGGTAGACACGAGACCTATGTCAAAATGAATATTTTTTTGGAAAACATCAGCGTCAACCGGCTAAACAGTAGTCATTGACGCATAAAAATAGCTGTTGCTATTATTGTTCAGTTATCATGTTGAGTGCGCGATTAAATCCATTAAAAGGGAAATTCTGTCCTACATAGCGGCATCGAGACTGTCGGCGGTCGTGCCAAAAGGTGTTAACACTTTCACAGAACTTTAACGAGCTAACATTATTTTTTATTTCATTCTCTAACCAGCAAGACTCTTTTATTGTTATCGTGGTTTGCGTTAGCATTTGAAATGTCACCTGAAATTTTTGTCGAAAGAATGTCAATTTTGTTTTTGTAGCAGTTTTCAGTAGAAGGTTTAATAAACATATTTCATCGATGTAAAGAAAAAGAAACAAATTTACGTTACTCGATAAACGGTAATCTTATACTATCCACCAGATATTCCAAATTGCTGTTAATATTAAAAACGGTTTTCTGAAACTTTGCTTATGTTTTCCAATAAGGAATCACTTCCGCATTTGTTTGAGGTAAAATTAGTAGTAGTAATAGTCTACGTTTTGCCACTTTGTTTTATAATATTAGGTGTTTCAAATGTTCAAAATATTTTAAACTTAAAATTTACCATTATATTTTGTTTGGATCGAAATCTGTGAAAAATAAAATAAGTACTTAATCAGATTAAGCGTCAGAATTTTTTTCAAAACTGACATAACTAGGATTGAATTTATACAAAATGTTCATACGTTGACCTTGCAATGACATTTACGAAATTATTTATAGCACAAAAATTCGTTTATTTCTGCCAAAACTGTATAAGTTTACTATTAAACTTACCTATTTTTCTTTTATACTAAGCTGTTCGATTGACCTTACATAAATGAAATACCTTCACAGTGCTGTTCTAACAAAATATAAATTGGATAAAAATCTTTCTTGGACTAAATCATTATGACCGGGCCGCCATTACAGGCTGAGCGTAGTAAGATATAAGTGGCCATTTGGAAAGATGAAAATAAATTAACGTGAATTCATAAAATGTAAGGAAATACCGTAAGATTTATATATTTAGATTATAGAATGGTTACAAGATCATAATTTAGAAATTAATATATCGAAAACAAAACTGATGCAATTCAAACCCAGACAAAAACAACCAATATGTACTCACATACATTACCTTGCTCTTTGCTAGGAATAGAAGTAGATACAAAATATGTTGATTGGAAAGCACATATTGAAAGAATTGCCGCTAAACTCTCGAACTTACATACGCTTTGTATGAATTAAAAAAGCTGCTATGAGTGCTTACTATGCTTATGCTAATGCATGGCTGAACTACGGGGTCATCCTTTGGAGTAACAGCACACATTTACACCAATTGTGTGTTATCCAAAAACGATGTATCAGGATACATGTAAATATCGGAAAGTTACTAACGAATACTAACACTAATGTTATTATATACATATATTTGAAAAATATGTAAACTTGTCAGGAAAAATAAGCATATGTATGCAGAAGGCAAAGATTTTTAGCATCAACAACGTAATTTAAGACAAAAATAGACTGGCTCTCATTTTCGCTAAACTACATTATGGTGAGCCAAAGAACTTATCACATCAGTAAGGATATATAACAAAATTACATAATATAGATACCTACAGATATCTAGTAACTGCAAAAAGATACAGAGTTTATTAATAAGTTAAAAGAATATTTAATAGAAAAATGTTATTATTCATTAAAGAATTTGTCGATGTTTAAAGTTTATTAAGGAGCATAACAACAAATAACATTTTCATCCCCCATCTCGGAAAGAGTATTTTTGCTATTCGATATCTGACCGCCAAAGCCGTTTTTATCCGCTTGAGGTTAAAGTAAATTTGAATTAAGAACATCGCGTGCAACTAGGTAAGTGATTTCAAAACATCATTAAACCTATTTACTTCCATCTCCATGGTGCCGAATTTATCATAAAACTTTTTTTAAATTTGTTAAAAACTCAGACTCTGAACCTCCTTGGTGTACTTTTGTTTTTGATTTACTTTGCGCGCGCCATTTTGTTTTGACGTCGTATTATTATTATTATGAAACTTGAAAATAAGTAAAAAAAACTTATTATTTGTTATACATAATATAAATATTTTTCTGTAATACTTACCTATCATAATGTTGTAGTAAATATGTACCTAAACTGAGATAAAAGTATCTTGTGATTGTAAATATTTTATTTTGCATTTAGTCATTTCCTCGCTGAGGGGGGATGAAAAGTTACGTGTTGCACTCGAGTGCAAAGATTTTTGACTTTGTGCTCTTTTGATTCCCTTGCTAACGCTCAGATTTCTAAATTTTTAATTCTTTACTTGCTCGGTCATCAAAGTTGAGCACGCGGTTAAAAAGCAACTTAGCACTCATGTATAACAAATAACTATTTCCAGATAATGTAAGTACACTTATGTCAGCAATGTTATTTGTTGCTATTACCTCAAATACCTAATAATATTTAATGGTTTCAGTGTTTTTAGTATGGCCTGAGAAGGCCCCTATTTCATCTCTGACAGGTGTGGCAATTGTCAAAATATAATGACATATTTCATATATTTTTTAACTATTGTTGCACCTGTCATAGATGGTGGGGTTGTTTGTTTATTTATTTATTTAATATTTTTTACACAATCAAAAAATTATGTACAAATGGCGGACTTAATGCCATATGGCATTTTCTGCCAGTCAACCATTGGGTTCAACAGAGACTACATGGCGGTGCAATCTTATTAATTAATAAAATATCCCATGTTTAAATATAAGTACTATAATATATACATTACACTAAATTAAATAAATAGATAAAAATAACATAGGTACTATAGATATACTTTAACTAATTAATATAAATAAAAAATTTAACTACCAGATGTTATGAAGCTACAGCCGCCAATAGTCCTTGCATGTTGTTCCCGTGAGATTTCCAAATATACAACCCCTACTTACCACTACAACATGGCAACGTATACAGGGGTCCTTACTCCAGTATACGTTGCCAACTTGTGACATAAGACATAGTAATTTCACTGCATATCTTATCCCTCAAACCGTAGCACAGCAATGCAAGCATCGTTACTTGGCGGCAAAAACAGTAAATTGTAACAAAAAGTTTCCTAAATTATTATTAAATTATATCTTATAAATTGAAATATATTTATTGCTCCTAAAGAGCAGACGAAGGTTCACCTAGTTCGACGGTCCTGACCTAATGGTAAGAGCTTACAGTCACCTATAGTAAGCTACCATTCAAGCTTTACATTTACACTACAAAAACCGCCACTGTAATAGTGGCGGTTTTTGTAGTGTAGACAGCGACATTAGAATGGTACAAAGGTCAAACAATTGCTTGACAATTGACAAGGAGCTTATTCTACATGTGGTTATTGTTCTTCGTAAATTTTTTTCACATGCTGGCGCAGGCCTCCGGGCCGTCCAGAACATTGGAAAAAACTCTATAAAAAAAGCTATGGTTTTATGTGTATGCGTTTATTTCTAAGCAAACAATTTGTCTATCTGTGCCATTGTGCTTAGATATTGGTAAAATATCAAGGGTCTAACCTACATCGTTTCCTTTATAGTAACTTATCCCAGCAACGAAAATATTGGATTCCGATACGTTTTTATACGCATTAACATTTTACAAGTACACACCAAAATATAGGTTACACGCGCGTAATCTTATTTGCGCTCGATTGGTGACTCCATTCAAAATTAAAATTGGTGACGTGCGCTCCTTTGCCTGTCGCTAGAATCGAGAACTGGCTGGCGGTTGCTTCGATCGATTTGAAGTTGTGTGTCTGTTTTCGACTACATTGCAGCCGGGGCCTGCGTATTTGATGATGCGGGTACAGCGCACGCAATGTGCGGCAAACGATTTCGTTAGTCGAGTGTGTCGAGACAAGATTGGGTGCGAGTACTCGAATGAAAAGTCCGCAAAAGCTCGGGGGCGTATTTTTAAATCGTCTCCCTCAGTGAACACGTCACTTATTAGTCGTCGTCGACGGCTTCGTACTTTTAATCGCATGATTGTAATGAATGTCCGAGTCTCCTCGCTTCGCAGGCTGAGTATAATACAGCCGCAATGGAAAATTTCTATTAAAAAACTATTCATTAGTTAGACAATTGATGCGATTTATAGTTCTGCTCTTTTATGCATAAAAGGGACGATATTAAATGTCGTTATGCCTTAGTCTTAACTCGTATACGGCTTATACTATTTCAAACTAGTGATTTTAAACTTTTGTTTCCTGTCAAACGACACTATATACTTATTTTCATTGATATTTATTCATGATCTTTCGAATTATACGATCGACCGACGACATATACATTAACGCAAATAAAATCATATGCTAAGTAAGTAATGCATTTTATGTTATGATGATTAATAGAAACAATTCAAATTAATTAATTAGGTACTATACAATATTGACATTCAATTGTTTCAGTCATTAAATCAATAATTTAAGATACCCATTAAATATTTTTGCAACTTAAGCAGTTAATTATAAATTTTATATTAAAAGACTTAAATATTTCCGTTGCATTTCGCCACAGTCCTCCGATATCAAACATATATTTAATTTGCACGTCAAAACTCGCATTTTGGAGTTAGATTGAAATATTAAGGGCCAAGCTACTAGACCGGAAGTGGGGTCAAAAAATGAAAGACGCGGTGAAATTTAGAACTAGTTCTTTTAGCACCTTCTTGCTCTTAAGGTAAGTATACACACAACGACACCAGAAATGTAAACATTGGAATGTCTACGTGTGTTCAATGTCCTAACACTTTGCAAGTCTTAAAGGAACCACATGGTTTCCGTAAGACTTGCAAATATACAACCCCTGCATGGACGCCAATATACACTCCCGGACACCTAAATCGAGCCACCTAGTACTTTTGCATTATATCGTCTAAAACTTTAAAAAAATGTTTGGTCGACTAAAAAGTTTTATGCAATTTTATAGTAGGCATGTTCATAATCAGCACATTGAACATGAATATGTCAGCTATAAAATTGCATTAAGACTTTTTGGTTGTCGAAATATTTTTTGGAAGTTATAGATGGACGATATAATCCAAAAGTGCACGGTGGCTCGATTTAGGTGTCCGGGAGTGTATGTTGCCAACTTAGAATAATAACGCATAGAAACCCAACCGGAGCGCACAATTTGATGCAACTAAATGTGAGCCATATATGGCTCACTACGCCGGCAGCTCTATACTGTTTTTATCGTAGTGTGCGTGTTTCGCGCGTAAGCGACAGCACACAGCGGTGTCATTTTTGCTTCACTTTAATCATCGCGCTCTTTACCGGGCTGTCCTTCTATGCGTAATTATTCTAAGGTTGCCAACTTGTGACAAAATATGTCACTTACTGTGCCCGCTAACCACGTTTTGCCATAACAAAACTTAACGCAATAATTAATATTGAGGTCAATAATCGAGATATAAACTGCATATTATCTCTATCTATATTATTATGTAGGTATATAAAAGGAGAAGTTCCCATCTATAGACGCACGCACAGCCATAACCGCTAATGGTAGAAACGTGAAATTTGGACAGTTGTTTTAATTCAAAAAGCGGAAGCACACTAAGAAGGGATTTAAAAAAAAATTAAGATGAAAATTAAATAGGGGTTGCATTTTTGTATAGAAAAATCTTTAAATTAGCAACGATTTTGATAAAACTTGAGTTCTTAAGAACATTTCATTGAACACGTGTTTCATGGTTTATTGGAATTCACCCCCTTTGGGTGCAAAATAGGGGTTGAAAGTTTCTATGGAATATATTTAAAATGTGCACCAATTTGTATGAAAATTATTATCCGAGCTCCTAAATATAAATAACAGTCTTCTATAAATAACAGGCTACAAAATTATATTTCCTACGGGAAATTTATAAAATTCCCACGGGAAAACAATTATAACGCGGGCGAAGCTGCGAGCGGAAAGCTAGTCGTGTATTAGCCTACCTTTTAAATTGATCCAATTTTCACGAAGTAAGCCAAATTTTATCAAAATCGGTTAAGAGGAAATCATACAGGCCGTTTTTTCATACAAACTTAGTCCCCTGCTACCTTCCTAGATAATAATGGCAATAGCTCTGTTCTATTTTTAACCGACTTCATTAAAGGAGGAGGTTCTCAATTCGATGGGTATGTTGGTTTTTTTTGTGTGTATGTTACGCGATTACGTCGCCAATTGTCGACCGATGTTCAATATTTTTTGTATTTGATAGAGTATGCTCCTAGGATGGTTCCAAGGTCACCAAATTCAGAATTTGATGATGGAATCCCTTGAAAATCGAGGGAAATCCTTAAATTTTATAGGTACGTCCATCGTCGTGTTTCATGATTTTTTCCGAAGCTATTGACGTATTTGCGTCTGGTAGTCGTTAACCGAGCTCATGATGGGATGGAAGGATCCTTAACCTTTGGACTTGACCTGACCTGACCTTAGATCGTTTTCGTTAAAAAAGCTAAATTAAATTGAAAAATGAATAAAACCAATTAAGAATAAAATAATTCTATTTTTTAAATTGTATGGTTATTAACAGTGAATAAAGTCTACTTTGGCTGAACAAAGTTCAAATGAAATTAAAAGGTTAAAGATTGGTATATCGGAGACGCGGGTTCAAATGCCGCTAGAGACGAATTTTTTTCTTTTATTAATTATTTCATTTTTCAGTTTAGCATTTTTAAAGAAAAATATCGAAGTTCTATAAAGTATTGACCAATCGCTGTACAAGATCCAGACAAAAATACGTAGTAAAAAATATATTGCCAATCAATTCGTTTAGCAAAGCTGTCGAAATTTCCAGTCGAACGTTTAATTTCCTCCGACTTATTGAGGAAATTTTATATACAACCATTTGCTATTGCTTTTGGGTTAGTAGTAAATCTGTATGATAGTCTCTAAATTAAACGTATGAGAATGAAACATCTTTATACTAAACATATGAGAATGAATATTTATAGCATACTAGCTGTTGCGGCGGCTACGTCTGTGTGAAATTCAGTTATACCGCGAGATCAATTAAATCACACGCACGTTCCTTAGGGAACTTGTTAAAATAAATAAAAACCGTCTTAAGAAACACAAATAAGTCAAAAAGAATATAAGAATACCAACATCCCATTTTTCATTTTGATGTCGGTGGGAATTTTCGATTATCATGAGTTTAAATTTAGCACCGACTTCAAAATAAAAAATGTGATGTTGATATTTTACATTATTTTTTACATTTTTGTGGTTTTGAAGTCGGTTTTTATTTTTGACAGATATTTTTTATTTTCATCTTTTTAGTGAATTTAATACCAGCTCAACGAACTAACTTGAAAGAATACAACTGAGGTCAATACGTGTCTATTGTAAAAAAAAAAACTAACCTCCAAATCCTAAAAATCAAAGATCCTTTCATCATCAGCTCGGCTCATGAGTCATGACTACCAGACGCAAATACGCGAATAGCTACAGAAAAAAATAGCTTCTGAAAAAAACATGAAACACGTTGGACGTGCCTTTTAAGTTAAAGGGGTTTCCCTCGATTTTCCTGGGTTCTCATCATCAGTTCCTAACTTTGGTGACAGTGGGACCAATCGAGAAGTATACCCTCTCAAATCGATCAGTTTGGAGATCAGGACCGATCGGTTTGGAGATCCCTGGGGAGGCCTATGTCCAACAGTAAGCGTCTCTTGGCTGAAATGATGATGATGATGATGACGATGACCCTCTCACATAGAACATAGGCTAAATTTTATTTTGGAAAAAAATAGTTTTCTGTAAGATATTTGGGTTTTTCGGACACAAGGTGTAAAAAATCAACCAGAAAAGTAACTTATTTTGCGTACGCTGCCTAAACTATAAAAGATAGAACCATAAAATGTTCTATTTATTTGTAGATCTTATAAATATCTACAAAAACGTCCGCGACACACTATACCTATCTATGTCGAGTGAGGCACAACAACCATTTCTTTATTTAAAAATCTTGAATTTTTTTGGGACAACATTTAAACGCATTTATTTTTCTCATGCTATTAATCCTTATCAAAATATTATTTAAATTTAAATATTATCAAAATTTATTTCATCACTAAGAACAGTTAATGTAGATAATATTTGGTCTTTGAATGATTAAAATTGGACGTTTGGTTTTGAAGTTTGGCGAAATTAAAATATTACGATTTCTGCTGCACGGCCCGTTGCGAAGTGAGCGTCACCAAGGCGGGGGTGCGCGTGCGGGAGGTTATGGAATAAAATGGAGGAAAAAATTAAACACTGTGTTAATTTCGATGGCGAAACGTAGTTCGCGGGCACAGCTAGTACTACATATTTTGGTTCTAAACTTTTTAAATTAAGCAATGGTTCAATTTAACAACGACATACGACATAGACATTTGATTCTTTTTAATAATAGGTGAAATAATTAAAAACCAATTTTCTATTTAAACTTAATTCCTTCACCTTGGGGTATTAGGTTCGATGCCTGGTAGGTCGAAGGAATAAGGAAATAAAAATTGCCTATAACAAAAGAAACAGAAAACTTATAGGTAAGTTCATCACTTGAAGCATAGGTGGTGCAAGATTGCAGATGTTTCTGTTTCTTTTGTGAAATGTACTATTAAGTTTCAAATGTTGTTCAATATTATAATGAGTATTAATTATGGCGCCCATTTTCTGCTGCCAAGTATTTCCACAACTATTGATGCTTAAGAAATTCATTTTAAATTTTTTCACGTTGCCTTACTAGTATATTATATGCATATGATTTAATAAATAAAATAAGCACACACGTTATCGTACTTAGTCAGTTACACGTCACATTTAAAAAACAAAATGTATAGTTCAAACTATCAAAATTTGTTAATCATAAACTCCTTAGGTATAAATTGTTCATGTAATTGAGAAGGGGTTATGTTTGTGCTTTTCCAAACAATCTCGGCTCCAAAACAATTGAATAAATTATTTTGGTTTAAATTATTCTTAGTAGAACCATCTCACTAAAATCTCGATATTCCCTGTTACTCATCCTTTAAAATACACTGATCTGCAATGAAATCGACCCACCTCATAGGTGTTGATTTGGAAATATCGGTAAGTATAAAAAATAAGATTAGACAAACAATAACTGTAAATGTAATTTGAAAGCATACTTCATAGGCTTTATTTTAACATACTCTAAACGTGGATAAAAGAAGTATTACGGACAAAAGTCTTATTCCTTCAGAAAATCATGCTCCTCATTTTTCCGTTATACCTACGCAATCTCTGTGACTCTACAGAGTGATAAAAGTTAATTGAATTAATGTTTATTAAAAAATTGATTATTCCTACAGATTTATTGACCCTTTAAAGTGAGCTGATTTTACCAAAATAAAATTAGGTAATTTTTAAAAAAATTAGTTTTCACTTTGTAAATCAATAAACCTAAATCTGTCACATAGTAAAAACTGGTCTAATGTAATGTAAGCTTAGTCTCTTGTTTAACAAACAGGGTTAAAAGATGCCTTGAAATACACACTTTTCCAGTTCAACAATTTATTTAATTATGTTGATAACTATTCAAAATCAATTTTGATATTACGCAACCGTCATGAGACGCGATTTTGGATCGTAAGCGTGTTATAAATAGTACATTTCTAAATTTAGATCGCAATCTAGGACGCAGAGATGTACCTGCTCATTGCATTGCTAGTAAATTGATATAAACTTTCTTTTAGCTGTTTATGATTACAACATTCTTTGTGGAATGCATGCAATCGGCTTACCGACTTACTTTTTACGTTTTAAAGCTTAAAATAGCGCACCTTTTTAAGCGGCTGGCGTATTGACTGACACCAAGTTTAAATTTGCCCTAATCTAAGCCAAAAGGCGAGTGTATCAGAGCTCAAATTATGTTAACCGAGTTATATTTGAACGCGTTTATTGTATGGTATCATCACTAATGTCACTTTAATTATAATTACTTTATTTTGTTGATAATCAAAGATATAACGTAAGTGTTGTATTGATGCCATTTCATATATTTTTTTGCATTAACTATGCCTAAGTTAATTATCCATGTACCTACCTCCATTAAACAGGTTTACATGTGTGTAACAAACAAAAAGCAAATTAAACTACTTCGCGCTTATTTCTTTGTCTGTTCCATTACATCATGGGCGTTACTAAGAGCACCCCCTCCTCCGACTTGGTCTCTCCCGTTACCCTCTTTATCAATCACTTTGAGTGATTATTAACAGGCGATTATTCACTACTTAAAAGTCGGCCATAGACACGCTTTGACTAGGTATGCGAGGTCAATAATTAGGATCTCGCTAACTTTAACTCGACCTCCTCAAGACAACTAACTAAATACATTTGTTGTTTCAAGGTGAAAATGTTAACAATTGTACTAAAGATAAATAAGCTAACATCTGTAATATGTATCAGTTGCGATCGATTCGTTATCACTCGTAATAATGATGTTTACAAAGCCATTCCGACCAGCTGTAAGTTTCAGGTAAGTACGGCCGAGTCGACGAGTCATTATAACAACCGTCAGTTGATGCTATATCAATTAGTGCGTGCCAGATGCCTTTCCACTGAGAACCTGTTTCGGTCCTCTTTATCACGTCGCTTAGGCGTAACCTTTGTTTCTAATTTATAACTACTTTCTCAACTCTTCATTTGTAACGTACGCTTCATTTTCTATTACAGTTAACTTTACAATCCGCATTGCATCCGTAAAAGTAGGCGCCTACATTGAAACTGTAAAGCGTAAGTAGCTATTCGCAAAGCGTACGCAAGTTACATAAATTCAATTACGAAAGAGAATAAAACTGCGACAAAAGTAGCCCGATCGTATCCGGTCGACAAAAAGTTTAGTCAAGCATTTGCCTACCTGCTAATTAGACAAAGAGCTCGAGATCGTCGCGTCAGTGACGACACGGTACACAAACATGCACACACTGACACATCGGATACGGTAGTGTACGCGGTCGGGAAAAGAGCGAGAGTCGGGGGGCGAACGGGCGGGATTGCGCGTCTGTCCGCGGGCGGCTATCGACGAGCACTGGGACTTTCGAGTTCAGTGCCGCCAGCCCGCAATGCACGCGGCATCCGAACAACGGGCACGAGCGCCGAACAGCTGATGGGCCGGCTGCCTTAACGCACACCTGTGTGTGCCGCACTCTCTCTTTCCCGCACGCGGTCGCAGGCGCAACGTCTTGCCCTGAAATCGGCGTGACGCACAAGGACCGGAAAACCCCTTTATTTGATTAAGCCGATTGTTAGGGAAACCCTATCAAAAGGTTACCGAACGATAGGGTTACCCCATTGATAGGGTTAGTCTTTCCTTGTGGAAACTTTTTTGAATAAGCTTAACCTTTAATTTAAAGTGCTTACCAACTAATAAGGTTACCCTATTGTCTCCTATCTTATTTCCGCACATTTTCGCGATTTTTACTAACATTGGATTGATTCGACCGACGCCGACGGTGAGGGCGGCGGACGGCAGTGTTTTCTTATTTATTAGATTGACACTGATATCTGTTTTCAAGTTTTATGTTAAATTATTATAAACATGGAATCTATAATACAGCTATAAATCTTGTCGCGAGATTGTAGATAAAGAATAATACAATACTTACCTATTTAAGTTGAACTTGATATTGGTAACTCTAAGAAAAATATTTGTTTTATTAAAAAAATCTTGCGGCAAGCTTTTATATTTTAATAAAAAAATGTTTCATGTAATAAATTACTGTTTATTTTCCTCTTTTTAGGGCATTAAAATAACGAATAGACAGCTCTTGTTGCGTATTGAATGTTTGTGAATAGCAACATTTGCCATTACATAGTTATTCATCAAGCAAATCAAAAACTAATGCTTGAACTAATTTGAAGAAATTAAGGTCTATTATTGTTTTTTTTTCAAACTTCTACGTTCAGCCGATTTAAGGCCGATTTCGAGATCTGGGAAATCCTATGTTACCGCAGCAAATTCCTAATAACTTAAGAATACTTATTCGTCAACTGGCGAGCGCAAAACTCGCGAGCGCTCGCCAGTTGGCACCTTCCGATTTTACCTAATTTTTCGGTCGTCAACTCGTTCGAAGGTGGATTCTGACATATTTATGTACAGTCAGCTACAAAAATGTTTAAGTAAATTTAAAGTAGGTACCTTTTTTAATGTTTAAGATACTTTATACGATGTAAGTTTAAAATAAAACATAGTTTTGAGATAAATATATAAATCAACATGACAAAAAACTGCTTATTTCCTTAATAATTATCAACAATATCACAATGACTCAAGAATTTGGCTTATTACCTATTATATTAACTGTCCAAAACTAAGCAATGTGAGTGAATTTCACTATGAATACTTTTTAAGAAACTTAATTTAATACCCCTTCCTATATATTTGAAATTGCAAAATTTGTAAAACAAAATAGAAGTCTCTTTAAAAGTACTAAAGAATTATTTCCAAATAAATATACAAGATATATAAATAGACTTGACCCTGGTGTTCGACCAAATTCTACAAAATTCATAATTAACTGTTGTTGTATGTGTATCTCTATATACAGTGTGTCCCCGGATAAGGTGCACAAACGAAAATGGGTGAAACTAGACTACAATTTATCGATAAAAAAAGAGAAGAAAAATTTTAAAATTAAATTTTATTTATTATTGATTTTTTATTCTCTTTTTAAGACCTTTTGTGTTTGTAAAATTGTAACATTGTAACCACTGCGTGGATTTTGTTCAAATAAAAACAATAATGATGCCAAAAGATTAACTATAGGTGCGTTCCATTTGACCGCAGATTCGCAGTATTTTCAACATTTTTAGCATCATCGCGTTTCATTAGCTTTTGACGCTAGCAGGGCTAGCATCGTATGTTAACGTAATGCGTTCCATTTAAACAATATCTTGATTTTTAGGTTAGGTTTCCTTTGTGAAACATAGCGCGGTTAAAAATTTTAACATTTCTTATAAGAAACGCAAAACGTGGTTAGCATTTGATGTTAGCGTGACAAAATGGTGACGCTTAAATGGAAAATGGGGACTGTATGGTAAATAAAAAAGTACATAAAAGCAGTCAATAGGGAGAAAAACATTTTTTTTTCACTAATTTTGAACATAAAACTGATAATTATTTTTTATTGCATAAAGTTGGCAAACAAGCAAACTGCCCACCTGATGGTAAGTGGTAACAGTCACCTATAATACATGTGGCTCTTGTGAGATTCGCAGCAAAACTGCAACCTCCACAAGAACCACAGTGTACGTTGCCAACTTGTGACACAAGATGTAAAGTCACAGTACCCAATAATTTCACTGCCATATCTTACCCTTCAAACCGGAACACAGCAATGCGAGCACTGCTGTTTGCGGCAGAAATAGGTAAGACGGAGGTAACTAAGCAGACGACCCTGGTACAGAGTCTCTCTCCAGTAAATTTTGAGTAAATGTTTATTTTTACCAAATAATGCAGTTAATAAAGAAAATGTTTTTTTAGATTTTTTGTAATAAATACTTATTGTGATTTGTTTTTCTTGTTTTCATCAATTTTACAATGAAAAAGCTTAGCTTAAGTTTAAAAAATGCTTAAATGTGTTTAGCTAAATTCCAATTTAAGAAAAGCTACCTCAGTGGTTGACAAAAAGGCAGCGGCGCGGGCGCCAGGGGACGGCGCGTTAGCAGGCCCCTCAATTAAAGACTCGTAGCTAAACATGTATTAGAGACAGAATGTTGTTTTTTTTTGTTGAAAAGGTTATAAGATCTGGATTAATAAGAGGTAATAAAAAGAATTTGTTATAGGGGGCATTATTTGGTAAAAATAAACATTTACTCAAAATGTAACACTTTTATGTTCAAAATTAGTTAAAAAAAATGTTTTTTCCCTATTGACTGTTTTTATGGACTTTTTTTTATTTACCATACAGTGTTAATCTTTTGGCATCATTATTGTTTTTATTTGAACAAAATCCACGCAGTGGTTACAGTGTTACAATTTTACAAACACAAAAGGTCTTAAAAAGAGAATAAAAAAATAAAAATCAATATTAAATACAATTTTTTTTCTAAAAAAAATTAATTTCTTATCGATCCATTGTAGTCTAGTTTCACCCATTTTCGTTTGTGCACCTTATCCGTGGACGCACTGTATAATAAGTTACCAGAAAAAATTTAACATTTAACAGATTTAAAGTTGATTTATATAAATGGTTGCTATGTGGTTTTTTTTGTTAAAGAATTTTTAAGTAATAATTAGTTTTTGTAGCATTTAGCCAGGTAGCACCCGCCATTGCTATCGCTGACACGAGTGCAATTTCTTCTCGATATTTTATGTGAAAATTTTGGTTTTTGTTAAGTTTTAAAGTTAAGTATACGTTTCACATTAGAAGACGTAAGTATAATACTTATTTTAACGAAGTAAAATCATCAATTTACCCCTACAATACATTAATATCACTAAAAACTTCCACATTCAAATATTTTTCATTGTTTCGCCTTTAATTTTGGACGTCATTTTTTCCTTACACTTCTATGGACGGGGTCATTGAGGCCCCTGTTCTTCGTTACGCAGTTTACGCGTTTTTTTAGATATTAGGCTAAAATTTATACGATTAATCGTAATAAATAGGTTCAAATCAAACTAAACCAATACAAATTAAATAAAATGTTAATAAATTTTACTTAGTATAACGAAATAAAGAACTTATGTGATAATAATTATAGGAATAAGTCTCATCTAACAAGAAAAACTACTTTTTCCTCAATTATGAATTCTAATAAGTAAATTAAACATAAAAGAAAGCTCGTAGGTAAAAAAATAGAAAAGTGACACCTATTTAACAAAAGCAATCGTAATACAATTGCTTTATCGATATTTTCTGGCGCACTGCTGGCTGCACAGCTAATTATATTGAACATTTTTAAAGAAAAATTGATTAAAAGTAGAAGGAAATAAAAATATGATTGTTCTTATATTTGTAGACAAGGGGCCTTAGAGACCCCACGTCCATAGTTAAAGATTAACTGTTTTATTTCCATATTTTCTCTACAGGCGGCAGTATTAAAGGCTTAATTTTTATTATAAAAACCAAAGCACGCTTAAGCATGCTAATCTGGGCAGAGCAACGTTTTGGTCCGAAAATGAAAACCAAATAGGATTGTACATATTCCGAAAAATCGTAAACATAACAGATATTAAAATTCAATTCCAATCCAGAAAACAAAACACAAAGACTCAGTTACTAACCTTCCAAACCCAGGTAAAGCTGCGGGCAATAGCTAGTTTTTATAGTTTTTGGTTTCAATCTTTTTTTATTTGACTGTACTTTACATGCGCGCGCGAGTTGACGACAAAAAAAATAAAATAAAATCGGAAGGTGCCAACTGGCGCGCGCTCGCGAGTTTCCCACTCGACAGTTGACGAATAAGTCCTTAAGAATGACAACACGCACTAATTCAAATTCAAAAATCTTTATTCAACCTAGGCCTTTACAGGCACTTATTGACGTCAAAACAAAGCAAAACATTCCAATTTAAAGAAAACATATTTAACCTTGTATGTGCATACATCCTGAATATACCTACTCAAGATGTCTGCAAATACAAGTAGCAATTTAAAAAAAAGTTGAATCTACACCAGAAAAAAATTGGGAGAGCCTTCTCGAGAAGAACAGGCAAGAAACTCGAAAGGTCAAATTATTTTATCTCCTCTTTTAAATCGCCATTTACAATTTTGGTTTTGTTACATAGTCATTGAAAGTTAAAAAAATACAATCGGTATGCTTACATACACTTAAAATGTCAAAAAATAAGTTATAGACTTTACACTAATCATAATATACAATAAATTAGGTATGTTGTTACCAAACATATGATAACTAAGTCTATATAATTCAAAATCAGTGTCAGTTCTTTTCTGACAACAATATCTGTTAACATCAATAGCTATAACAACAACACGATTATTGACATTATAACGAATAAAATAATAACTTCATATTAAACACCAGGCATTGGCATCATTTAAATAATCGTTCACTTTTTATTATCCTTTACTCATTAGTCTTTTTTACATGCGCTTTAAACTTATAAAAAGGCAAGTGTAACTGACACTATGTGGAACTTTGTTGTAAAAAGTTCCAAATTTTGTCACAAATTTTGCTATTCACAAACATTTAATACGCAACAAAAGCTGTCTATTCGTGTATTTGGTTCCGGACGGAAACAATTGACCCGAACATACAAACATACATACATATACACATACATACATACAGTGCAGGCTAAATACAAGTTTGTTAAAACAAACAAGCTGCACCGCGACTGGCGCGCAGCTTGGCGACATCTTAACGTAAACTGATTGACGAGTCACACGAAAATTAACTTTAGTGCGAATAACTTATTATTCCTTATTATTTGATGGGGCGATATTTTGCGGCTGTCGATAACTACACACGTAAACGGTTATGCAACAATAAGTCTAATGCATTTGACGTAAAAACTTGAATTGCTTGTGCGCGTTAAAACCCTATTGATAGGGTTAGCCTCAATGGGGTTTTCGGATGCGGTAAGTGCTTACCCTAATTAACTGTATTATTTTGGTTAGCCTTTCGGTGCAGTAAGTCGATGAAATGCTTACCGTATTGATTGGGTTTGTGAAAACAAGTCTATAAATTACCCAATCAAAAACCCCTTATATGGTAAGTGGTTCCGGTCCTTGGTGACGCAGTGGAATGAGACCCGTGTGAACGTCAGTGATGTGGCAGATATCTGTAGCAGAATGCCCGTGCCCGCTACTGTTGCTAGGTCATCCGAATGCACGATATGACAGTCGTATCGTCAGTGACAAGATAATCGTTTAGCAATACACATAGCACACTTGGCGATTTACGTTTGATAGCTTATGACCGCAACGCTGTTACATTAAATATTGACGATCGTTATCTTTAATGTGAGATCGGAAATGTGTACGTGACTAATTGCGTGTATGTGAACTTTTTGAACGTACAGGTAAGGTAGTACTGCTATAAACTTAAACCAACCCTCGAAAATATTAGGGAAACTGTTTTTTTATTCACTCAGGAGACTTTAGTTATGTTTAAAAATATTATACAGTCCTCAACATATCAAACTGTGAAATATGCCCAGTTTTCGTGTGAACATACGTATAGATACTTATTTATTTCAATAAAATATAAAGTAATGAAATTAACAATAGAAATAAAGAATGTTTGTTTCTGTACAGATGGATCGATTACTAATGGTAAATCAGGATTTTTAATTATAGCTGGAAATAGAACGTATGGGTAGGTATGGGTATAGATTTAGAGAATTTTGTACAATTTTCACTTGAGAAGCAGTGGCAATACTCAAATCTTGGAATTAATATGAAATTAATCTACACACACACACACTATATCAAGAAATATTAGTAACTAGCTGCTGCCCGCCCCGGCCTCGCACGATTACCTAAACTAAAAATAGACAATAAAACAATATAAGAAACTGACCATTTGAATGACAATCTGCCAATTTGTCGGTTATGTACATTTTTTTCAAATCCAAATTTTTATTATTTTCGTACAATTTTTCAAACATTTTCTTTTATACAAACCCCATTTCAATAATAACGAATACAACAAAAAATTAAATTAACCAATGTGGTGCGGTCGTTCTGAAGTTATGAGCGTACATACATTTCGGTAATTCATTTTTATTTATATAGATAGATAGTATGTACAGATTCAAAAACATGCTTGACAGCGGTCCTGTAGCGCTGTCAAGCACGTTTTTAAACAAATAGCATGGAAATAACTGAAAGCATTATAATAAGTATATCTCGCGAAAAATAATTATAAATTGGAAATTATATGGATTCCAAGTCATTAGGGTATTGCCGGTGACCAAAAAAGCTGACTGTGAGGTTAAAAATGTATGTCATGAATACGATGTATGTATGTGAAACATTAAAAGTAACTACAAGTGATATACAAAAGTATCTCAAATATAAAACAACACATTTTTGTATTGAAGACTTTTCAATACAAAAATGTGATATTATGTGTGTTTATTCTTATATTATTTTACTTATGGGTACTTACTTCTATTTTAATATTTTTTTGTCGTCAATGTCCCATTGAAGCTTTTACAACATAATAGTAAGTTTTCTTACAATTAACAATATTAGAAACTGCCCCTTGATTGTGTAACGAAAATCTATAGCGATCGCTTTCAATTTTGACAGTTAAAGTGCATCCATTACTATTTTCGGTCAGGCAATCGACATAGAGTCTTGTTTTGACGCTGCAATCACTAGTAAATTCAAGGCTATATAGATTTATCCTGCGACAATAATCCCCCTGCAGGCCAATTTTCTAACTACGGTTGAGAACATTTTTGAAAGAAACTTTATATTCATTACTACTTTACTGATATAATGTGTTACGGCGGCGTTCATGATAGAAGTAATGGATGTGAATTTTCTTTCAAAAATGACAGTTCTAGTTAGCAACTGAAGTTAGAGAATAGACCTGCTGGACGGGAATGAAGAGTGCAAATTAAATAAGAAGGGTATGTAAAACATGAGCATTACTTTATTCTAAAATGAATTTCTGTAAAAAAGACAATTAATTATATCGTAGTTTTATTTACTCACACTTCAAATATACACAAACAAATATTAACAGGTTTAAAAAGGTCCATTTATTGAGGTTGTCTATTCACATTTTAAAGTATTCTTATCATTTACAAAGTAATTTTAATGCACATAAGCGTTACCAAACAAAGTTTGGGTACCACTACAGATAATATAATACTACACTACAAAAAAAAAAATAAAAGAAAATAAAATACACTACAGTAGTACCACTAAAAAGTTGCTATTCCTTATTATTTTAGGTTTGTTTGAGCCCGCTACATTTCGCTGATTGCTAACCATTAGGCTCAATAAAACTCATAAATCCTATTGCATCCTTATTTTACTTTTCGCTGCACTTCACTTCACTTTTTTAGACTATGGCAATCGGTCGCGATTACTACACAACCATTACTGCCAAAATAAAGTTAACCATTGTTTATTTATCAACTTTCAGGTCATCTAACCATTTTTTGAGATGCATTATGTCCGTCCGTCCGTTCCATCGAGATCTCGGCCCCTGGACCAACTTGAACCAATTCTCAATTCGATGCGTATGTTTTTGTGTGTAGGTTACGCGATTACGCCGCCAATTGTGGACCGATTTTCAAAATTCTTTCTATTATATTCGATAGAGTATACTCCAAGGGTGGTTCCATGGTCACCAAAGTTAGGATCTGATGATGGGATCTCATGAAAATCGAGGAAAACCCTTAAATTTCAAGGTGTCCAAAGTGTTTTGTGTGCATGTTACGCGATTACTCCGCCAATTGTAGACCGATTTTCAAAATTCTTTTTGTATTCGATAGAGTATACTCCTGGGGTGGTTCCAAGGTCACCAAAGTCAGGAAATAATCATGGGATCCCATGAAAATCGAGGGAAACCCTTAAATTTTATAGGTACGTCCTACATGTTTCATGTTTTTTCCGAAGCTATTCACGCATTTGCGTCTGGTAGTCATAAACCAAGCTGATGATGGGAGGATCCTTAATTTTTGGACTTGACCTGACCTGACCTGAACTTTGACCTGAATTGTCCTGAATTGATCCGTCTCATTAAATTCACTTAAAATATTTCATTCACTAAAAAATAAAAACCGACTTCAAAACCACTGAAAAGTTTAAAATGATATATGAATAGATACAGACAACATCACACTTCTATATTGAAGTTTGTGCCAAATTTTAAGACTTTCTAGGGGATCATCGTTTGGCACCGACTTCAATATAGAAGTGTGATGTTGTCTGTTCCTATTCATAAATCATTTTTAACTTTTCAGTGATTTAGAAGTCGGTTTTTATCTTTTGTAAAATTTTTTAACCGACTTCACAAAGGAGGAGGTTATCAATTCGATGCGTATGTTTTTTGTGTGTATGTTACACGATTACGCCGCCAATTGTGGACCGATTTTCAAAATTCTTTTTGTATTCAATAAAGTATACTCCTGCGGTAGTCCCATTGGCTTGGCGTCCAAAATCAGGATCTGATGATGGGATCCCAGGTAATACGAGCGAAACCCTTAAATTTTATAGATATGTTCAACATGTTTAATGTTTCTTCCGAAGCTATTCAGGTATTTCTACTTAACTGGTATTCATGAACCGAGCTAACGATGGAAGGATCCTTATTTTTTTAGGAGTTAGCGGTATTTTAAATACAGTAGGTACGTATTGACACTTTGTCGTTTACTCCAATTATTTTTTAGTGAATTAAATTACAGTTCACCTTCAGTGACCTGCTATTACATCACTAAAAAGACAAAAATTAAAAAAATATATAAAAACCAAAAATCGTCTTTAAAAACACTGAAAAGTTAAGAATAATAGAAGTACAGGTACAGACAACATCACATTTCTATATTAAAGTCGGAGACAAACGATGATCTCCTAAAAAGTATTAAAATTTGGCACCGACTTCAATATAGAAATGTGATGTTGTCTGCACCTGTACCTACTCTTTTATTATTTTTAACTTTTCAGTATTTTCCAGCTATATATAGTATAGATATACGGTTTGTAACAACTTGTTAAACTGGAATTTTTAATGCTGAGTATGGAAATACGGGTACTATAGCACCCTAAGACCTATATCTAGGGTTATGCCACTGTCTGGGTCAAGGGTCACTAGGGCCAGGAATCCTTGACTAATTCCCAAAATAAATCCGTAACATGGATATCAAATGAAAGCGCTTGAACAATACAGCACTATGACCTTTTTTTTCGAGGGGAATGCGTGACCGCATCGTACCCGTCTTTGGATAGACGACGAGCGTGTGTGGGGCTCTCCCGGCAGAGTGCCGGGCCTATCCATTAAATCCCCCGGTTTTGGTCTCCCTGCCCTAATAGGGTGCGCGTGATAGGGCTTACAATGCACACCACTATAAACCTAGCAATATTTACATAAATCCAATATGGCCTCCACTCAAATGGCGGATAAAATTTCGTTTTCTACCCCATAAATATAGGTAGAAATATAGAAATGAAAGGGCTAAAAGAATACAGCACCATGTACCTAGCAATATTGCCCTAAATTCAATATGGTCGCAACTCAAAATACTGGATAAAATTACCCTAGAAATATGGGTATGAAATGAAAGGGCTGCACTATGAATCTGGAAACATTGTACTAAATTCTACATGGACACAAACAAGTGGACTAGCCCTGACTCTATAAAAATAACTTTAGATATAATTAACAAACATAAATTGCTTCTGTCGTCGCTGGCATGTATTTTAATTTAACTAACTGGTAATTTAGAGATTATGCAACGTGAAATAATTATATAATTAAAAGTAGACTATTAGCACACACTGACTGTGTGCTAATAGCGAAACGTAGCACAATCGAACAACGAAAACCTCGCTAAAAGTTTTAATGCACACATCGCCCCGTGTGCGTACTGTGACTAAATTTGTGACGGTGACCTACATTGAGTAAATTGTTCGAAGTACTCAATAGTCAACGCGAAGCGGATGGTTTTTTTTGTCGAAAACAAATTCAGCAAAGTTCATGTTATTGCTGTCGTTTAAGCGAGTTTTCGGCTTTTTGATGGAAAGACATTTTAGTTTCTTTTTCTATAAATATGAAGATATTTAGTAGATTTGGAACTAGTACTATATATGTTTATTTAATAATTAGTAGAATATAAAATGAATATTCCGACGACTTTTAAACACAAATAAAAAATTGGTGTTATTTTTTCAATACTTATAGGTATGTATGTAAGAAGTACACAAAAAAATCAAAAACGATATCAGGCATAAAAGTTTTAATTGATAGCAGGTAAAGTTTGTATTGTGCTTAATTCAATTTGTATGTTTTTACATTAAATAAAACCGACTTTAAAAAATAAAAACCGACTCCAAAAAGTTGAAAATAATATAAGAATAGGTACAGGCAACATCACACTTCTATATTGAAGTCGGTGCCAAACGATGATCTTCTAGAAAGTCTTAAAATTTGGCACCGACTTCAATATTGGGTAAGAAGTGTGGTGTTGTCTGTACCTATTCTTATATTATTTTCAACTTTTCAGTGTTTTTGAAGTCGGTTTTTATTTTGTGTAAAATATTTTTTATTTTTAACTTTTAAGTGAATGCAATCATTTTAGTGAAAGAAACCCTAATTTGAAGGCGAGCTGATATTAAATTAGCGCTTCCCTCGATTTTCATGGAATTCCATGATCAGATCCTAACTTTGGTGACCTTGGGACCACCCCAGGAGTATACTCTATCGAATACAAAAAGAATTTTGAAAATCGGTTCACAATTGGTGAAGTAATCGCGTAACATACATACAAAACACGTTGGACACACCTTAAAATTTAAGGGTTTTCCTCGATTTTCATGGGATCCCATCATCAGATCCTAACTTTGGTGACCATGGGACCACCCTTGGAGTTTACTTTATCGAATACAAAAAAAAATTAAAATCGGTCCACAATTGGCGGCGTAATTGCGTAATATATACACATACACAAAAAAAACATACGCATCGAATTGAGAACCTCCTCCTTTTTTGAAGTCAGTTGAAAATACCAAAAAATCATAAATAATTTAAAAATACATACAATTTCATATTTTTATATTGAACCAAATTTAAACTAAATTCATATTTTTTTTATCTTTATTAATTGAATAGATTTTAAATATTTTCCATAGAAACTTTCACCCTCTGTGTTACACCCTAAAGGGGGTTGATGTCTAAAGATACATTTTTAGTACACCTCCACACCATCTATAGAGCATACATTTTAAATTTCAAGTCTCTTACTTTAAAAACATAGGACTTTCATACAAACTTCCAACCCCCGTTTCACCCCCTTGGGGGTGGAGTTTCGGAAAATCCGTTCTTAGCGGATGTTTACACCCTATAAGAAACCTACCTGCCAAATTTTAAGTTTGTAGGTGTTTGTTTCTGAGATTTCGTGATGTCAGTCAGGGGTATTTCGCTTTTATATACCGGGTATAAGTGACGGTGTCCCTTTTCTTTTAACAATGAGTTCAGACCAATGTTAATATTTGTTTACCGATATTTATTTTTCCTGGAAAAGCTTTTCAAGCGAAAAAAAAGAGTTTTCATTTTTAATTTTTATTCATGTTACGCAATGTATGGCGCGCCGGCATCATTTTGTTCCGCCTACACCGACCGGTGCCTTGACGTTCTATGACTCGAACAGCTGATTCCGCGCGCAGTATGATGGAAATGTTATACAGTTTACATTGCAAAGTAAATTTTTTGTATATTTATTGTGGTTTTTTGACAGAATATGATTTGTAAACGGTAACTTAGTTATATTACACCACAAAATTTAGAAAAAAAAATCGGAAAATGATTATGAATTTTCCGGGAGAAAATTTAAGTGATTTTGTCTCTTATACCCTGTATATAGATTCAAATCAATAACCAACCTAAATAGACACTACAGTGTATGTTTCTTGTGCAATTTTTGTGATATTATATAGGGTCGAGAGGCTTTTGGGACCAGGACCGCGGTCCCAGAAGCCCCCTTGGAATTAATTATTAAAATTGAGGCGTCATTCGGGACCACAACTGTGGTCCTGAACGCCACCTTAAAATTTATATTTATTTTTAGTGGTTCAATGCGACCACGAATATGGCGACGGTTTCTATCGTTATTTTTTATGTCGGGGAAGTACATTCAAGAAAAACAATTGCTGTTATAAAATAATTAATATATATATATTTATTTAAAAAATGCCAGTTCTAATTAAACCTTAATCAACAAACTATTTCTGCTTATTACTATAAATATTTAAATCTACTGATTGCAGATAAAACCATATGCTAATAATAAATTTCATACAGATGTTTACATAAAAAAACGAATTAACTATTATGAATAGTATTTATGTTAAACATAGCTGTAATAAAATATAATCAACTAAAACAAATTGAAACATGACAACTTTATACATTTCATACTCGAGGTGTCATTAAAACCAATATTACAAAAACTATTTGAATTAAAATTTTAAATGCCTCACACAAATAAATCTTAATAATAATAAATATTATTTTTCCAAGAAAAAAACAAGTAAGGAGGAGTACATTATTGAGACTCCTTTTTTAAGCATTAGCCTGTATTAAAGGAGTCCCGCTCTTTCTTAAAGACTACATTTTTTTTACGTATATACTATACTTGTCTAAAACCAAGGACTTGCATTAGATTTCTGCGCTATCATCATTTCAATCCATAAGAAATTAATTAAATTATTGCACACAATATTTTAATCAGTTTCTCCACATAATGTTTTCAGTTTGTTCATAGGATAATGATAATAGCCACGTTGTTATGGTTTTTTTACAAGCATTGAATGTAGTTGTATAAATATTCAGTATTCTATTTACTTTATTATATAAATTAATTGCTTGGTTATTAAATTGCTAACTTCTATTAAATTGCTTACAGTGCTAACTTCCTTCAATTTTATAACATTATATGGATTAGAAATCTTAACATAGTCAGATTTATATTTTCGTGATATTCAAAAACGATATTTTTGTGGTATGTGCTTACATTAGCAGTAACTTAAAATATTTAAAGAACCTATATCGGTCTCAAAATTATCTTCATGAGTATAATATAACTTTAGAGATCATTATCACATATTTTGTTTTTTTTTTAAGGTACTACATTAAAATCTTAATTTTTCTAGACATGTCCAATAGCTATCTGGCTACTTGTCAATTCCTATAATGTCGGATTATTTTTTTCTTTTTTCAACATTGGTGTTAATGACACCTCTCTCCTCTCTCGCAGGTATGAAGTGTATGAAGTTGTTATTTGTTTAAGTTTATAATATCTTTAAAATATTCCTTTTAAAAATATAAATGACTTTCGTGTGTTATTTGGTTTTAAGGTTTGAATTAATATAGTTCTTAATAACAAAAAAAATGTGATACTGATTATAACAATTATGATCGATGTGAGACTGATATTTTAACAATTTTTATTTCAAAAATTTTAAATGTACCTATAAAAGTATAATAATTTGTTGGTGATTTTTATTAACAAATTATTGTTAATAATTAGCAGCTTAACTTATTAATTGATAGTGAACTTGTTATAGGAAAAAATGGTGTTAAACCTGTCATGATTTTTACAGTAATGATTACTAGGGTTTCATTCAATGTTAACTTTAATTCATAAACAGACATAATATTTATAGCTATGTTTAACATAAAAACTATTCATAAAAGTTAATTCGTTGTTTTATGTAAACAATTGTGTTCAATTTTTTATTAGCATATGGTTTTATCTTCAATCATATAGATTTAAGTATTTATAGTAGGTAATAAGCAGAAATGGTTTGATGGTTAAGGTTTAATTAGAACTGTGATCTTTTAAATAAATATATACTTCAATTAATTTTTTTTACTGCAGTTGTTTTTTTACTGCACTTAGCCGACATAAAAAATAACGATAGAAACTCTGTCCATATTCGTGGTACTATTGAACCACTTAAAATTTATATTTATAAATTTCAAGGTGGTTTCAAAAGATCCGAGAAGAAGTCGGTTTTTATTTTTTGTAAAATATTTTTTATTGTATTTTTTTCAATTTATATCTTTCTACAGAAATTAATACCAGCTCACTGAAAGTACCTTAAGGAATACAACTAAGGGTCAATATTATTTTGCATATTGTATTTAAAAACGTAACCTCTAACTCCTAAAAGTTAAGGATCTTTCCATCATTAGCTCGGTTCATGACTACCAGACGCAAATAATAGCTTCGATAAAAACAAGAAACTCGTTAAATGCGCCTATATTTAAGGGTTTCCCTCGATTTTCATAAGATCCCAACATCAAATGCTGCCTTTGGTGACCTTGGGAATACTCCAGGGTCTCCAGGAGTATACTCTTTCGAATACAAAAATAATTTTGAAAATCGGTCTACAATTAGCGGAGTAATGGCGTAACATACACACAAAAAACGTTGGACACACCTTAAAATTTAAGGGGTTTCCTCGATTTTCATAGGATTCCATCATCAGATCCTAACGTTAGTGACCATTAGACCACCCTTGGAGTATACTCTATCGAATACAAAAAGAATTTTGAAAACCGGTCCACAATTGGCGGCGTAATCGCGCAACATACACACAAAAAAAAAACATACGCATCGAATTGAGAACCACCTGCTTTTTTGAAGTCGGTTAAAAAATAAAACCAAATTCAACAACACTTAAAAGTAAAAAATAATATAACAATACACACAACTTTTATATCGATGTCGGTGCCAAGCGATGATCTCCTAGAAAGTCTTCAAAATAAAAATGCGATATTGTGTGTATTCTGAATTTCTGATATTATTTATGACTTTTAAGTGATGTTGAAGTTGGTTTTATTTTTTTTATTATCATCATCATCATCAACAGCTCATATACGTCCCCGCCGAGGGGCTCAAGCCTACACTAAACTGGGGCGATTAGGCCTTAGTCAACCACGCTGGCCAAGTGCGGGTTTTCGACTTCACACACAATCTGTAAAGAAATTCTTTCTTACAGGCGTGTGCAGGTTTCCTCACGATGTTTTCCTTCGCCGTAAAAGCGTTGAATTAATAAACGTACATATAAATTAAAAATTTGAAAACAAATTGCTTCCTCCCCATTAGAAGGCGACGGCCTTACGCACTTCGCCATCGACACTTTTTTTATAGTACATTGTTACCCCAGGGGTGAAAGTAACTTATTTAGTCCCGAGACGGTGTTTGGCGCCCGAGCGTAGCGAGGGCACCAATAGTTCGAGGGACTAAATAACTAAAAAATGACACTGTGCTTTTCATTACGAATACAAGGAAAGTAAAAATAAAATAATGAATCGCGAAAAACCGCGTAAATTTTATTTTACATAAATCACAACTTCTGCTTTATCCCGCTTTCTCTTATAAAATCAGGCGTTAACTCCATACCTGAATCAGATAAACTCATTGTGTTAATTATTAACACAATGTTTTACAAATATAATTAACAGTTAATACAAATCTTTGCTATACGGAGGTATTAACAAAACTCTACAAATGGAAAAAACAAATGAGGATCGCATTGCCGCTTATTTTGTTTTTTTTCTGTGGCCGGCCAGCTATTCAGCCATTATTTTTCATTTTCATAATTTTAAAAATGGTAAATATATTGCCTAAATCTATGTTATTTTAAAGAAATAGTTTAAAATAAATTATAATAAAGTCATTTAAAAAAATGTTCTTAACCTTATGTTATTTCAATTATACACCGCGCTGTAATTGAGTGGCTGTATAGAAAGTCAGAACATGGTTCAATAAAAATGTGAAAAAAGAACTAGATTCTTTTTAAATTTCACAGCAGCTGTCAGTTGAAAGTGATTCTCCCTAGGGCTGAAAAGTATTACTTTCAACCCGCACCTCAGGCAACTTCAGACCTACTTTCAGAGTATGAGTAATGAAAATATATTTTTTTATTTATATTTTTATCTTTAGCAACTTTTTGCGCTACTGTTTGCAGTTGCAACTCAACACGCGCTCATGTTTTTACACGGGGTGGGGTGAGGCTTGAAAATCAAGAGGAAATCCTACAGTCCGCTTTTCCATACAAACGTAGTCCCCTGTTTCCTTCCTGGATAATGGCACTAGTTGCTCTATTTTTTTTTTCAATAAAATCAATGGCCACCATAAGCATGTTCCTCTGTTTTCCTTTTTTAATTAAGTTAATTATTAAAAGAGAAACCTTTAAAACTTAAAAACCGACCTAATTTTCTGCTGTATTCAAACGTCCAGCAAATAAATTGAAGAAGATTATAAGATAAAAGCAAAACATAGAAACACAGAAAAAACCTTGCTTTAATTTTTTACGTAAAAAGTAATTAAATCAGTCAATTTTTCGCGGAGTAAACAGGGGACTACGAAACGTAATATTTTGTGTACTTTTCATAGGTACATATTTTCGGTCCCAGCTGCAGTTGTCCCTATCGCTAAGGCATGCATTCCAGAATTCCGGAATATCGTAATTCCGGAATTCCGTAACGATTTTTCTGATATTTCAATTCCGGAATTAAGATGAGTAATATCGGAATTCCGATATTCATAAATTATTATGTATGTAATAAAATCTGTTTGAATCTTTCGATTAATCTCGACCTCGCAGGCTTTGTCAAATTAGAAAAAGCTATGTTTGATAAATTAATTATTTAATTGGAGCGTCGGTGGCGCTGTGGACTCGGCACTTGCCTTCCAATCGGGAGTTCGAGGTTCGAGACCCGCCATGTACCAATGTGTTTTTCATTTCGAATTTCATATGTACATTTGTCTGACGCTCCTACTTTGAAGGAAAACATCGTGAGGCAACCTGCATACATCTGCGAAGAAATTCAATGGTGTATGTGAAGTCGACCAATCCGCACTGGGCCAGCATGGTTGACTAAGGCCTAATCACCCTAACATAGGGTACGCTCGAACCCCTCGGTGGGGACGTGTATGGGCTGTGATGATGATGTTTGATAACGGAGGAGACCGAGGCGTCTATCTGACAGAAGCTTTACCGGAGAGAGGCTCAGTACCAGGGTCTGCTTGGGGTACCCCCATCTTACCTATTTCTGCCACAAAGCATCAGTGCTTGCTTTGCTGTGTTCTCACAATAGCCACATGTATGGTGACCTCTAACTACAAGGTGGGCAGTTTGCTTGTTTACCAACTTAGTTGTATAAAAAAACCTTACAATTACATTTTATGCGTTCTACCAACAAGTGTGGAGAGTGAGAGAGTAATTTTCCTATGCTGGCTACTTTTGTAACCGAATACTAAATTCACTCTCTGATAAAATGTTAGATGCTTTATTGTTCTTGAGAACACATTATCAAGAACAACGAGTCCTCTTAAAGGAATATATAATTATTGTTTTCGTGATTTCATCATCATTTCAGCCAAGAGACATCCACTGCTGACATAGGCCTACCCCAGGGATCTCCAAACCGATGGTTCCTGCGCCTCCCTCGCCCAGCGGCTTCTCACGAACTACACCAGATCGTCGGTCCACCTTGTGGAGGGCCTACCAACGCAGCGTCTCACGATACCCGGACGCCACTGGAGAACCGCCCCGCCCCAACGGCCTTTTGGTCTTGACCATGTTCATTTTAAGACCCACTTGTCGTGAAATACAGAGGTCTTCGAGCATTGTGCCTAGATCTTCCACAGTCTCAGCCATGACTATCATAAGCAAGGCGTAGGTGAGTCGTGTACTCGCCATTTATGTTGATGCCGAGTCCTCTGCAGTCCGAAAACCTTAATACATCCTCCAACGCAGCTCTGAGCAGTTTCGGCGATCTAACGTCGCCCTGTCTCAGATCGCGCTGAAGTCGTATTGATTTCGAGTTTTGGCCCTGAAGGCTGACTGACATGGTAACGTTTTCGTAAAATGACTGCAACACTTGGATGTACCGATAGTCTAATTGCCACCTCTGGAGTGACCTAAGCAAAGCCCAGGTCTCGACAGAATCGAAGGCTTTCTCATAGTCCACAAACGCCAAGCATAATGGCAGATTATACTCCTCGGTATTCTGTATAACCTGCCGCAGCGTATGAATGTGGTCTATGCTACTATAGCCTTTACGGAATCCGGCTTGTTCGGGAGGCTGGAAGTCATCATCCTGCGCGCGAGCCGATTCGTGATGACTCTCGAGAACAGCTTATATACACTACTCAAGAGCGTGATGGATCTGTAGTTCTTTAACTGGGCCCTGTCGCCCTTTTTGAAGAAAAGTGCCACCACGCCCCTACGCCATGCTTAAGACGATTTGCCCTCGAGTATGACGGAGTTAAATAGCCTCTGCAGCGCTTTCCGGACTGGTAGTTCACCCGCTTTCAAAAGCTCATTTGTAACTCCATCATCACCCGGCGCCTTGTTGTTTTTGAGCTGTTTGAGAGCCACACTAATCTCGTACAGTCTGACGTCCGGGATGTCTTCGGTGTAATGCCGGATTAATTTGGCTCTAGGATCTGTAGCCTGAATGATAAGTGCCTGCGAAGTTTTGTAAAGCTGTCCGTAGATGCGTTCGATCTCAGCAATAAGCTCAAGACGAGACGTAATGACTCTGCCATCCTCTGTCTTCAGCTTCGTCAGCAGACTCTGACCGAGTGACAGATCTCTTGCGAAAACTTTGGAGCCCTTGTTCCGCTCGATGGCTTTTTTAATACGTTCCGTATTAAATCGGCGAATGTCGCAAGTCAGGGACTTCGAGATCTGTTTTTTGAGTCGCCCACGAGCATCTTCAGAAGACTGCAGACTCATTCCACGCCTTTCCTCCATCAGCTTAATTGTCGGCTCTGTGATCTTGCTTTTATGCTTGGTACGGTTGGTATTCATATTGCTAATGTTTAATTCGCATTGTGCGTTAAATAAGCCTTGTAGATTTTACGGTATAAGCTGTTTAATTAAAGTAATAAGAGAGAAAGATGACCAAATATGTTTAATTTGTTACAAAAGATTATTAAAAGACTGATATAAATATAAATCGCTACTTTAGTACTATTATTTATTCTGTACTATCGCGCTCAGTTCCGTTGTTCGGACACAGCGCGATGTAGCAATACAATTTACAAATACCTTTTTGTGATTTCACTCGATCTTGGTGTTTCTTCTTAAGTCTAGTCGGCCGGCAGTCCTGCTTGCGACTTGACTTAGTGCGAAGCTTGTTTTTAAGACACTACCACCACCCCAGTACAGGGTCAATGCATTTTAATTTTATTTTTTTTCGACTGTTTTTTACAGAATCTGTTAGAATGGTACTTATGTAATAACTGTATGGACCTATGTTTTACATACCTACATAAAATATTGTAAAAGTTTGGTTTTTGTCCTCAGTAATTATACAATATTGTTTTTTAGGGTTCCGTACCCAAAAGGTAAAAACGGAATCCCTATTCATAAGACTCCGCTGTCTGTCCGTCCGTCTGTCTATCACCAGTCTGTATCTCATGAACCGTGATAGCTAGATAGTTGAAATTTTCACAGATGATGTGTTTCAGTTGCCGCTATAACAACAAATAAATACCAAAAACAGAACAAAATAAATATTTAAGTGGGGTTCCCATACAACAAACGTAATTTTTTGCCGTTTTTTGCTCGATATTAATAACGGCAAAAGGTAGACGCTTGAAATATTCACAGAATATTTAGATTTATATTCTCTTTAAAAATAAATACAAACATACTTAATTCAAATAAAAATCTAAGGTTGTATAGATAATGGTACGGAACCCTCCGTGCGCGAGTCCGACTCGCACTTGGCCGGTTTTTTAAGGCGCATAGTGCTCCCAATGACCTTGCGTCGATCGTCCCGCACTAATTACATAGGAGTGAGTGAGTGAGAGCGAGGGGAATATTTAAGCAAACCTTTACGCGTAAGATGAATTATTTCAATAAAAAATTAATAAAGGCGAATATGAAAAATCTAAAAAGACCATCCCCTAGAATATTGTTCACTTTATTTATTGAAATAGTAATCGCTTCGTAAATATTAGGTTAAAGTATATATGATTTAACCTAATATTTACGAAGCGATTAGGTTTACAGTTTTAAAATCGAGGCATGTTTGGGTCTCATTTTAACCAAGTTTTAATTAATTTATCAAAAAATTAAGAAGACCATCCTCTAAAGAATGCGTTGAATAATAACATATCTTTTTTAAATATTTTTTTATTCAATACTTATGAAGAGAATCGGTTTTTTCTGCAATGATTTTTTATACGCCTTAAGCTCTTGTCTTATTGTTTTAGTCCGAGCGGTGGCGTTGCAATGGGTAAGGTTGGGACTTATAATTTGAAAAGAGACACTTTAGGGAAACTCCAATTTAATGTTGACTTATTATATATATATATAATCTATAACTATTCTATTCTATTGTAAAGTACGTGAAGACGACTGGCTGTCCGAATATACAGACGTCTAGTGGTGATCTGACATACGAATACTGGGGTTTCTGACCTTATACGGTGATTCTAATTACTTAATGACGTTAGCAAAGAGGGTTGATAAAAATTAGCCCTCCTCTTGTCATATAAATATGATCCTTTCATTAACAAGGCAGTGAACAATTATTTACTTTAATAATTATGAGAAAACTATACTTACATATCATTTGTAAAGGACAGAGATAGACATTATCGTTTGAGAAATAATAACAAGGATATTTACATATTTGATTAACAATACATTATAGGATATTCATCTGACTAAGGTCCTTTACGTGGTGTAAAGGACCTTAGTTCAGGACATTTAAAATGGAAATAAATTGAAGAAATTATTTTTTATCAATCAGTTTTTACAATAGTTGTCTTAATTAAATAAACATGTTTTTTTTTATTTATCATAACTTTGAATTTTTGTACATTATAACACAATAAATGGATAATAATTCAAGTACGTATCATTTTGTTTTAATTAGGTTGTTTAAAAATGTATGGCGGATTTTTGTTTATTTTGATATAATGTTTCTTTTGTTTTTTCATTAATGTTGTACTCGTATATCATTTTGAAGTGCTCAAATTTCTTCATAGTTAATTATTTATTCATTATTTTATTGTAAACATCGTGATTATTAATTTTATGACTTAATATGGAAAAAGGCAATTGCGTATCATCTTCTTGTACGAGTTTAAACTGGGTCACAAAGCAAGTTGCAACATTAACGGCGGATTACAGCAAAGGTATACTGTCACCAAATGGACGAAATGCATTAGAAACTTCGACAACTTCATCCAGCATTACTAAATAGAAAAGGACCAATTCTGCTTCACAAGAATGCGAGACCGCACGTCGCACAATTGACCCTATAAAAAATTAACCAGGGGGGTACGAAATCTTGCCACACCCGCCATACCCGCCAGACCTTTCACCCACTGACTAGCTACCACTTCGTTTCTATAATATTATCGTTTTAATTTTTATCGTTTTTTATCGTTTCTTTTTATCGTTTCCAGAACTCCGGAATTTTACATGATTAGCATAAACAAGCTTGTATTTCATTGGTCAAGATATTTAATCAAATTGTTCTTATTTTGACTAATAAAGTTTTGTTGTACTCGTACCTACTTAAAATACACACATGTATTAAAAATTTAAGGTTAAAACCGCCATTTATTTTTAAACAACCTAATATTTGAGAAATTTTGGTACATACTACGTTCCAAAGGTGTATATTATCGTTTCAGCACATGTGGAGTTAGCAGAAGTTGGCATATTTTCTTATTCTACTTGTTCAGTACTATTATTTACTGCGAGAGTTATACAGTTTGTAATTCGTGAACATCAATTTCTGGTGTCTTCTATACTTAAAACTATGTTTCTATAATAACAAAAGAATTTTCTTCTCAATGGATATTTTCCTTTTCTGTAAAGAATATAAAGTGCTAAGAACTTAATTAATCACAAAAATATGTAAAATTAAAATAAGTACCTACCTACAGATATTAAATCTTTTACAACATTAATCGTTAACAATGTCGAAATCTGGTAGTAATTATAGATTAATATTTTGATAACAAATCTTAGTTCATTGAATACAATATAATATTAGGTGCATATAATTTACAATTTATTTTTATTTTAATAAACCTGTGGCTCTTAATTCTAAATCGAATAGGTTCTTCATTTTTAGAGGAAGGAGTTGAAATGAATTTAGTAGGCGTTACAAACAACCAACTATTTTCGTTTTCAAGTTTATACCATTGTTATCTTTTTATTATAATTAAAAGGAATTTTATTTTCTACATTCAAAAACAGTATTGTCTCACAATTATCCTTTTGTCATATAATTTTTGACAATTATTTAGATTTTCTAAGGTCAAAATAATATTAGGCAAATAGTATTACCTGAAGGTAATATAAAAACATGAGTTATTTTTAATATTGGAATAGGCACTGAATTAAATCATATGGATTGTGTATGATTGTTGGATAATTAATTGAGTCTTAATTATAAATACAAATTTTCCATTCATATAATATGAAACAATGTTGACTAACGATTATAATTCTGTGTGTTATCTATGTTCAAATCTAAAGGATACGGTGTACGTACAGGAATATGCGATATCGTTTTCCTCAATTCATATATGTATGTATTGTTCTGGTGTTATAATTAAAGGATGGAAATTGAAATTTTTAGCGAAAAGTATGGCCTTATATGAAAGAGCGTTTCCAATTTCTTGGGACTGATCATGAACGAGTTTTGCGATCAAAGTCGGATAATGTCCTCAAAAATAGTTACACAGATTCGGGCTATTTCAAAAAATCCTTCACAGTGAAATCTGCACAATTGGTTGGTTTTGGTTTGCCTCGAGGTATCAGACAGTCAAAGACGCTTGCCAGTTTTAAATATACGGTCCATAACCATCTCATGGCACAGTCACATTTATAGCTTGTTTTATTTACTTGTATTGTATTCTATAACATTTTATATATATTTTTTTAGGTATAATATTTGATATCTTGTTCATGTACTTATTTATTTTATAAATATGTATTATATAAGTACTTACTTATATATTATTATCTTAAATTTTTTGCTTATTGTGTTTTTTATGACGGCACACTGCCTTATACCTACAAATAATTATCCGTAGACAAAGGTTGTCTGGAAGAGATCGCTACCAGCGATAGACCACCTTTGCCCACATTAGTTTTAAGAGTTTTGTTAGTGTTTCTGTTTTGTGTGTGTACAATAAAGTATTAATCTATCTATGGCACCGAATATTATGAATAAGTATTTCATTGTTTACTTCAATAGTTACTAAAGTTAAGAAAGACTACTTAAATCTTCATTCTTTCAAAATTGTTTTGTCAAAATTTTGTACAGTCGTTCTAGTTATTTGTGATTGAGATTTACCTAAGCAACTTTATTAAATAAATTTATTAATGGCATTATCGTAACGTTTTGCACGTTTTCCTATGCTTTCTATGACACATAACTTTTAAATCGGTGATGAGAATATCCTTAATTCTTTTAAAGTGGATTCATTTTTAGATGAGGATATTTGTTCCATGAGTTGTGCAATAACAGAGCAAAGAGAGATGGACAATTATCTATTTGGAAACTAGTATCTGATGATTGTGAATGACCACTGGGAATGTAGTCTTTACCCATAGATTTATCACAGTCATAATTACCGCTATTACACGTTATCAAATTTGCGTCAATAATTTCATTACTCTCACTTCTTTAATTTATACTGATGTCGGCGATTACGACTATATTAGGGTAAACGCTCTAATCTATATGCGCTTCGTTGATTTTTTTGTGAAAAATATGACCTGATATATCATATATGAGATGAAATCAACGAAGGGTATATCGTCGTAATCGCCGACATCTAATGAAAAGAGTTTAAATTTAAGGAAAGAGAATAATGAAATTAATGACGAAAATTTAATAACGTGGGGTAGCGGTAATTATGACTGTGATAAATCTATGGGAAAAAGACTACGTTCCTAGTGGTTATTCACAATTATCAGAATATACTAGTTTCCAAAGAGATTATTCTCCACCTCTTACTCGTATGAGAGCCAAGATAATTTAAATTACCTATATATGATTCTAAATTATTTTATTAAGGGGAAGATGTTATAGGTAAGATATATAACTCTTTGGCTTATCTATGTATAGCGATTGTATTTTAATTTGTTTGCCATAGTTACGGAATAACCAATTGTTTGCTAGACTTCAGAATATTAATCTATACTTAAAAGTAAGTATCCAATAAATAACATTTTAAGTCTTCCCAGTTATCAAATTGTATATATCTCATCCGCGATCTAGCTTTGTCGGTTATCTTTGTTATTATAATTTGTAGCAAAATTCTTTTTTGGTTAGGATTTACAAGATTATTAACAATATCACAATTGTCTACGAATTCATGGACGGATGCTTCACCGCCATCGAATTTAGATAACAATCTTTCGGCCAGTTCCAAACTAATATAACAATTATTATTGTTATAAGATGACATTGTTATTTTTAAAGCTTAAAAATAATTAATAAGTATCTAACGTTCACCTTATATTCAATTTCTTCAAGAAAATTGATCCCGAACACAATCCTTTATAACAGTGCGTAAAAATTCGGCGTACTTACAAGAGAAGAAGTTGTTCCGTCGACATTGGAGCAGAAGTTTAATCGACATAAAAGGTTTATTACCAATTCCGTTCGACGTCACGTTGTTTCTTTTAAACTCGATGCAGTATACTCGATGTGTGGAGAATAGAAGTTTATTTTTTACCTCAACGAAGATCTCGATACCTACACTTTGTCTATCTCTGATTTCCACTAGCTTTGACACCAATTTTGTAATGGTCCGAGCGGCGGCGTTGCAATTGGGTGAGTTTGGGATTTATAATTTGAAAAAGGACACTTTAGAGAAACTTGAATCTATCCTCGCTGGTCGCGTGGAGGTCTTGCTTGCAGGAAGGTGCCTTTGTTGCTGCTGACGTGTAATAAAACCTCTATCCTTGAGTTGCTGACCTGATCTGCGTTCCGGTCGCAATGACGGCGACAGTAAGAGAACGGCGAAGAGAGAGATATGGAAACCGTTGAAGTACAGAACAGTTAGGTCGCGTGGGCTAAGCGACGATGTGCCTCAGGCCAAATCTCTAGGCTTAATGAAGTTTCTCGACGATCACTTGTTGTAGCTATCGGGGGAGACGCATTACTTCTTGGTAGGTAGGTAGGGCGTATTATTGCGATAAGATGCGACGGAACTTGGTCGCCGGCCGGTGCGGTATGCCGATGCCGTAACCTTGAATCTGACACCGTCGTAGGTTCTCCGAAGACTTACGTAGGGAATGCCCCTGCGTCTTAACTAACAAAACTGGAACGTTCTGGAGTCACTAATTTGGGATGTGATGTTCGGGGCTTACCATTAGATATTCCTACATAATTATTATTGTCTTGCGATTTGATTGTGAGTTCGTAATTGAGGAAGGAAACTCCGGACTCGAATCACTATTTGCACTTTTTTTTCAAACCACTTTACATTTTACAACTGTTATGACAATGCTGTTAACTTAGTTATACTCAGGTACGAATATAGTTATAATTACATGATAAGTTTGTATTGCATTACGTGCGTGACCCGTCCATCCAAGACGCAAGAGCGCGAATCTATCGGGATCGAAAAATCCCAGCGCTGAAACTCAATGTTATGTTACTTATGTTAGCTACAGCCTTTACAGCCTTGCAGTCAACACAACAGAGCGAATTGAAGGTGCTACTAGCTAGCGGCGCGCAGTGGCGAATTCACCAACATTTAGTGGCAGAACGCCACACAACTATTTTTTTTCTATTATTGTAAAGTACCCGATGACAACTGACTGTCTTATACAGACGTCTCGTGATTCTAATTACATACTAATATTAGCAAGGTTGATAACAGTTAGCCCTCATCCTGTCATTTACTAATGATCCTTTCACTTACTAGAAATTTAACAATCATTTGGTTTAATAATTATGACAAAACTAAATATCATTAGTAAAGTATAAAGATATCATTTGAGAAATAACAACAAGGATATTGACATATTTGGTATACTTACAATACATTAGGACGTTAATGTCACTCGGGCCCTTTACATTACAATTTAGTCATTTGACTTGAAGTGGACAGCAAAAAAATGTCGGGTTCTGGATTTTGTTCATAATTAGTCGACTGTACTTCTATGCGTCCTAAACAAAATTAATTTTAATTAATGGTGTCAGGCGTTATTTTTCGGAAGTCCATTACTCATTGTTAAAGAGTAGGTATATAGCAAAACTTCCGTCAAAAAATGTCGGTAGTTGGTACTAACTACGCAGGCCAATGGTGCACCGCCCGCCCTCCCTCAATCGCATGCGACAAAGGAATATCAATAATTAGTACCACACCAACATGCAAATACTTAGATTCGACGCGTTTCGCCACTCCACGTGGCATCTTCAGGATGTTGTCGCCTTCGCTGTTGTTGCATGTTGGTGTGGTACTAACTATGTAAGCAAGCGTGCAGCATGCAACGTGCAAGCAAGCCGCATGTAAGCAAGCCGCATGTAAGCAAGCATACAACAAGCATGCACCATACAAGCAGCGTGCATGATTTCTGTCACGTTTCCAGCGGTCCTACGCGAGCTTATCGTCCTTAATGATTTTCACTCACCATCGCAGCTTCGGCCGCAGCGGCGAACGATAAAACCACCAGAAGGCCAATTCTGCTAATAAGCCACCGCCGCTGAACCGAAGCTAAGCCGTTGCGTTCGACCAATCAGAACTACACATTATCACAATCAAGCAGACAATAATCCCCATATTCCCCATGAAGAATTGAACCGCGCATCTAAGTATATGTCAAAAAAGACCACAAATCTGTTGCGGCCGGCTTGCCCTTTGCTACTTCACTCATCTATCATGTTCCGAGTTTGTCCTGACGAAACCTGTTTCGAAGGCATACTGCAGTACTAAATGCACGGTTGAGGAGGTACAGCCTAATTGTTTTTATTCCATACTAGCTGTGCCCGCGACTTCGTCCGCGTGAAATAGTAACTTTTGTTGAAGTTGATAAAAAGTAGCCTATGTTATACCTTATATAATTAGCTATCTATTAGTGAAAGTCCCGTCAAAATCGGTCCAGTCGTTCCGGAGATTAGCGGGAACAAACAGACAGACGGACAAAAATTTTTTAAATTGTGTTTTTGTTATTGGTACCCGTTATACATTCATACCCATTTAGTAAAAACTTGTTATTTTGACATTACAAACAGACACTTTAATTTTATTTATTTGTATAGATTATTAATATATTCCGATAAAACAGCATAATCTAGGCGGTATTTCAAATATGATAGATAGATTTTCATGAACACATAATAGCAGTACTTATTGTGTTTCTTTGAATTTCTATATGTAAATATCATTTAATTAAACGTGACATTTTAGGGACTTAGTCGAAAGTTCATCATAGCTAAATTCTTGGATATTTAAAAAGTATATTTCACAAAGTGTCAGTTCAATTCAGTGACATTTATTCAAATTCTTTTCCCGCTTAAAAGTTTTTTACATTTCGTTGCTCTTCGAAGAACGATGTATGGAAATGAAATAACCAGACTTCGATCACGACTTTGAAGAACCTTTAAGGAAAAAACCCAATTTTACTGCTGCCAAAATAGGCATTTGTTTATATAAATAATAAAGTACTTAACCTTAGAAAATTAAAATAAAGCAACAAAATATTTTCAATCAGTAACTATGTATATATACAAGTTATTTAAGTAAGAACTCATTGGAATGAAAATATTGAGCCTCCGTTGAGTAAGTTCGTTTCGAACTCGAAGCATAGCGGGCGGCGCGGTCGCGGTCGCACAAGGTTGGCGCGAACGCCCGCCGAGGTCATTGTACATCGAGTTTGATGTCCCAAATAACTAGGCAATAGGTGGGACATCGAATCTTCCACTTTTTTGCTTCACTTTATCGATAAACGGTATCGAGTTAACAATGAAGAGGACTATTAGCGGCTAGTGATAAGAGTTCAGTGCTTTGACAGATTTGCCACTAGTAGGTTTACGAGTCGTGCCCTGTGGTTTCTCCCATGTATGTTTCAATCCCGAGGGGGTTAAAATACAGTCTATATGTGAAACTGGGTCTTCATAGAGAGTTTCACGAAAAAACTATTAGTTTACGCATGGATAAATTACACGCGTTCTCCATCGTTGCAAACTTTCGTATTTGTAATAATATTTATTGTTTTATTTAAAAATATCAAATATGAAGTTCTTATATTCATACACGTGTACTTTTACTTCTTTCCGTATTTATTTATAACAAGTAAGTAGGTATATTTTAAACATACACATGTATAAATATTAAGTACTTACTTCTTTCCATATTATTTAAAACAAGTAAGTTTTTGGTGTATATATTTAACAAAATTTAAAAGCAGTTAATAAACGAATATAATTCAATTATAAAATTAATAGGCACGAGTATGTTATACAATTTTATATGCTTACGAATTACTTTTTTATTTTAAATGTTCTAAATAGAAATCCTGTTAACATTATGAATGCGTAATTTTTCAAGAGCATTTGACTTGTGACTCTTTTACGCCAAATCCGTCTTTTAGTTGAGATAGATTTTTGATGAAACTCGGTATAAAGAGATCTGCAAAATCAGAATTGTAAGAGCATCCTTATCGCAAACTTCTTCATCATCATCATCACCACAGCTCATATAGGTATGTCCCTATCGAGGGGCTCGACCCTACCCTAAATTAAGGTGTTTAGGCCTTAGTCAACCACGCTGGCCCAGTGCGGATTGGTCGACTTTAACACCTTTGAATTTCTTCGCAGATGTATGCAGGTTACCTCACGATGTTCTTATTTAATTATTAATAACATGTAGTATATGTATTCTATTATTATGTTAGAATTTTACGGTTCCGTTGTTTATGTTTCGTATTAAACTTTCTTCTACGGTTAGGTTGCCTGGAAGAGATTGCCACTTTGGCAATAAGGCCGCCTTTTGTTATAAGGACTAGTTTTAAGAAATTCCTGTAACTTTTTCTTTTTGCACTAAAGTTGTACATATATATATATACATATATGTTCTCCTTCGCCGTTAGAACGTCGGATAAAGGTACATACGAGTATGAAATTCGAAAAACGAAAAACACATTGGTACATGGCACGATCGAGTCGCGGACCTGCCTATCTAGAAGGGGGGATTACTCTCTGTCACACCATTTTGTCACACCATTTTGTCACACCATTTTGTCACACCATTTTGTCACACCAGTGTGACACAGAAGAATTTTTTACTCACAGTCACACCAATATGACACGGAAGAATCTTTTTCCTCACAGTAACACCAGGGCCGATGCCGAGTCCACTGCGCCACCGACGCTACAGCGCCAATAAATAGGTATCTATCAGTCAGTATTGTGCTGTAATGAATTCATACGACCTTCACAGGCCTAACCTTCATATGGCAATGTCTTGCCTTCCTAGCTGACCAAGCTACCGTTTGCCATATATTTGCAAGTGATATTAAAATCCCCTTGTTGGAATACAACAATCTTATTAACATTGTTCTTCAATCTTATTAACAATTTACTAACATTGTTAACAAAGAAAAGTTTAAATAAGTATGTAATATAGTATTAAATATAATAATATAGGAAATATATATATAATAAATAATATAGAGCGTCGGTAGTGCTGTAGAGCGTCGGTGGCGCTGTGGCCTCGGCACTGGTCTGTGCGCTGTGCGCCGAGTAGGATCGGAAGGCCGGGATCCACTGGGCCAGCGTGGTTGACTAAGGCCTAAACACCTTAACTTGGGGTAGGGTCGAGCCCCTCGATGGGGACATGCCTATGAGCTGTGGTGATGATGATGATGAAAAAGTTTGGGATAAGGATGCTCATACAGTTCTGGTTTTGCAGATCTCTTTATACCGAGTTTCATCAAAAATCTATCTCAACTAAAAGACGGATTTGGCGTAAAAGAGTCACAAATCAAATGTTCTTGAAAAATTTCGCATTCATAATGTTAACAGGGTTTCTATTTAGAACATTTAAAATAAAAAAGTAATTCGTAAGCATACAAAATTGTATAACATACGAGTACTCGTGCCTATTCATTTTATAATTGAATTATTTTCGTTTACTAACTGCGTTTAAATTTTGTTAAATATAGACATGAAAAACTTACTTGTTTTAAATAAATAAAGAAGTAAGTACTTAAAATATTTATACATGTGTATGGTTAAAATATACCTACTTACTTGTTATAAATAAATACGGAAAGAAGTAAAATATTTATACACGTGTATGAATAAAATATATTTAAGTTAAGAACTTCATATTTGATATTTTTAATAAAACAATAAATATTATAAATACGAAAGTTTGCAACCATGGAGGATGCGTGTAATTTGTCCATGCGTAAACTATAATAGTTTTTTAGTGCAATTCTTTATGAAGACCCGTAACGAACAGTGAGTAAAGTGTATTTTGACTTAAAAAAAATACAAAAAATAAAAACCGACTTCAAAACATTTAAAAGTTAAAAATAATACAGGCAACATTACATTTCTATACATGTTGAAGTCGGTTTTTAATTTTTGTATTTTTTTAAATATATTTAGTGAATTTAATATCAGCTTACAGAAGTAACTTGAAAGAATGCAACAAAGCGTAATACGTGCCTATTGAATTTGAAAAATCTAACCTCTAACTCCTAAAATTTAAGGATCCTTCTATCACTAGCTCATTTTATGACTTCCAGGCGCGAATATCTGAATAGCTTCGGAAAAATTTATTAAACACCTTGTACGTACCTATAAAAGTTAAGGGTTTCCCTCGATTTTCTTGAGATCCCATCATCCGATCCTGACTTTGGTATCAATGGAACCACTGCCGGAGTATACTCTATCGAATACAAGAAGAATTTTCAAAATCGATACACAATTGGCGGAGTATTCGCGTAATATACACACGTATCGAATAGAGAACCTCTTCCCTTTTTGAAGTAGGTTAAAAAAATAAAAATCGACTTCAAAAACACTGAAAAATTAAAAATAATATCAAAATAAGTACAGACAATTTCACACTTCTATATTGAAGTCGGTGCCAAACGATGATCTCCGTCAAGTCAGTAGGGTTACTCTTGAACTAATTCCTAGCGATCGGCATTGAGATTGTGATTTTTCCCACGCTAGTGTTGCCACATTGGCGCCAAATTGGGATGATGGCTGAATTCAAATTTTCACATCTCGACATAAAATATTAAAATAGCGTAGAAAAAGATACAATCATGTGAAATTAGAATTAAAATCGGCTTAGAAATACATTCGATACAAGCATTTTAAGTTGTTAATTTGAGGGCAATTAGACAGAGAGATCCGACGTCAACCGTGGCGTCATCGTTGAGTACGGCCATATAAACTCCGAAGCTATTCACGTATTTGCTTTTCCGAAGCTATTCACGTATTTGCATCAGGTAGTCATGAACCGAGCTGATGATGGAAGAAGCCTCAACGTTTGGACTTTACCTGACATTTAGGCTCGTATTATAAAAAGCAACTCAAAATTGAGATCGATCTTAAGATACAGTTTTGACATAATGTATGGACTATCTGTCAAAAACAACATCTCAAGATCGCTCTCATTCTTATGATACAATTGGGATGATGACTGAATTCAAATTTTTACGTCTCGTCATTAAATATTAAAATACCGTGGAAAAAGATGCAGTCCTGTGAAATTAGAATTAAAATCGGCTTAGAAATACATTCGATACAAGCATTTTAAGTTGTTAATTTGAGGGCAATTAGACAGAGAGATCCGACGTCAACCGTGGCGTCATCGTTGAGTACGGCCATATAAACTCCTTGTAAATTACCGTTTTGCTAAAAAGAGATGGAGAAAAATCTTTAATACCTTATATCTTGGTTGTTTTTATCGTTATTCGAAAAGATTTTTCAAAACGGTAATTTGCAAGGAGTTTATATGGCCGTACTCAACGATGACGTCACGGTTGACGTCGGATCTCTCTGTCTAATTGCCCTCAAATTAACAACTTAAAATGCTTGTATCGAATGTATTTCTAAGCCGATTTTAATTCTAATTTCACAGGACTGCATCTTTTTCCACGGTATTTTAATATTTAATGACGAGACGTAAAAATTTGAATTCAGTCATCATCCCAATTGTATCATAAGAATGAGAGCGATCTTGAGATGTTGTTTTTGACAGATAGTCCATACATTATGTCAAAACTGTATCTTAAGATCGATCTCAATTTTGAGTTGCTTTTTATAATACGAGCCTAAATGTCAGGTAAAGTCCAAACGTTGAGGCTTCTTCCATCATCAGCTCGGTTCATGACTACCTGATGCAAATACGTGAATAGCTTCGGAAAAAAACACTGACATGCTAAAAATAATATAAGAATAGGTACAGACAACATAACACTTCTATATTGAAGTCGGTGCCAAACGATGATCTGCTAGAAAGTCTTAACATTTGTCACCGACTTCAATATAGAAGTGTGATGTTATCCGTACCTATTCTTATATTATTTTTAACTTTTCAGTGTTTTTGAAGTCGGTATTTATTTTTAGTTAAATATTTTTTACTTTTTAGTGAATGAAATCTTTTTGGTGAAAGAAAGGTGAGCTGGTATTAAATTAGCGTTTCCCTCGATTTTATGGGATCCCATCATCAGATCCTGACTATTGTGACCTTGGGACCACCCCAGGAGTATACTCTATCGAATACAAAAAGAATTTTGATAATCGGTCCACAATTGGCGGAGAAATCGCGTAACATACACACAAAAAAAAACATACGCATAAAATTGAGAATCCTCCTTTTTTGAAGTCAGTTAAAAAAGAAAGATCAATACGGTTGAAATTTCACTTAGGCTGGATAGTCCTCTGTGGCTTTATTAGTCATGGCGTCCACGCATGATGTAGGGGCAGATTTGAATTCTGATCGAGATGTTTTTTTTTTTCTTGTATTCATTTAATTATTTAGCATTTTTAGAGACTTCAGAAAAGGAGGAAGCTCAAACAGAAACTAGAGGAATCAGCTATACTACAAAGCGTTTTGCGACCTAGTCATCAAACGGATGTAGTCAATTAAAAGGCCTAGACGAAAGATTTATTTTTATTTATTAAGTACAAACTTTCTTTATTTTTTTTACAAACTTTTATTTACTTTCACCTGTCCCGGTGTCTGTAATGAAATCTTGTAAGTAAGGAGACTGGCGGGTTTCTTAGGAGTATTCGGCCTGATCACCAACACGAAAACTTTTAATTTCTCGTGAAAGCTGAATCTATAAGACAAATGAAAATAGTTTAATATTTTGCCAAGAACTTCGAGAAAATTATTTAGTGTGTTGAATATTGACAAACACGTTTGGTTATGTTTTGGTTTAATTCACGAATTTGTCTTATAATTAACAGTAACTTATAAAAATCAGTTTGTATAATAGACGTAAACACATGTTTTTGTACCACAATAGGAATTACGCCCCATATTCTACACGTTAGTGAAAATAAAATCGATCGCACAAACGCAAATTACCACAGACGAGTCATTATGGACATTTGTTGACATCATGCATGACATTCTGATCAAACATCGTATCAGTGTTGTCGCACTTAATAAATTGATTGATACGTCGATCTACTACATTTTATTCTCAAATGCTTTAAAAACATTATTTTCAGATGAAATATAAAAAAAATCTGCGGTAAATAAATAAGCATTATAATTCAATAGCTTGTATGTATTATTTTCTCTGTAAAACTGGTTAATTCGCCAAAGTCGAGTCTTAAAATGTATCGATTAAATTCAATGAAAGGGATTTTTTCTTGAGTTTGCGAAGTTCTACAAAGATGTTTGTTACGTTAATAAAATCTGCGAAAAATATAAATTTTTTTCATAAAAGTCTCAATCTTGTAGGACTTCAGGCCGAAACCTGCCAGTCTCCTTTGACCCACTTCTCGGTTTCCGATTGAGCTGAAATTTTGCATGCATATGTAAATCGCGTGACAATGCAATATTATAATGACATTGAGCTGATCTAATGCTGGAGCTGGAAGATGGCCATAGGAACTCCGCAAAAAAAGACACAACCCCATCGAGTTTGGGCTTGTTTGATTCGCATTGACGAGTAGGTACTGAAAGCTTGTATTTGTAAAAGTTTCACTTTTTGGTGTTATTAAAATTAGTTTTTGTTTTATTTTTAAGTACTAATCGTGCCTTAATAGCATTTTGACTGAATATTTCCGAAATCCTATTCAAGAATAGAATTTCGTAACATTATAAATGTTAATCAAGGTGACACTTTGAAACGCGTACTGTTAATTGTCATAATTTCGATTGGCATACATCATATAGCATAAAAATCAAAAAGCATAATAATATTTGGCAAAACAAATCAAAAGGCATAAACATTATAATGCAGAATTGTCGAAAGGCATAATATTAAAAATCATAATCTTTAAAAGGTATAATTTGGTTTGCCATAATTGTATTAAGCATTATTTAAAACGCATAATTTTACTACGCATAACTGTTACTATCCATAACTTTGTTTGACATAATTTAACTATGCATAACTCACTAAAGACTGTTTTATAAAGAAAAATAACTGTAAATAGGTTATGTTTTCCCGTCACTCAATTGCGGGTATCAATTTAATATAAATATTATTAAAATAATAATCATCATCATCATCATCACAGCTCATATACGTCCCCACCGAGGGGCTCGAGCCTACTCTATGTTAGGGTGATTAGGCCTTAGTCAACCACGCTGGCCCAGTGCGGATTGGTCGACTTCACATACATCATTGAATTTCTTCGCAGATGTATGCAGGTTGCCTCACGATGTTTTCCTTCACCGTAGGAGCGTCAGACAAATGTACATATGAAATTCGAAACGAAAAACACATTGGTACATGGCGGGTCTCGAACCCCGACCCCCCCGATTGGAAGGCAAGTGCAGAGTCCACAGCGCCACCGACACTGAATACTTACCTAAAAATTGATAATAATCAAACTAAATATTGCAGTAAAATTAAAGGCACTTATCTAGTGCCTTTTCCTTTTATTTCTACAAATTGTAACGGAAAATACATATATATCAGTGACACAACATTGGTGTTTCATTTATCTCCCTAACCACTGCACCACTACGTCGCTGAACCTCCCCACGTTACACGAGGATTACTAATTATTATTAAGAAAACTAGTGTTATTTAAAACCGACTCAGTCAACCCCGACTCCACGTAGTTTTGTCTGCCCTACCCCTAGAGTGTTATTCAGAACCGCGAAGGCACGGAGGGGTAAGGCGGCCCGCATGCAGAGGAGCAGATGGCTATGAGTGAGCCGCTGCGGTGGTGAGCGAAAGCCATCTGCTACGATTAGCATGCGTGGGACCACCAGAACCCCGCAGTGCCGGAGCTATGGCAGAAGTATTGCATGCTGCATGCCTGCTTGCATGCCAGCTTACGTGCCTGCATGCATGCTGCATGCCTGCTGCATGACTGCATGCCGGCTGCATGCATGCTGCATGTCTGCATATACGAGTATGCAAAATGATATAATATATTAATATTTTTACGTGATTTCTTAACATTAATCGTAAAATAAACATTTTTATTTAGTATTTTTAAACTATTTCTTAATAAATAAGGTTAAAAAAAACAATAGTAAATAATTTAAACATAAGACAATAAATTTAATCTGTTATGTATAGCAAGTGTTTGCTTTTTAAAATTATGGTGAATGAGTTCGGTATGGATTTATGGATTTTGTCAGTTATACTTTTCAAATATATGTCTTTTGAATATTATGCCTTTGAAATATTATGGCTAACATAAATTATGCCTTTTGTTACTTATGCTTATTCAAATTATGTCTTTTCATAGATATGCCTTACATATTTCGGCCTTATAATATTATGCGTTATGAAGTTATGATATAGAGACTTATGGCAAGTGACGATTATGGCAATTAACATTATGCATTTTTAGTTTATGACGAAAAACGTTATGCGTTTCAATAGGTAAGCGTTAATCAATAGTCATGAATGTTGTTAGTACTTGCAACAGTTGCAACAATAACTGTGTCAAAAAGCTGTGTCATTAATGAGTCATTCACACGTCGGTCGTCGTCTGAACCGAAAATGTGTCACATTCACATTTTCGGTTCAGAATGAATGTAGTTGTTTTTCCGGACCAAAATCGTAAGCATGCTGATAGCATTTTCAGTGTTCTCTTTAATTTGGACAAGGCGATTATAATCGTTAGCACTGTGAGCGCTGGTATCGGACCGCAGCCTCAATACGCGCCGCCGTGCTACTCTTTAAGACATAGATATTATGTCACTGAAATTATGAGATATTGCGTGACTCAAGTCCCGTCTTGGCAGCCCGTGCTACGCCTGCTGGTACAGAGTCTCCCTCCTGATACCAAGAGGACGAGTTTACGAAACTACCTGCTTGGATATGCCGTAGAACTCTGTTATACCAGTGGCTAGTCACTTGTCCCGATGACCCGACTAAACCTCCATCAGGTACCTCTTCGCCTTCTTGGAGGCTATCATATCAGGCAGCGGTTTCATTAATAATTTAGTACTTTGTATTAAAATCAATACCTACTACCTGCTTCGTAGTTTGCTAGTTAATTTGTAAGTCAACGACTCCGAACCCTTAAGTTCCTGTGATTTTCGAAAGGTAGTAAATTACCAAAAGAGTAATATTTAATACTGTTTAAACAGTATGGTGAATGGAAAATATATTTGAAATAAGGTTATATCTTATTTAGCGAAATATATTTTGTTTGTATTCTATTAGGTCAACTATTAATTAGATTAATTAAAAGCTTTATATACCTACTCAAAAGAATTTGGTATTTTATTTACCTAAGCGAAGCGAAGAAGCAAATTAATTAATAATATAAAGTTGTTATGTGTATAACTGTGTTGTAATTTTTGTTTTTTTTTCTCATCCCCCTATTAATCAAATTATTCAAAAATTATGAACGACAATTCTATCGATTGTAATCCGCGGACCTGTTTTTGTAGGTCCATGTTGTCATCATGTTCTATGTTACTAAATGCTACCTATTTCTTTTATTTTTCAGAGTTCCGCGTCGATTCTCCAACGCTGAACGGTTTCCCATAGTTATGGTATTAGCGTCGAAATCAAGGAAATAATCAAGTGAAATATTCGGGAATGGAATGAAACAAAAACTTGATTAGAATATCCGGCCCGATCCGCGGCGAGGGACAACGCCATTGTGTTACGAAATGCGATTCGATTTTGTTTTACATCCTTTATTTTAGATTTCAAAAGTTGAATGCATAATCATTAGCCAATAATGATGCTTGAGTGAACCCTGGTAATTTTGAACACATCTTAAGACACAGTTTACGTATCAATAATCGAATTAACCAAACTGAGTATCTTTGAGGCGCTGTGGACTGGAGCGTGGGCGGCGCTGTGGACTGGAGCGTCGTGGCGCTGTGGCCTGGAGCGTCGGTGGCGCTGTGGACTGGAGCGTCGGTGGCGCTGTGGACTCGGTACTTCCCTTCCAATCGGGAGGTCGGGGTTCGAGACCCGCCATGTACCAATGTGTTTTTCGTTTCGAATTTTATATTATGTACCTACATTTGTCTGACGCTGAAGGAAAACATCGTAAGGCAACCTGCATACATCTGCGAAGAAATTCAATGGTGTGTATGAAGTCGACCAATCCGCACTGGGCCAGCGTGGTTGACTAAGGCCTAAAATCACCCTAATAAAGGGTAGGCTCGAGCCCCTCGGTGGGGACGTATATGAGCTGTGATGATGAGTCTCTTTCAATCAATACTAGCTTTCAATCAATACTAGTTTTCCCGTGGGAATTTCATGTTTTCCCGTAGGTAAAATAGCTTTCCGCTCGCGGCTTCGCCCGCGTTATTCTTGTTTTCCCGTGGGAATTTTATATTTTCCCGTAGGAAAAATAATTTTGTAGCCCATGTTCATCGGGAACAATGTAGGATTCTAAATGTTAACAGAATCTTTCAAATCGGTCCTGTAGTTTCGGAGCCTATTCAATGCAAGCAAACAATCAAATCTTTCCTCTTTATAATATTAGTATACTCGTAGATGTAAAGCAAAAAATTACTCTGTGAATTTTCTGGGTTGTTTATTACTGTGTTAACCGTACGATGTTTATGACAGGTTTTTATCTTTCGTGAATACTTGAATATCGAAAGCGCGAGAATTGGCTTGTTTCGCTCGACATCCAATGCAATATTTTAGGCTAGCTGTGCCCGCGACTTCGTTCGCGTGGATATCAGAAAATAACAATATCGTGATGTTATATAGCCTAAAGCCTTCCTCGATAAATGGACTATCCAACGCAAAACGATTTTTTTAATTCGAACTAGTAGTTCCTGAGATTAGCGCGTTCAAACAAACAAACAAACTCTTCAGCTTTATTATATTAGTATAGATATTTACCTAATAGAGACACAGGGGGCTTAGCCAAGTGGCAATCGTTTCACAGCGAAACGATAACTAAATTCGTCATCGTCTCTGAGGAGATAACGAAAACAAATTCCTAGCCAAAGTGAGAATTAGCGAACGCCGTGTCAAATTGTTATTTCTGTAATAAAACAACATATTGGTTGTCTAAGTACATACCTACTCAAAACTGAGAAATGGAAAAGAAATGGTAAAATAAATTATTAAAATCAATATTTTCATTTCATTTTATAATGAAAAGTGACTTGTTTTATATGAAAGTTACGTAAAACAATTCGTTACTTCATCGATTCGTTGCAAATCAATTTGTCTACCAGCTTACATGTCCATGTCTTTGAGCGATTTGCCACGTTATTTAGCGATCGCGTGTGTCAATGTCAATCGTTATCGTTTTCGAAATGTCACTTTGTCTAGACCCCCTGGTTCGACTTATCAATATCAAATTATTTGTTCTTTTTTATGCAATTTGTTACTATTTCATGTTGTCATCGCCTATAATAGGCTAGATGACAAAAAAATTTTTTTTGCTTTAATAGAAGCTCATTCTTATAATAAACAGAAAGAAAAAAACAGTTTTCGAATAACTATAAAAACAACCAAGATATAAGGTATTAAAGATTATTCTCCATCTCTTTCTAGCAAAACGGCAATTTACAAGGAGTTTATATGGCCGTACTCAATAATGACGTCACGGTTGATGTCGGATCTCTCTGTCTAATCGCCATCAAATTAACAACTTAAAATGCTTGTATCTAATGTATTTCTAAGCCGATTTTAATTCAAATTTCACAGGACTGCATCTTTTTCCACGGTATTTCAGTATTTAATGACAAGACGTAAAAATTTGAATTCAGTCATCATCCCAATTGTAATGGCACTTAGTTCATTTCAATCTGTTCAAGAATTACATGTTATTGTTATTAATGGTGTACATTATGTTGGTGATCAATAAATAAATAAACCATACGTACTTTCCTTCTAGTAAGGTATTAAATGAATATTACTTCATGAGCAATATTAGCGCCATTACCTCGCTAATTCACATAAGTCTGCGATAAAATAACTCACGAGAATTAACAATATCCTTAATAGTTTTAATAAATTACGTATTCACGGTGGGTACTGACTGCGCCGTGTCTCTCTAAACGCGCCTTAAGTGTGGCAGACTAAGGCCCATAGTCGTTTCTGGGCTTCACGCCGCAATCCATGGCGCGGCCCCGTTTGGTGGGGGGCAGGAAGGGGGGATCTCCCGCTATGCGCGCTTCCAATTTACATTTATGAAGTCCTGTAACAGATTCCGGAATGTTTACTTTCGATAATTAAAAATGTCTTAGTCCTATTCAGGTGGTGTTTTGTTCAGATCGCGGACGATTTGAAGGTGTAGCTGTTGACATGGTTTCTTAATGATTAGATATTATTAGGAATTCGAGATGCTTATTTCTTACAAATGTCTGTTGTAATGCTATTTTTTGCGTCAATCACATAATAACATTTTTCAAAGCGAACGTAATAGTCTGTAACGAGATATTTTATTCTGCTAGTAAGTACGAGTATATAATCGTACAAAAAATATTATGATCGGACTGGGCATTGTGAAAATTAAATATTAACTGTACCTACTTATACCTTGATCACTGTGAAATAAATAGTAATGATTACAGTAAGCTCCTTGTCAAGCTATACTGTTTGACCTTTGGACCGTTCTTATGTCGCTCGTAATAGTGGCGGTTTTCGTAGTGTAATTGTATAGCTTGAATGGAAGCTTACTGTACGTTCATTCTGTTGAGTAGTAGCCGAGTAGTTTAGTGCGCACTATCTTCTCACGCTTTCAAGCAGTTATGCCATTATTACATTAATATTTTACTGGAGGAGATCACTAAAGAGACAATCTCGCCTTTACACTTATTTATTCGTATATGTCACGTATGTAAGGTAGAAACAATCTTTATTTGCAAGAATATGGTTAGCACAGCCTCTTACAGTTTGGTTCCAACATATCTCTTAACTCCCAACTTAACTCGTACAACGTCAACTTTTTCCCTCACACATTAGGTTGGCTGGTAGAGAATGCCACTGGCATTAAGTCCGCTTTCTGTACGCCGTTAATATGTTGTACGAAAAGCTTACATAAATAAATAAATAAATTTTATTGAACTCGTCAACGTGAAAATGGTATATTATGAAGATCACAATTAGTTGTCCTTAATACTTCCGTAAATCCTTTTACATATTTTGTTTTTTGCAGAAAGTTGACAAACAAGCAAACTGCCCACCTGATGGTAAGTGGTAACAGTCACCTATAATACATGTGGCTCCTGTGAGATTCACAGCAAAACTGCAATCCCCACAAGAACCACAGTGTACGTTGCCAACTTGTGACACCAGATGTAAAGTCACAGTACCATTGTTGAGCAATCATCATCATCATCACAGCCCATATACGTCCCCACCGAGGGGCTCGAGCCTACCATATATTAGGGCGATTAGGCCTTAGTCAACCACGCTGCCCCAGTGCGGATTGGTCGACTTCACATAAATCATTGAATTTCTTCGCAGATGTATGCAGGTTGCCTCACGATGTTTTCCTTCACCGTAGGAGCGTCAGACAAATGTACATATGAAATTCGAAACGAAAAACACATTGGTACATGGCGGGTCTCGAACCCCGACCCCCCGATTGGAAGGCAAGTGCCGAGTCCACTGCGCCACCGACGCTCCTAGCAATACGACGAGCAATACAAATTTCAAACTAAATATCAAAGAGAAAAATGCTTGTCATTCTTAATCTAAGCTAAGTATAGCAAATTAGCATCCATTATAACATTTTCAAGAAATCAACGTATTAGACAAAGTGTTATATAATTTACAAACATAAGGCAATTTCAATTACAATAATAGTCGATAATAACAGATAGTATTAAATCTGTCCAGAAAAGTAATCTCCAACACCTGGCCCAACCAATAATGTGCTAAATAATGCCTTTTTCAATTTTAAGAATTTGAGGCTTGTAATGTTATGTTGTGTACAGTAAAGAATACAAAAAAAAATCATTCATAATCACACATATTTATACAAAAATATTACAAACTCCGGATTGATTTGCTAAAGATAATTTTTTATTCGTCTTGAAAATTAAAGAAACTACGACATAATCTTTGGATATTTCAAAATAGTGAATGTAGATACCTTTATCAACACATCTTTGAATGACTTTAGATATAAGTACTAAATAGGTTGGTAGGTTTTATGTTAGAAGATTTGTGTGTATTTTTTCTACAATTGTTGCACTTATCAAAGATAAAATCATCATACAATATTTAACCATAGTAATAATGCAGGTCAAAGACATAATAAAATAATGTCTTTTGAAACGACAATAATAATGACAATTTGATGGATGAACAAGAATCTGACCTGAAAAACCAATAAAAAATAGGAGATAATTTCAAAAATTATGGTATTAATAAATTAAAAAGGGCAACTTGTAATTATAGGCTAAACAACTTTTAATTTTATGATTAAGCCGGCTTTGATTCTATTAACTTATCAAAAACAAATGTGACACCATTTAAGTATAAAATGGTGTCGTTAACAAAAAGCTCTTATAGTTCACAGTTTTAATTATTAGGTATACAACAACACCATATCTGTCAACACATGCTGAATGTTTTGTGAAAGTATAAACAACAAAATAAGCGCAAATTTAACATTTTTATACAATATCAACGTATAAATCGTTGAAAAGTAATGAACTGAAGCCGTCACCATATTGAATTTTTGATGTCGCCCCACGCGCCCTCCGCTATTTAGGGCGTACACTTTTCTCTACAAAGTATCGCGTAATCCCTTCGGCCATCGGAGCGCAGCGAACAGCAGACACGTGTTGAAGAGCTAAATTGTTATTTATTCAAAGTTTAAGCCTGCACACACACTTTTTTTATTTGTGAGACATTCATTTAACTGTGCACAAGCTAATAAAATTTAGTTTGTATTTCTTAGAGCATCAGTCAAATACTTTACGATTCAGATAGATTGAAAATCTGGTCTAAATAGTATCCTTAATAGTTGAACAGAGTGTTGTTACACCACATGAATTCATGTTGTTATGTCACTTTTGATAATTTTATCAGATTCTTAGTTTTCTAACCGTTCTAAGTCCGACTATATCTATTTTTAACCGACTTCAAAAAAGGAGGAGGTTTTTAATTCGATGCGTATGTTTTTTTTGTGTGTATGTTACGCGATTACGCCGCACATTGTTGACCGATTTTTTAAATTCTTTTCGTATTCGATAAAGTATACTTCTGGGGTAGTCCAAAGGTCACCAAAGTCAAGCTATGATGATGGGATCCTATGAAATCGAGGGGAAACCCTTAAATTTTATAGGTACGTCCGACGTATTTTCATGTTTTTTCCGAAGCTTTTCTTCACGTATTTGCGTTTGATAATCATGAACCGAGCTGATGATATAAGGATCCTTAAGTTTTGGACTTAACCTGACCTGACCTGGGATCTAAAGGAGTAAAAGGATTTCATTCACAAAAAAAATAAAAATAAAAAATATTTTACAAAAAATAAAAACAGACTTCAAAAACCGACTAGCGAGGTTGTTAATCTTTTTAAGTTTTGGTATGACCATCAGATCAACCATCTGAGATGGGCTGGATCACTCTCGAATGAATACAAACTGGGATGTGGAGTGAGACAGGGTGGGATAGCATCACCAAGGCTGTTCAATCTATATATGAATAGGCTGCTCGTTGAGCTGAGCAACACACAGATCGGTTGTCATATTGACGGAGTGTGTATCAACAACATAAGTTACGCAGATGATATGGTGCTGCTCAGCCCATCGATCGCGGCGCTGAGACGTCTATTGTCCGTCTGTGAGGGGTTTGCGGAGGCACGTGGCCTTAGATACAATGCAAAAAAGAGTGAGATAATGGTCTTAAAGCTGGTAACAAATACATGGTTATTCTGTGACACCGCCGGTGACATTGCGCAGAGCTCCTCTAAAACGGGTTACAGCTTTCAAGTATCTGGGCCATTGGGTCACTGAGGACCTCAAGGATGACATGGACATAATGAGGGAACGAAGGGCGCTGGCTGTTCGATGTAATATGTTGGCTCGTAGATTTGCACTGTGTACACATCAAGTCAAGGTGACGCTTTTCAAAGCATACTATCAGTCTTTTTACACCTGCAGTCTATGGGTCGACTATACGCGGAAGACATACAGCGTGCTTCGTGTCCAATACAACTACGCGCTCAGGATGTTGTTGCGGAGGCCTAGACATTGCAGTGCATCAGCAATGTTTGCAGAGGTTCGAGTTGATGGCTTCCATGCTGTTATGCGTAAGCGCCGCGGCCCGACGCTGGCGCGTCTGCGTGCCTCGCGCAACTCCATCCTGAGAACCGTCGCCGACCACTGGGACTCGCCTATCTTGCGCCACTGGGTTCACATGCATGCTTCCATCTAGCCACCCCTTGAGCCGCTGTAATTATAATCTGTAAAATAATTAATTATAATAAAATTTATGTTATATTATAATCAGTTAATAATTTATTAAATATTTGATTGTATTTTAATAATTTTAATTTAATTAATTTTGTGACATAATGTACTAACCTAGCTTTTAAGTTTCCATTGTTACTAACCATTATGAGTCTTTGTTTCTCGAAATAAATAAATAATAAAAAATAAAAACACTAAATAGTTAAAAATAATATAAGAATAGGTACAGACAACATCACACTTCTATATTAAAGTCGGTGCCAAATTTTAAGACTTTATAGGAAATCGTCGTTTTTTATATTTTCATCGATTCTGACAATTGTCATAGGCATACATAGAGGGGGGCACGGCCCACCCCAGAATGGTCTAGTGCCCACCCCAGGATATTGGGCTATCGATTCAAAATTCTATGATGGGCGCCAAAATACTGATAACTTCACAAAAAAAAACCGGCCAAGCGCGAGTGAGTCCGACTCGCCCATGAAGGGTTCCGTTCAAACCAATTTTTGGTGGAAGTTTGCATGGTAATGTACATCATATATCTTTTTTAGTTTTATCATTCTCTTATTTTAGATGTTACAGGGGGGGACACACATTTTACCACTTTGGACGTGTCTCTCGCGCAAACTATTCAGTTTAGAAAAAAATTATATTAAAAACCTCAATATGATTTTTAAAGACCTATCCATAGATACGTATGGGTTTGATGAAAAAAAAATTTTAAGTTTCAGTGCTATGTATGGGGAACCCCCAAAATTTATTGCTTTTTCTATTTTTGTGTGAAAATCTTAATGCAGTTCACAGAATACATATACTTACCAAGTTTCAATAGTGTAGTTCTTATAGTTTCGAAGAAAAGTGGCTGTGACATACGGACGAACAGACAGACAGACAGACATGACGAATCTATAAGGGTTCCGTTTTTGGCCATTTGGCTACGGAACCCTAAAAATCATGGGCCAGCCCCCCTCCCCCCGCCCCCCTGGAAAAAACTCGAAATACGCCAATGACAATTGTGCTCTGATTACTATTTTTTTCTATTATCTCAAGCTAATCGAGAGACATCCTCAAATTTTATAGGCACGCAAAACGTTTTTGATTGTTTTTTAGAGGGTTTTATGTAGGTTATTTATTTATTTAATTAGTATAGTACATTGACAGATTACAATCATAACTGACTGTATATAACTTAATAGATTGTAATCCCAGATTAATGTACACATGGTAATATTTTATTATACAACCGAGTTGGCAATCATCCTGATGGTAAGTGGTAACAGTCACCTAAAGCTGATGGTAAGTGGTAACAGCCACCTAAAAGCACATGTGGTTCTTGTGACATTCGCAAGCAAATCTGCAATTCCGTCCGACAAGAACCACAGTGTACGTTGCTAACTTGTAACATACGATGTAAAGTCACGGTACCCAGTAATTTCACTTCAACATTTTTAATGATGCCATATCTTTTATACATCGATTCTAAGCAAACTCCTAAAAGGGTTCACACACTGTATATCATCTATCTATCTATCTAAAAGGAGATGTTCCCATCTATAGACGCACGCACAGCCGTAATCACTAATCGTAGAAACGTGAAATTTAGACATTTGTTTTAATTCAAAATGCGGACGCACACTAAGAAGGGATTAAAAAAATGAAACCCTAAAGGGATGAAAAGTTTGTATGAAAAAATCTTTAAATTAGCAACGATTTTGATAAAACTTGAGATTCATGCTCTTTAAAAATATTTCATTGTACACGTGTTTCATGGTTTATTGAAATTCTTCCTTCCTTAGGATCCTTAGGGTGCAAAATAGGGGTTGAAAGATGAAAAATGGAAAATATTTAAAATCTGCTCCAATTTCTATGAAATTTATTATCCGGGCTTAAATAGGCTACAAAATTATTTTTCCTACGGGAAAATATAAATTCCCACGGGAAAACAATAATAACGCAGGCGAGGCCGCGAGCGGAAAAGTAGTAATATATAGTTTGATTTCGGTTATTCGAAACATTTATGCAAAAAAGAATCCTATTTCTATTTGTACCAAAATATCGCCAAAAACTATTAATTAGTCTAATGTAAGCTTAATAATGTAACTGAGAGTTTACAGCATAATTCAGTTATCTTCATGCAACTTATTTGACCGATATTCGGAATTCGTTGCTAGGTAACACAAGTACCTATCGTGAATTACTTCCGTTGACTACTCGCAATGTCCTAATTTAGATTGGGCCTTACCTTCCATCGACATTGAGTGCGTAACATTGGGTGATATCTACAATCAGAGTTATGTCGTATTTAGAACAAAAATGGCTCCGAAACAACACTTGGGAAGTCAACCTCACTTGTACTGTCGGCGAAGCGATGTAACTACCAGTTTTGACAAAACTTCGCGTATATGCAAAATATCGTTCAAGCTACCTTGGTATATAGCTGTCGTTATTTTATCAACTTATCACAAAGGAGAGTCAGCTGTGTTCCCAAGTAACATTTTGGACCTATAACTTAGGATTACATCACAAAAGGGTTGAGTAAACGTCGTATAAAGGTCTTAGCGGTGACTACTCGTTGTATAAAAGCGTTTGGTGACACGTTCTTGCTCTATAAGCTTAAATAGCCAAATTATCCTATTAGCTCTTGATGTAAAGGTTTACATAACCATTTTATAAAGCCATTATAGTCAGGTACTATAAAAATCTCCAACATAGAAAGTACAGAGCAATATTACTGTATAACAGTGTTTGAAAACACTATTATGTATCTAATTTGCACTTTAAGATTTCCCTGATAACCGCTATAAATATTGCGTTTTAGCAGTGATGGACACTCAACAATACAAGGATTTTATGATATTGTGGTTCTACAAATCACTGCTATAGTATTGATACCTTAATAGTTATAACAACGCTGAAATAGAGCGGTTTTTGTTTTATAATGGATTTTCAAGACATTTTTATAGCACTAAAAAGTGTTTTAATTGTTTGTGAATCCCTATTATAATCTCATTGCGGCAGTCGTCACTACGACTCTTTTATATGGCTGAAGCTTTCTATAATGGTTTTGGTTGTTCTTTAAAAACACACAGCGCATGTAGCTGACTTTTTATATCCTTTAAAGGATAAATAAGGTACATAAAGGTTTGTGTAACCCGGCTAAAGTCTTATGGAACCCTAATTTTACAATGATGGCGGCAAAAACTATGTCATGAGTGCTATAGTTAGCCAATAAGAGCCACGAATTTACTTCTTGGCTGTAAAGTAGAAACTACGTTGAATTTAATGTTATATTATGAATATATTTTATTCAAAACTCAATAAATCGAGAGCGTATTAAAAATACTCAGTAAACCTAATACTATTCTATCGGTAAAACTTTGATCGCACGTGATTTTTTCAGTATTGACCGAATTATTCAATGTCTAAATAAGATAAAAAACTTATCATGATACAATTCCTTAACAAAGTAGGTTTGTTTTTATTTTCTTTGAGTGTAATTCACACAGCAAAATCACAATCTTTGCCGAGAAAATGATTAAGAATTGTGTAGTATAGGAATCTCGGTCTCTACTATAGAATTAAATAGCGCTATAATGGAATCATGAAAGCTACTACAGTATAAAAAGAAACTATAATAGCGTTACTGTGCCCCGTATGTCGGTAAATTGTCTAACGAGTCACCATCACATGAACTTTATAGACCTAAAATGTCACAACTAAAACTGCTACGGTTCCAATATTTCACTAAATGGAGATATAACTGCGCCAAATCGACGTTACTCAACCTTCTTTGGTCTTTTATAGGGCCAAAGGTGGTGTTTGAGATACGTTCTATGGACTGCTACAGAACAAGAAAATGTTACTTGGGTTGTTTTTCACATGTAACTGAATTTCAATCTTATGGTGATAAGCCACATTTTTGACCGAGTGAACCCATAACGCACGGGTATTCATAAGAAAGAAAGAAACGTTTATTAAACACAAAAATAAAAACATAATTTGAAAAGAAAACTAACAGAAATAGACAAAACAGTAACAGAACATAGAAATATAATTAATTTAATGTGTGTGTTTAAAGGGCCGTGCCTCAGCATATACTTCTGGGTCATTCATAGATGGTCAGAATGACCCAGAACCGCTGTTATTCTGACAGGACCCTAATTAGAAAACGATGGACGCCACTGCAATATATACACATTATAAATAGACACTAAAAATACGGACGAATACAGTAATATGTATAATATTGAAGGAAAAATAAACAATCTGTGCTTAAGTGGAACGCGCCTTTATACTTTTTACGCGGTCTGTGAGGGTCGTGTTGTTGTTGTTTTGTGCTGTAGTCGGAGTCGAGTCTTTAGTCTGTGGGGCGAGTCGGAGTCAAAGCTGTTATGTCAAAGTCACAAGAAGAAACAAAATTAGAATTAAAATACCTGCTCAAATAAAACAAAACAGGAAAAACATCCTGCAACGTGGCATAAACATGGAGTTGGTTCCACGTGCACATAAGGCCAACACTACAGACCAACAGATGACGCTCTAGCACTTGCATCAATCCGCGCTGGGTCAGCGTGGTGGAATCATTGATTTACTACCAAACGTTTGATAGTAAATCAATGGGTGGAATATAGTCAAAATACTGCCTTCTTGGACAGGCCAATACCCAGCAATTGACATATTAATAAAGCGTCAGTGGCGCTGTGGAATCGGCACTGGCCTTCTAATCGGGAGGTCCGGGGTTCAATTCTGCCTTGTTCTAATGTGTTTTTCGATTTTCGAATTTCATATGTACATTTGTCCGACGCTCCTACGGTGAAGGAAGACATCGTGAGGCAACATGGATACATCTGCGAAGAAGTTCAACGGTGTATGTGAAGTCGCCCAATCCGCACTGGGCCAGCGTCGTTGAATAAGGCCTAAACACTAACCTAGGGTAGGCTCGAGCCCCTCGGTGGGGACATATATGAGCTGTGATGGGTATAATGCCGCTGTTATAGTGATACCGACAAAATTTTTCGCTAAACCTCGGTCCTTTTAGGCACTGCAGCACACGAACACATTCTACTATACAGGATTATTTCTGAGGCAGGAGCCAAATTTTGAGTGCTTGTTCAAACAAGCAAACTGATAAACTTTTACTATGAGATCAATCTTGAAATCGCGAAAATAAATCTACTGTTCCATACATCCAGGTTCTGTGTATGTTGAACATTTGTTTGTAACAGCTAATTTTTTTATCGCTATGGTCTTCAGTTTACTTGTCTGGACAAGCACTCCTGCCTCAAAAGTTGTATATAACTTGTTGTCTCTGTACCATTGTCATATGCGAGTGCTATGTATGTTTTTGTTTCTGAATAAACGGTTGGTCAGTTTAACTAATGTCGCTTTAAGACTTGAAGTCTACACAGGATGTATGGCCAAGATTTGATGATAACAGAAGGCGATTCAAATAAATATTATTTTACTAACAAAATTGTGTGTGTAATACATAGATGCCTTTCACTTCCGAAATTTGGAATGGTTATACACATTAACCACGCCGACGAATTATTGGTAATATAAAATTTAAAAATTATATTTTTTTCGAGTGTGGAACTGTCACTTACCCTAAACCTAAAGTGGAGACGAAATTTTTTTTCTTGGTTACCGAATCGTGTGCTTACTTACACATTTTGTATGATGCCAACAAAATCTGAATGCTCGTGGACACTTCAGATAAGCAGAGTAGTCGAGTATTTTTCTATTGATCTTAGCTTTGAGAGCGTGCACGGCAAACCGACTCGCCTTGACCTAGTAGATGTAACAGCGAAGCCGGCAGTGGCGAGCTATCCTCAAAACAATGCCACTTTACATACATACTAAATTTGCATTACTACATTGCATCATCAAACAGTTATTTTATTTCTTATAATATTACTAGCTGTGCCGTCGAACTACGTTTCACCATAATAAAAAATAGGTTACGACCTATTCTCAGACCTACAAAAAAATTCATAATGGTCGGTCAAGCCGTTTCGGAGGAGTTCGGTAACAAACACTGTGACACGAGAATTTTATATATTAAGATTTAGTGTCTGTATACAATAGTATGCTTATTTTCAGCATAGAAATTTTAAGTTTCCGTCACCTTTTTAACCGACTTCATAAAAGAAGGAGGTTCTCAATTCGATGCGTATGTTATTTTTGTATGTATTTTACGCGATTACGCCGCCAATTGTAAACCGATTTTCAAAATTCTTTTAGCATTCGATAGAGTGTACCCCTGAGGTGGTCCCAAAGTCACCAAAGTTAGGGTCCCAAAGTCACCAAAGTCCCATCCATGAAAATCAAGGGAAACCCTTAAATTTTCTAGGTACGTCGAACGTGTTTCATGTTTTTTCCGAAGTTATTTGATCCGACTACCACACGCAAATATTCACGTATTTGCGTGTGGTAGTCATGAGCCGAGCTGATAGTGGAAGGATCCTTAACTTTTGGACTTGACTTGATTCGGTGAGCTGGTATTAAATTCAGGTCTAAGGTCAGGTCAGGGAGGTGAGCTGGTATTAAATTCACTAAAAAGATAAAAAAATTTAAAATATTACCCCAAAAATAAAAATCGACTTCAAAAATAGTTTTTATTTTTAAAGGGATTGTTTTCAAAAAACAAATATGAAAGTACACAATATTATTTAATGATATATATGTCGTATGCCTACACTTCAACCGAAAAAAAATGTTCCGAATGCAACTACTTAAATAGCACACACATACACAACTGATATTTGTTTTTCTTTCCACTTCTCCATTGGCAAACGATTAACAAAGGATAGCGTACTTATAAAAACAATATTAAATAGAATATTCTACAAAAATACAAACCGACTTAAAAAAATCTAAAAAAAACAAAGGCTGCTGGAAAGTCTTTAAAAATATAATAACTAACTAGATAGATAGATAAAATCTTTATGTACATGTCGTTCTACTAACTAGTGGTAAGTTAAAATTGTGCACCGACTTTAATATAAAAATGTGATTTTGGATGTATTCTTTTTGATGTTTTTGAAGTCGGTTTTTATTTTTTTATAAAATATTTTTAAGCAAAACGATTCCTTACCCAACGCCACATCCCCTTACCTAACTATGAGTGTGACACAATTTTAGTTCCTAACAGTTTGCCTTGTAGAATGCAAGTATTTAAGAACATAAAAAATAGTTATATGTAGGTATTATGCGTTAATAGTAAGACTTTCGCTATTTATAATTCTTAATTAACAGCAGTTCTAATAAACGCACAGCTTACTGTATCAAATGGTTGTTAAAAAAACAAAGAGTGTTCGGTTTATAAATGATGCCAATTTTTAAGGGCTGGATTGCGATCCCCAAATCACATTCCGAAAGAAAAGCTAACTGCCATCCGTTATACCAACGCCTATAATTTGTTCACGAAGTCACTGAGCGACACGAGATATTTTTAAATATCTTTTCCTCTTATTGTTACCGTAAAAAAGAGAAACAACATAGATTCTTGCATACCTTTTGTCTTTGCTCAATCATTTCTCAACATTAAATTGATAAATTTATAACACTTTTGACTCCTTTGAAGTTGCTGTGTCATTTTGATTTTGCCTTATGTATAATGCATGGATGAAAGATTTTGCGTAACGCGTAACCTCCGTTTTACCTATTTCTGCCGCAAAGCAGCAGTGTTTGCATTGATGTGTTCCAGTTTGAAGGGTACGATATGATATATTACCAGAGTGAAATTACTGGGTACCGTGACTTATCTTATGTCACAAGTTGGCAACGTACACTGTGGTTCTTGTGGGGATTGCAGATTAGCTGTGAATCTCACAAGAGCCACATATACTATAGGCGACTGTTACCACTTACCATGAGATGATCAGTATGCAAGTTTGCCAACTTTGTTGTAAGAAAATAAAAAAATTGCACGCCGAAGTAATATTTACGGGGAGTATAGGTGGGATATTAGATAAACCCAAGGAGCTTGTCTTGAACCTAATAGTTTCTGAGTTAATCGACCTAAAACACAAAGCAAAAGCCCTCAAATGACAACCATAGTCCAGTTGACTATGGAATTAACAAAAAGAAATATAAACACTGAATAAAGAAACAAGGTACGCTGATGTAGGGTTGTCAACACAGAATCAAATTATTTACTATGTATGCGAAAAAATTTAGCTTGCTACCTCCAATACAGGGCGTCCCACGACGATACCACATGGAGGGAAAGTACCTTAAATACCGTAGATAATATAGTTTACTGAAAGAAGACTTCGTTTTGATTTTAAAAACAATGCGAACTGCATTTTGTGAATAATCGTCTGAACTATGAATCGATTCCGGTAAAATTAAGAAAATTAACATCGTGTATTTTTACGATACCGATCGATAGAGTCGATGACAGGGAAGAAATTTCTCTGACAAATATTACCTCAAAAAATTGAGTACAAAATCTAATCTAACATACTCTATCGAATGCAAAAATAATTTTGAAAATCACTCCACAATTGGCGGAGCAATCGCCAGTGGCGTAACTATACCATCTGAGGCCCGTGGCAAATTCTTTGGATGGGACTCTCCCAATAAAATTGATCGACGTTTTTTTTGTTTTGAATGTGTTGAAATCTCAATGGTTAGTTTGAATTTGAATATGGTCTTTAGTTGTGTCTCACTTTGATTGATTTAAATACATTAAAACAATCTATTTTAACCGACTTCAAAAAGGAGGAGGTTATCAATTCGGTTGTATTCTTTTTTTTTATGTTTGTTACCTCATAACTCCGTCATTTTTAAACCGATTTCCAAAATTCTTTTTGTATTTGATAGAGTATACTGCAAGGGTGGTCCTATGGTCACCAAAGTCAGGATCGGATGATGGGATCCCATAGAAAATCGAGGAAAACTCTAATTTAATACCAGCTCACCTTCGGTGTACTGGTATTAAATTAGAGTTTCTTTCACTAAAAAGATTTCATTCACTAAAAAGTTAAAAATATTTTTTTTTTACAAAAAATAGAATCGACTTCAAAAACACTGAAAACATTTAAAAATAATCTTCTTCTATTTCTAGGAGATCATCGTTTGGCGCCGACTTCAATATAGAAGAAGATTATCTTTAAGTTTTCAGCGTTTTTGAAGTCGGTTCTATTTTTTGTAAAAAAAATTTTAGTACAAAATTTTGTCAAAAAATGTAAGGTTAGGTGTTTCTGAGCTCGCGGCCTTTTAGACCGGCCGTGGCCCTCTCAGATCGGGGGCCTAACACACTGGCAATCGCGTAACATACACACAAAAGAAAAACATTCGCATCGAATTAAAAACCTCCTTTTTTGAAGTCGTTTAAAAACAGATTTTGTCAGACAAGCACAGCTACCTTGTCTATTGGTTTCTCTGTCTACTCAAAGAGTAATCGAGCGGGATCCGTATGCCCCTGATCACATATCGTATGCACACCAAGTGTGGTGACGTCACGCTTTCACTGCCCGCCGCCGGCTGGAGCCGCCGCCGCCGCCGCCGGTACGTCAAAACTGTTTATTTACGACGCCGAACGCAGCACTGGAGCGCCTAATAATTTCTACTTTCATTTATTTAATGGCCGCGATTACGCCTAGTATTACACTCGAAGATGATTAAGTTATTAGCTGTACCTACTACTACTGGAAAAGTTACGCGGCTTGTGAAAAATACTATAGCTAGATTTGAATAAATTTGCATTTTTAATACCACTTGTTCACACAAGAAGTTCGAAACAAGAACTAAATTACGTTGGCGTTGACATAAGTACACGAGGCAACACCTTATGAGTAACACTATATAGTGTCGCTTACATATAACAACGCTTAAGAGGTGGGCAACATTTACAATATGACCCACGTCTATGTTGCAATAATAGATCATGCACCAAGGGATTAAAGCAATGTCTTTCGTCATGGGCGCCATTTTCGACACCGAGCATAGCGACTCTAGAGGTCTTAAAACTCTTCTCAATCCTCTCTTAAAGACTTAAAATTTATCTCCCGAGCGAAGCCAGGGAGTTATGTAGAGTCTAGAGTGAAGCGAGGAGTTCAAGTCGCCCAAACCGAAGACACTGCTATATTCCAGAAGTGAATACTCTACACTACCATCTGCGCGACAATAAAAACTCAGGGCTCATAAATAAATCATGCATTTAAATGTAATTTAAAGGTATTCGCAATTAAAGATAGCGTGCGTGCACTCTACGAGTACTCGTACATATAAATGTTCTTTACAATGCCCATAACCTAATAAATCGAATACACAGAAGACATGTCTGTATGGGCCCTGTGGTACACTTGCCTTCCTAAGCTAAGTATCTATGATAAGTTTTCATACGAATTTAATGTTTCAGATTCAAATCACTTTACTCCGTTAGGAAATAATATCTTACTATACGTTAAAATTGGGTGTTATTATTAGACCTTGTCGAGCAAATGGTATGAAATAGTAATTAATAAATTATTATCCCATTTTGTGGTGTGAGAGGTCTTCGTGGTCACAAGCTAGAATGAGATAATTGACAAGACTGTTAGCTCAAGGTTACAAGTATAGAATTAATAACAATATTCGTTATTACCGTATACTTAATACTTTAATATTTTTGAGCGTAGAACAGCTTCTCTATGGAATCTAGGTAAAGCTCTTCCATCCGATCACTTACCATCTAGTAAGATTAAAGCCATAAGTATGATTATAAATAAAAAAAAATCAATATGAGAATGAATATACGAGAAAACAAACCACTGCAGATATTCTGCATTTCCCCAATGATAACACTTTAAACACGAATGTTAGCGAAGAGACACGATGTGCCAGATCGCAAACAGTTAGTTGCATCGACGATGTGGCTCTTCATCGAATGCAAATAATTAGACCGTGAATTCACTTTCACCGTTGTCTGCGATTCGATATAAATGTAGCTCTCGGTTTTGATTGGGTCATCTGGATACTAAGAAACGTTATAATTTCTCATGGCTAACACAAACTTATCATTTGAGCAACAGGATACCTTTTCATCTACCGCGCGCATCAATATTAATCCACATAATTTTCTCTAGGTGAATTAAGTCTACCGTAGGAGTAGATTTAGTTCTCCCAAGTGCCTTGAGTCTACCGTGATAGATTAAAAATGACAAACACTCGACCCGTCTCGCTTCATTGTTATATAAGAGAATGAGAAGGAACATGTTATTTGTCTCTTGTCCCGTTTGTTGTTCGTTCCCGTTTTGTCCACGTACCGTAGACAAAACGGGAATGAAAACACGGAAACCTTTTCGCTCCAACAGTCGTCAGTCCTGAGAGCTCCACGTTCACTTAAGGTTTGTTATTCTTCGGGCTATGTCGCTGACTCTTGTTCTTAGTAAGAATCTCATCATTTCTGATCCGTAGAGAAGCCTCGAACATATGCCCTTACCATTACCTATTGAGTGACCTTGAGCCTTCTTATGAGACCCATTGTAAGCGGTCACATATCAGTTCCGCACGTCATCACTGGCTACACTAATTGAGGACTTTCGTCTCGGGAAACTGGAAAAGGATCAGGTGCAGATATGGGACCTAATACGCCTGATCTGTATTTTGTGCGATCCGAAACTCGGAGGATGTCGTTTCATATTTTTGGTCACCCATCATAGACCTGACCACGAGCAACATTGCTTAATTTTATCAGCTCACTCAATAGGACATGTTAAAACATTACCGCTACCAGAATTCCAAAATGAAACTGAAATTGTGGAAACTATCATTGATGTCACACAATTTAGAGTTACACAGATTTGAATGAATTCATCAAAGAAATTGAAAGTTAATTCTTTGGTATTCATTGCAATTTGATAATAGGAGCCAACTACACGAGAAGGATTGAGAACAGTAAAAAATATATTCAGGCTAGCAAGACATTTTTTCGTCCGTCATTTACCTACATCTTTCTTTATTTAAAAACTCACACACACATGTAAGTTCTCTTGCTTGATTAGAAAAACTACCGCTAAGCCTTAGAATTATTCTAAGCGCTAAGCTTATAGTTCAACATATTCCACCATTCCTAAAATTCAAGTCCATTCTAATATTGCTAATCTCAGCATTCCAACTACAAAAAAAATTGTAGACCATTATCACTGCCTACAAGTATTGATATTAGGCCTACAACTTTTTTTTACTAATTGACAGCCTAGTACTTGCTAATGCCAATATCAGAGTAGTAGAAATAAAAACTCCGTCTTACCAGTAGATTGTTTAATAACAAGTATTTATCTTGTTTTAGTTATAAATTATGTTAATAATATAGTTGCCAGTAATAAGGAAAAGTCTGAGAGCTGTTTTTTTTTCTTTTTTTGATGATTTGTAAGAGCTAGCTCTTGTGTTGTTTTTTCGTTGAGTACAAGTGGTTTGCTTACAAATAAACAACGGTTTTTCCTGCAACCGGTCATATTAGTAGCTGCAGGTGGTTTATATCGATGTTTTCAAGAAGAAATCCCTAGAAGGTCTTCGGCCTTAATAGTGAATTATGTGGGCCAAGTCCATAAACAAACTGACACCAAAGCAATTTTGACATATCATCATCATCATCAATGCTAAAATGTAAAAAATAATATAATAACACGCGCAACATTTTCATATTTAAAATGTAAAAACTAATGTTTTTTAATTAGTTTGTAAAAACTTGGCACAGACTTTAAAATAAAAATAATGTAGAGTGCATTCTTATATTAACCTATTTTTTTAAAACATAAAGATTTTAAATATTGATATTGATATAGTCACTATAAGATGTAGTTAGGTTAGCTTATTACGTTAATAACTAAAGACAGAAGGATCCTTAGGAACTGATCTTACAACTTTTACGATATAAGAACTGGGTTGCGAGACTTGGTTTTTTTACAATTTATGTTTTTAATGGCGTTTCTTTATTTATCTAGAATCAACCTTCTTATGACAAACGAGTAACGTCCCTGTATAGTTGTCACCTCGTTGGAAACGATTCCTCCATAATTATTAACCCACAGAATTAAACAAACTGTACCTGCCTTCTTTACACCTTTTGTGTTGTATAAAAAGTTTAAATAAATAAAATATCCGACTTCTGCCATTTTCGAGATCATTTCTCATCCCTAAGCAGTTTTATTACCCTCTATGATTCACTTTTTAAAACCTCATTTCAAACAAATGGATTTTATACATTTAAACAAACTGTATTAATATAATAATAATACCTAAAACCAATAGTTTTACAGAAGCAAAAAACATTGCTGTCACTTGCAGTAATAAATCTGTTAAAATGTTTTAAATAAGTGATTGTGTTGGGTACAAAATATTTGTTTTGATTAATAATGTGTGTAGTTTAAAATTAATTTATTAGTTTAGGTGGGTACATTTATTATAAAAAATGTTTATTTATATTTCAAAGATATTTGTAATATTTTGTTTATTTATTTAGACGGTACGTTGTAAATGTTGTGCCTACAATAGTTAAATATAAGTTGCCATATTTTAAGATTAAGGTTTTCTTTCGATTCATCTACCGAATGTGCTATACGTGTGTCTCGAAACAAATATACTTCATTTGCTTTACTTTCCGTAAACTCTCATTTCATCAGCCGCATCCGTTACAAACTGTTACACCAAGCACCTGCTTCTACTTCACCTTGTAGAAATAAATGTTATAGAGGCAAAATATACAGCGGCATCGTTTAATAGCGGAAACATAGCTGTAAGCAACATTATCTGTGTTGATATGAGCATCGATAAGTCTCGAGACAATTAAATGGCAAATAGAACCGTCAGTAGTAGGGACCTTTCTGGAGCCGACGGCAATTGGGCGGGATTCGGTGAAGTAACGGGAATATTATGGCACTCGCGACAGAGCGGCTTTACGCCCTGCCTTCCGCGCTGATACTTTGAAACTCATGTAAATAATCCAAACTGGATTTGACGTGGTGTTTTGAACACATTTCTCTAACGCTGTGAGCATTAACGAGATATACAAACTTTTCTTTTCAAAAGTAGATTACAAAAATAAATTGGTATTGTTATGGTAGTATGTATGTAGTATATCCATACTAATATTATAAATGGGAAAGTGTGTGTGTGTGTGTTTGTTTGTCCGTCTTTCACGGCGAAACGGAGCGACGGATTGAAGTGATTTCTTAAGTGGAGATAGTTGAACGGATGGAGAGTGACATAGGCTACTTTTTGTCTCTTTCTAACCCCCCACTTCCCTAAAATGGGGGTGGAAGTTTGTATGGAGCATTCCGCAATTTTCAAGGTAGAAAGCTAAAAATTGGTATGCGAACTATTTGTGACTAACAAAAAAATCATGAATTTTTTGTAAATCTGCCCCCAACCACTTAAAAAAGGGGGTGAAATTTTATATGACACTTTTTGCAGTTTTCAAGGTAGGAAGCTAAAAATCGGTACACAGACTCTTTGTTACCAACGAAAAATACCTGCCTTATTTATTTTTTTAATCTTCGGTGTTCGGGGTACCGAATTTAACGCGAGCGAAGCCGCAGGCAAAATCTAGTAATAAATAAAGATATTGTTATAGTGTGCAATAAAATGTGTTTAGCTTTCTAAAGCGCTAAGAAACGATCGCTGAAAATCAGCTACAAAATAACTATCAGCATCATCCTTATCTCAACCAAAAATGATTATATAGCTGGGCTAAGCTTAACCATGAACGAGGACTGCGTTGTGGGCGTTGGGCAGTCTCCCGCCACGCTAGCCCAGTGCGGGATGGTGGGGAACCCCAGAACCTCATCCGGTGATGGGCGAAGTGCCACAAGACCAGCCAATCATCGCTCAAAGTAATATAAAACCGAGCTGAGAGTGGGATGGCACTATACGCGACAAGAACTATGCCTGTGTTTCAACATTACCTTACTATAAGGTTCACTGAAGAAAACGATCACTGTAGGGCCCCAGATGAGATAGGCTTTCATAATTATAAGTAAACTATTTTACATATGCCAACAGGTGTTACAGTTTTATTACCATCGCGTTACTTCTCTAAGAGCTCGAGCTTTTTGAGGAGCTCGATGGTGCATCAGCCTGTGCGCTTGGTTAACGCTTACAAAAGCAACGCTAGCAGTGGTCAGAGATATGATGGCTCATAACTAATTATAAGAAACATTGCGAGCTTTTCCGTACTTCAGGAAGCACGTTGTTTGTCCTGAATCATTGAAGTGAACCAAAATCGATTCGGTAATCTAAGCAATGAAAGGAAATGAGTATACAGAGACCAAATAACTATTGCAATTATAATAATACCTATATTAAGTAATATGAATGTGATCGTTCTGGCGTCACGCCATCCAATAAGCGCCATCAGTCAGTTTTGTGTTAAGCCTGCTGCCAACAGGAAATAAATGCCTTCATAACTAGTCGCATCAAATAAAACGTGCAATTTTAATACCTCGTCGTAAAATATTTAATTGTCAATGGAAATATCGAACAACATCCATGTTGCTGTAATGTAATATGCTACTAAAGTAGTCTAAAGTAGGCATGGCCTTTGCTGTATGCTGCAAAAGATATTTTTACGACAATGATTTGGTTATCTTATTTCAAAATACAACTTTTAAAATGTCGTAAAAATTCTCTCACTAATGTTTTTAGATTTTACACTTGTTTTTTTATCTCTATAAATAAAAATCAATGTATTACTATGTTTGTTTGTCCTCTATGCGTTCCGAAACCATTCATCAGATTGTAATGAAACTTTGGTAGAGTGTTCTGGGGACACCCGTGACCCGTGGACTAGCAAAAAAAAAAGATTTACGTGGCATTGCAACGCATGCCAGGTACAGCTAGTAGCTAATAAAAAAGTCATCCTCATCTTTCTCATTGTCGCCCCAATCAGAGATGGTCAAATAGGGGCCATGTGGGCAACCTGCGTGTTTGCCAACTTTGCTGTACAAAAAAACATGTCCGGGAAAAAAGTGAAAGAGCGAATCGAATAAGATGAGTGTTAGCAACATTATGAATCCCAGCTATAGTAACTCACTTGAGTATCGATATGAAGGGAGCTTGACGCTATGTCAATTAAACGATACCAGTATCCCAACCAAACAACCACAAAGTTTCACATGGGCGCCCAAACTGCAACTTCAACATAACTTGAAATAGCAGACTTGAGATAATTTAGCTAAGATCTACTTCTGCTTATGATTTCAAACCAATAGCTGGAATATTGCTTAAAGAAAATAACTAATGTTTGTAATAACTAAACATATATTTCAGTGATCAAAATAATATATCTCTACATGCAAATTACTATTAATAAATTCTTCATAATAAAGTAACATCTCAACTTAAAGAAAATGCTCGCTGAAAAAATGTTTTATAATGCGAAAAGTTTTGTGGAGATTTAAATTGTTCAGTTGACAGTCTGCAATTGATGTTATCAGAAAATAATGTCAGAACTATAATTAAAATATAAAGGATCGAAGAAAGGGAACAAGAGAAAAGGGTGCTTTTTGTATTAAAAGTATCTTCATTAACTTTTTTACTGTAGATCTATCTGAATATTTACAATGCTATTTATTTCAATTATAGCTTGAAGGATTCACTAGCTTTGAAGAAGAATGTCTTGCTTAAATTTAAAATATTATTTGCTGCATTCATCATGTTACACAAAAAACCATATAACTAAAAATGGATCGCCAAATGTGTTCCTAAGCGCAAAACTCAAGAACGAGTGGAACGATTCGGCTATTTTTTTATATTTTCCTTAAGACAAGGAAGAAGAAAAGACATAAAAAATAAAAATTGCGTGAAAAATAATTAAAACAGCACTTTTCTTTTCCCATACAAATCACAAAGTAAATAACTTTTGATAGAACAAAGTCTATCCGGGCAGCTAGTGATTAGAAAAGGCTTATCAAAAAATACTGTATCGGTAAATAAGCTGAATATAATAAGCCCTGGGGTTTTGAAAGTATTGTCATTAAAAAGAAATAAGAATAAGAATAAGAATAATTTATTTTACCAAAAAATTCTGTATAAGAAACCGTTACACCGCAGAAAAAATCAAACCTGATACGCAATAACATGGCAAAAAAAGCAGCCATGAATCGCATGTAAAACGGAACTTATACCTAACATATAGGTTGCGTATATTCTACTAGAAGAAATCAAAAACGAGTGATAGGACCACTCGTTGCGGAATTCATGGAATGAATATTCAATAATAGTGAATTTGGAAATTCGAATGAGAATCTTACGATTTCGAATGCGAATTTGAAATCTACTATTTCAAAAATGCGTCTCCTTAACGTATAATGTAGACGAAACAAACGTAGAATGTTACTTTGTGTAGTCCCAGCTCAGCCAAACAGACTGGTAAATTTGTAAATGTAAGTCCGTTGCAAGATCGAGATCCCCACTAGCGCTGTCTCCGAACTTGTTTACTTCTATATTCCACAAACGTTTTATCCAATTAAAATATTCCAACGCTTACCGATCCTAGTGATAATTAAGTTTTTAATGTAAGTACGCTTATAGGCCCAGATATCGACTTCTTGCGCCCTTGACGACGGCGAACTTTGGGCAAACTTATCCACCCTTTGGCGTATGAACACTGATTTTACGTTAAGTTTTGCGGGTTTTGCTATTACGTGCTGATTTATATGCGCCAATACATAATGTTAGAAATTACCTAAATCTACCAAAAAATTGGTGATAGTCAGTTTACAGAATACATCTTGGATATTGTGCGATGTAATTCTGTCAACATGTTCCACCAATAAATACAAAAACAATAAATAAAAAACTAAATCTAAATACCTAGTACATTTTAACATCAGGGAATTGAGCTAAGATAGACAAATCTTGACACCATTTCGATGTCCCTACCTGCTGAACGATATGCACTTGTTTTTGGTGCGATGAGCAAAAGACTGGGGCCGTACCATGATCGCTTATAGCAGGGTTAAAATAATATTGAAACAGAGACACCGCTCTAGCTGCGTATAGCGTCATCCCGCTCTCAGGGCGGTTTTAATATCGTTTTGTGAGATCATGGTTAGGGGGCTGGAATGAGATGTCAGTGAAAGTGTTCCTCAGCCAATATCTCTTCGAAGTTAGAGTGTACAGATAATGGGAAATCATGCGCTATCTTAGATTAAATCTTTGCCACGCATCAGGCTAAGTCCTTGTTAAATTATATAACATTTTTACCCCTACTATAAGTTGTTTGCGACAAACATCTTCCTTCCCAAGGTTTAATCATAATACAATTTAGTATTCCAGGAAGAAAATGATTTTTTGTTTGTTCCCTAGCTACTTTTGAGAGTCAGAAAGATAAATATGTTAAAAATTAGTTTCTTTTAACTTGCTGTTTGGCATGTCATGTGAAACGATGAGATTTGGCAATCAATTTTCATAAAAAATCAACGTCAAGAAGTCAATATCACAAAATTCAATTTTCCTGATACTGTTGACAACTAATTTTGATTTTAGTTTTTGTCATTAGATTCTGGTATACATACACTGGATGGTATAATAATACAATGTACATACTAATAATAAAATTAATACATTTTTTCTTTAAGCGGATTCCCGATCAGAGAAAAACAAACCTTGTATCCACAAACGTGCTACCTACAAACTCTTACATTTACAATATTTATTAGTTCGATGCGATTAGTATTGAATTATGGATTTAAAGAGAACCTCTACTGTGGTTCAGCTTTAGACACGTGACTGCCGTCGGTCCAATAAAGCTCCCCCTTATTTTTATGTCGCGAATGTATAAGGGCTAGGGGCCCCGAAATGGGAAGCGAAACCTTATGACTGCCGCAGTCTTCTAACAATTTCACTGTGTAATAGCGGTGTAATAGAAGAATAAATTGGATTCTTTGTGATTTCCTACTTAATTATCGATAACATACAGTCTAAATGATGGTTTATCTATTCGTTTATTAGGTATCCGTGAAAATTGATTAATTTTTTTTAACGCAGAAAAGCATTTTGTATAATTTGGTATTTGACACATAATTATCCAAGTGACGTCCTATTTCTGAAGATCGTTTAAAGTCAGAAAATTGGCTGCATTAAATATAAAGTCTCAGTTTTATTATCGGTCATGATCTTGTGTTAGCTCTTTAAAAAGTTCTTATTTATGTATCTTTTGCATACATTCAAAACGTTGTTTAGTTTAGATAGTAATTTTTAATTTAGTTCTATAAGTTTTGTGTTTATTATTGTATGTTCTCAAAAATAAAATTACGATTTAAACAAATTTGGTGCTTTTTTAGTATTTTCATTTTCAGATTCGGATAAAACAATATCAATACCACTCGACAAGATACTTTCAGAAAATCGAAATTTTTCAAGATCTTGATATAAGCGACTATAACTTCCGTATGTTAATGATAAGAAAGTAATGAACCCTCGAAATCTTTAAACTTAAACAAATTTAAACAATTGCTCTACTCTTTTGAAAAACCTAAATTTAAAACAGGATAGATTACATTACATGTGTTGTTCCAATAATGTAACAATTCATTAAATGACACGTTCTTTATCATTGACACGTTCAGGATCAAACATGATCCGGGGGCGGGCTCTATCGACCCCAGTTAATGTGAGCTCATCGTGATTTGGAACTTTATACGCTTGCAAATAGAGCTCAAGAGTTTGAAGCGCCAACTGACATTACAAGTTCTTTAGCAGCGGGGAACATGACTTTGGCTTTTAGATGCTAGTTTTTAAACCTATTGAACGACGTTATTTAGGATTGAGAAAGGTAGGCCTTTCAATCCCTATAATCTAGGAGTGACTAATTTAATTTCTTTTTGTAATCCACATACTTACGACAATGAATTCTTATCCGAAACTAGAATTTGAAGTTAATTATCATTATGTATTATTAAGACTCGTCACAATACAATATGATAATCTAGAAATAAAATTGATTAAAATCCTCTTGTCCAGAAAACCACAATACATAATACATGTCTCATAGAGTGTCACCTTGTATGCACAATGACTTTAGATTTTAGATGCTTTTCATTAAATTAGGATGCCTTTTTCCTTTGTTCTATTCTATAGCAATGTCTAAATGAGGAAATTAAGCAGTGGTTGAGAGAATAAATTAAGCAGGTAGTACTCTACATTTAGGTACTAGAAATTAAATTTCTTTTCGAAATTATAAAAACCGTCGATAATAAATTAATGACGAGAATCAAAATCACAAATAGTCTATTTGTAAACAGTATTCGTAAGCATACACCCCTTCTTCTAGTGTTAAGTACACCTGTACGTAATAACACACAAGTATACTCCAATTACACACACGCCCGAACGTCTACTTAATCTGATCCGTTTGATGTTCTAGTTAAATTGGGACACGAGCTTACCGCGAGATGCCTACAAATTTTTCGCATCATAAGTATCTCTTTACATGATAAATTAAATTATGATTTCGAATACAGATAAATAGAGAAATGGTTTTAGAAGCATGAATGCAGTGTTTTACAATAAGTTAATAGCTGTATACAAGATTCGACCAATCGCATTTCTTTCTACGGAATGACATCATAAATGAACGAATGATAATTGTCTCATTTCTATCGATTGCAATAAAAAGAAGATTATCAATTGTCTTTGAAGAGGTGTCTTTAATGTTTTTGTAACGGAGTTGTAACGATACTCTATTAGTGTCTGAAAATATAACAAAAAAATGGCTTTAATAAAAAAGATTTCATTAGGTACTTATTAATTTAGGCACTTTTCGTTAATTATTACTAATAAATATATACTTCAAACTCTGAATCTGAATCATTTACTTTAATTTTATTTCACCAAAACGACATCACAAAACTTGAAAATTGCATTGCAAGAATTATTCAGTTTTATTTTTTCTATAAGAATATCTGGAGATACTTCATATTTTACCCTCAGCACATAACACGAAGAGAAAAACATATAACTTTCAAAGACGAAAAAATATCTAACCGGCTGAAGTACGTGTTGTAACTCAAGATGCAAACTATCTGATAATAATTAAAACCGCGTAACGACATATATTTTTGAATTGCGGTTGTTGAAATACATTCGAGCGAGGCTCTTCAGCTCTTGAAACTCTTTACTGTCCAATTAAAAACACGAACCCCTTCCCCTCAGGTCATCGCCGCCGTCAAGCTAGAACATTAATTTAAATAATTTCCAGACATTGGACACGAACGGATGAGACATTACAACTAAAACTGTATTTAATCGACACTTACCCTTACCAACAAAAGCTTAGAATAAAGCGTTTTGTCGCAACTAACAGAGGAGTTGATTTTCTTCATGTCCTGTCCGTATTGAGTTGGTTCAAGTAGTGTTGTCGCATTTTCAATGAATGAGAAATATTTTCGATCAATTCGATTAAGACATATTTACTAGCTTAGCTATCACCATCTTATCGTCGTACAAATCATAAAAACAATGCTGCATAATTTTGACAGTCAGAAGTAAGATCTGTTCGTCTGTACTTGAGGAATGTAGGTGAAGCTGGCGACCTTTAAACTAGCGAAAACGCACATGACATTGATGATTTTTGACAGTAGAAAATTAAACATTATTAATGGAGGTCTACGTTGCAACGCACACGAACTACAAAAAGTCGGCCAAAAAAATCGGTGAATCCCGGCCGACTCGATTATCGATGAAAAACCGGCCAAGTGCGAGTCGGACTCGCGCACCGAGGGTTCCGTACAAACCTGTAGGCACGGACCTGAAAAAAGACGGACGGAGCGTTGTTGAATTGAATCACGAGTGAAGCATGCAAATGACAGCACATTTTTATGTGTGCGTGTCTTGTTCGTTGAAAAATGACAGCTTTTGTCTTACCTGGTTGGTACATCTGTGTGAATGTTGACATGAAATTGTCTTACCTTGCATGCTTCACATTTGTTAAATGCCATACTACGTCCGTATTTTTTTTGTAGGTCCATGCCTGTAGCCAAAGACATTATATAGTCTTTGCCTGTAGCAAAAATGTACGGTTTTTCTTTATCTGTTCTATAAGACGTTACTTCGTACCAAATTTCAAGATTTTGAGTTTACGGGAATTACCCTGTAGGTTTTGATTCCCTTGCGAGTTTCGAAAATTTGCGGAAAGGACGATGCCCACTTTTGTATGGAGACTTGCCCCACTTACAAATGTCCATGAACAGAAACAACTCTAGGCTCATTTTAAACATTTTTCGTCATTGAGTAGAAAACAAGTATTGTTTTTTTAAATAAAAGCTGCAGTTTCGTAGATATTCATAAAAATTGCTCCTAATCTAACCTAAGCGACTCATATAATAGTTGCAAGACGTCAAACTAGTTATGCTGAACTTTCGATCATTAAAAGTCAGTTACAATAATACTATCAATATACTTATCTATTGATATCTAGTATTATCAACAACAAGGAATCAAATGTGTAAGAAAAAAAAATTATTAAATGTAAAAAAACCTTTTTAAAAACAAGCTTTTATTTAAATGCGCTAAAAAGAATTAATAAAATTTTACACTAAAACTTTTACTTATAACGTCATTTCACATTTGACACAATTTATATGACATAAAAGCTTGTCGCGAGATTTACTTGTGTGTAGTAACTTAAAAGTACTTAAAAGAGTACTTTTAAGTATCTACTCGTATTTACTTTGAAAATTGTAATGTATAAAATTATTGACATCAAATTATTTAGTTTTCTTTTTATCTACAAAAGTAAATCTCGCGACAAGCTTTTATGTCATATAAATTGTGTCAAATGTGAAATGACGTTATAAGTAAAAGTTTTAGTGTAAAAGTTTATTAATTCTTTTTAGCGCATTTAAATAAAAGCTTGTTTTTAAAAAGGTTTTTTTACATTTAATTTATTTTTTACTTTTTAGTTATCACTGGACACGTTTCTCAGTCTGTTCATCTCATTCAACGCATCATTGTTGCAAAGTCGTTTGTCGGAAGGTCTATACAGAATTTCAGCTCAATCGGTTTAAGATATCTACTTCAAAATTGATTTTTAGCTTTAGAAGTACGACATATTGGATTAATAGTGACATCACTTAATTTTTCAAGTTATTCTTAGCAAGACCTTTTATTTGATACCCATGTTGTAGGAGTGCATTAAAAATAATTGCTCCGCCATCTTGGGTATGCAGCCATCTTGGATTTAGAATGACGTCACACAGTTAACCTGCATTTTCATCCAAACTGTGTGTATACAAAATTTCAGCTCAATGTTAAAGATATCTACTTCAAAATTTATTTTAAAGCTTTAGAAGTCCGCCATATTGGATAAATAGTGACGTCACATTATTTTTCGAGTTACTCTTACGTTTTATTTGATACCCATATTGTAGGGGTGCATTAAAAATAATTGATCCGCCATCTTGGATATGCCGCCATCTTGGATTTAAAATGACGTCATCCAGTCAACCATGCATTGTCATCCAAACTGAACGTGTATACAAAATTTCAGCTTAATCGGTTAAAGATATCTGCTTCAAAATTGAGTTGCAAGATTCCACCCGAACATACCTACATACTTACATACATTGCAAGTTAAATAAAAGCTTGTAAAATCGCAAATAATGCAACGTGACAAGCAAGAAAGGGAACTGCGACTTATTTTAGGCGCGTTCCACCAGATACATCCACCAAGTACAGATTTGCAGTTCATTCAACATCATTGCGATTCATTAGTTTTTAATAGGGTAAATGCTCTAAGGTTTTTGCTGTTGTCTTTTCTAGCTAATCTATCAAAATATGGAAAGAATTTAAAATTGGGAAATGAAAAAAAAAATATTCCTTATATTAGTACAATATGCTTCATTCAGTAACATGGTTGGAGATGGAGAGGATTTTGCCGACTACGCCGATTTCTAGCGACTGTTCGTCGTCGTACTTAATACCATGTTCGGTGCTCAAGATCAAACAGATTCCAAGCTAAATATGCTTCCGCCATCATAAAAAATATTAAATTTTATAAGTTAATGTTATTAACGGCATGAGCTTTTGTTGTACAACTAGTACAGCCTAAGCCAGTTAGCGACGAACATTGTAATGCTTTGCGAGATATCAAAAAGGCTCGCTATGAAATCGTTAATTTGACAGTTTTTTCGATAAGTTAGCGACAAAAATCGATAGGTTTGCGTTAATTTTCATGTCGAGAATTGCATTTATGGCTAAGTAAGTCTCGTTATATGTAACTGAATAAAGCATATTATTGTACTAATATAAGAAATAATTTTGTTATCTATTCCCAATTTTAAATTTTGATAAATTAGCTAGAAAAGACACTACAACTTATCGACAAAAATCGCAAAGTTTACGATCGCAGGCCTCCGTCACACGCGCTTAGGTACAAGATAAGTACCTACCGTTCCGCGCACACTGAGAGTGTAAAAAACAGCAGGGGTGCCGCGCTTCGGTCGGAGTATATCGTTCTGCGTGACGCGATATTGGCATTGGCACAGGTGTATAGCAACATTTCGCGCGGTATTTGATATAAATTTCAGCTTGATACCTCCACGCGTTCCTGAGAAAAAGGGTCTTGACAGACAGACAGACAGACGGACGGACGAACAACAAAGTGATCCTATAAGGGTTCCATTTATTCCTTTTGAGGTACGGAACCCTAAAAAATGGAACGATTGTTAATGTAGGTATACGTCAACGCACAAAAAATCAGAAAATCGGTCACCGATAGTCGGTCGTATGCGTTCGCACTTATTCAAATATTGTCGAATAAAATTCAAACAGATTCCTTGTTAAAAACAGGAGAAATATATCTTGAAATTGACCCTCAGATTTTGAGTAGCAATCTTGCAATGTCATTATTGTGAATTTGTCATTTGTTTGATCACCTTAAATAAATATACAGTCGGCTGCACTTAAATTGTCTTTTTGACCGCCTCCAAGATGTAGTATTTCAGAGCATCCAGTATCGATCTGAAGGACCGGGATTCTGTTGCCCATATATGATTTTTTCTGCCTGGTTTGATTGTTGGTACGGTTTCTCAGCCCGCCTATCTAGCTATTCATTGTACCTAAGTTTATCGCTATAATAACAACGTTAACTTTGTTGTATTCTGACAATTATTACAAGGTAAAGATACAGTTACCGAGTTGTTGTGAAGTCCAGATGAAGCTCGATTCCATAAAACTCAAACTCAAAAATCTTTATTTAAACTTATACATTTCTTATATAAACTTTATATAAACTTTATTAGTATAATATTCATTCTTTATATAAACTTTAACAGGCAATTTTCGACGTCAAACTAATTACAAGAATCTGATTAACCAACTAATTAATTAAAAATTTAAAGAAACCTAGATAAGCAATGTATTATTTTAACCTTGTATGAACATTCACCCCAATCATGATAAAAGTAGACTCTACGTGACCTTCCATCTTCGACCCTATCGTTACTTTCTAGTAACCCCTGAGTCATCATCATCACAGCTCCTATAAGTCCCCACCGAGGGGCTCGAGCCTATATCCTTTGTTAGGGTGATTAGACTGTAGTCAACCACGCTGGCCCAGTGCGGATTGGTCGACTGCACATACACCTTTGAATTTCTTCGCAGATGTATGCAGGTTGCCTCACGATGTTTTCCTTCGCCGTACGAGCGTCAGACAAATGTACAAATGAAATTCGAAACCTAATACTCCTGAACCCCGGAGTATAACCACCAAAACACAATAAGATAGCAGTTTATCATGATGAACTGTCAAAATACAATACGTTTTAATCGTATTTTGACAGTTCATATGTTTGTTTTGGTGGACATACCACGGGGGCAGGCGAAAGGGCAAGAGCCCTATTATCTATAAAAAATCTTCGTACAATTTCAGGATTTTTATCCATTGTTTTAAACGTCAAAGCCGACAAAATAATATTCTTTCGTAGGTACTCTGTTGATTAAAATATAATCAATATTTTTTTTTTTAAACTTGTTGCTATCGGCCACTAATGTCGATAGCTAACCTCAATGGTAACATGTATCAGAACAACTCTATTTAAAAATAAGCAGCATTACCATTGATAGCGATAGAATCCATACTCTCAAAATCATCTTTTTACTGAAATTTCACTAAAACTTGATACAACGTAGACTTCGTGTCGAAACTCAAACATCTTCCCTGTATCCTCTGCCGATAACAATGTAATATGGTCATTTGGCGTTCCATCGAAACTTAAGTGCTTAGTATGTTGTATCAAAGAAAATAGGGACTGATATTAAGTTAATTACCTGCCATGCCGAAACGTCCTTTTGTCGGTCGACTCGATCCAAGTTCATTGATTCCGTTCAGCCCCCATGCCCGTAACGCGAACCAGACACGAAGACCTCTCAGCTTCGGAGACCTCACCGCGAATACTATAGTACTCTCTAACAAGAAGGGGGGCGAGGGAGCTCAACTTAGCTGGTGACTCCACGCCGACATATGTTTGTGGCATTGGCCTGTATACTGCTTTGCAAAATACGACTCTATGCCACTGCGCCTAAGTAGATTTTCCATCCTGTTGATTTGGAAATTTTTAGACAACCTTTTTCGGTAATACCTCTATACAGGACTGATGAAAACTATTCAGTTTCCACCTGGATTCGTTAAATGTTGATTAGAATCGTGGATAGCGCGAAGGAAGCACTCGCTTGAAACTCATCTGCGAGTATTTATAACTTGAGTAATGGTGGTTAGGTGCTTATTCAGTAACAAATTCATTGGAGGACTGTAATTGTGTACATCTGTCTAAAGTGGGTAGCTTTGTGTATATCTTGTGGTATGCTGAAAGATAAACTTGCCCAAGTAATATCAAAACTGGTGTTTAATACGCCACCTGTCACATCATTACATGTATTGCACCTGGATAGACATTGCTACTGGGCATTGCACTTTTCTTATTTGTTAGATTTCATTCTCATGTAGTACTTACATTTCTTTCTGTTTGTGACGAGGTACATAAAACCACATAACGACCCGAATAGCATCAACATGTTGATTTTATTTTAAATGAAGTAATAAAGTTTCATTGATAGTTGGTCGAACAAATAGGTAAAAATCTCACTAGTTTGATGATCGAACTAGTGAGGACAAAATGTTACTTGTATGCTTTTCTCTTGCCCTGGGAGTTCATCATGACTTCAAGCCTTTATGTTCCGCTGCTGGACACAGGTCTCTCCTCAGGTAATGAGGAACCAACCTACTACACCACGACGACAATCGGGTTGATGTAGAGTTTAATTTCGAGTATGAATACTTAATATGCCAACAACCGCCTGGGGCCTTATTCTGCTAGCGTTAACGCATTTGTGGCGTGTCAATAACGCTTCAATAGCATCGCTTTTTGAGACAGTTATCGTAGGTTAAACGATTACAAACTAAATCATTCGTCACTATTGACTTATCAAGAAATTGTAGTATGAATAAATTGCACCAAGAAATGCGTATAAAAGCGACATAAGCAGTTTTATTGAAACGCTATCAAGACACGACAACGACGTTAAGATTAGCGGAATTAGGCCCCCGGTCTAGTGGTTGTGAGCAGTACTGTTCTGGAGGTCCGGGTTCGACTTCCCATGGAGGCAGAAATTTTTCTGTTTGTTTGGTTGGTGGTAGAACTTGGACTCCCTGGCTAGCTACCATCGTCGTTTCTAAGTTTGTTGTGTTTTGACAATCGGAGGTAAGATAGCCTGTTCCTCAGTTGTTAAAGAATCCAGATGAAGTATGCTACACACACATACACACCCACACCCACACATACACACCCACATACACACACACAAGAGCAAAGAAAGTTAGACACATAAAAACACTATTTCTTATCGAAATGCCTTTCAGCAGTCCTGTCAATAATAGAAATTCCTATGATAAGGTAGTTTAGTTTCATGTTCGGCCTTATCATCACTTACCATCAGGTGATCTTCCCTGTTGAGTATAAAAAATATGTTGGTCATATTCTGTCATGATAAATTTGTCATTTCTAAAATAAATGATGTTTAGTAATAATTGCACAGAATAGATTTCAATAGATAGGTACGTAATAGATTTTATAAATAGGCAGACGTATCAAGGTAATTTATTTTCATCGGCATCGTTGATTAAAGTAAAAAGGACATAGAGGAACGTATTCTTCTTTTGCACATTTTAACATCTTATGTTGATGTTCCCAAGCAAGTGTAACAAATGTAAACTGAGTTTATTAAAAATAAATAATCTTTTAAGTACTTGTGTCACCTCTTTCTCGATAGCTTTGACAACCGCAGTAAAAGTTTCCCTCTGTGCGTGTCTACCTGTTTTAACAAAAGAATCACTCGAAATACACAACCATTATGACGTTAAAAGAAGAAAGTAAGAATACCCTTTTTTTTTTAGAAAAAACGTCGCCCCACACTAGGATTTTCTCCTGTGTCGTGGGTGCAGTTACAAACATAGAATATCACATGCACATACGCCCAGACCAGAACAATTTTTTGTAGGCCATACAAAACATTTGTCCCTTACGGGAATCGAACCCGCGACCCGTTGCGCAATAGGTGATCACTCGACCTCTGCGCTAAACGTGTCGTCGTACATCCGGCGCAGCTAGCAAGCAAGGAGTAAAATTTTTATTAATAAGGCCGATGTTTAGAAAATGTAATAAAAAATGTCAATGTTAAAATATATCCAAAAAAGAAAGCAACTGATAAAACGAATTATTTTACCTATGACATATTGCGATATTTCCTCAATTATTTAATTTGAATATCTGCGTATAAGGAAAATCTCTTCGGACGAGGAACGTTATACACGAATCTTGACATATAGGATTATTCCACTTTGAGCTCCTAGGTGATATCACCCAGGTGATCAATGCGCAGCCTACGCTTTTTTAAAATATCAATGATCTTTTAAATAGCTTACTAGAATTTTATTATTATTAATTTTTTTATTAGCACACGATGTGTAGCGTCAGTGCCGCTGCGGACTCGGCACTTGTCTTCAGGTCCGGGGTTCGAGACCGCCTGCACCAATGATTTTTTGGTTTTTAGAATTTCATATGTACATTTGTATGTACGTATGTACGTCCCCGCAGAGGGGCTCGAGCCTACCCTAAGTTAGGGTGTTTAGGCCTACGACAACCACGCTTGCCCAGTGCGGATTGGTGGACTTCACATACAGCTTTGAATTTCTTCGCAGATGTATGCAGGTTGCCTCACAATATTTTCCTTCACAGTAGGAACGTCGACAAATGTACATATGAAATGCGAAAAACACATTACATGATAGGATCGAACCACGGATCTCCGGATTAGAAGGTCAGCACCACCGACGCTCAATACCGGTTCGATATTTAACCGTATATTAGTTTTATAATGGATATATATATTCAAAAGCCTTAAAATTCTTACCCGTAGTAGGTATTGAGGTTGAAAGCACAATATTGTTTTTTTTTATATTCGTGAAAAATTTAAATACATTTCTCGTAAGAGTTGTAAACGGAAAAAAGACGTATCTGCTTACGTAAAGTAGCTCAAAAAGAAAAAAGGGGAAACTTATAGAATCATCTTCGATGTTAGTTTGTCCGTCTGTCTGCCTATCAAGGCCCTTTTTCTCTAGAACGCGTAGAGTTATCCAACTGCTTGTATCAAATACTGGGGCCTTACAGATGTAAAAAACTAAACTTGTTACTCAACGCAGTCAAAAGATATGGCCTTTTACGTCGCTTAGTTCGGCGATCTCACAAGTAAATCAAAACCTATAGGGTATTTCCCATTGACATGCAACCATGAAATCTGACAAGAAGCAACGCCTTAAAGCACATGTAAAGGAATAATCTGAAAACCGTATAATATGTAGTTATAAACTTATATAACTAGGTACTCAACTAATTACGGATTTTTATCTCTGTCATAATTTTAATATACCACATGGAAAAACTATTATGAGAAATTTATTAAACCAAACAAACCACACTACTTCCGAATAGCAATATTTTAAAATACATATGTATATATTTTAAAAATTAATATGTCTTGATGATAAAGCACTTAATTAAGCAACACGCGAAACTGTAACAGAAACTGGATATTGTGACATTGTCCAAAAGCGCCTTTTCGTTTCCACACTTCATTAGGCGACGAATCTTAATGCCCACGCACACTATTATAAGCCTTAACACTTTGTAATACCGCATAATTTGTCCTCATCAATCAGCACAGTTACCTTTGTCGAAATAGCTTCTTTCATAGATGTGGAAAGAGGGCGTATAGTATGTTTGTGTGGGTCGTCTCGTCCACGTTGTGTGCCCTTGCCCGCCTGCATTGTTGTAAGCGACTACACCGCTGCTTAAAATCCATTACTGGCTCTCAACAGTTGGCTCGGGAGCGCGCCGTCTGAAAGGGTAATGGAACAGTGATGGTTGTGAACTTGAATTTGTTATTCGGATGTAACGGAGCGGAGTTGTATGGCGACCAGCTGTGCGGTTGCGTTGATAATCGTGCTCTGTTTCATTTTCCTGCCATCGGGAGCTTGTCGCGCGCGAGCCCGTTTATAGGGTTCCGTAAGCATACAACCCGTTAATATCCCTCCATTTTATGTCTGTATGTCTGTCATAAGATTGTATTTTATGTATGCCTACACTGAAACTTTCACAGAATACGAACATCACGAACTTTTATTAAATACTAGCTGCACCCGGCATGCGTTGCAATGCCATTTTTTAAATTAATTTTCGTCATTTTTTTTGCTAGGAACCCTCACGGTCTTCCCCAGAACACCCTACCAAAGTTTCATTACAATCTGATGAATAGTTTCGGAACGCATAGAGGACAAACAAACATAGTAATACATTGATTTTTATATATATATATATATATTAATATCCTGCAAATACATTCCCTTAAAGTAAGACTCAATAGCGTCACGAGATTCTCCCAGTATTCTTATTAACATTGCGTCTTAAAGAAGCTTTGTGTTTGTATAGTCAGCCCTGACTCTCCTGATGAAAAAAGTCACGGCTCGTTTTCAATTGACGTAAGCTTTTAGGGATTGTTTTCTGGCCTGTAGGACACAAAACAATACCTAGTAGCATGGTTTGGATGCTTTTGTAGCTGTTTCATTATGTGCCACAAGGGGTCAATTCTTTCTGTGCATTCTATAATGACAAATCTGAGGGCACGGTAGTACCCCCGCCAAAACGAGCCATTCGAAGCGCAAGGGCACTATACCTACCTTTTCTCAAAGCGCTTCGTCGTGTTTTGAGCCCTCATACCTTGGATTACACAATAAGAGTTTGGGTGACCAAAATTCTCGGGATATGATGTCGTGGACTTATTAAACATATAAAGTTTCAATTGCATTTTTTACTTTAGATTTTATTAATAACTAAATAGCCTCGATTTCGTCAATGACTCGCTGATGATCATCAAAACTCTTAGGGCACTTCATGAAGTCCTATAAAGCTGATATTTGGTATATAAGCTAGTATTAGTAGACAAACAAAAAATTCTAACGCTTGGAACTTTTACCCCAACTAGAGGATGGAAGTTTGTATGACACTTCCGCAAATTTGGATACTATATTAAAATACATATTAAGTAAGGATTTTTTAGTAAATCACTCCCATCCTTTAAATTAGAGGATGGAATTAAACGCGTCCAAAACGCCTAATGTGTACCCGCTCGCTGTGATTGATGATGAAGCAAATACAGCGCGGCATAAGCTTGCCGTCTGAGCAGAAACGATTGTTACCGATTACGTCCGAATTCAATGTAGAGTGGGCTATGAAAAAAGCACCTCTGATGTGCAAGAAATATACCCCAAAAAATGAAAGAAAAAATGAACAAAATATTGTCTTATGCAACTTACGAATAGAACGAAAATTCCACAAAAATAATTTCATGTAAAATGTTGCCAAAACGACACCATATTTCTCGCACGTCAAAATGTTACCAGATCTCATGTAGAGCCAAGCTTTTGACTCTACACGCCCTAACTCTACAAGCCCTTAGTTCATAAACTCTACTCCTTTGTCAAAATATGTGGCTTTATTAGTCAGTTCCATCGAGTACTTCATAAAAGAAATCAAAACATATTCTTTTATCATTCTATCGCTTGAACCGAGCGATACGTTTGATATGCGGTACGGAACCTTAAGTGCTCGAGACCTTTCCGCACTTGGCCTGGTTTTTATAAGACACGTCGTCGTTTGCAATAACCGGCCGAGTTTAGATGGTCACAGTTCGGTTCACACCATCAGTCGGGTGGTGCCCACGCGAACTGATTAGGATAATTATGTTCACGGGGAGTCATAGCGCATGCATGACCGCAGGTAGCGTCCCAGGGATGTGTTTTTATAAATGGAGTGAGATTGTTTGCCGTTTGAAAGCTATTGAGGTGTCGAGTGGATCGGTAAAGGAATTTCCTTTGATATTCAATACACTGGCGAATAAATAAGTACTACTTTGAATAGTTATAACGCAAATTAAGAAACCTGAAAAATTTCTAATGAAAAATATTTAAAATGCAAGTATTAAAATAATCCCGTGAGATATTTTAAGTGATTGATTAGAACTATAATTCTGATATTAAGCTTCAGCATTGTCTACAAAACAAATATAATGTGGAAAATGGAAATAAAAATTACGAAAATAAAAAACAAATGAAAAAAAAGGTTTCTTGCCATCGATTTCTGTAATAATGTTATGCAATAAAGTATCCTTAATTAATTTATCACAGCATTTATCTGTTAATAATAATTCTAACTAACTCTTTATCTCCTCTATCCTATCACCAATATAACTTACAAGTTCTAAAATAATTTATTTAGCGTGTGACTATTTATTTCTGCTCGCTGGTGCTCGCAGGACTTAACTAAAAAGAGGGACCACCAATCACGTAGCATCTGTTCCGTCCAATGAAATTTGTAGTGTAGTGCTATGTCATATTGTTGACACCGAAAACGTTTGACACTTGATTGAAAATGACATAAAATCATTTATTATGACAAAGTCCTACCGTGTATAAGTATGTGACATGTATATTGTCCTATAGTGTCCAGGAGTAATAATTTTTTTAAAGCTTATAATAATGTTTTTATAATTTGACATTAAGTAACGGGTTAGTGTGGTATGGGATATAATGAGAGAGGTTGAAAGTCATGTTACTAGAAGAATGTGGACAGATATAATAAGGATAGAGAAAGACCTTAGAAGGAATGGGTGGACTGTGTGAAGAAGAAAGAAGAATGTGCATGCGAATAATGTCAGTATGTCGCGTAGCTGGATGCTACCTAAAAAAAATAAAGCTAATAAAGTAAAAGTATATGTAATATAATATACTTTTACTTTACTAATAATGAAAAGTATATTATATACTTTTACTTTATTAACTTTGGGGTTTTAAAGGTCACGGCTACAATAAAGTTAAAAATTAACTAAAAACTATTTACAACAATAAAAATTTATATGGCCAGGCTTGGCCAAGGAGGAGAGAGGGAGACTGTGAGTAGCCTCAGATAGCAGCAGGTAGGCGGCCAGTGGCTTCGTTCGCTGCCGGCAGGCATAGGCAGGCGGGCAGGCAGGCAGGATGGCAGGGTGGCAGGCAAGAAGGCAGGTAGGCTCAGCTAGACCCCAGTCGCAGATGGCAGGCAGGCCCGAGAAGCTAAGCTGTTTCCCAAGGGCTAACCGAAGAGGTGTCTGATGAACTTATCTATACTCTTCGGATAGTACTCGTATTAGAGCTGGTGGTAGAATTTGTAATTGTAGTTTTTGTGTACCTCTAAAACGTTCCAGTGTGCGTTGGAATAGCACGGAACTGCCCCCCTAGACAAATGCCACACGCTAACTTTTCCGCAGTCGTTCCTCAGAAAAAATGTATGGAGATGACATTAGCTGCGGAAAAAATAGCGTGAGGTTGTCGTGAGCTAATGTCATTTCCATAATTTTTTTCTGCGGAAGAAAAGTTAGCGTGTGGCATTTGTTTAGGGCCTCTGGTCCTTACAGCTGTGCATACCGGCCTGTTACCAGCCTGCCTGCCTGCAGCCTGCGTCCGGCTGCCTGCAGCTAATGAAGCCACCAGCCGCCTGCCTGCTACCTGAAGTTACCCACTGTTACCCTATCTCGTCCCTGGCCAGGCCAGATATTAAAATTTTTGTAAAGTTTTAAGTTAATTCTTTTTCTTTTTTGTAGTCGTATATTAAACCTTTGCTTCAACCTTTTGTAAATAACAAGGTGTTTGGTATACACCATATCAAGCCGAAACCTACCCATGTTAAAATAGTAATATAAAAGTTATCGCTTAGTTATAATATTATTATTCGAAATTTAAAATTATCTAATTCCCCATACATTTTTTTTCACCGACCCAACTATTTGTATGGGGTATTAAAAAATAAACTTTTCAATTTCGAATTTTCCATGATGCTATAACTTTTATATGACTATGTTAACATGGGTAGGTTTCGGCTTGATAAGGTGAATACTAAACACGTTGTATATATACTTATACTTCAGTTACTCTGTTTTTCTTGCCTCCTGCTACACAACCAGTCATGAGATGATGTATGATATGATAAACATATGTTTAACCTTTATAGAGATTTATTATAAGAATGATGTTAGAATTGTATGTGATTAAAAACTACTAGATCAATGCATTTAGCGCTCCGAGGTAGAGGAGAACCCGCCCCATAAATATTCAAGGAACCCCACAGCTGCGAGCGTCCTCTTACTCGTAAACTTTAGACGCAACGATATTCAAGTGTCACGACATCTATCAATGTTTATTTATTGTTTGAACAACACGGACATGAACTTGAAACGTGAACGCCTGAAATTGCATTGCAAAATTATATAATGGGCTTATTTAAATTAAGGGGTCGAATTTACGGGAGATCCGGTAACAGTATCCGGTTCGTTTTATACTAAAAGATTTTCTTATGACAATTTTTTTTCTATCCAAAACAACTCGTGGATATAATTTCATTAATAAAAGTGTTTAAAGATGTACGAGTACACAATTGAGAAAAAGACACGAAGATAGTCATTTCTGTGGGTGTGTAGACATTAAATTTAACACTGTATAACTTTGAAACTTTTTCCAAAGTAAATACAAATTAAAATATCACTCAAACTCAAAAATCTTTATGCAATATAAACCTTTACAGGCACTTATTGACGTCAAACAAAAACACAAAAAAAATATTTTAACCAAGTATATAATTAAGAAGATTGAATACAAGTAACAACAAAATGAAAAAAGTTGACTCTACACCAAAGGGGGAACCTTCTCGAGAAGGACATACAACAAACTCTTATACCGGCTCCAGACTCACGCGAGAAGTCTCGGCGAGAAGTCTCGCCGAGAACTTGCGCGAGAACCGAGAAGCTATCCACACTCAGCGATCTTCTCATTTACATTCTCGGTCGTGATCCGGAATGGACGACAGTGCTACTGCCTTGGTATTGTGTGCGTTAGCACATTATAATCTCGTTAACACGAAAATTAAAAATAATATTAAGAAAAAATGGCTCAAACGATGGTGGTTATTGACAAAGTACTTTTTTATAGAAAACGTTTTGCTTCCCACAAAATGGGCACTGTGTGAAAATATTATTTAAACTTTAACTCTGTTTCATTTTTCCACATTTTTTACTCGTATGTCTAAAATTACTTAACTATAAAGACTAACGAAATATCTCAAAACAATTAAAATCTTCGTGAATTTAAATTATTTTCTTAATATTTATCACACATTATTTTGTTAAGCACTGATAGCACAGATGAGAGACTATGTTAATGAAAGAGTATACAATAACTGTGAAGTTATCTAAATGATACTGATATGCATCAGACACCACAAAGTATTTTTTTTTATAGAATAATTGGCACGAGATAACATGCGATCTACGCCACGGTCGCAGTCGCACTGAGAACAAACGAGAGTGTGATAGTGTTCTCTTTTCTCGCCCGAGAAACCCTTTGAAGCGGGCAAAAAAACCGACACCGATCGGAGAACAGGCGAGCCCGAGAACGAGAAGCCGAGAAACCCATCACATTCACGCTTCTCGGGTGTTCTCGGGGGTTCTCGGCGTGAGTCTGGAGGCGCCTTTAAAGTATCCTCATAATTTTACAATATATCCCATCCATGATATGTGTTTGTAATACCGGCTCCAGACTCACGCGAGAAGTCTCGGCGAGAAGTCTCGCCGAGAACTTGCGCGAGAACCGAGAAGCTATCCACACTCAGCGATCTTCTCATTTACATTCTCGGTCGTGATCCGGAATGGACGACAGTGCTACTGCCTTGGTATTGTGTGCGTTAGCACATTATAATCTCGTTAACACGAAAATTAAAAATAATATTAAGAAAAAATGGCTCAAACGATGGTGGTTATTGACAAAGTACTTTTTTATAGAAAACGTTTTGCTTCCCACAAAATGGGCTCTGTGTGAAAATATTGTTTAAACTTTAACCTTGTTTCATTTTTCCACATTTTTTACTCGTATGTCTAAAATTACTGAACTATAAAGACTAACGAAATATCTGAAAACAATTAAAATCTTCGTGAATTTAAATTATTTTCTTAATATTTATCACACATTATTTTGTTAAGCACTGATAGCACAGATGAGAGACTATGTTAAATGAAAGAGTATACAATAACTGTGAAGTTATCTAAATGATAGTAATTAAAAGTATTTTTTTTATAGAATAATTGGCACGACATAACATGCGATCTACGCCACGGCCGCAGTCGCACTGAGAACAAACGAGAGTGTGATAGTGTTCTCTTTTCTCGCCCGAGAAACCCTTTGAAGCGGGCAAAAAAACCGACACCGATCGGAGAACAGGCGAGCCCGAGAACGAGAAGCCGAGAAACCCATCACATTCACGCTTCTCGGGTGTTCTCGGGGGTTCTCGGCGTGAGTCTGGAGGCGCCTTAATACAGATAATTAGTTTGTATTAAGGACTAGCTTTCCGCTCGCGGCTTCGCCCGCGTTATTATTGTTTTCCCGTGGGAATTTTATATTTTCTCGTAAAATAATTATGTAGCCTATTATATAGAAGACTGTTGATTATATTTAGGAGCTCGAATAAAAAAAATCATAGAAATTTGAGCAGATTTTAAATATTTTCCATAGAAACTTTCAACCCCTATTTTGCACCGGGGGTGAATTCCAATAATCCATGAAACACGTGTTCAATGAAATGTTTTTTAACTCTAATGAAGTAATATAATAGCAAGGATGATTTAAGAATTTTTGTCTATTATAATAGTAACATATTTTAAAGTCATTTAATCTTAGTGAGTGCATAGTGTTTAGTGACTCCTTTTTCTTTGTTTCTGTACTGTTATCGATTTTTTACAATTTAGGTATCTTGATTTTATTTACCTACTCATTCTATAAAAGCATCCAAGTGCTATATTATTCCTATTAGTAAACATTTCTAATTAGTTATGTTATTTATACCTATATATTTTGTCTAGTCTGTTATTTATAGTCGTTAATTTCTCAAAAATAAATATAATAAATATTTGTAATCAACTACTTTGAGCGAGTGCTTTTCTTTATTTTACCGACTTCAAAAAAGGAGGAGGTTCTCAATTCGAGACGGATGTTTTTTTTGTGTATGTTACGCGATTACGCCGCCAATTGTGGACCGATTTTCAAAATTCTTTTTGTATTCGATAGAGTATACTCCTGGGGTGGTCCGAGATCTGATGATGGGATCCCATAGAAATCGAGGGAAATCCTAATTTAATTATTATTAGGTAAGGTAATTATATTTGGGTTTCTTTCACTAAAAAGATTTCATTCACTAAAAAGTTAAAAATGAAAAATATGTTACAAAGAATAAAAACCGACTTGAAAAACACTGAAAAGTAAAAAATAATATAAGAATAGGTACAGACAACATCACACTTCTATAAATTAGTTTTTGATCCATTAGTTTGTGAACGAACAGGTTGCAGTGAAGCATGGACATCGTATAATGATATTAAATACCTATTAAGTATATTAATACCTATATTCTTATATTATTTTTAACTTTTCAGTGTTTTTGAAGTCTGTTTTTTTTTAAATATTGTTTTGGAACATGTTGTATGCTGCCATTTTAAAAGTTTACAAAAAGTCAGTAACCCTATTTTGCTAGAATCTGTTCAAATAGTATCTTTAAGTAAACTTCTTTTTGCTGTGAAAAAGCTCAGTCAGTCTATAAAACGGCCATTTTAGTATCGTTTTAATGAACATTTAAAAAACACACTGATTGCTACGTATACTTAAACGTTTTTAAAACCTGGAACTAATTCATGTTCTGTCTCGTTCCTTCTTATAAAAAATGGTGTATGTTACAAAAAGAAAAGCATAGATTAACTAAAGTTATTCTGTCTTCTCTTTTTAACTCTAAAAAAACTTTCCAAGCTTTGAAAACGTTTACGAATAAAGGAGTTAACTTGTAGTTAATACTAAACGTAAAATATTAGACCACATTAAAGTCTAAATGCTAGGGACATATTGACGTCGTATAGTTCTAATCTTATCTTATCTTATTTATTATACTGTTCACGTTATCCACGTTTCCTTTCTCTCCACAGGGAACTACTACGGACTAGAATAACTGAGAACTTTTCTGTTTCCAAAATGTTTTATGTTCATTTCACAGATTGGCTAGGCAGTTCACGACCTGCACTAAATATTTATTTCAGCCCCCTTAAACAAGATGTCTTTCGATAATCGCTAACGTAATTGCTAAATCGACAATGTATGAGATTTCACAATTGCGCTCGAAAGCTAAACGAGGGCTTATGTCTAATCGTATACATTTTCCTTCTAGCGATTGCGTTAGCGATTATCGAAATGGGTCTTGTCTAGGTGGGCAGATCTACTACTCACTTCTTCCGTCATCTTCGTTCGTTTATTCATTAGGATTGAACAATTTACCTAAATTATTTTTCTGCGACATAAATCCAGACACTTTGTATACTAAATTAAGGGTCTACGAAAAATTGTAGACGGCCACGTCAGTTCCGTACGTCATCACTGGCAACACGCACGAATTGAAGAATTTCGTCTTAAATTACGAACAAAATATTAATGGTTCTTGGGTATTTTCTATTCCAAAAAACAAACACAGCTCCTTTTTCAAGTGCATTAAAATCCCTTTTGGAAACATATTCGTATTCCTTCTGATCAAAAGAAAAAAAAACACGCAAGAATTGCTACTATTATTATAGCTCCACCAGATGAAGGAAATAAACCAAAAACCATTTCTCCCAAAAGCAAATAACCTTATCCAGAACCTTATTAGAAGCTTCTATTGTATCATTTCAACTTAGAATGAAAAGGTATGCAGTTTTCAAAGATTATGATTGTAGCCGGAAAATATGGTCACCTTGTCTTTTACCTCATCCAGATGCTATTAGAACTGACTTTCCGTCTCTTAAGAGAAAGACCATTGTAGTCAATACCCTAATAATTTAAAAAAGAACCACTCCTATACAATGTACGAGTTAACTAAAGTTTAATTTATTAATCATTACTTCTACCTCAATTAAGAGGCGTACAGTTTGATTCATTCCTTTGTACTTCTAATAAGCGAATCAAGTACATTATATTATATTATAAACATTATACATCGCGCCATGGTAAGGAACTCGAGTTATCTGTCCACTCACAGCTGACCCCTGTTCGCTTTCATTCATTTAGGCGACTTAGGCCAGAAAATTATATAAAATGGTTGTACCTTTTACTAGGGATCAGGCCTTGAATGGTCTGATTCACCTCGCTCGTGGGAGTAAGGTCGTTTGTACGTTGTTTACCATACGAATTTATTGATGAGTTGTGGAGCCATTCAAAAGTAAAATGCTGTGTTAAAGAAAATTATCGTTAACTGATGACGTCAGGAGTCATGTGGTGACTACAAGTGCTGTCAAGCGTTCAAAAATTAAATTTTGTTGTAAACCAGAAAAATGTATACGTAAAAACCGTATAAATTGTTTCATTTAAATAACGTGTAGAGTTAACGATTACGTACTTTAATTATATTGAATAGAATCTCTAGTTTTTCGTCCTAAGATTCTATTACTCGTATATACGAAAAACTTAATTTAAACGAATTAATGAATTGAATTAATACAAAATCAAAAGTGAAACAAAATATGTAACAGCGCCGAATACAGGCATATCACATGTTTAAGCCGCCTGCCTGAATAATAAATTATGTGGATTAATATTCATGAGCTCGTCAACAATGTGTTTAATACTCGTGTCTGAATAAGTATAATAAAATTCATAACTATTGTGATGTACAAAGATACCAAGATTCGCGTCGGCAGAGCAGTCAAGGTTGTACTCCTTTCACGATGAAGTCATCTCACGAGCCACGGATGCATCTGAGGCCCTGCAAATTAGTTTTGAGCTGGGTACGTTGTTTTTTTTTTCATTTTAAACTGTCACCGCGTTATTTGTAAACGCTCCATGATAGGTTCATGGAGTTCTTTCGTTGCCATTTTTCAAGATACAGAAGGAAACAAAACACGCATTAGCCTTCAAAACACGAAATAAGCCTTCTGTAACTTCGCTTCATTTTATGAATAACGACTTAAAACTTTACAAATTTGGCTTTTTTAAGTTCGCCTAAATCAGCACCATCTCTCCATTAACATGTCATTGAATCTTTTTCTCTTCTTATTTTTTTTCGGAATTTTTTGTTTTAGTTATTTTTTTTATAACAAAAACCTACCTACCTAATTGTTAATTGTTTTGAAGTATCCTTACTGTAATTTTAGTAATTTCATTTTTTCCGTTTCGTTTAATAATATATTTTCTGGAAAACTGCTGTAACTGTAAGAAATTTCAACTGAAATAAACAGCATATTGAGGCATTGTTTATTTGTCCATATGTATACAGATGTCAAAGAAAAATTAAGAAAATTTGACTGTACAACTACTTATACTAGTATTGTAAATGGAAGAAACTTCAATTTCAACGTAACTTCAATTTCAGCGTCACGTCGGTGGCGCTGTGGACTCGGCACTTGCCTTTCAATCGGGAGGTCCGGGGTTCTAGACCGCCATGTAGTAATGCGATTACAAATACAGATGAAATTTGTGTGTGATTATAATCTAAGTAAATATAACAATTATCGACCTTCTATAACACAAGATCTAAATGACACATAGTTTGGTGTCATCATCATCATCATTATCAACAAACAGCTCATATACGTCCCCACCGAGGGGCTCGAGCCTACCCTAAACTAGAGCGATTAGTTTGGTGTAAATCAGGGTAATTGATTCAAACGAAGGAATTTAAATTCCGAAGCTCAGTCAAAGTCGCGGCTGCAAGCTAGTCTGCGTAGACGAGGCGGCACCTGAAGTGGCTCGGCAAACATCGGCGCGGCTTTATTACACCGGCGGCCCCCCAACCATGACCGATCAAAACAATGTTAACACCGCACTGAGAGCGAGATGGCGCTATACGCAGCTAGAGCGGTGTCTCTGTTTCAATACCGTTTTAACCTTGCTTCAAGCGATCATGGTAAGGCCCCGGAGCCGAGCCACTCGAACTCACCAGGTTATTCTGAAGCTTGTTTCACTTTCAGACAACTTATTTGCAATGTGATCAGCATGTGACGCGCTATCGTTTTGTTCGTCGCTTCTGTGACGCGAACTGAACAGTGATTTGTTCGAGTATTTTAAATTGCAGTCAACTTTAATTGTACATACAGTCACAGAATTTGAATTTTTTGCACTTTAAAAAAATATTTTGTCGTATTATAAAATAAATGAACACTATGAAACTCAAACACCTGTCAAATATCGCTAAACATGGATCCGTTTGCTGTTATACGACCACATACAAATGATCGTCAACCTTTTAAATACTGTGACTCTACTTATGAAAAAAATATATAATCTACATAATACAGGAAGACGAGCTGTGCCCACAAACTACGTTTCGCTTTAAGGTTCAACACTGTCGTTTCCTTTTTTTTGGTTGGGGACTTTTGAAAATTTGAAAAATCCCTCCTGTGGGAATTTTGAAAAATCCCTGCTGTAGGAATTTTGAAAGTCCCTCCTGTGGGAATTTTGAAAAATCCCTGCTGTGGGTATTTTGAAAAATCCCTCCTGTGAAATTTTTGAAAAATCCCTGCTGTGAGAATTTTGAAAAAACCCTCCCATGGGAATTTTGAAAAAATCCTGCTACATAAGCTATCGAACCCCTGCACTGAATGTCATGCTTCCAGCTCCAGTAGTTTGGCCGTCACTAAAGTCTTTTAGAAATACACATAAAGGTTTTTTTTATTGCTAACGGTGGCAGACGAGCAAGTGGCCCACCTGATGGTAAGTGGTAACCACCGCTCATGGACATCTGCAATGCCAGGGAGATTGCTCAGTTATTACTTACCTGAAGAGAAGTGCTCTTTTTAAAATATTTTTTTTAAAAGAGCCCACTAAGTTTTTTGGTTCCAACATATTTTGTTAAACTCGTCAACGTATATTATATCTTACGTACTCCAAGAAGGTTACAATTAATTGTTTATCATAATTCCGAAAATCATAATACATTCAAAATCACAATACAAGATGTCGGCGTAACAAAATAGTTATATTAAAGTTTGAGCAATAAGAAGACGTAACAAAATAGTTATATATTTGTTGTTATATATAATGTCGGCGTAACATAATAGTTCTATTAATGGATAAGCAATAAAAATCACGAATTTTTTTTAAAAATGTCTAACTTGCTTCCAATGAAGCAAGTTACATTTTTGTTACATAAAAATGTTACGGATTAAGAATTACAAATACATTTATATTTATAATTGTCACTCTTAATCCAATTGATATTCAAATTGTACACACCTCATTGTTTTAAACCTAAATGCAAACATTGCACAACTAAACCATTTAGGAAGCAGCTAACTGCTCCTTGAGTTTAATTTACAAGTCTTTAATTTGTTCTTATATGTCGACATGCTCTTTAGCTCCTTTTGTTTGAAGCAATTTACGACTGCTTATAAAAATACAGGGTGGCGCTATCTGTAAAATGTATTTCCAAATAGTTCTAGAGGCTATTCCCGATTTCTTTTGGACGATGATCGGAGCTTTTCCCCAATGAAGTTAAATTTCTGAACCCGATCGTACTGTTGTAATTGCGAAGTTCTGCAAGTGACTTTTATTTGAAAATTTCACTGAAAATAGCAACCCTCAAGTTTCTGACTTGCTCTTCTCGGGAGATAAGAATCAACTTTTAGAGTGTTTCCACGGTCACGCACTATAGATATTCGTTACAGAGTTTACTTCACCCTCTTTATCAGTGGCATTAAATAAAACAACTAGTACGGGATCATCATATACACAAAATAAACTATCCACGAAATATATTTATTTGTGTTACCTATTTATTTTGTTTATTAAATTATCTCTGCTTCGATGCACCTAAGACATAAATGTCGAAATCTACTACTAATTTTTTTATTACTTTTAACATTCTATGAAGAATGTGTATTAATCCACCCACCTTGCATTTCCATAGATAATAATAAATAAATTGATCGTAACCAATCGCATATGTCGCACATCAACAAGCATGACATATTTTTTTCAACGTATATGAAAAAAGAAAACCTTGTTCATCGACGTATTATTAAACGAAATTCAACTTATTAATGAATAGGAAAATGGGACGACACGAAAACTGCCAAACTCATATTAAAATAAGGGTGGTTTACTAGGAAATTTGCTCTCACTCACATTCAAATGTTTAGAGCGAGACGATCGATGCAAGTTCATTGGCGTTAGTAAGTCCCTTATCCGCTAACAAGTTACGACGTTTCATCTGTTGATAGTTTAGTCAGGCTTCACGAATTCCTACCCCAAAAGAATATTGGGAAACCGAGGAAACGTCATTTGACCTACTTCACTTCCAAAAATACCAGACCAATATCACAAATGCCTTACCATTCAAAAATCGAAAATATTAATTCCAAGTTAAATGAGCTTTAAAAACGGGAGGGGGTCCATTTAAAAGGTGATTGGTATTATTTAAACTTTAGAAACAAAGGAATTTGTTCTGAAAACAACAACAGAAAGCATCCTTTAAGTGAGTGATTTTATTTATTACAAATTGTAGGTACAATTTCAAAAACATGTTACAAATCCTTCAATTAAAAATTCGTGACAATACTATATTACTAGTAAAATTTTATCACAAGTGGGTCAAAATCAAATATTTGTAAGCAAGTTATTCATATGGCATTGTTCTCAATACCGAACGACTCTATTAAAGTCATGGCCAAGTTATAATCTGATATTTTTAATGTTGGCTCAGGCACTCCGCAGAACATTCCATACATCATCATTAGTTTAATCTGGAAAGCATTGCTCCAATAAAAAGCCAGTGGAGTTGCGTCGTCTTTATCGACGTGTGGCTGAGGCGTTGGCGTGCGGCCCGCAGCATAACCCCTCTCGATGTGTGCACGTGCCGGCCGACGGCACCCGACTGCGGGCGATCATCCTCGAACCTTCAACATTCTTTATTCAAACAGTTTCAACAACCTTGCCATCTCAAACAAAATCCATCCTTACCTTATGTTCTGTAAGACTAAAATTACACGACACCTCTGCTACCACCTAAGACCTTTTCATAGCTTACACGCAGAAAACAGGCGCGATGACCGAGGCGCATGCGAAATAATCCTGTCGCTACAATATTGTTCCCAATCTACTACATAATTCGTTGCACCAGCTCCTTCGATTTTACGTTAACACTCCTCGATGGATACGGTACTGTTTGACAAGCACGCATCCTACAAACGGAGTTACGGTAGTCTTGTAGGCCGTTATTATACCTACTTCTGTTCGCGGCTCTCAACCATTTTTGTGCACGATGGTACTTTTGTGAATGAATGATGATGGTTTATCGTTTGGGAGCCAATTCAGTATTACGATTTGTCGACGATGGAATATCGAACGTCGGGAAACAGTTTATTGTAATACCAGCAACTCTAATTGACGCATTCGAAATAATAATTAACAATGATATTGAACGTTCACAAAGACTCCTACAAGTCTTTGGGAACAATCTTACGCAAACCATACACATTAATCACGATTGAACGATTTGTATTTAGTGCTTTAGTGTAAAATAAAGTTTAGAAATAAGTTAAAATTTTACCAACTTGAATTTGAAACAATTTAGGTTCAGTATTTATTGGTTAGATTTCTGTCAGACTAATAGCCAATTTCACCAACCTTTTCTTAGTTTAGGAAACTCCTAAGATATAAGCTGTCGCTTTTTGTCTTTAATGAAAAGAATATGAGCATCCCACCTAAGAGTATCCTAAGCTAAGACAAGGTTAGTGTGATAGGTCATTAGATATTTACATAATATAGCAAAAAATATAATGCCAATAAAATAAGTGACTTTCAAAAGGGGTCTTCAGTATTTGCCCAAATCATGTACCGAGGTACAAATTATATGAAATGAAGGATAATAATGTGTTGAAAATGACCCAAAGGCTAAAATCTTTACAAACTTAATAGATTTTCCAAAAAACTAAGATAAAAAATGATAAGTGAATGCGAAAGTTCGTGAAACGAAACGTGATTAGTGATGGACATCAAGGTTTGACATTGACAATCAGTCATTGTTATGGTGGCTTGATAATATTTTCACTTATAATCTTCTTATTATAGGTATTTAAAGAAGTTGAAGTTCTTCTAATTAAAAATCTGGAGTTTGTTATGTGTGTGTGTGCCAACATCCTATTTACGATCGCTTACAAATGACCAGTAATTGTGAATTTGATACGTGAATACAATACACATCCTTTTCACTTTTTTTTTCTTTTTTTTATTGGGTATTGTTTGCTAAATAAACACCATACCACAGACTATGTGACACTTATTAACAAGATTTATTTACGCTTTGGGATATGGACTTGTTACGAGTTTTATTGTAATATTTGTTATAATTAAGTAAAAGCCCTATTTTTATTATTTTAATAGTTGGAAAACATTTACTAAACAGATTTGGAGAATACACTACGCTAATACGCTTTATTTAATATTGATGCTATTTTGCCAGTCATCAAAATGTTCAAGTCATAATTTCAAGTGCTACAAATCGTTTAAAGAAATTATTTTTATTATTTTATGAATTTTCAGATTTTTTTACATAAAAAAATGTAATAAAACCCGAGGTACGTGTTTTGGGCATAATTGTATGGAAGAAAAAATGGATCCTTTATAGATGTTATGTCAAAATTTAGCTACGCCTATACGACATGGCAAAATTAAATAACAAATAATGTAAACAAACAGAAGTCTCGCGGACTACTAAGTACTTACCTACTTATAATTTTAATCAACCAAACATTGTGTACATTATCAAAAGTCAATGATGAGCAATATACGAGTAACATAGTTCCATTCCCAAACGGAATTGACTTATTTTTGTTAAAAAATCATCGCACCACTAGGGGTATTCAGTTGTGTTCCACAGGAAGACACAAAGCCAACATTAATTATCATTTTGAAATAATAATATTTTCAAAATAACATGCATAAATAAGTATTTCACCTCGAAAAAAGGCAAACCCAAACAATATTAGCGTGCATCTTAACATATATATTTCAATTTTAAAACTACAAGTTAATACACCACGTAATGAGGGTTGCATAAACCAAATCCATTTCAAATATACATCTCCATTAAAAAGCCTAGCTCCCTAACCATGATCGCTCAAAACAATATCAACACCGCACTGAGAGTGAGATGGCGCTATACGCTGCTAGAGCCGTGTCTTTGTTTCAATATTGTTTTAACCTCACTTTAAGCGATCATGGTAGGGCTCTAGTACACTATCACAGCTCAGAAATTAATAGCCATTTTCACCAGCATACACCTAGATACATAGGACTACAGTTAGGCATTAGCGGTTTGGGATGTTGTTTCCCTGGAAACTATGCATTGCGGATTGCAATCGGAATCGGTATCTATAAAAATCTCAGTATCACTGAGATACACAAATTCTGGTAGTGAAGTATTCAACATAAACTTGTTTGTTCGATCGAAATTGTACACGTAAAAAAGACAAGAGATGATTATTTCCTTTTTTAACTTAAGAGGAGTCTATACGTAGGATTCTTCGGCCAATTAACCAACCACCCGATAACATATTGGAATACCTACAACATTTCTACATTCTCCATGTGTAACTTTATTCTGCATATTCGTTAACCTTTTTATTTATTTTACGCCGGGGAAGCTCTTGGCCTTCATCTCACCTGATGGTAAGTGATGATAAACCCGAAGGTGGAAGCGAGCTTCACCTGGACTCCTCAACAACTCATGAACTAGCCATCTTACGTCTAATTAACGGAACACAGCAATGTATTAACATCGTTATTATGGCGACAAACTTAGGTAAAACGGTAGTAGCTAGTTAGGCGGGCTCAGAAGCCCTACCACCAAACAAACGGAGCAGAAAAATTTCTGGAATCGAACCCCGGACGATTAACGTAAAACGTAAAGTCAGTAACGTGACAATCGTTACTGACTTTACGTTCTGTTCTGTTATAATAAAATTTATATCTTTAAATATATAATATATATCTTTAAAATCTTTATAAAATTTATATCTTTAAGTATATTTAAAGTTATATCACACCAGAACATATAATATCAGCATACACGTAATGTCATTCAACCCAAAATTTTCATGTATATCATAGTATGATCATCATGTCTATGGTTTACATGAAAATTTTGAGTTGAATGACATTACGGGTAAACACAATTTAATAATTAGTTTTAGATAACGCATTAAAAAAACACTTGCAGAGAAAAATACAAAAAGAAAGTGTAATAAAAATTATAAATTACTATTTAAAATCTTCAATATCTTGCCCGTTCACGAAAAGGTTTCATATTTATTGATTTTGGAACAATTTAATAACTTTGATTTTCTAGTAACAACACCACTTAACTGTAGATTAAGAAATAAGAATAAAACAAAATATGTATTACCTAATGTTAAAAATTATTATGGTAAGAGAACAAGAAAGTATTTAATACCAAAAATTCTTAATAGTGTTGCAAATGATATAAATATAGTAAAAATTGGAAGTAAATTTTCTTTAAAATATAAGATTAAAAGTTTGATATTGGATACTTACAATAATAGTATTAGTTAGAATATTGTCCGTTTCATTTCTAGGTAATCTATATTATATAAGGCTTGATTGTTATAAAACGTAAAAGAGTGCATCATCGCCAACAAACTGCGTAGCAGTTTGGCGATACATTAAATAAACTGGCATTGTATTTAAATTTTATGAATAATAATAAAAAAAATTTATTGGTTATTATGAAACACCGTGTATATGTGTTCCGATGTAGGTACACTCCATAACTCTGTAATATCCTTGAATAAATGAATGAATGGATACAATACACATCATGAAAAATCACTATGACAATTTGCGGCCGTATTGCTGAAGTTGCAATTTCTACTGGTACTCTAAAATGGGAAAAGAATGGAATATGCCAGTGAAATAGTTTTGGTTGGCGAAAGATTTTTGAACCCGATTCTATGAAAACAAAGATTCCTTACTACGTCCAGGGCATATATTATGACATCTTAATTCCAGGCAGTTTTCTGAATTGCTATAAGTGCCTCTCTTTTACTCATTATACAAAGAGAAAGTAATGGCATTATAACAATTCAGAAAACTGCCTGGAATTAAGACGTCATAATATACCCCTAGATAAGAAAATTGCACGTTATACGAGTAAGTTGTCAGAAAATAATCAAGATCAGTTAGGATGATGACAAAATTTTGTTTAAATGTTCATCTTGAAGAAGTTTTCAATTCGTATTTTTTTTATCCAATCAAGAGTTTGAGATAACATGATAAATTTGAAATGTCTCGGGACGTCACGTCTGTGAACATTTTGTGGCACGTTGTGACGCATTGATTTACTACCAAACGTTTGGTAGTAAATCAATGTTGTGACGTAACAAACCTTCTAAAAACTTAAATCGCTTTATCATTTTCGCCAAAGTCGCCAAATACGTCTTTGATAACTGACGCGCTTATTAGTTTTACTTTTTTATACCTTGTCATCGTCTCTATTCTGCCAATAAACCAGGTTAGTACTGTCTATTATGTAATACCATTTTACTAATCAACCGACTTCAAAAAAGGATGAGATTCTCGAATTCGATGTGTGCGTATGTTTTTTTGTGTGTATGATTTCCAAAATTCTTTTTGTATTCGATAGACTATACTTACCTACTCCTGCGGTCAAACAGATGCCAAACGATGATCTCCAAGAAAGTATTAAAATTTAGCACCGACTTCAATATAGAAATATAATATTGTCTGTATTGTTATATTATTTTAAATTTTCATGTTTTTGAAGTCTGTTTTATATATTTTTTTATGATTTACCAAATTTCTTAATTTCAAATGAAATCCGACGGTAATTTATTCAAAACTCTGATCGCCAATAAGTGTTTTTAAATACTCGTAAAAGTATTTAAGCTTTTGATATGGTGCATAAAGCTTGCCCGAATTTCCATTGTCCGTTTTAAATGTGAATGTACTTTTTTACAAATAAACACATCTGCAAATTCGCAAAACTTTTAATAATGGCTAATAAAATCTACCACATACAGCTCTTATACATTTTTTGTATGTACTTTGAAAAGAACGTCTAGATTTACTGAGTTTCTCCACAGTTCGAGTAACGTAATTAGTGCCGCTACGTATTCATGACAGGTAGACATTGTTGCTTCTTTAGATACACTGTCGGTATAATTTTTTAGAGTATACACCAAAGCAATCTATCCGGTTTGGTTACTAGTATGTCGATATAAGCTTTCGAGTTACAGAATTTGCATGTCATTTCTAGATGTAAACCTATAAATGACAATTTCATTTTTCACTAACTTTCGCCGTTACTTTTATCGCCGATGTCTGTTCATCATAACAGCTCATATACGTCCCCACCGAGGGGCTTGAGCCTACCCTGTAAGTTAGGGTGTTTAGGCCTTAGTCAACCACGCTGGCCCAGTGCGGATTGGTCGACTTCATATACACCTTTGAATTTCTTCGCCAATGTATGGAGGTTTCCTCACAATGTTTTCCTTCACCGTAGGAGCGTCAGACATTACATGAAATTCGAAAATGAAAAACACATTGGTACATGGCGGTCTCGAACGCCGACCTCCCGATTGGAAGGCAAGTGCCGAGTCCACAGCGCCACCGACGCTCCTCGATGTATTTTATCCAGTCCAAATTATATAAAAATATATTATTATAATAGTAGAAAGCGTCGATGGCGTAGTGCGTAAGGCTGTCGCCTTCCAATCGGGAGGTAGCGGTTCGAACCCCGCCACGTACCAATGTGTTTTCAAATTTTGAATTCATATGTACGTTTATTCGACGCTTTTACGGTGAAGGAAAACATCGTGAGGAAACCTGTACATACCTGTGAAGAAAGAATTTCTTTACAGGATGTGTGTGAAGTCGACCAACCCGCACTTGGCCAGCGTGGTTGACTAAGGCCTAATCGCCCTAGTTTAGGGTAGGCTCGAGCCCCTCGGTGGGGACGTATAGAGCTGTTGATGATGATGATGATGATAATAGTAGAGCGTCGGTAGCGCTGTGGCCTCGGCACTGGACTGTACCCCGAGTAGAATCGGGAGGCCCGCGATCGATCCTGCCATGTGCCATGTACCAATGTGTTTTCCGTTTCACGAATTTCATATGTACCTACATTTATCTGACGCTCCTACGGTGAAGGAAAACATCGTGAGGAAACCCGCATACACCTGCGAAGTAATTCAGAGGTGTATGAGAAGTCAACTAATCCGCACTGGGCCAGCGTGGTTTGACTAAAGCCCAATCGCCCTAACATACCTAGTTAGGGTAGGCTCGTGCCCCTCGGTGGGGAAGTATATGAGCTGTGATGATGGTGATAACAGTAACCACTAATAGTCTTATTGTAAATAGTATTCCTAAGGTGGCGAAATATAAAAAAAATTGTAAAGAGCCTTATACATACTTTCCTTGTATTTGCGCAAGTAACCTATACTCATTGTTACAAAGCTGAAGACTGTTTGTTTGGCTTAACGCGAAAATCTCAGAAACTACTGGTTCTAATTGAGAAATTTGGTTAGAAGTAAGATCTTACAGCACATATTAAGAAAAAATTTAAAAACCGTACTTATGTACAAATGTACATAGTAAGGAACTTATATACTTATATGAGTTTGTACGGAACCTTCGCGCGGGTCTAACTCGCACTTGGACGGTTTTTTATAAGAGAAACCTAATTTAGACGCGTTTTTATATAACAGTTGTTTTCACAGACTATTAACAAATTCTCTGTGCTATAGGTAGTTTTACACAAAAACAACTAATAGATATGAAATCCAGTTCCAAACCTAAAGTGTTGGATAACCCATTTATCGAGGAAGTCTAGAGGCCACCATATTACATAACGTTACGACTCAACTAAATTTCACGCAAGCAAATATGAGGACACAGCTATTTTAAAATGAGAAAACACATCTTCTAGCAATATTGAAGATTTCCACCGTTGAAGAGGTGAAAAACATTATTAATCTAGAAAAGTCGTAATTTTTAAGGCACTCATATATCACCGGGTCGGGAAGCTATAAGTTTATTATAACACCGAATGAAACAATACAACAGCTATAATATTTATTTTCCGCTAAAATCCGCTCAGGAAGCAGATAGTGTCGTGCACCCTTCTGCATAATGCATGGGCTCGACACGACAGTGCGAGGTTCGATGCTACCTCGCCGCTGCTAAGACAATATAAATCCGTTATCCGCACACTCCCCTTTTAAAATAAGTGCCACGGCGCCTTTGCATTTGTAAGCAATCATGACGTAGTTATGTTTCAACTTAAAGTGACCGAAAGGGCTGTGGAAAGGCTATTTGAAAGATTAGAAATATGTGATCACTCCGTCCCCCGGAAACTGTCATGTCAGTAGGGAGAAATCAGAAACTATGAGAGATAGCGGAATCTGTTCTTAGGAACCATGGCATCGATTTTAGATTTAATAATAATGGCATTCAATTTTTTTTAACTTTCATACATACATACCGGGAATCGAACCTGGTCAAAATTTCTGTACAAAATTTTGTAAATTCTGCAAGTTTTTTCGTAGTAATTGTTGATGGTGGATTCAATCGAATAAATTTATCTGAAGAAACCACTTATCCATATCTTATCTGCATCGATATTATGCATTACAAATTGCGATTATTTAAAATTAGAACATATTCGTTCAGCGGGCGGGCCAATTTATTTAATATTTAAAAATACTTCAATGAAATAATTATCTTATTTTTGAGTTTATTTTTCAATTATTTGAATAACGTTCCATTAAAAATGTGTTCCTTGTGATTTATGATTCATACAATCAACAATAACAACGAAAAAACTTGCAGAATTTATAACATTTTTTACAGAGATTTTGACCAGGTTCGATTCCCAGTTATGTATGAGAGTTAAAAAAATTTGAATGCCATTTTTATTATTAATTCTAAGATCGACGCCATGGTTCCTAAGAACAGATATCGCTAACTCTCATAGTTTCTGACTTCTCCCTACTGACCCATTTGGCTTGAGCAACCTGTATGAAAAATCCCAATTAGCTACTCCATCCTTCATCAAATAAGGTGTGCTTTTTTATATAACTAAGTTGACAATTAACCGGAGGGAGACTGTATACTAGGGTTGTGTGCATGCTTACCTCCGTCTTACCTATTGCTACTGCAAAGCAGCAGTGCTTGCATTGCTGTGTTCCGGTTTGGAGGGTAAGATATGGCATTGAAATTACTGGGTACCGTGACTTTACATCTTAGGCCACAGGTTGGCAACGTACACTGTGGTTCTTGTGGCGGTTGCAGTTTGATGCAAATCTCACAGGAGCCACATGTATTATAGGTGACTGTTACCTACCACTTACCATCAGGTTTGCTTGTTTGCCAACTTAGTTGCAATAAAAAAAACAAGCATATTTGCCCAACTGAGGGTAACAGTCACCTATACTTACATGTGGTTCTTGTGAGGTTCGCAGCAAATCGCGTACGTTGCCAACTTGTGACATAAGATGTAAAGTCACGGTACCCAGTAATTTCACTGCCATAGTTATCCTTCAAACCGGAACACAGCAATGCAAGCACTGCTGCTTAGCGGCAGAAATAGGTAAGACAGACGCACCAAAACAGTCGACCCTGGTACAGAGTCTCCGTCTGGTAGCCCTCCGGTCACCAGCACTCGGGTTATTGGTTTAGAAACTGTGTAAATATTCGAATACTCTCATTTGAAGTAGGTATTACGAGTACCTTTTGCATGAGTATATCTAGATGCGGATTCCACGCATTAGAAGATGATTTCATTTTCTCAACATGTTTACAATAACAACTTAGTATACTGCGCAATGTAGTGATTCGTATAAGATATCGGCCAAAATTAATTAATCGGCCAAATTTAGCAAATCATTTACAACAAAATTATATATACGAGCGAGAAGCTTGTTAGTATCAAAATTAATACGTACCTATTGATTAAATTTGGTCACATATAATACACATATTACTAAAATAAATACTTACTTATCAATAAAAGCAATAACCTACATATTAAATATTTCTCGAAAATCTGCGACCACGTTTTTAAGTAGTATCTTTTAAATATCTTAAACATATTTACTTGTTAAAAATGTTTTTATGACGCTGATCGAACCCATATTTCTTTTCCCTATTTTTTATTTAACAATCATCAGACCAAATGGAATATTAAAGCATGTGGTGTAATTTTTCATTCAAAGATCATTAATGAAAAAAATCCCATATGATTTTGGAAAGAGAGCACCAGAAATTACTCTTTTTATCGATAGCTTATTATATATAAATTACCGACAAAACTATGCGATTTATTAACTACTAGCTGTGCCCGCGAACTACGTTTCGCCATCAAAATACTTAACACAGTGTTTAGTTTTTTCCTCCATTATATTCCATAATGATTCAACTTTATTCTGCCTTTCTTGAGCATCGGCCATTTCGAAATTAGGACAATTTGCGTAGGTTCGTAATGTTTTTTTTCTAACAGTCCACAAAATTAAATACATTACATATTACTATAAACACTAAGTATTATTATTGTTTTAGAGACATTATTGATATTAATAAATTCTTCTTCAATAGAAAGAACTACACAGTTGCAAGAATAATCTTTATCGTATTCATGTTTCGAATTAAAATAAACAATTGTTAATAAATTAGAACTGTATACAAATAAAGTTTAGATTTTATAATGGGTGTTGGTAACACCAACAAAATATATTTTTGGATATGACAACTTGGCCAATTTTGACTGGTCGTACAGTAAGCTCCTTGTCAAGTTATACTGTTTGACCTTTGAACCGTTCTTATGTCGCTCGTAATACTGGCGGTTTTCGTAGAGTTAATGTATAGCATGAATGGGGTGGTTACTGTACAAATACGTTTTCCGTATTCGATATCCTATCACGGAATACAGACACGGAGTTTCGTGAACGTAGCGCAGACGTTCGTTTCTTCTCATTCGGGATTTCTACCATTCTACCTAAACATACGTACAAAACGTGTTCCGTTCGTAATAAAAACGAACGTGTGCGGCAGTCAATGAGTATTTTGTATAGATTTGATGCATTCGGATGCCCGCATTCAGAAAACGAATGCGAAAAAACGTATTTATGCGGTTAGCCTTAAAATGTATTGAGACTTCCGTTTTTGTAACGTGTACTGTGCGAAATAGTGCTGCTGGCATAGTTCGTTTAGCAAATTCGCGGTGACGAAACCCTTTTGGAAAGCGAAATACTTGACGGAACCCTAAAATAAAACAATAGTTTTTAAAAGTGTATTCTTTATTAATAAGCATAATAAAAGTACGACCAGAGAGGGTGTTTTGATTTTTCTAAATTATTGCGGAACCCTTATAGGGGTATTGTGGAGCCCTAGGGTTCCGCGGAACACACTTAGAGCATGGCTGCTCTAGGTACCCTTCAGGGCCTACTTTCATTTAATACCCCTATTGCTGGGTTTGAAAAGCAACTGTTATCCGTCTTTTTTCAGCGGCGGCCATGTTGAATTTACGTCAATGTTGCTAGGTTCATAGTGCTCTACTTATCAAGGCCTTTCATTTGAGATCCATATTGCTGGGTTTGGAAACGAACTATTATCCATTTTTTGAGCGGCGGCCATGTTGAATTTATAGCAATTTTCCTACGTTCATAATGATCTACTGTTTTAGGCTTTTCATTTGATACCCATATTGCTAGGTTTGGAAACGAACTTTTATCCTTTTTTTTTGAGCGGCGGCCATGTTGAATTTAGGTCGATTGTGCTAGGTTCCTAATGCTCTACTCTTCAAGGCCTTTAATTTGATACCCATATTGCTAGGTTTGGAAACGAACTTTTATCTATCTTTTTTGAGCGGTGGCCATGTTGAATTTATGTCAATGTTGCTAGGTTCATAGTGCTCTACTCATCAGGGCCTTTCATTTGATACCCATATTGCTGGGTTTGAAAACGAAATTTATCCACCTTTTTTGAGCGGTGGCCATGTTAAATTTATGTCAATGTTGCTAGGTTCATAGTGCTCTACTCTTCAAGGCCTTTCATTTGATACCCATATTGCTAGGTTTGGAAACTAACTTTTATCCACCTTTTTTGAGCGGCGACCATGTTGAATTTATGTCAATGTTGCTAGGTTCATTGTGCTCTACTCATCAATGCCTTTCATTTGATACCCATATTGCTGGGTTTGGAAACGAACTTTTATCCGTTTTATTTGAGCGGCGGCCATGTTGAATTTAGGTCGATTTTCCTAGGTACCTAATGCTCTACTCTTCAAGGCCTTTCATTTGATACCCATATTGCTAGGCTTGGAAACTAACTTTTATCCACCTTTTTTGAGCGGCGGCCATGTTATATTTATGTCAATGTTGCTAGGTTCATAGTGCTCTACTCTTCAAGGCCTTTCATTTGATACCCATATTGCTAGGTTTGGAAACTAACTTTTATCCACCTTTTTTGAGCGGCGGCCATGTTGAATTTATGTCAATTTTGCTAGGTTCATAGTGCTCTACTCATCAATGCCTTTCATTTGATACCCATATTGCTAGGTTTGGAAACTAACTTTTATCCACCTTTTTTGAGCGGCGGCCATGTTGAATTTATGTCAATGTTGCTAAGTTCATAGTGCTCTACTCATCAAGGCCTTTCATTTGATATGCATATCGCTGGGTTTGGAAACGAACTTTATCGGCAGTCATGTCAAATTAAGTCAACGTGGCTAGGTTCAATGTGTTCTACTCCTTAGGTTCTTCGTTCGATATCCATGTTCCTTGGGTGGATCCAAAAAAAATGTGATCCGTCATTTTAGACATTAGGATCAAGAGTCCCGTCCCGTCCCTCTACGCGTAACCCAGAACATTGCAGTCAGATATTTTTTTTAATTATCAATATTAATCTATTACTTTTAATAGTTTTAAATGGATGAAAGAGTTTGATTCCTTAGTCCTAATGTAACAACATATAACACCTTTCAAAATACCTTGGAAAGAGTATCTTCATTTTTCAACATTTTAAATATTTCAAAAATTGTAGCGATTTTGTGAAAATTAGTCAAGAATTAAACCAATCTACAAATTTTATGGTCACTCGATAAGTATTATCATAAAAAATGCTTTATACATTGGTTGTATGGCTTGATCTTTTTGCCTTACCACCACGGTACGACATAAGAAAAAGACAATTTTGTTGGCGAAATCCAGTTGGGTACAGCCATTAACAGAAAATATTAAATTTTATTTGTACAATGTGAAACACTTCATTCCTGCCTTTCAATTTTCGAAATCCAATTACTTAAGATCAGGCTGTGTGGCGTAGTTCCATTGCCTTTCCTTCGTGGAAGAAAATACCTTCTCTCTGTACTATGTGACAGACTTGTCAAAATTGATTGATTTTCTACCTAAAGCATTGTTCGAAAATTTTATATGGTATTTTTTCACTAAAAATAAAAAGTGAATTTAAACAAACGATATTATGCCTAAATGTTCTTCCGGAAAATTCTAAGCATTGTGGTGTAAGCCATATCAAATTCTGTCCAGTAGTTTCGGAGATCTTTCCGGACAAACAGACAAACAAACAAACAAACAAACAAACAAACCAACAAACAAACAACTATTCTATCGTGTTCTGCTAATGATTTTAAGGCGACCTGTGTATTTTTTTTCTTAATATTTCGCAATTACAGATTTTTGTACCCCTACGATTTTATTATATATAGAGATAATGTTAATTGTGTTAAAAAACATTTGAGAGTTTCATTTAGAAGATTTCACATAATTATTTTGGTCTCGCGCCCACTCATAACCAAAAATCTCATAACCAATACGTAAAGGTCCCACTCATAACTGCTGATGTGAGAAGACGAAACTCATAACCAATACAACTACACAATTATGTACAGTCGCTTTAATAATTGTTTACAAAAAAGGGTGAATAATATTTAAATCAAAGTAAAAAGCTTGGTATAAAAGAGGTGTAAAGAGGCATCTTGCAGGTCGGCAAGGTGAGGGTGGCTATTGCGGTGTTTAATCTCTCTCCCGCATTAAAATTAGACAGTACAAATAATACGTAAAACAAAATGTATTTTTTTTACAAAAAATTAAACCTACTTCAAAAACATCAAAAAGTTATAAATAATCTAAGAATACAAACATCACAGTTTTATATTGAAGTTCGTGCCAAATTTTAACTAGAACTTATATTTTTTAAGATTTTTCAGGTGATTATTGCTTGGCACCGTCTTTAATATAAATCTGTGATGTTGTATGTATTCTTATATTATTTATGACTTTTTGGTGTTTTTGAAGTCGGTTTTATTTTTTGTACAAAAAAATTCTTTTCGATCTTTTTAGTTAATTTAAAATACCAAAACCTTATCCTAAATGTAACAAATACTTTTCTGAAAACCGCATCAAAATCGATTCAGCCAAACGCGAGATAATCGCGGACAAACATACATACACACATACAGGTCAAACTGAGAACCTCCTTTTTAACCGACTTTAAAAAAGGAAGAGGTTCTATGTTCGACTGTATCAATTTTTTTTGAAGTCCGTTCAAAAGCATTTGCTTATTTCATAAATGAAATTTCTTCCAGCAGACCTGCGAAAGGAGAAATTGTAATACATTAAAATTTGCGTGTATAGCAGCTTAGAAGGCGATCAAATAGTAAAAAAAAAAAAAAAAAAAAAAAAACCATACTATATAACATACTAAATAAAAAATATGTAGAAATACCTATTACACAAATAATATGAATATTATTATTTTTTTATATCATAATTAGGACTTGGATAGATAGTATTCACTTATGCGGCGCTTGAAAGAGATGAGATGTAGCTATCAGGACAAACCCGTGGGACAAACTAATTCTCAATCACTTCTCAATATTGTTATTTTTCCCAAAATTGTTATATTTCAATTTGTTCCTCGCACTAAGATTTGTTTAGTGCTTACCCGTGGTACTACCGTTGGTACTACTGTTAGTATAGTACTACGGGTATTTTTTGTTGCCCGATCCCGGATTTGGTGATAATGAGACTAATCGAGAACTATACCAAACGAGAGCAAACAAAAAAGAATTTTCCAAATCGGTTAATAGATGACCGAGTTATGAGGTAGCAAACGTAACAAAAGAACATACAATGGAAATGATAAAGTCCCCCCTTTTGTGAAGTTGGTTAAAAAATGAAATGACTCGCAATGGAAATTTGCGTTAAAGTTGCTTTTAAAATAGTTTTATTAAAGCGTTCCTTAATTTCTTTAAAATATTATAAATATTAAAACCGATAGTTACCCACGTGCTGTTCTTTGATTGTCAAAGATAATAAGTAGTACTACAGGCAATATTAATCACCCGTAGTACTACCGGACACGTGAGTAGTACCTACCACGGGTAAGCACTGGATTTTTTGTGTATTGCGTCTTGAAATGACAGTTAAGACTGTGTTGCCGTTTGTACTGTAACTAAATATTTATTTTTAGTATGAAATAATAAAACAAAAAGTACCTACTTTAAAATTAGTATGCAAGTATATAATAGTAAGCAAGCACTATTGGTCTCAAATGTACTTCAAAGTAGTTCACAGTTTAGGTATTTGCTTTTTTATGTTCGGTTATGAGTTACTCCTCTAAATTAAATATTTTATAAGTTTAAAATTTATTTCATAACCATGGTTATGAGTGGGTCCTCAAGTCAGTTATGAGTCGCCACATTTTATTCCAGTTATGAGTGGGCGCGAGACCATTATTTTTTATCCTAATTATTTTTTTTGTTACAAATTTTTACATGGTCAGTTTAGGCCTGTTCCAGTTTCAGTATGAGGGACAGACAGTTTATTGTTTAAAAACTATACAACACATAGCACATTTACAAAGCGCAGAAATCAAATGATTCACATATATATGTAACATTTCATATAGGTGGCAGATTAGCAATCATTCGTCATAATTTATACTTCATAATAGAAGCAAACCGATATCAAGTGTGATAATACACTCTACGAAATAAAATGATTACCTGTGAAATTCCGCATGTGAAATCATATAAAAAAGTACATCACTTCATTAAATGAAAATTAATGAATAGTTATTTTGACTAACATAAACATTTTAAAAAGCTATTTACTCTTATGATACTAGTAAAAATTAAAGCAATATTTCAAAAATGGAGTGTCCAACCCATTCAATGATGACGTGGTCTTAAATGGACTGAAATATTATTTGTAAGTTATCAATGTAAAGTCCCTAAATTGTCTACTAAAACGTGAAACAAGAAACAAGAATCTATCTAATTAACATTATTATTATAGTTTCATATAGAAATAGACTAACACGTACTCAATTATTTTAGGAAGCAGTTTGATACCGCTTCTGCCCTCAGTGGCTATTGGTATTCATGTATATTGCTACCGGGACATAGCAATGCTGTTAATAGTATTGACTAATTTATGAGGTCGGTAGGTCACGTCACGTTGGATTCCCGTGAACCAGACAGACCGGTTATGGGAACTGGAAGCAAATAGTCAAAATAAAATTTACACTGCGATTAATATGCTTTGAAAGAACAAAGAACTGCTTTGTAATATACTCGTACTTGCATTAAAGTTTGATACTTAGGTGATGATTTTCGGTTATTTAAGAGACAGAATTTTTGTTAAAGAATTTTAATCAATCTAATTTTGTTATAAACTAATTGCATCTAGCACAAGTGCTACAATGTATATTATACGAGTATTATCTTAATTACACATATTTTTGGCCCAGAAACCCTCGTCCACAGACGACTCTACAATATTTACATCACAACCTGGTACTGTAGTATTATATTATCTGTGACCTGGTCAACAGTTTATAGAAACCAAGATAACATGTATAATTTTGATTTTTGTAGGCAATTTTTTTTAAACATCTTGATCAAAAGTAGCCTATATTTTACCTTATATAATTAGCTATCTATTAGTGAAAGTCCCGTCAAAATCGGTCCAGCCGTTCTGGAGATTAGCGGGAACAAACAGACAGACAGACAAAAAATTGTTAAATTGTGTTTTTGTTATTGGTACCCGATATACATTCATACCCATTTAGTAAAAACTTGTTATTTTGTCATTACAAACAGACACTTCAATTTTATTTATTGGTATAGATATTGACTAGTTTCTCAAAATCTATTTTGATTTGATGGCGAATTTTCGCAACTAATAAAACCCTTGTTTTTCATCACTATGAAGATGCATCAAAATCGATTTGGATACTTTGGTGTAAAAAATAACAGGCAGCCAAAATTACTTTCGCGTTTATAGTAGGTATCTAAGTACTTATTACACAAAATTGGTCATAGACCTTGTCCCTATACCGAACTATGCCCTACTGACACTAAGTTCAGTAAGATTTTCATGTTATACTAGCTGTACCCGCGTTAAAACTCCGTTTTTCTTAATATAGTTTAACGCAATAATAAATATTGAGGTCAATAATCGGGATAAGAACTATCCTATCTTTAAAGTTAGACTAAATTACACAATATCATGAAATTCGGTCAAGTAGTTTCGAAGTTCATCCCGGGCAGACATCGTGACATGAGATTTTTATATATATAGAATATATTTTTGTCCTTGATGTGCTCTCGCGAGTCTGGGAAATACTAATGCTGCAAAAACCTTATGATCCAAAAATCAAATGCTTCACAGTTTATTTTCCAAAATTTTAACTATACAAATTGATGTTATATTTTTCTTACCTACTATCGATCCGCCCGCGGCTTTACCAGCGTGGATAATTTAAACTATTACCCGTGCGGAGCTGGGGTGGATAGTTAGTTATACATAATAAACCTTCCTCTCGAATCACTCTATCGAATCACAGACAGCGGGAGCGACTTTAAGATTGTCTGAGAGCGTTCGTGACAGTGACATCACTGTCACGAACGCTTTCATCAATCGGAAGTGTTCCTCTTTAGTTCAGGAATGAAAAAGTTCGCTGTGAATTAAAAAAAATGTGCTCACAGTTGGTAATGGTTTTCTTTTTTGCGAGTAAGAATAAATACATTCTAAAACTACTGTAACGATACAGAAAGTATTCCTAGAATATACATAGTGTCGCATTTTTAAACCGTTTGCATATCTTTGTCAAAAGTATTAATCACTTGATGCTCCTACATTATTTTATACTGAAAACATTTTCGTTATTACTCGTATTATATTCAACTAACTGTGCCCGCGAACTACGTTTCTTAATTATTTTTTTCCCGACATCTTCAACAAATATCGTTGATGTACACAGAAATAAATACAAACACATAACAAATTATATACTAAAACCTTCCTGAATAATCACGCTATCGAGTGGTGAAAACCGCTTGAAAATCGGTGCAGTAGTTTTTGAGTTTAACGCGAACAGACAGACAGACAGACGCGGCGAGGAACTTTGTTTTATAATATTTAAGGATGTAGGATTTGACTTTAAGACTTACGTTTTTAATGAGGTACTTAAGAAATTAATATAGGTATGAGACTTGACTTTAATACTTACGTTTTTTAATGAAGTAGGTACTTAAGAAATAAATGTCACCAAATTTTACCAAAAAATATATATTTAAAAATCCGAGAAGAAAGTCAACCGCTAAATGTAGAGAATAAGTCTGGAGATAAAATGGTACCTATTAAAACATAGATAAATGAGCATAATTAAAATTATTGAGAGGAGCCTAATTAATTTTGCATTATAAAAACAAACACATTTAATATAGTTCGGTAGAAACTAACACAACAATATCAAATCCTCGTTTAACAAAAACAATTTCTTATTCAGCTACAGGTTTAGTCAACGAATTAAGAGCGGAAACAATGTGACATTTGAACCACTTAATGGGCCAACAATGGGTTAGCTATCAACACTTAGGGCGCCTAACACGGCCGGCCGGAAATCGAACCCGCGGACTCGCGGTCAATCACCCCGGGACGTGGATGGGCGCGTGGGGCTCACCCTCCGCGAGACGAGCCCTTAATGTGTCCCTTTAGTTTTTTTCTCAACTATATTGCAAACAAGTTTCTAGAGGGCGATAGAATGTCTCCCTGTAACTCAGACGAACATTATTTACGAGTAAGTTTAAAAAAATAAATCGAGGAATCCAACTCGACTGGGCAGCATTCCAGAAGCTACGCAGCATATTCTTGGCTCATCAGCCGCAGTGTCTCAAGACGAAAGTCTTCAATTCGTGCGTGTTGCCAGTGATGACATACGGAACTGAGACGTGGCCGCTTACAATGGGCCTCATAAGAAGGCTCAAAGTCACTCAAAGGGCAATGGAGAGGGCTATGCTCGGGGTTTCTCTACGTGATCACATCAGAAATGAAGAACTAGAATTACCGACATAACCCAAAGAATTGCAAACCTTAAGTGGCAGTGGGCAGGATACATCGCTCGTAGGACTGTCGTTGGGGCGGAAAGGTCCTCGAGTGGCGGCCACGTACCGGGAGACGCCGTGTTGGTAGGCCCCCCACAAGGTGGACCGACGATCTGGTGAAGGTCGCGGGAAGCCGTTGGATGCGGGAGGCGCAGGACCGATCGGTATGGATACCCTTGGGTTAGGGCTATGTCCAACAGTGGGCGTCTCTTGACTGAAATGATGATGATGATGAAGTCTTAAAAAATGTTAACATTAAACTCCGTCACAGTCCGTCCTAGCTTTGTTCGTCGTATCACCACTTCGGCTGTCGCAATCAGAATGGAGTGTCACCTCCAGCTCATATCAGTTGCTTTGATCATAAACTATTCACTTCTAACAATATTTCTATATTACCCACCTCAATGCTTTAACGTATTTTATGTTGCCATTTAATTATTTCCTATTTATGTAACACTAGCTTCTGCCCGCGACTTCGTCTGCGTGGACTTCAGAATTGGGTCTAAAGCTTTGCTCGTTAACAATTTTTAATCTTCCCACGGGAACTATTTGAGAGATCATTAAGGAATATAAAATACATGTCCTTTTCCATAGCATAGGTGACATGCATTCCAAATTTCAAAGCTGTCTGCCCGCGGCTTAGCTCGTAAACAATTTTCAATTTTCCCTCCGGAACTACTTAAGGAATCAGGATAAAAGGTAGCCTATGTTCTTTTCCATGTCAAAGGCTACATGCATGCCAAATTTCATCCAAATCCGTTCAGCCGTTTTTGCGTGATTAAGTAACAAACATCCAAACATCCACACTCACATTTATAATATTAGTAGGATAAGTGGGTTAGTATGTGCGTGTGTATGTTTATATTTTTATATTTTGAAGCAAATGAAGTACTGGTACAGAAAAATGTCTAGAATAGGTACTATTAATTTCTATAAAAACAACGAAAGTTAAATACTTTATCTACAGTTTTTTACAATACAAACAATCGTTCGAAAACCGTCCACAATACTACGATAATATTACTATTTAATAATCCCTTATGTAATACGATACACAATGAGCCTAGGGATGGCGCGATCCCAGTGAATCGATATCTATTTCGATAAGAAATATATAAAAAAACAAAAATAAGAACCGACTTCAAAAACAATTAAAAGTTAAAAATAATATAAGCATACAGACAACATCACATTTTTATTTTGAAGTCGGTGCCAAATTTTAAGACTTTCTTGGAAATTATCGTTTGACACCGACTTCAATATAGAAATGTAATATTGTCTGTATACTTATATTATTTTTAACTTTTAAACTTAGCTTTTAAAGTGTTTTTGAAGTCGATTTTTATTTATTGTATTTTTTTTTTTTTTGTGAATTTAATACCAGCTCATTAAAATAACTTGAAAGAATACGGAATACCAAGGATCATCACATAGCTATTTTATTTAAAAAACTAACCTATAACTGCTTAAATCATCTCGTTAAACATTATCAGCTCGGTTTATGACTACAAGATGCAAATACCTGAATAACTTCGAAAAAAAAACACGAAACACTTTGTACGTAGGTACATATTACAGTTAAGGATTTCCCTCGATATTCCTGGGATCCCATCATCAGATCCTAATTTGGGTGACAATGGGACCTCCACAGGAGTATACAATATCGAATACAAAAAGAATTTTTCATCCCCCCATCTCGGAAAGAGTATTTTTTCTATTCGATATCTGACCGCCAAAGCCGTTTTTTGAGGTTAAAGTAAATTTGAATTTAGAACATCGCGTGCACTAGGTATGTAATTTCAAAACATCATTAATCCTATTTACTTCCATCTCCATAGTGCCGAATTTATCATACAACTTTTTTTAAATTTGTTAAAAACTCAGACCCTGAACCTCCTTGGTGTACTTTTGTTTTGAATTTGCTTTGCGCGCGCCATTTTGTTTTGACGTCGTATTGTTATAAATAAGAAACTTGAAAACAAGTAAAAAAAACGTATTATTTGTTATACATAATATAAATATTTTTCTGTAATACTTACCTATCATAATGTTGTAGTAAATATGTACCTAAACTGAAATGAAAAGTAGTAAGTAGCTTGTGATTGTAAATGTTTTATTTTGCATTTAGTCATTTCCTCGCTGAGGGGGGTTGAAAAGTTACGTGCTGCACTCGAGTGCAAAGATTTTTCACCTAGTGCTCTTTTGATTCCCTCGCTAACGCTCTGGATTCTAAATCCTTCGCTTGCTCGGTCATCAAAGTTGAGCACGCGGTTAAAAAGCAGCTTTGCACTCATGTATAACAAATAACTATTAAAAATCGGTCCACAATTAGGTAATGGCGGTTTTTGAAGTCGGTTAATCAATAATGAATGGTGTACCTATTTTTGATAGCCATGATTGGGTTTATATTGAAAATATGTACAAACACGAAAAAAGACAATTTATTCGAATACATTCAAGAATCGATCTTCTTCTTAAAGAATCGCCATCCCTAAATGAGACTATTACTTGGATGACAAAATAGCCATAAACCGCCGCTCAACTAGGGAACAATTCGGCCAGCTCCCCTGCCATGATCGCCTAAACAGTATTAAAACCTCGATGTAAGCGAGATGGCGCTATACGTTTGCAATAGCTGTATCTCTGTTTTAGACTTTACTCTACGCGACCATAATAGGGTCCCCTGAACCTAAACTAATCGAGTAATCTCTTCTTAAGACATAAATCCGAACCGTTCTGGTAATTGGCAAACGCTCGGACAACACAAATGTTGTATATGTATAAAACCTAATAATACAGAAGTGCCGTGTGTAAGGTACGCAGATACCTCATAAGTAACTGGTATCAATAACTCAGAGGTTATTAATTTAATCTTTTTCTAATATACATATAAAATCTTCTTCTAATATCTCGTGTCACAGTGTTTGTAACCGAACTCCTCTGAAACGGCTTGACCGATTTTAATGAAATTTTTTGTGTATATTCGGTAGGTGATAAGGATGACTTCAGAATCTTCCAGAGTTTTTGTTATGATTCGGCTATAAAAAATACTTATAGCCCTAAATTTCCACCCTTCTACCACCAACCTCCATTTTTCAATAGTAATGTTAGTATTTTTACATTTATATGGCAAAACAACATTTGCCGGGTCAGCTAGTAATTTTAATCTTGTTTACTGTTGCGTATCGTTTGACAATACTATAATATTTTTTTAAAGGTATGTTGACGAGGTAAAAAGAGATCAATTCAGTTGGAGAGTAGAGACATTTAGGTTGGACAAGTCTTCGCTGGCCTGAGTGGTTTCGGTTATGTAGTAACTATTTCCTAATCTGTGGTTATGGCGTCAACACGGTACATTGAAGACATAGGCTCAAATCTTTTTTGCATTTCTTGTATTGACTTTGATGTTTTTATTTTTGTATTCATATCTAATTGTCTTAGATTTTACCATTGGAAAACTATGTTCAACAAAAGGAAAAAACTACACTTGTTTAGTGTGCAGTGCGAATATTACATAATCTTAACCGTCCTTGACGAGAAAATGTTCAAAGCCAGGTTGTCTAAGATTTTTTTTTAAATATAATTATATCACCACAGACTCGTGGTCCGTGCCCTTTTAAGGCTGTATTTTCGTTTTGAACTTTTTTTTTTTAAAACTTAATAAGTCCGACTACTCTACTCTATATCTAGGGTGAGTTGCGCATCACCTAAAGTGTAACTATCCTACATATTTATATATAATACACACACGCTTATACATCATATATATATTTATACTCATACATACCTATTATATTCCTATTACATTGTATACTTTACATATTACAGAATTTTGTTATTATTTATATTATGTTTTAACATACATTAATTATATCACAATTATTATGTCAATTATTATGTCTCATGTCTAAGATTTCGTACCTACAAGGTTAAGAGGAAATCATTCGGGCTGTTTTAACATACAAACGTAGTCCCCTGTTCCCTTCCTGGATAATGGCTATGTCCCTGTGTTTTCTTTTTTTAAGTGAAACTTTTTTTACATCGCCTCAGTTTTTTTTTACTTATGATTTATCGCATATCTTATTACAAAAAAACATGAGATGTTTAATTTCTACCTTCTTCCTACTTCTAATAGGTCGATGTGTTAGGTCTACGACTTAATTTTTTTTATTTCTTTTTATAATTTGTTTTTTATTGCCTTTTTGTTTATTTTTTATGTTTGTTTTATTGTTATTACCATTTAATATTTTTAATTAGTTTTTTTATTTATAATTTTCTATTTAGAAAATAAAGAATTAACTTAGATTAAAAACGCGATTTTTATATCCTAAATCGAATAATTTCCTGAAAATTTTCAGTTAAATGCCTACGATCCAAATAAAAGCTTCACTTGTTTCTTGGTTTCATACAACCACACAAAAAAAAATTATTAAGTTACTTATTAAAGGAGATTTTAACCTTCAAAATTAGTCAGATTGTCTGCCGTATTCAATCCAGCGAACTAATTAGACGAGATAATATGAAAAAAATCAAAACATAGAAACATGGCCAAAGCCCTTCTTTAATTTTTTAAGCTTAAGCAATGACATCTGTCTAGTTTTAGAGGAGAAAAGAGAGCCACAACCAAGTTGTTAGAATTTAGATGAATAAGTTTGATTTAATTTCCACAAACGGATATGTATTAGCGCATACTTCACTTATTAAATACCATATTTTCGCCAACAACATCTCAAGGAAAAACATCAAAACTCTTTTTATGAAAGCCCGATATCGTACTGCATACAAATTGAGAAAGGAATTCTGCGAAGACGGACTCGGGAAATTGAAGTGACGTTAGCTTCGCTATATTTCTTTTTCATAAGATTTATGGACTTTACAACTTCCTAATGAAACACTCACAATTTTGTACAATAATCCCTAATACTGTACCTAGTTTTACAAAGCGAGAACCAAATCGAACATTTTCAGATATAACCCTTATGTTCTTAGTGGGGAAGACAATAAATGTTAAAGCGGCAAATATAACTTTAATAATAGTAGTTGTTTTAAATAAATAAAAGTAACTTGTAATCCAAATAATAAAGAGAAATTTTTCAAACAAACTAAATAACAAAATATGAACAAAATAACATATAACATTTAGAGTGTTTCTCTGTCCTAAAATGTCAGAACGGCAAAGATGCAATATTTGCCAGCCTTTGATGCGAACATTAGGAACCAATAAAAACAATCCACACCAAATAGTCTATGTACAACGATATGAGGTCTATGACTATAGGTGGATAGCCCCTGTTACCACAATGTTCCTTATGAAACATTGTGGAAACAGGGGTTAGCCGGCAAAATCTGTGCGTTACCAGAGAACGTTACCAAAAAGCGTTACAGCGCAGTTATGATTAAATAACTCGACAAAAACGCATCCAGCGACCAGCGGGCCTATTAGGGATCTTTCATCGTATGATATGGTATGATTTTGAGATAAAGAAGTCATGAATAGCTTCATTTGGTATTACCGATCTCCAATGATATCATCACTATGGCATAATTTCAACGATGTCATTATGATGTAATGAACGAATGATCAAAAATCTGACCGAAAACCTTATTTTTCGTTTTGCACTAAGATGTCATAATGATATCATTTGAAAACCATGAGATCGGTGATAGGCCCGCTGATTAGAGATCTGATTTTAAGAAAATTTTCTAGAGAATTGATAAAGATTTAAAAAGAAGCCATATTGATTCTAAAAAACATTGACATATGTACGAGTATGTTACTCGTACATATTATTATGTCAAAATTGAAAAAAAAATTAAAAAAATATTAAAATATCTAATAAATTTGATAAAATGGTTTTCTAAAAGTATAAAGAACTTCGTTTCTATCGGGTGTCCCACAACACTACATGGCTTGTTTTTTTTAAGAAAAAAATAAATAAATCAATACAAGAAAAATTCTCGAAAAGCCCCGCCCGAGTCAAGATTTTTTCTTATGAGTCGAGATTAATTTATTCATCTTTCAATAAGAAAGTAAAATTATATAAATAAACGTCTGGTTATTTGTGTGAGATTTTATAAATACATGCTTTGAAAGTTATTAGGGGTACATCAAGAGGAGATAAAATTTGACCTTTTCTTTTTTTTTTCTTGCCTGTTATTCTCGTGAAGTGCTCCCAATTTCATGTTAAGGCCTATGTTAAATTAATTTTTTAATTGAAGCAAGGGAAATTGGCCTACTATACCAGACTGCCCAGACGGGTTGTTGTGAAGTTTTGTACTGAATTTTCCATCACTTTTCAGAAGTGTAATTGCGGTAAACTCCCTTAGTCGGCTCCTGCTATATAAATGGGACAGAGACACGTGTATTCTATATCTGTCACCGCTTGGAACTTTCTAGAAATAATCAATCCAGAAAATTTAAAATATCAGATTTCAATCAATCGATAACTCGAAACTATTTTACTGTGGAGTTTATTGATTTTCACAAACTAAACTTCATTCGTCACTTTTAACTATTGAAGTTTATGATAGTTTAGGCGTCAAACTATATTGTAATAAATTAAAAAATCAAGCCCATTTTCACCTCTTCTTGATAGCAGCTCTATTATGGATTGCCTTTCTAAAAATTGTAGAGTCTCTACATTACAAAAGGAAACATTTAATCACCAATTCATTATTTAATTAATATTTTTAGTTTTTGGCGAATATGGTCCCCACTGTAACTGCCTCTATCAAGCTGTTTTATAGAAATCAATAAATATATAAGTTTCAATTAAGGCGATATTTACACACTTACTAGGTAGATAAGCAAATAACTTAAATGCCACAAAGCCTGACAATTAAATCCCCTTTTAAATAAGTTTAAAGTATAGATCGGTAACCTTACATAATATTCAGATCTAACAAATGACTAAATCTCTCGTAGTTGGTAACAAAGAGCCAAAACCGCACGAGTGACCCAGAGCCGCCTAACGTAACGTTACGTGGAAGCTCTAATCTCCTAAAGGTTTAGATTGAAGTGCCCTTAAAGTTAATTTTCGTAAAATCTTACGGTCGGTTGTTTTCATAACCATTACTTTAGGAGCCTTTACTTAGGTTTAGTTTGCCCTTGTCGCATGTGAGACATTGCGCGATGGGAGGGGCTGAGGAGGTCCCATTGTTCTGGCGACGATATCTCATGGCCCGGGAGCATCCGGACGACCGGGTTGCTCGACCGGTCGCCGGACCGATCGCTTTCTGCGGCAAGAACGAATAATCCCGAGTGTTTCGCACGAAATAAAATATGTTGCCGGCGCCAGCTTTATAATGCGAATTTTCATGGTGATATTTTTTGTACATAATTTGCGAAACGAACTCTTTTATTCTTAACTCATGGGGCTGTTTGTATTGCTATTCGTTTGTTTGTTATCCAATGAGGGGGTGGAATTCGTTTCTTGTATAGTTAATTGAAAGGACTGTTAGCTGTTGAACACTTATTTAGAAGATAGTGTTCCTATCCAGCTAAAAAAATTCGTAACCGCGGAACGCTAATATGAATAGATTCATAGGCATAATGTTAAATGACCATGCCATCAAGTTAAGCACTTACCAAAAATATTGTTGGCGTCTGCAGTAGTCTATTTTTGTACCAGTTAAATTTGCATTCGTGCGCATATTTTTATTGACACGTCCGAAGCCTAAATTAAGTAGGAATATTTATTTGTACTTTACATAGTCAATATGTACGTTCTTGTTACACTAACGTTCTTGTTAAGGAATCGAAATGTTACAAAATATAAGATTGAAAAAATAATCAAGGAGAGCTTCGAAGAAACATCTCACTGAACCTTTCATGTTATTCCAAAGCACGCCGGAACATTCCGTACTAACTGTGATTAATATCTCCGGGCACAACCCCACAGCTCTAATAGGAGAAGGATACATCTGAGAAAAGGTGCTGAAGATAGGTTAAATAAATGAACGTATTTGCAATGTTCACTTATCATTTTATGTCGCCATTGATTTTTAGACAAATACGAGTAACACACATGACATAATCGTCAAAATTCTGAAAACTTTCGAGAAACCGTAATTAATTCTACCCACATCTAATAAGTCTCCATCTATTAGTATAATGTCATGTAAATTTAGAAAATCATGAGAAATCTAACTAGAAGAAGAGGGGCTTAAGTCAAAAGCCGAGAGGCAATCGCACCATGTATTTACAAGCGTTTTAACCCATTATTAAGTCCATGTTTTAACCAAAACCAAATCGTTTCCGTTCCCATGTGTTTTGGCAACTGACAGCAACTGTCAGGGTGTTGTCAAAATGTATGGAACGAAAACGGTTCTGATTTGGTTAAAACGTTGTATAAAGTTGTGCGATGCCCCCTTGTTCTTCAAAATAATCCTTTCGTGTCGATTAATTAATACTCTTTATTAGCAGATAATGTACACAAAGGTGGACTTATCTCTCATAGAGATTTCTTCCAGCCAATCTGTGAGTATCAGTGGTATATTGTTTTCTGGGAAACACACAAGCGCGTAAACTACATATTTACTCAAACTATAAAATAACTAAAATAAAATAATATATAAACCACAAACACAACACACGTATATACTTACATAAAAATACATAAATTATAATAATATATATACTTATTGCTTAAGATGATGAGGTTGCACACATTCGTTATAAAACTGAGGTGGAGAGTTGAGAAAGAAAGTGCTGCTTTTAGTCTGCGTTTAATTGCCCGACTAAATCTAATGCTAGGTTTGAAAGGACAATGTTCACTAATCTGCTATCGATTCACTCAAAATTACACACATCCCTAATCCATATACGCACAGACGTGTTCTCATAATAGTATGCATTGTATGACTGACTTTCATAAATTATTAATAAATATTGAAATTACCTATTGCCAACCAACTACCTACCGAAATGTTCTTAAAATTGTTAATTGTATGTTTCTGTAATTGACTTATGTGTAAGTAATAAGTAATGCCGTTGAAACATTATTTATGAAATAAGAAATGAATCACCTAAAGTAATTTTGCCATAGTGCACCTCGATATAAGCTATCTTTATTCGCGGAAAACGCAATCGAAAGCAAAAAAGTATTTACAAGTACAAGTCAATGTGAAAATTCCAAATTTACAAGGATTATATTCGCACACGGTCTATCCAGGCAAAAGCAACTCATCAGCACCCGAATGAGTTTCCAGAATTTAACCAATAATGGCCTTCGTAAATATACTTCATGTGTTGATTGGTTCTGTGCGAATCATTCATTGTCTTGCTGTGAAAGCTAATACAACATCCATGTGGGCAATTGGGCATCACTGCATTGTCAGAGTAATATTAAAATTAACAATTCATTTATGAATCAAAATGTTGTAGAAACCAGTGGCATTGATTGAAGTAGGTATTATACAGAGTTTTGAAATCTGAAAGTGGAATTTTCGCATCAACACGTTGTTACTTAAACTTGAGAAATCGATAACTCTATATATGCAACTTTTTTAACGCAGGGAAGCTCTTGGCCTTCGTCTAACCTGATGGTAAGTGACGGTAAGGCCGAAGGTGAAAGCGAGCTTCACTAGGACTCCTCAACAACTGACGAACTGGCTATCTCATCTTAATTGTCGGAACACAACAATGCTATAAACAAAAAAGACAACAATGTTATTATGGTGACAAACTTAGGTAAGACGGTGGTAGCTTTGTGGGCTCAGAAGCCCTACCACCAACCAAACCGAGTAGAAAAACTTTTGATTGAAATAAATAAATAAATGTCGTAGGGAAGCGCACCTCAGGGTCTTAATCACTGGACCACGAAAATGGCAACTTATGGCCGAGATAATTCAAGAATGGGTATTTGTAAAATGTATTGCTGTGAGATGTTACCATAGTAGACTAATGACAGATTTTACCAACCTTATCTTAGCTTAGGAAACTCCTGAGACGTCTGCTATCACTATCACTTATTGTCTTTAAGGAAAAGAATGTGACAGTATGCCACCTAGGAGTAAAAAATTGGTCGGTAAAATTGGCCCTTAGACACATAGTTTTGGATTTTAAGTAACTATGATATAACTGAAATTCACGAATACTATCGCACATTTGGCTCAGTTTATAATATTCGTAAACGTTATTTAATATTGTTATATATTCTGATAAATATATGATTAGGTAAATGACAATACTCTGACATAATACAAACATAATATTGTAAATAAGCTCTCAAAATAAAAAATATGGCTTTACTTGATGAGTCGCCACTGGTGACTGACGAGGACGTATCATATCAACATGATATACATATACCATTCGAGGAACTGCATTGAAAGGGATTCGTTGGAAAACAGACTCGGCTCTCTGCTGATCCGGCAAAAACTCGCGTAGAATCGAAAATGTTACAGCCATACTACTCCGATCAGTCGCACAAAAATAATAATACCTACTCGTATTATATTCGCATAACGGATATTACGTGTAAATAGTCGACAGAAGAAAAACACTATTATACAGATATTCACAGTTCGATAAAAGGACAAAAGTATAAAACAGACTTCATATTTACTCTTGCCTGAATAACTAACAAAATTTTATTAGCGTTCTACCTACACTCCACACCACATTTAAGATGGAGATCTATCCATTTCATGTTAAATCAAATACGAATTTCTCAGTACAAAATCAAATATCGCCGTGTCTTTGACGTACGCTACGAAAATATACAAAATTGCGTCACATATTCAGTGGTTTGATCTCAAACAGAATCACGGCTTTATAGATTTTTTGCGAGAACTCTCAAGACTCCGCTGAGGGGTTTTAGTTAAGTGATATTCTGAAAATTCCTGCGTAAGTTCATGCCTTCAAACAACCTAATAAACAAAGGTAATGTAGGCCTACTAAGTGGTGATCATTAAACCTAAAAATTGATATAAACTAACAAAAGTAATTAAGTATTAAAATTATATCTACTAACAAAATTCATCATAGCAGCTCATATAATATATGTGGCCCTCCGAGGGTCTCGAGCCTACCCTAAGTTGGGCCAGCGTGGTTGACTAAGGCCTGAACCCTTAGTCAACCACGCTGACTCAGTGTGGATTGGTCGACTTCATATAAGTACAACTTTGAGTTTCTTCGCAGATGTATGCAGGTTACCTCACGATGTCTTACTGCACCGTAGGAATGCCGGAGATATGTAGGTACATAAGAAATTCGAAAAACGAAAACACATTGGTACGTGGCCGGTTCGAGCCTCGGACCTTTCGATTAGAAGGCCGGTGCCGAGTCCACAGCGCCACCGACGCTCTGCTAACAAAATTAATTTATTAAAATACAGCAAACTTCAAAAAAAACCAACTGAAACTATACCAAACTATAAAGTAATCCAAGTAGGTACCTGCATAACAAAAACTATAAATTTGGCCCTTATCATACTAATATTATAAAGCTGAAGAGTTTGTTTGTTTGAACGCGCTAATCTCAGGAACTACTGGCATAAGAATAAACAAGTATAGAAGCGAATCTCCTTTGTGGGTGCACCAAATGCCGCTATTTGCATACCTACAGCGCCCTTCCTCCTGTAACGCCCCGCAGTAGTCTGCGGGCGCCGCTAGGGTCACCACATGGACGTATGGTGACCACTACAATATTTTTTATATAGGTACCTCCATATTTTACATTAAATGAGAAACTGAGTATACACCGAGTCTTATTGATTTTGTACTTCAAGTGTAGCGAGCGAGCGACTATCTTTAGCAATAGTACCCACATTTTTAGTTTTTTTGATTCCGTAGTTATAAGAACCTGCCTATTTTTGATTAATTGAGCTTAATCCCTACAACTTAGAGAACAAAATCATTAAAATGTTTCGAATTTCGATGTACAAAAATGGTTTTTAGGTATCGTACCTACGTTTATAGTCCAAGAGCTGAAGTTATGAATGTACTAATGGATAAAACCTAAGCTCACTTTTTACTATCAGACCAACATTTTCACTTGAAAAAAAATCTGTTGTTTCATAATTTTAATCAAGTATTGATTGTATTTAAATTTTATATGGAACAGTAACAAAGGTCGATAAAAATATACCTATATAGCAGTACCAAAGTTTCTCATAATTCAAATTATTCCCGACTTGACAAAAAAAAATCCCATACTTACAGAGTTTCAAAATTGCACTACAATGACAGCTTTAGAAACTCGATACATTATATTGTATTAGCTTTGACATGTAATGAATATTACGAATAAAACTGTATCTATCTAGGGTAGGTATAATAAAAATAATTTTAAAATATTCAATCATTTTTATTTAAAAGGTTTCAATTCAACAGAAATATTTACAAATGTCTGATATTTATAAAAGATGGCGTTTTTGTAGATGATTTGAAGTTTCGGTTATTAAACTTCAGCGCGTAGTAAATACGCATTCTTATAAAAAGCTTAATCAGGTAATCAATAGGAAAATATTCACAAGGTACCTGAAACACAATTTTTTTCATTGTATCTAGCAAGATCACACCAGCACCATCGGTAAAAATAAAATTTTTGAAGCTATTTACGAATATATTCTCGAGTTTCTCAATATAGTTTACAAAATGTGCCGGAGGAACAGTTAAACTTCCGAAAATTTTTGTCCGATTGAATGCTTTAAAATGAATAAATAGTTGAGAATTTTCTGTATTTTCTCCCTTGTAATCTCTGTATTTATTGAAAGCTGGGCATTCATGTTTAAGCGAGCATTTTTTGAGTAGATACCCACAAACGTAGGAAAGTGCGTTTTGTGTAGGCAAATCTGAGGGCCAATTATGGATCTTTCATCGTATGACATGGTATAAATTTGAGAAAAAGAAGTCATGAAATACTGCATTTCGTATTACTGATCTCCAATGATATCATCACTATGGCATAATTTCAATGATGTCATCATTAAATAATAAACAAATGATTAAAAATCTGACCGGAAATCGTATTTTTCGTCTTGCACTATGATATCATATGATATCATTTGCAAAACCATGAGATCGGTAATAGGCCCTCAGACCTGTAATCGCATGTCGGAACAGCAAGCGGCGAAATCTCCGATGTCATATGGTTTGCAAAAAAAGGTTCTGTGCCGTCGTCTTTGCTCAAAAGAAATATATCCAAGTCATCTTCGCAGTTACTTAGAGAGGATTGAATAAAACAAGTAGATATACCTTTGTACTTACCTTTCTTTATCTTCGGGCAAATTGTAAAACTTTAAATTTGGGGTTATTATGGCATTATTTTTGCACCCATAAACGCAACAATAAGTCGGCATCGCGGCGACTAGGTAGATAGCGGCGCGCGGGAAGGAGTCACGTACGTGCGGGATGCGGTGCGCGCCTTGACTGGCGATTCCGTTCAACGGAAATCAAACGGTAGGTGAATAACGTGGCCTTGAGCGCTCGACGACCGGGAGTTTCGCTTCTATACTTGTTTATTCCTATGCTACTGGTTCGAATTAAATAAACTTTTTCACTTCTCATGCTCGAAAAAGTACTATTTTATGCAGAATCTAGGCGACATAAAGTTGAACTTTATGCACAAGGGCAAAAAGTAGCTTTTTAAATGTATCTATACTAAGGCAGTGACCATTTAGACCATGCAGCCAAACATAATAAATTGTGCACGGATAAAACTTGCTAATTTATAATATATCCTTCCCTATTTGCATTTTTGGTTTATAATAAGATAATACGAAAAAGTAACTAAATATCAAGACATATTCATCACTAAAAAAACAATATTCCAAAATAATTTAAGAGTAGGCTGTATATATTTTATTCTTTGCCCGAAAATCATGCACAAAAATTAAAAAAAGTAAAGTAGCGGGAAAGAAGCCGTGAAATTTTCGTATTGAATTTTCTCAGTTATTGTTGAATTAACTAAATTTTAAAAATGTCAAGTGAAGAAGAAGATTTAGAACTTACTCCTAATACTTTAATGGAGATAAACGCACAAAAAGTGGTGCAAGAAATATTGCCGCCAAAATCTCGGCAAATATATATGAAAACTTATGACAAATTTATAGTATGTTATGTTACTGTTTTATTTTCTCGCAATCGTAGTGAAAAGCAGAGTTTATAACTCGTGCACAAATCATTTTTATCCTCGACTTCTTCATCTGCCCTCGCCCTGCGGGCTCGGGCATATAACGATCTCGGATAAAAATGACTTGCTTTATGCACTCGGCATAAAATCTACTATTTGTGTTGGATAGTCCATTCATCGAAGAAGGTTTAAGGCTATATAACATCACGATATTGTTATTTTCGGACATCCACGCGAATGAAGTCGCTGTCACAGCTAGTAGACTGAGAGGTGACAGGATTTTTCGTAACGATCATGGATACGGTTAAATTTACTTTTATAGTTTGTAGAGTAGTCCCCTAATGTGAATGATGTCGGTCTGCCTGCTTTCAGTGGTTGCAACTTCGAGTTATAGAGCTTACAAGAGGCTTCATTGTTGCGAAAAAAAAACGATCAGAGAAATGGTCAGTTTTAGTACATATTCAAAGTATGGCGTCTCCGCAGATGAGACAAGTTGGTCTGCCGGCTCTCAGTGGTTGCATTTCAGAGTTATGACGCGCGCAAGTCAATGCATTGTTGCGAAAAAAAAACGATAACAGAAATGGTCAGTTTTAGTACCTATTCGAAGTATGGTATCTCCACAGGTGAAACGAGTTGGTCTGCCTGCTCTCAGTGGTTGTATTTCAGAGCTATCATTGTGTACGCAATACCCTTATTTGTGGAGAAAGCCTAAAAAATATCGAAAAACATGACAATCGGCGGATTTTTCAAATGCTCATTGACCGCTGCTGTCGTGTCTCGACTTGACACACACAGCGCACCCTCCTCCCCCCGCGCCCGGCCCCTGTCTGTGAGCGTGGTACAATCGTTGTGGGAGGGTGCGCTTGGGCACAGATTACTTAATAGTTACTACGTAGCTTGGGCTCGTTTTTGGTGCTTTTAAATACAACTCAACCGTTACTTGCATTTTTACAATAATGTCGAAAACAAATACTTTTTTATGGAACGCGTATAAACATCCCAAAGTATATTACGATCTAGCCTATTTTACGGCTAATAAGTACAAAATTTAATTCGATCTTAATTTGCTAGAGATACAAATGTCTCGGATGTGTTCATTCGAGTTCCCATGACCTTGTCCGGCAGCGACGCTGCCCTTCTCGGCGTGTCCTCTTTTAATGAGGAGGACACGGCGATGATGGACGTGCTTGCGCCAAGGCGTGTGTGAGGGTATCGGTGGGTTTTAGTCGGTAGGCCGCGGTTCCTGGCTGGCACTCTGTCCCCAGGGGCCGCGGAGAGTCCGACATAACCCCGCGCCTTCCCAAACGCGGGGTATGCGTCATGCAATTCCTAACGAAAAAAAAAGGAAGTGTTCACTTACACCTTTTTTTATTGTCTCTATTAAGGCGACCCCACTAATTCACAGTTATTGTTGCAGCACTGATTCTACATTGTACTAAATTAGAACTTATTTTTTATCACTCCACTTCATTACACTAGATCGGATGGTTTTATCCGTTTTAGTCTTCTTTTTTTTCTTTGTGTGGTCGAGAAGCTGGACAGCCTCCGCGTTTACATGTTTTTGAAGTCTTTTTTGTTGAGCTTCGGCGTATTTTTTGATGATGCTATCAACAAACTCTGTTTTGAGGTCCCGATGGAGGTCGTCATTTCTTACATACCAGAGAGCATTAGCGATGCCCCTCAGCACCTTATTCTGAAATCTTTGGATAATACACCTGTTGGTCTGAGTCCCGTAGCTGTATTCCATAAGTCCACACTGGCATGAGGACTTGCCGATATAACAATAGTGTGTTAGCTATTTTTAAGGGGACTCTCTCCCTGTTAGCCAATACATGTCTCTGTATCGTAGATCAAGCTGTTCTCTTTTTTTCTTGACGCGCACCTTCCAAAGTAGTTTCACATCAAGAGTCATGCCAAGATATTTGGCAGTGTTCTCATATGGTATAATATGTCTGTTAATAAAGATATGGTGATACATTTTCTATTTGTTACTAAAATCGACGTGTACAGACTTGGAATCATTAAATTTTATCCGACTTTTCTGCGACTTTCCACGTACGTACTTTTGCCTAAGATAGGCATTTAATATCTTTAATAAGAGGTACTGGACCATTAATTAATAATTATTTTATTATATTTTTAATTATTTTACAAATTTTACAAATCATTCCTTTCTCATGTTCAGGGGGTACAAAGTGTATCATGCTCTTCACCCAGACATTACAGCTCATGCTGGAAGTGCTGTTATTGTTAAAGAAAGGCTATGATGCTATGAAGATTCCAAATGCGAAATAGGAGAAATTCAAGCCGTCGCAAGTGGAACTTAAGCAAGTTACCCCGAGAGAAGTTTGGAATGAAATCAAAAGTAATATCTGCCCGCCAAAATCTCCTGGCTATGATTTAATACCAGGAGTAATACTCAGAAAACTTCCTAGAAAGGCAATAGTTAAATTAACAACTCTTATAAATGCCTGTCTAAGGCAAAAGTACGTACCAGCCTTGTGGAAAGTCGCAGAAGTCATTATGATATGATACTGAAACCAGGGAAATCGCCTTGTGAAACTTCATCTTACAGGCCTATATCCCTATTATCAGTAATGTCAAAATTGTTCGAGAAACTCCTACTAAAAAGACTAAAGCCAGTAATACAAAACTTGGACCTAATTCTAAACCATCAATTTCTCAATTCAATAGGCTTTCGAGAGAAACATTCGACGATTGATCAAGTGCACAGAATCACGAACATAATCGAAAAATGCCTAGAAGACGAAAAGGTATGCACAAAACAGTATTCCTGGATGTAGCTCAGGACTTTGACAAAGTATGGCATGACGGACTCATTCATAAACTACAACAAATGCTCCCTGAGCAGTTCGATGAGCTTTATAGATAAGGTATTCAGAATCAAACATGAAGACGCCTTCTCAGAATTGAAACATATAAAAGCTGGTGTTCCGCAAGGCAGTGTTTTAAGTCCGATCCTATACCTTTTATACACTTGTGATATACCAGAACCGGAAAATAACACCATTACACCTTTTGCTGATGATATATGATGATGATACTGCAATCATGGGTATCGGTAATACTCATGAGGAAGCAGCAGAAAAGGTCCAAAATGCTGTAGAGAATATCTATGACTGGACAAAGAAATGGAGGATAAAATTGAATGAATCTGTGGCGAACTGTGAGTTTCGGAACGCATCCTATATATTCTTCGGAACACAGGATATATTATCTACACTGCTAGCCTAGACTAACTTAGAGACGTACTGGATGATTGTGTTATTGGAGACATCTCTCATTCCATGTAATTGAGCATATTATATGTAAGTTCTACCAAGCAGCTGCGTTTTATTGAACAACCGGCGTATTGGGACGCCAGCGGAGATACTACCTCCAATAACCCCAAATTGGTGACCCCGACTACAAACATTTCCGGCCGGCAACGATTCGAGAATTTACTGAGGAAGTCGCGGCGTTCCTGTTGCGTATACGACGACATTCGGAGCCACGGAAAGACCGCTGACCATCGAAGGAAAGACCTCAGGCGCTCAAGTGTTGCTGGCGAAATTTGTGAGTTTTACGACGTTTCTGTTTCGGCGCGACAAGACATTCAAAAACCTGCAAAAACCACGGTACGTCACGCCATCTAGTTTCCTAAATCCGAAACTTCTGCCAACGTGACAACTGTCAAGCCGAACCACAGACTACAATTTGCTGCAGGCAAAGGAACTTTTACATATAGCCTTATCTTGTGTCCATTTTACATTTTCGTATATTTACCAATTTGTCCTTTTTACTTTTTCTTGTATCTTACTAAATTTTTGTGTGCCTTTGCAACATTTAATTGAATTAATTCCATTGTGCATTGATTTTAATTTGTTATTTGTTTTTATATTGTTGTTTTACGTAATTTTTTTGTCGTGTATACTTTGCTTTGGTGAAGGGGCATGTAAATATTTTGCTGCACCAACCCACCTACGGAGTACGGATCTTTAATTGCTTACACATATCCTTAGTCGGTGGTGGGAAAGTACACTTATACACTTTTCCCCTTATCCCAGTATGGCGACTAACACCGACGACCTCCAAGCAATGTTGCAGAGAGTGATAGCCGAAAACGAGGCTCTTCATCAAAAGCTTCGGGCTGCGTCCACTTCCTCGCCCTCCCCACCAGAAGACTGCAAGGTAGCAGTAAAGCTACCCCAGTTTTGGCCAGACAAACCGGCCGTGTGGTTCGCGCAGGTCGAGGCGCAGTTCGAAATTTCCGGCATCACAAGCGACAGTACAAAATACAACTACGTTATCGGTCAACTGGACCAAAGGCTGGCAGGTGAAGTAGAGGACATAATTACTCAACCACCGAAAACAGGCGAAAGGTACATCACTTTAAAAAAAGAGCTAATTCGAAGGCTGTCAATGTCAGAGGAACAAAGGGTAAGGCAGCTCATTAGCGAGGAAGAGCTTGGGGACCGTAGGCCTTCCCAATTCCTCCGCCATCTACGCTCCCTCGCTGGCACTGCTCTGTCAGACGACAATATTCTCAGACAGCTCTGGACACGTAGGCTCCCCCAGAATGTCCAAGCTATCCTAGCTTCACAACCAGACCTTCCTCTTGAAAAGGTTGCGGAGCTAGCGGATAAGGTTCACGAGGTTGCCGGTCCTAAAGTTTTTTCATGCGAGGCGCCTTCGCCCTCAATAGACTCTATAGTTAAAACGTTAGAGAAGCTTTGCGCGCAGGTTGCAACTTTGTCTGCCCCCAGAGATCGCAGTCGCCAAAGAAGCCAGCGATCATCATCGAAACAGCGACAGCGTTCTGCTACTCCCGGCAGCAAAATATGCTGGTATCATAAAACCTTCCGCGACAAGGCCACGAAATGCAATGCGCCATGCAGCTGGAGCCATTCGGAAAACGAGAAGGTCAGTCAGTAGCGACGGCGACTGATTGCACATTCTCAGGCCGTCGTTTGTTCGTCACCGAACGATCATCACAGGTCAGATTCCTGGTTGATACTGGATCTGACTTGTGTTGTTATCCGAGAAGACTTTTGAGTGGTCGAGTGCATCCCACTCAATATGACCTTAGCGCAGCCAACGGCAGCACCATAAAAACTTATGGCAGCATTTCCCTGTCCCTAAATTTCGGGCTCCGACGTGAATTTCGCTGGCAATTTGTTGTTGCGGACGTCAGTACACCCATACTAGGGTCGGATTTTCTTGCACACTATTGTTTATTGCCTGACTGTCGCAACAAGCGTCTCTTGGATGGTATCACCGGCCTTTCTGTGACAACCTCCCTTGTTTCAAGTACACAGGTGAGCGTCAAAACTATTTCCACGGCACCGGTGTCACGCTTCAGCAGCATTCTCGCTGAATTCCCCGCAATCACGCGGCCACCCGGCCTTCATAGGGAGGTCAAACACGAAACTGAGCACTTCATCAAAACAACTGATGGGCCTCCAGTTTCATGCAGGGTTCGCCGCCTAGCACCGCACAAACTCATTGAAGGTAGAAAGGAATTCAACGAGATGCTCAAAAACGGTACGGCGCGACCTTCAAAAAGTCCTTGGGCCTCACCTCTGCAACTCGTGCTGAAAAAAGATCACACGTGGCGTCCGTGCGGCGATTATCGGAGTCTTAACGCTCGGACGATCCCCGATCGCTATCCCGTTCGACATATCGGAGATTTCGGCCATAATATCGCGGGTGCTACGATCTTTAGTACGCTTGATCTGGTAAAAGCATACCAGCAAATACCTGTCCATAGCGAAGACGTATGCAAAACGGCGATAATAACGCCATTCGGACTTTACGAATTTCCGTATATGTCGTTCGGGTTGCGCAATGCGGGACAAACGTTCCAGCGTTTTATGGATGGCATCGTCCGTGAGCTGGACTTCTGTTTTCCGTACGTCGACGACATTTTGGTTTTTTCGCGCGATGCAGACGAACACGCGCGCCATTTACGCGTTCTGTTCCAAAAGCTCTCCGACTATGGCGTGGTTGTCAACCCCGCTAAGTGCCTATTAGGGGCGAGTGAAGTAACGTTTCTAGGGTATCACGTGTCTCAAAACGGTATCCGACCTCCACCCGAAAGGATTTCTGCACTCCAGGAATATCCTCTCCCGACAACCGTTCAAGGCCTCCGTAGATTCCTGGGAATGGTTAATTACTACAGACGTTTTTTACCACGTGCGGCTGAATTACAGGCGCCGTTGGTAAATATTTTAGCTGATTCAAAGCTTAAGGGTGCCAAACCAGTGCCTTGGACGTCGGAAGCCGAGAGCGCGTTTTACGCTTGCAGAAACAGCCTTGCCCAAGCAACGCAACTCGCACATCCATTGCCTAACGCACATTTAGGTCTGTTCACAGACGCGTCAGCAACTCAAGTTGGAGCGTGCTTGCAACAACGCGTAAATGACGAATGGCAACCTATTGCATTTTTTAGCAAAAAGCTGAATCCTCGGCAATCGTCTTGGCCCGCATATTACAGAGAATTACTAGCCGTGTATGAAGCTGTTCAGCACTTCCGTCACATCCTGGATGCTCAGCATTGTACAATTTTTACGGACCATAAGCCACTCTTGTATGCCTTTTCGCAACGTCGAGAAAAGTTACCTCCAGCGCAACTCAACCAGCTTTCCTTCATTGCCCAATACACGACCGATATTACATACATTAAAGGTATGGATAACGTCGTTGCGGACACTATGTCGCGGATAGAAAGCATATCTTTGGAGGATGACTATGCAGCCTTAGCCGTTTCGCAAAGTGACGACGAGGAACTGCAGACTCTCATTCGCGATGGTACTGGACTCAAAATAGAAAAAGTCACCCTGCCCGGCACTGACGTCACAATCGCTTGTGACATGTCAACTGGTAAGCCACGCCCATTCCTCACCGCCGCCTTCCGACGAAAATATTTTCTAAAACTCCACAACCTAAGTCACCCAGGTATTCGCGCCACTTCTCGCTTGCTCACGGATAGATTCGTTTGGCCTTCCATTCGCAAAGACGTAAAAGAGTGGACTAAATCATGTCTTCACTGTCAAAAGAACAAAGTCACAAGACACACAGTAACTCCACTAGGCAAATTTGACATAACACCTGGACGATTTCGGCACATCCATATTGATATCGTTGGTCCACTGCCCGTCTGCGACGGATATCGCTATCTTCTGACGGCAGTGGATCGGTTCACACGATGGCCGGAAGCATGGCCTATGCGCGGCATTACTGCCGAAGAGACTGCCGATACTCTTTTACATGGATGGATAGCAAGATTCGGCGTACCTTCCTTCATCACTACGGATCAGGGACGGCAATTTGAGTCCGACTTGTTCCGTAAACTTATAGCACTACTGGGTACGAAAAGGCTAAGAACGACTAGCTACCACCCTTGCGCAAACGGGATGGTCGAGCGCCTACATAGGCAACTCAAAGCCTCCCTAAGGTGTCACATAGGACCGTGGATTAAGGCGTTACCTTTCGTACTGCTTGGCTTACGTGCTGCATTAAAGGACGATTTAAAAGCTTCGTCCGCGGAAATCGTGTACGGCGAACCGCTGCAGCTGCCCGGTGAGATGATTGCGCCCTCTACTACACCCCAACCAGCTGATCCCACAGACTTTGTCTCACATTTGCGGTCAGTCATGTGTAACTTGAGACCAGTTCCTTCTTCTCATCACGGTCAACCAAATGTTTTCGTATTTAAGGATTTGGCAACCGCTTCTCACGTTTTCCTTCGCGCCGATCATGTTAAGTCGTCATTAGAGTCGCCTTATTCCGGACCCTTTGCCATAGTAAAGCGATCCGATAAGACTCTCACAATAATCGTTGGTAACAGGGAAGTTGTCGTGAGCATAGATCGCTGCAAACCTGCATACATAGATGCTCATACTCAACAGCCTTCCACTATTCCAGATGCACCTATTCTTCCTCCACCAACAGACACCAACAGCTCGCACACTCAATCACCCACAAACAATATACCAACACGTAGTCACACATTTTCCGCACCACCTGCTATACAGGACAAAGAAAACGATCCAGTCCCTCCACAATATACTACCCGTTCGGGTAGGAGAGTGCGCTTTAAACGAACGTTCGATTTATAATCGAACTTCGTTTCTCCTTGGGGGGGTGGTGTGGCGAACTGTGAGTTTCGGAACGCATCCTATATATTCTTCGGAACACAGGATATATTATCTACACTGCTAGCCTAGACTAACTTAGAGACGTACTGGATGATTGTGTTATTGGAGACATCTCTCATTCCATGTAATTGAGCATATTATATGTAAGTTCTACCAAGCAGCTGCGTTTTATTGAACAACCGGCGTATTGGGACGCCAGCGGAGATACTACCTCTAATAACCCCAAAAATCCATGTCTGTACACATCGATTTTAGTAACAAACAGAAAATATATCACCCTATCTACATTAAAAGACGAATTCCATATGAGAACACTGCCAAATATCATGGCATGGCTCTTGATGTGAAACTAGGTTGGATGGTGCACGTCAAGAAAAAGAGAGAACAGCTTGATCTACGATACAGAGACATGTATTGGCTAATAGGAAGAGACTCCCCCTTGAAAATAGCTAACAAACTATTGCTATATCGTCAAGTCCTCATGCCAGTGTGTACTTGTGGAATGCAGCTCAGACCAACAGGTGTATTATCCAAAGATTTCAGAATAAGGTACTGAGGGGCATCACTAATGCTCTCTGGTATGTAAGAAATGACGACCTCCTTCGGGATCTTAAAACAGAGTTCGTTGATAGTATCATAAAAAAATACGCCGAAGCTCACCAAAAAAGTCTTCAAAACCATGTGAACGTGTAGGCTGTCTAGCTTCTCGACCACACAAATAAGAAAAGAAGACTAAAACGGATAAAGCCATCCGATCTAGTGTAATGAAGTGGAGTGATAAAAAATAAGTCTTAATTTAGTACAATGTAGGGTCAGTGTTGCAACTATAACTGTGAATTAGTAGCGGCGCCTTAATTGAGACAATAAAAACATGTTAATGGACACTTCTTAGAGACATGTTTATCTCTAGCAAATTAAAATCGAATTAAATTATGTACTGTACTTATTAGCTGTAAAATAGGCTAGATCGTAGTAGTACTTTGGGATGTTCATACGCGTTCCACAAAATTAAAGTATTTATTTTCGACATTATTGTAAAAATGCAAGTAACGGTTGAGTTGTATTTAAAAGCACCAAAAACGAGCCCAAGCTACGTAGTAACTATTAAGTAATCTGTGCCCAAGCGCACCCTCCCACAACGATTGTTCCACGCTCACAGACAGGAGCCGGGCGCGGGGGGAGGAGGGTGCGCTGTGTGTGTCAAGTCGAGACACGATAGCAGCGGTCAATGAGCATTTAAAAAATCCGCCGATTGTCATGTTTTTAGATATTTTTTAGGCTTTCTCCACAAATAAGGGTATTGCGTACATAATGATAGCTCTGAAATACAACCACTGAGAGCAGGCAGACCAACTCGTTTCACCTGTGGAGATACCATACTACGAATAGGTACTAAAACTGACCATTTCTGTTATCGTTTTTTTTTCGCAACAATGATGCAGTGACTTGCGCGCATCATAACTCTGAAATGCAACCACTGAGAGCCGCCAGACCAACTTGTCTCATCTGCGGAGACGCCATACTTTGAATATGTACTAAAACTGACCATTTCTCTGATCGTTTTTTTTTTCGCAACAATGAAGCCTCTTGTAAGCTCTATAACTCGAAGTTGCAACCACTGATAGCAGGCAGACCAACATCATTCACATTAGGGGACTACTCTACAAACTATAAAAATTAATCTAACCGTATCCATGATCGTTATGAAAAATCCCGTGACCTCTTAGACTATAGTGCCTAATAGGCACTAGCTGTGACAGGGCAGCGTTTCCGCTTTGCTGAAAGCTGCCTAGGGCTTGCAAGATCTTGAGTAACCTCCCTTTACATAGCTCTATCAATATTCCGTGTCCTCCCTGGCTGTACGGCAAAAATGTGTCCATATATGCCATACCCCACAGAATTATTTTAGTAAACAAATAAATATGTTATTTTTTAAGCAAGGATTCTTATAATTTTTATCAATCATTGCTTCCTGTAAAAATTGACGTGGCCTTACACTTAGGTTTCGGTATCTAATTCTGTATTACTTATTTACTTTAATTTTAGTTAGTATTATTAATTAGCTTTCCCTATATTCACTGTTAGGTAATCACTATGCATGCATATTTTATACCTAAATTACATAATATGTAACTATATATTAAAGTAATCCTTTCAGAAGCGAAAACTTTTTTGGTCTTTCGTGTACTACACATCTTACACTATTTAATATAATAAAAATTGGGGAAGTTGGCAACTACATTAATCAAACTTAAATATAAGACATACCTACTATAAAATACCTCAATATTGACAAATGCTTCAGTTACTTATCCGTTAACCAACAATAACTGTCTCAAAAATAATGATATTGAAGCGTTATTGACACGCCATAAATGCATTAACCCTAACAGAATAAGGCCCCAGATGATACCGTCCGGACTAGTGTTGTTGAATATATTTATCAACCGTTAAATTAAACTAACTTAACACATATATTCGATAAATATTTTCAACCAAATCGAATAAAAATATTCATTCAATTCAAGTTGATTTAAACGCGAGAGTAATATTAATTCGTATAAATGTAACCGACTGATAAAAATAATCGTACCTATTGAATAATTATTAATTTCAATCACAGACCGAACTAATAAAAATATTGACCTCCAAAGTTAGTTAATAAAAACATCATTTAACCAGTTACAATTAGTGTTGCCCAAATTGGTCTTGGTCTTGCAGTCTTGCGAGACTCTTGCTGTAAGCCTAATTGTAGCAAGACCAAGAACAAGACTGACCCATGCAAGATTTAAGCAAGAATCTTGCTAAAAAGGTCAAGTCTTGGTGTTGGTCTTTATCTCGGTCTTGCACCAAGAGTCTCGCAAGACTGCAAGACCAAGACCGATTTTGGGCAACACTAGTTACAATAAAGCAACTTGTGAAAAATATTCAGATTTTGTATTTGAATAAAAATATTAACTGATATTTTCAACCATTAAAATTATCTGATATTTTTATTCGATTTTTCTTCAACCATTAACGCCACCTCTAAAGGACGCTTGCGAACAGAAACGGACTGGGCCTACCCAATTAAACCATCAGTGAGGGCCACTAAGTTAGCAACACCGTACAGGATGTTCTCCTCCACACTGGCCATAAATTTCACTAACGTCAAAATTTGGTTCACATCTCTATGTTTTATTGAGGACTCACGAAACATGAAAAAGTAAAATGGCTTTAATAAATCATAAAAATGACGTGGCTAGTAGCAGGGCAGACAGCTTTAATATGTCTACATTCCTATGCATTCCAAAATAGACTGAGTAGGTATTGTATGAAATAACTCATGTAAACTCTGCGAGTGACATCTGAAATGTCCGAGCCATATTTAATATCAATGTGATGGTATTTATTTGCGGAGCGTGAAAACAGAAGTACCTTTCGAATGCGCATATCCATATCGAACAAAATGGCAACGTGATGTTTCTTTAACCAGTTTTCAAAAAATCTATAAATATTTCTAAATTGGGTGTTGATATGTAGTTATTCACAGTGAATAAAAACTATTTTGGCTTATCTATACTAATATTATAAAAAGGAAGGAAGGAAGGAAAGATTTGATTGTTTGTTTGTATTGAATAGGCTTCGAAATTACTTAACCGATTTTGATGAAAGTTGGTATAGGGATAGTTTAAGGCCAAGGAAAGGACATAGGGTAAATTTCCTACGGGAAAATATAAAATTCCCACGGGAAAATAAACATAACGCGGACGAAGTCGGAAGCGGAAAGCTGGTCAAAGAATAAAGGAGTTCAATACAGCTAAGAATTTCGTCGGGGCTGATAAGAGCTCGGAAGCCTAGTGGTCAAGGCGTCAACACGGTATGTTGGAGATGTGGGTTCAAATCCCGCCCGAGACGAAATTATTTTCCTTTATTGATTTATTCATCACGTGTACCAAACATCAGATCAATCTGTCAACAGGAAAGGGGTAAAATTTTAGTTATTATACCAACAACAACAAACAGGGCAAGCTTAATAAAACCGATAAAATCATTTGTTACTCGTACATTTCCGAGTTTAACGATACAGTGGAACATAGAACTCTTCCTTTTTTAAAATCGGTTAAGGCTTAGTGCAATTTGTTCCAGTGCCTATGATGACTCATTACCAAAAATTGTCTTACATCAGAATATCCGGTGATCCTTTGTGCGATTGCTTGAAACCGGTTCAGGCAGGCATCGCACCGCTTTTTGTCGACCCTTGGGGGCCGTACCGTCATCACCTTAAGCAAGGTTATAACAACGTTGAAACAGAGACACCGCTATAGCAGCGTATAGCGCCATCTCGTTCTCGCAACGTTTTTAAAATTGTTTAAGCGATCGTGGTAAGGGCCCAGGCATCGGCGTCCGAATAGGCTAAGGAACTCGGGAAGAACAGATTAGACACTTTAATGGGCTGCTGATTTCAAATTATCTGAATAAATTCTTCACGCTATTTAAACATTCGACCTTCTGATAGCCTCCTGTTAAAATTTTCTAGACACTCTACCCAAAACTTCGATCAGCCAAACCATCTTCTTATCTGCAGCGGACGTCAATAGACAAACACAAAGATAACTGACACCTGACAGTAACTTTGAAAATGAAACCTCTAAACACCAATCGATAACGCAATATTCTCCTCCCTCTGTACGCGAACCCGAGGAAAATTACACTTTCCGCTCGCAGACGAGAATTGATATTCATTAACGTAATTACTCTGTTTATGTCGGAATGTCGAGCAGCCTTTGATGAGGAGGTCTGCTCGGTCACAGGTTAGCTCCACCAAAGTAATTAGCGTACCGATCAATAAACTCATACAAACTGCTTTTTGAAGCTAAATTACTGGGATCGTGTCAGAGGGGGCTCTACAAGACCTTTACAACGCCTTTGGGCCTCGTTTGTTCATCAGCAGGGTCCAGGACAGGGTACCGCGTGTAGGTGAAGTTCACCCTGGACCCTAGACCCTGCTGATGAACAGACGAGGCCCAAAGGCGTTCCTTAGGAATGCTTTGTCCAGCATTGGGCCTATTACGGATATTGTGAATAGGGCTTCGAAACCCTCTCCAATTTTAAAAAACCCAAATTTTCGGGTCTCAATATAATCAAAACGCGAGTAACTAGCTTTTTTGGGCTTTTCGATCTTTTTGTTATCATTCTAAAAAAATACAAAGAAACTGTTAAAATCACTTTAAAAAGTATTTTGTACTGTACTATAAGCGCTAAATCAAAACAACTATCAACATTTATAGAAAGTTAGTAATTTAAGTTTCTTTTTTATCGCAGACTCGCAGAAGAGATCAAAATGTGTATATTAATTCACTGTTTTAGTAAACATTAGTTCTTGTTCTCAAATGCTAATAATAATAAAATTCACACTTCACCCCGTTCATGTTATGATAGTGTCAAACCCTCAGATCAAACCCGTGCGTACTGTGTAACTTTTTTTATTGCTGTAAAAGACAGATGAGGAGACGGCCCCCTAATAGTAAGTGGTAGCCAACCGCCGCCCATGGACTTTACCAATAACAGGAGTATAGCCAAGCCACTGCCAACTTTGAGTGTAAAGGTGCAAACAAACTGGGCTTATGTGATGCCACGCCACGTTATGTCATTGGTCGCGTCAACGACATCTCGTAAGCTAAGTGTAGTGCTAAATAATGATTTTTCATACATTTTCTATTAAGACCGATGTCTTCTGATGATTGTAACATCACATACGTGGCATCACATAAGCCCAGTTTGTTTGCACCTTAATACTCTCTTCAAACCTCGCTTGAAGATGGACATTATAGCGCTCGGGAAATTCATTCCAAAGCCGGACTGTACATGGTAAGAATAAGCACGGAAAATCAACCGTGCTGGATGATATTGTTTCCTGTTAATAGGGATGAACTGTACTGCGATGTCGAGTGGTACGATGATAAAAAGGTGATGTTGGTAGCAATGTGAATAGACATGTCACAAGCTGAAATCGTACACTGTGGGTTTGTGGTGGAGAATTACGAATATCACAAGCACCTCCCGTACTGTCAACGAAATCAAAATATTCTGACAATAAACAATATTCTAACATTTACAATAGACTATGTCGTTACCATACACAGCATAATTTGTTTACGTGAATAGTAATACACAACAACATTTCTTTTCATTATAACGAGTAATGTCTACAAATACTGTACCGCTCTACTTTAAATCATGCTGTATACACATGTTTAGGGATATAGTCTCGTCCGTTATTTTGTACTTGCTTTAATTATTCAATGTTTGATTATATTGTGTGCGTTCCCCCAGCAGGAAATTTTGTGTATCAAATAAATAAATAAAAATATGTGGAACTTAATTATACAGTAGCTTTCCGCTCGCACGTCCGCCCGCGTTATCTTCATTTTTCCCGTGGGAATTCGATATTGTCCCGTAGGAACATATTCTATAGCCTATGTTACTCAGTGATAGTGTAGCATTCTATTAGTGAAAGAATTTTTCAAATCGGTCCAGTAGTTTCGGAGTCTATTCAATACAAACATTCAAAATTATAAAAATACAAATCTTTCCTCTTTATAGTATTAGTATAAGTATAGATATAAAGTTATACATTTCCCCATAAACGAGCCTCTAGTTTCTTGAAGCTTGGACTTTGGAACAACAACAAGCAACAAGTTCATTTTTGTTTTTTTTTGTGTTTAAATTGTGAATTGTAAAATTGGTATCAAATATAATAATGTTTATAAAACAACACGTGAATCTTTACACTTACAGTACAAATGCCGCGACTATACTACCTGTTGCCCGTGTACTATAGATGAGTTAAGCCACTTAATAGGTATTTATACACGGTTACCAACTCATTTTCGAAAGATATTGTTGCGAAGTCCATTTCTACTACGCCATATCATCGAAGATCACCCTGACCTTATCCTACTCTACTACGCCACAATTTTCTTTTTACTTCTCATGCTCTAAAAGTAGATCTTCAATATAGCCTCACAGAGCGGGACTAAATCTCGTCTGGTTGAGAAATAAACAAGTTACCGCGAAATTTCCAGAATTTTCGTAGAGTGTAGTTTAGAATAATTTGATTAATTTAACAATTTCCAGTGATAGTGAAGAGTTTGACGAAGAATCTCGGAAGATTTATTTACAATCTTATGAAAGTTTTATGGCCTGGAGGAATAAGAAACGTATAAATTCTTTCACAGAAAGCGTTTTTTTTTGCATATTTTGATGAACTGTCTAAAACATATTCATTCATTAAAGCTTTTTGTACTAAATTGACTATTTTTTGTCATATTTAAAGTGAAAAGTAGATATAGTTGTGACCTCGAGACTAAAAGCCAAAATATGTATATCCCCCAGATTAAATCACTCAACACCACAAATCACCTCGGGGATACATAATATTGGCTCTGTTTAGTGCCTCATTACAAAATATACTATTGTTGGGGACAGAATATTTGTTGTTTGAATTATGTGTGTAGTTTATAATTTATTAATTATTTGTGTTCGCGGGTAAAATTATTATAAAAATGAGTTTATAAATATTTAAGGGGTAATTTGTATATAAAATATTTTATTAATTATTAAGACGGTATATTTGTAAATGTTGTGCAATTGGTTATATAAGTAGCCGTATTATAAAATTAAAGTGCTTTCGTTTCCTACCGACTGTGCTATACGTGTGTCTCGAAGCAAATAAACTTCATTCGCTTTACTATCGGAAATCTCATTTTCATCAGCCGCATCCGTTACAACTATTTTCCATTGTTCTCTATATAAGTCATCTAACCACCTCAGTGGTCTATAGTGGTTGAGACCACCTGGTATTGATCTGAAGGTCCTGGGCTCGATTCCCCACGCGGACAGTGGTTTTTCTGCTCGATTTGGTTGGTAGTAGGGCTTCCTTTTTAAGGACTTACTTAAAGTCTTCTCCGTGTTCATTTTAAGACCCATTTATTTGAAAAATATAGAGATCTTCGAGCATTGTGCCTAGGTCTTCCACGGTCTCAGCCATGACTATGATTGTAATAGGTATATGCATTTATACATCAATTAGGTCGTGTCGCGACAAACGTTAAGTGTGTACGTACGCGCAATTTAGCGTGTAAGCAAATTTAATAATATAAGTTTGTAATTAATTAAATATTTTCGGCATTCAATAAATGGACTTTGGGACATCAACATGTTTCATTAAATACCTGATCTCACCACATATTACATGATATCATCAGCAAAACGAAGGAACAAACTAATTTAGCTACTTAGTAAACTAACTTAGCTACTTAGTAAATAAATTAAAACTGATTTTATGTGCACAACCTTGATTTTATTGACAATATTAAAAAAAACACCGTGAAGATTGTTTAATTTATTCTTATTTTGTTTAAAATACACCCGAACTACATGAAAAATTAAAATGAAATTTAAATAAAGCTACGCAACTTTGTCGGACACTTAATAAAATTTAAATTATAATTTTTACAAACTGAATACTTAGTAGCAAGTCATTAAAATGTTTTACCTAGTTACCTGCCGTCCAACCTTATACTTAGCGAATTTACGATAATTTACAAATTGCCTGTCAAAGAACCTTTCAAAGGACAATTCACGATAATTCACAAATTACTTGTCAAAGAAGCTTTTTTCATAAAAATGTAGGTTACGTTACAATATATTAGATATTATTTTCCAGCGCTTTTATCCACGAAGACTTTGCTTACTGACTTGAAGATTCTTTAAAAGTACCTATGTACTTTATCAACCGTTAAATTAAACTAATAAAAAAAATTAACACATATACGAGTATTCGATAATTATTTTCAGCCATATCGAATAAAATATTTATTCAAGTTGATTTTAAAGCGAAAGCAATATTAATTCGTATAAATAAATGTAACCCACTAATAAAATTATCGTAATGAATCATTTCAATCACAACGACCTAATAAAAATATTAACCGCAACGGTGCTAACAAAAATATCAATATGTTGTATTTGAATAAAAATATTAACTGATATTTTCAACCATTGAAATTGTGATATTTTTAACAAATTTTTTTTTCTACCATTTACACCACCTCTAAGTACGTTCCTGTAACCCGCGAAGTTTCGATGCGCGGGGAATCACACAATAAAAAATAGGTGTTCGGAATTGCCAATGACATTGCATAGTAATCCCGCGCTAATCATTTGAGTCTGAGTAAGAGCGCAAGAGTGGAATTTGTAAAAAAATACACGCGCCCAAACCCTGATCCCTAAGAATATCGTGCAACTAAATATATATTTTTTTACAATAAAAAAATACAAATATCATAAAAAAAAACCTAAATTTAGTCGAACATCGGCAGCGAGATAATGCCCAAGCTGGTGGTTAAGGCTGCAGAGTGAGGAACCTCCTGACAATTATTATTATTATAATATTCCTGAGTAACTTATGCTAACAATGTTTGGCATAATATGTTACGTGTCCGATTTTTAGCTTCAGTTACACCAAGGTTGCTTCTCTTGATAGGGCCCTGTGCACCATTTTTTTATTGTACTCCATGACCACTACATCTGCTGCTATGCTGAGAAGGGCAATGAGACGTCTAATTGCGTCCTCCTTCAGCTCCCGGTAGAAGTAGGTGCAGGATACCGTGGGTCTGGTAATGGCAACGACCGCATGAGGTACACTATCGTGGACAGTCTTTCTTTCTGCTCCTCTGAGCACAACCACGTGATCGTACGTTAGTCTTCTTTTGTCCAATATATCACACAAACTTTTTCGCCAACACAACGCTTTTTTTATAGGTCGTGCTAAGAATTCCAATTTGTTCTATACAACTGCTGATAATACGATAGTTCGAGATCCAGACTATCATTTTCTAACAATTGTGTACTAATGGTGCACATGTTCAAGGCAAATTAACAACGCCAAAAGCATATTATTTACGACTTCTCAAGTTTCGGTGCCTCGAAAGGTTTAGTAATCTTATGTAAACTGATAAGGTAGTACCTATCATCAACAAAATTGCTAATAAATATTTAGCGCACCTAAATACGCATTTCTTCGTTATAAAGAATGACTGCTGCGCTATAAGAGTATCAATGTATAGGTTTTGGTGAGCCAAACAAATTTTGCTCGCTTCTACGCTTAGAGCATTTAGCCTAAATGCTCTAAGCGTCAACGTTAAAGAGAGTTTATCATTTTAAGCAATAACATTAATAGTAAATTTAAACCAATGGGTGAAAGCAGTGTCTTATGTCACGGGTGTAGACACGAAGGACTCCATGGTGGGTATGGTAAATTCTGAAGTCCTTTTTTTTCGGGGGGAAATGCGTAATCGCACCGTACCCGCCGTTGGCTAAACAGCGAGCGTGTGTGGGGCTCTCCCGGCATGGTGCCAGGCCTACCCACTAAAACCCCCCGGTGTTCTCCCTGCCCTTATGGGCGCGCTAGGTAAGGTCCACACTGCGACTCCACTACCCACGCGCCCGGGCAAGCCCGACCCACTGGTCGGGCTATCGCCAAGGGGGATTGCCCGAGAATACCAGGGCAATCCCCAGACGGAGGGCCTTAAGTTGGCGTGCACGGGGCTAACCGAGCACGCAGGCCTCCACGGCAGGGTCATTAGACGGGCATCGCTTGTGCGAATGCCCGCCTCCGCCTGCAAATTCTGAGTCCTGACCATAGAGAGGGATTTAAGACTAGAATCCTGAATGCGCCGAGGGATTTAAGCTCACCCAAGACAGACTGCTTAATCCCCGTTGAAAATCCTCTACTTTTCGCAATACCAGTGAGAAAATAAAAAGAAACGCGTAAGAAATACAGAAATTATTTAAAATCGTATTGATTTAATATTAAATCATAAATGATTATATTACCATTAAAAGCCGAAGTTTCTGTACTGAAAAAGCTACACAGAAGACAAGACTGAATGTACTTGAATCCCTTTGGTTTTACAGTGTCAAAAATTGAAATATGGCGAAATAAAAATTTTATTTATTAAATTTGTTTGGTTTTATACCAAAATGACCCCCTTTTGCCCCCTGCCTCGTATGTGCACTTGATGCAGAACAGAAACACACTGGTCTAGGATTTTTGTACATAATATGTTGTCGAATTAGATTTTTTTTCACCAATCAATATAAGATGGGTTTCCATGAAAATTAAGGTAGTTTTGGTGTTCCAAATACAAATTAATACAACCCTTGAAAAGAATAAAATTGATGAATATTCAATCATTTTACTTTATGTTGGGTTTATTATATAAATATGATACAGAATATGTCATTTTTGACCAAGTGGTGCGTAAACTTTACACTTTTAAATGCGAAAGTAATGCTGTCTGTCTGTTACGCTTTCACGTCTAAACCGCTGAAGAAATTTTAATGGAATTTGGTAGGTACAGTACCAAAGGTAATACCTTAATCCCAGAGAAGGAACATAGGCTACTTTTAAACCCGAATTTTAATGAATTCCCTAGGAAACGTGTACTACAACCTAACCTGCGATATAACTTAATTCCATACAGACAAAGCCGCGAGCAGCAGCTAGTACAACATAAAATTCATTATAAAAACCACTCACAAACAAAGCATAAGTGATCAAGCAGTCACTAATATTGTAAAACAGTGCGTTTTTGTCATTTAAATCGTGCCCAATAAGTTTTTGTAAGCTGTTCCCGGAGTTCGCAATTCGGCGGAGATTATGAATTATGCAATGATTAAGCCTTTGAAGGGAATGGGGAGGTCATTAAGGGGGAATAACAACGAGGTCTGCTGATAAAATGAGCTGAAAAATATAAACACTATACACATAAAGCGTTTAGAGTTTTAATATAAAGACAGTTAAAGCACCCTAATGCTAAAGGAACTAAGTAAAGAGAAATGATAACTTTTATCAGACTAGACTCCTTTAGTGTTTACGATACTTTTATTAATAAAACTCTAAATTATTAGCTAAATACATATCTACTGGAAAGAAAGAAGATCTACTGGAAAGTCTTAACGTGAAAACTTGTCATCGACTTCAATATTTAAATGTTTTATTTGTTTAATATTATTTTTCATTATGAGTACTTTAATGAGTCAGTTTTTTTGTAAAATACATGTTAACCAGTGGGGTTAAACGGTGGGGTAATAGGTGACTTTAATCTTTATAGTGAATTTTATTACGTGTGTATTAAAAATCACTTCTTGTATAGTTAATTTGCATTTTCTATTATCAGCTCACCAGTCACAAATACAAAACTTCCTTCCCTTTTGAAGTCGTTAAAAAAATAACAATTATCACGCCTATTCTCCCTTTAAGGTTAGACAGAGGACTACAGATACGCACATTTCGGCAATTACTTTAAGTTCCATGTCATCGGGGGCGAGTCAATTGCCACTACACTGGGCCCAATAGTACCTTCTGTACTGTTTCTAGCTTGGAACTGTTACTGAGAATTTCCTATAACAACCTCAATAAACTTTTTGTTCAACAAAAGGTTTTAACCCGGAATTGGTGATTACCTGTCACACTTATGACCAAGTAAGCCAAATAGACGATATAGTACGAAAACAAAAAAAAACACTATAAATAATGTCCTAACATAAGTGTACATACATGATGTACGTACAAACAAACATTGTATAACGTCGGAATAGTTATGCTCAGGTTAGTCTGATTCCGTCTTACTACACAGCATAGTCTAAGCCTAGTCTTGGTTTAAACCTAAAAATAATGTAAAAATATAGGTACCCAAATATAAGGAGGGAGTGTAAGAGTAAAATTAATAACGGGCTAATGGACTTTGATTATAATCAAACAGAGGGATTGTTGAAAGAACTGGGCACTCGCACTATCAGACATTCTTACAGCTCACCATCTGACACACACTCACGACACGACACAGACTCTCTCTTCGACAATTTAAAATTCTCACACCCACGCATACACACACATATAAACACTCACACATACACATATTTAAATTTTGTTGATTTTTTTAAAAATCTGTTTTAATTTAGTTTCTTTCTATCATCACCATAAATAAGATAATATTTATGTATGTTAATAGGATTGTTTCTAACGGTTTTTAATACCTAAAAGTGTATGAAATTTGAAGCGTAAGAAATTTATTTCCGAGAGTCTGGTGATTCTGAGATACAGGCGAGTTTTCGCCTACTTCCGACACCAGTCTCTCACCTACATAACTAAAATGTACCTGTTAGATCATAGTTCTTAGAATTTGTATGGTGTAGAGATAAAATAAATAAATTTAAAAAATCTGACGCTGTCTTTATCTTCTCTCATTAATACATGTAAAAGAGCTTTAATCAAGACTTAGATTAAACCAAGACTGTTTGTAGTAAGACTGTTTCCATCATGATGACTGAAAGTCAAATACTTTCACACTAAAAAGATAAAACACTGAACTATTCAGACGTTATACAATGTGTAAGTAAGGCCATTCAAATGTACACTAGATATAAAATACGTATATAATATGACTTATAACTTATAAAGTATTACGGTGATAATCTTTGGTAAAATCGTGGTAGCATCAGACGCAGTCGGAAGTATAAGCAAGCAAAAAATGGAATCCATTATAGGGAATAGAATCCTGACCCACGAAACCTGAACCACAAGACCACGAAAACGGTTCAAACTACTAGATTAAACTATTGATAAGTATGCCAAATACTATCTTGTTACGGTATGTAGTCAAATTTCATTATCTTGAATTGCGTAGCTTTTTCTCCCTCCCTTCCGCAATAACAGGACAACAAAGGAAGGCAAGGGATTTCTATTTGTATTATTAATATCACGTTTTTTTGAGGAGAACAACGCTGCCCGCTTAATTGTTTTGTTGTATACTTTGAATTTTAATTTTAAGTACTAGAGAAATACTATAATTTTTAATTGTGATATTAGCACAGATAATATTATGCTAGTTATTAAAAGATGGGCTTACACTGATGTTATCATGAATTATAAATAACCTACTTAAAAAGAAATACAGAATGTACTTCAATTTCGAAATAATTAAGGTACATATTTTTCAAAGCATTTTGTAACATAGTCTCACTTGTCTATGTTTATGAAATACTCGAACGTATATTTTAAAAAGAAATAGGAATTTATCTAATAATTTTTATTTTATGCATTTTAGCAAATAATTTTTCAAGTTGTTTTAGTGTTACTGTACTATACTGTTACACTAAAACAAGTTTCAAAATTATTTGCAAACTATATTTCATAATAGTCTTATGAAAACTACAAATTGAAACCTTTATTTAAGTTACAAAACTTATTATATGTTTGCTAGTTAAGTTATAGTATACGAGTATAGCTGCCAAGTCTACTTTAAACTTAAGTTTAACTTAAACATAGTTTGATTTATTTAATAAATATATTCATATCGAATGATGTAACGAAGAATAACCGCCTTCGTGGTATAGTGGTGGAGATCACCGGTCTAGAAGTCTGGGGGTCGGTTCCCCATAGGGTCAGAAGTTTTTGCTTGGTGGGTGGGCTTCTAAGCCTAGCTACCACCGTCTTTCCAAGATTTTCGACATGTTAATAATGTAGTCGTGTTCCAACATTAGAGGTGTAGCCAGTTCCTCAAAAGTTGAAAAATCCAGGTGAAGCTCGCTTTCATCTTCGCCCTTATAGTCATTTACCACCAGGTGATAAGCGCTTTCCTGTTTTGTGTAAAAAAAAACTATTTCCTTATTAATTTAGTAAGCAAAGTTATGTCACAATCACGATGTCTTTACAGTAGGGTTACTCTTGAACCATTTCCGATGGATCGTCATTGAGATTGTGATTTTTCATACGCTTGAGTAACAACACTAGCGCCAAATTGGATCCATATTTTTAGAAAATTTAATAAAACTGAGTTAGGTTCACCCAAAATCCGCACAATACGGGGTCAAGTTGGAGCCAATGCGCAAAAATAAGCGTTCGAAAAATCACAATCTCAATGCCGATCGATCGAATTCGGTTCAAGAGTAACCCTACTGGTAGCTAATGAACGTTTGGAAAGATTACTTAAATATTTTTTATACCATTCACAATCGACTTATTAAAAATCATTAGAACATTAAAATAAAGTTCATTTTAAAATAATTAAAACCGTGATTTTTGACAAGATTCGGCGAAGTTTCCCGCCTCACGCTCGCAGTGGGGCGGGCGGCGGCGGGCGCAGGGCGCGGCGCTGCCGGCGGCCAATCGATACCCCATAGACCCATAAGTAGGGTGGACATACGAGATGGATATACCGTCAGCGATACTCCGTTTTCGCGCCAAAACAAGTTAAGTGCCGTTTAACTTGGAAACATTCGTTTATAATTATTGACAACTTGCATGCTAGTTCCTCGAAGTGTACGAGAAAGTTTTTTAAGCATTGTATCAGAGTAAATAGTTAATAACATTGTTATGTGTACTTAAAAAATGTATATTTTTGAATCTTATTCAATATTAAAGTTCATACATATGAAAGTTATAGATAGAGTGATTACTTTAAATATCATAGAAGAGAAATAATCACAATTAAACCTTTTGTTCACTATCTCAAAAAAACCAAAATTTTGAATTAGCTGTTACCATTAAAATCGAATTGCTAGGAACAATTATATCAATAATTTTTGCCCTTTTCATGTATATACGTATGAATGAAACTAATGATCAAACCGAACATGAAATGTTTTAAGTAAATTAAAAGTAATTAAAGAGGTTAATGCACAATCAATTCATAATAAATATTATATTTCACTATGGGAAATATATACATACATATTTTAGAGTTTAATTATCCGCCGCTGTGTCGGTTTTATCGTTATTAAATGATGATTACTTTTTTCTCCAGCTCATTGTGTTACAGTCGCGCTTTTGTTTAATAAATTACTGATTTAGTGATGCCATATTTTTACTTTTTTGTTAATTTAAACAAGGGCTGCCGTTTTGTAAAACAGCGCGACCTCTGTTCGACTTTCAATGCAAATCATAATAATAATTAACCGTTTATTTCCTTGATAAAAAAAAATAGCATAGACTCTATGCATGATGATTATACGCATGAGCCTTTAGTTCGACGTGAGGACTTTATATTTAAGTATTTCTTTAAGTAAAACTGGCTACAAATAGTATTTATTTACTCTACTGTTAGTAACCGTCGCTATGTCTAAATTTAATAAGCGAAATGTGTTTGGCAAGACCTACATATGTCTCTTGAACATACTTCAATGGTGCTAAAATACTTTTAAGTATTTTCGATTGTGTATAAGAAATAACTTCTCTTGTTGATAATAGATGAAGTTCTAAGGCGACCTTACGGCTGACCTAACTGCGTAATTTTATCGATGAAAAACGTATTTTATTAATTTCATTTTTATGATTTTTTTTTGTTTTCTATTATTGAGTATTTTCATCAGGCAGTAAATATTAAGTTCTTTTATTCAATTCAACATAAGCTTAAGAAGATATTGAGATATTTTTCAATTTGTACAAAAATTGTCGAAAAATTAACCAGTTTTTTTAATGTCTCAATTTTTATGCAAACGCTCAGATTCTTTTAATATTATTGAGTTTGTTACGTCGCAAAAAGCTCATTTAGTTTTTAAAAGTTACACCGTTTTATTACCAAGAGGATTCCAGTATAAAAATTTGAACTAGGTTTATCGTAGATAAAATAAAGCACACAGTTCCCTTCATTATTACAATTTCCAAACAAACAATGTTTGTTTGGTTGGAATATTGCAACTCAATTTTGAAGCAGATATTGTCAACCAATTGAGCTCATTTTTTTAAATGTGCACGTCATGAAAACTCACACTCTAAGGCTCATTCACCTTTAACTTTTTTTAACGAGGTGGAATACTGTTGCGGTCCATACCTGCCGATGACTAGCCGACAGGCGCGAGTGGGAATCTCCCCTAAGGGTGCAGAGCATACCTACCCACCAAACCATCATCGATCTCCAACTTGTCCATAGTCAGGATGATCCAGGCTCTGGGAACCGTTTTCTTAAGCTATGATACAGCTTCGAAGAAATTTATTAAAAGTATCACCAACGAATAGTATGTTACTCGTAATTATGACCATGGTAATAAGTACATTTTAATCGACTTCCAAAAACAAGGAAGTTCTTAATTCAACGCGTATGTTTTTATGTGTATGTTTACCTCGCACCTCTCAAATCTCTTATTTTTATTCGAAAAAGTTTACTTCTGAAGTGGCCCCATTATCACAAAGTCAGGATCCGGCGATAGGATTCCAGGAAAATCGTCCGTGCACGCCGCCGTAAGGCCCTCCGTCTGGGGATTGCCCTGGTGTTCTTAGGCAATCCCCCGTTGGCGATAACCCGACCAGTATGTCGGGCTTGCCCGGGCGCGTGGGTAGTGGAGTCGCAGTGTGGACCTTACCTAGCGCGAGCAGGGAGAATACCGGGGGTTTTAGTGGGTAGGCTTGGCACTCTACACACGCTCGCCGTCTAGCCATCGGCGGGCATGGTGCGGTCATTTCCCCCCGAAAAAAAAAGGATTCCAGAAAAATCGTAGGAATCCCATAATAAGTTCATAAGCACGTCCAACGTGTTGCATGTTTCTACTGAAGATATTGAAGAATTTGCATCTGGTAGCCATTATCTTAAAAACTCTTCCACCATCTTATCTTAAGGGCCCTTAAAGGCCCTGCACTTCGACCCCTGGGGATCTTTTGGGCTGCCCCAATTTCTTTGTTTATTAGTTCCTATCACCACTTATGGACCAATTGAGTTCACTCATAAGTCTCACTATTGGTCTGCATTTTTGTTAACATACGATTATTAGTGCCAAAGAGGCCAGTCAAAGCCTCAACTCGGATTTGTATTCTGCCTGCATTCATTGATAATCATTGGCGTATCTAGTTTTTTTTGGGGTTGGCCTCGCGCTTGATTTTTGTTTAAAGTTATCACTGTTTGGCGTCCATCATAGAATTTTGAATCGGTAGCCTAACATACTGGGGCGGGCACGGCCCACCCGGCCGCCCCTCTATATACGCCTTTGTTGAGAATTCATTAAAGTTATCCAGGTTCACGAACAGCTTCGTATGAGCCATTCTTTTCTGAGAGAACCATTCATTTTGGTGTCTTCTCTTTGCTTGATCTCTGATAACAGAGTTAACTGAACAGTGTGCCAGATTCGCCAAAGGTTCCGGGGCCACAAATGAGCTGATAGAAGTTAGTTTTTTAAATACTTATAATTGAAAGAATACAACTAAGAGTCAATATGTGCCATATTGACCCATACTTGTATTCTTTCAAGATTTTGTTGTATTTTATTTTGTTTGTTTGGAAAAAGGTAGCTTAATTGGCTCCAATATGTTTCCTACTGAACCTCCGCTTTTGATGGATACCAGTTACCTACCCTTAAGTATTATTTCGGATTTTTCCGAAACCTTTTGGGGCATTGGACGTTTTCTACTGCATCAGCACGGCTCCCAGTTAAGCAGAAATGTATGAATTTCTATGTGACGGAAATAAAGTTGTTAGTTAATCTCCAGTAAACCGACACACGATACAGACGAACTTATTTATAGCGGTGGTTAACAGGGGTACTGCCGGTGCGAGTCGGAAGTTCAACTTGTTCGGGACTCGGGTCGATAATTAGAAATTGTTTTTTACTTTATTGAGGACTCTGTTTTTTTGTTTTTTAACCGTCATTATTGAATTTTATGGTGGCACGCAAGTCATTATGCAAAATGCGCCAAAGAGAGCCATAAGAAAGGTCTTGTCCAACTTCAAACAAAACAAAAAGTAAAACCTTGCTAAAGCTCACTAAAACTAAAATCTAGCTAAGACTCACTAACACCAGTACTGTTCAAAATAAGGTACGACAGATTTTTCATGTTTAAAGCTACTTATGATACAACAGTAGGTATTAGTAGCACTAGAGGTAAGTATACAATAAATAATTTAATAATTTATTTAATTTCCAGTTAACAATTACGTAAATTCCACATCTTACAATATCACAAAAACTTATGCTTAGAAACATTTTATTGTGTTGCATCCGCAGCCGCACTAGTAGAAACTGAATTACGTCTTGCAGCGCTCTCCCTAAAATTCATTATAATAAGCACGTTGCAACTAGTATTCGTTCACAGTTATACTTACTTACATATAGAATTTACATTTACATTATTCAATACCATTAAAATAAAGTAAAAAATACCTAATAAAATTAACAGCACTAGTGATGGAAGTCCTCTTTTTGAATATAATGAGTATGTGTGTGTGTATGTAAGAGGGTGTGTAACATAATTAATTATATGTCTTTCAAATATCGATTTAATAACAAAAAAAAATATTGTTAAACTGTGACAATACTGTGCGTTCCGTTTCACTGTTGTGCCTGTTGTAGTTCTTGGCCTTTTTTTAGGTAAAGGGAACATATGCTACTGCAATTCAAACGGATTGCAGAAAACTTTCAGTTTTTCATCTCTGATCAGTGTTACGAGATTCGTTAGGAGTTGCCTTACCGTAAATTTATATGTGAGGCAGTTCTAGCTTACTATTTGGGCTGAGCAACTTAATGTATGGCCGTGTATTTGACTGTCTTCGTGGTCAAATAGTTAAGACCACCCGGTACCGATATAAAGGTTCGGGGTTCGATTCCCCAAGGTTTTCTGATTGGTTTGGTTTGTGGTGACTTATCCGTTGACCCAGCTCGCTACACTCTAACCTAAGCTAGTTGCGATAATTTATTACAGTTTCAATAAGATTGTTGAAATTCGATTGTAAGGCCAGTCCTTTAACAGTTTAACAGGGTTGCGGACTAAGTATGGAAAATCGAAATCTTAGTATTCCGTCAGTTAGATAATAAAAAATATGAGACGAGTATTTTTTGCTTTGTCGAAATATAAAACAACCACTTAGATAGGACGATTGAAAGTTAGGGCGTGGTGACTCGCTCGCTACGTCACAAGTAATAAAATTTAACTACATATGGCGTCACGCGTCATCAATTCATTCTCGAAAGTCTTTGGTTGTGTTAAAAAAAGGAAAGTAACCATTTTTTTCTTTAATAACCTACATGTCGGACAATTTTAAAAATATTGTCTTCTTGCCCATTGTTGAGCCCAGGTGAAGCTCGCTCCCGGCGTTATCAGATGAAATAAAAAAATGTAATTGACTGAGAATATGTGGTAATGTAATTATGAAAAATCTAAATCCATAGCCAAAGCACCAGTGTTACGGACGCGAAAGTAATTTCGCCGCGAACTACTGGGACGACGAAAGTCGCATCAGTTCGGTCAACTGTACGTCTAGTATGAGTTTTGATAGTTTTTGATTCGAACGATCGAATAGTTTTGTTTTCATACATTTCACACCAACGCCTCTATCGGAAACTATAATGAACTAGAATTGACAGTATGAGTTACAAAGTAATAAACTACTCTATCAATAAGTACGTATTCGAATAGTGTGGCAGTATGAGTTACATGTTTGACATTTCTTTGATAGTTTACTCGAAAACTATTGTAGTTTAGGGTCTCACCTTACATTTTTATGTGAGTTTGGTACATAAATACGTTTTTTTTTGTATTTCTAAACACTAAAATTATGTCTGCACGGTGGTACTTTGCATGGAGGGCCATGTAAGACGAAATAGCGCATGAATAGAGCTGTGACAATCATTTTTAAGCCGTATCTCCGATACAAACTTTACTCAGAGCTACCGCCTTAAATCACCATTCCTTAAAAAAGTGTTAATAAATACACATAATTTAATCGAGATTTTTAATTCTATTTTCATTCCTAAAGTGTTTAACACAATTTATTATCATTAAAATAAATTGCGACTGACTTGTCCGCGACATTATAAAATAATATAATTTACAACAAATAAAAACTTTAATGTTTTTCTTTCATTCAACTCGCTTTAAAAGTAATAAAAACGGCTAAGAAAACGTCACAGTGACAGAATTGCGTGTCTCTTTCCATTCACATGTGTGTAAGAGAGATATAAATATATATAATGTGAAGTTCGTCTAATCGAGTAAAACTAACTCGCTATCGTTTAAACGTGAATTCGAAACGAGCAACTCATACTACCGTTTACATCGTAAACTGACAGTTTGGCGAGCTAACGAAAACTATTGTAGTTTACTCGATTTAAAAACTCGTACTAGACGTACGGACTAATAACCGAACTACTGACACAAACACAAAGACGTCGCGAAATATTGTACTTAGTACTTGTGTAAACTTTGCCTACCTACGTCAAACGTTTTCCCTTGTGAATTTGAAGAAAAAAAAGAGACTGATCGATGTCAACATTATTATACACACAACAGGAAGCAGTGAAGTGGGATACGACCACGCGGAGACCGCTGCGCTGTAGTGCCTGTAGCCAAATGCTCAACAAAAAAAAACTAATACTATGTTCCACCACTGCGAAACATTTCCGCTGATGTGTTGTATTTTGTGTTTCTTTTACTAAATACTAAACTTAAAAAAGAAGTATGTGCCACATACTCGTACATTGCTTTTTTAATTGCATTGGTCTGTTGACCGCAGATGGGCTTTGCAGCATCTCCTTTATAATTGAAAATAAGGCGACAACTTTGAGGGGCCCTCCAGCCCTATTGGCGAACTAATCTCACTGTACCAAATAGACTACACGGTTTCTATTCAATAAAGTCACCAGGAGGCCAATCGCGATAAATAAATGCAGTTGGATTGGAATTGAACTACTCGTACGACTGAATTACAACTCTTATGGCATTTCGAATGGCAGTGATGATTTGACAGGAGATTGGAACGCAACCCGCTTGAAGTTGGAACGCAATCGCTGTCAAAATACAATTTTTAGATCCATACTTTTTTTGGATTGAAGTTTGGCTTTTTTCATGCTGAGTGTTTGTCTGTTCTCTGTCTTTCTGATATCTCTAGAGTTTCTAATGCGATCACGCTTCGCTTGCGGTTCAACTGTCATGTAGAAATTAGCGCGATACAAATTTTGTCCAAAGTTGAATTGTAATTAGAACTGGATTGGAATTGAATCTCAGCGGTTCGTTCGAACTGTGAATTAGCGCAATTGGCCCTCAGGTCGATCAATCCAAACATACATTACAAATTCAGCGGCCATGTTGCAGCGCTCATGTAAAGGCAGTAAAGGTCAGGTTGGTTAGTTACAAGCAGAAGTACAAGTTACAAGCTTAAATTATCCGGGATGATAAAATACTTAGTAACCGTGTATACTTAATATATATTTACTTAAATAAATAAAACACGAGTGTACAAAGAAGATTATTGAATAATTCAAATATTCGGAGCTACGCAAAGCTGTAGCACGCGCTGCGAGTCCATGTGTTATGTTTTCTATTCAGGGCTTACATGGATAAAGAGGTTAACTGTAGTTTTATCTAAAAGTGCACTCCTCAAGATATTTTAAAACGAAGGAGTCAATACAGTTTTATCGTTAATGGCTTTGGAACAATGGCCACCCCATGTGGCTCTAAATATTTCCCCAATACGTCGTCACATCCGCGCTCCGCAGCATGCGGCCTCGGCTTTGGCAACTTACTATCGAACGCAATCTAGGCCACGTTTTTCTTCGTGTAATGCAGCGAACTAATAATGCAATCCAAGGCCGGTGCGTAGCAAAAAGAAATAAAAATGATATGTAAGAGATAATGTACAGAAACATTAAATATAAAAATGTAATTTAAGACTTAATTGACGATATAAAAGGGATAGTTTATTTATTTAAAACCGTGCAAGGCTCATTAGGCTCACTAAAAGAAAATAATGTGTTTTTTATTATTTTAATCTTCCACCCGCAACTTTTTTATACAAATACTCGTAAAGTAATCATAAAACAATATACTTACTCGTACATATACTACGATATGTATTTAATTCGATAAATTCATTTTTTTTAATATTAATCTGTAAATTACATCTAAGATAGTTTTTAATAATATTCTACGAATGCATGGGAATAATGACGACTTTTCAAAGTTAAGAACGTTAGTTTAGAACATACGTATAAAGTACTCATATACTTGTATGTAATAACATTAAAAGTGATGTCGCGGCTATCCGTTTCAACTGAGAGGTTAAGCTTAAGAAATGATATCAATTAAATGGTTTCGAAACCATTTTGTCGTAGAGAGTAGACCCTGTGCCTCTCAAGCGCAGAACGCACCACGGGTCACCGACCTCCGCCGGGGCGATTCACTCATGTGAATGTCATATTACGTGTACTGTCCATAATGTCAAATCGCACGTAAATTGCACATGGACTAAGCCCAAGACTACATAATTATACAATTCAAAAAGTGCTGCCGTAATTTTATTAGTTTTTATTGCAAACAAAACTCTTCGCCTTCACGTCTTGTGGTAATTAAAGAGGAATGTGAAAGTGAAGTTCCTGATTCCTTAGCCACAGCGTCTAACTGCAAGTAGTCAGACCTCACGGCTATATTTTATGTCACACAAGCAAACTCCCCAGCCACCGCATGATAAGTACAGTCAAAAGTAGATGCGCATAATAGCAATCTGTTTATCGTACCAATAATTATAGTGGTCACCCTACCAAAGAAAATGTACATATTTTTACTTACCAACAAAAAATCAATGGCCGAAACACGAGATTTGCCGCAGAGCCCGCAACAGTCGCAACTCGCAAGTGCATTCTGCCCCGTGCCATTTTCGACTCTACAAATTCTGCATAAATACAAAAATGTTATTATAGAAACTAGCTGTGCCAGCGACTTCGTTCGCGTGGATGTCCGAAAATAATAATATCGTGATGTTATATAGCCTAAAGCCTTCCTCGATAAATGGACTATCCAACACAAAAAGAATTTTCAATTCGAACCAGTAGTTCCTGAGATTAGCGCGTTCAAACAAACAAACAAACTCTTCAGCTTTATAATATTAGTAAGTATAAATAAACTACAGAGTGAGTCTAGCCAGTGGGTCTGCAGTCGGCACGGAGTACCTCTATCATGCATTCTTGCCGCCAAGCAGCAGTAGCGATGCTTGCATTTGCTGTGTTCCGGTTTGAAGGGTAGCAATTGGGATGATGACTGGATTCAAATTTTTACGTCTCGTCATTAAATATTAAAATACCGTGGAAAAAGATGCAGTCCTGTGAAATTAGAATTAAAATCTGCTTAGAAATACATTAGATACAAGCATTTTAAGTTGTTAATTTGAAGGCGATTAGACAGAGAGATCCGACATCAACCGTGACGTCATCGTTGAGTACGGCCATATAAACTCCTTGTAAATTGCCGTTTTGCTAGAAAGAGATGGAGAAAAATGTTTAATACCTTATATCTAGGTTGTTTTTATAGTTATTCGAAAACCGATTTTTTCTTTGTATTTATTGTATGAATGAGCTTCTATTAAAGCAAATAGTAGATTTTATGCCGAGTGCATAAAGCAAGTCATTTTTATCCGAGATCGTTATATGAAGATACGAAGATCGTTATACGTAGATGAAGAAGTCGAGGATAAAAATGATTTGTGCACGAGTTATAAACTCTGCTTTTCACTTCGATTGCGAGAAAATAAAACAGTAACATAACATACTATAAATTTGTCATAAGTTTTCATATATATTTGCCGAGATTTTGGCGGCAATATTTCTTGCACCACTTTTTGTGCGTTTATTTCCATTAAAGTATTAGGAGTAAGTTCTAAATCTTCTTCTTCACTTGACATTTTTAAAATTTAGTTAGTAATTCAACAATAACTGAGAAAATTCAATACGAAAATTTCACGGCTTCTTTCCCGCTACTTTACTTTTTTTAATTTTTGTGCATGATTTTCGGGCAAGGAATAAAATATATACAGCCTACTCTTAAATTATTTTGGAATATTTTTTTTTTTGTGATGAATATGTCTTGATATTTAGTTACTTTTTCGTATTATCTTATTATAAACCAAAAATGCAAATAGGGAAGGATATATTATAAATTAGCAAGTTTTATCCGTGCACAATTTATTATGTTTGGCTGCATGGTCTAAATGGTCACTGCCTTAGTATAGATACATTTAAAAAGCTACTTTTTTGCCCTTGTGCATAAAGTTCAACTTTATGTCGCCTAGATTCTGCATAAAGTAGTACTTTTTCGAGCATGAGAAGTGAAAAAAAATTTTTAGTCATCTAGCCTATTATTCCCAATGGGTGCAGAAGTTTTTCCGCTCGGTTTGGTTGGTGGTCTGGTAGGGCTTCTGAGCCCGCCTGGCAAGCTACTACCGTCTTATCCAAGTTTGTCGCCATAATAACAATGCTAATAGAATTGTGTTTCAACAATTAGGGTTAAGATAGCCAGTCCCTTAGTTATTCAGAAGTCCGGGTGAAGCTTTTTGTCATCTTGGACCTGATCGTCACTTACCATCTAAATATATGGTTATTTATGATTTCTAAGAATATAAAGAGTTTATAACATATTAAAAACTCAAATAGAGTCCATTTCAATTGATCTTTTCAATATCAGTAAACGGTAGAGTTCCCTTCAAAGATTTTTCTTTCAATATTGATAAATAACTGATTACAATATTGTCGGCTGAAAGTAATAGAGTTTAACAAAAGTTTACCTGGAAGGTTTTTAATTAGGAGCGAGTATAAAAATTTTAGTTTTGTTTGTAATTTGTGTTCTTCTGCTCAATATGTGCACTATTTTTGGGTCGCACTCTACAAATTTATTGTTCAAAGTAAGACATACTGTTTGGGTTGTATTAATTGAACTCTTTTCTCTGCAACGCAATGGACCCAGCACCCGCACGGTGAATCTATGGAATGCTAAGAAAATTGTCTCAAATTCGATAGGCACGGTATATTTTTTCTACATTTGTCATACTGTCTCGTCTCGAAATTATAATCGATTTATATTTGTTCATATGAGAAAGTAAAGTTGTCGGATTGACAATTAAAAATCGAAACCATGTCACTGACCTGAGTCACTAAAGTCACTGCGATGGAATTCCTTTGGACGTAACGTGTTACGTATCAAAAGCATAGTTCATAAGGTTTTTTTCCAAGAGAATCTGATCCCATCTTGTGCAAAGGATCAACCTTTTAAACAAATTAGAACGCAGCTTAGTTTTTATTTAGAGAATTGGTGCCATTTTCGAGTTAAACTATAGTCTAAAAATCAACTGTTATTATTTACTTCTACAAAGGAAGGATTTGTTAGTTTTTGTAATAGGTTGGTTCTGAAAATTTTACATTTTGGTATGAAAATCGATTTGTTTGAAACATGTTTTATTTTTATGGTTTGGTTGCAAATTAACTGTTGGTGTTACAACATATCGACGAAAATATTTAGTATAAAGAATATTAGTACTTTTTAATCGACTTCGAAAAAGGTTCTATGTTCGGTTGTATGTATTTTTTTATGTAATATGTTCACCGATTACTCCGCCATTTGAGGACCGATTTTCAATTTTTTTTTGTAATGGAAAGAGTATACTCCCAAGGTGGTCCCATTGTCTTGGCTCAAATTCTATTATGTATTAACTAAAAAGTTAAGTAGGTACTTAACTAAAAAGACTGAAAAAATAAATGTTTACAAAAAAATAGATCGACTTCAAAATCACCAAAAAGTCATAAATAATATAAGAATACAACATCACAATTTTATATTGAAGTCGGTGCCAAGCAATGATCACCTTGAAAGTCTTAAAAATTATATGAGAATAATTTTGCACCGACTTCAATATAAAACTGTGATGTTGTATTTTTATATTATTTATGACTTTTGATAAAAAAAAAATATGCTACAAGTAAGTATGAGGAATATGCGTCTACGAATCCCGTAGAGAAGTTATATTATTCTGTGACTTATCCAGCTTAAAAGCTGACCCATCAACCATGTTCCCCTTCACCTGTAAGGCGAAAGCCCAGCCACTGTAGCATGGCCACCAAAACACGATATGATAAAGCGGTTCATCGCGGTGAACTGTCAAAACACAATACGCTTTGTAACAGACTTCAAAAAGGAGGAGGTTCTCAATTCGATGCGTATGTTTTTTTTTGTGTGTATATTACGCGATTACGCCGCCAATTGTGGACTGATTTACAAAATTCTTTTTGTATTCGATAGAGTATACTCCTAGGGTGATCCCATTGTCACCAAATTTAGGATCTGATGAAGGGATCCCATGAAAATCGAGGGAAACTATTATGTTTTATAGGTACGTCCAACGTGTTTTATGTTTTTTCCGAAGCTATTCACGTATTTGCATCTGGTAGTCGTGAACCAAGCTGATGATAGAGGGATCCTTAACTTTTAAGAGTTAGAGGTTAGTTAATTAAATACATAGATATGTATTATCAAGTGAATTTGAATTTACTTAAAAACTCAAATTTACTTGATAATACGTGCCTAAACAGATTTCATTCACAAAAAAATAATAATATTTTTTACAAAAGAAATCCGACCAAAAACACTGAAAAGTTAAAAATAATATAAGAATAATATAAATGTTTGTACCTACAAACAACATAACATTGAGGTCGGTGCCAAACGATGATCTCCTAGAAAGTCTTAAAATGTGGTATCGACTGCAATATCGAAATGTGATGTTGTTTGTATTTTAACTTTTCAGTGTTTTTGAAGCCGGTATTATCGTATTTTGACAATTCACTACGATAAATAGCTTTATCATATCGTGTTTTGGTGGTCATGCTAAGGGGGCAGGTCTGATAGTTTCTTTCGAAATTGTAAAGTTTGTAGGTCCCAGAATAGCAAAAGATCGTAAAAGCTAGCTTACTCTTTTCTTCATTTCAAAATTGTCCTAATACAAAGCCAAATCTGTAATTGCGAAATATTAAGAAAAAAAATACACAGGTCGCCTTAAAATCATTAGCAGAACACGATAGAATAGTTTTTAAAAAAATTGTTTGTTTGTTGGTTTGTTTGTTTGTTTGTTTGTTTGTTTGTTTGTTTGTTTGTCTGTTTGTCCGGAAAGATCTCCGAAACTACTGGACAGAATTTGATATGGCTTACACCACAATGCTTAGAATTTTCCGGAAGAACATTTAGGCATAATTTCGTTTGTTTAAATTCACTTTATAATTTTAGTGAAAAAATACCATATAAAATTTTCGAATTGGCTTTAGGTAGAAAAAGAACATGGCGCACGTGAAATTATTTTGACAAGTCTGTCACATAGTACAGAGAGAAGGTATTTTCTTCCACGAAGGAAAGGCAATGGAACTATGCCATACAGCCTGATCTTAAGTAATTGGATTTCGAAAATTAAGGCAGGAATGAAGTGTTTCACATAGTACAAATAAAATTTAATATTTTCTGTTAACTGGGCTGTGCCCAACTGGATTTCGGCAACCAAATTGTCTTTTTCTTATGTCGTACCGTGGTGGTAAGGCAAAAAGATCAAGCCGTACAACCAATGTATAAAGCATTTTTTTATGATAATACTTATCGAATGACCATAAAATTTGTAGATTGGTTTAATTCTTGACTAATTTTCACAAAATCGGTACGATTTTTGAAATATTTGAAATGTTGAAAAATTAAGATACTCTTTTCAAGGTATTTTGAAAGGTGTTGTATGTTTTTACATTAGGACTAAGGAATCAAACTCTTTCATCCGTTTAAAACTATTAAAAGTAATAGATTAATATTGATAATTAAAAAAATATCTGACTGCAATGTTCTGGGTTACGCGTAGAGGGACGGGACGTTGACTTAATTTGACATGACTGTCGATAAAGTTCGTTTCCAAACCCAGCGATATGCATATCAAATTAAAGGCCTTGATGAGTAGAGCACTATGAACATAGGAAAATCGCCCTAAATTCAACATGGCCGCCGCTCAAATAAAACGGATAAAAGTTCGGTTCCAAACCCAGCAATATGGGTATCAAATGAAAGGCATTGATGAGTAGAGCACTATGAAACTAGCAACATTGACATAAATTCAACATGGCCGCCGCTCAAAAAAGGTGGATAAAAGTTAGTTTCCAAACCTAGCAATATGGGTATCAAATGAAAGGCATTGATGAGTAGAGCACTATGAACCTAGCAACATTGACATAAATTCAACATGGCCGCCGCTCAAAAAAGGTGGATAAAACTTAGTTTCCAAACCTAGCAATATGGGTATCAAATGAAAGGCCTTGAAGAGTAGAGCACTATGAACCTAGCAACATTGACATAAATTTAACATGGCCGCCGCTCAAAAAAGGTGGATAAAAGTTAGTTTCCAAGTCTAGCAATATGGGTATCAAATGAAAGGCCTTGAAGAGTAGAGCATTAGGTACCTAGGAAAATCGACCTAAATTCAAAATGGCCGCCGCTCAAAAAAAAGGATAAAAGTTCGTTTTCAAACCCAGCAATATGGGTGTCAAATGAAAGGCCCTGATGAGTAGAGCACTATGAACCTAGCAACATTGACATAAATTCAACATAGCCGCCGCTCTAAAAAGAAGAATAATAGTTCGTTTCCAAACCTAGCAATATGGGTATCAACTGAAAGGCCTAAAAGAGTAGAGCATTAGGAACCTAGCAAAATCGACCTAAATTTAACATGGCCGCCGCTCAAAAAAAAGGATAAAATATCGTTTCCAAACCCAGCAATATGGGTCTCAAATGAAAGTTCTTCATGAGTAGAGCACTATGAACCTAGCAACATTAACATAAATTCAACATGGTCGCCACTCAAAAAAGGTGGATAAAAGTTAGTTTCCAAACCTAGCAATATGGGTATCAAATGAAAGGCCTTGAAGAGTAGAGCATTAGGTACCTACGAAAATCTACCTAAATTTAACATGGCCGCCGCTCAAAAAAAAAAGGATAAAATATCGTTTCCAAACCCAGCAATATGGGTCTCAAATGAAAGGCCTTGATGAGTAGAGCACTATGAACCTAGCAACACATAAATAAATTCAACATGGCCGCCGCTCAATAAAGGTGGATAAAAGTTCGTTTTCTAATCTAGCAATATAGGTATCAAATGAAAGGCCTTGAAGAGTAGAGCACTATGAACCTAGGAAAATAGCACAAAATTCAATATGGCCGCTGCTCAAAAAAAAACTGATAAAAGTTCGTTTCTAAGCCCAGCAATATGGGTATCATATGAAAGGCCTTGATCAGTAGAATGAACGTACCAACATTGACGTAAATTCAACATGGCCGCCGCTCAAAAAAGACGGATAACAGTTGCTTAGGGGTATTAAATGAAAGTAGGCCCTGAAGGGTACCTAGAGCAGCCATGCTCTAAGTGTGTTCCGCGGAACCCTAGGGCTCCACACTACCCCTATAAGGGGTTCCGCAATAATTTAGAAAAATCAAAACACCCTCTCTGGTCCGACTTTCATTATGCTTATTAATAAAGAATACACTTTTAAAAACTATTATTTTATTTTAGGGTTCCGTCAAGTATTTCGCTTTCCAAAAGGGTACCGTCACCAAAAAAGTTTGAGAACCGCTTCGGGGCCTATTGGATGTTCGATGTCAGATGTTACCTGTATTTAGTGTCCTTCGAGACCGTGATAATGCAACGATCGTGAACTAACTAACGATAACTCCAAGTTTGTGTGTTGGATGTTAGTCATCACGGCGAGTTGCGGCAACACTATATCGCACAGTACACGTTACAAAAACGGAAGTCTCAATACATTTTAAGGCTAACCGCATAAATTCGTTTTTTCGCATTCGTTTTCTGAATGCGAGGATCCGAATGCATCAAATCTATACAAAATACTCATTGACTGCCGCACACGTTCGTTTTTATTACGAACGGAACACGTTCTGTACGTACGTTTATGTAGAATGGTAGAAATCCCGAATGAGAAGAAACGAACGTCTGCGCTACGTTCACGAAACTCCGTGTCTGTATTCCGTGATCGGATATCGAATACGGAAAACGTATTTGTACAGTAACCCCCCCATTCATGCTCTACGAAAACCGCCAGTATTACGAGCGACATAAGAACGGTTCAAAGGTCAAACAGTATAGCTTGACAAGGAGCTTACTGTACGACCAGTCAAAATTGGCCAAGTTGTCATATCCAAAAAATATATTTTGTTGGTGTTACCAACACCCATTATAAAATCTAAACTTTATTCGTATTCGTATACAGTTCTAATTTATTAACAATTGTTTATTTTAATTCGAAACATGAATACGATAAAGATTATTCTTGCAACTGTGTAGTTCTTTCTACTGAAGAAGAATTTATTAATATCAATAATGTCTCTAAAACAATAATAATACTTAGTGTTTATAGTTATATGTAATGTATTTAATTTTGTGGACTGTTAGAAAAAGAGCATTACGAACCTATGAAATTGTCCTAATTTCGAAATGGCCGATGCTCAAGAAAGGCTAAAGGCTTCTAAAGTTGAATCATTATGGAATAAAATGGAGGAAAAAACTAAACACTGTGTTAAGTATTTTGATGGCGAAACGTAGTTCGCGGGCACAGCTAGTCTCTTAATAAATCTGTTGTTATTAAGACTGTCAATTGTTTATTTCATGTTTCATATGTTGAAAAACATCCATATTCTTATATTGAATCAATGCTAGCTGACTGAAAATGCGAACAGTGTAATGTGGAAAATAAACTTTTAACACTTATAAGTACACACATCTGTTACAATGCTTTACAAACACGCCTAAAAACTCATGCTACGAGTATCTAGATGTTAGAATACCTTGAGGACCCACCAAAGTTCTCGCCTTCTTATAAATAATTAAGGTGAAGCTGTAACAGCCATCGGCGGCTAACAGCATAGGTCCCTCAAAAAAAAAGTTAGAATACTTTAACAATAAAGGATTCTTACATAGTATGGCATAGAAATACAGACAAATAAATCTTTGCTAGCCAACCTTAGTAATGCTGTTATATCCCAAGTAACATTTTCTTGTTCTATAGCAGTCCATAGAACGTATCTCAGACACCACCTTTGGCCCTATAAAAGACCAAAGAAGGTTGAGTAACGTCGATTTGGTGCAGTTATATCTCCATTTAGTGACATATTGGAACCGTAGCAGTTTTAGTTGTGACATTTTAGGTCTATAAAGTTCATGTGATGGTGACTCGTTAGACAATTTACTGACATACGGGGCACAGTAACGCTATTATAGTTTCTTTTTTATACTGTAGTAGCGTTCGTGATTCCATTATAGCGCTATTTAATTCTATAGTAGAGTCCGAGATTCCTATACTACACAATTCTTAATCATTTTCTCGGCAAAGATTGTGATTTTGCTGTGTGAATTACACTCAAAGAAAATAAAAACAAACCTACTTTGTTAAGGAATTGTATCATGATAAGGTTTTTTATCTGATTTAGACATTGAATAATTCGGTCAATACTGCAAAAATCACGTGCGATCAATACTGCAAAAATTACTGAGTATTTTTAATGCGCTCTCGATTTATTGAGTTTTGAATAAAATATATTCATAATATAAAATTAAATTCAACGTAGTTTCTACTTTACAGCCAAGAAGTAAATTCGTGGCTCTTATTGACTAACTATAGCACTCGTGACATAGTTTTTGCCGCCATCATTGTAAAATTAGGGTTCCATAAGACTTTAGCCGGGTTACACAAACCTTATTTATCCTTTAGAGGATAAATAAGGTTTGTGTACCTTATTTATCCTTTAAAGGATATAAAAAGTCTACCTAAAAGTCTAAGTGTGTTTTAAAAGAACAACCAAAACCATTATAGAAAGCTTCAGCCATATAAAAGAGTCGTAGTCACGACTGCTGCAATGAGATTATAATAGGGATTCACAAACAATTAAAACACTTTTTAGTGCTATAAAAAGTCTTGAAAATCCATTATAAAGCAAAAACCGCTCTATTTCAGCGTTGTTGTAACTATTAAGGTATCAATACTATAGCAGTGATTTGTAGAACCACAATATCATAAAATCCTTGTATTGTTGATTGTCCATCACTGCTAAAACGCAATATTTATAGCGGTTATCAGGGAAACCTTAAAGCGCAAATTAGATACATAATAGTGTTTTCAAACAATGTTATACAGTAATATTACTCTGTACTTTCTATATTGGAGATTTTTGTAGTACCTGACTATAATGGCTTTATAAAATGGTTATGTAAACCTTTACATCAACAGCTAATAGGATAATTTAGCTATTTAAGCTTATAGAGCAAAAACGTGTTACCAAACACTTTTATACAACGAGTAGTCACCGCTAAGACCTTTATACGACGTTTACTCAACCCTTTTGTGATGTAATCCTAAGTTATAGGTCCAAAATGTTACTTGGGATGTTTCTTTCCGAATTCTTTTGATTAGTTGATTTAGCCATTCTGTCGGTGAATTAAAAGCTTTGTTTACCTGTTTTTTCCCGGTAAAAGCTCTCGCGACTTTGCAACTTTGGCTCCTCAATAAGTGCCTTACCAAAGCGTTTTATTTAAATTGACTGATATTTATGTTATCAAATACGAAATTATTGTATTTTTATACGTATTAATCACCATAGTTTTTAAATTTAATTAAATATTTTTTTACTTAGGTATTTAAATATCCTTCTTGAAGTTGTCTAAATCACCAAAATCACGTGTAACTCTATTCTTCAAATTTTTCTCGATCTTACTACTGATATGGAGCATTTTCTTACACTTTTAATGACAAAATAACTTTGACCACATTGTTATAGGTTTTTTAATCTTTCGATATTTCTTTATGTCACAAAAATGGCAAACAAGTAAGCCACTGGGCGAGAAGTGCTCACCACAGCCTTTAGACGACTTCGACAACACTTGCACGCACGTCGTTAACCCGACTACATTTTACAACAACGAAAATTAACAGAATAATACAAAAAAACATCACAATACATAATCCAAAGTAAGCTTATAATTATTGCAGATACTATTGATCCAAGAGAGGCCGCGTCGAGGGGGTGTGATTGTAGGGGCGCTATCTATGCTCCGACGCTTGGGGTGCCCGGAACTTATTGGAGCCCATCTCGACAGGTAAACGTCTAATGTGTCAGATTCAAGAATCTGCGGTAATACTTGGGACTTATGTTATTTATTATTAATGCACTTAAGTGTGCTGGAATATTGTTTAAATGAATATTTAGTTAGGAAATAACTGTGTAAGCAATTATTATTTTTGTATAAAACCTAACATAGCTAGCTAACATAAGCGTGCAGTCTCAATTATTAGCATGTATATTTTGCTTGAATTTCGTATTGAATGAGATAACTTATGTTACCCTACTAGTGACGGTAAAAATTATTTGAGTGAGAAACCAAAATTTTACTGTTGTATATATTTATTGTTTTATTATAGATGATTATTCTTAACACACTAACTGGAACTACCACATTATATCACAGTTAATATACGCATAATTTCACAACGCAGAAATCACGGGTACTTATAACCTAAATACATTTACAGTGTTACAAAAAGTTTTTAAACGATGTCTGAATTAGATACTGTTTAAACATGATGCCGACTCTATCTTTCCTTAAAAACAAACGGAACAGCATCATGTTTAAGCATTGTCTAACTTTAGACATCGTTATAAAACTTTTTGTAGTAATAAGTTTCCATCTCGTTTGAAAAACCAAATATATATTTTTTTATTTGAATCTTTAATAATTTCACTCACAAGCTTTGCATTATTAAAACACTGAAATTGTGATTGTAGGCCATATAGCACTTATAGGTAACAACCATTGCACCCGGAATGTGGGATAAACTTCTGTAACGCTACTGTTACATACGTCTCAGACAGTTTTGTGACGCGTTCTCTGTCATAAATCGTATGCAGTAAGGCTCAAATTCCTTGAGCATTTATAAAAAAAAATAAGATGCAGACGCAAAGTACAAGTTTGCAATATTAGAAACTACCTAATCCATTGTGAGACGCGAGGTAGATAGTGTGACTTCTATTGTGTGATGTCATAAAGATGAGATTTGTTTAATTTTGAGGCTGGGCAACACTGGTCTTGTCAACGCCGTGGTGGCCAGATGAGATGAGTCACATCACCTCATGCATTCTCCGGTCGTATCCGTTGCTTGTATTTTTTTCTCCTTGGACTACTGTTGACGTTTTAATAGATCCTTTGTGTTAAACATGCCAGGCTACATTCTTACGATATTTCGTGGTGACTGCCAACAAAACACTCTTGATTAAAGGGATTTATTACACAATAAGGAATAAGACTTCAATAAGTTGACAATTTTTTATTGTACTTATTAAATATAATCATGTGGGTATACTCGTAATGTTTATACAACCATATAGGTTTAGATGAACGTTACCAAATCAAATATGGAATATCATTATGTTTTCTGGCATTAAGAAAATAGATTTATTTCAAAAACAAAATCAACATACAAGGAGGAGCTCGTAGGAGCTTATAAATATGAAAACAGTGAAACTATGAACATAAACTTGAAATATTTAAATAAGATACTGTAAGAACTATTGGTGAAATCCTACTTGCACAAATCACAAATCTCAGCACTAGCGCAATCATAATCACATGACCGAAAAATGCGTTGTTCTTGTGTTATACCTTAAAAAATAAAACAAAACATTTTAACCACAACGGGTACTAAACTGTCTCGGATGATACGCTGAAACCTAAACCCGAGTCTCTCTCTCACTCTCTCCTTAGCCTTCGGGCGTAGACCTCCTTCAAACTACGCCACTCGTCGCGACCTTGTACGACCTGAAGCCACTTTTCCCCAGCTGTCCTAACGCATCTGGGGTCTACCTGGGGGACCTCATTAACGCCACTCGAGCAATCGCTTGCTCCATGAATCGACCTTGTGTGCCACATAACCAGCCTACTCCCACTTCAGTTTGGCAACGCGTTTGATGACATCCGTGACCTTGTTCTGTTGTCTCAGCCACTCATTGGTTTTACGGTCCCTCAACGTGACTCCAACCAGTTTTCTCTCCAGTGCCCGCTGGGCCACGCTCAACTTCTATAGTATCTATAGTATGTCTTTCGTGAAAACCCAGGTTTCAGCACCATAAGTGAGAACCGACAGGAAACATGGAGTATTGGAGGGAGACTCTGTACCAGGGTCGTCTGCTTAGGTACCTCCGTCTTACCTATTTCTGCCGCAAAGCAGCAGTGCTTGCATTGCTGTGTTCCGGTTTGAAGGGTAAGATATGGCAGTGAAATTACTGGGTACTGTGACTTTACATCTTGTGTCACAACGTACACTGTGGTTCTTGTGAGGGTTGCAGTTTTGCTGCGAATCTCACAAGAGCCACATGTATTATAGGTGACTGTTACCACTTACCACCAGGTGTGCAGTTTGCTTGTTTGCCAACTTTCTGCAATAAAAAAAAACATGGTGAAATATTCGTGCCTTTTGTTCGTCCTAACCTATAATGATAGAAATAGGTAGACGATCACTGCTTTGTGCTGCCCGGAGTATTTATTAGTGAAAAATTTAACCGCCTCCATGGTCTTGTGGTTAAGACCACCCGATATAGATCTGAAGGTCGGGAGTTCGAGTCCCCATGGGACAGAAGTCTGTCTACTCGGTTGGGATGGTAGGGCTTCTGAACCCGCCTGGCTAGCTACCACCGTCCTCTTATCAATGACACTTCGCATCCGTAGGAACAGAATGAAGAGAGAATTTTTGGTACCTACAGTAAAGTAACTATTAAATATGGAATATTATAGTCATAAAATACATTTTTATATACGCAACAGGGAAGCATTTGGCTTTCATCTCACCTGATGGTAAGTTACGATAAAACTAAAGGTGGAAGCAAACTTCACCTGGATTCCTTAATAACTCAGGAACTGGCTACTTTATCTATTTTCGCTCCTACGATGAAGGAAAACATCGTGAAGAAACCTGCATACACCTGCGAAGTAATACACATGTGTATGTGAAGTCAACCAATCTGTACTGGGCCAGCCCATAGGCGCCTTAAATACTGTGACGTAAACTGTATGTGTGACGTGCCCGAGCCCGCCCAGCCGTAACGATGGTATTAACCGCTCTATGCACGGAGGTTAAAGACTTTACTCATCATCACTGTGCGATTATGTGTTTTATCAAGAATCGTTAATTTTATTTAGACGTCTAGTTAGGAATTTTACGTTAAAAATGACGTTTTACAGATCCCTCATAAATATTGAAGAAAAACAAACTTTAAGAAAATTAAACTGACCTTAAAAAATACGCACTAAAACACATAATTACTTAGACATTTAATTCAAAGGATAAAAAATATTTTTACAAAAATAAAACCGACTTCAAAAATACTGAAAAGTTAAAAATAATATAAGAATAGGTACAGACAACATCACACTTTTATATTGAAGTCGGTGCCAAACGATGATCTCCTAGAAACTCTTAAAATTTGGCACCGACTTCAATATAGAAGTCTGATGTTGTCTGTACCTATTCTTATATTATTTTTAACTTTTCAGTGTTTTTGAAGTCGGTTTTTATTTTTTGTAAAATATTTTTAACTTTTTAGTGAATGAAATCTTTATAGTGAAAGAAACCCTAATTAAATACCAGCTCACCACGATCGGTATGGAGATCCTTGGGGGAGGCCTATGTCCAATAGTGGGCGCTTTGATTATATAATCAAAGAGTAGGCGTCTCTTGGCTGAAATGATGATGATGATGATGATGAATGGGATAGAATTAGGTACCTACTTACTTTGTTTGTTAATCTCATAAACTAACTTTTGGTCTTTAGTTCAAATCCGTGGCAATACGTATTTTATAGAAATGCTTTTTTTATTTTGTTTACTCCACAGACCCTTGCCCGTGCCCTTGTTTACATTATTATTTTTTTTCAAAATTATTTTTTAAACTCCTTATAAATTATTATCACGTAGGTACACTTTTTTTGCATTTGCGCAGCTAATAAATTAAATATATTATACATACATAAACTAAAATGATACACTACCACAATATACCAAACAAACGTACACACGGCAACGCGTCAGACCCTACATATCAACCTTGAGACAGATCTTTATGTCGCTCGTAATAGCGCAGGTTTTCTTAGTGCAATGTAAAGCTCGACGCGCTGCCGACCGTACAATACATTGAAATAATTTTAGGATTATTTATTCCATTTAGTCGCTCTGTGCCTAAAACGCAGTCTGCCTATTTTTTCACATTCGAATATATTACAGTTTTTTACACAGTCCTCTTAGAAGGATATCAGCAAATGTAAATTTTTCATCACAGTTTTCAAAAGTAGGTAATGCAAAATTGTCAGCCAAGAAAGTATGTAAGTGTACCGTATAAAGATATTATCGCAATATTTGCCACGCTTTTAATGTACATATATAATAAAAAGAGAACGCCGGCCATCAAAACTTATTGCAAGAAAAAATCAGCCTTGAGTTTTATGACTGAATTTCAACCATGCCATTTTTTGCCTACCGTACCTGTATTTTTTATAAGCATAAATCCGGTGTTTTTAACTATAAATGTAGGAATTATCCAAATCATTAAAATTCTAAACACCTACCAAGAGAACTTCATAATAATTAAGCTTCTATTTTCAAAATTTAGTTATTAAGTACTTAATTACCTAAATTTTGAAAATAGTTTTGTTACTTTTTAACGGTTCGCATATTTTGCTCGAAAGCACTGAAACCTAGCGACTAAAGCGAGACAATTTAAACATGAGAGCCAACCCTTAATTTTATAATTATGCACCTTATACACAACGCCCAAGCAATTCATAGTTAACAGGTGGCATTCGAGCTTAAACGATTTTAAAACAACCTATTACCTATCAAAACAATTCAGCCTGGTTATAACAAAACCGCATTGCGCCTACTAAAGTGGAGACCTTATTATCATTGGCTTAGTTGTATTTTCGCTTGACACAAAGACCCTACTAAAATAAGCGGGAACCCTATTGTTGCTTACGCAAAGATGTAATCTCTTATTTTATTATTACCTTAGCGAAAAGGGACGCAGAATATATGTGCTAGCCGCGGGAAATTGTGTTTTATACTTGTATCATAAAGTTGGGTTTTGTTTAGTTTCGCTCGCTAAACGCTTTTTACCGTTGTGCCCATACAGTTTTATTGTGAGTGTGTGACATTAAGAAATACGGCGTTTACAAATTAGAAAATTTGTGATTAATAACTATTTGAATTGACTTCGATTTACTTAAGAGAGCTTATATCCGTAACCAGACTCAACCAGTGATCGAATGGGAAATGATGAAAACCGTAAAAGAACTAAAGTCACGGACATAGCCCTAAGATTTGCGAATCTTAAGTGGCAGAGTGCAGGACACATCGCTCGCAGGACTGACGTTCCTTGGGGCGGAAAGATCCTCGAATGGCGGCTGTGTACCTTGAGACGCTGCGTTGCTAAGCCCCCTACAAGGTGGACCGACGATCTGGTGAAGGTCACGGGAATCCGATGTTAGCCTTAACAGTAAAACCCAATGAGCGATAAAAACCTGTTTAGTAGAGCGATTAATAGCAGTTTAATAAAAAGAATAATAATAACTTGAGTGTACTGCTGCACTTAAATGTTTTTAGTATATGTTTAAGATAACTTAACCAACGCCATTGACTTTTGGTTGCTAGCACCTGGTTCAAAGATCCGGGATACGATTGCCCATGAAAGCAACAATAATGTCCGGTTTGATTAGTAGCACTGATAGTGCTCCTAAATCGGCCAAGGTAACTTTTTTATATACCACAGGAAAACCCAGACTTCCTCTCACTTGTCTGATGGTAAGGTCGAAGATGGAAGTGAGCTTCACCTTCACTCTTGAGGTTTCCTTTATAGCAAAGAAAAGCACTATAATATGCAAAAATCATCAAAAAGGAGGCATATCGGTTCACACCATTCAACCCATAAGCAAAATAGTTTAGCTGTCAGTTTTGCCAGTTCAACGTAAGCTATCTTGTTATGTTTGCATGAAGTTCATTGAAGAGTCGATTTCCTTCCATCAGTCACCAGCAGTCAAACATAATTCATGACTAATGAAATTGACTGATGCTAGCATGTTGCATGAATGTAGTGTGCTGAGTACGCGTCTCTCCTACTCTTTATAAGAGGAATACTACAACACCGGCTCGACCGGCTAGTGTGGAAATTCGTTTCGGATTTCCCAACTCTTTACAGAGATTGCGATAAACTTAGTCAGCTTTTACAACATCCACAAGAAGAAAGGGAGAAGCGACATGTATGCCTTTTAAATGTTTAATATTAGACCATCCAAGTTTCTTGCCTGTTCTTCTAGGGCTCTCCTAATGTCCGAACAGATGTATAGTCAACTTTTTCAGATTGTTATTACTTGCATTTGCAACATCTTTACTATGGTTGCCGTGTATGTACATCATCATCATCTCAGCTCATATACGTCCCCACCGAGGGGCACGAGCCTACCCTAACTAGTTATGTTACGGCGATTAGGCCTTAGTCAAACCACGCTGGCCCAGTGCGGATTAGTTGACTTCTTATACACCTTTGAATTGCTTCGCAGGTGTATGCAGGTTTCCTCACGATGTATGCATGTATGTATATCTTTGTATGTACATACCAAGATTAAATAATTAATTGCTAAATATTGTAGTACTTAAATAACCTTTTTCATTAGGCACTTTCTTGTTTTTTTGTGGTTTTGCTTGACGTCAATAAGTACTTGTAAAGGTCTATCTATCTATATAGATCAGTTCCTATCTATAGACGCACGCACGGCCGTAACCGCTAATGGTAGAGACGTAAAATTTGGACAGTTGTTTTAATTCAAAATACGGATTTTAAAAAGTTTTTATCCTAAAGGGATGACATAGGGGTTGCAAGTTTGTATGGAAAAATCTTTAAATTAGGAACGATTTTGATAAAACTTGAGATTCGTTCTCTTAAAAACATTTCATTTAATACATGTTTCATGGTTTATTGGAATTCGCCCTCTTAGAGTTCAAAATAGGGGTTGCAAGTTTGGAAAAATTATGGAAAATATTTAAAATCTGCACCAATTTCTATGAAAATTTTTATACGAGCTCCTAAATATAAATAACAGTCTTCTATATAATAGGCTACAATTTTTTTTTCCTACGGGAAAATATAAAATTCCCACGGAAAAACAATAATAACGCAGGCGAAGCCGCGAGCGGAAAGCTAGTACCTAATGAATAAACATGACATTCCTACTTCCACAAAAAATGTGTAAGTAAATAGATAAGAATTTCATTAATTCCATTAAGTAGGCATAAGGCTCCGATCAACCACAAATAACGCGGGACTGTGTCGTAAACTGTACATCGTTCTTTTTTAATTTAGGTTCTTAGCAAGGAAAATAAAAGTTTTAAAACTAAGAAAAACTAAAGCTTTCGGAACAAAGGAAAGTTGAGCTACGCTACGCATTGTACTACTAGGGCCATCTAGTGAGGGACCGCGTAAACTGATCCCTGTGTTTGTTGCCGGCGGCGGGCGCAGCGGCAGTGGCGCCAGCCACCTCATTCATGTCGAGGCCCAATTCTATAAATAAGTTAAATATAAAAGGAATATTATATTCCTATATAAAAGGAAGTCGGTACCAAGTCTTATGTTCACGACCAATCACAACGCCGCAATATCACGTCATCGAACAGTTGAATGGCAATATAAGCGCTCCGATTGGTCGACCGCAACAGAGGCCCAATTCAGCTAATAAGCTACAGCCGAATCGAAACTGAACCGTTGCGATCGACCAATCAGAACGCCACATTATCACATCATCGAGCAGTTGAAAGGCAATATAAGCGCTCCGATTGGTCGACCGCAACGGTTCAGTTTCGATTCGGCTGTAGTTTATTAGCTGAATTGGGCCTCAGTTCAGTTTCGATTCGGCTGTAACTTATTAGTAGAATTGGGCCTCTGGTGTGTTATTGTCTTAAAGAAAATCTATCACGATAATATAATTTGACGGCCATTGCGCCGTGGACATAAGACTTGGTACCGACTTCCTTTTATATAGGAGTAATGGATGGGCTGCGACTGTCAAATTGTAAGCGATCGCGATAGATTTTTCTTAGACAATAACCCCCCTGGGTTCCTGGCCACGTGTACGAAGCTATACCATTTCGTGGTAATTTAAAGTTCGTTTTTATAGACATTATTATCATAAAACAAAATAAAGATTGATTTACTAGGAACATCTGCAAAATATAAAAATCCCTAGCTGTCGTAGGTAGACCTTACTGGCTACCGCATTTAAGCAGGTGTATCTAATGAACATTTTCTAAGAATTTATATGTTCAACAGGTTTCATAATCCTTTGATTTATACAGCGAATCAAAACCTGTACCTAATACCACAAAATAAATAACAGTACTAAGCATAGTATATACAGCGGACAATGCAGACCAGCGATGCTACGCTTATTTCATTGCTTATTGGTTATTTTTATTTCAATTTTAAATAATTTTGCTTAAGGTGCTTAATAAAACCAATCTATCATCCTGCACTAATACAAAATTATTTTGAGTGTGAGCAAGAGCGAGAGGTATTTCTAGGGAGAAACTCGCGGGTTATCTGAAATACCTACTTAAATAAAAAAGCAATAGGGAATATGCATAAAATTTATTTTTTCCTAGATTCTTTATTGTCTTTGCATTATACTTAAAAGGTATTTTTTTATTTTGTTATTATTTAAGCCCAGAAAATGTTATATAAAAAGTGAAAAATAAGGGAAGGAAATTCAAACTAACAAAACGCGTCACCATTGATCGAAACGGAATGTGACGTCATTGGTGACGTCACGTCATTTATCAGCGTCGATATGCATACTATGTTAGTCGTGTTTGTGAGAAAAAATGTTTAAAACTGTATTCCTGTGTGATTACTTGTGAACATACAACGTGACATACAACGTGTCCCAAAATTCAACGATAAGCGGGCACCAGTAGATAGGCCTGCTCATGACTCCTCGAGAAAAAAATAGAAAAAAATATTTCTCAATTTTTTTTAAATGTACAAAAAAATTGAAATTCTTTGAAATTTGACACCTCTTAAGATATTTTTAACTACCATGACCACAATTTTTCAAATATTTCTGATTTATTTGTATCAGCAACCTAAGCAGCACGGCTATCCACCACAAGGTTAAAAATCCATGAATGCCTGAATTTTTTACACAAAAATCTATCAAAATTATTGTTTTTCTAAAACTTATGAATGATTTTTATTTTCAATCCACTTTCACTCATCGTGGTGTAAAAAAAGTATGGACGCTACTATGGCAAGTGTTTTAAAAAGTTTTCATACCACCTGCTCGACAATGTTCAATTAGATCCCCCTTAACTTCAACGTAAAGCAAGACATTATATCCCAAGGGATATAATTTTGTATGAAACTCCCAAGGGATTAAAGTGTTTTAAATATGGAACATAAAATTTGTATAAAAATTTAGCTTAGATGCTAGCTTAGGAAGGCAAAGGTTCTACGCCCAGACAGCAGTAGCGTGCATCCACTAGAGACAAAGACATTCTACCTGTGTAAATAATGTTTTTATAAACTCTAAATACATAATTTCTTTACCAAAATTATAAAATATTTATCTACATAACACTGCAAGCTAAAATAAACAATTACATTTCACTTTATTTTTTATTGATAAAATACGTTTTATGCAAAAAGCGCCAAATTTTGACGGCCACCATTAACTATCAAATTATATCCACCACCAAAAACGAATAAAAGCAGAGTAAAGCAAGAACACTCACTGCCAGCGGATAAACAGCATTAAAATTTGGAAAAATTACGCGGCATATTTAAAAATAAAGAATGTTTCTACAATTTGTTCCATAATTTGCACCAACAGTATTCCGTTGTATTGTTTTCATAGCTAAAACTTTGCCGCTAACGCCATTACGTATTTCGTAATTGTAATATCTTCTTGCTTACGTTAATAAAGTGCTTAGTGGAATGTGTTTTGTGGCATCAATAATACAATCTTTTTAGAAGTTTATTCAGTGTTTTATTGATAAAGTTAAAAAACGTAAGTAGGTAAATGTCCAGGTGCTTCAGCTTTTGTTTATTTGGGGTCAATAGGTTGTCGACTATTTGAGGTTTATTTCGACAGTTGTGTGTAGTAATTAATTGCTGTTTCAAAAGTAAATATACAACAAAGTTGAAAAATAAAAGAATTTTATTTGATACCATTTTATTGTTAACAAATTAATATTCGTCCTGCGTGCTACTAAAGGTCATTGACAGGGTCCAGCAGCTGATCGTATCGTATTGTAAATCGATATGTAGACTAAGTTCATACTTGTTATATTATTATTAAATATGTTTTAAGTTTTTGTAATGTTTTAAGCTTTACTTAATGTTGAGAGTGGACTGTATGTAGGTACTTGAGTTAAACGCTGGTTTCTTTGTGATGATTTTGGAGCTTTATTTACTTCTTGCAAGACGACTTCCACTGACCGACTACAACTGACTACAATTTATCAGTATTCGGCCCTATATTTATACACTATCCCTTGGTTCGCGGGGGGACATCCCGCCCGCGGACCAATCAAAAGGGGCCGAATTTATTTAAGATATGGTTCATTCATGGGGACTTGGCCCGCATAAGCTTAGACTACGTCCGCTGCTTAGTTCTGGGTCCCCGGCACTTGCGAACTGTCGTCAACATCCTCCCCCCGGCGAGAACTCGTACTCGCCTTCGCCGTAAGACAGTGCAGCGCGTCCTCTCCCTCTAGTCCGGGGAGAGTGCGGTAAGACAGGCCGATGTGCAGCGCGTCCCCTCCCTCTAGTCCGGGGAGAGTGCGGTAAGTCAGGCCGATGTGCAGCGCGTCCCCTCCCTCCGGTCCGGGGAGAGTGCGGTCTCGATGACTAGTTTTACTAGCTTTGACGTAGGGCGCAGAAATGTTCCCGTCCGAGAACCCGTTTCACACGGACGTTTCTCGTTACGCCGTCCGGTCCCGGGAAAATCTTGTCTACGCGTCCCCGTGGCCAGACATTCCGGGGAAGCATGGGGTCTGCGATCAGGACTATATCTCCTTCGTCGAACTCGCTGGCGTCGCAGTTTTGGGGCGAGGTACAAGGTTCGAAAGGTACTCCCGTACCCATCGACGCCAGAAGTGATCGGCCAGCGCTTGTGCCGACCTCCAGGTGTGGCGGTTCGCTTCGTCGCAGGGCCCGACGATCGGTAAGCCGCTTGACGATCCCACCAAAAAATGGTTTGGTGTTAGTGCTTCTTCGTCCTCACTACTGACGGAGACATGAATCAGCGGCCTTGCGTTGATGCAATGTTCGGCCTCCGCCAGCAGCGTCGCTAAAGTTTCTTCCCTGGGGGCCTTTTCGAGCAGAGTAGCCCCCAGCGCAGTCTTCACTGAGCGTACAAGGCGCTCCCACGCCCCACCTTGGTTCGGGGCTCCCGGCGCGATGTATTTCCATCTTAAGTCGTAGTTCGCGCCGAATTTCTTTAGCTCTGGAAGCCATTCCTTGTAAGCCCTTTTTAGTTCCGTGTCCGAGCCACGGAAGTTAGTGGCATTGTCTGACCAGACGACGGCGGGCCACCCTCTCTTTGCGGCCATCCTCCTAAGGGCCATTATCGCCGAATCGGTCGATAGCGATGCCACCAGTTCTATGTGGATTGCCCTCGTGGTGAGGCACGTGAACAAAGCGCCCCTCCTCTTTTCACGTCGTCGCCCGATCGCCACCATCATTGGCCCGAAGAAGTCCAATCCGCAGCGCGAAAACGGTCGCTCATAGGCTGCCAACCGTTCTTGCGGCAAATCTCCCAGCGGTGGCGTCACAGGGCGCGCTCTTCTTAGGCGGCAAGTTTGACACGCTCCCGCCACTGTCTTCACCGCTGGCCGCAGTCTAGTCACCCAGAATGCTTGCCGAAGATTGTTCACCAAGGCTTCGGGATTTGCGTGTCCTAGCCGAGGATGTTTGCGCTCTATCAGCAATTTGGTAAACGCATGTCGACCGTTGAGCACCACAGGATCGTTTCTTGTCGACAGACGAGCGTGGCGAATTCTCCCGCGGAGCCGAATCAGCCCGTCGCTGCCTCTGGTCAGGTCAAGGCGGTTAAGGGCGCTGTTCTTCGGCGTCCTCGCATCAGCCGGAAGATCAATTATTTCCGGGAAACTCTCTCGTTGCGCCTGCTTTAGCCACAACTCGGCAGCTCTTCAGCTGTGGTCGACGGTTCTTTCTGTGGCTCGGCGTCGACAGCGGTCGATGAAGTATAGTACGTTGGCCGTCGCGCCGATGAGTCGTTTAAGCCGCGAAAATCTCGTTACTTCCGGCAGCGAGGGGTGCGGCTCGATGGAAATAGTGTACGCTGTCTCTACGCTCTCTTGCGTCGCTTTCTCATCGCGCGGCCATTGCCTCCTCGGCCCCCGCAGAAACTCCGGGCCACGAAACCATAAGTCGTCGCGTCCCTGCGGCACATATCCTGAGCGAGTGGCTATATCGGCGACGTTCAACGCCGACGGGATCCAGCGCCACTCTGTCGGCTGTGACAACTCTGTTATTTCGCCCAGCCGATACGCCACAAACGGTGAGTACTTCTTGCTCCCGTTCCTTATCCAGTGGAGCACGGTTTGCGAGTCGCTCCAGTACACGGTTCCATCCACGGGAATGCGGTGATCCGCCTTAACGCTTTGAGCGAGCCTAGCTCCGATGAGCGCAGCCTGTAGCTCCAGCCGTGAAATCCTTTGTGGCGGCGCGGCCTTCACCTTGGCCGACACCAAGATCGTTCCTGAGGTGCCATCTTCATTTTGGTGCACCCAATATGCCGCCAAAGCGTATGCGTCTTCGTTCGCGTCGCAGAAAACAGTTTGCGACGCGTTACTCTTCTCCCCCCGTCGGAAGATCGGGGCAAGCGCAGGCTGCCGACGGCTTCCAAGCTCGCAAGCCAGCCTTTGAACATTGACGCAATCTGGGAGGGACTTGCTCGTTCCATTTCGTCTTCAGCCGCCATAATTTCTGCTGCGCGATCTTCGCCGTAGCAGTATAACAGCTCAACAGCCCGAGAGGGTCATATACGCTCATGACTGTCGAGAGTGGTTCCCTCTTCGTCGGCGGCCGAAGTTGCGTCGTCACCTCGTTTGGGACGCGAGCCAACGCGGTGTTGAAGCGCAATGTGTCCTCTTGCGCGTCCCACATGAGGCCCAGTGCCTTTTCTGGCTTCCCAAGGAGGGTAGTGGTCGCGCGGCGTTCACTCTCTACGTTCCTCAAGAGCTCCGCGCTGTTACTATTCCACCCCTTCAGGTTGAAGCCAGCTTCTATGTGCACTTCGTCGACTTGTTGGATCGTTCTCGCTGCTCGTTTGACGGTGGACTCAATGTTGGTCATCATTCGCTTGTCCTTTGCCCTCGTGTGTGCTGACTTCAGCGAGATTCCCAGCGATTCTAATTGGAAGTGCTCGCTGACCCGTCGTTCGATGTTTTGCGTCCACACGTGCAGCACTTCATCTTGGCGCTTGATTATTACGATGGTCGGTGCCGTTCCGTGCACCACCCATCCGAGTTCCGTTCGGGATGCCGCGGGCTCGTTCCGTTTGCCCACGCGCAGCTTTCGGGTAACAATCAGCGGCCAGTTATCGGATCCGATGAGTATGCGAAGTTTCGCGTTCTTGTATACCAACTGATCTTGTAGGTCAGTGAGGTGATCAAACTGCACCTCTTCCTTTGCAATTGATTGAGTGGCGAGGTTCAGGTCCGCCATTGTTCGCGCAGAACACGCCTTGAAGCTGCTCGTGCTTCGTTCGGCGATGCGTAGTGAAACGACGCGGCTGTCAATTTCACGCTGTCGGTCGTCGATCCCTTTTACGCGTAGCTGCGTCGCGGGGCCATCCAGGCCTATCTCTCGTGCCAGCCCCTCTTCTATGAGCGTCACTGTGCTGCCTTCATCGAAGAGCGCGTATGTGTTACGCTCCCCGTTCTTGCCCGATACGGTTACTGGGCAAACCTTGAGTTTCACAGTGCACTCAGTTCCGGTCGAAGAGACGCTTGCTTCTTCCTGCTGGTTAGTTCGGGCCGCAGGTGCTTCGGTGTGAAGCAAGCGGTGGTGTGGCCGTCGACATCCATTCACGCCACATGTTTTCTGGCGGCAGTTCATTCTTCGGTGCTTGCTCTTCAAGCGCTTGAAACACAAGCCAGCTTTCTTCGCGACGTTCCATCGTTCGTCCAAACACATCTTCTCAAACTCGTCGCAGGCGTCAAGTCGGTGTGCGTTGTTGCACTGTGCACAGCGTTCCGGGTCGGTCTTGTTCGACGACGACGATTCTGCTACGTCGTACGCCCTCCTCCTCTGTTCGGGTTTAGGGGCGGGGCGTCGCGGCGGTCGCGACGTCGGTTGCGCGTCGTCGTACTGTGCACGGCGTTCCGGCTCGGTCTTGTCCGACGACGACGGTTCTGCCACGTTGTACACCCTCCTCCTCTGTTCGGGTTTAGAGGCGGGGCGTTGCGGTGGTTGCGGCGTCGGTTTGTGAGTCGTACCGGAGTATCCGTGCTTGAGCGCTCGATCAGCCTCTCGCATGAGGAACGTGGTCAACTTGACTATTTCCGGCTCAGGTTCATTGTGTTCTTCGGCGTAGTCGCACCATTTCGTCTTTAGATGCGGGCTAAGCTTCTCGAAGATTTCTCTCACGAGCAGCGGATTGTGTAGATAGTTCTTTTCTACGTTGTTAAACACGGCTACGACGTTCTGTACTCGAACTGCGAAGGTGTTGAGTTCTATCGCAGTCGAGCCGAGCTTCGGTAGTTTCCTTAGGTCTTCGAACGCGACGTCGATCAATATTTCAGGCCTGCCAAAACACTGCTGCAGCGTCTTCATGATGACGTCAGGATGCGCTGTCCGACGGTCTCCTTGGCTTCGCCTCGCAGACAGTTACGGAGGCGCGCAAGGTTTTCCACTTTCGAAAACTGGTACACGGCCGTCGTTTCTTGCATTACTGCGGCAAACTGCAGCCACTCTAGCGGTGATCCCGAGAATAGTGGCAGGTCGGTGGCTTGACGCGGCGGCGGTCGCGACCTCATCATGTGGTCGAACGTGCCGGCTAAATGTTCAATAGCCCGTCCTCTCGAGTGCTCGCGATCACGCGGTGTGGTTGTTTCTTCCCACCGTAGTCTCGTTCGGTGCGCGACTGGAGTAGCGATTTCAACCTCCCTAGGTCTAACTATGTCGCGTCTCACCGGTGCGCGTACGGGTTCCGGTTCGAGCACTCGATGCACTTGTTCCTCTTGCCTCGAAGTCTCCTGTAGCCATGCCTCAACTCGTTCGTGGTTTTCCGCCGGTTCGGTCTCTTCTTCCATCATACTGCCATCTTCGGCGGCGGCTAGGTCGGCGATTAGCTTTTTACGGATAAGCTCTGCTTCAATTGCGCGAGTGCGCCTCTGCTGTTGAAAACAAACAGCTGGCTTACCGCGCTTGGATCAGAGGCCGAGCTTCTAAGGATCCCAATACAAGCCTACTGAAAACAGCCTACAATAATGCCACCAAGCTGTGTAAGAGGGCTTACATTAGAGAGGATGCTCAGCGCATTGCACAAGTGGGCCAGGAACTGCTATCGCACCCTACGGGTAGCCGTTCTTTTTGGCGCCTGGCCAAAGCTGTGCAATCAAACTTCTGCCAACCCTCGCTGCCACCGCTGAGACATGCCGATGGCTCACTTGCTCATCAGCCGCAGGAGAAAGCTGACCTCCTGGCAAAACTCTTCGCGGCTCATTCCCGTGTCGATGACTGTGGTACACAACCTCCGAAACTGTCCCATTGTGGCAGCACCATGCCCGATATCCGTATCAGACAGCGTGATGTGCGGGCGGAGCTCCAGTCGATCGATACTCGAAAAGCAAGTGGCCCAGACGGCATTCCTGCGATTGTTCTTAAGAAGTGTGCAGCGGAGTTGACTCCGGTCCTTACGCGTCTATACCGTCTGTCTTTCTCTGCTGGTTGTGTGCCGAAATCTTGGAAAGAGGCCAATGTCCAGCCGGTTCCCAAAAAGGGAGATCGTTCTGATCCGGCTAACTATCGTCCTATAGCCGTCACTTCCATTTTGTGTAAAATCATGGAGAGGATCCTTAATACCCAGCTGATCCGTTACCTGGAAGGTCACTCGTTACTTAATGACCGACAGTATGGGTTTCGTCCTAAACGGTCAACAGGTGACCTTCTAGCGTTCCTTTTGCACAAATGGGGTGAATCTATCGATAAGCGCGGCGAATCGGTGGCTATTAGTCTCGACATCGCCAAAGCTTTTGATAGAGTCTGGCACAAGGCTCTTCTTTCCAAGCTTCCGGCATACGGATTACCCGCGCAGTTCTGTACGTGGATTGCCAGCTTCCTCCACGAGCGTAGAATTCGCGTTGTCGTTGACGGCTGCGCATCGCGGTTCGTGGCAGTGAACGCTGGAGTTCCGCAAGGCTCCGTTCTATCCCCCACATTAAATTTTAACTCCCTCGCTACGCTCGGGAGTTAACTCTAGAGTCCCTCGTTACGCTCGGGGTTCAATATGGCGCCCGTGACGTTAGACACTGCTCTAATCCCTTGGTGCATAATCTACTATTACGCATCTAATCAAGATTCCAAAATGGTATAATACTATAGGAAAACTATACCTTCATTCCAGATAACATTAAAAAAAAGAAGTGGAAGGAAGCAGGGTTTCGAAAACTTTTCATGTCATGTATAATGATGAAATATCATAATCATATTTGATATTATCTACTTATATGTATTACCAGATACTCTTGAGTGTAATGTTAACTATTTAATATTATTTGTGTGGTCATCCACAAATATTGGAACTGGGTCAAATTACACAACATAATAAAAATATTATTTTTTATTATTATTTCCAACATAAACTACGTTTATCAAGTATAAACATAACTTGATAAGTAGATTAATTTTTAATTATTATATATCTTCTTCAGATGAGGACGATGAAGATAATGATGATTGCCCCATATTAATCACAAATTGCTCCACCATATTATCGATGACATTATCCAACTGACATAATACATCTTCTTCTTTTGTGAAATGCAGGCTTGCCACCTCTCTGGGGTTGTCGTAGATAATGGTAGAAAATCTTTAATTTCATTGAACTTGAACATTTTAATTTTACTGGCTACATAGCCCTTAACTTGTGCCCATATGAGCTCAATAGGATTGAGCTCACAATGATATAGTGGAAGAAGATTATTATGTAACTCCCATTCCTTTTGCCATTTCAACCACAACATACCTTACTCTGATACTGATATTTTCCTCTCCTTTTAACAGCAGTTGAGCTCTTACTTCAGGTCTACAAATTGTATATTTTTTTGAAGTTAACTATGACGTTCTGTTGAATGGCTTGAGAGCCACTAGGGCCCGCACCGCACCCCGATCACTAATTCTTTAATTCAACAAAAAAACAACTACAACAAAACCAAAGACAATTTAAAATCACGTGTAATGATATACTTGTTGCATCACCAAAAAACAAAGAGAATGTCATGATTGTCAAGCAAGGCGCGTTCCTTGATGACAAGCGACACGATGATCCATCCAGTTAAATCAAAACGTCATAATTTCGCCAACTGTGTGATCGAACACCGTTACTTTTAGTTTGGTCGCATTATACGTAAACGTTCCAATCTATGCAGGTTGCAAACCTCTGCTTCTTTGGGTTCTTTAACAGAGCCATTTTGTGGTTTGTAGTATATTTTATATTTCGCACGAGACTTTATAATATAAATAGTAAAAGTTTATTATTTTGTAGGTACCAATTGTTTAGATGGCTGTACTTGTACATTTTACGCATAAATTGACAAAAGCGTAATTAAACATTTATTAACACAATGAGTTGAAAATATGCACCTTTAAAAGAACCTTACCTTTTTTAATTCTTTTTAAAGTTAGCTGGAATGAAGATAGCCACAAAAAAATATGCGTACTATTTTGAACGAGAACCAAATTTCATAAAATATTGTTGTTGACAGTATGTAATCACTTTTACTATGTGCACAAATTAGGTTTATTGTTGCAAATTCTTGGAATTGGAATGGAACTTGTGCAGAGGCAATAAAATTTTGAAGTTAGAGAGAGATAGATAGAGATTAAACGCTAGAGAGAGAGAGAGTTAGAAGATCGTTGTTGAATAAGAGTAGGGCAGGCAGAGAAATTGCTGTTCTCAACCGGTGCGCTTACCCTACAGAGCGGTGCACAGTAAACAAAGGAGCGCGCTACTTTGTTTACTGTGCACCGCTCTGTAGGTATTCAATTTACGTGGTTCTCGTACTATAGTCTATTCAAGATAAGAAGGTTCCCCTGACAGCTCGAACTTTTCTATTTCATGCATACTAGATTCTGTGATTAAAAATATTTTTCATCCCCCCATCTAGAAAAGAGTATTTTTGCTGTTCGATATCTGACCGCCAAAGCCGTTTTTATCCGCTTGAGGTTAAAGTAAATTTGTTAGAGGGGTGGGTGGAGTTGGAGAAGGGGGTGAACTTTTAGTCATCGTCAGCGATCAATGTTATAACATTTAAAGCTGGTTCCTCTATTTCTTTTTTTATTTGAATATCATTTTTTTCGGCCACTTCGCATATTTCTGGTTTTTGTATTAAATATTCTCTCGCATTTTTACCGCGCTTAAATTGATACCCAAGCGTTGAGGTAACTATCTTCCAAAGGGTAACTTTTTGACCAGGAAAACCAAAGTCTCTCTTTGCTTGAGCTAAAATCTTTCGCAACGTGGGAATTTCATTTTTTATATGGTATTGTTGAATTATGCTGCGTATTGAGCTTATCATAGAATCGTCAATTTGTAACCTTTTCTTAGGTTTCTTCTTTACTGGTGTAGACAGTTTTATTTCGTTAATCGGTACTGGCTGATTTGATGTACCAGGTTCGATTTTACAAAAAGTGGTACTTTGCATTTTCGCTTCAAGTTTTATACGTCTCAAAGTGCGCTCTGATACGCCAGTAGCCTCGGCGGTACGTTTCATAACATTATCAAACGGTTTCAATAATGTCTGGTATTGCCTTTGATTTTCTAACAATTTAAGTTCTATTTCTGTGAATTCAACCGTGTCCGACTGTGTCGGATTTTTTAATCTGGCCATTCTTTTAGCTGCCGCGATGTACTGTTTGTCCATGGGCGTGATGGTTGATTTCTTCCTTTTCTCCTCTTCGAAGTAAGTCATCAATTTAAGTAGTATATTGCGTTCTGCGCCAACCAAAACTTTTCCTTTTTTACTCATTGTAGAAAACGACACGTGAACAATATTAAAAACCAACAATAAAATGTGTAATAACAACTTTGGAATTAAATAATGATGAACGACAAACAAAACACGGGAACTAAGGTGATGTCAGCAACGCGCCACAGCACGAGCGTACGATAAAGTGTTGTTAACCGAACTAAATAAATAATACCACTACCAGGGTCGTCGAGGGCGGACGAAAGGCGCGGTGGGGGGATCGCGGCGGGAGGTAGCGGCCAACACGCTCGAAGGTCTGTAGATAAATACATAAAAACACCAAACTGGAAATACTTAGGGTATGCGCGCACTACGAAATTTATTCGTTGCGAATTTTAAAATGATAAATAAAATCACAAGCGAAAATAATTCCTTAGCACACCACGATTTACCTAGTAAAAATCTACCAAAATTGGTCACGGTGCAAGAAAAAAGTCAAAGCAGCGGGCGGGTTGCTAGTAGTGCGGAAAATTAAGATATTTTCCGCACTACTAGCACCTGTCCGCTGCTTCGACTTTTTTGTTATATTTTTAGATATATTATAATTTGATTCTTATATAAACTATATTACGAGGGACTAATGGCGAAAAGCGACTTTATTTTATACTATATAAAGATGACTATTGTAAGAAAAGTCTCTATAGCCGGTTATCAGAGGTAAAAATGTTGATGTTCGAAATTATAATTTTATTAAATTAAAATAAACCTAAATGTTTTTAATGTATATTTAAGTCGCAGATCGAAGAGGCTTTCCGCTTTACAAAACTCCTCGGTCACGTAGAACTAAAAACTAAAGAATCGAAATCTTTCGATGTGAACTTAATATATAGCTTCAGTTGAAAGCTTGTCTCCCGAAAAACGCTTCTTTCCATATATATAAAATTCATGCACTCCGTACGAACTCCGGATTGTCCAAAGCATCGCTGGTTGAATATTTGATCGGAGCAGGGTGACAAAGTTCGTGAATTACCGTCACCATTATTTTTTAGGGCACCATTGTTTCCGCACATTGTGTTCGTTGCGTGCTACTCAAAATACGACGCCTTATTGTAAGAATACAATCGGAATTATAGCGACAGAATCAGTGGTATTTTACAGATACACTCATATTCTGAAAGGCTGCTCAGCGATAAAATTAACTAACAAGCTGTCAATCTAACGTCAACTATGAATTGAGTTGCTGAAAGCTAAATCAACTTATCACTGTGTTAGTTGACACAGCTGTCAAATTTATTTCAAAATTATTAAGGAAAGACCCATTTTGGGTTTTCAAAATACATATGAATAAAACAAAATATATGATTTCAGCAATGTGACCGTGTCTAAAAATATTTATCACGAGAAATCAAATTATTAAAGATAAGTAAATTTTGTCTAACCAACGTTTCGGAAACTCAGATTGATTTGACACTGCTGTTAAGATGACATGGATGTTAGTTGAACAATATTTTGATCAGCCTTTCAGAAACTGGGGGATAGTGTGGTATAATAATCGTCATAACACCTCACATACGTCCCCACCCAGGGGCTCGAGCCCGGTGCTTAATTAATTTTTGGTGGGTAATTTTTTTTGCCCGTGGTACCTACTACTCACGTGTCCGGTAGTACTACGGGTGATAAATTTTGCCCGTGGTACTACTTATTATTTTTGACAATAAAAGAACACCATGTGGGTAACTATCGATTTTAATATTTTTATTATTTTAAAGAAACTAAGGAACCCTTTAATAAAATATAAAAAGCAACTTTAACGCAACTTTGCGAGTGTAACTTCATTATTTAACCGACTTCACAAAAAGGGAGACTTTATCATTGCGATTGTATGTTCTTTTTTTACGTTTGCTACCTCATAACTTTCATTTATTCCCGATTAGTCTCATTGTCACCAAAGCTGGGATCTGGTGATGGAATTCCAGGAAAATCAAGGAAAACCCTTATTATTTTGTTACCTCATGACTCTGTTTATTATATTGACCGATTTAGATTTTTTGTTGTTTGAAATAGGACCAATCGGGATGTATGTACACCCACTTCACTTCACCCCTTAAATTTTATAGGCACGTCCAACGTGTTTCATGTTTTTTTCCGAAGATATTCTGGTCGATGATCATGACTTAAAATTTTGCATCGACTTCAAAATAAAAAATATGATGTTGGTATTCCTACATTATTTTGCTTTTTTTGTGTTTTTGAAGTTTTCATCTTTTGTCTAACATTTTTATTTTTTAATAATTTTCGTGAATTTAATATCAGCTCAACAAAGCGACTTGAAATAATACAACTGAGAGTCAATATGTGCCTAATTATATTCGAGTTGGAGGTTTCCAACTCTTATATTCGAGTTGGAGGTTTCCAAATCAAAGATTCTTTCATCATTAGCTCGGCTTATGACTAGGCTCTGACTAGCCGACGTAAATACCTAAATAGCTTCAGAAAAACATGAAACACGTTTAACGTGACTATAAAATTTAAAAGTTCCCTCGTTTTTCCTGGGATCCCATCATCAGATTCTGACTTTGGTGACAATGAGAGAATGAGAATCGGGAAATACCTATCAAACAAATAAGAATTTTCCAAATCGGTTAATAAATGATAGGAGGTAGCAAAAGTAAAAAAATAACATATAATCGAAATTAAAAAGTCCCCCTATTTGTGAAGTCAGATAAAAAATTAAATGTAAAAAAAAACTTTTTAAAAACAAGCTTTTATTTAAATGCGCTAAAAATAAAAAATAAACTTTTACACTAAAACCTTTACTTATAACGTTATTTCACATTTGACAATTTATATGACATAAAAGCTTGTCGCGTGATTTACTTGTGTGTAATAACTTAAAAGTACTTAAAAGAGTACCTACTCTTAAGTACCAACTCATATTTACTTAGTTTGAAATTTGTAATGTATAAAATTATTTAATTTACTTGTTATCTACAAAAGTAAATCTCACAACCGATTACTCGAAAATTGTTTTTTTAGCTTTAGAAGTAGGTACGCCATAAAGGATTAATAGTGACATTACTTTATTTTTCAAGTTATTCTTAGGAAGACCTTTTATTTGATACCCATATTGTAGGAGTGCATTTAAAATAATTGGTCCGCCATCTTGGGTATGCCGCCATCTTGGATTTAGAATGACGTCACACAGTTAACCATGCATTTTTATCCAAACTGTGTGTGTATACAAAATTTCACCTCAATCGGTTAAAGATATCTACTTCAAAATTGTTTTTTAAGCTTTAGAAGTCCGCCATATTGGATTAATAGTGACGTCACATTATTTTTCGAGTTACTCCTAGCAAGACCTTTTATTTGATACCCATATTGTACCAATGCACCCCGCATTAAAAATAATTGGTCCGCCATCTTGGGTATGCCGCCATTTTGGCTTTAGAATGACGTCACACAGTCAACCATGCATTGTCATCTAAACTCAACGTGTATACAAAATTTCAGCTCAATCGGTTAAATATATCAGCTTGAAAATTGAGTTGCAAGATTTCACCCGAACATACATACTTACATACTTACATTGCAAGTTAAATAAAAGCTTGTAAAATAACACTAGCAAAAGTTGCGTTAAAGTTGCTTTTTAAATAGTTAAATGGTTCCTTAGTAATTTCAGAATGAAAAAATAAAAAAATCGATAGTTAGCCACATGGTGTTCTTTTATTGTCAAAAATAATAAGTAGTACCACGAGTAAAATTAATCACCCGTAGTACTACCAGACACGTGAGTAGTATGTACCACGGACAAAAAAAACACCCGTGGTACTACCAGTAGTACCAACGGTAGTACCACGGGTAAGCACCGCTTGTGCCTACCCTAAGTTAGGGTGTTTAGGTCTTAGTCAACCACGCTGGCCCAGTGCGGATTGGTCGACTTTACATACACCATTGAATTTCTTTGCAGATGTATGCAGGTTGCCTCACGATGTTTTCCTTCACCGTAGGAGCGTCAGACAAATGTAGGTGCATACATATGAAAGTCGAAAACGAAAAACATATTGGTACATCGTACATGGCGGTCTCGAACCCCGAACCTCCCGATTAGAAGGCAAGTGACGAGTCCACAGCGCCACTGACACCAATAATAAATAATTTTAATTTGCCAAAATATGGTTACAAAGTACATTGCTGATTCTAACACATTTTGTCGTTTGGCAACGTGAAGATGCTCGTAAATGTAAACTACCTAGTAGGATATAATCTCGGTTCAATTCTGCGTCAGAAAATATAATTCACTAGCTATGCTCGTAACTTCGTTCGCGTGGATGTCGGAAAATAATATTATATACTAGCTGTGCCCGCGAACTACGTTTCGCCAGCAAAATGCTTAACACAGTGTCTAGTTTTTTCCTCCATTTTATTCCATAATGATTCAATGATTTAACTTTATTGTGCCTTACTTGAGCAGTTGCCATTTCGAAATTAGGACAATTTTCGTAGGTTCGTAATACTCTAGGTACTCTTCAGGGCCTTTCATTTAATACCCATATTGCTGGGTTTGAAAAGCAACTGTTATCCGCCCTTTTTGAGCTGCAGCCATGTTGAATTTACGCCAATACGTTTATAGTGTACGTTCATAGTACTCTACTGATCAAGGCCTTTCATTTGATACCCATATTGCTGGGTTTGGAAATGAACTTTTATCCGTTATTTTTGAGCGGCGGCCGTATTAAATTTTGTGCGATTTTCCCAGGTTCATAGTGCTCTACTCTTTAAGGCCTTTCATTTGATACCCATATTGCTAGGTTTGGAAACGAACTTATATCCACCCTTTTTTTAAAGGTGGCCATGTTGAAATTATGGCAATTTTCCTAAGTTCATAATGCTCTACACTTTGAGGCTTTTTATTTGATACCCATATTGCTAGGTTTGGAAACGAACTTTTGTCCACCTTTTTTGAGCAGCGGCTATGTTAAATTTATGTCTATGTTGCTAGGTTCATAATGTTCTACTCATTAAAGCTTTTCATTTGATACCAATATTGCTGGGTTTGAAAACAAACTTTTATCCTTTTTTTTTTGAGCGGCGGTCATGTTGAATTTATGTAGATTTTCCTAGGTACCTAATGCTCTACTAATCCAAGGCCCTTCATTTGATACCCATATTGCTAGGTTGAGAAACGAACTCTTATCCATCTTTTTTGAACGGCGGCCATGTTGATTTTATGTCAATGTCGCTAGGTTCATAGTGCTCTACTCATCAAGGCCTTTTATTTGATACCCATGTTGCTGGGTTTGAAAACGAACTTTTATTCATTTTTTTGAGCGGCGGTCATGTTTAATTTAGGGCAATTTTCCTAAGTTTATAATGCTCTACTCTTTGAGGCCTTTCATTTGATACCCATATTGCTCGGTTTGGAAACGAAATTTTATCCACCTATTTTAAGCGGCGGCCATGTTGAATTAATGTCCTTGTTGCTACGTGCATAGTGCTCTACTCATCAAGGTCTTTCATTTGATACCCATATTGCTGGGTTTGAAAACAAACTTTTATCCATTTTTTTGAGCGGCGGCCATGTAGAAATTATGGCAATTTTCCTAAGTTCATAATGCTCTACTCTCTGAGGCCTTTCATTTGATACCCATATTGCTAGGTTTGGAAACGAACTTTTATCCACCTTTTTTGAGCAGTGGCTATGTTAAATTTATGTCTATGTTGCTAGGTTCATAGTGCTCTACTCATTAAAGCTTTTCATTTGATACCAATATTGCTGGGTTTGAAAACAAACTTTTATCCTTTTTTTTGAGCGGCGGTCATGTTGAATTTAGGTCGATATTCCTAGGTACCTAATGCTCTCTCGGATGCGGATTGTCCCGCTTGGGACTCCGAACGCCGGGTCTTGGTCGAAGAGATCGGGCAAGATCTGTCTCCGCCAGCGTCAATTGCGGCAATGCTGGCGGATGAGGGAGGTTGGAGGGCTGCAGCCTCCTTCTGTGAAGCTGTGATGCTCCAGAAGGAGGCCGCCGAGCGGGATCGGGAGAGGGCCCATCCCGCTCGAAGGAGGCGGCGTCGGGCCAGATAATGACCTGATACGCCGCCGCAGGTCGCTGGCGGGCACGACAAAGCTCGTGCCCACGGATGCGACCCGGGTGGGATCACACCCCCGCATGGTCGAGGGGTGTCGTCGTAGGAGGTCGGACGGGGGAGGTTACGAACACTCCCCCGAGAAGGGCTCCCCTGGTGGAAACAGGGGAGCAAAGGCTGGGGGTCCTCAGATGCGACACTCGATCCTGAGGCCCCCCTACAATACCTGTTGGCGGCGCTGAGGTTTTTAGTGGGTAGGCCTTCCCCGTCTGGGAAGGAGAGCCCCACATAACCACCGGCTCGGTGGTATGCAATTTAATGCATTTCCTCAGCGGAACAAAAAAAAAGTACTTAATGCTCTACTCTTTAAGGTCTTTAATTTGATACCCATATTGCTAGTTTTGGAAACGAATTTTTATCCGCCTTTTTGAGCGGCACCTATGTTGAATTTACGTCAATGTTGCCAGGTTCATAGTGCTCTACTCATCAAGGCCTTTCATCTGATATCCATATTGCTGGGTTTGGAAACGAACTTTTATTGGCAGTCATATCGAATTAGGTAAACGTGGCTAGGTTTAATGTGTTCTACTCTTTAGGTCCTTGGTTCGATATCCATGTTCCTTAGGTGTATACAAAAAAAATGTGATCCGTAATTTTAGATATTAGGATAAGAGTCCCGTACGCGTAACCCAGAATCATTGCAGTCAGATATTTTTTTTAATTATCAATATCAATCAATTACTTTTAATAGTTTTAAATGGATGAAAGAGTTTGATTCCTTAGTCATAATGTAAAAACATATAACACCATTTAAAATACTTTTCAATATTTCAAAAATTGTACCGATTTTGAGAAAATTGGTCAAGAATTAAACCAACCTAAAAATTTTATATTTGTGACGTGATATTGTCATAAAAAATGCTTTATACATTGGTTGTATGGCTTGATCCTTTTGCCTTACCAACAGGGTAATACATAAGAAAAAGACAATTTAAACTTCCTAAACTTCTTGGTTGGCGAAATCCAGGTGGGCACAGCCAATAACAGAAAAGATTAAGTTTTTCTGTTTTTCTTTGCACTATGTGACAGACTTGTCAAAATAATTTCACGTGCGCCATGTTGATTTTCTACAAGCATTGTGCGGAAATTTTATATGATATTTTTTCACGAAAAATAAAACGTAAATTTAAACAAATGAAATTATGCCAAAATGTTCTTCCGGAAAATTCTAAGCATTGTGGTGTAAGCCATATCAAATTCTGGTCAGTAGTTTCAGAGACCTTTTCGGACAAACAGACAAACAAACAAACAAATATACAAACAAACAAACAATTTTTTCAAAAACGTTTCTATCGTGTTCTGCTAATGATTTTAAGGCGGCCTGTGTATTGTTTTATTTTTTTAATATTTCGCAATTACAGATTTTTGCACCCCTACGACCGTACTATAATATTAAATACGATTAAGATAATTAATACAGAATCGTATCAACTCCATTGCACCCCATCAAGGGATGATGGTATTTTGCGTCCGCCATGTTGGATTTTGATATAGATGTTATTTTCGTAATCTACATACGACCCAAAAAACCATGAAAACGACAATAATGTCGATATCACATATTACCACCCCATTTCACCCTATTAGGGGATGAATTTCAATAAAATTCAAGTCTCTACGATCAGCGGTTTAGGCTGTGCGTTGATCCGTCAGTCAGTCAGTCAGTCAGTCATTCAGGACAAAGAATTTTATAGGTACGAGGGGCGGCTGATAAGTTCGCGACCTAAGGTACTTAACGAAAAGGTATCATCTCGTTACTGATAGCACAACTTGCGGCACTAATTGATAGTATAAATAACACCTATTTGTTCAATTTGGTTCATTAACACTTCAAACCTGGAACAAGCAACAATACCAGGTCGACCGAAACTGAAAATTCTCGCAATTTTGAGCACCGCGCAGTGATTAAATTCCTTGTAAAAAAGGAAACTCGCCGAAAGACATTTTTGAAGAAATGTCATCGGTTCTTCAGGATTCCGGGCCATCATATACAATGGTAAAAAAATGGGCTCGACTTTTTAACCAAGGAAGAGAGAGCTGTCAAGACTACCCCCGCCCGGGCCGCCCTGTGACAGTAGTGACCGAAGAAAATGTTCAAAAAGTTGAAAAATTAGTATTGGCCCATCGAAGAATAAAATTGTGGCAGATAGCTGAAAAGTTACAGATTAGTAAAGAGCGAATCGGAGAAATTTTACACCAAAATTTACACATGAAAAAAATTAGTGCGCGTTGGGTACCGCGAATGCTCACACCACTCGACAAACAACGACGACTGGCGAGTTGTAAGGATTTTTTGGAGTTGTGTCAGAACGATTTGGACGAAATTTGTAACCGCATTGTGACAGTAGACGAAACCTGGATTCGCCAGTATGATCCGGAGTCCAAACAAGAGTCTATGCAGTGGATTAAAAAAGGAGAAAGACCACCAAAGAAGTTTAAAGTGGAAAAGTCGGCCTTTAAGATTATGGCGACTATTTTCTGGGATAGCGAGGGAATTTTATTAATTGATTACTTGCCTAAAGGAACTACTATGAATGGTCAATACTACGCCAATTTATTAGGTCAGGCACGTGAAGCAGTCGTACAGAAAAGACGTGGCAAGTTGGCGCGCGGTGTGTTGTTTCTGCAAGACAACGCGCCCGTTCACACCGCTCGCGTTTCGAGGGATGCTTTAAAAGCCACTGGGTTCGCAGAAATTGACCATCCCCCCTATAGTCCGGACCTGGCTCCCAGTGACTTTTTCCTTTTTTCGAAACTGAAAAAAGAGTTAAGGGGGCGAAGATTTTCGGATGACAATGAGATGAAGTCAGCCGTGGAGAGCCATTTTTAAGAGAAATCTTCAGAATATTATTTCAATGGTTTAAAGGCATTGTATTCACGATGTGAGAAGTGTATTTCACTTGAGGGTGATTATATTGAAAAATAAAAATTAAAAACTAAACTTTTCTTTCATTAAGTACCCTAGGCCGCGAACTTATCAGCCGCCCCTCGTATAAGATAACCTACTAGCTGACCGTATGCAACTTTGTTTGCATTATAACTAAACTTTCCCTTAGGAAAACTTTTCCCGTCTGATTTTTCCCGTAGGAAAATTACCCTATGTCCTTCCCCTGGTCTCGAACTATATCACTATGCCAACTTTCATCAATTCGGTTCAGTAGTTTCGAAGCCTATTCAATACAAACAAACAAACAATCAAATCTTTCTTTATAATACTTGTTAATAGAGAATAGATAATAGCCTTCCTCGATAAATCGATAATTTGTAATTATAAGAAATGAAACGCACCCGTAACATACACATAAAACACGTTGGAAATACCTAAAAATTTAAGGGTTTCCCTAAATTTTTATGGGATTCCATCATCAGATCCTGACTTTGGTGACCTTGAGACCACTCCAGGAGTATACTCTATCGAATACAAAAAAAATTAAAATCGGTTTACCATTATTGGCGGCATAATCGCGTAACATACACACAAAACACGTTGGACATACCTAAAAAAGGATTTCCCTCGATTTTTATGGGATCCCATCATCTGATCCTGACTTTGGTGACAATGCGACCTTACCACGAATATACTCTATTGAATGCAAAAAGAATTTTGAAAATTGGTCCACAATTGGAGGCGTCATCGCGTAACATCCACATGAAAAAAACATACGCATCGAATTGAGAACCTTCTCCTTTTTAACCGACTTCAAAAAAGATTTCTCAATTCGATGCGTACTCGTATGTTTTTTTTGAAGTCGATTCAGCGTTTGCGGAAATTCTACCCTAGGGGGTGAAATAAAGGTTGACAGTATGCATATAGGTTAGTCTGGAAGTCCGTCATAATTCAAGCTAAAAGCATGAAAAGCTTCGAGCTTTATATACATAGATCCAGCTTTATATAGTATAGATTTACTACCAATTTATATATTATAGATGGGTAAACACGTGTTAAAGCATTTTTGAAAATTCCCTTGAAATTTTGTTTTTTGTAAAAATATATTTAACTGTTTAACGTCTTCAATGGGACTGTTTCAAAAGCTTTCGGTTTATAGTTTGAATATTTTTTTTCTACTGTAAAATATAGGATTCCCACGGAAAAACGAAAATAACGCAAGCGAAGCTGCGGGGCAAAAAGCTAGTAATTACATAGTCTTAATGCCATACAGTATTCTTTTTTAAGAATAACTAATATTTGTAGAGTGTCACACTTGGCACTGGCCTTGTAATCTGGAGGTCCGCAGTTCGATCCTGCGCCATGTACCACTGTGTTTTTCGTTTTCGAATTTCACATGTAAAGTACATTTTATCCGACACTCTTACGGTGAAGGAAAACATCGTGAGGCAACCTGCATACATCTGCGAATAAATTCAGTCTAGTTTTTATAGAATCACTTTGCTGTCCGTCTGTCTGTCAAGACCATTTTTCTTGGGACCGCGTGGTGATTCAAACAAGTAAAATTATAAACAAAAACTTTTTTACCGACTTCAAAAAAGGAGGTGGTTTTCAATTCGATGCGTATGTTTTTTTTATGTATTTTACGCGATTACGCCGCCAGTTGTGGACCGATTTTCAAAATTCTTTTTGTATTCGATAGAGTATACTCCAAGGGTGGTCCCATGGTCACCGAAGTCAGGATCTGATGATGGGACCCCATGAAAATTGAGGGAAACACTAATTAGCGTTTTTTTCACTAAAAAGATTTCATTCACTAAAAAGTTTAAAATAAACAGACTTCAAAAACACTGAAAAGTTAAAAATAATATAAGAATAGGTACAGACAACATCACACTTCTATATTTAGTTACACAAAAGTAAAAACGGATTACAGTGCACTACGTGAATCTTAGTTAATTGGAATGAGGTTTGTGAGCTTGAAGACACTAATAAAGCTACTGAGAAACTGATCACTAAGCTACAAGCTACTATAAATTCTCATACAACAATAACTAGAATGACTAGTAGAAGAAAACCTGTAAAGCCGTGGATTACGGTAGGTACTGTTAGATCTATTCGTACTAGAAACAAAATATATAAAAAATTAATTAACAACCCTAACGATACGGAACTAAAGTCACATTTCAAAAAATTTCGCAGTATTTGCAATAGAATCACAAAAATGCTAAAGAAACAATACTATGACATGAAATTTACTCTATGCTCAGGTGATAATAAAATGACTTGGAGTTTGATTAAAGAAATAGGGAATCTCGATATTAAAACTGAACCAGCGAATGAACTTCTTTGTATAAAACCCAATGTAAAAAACTCTCTTGATGCCGTGAATTTTTATTTTGCTGATGTGGGAACATCACTGGCTAGTAAAACTCTCCTGAAACTCAATACTACGGAACAAAAACTTGCTAAGTCATCTAAGTCATCTACAGCCCCTTGCAACTCGTTTTACTTACATCCTGTTGATTCGACTGAGGTTATAAATATAATTGGACAGCTAAAACTAAGTAATGCGACTGGCTGTGATAATATTTCCACTAAAATAATAAAAGATTGTAAACAGATGTTAGCTAAGCCCATAGCTCACATCTGTAATTTAAGTTTCTCCACAGGTATATTCCCAACAGCATTTAAATCAGCGATAGTGGTCCCTATACACAAAGCAGGTAACAAATCAATACCTTCAAACTATAGACCAATCTCTCTCTTGACCACCCTGTCAAAAATTTTAGAAAAACTAATGAATAAAAGACTAGTTAGCTATTTGGAAATGAGCGGGCTGCTCTCAAACAACCAATATGGATTCCGAAGTGGTAGATCCACCGATGACGCAGTGCTCGATCTAACAACAAAAATAGTGAACTACCTTGACCAGGGTCATAAGTGTCTGGGGGTCTTTTTGGACCTCCAGAAGGCTTTTGACACAGTATCGATACCAATATTGCTATCGCGTCTGGAGAACTGTGGCATTAGAGGTACACCACATCTTTGGTTTCAAAATTATTTGTCTGATCGAACCCAGAAAATCAAAATCAGTAAATATCTAAGTAACACTTTAGAATGTACGTATGGTGTTCCCCAGGGGAGCACACTTGGCCCTTCTCTGTTTCTAGTGTACATCAATGAACTTTGTACAAAAACCTTTGATAAAACTGATATATTAATGTTTGCTGATGATACAGTTCTTTTATTTCGAGATGACAGTTGGCGAAACGTATATCAATTAGCTGAAAACGTACTAAAAAATACCACCTCATGGCTTGAGGGTAGCTTGTTATCTTTAAATACAGACAAAACTAAGTATCTTACCTTTTGTAAAACAAATGCATCAAAACCTCACGACTCACTTTGTTTAAAAATTCATATATTTCCTTGTAATAAGCAAAATTCTAAGCATAAATCATGTGATTGTTCGCAACTGCATAAAGTAGACAGTGTTAAATATCTGGGGGTCACGCTCGATTATAGGCTGACATGGGAACTACAGATACTCAACGTTTCTAATAGGATAAGAAAGTTAATATACGTGTTTAAAAATCTTAGAGATAATGTTGATACAGAGTTGGTACTAAGAATATACAAAGCTTTAGCGGAGTGCATACTATCATATTGTATCAGCTCTTGGGGTGGTGCAGCCAAATCCTATTTAATTGTTGTAGAGAGAGCGCAACGAGCTCTACTTAAAGTGATAAAGCGTCTGCCGTATAGATATGCTACTACCGATTTATATAAGTCCTGTAAAGTTCTATCAATTAGAAAACTATATATTCTGCAGTCCTTAATAAGATACCACCGTTTCATTATTCCCACATTACCCGCTAACATAAAGAGAATAGACGCTGTCCCAAAACCCAAACGCAGAAGTCAGTTTGCTAAACGGCACTTTGATTATAACGCCCCTCTTCTTTATAATAAACTGCTAAAGAAAAACAAAGTTAAACATCTAAATAAACACGAGTTTAAGGCATTTGTCATAAAATGGTTGGATAATTATGACTATGATGGGGTGGAAAACCTCTTCGTAGCCATAACCTAAATATAAGTAGGCAATTTAAACATCCATACTAACGATATTCAAATACAAGCACACACACACACATATATATACACGCACACACATGCACACACACCCACCCACACACACGCGCGAGAGCGCATACACACACACAAACACACACGCACCCTAAACATACATATATACTATCTCAAAACGTACGTCGCTACTTACATGAAATATGTCTCTATTTAGATGGGTGTAGGGCCTGGCGCTCCGTCACACAGGTTAACCCTTTTACGGACACCAGGCTCTCATATTCTTATTTAATTACAGAACCATACCTAATATTAATTTTAGTTGTAAGTTTGTGAGAGCAAATAAAGAAAATTATTATTATTATTATTATCCATTTATTCAAAAATATCCTTAAATTTAAGTTTTTTACAATATATATATAAAACAAAATACTATAAAAAACTTAAACCTAGTATGCCGCCAACAGCGGGGCAAGGCCCAAGCTGCCGGTGGTTAGGGCTGCAGAGAGAGGAATCTCCGGACAATACGTGCCGTGTCGAGAATCACTGCTTTCTGTATCCGACCCTTGATCCATTCCTCAAGCGAGAGCCTCTTAAGATGTCGGTCGAGACTCTTCGCTATCAAGCCATTCGCCGAAACAACTACCGGAACAATGATCGTCGAATCAACATTCCACATGGCGGTTACCTCGTGAGCTAAGTCAAGGTACTTGCTGACTTTGTCCTTCTCAGCTTTCACGAGATTCTCATCATGAGGGATAGTGATATCGACGAGCACTGCTCGGCGTTGGGACCGGTCGATCACCACGATATCAGGCTTATTGCAAACAATAGTCCTGTCCGTGATGATAGAGCGGTCCCAATAGAGCAACGCACGACCATTTTCAAGAACTGGCACTGGCGCGTACTTATAGTACGGCGTCTCAGATTCGACAAGGCCGTATCGAATGGCAAGTTGCTGGTGGATGATCCTGGCCACTAGGTTGTGCCTGTGCAAATACTCGCCGTTAGCAAGATGAGAACAACCAGAGATAATATGCCTGAGTGACTCTCCGGGACGGCGGCATGCCCGACAGATGTCAACCGTACCGTCCTTCAGGATATATTTTCTATAGTTGTTCGTCATCATTACTTCGTCTGCAATTGCACAGGCAAAGCCCTCAGTTTCCCCAAATAGGTCACCAAAGCGTAGCCAGTTCACCGAAGCGGGTAGGTCTACATCAGGCCCAGTCAAGGCCCGATAAAACCTCCCATGTAGCTCCTTGCCTTTCCATACCTCTTTGCGGTCTTCGACGCTAAGCACCGGTGGTTTGCGCCAGTTCTCGATTGCCATGGAGAGAGGGGTAAATCCTTTGTCAACTGCCACAACATCACGATGCATCCCACACTCGTTGTTAAGGAAGTAATTCCTAAGGCTGTACACTTCACGGTTGTGGAGATTCTTGGCATTTAGAAAGCCCCGTCCCCCACACTTCCGTGGAATGTACAGTCTCATAACAGACGAGCGAGGGTGGAGCATGCGATGTGTTGTGAGCAGTTGACGGACTCTCCTATCCAAGGCGTCCAGCTCAGTTTGAGTCCATCTCAGTATGCCAAAGGAGTACATCAATAGAGGCATCACCCAGCCATTGAAGGCACGCACCTTATTGCCGCCAGACAAAAGGCTGTTAAGTACCTTTGCTAGGCGACAGAAGAAACGTGCCTTCACCGACTGCTTGACGTCCTCCACAGATATTCCCAAAGTCTCTGACATACCGAGATATTTATATGTGTCGGCTTCGGAGAGAGATCTGAGTGTCATTGTCTCGGAAAGTTGTACATTCGGTGAGTTTACAACTTTCCCCCGCTGCACATGCAAGATCGCACACTTGTCTACACCGAACTCCATCCTTATAGCGCTGCTAAAAATCTGTGTGATTTTCAGCAACTCTACCAGGTCTTGGTGTTTCGGTGCAAACAACTTGAGATCGTCCATGTACAGCAGATGACTAATAACTTCACCCTGTCTCCGAAGTCGACAGCCCAGCCCTGAATCCTTCAGCAAAGTGCTGAGAGGATTCAGTGCCAGGCAAAACCATAAGGGGCTCAAACTGTCACCCTGGAAAATGCCTCTCTCTATTTTGATCAAGTCTTGCGGACCAGGAGGGCTGTCGCCGCCACATGGTTGACGAAGAGCTGTGGTCCACTGCCGCATACAGTTACTAAGAAAGTATTTCAGAGTTGTATTTATTTTATACAACTCTAAAATCCTCTCCAGCCATGAGTGCGGCACCGAATCATAGGCCTTCTTGTAGTCAATCCATGCAGCAGAGAGGGATCCCCTATTCCGCCGGACTTGTTGGCTAATGGTCATGTCTATAAGGAGGAGCTCCTTGGTACCACGGGACCCGTTATTATTATTATTATTATTATTATTATATTGAAGTCGGTGCCAAATTTTAAGACTTTCTAGGAGATCATCGTTTGGCACCGACTTCAATATAAAAGTGTGATGTTGTCTTTACCTATTTTTATATTATTTTTAACTTTTTGAAGTCGGTTTTTATTTTTTGTAAAATATTTTTTTAATTACAAGCTTTTAGTAGGAACTTGTCAATACGAATCAAACGAGCCGAAACTCGATGGGGTTGTGTCATTTTATTGCGGAGGTCCTATGGCCACCTTCCAGCTTCAGCATTAGATCAGCTCCGTAAAATATTACACATTGACACGCGATATATATATGCATGCAAAAATTCAGCTCAATCGGAAACCGGGATGTGGGTCAAATTTAACTTGCAAGATTTCATTACATACCCCGGACAGGTGAAATTAAATTAAAAAAAAACTTGTCAAAAAATGAGGAGGCTCTCAATTCGATGCGTATATTTTTGTTTTAAGAGCGTCAGTGGCGCTGTGGATTCGGCACTTGCCTTCCAATCGGGAGGTAGGGGTTCGAAACCGCCATGTACCATCAGATTCTTTGGTGGAAATACTCCAGAAGTATACTCTATCAAGTACCAAAAAAAATTTTGAAAATCGGTCCACAATTGGCGGAGTAATCGCGTAACATACACACAAAACACGTTGGACACCTTAAAATTTAAGGGTTTCCCTCGATTTTCATGGGATCCGATGATCAGATCCTGACTTTGGTACCCATGGGACCACCCTTTGAGTACCTATACTCTATCGAATACAAAAAGAATTTTGAAAATCGGTCCACAATTGGCGGCGTAATCGCGTAACATACACACACAAAAAAAAACATACGCATCGAATTGAGAACCTCCACCTTTTTTGAAGTCGGTTAAGAATAGGTACAGACAACATCACATTTCTTTATTGAAGTCGATACCAAACGATGATTTCCTAGAAAGTCCTAAATTTTGGCACCGACTTCAGTATAGAAATGTGATGTTGTCTGTACCTATTCTTATATTATTTTTAACTTTTCAGTGTTTCTGAAGTCGATTTATATTTTTTGTAAATTTTTTTTCGCAGTCTAAATCTAACATTAACTTTCTCATTTAGTGCACTGAATTTAGCCAAACGTAAAGCCGCTTTCAGTATTTCATAAAACAGTTAGGGGCCGATCGATGGAAAGATTGGAAATTGTTGTGGCGTTGAGGGTTGTGCGAGGGAGTGAGCGGAATGCGCCGCCCGAGTGTCGTTCCCTGTACACCTGTCAAGGCATCGCCAGTGAGTGGCACGCAGGAAAACGGCTATTAACTGATAATTTTTGTGAATTCTACTTTTTTAGCGCGTTAGCTCTCTAGAATAACTTACAAGTTTTCAAGGTTTTTCGGAAAATTATAACGTCCTATGACAAGAATATAATGAAAGCGTTACGCTAACATTATCTCTCCCAGAGATAAGTCCGCCCTTGTATACCTTGTACTCACTGTATATTTAAATGTTTATATGTACAATAAAGAATTATATATATATCATTTACGCAGGTGATGGAGCCCTAACATTAGGTAGGTAGGTACGGCCCACGTACGGCCACTCAAACCTCTTTGGACAAATGCCTACATTCTTATGAATCTTGTTGTGACCTCTTAGTATATTAAAAAAAAACAACAGGATATTAATGTTGAACATAATTAATGAAATTTCATGCAATATTGCTGCCCTCGAGTTTCCCAGGGTACCTTGTAATGTATATTACTTAGTGTTGCCTTTTCCAGTAATTAAGAGTAAAATTAATGAGTAGTTGGAAGAAATAGCCATTACCTTGTAGTTGTAGTTGGGTAAAAACATTACATTTTTTTTCAACACACTTGCTCGTAAAGTGGGTCTTATTACCTTGCATTTAGACCCGTTATTCAGTATATTAAACACGAGTGCTTTTCACTTTACATAATCGCACAAGTGCGGTAATCTTAACACGACAAATTCTAATTTGTTCAAGATTGCAAAGTAAATGTATGTCCAGTACGCATTCTTAAAATAGTGGCATAATACTTTTTTTTAACACGACTTTATGCGGCTGCCAATTGGAAACAAATGGACAGCCTACTACTGCTTACTTAAATATTAAATTAACAACAAACATTTAAAAACAATAATTAATAGCTATAGGTAACTAAAATAAATTATTAAAAATTCACACAAACTTGTTTTTTAAGAACTAAAATATTCGGTTTATTTAGATTTGAATTTTGGCTGGCCCTTTTTTGTTGGCTGTATGAAGAGTTTAGCCATGCCCGGGCAGCGCGCGAAAAAAAAAGGCGCGCGGCCGCGGCTTGTTTTCCCGCTATTGAAATTTTTTGCCTTTTTGTTGTAATTGATAATTAATTGATTATCTACAAATATGTCGAGTCCAAGTGAAGAAGAATCCATATTATTAACTCCGCCGGAACTACTTATGGAGGCGCAAAGCGCGAGTAATAGTTTGTTGCAACAGAACACAGAAAGAGGCTCTGTGTTCTTTCTGTGTTCTGTGTTTGTTGCCGCCAAAGTCAAGGGATAAATACTTGGCGGCATACGATACTTTCATGCAGTGGAAGATTGATAAAAAAGCGCAGTCATTTTCAGAAAAATATTAATACCACAAGATCTTTTATTTTCCTCACAAGTGTGTTGAAAAACGTCGTATGATACACGCGCGCAATGACTGACATAGCGCGCTCGTATCATAATGTACTATTGTGCAAAAGTGTTGTAATGTGACTCTGTTTTTAATTTTGGTACTTATTGTGTTTGGTACTTATTTGTGTAGGTAATTACATTCGGCTCTAAAAGTAGATAAGCATTTCCGTACCATGTCACACCAACTATTGACAATACAATATACCGGAGGGAGACTCTGTACCAGGGTAGTTTGCTTGGGTACCTCCGTCTTACCTATATCTGCCGCAAAGCAGCAGTGCTTGCATTGCTGAGTTCCTGTTTGAAGGGTAAGATATAGCTCTGAAATTACTGGGTACCGTGACTTTTACGTCTTAAGTCACAAGACTCACAAGTTGGCAACGTACACTGTGGCCCTTGTGGGGGTTGCAGTTTTACTGCGAATGTCACAGGAGCCACATGTATTATTAGGTGACTGTTACCACTTACCATCAGGTGGGCAGTTTGCTTGTTTGCCAACTTAGTAGGAATTAAAAAAAAAGTGTAACCATACTAAATAAAAGGAATAGTTGGTGTGACATGGTAATAAAATATCCATCCTACTTTTGAAGCCGACTGTACCTGACCCCCTAGCTAGTGCTAGACAAATGCTACACGCTAACTTTTCCGCAGTCGTTACGCAGAAAAATTGTATGGAGATGACATTAGCTGCGGAAAAAATAGCGTGTGGTTGTCACAGGCTAATGTCATTTCCATACATTTTTTCTGCGGAACGACTGCGGAAAAGTTAGCGTGTGGCATTTGTTTTGTCTAGGAGGGCTGATATAGGGTAGATGCGCCTGTTTCCCGACCACTGCCAATTTTCGACCATTTAACGGTCCTCACTTGTAAAATGATCAAAAATAGTAATGTTGGTATACTTTCATCACCAAAACATAAACAAGTAGCAACCTGAATACATTGATCCACTCCACACACACAAACTAGAACAATTGAAAGAAAACTGCGAAAACTAACCAATTATTTGTCTAAGGTTAGCAGCGGACAGCGTCACATGCGTTGGACAGATGATGACCGGGCACGGTTGCTTCGTCCATTATCTGCACCATGTCGTACGGAGGGAGCAGACGCCGCAGTGATGACACTGCTCCCGACGACACGGCCGGACACACCCTCTCGGAGTGCCCGGCCTGGCGACCCCAGCGCGACGCACTAGCCCTCGCGCTGGGCATAGGTAGGGGTGCGCCCGTCGCGCTGACCAGAGTCGTATGCGAGATGCTGACCGGCGCGACGGCGTGGGAGGCTGTCGCCTCCTTCTGTGAAGATGTGATCTCGCAGAAGGAAGCAGCGGGACGGGCGCGAGAGGTCGACCCTCTCGCCACACACACCGACGCAGGCGGTTAGGCAGGAGGAGGCGCGCGTTTCTGGACGCGCGCCACCAACTCCCTTAAGCAAGCTGGGGATAAAATGGCCCGGCCGGCCGATAACCGGTTGGGAGACATTACTTTTCTACCCCTGGCCTGCCCGCCCGCCCGGGGGGTCGCATTACCTATTGCACTTGGCGACCCCTCCGTAGAGTAAGGCCCGGCGCTTGGGTCAGTGATGCTGGCTCACCGTCGGGCCTGTCTCCAGGGGGCGCACTCGAGGAATCGCTAACGCCGATCCTGCCCCCCTAGACAAGATGTCTTTCGATAATCGCTAACGCAATCGCTAAATGGACAATGTATGAGATTTGACAATTGCGCTCGAAAGCTAAGCGAGGGCTTATGTCAAATCCCATATATTTTCCTTCTAGCGATTGCGTTAGCGATTATCGAAATGCATCTTGTCTAGGGGGGCTGATTGTGCGTCTATGGGGGTAGAAGTTGCTGGAGGGTGGTTTAGCCAGGTATGGGGTTTATACCCAAGTCCAATGGTATATCCTTGGGGCAGGCCTTGTCAGCTTTTCAGTCCCTTGTCGAATAGTAAAAAGATTCCCCCTCCTTAAAACAAAAGGTTAGATATTGTGACCACATGAAACTGAATTAAAACTCTATGTTTTCATACTCCGGATTTGAATAGCAATAGACGTCTATAAGGACCCGGATTCGAATAGACACGGCTTTAATAAATATTAAAAGCTAATTATTTTGGTATTTTATTCTTTTATTCATAAAAATCTTGCTTAATTAATTGGTCGAAAACTGGTCAACAGATGGACAAAAGCTAGAATTTTTGGTCGAAAACTGGTAAAATCGGCAATTTGACGCTTGGATTTAATATTTTAAAAAACTGTTAATTTGACTATTATAAAATATATAATTATTAAAAATAGACTATATGAGGAGTTACCACAAATTATTTTGATACAAAATACATGTCAGACCACACATATTTTAATTCCCAAAGTTGGCAACTCCACTAATTGGTCGAAAACAGGCGAATCTACCCTACCTATGTTATTATTAATAAAATAGTCTTGAATATAATAATTGAATTATTACCAAGTTAGATTAGATATAATATAGGTAATATTATAAGTGCTGGTCCCACCAGTGGGGAAAAGTAGTGGGACCACGAGTAACGACCCGTATTAATACTATGACGCGCATAATAGTTAATTCCCAAAGTCTGTTTTTTTTAGAAGAATATTACTGAACTTATAATAGCTTCGGTTCCCCCTTTGCTCTTCTGATTTTACTACTATGTAAGTGAGTAATAATAGGTACTTACTTACTTACTTAGTGGATGACTTGTCGTCACGTCACTTCTTCAAATAAAAGGTTTTTTTCTTAATAATAACATGTATTTTTTGTATCTTAGTATTTCAAATAAATCCCCAGATCCGTGGCAACAAATTTGATCAATTTTAATTAAAACCATGAACGACTCTCGCAGTGTCGCTACTATTGGCTATTAAGATTCGTAACATTTCAATCGAATCGAAGGTCTAACTAACCCAATTAATTTGGTGTTCAGAAATTATCTTAGTAACCTGGATAATTTCTGAAGATCCAATAATTAAAATCAAGCGATTAGAAAATGAATTATCTCGGAAATGATTTTTAATGTGTCTTATTAATCCCCTCAAGGGGAAAAATTACCCAATAAGGATTTGTAAGCACTCATCACTCTCTTATTAGATGTTCCATGCGCCGTGGATTTTCAAAATTAAGAAATTTTTTCCTCTGGTTATTCAATTAAGAACCTACATAAAAAAACCACTAAAAGCGTGTATAGGGCGTCATCAAAAACATATGAAAACTCAGGGCGACCAAAAGCGTGCCTCGCCCGCAATGATCTTACGAAATACACCCGTGTCATGGCAAATGGAGTTGCAATAATTCACCCCGCCCGCCAGGCGCCGACCGGTCAGCCAACTAGTCGCCAGGCGGATCCTGCCTGCTGCGGGCGAACGGGAAATTAGGTGGACTGATTAAACTGCCCGAGATTTAGGCACTTTTGATTAAAAACGCGGGCTTTGTTCTGCAATCACGCAAAACGGCTGCAGTTGTGTCTGAAGCGAATATTTTTTATATCATACCATCGTGTATTTTATGTCATTAGGAATTTAATGCCTATGGCTTATCCTGCCTGACTGACACCGTTACTCTCGCTGCCTAACCTCCCGTAACTCAACAAACAATACGCAAATATCATCAATCGTTATCAATAATGTTCCAGCCCTAATTCACCCACTCAATTCGCAATATAGTAAGTATATAGGTAGGTACTACAAGTTTATTTTTTAGTTACTAAAAAAAATAGTTTTTCTGTTTGCTTGTCTGAACAAGCATACAAAATTTATTTAGTAGGTAACTAAAAAATAAACTTTAGTGTGCAAAATAGGGGTTGAAAGTTTCTGTGGAAAATATTTAAAATCTGCTCCAATTTCTATGAAATTTATTAGCCGGGCTTAAATAGGCTAGAAAAATTATATTTCCTACGGGAAAATATAAATTCCCAAGGGAAAACAATAATAAGGCGGGCGAAGCCGCGAGCGAAAAGCTAGTAGATAAAATATTAAATAGAATAGAATATATTTGTATTAAAAAGACAATACCTACCGAAATTTCTAATAATACATAACCAGCATGAGTGGCTAACACTAATTCCTTAATTAAACGACATCATAAAATGATGGCATGGGAGCTTTTTCCTTGATTTTTCACTTGGCCATCAGCCAAACCGACTTTATGGCCCTTTACACATTGCGACTCTTTGTAGCGAAAGTCGCAAAGCAATGTATGGATGCTCTAAGAATGCAAAACAGCATCCATACAAACGACTGTGTCGCGACTACATGGTGGTTATAGTGTAACTCTTTAGATATTGCACTCTTTTGCGATATAGTCGTGATGTTAATGCAATAGGTAGGTACAACAGCGATACTCGAACCTTTTTTTACCAGGCCACAAACAGGTTTCAGTAATGATGTCGCGGGCCGCAAGCAAAAATTATTGGCGTGTTAATAAAAAACGTAATTCAAAACTAACGACACGGTTAGCGCAGAGGTCGAGTGATCGCCTACTGCGCAACGGGTCGCGGGTTCGATTTCCGTACGGGAGAAATATCAGGCCCGTTTTACACTCTGCCAGCGCCCTAGTCACAACGAAGAGTAGCGCCCCTTTTTATAACCCTGCCAGCTGATTACTCCCCCCCCCCCTCCTCCAACCCAACCATAACGCCTATACCCCGTAAATTTTGATTTAGTCTGAAATGCCAGTTTTGGTTCGGGAGGGACTTTATAGACTTAATATCCCTTAAGGCGCATAGTGGTCCCAATGACCTTGCGTCGATCGTCCCGCACTGATTACATAGGAGTGAGTGAGTGAGAGCGAGGGGAATATTTAAGCAAACCTTTACGCGTAAGATGAATTATTTCAATAAAAAATTAATAAAGGCGAATAAGAAAAATCTAAAAAGACCATCCCCTAGAATATTGTTCACTTTATTTATTGAAATCGAAAGTATATAATTTAACCTAATATTTACGAAGCGATTAGGTTTACAGTTTTAAAATCGAGGTATGTTTTATCAAAAAATTAAGAAGACCATCCTCTAAAGAATGCGTTGAATAATAACATATCTTTTTTAAAGATTTTTTTATTCAATATTTATGAAGAGAACCGGTTTTTTCTGCAGTGATTTTTTATGATTGACGTTACTATGCGCCTTAAGTCTCCTTTACAAATTATCCTGATTTATTTTCGAGAGCCTTCCCATTATCCACCACCTATGGACCCGCCCCGTGTCCCGGACTGGCAACCGGTAGCCGTGAGGTATCTACTGGCCTTCGGTGGGAATGCGTGTAACATTACCTCACGGCATCACGGACCACCCACCCTCCCTTCTTTACATTTGAAGTATTTACATTAGTTACAGTATTCGTTTAATCACATTTTCTTTGGATTATTTTTGGTTTGTTGGCTTACTACTAGACTGACTAGAGATTCATATAATACCTTTTTTTCTGGTTTTCCGTGTTGCAAAGTCGTCATAAATTTTTTTGTAGTCAAATTTTAAAGTAATGTCGTTTTGGGTGCACAGCAACAATAAGCCATTAAGGTTTTCATCAACCATCGACGATCTAATTGCTGACTTTTCAAAGCTGAAAAGCTACGTTCAGCTGTGCAGTTCGTCACAGGTAAGGTAGATATATCCTGAGAGCGACTTCCAAATTGGGGAAAGTGTTCTCTAATCTGCACCGGGCGCGGCTGTGATTTGGGTCAGATGTCGGCTTTCGGCAGTGGCGCAATAAACCATTTTTTTTTATAGGAGGGAAAATCCTTCTTACGTATTCGACAAGGCGCCGACTGACGGGGCCACCCTAAGGATATGCCGGACTCGGGTAGAAGACCCCATACTCGGCTAAAACCCCTCCAGATACTTCTACCTTTAAGCAAACTTTTACGCGTAAGATGAATTATTTCAATTAAAAATTAATAAAGGCGAATGAGAAAAATCTAAAAAGACCATCCGCTAGAATATTTGTATATATAAAATCGAGGCATGTTTGGGTCACATTTTAACCAAGTTTTAATTAATTTATCAAAAAATTAAAAAGACCATCCTCTTAAAAATGCGTTGAATAATAACAATAATGACATATCTTTTTTAAAGATTTTTTTATTAAATATTTATGAAGAGAACCGGTTTTTTCTGCAGTGATTTTTTTTTATAATTGACCCTACTTTGCGCCTTAAAACAAATATTGAGACAGAGACACCGCTCTCGCTGCGTATAGCGCCATCCCGCTCTCAGTGCGGTTTTAATGTTGTCTTGAGCGACCATGGTTAGGAGACTGGTCTTGCTTCGGCAACGTTCAATGCAACGCAGTCCGGTAGGATTATTTTGTTAGGTACCTACCTATTTTGTTTCCTCGGTGCGTCCACACAATTTTGTAACTCAAGGTGGGCTAATCGCAAAGGCTCAGCGGGCCAAAAGCGACCCGCCGCTGCGCCGGCCGCAGGTTGAGTATAAATAACTGCGATAGAGTAACTGTATCGCTGTGTAGCTATACAGTCGCGGTGTAAACGCGAAATATTCGTTCATATTGTGTTCACGACTCACCTTTACAATAATTACTTTTATATTTATAAAAATTTGCAAATTTTAAAGACATTAACATTTATCTATTATTATTTATTATATTCTATATAACTCCAACGGCCGAAAGAGGTAAATCGACGAATCCAACTCGGCTGGGCAGCGTTCGGGAAGCTACGCAGCATATTCTCGGCCCATCTGCCGCAGTGTCTCAAGACGATAGTCTTCAATTCGTGCGTGTTGCCAGTGATGACATTCGGAACTGAGACGTGGCCGCTTACAGTGGGTATCATAAGAAGGCTCAAAGTCACTCAAAGGGCAATAGAGAGGGCTATGCTCGGGGTTTCTATAAGTGATCACATCAGAAATTATGACATCCGTAGAAGACCTAGATTTACCGACATAGCCCAAAGAATTGCAAACCTTAAGTGGCAGTTGGCAGGACACATCGCTCGTAGGACTGACGGCCGTTGGGGCGGAAAGGTCCTTGAGTGGCGTCCACGTACCGAGAGACGCAGTTTTGGTAGGCCCCCCCCACAAGGTGGACCGACGATCTGGTGAAGGTCGTGGGAAGCCGCTGGATGCGGGAGGCGCAGGACTGATCGGTATGGAGATCCTTAGGGAAGGCCTATGTCCAACAGTGGGCGTCTCTTGGCTGATATGATGATGAAGATGAACCTTTATCTAGAGGTCCGCGGTTTGATTCCCATGTAAAATAGACAGTTCCTCAGTAAAGAGTCCAGGTGAAGCAGGGTTTAAGCCTACAAAAGTTTGACAAACATACATATTTTAACAAACGTAGGGAGCCGCAAAATTACGTGCTACGTCACCCCCCCCCCCCCCCCCCCATTTTTTTCTGGCTACAGCCTTGGCTGAGAATGCCAGCTATCTCCAATGATCTACAAACACAAAATTTTACTACTTTTCTTTGGTGGAGACTCGGCTTTAGACTAACTTTTGTTGACTACACAAAACTTAACAACAAAATTCGGTGGAGACACGCGGGCTTCAGACAGATTCTCTGTCTACGCATGATCTACTCTTCCGTGGTATTTTTTTTGGTATTATCACGGTAATATTATATGTAGGTACCTATACTATTACCACAGACGTAATAAGTCTGTGACTATTACCGTGGTATTATCCTGGTTTTTTTTTATTGTGAGAGAGCATAGATAACTAAGAATCAATCAAATAGACATTGTCGAGAATACACTGTCAAATGCGCCAAACTATAATGGTCACTCTAACGAACTTGGTGTTACTTTAAATCACTTCATCTCAAATCGCTATTAAACGTAATACAGTTTCTGAAAATTCAAAGTAGACAATGAAACCGGCGAATAGACAGTCCGCCAGTACCGTTGCTACGTGCGCCAGCTACTGCTCCTCCGCATCAAGAAGTACAACATATCACAGGATCAAAGTGGGACTTCGAAAGTCTGTACCAGCCGCTATCGTTCTGTGGGCGTTTCACAAGATCCCTTCAAATGAAGGTCTCACTTCGCGCAGAGTGATCAATTTCCTCAAAAAATATTTCAAAGTCGCCGATGACCCAAACCGGACCGGAAAGTCAATCGGAGCGATTCTACGATGCGCCGTCGACTTCGGGCTGCTGGAGAAACGCGGCAAAAAGTACTTCCTCGTACCAAAAAATCGGTGAAACGTAGAAATTCGTAATGTACATTATACGGCCCAAATGATATTATTCTAATCTATACAATATTATCAATGATATCTTTTTATAGCAGTTTTATTCTAGAAGCCGGCTAAACAGCATTTCTATTTTATATACTTATAAGTGTATTTAAACATCTAAGCTAGACTAGGCCTTAGTCAAACCACGCTGGCCCAGTGCGGATTGGTTGACTTCACATACACCTTTGAATTACTTCGCAGGTGTATGCAGGTTTCCTCACGATGTTTTCCTTCACGGTAGGAGCGTCAGATAAATGTACATATGAAATTCGTGAAACGAAAAACACATTGGTACATGGCAGGATCGATCGTGGGCCTTCAGATTCTACTCGGGGTACAGTGCCGAGGCCACAGCGCTACCGACGCTCTTATTACGGCAAATTGGATTATTTTACAAATTTTAACTTAATACCAAAAATGTCATGTACGGCCCACCGAGGGGCTCGAGCCTATCCTTAGTTAAGGTGTTAAGGCGCATAGTAGGGACAATTATAAAAAAATCACTGCAGAAAAAACCTCTTTCTCTTCAGGCTCTCTTCATAAATATTTTTAAAAAATCGTTAAAAAAGACATTTAATTATTCAACGCATTCTTTAGAGGATGGTCTTTTTAATTTTTTAATAAATTAATTAAAACTTGGTTTAAATGTGACCCAAACATGCCTCGATTTTAAAACTTTAAACCTAATCGCGTCGTAAATATTAGGTTAAATCATATACTTTCGATTTCAATAAATAAAGTGAACAATATTCTAGCGGATGGTCTTTTTAGATTTTTCTTATTCGCCTTTATTAATTTTAAATTAAAATAATTCATCTTACACGTAAAGGTTTGCTTAAATATTCCCCTCACTCTCACTCACTCACTCCTATGTAATCAGTGCGGGAGGATCGACGCAAGGTCAGTGGGAGCACTATGCGCCTTAAGGCGCATAGTGCTCCACGCTGGCCCAGTGCGGATTGATAGACTTCACTTCTTCGCAGACGTACGCAGTCACGATGTTTTAAATGAAGCCATTTAAATAGTAAAATATTTGCACATGTAATTCACGTATACAAATAAAACCGGGAGAGATTTGATTCAATAATAATATTTAATATTTCATTAACAAACTTGTATTTACATGATGCCTGCATACTTAAAATACACTGTTAAATATAATAATCAATCAACAAATAATAAAAGTTATTAGTTCGGCAATTGGCTAGATGACTAAAAATTTTTTTTTGCTTTAATAGAAGCTCATTCATATAACAAACAGAAAGAAAAAAACGGTTTTCGAATAACTATAAAAACAACCAAGATATAAGGTATTAAAGATTTTCTCCGTCTCGTTCTAGCAAAACGGCAATTCACAGGGAGTTTATATGGCCGTACTCAACAGTGACGTCACGGTTGATGTCGGATCTCTCTGTCTAATCGCCTTCAAATTAACAACTCAAAATGCTTGTATCTAATGTATTTCTAAGCCGATTTTAATTCTAATTTCACAGGACTGCATATTTTTCCACCGTATTTTAATATTGAATAACGAGACGTAAAAATTTGAATTCAGTCATCATCCCAATTTACACAGAACATCTCTTCCGAAAAGTTTCAAACTGCAATAATAAAAAACGACAAAATGGCGGAATGCATTCGTATAACTACTACACATAGTTTTTGTTAATACTCCACTCAATACCATTGCACTTCAAACGTTAGAAGAAGATTTAGATACACTATGCACACTATTAAAGTAGGCAAATATTTAATTTCAACGATGACAACAATACATAATATATTTACAAGAAGTAACACTGTAACACCTACAATAATGCAGTCAAGTTTTGTTCATATCGATGTACTTTATGGTGCTCAGAGAGGAATTAATATACAGGAAATAACGTTTTTATGTTTGTACAATAAACATAAAGCAACTAATGTTCTGAATTTGGCTCTAGGTTCCAAAACAACAAATATCTTTAAAAAACTTAAAGCTATCTATCACTTACGGCTTGTTGTATAGTCTTACGTTTTACAATTCCGTAAAAAGTGACAGAAGTTAACGTAATACGTAAGATGGGTCGTTCCGCTTGTATCAAATGCATTACAATTGACGGGATACATTTGACTGTAACAGCCGATTGCACCAAGTTGTACGTTATAAGATTTCGTAAAAAGTAACAACTTTATACTTACCTAAAAATGGGTCATTTCACTATTAGATATATGATTCGCGCCGTACATTAACCTTTTTAAACGTAAAGGACAAAATAAAACTACAATTGAAACTAGATTATGGTGCAATTCTTACGTATATATATTGTTACTTTTACGAAATCGTAAAACGTAAATTTGGTGCAACCGGCCGTAAAAGTAATATTGAAAGTACATTATATTACATTATGTAGTATTGAAAGTACATTATATAGTATTGAAAGTACTAATAACATGTTAACAAGGATGGCATTTTGGTGCAACCGGGTGTATGACTTGACAGAAAGAATAACAAAAATGAACTATAATAAACCATAACGAGTGCTCAAAATAATTATATGATAAATATTCTGTTAAAACCTTTTAAAAAATCAATTTAAATTCTTGAAAATGTTGTTAATTAATATCATCTTTTACATATTGCTCAAGTTACTTTAAGCACTACATTACACATTCTTGAATCATTTTGATACGAGACACATGGTTAAATTAAAATTCTCTTGCTTAATCAATTACTCATTACCGAACCGTCTTGACTATCATCATAAGTAAATTTTTATTAGCTCTCATTAGGAGTCTTTATATTTTACATTTTTTATAGTTATAACGCAATTCATAATGTTCAAAATCATAACACCATACTTTGAAAGTAGTGCTCAAACACAGTTTGAAATAACAGACAACAAATAGTACCCAAAGCAATGCAAACGCCTTACTTAATTATGAACCAGAGCCATTTAATACTGTTCGCATACGTTATACATAATTTGATTGTTATACATTATTATTACACATAAACTGAATGAGTAAATAGGATAGAATATAATATCATGGTGCCATTACTTAACTAACTAAGCGCAAACTCTTAAGTCACAACTTACGCCACCTAGCGAACGGTTCGGGACTAACTTTGACTGCGCAAAACTACAAACAGCTATGGTAACGATGAACAGGCGCGGGATTAGAAGAGGATGTCGTTCTCTGCGTCATCCAGGAGGTTGGTCGCGTCGCACAGGTCCATGCCTGCTGCCTTGAGAGCGGCTTTTCTCTGAAAACACGCCCATTCGTAAGATTAATATTATAAGAGATGGACCCGAGAGGGCAGAGCGTTTATCGATCAGGGCCCTATTCAGACTTCTCTACGCAACAGCGTACAGCGGTTCGACAGCATTTTGTCGGTTGCCTAAAATACACCGCGTCGCCTGCCTGCACCTACGCAATGTCAGTAAAACTGAGGACACTACAATTTCCAACACCACGAAGTAAATACAAAGAGGGAGGTGACTTATGCAATGTAATTCTTCACAGGCCAGTGTTGTCCTGGCGGAATACATTATCAGCCTTATTAATAAAAATCGCCTATTCCCTCCTTAATCCGAACGTACTCTCGGAGTAGTTACTACCAGTTTAAGCTAGGAGTAGCTTTGTGTTTATAACATTATTAATAAACACGGAGTAAGCTTAGAATAACAAAGCCTTCCGTACTCTCGGATTAACGCGTATGTTATGGCAACCCTTGCAATTTAAAAGTAAAAAGAATGAGTCGGTGAACGATTTGAGCATCGTGTGACAGACAGAAATACATGGGATGACAGTTTTTTCTGTTTTTTTCACCTTTTTCAGTTTGAGATTGTCTTTCAAGGTTATTTTGTGGTTATTTTGTTCGCGATTTGTGATCGCAATATTGCAAAAACATGACAAAACTTCTTATTAGTGGAGCGCTATTTTCAATTTCTTCGATTTTGTCGATCAACATCAAATCATCTAAATAACGTCACTTTCCATTTTAATACAATACAAAATTAACCACACCAACAATAAACACAAATTCGCTCAATTCGACTGTGAAATATAAAACGGTCGCCATCTAATGACAAGATACGTGTCAAAGTTGACAAATTATATAGATTTTTTTTTTTACCTGCCTAAAGTATATATATATATATATATATATTTATTTATTTATTTCTCCACACTTAAATATACGCAAATATAAACATAAACATAGCAATTGGAAACAGTATATGTGGAGACTGGTCCCTGCACTAGGTAAACCCTGTACTGCAGGTAACCAGGACCACCCTCACCAACAACCAACGGATCAGCAATGTTAACATCAATAATTAACTAGGTACAATAATGGGTATGAGACTATTACAACAGTATAGATTGTAATAATCTCATATTACTGTGACAAACTATGAATAAACTATAATTTAGCAACTGTAAATTACGAAGTTAGGAAAGATGTTTTTAGGGACTACTGAACATAATAATGTCCAATACCACATCTTTCCGGAAAAATATAGATGGCGTTCATTACTATAGTGACATCATAGGACAAATTACTTTTAAACTTATTATACTACATAACGATATAAGTGTGCGAGTCTACGGGTAGGTATACTCAGGAATATCAAACTAACGTTTTTCAACACACCTGTGAAGAAAAATACTTAATAAACCGAAGTTTTAAATTAAATAACACAAATCATTGTAAATTTGTAGACAAAACTAAATAATGGTATGAAAATAATTGTTTAAAAATCATTGTAGTTCGTTAGTACTATTTATATTACCTTAGTTTGAGAACAAACAACGCAAAGACAACGCTACTCCAACCTTAATCTGTCGCTAAACTAGGTAGCTAGCAGGTATAACATTTACTTCGTGAGTAGAGTTGGATTAGCTTACTCCTTCCCTACTCCGTATAAAAAATGTTTACTACTGACTTAATACTCGGAGTAAAGTTACTCCTGCGTTAGTCAACGTTTATTAATAAGACGGTAACAGTTTTAAGGACTCAGCACTAGAGGCGGTGCAATCAATTCGATTTCATTAAGCGGTAACAAAATACGAATATAGGTTATATGGCATTATACATACATTAGGTATAAGTCCACAAATATTTTGTTTTTGTATGTTTACTCAAAAATGAGGTGCTGTATGACTGGTTGTTGTAAATACACAAACGAATGAAAAGTCAACGGTAAGAAATGTTTTCACTCATATGTACATTAAAAGACTTATTGATTTATCACTAAAACCATTTCTTCTGGAACATTCGACACTATTACTCAGTTCAGTCAAAGTGTCGAAGTTCTATCTTTGTTTTGTTAAACGATTAACACAGATAAAACAGTCAAATATTTTCTGGTAAGTACTCACACAACACCTTAGTGAATACTTTTGAATGTGCAATGTTATACCAAACTTACCTAAAATTCACTTACAACTTCATTAAATAAAGATCTTAAAATTTAAGTTATGCAAAATATTAGAAACATATCTAAAACTAAACAGACCCCATACACCACACACGGAAAGATGTCAATAAGTATTATAATTCTAAAAAATTTCTAGAATTATTTAGTCTTTGCTCATATATCCAACAATGGGGTAGCGTGCGAACAACACATTAGAGCGACACACATCAAATTCTGGATGAAAATTGCTCCCAAAGCATTCTGAGACGCCCGACCGCATTTCTAACATAGTTTTATTATCACGTGATGAGATGCAATGCACACATATGTACTGTCATTGACAAAATATGCAAAGCGATGCTTCATAAAGGTGTACAAAAATGAAATGAATGCTGAATATTATTGAAGCAAAATAAGCAATTAGTAGCTACTACTAGTAGTGTAAAAATTAGGTGGTTAGTAAATTATTTCTTATGTTTATATGAATTAAGAAATATTATCAGTTTCAGTTATTAGATCTAAATCTTTAACGTTTTATTGTATTTTTTTTAATTATTTTGTGCCAAACAAATATTAGTCATGATATTAAGCATTATGAATTTATGCAATTAAAATTATGCTAATTTACATCAGACATTTTCAGTTAATATCAATAAGCCTTATCTTACCTATTGAGGTTACCCTAGAAAATAAACAACTATGATGGATGAAAATAGAATGTTTCGTTCCAGTCAATAATTGACATCCAAAACCAGTCTATAATTGGCAATGACATCACGGGCTTGGAATGAAGTGATAATGACATTTAAACTGTTGGTTTTTAAAACTAGCCAAATACCGCAAAATATCAAACACAATAATACCTATTCATATGTACCAATATTGTACATAAATATTTGTATGCAATGATAATAACATTAAAGCAGTTTGATCCATCAGCAGAATATGATATCATGAAAAAGTCATAGTAGATAGGTATGGTCTTAAATGGAACTCAGTAGTAAAAAAACATAATAGGTAATATCTTCTTTTTTGATACTCAATTGATTTTCATTAAGACTTAAATCAAAGACTTGTCCCTTCCAAATGAATGGGCAGAATTAAAAATGAAGCATCGCATATGTCCAGGTTTTCTTACAACAGAAGTCCAGTTGTTAATCTATTTTACAATATGTCAAAAAAAAAATAGTTAATAGTGATATACACTAGTAAGTAAGTATTAGGACGTGTGCAACAGAAATACATATTGTGCTTATGATTTGTAAATTTGCGAGTATAATTGCACTTTGCCATAATGATGTAAAAAAAATCACGCTCACTACCACACCGACTGTGCGGACCGTTTGTTCCGTCTGTCCTGCGGCGAACTGCGTTCATGACAGTAGATGCGTGCCCAAATCGAGGCGCGTAGGCAGAGCGCGTGTTTCGACCGTTTCCAAGTCAACCTACTGTATATGAATAACTATTACCGTGCTACTGGTACTGGTATCGATTTGTTCAGTGGTTTGGCTACCGAAATGTCTAACAACTGGACTACTGCCACTAGAGAGCCAAGGGCCGAAATTGCGTTAAGGGGACGCCCGCGACGGGCAACCGATGCGTTTCTACGCGCGTGGAAACGTGGGCGAACTACGTGGGGACATGACGGCCCCCGTCTCTGGCACCCGTCGCAGAGATCAGCAGTCCTATTACCGATGTCATCGTTTTCAAATGATATCATTATGAAATCATAGTGCAAAACGAAAAATAAGATTTTCGGTCAGATTTTTGATCATTCGTTCATTATATCATTGAAATTATGCCGTAGTGACGATAACACAGATGTGCCTTCGCCACGAATACCGTTGCACAGGTCCCGTGAGTGACGGAGCACTTTGTGGGTGCGGTTCATAATCAGATATCAGTGCAAACGTTTGCATGCAAACAACCCGTTCAAATCATTAGCACTGCTCACGGACGTAAGCACTCAGATCAATTCTGAACCGAGCTTTCGATCTGTGTCTGTCAAGTTGACAGTTAATGTAATTTGAAAAGAAAAATTGGAGGGAGGCGTATTGTGCCTCCAGTATCTTTACAGAGGCGCGTTCAGAGCCTTCGCGCGAAGTACAACTTTTCGCTATAACCCCGTTCAATGCCTTCGAGCGTGACAACCGGGTGAAACAACCGCCCGTTCAAGACCTTAGAGTGTTGGCGCGAGTTACAACCGAACAACCATCGAATTTGATGGTTGTAAAACGCTCTGACGTTTATTACTGAAATACTCTTACGTGATTGGATGATATTGGCGGCCATATTCTATAATGTCATCTACTAGAAAGAGAGAGAAATAAAAAATCATGTGAAAGAGGGAGATAAAAGATTTGGTTGCTGCAATCCGTTCAACGCCTCTGAGTGAGTTAAAAAACAACCGGACAACTACACCCAGAGGCTCTGAATGCGCCTCAGTAGATAATCGAATGAAAAAATATTCGAACAAACTAAAATAAAATTAAAACTGGCGTTGACTTTGACAGTTCTGGAGACAGTGCAGTACCTCTTTTATGTTAGCACCTCAGATTAACTATACCAATGGATTCGCAATGTTATTCGCTAATAACTATACCAATTATAAGTCTCTAGTAAATTTGCGTCCAGTTCAGTCCGCCATTACAAAGCACCGTGTTTGTTGTTGTGCTAAAATATCAGTCGGTGAGCATTATTTGTGAGTGCTTTTTACAATTATACGTTTTTTATTGATTTTTTAAATGAATTCTATAAAGAAAAACATAAAAAGTGTGGAATCTTGGATGCGGCGTCCCTAGTTTTTTCCGCCATCTTAGAGCACCAACCCAAATGCTGGCACGCTTTTTTCGTAGGTATTTCATGTCTATTGGTATCTATTGTCTAAGGTTAGCACTGTCAGCATCAATCGGTGACGTCATCAATCACGTCATACTGCATACAAAATGCGCACATGAGTAATTTTGGACCGATTGTTTGCATGCAAATAGCGCACACGAACGCTGATATCAAATTATGAAACGCACTCTATATGTAACCGAGCACGTGTTCATTTAACGCAATTTTGGGCCTTAGGTACAATTGGCACTGCGTTCGACAGAATGCGGGCGGGCGTACCTACCTACCCCCAGAGTACGTACATCAACGCGCGCGGGATCAGTGCATTATTAAAACAGGAGGTCCTCGTCGCCCTCATCTAGGAGATTGGCGATATCGCGCAAGTCGTTTCTGCCCAGCAGGGCGGCTTTCCTCTGCAAACGACAACAAAACTGGTCAATCGCCAATTTCCTCTCGTCAACGTACCTCAACCCCAATGACTGAAAGTGCTTGCACGGCAAAATCTGTCTCACTGTGAAATTCATATTGTGACACTTGCAAAAACACCCACAACCTTTTTGTAGCAGCTGACTTGAGCCGGGTCTTTTTGTGAATCTTTTGCTATGTAATAGAAGCAGTGTGATATTATGTTTTATACTACACCTGTTTGGAAAGTACCTTAGTACTTTTTGAAAATAAGGCACACTGTACGCCATTACTATCTATGAAAATATGTGGGTAAAAGTGTGGGCGAAAACGGTATTCAAAAATTCATTGTTAACATATCTTTCCCTCTGCCAACGAAACTGGTCAATCGCAGTTACCTCTTGTCAAGCAAAAGTAATAAATTGAGTTTTAATAAACAATTTTAATAGCAACATAATTTTGTTTTTTTATCCTTGTAGGTGTAGTATAAAGCACTTATCAATCACTTGGAAGAAAATGCAACTCCCAACTCGTGTGTATCTAGAAAATTCACACTTGAACTACACCCCCGTTGGCCTGACCTGACCAACTCCAAGTGAAAAGTTGGAGTTGGTCAGGTCTTGTAGCAAGTTCTGTAGGAAATTTTTCTAAAGGTTAAACTAATATTACAATTATTATCCAAGTTTAAAAGGATAGGACTCACAGCTTCCGCTTTTTCCTTGATGATCTTCTTTTTATCCTGGATTTTCTTCAAGCGATAAAACTCCTCGCGCTCAAGCTCATCAAGCTCGGAGATGATGTACGCCAATGTTCGTTCCAGCCGGGGAATGATCACTAAACAACATAAGAATATTTAAATTTTCTTACTTTTTGGGAGGATGAATATTCATCATCATCATCATCATGACATCAACTCAGATATATCCCTCCCACTGCTGGGCATGTGACTCTCCTCTGACATGGGTGGGCTTACTATTGTGGTGGGCATCAAACGGATTGTTGTGGGCATCAAACGGATTGTTGTGGGGTTTTCTTTAGTTATACACTTCTTCACTTGCAGAGGTGTAGTTATGGTGAAGTCCTTAGTCATCTCAGCTCATCTCCCTCTTACAATATACTCTTGACATTTAAAACTTAAATGATAAAGAAAACCTGAATAACTGCAATGGTGCAACTCGTTGAACATTTCTATTTTTTGACATGGAACACTTAATTCTAGAATAACTTACCATGCTCAATAGCATTAACACGTCTATTGGTGATCTTAATAACTTCATCGAGGGTCACAAATGATGTCTGCAGAGATGCTAGTTCCACCAGTAGTTTTACAGCACTCTGGAAATTCTTCTTCAACTTGGCGAGCTGTTGACCACCCCTAGCGAGCCCAGCCAGTTCATATGTGTCAGACCCGTCTTGGTAGGACTCAAATATCGGCAATGTAACACCTGTTTAAAGAACATAAATATTTAAAAATTATAATTATTATAAAAAGGCTTTAAATATAGCTATAAACTTATTATTTGTTATGTTGTGAATATGATTCAAACACAGAAAATCATTTTAACCATTTAATCAGCTATGTAGCTTAAGTTAAGAGACATGTCGCCATCTTGATTCAACCTTACCCTACTTAGTATTCTTTAATAAATGAATCAGGCTCTTCAATCTTAACTTAACGCTATTGGTAATTGTAGGAAAGCTATACTATTAATTCTAGAAGTCAGCAATACTATTAAGGTCACGAAGAGCTTCCGTCGTTTAGATTTAGCAGTATTGTAATTCAGTACTTCCGTAAAACTAATTCAGAGGGCGTTCAAAAGATGCTAAATTCAGTTTGCACTTACTGTCATAGATATTGATAGCGCATAGGGGGCTTTTAATTGTGGTGGTGTTATTTCTGCGACGATTCACATGAATTCTTACAATTTGGTAGATTTAGTAATTATCAGAGTCATATAAACTATTAAGTCAAAATCCTAAATTCAAGGCACATAGAAGAATTTTCAGCTATTTATAAAGAATAGTAAATTATTACAATGTGATAGGGTTTTTTTTCTGTTATTTACTCAAAGTAAAGGCGTTTCTATAATATTAATTATTTCATTACGGTATGAAACTATTTTAGAAACCTGGAAACACTAAACTAAACCGCCATTGCTTGTGTGCGTTCGTAGTTTTGTTTTGATTGTTTTGATAGTTTTGAAACTTTTGGAGCAGTGAATTTCTATCACAAATTTCTATTTCCCAGCGTCTTCTGTCGAGTTACAGTTTTCTGCTCCAGATAGTGCGACTGTATTAGAATTCTTGTGATTATTGTGTTGAGAAAGAGACTCGTGGTTTAGTGTTTAACTTTGTATTGAGACAGGACTCCAGGCATTATGTCGATGTCTAGGAAAAAGTGGTGTTCCTGGGTGTTCAGATTCAGGAAGTAAGTATAGTAAAGAAAATTAACGCTCAAAACAAGCAACCAACAACAAACAAATAACCATAAAGCTGATTTACACATCCATAAGTGATTAAGCTGAACTTTCCTTCTACTGACTTATTTAATTAGAAAATGGCAAGTAACAACCAAACGGTGATTAACTTCCAAAAATAGAACCCGATCCTATCCTGCGGCAAGTCGCTACTTTCTTACTTGCTGGCGGGTGTCCTCATATAACAATTACTTACTTATTATGGATGTGTTAATCACCCTTTAAGTTGTACAGTGTGTCATAATAATGGGTTGTGATGATTTATTTCTTGTTTTTCAGGTTCGCATAGAACTATGCATTTATTTCCTAATCCAGCAAAAGATAAGGAGCGTTTTAATCAGTGGGTTTTCTCAATTGGCGGTGATATAATCGGCTTAGATAATGAGGACATATACAAACATCGCAGTGTCTGTCACTCACACTTTGAAGAGAAGTTTTGTTGCCGATTTGATCGGCTAAGTAACATTGCAGTGCCTACTCTTAATTTGCCAGGTGAGTCTTCAAAAATTTGTTTTTAAATTTTAAAATCATTATCTCAGTTTCAATATAAGAGCAGCACAATGGTGTTGACTGCGAATTGACATAGTAGCATTGCCCAGACTCTGACTTCCGCTTCAGGGATACACTCGTGAAATAATTAATGTAGGAATAAAAATGAGCGATTGCTTAGATTCTGTATAATTTTGAAATCCAAAGAGACCCTGCCATTGCTTAAAAAGAAGGAGATATTTGGAACAACAATTTATTGTCTTTCATTACTATATTTATAAACATTCTGTTATAGTAAGTAAAGTAAATAAGTATGTTATCTTCGAAATATCAATACATTTTTAATTTCATAACTAGTGGGCCCGGCGGACGTTGTCCCACCCGATTACAGCGCCACCTAACGGGTCCAACTGTATGTTTAAACCTTCCTTGAATCTATTCAAGTACACACAGAAAATTTTGTTTGAATTGGTCGAGCTGTTTCAGAGTTTTTGCGAGACTAACACACAGCGTTTCATTGTATATAAGAAGAAGATACAAGTTATTTAAATTTTTAATTTAAACATTCACAATGCAATTATTATTATAAAAAAATTGAAAATGAAGTATATAGAAAAAATCGACCCATCTCACAACCAGCTCCGATGGTTGATGGTTGGTTAGGGTTGATTTTTTTCTAAAAACTCATTTTCAATTTTGCAATTTATACGTAATATGTTAATTTTTCATGTTTCAGAACTTTCGTCTATTCCAAAATTTACATTTGTTGAAAGAAGGCCTATGCGACAATTGCAAAATCTTCCAACAAATACAACTTCAACCATATCTATGCCTTCAGCCACTGTGTTCTCACCCATACCGTCTACTTCGGCATCTTTAGCAGGTATTTAAAATACTCATACACTTACATTTTGATCTCACTTTAAGCTTACAACATATTTCTTTGCTAGTCTGTTTGAAAACAAATGTGTTAGGCTCATTCTACTTGATTGAGTTTATTAATTACAAACAAAAATACAAATCCTTTTCTATAATATATATAGCTGGATTTTCTCTTTATAATACTAGTATGAATTTGAATTGTTTTTTTATTACAGAATGCAAGACATTTTTAGATTATGATGTAGAGATTTCTTATTCTTATATTTTGATTGTAGAATAATATTAACAAGCCATTAAACTTTAGGTCTTCAGTTGCACTCACTGGAAACAGCAGTTGAAGTAATAACTTCAGTGGATAATAATCAAATCAAGAATGACTCTACATTGAGAGTAAATACAGGTAAAATTAAATTTTCGATCCTTATTATGACCTTTAGTTATAGACTGGTTGGTTTCATCTTATTATCATTTTTGTAGATCCAGTAGTAACTCAACCATTGCCATCCAGAAAAAATGCTGTGGAATTCAAAAAAGGTATTTATAATTATTCCTCTGTGTTATAGATAGTAAATTATCAAATGTTAGATTTTTATTTTATGTTCAGATTTATGTTCAAAACATTTACCCTTACATTCTTTTATTTTAGAATTCCACAGAAAGAAAGGTTCAGTTAGGATCAAAAAGCAAATAATAGCAACTCCTGAAGAGAAAAAATTGCAGCAGAAGTTGTTAAAAATCAGGATAAAACTAAGCAAATGTCGCAATAAAATGAAGAAGCAAGCTGCCAACCTACAAGCAGCTAAAAAACTGACATCAAACCCAGCACTTTTGTCTGTAATGGAAAAACTGCCTAGCACATCAAAGCTATTAACATTACTACAGTTTAGAGAAAGTAAAAAACAAAATAAAGGCAGACGTTTTCTCTTACAAGAAAAAATATTGGCACTTTCCATTTTTAAATTGTCGCCTAAAGCTTATAGGTTTTTAAGAAGAATTCTTATTTTACCAGCACCGCAAACCCTGTCCAAACTAATAAGTCAGGCAAACATAGAACCCGGCATTAATAATAAATTATTTAGCCAACTGAAAAGTGCTGCAGACAAAATGAAACCAGAACACAAATTGTGCATTTTGTTGTTTGACGAAATGTATTTAAAGGCACATTTGTCATACAATGAAAAAAAGGACATGGCAGTTGGGTTTGTGACTGATGGCGTGACAACAAAGTCTGAATTTGCAGATCATGCCCAGGTAAAAATATTTTACTCATTTTATCACAAAATAACTTTAGCATTGCATTTGTTTATATACAGTGGCGGTTACAAAGTTTTTGTGTTACGGTACTTTAGTACTATTATATATTCTGTTGTTACGGGCCTGGCTACTTATCAAATTATGCTTTTATGATAAACTTATTCCCTGTTATGTCTCTGAAGACAATCTGTTGCATTTGTTTGTTTGTAAATTTAATCTTATTTCAATAGTGGCACCCGAATATTTTGTTTATTATAGTAATTTCTTTGACAACTTTGCCAATGCCAACTTTGACAATATCAGCAAACATTGTAGATAGCGCTGTAGAAACATGTCATAAATTACATGTGATGATGTGATGTATAAATTAATCAGAGTAAAAGGTCATATTGTACCATTCTAGTTAAATTAATAAATACCTTATTATTATTATTTTATTATTTACTGTAATAATTGTATACAATTATTTTATTATATTTATAGGTGTTCATGATACGGGGTGTAATGAATAATTACAAGCAGCCTGTTTGTTACACTTTCGCTGCAGCAGCCACAAGTGGCCAGCAAATTGCCATACATCTGAAAAAAATTATTAGCCAGCTACAAAAAGCAGGCTTAATCATCGTAGCAACTGTATGCGATCAAGGCACCAACAACAGGCATGCTATAAAGCTGTTACTGCAAGAAGCACGTGGTACATATTTAAAAAAGGGTCAGGAACCTAAAGAAAATGTTTTTTTGATAAATGACCAAGAGGTGGTACCCTTATATGACCCTCCACACTTATTAAAGTGTGTAAGAAATAATTTACTGACTAAGAATTTAGAATATTATGAAAATAATACAAAACATGTAGCAAAATGGGAACACCTATTACTGCTGCATAAAGAAAATCCTGGCTACAAGGGTGTGAGGCTTATCCCTAAATTGACAGAAAACCATGTCTTACCAGAAAAAGTTTCTAAAAATAAAATGAAGGTGAAATTTGCAAGTCAAATCTTTAGCAGGACTGTTGCAACAAATATGGGATACCTTGCAGGTAATCTTGTTTAACACACTCAAAATGTTATGTAGATACTTAAATATATGATTTTTGTTGTTGCTAGTTATTATCGTAACATGAAATAAAATTGTTAAAGCCTACATAAACTAAGTACACTCATCAACTTTATCTAAGGATACTTTATTTATACTTTCTTCAAGTAGTATAAGCCAACATATTAAACATATTGACAACTTATGTGCATTTTTTCAATGTTTTGCTTTAATTATAAACTTTCGTCATTTCATTGAATAAATTTCTCAGATATTGTCAGTATTTTTTAAATTATCGCTGATACTACATACATTAAATGTAAATAAAATATCCCTGGATAATGTTGATGAGTGTATATGAAATTTAAGAAATTATATTTTCATATTTAAAAAATGGTGTATCTTGTTTTTCAGATAAAGGAATTCTGCCTAAAGAGTGCAACGAAACAGCAGACATTCTTCTCTTTTTTGACAACTTATTTGATTCCATGAACGGAAGTTACAATAAGAAAAAATTTGCAAAGCCCCTCCTCGGACCCGTCACGCCAAAATCGCAGCACCATAAAGTGTGGCAAGAAGCAAAAAATAAGTTGAAAACAATGAAATTTATTAATGTTAATTCAGGTAAATCTGAAAATGTTCCTACATTAAATAACTGGGCATGGACACTTGAGGGAATCGACATTTTATTAAAACATTTAGAATCTAGATATAAAATAACCTCGGTCTGGATGAGACACTTAAATCAAGACCCAATTGAAAATTTTTTCGGCGCCATAAGAAGCCATGGGTGCCGCAATACAAATCCGACTCCAGACAAATTTGTGAGCGCATTTACAACGTTGTTGATAAATAATCTGTCAAGTGTCCATGCTGTTGGTTCTAATTGTGAGGAAGATTTTGGAAGGAATTTGCATGCCCTCGTCGTCACGGATGATTGTAAAGCCACAACGAGCTGCGATATAGATTCAATACATAATATTGTAATTGAAGATGTAAAATCAAAAAGTGACCCCCGTATTATGGGGGCCTTACAATATGTATGTGGCTATTTTATTAGAAAAGTCCAAAATAAAGTTTTTAAAAATTGTACGACCTGTAAAAGTAACACGATTGCGATAGAAGGTGCAGAGTAGAGTCAGAAGTCCAGGATGTTACTTATGCAATTATGAAGAAATCTATTGATAAAAAACATATTAAAGAATTAGTAAAAACATATATATTAATGTTGGTTGATTTTAACTTTTTGCAATGTAGAGAACATAAAGAAAAAATTGTAATTTTTTTGTTAAACATAACAACCAGATTTTTTTTGTATAACTATTGCAAAGATATAAACAAAATATTAAATGGAAAAATGGACTGCTATGATGACGAGGACAGGCTACAAATAAAAGCCAAGAAATATTTTAAAAAATGTTTAAAAAGGAAGAAATAAAAACAAAATTAACATATTATAATGTGTTTTCATTTTCAAACTAAGAATTAATAATTAGCTATCCTTATTGTATAAAGTCATCCAACTGAACAAAAGAAAAACTGCTAAAATAAATAATTCTTAGTTTAATGCCCCATTTAAGTAAAAATAATAGAAATCTTTAAAAACAAAATAAGCTATACGTGCATATCCATAGGTAGTCCGTAGTAGTCCCATAAAACGAATACAGAGGGCGCTGTCCAAATAGTTGCCTCTTTTAGCCGCCGAGAGAGGTCTCTATTTCCGTATATAAAAGGTACTCTGTGATATGAATAAAGAAACAAGTACCCTCACTAACATTATTAATACATGACAATTTGATAGGTACAGTTATAGATTTATAATCTACACTTGAAATGCCTGACACTAGTAGTCTTAGAGCATTCAGACGGGAGATGGCAAGGCTGGGCGAACCACTCTGCCAATTTACGTTGACCATGACCATATGCATTATACACGGTTATTTTTTATTCACCCTGGTAAATTTTAGGGGTGACTCGGTAGACGCAAGACAACTCATATCAATAAAAAAACATGTGGTTACATTTTTTTAATTTTATCCACCAATAAAATTAAATTATAGACATTGTTCTTGTTTACTACAAGATAAGGTAAGATTATAAATGAATATAAAGCATTTACTACTATGAGTTATGAAAATGCGGCAATGTTGCATTATTAATTCAAGCAAGATCAATCTACAACTCGTTTGAAATAAGAGTTATTATTGCACTAGATATTACAATAGCGAACAACAGAGACAGTCGGCGCTCGCGCCGAGCGCCGGCGGCGGCGTTTTGTTGCTGGCTGTCGCTTGTCGGCACGAGCCGGCCGGCTTTAGTTCGCGTTTGACCCCGGCGCGCGTGATCGTATCACGATGTCGCGCCTGCGCTTGACGCGCGGCAATCGGACGCATTCGGAATTTTAGTTTCAAAGTTAACACATCTCGCGAATACACAGACCTTGTAGGTATTTAAAGTTGATTCCAATTTCTTAATTACGCCATGATAACTTACCATAACCGCCATAATAACTTACCATAACCGTAATACCTACCCAATACTGTTTGTTTTCTTCAAAAACTTTGTTTTAAGCCTAAGCCTGTAAAGTAGGAAGGTGAAATTGTGATCAACTCAGTGATAACTTTGAATCGCCGACGTTGCCAGTTCGAGTTCATTCAATGTTTTGCCTACAACTTCACTCAGTGTCCATATCAGTGCAGTATTTTTTGGATATTTTAGATAATAAATATCTAATTAAACAGGTAAGTAAATTTTATTATTAATGGTTAAATAATTCTTCTACTTAACTATATTCTTCTACTTAAATAATTCTTCAGGACACGCCTGAAGCCACCCTTAAATTAACCAGGGTGAAAAAAAATAACCATGTATAACACTAGTTGACGCGCAGCCGCTGCCATTAGGTGTAGTTTTGTATCGCAGAAGGCTATCGAACTCAAATCTTCAAGACTATAGTGTGTCCTATCACATTTTGCCGGCGATTACGGATACACGTTAATTTGTTGATGTGTGTGTGTTTATAGTGGGGTAATATTTTCATAGTGTGCGTATCTGTAATTGAATGCTAGATTTTCGTAGTGTTTACCTCGCCTCCTGCAAAATGTGGCAGAAAAATGTATACTGCGATTTGTTGCATACCATATCCTAAATGATCTAAGCTAGTAGTATTTATTGTAATTGCATAACAATTATATTATAAAATTACAAAACTGTTATACAATTATTATAGTAATAGTTACAAAAGTGGAGTAACTAAAATTATTATATTAAACTAACAAAGTGGAACATGCCTTAAGACTTTTTTGCAATAACATACCAGCAACATTGTCTTTCTTGGAGCGTATTTTGATTTGAGCTTTGGTGACATTCTGAAGTACTACTTGATTGAAGTCTCCAGTGGTAAATTTAGCCTCTGCTAAAGAAAATGCGGCTTCTTTCATTACTTCACCCATAAGGGTTTTTGTCTGAAAATTTATACATATGGTTTTTTTAATGTTATTCTAGGTATTAACTTACAGTTACATAAATTAGTCTAAATATAGTAATATGAAAACAGATGAGGTGTCACAAATGTGACACATAAATGTCACACATATTTATAGTCTATTCAAGATAAGGTCTCCGTGACAGGTAGAAGATTTCCGTTTCGAGCATACTAGTTTCCTTGATTAAAAATATAATGTTGATTAAAAATATATTGTCGTATTGTCGTATGTCTATATTTATTAATTCCATTACACATTCACTTTCGTGTCTCTATCACTTGTATGCTGATGATTTGCAGATCTACACGCAAGCAACATTATCAAATCTCTCACATGCTATCGCTGAAACTAACAGCGATCTTAAGTTGATCGACAACTGGAGCAAATCATATGGACTTATCATTCTCTCTCAAATCTCAAACAATTATTATTGGCAGTCCGTATTTTGTTTCAAGGACTGATTATAGTTTGTTGCCAGCGGTAGTATGGCGGTACTATTGTTCCTTTTAGCAAATGCGTAAAAAATTTAGGTTTAGTATTTGATCAGTGCTTATCTTGGCGACCGCAAGTTGAAGCTGTTCGCAAAAAGCTCTTCACTGCTTATGGTTCACTCAACAGGTTTCGTAACTTTCTTCCGATTAGTACTAAAATAGAATTAGCACAATCACTTCTACTTTCACTGCTCGATTATACTGATTGTGCCTGGGTGGATCTGTCTGAGGAGCTTCTCGACAAGCTGGAGCGTCTACAAAATGTGGCCATTAGATTGTTTTTAATCTCTCTCAACTCAAATGGCTCCGAATTCGACAACGTAGAGACTTACATGTCTTATCCCTTCTTTACAATATTCTGTTCCATCCAATATTTCCACCTTATCTTAAGTCTCATTTCTCTTTTCGGTCCGCTTCGTCGAGTCGTAATTTGCGATCCAATTACATTTTATCCCTTGATATTCCGCCTCGCTCAACTCATTTTCTGACGTACTCGTTTCCTTCTCAAGCAATTTTTATTCCTATTTCTTCCCCCTTCCCCTTGATTGTCCTTTTTCCTATTTCCCTATCTTAAGGTTGCCTGGAAGAGATTGCTTTTTAGCACATTTTTTTTTTTACATTTGTATCCCACTGTCAAGCTAAGGTGGCACAAGCTAAGGTGTCAAACGAACCGTGCCAATAGCTGCGTGGCCATGGTGCAGCATGGTCTCGAACGGTGTCACTCCGATACCAGGCGACCTCGGAGATGTATTAGCCTTACCTGGGCATGCGGGGCTCTGCCGGGGTGGACCTTTTATTTCCCTAGCTACTCGTGGGAACTTCATGGACGCTAATAACGAACTCGAAGCTTTCCTCCTAGGCGATAACGAACGCCGGGATACCACCAACGCGGAATCGCGTTCTACCACACCTGATTTATCAGGGATCTTTCTCAGCTCTGAAGGGGACCCTATGGACACCACAGAAGCTGAGACAAAGGCGGAAAATTCTGGGACGAGTGTGCAACAACAGCCACCTAAAACGCCCAAGAAGACCGCATTCACTCGCATGAGCGGGGCTGGAAGGCGACGTCTTAAGCGGCTGTTGGCGAGTGGCATGAGCTACACTGAAGCTCTAGCCAATTTTCGCCCTGCCGCTGGTGCGAACCAGCAGCAGCCCGAAAGCTCAAGCAGCAGCACGGCAGACGCCACCCCGGGTCCTAGGGCGGTCAAACGAACTAGACCCGAGGAGGATTCTCCACAACTGCCACCTAAAAAGAGGGAAGACCTTAACAAAACCGGCACCCCACTGGGAGATAAAGAACGACCAGGAAGTTCCGGTGAGTCAGGACTTACCTCGTTTAGGGACGCAGCAGCATCGGTTCGCATAGGGATCTTCAATACGGAACCTATGGACGACCAACAGCTGCTACTTGTTCGCACGGCAATCTTAGATGCCGTTCGCGATGTTGATGAGGCAGGAGGGGGTGCGCGCTTCAGCGGATGCACATTCAAGCCGGGCTGGTTGCTACTTCACTGTAGTGATCAATATAGCCGGGACTGGATGTGCAAGAAAGTGAAGGATATCAGGCCTTGGCCTGGGGCAGAACTCTCGGTTAAAAACGAGAGCGAACTACCCAGGAAGAGGGTTGGTATCCTTCATGTACCGCTGATAGACGCGAAAACTCCCCAAGAGGCCTTGAAACTTTTGAAATCCCAAAACTTGGGCCTGGAGACAAGCCTGTGGAGGGTTCTCAACGTTCAGAAGCAAGAGAGGTCGTTCGACATGGCGTTCTCTCTGGACGATGAATCGGTGGAGGTACTCCGCGGGATGAACTTCAGTCCCAATTTTGGTTTTCGCAAAGCCCAAATTCGCATTAGAGGCGAAACAACCACGGCCCACAAAGATCGGGTGGAGGCAGCGAAAGTCGTTACTCCCAGTAGCTCCCGGGCGAAGGACACTGTTACCTCTAAGGTACCAGGACCTAATACCTCTACTGGAGAGGCAGAACGACCCGCCCATGGACCGACCCCAGGGACCAGTGCACCACCGCCGGGCAAAGGGCTGAATAGACCTAAGCCTGGTAGCAGTGGTACCAATGCTGGAAGGGCGAACCAAGCGCCTAAGGGCCGCAAAAAGGCTCGAAGGCGAGGTAAAGCGCCTATTCAGCATTCACCGCACAAAGACCCAACTCGCAAATAATGGCCAAGGTGGTGCAAATAAATCTGCACCACGCTAGAGCCGCCTCGGCGGTTCTAGAGAAGGTCTTTTGCGAGGAGGACCTACACATCGCCTGCATTCAAGAACCTTGGCTGTCTGAGGCGAACACCATCTCGGGCCTTAACTTCGGTAAGTTACTATACAACAACCAAGGAACAAGACCGAGAGCTTGCATCGTGTTTAATAAAAAACTCGAATTTCTTCCTGTACCAGAGCTTTGCAGTGACGACCTGGTGGCAGCTTTTGTTAACCTCAGGGGGCGAGAAGCACAAAGAACACTAATCTGCTCCGCGTACCTCCCAGGGGATAGCAAAGACCCTTCAGAAGACTTGGCGACGGTTGTGGAATATGCCCGCAGCCACAACGCCGAGCTTCTGATCTCTTGTGATGCCAACGCACACCACACTAACTGGGGGAGTACGGACATCAACAACAGAGGTGAGTCCCTTCATGACTTTATCCTTACTAACCGTCTACAAATAGTGAATAGAGGGAATTACCCGACCTTTATAACTAAAGTTAGACGGGAAGTACTCGACATTACTCTTGCGACTAACAATCTGTACAGGGCGATAAACGACTGGCATGTCAGCAACGAGGTATCCATGTCTGATCATAGACAGATAAGATTCGTTATAGGAAAGGACACTCAAGATCAAGTAGAATCTTTCAGAGACCGCAGGGCTACAGATTGGGAATCATATAAGGACCATCTGCGCAACAGCCTAGCAAACTTTCCTAAAGCGATAAAGACTCGCGGTGCCCTCGAGCTTGCGGTGAACCAGCTTAACCAGGCTATCATAGAAGCCTTTGAAGATAACTGTCCTCTCAAGACCCGTAGGGGAAACACGACACCCAAGCTAGACAAGTTAAGAGCGCAAACGCGACAACTCTTCAACAGGGCCAAAACTCCCGATTCCAAAAGGGATTTCCTTAAGGCCCTAACGAAATATAGCACAGAACTTAGAAGGGCGAAAAGACGGTCTTGGAGGCGGTTCTGCGAGGAGATTACGAAAACGCCTCAAGGAGCTCGCATTCATAAGGTCATGTCAAAGACGCCCACTAATCCAATCGGTCTGCTAAAAAAGCCTGATGGAACCTTTACTGATTCAACTGAGGAGACGATCAACCTCTTGGCAACAACCCTCTTTCCTGGATCAGCTAGGGTAACCAGTACCAAATCGGGCAAAGATGAAACGACAACTCTAGGACCTAAGAATGAGGACTGGAGAACGGCGACATCTATATTTAGACCGAAACAAGTCCAATGGGCCATAGACTCATTTAAGCCATTTAAATCGCCTGGGAGCGATGGTATATTCCCAGCCCTTTTACAAAAGGGCCAAGATATACTAATCCCGTATCTGGTGAAAATCTTCAGGGCAAGCCTTGCCTGGACACATACCAGAAACATGGGCTGATGTTAAGGTATCCTTCATACCGAAAACCGGCAAAAAGGACTACTCACAGCCAAAGTCCTTTAGACCAATCAGCCTCACCTCTTTCCTACTCAAAACAATGGAAAAGGTTATAGACAGACATATTAGGGATGGACCCTTGATGGAACACCCTCTTCACCCTAACCAACATGCTTACCAAAAGGGCAAATCAACTGAAACTGCCCTCTTAGGTCTAGTAGACAAAATAGAAAGAGCTATGGATGACAAACAAATCGCCCTTTGTGCCTTTCTAGATATCGAAGGAGCATTCGATAATATCCATATTGAAACTCTAATTGAAGGATTGGAGGACAAAGGGATCGACCCAACAACGACCCGATGGATTAAAACAATGCTCCTCAACAGGGTTGTGAACATCACTCTACACGACTCTTCCGCAAGCTATAAGCTGACCAAAGGTTGCCCTCAGGGAGGAGTCTTATCACCTCTACTATGGTCAATAGCTGTGGATGAACTCATTGTATTAGCCTCAGGTAAGGGATTTGATGTACAGGGCTATGCGGACGACGTGGTTGTTTTAGCCCTCGGACCGTGCCAAAGCACTTTATCATCCCTAATACAAGGGGCTCTAAACACCATACAAAAATGGTGTACTGAAAAACACTTATCGGTAAACCCGAACAAAACTACAATAGTACCGTTCACTAGGAAACATAAGCTGAATAAACTTATTAAACCTGTGTTAAACGGATCGACTATTACATTTTCCACTGAGGTGAAGTACTTGGGCGTCACTTTCGACCAAAGGCTCACCTGGAACACACACATTAATAATGTGGTTCAAAAAGCAAAAATCGCACTTGGTGTGTGTAATCGCATGGTAGGGACAAAATGGGGACTCAACCCAAAGATCGCCCTCTGGATATACACCGCCATAGTAAGGCCCATAGTAACCTATGGCGCTGTGGTTTGGCACAAAAAGGCTAAACAGAGGACAATCATTGACACTCTAAATAGCCTTCAAAGAACCGCATGTCGAATGGCAACGGGAGCCATGTCCACAACACCGGCAGCTGCATTAAACGCCCTTCTAAACCTGCCGCCCCTTAATCTAGTAATAGAAAAGGAGGCGAAGGCTTGCCTACATAGGGTCGGCATAGGCTGTCGCATTAACTGGCTCTCTCAAACACTGAGGACCCTTCAGGACTCTGTGCTGAAACATCCAATGTTAGCTATGACCAGCGATGTCATGCTTCCACGAGTAAACTTCTTAGAAATTTTAAAGTGGAAACCCCTCACAGAGATGAATGGGAAGAGAATCTCAACTCCTGTGAGGATGGAAGCCTCGTATGGTATACGGATGGCTCCAGAAAATCATTTGATGTAGGGTGCGGAGTGTACGGTCTAAGGCCCAGGGTGAGCAAAAGTACCAACTTGGGCCGGTACGCATCCGTTTTCCAGGCGGAGATATATGCCATCATTGAATGTGCAGATATCATAAACCAAAGAAACTACTCAAACCAACATATCTATATTTATTCAGATAGTCAAGCAGCTCTAAAAGCCATTAGCTCGAGCCAAATAAACTCGAAGCTGGTAGAGGACTGCCTCACCCGCCTGAATGCTATAGGACAAAAAAACAAAATTGTTTTAAGATGGGTTCCTGGGCATTCTGGTGTCATTGGCAACGAGAAGGCCGATGAACTCGCTAAAACTGGAACTATAAAACCACAAATAGGACCGGAACCTTTTTGTGGGATTTCAAAGAACCAGGTACACAACTTTCTAAATGAACAACTTCTTAGAAACTCATTCGAACTCTGGAAATCTACTCCAGGGCAAGAACACGCGAAGGCACTAATACAAGGCTACTCGCGTAAACTAACTGACGAGCTTCTGCAGCTTAACAGGAAAAACATCAGTGCAGTCGTAAGAACCTTAACTGGACATTGTGGCCTGAATAGACACATGTTCAACCTCAAGATTAGGGACAACGACATCTGCAGATTCTGCAATCAGGAGCGTGAAACTCCTAAACACGTTCTGTGTGACTGCAGCCCACTGATTCATCGGCGTAGCCTTCATCTGGGAAGACACTTCATGAGACCAGATGAAATACAAACTCTCCCAACCCAAAAAATCCTCAATTTCATAGAGGGTTTGGGCTTGAAGGAGATACTCTAACGGTGCTATAATTCACAATAGATCTTTTAGGTCGAGGTGAAAAGGCCTACAAGGCGAAAGCCCGTACAATAACAACAATAATAATAATAATAAGAAGGACAAGCTCAGCAAGTACCTTGACTTGGCTCACGAGGTTACCGCCATGTGGGATGTGGACTCAACTGTTATTGTCCCGATAGTGGTGTCTGTGAATGGTCTAATAGCGAAGAGTCTTGACCAACATCTTGAGAGACTCTCGCTAGGCGGATGGATCAAGGGCCTGATACAGAAGGCGGTAATTCTTGGCACGGCACGAATTGTCAGGAGGTTCCTCACCCTGCAGCCCTAACCACCGGTAGTTTGGGCATTATCTCGCTGCCGATGGACCCGCTAGATGTAGGTTTTTTTATAATATTTATATTTTTTATATTTATATTGTAAAAAAATGTATATTTAAGAAAGAAGGTTAATAAAGATCATAATAATAATCCCACTGTCATGAATATTTGTACAATAAAGGGTTTATTATTATTATTATTATACATTTATTCAAAAAAGCATCTTAAATTTAAGTTTTTTACAATATATAGATATAAAAACACAAATATTATAAAAAACTTAAATCTAGGGTTCCACTGGCAGCGGAGCATGGCCCAAGCTACCGGTGGTTAGGGCTACAGGGAAAGGAATCTCCGAACGATAAGTGCCGTGTCAAGAATCACCGCAATCAATTATTATTATTAATGTTTTAAAAACATAACTTATCTCTTTAGGTTATTTTTATCAAAACCGCAATAATTAATTCCACATTAAATAAAAACAAGAATATCAGTCCAATTAAATATAATTATAATCCTGAAAAATTATTTGTTTAAAGTTTACAAATAAAATATTTGTGTAAAGTATAAGTTCCCTTCCATGTTTCAAATACATACTTAATTAAACAAATATTTTTTTAAGAATTATAAATAATTATATTTTACTGGAGTGATATTCATGTTTCTATTTAATTTGGAATTATTTGTTGCATTGTTGATAAAAATAACCAAAGGAGATGTTATATTTTTAAAACATAATATTTTTAACCATGGAAACTAGTATGCATGAAACAAAACTTTGACCTGTCACCGAAAACTTCTTATCTTAAATAGACTATAGTGTGTTTGTAGTATAAAGATTAGTTGCTTAGGGTTTAGGTGAAATCCACAATCATTTCTGTCAACTCAAGTTCACAATTAACCAGAACTCTTATTTGATATTAAGTTTACAGAAGTATTTGCATAGAATATGGTAAAAAATTTACTATGGATAAAAAATTTATTATTTTGGATATGGCCAAGTAATTTCACCCATATTTTCCAAACATTTGACTAACTTTAACTTTTGTTACAGTACCAAATGTCTATCATAATCATAAGTATTTTAAAATGTCTAGGCAACATAGAATAATTACCTCAATAATTTTGCTCAAGATCATACGAAATCTCACTTGCAAAGCATCAGCTTTCTTTTTTAAGAGCCCATGACCTTTTTGAGCACCAGCCAAACGGCCTTTTATTAACATTTGAGCACTGAAAGAAAATAAAATAACACTTTTTATCATAGTGACCCAACCCAAAGATAGAGTTTAATAATCACAACTTATTTCTCAGTATCAATGTTATTCTTAGAAAATACTTACCCCCTAGATGGGAATATTGCTAATCTATCTTTCCCCGACATTTTTATTAGAATTTACAGGCGTTTTATCCTGAATTCAGGATTTAGAAAAATGAACACCGATCACCTGATGACAGCAATAGATGATAAAAATATTGTCTATGGGAAGTCTTGTGATCTTCAGTGCTGCCAATAAAAAAATCTCGAGTCCCCGCGTCAGTCTTGTCGATTCCCCGAAATTCCCCGCTTGTTTTTGATTCCTTTCCCACAACTTATCCGACATGTTATTTTTGGAATACCTACATACAAACACAGTTTTATACCAAAATTGTTCATTAAACTTCAAAAAAGACTATAAGTACCATATTAATAACAAATTCTACACTTACATAAATAACAAGTATACCTATTATTGGAAATCCTTGCCGAGTTCATTTTTTTTAAAAGAAAAGAATGAGGAATGTTCCTCAACAACTTCAATAATTCACTTAACACAATCAACACTTAAACACAAGAACAATGCAAACGAAAAATTAATAGCAGATACGACAGTGACAGCTGGTATATGTCACTACTGAGCTACATGTAAAAGGGAATGGAGTACATGCAGCCTTGGTGAGTGAAAGAAAAATTATTGATACATAGGAATAATTCTGGTAAGTTCCTTAATTTAATACTTAAGACGGTAAAATCTATGGATGCTTCTTCAACCAACGCTGTGTGTTTTCTCACACACATATTATCTGTTTTGTTGTAATGCAAAACAGTTATATTTTTTTATTTATGTAGTAATTTAGAATGTTTTTGTGAAAGGATTGTCTTTTTTTCCTTTTTTCCTACTATATTCTAATGAATATAGTAGGAAAAAGAAAAAAAAAGTTAGTTGGTACTAATTAAATATTAGGTAATGTTTAGTTTCAATTAACTTCCAACAATGAACCTTTTATAAGAAATAGCTGTATTTGGATTTCATTAAGTAATGTTATAAATACTTAATATCTGTAATATTTCGACAGAAACTAAGAAAAAAATATTATGAAATTGTTTATTACAAAGTATCAAAATCACCATGTTGAACTAAACTACATGGGGGCATTGTATCAGTGTTGCTACATGAAAAAATGTCAGGTTCATCTTTCATTAGCCAGACTCTAACTTCGTTTGCTCATTAGAACTGTCAATTATGAAAAAATTTTGGCATCCATTACTGCTATCATGAACACCGCCGTAACACATAAAATCACTAAACTAGTACTTATGGGTATTTCGCCAAAATGATGCATTTTTTATGTCCAGGCAGGTGAACGGTATATTTTTAATGTCTTCATACTCATATCATTTTTTTTCGCATAGTATATGTTGAAATTGATTTGTTTTTGTCTGTATCATATGAAAAAGTATTATTAAAATATACAAAAAACTTCATCAAAACCTGATTGTCTAATTTCCTTGGTATGTCCATTACCATAATATTTATTGATGTAGATACATATCATCTAAGTGCTACGATATTTAACTCCAATATGACTTATTTTATGTTAAAGAAACATATAGCTATTAAAAAAGTATAACTTTTCATATTTTACAGTTGAAGGATAAGACTGAAGTGAAGATTTGTTTTTGTCCTCTTCAAAATCATAATTTCCTTGGGCCGATATTTCGAACGTTGTAGTAACAAAACGCAAAGCGTTTGAACGTAACGGTCTGCACCGATTCATTCATCCATTCCGCCCCGAGGGGCCGTCGAGACAGCTATGTGTGTGCTGTTCATCGGTTTCGCGCTAGTCGCGTAAATAATTGCCTTCTTGGGCTTTGGTTTATTGAAAAGTTAATTTCCTTGGCCGCTTTTGCGTAGTTGTGGAATGGATTCATTTCATCATTTATTAATACAAAAGGAGTATCCATAGGGCTGAACTCTCAATTTGAATCGCATTATATAAATAAGGTTAATATTTACCTGTATCTGGTGTTTTTAGGCTTAAATCTAATTTCCTTGGTCCTAATTTCCTTGTAGTCCCTTGTTCAAAACTAGCCAAGGAAATTAGGTAATGCCATGGAAATTATATATAATACTAAACAAACCATTTTTTAAGGTAATGTCAAGCCAATGCGTCAGTTTTTTTTAGGAATATATAGATGGACGTTACACACATCATCATTTCAGCCAAGAGACGTCCACTGTTGGACATAGGCCTCCCCCAGGGATCTCCAAACCAATCGGTCTTGCGCCTACCGCATCCAGCGGCTTCTCGCGACCTTCACCAGATCGTCGTTCCACTTTGTGGGGGGTCTACCAACGCTGTGTCTCCCTGTACGCGACCGCCACTCGAGGACCTTTCTGCCCCAACGGCCGTCAGTCCTGCGAGCGATGTGTCCTGCCCACTGCCTATTTTGGGCTATGGCGGTAACTCTAGTTCTTCTACGGATCTCATTATTTCTGATGTGATCACGTAGAGAAACCCGAGCATAGCCCTCTCCATTGCCCTTTGAGTGACTTTGAGCCTTTTTATGAAACCCATTTTAAGCGGCCACGTCTCGGTTCCGTACGTCATCACTGGCAACACTCACGGATTGAAAACTTTGGTCTTGAAACAGTGTGCGGTCGATGGGCCGAGAATATGCTGCGTAGCTTCCCGAATGCTGCCCAGCCAAGTTACATTCGTCGATTTACCTCTTTCTGGAAGTTGAACTTAGCGAGCTGGACGATTTGCCCCAAGTAAACATATTCGTCAACAACTTCCTGTGTTAGAGCCTCCAACATTCACAGGATTGGGGTTACATGGGAATTCGACATAATTTTAGTCTTGTCCATGTTTTTTTCAAGACCCACTTGTGCGGAAACTCTACAGAGGTCTTCGAGCATTGTGCCAAGATCTTTCACGGTCTGAGCCATAACTACGATATCATTAGCAAAACGAAGGTGAGTTCTGTACTCGCTGTTTATGTTGATGCCGAGTCCTCTTAAATCCAAAAGCTTAAATAGGTACATCCTCTAAAGCAGCTGTAAACAGTTTCGGCGATATAATGTCACCCTGTCTCACACCGCGCTGAAGTTGTATTGGTTTCGACTTTTGGTCCTGAAAGTTGACTGACATGGTGGCGTTTTCATACAATGACTGCAACACTTGGATGTACCCATAGTCTATTTGGCACCTCTGGAATGAACTAAGTACGGCCTAGGTCTCGACAGAATCGAAGCCATTCTCATAGTTCACAAACGCCAAGCATATAGTGGCAAATTATGCTTCTCGGCCTTCTGTATAACCTGCCGCAGCGTATGATGTGGTCTTTTCGGAATCCGGCTTGTTCGGGAAGCTGGAAGTCGTCAAACCTGCGCGCGAGACTCAGACTCAGGAGCGTGATGGGTCTATAGTTCTTCAACTGAGCCTTGTCGCCCTTTTTGAAGAAAAGTGCCACCTCGCACCCGTGCCATACTTTAGGCATTTTGCCCTCGAGTATGATGGAGTCGATCTTTGCCTTAAGGAATTACGATACTGCGCCAGCTTCTAGCCCTAGTATTTCTTCAACAGTGTCAAAATCAACTTTTGGGAAGTACCAATACAAAAAGAAAAACAAAAATAATTAAAACATTAAGGTCAGCTTTCAATTGACTACTGTAACAATACAGGGAAAAATATAGCCCCTGCTGGTTTTTTTTCTGGTTCTTTCCAGTACAAGGTCTCCCAGCCGCCGTAGACTTGTCAACCATTGGCATAGCTTCTTTGACGTGGAAAGTGATCATGTAATAATCCAACTTGAATACTTATACTACCTATATGTTGAATTTAAATTTATTATTCGAATTAATATAAATAATTTTTTTTATTGTTTTTAACACCGAATAAGAGGTTATTTTATGTTTGTTCAATGTGCAAGCTTAGAGATTTTTTTTAGTTTTGTAGTGACATTTTTAATTTGCAGGTTAGCACTTGGGAGATATGATTTTTCATATTAAATAATCTTCATATTTTTATTTAGTTGTTTTCCGTAACGTTATTTACTGTGTTTTACTTAGTTAAGAATAATAACTGATTTGTATTTTACTGTATTAAGACCAAAATATTTTGTTATAGTTTTATAAGTAAGTAAATAAGAAATGATTAAGTACGAGTATATACAGTGTGTATTTTTAAACTGGGACAGTATGGGGAAATCCGAAACTATAGAAGATACAGGGAAACTGTCTGAGGAACCATTTGCCCTTTTTTTGTGAAAACAATTTTTACATAGTAATTTTTTTGGTCAAGCGTGAGTTGCCCATTAAAAAGAGTTATTTTGAAAAAAAAAATTATGCGGATTAACTCAGTATCATCTAAGGAATATTTTATTGTACCGGTGCGCCGTCTTGTTGGTAAATTATATTATTTAAACTGCTTAAGGAAATAATATCATCCACTTTATCTATGACCAGATTCAATATCTCTTGATATTTTTGACTATTTAAGGTGCCGTGGTAAATCTCAATAGCAAAGATGTTATTAAGTAATACCGCACACCAACAATTAAATGAAAAGCGGACTTGGTTATGCCTGACCAAGATTTTTTTTAAATAAAAATTAGATTTAATATTATCAGCCATTTAAACTAATTTGACAGGATTAAAACCATCGCCATCTTTCTTTTTCTCTAAAGGATTAAAAGTGAAGGCTTTATTTTTAGACCTGTCCAATTAGTTTAGTTAAATTAAGTTGTGTGTTTAAATCGACGCCATTATCAGCATATTGATCTCAATAGAAGGTGAAAGTGTGACGTCATAAGCCTATTAGAGTTGTGGGCAAACCCTTCGTGGGTTGTGGGCAAATTTTTTAAATAGCCCCACGAAAAAATAACAAAAAAAAAATGTTTCATAACCAAAGCATATTTTTTATTCTGTAAAAAGCAATGTAGTAATTGATAAATATTCTTTCGTATTATAATAATTGATAAATATTCTTTCTCTATTATCAATTTTAACATAGCGTGATATCACACCGGTCTCATGAGACCGATTAGTAGGTGAAAAGACCTGTGGCAACCTCTCGCTAATTTTTCTGCGGAACGTTTGCGGTAAATAAAAACAAGCGTGTGGCTTTCGTATAGTGGTCTGCACGCTATCGGTATCAAAAGCACAGAATAGCTCAATTTGGACCAAGTTGGATGTCGAAACGTGGTCGAAACGAAACCTAGGGTAGTTTTCCAATTACAGCACAAGAGCGCATTATGCGGCATAATGCTTAACGTTGAATGTTCCAACTACAGCAACACTTCGCACAATCGAGCACTCTCAAAAGCAATGTTTTCGTGTGATGCGTGCAATCGATACCAACTCAGTCACAGAAAATTAACAAGTGTTTTTTCTTTAAGTTGGCATTGATCGAAATGTTTTATTTATATATAATCGTTAGTAATATTATTTATTGTTGAAAAATTTTTAAAGCTTTCGTTTCATTGTAGTTTTTTTGAAATAATCAAAGTTAATTCAAACTGTGTTAAAAAATAAATATAAGTATGGATGAAGGTACAAAAATTACTCAAAACAAAAAAATGGTAATGAAATAATCAAAATCCAAATTACTTAAAATAACCGTAAATAGTTTTCAACCAATTATTATGTATACCACATTATTTACACATTAATGAGGTTATTGCTAACTCTATGAATATTTCTTTTTTTCAACACTGAACTTAGCGCACTCTGCTGGTGCATTTGAAAACTAATTCACGTTCCAATTAAGCATCAGCATAATTCGGCATTGTGCGCCACTGAGTCGCATTATGCTCTGTAATTGGAAAACTACCTAGGACTGCTGTAGTGATTGTTCTGAACCATAGATATAGAATGAAATAGATGGGCCGTCAAACATGAGGAAAAGAGATAAACTTATACACATTGCCAAAGGAAAGAAGAAGATGGCATCATTTTTTTTTGTCCTTGTTACCGTATATAGCCATAGGTGAAACTGGTAGTGAGGATTGTTTATCACCAGCGTCTGGTGCTAAACAAATACGTGGAAGAAATTTGTTCTGTGAATTATAGCTTACTGTGTAATTATTTAACACTTTAATTAGTGTAATTGTGAACTATTTGAACATTTAAATCATGGTGCACTGCTCCGTTTTAGTTTGTAATAGTGATAGTGCTAGAAAACAGGAAAATATAACCTTTTACAGGTAAGACCTAAATTGTGTCAATAAAAAGCGCCAAAACTATTTTTTAAATTATAAATACAAGTTATATTGCAATATTTTATCCTTCTACTATGGTTCTCAATCATATTATGGGATTAAACATGAAATTTCAAACTAAGTAGTAAGGTTATTGTTAACCTAACAAGCTAGGAATGTCGCCATACAATATGGCCACGTATACAGCCGACGCGTATAACATTTTGCCGGGTTATAATGATACCAGTTACGCTACGACTATTTTTCCTTGATTCGTAGGTAATTTGTTACGTGAAAGGGAACTCACATATTAGTTTCTGTGTTACATTAATATTGACATATTTAAGTATAAAATTTTGAGCATTTTAGATAACAAAGGTAATTCTTTTGAAGTGAGACTTTCCATTTGCTTGTTTGTCTGTATTTAACAGATTTCCTTCGGGGAACCTCCTTTTATTTTTAACCTGTATACATATTGTTTCAGGACGCATCGGTGTTGGGTTTCGGTTCAAATTTGAATACGCCCCGAAAGAGAAAAATGCGGCTTCAAATGCTGGGTTTGAAACAATCAGCGAGGTCATCAAATAAGAAACTACGGCCAGTGCGTCAATCGCTTAGACGATTGGGAAAAAAAGTAGTCACACTTGAAAATGTGTAAAGTGATTTGAAGTGTAAGTTAATGATGCAAAATTAGTAGTTGGACATTTTAGATACTGTAGGAGGAACCAATAGAGATTTTCTGAAAAGATTTTTAGGAGTTGACAAAAGAAAGTATTCTGAACCTTTAAGGAAATTCGCGCTGTGCTTACACTTTTTAAGTTCAAAGGCATATGAGTTTGTACGTAAGCAATTTAATACGTGTTTACCATACCCAAAAACAGCTGGTGAGTGGCGAGGAGTAGACAGCCTCTAGAAAATGTTTGTGATTTATTAGCAATTTTGTGCCATAGCTAGTAATCTGGCTTAATCCAAATGAAATAAGTCATATCTCTACTTTGTCTGAATATTTAACAAGAACACATAGGATGTAGATATAGCTCTATGCACCGAACAGGTGTTTCTAATTAATTATATAGGTACTTGACAGAACATAATCTTCCTCAGAGATCTACAAATTGGTCTTGTCCTGCGCTATTTCCAAGTTGTCGCCAGCGGGGGCGAGGTTGGGGGTGGCAAAACGGGCAACTAAGAATAACCAGCTATCTACATCGGCATCTTGCGTTCTTTGCCAGATCTTTTTTCCACATTGTGAGCAAGCTTACCAACTTTGGGCTTTTAGCACCATATTGAGTGCGGTATCAGTAGTTCAATTCTTGAACTTACCCAGCCCAAGTGAATTTTTACCTGTATTGTAGTGAATTTTATCTCTGTAAGCCGAAGTCCTTTATTCGATGACAATAACGGTGCTATTGAAATCTAATTTTAGAAAATGTTTATTTAAAATTTAATATTATACATTTTCTAAATCTTCACAAATATTTAGTAAATGTGTAAATATTGGATTTTAAATAAACTGCAGAGATAAAGAAAAAACAATGATTATTGCCCGCTTTATTCTTAATCGAGCGACGATCTTCGCAAGGTACCTAGCTGGCAAAAGCTGGAAGCGAGTGGTCGCGGATCGTGCTCAGTGGCGAGCACTTGGAGAGGCCTATGTCTAGCAGTGGACGCGTGTGGATGATGATGATGATTCCTAATATTTTTTCTTATATTTGTAAAGATGTTTACATAATAGCTTAAATAAATAATAGTAAAATGTTTTAAAACGAAATATACTCGAGTAAATCCGAAAAGTGTAGTTTTATTTAAAAGTGTAAATAACTTTAGACTGCGGCGAAGGTTGAATGAAGAATTCAATAAAAAAAATCGCAACTTCCTCCCACTTTTATTTTTTGAGACATATTATTGAGCGAGGGGCGCTCATTAAAATGTCTCAAAAAAATACGTAGATCAATCAACCCTACTTTATGTTTATAGTGGTAAAAGCCACTATAAACATAAAGTAGGGTAAAACTTAAAGCAACACTGGTATACCCATCTACTTTAGGCAGGTATGACGTTATCTATGTCTGTCCCTTACGGGTATACGGTCACGTCCTATCTATTCATTCTTGATTCATTCTTTATCTAAGTTCTGAACCTAGGACCAAGCGAAACAATTGATTGATGACATTCATGACATTTACAAGTAGTTGGATAATCTGTCCCTGCGTTCCGTAAAACGATAAAAGTGATAATATCGCGAATCCGACCAAAGTCACAACATAACCTAGTGATTCAATAGCCCTTATATTATTATTTTGTGACAATTTGGTCGCATTCGGGATATTATCGCTCAACATACACGTCAACATACATGTACACATAGTACTGACGACGGGAACGCACTGCTAGTGATCGCGCTACAGATTCTAGTTTATAGTCGTAGCATGTTTTGTAAATATTTTTAGTTGATGTTAGATTTGTAAATACGATTATGTAAGGTACTTAAGTGATATGTATATGGAGGTTGGATTTCCCAACCTCCATCAAGCAACGCCATCAACAACGACCTACAGAGGACATCACGTTACGGCCGAACTATCAAGCCCGTCGTACGCTTCGCTTGAGGGGGAGCTCTGTGGCGTCAACATACACGTACGCATAGTACCGACGACGGGAACGCACTGCGAGTCACTGCGAGTGATCGCGCCACAGATTCTAGTTTATAGTCGTAGCATTTTTTGTTGTAGGTAGATTAGTGTAAATATTTTTAGTTGTGGGTAGATTTGTAAATACGATTATGTAAGGTACTTAAGTGATATTGATATATGTTTGTGTACCGTCAATATGTGTAATATTTATGTCGGCTGAAATAGCAATATGTTTGTCTCGTTCGTGTCATTGTCCAAAAATGTATATAAGAAATGTGGTGTGTTTAAATAAATGTCGATTATTCTCTGAAGTCTTAATTGCAACAAACTCCACAGAACCAAGCCCTCCTACAGCTTTGATCGCAATTCGGAACGCACCATGTGATTTACATGTTTGACTTTTTGGTACCTATCACAGATTACTATATTAGTAGCAAGCTAGTACCCTTAGATAAAGGATGGAATAGATAGGACGTGACCGTATACGCGTAAGGGACAGACATAGATGACGTCATACCTGCCTAAAGTAGATGGGTATACCAGTGTTGCTTTAGGTTTTACCCTACTTTATGTTTATAGTGGTAAAAAGGTTGGTTGATCTACGTATTTTTATTGAGACATTTTAATGAGCGCCCTTCGCTCAACAAAATGTCTCAAAAAATAAAAGTGGGAGGAAGTTGCGAATTTTTTTATTGTATTCTTCATTCAACCTTCGCAGTCTAAAGTTATTTACATTTTTAAATAAAACTACACTTTTCGGATTTACTCGAGTATATTTAGTTTTAAAACATTTTACTTAATTATTTAAGCTATTATGTAAACATATTTACAAATATAAGAAAAAATATTAGGAATCATCATCATCAGCCCACACGCGTCCACTGCTGGACATAGGCCTCTCCAAGTGCTCGCCACTGAGTACGATCCGTGACCACTCACTTCCAGCTTTTGCCAGCTAGGTACCTTGCAAAGATCGACGCTCGATTAAGAATACAGCGGGCAATATCATTGTTTTTTCTTTATCTCTGCAATTTATTTAAAATCAAATATTTATACATTTACTAAATATTTGTGAAGATTTAGAAAATGTATAAATATTAAATTTTAAATAAACATTTTCTAAAATTAGATTTCAATAACTCCGTTATTGTCATCGAATAAAGCGTATTAGCAATGAATTCGCGTATTTAAATATTTTTTACAAATACATTTCATCAAAAGCGGGTAGTGATTATGCGTAAACTCTTCAGTAAAAAAATTGATTTAACAATTTTTCTAAGCATTGGTGCAAAAGGGAATGCATAGTAATTTTATTTCCAAAAGGTTTATTTCTACGATATGTTTTTTCAGCAACTTCGCACGTGGTAACTACCTCTTTGACTGCAGACTATTATATATGGTTCAGAGGCAATCAGTGATTCCACACATTTGTGACATTTTATTTCTCGCTGCATTTTATGTATGTACTTAATAATATTTTCAGAAAATCTCTATTGGTTTCTCCTACAGTATCTAAAATGTCCAACCGCTCATTTTGCATCATTAACTTACACTTCAAATCACTTAACACATTTTCAAGTTTGGCTACTTTTTTTCCCAATTGTCTAAGCGATTCACGCACTGCCCGTAGTTTTTTACTTGATGACCTCGCTGATTGTTTCAAACGCAGCATTTGAAGCCGCATTTTTCTCTTTCGGGGCGTATTCAAATTTTAACCGGAATCCAACACCGATGCGTCCTGGAACAATATGTATACAGGTTAAAAATAAAATCAGGTGCTAATTTTACAACATTAAAAATAATAATTAAGAAATTTGTAAACTGTATCTGTACTAATGGTCAGACTTGTTATATAAATAGGAAATGTCCAAAATCAAACCATTAATAATATTTTTGGCCATTTTAAAATAGTAGAAAAGAATTTGGTACATACTCTTATAAAAATTTTGGTGTCATTAATCCAAAACTGTAAAATTAATTTTGAAATCCCTTATACAAATAGTTGGGTCTGTGAAAAATAAATATATGTTTCGGCTTGATAGGGATTTACTTTGTAGATATAACATGTATAAGTCACTGACCTGTAAAAAAAAAAGTTAGGAATAGCACCACTCCCAAGAAAAGTGCCTTTTTTGTTTTTCTGAATCCACTGTTGTTCAAAATGCTTAGAACACATTCGGGTATGCTTGGTTGGCTGCCAATTCAATCGACCAGTAGCTTTAACCCAACTGTTTCGAGTAATTATCTCCGAAGTAATTCTGTTAAATACAGACAAACAAGCAAATAGAAAGTTTCACTTCAAAAGAATTACCTTTGTTATCTAAAATGCTCAAAATTTTATACTTAAATATGTCAATATTAATGTCATACAGAAACTAATATGCGAGTTCCCTTTAACATAACAAATTACCTACGAATAAAGGAAAAATAGTCGTAGCGTAACTGGTATCATTATAACCCGGCAAAATGTTATACGCGTTGGTTGTATACGTGACCATATTGAATGGCGACATTCTTAACTTATTAGGTTAATAGTAACCTTATAATTAGTTTGAAATTTCATGTTTAATCCCATAATATGATTGAGAACCTTAGTAGAAGGATGAAATATTGCAATTTATCTTGTATTTATAATTTAAAAAATAGTTTTGGCGCTTAATATTGACACAATTTAGGTCTTACCTGTAAAGGTTATATTTTTCTGTTTTCTAGCACTATCACTATTACAACCTAAAGCGGAGCAGTGCACCATGATTTAAATGTTCAAATAGTTCACAATTACACTAATTAAACTGTTAAATAATTGCACAGTGAGCTATACTTCACACAACAAATTTCATCCACGTATTTGTTTAGCACCAGACGCTGGTGATAAACAATCCCCACTACCAGTTTCACCTATATACGGTGACAAAGACAAAAAAAATTATGCCGTCTTCGTCTTCTTCTTTCCTTTGGCAATGTGTATAAGTTTATCTCTTTTCCTCATGTTTGACGGCTTTTATAGCCCATCTATTCCATTCTATTGGTACGTTCCGAATTGCGATAAAAGCGATAATATCGCGAATCCGACCAAATTAAATCGTCACAAAATATAAGGGCTATTGAATCAGTAGGTTATGTTGTGACTTTGGTCGGATTCGCGATATTATCACTTTTATCGTTTTACGGAACGCAGGGTATATCTATGCTAGTACTTAGACCATTTAGTACTGGACCCGCCTTTTCATTCATTTCCCCTCTGTCAAAGTATGAGATTCAAAATCTCATGCGTTTATAAAAACTACTTCAGGCGCCATTTCGAATCATAATTACTCGGAATGCGGTTGAGATTAGAGCTCCACGAAAATACCTATTTGTGCTGTATTTTCCTGCAGAAATCAGTCCAATACATCAAATATAAAGAAAGGTGGTATATCTTTTCAATTGTACGTATATTTTTTCTAATATTATTATTGATTTTCATCTAAAATTAAGTTTTACGAAATCGGGATAATTTAAATCGTACCGTCAAACTATTATCATTCATTCAAAGTGCACTCCCCACGAGACTACATTCATTCAAAGCGACTCCTTACGAGACTAGTAACAAACGTCAGTTGTGCACTCCCCACGAGACTAATTATTTAGGGTTGTCAATATTATGTTTCGAGTATAATAATTTGCACGTATTGTTTTGTTTTCTAATTTTGAAATATTATATCCGTATTAAAAATAGTATTTTTTCATTCTAGTTATACGAATAGAATTTATAATACAAAGTTTAACTATAATTTTATTAATCTAATAATATGAAGTAGGTACCTACATTTGATTCTATATAAAAGTTGTCTTCGTAAATTAATAAAGTCTATGAAACAAGGAAGTATACTCACGAAGTATAGTAAAATCACAATAACATAACTAATGGTTTTATGGAAAAAATCTTAATCTTCCCAAAACAATGTATTAAAAGCGGCAGTGGTTCACTAGTTTCAAATCACGACAACAGTAAACATACTTATCAAGGACATTACACTATTTCTTATAGTCATTATTTTTTTGTCTTTTCATTTTCTTTAAAAATTTTAACTTTAAAATAAACTTAAAAATACAATTCATATAAGAAAAAAAATCTTGTCATTTCATTTTCTTTAAAAATGTTAACTTTTAAATAAACTTAAAAATAGGTACAATGAATACAAGAAAAAAATTCTTTTGTCTTTTTATTTTCTTTAAAAATGTAAACTTTTAAATGAACTTAAAAATACAATCAAAACAAGAAAAAAATTATTGTGTGGGTCGGAATTGTTTTTTTTTTTGTATTGATCATAATAAGTTTATTTAAAACTAGCTTTTGCCCGCGACTCAAACTATCTGCATATACCAAATTTCATCTAAATCGGTAAAGCGGTTATTGATTCCCCATACAAACTTCCACCCCTGAGATATTTTTGTAAATATACCTATTTTTTACATTTATTAAAATAATATGCAGTCTTAGTAGAACTTTAATTGAACAGAAATTTCATGACCCACACCCCTATTTCTATGCCAAGAAAACAGAATAGTGCAGTGCTTATATCGACGCAAGTTATCGAGAACGAACTATTGAATTAAAAAGTTGCTGCTTTTAACACGAGTTGCGGTTAATGTGTCTTTAACAAACATTTCTAGATTTCCAAAGAACCACACGTTTAAAATAAAATGGACCATTGCATGCAATAGGCACCCATCATGGGTGAGTCAACCACTCGAACGAGTACAATGCTCAAATGCTCAAAGCATTTTGAACAGGTGCATTTTTTTGAAATGCTTAATAACAGGAGGAGACTTAAACCTCAAGCCATCCCAACCCTTCATTTATCGGATTCTGAAAGGAGATATTTTATTTTTACGCATATCTAAATTATTTGAGCCCTGATTTTTTTACGTCTTTGGTGAATGTGGGCCAAATCATACTTGCAAAGTATCTTTTCGTAAAAACTGAACAAACGAACTTTTTCATATTGATTCATTTTTCACATTTTTCACTTTTTCATATTTTCGTCTAAAGATACAGGCTGGATTTATACATGCATACAGTTTATATTGATAACCTACTTTAATCGAAGTTAGTTGCAAATAATTTCTAACCCGATAAACTGATGGTAATCATCTATTACGTTTTACTTGCGTTTTGTTTGTAAAAATGTACAGCAGATGTACATTTTTACAATTTGTCTTTCACAAGGATAGTAATAGTTATGAATCGATATGATTCATGAAAGTGATACGAGTGGCCATTCTGACAATATTTGTCAAGTAACAGGAACCATAATTAATGCAATGCTAGCATTGTAGGTATTGTAATAGACGCTATGTAATATGTTGCAATTACTGGTTTAGATAGTGCTTACAACATTGTGTCTCGTGTCATGAAGCTTGTGAGCTACAATTTCAAAACAAAATGTGACAAATATTTGTCACAGTTTAGTATAGTGAAAAACAAACATTTGTTCTTCACTAAGTTTGCCACATTTTAATGGCAACTTTTTATCAATATTACTCCAATTATCTTTAGTTTTATAAAAGGCTAGCTCCGCCATTAATACTACACGAATGAATGGTGAAGTGAAGGTGAACGAATGACACGTTGCGTGGGTGAGGCAAGCAGGGCGCGGGGCTGTGTTTAACTATGTGTCTAGTTACTGTTCCTTGCTATTCTGTATAAGATACATGCAGAATAGTAAGGGCAAAAATACAATTGTACAGGCAACTGATTACAGGTGGTATTTACCATACAATTCTTGTAGTAATAACAATTTTAAATGATAAAAATATCGCACTGAATGAACAGTTTTAGTTACATAACCGTTCTGTTTCTGTAGATATAAAGAAAACCTTTGTAATAATTAAAATATTATTGTTATGAATATTGATAACTTCGTAGTTGTCGATTACATGATACAACAATAATAGGAACATGGCCATTTTATAACTGTACACATTTGTTTAGTAATTTGTACAAAGGATTTTGTTAAAGTTGCAAATATTATCGTTTATCTCAACAAAACTCTTGTTCTTTTAATTTATTTTATTTCTATGTGTGGTTTATAATTCACATAATACAGTGGAAAATATATTTAGTAGTGAATAAATTAATATTGTAAAGATATAGATAATTAGATAATTTTTGTTTGAATTACAACAAAGTAGTAATTCAAACAAAAATTTTGCAAGATGAATTAACAACACGGTTTTGTAATTCTGGTGGACTCTGATTTCTCTGCGTGTACGTAAATACCTCCTCCTTTTTTGAATTCGGTTAAAAGAAACCTGCGGGTCGATCGTATGTTTATTAAATTTTTCCTGTAGATCGCTGATATTATAACTTAGCATCGCTTTGCTTTTAGACATTGATATTCTTATTAAATGTATATTATGCTATAAAATGTAGCTATAAAATACCAATGTCAAATATAATAATAGTTCATAATGTGTGTTAAAATATATATATCTACGTAGAGTACAAAACCTTAATAATGTCGAAAGGACAAACCATTCATTTAACCATTCAATGAAAAATATCGATATCATTCGATCAATATGGAACCCATCCCTATAATCCCCACTTTCTTCTTTTAGATTATGACAGTAGGACATTAAAAATTTACGTATAATAGAAAAAAATGAAGGTGTGTGCGTGAAATTACATATGTGTTGTGTTTTTCATTCAGTGTGCGTTCATAGCGACGCAATTTATGTTTGTGAATGTGTGTGTATTTGCAAATGTAGTGCTACCTCGTCCCCCTCAAAAATTGACAGAAAATAATGTTCCGGATTCTGCAACAATGGCGGGTCCAGTACTAAATGGTCTAAGATGCTAGTACCTATCTCTAGAAGTCTTGGTGTGGTCCGCATGAGAATAATTTTGATTATAGCGTTCACAACGCTCACGCCCGGTCCGTATTTGTTAGCCCGCTTATATCGACAAATGACAGTTTGTGACAGATTATCATGCGGACCGACTTATAGCGCGCTAACGACACTGCTAGCTAACCTCAAATTTCAGTTTTCCAAAAAATACTCTAAATTGAAAATAAAACAAAAAATACTGTAATAAAAATACACAAATTGTTTTAGGCAGTAGAATATTATTACTCTACTTTCTCAGTAGATACTCTGTTTTTAGTGAATGATACAACATTCACTAAAAACAGAGTGATTGGTTTTATTATTCAAACATTCTTTTTTTTTCTAGACCTAGGTACTCTTATAGACCATGGGGGGCATCACAAATTATCTAACGAACTCTGTTTACAAACAACAACACATAATGCTTACCGTTGCAGTCTCTGTTTTGTTGTTGTGGATTACGAGAAAGCTCCACTATTCTGTTATTTTCCTCATCCCTCACAGTAAGCGGAACCAGTTCAACCACATCCATTTTTCTTAACTTTTTGTAAATAATTTATTGTCAATTATTAAATTTTTAGGTTGTAATAATTTATTGTCTCAAAAGTTCGAAATACTTTTGCATTGGCGTTTTAATTTGACACTTTTGACAGTTCGCTCACAACGATAACGCTCTGGGGCATGGTCGATGTTAGCGCAAAATGGCGGCTTCAATGACGTCATCTATGACGTCATGACAGATATCGTAAACGCGCTAACGTTCATGCGGACCGGCTGTTATCGCGATAATATCGATATTATCGTCATGCGGACCGCAACCTCTCCCTGCGTTCCGTAAAACGACAAAAGTGATAATATCGCGAAACCGACCAAAGTCACAACATAACCTACTGATATTTTGTGACTTATATTATAGCCCTTATATTTTGTGACGATTTAATTTGGTCGGACTCGCGATATTATCGCTTTTATCGCAATTCGGAACGCAAGGTCTGTCAGATGATCTGTCAAACAAGCTTAAGAAAAAAATCAACAATTTGTAGATTTTTGTCTAATTTTTGTAAAATGTAAACAAAATTAAACCTTTTTTGAAAACTACATTTTGTATTCAGTTACCTTACCTACAACCATTGCAGATATTAACCAATGAATAATTCCTGTATCTTTTATAGAATTTTAACATGGTTATTGGTTATTAACTAATAAACAGCTGAAAGAGCAGTAAAGCAATGTCAAAATTGAAATTATATTGTCTACATTATGGATACGGAATGTAGTGCGATATGTAGAATTTGCTTAGGAAATGGTGCCACTTTTCCAATATTTGAGAACTGCAGTAAGCAAGATGGAGTTTATTCAAAACTAACAGTATGTGTTAATGAACAGGTGGGTGCGAATCTATGACTTCCAATTAGAAGTTGTACCTAGGACTTGTAGGTGAACATATAGTCATTTTAATAATTTGCTTACAGATAGAAAATATTGATGGATACCCTACAAAAATATGCCCTGTATGCTTAGAAACTTTAGAAACTGTTTATGATTTTATACAAAAATACAAGGAATCATCGGAAATATTACTCAATGGTATTATTGTTGTTAAAAACGAAAATATTGAATTAGATGTATGTAGTGATCTTGACAATAGTCAAATTGAAATAGAAGTAAAAGATATTAAATTTGAACCATCTGATTTTGAAGACGATGATGTTTGTCTATCAGAATTAACGAAACCTTTGAATATTCCGAAGGTAAAGTCTAATTTAAAAAAGAAGTTAAATATAGGTAAAGATATTACTATAAAAAGAATAAAATCTGGATTCAAACACAAAAGTAATAGAATAGCTTCTTCACTACTGGAAGGTGACTTTGCTTGGAGTGGAGACAAATGGTGGTAATAGTTTAAAATATTTATTATTATATGATTGATTATTATAAAACTAATTTAGAAATACAATAAAAGTTGTTAATTTCAGCTTTAAAACGTACAAAACAGACGCACAACAAATAAAAACTGTTGAAAAGTGTATAAATGTACAGAAGAAAGTAAGAGAAGTAAAGCTCAAATTACCAAAAGTAAAAAAAACAGATCCACTTAAACTGTGTGATATTTGTGGTGATGTTTTTAAAACTCAAGATAAGTTGACATTACATAAAAAAAAACAACATGACAAGCAATCAATGCAGTGTCCAAAGTGCCCTAGGACATGTGCTTCAAAATATGAGTTGCAGAGACATGTTAAGAGACGGCATGAAACATTGAGGCCATATATATGTGCAAAATGTGATAAAGCATTTACATTCAAAGGAGAACTAACAAATCATATCAGGAATGTCCATGACAAGCATTTGTTTCCAAAAAAAGTATTTCAATGTAAATTTTGTGATAAAACTTATAAATGTTCTAAATCTCAAGTAGTTCACGAGCGATCAGTACACACAGGTATGTTCTATATCATCCTATTTTTAAACTAGCTGTTCTAAGAAACATTATTCTGTTAATATGTCTTGTTTTTACAAGCTTTTATTTAACTTGCAATGTATGTATGTTTGGGTGGAATCTTGCAACTCAATTTTGAAGCAGATATCTTTAACCGATTGAGCTGAAACTTTGTATACACGTTCAGTTTGGATGACAATGCATGGTTAACTGTGTGACATCATTTTAAATCCAAGATGGCGGCATACCCAAGATGGCGGATCAATTACTTTTAATGCACCCCTACAATATGGGTATCAAATAAAAGGTCTTGCTAAGAGTAACGCGTAAAATAATGTGATGTCACTATTTATCCAATATGGCGGACTTCTAAAGCTTGAAAATCAATTTTGAAGTAGATATCTTTAACATTGAGCTGAAATTTTGTATACACACAGTTTGGATGAAAATGCACGGTTAACTGTGTGACGTCATTCTAAATCCAAGATGGCTGCATACCCAAGATGGCGGACCAATTATTTTTAATGCACTCCTACAATATGGGTATCAAATAAAAGGTCTTGCTAAGAACTTGAAAAATTAAGTGATGTCACTATTAATCCAATATGTCGTACTTCTAAAGCTAAAAATCAATTTTGAAGTAGATATCTTAAACCGATTGACCTGAAATTCTGTATAGACGTTCTGGCAAACAACCTTGCAACAATGATACGTTGAATGAGATGAACAGACTGAGAAACGTGTCCAGTGAACGTGAACTAAAAAGTAAAAAATAAATTAAATGTAAAAAAAAACCTTTTTAAAAACAAGCTTTTATTTAAATGCGCTAAAAAGAATAAATAAACTTTTACACTAAACTTTTAATTATAACGTCATTTCACATTTGACACAATTTATATGACAAAATCTTGTCGCGAGATTTACTTTTGTAGATAAACAAGTAAATTAAATCATTTGATGTGAATAATTTTATACATTACAATTTTCAAAGTAAATACGAGTAGGTACTTAAAAGTACTCTTTTAAGTACTTTTAAGTTACTACACACAAGTAAATCTCGCGACAAGCTTTTATGTCATGTAAAAAAACCTTTTTAAAAACAAGCTTTTATTTAAATGCGCTAAAAAGAAAAAATAAACTTAGGGCCGCTTGCACGGAAATATCGAGATAACAAAATAACCTCGAGTTTACTAACTCAAAGTTAATATAACATTTTTTTAACTCCGACTTTATCTTGCATGAACAGAAAATAACCCAGGGTTTACTAACCCAACAATTTTATTTTGTACTGACTGACATAAGTATTGTTCTCTCTTTCACACGACAGTATCTTCCGTATGTCTCTCTCGTTATGTCAGATTTGGAATGACGTGGTGTTTTTGGGCGTCTACTCTAGGTTGAATGGCGTTCTGTAATTTATGTGTAAAATCGGTGTTTTGCATGTTTTTTTTAAAGTATCTCGTTTATTTGTATTTTGTTACAACAGTTTTGTGCGGTTTCGTAGTTATTTTGTAAAATGGAGAAGAAATCTCGCTAACGTGACCCGAATTTTACAAGTAGTAAAATGTAAATAAAAATAGTTCACATACAAAAAGCTTGGCAGGTCAATCCATTCTCCAACTCTCCTATTTTAAATCTGAACTTATTATCTAATAGTCGATAATGTTTTCGTCATTATCAGAAAACAAAAAGTCATCCATCATTATAAGAAAAATTAATAAAATAAAATGTTATCTCTACAAAAACACACAACACAACCCAGTATAACCTCACGATCTCTCAATTTTTACGTTTTAAACCTAGAGTTAGCAATTTAACCCTCCAACTTCGGCGGGTTTAATAGTTAATAATTTAACCCATGGTTTAGTGTTAACTCTTGGCAGTGCAAGAAAAAATAAATATTTAACCCTAGTTTAATAGTTAACTCAGGGGTAACTAAGTTAACCCTGGAACGTGCAAGCGGCCCTTATACACTAAAACTTTTACTTACTTATAACGTTATTTCACATTTGACACAATTTATATGACATAAAAGCTTGTCGTGACATTTACTTTTGTAGATAAACAAGTAAATTAAATAATTTGATGTAAATAATTTTATACATTACAATTTTCAAAGTAAGTAAATACAAGTAGGTACTTAAGTACTCTTTTAAGTACTTTTAAGTTACTACACACAAGTAAATCTCGCAATAAGCTTTTATGTCATATAAATTGTGTCAAATGTGAAATAACATTATTAGTAAGTAAAAGTTTTAGTGTATAAGTTTATTTTTTCTTTTTAGCGCATTTAAATGAAAGCTTGTTTTGAAAAAGGTTTTTTTACATTTAATTTTTACTGAGGTGATATGTTTGGCTCTGGAACAATTTGGAAAAAATGTGTTATTTCCAGATTCCAACAAATACTTGAAAAATACAAATCAGACCAGACTATAAATAGACAGAGAGACTTGCAAAACCTTAAAGCAAATTACAACATTTTTTAAAATATTGTGTTTGGTTTGGGCTAATGTTTTACCACCCTAAACCTTAATGAAATTACAGAATTAGATTCAGAACACCTTGGAGGCCATTGAAGTATTACGTAACGCAATTTTTGAAGATTTTTTACAAATTTTACTTCAATTTTGAAATTTTACTAATTAAATTAGTGTAACAGGAAGGAATATTCTATCACATTTTACATATTATGAAATTTGGACTATTTCTGTTAATTAATGTTTTATGCATCCTTCCTCATTAGAAAAAGAAATGTATTCATTGCTTAAATTGTATTTTTAATCAAATTTTCAGGACAAAGACCAGCAGAATGTGATATATGCGGCTCAAGATTTTACCATATTGATTATTTAAAGGAGCATAGGAGGTTACATACAGGTGAAACTCCATTCAAATGTCCTATATGTGGTCGAGGGTATGCACAAAGATGCAATATGAAAAGTCACTTGCGCATACACAGACTGGCTGAAATTGATCCAGCTGTAATGAGTAAAATAAGGCCTAATTATTTAAAACTTCTCAAAGACTTTAGATAACACTGTAAATATTTTTTCTCATCTTGTAATTACTTGTAACTAATACTTTTCATTGTTGTTATTGAAACATGTTATTTATGATGGTATTAAATATTTTCCGTAGCGTCAGTGGCGCTGTGGACTCTGTCAGGCCTTCTAATTAGGAGATCTGGGGTACGGTCCTGCCATGTACCAATGTGTTTTTCGTTTTTCGAATTTGACATGTATATTTGTCCGACGCTCCTACGGTAAAGGAAAACATTGTTAAGCAACCTGCATACATCTGCAAAGAAGTTCAAAGGTTTATTTGTTTGTTTATTGTTTATTTACCATAAAACTACATTTAAATTGTTGTTAAAGTAGTATACACAAATTAATACAAGTTTTAACGTATACCACTCATTCGAAATTGCAACATCATGGCAGTTAATCTGCAAATTTCGGGCCGCTGCAAATTTTAATCATTCTGCGTGTATGAACGCTTCGTTAATATCACTGTGATGACGGGTAGGATTGGGTTGGGAGGTGACCGGTACACTAATAAATAACCCCGTATGAGCTGTTTTGAGTGAGTATTACTTTACTGATTCATTTCTCATTATTTTAAATATTTTTAAAATCTAAATTTCAATCAAATACCCTTTGTATTTGATTAAAATTTAGAAAGCCTTCTAATCTTCAAATATATTGCAATATATTTGCAATATATTGCTCATAATATAGGCAAGTGTTTCATAGAATGTTTGGACCGTTTTAATTTAGATAGATAGATTTTTTACTTTTATATTTAAAACAAACACCAAGAAGTAGTTGGCTAGGAAATTCAAAGAAATTTCTAATCATTGGACATGACTTCAAAAAACATGAACTGTAAGTGAAAATAATAGATTCTAGAATTTACTATAGTGCAAATATATCCCACATTTCTCTCTCTTTCACACACGTACATGCACACGCACAAAAACAACATACGTACACGCACAAAAATAAACACACACGTGCACGCGCAAAACTTATATACACACACACACACACACACACATACACTTCCCTCATTCTGGCCATTCAAATTTTACGGATGGAATTTTATTTTAAAATAGCTTTTGCCCACGACTTCGTCCGCGTGGAAATCCTTTGTTATTGATTCCCTTTACAAATTGCCCCCCACGACCCTCTCCACCCTTTCTTTAGCCCAACAACTTAAACTATCTCCATACCAAATTTCATCTAAATCGGTTCAGCGGTTATTGATTCCCCATACAAACTTCCACCCCCCTTTTCGCCCCCTTAAGGGGTGATTTCTGCGATAAATATCCTATGTGCGTCTCCTGGTGCTAAACTACCTCCCCACCAATTTTCAGCTAAATCAGTTCAGCCGTTCTTGATTTATAAATAGTGTAACTAACACGACTCTTTTTCCCGTGGGAATTTTATATTATCCCGTAGAAAAAATTATAGAAGACTGTTATTTATATTTAGGAGCTCGAATAATAAATTTCATAGAAATTGGAACAGATTTTAAATATTTTCCATAGAAACTTTCAACCCCTATTTTGCACCCTAAAGGGTAAATTATTAGTACACCTCCACACCATCTATAGAGCATACATTTTAAATTTCCAGTTTCTTACTTCAAAAACATACTTAGGACTTTCATCCAAACTTCCAATCCCCGTTTTATAGTTTCTGAGATTTCGTGGAATTTTTTTCAAATTCAAAATTTTTATTCGGTAGTTAAATCACAATAATGGTCTTTTAGCTACATCTAATGGAAAAATAAATAATACTACCGAAAAGGTCTTCACTCAGCATGAGTTGCAAGTCTGCAACGCTGATCTTCCGTGAAGCCGTTTATATATGTATTTAATAATAAATATATATGAATATATATAAATAAATATATAAATAAAAAAGTATTTCGCTTTTATATACAGGTTGTAACTGAACACCCCATTAACATTTAAGGGTATGTATCCAACAGAAGTAGAGATTCTGTAGGAAAAAATATGAGGGCTAACAAATCTACTTTTTTCCCATACAAACTAAATAAATTATTTTTGTGGTATTAGGTGCCGACAGCCCTACGTAAGCGTACGAGGAATACTACGCTCATGTCATACAAACTAAATACATTATTTTGTGGTATTAAGTGCCGACAGCCCTACGTAAAAGTACGAGGAATACTGAGGCGCGTTCAGCGCCTCTGGGTGTAGTTGTCCGGTTGTTTTTTAACTCGCTCAAAGGCGTTGAACGGATTGCAGCAACCAAATCTTTTATCTCCCTCTTTCACATGATTTTTTTATTTCTCTCTCTTTCTAGTAGATGACATTATAGAATATGGCCGCCAATATCATCCAATCACGTAAGAGTATTTCAGTCATAAACGTCAGAGCGTTTTACAACCATCAAATTCGATGGTTGTTCGGTTGTAACTCGCGCCGACACTCAAAGGTCTTGAACGGGCCGGTTGTTTCACCCGGTTGTCACGCTCGAAGGCATTGAACGGGGTTAGAGCGAAAAGTTGTACTTCGCGCGAAGGCCCTGAACGCGCCTCTGCCATTACTACGCTCACATTCTGTCACGTGTCATTTTATGTTAATAGCTCATGTGGTTGTCACTTGAAAGTTTTTGCTTTTAATTTAAAATCAAATAACTCTGAAAGTATTGGGGTTCCAGGTCTCAAACAAGCACCGAAGGTCCATTTAGTATCTAACTTATATGCCCCTTAAATGTTATTGGGTGTTCAGTTACACCCGGTATATAGATTGCAATGAAATTACTACAACCTTAGATAACTTTCTACATCTTGTCAAATACCCTATTATTGCCAGATAGCATTTTTTATTTTTGAGCCACTAAACAGGTACGTAATTTATAAAGTAAAATAAGTTAAGAGCCTGGCTAATGAAATCTGAACCTGATATTTTTTCAAGTTGCAACACTGATATAATGTCTTTTTGTAGTTTCGTTGAACATGGTGATTTTAATACTTTGTAATAAACTTGTTACTTTGTAATTATATTTCGTTTTTAGTACAGATGCAGAAATCTGAGCCGAGAAATACGAGGAAGACGAAATGCTCCCTTAGGGCGCTTGCGCACTCATACGTATTCGGTTAGTTTTCAGTTCGTGTTCGATCCGAAAATTCTCACTTCGAGTCGTTTTTAAGTGTGCATCAAGATGCTAATTCAAATATCAATTAATTTAGCTGGAACTTTTGCTCGTAATTCTTTTCCCGTATAATAACCTTTCCTTAGTCCTAGCCTAGTTCTGTACCCCTTCCCCAATTATATATGTTGTCTTATTCTTTCGTCCCAAGGTTGCCTTTTTTTCGGGGGGGGAAAGGGCAACCGCACCGTACCCGCCGTTGGCTAGACGGCGGGCGTGTGTGGGGCTGGCCCGGCAGAGTGCCAGGCTGACCCGTAAAATCTTCTCCCATTGAGCTCGTTAATTGTAAAAATGATACGCGATCATCGTTGGATAGCGTCAATAATTACTTTGCCAACGTAGGTGAATCATTAGCTAAAGACATCGCTAAAAATATTGCCCCAATACCTCCACAATATTTAAAAAATAAAAACAAAGTTGAATCCTTTGTTATGCGGGAGACAACTTTGACTGAGGTTCCTTCAATCATAAGAGGTTAAAGTCGGATTGTGCACCGGGATGGGGTGGGATATCAACCAGAGTCGTCAATGACAGTACAACAAAGCTGTCTGCTCCTATCATGCATTTGATAGAAAGTAGCCTAGTGGAAGCAGCTCAGATGAATCAGATATGGGTGTTGAATATTTGGAAACTAATTTTTGCTCCAAATACCTATAATAAATATATTTATTTTCCTTTCACAGTACTATGTTACTAACCAATATATTATTAACAGTAAAGTATTACGTGGAAGAACAGGAGTCCAAATAGGTAAACCCGTACTATGGATCTCCTGGTCTCATAAAAGGTTCATTGTTGGAATTTCATTGAAACTAAACATTAATATATAATAAAAAAGTATCAACTCCGTTTTTCCTACTATAGTCAGTATTGCCTTCCCCATTTTTTTTAATTTCCTGCGTTTTGCTAGGTCCACCTTTCATTAGCCAGACTATTATATGCTTTAATAGCAAGCAACAAAAGAAAATTCTGAATTTTTATATCTAAATGAGTTTTTGTTATGATTAAATTAAGATTCATTTTACTTTTTAGTAAAAAAAGATTTCATGTTATATTTTCTATGGCCCTGTTCCGTTTCGAGATTACACTACTCACAGTACGCAGACTGCTCACGTCCGGACCGAATCAATAGACGCGATAATGATGCCAATGGCATGCTATCGTCTCGGAACGATCGTGAGCGCGCTTATGTCAATAATATCAAAACAAAAATAACCTCAAAAAGAATTTAACTCGTAATTTTAATTGTTTTCTGTGATATTCAAGCCTTAGCAGTTTTTCATTGCCTTGTACCTATCTTTATTTTCTGCTCTTTTAGCGTCTTCAGGAGACAGTTTGAGGTAAACTACTTTGTTTTCTTCTTCAACAAAAACTGGTAATTCTAACGTCGTCATTTTTTCCTTATATTTAATTCAATTTTTAGGATATTTGGCTTATTTTTGCCTTCAATTCAATTAAAGAGTAATTTTCTACCATCGAATTAGCGAACCAAAACAAAATGTCAACTCGACAATGACATTTGACTCACGGTGCTGACGAATTCGGCCTGAGCACTGAGGCGCGTTCAGCGCCTCTAGGTGTAGTTGTCCGGTTGTTTTTTAACTCGCTCAAAGGCGTTGAACGGATTGCAGCAACCAAATCTTTTATCTCCCTCTTTCACATGATTTTTTATTTCTCTCTTTCTAGTAGATGACATTATAGAATATGGCCGCCAATATCATCCAATCACGTAAGAGTATTTCAGTCATAAACGTTAGAGCGTTTTACAACCATCAAATTCGATGGTTGTTCGGTTGTAACTCGCGCCGACACTCAAAGGTCTTGAACGGGCCGGTTGTTTCACCCGGTTGTCACGCTCGAAGGCATTGAACGGGGTTAGAGCGAAAAGTTGTACTTCGCGCGAAGGCCCTGAACGCGCCTCTGTAAACGTTGTTTGTGACGCAATCCATGACGTCATCACATCCAACGTGAACGCTGTTGTCGCGAAACGGGCCGCCTGTTAGCGCGCTCAGTGCTGATGGTCACTATAATCGCGAAACGGAACACGGCCTATATTGTTTGAGATGTATGCAAAGCTTAATATTTAGTTCCTGTGTACAAAAAGGCCTCCGTCACTACGCGCTTAGGTATAAGATAAGTACCTACCGTTCCGCGCACACTGAGAGTGCAAAAGCAGCAGGGCTGCCGCGCTCCAGGGTTAAATGCATACTCACATGTATAGCATCGTTTCGCACGCTATTTTACTGGCGCTTAATTATTTACTATTAGCAACAACAACCCCAGCGCTTGAGCTCGCAGTGCCGTGAGGCTTCAAAATTACTAATTACATGCGCTAATGTGTGGCGTTTAGGTGTGATTCAGCTAGGATGCTCAAAGTTGTTTTAAATGTTGGCCTTTTTTCAGGATCAAAGGAGTGCAACCTCTATACAGCCGGCTTCAAAAGTAGATAAGCATTTTTAGCATATTTAGTACCATGTCACACCAACTATTCCTTTTATTTAGTATGGTTACACCTATATTGCATTGTTAATAATTGGTGTGACATGGTACTAAGATAGTTATCTACTTTTGAAACCGACTGTACATATTACTATTTATAAATTATAGTCATTTGTAAAACGAAGCAATGTGGGGGTTTTATTTTTTAAAATTCATATGTTGCAAATGTTGACTGCCACTTTGGACATTTTTAAATCTTTTGACTTTAGTCTTCATGCAACTCACTTTTGAACAAATGTCACCTCATGGACGATTTTTTCTTTTATGGCTGAAATGGTCACTGGATTTGTTTTATACATTACTTTTGAGTAAGTACAGAATAGTCCATGAGGGTGCGATTTCGCGACCTGTGGAATTAATGCCACCGAAACATATTTTACAAAAGAAATGATGAAGAATTAAGCGTGATGGTTGCTATAGCAGTGTAAAATGTAGTTCCATCTTGCAGAAATATATGTGTGTGAACTGCACGCACTCCTGGCTATGGGTTATATGTATATTGCATTTACCTTTTATTGTTTGGAATCTCCCTACCCATGATTGAATCAAATTTCACTCGGAGCGTCACACGATGGCGTCGAATATTACAACTCTTCAATAGTTGGTTTGAAATACGTTTCGATTGCGAAAGCGTCCACTGCGACTTTGTGACAAAAATTCACATAAAAGACGAAGCCAATGCGACAATGGTGAATGGTTGAAAAAGAAATCGAAATTTAAACCTTAATCACCGAACCTTTGTGAAAACAAGGAATGTAATGCAGTACAGGCCATACCCCTGCAGAGTTGGAAACTAAAATTAGCCTCGTGTAGAAAATATTTGACAGTTTGGTACAGTAAACTGCCATTTAAGCTTCACATTTACACTATGAAAACCGCCACCATTACTAGCTATATAAGAACGGTCCAAAGGTCAAACAGTATAGTTTGATAAGGAGCTTACTGTAGGTACATTCTTTTTATTAAACCAGTGGCGTGAGATGCTTTAGGAAAATTTACAATTTGACTAGTCAATACGTTGTTTGTTCTATCTTATCATTGTGTATTATAGCGCAGTAATGATATGTTTCTGATGAGTCCCCAGCATTAATTTTTTAAAGTACTGGCTCAAGTCTAGTTAGCGTCTTTCTCAAATCAGCACCACATGAAAATATTTCTACTTGTAATCTTCTTATAATTTTAGTGACAATGTTGTTGTTATTTGTCATACATTTAGGTCATGTTAATTTCGTTTATGAGAAAAAATTGCAAAAGCATCTTGCTTGTTGAATCTGATTTTCTTTGAGTCATTAGTTGATTATCACACAAGTCGGCGGCTGAACAGTTAAAATTTAATTATACACGGTTATTTTTTTATCACCCTGGAAAATTTTAGGGACGCTTCAGGACACATCCAATATTATATAAAAAAAAAAAAAAAAAATAAAAAATATATTAAAAAATCTCTTAAAAATGCTGCTCTCAACTAGTGCAGCAGTTTTTGTATTTTTTTAAAAAAATATATAAAATTAAGTGAGTTATTTTTTTTATTTACTTATATTAAAATCATTCTAATACCATGCCGTGAAGCGTCCCTTAAATTTTCCAGGGTGATAAAAAAATAACCGTGTATATGGTTAGTATAGCAAACTAGGTAGGTGCCAACTTTGTTTGAATATAATAAAAAATTGTTAACTATTTTTTAAAATATAGTTATAAGAGGAAGTTATATCTAATTGTTGTATGTAGGTAACTAATGGTGTTATGTTTATTACAGAATTTAACAGAAAGTTTAGTTATAACATTACATACTTTATTCCATGTAAATAAATCTGGAACTACTGACGAGTTACTTTATTTTGAAAGCTTGTGTGTGTTTTGTTAAGAAACAGATAAGAGCTATTTCTGAAATTCAGGAAACAATTTATTTCAAAATTATGCTGATATTAGGTTTGGAATACATACTTACATGTTGCGAATGTTTTTTTAAACACAACTGGGAAGCGCTTGGCCTTCGTTTCGTCTGATGGTAAGCGATGAAAAGGCCGAAAATGTAAGCGAGCTTCACCTGGGCTGGACTCGTCATCAACTGACCTATTTTACATGTTAAGAGGATTGTGAAGTAATCGTGCGCGGCGCGAGTAGGTATTTTCTAAAATGCTATCTGTTTCACACCGCTCCGCCTCCGGTCTGGCGTTTACACCACAAATACAACATGCGCAAATTCTCACGCACACAACGATAGCAGCGCGCGACTCCTCGGCGCGAGAACTCGAAATGTTTTCCGTTGCTTAGGTATTCCTGACTGCCTTTCCGCTCGCAACTTTGCCTTCGTTATTTTCGTTTTTCGTGAGGGAATTTTGTTTACCCGTAGGAAAAATTATTTTATAACCTTATATTACTCAGTGATAATGTAGCATTCTATTAGCCAAAAAATTTTTAAAATCAGCCCAGTAGTTTTTAAAAATAAAAAATATAATAAATTAAATTTGCTTTATTTCTAAAAATCATTTTAACAATAATTACGCCGAGACTTCCCAGTGAGCTAGTTTTTGAGTTTATTCATTACAAACAAAAATACAAACATAGTTGCATCTTCTTTCTTTATAATATTTTAGTAGATAAGTTTCGTAAATTATTTCAGTTTTCCTTTGAAATTTATAGTGTAGGCAGTTACCTACTTGGTATCCCTACCAAGTCCTACTTTATAGGACTGAGCTGTTATTTGTTATGAAAGTACCTATCTATCGTACATTTACCTGTCTAAAGAAAATTACTTTTTGTAAGATGAATGTTATACTGAATTAAAATGATTTTCATTTGAGAATGTAATGTTGTCAATAGAAATGTCATGTTGTCTGTACCTATTCTTATATTATTTTTAACTTTCAGTGTTTGTGAAATCAGTTTTTATTTTTTGTTAAATATTTTTTTTAACTTTTTAGTGAACGAAACCCAAATTAAATTAGGGTATCCCTCGATTTTCATAGGATCCCATCATCAGAACCTGACTTTGGTGACCTAGGGACCACCCTAGGTGTGTACTCTACCGAATACAAAAAGAATTTTGAAAATCGGTCCACAATTGGCGGAGTAATCGCGTAACATACACACAAAACGGTTGACACGGTTAGCGCAGAGGTCGACTGATCGCCTACTGCGCAACAGATCGCGGGTTCGATTCCCGCACGGGACAGATGTTTTGTATGGCCTACAGAAATTTGTTCCGGTCTGGGCGTATGTGCATGTGATATTCTATGTTTGTAACTGCACCCACGACACAGGAGAAAATCCTAGTGCGACGTTTTTATATTTAAAAAAAAAACACGTTGGACGCACCTAAAAATTTAAGGATTTCCCTCCATTTTTATGGGATCCCATCATCAGATCCTAACTTTGGTAACCATGGGACCACCCTTGGAGTATAATCTTTAGAATACAGAAAGAATTTTGAAAATCGGTCTGCAATTGGCGGCGTAATCGCGTAACATACACACGAAAAAAAACATACGCATCGAATTGAGAAACTCCTTTTTTGAAGTCGGTTAAAAATACCTATTAGTATATGTAATCAGCTGCTTTAAATTTTATAGTAAAAATGAAAAAAAAAACTTAAAAACCGTACGAAGGGTGCCTTCTTCCCATATATGCCTACCCTGCCTACCCTACATACTCGTATATTATTTAGGTACTTTGTCGTTTGTATTTTTTATACAATCGTAGATTCCATAACGCGAGTAAAACCTTAGAGCCCAGCTTTAGAGGAATAAAATTCAAATAAAATAATATTAAAAATAACGCTACTTGCATAGTCTATTACACGTTTTTAGCTGCTCCAACTTCATACATTGCATAACAAATACGAATTTATTTTGAGTTTGTGTCTTTATGGCACATATTTATTATAACAAACAACTACTTACATACTTACATTTTTTTCCTTTTTTGGTTTTGAGAATTTACAGTAAAGTTAACAGGCTACAGGCTGCTAACCCTTAAATAAGGAAATTTGTATTGAAATAAAATCTTTAAAATAAAACACTAAAATCAATAAACGTATTCAAAAATATATTTCCTTTTTCATGTATAAGGTATTTGTGAAGATTAATAGTTCCGACTTGAGTAATAACTTTCACTATTGATCGATATATCGATATTACTTTCTCCTCCCTAGGCGACAATAACTACGATAACATTATGTCACATCACTATCACTACATTATACCCCTGCCCCCGACCCGTATCGTGCGATAGAGAGAGTTGCAAGAAATGGTCGAAATTGCCTACAATTCCTGTTTGAAATATTGTTTCGGGCGATAACTGTTTTACCCCCCTAAACCTTTATGAAATTAGACGCTTTTGGGTCATGGTGGTTTCTGTCTGACGTCCCTCGTCCCCCACACATTTATATGTAGGTATAGGTACTATATATTTAAATACAAAGCATGGCGTGCCGCACACGCTTTCAGTTGTGTACCTACTCTTTGCTGTCGATAAAATAAAGAACAATATAACTAGTATTAATACTTAAACAACGGTACTCAATAGCTACGAAAGGAGCGCGTTCAGAGCCTCAGTGTAGTTGTCCGGTTGTTTTTTAACTCGCTCATAGGCGTTGAACGCATTGCAGCAACCAAATCTTTTATCTCTCTCTTTCGCATAAATTTTTATTTCTTTCTCTTTCTATCAGATGACATTTTAGATTATGGCCCCCAATATCATCCAATCACATAAGAGTATTTCAGAAATAAACGTCAGAACGTTTTACAACCATCAAATTCGACGGTTGTTCGGTTGTAACTCGCGCTGACACTCTAAGGCAGTGATTTTCAACCGGTGTGCCGCGGCACACTTGTGTGCCGCTTAAGCTTTCAGGTGTGCCGCGAATTTTGAAGGTCGTATTAGACTATGGTGAATATTACATTACTCGCGATAATCAGACTCAGTGTAGTGTATATAATATGTAAGATATTGTGTCGTTTTCATAATACACTATCTAGTTAGACTCTTAGACAGTGTCGAGATCGCAAGCTGTATATTGCGTAATGTAATAATAGTGTTAAGCAGCATAAAGCCGGCACCTTATGATACGAAATTTTCAAACAAAAATTTCGATATAATTTGGGGTCTAGAACAAAATGTAGGAGACATTTTGTTCTAGACCCCGCAAACTATATCGAAATCGAATTACTTACAGAAAATTTCGTATAACATGCGGTCGGCGTTAAAACCACGAGTAATAAGATGATAACCCTCCACGCGCAAGTCCGACTCGAAATTTTGCTATTTTTGTACTGCTGTGTCGTGAAACTTTTATAAAAAGAAAAGTGTGCCAGTGATATGAAAAGGTTGAAAACGCCTGCTCTAAGGTCTTGAACGGGCCGGTTGTTTCACCCGCGCGAGACGCTCGCAGACAATGAACGGGGTTAGATACAGCGAAAAGTTGTACTTCGCGCGAAGGCTCTGAACGCGCTCCAGCTAATTTTTTTTTAATGCAGAAAGTTGGCAAACAAGCAAACTGCCCACCGGATCACAGATAACTTAATAGTTACTACGTACCTGATGGTAAGTGGTAGGTAACAGTCACCTATAATACATGTGGCTCTTGTGAGATTCGCAGCAAAGCTGCAACCCCCACAAGAACCACAGTGTACGTTGCCAACTTGTGACACAAGATGTAAAGTCACAGTACCCAGTAATTTCACTGCCATATTTTACCCTTTAAACCGGAACACAGCAATGCAAGCACTGCTGGTTTGCGGCAGAAACAGGTAAGACGGAGGTACCTAAGCAGACGACCCTGGTACAGAGTCTCCCTCCAGTAACAGACGCACACTAATACGTAAAAGTGACACATAAAAAACGGCATGCAAAAAAGTGGTTTGTTTTGTTCCAAGCACAAATTCAAAATTGTTATGGCATGGTCATTCTTCTTCATCCTACCTAGAGTCCTTTTTTTTGAGGCAGGGAAATCTATACGTCTTCTACAAGGGGTTAAGCTGACTACGCCACCCATTTGGATGTGCCTTAAGACTCGGGAACACCAGCGGCTATATTCCTCCGATGTCTCCCTACCTGGCTAAACCACCCTCCGGAACCTTTCCGCCCCCGTGAAGGTATACATACGTTCAGGCTTGGAAGGCTAATTCACCGAACGCAACCTCTGGGAACAGGCCCACCGCCCAGCAGTCTAAACAAACTGGGACTTCGCTAAGAGAGGGGTCACCAGGTATATCTCATTTATGACCTCCCAGATGGGTGAACAGGGGTCAGCCGGCTGAGCTACTCAGGGTAGTTGGGACGCGCCCACGAAGGCGCGCCTACTCCCTAACCGGCGCCTGCGGCGGAGCGGAACGGCAAGAGGGTCCCAGTTCCACACTCGCTCCACTGCCTACTGCGAGATCACGTCTTCGCAGAAGGGGCAGCAGCCTCACATGCCTTCGGACTTGTCAGCATCTTGCTTACGACTTTGGTCAGCGCGAGGACTAGTTCGTCGAGCTAGGGTCGTCATGCCATGCATACTCCGCAGTGGTTACACTGTGCCATGAACTCCCGACGTGCAATATACATCATCTGCACAATTTGGTAGGTGAGGCTGCCCTGCCGGAACCTAACTCACTCCTCCAACACTGGACAAACTACCTCGATCGTCCAGTGGCCGGCAGCAGGGTAGGCGAGCGAGAGCCTCGGCCCACTGGCGCAGAGCCTCCCTTTACGTCAGATGCGCTGGGTGGTCCGCCCATAGATCGAGGACAACCTAGGCTCCTAGGCATGCAAGTAAGCAAACTTGGTTTTGACGTAGGTATGAAAGGAATTTCGGTCCAAAATTACTCATGAATGTGCGCATTTGTAGCAGTAAGACGTAATCAATGACGTCACCGATCGATGCTGACAGTGCTAACAGAAAAGAGGTAGTGCACTGTCTCCAGAACTGTCAATGTCAAATTCAACATCTGTTTCCCGAGGAATTTTAGTTGTATTTTAGTTTGTTCCAATTTAGTTTTTCGTTAGAATGTCTACAATTAAAACAGAAGGGCTTATTGAAGATACTGGAGGCACAATACATGTCTCCCTCCAATTTTTATTTTCAAATAACATTGACTGTCAACTTGACAAACTCACAGAACGAAGGCTCGGTCCAAAATTAATCTAAGTACTCGGAGGCCCTACTGCCTAACTCATAGCGATCACTCGCTATTGCTTTCGTGACATTTTTTTTTTGCAGAAAGTTGGCAAACAAGCAAACTGCCCACCTGATGCTAAGTGGTAACAGTCGCCTATAATACATGTAGCTCCTGTGAGATTCGCAGCAAAACTGCAACCCCCACAAGAACCACAGTGTACGTTGCCAACTTGTGACACCAGATGTAAAGTCACAGTACCCAGTAATTTCACTGCCTTAACTTACCCTTCAATCCGGAACACAGCAATGCAAGCACTGCTGCTTTGCAACAGAAATAGGTAAGACGGAGATACCTAAGCCGACGACCCTAGTACAGAGTCTCCCTCCAGTAAAGAACTCCTCCAGTATTAGAACCTCAGAAGAATAACTAAAGCAAAAATTGTTCTGAGATTAGAACTTTGAATAAGGAAACTAATGGAACTGTTGCAATGTCATATAGAAACTTATAATTATATAAAATTTTAGAAGACGAAAAAATAAATATAATGTCGTCTTTGTCTAACGTATGCAAATAAAACAGTCCAACTCTATACAAAACAGTTTCAATTTATTGGCAACATTTTTCGTGACTCGTGTGCCGCGTCCGCCATTTTATGACGCCGCCGTTTACTTTGAGGCGCGTTCCACTTACGCGCAGATTTGTAGCTTTTTCAACATTTTTAGAATCATCGCGTTTCATTAGCTTTTGACGTAATTCATCGTATGTAAACGTTTCTTTTAAACAATATCAATATTTTTAGATTAAGTTCCCTTTGTTACGATTTCTTCAAATAGCGCGGTTAAAAATGTTACCATTTCTTAAAAGAAACGCAAAACACGGTAAACATTTGATGTTAGCGTAAAAAAATGGTGACGCTTAAATGGAAAACCGGGTTGGTGTAAACTGTTGAAAATTTGCGGTACTAAGCCGCCATGTTTAGACGCGTAGGTATGCACGTTTTTTCGTAGGTATGGCAGTTCCATTAGTTTCCTTAATTAGAGGATTAGAACAATATTTCTAATGTCACCTGTCACATTAAAACTATTGTTCTAATAACACGAAAACGATAGCGAGTGATCGCTATGAGTTAGGCGGTACCCCCCCAGGTCCGTGGCAGTGCAAACGATTTGAACGGGTTGTTGGCATGCATGCAAATGTTTGCATTGTCATCTGATTATGGACCGCCCCCTAAAATTCCTAGGATTGTTCCAATTAGTTCCAATGCAGTCTGTATATATATATATTTTTATTGTTGGTCTGAATTAGAAACTTGGCTAATGAAATACGACGCGACGGTGCAAGAAAAATGTTTGCATAACAGATTACAAATCTTTGCTTAAGAAGAACGCGCCTTTTGACAGGTCCGTTCCGAATTACGATAAAAGCGATAATATCGCGAATCCGACCAAATTAAATCGTCACAAAATATGAGGGCTAGTGAATCAGTAGGTTATGTTGTGACTTTGGTCGGATTCGCGATATTATCACTTTTATCGTTTTACGGAACGCAGAGTTGCGTTCCGAGGGTCAGAGTAATGCAACCGAGAGTGATTTTCACACTCGCTCCGAGGTTCAGAACGGGTCGGTTGCTATCTTTTTTTTTAGTTTGTATCTTGCCGATCAAGATCAAGCAAAGGGCAAAATATTACTAATCCTTACTATGAAATTAACAGTCAATATCCATTTTTCTGCTTAAAAATAATTACAACACATCGAAATCACTATATTTCCCTTGTATTAGGCTTAAAAGAGTTCAAAGTAGTGTTATTTAATAAAATAATAAATAATTAGCGTATTTTTGACATCGACTTTGACATAAAATCTGTCAGAGTGTTTTTCACCCCACGTTCGAGATGGTTGTTTGGTTGCATCACTCGAAGCTTCGGAACGGGCACAGAGTGTACTAACCGCCTGTCAGAGCGTTTTTTACCCAGAGGCTCTGAACGGGTCGGTTGCTGTCAGAGTACACTCGGAGTGCACTCGAGTGTAGGTTCTGAACGCAGCTCTGAGTGTACTAACCGTCCGTCAGAGCGTTTTTTACCCCGAGGCTCTGGGACCCGATTCTCAAGCCATAGAGATAATGTCGAATTCGACATATGTCTAAATTAAATGGCGGATGTCGAATATTTCTCAGTTTCCGTATTCTCAAAATGTCACGTTAGAGATATGTCTATGCCTAGCGTTCGACATGTCACGAGTGGTAGATAGCAATCGACATTTGAAAAGTCGAGTACGAGCTACAGTAATTGGTTATTTCTGTGTCTGTTTTACATAATTTGTTGGAACTTTTTTTACGATTTTAGTTTATGTATGTATTTTAATTGCTAACACATTTAATTAATATGAATAATCGATGATTATTATAACAACTGTTGTTAATGTATAGTAGAAGAAGCTCGGTTTTTAGTGGAATTACCATTACATTATATGCATTTAAGAACTTTCGCTTATCTAAAGAATTAGTTAACATTGTAATATATTTAGTCAATCCAAGTCTTATTGACTTCTCCCAAATAATTTAATTCCTCTGCTATACATTTCCACTTTTGTTCGGATTTTTTTAGTAAAAGTCCCCGAAAATTTGGCTTTACAAAGTTCTTCAACCTTTAACTGACAAAGCCACGAATTCTGTGCTGAAGTGGGGTATTGTTTTTTATAGTCCATTATAGATTTATTACTGCATCTCTAATAATTCTGTTTTCTAAAAATATTCAAAAATGTTACAAATACAAAACACGACGTTTTGAAACATTTCAACGTTTCGAAGGATGTGAAAAAGGTTCACATTGATACGCTTCGTAAAGCCGCGTTGACATGCTCAAAGTCTGCTTTGAGGAAGTAACTTTGATGACAGCTTGGACGCTACTTTTTTTTGTTTTTTTTGATCGTATAAATCAACAATACGTAACCATTCATTTTTATGGGTGTGGTTGCGTGCATGCAAACAAAAAAACCCATTCAAATCGTTTGCACTGCTCATGGACGTAAGCATTAAGATCAATTTTTGACCGAGCTTTCGATCTTTGAGTCTGTCAAATGTCAATTTGATCAATCAATGTTATTTGAAAAGAAAAATTTAAGGGCGACGTGTATTTTCCCTCCAGTATCTTTACAGAGCACTTCTGTATCTATTGTAGATATAACTAATGAAAAAAATAATTCGAAGAAATTAAATTCCGCGGGAAACTAACGTTAACTTTGTCATTGACAGTTCTAGAGACAGTGCATTCCTCTTTTCTGTCATACCGCTTACAAATGTGCATATTATGACTAATTTTGAACCGACTTTTTGCACGCAAAACGCGCACACGAGCGCTGATATCAAATTTCGGACCGCACCCTCATAGTCATTCGACCATCATTCGACATACATCTCTATTGCCAGCGAGAATACGATTTTTTCATATCATAGACATTTTTGAGAGATTATTAGTAGAGATGCAATGTAATAGAGATATGTCGAATTAGAGATATCTCTAAAAAACTGAGAATCGGCCCCCTGAACGGGTTGGTTGCTGTCAGAGTGCACTCGGAGTGCACTCGAGCGTAGGTTCTGAACGCAGCTCTGAGGCGCGTTCAGCGCCTCTGAGTGTAGTTGTCCGGTTGTTTTTTAACTCGCTCAAAGGCGTTGAACGGATTGCAGCAACCAAATCTTTTATCTCCCTCTTTCACATGATTTTTTATTTCTCTCTCTTTCTAGTAGATGACATTATAGAATATGGCCGCCAATATCATCCAATCACGTAAGAGTATTTCAGTAATAAACGTCAGAGCGTTTTACAACCATCAAATTCGATGGTTGTTCGGTTGTAACTCGCGCCGACACTCTAAGGTCTTGAACGGGCCGGTTGTTTCACCCGGTTGTCACGCTCGAAGGCATTGAACGGGGTTAGAGCGAAAAGTTGTACTTCGCGCGAAGGCGCTGAACGCGCCTCAGAGTTGCGTTCCGAGGGTCAGAGTAATGCAACCGAGAGTGATTTTCACACTCGCTCCGAGGTTCAGAACGGGTCGGTTGCTATCTTTTTTTTTAGTTTGTATCTTGCCGATCAAGATCAAGCAAAGGGCAAAATATTACTAATCCTTACTATGAAATTAACAGTCAATATCCATTTTTCTGCTTAAAAATAATTACAACACATAGAAATCACTATATTTCCCTTGTATTACACTTAAAAGAGTGCAAAGTAGTGTTTTTTAATAAAATAATAAATAATTTGCGTATTTTTGACATCGAATTTGACAGTGTAGGTTCTGAACGCAGCTCAGAGCTGCGTTCAGAACCTACGCTCGAGTGCACTCCGAGTGCACTCTGACAGCAACCGACCCGTTCAGAGCCTCGGGGTAAAAAACGCTCTGACAGGCGGTTAGTACACTCTGTGCCCGTTCCGAAGCTTCGAGTGATGCAACCAAACAACCATCTCGAACGTGGGGTGAAAAACACTCTGACAGATTTTATGTCAAAGTCGATGTCAAAAATACGCTAATTATTTATTATTTTATTTTTGACTGTCAACTCGGTTGTCAAGGTGTAAATACGGGCAATTGGGTTTACTGCAAAATTATTTGATTTGTGGAGATTTCCAACGATTTGTGTTACCTCTATTTATTTAAGTGTATCGTGATTGTTTGTGTAAGTTTTTTTGTGTGCTTTTATTTTGTGTGCTTTTACCCCGTGTGAGATCGGCGACTATGTCGTCGATCTCACCTGAACCACCCGACCCGGGTCTGGATTTAGTGCCACAATCCATAAGTGAGGAAGGATTTGTTGCTGGCGATGATATCGTAAGCAATGAGCAGTCTACGTGCCGTGCAGGTCGGAAACGGTGTAACGAAGTAAATGTATCATCCACCCCTAGTAAAATAAATCCTTTGGAAAGTTTTACTCCAACCCATTCTATCCAACACGTTTATACACATCCTAGTTTGACACAAGTGAGAAATTACACCCGTTTGGACAAAGGTCCTTTTATTGTTCATATATCCCGGTTAGAGCCCCATCCAAAAGCCGGAACTACTATAAATCCAATTTTGTTTGGTAAACTTTTAGTTCACGAAAATATTAAAAATATAATTAGACAGGGCATTAAAAGTGTAGGGCGAAATCGAATCTCAGTCCAATTTACAAATGGTGAGGATGCTAACTCTTTTGTCTCCAACCCTATCCTAGCCACTAAGAAGTTTTCTGCTGTCATTCCATCTTTTAATGTCACTCGCATGGGGGTGGTCCGAGGTGTCCCAGCAGAATGGTCAATGGAGGAATTCGTACAGGCAGTTGAGGTTCCAGAAGGATGTGGCCATATTTTGAAGGCTAGACGTCTTAATAGAAAAACAGGGAAAGATGGTGTGGTCGAGTGGGTGCCAACTCGTACAGTTGTCATCACTTTTAATGGTCAATGCCTGCCACCTAAAATCTTCTGTTGTTACACTGCCCTCCCAGTTGAAATATATGAACTTCCTTCTATCCAATGCAACAACTGTTGTCGCTTCGGACATGTCCAAGACCAGTGTCGTTCAAACCCCAAGTGTTTCCGGTGTTCTAAGTCGCATCATGGCAAAGACTGTAGCGTTTCTGAAGACTTATCAACTTGTCTCTACTGTTCAGGCAGGCATTGGACTCAATTCTGTGTGCCCGCCGTCTAAATAACCTAAAACTAAAATTTCTAAATTTAAACTTAATTTAAATGGCCGGTTAAGCAAGTGCTATTCTACGGTGACAGGCCAACTAAATTTAGGCAGAGCTTAAGCGTAATTCTAAAATGTCTAAGAATAGTTTTAATTGTGTTTGTGTTGCTGTCGTAAAATTATTAAAAGTAAATTAATGGATGGATTTTGTTGTTAAAGAAACTAAAACGGGTTTATGTTTATATCAGTTAATACATTTAATGTACATTTTTATCCTATTTTTAACAATATAATTGTAATTACTGAAAAAATATTTTTATTTTCCTGTTCATTTAAGGCAAAAATAATCAATATGGGCAAAATTAACATTTCTACCTCATTTGTTATTTGGATTTGTATTTTTCATTACCAAAATGGCGGATTTTAGCAAGGTTCTAATTTTAATCGGCATGATTTTAGTCGCCGCTAAAATTAATTAGTTTAGGAAGTTTACGCGTAAAAATCTCACGTCTGGAATAGCGTTTGGACGGCTAAACCTAAGTTGAATTGACCGTCTAAAATTAAAAACGTCAGATTCAAATTAGCAATGTCAGTTGAATTTGACAGATACCGTAGAATAGGAAAATGGTTTAGCGACACCTAAATAAAATTAGGAAATTTAGCGGCCGCTTCAGAATTGAGTCCATTATGCTACTAATAGGATATGCCTAGAACATTCAAGGCAGAAATCCATCAAACTAGCGATGTCCCAAGACAACATTTCCTATATAGAAGCTGCTGCTCGTTTTCCACCAGTCCAACGCTCATACTCCAATGTTGTCCGAGAATCACCAAACCACATTGGTACCCTCCCTTCCCCCCACGCATCATTATGTACCCCACCTCGTCCCCCCTTTTCCCCACTTACAATTGCTTCTCCCCAATCACAGTCCTCATACAGAGAAACAGTTGCGAGTCCAAAGCGGACTCTTCCTATGGTAAATAAGGGTTATGATAGGGTTGCCCACAATGAATTGATTGGCAATTATGATCCTCCTGAACCAAACAAAGGGGTTATGTTTAACTCACAAACAGCAAAACCACAAATGACATCACAAACTATCCATTATTTAGACTCCTTACTATCAATCATATTAAAAATGATGGATAAGTTTTATGACATTTCTCCACCGCCCAACGTTGCATCCAAACTTAACCAACTTATGGATCTTATAACCAAAATTCCATCTGATACAATGGAATGCACGTAGCCTCCGTCCTAAGAAGCAAGACCTTTATGAGTTAATAAATAGATACAGGCCTGCTGCTTTTGCCATCTCTGAGACATGGCTGGTCCCTGGTTCTCATTTTAGAGTGCCGGGTTATGCCTGCCTCCGTCATGACAGAAGCGATGGGTATGCTGGTACAGCTATATTAATAAACAATTCTTTTCCTTTCTCTCGTGTCCATCTCCCTAACATACCTACAGGAATTAATGCAGTTGCAGCAAAAATCGCCAACATAACATTATTGTCTATTTACATCCCTAATCCTGATATCATTTCTATCTTTGACTTGCACAGTTTATTTTCTACTCTCTCAACTCCATTTCTTATTGTGGGCGACTTTAATCTCTCCCACGTAATCTGGGGTGGTCCCCACTATGACGCATTGGCCTGTGATCTGGTGGATCTCATGGACTCGATGAACATCTGCCTCTTAAATGATGGCTCCCCAACCAGATGTACAGCACCGGGCTCAAACTCTAGTGCAGTCGATTTATCCATGTGCTCCTCAGATATTCTTTCTCTGATCTCATGGAATGTTTTGACAGAGTGTTTTGGTAGTGATCACTATGCCATCTCAATGTCACTGCTCTTTCCTACTCCCATGTATAGATCCCTTCCTCCCTTACTAAAATACAGAACTGGTGGTGCTAAGTGGGATTGTTACGCATCTGATTCCGATTTGAACGTCTTATCAATTCCTAAAGACAATAGTCATAGCCTACAAAAAAAATATGATCTTTTCCTATCTGCTTTGGAGAAATCTGCTGATGCTAACATCCCACTTAAAAAATATAGGGTCGGTGCGAAAGTGTCTCCACCCTGGTGGGATGCAGAATGTACAGAAATGCAGAATCAACGTAAGGCGGCAGAGTCAACTTACCGGCACTCCATGACTATGGACAACTTCATAGTCTTGAAAAGAACTACAGCATTAGCAAAACGCCTCTTTAAAAAAAAGAAAAAACAGGGTTGGTTCAATTTTTGCCAAAACTTATCCCCTCGCACCCCCTCTACAATAGTATGGAGATCAATAAAGAAATTTAGAGGCTCTTTTACAATCTCTCCAGACACAAATGACCATAATCTTTGGTTTGAAGAATTTGTCCAAAAATTAGCACCTCCCGATGTTCCAAATTTTGATTGCTTCCCATCACCCTACCCCAATACCATATCCCGTCATCCCTTTAATAATCCATTTACAATGGCTGAACTTGTTTCAGTACTCCAAAATTTAAAAGACTCTTCTCCTGGCATAGATGGTATCCCATATTCCTTTATAGCTAAGGCTGGAGTTTTTTCTCAGAGAATGTTCCTTGAGTTGCTAAATAGTTTCTTTGAGTTTGCATCTGTTCCTAATTCTTGGAAGAACCAGGTCATAATTCCCTTATTAAAACCTGGCAAAGACCCTACTAATGGAGCTTCTTATCGCCCTATAGCCCTATCCTCCACCCTATGTAAGGTAATGGAACATCTTCTAAAGAGACGCCTAGATTGGTTTGTTGAGAGTAGAGGCATTTTGTCGAGCACCCAATTTGGCTTTAGGAGGGGAATAAGCACCATGGACAGTATTAGTATTCTAACTACAGATATCAGGATAGCTCTGACCAAAAACCAATTTCTTGTTGGGGTGTTTTTAGATATCAGCTCAGCATATGACAATGTCTTAATTCCGGTACTCAGGCAGAAAATGCAGCATCTGAGTATCCCTGAGAGGTTAGTGCATTTTATATGTAACCTACTGATGGATAGAACTATTCAAGTACGTGTCCGTGGCGCTCTTTCAACTCCTAGGAGTGTATGGATGGGCCTACCTCAGGGGTCAGTCTTGAGCCCACTCCTGTATAGCATATACACCTACGATCTGGATGAATGTGTGAACTCCTTTTGCAATATATTACAGTATGCGGATGACATTGTGTTATATGTTGCTGCGGACTCATTGGAAGAGGCTGCCCAAAAATTAAATCAGGCCCTATCATACTTAGAAGATTGGCTGAATAATCATGGCCTCGATATTTCAGTCCCTAAAAGCAACATTGTCATTTTCACAAGGAAAAGATCATACCCTAATATTGACATAAAATATTGTGGACAGCCTATTCCAATTGTTTCTCAAGTTAAATTTCTCGGAGTTATTTTAGACAAAACATTATCTGGTAAGCCTCATCTAAATTATATAAAAAATAAAACTGAAAAAAAAATTTATATTTTACGATGTTTGTCAGGAGTTTGGTGGGGTGCACATCCTTGCACCCAGAGACTCATATACATTGCTTTAATTCGGAGCCTGTTTGAATATGGGTCAGTAGTACTGGAACCCTGTAACAAGGAGTCATCATTAGCTTTGGACAGAATCCAATTTAAGTGCCTACGTATTATTTTGGGTGCAATGAAGTCATCCCCTACCAATGCTCTACAGGTTGAGGCTGGGGACCCTCCTCTTGAGTCTGCGTCGTGCTTTTCTTTCTGATAAATTCCTTTACAAAGCCTTTCAATATTCTAACCATCCCCTAATCCCAAAGTTACAGTATCTTTCATTTATTATTTCCAACAACAGATATTGGTCAAATAAAGATCATCCCTGCTTGGTAAAGAGTTACTCAAAATTAATGACGCATAAATTTCAATTTCATCGTGTAAATTTACCTATTCTAGCTACCGTTAGCTATGAATCTCTTCTGTACAAGCCAAATATTATACTTGACTTGGGTATTAGGAAGAATGCTCCGGGTGCCTATGCTTTGTTTCTCGATAAACTTGAAACTGACTGGAAAGACTGGTATCAATTTTTTACAGATGCTTCTAAATCTCAGAATGGTGTTGGGGCAGCTGTGTATTTACCAAAATATAATACACTGTTAAGTTTCAAATGCCCTCCTGTATCCTCAATTTTCACAGGAGAATCAGTGGCAATTTTTGAGACAGTTAAGTTCATTCTAGATCACAAATTTAATAAGTCTATTATTTTCTCAGATTCTCTCAGTTGCCTTCAAGCATTATCTTCCAACCATTTTTCCTCTAATAATAGATGTCCATTAATTTTAGAAACAAAACAGTTATTACTAAGATGTCTTGAAAATAACATTTCGGTAACGTTAGCTTGGATCCCCAGTCACTCAGGCATTGTAGGCAATGAAGCTGTTGATAGCTTTGCTAAGGATGCGGCTCTATCGGGTTGCACTGACCATTTTAAAGTCTATTTATCTGACTTATGTACACTAGCAAGAGTTGACCTTATGAAGGAATGGACTAAATGTTGGGATAGGTCAAAGACAGTGAAAGGCAAATACTATGCAGAGATACAACCTGATATCCCATCAAAGCCCTGGTTTTCTCGATATAAATTTACTGACAAATGCTCCACTTCCATAATAAGTAGACTAAGACTCGGACATTCTTGTACTCCACTCCACCTTTACAAGATACATGTACGAAACACCCCAATTTGTGATTGTGGCACCGAGGAAGGAACCACAGACCATATTTTGTTCAATTGTCCCAGCAATCCTGTATCCTTGTATGATATTTTACCACATTGTATTCCTAGACCTATTAATGTCAAAACCTTACTATGTATCTTAAGTTTCCCTATATTAAAATTACTGTGTAAATATATATCCACCTATAATATTAAGTTGTAACCGTACTAAGTTATAATTTGTGTGCCTTTATGTTATAATATTGTTGTGACGTTTTGTTTTGTCCTTTTTCAGGTAACCCAAATCAATATCATATCATTTTGTCTCTTTTGGTCAAATTTCTAATAGTAAATTCAAACAGTATTTTATCCAAAACTTGAGTTTGGCAGTAATGGTTGTATCTGCGACCGATTGCCATTTTTAAAGAAGTGAAGTGAAGTGAAGTATTATTTTATTAAATAACACTACTTTGAACTCTTTTAAGCCTAATACAAGGGAAATATAGTGATTTCGATGTGTTGTAATTATTTTTAAGGAGAAAAATGGATATTGAGTGTTAATTTCATAGTAAGGATTAGTAATATTTTGCCCTTTGCTTGATCTTGATCGGCAAGATACAAACTAAAAAAAAAGATAGCAACCGACCCGTTCTGAACCTCTGAGCGAGTGTGAAAAACACTCTCGGTTGCATTACTCTGACCCTCGGAGCTGCGTTCAGAACCTACGCTCGAGTGCACTCCGAGTGCACTCTGACAGCAACCAACCCGTTCAGAGCCTCCGGGTAAAAAACGCTCTAACAGGCGGTTAGTACACTCTGTGCCCGTTCAGAAGCTTCGAGTGATGCAACCAAACAACCAACTCGAGCGTAGGGTGAAAAACACTCTGACAGATTTTATGTCAATGTCGATGTCAAAAATACGCTAATTATTTATTATTTTATTAAATAACACTACTTTGAACTCTTTTAAGCCTAATACTAGGGAAATATAGTGATTTCTATGTGTTGTAATTATTTTTAAGCAGAAAAATGGATATTTACTGTTAATTTCATAGTAAGGATTAGTAATATTTTGCCCTTTGCTTGATCTTGATCGGCAAGATACAAACTAAAAAAAAAGATAGCAACCGACCCGTTCTGAACCTCGGAGCGAGTGTGAAAAACACTCTCGGTTGCATTACTCTGACCCTCGGAACGCAACTCGGAACGCAACTCAGAGTTGCGTTCCGAGGGTCAGAGTAATGCAACCGAGAGTGTTTTTCACACTCGCTCCGAGGTTGAGCCCCCTTATTCTGTAACTTCGGTTGCTCACTGGAGCTGTCATTTTTGAAAGGAACTTAACATCCATTACTGCTATCATGAACGCTGCCGTAACACATAAGGTCACTAAACTCGTAATGGACATAAAGTGGCTTTCAAAAATGACAGTTCTAGTTACCAACCGTAGTTAGCGAATAGGCCTGCAGAACGGCTCGGTTGCTATCTTTTTTTTTAGTTTGTAGCTTGCCGACCAAGATCAAGCAAAGGGCAAAATATACTAATCCTTACTATGAAATTAACAGTCAATATCCATTTTTCTGCTAAAAAAAATTACAACACATAAAAATCTCTATATTTCCCTTGTATTAGGCTTAAAAGAGTTCAAAGTAGTGTTATTTAATAAAATAATAAGTGATTAGCGTATTTTTGACATCGACTTTGACATAAAAGCTGTCAGAGTGTTTTTCACCCTACGCTCAAGTTGGTTGTTTGGTTGCATCACTCGAAGCTTCTGAACGGGCACAGAGTGTACTAACCGCCTGTCAGAGCGTTTTTTACCCCGAGGCTCTGAACGGGTCGGTTGCTGTCAGAGTGCACTCGGAGTGCACTCGAGCGTAGGTTCTGAACGCAGCTCTGAGTTGCGTTCCGAGGGTCAGAGTAATGCAACCGAGAGTGTTTTTCACACTCGCTCAGAGGTTCAGAACGGGTCGGTTGCTATCTTTTTTTTTAGTTTGTATCTTGCCGATCAAGATCAAGCAAAGGGCAAAATATTACTAATCCTTACTATGAAATTAACACTCAATATCCATTTTTCTCCTTAAAAATAATTACAACACATCGAAATCACTATATTTCTCTTGTATTAGGCTTAAAAGAGTTCAAAGTAGTGTTATTTAATAAAATAATAAATAATTAGCGTATTTTTGACATCGACTTTGACATAAAATCTGTCAGAGTGTTTTTCACCCCACGTTCGAGATGGTTGTTTGGTTGCATCACTCGAAGCTTCGGAACGGGCACAGAGTGTACTAACCGCCTGTCAGAGCGTTTTTTACCCAGAGGCTCTGAACGGGTCGGTTGCTGTCAGAGTGCACTCGGAGTGCACTCGAGTGTAGGTTCAGAGCTGCGTTCAGAACCTACGCTCGAGTGCACTCCGAGTGCACTCTGACAGCAACCAACCCGTTCAGAGCCTCCGGGTAAAAAACGCTCTAACAGGCGGTTAGTACACTCTGTGCCCGTTCAGAAGCTTCGAGTGATGCAACCAAACAACCAACTCGAGCGTAGGGTAAAAAACACTCTGACAGATTTTATGTCAATGTCGATGTCAAAAATACGCTAATTATTTATTATTTTATTAAATAACACTACTTTGAACTCTTTTAAGCCTAATACTAGGGAAATATAGTGATTTCTATGTGTTGTAATTATTTTTAAGCAGAAAAATGGATATTTACTGTTAATTTCATAGTAAGGATTAGTAATATTTTGCCCTTTGCTTGATCTTGATCGGCAAGATACAAACTAAAAAAAAAGATAGCAACCGACCCGTTCTGAACCTCGGAGCGAGTGTGAAAAACACTCTCGGTTGCATTACTCTGACCCTCGGAACGCAACTCTGAACGCAGCTCTGAGCTGCGTTCAGAACCTACGCTCGAGTGCACTCCGAGTGCACTCTGACAGCAACCGACCCGTTCAGAGCCTCGGGGTAAGAAACGCTCTGACGGACGGTTAGTACACTCTGTGCCCGTTCAGAAGCTTCGAGTGATGCAACCAAACAACCAACTCGAGCGTAGGGTGAAAAACACTCTGACAGATTTTATGTCAAAGTCGATGTCAAAAATACGCTAATTATTTATTATTTTATTAAATAACACTACTTTGAACTCTTTTAAGTCTAACACAAGGGAAATATAGTGATTTTTATGTGTTGTAATTATTTTTAAGCAGAGAAATGGATATTGACTGTTAATTTCATAGTAAGGATTAATATTATTTTGTTCTTTGCTTGATCTTGATCGGCAAGATACAAACTAAAAAAAAAGATAGCAACCGACCCGTTCTGAACCTCGGAGCGAGTGTGAAAATCACTCTCGGTTGCATTACTCTGAGTTGCGTTCCGAGGGTCAGAGTAATGCAACCGAGAGTGTTTTTCACACTCGCTCCGAGGTTCAGAACGGGTCGGTTGCTATCTTTTTTTTTAGTTTGTATCTTGCCGATCAAGATCAAGCAAAGGGCAAAATATTACTAATCCTTACTATGAAATTGACAGTAAATATCCATTTTTCTGCTTAAAAATAATTACAACACATAGAAATCACTATATTTCCCTAGTATTAGGCTTAAAAGAGTTCAAAGTAGTGTTATTTAATAAAATAATAAATAATTTGCGTATTTTTGACATCGACATTGACATAAAATCTGTCAGAGTGTTTTTTACCCTACGCTCGAGTTGGTTGTTTGGTTGCATCACTCGAAGCTTCTGAACGGGCACAGAGTGTACTAACCGCCTGTTAGAGCGTTTTTTACCCGGAGGCTCTGAACGGGTTGGTTGCTGTCAGAGTGCACTCGGAGTGCACTCGAGCGTAGGTTCTGAACGCAGCTCTGACCCTCGGAACGCAACTCTGGGTTTGATTCCCATTTTGACACACCATTGACATTGACATTCCCACAAAAAAAACCGACGACCGACAAACAACATTCGAGGAATTTGTTTGTACTTTATATTTTGTGCAGATAGTTTCGTCTTGTACTTTGTGTGTAACAAATTCAGTATTTGTAACTCTACGTTTTTTAACAAAATCCCAACAAGCTTTGTAAATTAAATATTCATTGGAATAATCAACGACAAAAATGTTGCGTACAAAAATTCATATCGCAATTAGCACTATTGGGACTTTTGTTGGAATATCTGCATTTATATGCTTTTGTCTTGTCTACGCAAATATCGAAGCGGGAATGTGGGCATTGTTATCTGGTAAGTTGTTTAATTTTTATTCGTCATCATAACACATTTTCAATACCTAATGTAATCACAAATATGCCCGTCCGTTTTTTATACTTACGTAGGTAATCCAGAATAAGTACAGCTACGAATAAGATTGCTCAAATACACGCTGCTCAGAGTCGACTAAGGAAGTTTACTGCAAATTATACCTTTGAAGAGATGAATAACAATCCACAATTCTTACACCAAACTGTCTGGCTAGCGTGTTGAAGTCTAATTTCTCCTTGTCTAAGAAAAGAGTCCCAGTACTGGGCCTATGCCGAGTACTGGGTTGAAGTGATGATATAATATATGGGTTGAGGTGATGATGAAGATCATGATGAATTACAGATAGCTTACTAATTTATGATTATTATTCACAGGTATTCATGCTGCATTAACTTTGATGCTACATTGCCACTATTTAAAAGAGTCTCTTCATGTGAACTTCTCCCGAAAAGCCTTACAGTATCTTGGGGACTGTGGCATAGTTGGATTCGCATCTGGAACAGCTTTGACAATCTTTTATGTGTTTTTAGAAAGCTATTATAAAACTGGTAAGATTTGCTTTTCTATTTAAGTTTTAAGTCACCATGAAAACTTTCTTCATATATTTCTATTTCTTAATATATTTCTTATGACTTTATCATGTATGTTCAAACATATGCACATGCAAAGATGCACAATCGCACACTATACATATTTTTTAGTAATATTTTACTCATGATCTTGAATTAAACAGTTTTACTCATTTTTTATCATTGTTTTCTTGAAAACTCTGATTTATAATTGATGTGTTGAATCTATTTTTTTATTCAACATGATGATTGTAAAGAAAAAGTTGCAATTAATGGTGGCAGTGTCAAGAAATAATACAAAAGCTATTTTAGTGTGTTGTAATAGAGCTATCAAATATAAAGATCTTGTTTTTGTTTTAGCAATTCTTCCTGTCCAAACAAGCTTAGTTGTTAGGCTTGTTTTTTCCTTCATGATGGCAAAATGGGGCTTCATCCTCTACTACACAACAAGGAAGTACCTTCGAACCTATAATGATCATCAACTCTTCTCAGAAAACCCCAATATTGAAGAAACATAATTAAGATAGTTGGTATGTATTTTTTGTGAAAATTTATATTGTAGGTCTCTAATATAAGTTTGTAGAAATATTCTTATAAAAAAGATGACATTACTTCTATTTTTAATAAAAAGTCTTTAAAAAATAAGGGCACCACTATTTTCGACAAGAGCCTGTTCTAAATGGCAGCACTTGTGCTACTTTGCATGATGAAATTGAGAGATTCCCTTAACTTTCTTTTCATTATTTTTTTGACAGACCTTAGGTATTTATGTGTTTTACTTTTTTATTTTGAAAACAAATTTTTGGTTACTGCCATTCATTTAGTCATGCTGTGATGTATATCAATAATGATCATAACTGTACACTTGACGGACATGATTTCTTTAGTTTTAAATCTCATTTTGTAAAAACCACTTATTGTGAAATATGGTAATTTCAGATGAATTCAGAGAATAGTCATAGGCTCAAAAAAACATTTTAGTTGATACTTTATTTCAATATTTATCCTTACAGTTACTGGGAAATATTTGACATCATGTGAAGTGTACTTGATGTTTTGTTTCTGGTTGAATATTTCTTATCATTATCATCATTGGCGTATCTTGAGTTTTTTTCCAGGGGCTCCTGGCTCCTGGCTCATGATTTTGTGTGAAGTACCAGTATGTTGGCTACGCCAACAATCATTGAATTTTGAATTGGTAGCCTAACATCCTTGGGAGGGCATGCCCCCCCCTCTATATATGCATATGATTATCATTATCATTACATCTTCTTTTTTTTCTTAAAGAAATGTTACTGTAGGTAATTTTGTTATACAATAATTGAATACAACCTGAAAAATCTGTTATTGTAGTAGTGTAAACATAACATGTATTTCTTATATTTAAGTTGCATACAGGAAAAAGTAAAAATCATTATAGTCAATTAAAATGTACAATATTAAGTTGAATATTGAAAAAATATAAAGAAATATAATGGAAAAATAAACATGTAAATGAATGAATAAGGATTGTCTAGCTGCACGGTATAAGATCCAACAAAACAGTACTGTCCCCTTGCCATGATTGCTTAAAATAGTATAAAAACTACAGTGAGGGCGAGATGGCACCATACACTGCAATAGTGGTCTCCCTGTTTCAATATTGTTTTAACCTTCCTCTGACCGTTCATGGTAGGCACCTGACCCTGACATTGCCACACGGTTACTGAAAATGTGGCACATTCATGCTAAGATTTTATAGATGAGGTCAAAAGCAACTGATTTTGTCATGTAATGTTATTCCCTAAAATGAATTGTTTTTGACTTAGGACAGGGATGGCGTCACATCCAAGTGACAATTTTACATAAAATTGTCACATCCAAGTGACAATTTTACCTAAAAGTCACTATGGTGTCGATTCTGGCATGATTCTCTAAACCTAAAACTAAATTTGACAACAGTCTATCCTTGTCATACTCTATACAAAATGACAAGGAGAGACTGTTGTCAAATTTAGTTTTAGGTTTAGAGAATCATGCCAGAATCGATACCAATAATGTTACAAAAAATTTGCCAACTTTGAGCAATAAAATAAAATGACGTACAATACACTATCTAGGGTTTCCCTGTAACACATAAACGAAAAGGGTTGCCAACTTGGGAGATTTTAATTTAATTATTTATTTAAATAAAAAAACTGTTACGTATTGCATAGTTCAAATCCCCCACTGAGCACACAACCAGTGGAGAAAGCATCGCCACGTTTTCGTTCTAAAACAAAGTCACCTATTTATGGTGGAAGGAGAGGTAAGTTCACCTGCTGTGATTGGATGACGAATTGACAGCCCGATGACAACAAATTTTTAGGCATTCCAAAAGAGTAATTAAGAAAATATTGATATCAATAATTTTTTCGTTAAGTACTTTAAGGCTTGGTTTGCATATGATACATGGATTATTTTTAAATAAAACGGTTTATGATTAATTTTTTAATTAAACATTTTTTTATAAACACTTGACACTTCGGACACTACTTTTTTGCAGTGCCAAGTAGTTAAGAAAAAATTAATTATACTTATTAACTAAAATTTTTTTTCAAAACTATTATTTACAGAAATTCTACCGCATTTCCTTTTTCTGTACCACCCTAAGGTTAACTGGAAGATAATGCCTGAGGCATTAAGTCCATATTTGTAATTATGTAAATAAAGGATAAATAAATAAATTACAAATATGTTATGTATACAAGAGTCGATGGCGTAGTGCGTAAGGCCGTCGCGGCCTCCCGATTGTTTTCACTAGCATTGCTGAGCGTCTCCGATCGTGGCGAGTTGAGATCTCTTCCGTTCGATGTCACCGTTCAATGTGAATTGAGATCTCTTCTCCGCTCAAGAGTTGTTTCCATCTCGAATGACCAAGCTGTTAAGAGTGGACTGTATGTAGGTACTTGCTAGGGATGTTACTTTAACACTGGTTTCTAGATGATCACTTAGGAGCTTTATTGACTTGTTCACAACACGACTTCAAATAACTACAATTTTACAATATTTGGCCCTATATTTATAGATAATCCCTCAATCCGCGGGGAGACATCCCGCCCGCGGACCAATCAAAAGGTCGAATTAAATTATGACGCGGTTCGTGTTGAATGGGGCGCGCATAGGCTTCGTCGACGTCGGCTGGTTAGTTCCGGGTCCCCGGCACATCGAACTGTCGTCAACAAGCATCTTTCATCGGCAATGAACGACAAGTGAAACGTCTAAACAGCGACAGCTCATTCACAGTTCATTTCTCATACTGCCGCGTCGCCACGGGCGTTGTGTTCTCGCGGGAATTCCACAAGTAATATAAAAGTGATGCGTCTATACAAAGAATACAAACAACGCAATTCACTGTTCATCGCAAAAAATGAATCACATTTGATGAACCGTCTAATTTCGGGCTAACGTTTCACATTCCCCCCAATTCCCTCCAAATTGCGTTACGTTATACTTGAACGGCCCCTTATTTGAGATTTTGTTTTTTTTAACAATTAGAAAATTTTGTGAAAATTTGCGTTTTTTTTAATTAGTTGCTTTTGACCTCATCTATAACGTTGGAACAGGAATGTGACACATTTCCAATAATTAATCAATTTATATAAACGATCAGCTTAAATTCATGCTAATTTGCTAACTGAAGAATTTCAATGAGGCGTTAACTGCGTATGGTTAAATATATATCATGTCACTTTAAAAATTATTAAAATGTTCATTTGGTCATTATAGTACCCTTTTTCTTTTTTTTTTACGAGGGGAATGCGTGACCGCACCGTACTCGCCGTTGGCTAGACGACGAGCGTGTGTGGGGCTCTCCCGGCAGAGTGCCAGGCCTACCCACTAAACCCCCCGGTGTTCTTCCTGCCCTTATGGACGCGCGTGGGAGGGTTCACACTGCGACTACCACTACCAACCCGCCCGGGCTAGCCCGAACGTCACAGAGTTACTGTGAGAAAGGATTGTCAAAGTAACTTTTGACAATCCTTTCTCACAGTAACTCTGTGATGTTCGTTATTTCCGCTGTCTCACACAGGGGTGGCTGGTATTCTATCAAAATTGGTACAGACAACATCACACTTCTATATTGAAGTCGGTGCTAAACGTTTTTATTTTTTGTAAAATATTTTTATAGTGATATCATTGGTAAGATCGTATTACCTATTTGATTTAAATGTGTGGGGGCTTTGGGAATTTTATTTTCCCACGGCACGGTGAGTTCGATGAGTAGCACGCGCTAAGTATCCGAGAGTAAAGCAAAATGTCCGGCCTGGATGCAGTAATCGCTACGTCAGACGGAAACTTGTATTGTTTATCGTACATATCAATCACAAGAGTCCAATCCGGTGCAGAGCCTATGATCGAATTGGGCTTATTTATTGGTTTTGTTTTAGAGTCCTCTTTCGTGAATTGGATAAGGCTTGTGGTAGTGTCGTCCCTTTCTGGCCTTTTGCGACCCCTTGACTGACTGCTTCCGGTATCATTCCCAAAACCTTATCATGACGTCGCGAGTAATGACCCCTTTCTAAAAGAACTGCATCCCACCAGTATGTGCCTAGCTGTTCCAGGTGCTTCGCCACATGTATAGCATGTTTTTTCCTGGGGCTGTTCCCCATCTTGTTAGATTACATTGGTTTGGGAGAGTCATCTGGAAGGCGTTAAGATAGAATTTCAGAATTGCAGGCGATCAATCATAAAGTAGAGTTTGTAACGTGGTGAGGTTCAGCGACGTGGTGCAGTGGGTAATATGTAGGGCCAGTTAAATGAAGCACCAGGGTTGTGTCACTGATATATATATTTTCCAGCGTTACAAATTTTAAAATAAGGAAAAGGCACTACATAAGTGCCTAAGTTAACAAGGAAGACTTTATATTTTGATTTCTATTATAATTATTGGGATATTTATGATAGATATATTAATATTAGTAATTTTTCGTGGTAGTTTTGCACTCACGACTTTTGACGTTTTGATTAGTATATTCGTTGTCATTCGAGCATTCTGATGTCTGATTTTATAGACAGTTTTCTAATAAAAATATTAATTTAAATTAAATTGCTACTTATTTACGTCTCGATGTCCGTAAATCAGTGGCAGGAGAACAGAATGTCATTGAGACAAAATATGAGGCTTAAAATGCAGTCAAGTTAGGCGGGAATGCAACGAGTTGCTATATCTAGAGTATAGCACCTCGTTACAAGTTTGCCACTTCAGTGCCGGCGGATTGCAGAATTCACTGATAGTTATCCAGTCATTTTGCATCTCCAAGTATATTGCATGTACCCTTTATTTGTCATTTTCATCTTGGTGAAGGATGGATTTCAGTATTACTTTGTCTTCCGGTTTTTTTGATCGAACCTAACCCTAATCGATTTGATTGCGCGCTTCATGAATTTTTTATGGAACTGAAGCCTAGACTCTAGTTCGGAACTGTTATTGTCGTCTTGGGATTTGCTTAAGATATGTGTTTTAGTGACTCTTAGGTGTGTATAGAGCTCAAATAAAAATAAGGCGTATACAAACTGTCAGCTTATTGTTTTTGCAACAATCATTTTTTTGTCCTAAATGAGAAAAGAAAAGAAAATGTCACGCGTAAATTTTTGTTGAAAACGCAATTTGTAACATGGATATTTTTTATTGATGTATTTAATTTGACTTTCTGTTTGTGACACCTTCTTATACATGCGCCCGTAGCACGACCATGCACCAAAACATGATATAAAGCGATTTATCGCGGTGAACTGTCAAAATACGATGAATACCGCTTTATCATACCGTGTTTTGGTGGTCGTGCTAAGGGGGCAGATTAAGAAGCTGTGTCCAGCTAGAATAATTTTCCTATATTTCTACCTAAAAATAAAGTTAAGCTTTCGAATGTTTATTTTGGTATCTTTGGTTTGGTATGTTAAAGCATAACCCGTAAGTTTGTAGCTATTGTGTTAATAATTTTATGAGCAGTTATTCTGAGTTCCTATGTGGCTGAGAAATCCTTCATCAGTTGATTTTCGTTCATATTAACGTCAAAACCAAAGAATCATGCCTGTAAGTTTTGTTTTCTGAAATAATAGAATACCAGCTTTTGATCCTCGTGATTACCTTGAAGACAATCCTATCCCTCTTTATGTAACGTAATATATATCACGATTGCTTTCAATTTCACAGTCCTGACGTCAAATTTCTAACAAGAGTCAAACATATATGTATTAGGTATCTATAAATATTATTGAAATCGTTATATTTTATAACGTGCATATCAATATTTCAAATTTCAACACCTAAGGCCAAAATTTTTTGACAACCCCCGCACCTATTTTGATTTTCAACTGCGTACCTGGGGTCCATTCAGAAACATTTTATATATATAAGCGCCCGGAAAAAAGAAAGAAACAGTTATCTTTGCCCGATAGGAAAAGAGATTAATATGTTTCTGTACCCCAAGCAAGAACCACTATAGTTTTGGTTATGGTAATCGTATTATTTTGTACGAAAACTATAGCAGCACTGCTACGGTCGTTTAAGGAACTAAATGGTATCTTAATGTAATGGTAGATATATAGTTAACGAGAGCTAAAGTATGAGATTCGTCAGCACAAACTCAGATTTGACATGTCGCATCGTTCTATTTAACAGCGACAGCTATAGCTATCGTAATATCTCTCACCGAGTGTTTACAGTGAGAGAACTATCGTTACGTTACGAGCTTACGATAGTCTTACGATAGTGTTTCTAGCTGTCCATTTAATATCTCAATCGTTATTGAATGGTAAGTAAATAGGATTACCTACTATACTATAACTAGAGTGGTTCGTGCTAAGTGTACTGAACGACAGGTAAAATTCACATGACAGATTGTTTTGTAACGGACTTAATCATTCGGCTACCCTCGGTTTCACTCGGGCAATACTATGGCACTACGGCATATGGTATAAAAGCACGTTTCTGAACGCTCCCCTAGTTTGCTAGTTTCTTCGTATTCCAAATATTCAAAAAATTTTAAAAAAGTTCCAAAAAATTCCGTATTTTTAACATGAATCAGGTCAGATTTTTGTCGACTTTTTCTATTGTTTCCCTGCAAACAGCCGGTTTCAAAATTCTACCTGCGGATTGATACTGGCGATAGATATTTGACATTCCATATTATGGTCAACAGTGAGCATATTATAGCTGGCGCCTAATTCTGCTAATCGTAGCGTTGTTATCGTGTCAATAGAACTGCTTTTGTCACTTTTATACGCTTTTTTTCGTAGTGAAATTTCTTCGTACTACAATTTCTTGATAAGTCTATATAGTGACAAATGTTTTAGTTAGTTATCGGTTGACCGACAATAACGTGTCTCACAAAGCAATGCTATTGAAGCGTTATTGACACGCCACAAATAAATTAACGCTAGCAAAATTAGGCCCGCGGGATGATGTCCTATTCTTTTTATAAATAATTTAAAAAATTTCACAAAATACTTTTTTTCTATTTTCGTGCATGCACTGGTTATTCTTTTTTTATAAATAATTTTAAAAATTAGACAAAAAAAATTTTTCCTATTAACGTGCAAGCACTGGTACTGAATCGTTTCTTTGAATTTTACTCCGCATAGAAATTTAACTGGCCTTAGACAGTCGGCACAGTTTTGTATCGGCCCCGCAATTATTGACAAATGATCACGATTAATTTTTTCTTAGGCAATAAATTCCCCCCGGTGAGACCTTAACACTTTGTGATGTCTACTTTTTTAAAGCAGCAATAGATCATACATTTACTGTCAAATTGAAAGCGGTCGTTATGAATCTTGCGTTACCGAATACGGGACTGAATGTACAGCTACAAACATTTTTAAATATTTACTAATATAATGTAAGTGGATTACATTGTGAATGCCGTTATTGGTACTTTTTGTTTTGTACTAGTATGTACCTAGGTCCTAGGTAAATTTTTTTGTAAAATTATTTATAATATAAATGTAAGTTAGTATGTATCAGTCAAATGTAAGTAAGTATCAGTCTATAGTTCAAAGTAGGATAGTTTACTTATTTTGTGACGTATTACAAAGCATTATTTTACCTACAAATCAACGTTATGAAATTAAGTCTATTACAGTTATTTTATTTATAAAATTACGAATTTTATATGTGTTAGTGGAACGGTGAATAAATTGTTATTTGTAATGGTTTTTTGTTCATATTGAAATAGTCCATTACTCCCTGGATGGCCAATTAAATCCCTGCAGTATCTAGTCGGACGATCTTGAGCTAGCATCCCGTTAACATGACAGGTGGTAACGATCGTAGGAGGGGTCCAAAGAAAATGCTATGCTCAGTTCTAAGACAGGCGCGCTGTGTACGCACGCTGCGCGGGCGCACGGCCGGCCGTTTGAAAACCTCGCGCGTATAGTGTATACTTAACTAAAATATTGTGCACCACAATGCGATGCCCCATGGAACCATAAAATAATTTGTGTCGTTCTATGTACTCGTGCCCGATGTGAGGAGGCGGATCGATAGCTTAACTAGTGGTGAGTAAAACAGGATTGCCGGAATACTATTGCGCTTCGCATGCAGAAAAACATGTTTATAGTATTAGAACCCTCCAGGCGATTGTTTAGTTGTAATGCACTGGTTGGAAGATTGTGTTACTTTTTTCTGTTTTTATATGTAAGTATAGTTTTATGTTATAAAACCCGACATTAGGATGTAAAATTTGCATCAATTATATCAATCTATAATTAAGGTACATACCTTTTTTATTTTTCAACATTTGCATTTTTTTTCAGTATCGAACACTCAAAAAGCATAAATAAACTAGTATTCCGAGTGGCACGTATAGAATCTTCAAAGGTTGAGCTAGTCTTGAAGAAGTGTTATTCTCATCTTTTGTAAAAGATCGTATTAAATCACTACTGACTTTGCACTCTACCTGTCCGTAAAGTTTTGTGATGCCTCGTCGCGTCAGTAGTATCGTCACGTAAGTTCACTTTCAGAAAACAACGAGATATAACAAGACGACAACTTGGACATTGAGAGAACAAATGTGCCAGTTATCTTTACCCTTTCCTAGAATATTTTCAATGGACAAATATCTAATTATTTTTCTTCAAAATACGACTGAGCTTTAAAGCTTGTGTCGGCGTGATAGTGGATTCCTGATTAGTGGTTTATGTGGCTCGACTTTGTTCATTCTGGTATGGGTGCCGTGCCGGGCGTTATTGTATGCAATTTGCTTCTTTTTCTTCTCTTTACTTTATCTTAAACTCAACAACCTTTTGTCTTAGAGACTAGATTCTATAGGACCCTATATACGCTCCTATCTGAGTCATTACAGTAGATAAAGAGAAAATATTGTGTATGTTCTATTTATATAGTCAGTGAATGTTAGCATTAACTTACCTAAATTACACAAATGTAACACGATAACGCCCAATATTTATATCTTAAAACGTTTAATGTTGTCATGAAATTTTTAATCGTTCAGTGGATCCGTTTTTCACCTTCGAGTAGGGTAATCTTTATCTTTTCTGTTATTTAATGTTCGATCTTTACACGTGAAGAAATTTTTCTTATGAGTATCAATTTATTTTTTTATGTAGTTTTTTTAACTATCAATGAGTGAAAATATAAACCTCCAATTGAATAAAAATCTTCTAATCAACTAGAAACCACAAGTTGACGGTCATAGAAAGGCCTAGTGCCTTCAAACATATTTCAATGCAGACTGAAGTATTTCTTCAAGTACCGAGTCACTGGTCTACCTTAGACCTATCAATGGCTCAGCCCATTTGGATGGCGGTTAAAAGGCAAATATTTGTATCCACAAAAGTAAACTAAAATTTTGAGAGAATTGTAATACTTTTTGGTATATTCGTAATTTAAAGACTATAAAAGATCATTTGATAGTCCGTCTGTCCGTCGGCACCGTTTGAAAGCTTAAAATTTTTGACTTCGCTGACCACGCCCACTGCTGACTATAGGGTTCCCCAAGAAAGGATTTTTAGGTCGTCTGCCACCTTTCAGGCTCACGGGTTGGTGGGATGCGCCAGTCAGTTTCAGAAGTTAAGGAAATTTTATTAAGCCGAAATACTGTTGTGTTCCGACAATCGAAGGTCTTACCTCTAATCGTCAAAAGTTGAAGTGCAATATCTGCTAAAATGAAGGCCTAGTGTTACCCTGCTGTGTGTGAAAAAAAAACAAAACTTGTCTTATGTTGGCAGTAAAGTAACTGATTGATACTGTGCCTTACGTTAGAGAAAATAAAAAGTGTTTCTTCCGAGAGTTCTAAGATTAAACTAGGATTCTATGCCTAGAGGCGCAGGCGCAGCCGGCTCTTTATAGTTGGTCATTGACTCGAGTAAAGCTTATAATACTTAGTTTTATTGTGTCATCGTCTCTCCTTCTATTTGTAAATAGTTTACTAATACTTAGCTGTGCTTACACAATTTTTAATTCCATATTTATGAATTATGTATTTCGTGCATTGGCAACGTATTTAAATCTGACTCAAACTCATTAGCTTCCAAATCTATTTAATGGGAAATTTTCTTTACGACATCTTCTTTTACCGCCTCCGTGGTCTAATGGTTGAGTGAGATCACCACAGAACACAAAAAGAGGTGTGTTCTGTGGAGATCACCGATTGTTGATCGGGAGGTCGGAGTTCCATTCCCCGTTGGCGTAGAAATTTTTATGCTCGGTTTGTTTGACGGTAGGGCTTATGAGCCCGCCTGGCTAGCTACCACCGTCTAATTTAGGTTTGTCGCCATAATAACAATGTTATAGCATTGTTGTGTTCCGACAATTGGAGTAAGATAGTATTTATAGCTAGTCTCTCAGTCAGTCAAATAATTAGAAAATTGTCTAAAAAATTAAAATCGGCGAAGAACGTAGTAGAATCGTACTCGTATATCCGGTGCTGGCTGACATAATCAGTAGGGTTGGCGCTGTCCATTCAAAATAGCTATTGCTGTTTTAACTTAATTTTTACCCGTGACAGATGAGAGCAAGACAAAATAGGTAAACTGAGGTAACTGATCCAAGAAGTATATTTTTATTAATAAGGCCATTAAAAAGTTTGTCTATGCCATTAATTCAAAATGCATCGACATGTGTGGGAATGGGAACAAGACAAAATACAGGACAGATTCTTGATACGACAGTTTTTTTTGCAGATTCGTATTACGGCAGAAGTAACATGACCAACATAAACATTACAAGTTATATCAAGCGATATCTAAAGCCAAACTCAAACTAAAAACTTTAGCATTGCGAAAAGTTGAAGACATTCTAGTATTGTAATTTCATTCGATTTTGCTTTATCTATAGGTTAATTTATACACTTGCTTTTTAAAATAGTGATGATCCAAGAAATATTCTTTGTGCTAATAATGCGTTTAACGTCTTTCTATGCCACTCATTCGAAATCCATCTTCACCCATAACAGTTGATAGTGAATCCTTTTTTATCGGAGGCCGTGGGCGAAAGTGTTAACAATGGTACGCAAATACACAAAGCTTTTTTGATAACGAACATTAGTTTGTCAGTTACGCTACACTGGCTGCTCGTGAGTGTGATACAAAAAAGCAATTTTTTTTTTCTAAGCTTCTCTATTCGATTCATATTTTATACGGCGGCAATCGAAAGTTTGCAACTTGCGCAACAATAAAACCGACTCCATAAATTAAAATTAACACCTGAGGGATGACCATTTTTTAATTTTGTTAAGATAATTAACAAAGCTTTCGAGAAATATGTAAATACATAAGGAATAAAACGTCTGAAAATATTTTTTTGCGGAATTGGGTCCTTGCATGTGCATTTGTGCATCCAAATTTATGGGAGCGTCACCTTCTAATCCGGAGGTCCGTGGTTCGATCGTGACGTGTACCAAATTACCAATGGTGTGTTTTTCGTTTTTCCAATTTCATGTCTATATTTGCCGACGCTCCTACGGTGTAGGAAAACATCGTGAGGCAACCTGTATATAATATCTGCGAAGAAATTCAAAGATGTATGTGAAGTCCACCAATCCGCACTGGGACAGCGTAGTTGACTAAGCCCTAAACCCCCCTTACTTGCGTAGGCTCGATTCTCGCTCGAGCCCCTCGGCGGGGACGTATATGAGCTGTGATGATGATTTAAATTTTAATATATCTATACTAATATTATAGAGGAAAGATTTGATTATTTGTTTGTTTGTTTGTATTGAATAGGCTTCGAAACTACTGGACCGATTTTTATGAAAGTTGGTATAGGGATAGTTCGAGACCAGGGGAAGTACATAGGGTAATTTTCTTACAGGAAAATTTTCCTACGGGAAAGGTTTGTTATAATGCAAACAAAGTTGCATACGGTCAGCTAGTCTTTTAAATAGACATCCTTATCTATAAATATATTTCAATTTGACCTGGATACCGTTAGTTCGGTCTGTTAGTTAACGCAGGTTGTTATAGCCAAGGCTAATTTTTACTTTCTTAAATAATCAAGCGACATACTCGCTTGAGACTTGAGATTAGTAGGTACTATCTTGTGTTATCTGTTAATTAGAATTTCCGATATGACATACGACAAATACTATTTATCCAGCTGTTGGTAGGTATAGGTTCTAAAACTTGTTTTTTTTATTAGACTACTCCGACCTTAATTCGCGCTGTGTCCTCAATTTACTCAATTACGGAAAATCACTCCAGAAGAAAACGTTTTCTTAGAAAATAAAATATAGGGATATATGAATTTATAGGAAATTGACGTTTTTGCCTACATAACTTTAAATAATGTAGAATCGCACACCGTGTAGTTTTACACGGTGTGCGATTCTATAGAGTGGGTCTACCGAACAAGTGAAAAATTAGGCACCCGTGGTGCCATTGGAAGTGTCAGATTGAACAAATCAATGTTTCCATGATGCGGTGGGGCTACGGGGAAAAAATAACTGTCGACCCACCAATGGGGCTAAGCAGTGGGACCACGATAATATTCTAAATTTGTAAAATGTACAAAAAATCCACGCTAGCGAATCTGCGATCGGTCGGTACAAAATAAAAGGTGGTTTTCATGTTCACTTTTTCTTTTTATTGAAATACTAGCTGTGTCCGCGACTTCTTTCGCGTGGATGTCGGAAAATAACAACATATCGTACATGTTTTTCCCGTTTTTGCAACATTTTTCATTGATGCTCAGCTCCTATTAGTCGTAGCGTGATGCTATATAGCCTATGGCCTTCCTCGGTAAATGGACTATCCAACACAAAAATAATTTTTGAATTTGAATCAGTAGTTCCTGAGATTAGCGCGTTCAAACAAACAATCAAATCAACTCTTCAGCTTTATAATATTAGTAATAGTAAAGTAACTATATAAGTAAGTATAGATTTCACCTTATGCGCGCGTAAAACTTCATACGCTCTCGCTAACAGTCATATTTAGTGCAAGACGATAGATTAGCTCTACTTTAATGGCCATTTTCACCAACCTCTTCTTAGCTTAGGTGACTCTTAGGTAGCATGCTGTCACATTCTTTTCATTAAAGACAAGAAGTGACAGCGTACGTCTTAGGGGATTCCTAAGCTAAGTTATGGTTGGTGAAATCGGCCATAAGCGCCAATCTATCTATTGAGTACTTAAATGTTCGTTTTTAAGCTCCTATCTAGAGCCGTGCGAGACAGCGGGGCCGCTTCTGCTCGAGCGGTTTCCGTTCCAGCCGAGAGGCTGCGTGAGCGTGACGGTTCATCGCCTATTCACCAGGAACAGGGAAACGAACAATCTTTTTGCGCCGCCCGTTCCTTCGGCAGATAATTACGTTACAACAGGTACATTGGTGTGACGTGGTTCCTGTGGTTTCCGAATCGATATAATCGATTGTTTCGATTGCTATTTATTGATTCTTGATTGTTTTATTACGCCTAATGTGTATTAACTACTCAAATCTCCTCAGATTTACAGGTCCGGGTACTAAATCCTGTCCCATGGCGCTTATTTTTTCGCTTTGATTTATTATTATTATTATGATATCTATGTGTATAGGCTGGTTATAAATACACAGTGCATCGCGAGAAACACAGAACTGTGGCTACCCACCATATTACCTAAATACTTACCTACCAGTTGTCGTTATATGACATTAGCAACGGCATTTCAGCATTGTATACTTTAACAATTAAAGCAAGCTTTTTTACTTATTGTAAATGAAAAAAAGTTCGAAATTGCGAAATTAGTAAACTGTACCGTCTAATCTCGTTTATATTTTTTACTGGGCAGTAACCATGAAAAAAATCACCATAAGCCTAAGTAAAGAATTTGAATTTGAGTAAAAAATCTAAATTATCTAACAGAAAAAAATGATTACCTATTCGGTTGAGAATTTAATCAGGAGACGTAATTTTGAATCATTCGAAATTAATCTTAAATTCGAACACGAGCACTGTCTGATTTTGTATTTGTGTCATCATTTTCTTTCTGCTGTTTCACGTTTTAAAGTTTTTTGAATAAATCGAATTTAGTGTTGTCATTTAAAAAATCTATACGAGTATTTGACGCGAAAAAAATATTAATGGTACACAATAACTCACTCATTTAAAAAATCAACGATGAATCGCACATAAAACGGAACGTAATATAAATCAAAATCTCTGAATTCTGCAACCAGTGGATAATAGGATCACTCGTTACAGAATTCACGGAATGTATATTCAAAAATTCGTAAGTATTCGAATCTTATAATTTCGAATGCGAATTTGAATTCTATTGTTTCAAAAATGCATCTCCTGAGTACACGCCAGCGAGCTTCGTAATCGCGTCATTGTGGTCGACTAATGACGCTGCGTAGGACATAATTACAGCCGGCACCGGCACCAAGATCACCTTTGTCATTCGCTCGCTCGTAATGGGTATAACATGAATCTTAGAATAAATGAAGTGAAAGGTTATTTTCTCACTCGGAAACTTACTTATTACGTTAGAATAATATCTACTGCAATTATACATCTGCCGAAATGGAAAATTCAAAACAAAGATCCACACCAATCCGTATCCGTCTGGACAGCGTGGTAAGGAGAGAGTCGTGGCCAGCGGTGGGACATACTGTGTGTTAGAAAGTATACATATGAAAAAATTGCTTTCATCAGTATTTACAAGTAATCGATTACAGCAGAATCGGGCCGGGGGAGTAGGGCGCACAAAGAGGTGAGCAACAGGTGTAACTTTGAACATATTAATGTTTAAATGTGGTTTCAATATTTATTTTAATTTTTTTGTTGAAGAGTTTTAAAAGAAATGTGCTTTACAAACCGTAATATTTTGCTCTCCCTTTTGTTATGGAATTTTTGCAGATCAGATTTTGCTTCGCAACTAGACATTGTTTTCGTGATATTTGTTGTGGGTCGGTGCCAGCGAACTAGTATTATTGTTCCCTGTTCGGTGCTGACATCGGTGGGGACCTGTCTAAAAAACTGTTATAAAAGAAGACCATTGCTCTTCCTCCGCACGCGATAGGTACATAAACTCGCGGTTGAATTCATGACTAAGATGTTCATGTGACTAAGAAGCATCCGTTGTGGGTCTCTCTCTCTTCCTGACTGTTAGTCCCACATGGTGATGGGGTCAGCCTTCCGCACTTTATTCTCCACTTCACCCTATCACCCACATCTGATTCGGAAGCGTGGCATGTCTCCATATCCCTGTGCACTACATCTAGCCATCCGGTTTTAGGTCTCCCACGGGATCTTTTACCGGATATGGAGAGATGTAGTGCCAGGTTGCCAATATAATTATGAGGTTTCCTCTTAACATGCCCATACCACCTCAGCCTACTTTCTTGCAGCTTTTCTGCGATGTCCCGGACACCAAGGCTGCCCCTCACGTATTCGTTCCGGATCTTATGACGCGCCTGGTGACCCCGCACATCCACCTTAGCATCTTCATTTCGGCAAGTTGGATGGCATGGACATGTTTTTGAGTACACGCCCAGGTCTCGCTTCCAGACCGGCCTGATCATCGATTTATAAACGCGGCCCTTAAGTCGGACGGGCATTTTGGCGTCACATGTCACACCAGTCACGTCTCGCCATTTTAACCAGGCAGCTGCTATTCGGTGCTGAATATTGTGCTCTATTTTTCCTGAGGAGTGCATCATGTTACCCAGATACTAGATTTGCTGGCCATTGATTACAATGGGGTGGTCATTTGCGTCTGTGTCGTTGAAACTCATGTAATGGGTTTTTGTAGCACTCAGCACAAGACCGCCAGTTTGCAATTGATGTTTCCATGCAACGAGACACTCCTGCCCCCGTAGCACGTCCACCAAAACACGATATGATAAAGCGATTTATCGCGGCGAACTGTCAAAATACGACGAAACCCTATTGTATTTTGACAGTTCACCGCGATAAACCGCTTTATCATATCGTGTTTTGGTGGACGTGCTAGGGGGGCTGAAGTGATGATCTATCCTCTGTGCAGATGGCAACGTCGTCAGCATAGATAAAGGACCACAATGCTTTGGATTGCGCATCTTCAGTGAGTGCATCCAACACCAGACAAAACAGGAAGGGGCTCAACACTGAACCTTGGTGAACCCCCTCCGTAACGGCTATGGAATTGGTTACTACCGGTGTACGCACTATGGACCTCGCACTTTTCTACGTGTCAGCAATGATAGAAATGTACTTTTCCGGCACATTTTTCTTGCGGAGGCTCCACCAGATGGTATCTCTTGGGACCTTATCGAAAGCTTGGGACCTTATTTTTCCATGTCCTAAAATGCGACGTACAGGGGGCGGTTTTTGGGGCGATATTCCTCGGCTATCGTGTTGAGCGCAAACATAGAGTCAATCGTGGATAAGTCTGGTACGAATCCAAAGTGATTCATCGATAGCTCACACTCAAGATCTTAAACGGCTATGGGTAATATTAACTATTGATAGATACCTAAATAGCTTACTTGTTGCGGAATCCAGGGGAGCTCGCTCCTCGATCGAAACTTATTATGATGAAACTCGTGATAGTACTTTTATTTCACAGAGAGAGACTCTGTACCGGAGTCGTCTGCATGGGTACCTGTATCTTACCTATTTCTGCCGTCAAGCAGTTGTGCAGTTGTGCTTGCATTGCTGTTCTGATCAGGCAGTGAAAATTGACATTTTATGTCACAAGCAACGTACATTGGCGTCTTTTTAGGGGTTGTAGATTTACAAGTTTTACATTAACCAAATGTACTATAGGCGACTATAGCCTCTAACCAGATGGATAGCCTGCTTATTTGCCAACTTAGTTGTAAATTATTAAATAAAAAAACGTACATAATATCAAGGATTTTGGGAAAGTGAAGACGATAAAATAGGAGATAAAATTTTGTATGATGGGCACAATTTAACTTATCCTACTCTGTTAATATTAGGCATTATCGAAGATTACACTGTGCTCCTGAGGATATGCATTAACTTGGGCCTAATTCAGACCATCAAACTAAGTAACTTTCACTATGAGACCAATACCAAAATCGAAAAACAAACAGCTGCTTCATAAAAAAGTTCAAGACCTACTAGACCAAAATATATGGCACAGTAGACCTTTTGTTCAACTCGATGGTCTTTAGTAACAGACCCAAGTTAATGCATATCCTCAGGTACACGGTGTATACAGAAAAAAAACACGGACAAAACAAAGGCTAAGATTAACTGTCGTAAGTCGTGCTAACACGGCAACTGTGCAAAGTAGCATAGTATCAAAATCCTATTAACTGTCTTAAGTCGTGCGTACACGGCAACTGTGCAAAGTAGCATAGAATCAAAATCGTATTAACTGCCTTAAGTCCTGCCAACACGGCAACTGTGCAAAGTAGCATAGAATCAAAATCGTATTAACTGTCTTAAGTCGTGCGTACACGGCAACTGTGCAAAGTAGCATAGAATCAAAATCGTATTAACTGCCTTAAGTCCTGCCAACACGGCAACTGTGCAAAGTAGCATAGAATCAAAATCGTATTAACTGTCTTAAGTCGTGCGTACACGGCAACTGTGCAAAGTAGCATAGAATCAAAATCGTATTAACTGTCTTAAGTCGTGCGTACACGGCAACTGTGCAAAGTAGCATAGAATCAAAATCGTATTACCTGTCTTAAGTCGTGCGTACACGGCAACTGTGCAAAGTAGCATAGTATCAAAATCCTATTAACTGTCTTAAGTCGTGCGTACACGGCAACTGTGCAAAGTACCATAGAATCAAAATCGTATTAACTGTCTTAAGTCGTGCGTACACGGCAACTGTGCAAAGTAGCATAGTATCAAAATCGTATTAACTGTCTTAAGTCGTGCGTACACGGCAACTGTGCAAAGTAGCATAGAATCAAAATCGTATTAACTGCCTTAAGTCCTGCCAACACGGCAACTGTGCAAAGTAGCATAGAATCAAAATCGTATTAACTGTCTTAAGTCGTGCGTACACGGCAACTGTGCAAAGTAGCATAGAATCAAAATCGTATTAACTGTCTTAAGTCGTGCGTACACGGCAACTGTGCAAAGTAGCATAGAATCAAAATCGTATTAACTGTCTTAAGTCGTGCGTACACGGCAACTGTGCAAAGTAGCATAGTATCAAAATCGTATTAACTGCCTTAAGTCCTGCCAACACGGCAACTGTGCAAAGTAGCGTAGAATCAAAATCGTATTAACTGTCTTAAGTCGTGCGTACACGGCAACTGTGCAAAGTAGCATAGTATCAAAATCGTATTAACTGCCTTAAGTCCTGCCAACACGGCAACTGTGCAAAGTAGCATAGAATCAAAATCGTATTAACTGTCTTAAGTCGTGCGTACACGGCAACTGTGCAAAGTAGCATAGTATCAAAATCGTATTCGATTTACTTCACCGCCAACCTATGAACGTTGCTTGGACACCAGCTTGAAAGGTTTTCGCTGCTTATCACCACAAATTGGAATTATGTTCACTAAATTATCACCGCCTCGATTGCCCAACATCTTCGGCGCAAATTAGATTGAAATCTTCATTTATTGTGATAAAGTACATTTTTTACGAAACACTTAAAGACAAGAAATCAATTCTAGTTTAAAAGAAATATCCTTTTTACTGAAACTGCCGATAAAGTCTTAATAACATAAGTAAGGTACTCGTAAGTAGGTAAGATAAAAAGTAAACGTTAACTTAACAGTGTTTATATATGAGAAATAATAACTTTTTTAAGCTGTGTCAAGTAGGGACAAGTGGGGCGCATTGGAACACGGGGTACAATAAAACAAAGACGACACTTTTTGTAATTAAAAACAAATTCGCGCACTTTTGCTTCGATCAACAAGAGCGTCTCATGCGGCACATGATAGCGTAGTGCAATATGACCAGTCTTCGACGACAATGTTTCAATGTGAAAAAAATTGTTTTGAGGGGTCTAAAGTTGTAATTTCGTTACGAAGAATTTTCGATTTTACAAGAAAAGTATCAACAACAGGTGTGTGTTATATTTTCTTGCATGAATTTTAATCAATTTACGCATTAAATGCAGTTACATGTGGAGTGGAAAACATAACCTAACATTTTAAACATATTTTTAAAAGATTCTGATACTATATGGGGCGCAATAGAACGGGGTACTATGGAACAGTGTTCATTGTTCCCCGTTGTTATATGCCCGGGATTGATTATTGGATTTTTGTTACAGATTTTAAGTGAATAATAGTGAGAAGTCGTAAGAGAAAGACAGATAAGAGCTTACATAGTAAAACAATGTGCGAGCAGCGCTGTTGAACTTGTAGGATGTGGTACGAGTTAACGAACTGCTGCTGACCTAAATATGCCAAGTCCAGTAAAATTGCATCTATATGTTAAAAAACCAAAGCAGCAGGAGATAGAGACGCAGGAATAAATATAGAATTTTCATTTTTTTTACTTTATTAGCCTTGTTCCAATGTACCCCAGACACCGTTTTATTGTACCCCAGACCTGGGGCTCGTTGAAACAGAAGAGGCGTTGAGCAAAAACGCAGTTTTTTATAGGTTAAGGTAATTTTTTTTAATTATCTTTGTTCTTAATAGGTAGATAATAACTAAATAAACTAGAAAAAAAGTTTAAGTGAGACCTACAAAAAAAAAACATAACATAATGGAACATGAACAACAAAAATGTACTGCCGATCGTCTATTATTGCATAGAGATTAATAATAGAGCATAGAGCATCTATTATTATGAGACTGTTTGAGATGAAACATGCAGAAATGCGCTACTCGGTATCTCATGGGCAGGGATTGAAAAGGTTCCTAGAATACCGGTACAGAACCGGTATTTAACGGTTTCGGTGCTAGAACCAGAACCGGAACCGGAACCCAAACAAGAACCTTTAAGAACCCTTATTATACCGGTTCTTGACAAATTATGTCCGTACTAGTCGGACTTCAATAGGAACGATACCGAGGTGCAGGTGCGTCGTCGGCGGCCGACGACGGGAGTGGGGAGAGAGAGTGAATAAAAAATAAAGTACCTATTTTTTATTACGTCTTATACATTGTAAAAACCTCGCGATTTTAATTCTTATAACTGTCAGTGAAATTAATAATATATAATATAAGTAATATAAAATTCTGTTTATTTTAATTTTATATGTTAGTTTTATTGGGTCATTACTGACTCTACAATACTTTATACCAACTATAGCAAAATAGACTACTTCTTTAATTTTAATCATTTACTATTTTGCGGCGAGCATCAACTTTATGTTCATTTCAATCGCAGATGAAAACGTTACCGTGTAGGTATATTATATGGATGGATGCCTCAGCCTCTGCCCCCGCGCCTTCCACGCAGCCTACCCTGCCCCGCACGCGGACCGGCTACGCGGGCTACGGCCCGAGAACACTAGGGCAAACCCCAGACGGGCCTTACGGCGGCGTGCACGGGACCAACCGCACACGCAGGCCTCCACTTCAGGGTCATTAGACGGGCATCGCCTGTGCGAATGCCCGCCTTCTCCTGCCTATCCGTCTGCGACAGATGGGAGCGGCTTGAGGATCTACCTCCCGCTCCCTCTCCGCGGCCTCCTTCTGCGAGATGACGTCTTCGCAGAAGGAGGCGACAGCCCCCCATTCCGAGTCGCCGCGGAGCATGGCCACGACCATGTTCGGCAGCGAGAGGTTTCCACCTCCCAGCGCAGCGTTGAGTTCGATGCGCTGGCGGCGCCAATCCGGGCACACCAATAGAGTATGCTTAGCAGTGTCGGGAGCGTCGCAGTGAAGACACTGCGGTGTTTCCTCCCGACGGGCGACCCGATGCAGGTAGTGACCGAAGCAGCCATGCCCGGTCAGTACCTGCACCATGCGGAATGTGAAGCTGCCGATACACCTTCGAATGGATGCATGCATCGATATCCCACGGCGTTTGGTCCGCAAGAACGCAGGCCGCGCCGTGGATGACCGTGCGATAAGCTCGCATGGCCCGGGTCGCTATGACCCACTGCGGACGTCGCAGCAGGGCCATCGACCTTATCACCCCGTGATAGAGCCGACGACACGCCGATCCTGGGCCTCCCACTTTAGGGAGGACCCGCCCAAGTGCGGCTGCGCCGACGCACAGCCGTGGAGCGAGGAGCATAAAATGCTCCTCGAAACTCCATCGGGGGTCCAGAACCAGGACGAGGTACTTGAGATGCGCCTCGACTCGTATGCCTCGGAGCCTCATGTGAAAACTCCTCGCTTGGAAACTCATGGCCCTCGTGTTTTCAAGGGCCACATCCAAACCCAGGAGGCGGATGCGTCGGACAACCAAAGACTTGCCGACCGACGCAAGGTGGGCCGCCTCCTCCTCCGTTTTAGCTCTCGCCGTGATGAGCGTGTCTTCGGCGGAGCAGATGACCTCCGTTCGTGGCAGGAGGCCGCCTGGCAGAACCCAATTGTACCCCATGTTCCATAGTAGAGGATCTAGTACGGAACCTTGGGGTACACCTGCCGCCATTGCCCACGTATGGACGCGACCATCAGGCCCCTCGTAGAGAACTGACCTGCCTTCCAGGTAGCTGTCCACGAGGGTGCGGAGGTACGGAGGCACCAATGTTGCTTAACACTAGCAATTGTTTGCTGAGAGCACACGCCAATACCTATCAGGTTAATGTAACCTGGTTGTAGCAATAGTCATAGTCATATTTTTTTCAATGTAGGCTTTAAAAGCACTTATTGACGTCATAAAAACAAAAACGAACATGAGTTTGAAACTTTGTTAAAAAAAAACGACTACCTCAGTAAAAAAAAATACTAGTTAAAACTATCGCCTGTATTAACTGCATTAACATGTAACATTCATTGCCAAGGATGTTTGTCTTCGACGAAGTCTTGTACCCTATAATATGCTTTAGCAATTAATTTTGTTTTAATTTGTTGTTTAAATTGTGTATCCCTCATAATTAAGAGTTCGTCAGGTATTTTATTGTAATAACCTTACGCTATTCCCTATAAATGAATTTTTACTCCTTGCAAGTCGTAGATCCGGGACCACTAATTTATTTTTGCTCCTAGTATTCAAATCCCTAACGTCACAATTCTTTTTAAAGGTATGTATATTTTTGCGGATATACATTATATTTTCATAAATGTAGAGAGACGGCAATGTCAGAATATCAATTTCTCTGAATTTATTTCTTAAGGAGTCACGAGGCTTCATTTTATAAATAAATCGAACAGCCCGTTTCTGTCATATAAAAATTTTTTCGACGTCAGCTGCAGATCCACTATGAAAATACGCAAAGTAAACCAATCTTGCAGTCGTCTCATCTGTTAAGTTCCTAATTATTTTTACAGCATATTCAGGCGAACTCAATTTATTTGCCAAAATTACTAAATGTGGCTTCCATTGTAATTTGGAGTCAACATTAATACCCAAGAAAGTAGTATTATCAACTATTTCTAAATTATTTTCGTGCAGTTCAACATTTATGGGGTTATTTTTTGTATTTGGAGGTAGGAATCTAATAAATTTTGTTTTCTTTGCGTTAAAAACCAAATTATTTGACGAAAACCAATGAGAGACTTCTCTTAGAGTGTTATTTATATGCATTTCACTATGTTTGACATTTAATCTATCTAAAGAAAAAATCAACGAAGTATCGTCTGCCAATAATACGATATCCGTCATATCCTTCACCATGAAAGGAAGGTCATTTATATAAACAAGGTATAAAAATGGCCCAAGAAACGATCCTTGTGGTACTCCCATTTCAACCAATGAACCATCCGAGACAACCCCCTTTATCCCAATTTTTTGCATTCTATTCGAAAGATACGATTTTATCACTTCTAAAGCAACACCACAAATACCGTAATAATTTAATTTTCGAATTAAAATCTCATGATCAACGCAGTCGAACGCCTTGGAAAGGTCACAAAATATTCCTACCGAGTCACACCTTTTTTCCCAATTTAAAAAATATTATTTATTAATTTAGCCCCTGCATCCGTAGTTGATAGACCTTTTGTAAATTCAAATTGATTTTTTGAATTGAGAATAAATTATTCGTTCAAATATTTTACTTAATACAGGTAGCACAGATATTGGTCGATAGTTAGAAGGATCGTGTGTATCTCCTGACTTAAATATTGGAGCTACCCTACTTTCTTTCATCAAATCAGGAAAAACACCCACCTATATACATCGATTGAATATTATAGCTAGTACAGGTGCTATAAGGTCTATTACAGGTTCTAGCACTGATACGGATATCCCCCAAATATCTTCAGTCTTCTTCTTTTTTAACATTTTATAAGCTTTAATAATATCTATTTTATCAATATTCCTAAATTTAAAACATACGTTACCAAAACTGTCCCTTAAAATACTTTCAGCAAGTTCAGGAGAAGAATTTATGTGCTTAGTTGTATCAATAGGAATCATCTTGAAAAAAGTATTAAAGATGTTAGCTACTTCTTTTTTAAATGTCTATCTATCTATCTATCTATCTTTTATTTTCAATTAACCTGTTGTCTATTTTTAATGTTATATTTGACTCTTTTTTTTTGTCAGTCTCTTCGTTGATGATTGAACATGTTGTTTTAATTTTATTGTTTGCTCTAATGATTTTCTCCCTAATGTAATCTGATTATACTTGTCTGCAAACATTCTTAAAATTTTTTGAATATTGCCTGACATATTCTTGAAACTCAGAGTAAAATATATACGATTTTTTGTCGTACAAATCATATAGGTGTTCTCTACTTTTCCTGACACCTTTTGTTGCCCATTTGTTAAAAACATTTTTTCCCTGTAGTTTTGTTTGTTTAACCTTAAATGTTCTATCAAATTCTTTTTTTATTGACATAAATAATGTATTATAAGACTTATTTGGGTTATCAAAATTAAAATTAGCAGACGTTACGGATGTTGCAATATTTTCTCTAAACTTATTCAACTTATTTTTTGTCAAAGGCCTATAACTAATAATTTCATTTTGTGTTCTATCACCATCAATTTCTATTTATATTTTTAAACCTTTGTGATCATTTCTGCAGCTATAGAATGCAGGGCTTTTTACACATTCCGACTTTATGTAGCGAATAACTCGCGAGTCGCGATGCAAACAAGATATAGCATCGGCAGACGTGCGTCAATAGCAAGTTTTCTGTGCCTGGACAGTAAGAGATTCGATTAGGTCTGTCTTTCTATACTGAAACTCTTTGAATTCTACTCGAACGATCAAACCTAATTATTATCGTACCCATATCATGAAGAACAAGTCTTAGGTAGGTACCTACATGTAAGTATCACGCACAGAACAGTTTTTTCTGTTCTGTGGTATCACATAAGAGTAAGAGTATTTTCTGCGTGTTTCTATAGCTTCATCTATATAAATAAAAATGGATCTCCAAAATGTATGTACGCCCATAACTTTCGAACGACTGCACCAAATTGGATGATTCTTGGTTTTATGTATTCATTATTGTTACGACAAGGTTTGTGTAATATAAAAATTACAATAATTTAAACAAACATTTCAGTAATTTAGTTAAAAAACATGGCGATACAAAGTACGCCGGGTCAGCTAGTATGAAATAAAATTATTCCAACATCCTCCCACAGTTGTATATATAGGTACTCTGCAGAATCACGTATTAGATATAAATAATTTAACTCTGCAATTACTATCTAAGGCGAATTGATTCATGAATGCCAATAAAAGGTTAATGCTACGAGCATCTGGGCCGCGTCGGTCCACTGGAGTGCTATTGTTTTGGCGATATTTATTTTTTCTTAAATTTATCTTTCGTAGATTGTCAACGTTTTTTATAAGGCAGGGAAGTAACTTAATTCTTTCAATTAGTAGGTAACACAAATTCATCAACGAAGCATCAAGTTTGTATTTATACTTCGTTTAAGTGTGGTAGGTATCCATTAGTAAGACGGCTTGAACGCAGCCTATACCAATGGAAATAAATTTCGAAAATCTAAGTCTAACCCAAATTATAACAGAGAACCTCAACTTTGCAATCACAACCGCAAGATGTGTTCGCAGATTATTCCGAATTTGTTCCAACTCCTAACGACCATTAAATTCTCAAATGCAAACGCATTAAGTAATTGGGTCGAACGTCAAGAACGCCGGCTTTACAAAAGATCCGGTGTAACCGTCGGAGGTGATCGTTCCTTCGACAGGCTCATCCGACCATTGTGGGTCCGGGGTTCATTGTATCGATTACAAAACTTTACACGTGATATATGAGCTCGTTCCGAACAATAGTTAGGCGCAGTGTAAACATTACGAGATACAGAGCTGGGTCAAGACTCGAGAGACGAGAATGGACTAGAAAATTAAGTAACGCATCGAAAACGAGCCAGAGCTGTACGTAATTCTATGTTAATTCTGAACATGTACGGTGCATGTCGAATTTTACACAAAAAAAAACAACTCAGGGGCGGTCAACCTTTGTGGAATCGTAATGGCTGGCCTGAATTACTTGGCATAGATATATTTCATAGCGTGGTTAATTTCCATGTGAATTATGTTGCATCGTTTTAGCATTTTCAACATTTAGCCTTCGGTTGCTGTCTAGCTAAGCGTTACAAAACCTAAAAAAATTGTGTTTATAAATCAAAGGAACCTCAGTTCAAATTAAGATAACAATAGCATCTCAATTTGTTACACTAACTGTCTTGTTTGATTGAAGCGGGAAATGAACTGTTACGGATCTGAAAAATAAAAGTGGGAAACAGCTAATGAATAAAATTTGGATTTATTTAGTTCATCTTGACGTAGAAAAGTATAGTCAAAAGGATTAATTTAATTTTGAATACAAGAATCTTCCAATTTAACCAACTTAGTATTAGCTTCAGGTACCTACTCTGGTAGCATGCCGTCACAATCTGTTCATTACAGACGGTCTATTCAGTAAAGTGACAGAATACTTCATAGGAGTTTCCTAAGCTAAGAATGAGCTAAGATACGGTTGATGAAATTGGCTATTAGTATCACAGTCTTTGATTTATTTTATTTTACAAATCGTTTGAAAATATTGACCAAAGTCCATGAGAAATATAACATGACCAATCTACACTATTATTAAAAGAGTACCTAAAGATTTGTATGTATGTAACTAATGAAAAACTCAAAAACTGGACCGATTTAAAAAATTCTTTCACCATTGAATGCTACATTATCCATGAATAACAAAGGCTAAATTATTTTTCCTAAGGGCAAATATAAAACTCCCTGGCGAAGCTACGTAAAGTAAAGCTAGTGTTACATAATTACCTATGCCTATCCAAAGAGCAAATCATCGAATCCAATTTCAAATACTGCTTTCTAGTCCACATCTTGAATTTTAATCTGGTTACGTGAGATTTTTGTAATCTATCCAATGAAGCTATATCTTTGTGCCATTACTATTACCAATAATACTATTACACAATCGGATCGCAATCAGTATTCCAGGGTTCTTGTTCTCAGAGAATGCATTTTAAATGTGTTCGCTGCATCAATAAATGCATAATTTGTTCGCGTAATGTTTTTACGACTGAGAGGGAATGTGTAATTTACATTGAAATGGAAATAATCTTGCTTTTATAATAATATTTTTAAAGTCATATAGTTGGTTTGTAACTGCTCGGATCTAACAGGCTATTGGTTATAAATGTACCTTCGTTATGGTATGTGCCTTATTACGTTGTCTTAGTCACTTCTGTCCGTAGGTTTTTTTATAGAAAGGATTTATTCCATGTTTTTATCAATTCCATCTTCTTTCGTTAAAATTACTATGCAACTCACATAAACCGACCTTCCGTTATTCAAACTCATTTGGTTGCGCCACGAATAAAACTCGGCACTCATTCGGAAACCTTATAACAGCATTATACATAGAGTGTAATAAAATTTTGCCCGTTTAAAAGTATAAATTAGTACATAACTTAAATTTTATTAGTAGTAAACTAATTATGCTAATACAATCATGCATTTCGTTATATATTGATGTAACGGAGTTATTATCAACAAAACCTTTTATGATGAATAGATTAAATTTCGAAATAAATTATACATTTCAGTTTTGATTTTTTTACTTTATCTGTGGGTAGTGACTGGCTTGGGCCACATTTCGGAACCAAATCAATTCTTTATGAGTAGTTAAACTTGTCAACTAATTAATGCTAATAAAATCTTGAATTTCGTTATAGATGTACTGGAGTGATTATCAACAAAACATTTCATAATAAATAAATTAGATTATTCTGATGTTTTTTATTTTTATCTGTGGTGATCGGCTTGGGGTTAGTTTTATTTAGCACGGGTTTTAGGAATCAAATCTTTCTTTTTCTTAAACTTGGATCTCAGTTGATGTTATTATTCGCTCTAAGTTTTGAACGCTCGTGATCTCCGAATAACTTTGTCACTTTGCTATGGCTAAGCTAAGGGTAAAAAGTTTAACTTATTTTATATCTATACTTAATATTATAAAGAGAAAAAATTTGATTGTTTGTTTGCATTGATTAGGCTCCGAAACAACAGGACCGATATCAAAAATTCTTCCATATTTAGAATCCTACATTGTCCCTGATCAACATAGGCTACAAAATTATTTTTCCTACGGTAAATTATAAAATTCCCATGGGAAAACAAAAATAACGCGGACAAAGCTGCGAGCGGAAAGCTAGTCTAATATCTTCTAATATAAAATTCGGGGCGTACCCTCTAGTCTAAACCAACCTCGATGTCCATCTAGTCCAGTGGTTCTTAACCTTTTAGTGATGAAGACCATTTTACAAAATATCTGTCTAGCCATAGATAGTACCAACTATTTGGACCTATTGGTCCAAATAGGTGGTGTTCTAGTAAATTAAGAAAGAGTTAGTTCTAGTAATAGAAAATCTATCTATACTATTTTTCGCAGAGCTTCTCGGACCAATACGGGGGCTAAGAGGGACTACCATGGTTAAGATCCACTGATCTAGTCCATAGTAAGGGTGATCTGGGATCTAGGTAACCCAATGATATGTCTATATCAGTGACTCTATCACATTTCCAAGATCTTTCAAAGTTCAAAAAATCTCTCAGTTATAGTGTGTAACAAAAATCCAGTGAACCCTTAAAGGAGCGTGTATGGTTCCTAATTGGCTTACCAAAAAAGAAGTTACAATTTAAAAAAAACACTTATTGACTATACATATTAGATTGTTTTTAAAATGGTTACATTTGAAAAAAAATTTCTGGCATCAGTATTTACAAGTAATAATCAATTACTGCTGTGGACTTGGCACTTGCTTCTCAATCAGGAGGTCCGAGGTTCGAGATCGCCATGTACCAATGTGTTTTTTATTTTTCGAATTCCATATGTACATTTTGTCTGACGCTCTCACGGTGAAGGAAAACATCGTGAGGCAACCTGCATACATCTGCAAAGAAATTCAAAGGCGTATGTGTCGTCGACCAATCCGCATTGGGCCAGCCTTGTAGACTAAGGCCTAACATACTATTACCGTGCCCTAACGTAGGCTCGATCTAGCCCCTCGGTGGTCGGTGGGGACGTTTATGAGCGGTTATGATGAATTACGGTATAGACAAGGGGCACCGCCGGCGCACAGAGGTGAGCCAGTGTTACTTTTAAAATATTAATGATTATATTTATGTTCATTTATTTATTGAAGAGTTTTAAAAAAATTACATATGATAAAACCCATCGTATTCGATTCTGAACATCTTCCTAAAAGGGTTCACATGTTTTTTGTTACACTGTGTATAGAAGAATCATTGATTCCAATGAGAAGAATAATAGAATGCAATCTAAGATAATAATGTAGTTTTTATTATATTTTCGTACATATGGGCATTGGAAATCAATTCAAAATCTGTACCTAGATTCACGTTTTTCTTAATGGAAGTTATACAATTTCCGTTCCTACATGCATACCTTAATCATCCCGAATATTGAAAATCTCTATTTCTTTCTGATAACGAGTACGGAAAAGGACCACAGGTAGATCTCAGTTTAAGAAATTGTCGTAAGATAGTAAGCAATGAACAATTCACCTACAAACACTATTAAAGTTGCAAATTGCATTATACCGTGCGGACTCGCGCAAATGCACTAGCGTTGTTTTGCTGATGCTACAAACACCGTTTTGTTGACGAACTTATCCGCGGCAATAAAGCTAATGCCTGCGCCACGATTGCAATTAATTTGCATAGTGTTGCATGTCTACAAATGACAAGGTCGCCGAAGGGGGTCGAATCTTGAGGCTCGTTGTCGTCTCAAATAGGTGGCATTAATTCTCTAGTTATATAAGCGATTACGTAATGGATCTTTGTACGAATTTACACAATAATAATTTTAGTTTTTTTTTTACAATAATTTAAAGTGTAGGAGTGAAGTTTTAGAAGAAAATAATGCTTGTGTTACATAAAGTTTTCATATTGAAAAAATATTATTTTTTTCATTTTCATATATCATCCAGCTCTATAATAGCTAAATATCCAAAAAGAAAAAAGATAGAGCCAACTGTACTGAGCCAATGTGTAATGTTTTTTTATCCTTTATTTTACCCACAACATGTTACTGTTCAAACAGCTAACAATAGGCTTCTTTTTGAAATAAAAGCACAAGTAGGTAAGTACCACTTTCGTTTAGTAGAGCCGTCTTTCAAAGTCACTGGACGAGCAAGTGGTGCATAGCCTCCGGAAAAATAAGTAAAAAAGGCTTGTGATTTGAAGTTTTGAATTCAGGTCCAATTGCCCTATCTACTTTTAAACGATTCGGTCACCTATATAGCCAGAAAAATTAAAGTGAATAAGATCTAAAAGTTTTATGTTATTGCAACCATAATTTTCTAAATTGGTGATTTTTAACTTGATTCCCAAATCTAGAAAACAGAAGGATCGTTAAATTAAATTTAAACGACACCTTTTGATCATGAAGATCACTTTTCGTTAATTAATTCGTTCTTTTATTCACAATCGGGAAGCTCTTCATAAATACTCGTATCATATGTCCTCTTAGTTATTTTCTTTCCGAAAGTAACTCTACGGCTTTGATTACGTTTTCCCGTCTAAACCGCTAAAACCATTTTAAGAAGTTTTAGTTCAGGATAGATTAGACCTTTGGAGAAAGCCATCGCGGTGACTTTTTGTTCTTAAATTACTAAATCTTGAAGAGTTGAAAGTGCTTATAATATAAAACTTTACAAAGGCGGAAAGGAGTTCGTGGGAACAGCTAAATTAAGTAAAAGTCCACTTAAGCTTTTCATGAAGACAGTTCTGTAGGAGGTGTGTTTGGTGCCAGTCCACGCCTAGGCCTAACACATAAACAAACTAGTATCGTGAATCGTTTCAATAACCCATTATTGTGCGCCAAACATAAAGCTTTCGTTCCGATAAATTTACTATCTACGTCGTGCATCCAACGAGCGCGTCCAGTCGCGTTAGACCTCCCTGAATGCAATTTTTCCCTTAGATAATTCGCATAGGCATCCACTCGGGGCGTGTACGCGGGCCAAGGTGAGCTGGTGGGCCTACTAGAACAATGGGGTTCAGGTTGATTACACTCCACTGTGAATAGGGTCTGCTAGTTCTCCGCACCATGCCTTGTACTTCCGCGAGTATAGCATGAGAAACAGTTTAATGGTTTCCTTTTGAGCGGTAATGAACGTCAGGTTGAATAGGCAAGGGTACGCTGAGAATGGACATGTTCATTTGAACTTTAACCTAATGGTTGACCACTTTAAAAGGTTAGCTACGAATTTACTATTGTTATGGTTTGTTGATCTATGAAGTAGGAATAATAGATTGTGCAATGCAATGCACGAGATTATTATTAATAGTGAGAACTTGTAGAGCTTACAATATTTTTACTTGTGATACAAGAACTCATTTCCGCAATGATTAACTCTATGAGTCCTGAACCAGTCGATAACACACAGAGTTAATCGAATAATATTATCTAATTTGCGATTGTTCCTCATATGTAACTTTGTGCGATAAATTATATTAAATAATCATTTGACACAGAAGTTAAAGAATAATATTTAGTAACCATTTTTTAACAGTGCTGACAATAAAAGGAAATGCAATGTTGTATGAAATTTGCTATATTCATTATTATCAAATTAAATAAAAATACATTAATATTATATCAAGGGTTGTAAATATACTTCTCGTATTTATATATAATTTCAACAAATAAAACTGTAGTGAGCTGTAATTCGCCTCGTAAAGGAGCTCATTAAAACATTTATTGCCAATAAAGTTGTGTGTTTTATTAATGGTTTCTGTAATTATGCGTTTAATTGAAAATATCACAGGATAAAACTTAAAAGAAATTAAGTGATATCGAATATGATTCCTATATTAAAAACCTGTACGTACACAAGATAATCATAGTCAAGGTGTAGACGTTAAACCGGCTCAATCCAAATTGCAATTTCAAGAATTTTAAGTTGAACCTAATTGCTGCAATTAACTTCACCCGTAAAAATGCTGTGGTACTAAACAAAAAAGTCTGTCGCCTTAAAGCAGGAGCAAGAACAAGATAATTGTGTCAATCAAGATAAACATATTTATTTATACCACATGATTGGCGTCATTTTGCAATTATTCACAGTTTTTTTGTTATATTTTAGAGAACTTGGAGAAGTCGGTTAAAAACTCCAACAGAACAGTACGATTTCTGAACTTAATTGGTTTGCAGTTATTACGAATCACTCTGTAAATTGTTGGTTCGGCTACTACGTTTGTTTACAATCGTTATTGCTTTAAATATTCTTCGTGTAAAAAAATGTTTATAACCACTGCTGGATGACTGTCATTTTCTGTTAGCGCCTATTTCGTCTAATCTCACCAGAAGGATATTCACTATCTGAGTCATCTGTGCGGCTTACCATTGTTACCATTTCTGCCGTAAAGGGGCTACATTGACGTGTTCCAGTATGAAGGGTAACAATTTGTTTGACAACGTACGTTGCACTCGACCTCGTGGATTGAAAATTTTTAAATCTAACAAGACTAAAGGCGACTGTATATAGCGACTTACCATCAGGTGGGGAGTCTGTTTGCCAATAAATTTGTATAAAAAACACGTTGTATTATTTGCGTTCAATTACTTTAATAGCAAGTAGGTAATACATTCGACTTTTATTTAGATGGAATATTGGACTTTTAAAAACGTTCGGATAGTTGGGATAATAAACCATAAATGGCTGATGGAGTGAGCAAAGCAAAAGAATTTGCTCTAGTTCCAATAATAAAACTGCATGATGCTACCGCGACGACGGAGGGGTATGAACAGCTATACTTGGTCTAGAGTAAAACAAATAAACAATTGGTAGACGTTATTTTTTATAAATAGGCGTAGTTACAGTTACTACTAACAAGGATCGCGTGTACGGTCGTTGTTAATACGAACAGCAACAAAATACTTCTGTAAATGTTTGTTAGGTTAATCCCAAGGAGAGACGATAACTTAGCATTCCACGCGGGTGCTCGGTCTATCGCGTTGCAGAGAAGAGAGCCAAGAGCGGTGCCTGGGGCTTATGACCCAGGTGCAGGTTTAAGTAGCTACTTTATAATGCATTAACATTCACCTTCACCACCCCGGCTCCTCTCTCTGCCTAACCATAATTAATATTATTTAATAAGATTCAGTAAGTGAAGAAATTTAAACGTAAACAAATGGTCACAGCACTCACAGCAGTTCACTGGTTTTCAAAACTGAATGCCCTAACCGTCAAACGTTCGAATCACGAAATCACAGATTAGAGAGAATATATCTCAAGCAGCAGACTAAGTTTCTGACTGCCAGCGCCACCCGCGGCGCCGGAGAGAACTAAAAGTTGCCATTTGCAAGTTCCCTAACATGTTCGTCTAATAATTGTATCATATTTTATTCTCTGTCTCTGAATTACCTGAATATCGACTGGCAGAATGCCAATGACATATTTGTCATTGGCAAATAAATTATACTATATCTTCATTTTTATTCTTATCTTATCCTACAGTTGAAATTTCCAGCGGCTAATGCATGTCGGCTTAAGCCTCCGGCTTAAAGCTATGCACGACTTTAGTCTCGTCATATCAGTAAGTCTTATCAGCTTAAACATAACACTACAGTTGTTTGATATGGGTGCTATCCATTTATAATTGATAAATCCATGGTACTATCAGTTATTGACATTCAAATGAATCTTTAAACCTTTAGACCAAGAGCCCGCCGCATAGAAGCCTATGACAATGTATCAAGTGTACATAATGATGCGATTAGAATTGTTTTATTGATATCGACTTATTGGGTGCAATCAATAACTTTTATCAATTTGGCCGAATCATAGGTTTTTGACCCTACCTAAGATGAATGATCCATTTTTGCATCAAAAGTAGAGTTGCGGTCAAATGGGACTTGCCACCCTTTGAAAATTTAAATTCGAGCATTAAAACAAACATTTTGGTGCAACTCTCTTCTTGCAAGACGAAATGTCTATTTGCATAAGTTCCACTAGTAGGACCGTAATTAGGGTTAAAAATGTATGATTCGGCCAAATATAAAAAAGTTATTGTTGGCATCCAATTAGTCACTATTAATGCAAATTGATCTCTTCTGTACCTCTATTCATATAGCTATTTACGCAGCGGGCTCTTGATGTATAAAAAAAAATTTCGCCTTTTGACCTTACATTTTTCTATACAATTTCCGACCGCTTAATCATACCTGCCCTAATGCCCAACCGGTCCGTGAGATTTGCAGAGCATACTACGGAAATATAACGGTATGGTACCTTTGAAGTTGTCCCAACTCCCAAGCTCTATCGTCTAACGGAAATTTGAACGGCCGCGGCCGTCAAAATTAACGCAAACAACTCCGCGAGAACTGCAGTTATAGTCAGTTATAAATGGTTATGAAATACCAGTGGATGGCGCCGTTTCGTATTGATCCTTAGAAAAATATCAAGTTCTCCCAGAATGAGATTGGCAGAGTAGCACAAAGCATAAAATTCAAAAATACTATAAAAAGTTTTGTAATACAAGTTCCTAAACACGTATCCCGGTAAGATGCAGCTAGCTTGCTCTGACTGGCTCATATTTTTACCCCATTCACAAAGCAGAGATCTTTATCATTTCAGTTTAAAATGATCTGAATTTTGGTAATTTGTCCAAAAGCATCAGTATATATACAACGTGTCCCGAAATTCGACGATTGGCAGAAGGTTGGCAGGCACCAGATGATAGATCTGCTTATGACTACACGAGAAAAAAAAATAACTCATTTTTTATTGCAAGAAAAATTTTGTTATTCCTTGCAGATTGACAACTCTTATGATATTTTTATCTACCATGACCACATTTTTTTTATTATATATATTTTTTTGTATCGATAACTTAAATAGCACCACAAACCTTAAAAATCCGAGAATGCCTATAGTTTTTAGTAACATAGAGTTCATTACCATAATTTCAGCCTAAAGATGCCTCCTGATAGTCATAGTAGGCGATCCAGCGAAGATAGATCGACGATCTTGGGAAGCCGCTGGATGCGAGAAACGCGAGACTGATTGGTTTGGAGATCTTTGGGGAAAGCCTATGTCTTCCAGGAGGCATCTCTGGGCTGAAATGATGACGATGAACTCTATGTTATTCAAAACAACAGGCATCCCGAGAGATTTTTAAGAATTGTGGTGGAAAGCAGTAATGTTTAGGTTGCCGATACGAAAAAAAAACTGGATGACGAAGCGTGGAACACTACGTCTCTACGTCTACTGGTAAGCAACCGCCGCCTTAGGACCTTTCCGCCCTAATGGCCGTTAGTACCGCAATCGATGTGTCCTGCACATTGACACTTAAGGTTCACAACATCTTTGGTTATGTCGGTGTCTCTATTTCTGAAACCCCGAACACTCTATTGACCAGATGGTCGATTTGCCTTCTGGGGGGCCTATCCGCGCTACGTCTGCTGGTATGCAGCCGCCACTCGAGGACCTTTATGTAGGTCACTATATTGGGTTATGTTAGTGACTTTATTTTTTCTACAAAACCCCGAGCATAGCCCACTCTATCGCCTTTTCGGTAACCTTGATCTTTCTTGAGTCGTCAATTCGGCACGTCATCATTGACAACACGCACAAATTGAAGACTTTCGTCTTGACACATTGCGGTAGATGGGCCGAGAATATGCTGCGTAGCTTCCCGAAGGCTTTCAAGTTGGATTATTCTATTGCCCTAAGATCCGCGTAAGACATTTTAATTGACTTTTAGTATTTGGGCGTTTTATTTAGTTTACATGAATGTTAGTTCATAAGCATTAATATTTTTAACTGGAACCGTCGAAAGTCCCTTAATTATCCCTAAGCCCCATAATTAAGGGGCTTCCGACGGTTTTTGAATATTTTGTGCATTCACAAATCTTAGTGGAAAGTCAAGAGACGACAGCAGGTCGTCTTTGCCAATTTATCTCGTCTCTTGACCTCTCTGTCGACTGTGAAGGAAAAAAAGTTTACACATCTAGTCTACAATAATTATGTGGAATTACTTTGGCAATGAATTTATCATTAATAATTTTCTACAAAGCATACAAGATAAGCTTAGCCGAGTGAGATGAACAAACTATATTTGAATGAACAATCTATCGAGTAGACTTTGTTTTGTAATATTTGGTTATCTTCATTAGCAAACATAAGTTCAGTACTCCCACTGCCACGCCAATGAGATTAATTAAGTGTTTTGATAGAGATATCTCACAAATTAAGTCGTCGCTCAGATAATGGATAAACGTGTTCGCCCCGTGAGATGGTACCGTTGTGGGGCCATTACTGAACTATCTTATTTCCTGGTGCTAGGCAAGCACAGCATCTGTGTATAAACGGTAAGGACCCGTTTCTCGTTCCGCGTAACGGAACCCTGACCTAGATAAGGGCTCGGGGCGCTAAGAATATTACGTCACGTCACGACCGACAGTTGCTGTCATTATATCGGCTTTGTTACTTTCATCAAATAGTTAATGTCTAAACCTAAGCATCAAAGTAAATATTAACATGGCAATAAACATTATAAAGTATTTATTGATAGTCGCGCAAACTAATCGCACGCAAGGGAAGGGGTAATCCTCGTAATCGTACTATTGACGTTTTAACCAATTCAGAAACATTTCCATTCCCATGCATTTCAACAACAATTTGACAGCTGTCAGATGTAAAATTATACATGGTGGATTTTTCAATGCCATCCGCGGCCCTACCGTCTATCTCAAAGCGATAGCGAGTGCTCGCTATGAGTTAGGCGGTAGCCCCCCCTGGAGGGAAAGTACTCTAAACAACAGAGATAGCAAATTTCACTCAAAGGAAGCATTATTTTTAAAAAGAAACGAAACTGTATTCGAAGATTTTTAATAATACGCTTCCCACATCTCGAACCGGATAAAATTGGAAAAAACAACATTCTGTACTTTTATGGTATCAGTCGGTAGGGTTCATAGGAAAGTGAAAATTGATATCTCCATAGTTATTAGTACTTTCCCTACAGGTGGCATTAAAAAATCCAGCCTGTATAGGAACTGGTAACGATTTGGTTTTGTGACAGTAAGCCACTATCCTTTTTTTTTTTTTTTTTTTTTTCTCGGGGGGAAATGCGTAACCGCACCGTACCCGCCGTTGGCTAGACGACGAGCGTGTGTGGGGCTCTCCCGGCAGCGTGCCAGGCCTACCCACTAAAACCCCCCGGTGTTCTCCCTGCCCTTAGGGGCGCGCTAGGTAAGGTCCACAATGCGACTCCACTACCCACGCGCCCAGGCAAGCCCGACCAACCGGTCGGGCTATCGCCAAGGGGGGATTGCCCGAGAACACCAGGGCAATCCCCAGACGGAGGGCCTTACGGCGGCGTGCACGGGGCCAACCGTGCACGCAGGCCTCCACGGCAGGGTCATTAGACGGGCATCGCTTGAGCGAATGCCCGCCTTCGCCTGCCTGTCCGTCTACGGCGGATGGGAGCGGCTTGAGGATCATTCTCCCGCTCCCTCTCCGCGGCCTCCTTCTGCGAGATGACGTCCTCGCAGAAGGAGGCGACAGCCCCCCATTCCGCCTCGCCGCGGAGCATGGCCACGACCATGCTCGGCAGCGAGAGGTCTCCGCCTCCCAGCGCAGCGTTGAGTTCACTGCGCTGGCGTCGCCAGGCCGAGCACACCAACAGGGTGTGCTCGGCAGTGTCGTCAGGAGCGTCGCAGTGATGACACTGCGGCGTTTCCTCCCGACGCGCGACTCGGTGCAGGTAGTGACCAAAACAACCATGTCCGGTCAGTACCTGCACCACGCGGAACGAGAGACCGCCCTGCCGGCGCCCTACCCACTCCTCCAACACCGGACGTATCGCTTCTATAGTCCGGTGGCCGGCAGCTGGGAAGGCGAGTGCCTCGCCCCATCGACGCAGAGCCTCCCTCTGCGCCTGGGTACGAACCCGCTCCACTTCCTCAGGAGCTGGTCGTCCCCCCCGTTCTCTAACGGCAACCCGATGTCGATATACCTCCGCATGGACGCGTGCATCGACATCCCACGGCGTTTGGCCCGCAAGAACGCAGGCCGCGCCGTGGCTGACCGTGCGATAAGCTCGCACGGCCCGGGTTGCTATGACCCTCTGCGGACGTCGCAAGAGGGCCACCGTTCGGGGGGAGAGGCACTCCGCCCATACCGGGGCTCCATAGAGTGCCATCGACCGTATCACCCCGTGATACAGTCGACGACACGCCGATCCTGGCCCTCCCACATTGGGGAGGACTCGTCCGAGTGCAGCTGCGGCGGCACATAGCCGTGGAGTGAGGAGCTTAAAGTGCTCCTCGAAGCTCCATCGGGGGTCCAAAACCAGGCCGAGGTACTTGAGGTGTGCCTCGACCGGTATGTGGACCCCCTCCACTCGGACACGGAGCCCCGGTGGGATCCTGCGACGAGAGGCGTGGAACATCATGGCTCTCGTTTTATCGAGAGCCACGTCCAGGCCCAGGAGGCGGATGCGCCGGACGACAAGTGAAGTGCCGACCGATGCAAGGTGGGCCGCCTCCTCCCCCGTTTTTGCTGTCGCCGCGACAAGCGTGTCGTCAGCGAAGCAGACGACCTCCATTCGTGGAAGGAGGTCGCCTCGCAGGACCCAGTTGTACCCCAGGTTCCATAGTAGAGGACCTAGTACGGAACCCTGGGGCACACCTGCCGCCATTGCCCACGCATGGACGCGTCCATCCGGCCCCTCGTAGAGAATTGTTCTGCCTTGCAGGTAATCCTCCACGAGAGCGCGGAGGTACGGAGGCACTCTGTGAAATCGGAGTGCCTCCCTAATGCACTCGTGAGGCAGGCTGTTGAAGGCATTGCGGATATCTAACGACACCGCAACCACCGCCTCCCCACGAGCCCTGGCCTCCACAGTCCACCTCTTGAGGAGGGCCACTGCGTCCATAGTGGACCGACCGGTGCGGAAGCCGAACTGGTTATTAGCCAAGTCCGGCCCCCGGCCCTCTAGGTGCTCGATGATGCGGGAAGCCAGGATTTTTTCCAGGAACTTTCCCGCCTCATCGAGCAACACCACCGGCCGATACCCAGACGGGGAATCGGCAGGGCGGCTCTCCTTCCTTAACAGGCAGAGCCTGCCTGCCTTCCACCGCCTGGGGAAGCGGCCCGAGGCGATACACAGATCAAGCACCGCCCGGAACCGCTCCTCGAGGTGTCCCAGGGCGAGGACCAAAACCCTTGATGGGACACCATCCGGTCCCGGCGCTTTCTTCTTACACCGGAACCTTTCCCTCACCGTGTCGAATTCCACTTTCGACACGGGAGGGATGGCGGCAGCCACCTCCTCAGGAGGAATATCCGGGGGGACCATTCTGGGGGCCTGAAACGGACCAGGATCAGGGAATAACGATCCCAACACCCGCTCCAGTAGCCCTCTGTCCATTGCGGAGGTGGAGGGAGCGGAAGCTTTAAACTTCCCCCTCACCAACCGGTACGGACGCCCCCACGGATCATCGTCCAGGAGCCGGATGAACTGCTCCCTGGACTCCTCTTTGGCCCTGCAGATTTGGTTACGCAGGGCCTTCTTGGCTGCCGCATACACCCGACGGAGCTCAGCTTCCTCATCGGGTGTAGTTCTGGCGCGCCTACGACTTCGCACGTAAGCGCGCCGGGCCCTCATGCTAGTGGTACGCAGGTCCGCAATCTCCTGCGTCCACCAGTACACCTGCCCCCTTTCGGGGCAGGCCCGCGCCCTTGGCATGGCGGCTTGGCAGACGACTTTCATGTCGTCTGCGAAGAGATCCGCCATGCCGTCGACATCCCCGGCGAGGTGGGGCGGCACTTCTGCCCACGCCCGCACCATTGCCGCCTCCTCCGCCACATCCGGGCGGAGCTTGGTGAGCGCCCACCTTGTAAAGGCGCTCACCGCGGAGCCTCTGTGGTTTGGGGCCCCTTGGGATGCCGTGGAGACCTCATATCGGACATATAAATGGTCCGACAGGGTCTCCACTTCTTCCTCTACTCGCCAGTCGTTAATTCGACTTGCAAGTGAGGGGGTGGCAAAGGTCACGTCCACTATGGACGTGCCTTGCACCCGGACGCAGGTAGGGGTGGAGCCCCTATTCAAGATCTGGAGCCCCAGGGACAGAACCCAGGACTCCAAATCTCCACCCCTCGGACTGGTTCTGGAGGAACCCCAAGCAGTAGACCACGCGTTGAGGTCCCCCGCGACCAGCACAGGTACCGAGGCCGTCCTTCGGACGACCCCTTCTAATGCAGCCAGGAAGACCGTGAAGTCCGCCCGGCTGCGATTGGGGGAGAAGTAGGTCGACACGACCAACATTCCCCCCCACATGGCGGCAACGTAGCCAGTGCCCCTCTCTCTTAGAATGAGAGAGGGGGCTGTGCCACGCACCACCCGCATTATGGCGGCGGAACCATCCGCCGCCACCAACCAGTTGGGCGACTGTGGCGGAACGTAGTACGGCTCCGACACAATCGCCAAACCCACACCCCACTCCGCCGCGGTCTGACACAGGAGGTTCTGTGCCGCGGCGCAGTGGTTTAAGTTCGCTTGGAGGAACCTTGTGGGACCACTATACATTGGTGATCTCCATGGGCTCCTCCTGGGCCGCAGTTGCGGTCGGTGCTGCCTGTGGTGACGAGGATACCGGTGGTGTTGGGTTCCTCGGGGCCACGATCACTTTCACTGGGGCCAAACGACCCCTTACCGGCGGGGGGTTACAGTTCATACCCCCCATGCGGTGACTTGCCGGCCTCTTGGCGTCTGCACAGACGGCGCAATTTAGCGCCGCCATGCAGTCCACCGCCTTATGCCCCTCGGAGCCGCAACGGAAGCACAGTCCGCTGCGGTCCTTAGCAGAGGGGCACCGTTGTATTGGGTGGCCCATGCCCATACAGCGGAAACACCGCATGGGCCTCTGCTCTAGAAGTTGGATGGAGGCAGAACTCCATCCAACCTCGATGCGCCCGGCTTCAGCCAGGCGCTTTGCCGCCTCAACTGGCACGGAGGCAAAGGCCGCCCCGACGCCCCGCACCCCCGTATGAACGCGGCCCACCTTAATGTGGTGAGCAGGGCAATTACCGGCTGTTGCCAAAGCTTGGCAAAGCTCCTCGGCCGACACCGAGTCATCGATGCCAACGACCCGGATGTCCGCCGTCTTTACGGGACGCGACACTTTCGCCTCGTCCCCCAGCACTTCCCCCAGCTTTGCAGCCAGGGTGTCAGCCTGGCACGGGGATGTTTCTTTCGGGAGCTCTATGATACGAGCCCCGGTTATCCCCGTCCGAAATTTGGCTGGCCCAATTTCTAATGCGCCAAGGCTTACAGAAGCCTTGGCCTTGGCGATAGCCTCACCATAGGTGAGACCTTTTGCCACCGCTTCTGGCTTGAGCGCCACGACCACCGCCAGGGAGCGTGGCGCCTTAGGCAACTTTGGCGCCTTTTGCGCCTCGGGGACCCTCTTGGGCACCGCATCACCTGCCACAGGCTTCTTGCGGCCGCGCCGCACTACAACGGTCCAAGAGTCAGTAAGCCACTATCCTAAAAATTGATTTGGTTTTGGTTAAATCGTTCGTAAATAGTACGATTATTCGTCAAAGGGCAATACAACATAAAAAGGTGTGACTAACTGGTCTAATATCGCAGTTATCGCACAGCTCAAACACCTGCCCCCCTAGCACGTCCACCAAAACACGATATGATAAAGCGGTTTATCGCGGCGAACTCTCAAAATACAATAGGGTTTCGTCGTATTTTGACAGTTCACAGCGATAAATCGCTTTATCATAGCGTGTTTTGATGGACGTGCTACGGGGGCTGGATGGATTGGACTGAAATTCGACACATAGATAGTCATGCAGGCATCCGTATATTCAACCCCTAAAGGGGTATTATAGATATTGGAAGTTTGCATTTACGCTGATGATTAAAATAGTTTATACTTATCTACTTCAGAGTTTAAAAACACACTTAGTAAAGGCGTGAGAAATAAGTGTTAAATGTTTGTTTTCCGTTTGAGTATCAGAGTAAATTATTAAACTGGACTTTATTTGAAGCATCTGTTATAGAACTGGAATGTTTATACTGCAGGAAAAATAGAAAGTGAGTTTTAATATAATAATAATCTACAAACTTCTGAGATCCTAAAAATGTCCGATTTCAGTGTATATCTAATATTCTAATATATAAATATCTCGTGTCACAGTGTTTGTTATCGAGCTGCACCGAAACGGCTTGTCCGATTTTTATGAATTTTTTTGTGTATGGTAGGTCTGAGAATAGGTCGTAGGCTATATCTCTAGGTGATAAGGGTGGCCAACTGACCATCTCCAGATTTCTTTTGACAATAATTATGGCGAAACGTAGTTTTCCGGCACAGCTAGTAGGTACCTATATAAATATAATTATTGCCTTTGTGTTTTTCTGATTTAATTATGCAAAATATCAAACGAGCAGTAATAGTAAAGATATTTGTAGATAAGAATTAAGTCATCATTCTCAGAAAATTTACATATGAGGTTTACTCGAATTTGTTATCATTTCATAGACGATAATATACATTTTAAATTACGTTAACGTTTCATATAATGACCATTTACTTGATATTCATGTGAGATAATGCTGTCTTAGCCGAAACTCGTCAATATCGATAACCCAGAATTATCCGTCTGGCATCAACCTTCACGCCTGGAGAAGGTCAGCAGATAGGGAGCAATGTATTGGACACAGACGTAACAGCAAGTCATCGTCGCCGCCTCCGGTCACGGTCAGGTAACGGAACCGGCCCTAAAGCACTCGGCGGGGCAGATTAAGCAACGCGGCGTAATAATATTTTAGTGGGATAACATTACGCACTGCCACTGATCATTGGTTGCTAGTGATGCATGGATATCGTGGTATATGATCATCTCTTCGCCTATTTACTCGTCTATCTCGATGTTTTACGTTACAGTTTCCATTAGTTATGATAGTAGATACAAACACAAGTACTTCTGATCTGTCAACTTTTGATAAAAGTTATTTCTCTTTTCTACAAAATATAGATAGCATCATTCATCATCTTTTTAGCTAAAAGACGCTTGCTGCTGAATATAGGCTTACCCTAAGGATCTCCAAATCGATAGATCCTGCGTTGTCCGCATTCTACTCAATCGTAAGGGTGTTTCGGTACGCCGACCGCCAGTCGAAAGCATATTTGCAAAAACGTATAAAAAAAATGTTTATACGATCAGGCACAAAAACTTCGAGCATGGTCCTCTCCATTGCTCTTATTAGGTCCATTGTGCACAGAAGGTTATTCATTTCTAAAGTGTCAATATTAATTATCCTTTATAATCACTCGAATTTCAATACTTCTTGTGACAGTACAGTGAAAAGCGTACTTGCACAATTTCAAAATCTGTTTCTATTAACATTTATAAAAACTATTTACCTAGGTTCTGTACTGTATTTAGTAAGTAAAAAGTTTATCTCAGTGCCTACATCTTCCTTTTTTATATACCTACATACTCTAGTTAGGTACTATATCCACATTAGAAGAGTGTAAAAAATTTGATTTCGCTTTGTGGATTTTACCAACGCTCTAGGTTCAAACAGCGTGGGAATGGGAATGTCGTGTTTAGAAGACATCGGCCTTTGCAAAAATAAAAGCTGTAAGAACTGGATTTATTCACGGTTCCAAGAAAATAAATCTTACGATGTAAGCGGGGCCAATAAAGCACATTGTTAACTTAAGTTACAATTACTATGTATCGCGGGTGCTGTATTTTATTCATCGCTTTTTCGGAAATACTAATACCATGGGATGTCACAAGGCTCTGTCTTGAGGCCATTAATATGTAATGTTCTTTCGGACGACATGTTGCGTCTGCTGTGCCTGTCTCTGTGATAGCGTACGCGGATGTCTTGATGATTGAGACAGAGTCCAGAGCCCACATTGAGGCCAAGGCCTCGCATCCAGAGGGTGACTCTGTACCAGAGCTATTTCTGCCGCCAAATAGCGGTACTTCCATGGCTGTGTTCCAGTTAGAAGAGTATGCGAGCAGTGAAATGATAAGGTACTGCTATTTGACAGCTTATGTCACAAATTGGCAACGTACATTGGCGTCCTTGTAGGAGTTATACATTTGCAAGATGATTGCAAATCTTGCAGGAACCACATGTACTATAGGCGACTGCAGCCACTTACCACCAGGTCAGGTGGGCAGCCTGCTTGTTTGTCAACTTTGTAATACAAAGTATTACAAAGTTGTAATACAACAAATAAATAAGAATTTCCGGAACCGGCTTGAAGTCGCCTTCTAAATCGGTTGCTATGATATTAAAGGAAAAAATCAAGCGAACCCCGCTCGCCGAAACATAGTTCACGGGAGCGTAATTTTATTCATTCAAATTCTGTTTAAACAAGAAAACTTAGCAAGTAAATTGAATTCCTACGCTTCCAGACTTTCTAAATGAATCAAAGCTGTACAGGTCACGGGCGCACGGGGTCACCCGGCGACGTGGCGCTCATATCAATCGATCCTCCAGTTAAGCACCTGCTAACTTATTCTGAACTCTATTTTGAGTGTCATAAGCTAGGCGATTTACAACATTGCTTACGACGTGTTATGACTATCAACCTGGTAACTATGTGAGGTAGCGGTGCCCGTCGACGGAGCTGGATGTATGGATGATACAATATAATTTCCGTTTGTCTGTTCTTTTATTATATTGACTTATTGTACCTAATATCAACTTTGGTGACTTTTTTCCATACAATTTCAAAAAAAATGTAAACATGATTGTCTTTCACGCCAAAACTTGGAACCTTATACATAGAGTAAGATTGCCGTAGACCTTTTTTTAAAAGAGGAGAAAACTTTTCATTAAAAAATTGAGTTATGAACGCGTGTTCGAATCCTGTCCGAGGTGTAAATTTTTAATTTGTTACAGAAATTGCCATAGCATTTTAAAACAAATTCAAGTCACAAATATAGTTCAGTAGTTCAGGTGCAGTGTGTTTCTTTCTCCGTCCATTTGGTCACTGGTAAAGGTTCACCTTAATAAGCTAATAACTGCCGTGTCTTGCTTTATTTGTGATCGGGGTAGGCTGGTGCTTAATTCTCCGAATATGTTACTGGCACATATTGGCATTCGTACCCCGTGATCCTCGTGTAGAGACGCAAAATCGTGGAGCTATTCTGGTAATTTTGAGATGAAGATCTTTGCAACTCCTGCAATTTTTACTGAAGTACTTTGTAAAAGGCAAAATCTTGGAGTGGTTCTGGTAATGTTGAGATGAAGTTCTATTAGTGTTGCCCAAAATCGGTATTGGTCATGCAGTCTTGCGAGACTCTTGCTTCAAGACCGAGACCAAGATCGGCCTTATTGTAACAAGCAAGACTGACCCATGCAAGATTTGAGCAGGAGTCTTACTCAAATATAGCGTGGGTCTTGGCAATACCACAGATAATATAATACTACCGATTTTGGGCAACACTAACTTCTATAGAACTCCAGCGGTTTTTACTGAAGTATTTCGTAAGAGGCAAAATCGTGGGGCGATTCTAGTAATATTGAGTGCGAAGATCTTTGGAACTGCTGCGATCTTTACCGAAATACTACATAAGATGCAAAATCGTGGAGTGATTCTGGTATTGTTGAGATGAAGATTTATGGAGCTCCTGCGATCTCTACCTAAGTACTTCGTAGGTGGCTCGTTAAAGCGCACCTCATATAACATTACAGTTAGATAACAATCGAAGAAGCCGAGCGCGAGAGTGAAAGCGTTCCGGCGGATTCACATGTGATTGTGACTTTGACGGTTACGTCAAATAACTGTTGCTCTGCAAAATGGAGGCGCACTTGATAAATAACCATCCATGACTGAGCTGACCTAGAGAAGGGATAGAATACCACTAGATTTGTAGCATATCCATTGCTGATTCTTAATCTTGAATCTTATCTCTCTAAAACTATCTAGATTGAAGTTACTAGTGCCAATCGCTGTGAGATATATACTATATACCGAAATGATTATGAAAACAGTTGATGGCAGCAGTTGAGACTATCCCTCCGATATGGGTAGATACAAAACCGATATGCTCTGTCTCTTGAAATGAAATGAAAATAGTTTTATTTTGTGAGTATAAAGCATACCTATTTACGCTTAAAAAAAGTAAAAATTATAATTAAAATTTGAATTTACCTCTCGCTCAAAATGCTGCCCTTTTGCCACATAATAAGTATAAAAATTTAAAAATAATCAAAACAGCCTGACATAGAACAAAGCAGAAGACATTCTTGAATATTACACTACCATTAACGTTCCGTTATTTTTAGCACACAAGATTTCTTTGATTATTTTTTGTTTAGTAATTTATTAATATGTAAAAGTTAAAACAATGCAATACTTAAAAAGTGTAATATCATAAAGTAAATAAATAACATGTCATGTTCCTTTTTTTTTTTTTACAAGAGAGAAAAAACAGTCTTTACGGTATTCGACAAGGGAATTGAGCTAACTAGGCCACCCCAAGGATATGCAGGACTCGGGTAGAAGACCCACTACCGGCTAAAAACTCTCTAGATACTTCTACCTCCGTGGAGACACAATCGGGATCGGCGTTGGCCATTCCCCGATTGTGCCCCCTGGAGGGTTGCCTGGCGCACGCGCCAGGGCTTATCTCTACGGAGGGGGTCGACAAGTATCTTGAGAAATTCGACCCCCCCAGACGGCCAAGCTAGGGGTGAAAAGTATCTCTCGGCCGGTGGTCATCCGGCCGAGCCGTTTCAACCCCCAGCTTGCTAGGGGAGCTGGCGCGCGTTGAGGAACGCACGCCTCCTCCTCCCCAACCGCCTGAACATGTCATGTACCTACTTCAAGCAACTACTTACTTACCAGTAGATTTTGAATACAGCTGTTTTAAATTTATTTTAAAGTTATTTTTATTATTTTAAACAGTGACATTATTGTCGCTACATGAAAGCATCATTTAGTCAAAGAATTCCTTAGTTTGTATTATTACGGAAATGTAGATTCTCTTGATAATTCCGCTGTGTTATTTATAAATCTATCGTGCACGGCTATCGTTTGTTAATAAAAGCTAGTCTTTATTGTTATTAAAATTAATGTTTACATAAAATAGCCTGTATTTATGCCAATAAAGAAAATTGCTTGCGGTTTCCGCGTTCATTTCCTCTTCAGTACCGTTGGGCTTGCGTCAGTCAGAGAACGCAAATAACAGATAACGTATACGTTAGATAATAAATTTTTAGAGATTTTCATTGTTAACATTTTTCACTTTCACATTTATTCTGCTTAGTTGGCTTAATTTAGGTCACACATCACTAAATTTTAATAATAGAACAATATGCGCTTTTTCTATTGGAACTGTATTTTGTCAACATCAACAAAGGTAAGATGAGATAAGATGCAGTTTATTGTAGTTAACTAACTTAGTTAAACTGGTAACTAAGAACATGATTAATCTTTTGTGTGTCATTACAGCCAAGAGATGCCCACTGGTGGACATAGTATAGGCCTCCCCAGGGATCTCCAAACCAATCGGTCCTACGCCTCCCGCATCCAGCGGCTTCCCGCGAATCAGTCCACTTTGGGTGTAGTGTATTGGTGTGTACCAACACCAACGCTTCGTCTCTCGCTACGCGGCCGCCTATCGAGGACCTTTCCTAATGTCCGTTTTGTCTTCTGTATCTTCTAAATCAATTCTATTTTTAATAAGTGATGCATGTAATTTTTATGAAAATTATAAACAAAATGTCATTAATTAAAATTGTAGTTTACAAAGTCTGAACTTTCCTTTTATATCTAAGCTTGTCCCTGCTTATAAAGATTAGTGACAGCCTTGGGTGGCTGTCATCTCTATACCCAAGTCTCTTCCATTTTCGTTCTTACTTGTAACGAAAAAACGCGGAGAATTAATTGAATATCATGCCCATTTTCTCTTAGATGATTCTTATTTTACTGCATTTTTACTGCATTACTTATTTGTTACAGTTTAGATTTCGTTTATGTCTTCTCAAAAGGTTCTGTGAAGTACCGCTCCGTATGACAAGCGCCAATTAAAATAATTTCAAACCGCGGTTAAAGCAAGATAGCGCTATATACTGAAGAAGTGGTGTCTCTACTACCACACTGTTTTATTTAAACTGCTTTAAGCGCTAGTGTTAAACTGATAAGACATGTCATTGTACCTGCACATCTAAAAGTGCGCGGATTCTTTTTAAAATGCTAATAACTTACTCATTATGTATACTGTGACATAACAAAAACATGAATATTTATAAATTTCTATTTGTAAGTTAAATAAGCACTATCTCTATGCGTATTAATTTGTAACATTTGTGCAAAGGGATTTAGAAAGTGCGTTTAGGCGTCAAGATTGCTTTCTTCATATAAGTACTTTTGATCTATATCGACCATAATGATATAAGTAAAAGCATTACATAACCTTAATCATAGCATAATATGCAATGAAATATACTTAACAAATGTTTGGTGAAATAATAAAAATGCTAAATACTAATCTCTTTTCAAAATGTTCGTTTGTGTACAGCAAGTAATTTCAATATAGACCTTTACAGGCACTTATTGACGTCAAAAAAAAAACAAAAATCATCAACCAAGAATCTAAGTAACTAAGTTATTTAATCCTTGTATGTACACATACCCCAACCATTATTAAGATGTGTGCAAATACAAGTCAAATGAAAAAAAAGGTTGACTACTGTTCAGAAATTGGCGCCAGTAAATGCCTACTGCGTGATGGGAACAATGTAAAAAAGGCTTAATTTTGTACATTTATTTTCAGATAGGTACTTATTTATATTTATAAGCGCTTACATTTAGATTTAAGTATACTTTTACATGTTACCTATGCCGTGTTAATTAATTCTATTGCCAAAAACATTGAAGACAAAGAGAAAATTGCACCATCAATGGTGCAAATGAGACATCGGGAAAATGACGTATCTGTGCGTTAAAACGTCATAAGGTTACTTCTGTGGTATATTGTTCTGAGTGTCCCTCGCAGTAGCATTCTTGCCAGCATACACCACAAATCTTTAGTTTTGACTTGATAGTCCTAAAGTTCAATGTAAAACTTCTAGTATTAAGTAAATTCTGAGGCACTGTTCTTTATTCAACTATGAATTAAGGCGCATAGTGCTCCCAATGACCTTGCGTCGATCGTCCCGCACTGAAAACATAGGAGTGAGTGAGAGCGAGGGGAATATTTAAGCAAACCTTTACGCGTAAGATGAATTATTTCAATAAAAAAATAATAAAGGCGAATAAGAAAAATCTAAAAAGACCATCCCCTAGAATATTGTTCACTTTATTTATTGAAATCGAAAGTATATGATTTAACGTAATATTTACGAAGCGATTAGGTTTACAGTTTTAAAATCGAGGCATGTTTGGGTCACATTTTAACCAAGTTTTATTTAATTTATCAAAATATTAAGAAGACCATCCTCTAAAGAATGCATTGAATAATAACATATCTTTTTTAAAGATTTTTTTATTCATTATTTATGAAGAGAATCGGTTTTTTCTGCAGTGATTTTTTATGATTGACGTTACTATGCGCCTTAATAACTCGCGGCGACATAAAAAGCTTGGTAGGCAACAGGCGGTGTGGAGGCAGCGACCGTTCCCTCGTCCGCATTCCCATGTCTTGACGGAGCATGTGTGCTCTAACTGCCATCGGGTAACGGAAGATGGTAACTGTAGAACCCCAGTGGGTACTACGTACCACTTCCTCAGTTAATGCGTCCGCCAAACTTGTGCTATTCCGCCAAAACACTGAGCCGCACGAACTGTGTCACTTAACCGACGTTTTATAATAAAACACCGTGAAATCTGGAACCTTTTACGGAACATTTTCAACCAATTGCTCTCATTATATATCTAAGTGTCTCTCTGTAGTTGATTGGAAATTGGAGCAATTGGAGTATACTGTACATTATTTCGTTAACATGTTTACTTTTTATATTTAATGGATATCTGTGGCAAGTGGCAAATCTATGTAAAGTTTATAAAATGATGTTAATAAATCAATGTTAAGACAGGGTGAGACAAATAAAAATGTATGCATGCCCCTTTGCATTATGTTTTTTTTCGTATAAAGTATGTACAATGAAGAATGACGATGTAGAGTTTTAGATAAAATAAATGAGAAAGAAAAATGTAATATTAACTTATTACATCTTACATCTTACTTATTACAGTAAAATTCAAATAAGCATCCATAGGATGGACTCGGTATCAGATTGGGAACAGCCGATCTACGTAAAAATATTTTTTGTTTGTTAAATTATTTTAAATTTTCAATGCGCCGCCTCGCCGAAGCAAAAATAGAAGAGAATTAGACAATTTTTATACAACTAAGTTGGCTAAGAAGCAGACCAGTCCACCTGATGGTGTGTGGGTATCAGTCACCTATAGAACATTTTTTTTATTGCGATAAGTTGGCAAACAAGCAAACTGCCAGATGGTAAGTGGTAACAGTCACCTATAATATATGTGGCTCCTGTGAGATTCGCAGCAAAACTGCAACCCCCACATACTTTGCCAACTTGTGACATCAGATGTGAAGTCACGGTACCCAGTAATTTCACTGCTATATCTTAAATTTCAAACCGGAACTCAGCAGTGCAAGCACTGCTGCTTTGCGGCAGAAATAGGTAAGACGGAGGTACCTATGTAGACGGCCCCGGTAAAAAGTCTCCCTTCTGATAAACTGGAACATGTGGTTCCTGTACGATAGGCATACATGCAACCCCTACAAAACTACAAACACCATAGTGTAAGTTACCAACTTGTGACATCGAAGTAAAGTCACAGGACACAGTAATTTCACTTATTTTACCTGTCAACCTAAACCGATCTTATTCTGAAATATAAGGGTCAAAGCCGATGATATATCAAATACTTTAAAACGCGGAACTAGAGTTCGAAGTCGCAAATTTCTCCGAGATATCTCCACATTTTTAAACTGGTCCACATCATGGTCCCAGATTAACTGCTTTGCAAAAAGTTTGGTCCTGCGTGTGAACACTTTAATAAACAAGATAATTTGGTATCAGATGGATTCATTTGATAACAACTTTAAATAATGTCGCTCTACTAAAAGAAATCCAGTTATAAAGAGTTCACGATCTTATTTTTCTTGCTTTCTTAATTTACATATATTTTTTGTATAGTCTGCTAAAAATATGATAATTGTAGTCCATTCAATTCTAGTAGCTAATATGGCTTATAGACCATTTGCCCACGTTTCAAAAATTACCTCACCGTACTTCGTGTTCAGTACCTATTTGTAGTTATGCTGAGTGGGACAAACTAGAGAGCTAGGTAGCGGGATGTTTTTTCACGGACTTCTAATAATAAATCACAACGGAATATTATATTTTATTGTGATTGAAAAGATACGAGATACTTAAGTCTTGTATTTCATTTATTTATTATGCATATTCGCAAAAATTGAACATAGAAAATACAGGTACGAGAGAAAATATAACGTATAAAGGAACTGCTTATTTCTTCAGAAATTTCTTCCAGCTGCAGTCCATTTGGATTGATCGAATTCAATAAATTATGAAATAAAAAATGAGATATGATCAGAAAAACAAACTTAACAAAAACACTTTTGCGCTTTTAACTTGTTTGTTGTAGTAAAAAAAACGAAGTAGGTACCTACGTCATGGAAGCACCCGAGAAGTCACCCAAATTTTCAAAATAATAAAGCAAATCGACATTCAATAGTAAAAACATGTTTCATTATAGGATATAAAATTAAGATTTTTGAATAGTTTTGGAATATAATATGATATATGGCAATACATTTCTTACAAAAATCGAGTGCGTTATTTTCAAATGACAATTGAACTGGAACAATGAAGAGAAATTCATCGATTATTCATTAAAAGCAGAGGAAACTCATGCCACAATGCTCCGCTGTGAGAAACTAAAAGCCATGCTTAACTTAATACAATGAAACATACACCATTACCACCCATTACACACATACATAAAGATAAGGATGAGAAAAGATGCAGGAGTAAATAAGAAATAATAGGTTATTCCTACCAACCGTTGCTGGTTGTGTTGAAAAATTCTGATTCTTATTTATAATAGAAGAACCTGTAGACTAAATTTTAGTCGATTAATACGGTGATTTTGTGTCAAATTAGACCGTATTTCATATTTCTCAGATCTTGAAAAACTTAACACTGGGATTAACATTGATATTGTAATTTTGTGTCGAATTGGACCTGTACTTCATATTTCTTCCAGGATCTTGAGAAACTTAAATTGCTCTGAGATTCGCGATATTCATATTGTGATTTTATGCCAAATTGAATCTGTAGGTATTGCAAATTGCGCGTATTTTGAGGCAACCAGTCTCAGTGCTATTTATATTATCAGCTGTTCAGCGATAAAATTAACTAACAAGCTGTCAATCTAATGCTAACTATGAATTGAGTTGCTGAAAGCTAATCAACGTATCACTGTGTTAGTTGACAGCTGTCAAATTTATTTTAAAATTATTAAAAAAAGACCCATTTTAGGTTTCCAAAATACATATGAATAAAACAAAATATATGATTTCAGCAATGTGACCGGGTCTAAAAATATTTCTCACGAGAAATCAAATTATTAGAGATAAGTAAATTTTGGCTAATCAACGTTTCGGAAACTCAAATTGATTTGACACTGCTGTTAAGATGACATGGATGTTAGTTGAACAATATTTTGATCAGCCTTTCAGAAACTGGGGGTTAGACATTACATACAATTTGCCGACATACTATCAAACTTAGGAAACATTGGCCTTTACTACATTTTTTAAAATTAATAGCCTCGTACCCTCTTTGATACACGAAGGACAAATTCAACGATTAAGCTTTCGAGATAACGTGGGAAACTTGCAATATTTCCAATACATATTTTTTTCATTCAAACACGAGTGTCTATAAATTGACTACTTTATCTTCAGCTAAACGTCAATAAAGCCAGTGGAAAAAACAAGTTCGTTCGGAAAAATCTCGCTTAATTGGCATGCGGTGCACGCACTATGAAGTAGCCCTAGAACAGGACACAAACAGGACTGGCCAGTATTCCTATGGATGTCACGGGAGTCAGTGTCAGAGACCTGGAATGAGTTCAAAGCCTAAGTCCGCCGACCACGTCATTACTTTCACCCAATACCTCGTCTATAGACAAGACACCATAATTTATTGTACTAAGCAACTAGCTAAGGTAATTCTCATTTTTTTCTCATGCAAACTATGGAAACCGTAACTCTAAATTATACATATCCTCTGTGTTATGTAGCAATTATATGTAAAGTAATTTGCAGTATTACAACTCGGCTGAGTGAGTTGGACTAAATCGATAATCAGCAATCTTTACCTTGGAAAATTGGTCGTTATTCAGCACCGTACGAAATTAGGAGCCAATGAACTTCGCTGGGTCTACGTCTACGGCGCGGTAATAGTGTATAGGCGCAAGACATCAACGCGGACGGCACACTACTCTCTAACGCAAACATTTAGAAATTACGAAGCTATTAATACCTACTGTAGTTACATATTTTTCAGATTTTTTGCTTGCTAAATTAACCAATGTAAAAAAAACCTTAAACGGTCCAAAATGGACAGCGTATGACTTGTACAGTAGATGATTTTGCCATCCAGTTTTAAAAACTCCTACCAATGCTAATATATATATAAGTGACAATATATATTTTAATAATACGAGGCTATGGCATGCATGGCTCAAAAAGTATTATTTATTATTAAACCTACTTAAAATTAAGAAAAAGTTACATAATAGGATTAATACGTGTTGAGTATTAAATATTACATCTTAGATACTAAGTAGGTACTTAACATTACTAGCATATCTTTATCATTAGCGGGTAAATATGAGAAGTACTTAAAATCGAAAGCTATGGAGAGTGAGATCATAAAGACTACAAAGCATTTTGCTTTTAAATTGCGGTTCTCGTTTTTCTACTTATTTACAACCAGAAATCTTTTATGATTTAATTTATTAGCACTATTATTATTTCAGTTGAAATACTTTATAAATTTAAAACTGTCCTAATCATAACGATTTGTGCATTTTATTTATTTCGTCAGGATCATGTCACGGCTTTTTAACCGACTTAAAAAAAGGAGGAGGTTCTCAATTCAAGGGGAATGTTTTTTTTGTGTGTATGTTACGCGATTACGCCGCCAATTGTGGACCGATTTTCAAAATTCTTTATGTATTCGATAGAGTATAGGTACTCCTGCGGTGGACCCAAGGTCACCAAAGTCAGGAACTGATGATGGGATCCCATAAAAATCAAGGGAAACCCTTAAATTTTCAGGTATGTCCAACGTGTTTCATGTTTTTTCCAAAGCGTGACGTGTTTGCGTCTGGTAATCATGAACCAAACTGATCGTTACTTTTGAACTTGACCTGACCTGACCTTGGACTTGCAAAGATTTCATTCACTAAATAGATAAAAATAAAAAATATTTAACAAAAAATAAAAATCGACTTCAAAACCACTGAAAAGTTTAAAATAATCAGAATAGGTACAGACAACATCATGCTTCTATATTGAAGTCGGTGCTAAATTTTAAGAATTTCTAGGAGATCATCGTTTGGCACCGACTTCAATATAGAAGTGTGATGTTGTCTGTACCTATTCTTATATTAATTCAATTCAATTCTTTATTGCATTCCACAATGTTTTTATGATGGTAAAAATAGTACCTACATAGTATCAATTATGGACCCTGTAGGGCACAGCATAGGTAAGAGAGAGGATGAAGGCGGTAAATTATTTTTAACTTCAGTGTTTTTGAAGTCGGTTTTTATTTTTTGTATAATATTTTTTTCTATCTTTTGAGTGGAGTACGACACAGTTAGCGCAGTGGTCGAGTACTGTGCCTTTATGGCCTTTAAATATTTTATGGCCCTTAAATATTTTGTATGGCCTACAAAAAGTTGTTCCGGTCTGGGCGTATGTGCATGTGATATTCTATGTTTGTAACTGCACCCACGACACAGGAGAAATCCTAGTGTGGGGTGACGTTTTTTTAAAAAAAAAATGGTATCAACAAATCACCTGGAGGTAGAGCTACAGATTGTGTTAAGTGTGTGATAGTAGGCTCAGCGCGCAACCACGGATTATAAGCGTTATTATCTTCTGACATGTTATTACCATGGGCTTATGGTATGTGGTGTGAAACAATGTTTTGTGTTTAGTGGGGAATTTGCGCATAGAACTCTTACATTATAAACGTTTGTTACCTGATAGCACATCGGAATTCCAATGATTGTTGAACGTATGTAACACTAGCTGTGCCCGCGAACTACGTTTCGCCATACTACTTTATTCCCCGTTTTTGAAACATTTTTCATTGATGCTCAGCTCCTATTAATCGTAGCGTGATCTTATATAGCCTAAAGCCTTCCTCGATAAATGGACTATCCAACACACAAATAATTTTTCAATTTGAATCAGTAGTTCCTGAGATTAGGGCGTTCAAGCAAACATACAAACTCTTCAGCTTTATAATATTAGTATAGATTACACTCCTATAAATTATACTTATGGATTTGCTTCGCGCCCATACTCAAGTAAGAACTAACACGAATACATGAATATCATCTGTAGGCATGCTTTTAGCAAGAGATCCACTTTCCCCTTAAGCCGTAGACTTTTTGACTTCAAACCACCCGCATTCATCCGTCATCAACCAAACAAGTCCGTTGCTGTGCTGCGACAATCAATCAGATATCCGGTTTCTCTGTGGTTGAGGAATCTAGGTGTAATTAGGCTTATTCGGTGATACAGGTCAGCTCAGATCAATCGGGTCGGATGAATTCCAAGAGCTTACCGGTAGTTCACAAATACTCAATACAACGTAATTACCACCCTACATCTGGAAGAGGGTATGTACGTTTCGTTATCAACCAAAAGCCAAATTAGCAGGAGATTCAAAATCACAGCAGAGAAAATTTCATATCATAGGTACCTAATCGATACATTATTACGATGCGTCGTTAAACCCAATAACAGACAATGTTCTTTTTTAAACAAAACGTCGCCCCACACTAGGATTTTCTTCTGTGTCGTGGGTACGGTTACAAACATAGAATATCACGTGCACATACGCCCAGACCAGATCAAATTTCTGTAGGCCGTATAAAATATTAGTGCCAAACGATGATCTCCTAGAAAGTCTTAAAATTTGGCACCGACTTCAATATAAAAGTGTGATGTTGTCTGTACCTATTCTTATATTATTTTTAACTTTTCAGTGTTTTTGAAGTCGGTTTTTATTTTTAGTAAAATATTTTTTTCGAATTTTATTTGGAATCGGGGGGCTATTGTCTAAGAAAAAATCGCGATCGCTTACAATTTGACAGTCGCCGTCCGTCCATCGCTCTTTTTTAAAAGGACTAGCTGTGCCCGCGGACTACTTTTCGCCTTTATTTATTTTTTCCCAACATCTTCAACAAATATCGTTAATATACACATAAATAAATACAAAAACTTAACAAATGATATACTAAAACCTTTCTCGAGAATCACGCTATCGAGTGGTGAAAACCGCTTGAAAATCGGTGCAGTAGTTTTTGAGTTTATCGCGAACAGAGTACAGACAGACAGACGCGGCGGCGGCGGGGGGACTTTGTTTTTGTAAGGATGTCCGCGCAGTCTAGTGTTCACGGCGCTATGGTAGTAAAAATTGTAAGCGATCGCGATAGATTTTTTCTTAGACAATAACCCACCAGAGGCCCAATTCTACTAATAAGTTACAGCCGAATCGAAACTGAACCGTTGCGATCGACCAATCGGAGCGCTTATATTGCCATACAACTGTTCGATGACGTGATAATGTGGCGTTCTGATTGGTCGATCGCAACGGTTCAGTTTCGATTCGGCTGTAACTTATTAGTAGAATTGAGCCTCTGGTGCCAATACTTAACTTTTTTTACGAGGTGGAATGCTGTTGGCTGTACAGTGTACCTGCCGATGGCTAATCGACAGGCGTGTGTGGGACTCTCCCTGGTGAGTGCGGGGCATACCCACTAAACCAGACTCGAGTCCATCTTGTCGATAGTCAGGGTGATCCGGGGTCTGGGTAACCCCAATTCTCCGGATCACCCCGGGACAGCCCGGCCAGCTACGGGTTATTACTATGAACACTGGGGTAATACCCAGACTTATAATCGCACGCATCAGCACCCTAGCGCACAGGCACACCATGGTCATGGAAGGTGGGCTGCGAAAGCCCTGACAGACTCTGTACCAGGGTCGTCTGCTTGGGTACCTCTGTCTTACCTATTTCTGCCGCAAAGCAGCTGTGTTTGCATTGCTGTGTTCCGGTTTGAAGGGTAAGATATGGCAGTGAAATTACTGGGTACCGTCTGCCAACCTGGGTGCCAACATGTGACATCTTATGTCACATGTTGGCAAAGTACACTGTGATTCTTGTGGGAGTTGCAGTTTTGCTGCGAATCTCTCAAGAGTCACATGTATTATAGGTGACTGTTATCACTTATCATCGGGTGGGCAGTTTGCTTGTTTACCAACTGAGTTATAGAAAAAAAAGAAGCGACATTTGGGTCATTTTCCCGCACTTCTTCGCTGCCTCCTTCTGCGTGATAACATTTTCGCAGAAGGAGTTAACAGCAGTTTTTTTAAATTTTTTATATATACTATATTTAATAGGTCTGACAAAAAGTAGACTATATTTTTTATATCCCTGTATGATAAGGGTGGCTCTCTCCAGAATTTTTATGGACAATTTTTTTTAAATTTGGCATCAACAACCCAAAATTTTCACCCTTCCACCACCAACCTCCATTTTTTCTAGCGATATTAGTATTTTTACTGGCGAAACGTAGTTCGCAGACACCAGACACAGCTAGAAAGTTTAAAATTTAATGATTTTATTAAATGACGTTTAAGTATTTTATGTATGTACATACAAGTCATTTTAATAAAATCGTAAATATCAATAAGCCGTTACTAGTGTTATTACGGCTCGTTGTTTGATTGGATGGATTGTTGCAAAATAATAAAAAAATATGAATACGTGTTTCCCATCGCATTCCAATGCGAATCGAGTTCTAATAAGTTTTTCTGGGCCACTAAAGTGTCTATAAGATCGGAATAACTTTTAATAAAGTCTGCGAGACTTCTATTGATGAAATAGATTAGAAAACATAATCTTATCTGAGCACGCACTCACTTTGAGATTAGGTAGGTACCTGAAATCGACCAGTCACTGGGTATCTATGTTCCGATCTCTGCGGAGATGCGTGGTCATCGCGTGACTACCGATGCATTGTTATTGGTCAATGATCACGGTGCGATAGGCATTGCCTTGACCCACAGATCACGTGCCTACTTACCTATAAACTATTTAACCGTTGTTCCGAGAGGATTTTTTACAGGTTACCTATTATGATAAGTTCGATAATTTTTTGACCGAATTTAATTTAATGGTGGGTTTGGCTTGATGTTAAATTAAAGTTAAAAATAATAAGTCATTTGCGATGGAAAAAAGAAGATGAAAATCGATAATTGACAAATGCGTTTCGGTAAAATGATATTTCGATGATCTAAAAATATCGGTCAAACGTTTTCGGTTAAATATAATTCGAACAAGTAACTGGCTCCCCCTTTAGATAATACGGCAGGGCAGAAGACTAGAAATATGATTCTGTATTGGGTTGGGAGTAGGGTTGCCAGGCCAGTTTGGCCGGACATTTGGGTAGAAAGGCCGGACACCTATTAAGGGGTTTTGTCTCAGTATTAATAGGTACGACAAAAAAAATTTGAATGAATTGAAAAAGCTTGATTTTACATACAATCAAGCTTTTTTGATTATTATCATAAATCTTGTTAAATTCTAGTGAAATAATAAACAAAATCGAATGCCAAATCAGTCTTAGGTACCTATGTACTTTATTATTAATCAGTCAAATAGTCATCAGTCAAAATTAAATTCTAGATACTTAAACATTTATCAACATATTTAAATTCTTCTTGAATACTTAAGTACTAATGAAAGTCACAAATAAGACTTTTTGAACTAAAAAAAATAATCAAAAACTTCTCTTTATGTTAAACAATGAAACAAAACAAAAATTCTTCTCTTAAATTAAAACAATAAAACAAAATGTCTTCTCTTTAAGTTAAACAATAAAACAAAAAAAAAACTTCTCTTTGAGTTACACAATAAAAATAATTATTCATATTTTTGGTTTGCCGAAACTTGCTTTAAGAGCTCAGTTTCTTTCAAAATGTAGTTGTAAAAATCCTTACATGTCAAATTTTTTAAATTAAATTCTACAACCAACATTTTGGCAACAGTGTTAACATGTAATCTGTTGCGTTCTTTCGTCCATTGCTGACCTATCAAGGAAAAAGCTCTTTCAACGTTTGCGTTAAGTATGTCCTGTCGCCTGCGCTCGGCCACGCTCGGCGCTCGCTCGTTTGCGAAATGTAAAAAGCCTAACAAAAGCCGGACGGGCCGGACGCAGTCAAATTTGGCCGGACAAGAGGTCAAAAAGCCTAACACTGTCCGGCTTTATCCGGACGCTTTCTAAGTCCGGACGCCTGGCAACGCTAGTTGGGAGTATTGCGTTGCCGAAACATCCCGTATCCCTATTTGGACAAAATGTAGTCCGACTGCATATTGGTAGTAGTTTATCTACATATTATACAATTATATCATTTTAAACATTTAATTGAATAAGTTTTCACATAGAAACTGCATTGTCCATTTGGGACTTGAAATTTCATAAATCTGTGTAGACTATTTTTAATAGCTTTTTAATAAACCGTCGTTATGGGGATACCGGATAATGCATTCATCTCATGTGTGATTGACGCAATACCTACGTGAGATATCATTCGCTTCTACCATACGTCATTTCAGTATCTACTTACATTTCTTTGCATGCATAGAGGTTTCCTCACTCAATCCATCACTTACCCAATCCAATTTTCCATACTAAGGTAAGGTAAGGTACATACATACATCAATGGTAATATAATGCTATCCATGATCACCTGCTCATTAAATCTTCGCTCGGATTGCAGATCTGATTGCGTACTAGCGTAATAGTTGGTACTGTCTAACTATCCTAATCGACTAGATAAAAGTATGTGTGCGAGGGGAGTTCAAGACTCCCTTAAAAATTCCTAGTAATTAACGTTCCATTCGCACGCAAGCGCATCTTACACCGCTACTAGAATCGGACTTCGGAGTTCCGCGCTCTGCACTGTGGGACATCCATAGGTCATAAATCTTAAAAACCTGCTTTCTTGTTTTACATTTTATTCCTTGTCGTTACATTGGATTGTTGCGGTACCTTCTGAAACTATAAATAGGTCAGTAATTAGAGTGCGCCTTCATTATCTATTGTGCATTCAAAGAGAGCGCATCGCCAATCGTAAATACTGTTATCAGTGAGTCATTAAAAAGCGTGACGTCATTTGTTGTCATTGCGGGACCTGTGAGTGCTGTGTGAGTTTTTTCTGAAATGGATATCCAAGAACAGGGTATGTAATAATTAATATTTTTATTTTAATTGTATCTTAGTATATATTTTCTTTAGTATGTCATTGCTACGAGGCGACTTTTCTTGGAGTATTATATTTTAATATTCAAAGTTTGAATAAACTTTTAAATATGTTCCCACTCGCTCCGACTATGGAGGTATATTGCACCATAATCTTTAGACTTTCTTATCTTAGGAAAATTAAAACTTGGCTGCCCTTATCTGCCCTTTTGGCGATGACAAGGGTGCTACGGTTGCCAGATTATCTCGTAGCATTTGCTACGAAATTAGTTTATTTAGTCTTAGTGCTTTGTGTAGGTTTTGTGACTGAATTTTAACCGTTTTTTTTTTGTTTTAGGTAATTTATATATATGCTCGTTTTCAAGAATGCATATTCTTGAAATATGGCTAACTGTCAATACCGATAATGACTCGGAAAAGTGTCGTCAAGTCCTACAAAGTTTGTTGACTACTCTGAACGACGATGCTGAGAACATTGATATTCATTATTTAGAGAAAATTGTTAATAATTTATGTAAAGCTATTGCTCGATTCTGGAAAAAATGTAATAGGGATAAAACCAAGCTTTTATATAAGAATTCCGATTGGTTTAATGTTATTGAAAAAATTCAACTTGTGAAAAACAATAAGCAATGTACTCCGTCTGAAACGTCGCCGTGTCATTCACGTGGTCGTCCTCGAAAACCTTTTACGCAATGTAGTAAAAGGACTAAACGTCGGAGAGTAGCTGATTTGTCAAAGTCTGATGATTCTACTGTAAGTGCATTGCTTGATGTTTCAGACTGTTCATTCGATTCGTGTATATCTAGAGTTAGCACTGATGATGTCTTGTCACTTGTGACTGATGCTCAGTTGACAAAACATCAGTATTTATTAATTAAAAACTTTGTTAATAGTGAGATTTCTCCTAATGTAATACCATGTTACCAACAAATTACTAAAGCGAAACAGAGATGTTACCCTTCTAATATAACTGTTTCCGAGTCTTCAGCTGAAGTTGAATTACAAAGTCTTTTTGATCACACAGCTTCTCGAATCCTTGAATCTCAAAAAGAGGTCTTAGATCAGATTCCTGATGATTGTTTGTCTAATATCTCTTTACTTGGGAAATGGGGATTCGATGGCAGCACTGGACATAGTGAATACAAACAATTTTTTTCAGATTCAACTTTAGAAGATAGTAGTTTGTTTGTAACATCTTATGTACCCCTTCAAATTATTGTAAAATTAGCTGAAGATAATTTTAAAATTTTATGAAAAAATCCTCGACCCTCTTCCACTAGGTGCTGCCGTCCTATTCGATTTAAATTTTTGAAAGAAAGCACAGCAGTGTCTTTGCAAGAGAAAGCTTATTTTAAGGATAAAATTGAAAGTTTGCAACCTACTTTTATTCAGATCGACAATCGTGAATTGGTCGTTTCTCATAAGTTGCAGCTTTCAATGGTAGATGGTAAAATTTGTAGTGCTTTAAGTGAAACATCTACAAGTAGATGTTATATATGTAATGCTACCCCTAAAGAGACGAATAAAATAGACGAATGTTTACAAAAACCTGTAATAGAGAGTAGATACCAATTTGGATTATCACCACTACATTCTTGGATACGTTTCTTCGAATATTTTATTCATCTTTCATATAGATTAGACATAAAAAAATGGCAAGTTAGGCTAGATAGTGATAAACAATTGTTATCAAATAAAAAACAATATGTACAGTCCCAGTTTAGGGAACGATTAGGTTTAATAGTTGACAAGCCGCGTAGTGGTGGAAGCGGGACGTCTAACGACGGAAACACGGCCAGGAAGTTTTTTTTGGAATCAGCTGTATCTGCTGAAATTACAGGTTTGAATAAGGATCTCATAGATCGTTGTTGTGTAATATTACAAACGTTATCTTCTGGACATAAAATTAATGAATGCAAGTTTAAAGACTATGCATTACAAACAGCATACAGCCTGGTCGAGGAATATCCGTGGTATAGTCTTCCTGCTTCTGTCCACAAGGTGCTCGTACATGGATCAGATATTATAAGTTATGCATTGTTATCTATAGGAGAACTTTCCGAAGAAGCTGCTGAAGCGACAAATAAGTATATCAAAATTTATAGACGAAGTCACACTCGAAAAATGTCACGTGAAGTTACCAATCAAGATTTAATACAACGACTATTATTACATTCAGATCCTTATATTACAAGTCTTCGGAAACTTCCCCCTAAAAAGAAAAATACTCTGTCACAAAGTGTAATAGAATTGTTACATGTTTAATATTGTTAGAATAAGAATAATTTATTTGTATTTTGTTAGTTGTTTTGTTTTTTTTGTATTTAATTAATTTTAATTTATTTATTTCTATTATTTTATTATAATTAAATAATGTTATCAATGTTTTGACTCTTATTTTATTTAAAATATATGTTTTACATTCCAATTTTTAAGTGTTTGTTCATGATAAATTTAGGTAAAAGTATGTTATTGTTTATATTTGTTTTTTACTGAAGTAAACGTTTTTTATTCCGTAAATACATGTACTTCTTTCATTTTAATGTTCCTAAAACACTTTTACAACTATAAGTCACTAAAATAATACAATGTATTGATAGTAACAGGACTTTAACTATTTATGACCGCCCTTGTATGGAGCGTGTCCCTCTGTGCTCTGTACAGTTTTAATTAGTTTAATTAGGGATTGCGCAATGCAACAGCTGTTTGTGTAACTTTGTGATCAACGTACCTAATATAAATAACTGAAAACAACTAACGGTTTAGCTTATCATGGTGGTGAATGACTTGTTCTATCTTTAGTTTGAAAACATGCAACAATAATGAAAATATTTTTTAATAATCAAAGTGCAGAATAACTCTTATCTAAACTTCAACTGACTAGACTATTTAGCTTATACGGCTACACCAATAAAATCTAAGCATGTACTTATATTTTTATGTCTTAATATTGAGACTGGAAATTAAAAACGGTAATAAAAATATGGTAAATATAATTTATACCTCCTCCCCTACAGTGACCATGATTAAAATTTATTCATTTCCATTTTCCGATCTGTAATTAAACAAGTAATAGCTCGAAAAAGACATACTTACCTGTGCTTAATTTAAATTATAAAAAAAATACTTTTTTAAGAAACGAATTCATGTTTCAAAAATTATTTTATTTTAATAATAAATTAAATGTAAAAATGTATCCACCAAAACACCTTGAATACTGCTTTGTTATTTTCGACTCGCGAAATCTTACTATTGAGTGAAAAAAGCTTTTGATTGTAAAGATGGGATCAATATACAGCTTAATTGTGAAGCTATCGAAGTGGACTATCAGAGATTACCGAGAAGGAACGGATGTAGCGGTATTTCTAACAATATGAGCTCTTTAGCCAAGTAGGCCTCGCGGATTGTTAAGAAATGGATAGCCGTGTTAGCCAATTGTGTGTTTAATTTTCGTTTGCAAGCACAAGAAAATTGACTCCCATTATTATTAACGTATGCTGGAGAAACTACGGTAGTACCTACCTATTTGATATAATAACAATAACAATGACGGTTTAAAACGATAACCAGATTAAAGAGCCGAGTTTAATTGTTAGTAAGATCATGCGCAGTAATTAATTATTTTCAGAAGAAATGGGAAGAATTTTCTACATAGATATTTGGTCAGTAGGTAACACTAAAAGAGTTTTTTTTATCACAAAACTATGGGTAAACTAAGTTTTCACTTCTTCGATCTACGATATATGTGGGTGGGTTCTATTATCAAATACATAGTATTCATTGATTACTTGGCACTTATCCTGGATCATAGCTATCCTTTTATCCGAAAAACAAACTTTATCTCCCCGTATTCGACCCAATCATCCTGCAAATTCCTAGTCTCTTAGTGTCCCTGTTTATAACTATGTTCGTTTCGGTACCTTTTTTAGAGCGAGCGGAGAAATCTCTTTACGATTCTACAAGGGATTGGAAGCTGACAAGGCTGTCCCTTGGATATGCCGTAGGACTCGGGTGAAAACCCCATACCCGGCTAAAGTAACCTCTCCGACCTAGTGGAGGCACGCTCGGAATCGGACTAGACAACCCCTTACCGGGTTAAACCACCCTCCAGTAACCTCTCCCACGCAGTAGAGGCACGCTCGGGTTCGGACTAGCCATACCCCGAACGCACCCCCTAGGGACAAACCCAGCAATTTGCAATGATACTGACACAAGGAGCTGGGACTAGCGCCAAGGGAAGGATCGCCAGGTTACCACGCTGAGACCCCCCAGACGGGCGACAGGGAAGGAAAACGTAATATCTCCCGGCCGGTTGTCGGTCGGCCGGGCCAGATTAATCCCTGGTTGCTTAGGGTAGTTGGTGCGCGTCCAAGAAGGCGCGCTTTCTCCTACCTCTATGCTCCTACCCGACCGCCTGCGGTAATCGTTTCGGTAGCTACGTTAGCTATAAAAACAAGTCAACTGGTCAACAAATGATATAAATATTGAAAAAGCTGATGTCATGCTTTTACTTGTAAAGCTTTCTAAGAGCACGTTACGGTATGAAGATAACTGACTTACGTAAGTTCTTATGAAATAATTGGCGATAAAAACCAAATATTAATGTCTGAAAATAAGAACCAGCGAAGCGTGCGGTTGAGCGGTTGTTATGCCGGTCTACTGATATTACGGAGACGACCAATAATTTTAAACTAGGTATTCAGCAAATCCACCAACATACCAACTAAGTGTGGCTTAATCCATCCTGCCTCATTATGGTGCTCGTATGGTCCTTGTCCTCGTATGGCACCACCAGTCTCTCCAGTCCAGACGATAATAATGTTCTGTTTTTACTTTGACATATTAGTACCACCACATATTTACACTACGTGTTCTACGTTATCTTGACAAATTAATTTGCAGTGATAGTGGTTCAACACCACCCTACAAACAACCAAGAGTGGTAGAGTAAGACGATTGGTCGTTCTAAGTATATTAATCATCATAAATGTCGCTGTGGCGTGGATGTGGCAGTCCCCATCACTTCTCACCTTTTGATTAACAGTATGACTGCCTATATGTATATTGGGGTCGCCTATGGATATATCCACAGAACAAAGAAAGAGGTTTCTGTGTTCTGTGGATATATCATACTTTCCTTTAGAATTCTTGGCGAAGAAATTAAACCAAAACCTTGGGTTCAAAGATTCATAATAAATTATTGAAATGTTACAAACAATAACTCATTCCTTTTACTTTTCCCGAAATTATTTTGCGCAGACACATTGCCAATCAAAAGATGAAAAGTGGCAACTGCCACAACACCAAAATATGTAGCGCATATTATATTATGGAGACAAGGGAAGAGGCCTTTGCTCAGCAGTGGGACACTTAATAGGCTACTCGTAAATTAAAAAAACGTGGTAGGTATAGTGATATCAGACCACGACCAGAACAAAATATTTATCAACTAAATAATGCAAATAAAAACAATTCCACCATTTAAATCGAAGACCTGCGCAAAGCTCGGGCCGCATGCTACGGGCGGGTTGGCGATCACGAAAGTGCAAGCAGATCACCCTGAGTTTTGAAAGTATTATTTGATACATTTCTGGAGGACCAAACTACACAGATATAATATTTAATTGTTGAACAGTTTTAAAAACATTAAATATTTCCACAGAGCGTTATAATGTGGCGCGCAATTCTGCTGCCGGCGCTGGTTGCGGCGGCGCTAGGGCAGGCGCGGCCCAACCGCGTCGTGGATGTGAGCACGGCGTGCGACAGGGGAGCACTCACGGTCCACATCCACACGGAGCAACCGTTCAAGGGTGTTGTCTTCAGCAAGGACTTCTCCAGGGAATGTCGTGTCATAGGTAACCTTCTTTTTGCTATTTACATTTCAGTCTCTCTAGCCACTGGTATCACTCAACAAAATTTTGTAATACTGTGACACGGTAATAGTATGTAATAGTTTATACTATTACCGTGATTGTGATTGCTATTGTTTGTATACCTAGTCATGTTATCAGATGATCAGAAAAACAATGCCAACGCTAAGTTTTGTTTCCTGTATAGCCCTCTCAATGTCCAAAGATATTTTTATTAGATGTTAGCGTTCTAAAAGAAATACTTAGGTAACACGAATCGTCATCGCCTGTGGGTGGCCGCTGGCCGAGTACTTACTAAATAACATTTATAACATTATTACCAAGTGTTTGTTTTTCCAAACAAATGTAGTCCGCTGTTTCCTTCCTGGATAATGGCAATAGTTGCTCTATTTATTCCAAAACAAAAAATATATGGCCACTATCAGCATGTTCCAATGTTTTTCTTTTTTATTAGGTAAATTTTTTAAGAGGTGTAAACCTTCGAAAACCCAAGAAATTGACCAGATTAGCAAAACAAAAATACAACCAAAAAAACAAAACTCAGAAATACAACCAAAGTCTTTCTTTAATTTTTTATGCAAAAAGAAATTAAATCGGTATAGTTTTAGAAGAGACAATGTGTCATCTGCAGTTGTCTCGAGCTCCGCTCGATTATTTTTTACAAATTTGTCTTTATACTTACTACTTTCATTCATTGATTTAAATCAATGCTTTCATTTTACAATGAATTCACTCGACCTTGGTGTTTAAAGAAAACTCTACGATCGCAAATCCATCAGTAAACCCTACAAGTTAGACCGAAAATCCGTTGAAGCACCTATGCGGGAAGCTACTGAATAACGCAAGTCCGATCAGTCGGTCAGAGATCCTTGATAGAGGACTGCTTATATCAAATAGTGGGCTCTTCTTGGCTGAAATGAATGAATACAATTAATCTCAGCTCGCTGCCTATTAAAAGTTTTGAGGAAGAGAATGACGAATAATATTACCTTATTTGCCGTTTTGCAGGAAAACTGCAAAACAAGGTGTCTCTACACCTGCCGTCGAACGCGTGCGGTGTGAGGACCGCGCCTCTGAACGAGACGGCGTCCGAGCCAGATGACGATGAAGATCTGTTCTACAGCGTGGAGCTGGTGGTGCAGATGGACAGCAAGCTGCAGCAGTCGTCGGACCAAGAACTGCTAGTTAGGTTTGTGACAAAAACGTTAAAAGAAATATAGGTTACCCACAGCCTAGCCCCAGTAGCATGACCACCGTGACCACCAAAATACGATAAAAACGTATTTTATTTCGACAGTTCACCGTGATAAACCACTTTGTCATATCGCGCATCGGGGGTCATGCTATTGCGGCTGCCGTAGTCAAAAGGGAGTAGGTATTATCTCCCTCCTTCCAAGCTGACAGTAAAAAGTTATCACCCAGGATCCACCGGGAGTGCGGTGCCGTCGCGCGCGCCGCACAACCGCACGGCCATGCGGTGTGATGTGAGTGTGTTATACCCTGCGGTTTTTGTATACAAATTAAGATTCTTCAGTCAACATTAAAAACCGCAGCGCCGCACACCGGTGCGGTGTCCGATGCAATGTGTTATGCGCCTAAGTATACGTTATACCAATTGCTACGGCTCCACCTACGTTTATCGTAGTCACATTATTGAACTTTAAACTATATTGCGTTGAACGCATTAAAAATAACGATTTTAAACAATGGCCACATCTGCGGAGATCACTACCACACAACATCAACACGCTAAGCTGTTAGCTACATGATGTCAAAATTGTCGCGTTTACTCGAAACAAGTGGAGTCCAAGCATAAGATTAAAAACAAGTCCATGGTTCTAAACTTTCAACTCAAAGAACGTGTGTGCGACTCTGACTTAGTCATTACGGAGGACACTATTCCATCCAATAGGGGCAGTGTCACGGACCTGAAAAAAAGATTGTATTTTTTTGTAGGTCCATGGGCAATGTCCATGAAAAATGGAAGTCGAACAATTCAGTTAGGTTGATATAGAAATATTAGTCACATATGTTTTGTTTTGTCGAAATTAACAAAATACTACTGAGTTAGAGCGATTTAAACATAAACATGTTTTAAAGTTAGGAAGTGTGCTACGTACGTCACCGTGCTTTAAAATGGTGTAGGCATGCATCGATTATTAAATCCATGGGTGTAGGTATGACGTGACATATCAAAACACACGTCAATGTATCGCCTAAAGTTGAGATTGGGGAAAAAATCGTGTCCTCCGTTATGTAGCGATTAATGAGACTGTTGTTACCTAATTTTCCGAAATTATGTAACAAACAATTTGTTTCTTGTTCGAAACTGTAATAGTGACGCCCTCATTTTTTCCAAACTCTGTCTTGCCAAGCAAACAAATGCAAAACAAAAGCAATTTTTTTGTAACATGACAAATGTTAAAAGAAAATTTTGTCATCATCCCAATAATTGTGGCTTAAGTTTTTAGTCAGCAACGCCTCAATGTCTCCTGTCGCAAGCATCCATAGACTATAATATCAGTAGGTTATGTCGCATTGTATACTTGTTTGCCACCTTTGAACCAAAAAATGTTACTTATATTTTTTTCAGATGCAGATTGCAACCTCGAGCCGTTAGCATAATCAGCACAGCATTGGAAGGCATCATTCAGACGAAGATGCGCGAGCTTGTCGGTCAAGAAACAAAGAAAATAAGGTGAGAGCGTCAGACGTACATACTTGAAATTAACTATAAGATTTGATAATCTCGGCCACATTCATAAACAAAGCTTCATGAATAATACTGACTAAAGGTGATAAAAGTGATAAAAGTGATCCTATACTCCATATGGCAGAGATTTTAGGAAGTACTGGTCTAGCAGCTTATTTTTTTTTATTGCAATTAAGTTGGCAAACAAGCAAACTGCCCACCTGATGGTAAGTGGTAACAGTCTATAATACATGTGGTTCCTGTCAGATTCGCAGCAAAACTGCAACCCCCACAAGAACCAGTGTACGTTGCCAACTTCTGAGTTAAGATGTAAAGTCACGATACCCAGTAATTTCAATGCCATATCTTACCATTCAAATAGCGATGGGCGATTGTTACTAAAAACAATCGAATGTTTATTCGAATCATTCGAATAACTGTCGGTGTTATTCGATTGTTGCGTCGATTGTCGGTCGTAGGTGCGGACTGACCGGGCGCGCGGCTTACACCAATTAATTCGAATATAACAATTCTGTGATAATCAATGCTTAGTCTATTGGTAATTTAATATAGCGCGTGAGACGAAATTCACTCGAAAAAAAAAATAGGTAAGTATATAGTTGTTTGCGCAATTGTTTACAAACGTTTGCCTTGTGATTCAATTTACATACATAAATACACCATTACCTATATGGAATATGGATGGATGGATAGATAAGGCGATTGATTATAACGTTAAATTGATAAATTAGTTTTTATGGTAATTGGTACTATGGTTACATAATTTAAATTTGGATTTTTCACGACCGTCTTCCTTAAATTTTTCAAAAAAGTTCCAAACTATTGATGCTTTAAACTTATTATTCATAATTATTTTAAAATTCACGCGTAACGTACAATATACTGTTGCATGCACGCAACGCAACCTTATTCTACAATTGACTGAGAGCTACTGGAAAAACAATCGAATCGAACATCACCCCCGCTAATTGATCTGCCCGCGCGCCGATGATATCGTCCTGCTCGTAATTGTTATTCGATTGTTAATTTTCATTCGATTGTTTTTTGGCGACGGCGAATGAATTGATAATCGAATACGCGATTGCACAATTGGCGATTCATTCAATTTTCTTTTTACTCACAATCGCCCATCGCTACCTTCAAACCGAAACACAACAATGCAAGCACTGCTGCTTTGCGGCAGAAATAGGTAAGACGGAGGTACCCATGTAGACGACCCTCGTACAGGTCTCCCTCCGGTGACGTTATATCACAAGCCCCCCAATATGGGTAGACACTATATGGAAAATATTTAATATCTGCTCCAATTTCTATGAAATTTATTATTAGAGCTCCTAAATATAAATAACAGTCTTCTATATATTTTACGGCTACAAAATTATTTTACGGGAAAATATAAAATTCCCACGGGAAAGCAATAATAACGCGGGCGAAGCCACGAGCGGAAAGCTAGTAAAAAAAAACATTAGGCAAACAAAAACTGTAAATACAATTTGAAGCTATAGCCTTCTTCATAAGCTTTATTTTGACATACTCTAAACATGGATAAAAAAAGTATTGCTGACAATATTAGACTTATTTCTTCGGAAATGACTGTTTCTCATTTTTCCGCTATACGCAATCTCTGCGACTGTGCAGAGTGTTAAAAGTTAATTGAATCAATATTTATTCAAAAATTCATTATTCCTACAGATTTATTGACCCTTTTTAAACTGAACTGATTTTCCCAAAAAAATAGGTAGTTAATTATATAAATTTTAGTTTTCAGTTTGTAAAATAAATGATCGTCGGTGGCGCTGTGGACTCGGCACTTGCCTTCCAATCGGGAGGTCGGGGTTTGAGACCCGCCATGTACCAATGTGTTTTTCGTTTCGAATTTCATATGTACATTTGTCTGATGCTCCTACGGTGAAGGAAAACATCGTGAGGCAACCTGCATACATCTGCGAAGAGATTCAATGGTGTATGTGAAGTCGACCAATCCGCACTGGGCCAGCGTGGTTGACTAAGGCCTAATCACCCTAACATAGGGTAGGCTCGAGCCCCTCGGTGGGGACGTATATGAGCTGTGATAATGAAAATGAATAAGGCTAAATTCTCAAACTCTGAACCAAAGCGTAAAAGTGGGTCGATTTCATTGCATGTGAGTGTAAAATACAGTACCTACTTACACTATGAAAAAAAATAAATCCAAAATGGCCGGCGTCAGAAAATAAAAAAATATAAATAAATAATTATTATAGTAAAAAACATTTTTAAAATCTTAATAAATATTTTTGCTCTTAATTAATTTATTACATGATGCTTTTTAAAAATGTTTTCTACTATTTATTTATTAATACTCCTGTAAATCTATTGTCGTCTTGCAGTCTCGCACTGTCAATTTGTGAAAGAACATGTTAACATCAACTTTAATGAACCATTAACAAAACCTTTGTGCAACTGATTGTTTGTTACCCTTCAAACGGAACACAATAATACAAGCACCGTTGCTTGGGGACAGAAATAGATATATTGAGGTATTGAAGTCTGGCAAGTTTAAATCAAACTTTCTAGTTTCCCATTGACAAACTTGCATGATTTTGTTTTTTCCCGCAGTATACAATGTTGCAATATTGCCCCAACAAACTTTAAAAAGCGACTAGTTTGTTGGGGCAATATTGTATGTACATTATTGAAAAAACAAACATCATGCAAGCTTGTTGATGGGAAACTAGAAAGTTTGATTCAAACTTGCCTCAAGTGTGGTAAGTTTGAATGCTATCTGGGACCCAAGCAGACAACTCTGGCATAGTTGCTCTGGTAAATTTATTAATAATCATATTTTATGTGAACAGTTAAATGTATAATTAAAGTCTGTGGTTCTGTGAAAAAATATAAATCCTTAATATCGGAAAATCTTCAATCGCATTACGTTTATTCAGTTGGTCGACTTTATATTCCAGAACCGGTCGCAACAGGCAAGGCTTCGAGAGCTCGGCGATGGCGGAGCAGCGCGAGATGTTGCTGGAGGCTGCGAGAGCGTGGATGGACCTGTCGCCCGCCGCCGGCAGCCTGGACTCCGCCACCGTGGAGGTGGGGCAGCCCACCAGACTCCTCATACAGTGCACGTTGCCAGGTAACATTTATGTGAGTAATGAAGCAGTGTCTCCAGTCATGGGTGTAGACTTGAATCGAGAGCGTAACGAAGGACTAGGTTATAGGTATAATTAAATCCTGAGCATAGCGAGGGATTTAAGAGAACTAGAGTCCTGAGTGAGTACAGCACAGGATAAAAGCTCACCCAAGACTAAAAGTGCTTTAGCTCCGAGGAAAATTCTCTATTTTTCGCACTATCTGCAAAAAAAAAACAGATACGTAAGAAATGCAGCATTTATTCAGAATCATATTTATCTATTATAAAATCATTTTTGAAAAATCACTAAACTTTTGTACAGAAAAAACTACACAGAATACATAGTTGTATGTGGTTGAATCCCTTTTCTTTTTTGCTTGGAAAACTTAAACCTTACAGTAGGTACTTATATAGGATCTATTAAAATTTATATACTATCGGTGTAATACATACAAATTAATTCAATCCCTAGGGAGAAAAGAAAACTCAGTACAGTATTTATTTCTTATTATTAAGCGCTTTATATAACTATTTGACCTACTTTATGTTGGGTTTACATGACTCAGCTACCGAAGCATGACCACCAAAACACGATACGGTTTATCGCGGTGAACTGTCAAAATACGATAAAAACGTAGCGTATTTTGACAGTAGGTACACTGCAAAAAAACTGCTTTATTATATCATATTGTTTTGGTGGTAATGCTACGGGGGCTTTGATATGTAATTTTTGAGCAGGTGGTGCGAAAACACTTTATTGACACATTTTTCAAGACTAACAATTGCAGTCCCTAATCAGCGTTTCAATCCAATCTTCAATTCAATCAAGAATTTTTTTGGCGTCGTGATTTTGAAACTTTTTGAGGTTAATAATCTTTATTTACTCACACATAAAGGTAGGGTATACATCGATAAAGAGACAAGTATAATTAAATGATAACAATATCATACTTAATTTTATGTGTACTTTCGAAGCTTTTTGAAAAACTGGTACATAAGACAATTTACCCTACCCTACACAGATTTATTATACCGCAACAGCACGGATTTGTTAAGCAACGTTCCACGACTACTAATCTACTAATATTTACTTCACATCTATTTGAAACAATGGATGCGAACAAGCAAACTGATGCCATATATACAGATTTTCAAAAAGCTTTTGATAGGGTAGATCACAAGTTATTGCTTGACAAATTAGCATATAATGGTATTCGGGGAACATTGTGGAGATGGTTCAAATCCTGCATAACCAATCGTACACAGAAGGTCGTGATCAATGGGTTTGAATCAAATTTTATTCCTATAAGCTCAGGCGTTCCTCAGGGCTCTATCTTGGGTCCGTTGCTGTTTATCTTGTTTATCAATGATGTGCATGTTTATTTCAAATTCTGTGACTTCCTTTTATATGCTGACGATCCTAAAATATATCGAACCGTCGAAACGTTAGAAGATCACAATAAAATCCAATTGGATCTTGATCGTTTCTCCAATTACTGCATGATAAATAAGTTAAGCTTAAGTATTAAAAAATGTAAAATTATAACGTTCACGAAAAAAAGAAATGTCAGTCTTTGCACGTACAACTTATGCGGATTGTCTCTTGGCCGAACCGAACAAATTAGAGACCTTGGAGTAACTTTAGATAGTAAGTTGCATTTGCAATTACATATAGATCTTATAATAAATAAAGCTTACAAAATGTATGGATTCGTGAGACGTATTAGTGAAGCTTTCAAGAAACCTGCTACTTTTCTCACCTTATATAAAACGCTGATACGTTCACAACTGGAATATGCTGTGCCCATTTGGAGTCCAATTTATCATAAATATATAAATGCCATTGAAGTTATACAAAAAAAGTTTTTGCGCTTTGTACAATTTAGATGCTATCACTGCTGTTGTTCGACCAAGGAATCGCTTAGAAAGTTTAATCTACTTGAGTTAAAAAATAGATGTATACAACTAGAAACTAATATATTGTATGATATTTGCCATAATAAGTATGATTGCATCCCTATTATTAACAAGTTGTGTTACAGGATACCCACCAGAACTCATTGTAGTAATTTAAATAAGCTATTTGCGCTAAAACAATATCGTACTAAAGCTGGTCTGAGGTCGCCTTTAAACAAAATGGTGTACTCTTATAATACTAACTTTAATTCTATTGACATCATAGCCATGAGTCATATACAGTTCAAAAAACGAGTATTCGAGATTCTTCGAAGTAGCACTGGTTAAGTAAACTACTGTTTGTTATTCATACAGGATTTCTTTTTATGTTAATAAAATCTATTCACATTTAATATAGTATGTACTATGTCAACGCAAGCTAGAAAAATGTGTATCTAGTAATATGTGGTAAATGTTATTGGTTGCTATACCAGCCATACTTAGAAATATTTTTTACTTATATAATATATGTATAGTTGCTGTTTATTTACCCAAATAAAGAGAAAAAAAAATACCTTAATGTGAGAGTCTGAGGTCTGAAAAAGGATAAACCTGCTCTACAGATCTCCAGGCTCTCCCATCCCAAGATCAATTTTACATATAAATTAAAAATAAAATCAGAATATTCCCAACTAATTTACAGTCAACAACTTATAGTACAAATTAGCAAATGGAATGTGATTTAATGAGATAGCTATAATAATAAGAAGCATGATAGTAAAAAAACGTATATAATCAGATTTTTTAAATATTTATCTTTTTATTTTAGTTTTAAATTACGTTTATGTAACAATAGGTAACAAAAATAGCCATAGAAAATGTATTTTAATAAAAATTAACTTGTCTGTGCCACCCGGCCGTGCTTTCTCAGCAGAGTTATCCCCGAAAAGCGGGACTGAGCCTTTCCCGCGTGGGACATTTAATTTTGATTTAAAAATCGGGACGTCTAGCAACGCTGTCCCTAATCTTAGTAAACAGTTGATTTAGTAAATCTATGAAATGGCAATATGTACTTTTTTGACCAATGACAAATAAACTACGTAGTTCAGACAACAATCTTTTCATAACTTGCCAGAATGTAAGTCAAAATATGGTGAAAATAATAGTAACAACATAGAATTCCCTACCATATACTTATACACTATTGGCCTTATTCATAAAAATATTTAAGCAATATGTTCTCGATACATACTTAAAATAATGTTGTCTGTGTTTTTAAACCATTTTTTATCTAGTTTCTTCCACAAACGTGAGTTGTGTCTGTCCACAGACAAACATAAGTTGAGTTATCCGTCATGATATGACATTTTTGGAATGGCTACCTGGCCAAAATAGTACACGTCGTAGACGACGAAATGTGACATTGTGACTTCAATGGAACGAGACACACGTCATCTCCTTATCTATCTCGCTCGGCTCGGTTTTCCTCTGGTTAGTGGTTATGACAAATCGAACCTCGTGATTTAAATTTTAAAGTCGTAATTTGCCAATTAAAGTTAAGTTTTTGATCCTGTAATACGTCCCTCACCGAAACCCAACAGACGTCTTTGCATGGCGCGTCTCTGACTAGCTCTCGTTATGGGTTGATACGTTGAACGTCAATATTTGATCGTCATTAGTGAAAGAAACAGGATTTTTTTCAATTAACGATTTTTTTATACTAGTTTGCATTTGCAATTTTGTGCGCTTGCTCAGACAAGCAACAAACTTTTAGTATGGGACTAATCTTGAAATCGCAAGAAAATCAGCTGTTCCTTACAAATGTTCAACATGCACCCACGGACCTGAATGCACCTGAATCTGCGCTGAAGCTGTAACAGCCATCTGCGGCTGAAAGCATGGCTCCCTCAAAAAAAACACACAAAATTTGGCTCCTGTTTCAAAAGTTACCATGCATAATTAGACGATTTATATTTCTTTCTTACTTTCTAGTTGGGGTTGGACTTCGCGTGACAAACTGTGTCGCCCACGACGGCTTGGGAGAAGCATCGCAAAGGCTTCTGGACGAAGCCGGCTGTCCCATAGACGAGACTATATTCAGCAAGCCGACAGTCCACAAGCACAAACACAAGAGTGCCGAAATCGACTTCTCAGACTTGGAGCCAGTCGACATCCAACGAAACATAGAAGAGAACACGAACATTAAACAGATGAAGACAGACCCAGAGTATGTTTTCAAGAATATAATGACGTACCAACACGCTATTACAACGTTTGCAGCGTTCAAATTCCCGGAACGGTCGAAGCTGCACCTTACATGCGGGATCGAGCTATGCAAAGGGCAGTGCCCGAATATTGACTGCAGAGCGCTACAGAAGCCGCAACAAACAAGAGACGGGTTGGTAAGGAAGGCGCGGCTGGATAAAGACGCGAAAGGAGTGGTAATTGACCGACTGGAAGTTTATAACAGTATAGAAGTGTTGGCGCCCAACATCGAGTTGGAAGACGAAGCTTCTATACGAGGTAAATTTATTGGAGGAATAATCAATTGAAATTAATTGCCATCGCATGAAGCAGATATCGTGTGTTGAATCAAATCTATCTGTATTTCACATTTATATCCCTATACAATTTATCTTATACAAAGTGTTAATGAAACTCCGCTAAAACTGAAATTAGTCCGCACTGGTCAGACGTATTGGTGTGGAGTTTTATTTCGAGATTTCCATCTCTTCTACGAAGAAAAGCAGCTTTAAAACACCCACAGGATCAAAGCGACCAATGACGCCATGTATTCTCAAAATTATCAACGCACGGGCCGCAAACTGCAAAGTATTGCAGCTTTAAATTCGATAATCCTTGTTCAATATTTACAATAGTAACCGCATGACATCGACATAATCAAATGCTTATTTAAAATTTAAATAATTTTCAGGTTCACGCCGGCTTGAATCCGAAGACGATCAGTTCGTGAGAGGTTTCTCACCAGGGGACAGGACGATCTGCCTCTCACCTGGTAAAATGGCCCTTGCTTTCTGTGTCTTGGGGGTCATATTCCTCTGCGCAATCGCCATTGCGTTTATTTCTTTGGTGCGAGCCAGGCGGCGGTTAGGCCGAGAGCCACTACACACGTCGCTCTCCTTCTACACTGGAAGCAAAAGTATGTTCTCGTCAAGCGAAAGTTCTAGCTCTGGTCTCAGTGGAAGTAAACTGCTTCTAACAGACAGTCCCTACTTGGATCACCATTCGTCTTCTAGCAACAATTGGCCATATTCCAGAGCGTTTTAATGAACACCTGAAATGACGTTACAGAGACATTGACCTGTCATTTTTCAAATATAAACTTCTGTGGTTAAACAAAAAGTACTATTGCTAGGCCCACTATAAAAAAACTAATTAACGAAAAATATATTATTCTTTACATTTCCTGTTACGAGTACTAGAAATATTTAAAAAATCTGGCCCATAATCACGATTCAAACGAACTTTTATCATGTACAGTGCTTTTAAAAGAATAAGACTGTACAACTAATTTACTACCTATACTTGAAGTGTGCTTATTTCCAAAGCTTTTCTACTTTACTGTTTATTTTGTAATAAATAAGGACTATATTTATTTATTGAATACCTACACAGTAATTATGTACAACTTGAGGTGGTGCTCTTGATATTACTAGGGTAGAAATAAGTAAAATAGCGAAGACTTCTATGTAATTACGGCTATATAAGAAATTAATAATAAAATAGTATACCTCTTATCTACCTAGAAGTCTTTGTAAAAATATATAATAATGATTTTACTGGTATTGGGTAAGAGCGGGTAGTATAAAATTCTTTGTAAGATGCAATGTGCCTACCTATTTTTGACTTCAGCTTTGTGTCTTCCCATATTATGGCCCTCTAATGGAGATATCAAGTGGCTACAAACTCTATCTCATTTCTTCCACAAATTAATTAAGATTCTATAGCAGGGTTTCTTAAAGTGGGGTCCACGGACCTCTTAGGGGTCCGTAACATGTGTATCAGGGGTCCGCAGTAGGTCAGTCTGTAAACATATTTACTAGGAAAGTGTGTAGTATATTCAACGTAAACATGACATGCGCCTTGCCTTGTCGAAGACAATCCCACAATATAACGTTCTCATTGAGGCCAAACAGGGGCCTTACCATGATCGCTTCTAGCAAGGTTAAAACATTATTAAAACAGAGACACCGCTCTTGCTGCGTATAGCGCCATCCCGCTCTAAGCGCCTTTTTAATATTGTTTTGGGCGATTGTGTTAGGGGGCTACAGCACCCTTCTCATTAACTTAGTAGTAAGTGTAATGAAAGTACCAATAAAAGTACTTTTTATTAATATAAAAAGGCTTTTTTTAAATAAAAAAAAATTGTTTAAATTGTGAAAGTGGTCCGTAAATGCAAAAAGTTTAAGAAACCCTGTTCTATAGTAACATGCTTTTCCACTTTCATCGTTAAAATTTTAAATATTAAATTCTTGAACTAATTATTTAATTTCATTAAGCTTCTACAAACTAATTGCTTTGGATATTATAGAATATTTTATTGAATATGATTGATTTCATGAGCACTACCTCGACTCATTTAGTTTAAGATATGTTTACCTTGTAAGATTTGATTTAAGATGATCTTTAATTTGATATGTCGATAAAATGTTGATTGTGATAATTTAAGAACATTGTATTGTTCTGGATTTTATACGTTTATACATTGCTATAAATTTTTTGAATGTAATAAAAGTACAGATATACAATTGCGGGTTTTTTAAATAAGTCCCCAAAAATAACACAAACATTTTATTTTTTTATACCTCAGAGGCTGAAATTGGAAGTAAAAAAAAGTGCGGGCCGCCTGATGGTTAGCGGTCACCAGAGCCATTGGACATAATATGTGACACCCAGGGACAATGCATACGTTGCCTTGCCAACCATGCAAAAACTAATGTGACAAAAGTAACGCGCTTATCTTTCCGCGGGAAAAATGTATCAAAATGAAATAAGGTGTTCTGTCCGCAGCTAATATAAGATGAGCGAGTGGCTTTTGTCTACAACTCTTGTCGTTCCGAAGTAAAATGTATGTAGCGAATGCTTGGGATCGAAAATCAGCACGTTTCGGTTGTCTAGAGCGGAATCTCTATCACACGCGTTTTTAGGGTTCCGTACCTCGAAAGGAAAAAACGGAACCCTTATAGGATCACTTTGTTGTCCGTCCGTCCGTCTGTCTGTCTGTCAAGACCATTTTTCTCAGGAACGCGTGGATATATCAAGCTGAAATTTATATCAAATACTCAGGTCTACTGTCCCTTGGAACTGTAAAAAAATCATACTTCTAAGCCAACGCAATCAAAAGATACAGCCGTTTATGCCGCTTTCCGACACTCTCAATAGAGAATCAAAACCTACAGGGTACTTCCCGTGAACTCAGAATCTTGAAATTTGGTACGAAGTAACGTCTTATAGCACAGATAAAAGAAAAATTACGAAAACCGTATATTTTTTTATTTTTATACCTACAGGTTTGTACGGAACCCTCGGTGCGCGAGTCCGACTCGCACTTGGCCGGTTTTTTTATATACCACTAGCTTTCCGCTCGCAGCTTCGCCCGCGTTATCTTCGTTTTTCCTGTGGGAATTCTATATTTTTTCATAGGAAAATATTCTATGGCCTATGTTACTTAGTGATATTGTAGCATTCTATTAGTAAAATAATTTTTCAAATCAGTCCAGTTGTTTCGAAGCCTATTCAATACAAACATACAAAAATTTTTATTTTATTTATTTATATATTTATTATTTATGTACACAAAGAATATGACAAAACAACATAACATAAGGAAACATAAGTACAAAGGTACTGCTTATTTCTTAAGAAATTTCTGCCAGCAGCCCTGCGACAGGTGAATAAATAAATTAGCAAGTAGACACAGTGTACAACTTAACTAATAACATGAAATTTCAGTTAAAATTAAACCTACAATAAAAATATATACCTACATATACATATATATTTATATATACATACATACACACATATACATATACTATGGCATGGTCTTCAAAAAGTGCTCCTTGACACGGCGTTTGAACGAGCCAACAGTGACACACTCTCGTATAGTATGTGGCAGCGCATTCCATAATCTAATTGCCTGACTGGTAAAGGATTGGGAATAAAACTCTGTTTTACAGGAATGGACATGGAGTAAGGTTTTGAGGTGGGATCTACAGAGGACATTAGGAGGTTTTTGAAACGTAAAGCGTTCTTTCAAATAGGGAGGGAGTTTCGGGTTATGGAGAATATTAAACAGCAGACATAATATCCTAGTGTTCCTACGAAGTCGGATCGGGAGCCACTTGAGTATTTTGCGATATTCAGAAACATGGTCATACTTTTCTAAGCCAAATATGAAGCGAATGCAAAGGAAAATATAAAAATACAAATCTTTCCTCTTTATAAAATTAGTATTAGAACAGACAAAGGGTCGCACGATCATAATCACTTAATGGACGATTGAATGAAACACTAGCTAGTGGCATCACTCGTGTGTTGCGGACCTTGTACACATAAATACCCAATCCTTCCATAATCAATGTCTGCGGGAGAAAATGATCCAAAAAGAACCGTACGCGATCGTTTTGATTCTGAGATGTGAGCATGAACTCTATTACGATGTCAAGCGGACAAGATCTCTACACAGCCTTATGCTAGGGCTCCACCTGCGTACCGTGACCCACCTCAAGAGGTGGACTAAGGGGGTCACGTCGGTCGGCGGGAAGGTCGTCGTTACGGTGTCGCTAGACATCCGCAACGCGTTCAACAGCCTTCCACCACAAGTGCATAGAGGGGCTCCGTTTCCACGGAGTGCCACTCTACCTCCGCTCCCTCATCCTACCGATTACCGCCACGGGAGGGAAATCGTCTCTGACAGGGCGGACGGTGGCTTTCACATCCCAGATAGCAATGGCTTGTCGTGCAAGTTTGAATCAAACTTTCTAGTTCCCAATGACAAACTTGCGTAAGTTTTGTTTTTTTCGGCAGTATACAATGTTGTAATGTATGTACATACAATATTGCCCCAACAAACTTTAAAAAGCGACTAGTTTGTTGGGTCAATATTGTATGTACGTTGCGTTATTGAAAAAACAAACATCATGCAAGCTTAAAACAAACATAATTCAAGCTTGTTGTTGGGAAACTAGAAAGTTTGATTCAAAGTTGCCTTAAGTTTGGCAAGTTTGCATGCTATCTGGGATATGGCCAATTGCGGCGGGAGTACCCCAGGATTCAGTACTGGGCCCTCTGCTCTGGAACCTGTAGTACAACTGGTTGTCTGCTTCGCCGACGACACTCTTGTCGCGGCGTACCTACAGATTTGTAATATTTCTAAAATTTTTAGCATCAACGCGTTTCATTAGCTTTATAGCTTCTCGTGTTGGTTTCGTGTATTGTATTACAGGTAACTTTATTGTCATTAAAAGTAAATATCAAATACCCAGGCTATTAGATGGGTTCTCTAATACAATTTTTAGAAAGCTTTCTGGCATTTGAAAACTTTTTTCATGAAACAAAAAGCTTTTAAAGAAGAATTTAAAAATTTTAATATTTTTTATAGTTTGAACCGATTCTGATTTTGTACATTTGTAATTTCAAGTACCTACATACCGGAATAACTTTATAAGTGAGGTAACAAAATTCAGTGGGCATGTAAAATCATTTCCAACCATTTCAGTTGTAAGAAGTAGGAAAGGGCTTTAGATTAGCAAAGGAGGTAGGGAAGATGGGGAGCAACCCCTCTGTACCACTCCCCCCTCTTGCCAATGCGTAGTTTTCGAGATATTAATTTTTCAATTTTTCCCAAACCTAACCTCGAAATGTATGGGAAAATGTTTTGTTGTGTATGTACTCATGTTTGTGCCGCACCTAGAACCTATATAAGAATTAGAAGATGTAAAAATTGGAAGATCAAAAAATTTATAATATGATTGCAGTGGTATACCTAGGTTCCCATAGAATAGTATGAGGCTGCGGTCGCTCCGCTACGCATGGTCATGTTCTGAACCTAACCATCCCCCTTAGACAAGATGTGTTTCGATAATCACTAACGCAATCGCTAAATCGACAATGTATGAGATTTGACAATTGCGCTCGAAATCTAAGCGAGGGCTTATGTCAAATCGCATACATTTGTAAGATGCAAGCGATTGCGTTAGCGATTATCGAAATACTTCTTGTCTAGAGAGGCAGTGTTTTCCTTAGTCTATGACCTAGGCAATTTCGTCAGATATTTTATTTTTTAATGGCGGGGGCGTTCACGACATCTGTCATGTCGTCATAGATGACGTCATTGAAGCCGCCATTTTGCGCTAAAGGCTGGACCAAACCAACGCGTGCAGCGGTGGCGTGCACGGTGGCGATCAGTTGTTGTGTACGAACTTGTAGCGACGTGTTCACATTGATCAGGACGCAGCAATGTGAACAGTCCGCTACAAGTTCGTACACAACAACTGATCGCCACCGTGCACGCCACCGCTGCACGCGTTGGTTTGGTCCAGCCTTCACATCGACCATGCCCCAGAGCTGCGTTCAGAACCTACGCTCGAGTGCACTCAGAGTGCACTCTGACAGCAACCGACCCGTTCAGAGTTGCGTTCCGAGGGTCAGAGTAATGCAACCGAGAGTGTTTTTCACACTCGCTTCGAGGTTCAGAACGGCTCTGTTGCTATCTTTTTTTTTAGTTTGTATTGTAGCTTGCCGATCAAGATCAAGCAAAGGGCAAAATATACTAAACCTTACTATGCACAATATCCATTTTTCTGCTTAAAAATAATTACAACACATAAAAATCTCTATATTTCCCTTGTATTAGGCTTAAAAGAGTTCAAAGTAGTGTTATTTAATAAAATAATAAGTAATTAGCGTATTTTTGATATCGACTTTGACATAAAATCTGTCAGTGTTTTTCACCCTACGCTCAAGTTGGTTGTTTGGTTGCATCACTCGAAGCTTCTGAACGGGCACAGAGTGTACTAACCGCCTGTCAGAGCGTTTTTTACCCCGAGGCTCTGAACGGGTCGGTTGCTGTCAGAGTGCACTCGAGCGTAGATTCTGAACGCAGCTCAGAGCCTCGGGGTAAAAAACGCTCTGACAGGTGGTTAGTACACTCTGTGCCCGTTCAGAAGCTTCGAGTGATGCAACCTCAGAACAATCACTACAGCATAGAAGGAAGATTAAAACAAGAATTAATTGTGTGCTTTAGTTATTCTTCTGAGGATGCAACCAAACAACCAACTCAAGCGTAGGATGATAAACACTCTGACAGATTTTATGTCAAAGTCGATGTCAAAAATACGCTAATAATTTATTATTTTATTAAATAACACTACTTTGAACTCTAATACAAGGGAAATATAGTGATTTCTAGAAAAATGGATATTGATTGTTAATTTCATAGTAAGGATTAGTAATATTTTGCCCTTTGCTTGATATTTATCGGCAAGATACAAACTAAAAAAAATAGCAACCGACCCGTTCTGAATCTCGGTGCGAGTGTGAAAAACACTCTCGGTTGCATTACTAGTTCCGCTTACTGTGAGGGATGATGTTATTTTAACAGAGTAGTGGAGCTTTCTCTTACTCCACAACAACAAAACAGAGATTTCAACGGTAATATAAGCATTATGTGTTGTTGTGTGTAAACAGAGTTCGTTAGATAATTTAGATTTAGACAAAAAAGAATGTTTGAATAATAAAACCGATATACAACATTCACTAAAAACAGAGTATCTACTGAGAAAGTAGAGTAATAATATTCTACTGCCTAAAACAATTTATGTACTGATGTAATAAATTCGCAAAGTAGTTTTTTGGAAAACTGAAATTTGAGGTAAGCTAGCAGTTTCGTTAGCGCGCTAAAAGTCGGTCCGCATGATAATCTGTCACAAACTGTCATTTGTCGATTTAAGCGGGCTAACGAATGCGGACCGGGCGTGAGCGTTGTGAACGCTGTACTAATCAAAATTATTCTCATGCGGACCACACCGATAATTACTACAAATAAACTATAAGTTTCCGAAACGTAAAACTTCACATATGTAGTTAAAAAATATAGTCTTTCCGATGATAAATATCTGAATGTGCAAATCGTGGGTTGTTAATCTAAAGGTGAGACAAAAATAGTAACGGCAAAAATGTTAACATTTCTTTTTAAAAAAATGCAAAAGTTAACACCACGTTAGCACCAAAAATTGGTGATACTTATCACAGGCGAAAGATCATGTGGATGATTACTTGGATACACACACATTTATTTTGAATTATAAGAATGAACGAAAAACGAATGATGGATAATTTATAATGAGAGAGTATTTTTTGATGTTTATCGTCTCGTTTTTGTCGATATTGCTCTATCACCAAAAACCTTCCAAAAACTAATAAAACGCGTTGATTTTAAAAATGTTGCAAGCTTATCTGGAACGCGCTTTAAAGCAGGGCTTGAAATACTGTTATAACTGCATGGTATCGTTACCGCTGATTCGTTAAAAATAAATACCATTAAAATATTTAACGTTATTTTTATAGCATTTTACCGGTGACTAGATAATTCTTAGTATCGATACATTTTATTTACTTAAGCGACTTTAAATTTTAGGCTTATTTTTTTTATATTTTCAAAACCAGTGTGCATCGTTCCCCAGTGCACCAGCCGCACGCGCAAACACACCACCGGTAACGTCACTAGAAATTACGTAAAAATATTTGAACTTTCATCTACAAAATACCGTGTTGACGCCTTGACTAACTAGGCCACCGAGCTCTTTCTTAGCCTTATTGATTTTTTTTTTGGAAGGGGGGAAAATGCATTTATGCATTCCTCGTGGTCGAGCCAAACCACGAGGATATGTAGTTCTTCCGTCTACAATACAAGGGGAAAGGGACAACAGCCAGGCCTTGCCCCTGACCCCCTGCCTGTGACATGTCCGTTACCGGACTCCCCGCCTGGCTCTGCTATTTTGTGGAGCGGCGCGGACCTGCACCGCTCTACACCCCGAAACTGAATTTTATTGTGGCTGTCTTCCACGCGCCCCGACGCTCAGTGCGCTGAACCCCTGGCCCGCTCAGTGCGGGTATCGGGTTGCCCGACGGCAGATCCCACTGGATCTACCGCGGCGCGGATGAGCCGAAGCTCGGGAAAATCCCCAACTGGCGCAAAGCGCTATGGCGAGGAACTCGCCTTGACCATACTACCACCAGTGGTAGCCGCCGGAATCGCCTGCCAGCGAGAGCCACACCTCTTCTTATTATAAGAAGAGGGGACTTCACCCTCTCCCGCATGAAGCGGGTTAAACCTAGCCATCCCACGCTATTAGCCCACGGCAGAGAATCTGCCGGGTTGCCCAGGGCGCACCACGAGGAGGTTGTCTGACATCGCATCCCTAGCCATATTGATCTACTTTATTCTTTGTTAAACCAAAGTAGTCTTTATTCACTGTTAATAACTTCGTTTCCGCTCGAGACGAAATTTTTTCTTTATTGATTTTATTCCTTTTTCAATTTATTTAGCAAGTTCTATATAAATTTAAAAATACTGTTAAATTAACGCTAATACCTGTAAAATTGCGTCAAAACATAGCATTAACAAGGTATAGGCACAGATAAGATAATAGTTACTACGTAACAGATACATCACTCCCATAGAAACGCTCGATTCGCTGTAATAATAATAGCCAAAACCGACAGACAAAAGTCGCTGCAAGAAGAAAAGGTCTCTATGAACGGCCGCCGAGGATCGAGATTCCCGCGTACACCGCGTGATTGCGTCATCGAGCGAAAACTTAAGGGTTGATAATGGCCAAAGTAAAACTTTAATGTTATTATTTTATTGATATACGTAGGAATTTAATGAAATAAAGTGCGAGGAAAGCCCCTGACTCAAATGTGCTTTAATTTTATAAAATAATAATAATAATAGTACTTTATTTGCAAGAATATGGTAAAATACATGATTGGTGTTAAATTATACACATTATTCCTCATAATCTACTTCTAAATAGGCAGTGCGCAAATATTTATAAATTTAAAATAGTACATGTCAAAAACTAAGACAATAGATTTTATCGTTTCGATATATGACTTTATATTATTTTATCGTCATTAATACATTTAAAAATTATAAAAAAATACAAATTATTATAAAATTACCAATCCCGCGAGGCGAAATTTTTTTTTCATTGATTTTATTCATTTGTCAAATTACAAATGATTTAAAAAATACGAAATACGAATTACTATGAAAAATACATGACCGATATTTTTTTTATGTTTGAACTCACGGTTATTCAGTTTTACTAAAATAAAATTAAAATTTTTGAAAAATAAAATTTTCTGAAATATATTCGATTTAGGTATAAAAATCCCGATTGTAGTTATGAAATAGTAGTTTATGAAATAGTCACATAATAGGGGGTCTTAAAACACTAGTGTGTGTTTAAAATTCGAGGCTTGCCGAGAATTTTAATAGTACCACACGAGTGTTTTAAGACCTAATTATGTGCAATTTCATACACTACTTTATCTACACTCATGCAGTCAGTGGTTACCTAAATTAAATAAGACACAAAATTAAAACAAAGTCAAACTCATTTATTCTAATAATTATTTGCATTTTGAACAGTGCAATTGTGAAACTAATACAGAAATCTAAAACCACATACATTTATATTATTTATTATTTTAACCAATAACAGCAAAATAATGAATGAAAAATTCAGAGAAATGGCGCCAACACCAACATTCTACCGCGCATGCGCTGTTGCACGCGCCGCCATAGACAATGTACTGGCACAAAAGAAAATTGTGACAAAACCTGCTTGGTCGGGCTTCGTCAATCGAACTGTATTTTATTGGAATTCGAGTAACATTAAAGTACTGGTTTTGTATGGCGAACCTGTATTATAATGTAATTTGTAAAAGGCCAAGGGCTTTAAGTTATGCCTTTAAAATATTAGTGTTGAGTTCTTAATATTAGAATTAGAACATGAGTGTAGATAAAGAAAATTATAAATAAAAAAAATAATTGATAAAAAACAAAACGAAATTAAAAACCAAATTAATATAATAAACAAAAAAGCAATAAAATAAACAAAAAAAAAACAAAATAAAAAACAAATTTATAAAAAAAACAAGTTAGGTACAAGATTTTATAATAATAAAACTCTCGCGTGCGGCGCGTCGGGTGGCGGCGGCCCTCTGCCGGTCGGCGCGCCGGCGCGCTACTTAGCGGTAGGTATTTATAACGCTGCATTGCGCGAGTGACGGGGGCCTGGTATAGGCTTAATAAAAGTTAAATAAATAACGTCATCATAAGTATCAATACCGCAGCAGGCCTATTAGCTAACTACGGCTGGTAACTACAAGTGTGATTTTTAATTTGACGGAATTCTGACAGTTGTCAACCATAGACAAATCAGATATCAATAACCTTTTCTGCTTAGGATTTTTTAAATATGTAATTACAAAAAATATGAAACAGAATTAGATCAAGTAATGACATTGTAAATAGTGTTTGTTTTGTGCACTCAATGCACACTAGCTAGAATGTGATTTTTTAAGTGCCAAATGGAAAAACAGAGTAAAGCAACATATTTCTCAAATAAAAATATTTATTAATCATCATCACTAATATCATGATTGTCATCATCATCAACTTGGATTATAAAAGAATCACACACACTATCCATCAGATCATTAAGAGGGCACATTTTATCCACTTCTTTTTTTCTATAATAATATAGTTTATGCATTCTTGCCATTTTTCAGCTGTGATATTATTGATGCCTTCTGATATTAATTGTTTATACCGCGTTATATAAACCGCGGTGCATGACGCGGCGTAAATAGTTTTTTTTAATTTTAGATTTGACATCTTGTTATATTGGTTCTTTACAAACGAAGAGGTTTTTCTAAAAAAGGTAAAAAAGGTTGGCAACTTACGGATTATTGAACAGGGATCCCAGTAATAGAAAAATAATTTCCTTGACAATTATTGGAACTTCAATAATATGATATTAAACAATGTAATTATAATTTTAAAATTATCAGTAATTTTTTAAGTCTTAGTTTTTCTAATTGAAACCTTAAATTCAATAAAGGTTTATTTTATATTTTGCTAAAATGCTCTTACTTTTTGGAAGAGTTTTTCAATGTTGGCAGCACTTCTGAAATGTCAGAATTCCGTCGAATTAAAAATTCTCAGACTAAGTACACCAATGGACGCGCAATGTACATTAGTCCGCCATTACAAAGCACCGTGTTTGTTATTGTGCTAAAATATCAGTCAGTGAGCAATATTTCTGAGTAAATTTTACAGTTCTATGTCTTTTATGGATTTTTTTAATGAATTGTATAAAAATAAACATAATAAGTGTGGAACCTTGGATGCGGCGTCCCAAGTTTTTTCCGCCATCTTAGAGCACCAACACAAATCTTGGCACGCTTTTTTCGTTCTTTTTCGCATTTTTGAAAGACAATGGTATCGATTCTGGCATGATTCTCTAAACCTAAAACTAAATTTGACAACAGTCTCTCCTTGTCATTTTGTATAGAGTATGACAAGGATAGACTGTTGTCAAATTTAGTTTTAGGTTTAGAGAATCATGCCAGAATCGACACCACTATGGGCGCGTTTCAGGGGGCCGATTCTCAGTTTTTTAGAGATATCTCTATATCTCTAAAAAACTAAGAATCTGCCCCCTGAAACGCGCCCATAGTGTCTTTCAAAAATGACAGTTCTATAATCTGATTTTTACTTAGACTATAGATACCAATAGACATGAAATACCTACGAAAAAAGCGTGCCAAGATTTGTGTTGGTGCTCTAAGATGGCGGAAAAAACTTGGGACGCCGCATACAAGGTTCCACACTTATTATGTTTATTTTTATACAATTCATTAAAAAAATCCATAAAAGACATAGAACTGTAAAATTTACTCAGAAATATTGCTCACTGACTGATATTTTAGCACAATAACAAACACGGTGCTTTGTAATGGCGGACTAATGTACATTGCGCGTCCATTGGTGTACTTAGTCTGAGAATTTTTAATTCGACGGAATTCTGACATTTCAGAAGTGCTGCCAACATTGAAAAACTCTTCCAAAAAGTAAGAGCATTTTAGCAAAATATAAAATAAACCTTTATTGAATTTAAGGTTTCAATTAGAAAAACTAAGACTTAAAAAATTACTGATAATTTTAAAATGATAATTACATTGTTTAATATCATATTATTGAAGTTCCAATAATTGTCAAGGAAATTATTTTTCTATTACTGGGATCCCTGTTCAATAATCCGTAAGTTGCCAACCTTTTTTACCTTTTTTTAGAAAAACCTCTTCGTTTGTAAAGAACCAATATAACAAGATGTCAAATCTAAAATTAAAAAAAACTATTTACGCCGCGTCATGCACCGCGGTTTATATAACGCGGTATAAACAATTAATATCAGAAGGCATCAATAATATCACAGCTGAAAAATGGCAAGAATGCATAAACTATATTATTATAGAAAAAAAGAAGTGGATAAAATGTGCCCTCTTAATGATCTGATGGATAGTGTGTGTGATTCTTTTATAATCCAAGTTGATGATGATGACAATCATGATATTAGTGATGATGATTAATAAATATTTTTATTTGAGAAATATGTTGCTTTACTCTGTTTTTCCATTTGGCACTTAAAAAATCACATTCTAGCTAGTGTGCATTGAGTGCACAAAACAAACACTATTTACAATGTCATTACTTGATCTAATTCTGTTTCATATTTTTTGTAATTACATATTTAAAAAATCCTAAGCAGAAAAGGTTATTGATATCTGATTTGTCTATGGTTGACAACTGTCAGAATTCCGTCAAATTAAAAATCACACTTGTAGTTACCAGCCGTAGTTAGCTAATAGGCCTGCTGCGGTATTGATACTTATGATGACGTTATTTATTTAACTTTTATTAAGCCTATACCAGGCCCCCGTCACTCGCGCAATGCAGCGTTATAAATACCTACCGCTAAGTAGCGCGCCGGCGCACTATGTGGAGATCGAGTCGGTTTCGGGTCATAAATCTATAACTTCCATGTTTTTATAGATATACAGCTGATTTTTTTTTTAGGTAATCTGAGATAAACGTACTTTAAAATAATATACAGTCTATGTATATAAAAATATATTTAATAATTGTAAAAAAATACAAAACATGAAATATTGAAAAATTATCATAAATTTACGACTAATTTTAAACAATGTGACCTAAATGTTATAATTAATACAAAATAAACACATAAAATTACTCTTATTAATTAAATATAATAAGAAAAAGAAAATAACATAGAATTATATTATTCTACTAGCTCTACAGCTTCATCTATAAGTTCCATAGACTTTTTATTGGAAGGTTTTCTTAAACTTGTTATGTAAGGGTCTGAAGTGTACAAAAGTGTATGTAAAACGTCTTCATTTGTAGCTACTCTAGAGCATTTTCTAGCATGATGAAGTCTGAATCGTTTATAGTCTTTGTTCCTTGATTCCTGAGCATCTTCGGAGAGCTGTCCAAGAGGTAACACTGAATAATGCCGAATTACACTTTCCCCATTAATTTGGACTTTATGGACAGATGATGGCATATAATACCACATATATTTACTAACATATCGTTGTGCTGTATCGAAAGCATACTGTCCAAATTTCGTAGCATTAATTACTTTTCCGCTAGACATAACTTGAAGTAAAACATAAAATCGTTTTATCAATTCCTCATCCACACCGGTAATTTCTGCAGTGCACTAATAATTTTGAAAAAATCGTCTAGCTGTATTACCGTCATTACTGTTACCAGAACCTTGCTTAGGTTTATCTATATTTAAACCAAGTTCTTCTCTGAACCTTCTTTGTACATATGTCTTCTTTTGTTTTTTCAAATCTTTATTTTCTGTCGTTGTAGCAGACCATTTTTCAAAGCCTACATTATAAGATATATGTAAAATTAGTTCCATAAATATAATCCAGCAATGTAAAGTCGAAAGCCCATATTGATAAGAATTTTCGTCAACAGGTTTATTTTGTACTTTTTCTAAATTGTTCATCTCTGTAGGTCTTGCACCACAAATAGTACATACAGCACCTGATGAAGTTTCTGACAAAACTTGAGCCACTTTCCCGTCAACCATTGTCAAAAATAATGTGTGTTTGATTGCAATACTTTCACCATTTTTATTGATTAAGCTTGTTGTGAGAGCGTTTCTTTGAGCTATAATTTCATTAACTACACTTGTAGTTTTCTCTGGTGTCTCTTTTGAAAATTCTATTAAAATGGGCCTACAAAATCTTACTGATGATGGAACAGGGTTTTCCCACAAAGTTTCATTTGTATTAATATCAACAAGTTTCAGAGGTACTAATGAAGATATAAATAAATTTGTGTCAGAAATTAACTCATCCTCTTCAGTTAAGACTTGCTTGTATTCACTTTGTCCGCTTGAGCCATCACAGCCCCATTTCGAATACAGCATTAAATGTTTTTTGCCAGCTTTGTATACACCATTGATTTTCAAAATTCTTGCAATAGTGTGATCCAGCAGATCTTGCAGTTTTATTTTTGCTGTAATATTATTAATTTCTATGCTTGATCTTGGTGGGTAGCACATTCCTTTAGCTTCCTGAATTGATTTATATGACGGAAATAATACGCAGTTCTTCGCAATTAAGCAATTTCTCATGTTTTCATACTGTGCCATGTTAAGGTCCAACTCTATAAAAATACTGAGAGCTTCATCTTTAGAGTACGCTGTTAAATGTGCCGGTTCATTTAAAAGATTTTGACGTATTTCACTTTTTTTATCTATGGGTAATACTCGTAAAATTTCGACAATGAATGCTTCTTCCGTTTCCCCTTGAGATCTCAATCCTTGAAGATATGAATTCAGTATAAAATCAAGGCCACATGTTTCAAGCAACTCCTTGTTTTTTCGTCTTTGTGTTCTATCGGAACTGTCTTCGTAGGTTTTAGAAGGGCGTCCTCGCTTCCCCGTCGATGTCGAAGGTTCAGATTCACAAGTAGGATCTTCCAGATTTACTGTGAATGTGGCATTCAACCACAGGCTATTCTGATTTAAAAAATTTTCTTTATTTCTGCCAGATTTAGTGTAGCGTTGACGAAAGTTCGTAATAAGATTTTTTTGTACACTCGCGACAATTTTAGCGATATTTGCCTCAGAAAAGTTGATAAAATTATTCCGTATATAACTTGTTAAAGCAACAACATAATTCCCGTCACTTTCAATCAAAACAAGACATAGGTCGCGTCTGGTACATTGGAATTCACTCATTGCGAGAGAGTAGGTGGTTAGATACACTTTTAATAACGACAATAACGAACGAAAAACAGTATGTAATTATTCAGTATGCAGATGCTCTATTTTATATTAAATAACTGATTTGAAACGTGTGCAAAGTATGGGAATAAAAACTATTTATCATTATGTGGTTACTCGGTTTCCTATGTGTTTTATTGATAATTTATTTTGTAGGCGAACTAAAAATGGTGAGAAATACTCGATACATTATCAAAACATAAACCGCAATTAATAATATATCACAAGTGTAACCTATATCAACTAATAAAACAAATACTTGTATAATTTTCATTGCTAGCTTACTAGAAAATCATCCTGAAAAAAATACAAATTATGATATTTTCGTGATAATTTTTCAATCATCGTATTTAGATGCTCTTTACTATAAAAAAGTACTAGTTACATACATAATTTATACATAATATAGTAGATCAACTTCTTAGCTATAGTTTGAGGTATAATACAAGTACCTGCGCCGATTTTTACAAAATGTATTTATGGCCAAGCTCTCTTAGGCACCTCCACATAGTGCGGCGCGCCGACCGGCAGAGGGCCGCCGCCACCCGACGCGCCGCACGCGAGAGTTTTATTATTATAAAATCTTGTACCTAACTTGTTTTTTTTATAAATTTGTTTTTTATTTTGTTTTTTTTTTGTTTATTTTATTGCTTTTTTGTTTATTATATTAATTTGGTTTTTAATTTCGTTTTGTTTTTTATCAATTATTTTTTTTATTTATAATTTTCTTTATCTACACTCATGTTCTAATTCTAATATTAAGAACTCAACACTAATATTTTAAAGGCATAACTTAAAGCCCTTGGCCTTTTACAAATTACATTATAATACAGGTTCGCCATACAAAACCAGTACTTTAATGTTACTCGAATTCCAATAAAATACAGTTCGATTGACGAAGCCCGACCAAGCAGGTTTTGTCACAATTTTCTTTTGTGCCAGTACATTGTCTATGGCGGCGCGTGCAACAGCGCATGCGCGGTAGAATGTTGGTGTTGGCGCCATTTCTCTGAATTTTTCATTCATTATTTTGCTGTTATTGGTTAAAATAATAAATAATATAAATGTATGTAGTTTTAGATTTCTGTATTAGTTTCACAATTGCACTGTTCAAAATGCAAATAATTATTAGAATAAATGAGTTTGACTTTGTTTTAATTTTGTGTCTTATTTAATTTAGGTAACCACTGACTGCATGAGTGTAGATAAAGTAGTGTATGAAATTGCACATAATTAGGTCTTAAAACACTCGTGTGGTACTATTAAAATTCTCGGCAAGCCTCGAATTTTAAACACACACTAGTGTTTTAAGACCCCCTATTATGTGACTATTTCATAAACTACTATTTCATAACTACAATCGGGATTTTTATACCTAAATCGAATATATTTCAGAAAATTTTATTTTTCAAAAATTTTAATTTTATTTTAGTAAAACTGAATAACCGTGAGTTCAAACATAAAAAAATATCGGTCATGTATTTTTCATAGTAATTCGTATTTCGTATTTTTTAAATCATTTGTAATTTGACAAATGAATAAAATCAATGAAAAAAAAATTTCGCCTCGCGGGATTGGTAATTTTATAATAATTTGTATTTTTTTATAATTTTTAAATGTATTAATGACGATAAAATAATATAAAGTCATATATCGAAACGATAAAATCTATTGTCTTAGTTTTTGACATGTACTATTTTAAATTTATAAATATTTGCGCACTGCCTATTTAGAAGTAGATTATGAGGAATAATGTGTATAATTTAACACCAATCATGTATTTTACCATATTCTTGCAAATAAAGTACTATTATTATTATTATTTTATAAAATTAAAGCACATTTGAGTCAGGGGCTTTCCTCGCACTTTATTTCATTAAATTCCTACGTATATCAATAAAATAATAACATTAAAGTTTTACTTTGGCCATTATCAACCCTTAAGTTTTCGCTCGATGACGCAATCACGCGGTGTACGCGGGAATCTCGATCCTCGGCGGCCGTTCATAGAGACCTTTTCTTCTTGCAGCGACTTTTGTCTGTCGGTTTTGGCTATTATTATTACAGCGAATCGAGCGTTTCTATGGGAGTGATGTATCTGTTACGTAGTAACTATTATCTTATCTGTGCCTATACCTTGTTAATGCTATGTTTTGACGCAATTTTACAGGTATTAGCGTTAATTTAACAGTATTTTTAAATTTATATAGAACTTGCTAAATAAATTGAAAAAGGAATAAAATCAATAAAGAAAAAATTTCGTCTCGAGCGGAAACGAAGTTATTAACAGTGAATAAAGACTACTTTGGTTTAACAAAGAATAAAGTAGATCAATATGGCTAGGGATGCGATGTCAGACAACCTCCTCGTGGTGCGCCCTGGGCAACCCGGCAGATTCTCTGCCGTGGGCTAATAGCGTGGGATGGCTAGGTTTAACCCGCTTCATGCGGGAGAGGGTGAAGTCCCCTCTTCTTATAATAAGAAGAGGTGTGGCTCTCGCTGGCAGGCGATTCCGGCGGCTACCACTGGTGGTAGTATGGTCAAGGCGAGTTCCTCGCCATAGCGCTTTGCGCCAGTTGGGGATTTTCCCGAGCTTCGGCTCATCCGCGCCGCGGTAGATCCAGTGGGATCTGCCGTCGGGCAACCCGATACCCGCACTGAGCGGGCCAGGGGTTCAGCGCACTGAGCGTCGGGGCGCGTGGAAGACAGCCACAATAAAATTCAGTTTCGGGGTGTAGAGCGGTGCAGGTCCGCGCCGCTCCACAAAATAGCAGAGCCAGGCGGGGAGTCCGGTAACGGACATGTCACAGGCAGGGGGTCAGGGGCAAGGCCTGGCTGTTGTCCCTTTCCCCTTGTATTGTAGACGGAAGAACTACATATCCTCGTGGTTTGGCTCGACCACGAGGAATGCATAAATGCATTTTCCCCCCTTCCAAAAAAAAAATCAATAAGGCTAAGAAAGAGCTCGGTGGCCTAGTTAGTCAAGGCGTCAACACGGTATTTTGTAGATGAAAGTTCAAATATTTTTACGTAATTTCTAGTGACGTTACCGGTGGTGTGTTTGCGCGTGCGGCTGGTGCACTGGGGAACGATGCACACTGGTTTTGAAAATATAAAAAAAATAAGCCTAAAATTTAAAGTCGCTTAAGTAAATAAAATGTATCGATACTAAGAATTATCTAGTCACCGGTAAAATGCTATAAAAATAACGTTAAATATTTTAATGGTATTTATTTTTAACGAATCAGCGGTAACGATACCATGCAGTTATAACAGTATTTCAAGCCCTGCTTTAAAGCGCGTTCCAGATAAGCTTGCAACATTTTTAAAATCAACGCGTTTTATTAGTTTTTGGAAGGTTTTTGGTGATAGAGCAATATCGACAAAAACGAGACGATAAACATCAAAAAATACTCTCTCATTATAAATTATCCATCATTCGTTTTTCGTTCATTCTTATAATTCAAAATAAATGTGTGTGTATCCGTAACATAATAAGTGTGGAACCTTGGATGCGGCGTCCCAAGTTTTTTCCGCCATCTTAGAGCACCAACACAAATCTTGGCACGCTTTTTTCGTAGGTATTTCATGTCTATTGGTATCTATAGTCTAAGTAAAAATCAGATTATAGAACTGTCATTTTTGAAAGACACTATGGGCGCGTTTCAGGGGGCCGATTCTCAGTTTTTTAGAGATATCTCTAATTCGACATATCTCTATTAGTTTGCATCTCTACTAATAATCTCTCAAAAATGTCTATGATATGAAATAATCGTATTCTCGCTGGCAATAGAGATGTATGTCGAATGACAATGAGGGTGCGGTCCGAAATTTGATATCAGCCCTCGTATACGGTTTTTGCATGCAAACAGTCGGTTCAAAATTGCTCATGATATGCGCATTTGTAAGCGGAATAACAGAAAAGAGGAGTGCACTGTCTCTAGAACTGTCATTGACAAAGTAAACGTTAGTTTCTCGCAGAGTTTAATTTGTTCGAATTATTTTTTTCATTAGGTATATCTAATAGATACAGAAGTGCTCTATTAAGATACTGGAGGGGCAATACCCCCCTTAAATTTTTCTTTTCAAATAACATTGATTAATCAAATTGATATTTGACAGACTCACAGATCGAAAGCTCGGTCAAAAATTGATCTTAATGTTTACGTCCGTCCGTGAGCAGTGCAAACGATTTGAATGAGTTATTTTGTTTGCATGCATGCAAACGTTTATTGTTGTCTGATTATGGACCACACCCTGAATAAAAATGAATGGTTACGTTTTGTTGTAGCCTCGTTGACATACTCAAAGTCTGCTTTGACAAAGTAACTACGGTAAAATCTCTGAAGAATTAGTTGTTGTTCTGAGGATAAAATAGCTTTGATCAAAGTATACTTTGATTCCTACATTGTTTACTTTGCTTATTTTGTTCTTTTTGTCATCCTTCATAGTTTACATACTTATCTTTAAATATGTTACTCCAATATAGTATAATGAGAAGCTTAAACAAGAAAAAAAGGGAAACCCGCAAACTTCTCTAAGTTCTCTAACTTCTTTAGTACTAAATGGTCTAAGCTCGCAAACGGAGAGTTTGGTCTGTCCACTTTCCTTTATCACAAGAAGTGATCGATGTTTTTACATGTGGCGCAATTTTGTTTCGTTTTTTACGTTAAAGCTGAGCTGAAAAGTTGAGCACGGTCCAAGTTAACTTTGATACGAGTGATACGACGCCGACGTCAAAGTGCGCTTCACAGACTTAATAGAGATACTACGTATGTGCGCTTTGATTGTTGATTTATACGATCAAAAGAAACACAAAAAAGTAGTGTCCAAGTTGTCATCAAAGTTACTTTGTCAAAGCAGACAACGCGGCTTTACGAAGTGAGTCGACAACTTTTTCACTTCACGTTACGGCGGTCGTGTTTTGAAACATTTTTGAATATTTTTAGAAAACAGAGATAGTAGAGATACATTAATAAATCTATAATGGACTATAAAAAACAATATCCCACTTCAGCACAGAAATCGAGGCTTTGTCAGTTAAATGAAAGGGACGAAGAGCTTCGTAAAGCCAAATTTTCGGGAACTTTTACTAAAAAAATCCGAACAAAAGTGGAAATGTACAGTAGAAGAATTAAATTGTTTGGGAGAAGTCAATAACACTAAATATATTACAGTGTTAACTAAATCTTTAGTTAAGCGAAAGTTCTTAAATGCATTATTTCGTATTTCGAAAGGGTCGTCATGCCTTCGAGGTAATTCCACTAAAACCGAGCTTCTTCTACTATACATTAATAACAGTTGTTATAATAATCATCGATTATTCATTTTAATTAAATATGTTAGCAGTTAAAATACATACATAAACTAAAATCGTAAAAAAAGTTCCAACAAATTATGTAAAACAGACACAGAAATAACCAATTACTGTAGCTCGTATTCGACTTTTCAAATGTCGATTGCTATCTACCACTCGTCATATGTCGAACGCTAGGCATAGACATATCTCTAACGTGACATTTTAAGAATACGGAAACTTAGAAATATTCGACATCCGCCATTTAATTTAGACATATGTCGAATTCGACATTATGTCTATGGCTTGAGAATCGGGCCCCTGATAAGCATTTTTAGCCATAAATATCAAAATTTTTAGCATCTCTGCGTTTCATTAGCGGTGATGCTAGTTTTTATTGCTGGTTGTCATGCGTTTCATTTAAGCATTTTAACACGAAATGCTAGCATCAAATACCCATGCTAATATATGGGTCCTCAGATACTACTTTTTGACAGCTTTCAAAGTCATTTTTTCATGAATCAAGAGGATTTTCAGCGGATTTAAAAAAAATATTGAAAAATATTTATAGTATTAGCCAATTCTGATTAATATTATTAGAAGTTTGAAGTGGATGGACTAAGTAGGTGTGGTGGCAAAATTCAGGACAAAAAATCAGTACCTTCCGTTTCATTTGTAACAATTAGCGCGGCTAAAAATGTCAACATTTCATATAAGAAATGCAAAACGAGGCTAACATCAAATGTTAGCCTCAGAAAGTAGCAGTGCTTATGTGGAACGCAGGGTATATTACTTTATATCCATTATGTACATAATGGATATAAAGTAATATACCCTGCGTTTTAGTGATTTTATAATAATATAAATTGTATAAAGAAAAACATAATAAGAGTGGAATCTTGGATGCGGTGTCCCAAGTTTTTTCCACCATCTTAGAGCACCAACACAAATCTTGGCACGCTTTTTTCGTAGGCATTTCATGTCCTTTGGTATTCATAGTCTAAGCCGGAAAGCCATCGCTGTTTTGCTAAATAAATTTTTATATGGGTAACACTTTTAATGACTACCATTATAGAGGCGCGTTCAGAGCTGCGTTCAGAACCTACACTCGAGTGCACTCCTAGTGCACTCTGACAGCAACCGACCCGTTCAGAGCCTCGGGGTAAAAAACGCTCTGACAGGCGGTTAGTACACTCTGTGCCCGTTCAGAAGCTTCGAGTGATGCAACCAAACAACCAACTTGAGCGTAGGGTGAAAAACACTCTGACAGCTTTTATGTCAAAGTCGATGTCAAAAATACGCTAATTACTTATTATTTTATTAAATAACACTACTTTGAACTCTTTTAAGCCTAATACAAGGGAAATATAGAGATTTTTATGTGTTGTAATTATTTTTAAGCAGAAAAATGGATATTGACTGTTAATTTCCTAGTAAGGATTAGTATATTTTGCCCTTTGCTTGATTTTGATCGGCAAGCTACAAACTAAAAAAAAAGATAGCAACCGAGCCGTTCTGAACCTTGGAGCGAGTGTGAAAAACACTCTCGGTTGCATTACTCTGACCCTCGGAACGCAACTCAGAGCCTATGCTCGAGTGCACTCCGAGTGCACTCTGACAGCAACCGACCCGTTCTGAGCCTCGGGGTAAAAAACGCTCTGACAGGCGGTTATACTGAAATACTTTTACGTGATTGGATGATATTGGCGGCCATATTCTATAATATCATCTACTAGAAGGAGAGGGAAATAAAAAATCATTTGAAAGAGGGAGATAAAAGATTTGGTTGCTGCAATCCGTTCAACGCCTCTGAGCTGCGTTCAGAACCTACGCTCGAGTGCACTCCGAGTGCACTCTGACAGCAACCGACCCGTTCAGAGCCTCGGGGTAAAAAACGCTCTGACGGACGGTTAGTACACTCTGAGTTGCGTTCCGAGGGTCAGAGTAATGCAACCGAGAGTGATTTTCACACTCGCTCCGAGGTTCAGAACGGGTCGGTTGCTATCTTTTTTTTTAGTTTGTATCTTGCCGATCAAGATTAAGCAAAGGGCAAAATATTATTAATCCTTACTATGAAATTAACAGTCAATATCCATTTTTCTGCTTAAAAATAATTACAACACATAAAAATCACTATATTTCCCTTGTGTTAGACTTAAAAGAGTTCAAAGTAGTGTTATTTAATAAAATAATAAATAATTAGCGTATTTTTGACATCGACTTTGACATAAAATATGTCAGAGTGTTTTTCACCCTACGCTCGAGTTGGTTGTTTGGTTGCATCACTCGAAGCTTCTGAACGGGCACAGAGTGTACTAACCGTCCGTCAGAGCGTTTTTTACCCCGAGGCTCTGAACGGGTCGGTTGCTGTCAGAGTGCACTCGGAGTGCACTCGAGCGTAGGTTCTGAACGCAGCTCTGTGCCCGTTCAGAAGCTTCGAGTGATGCAACCTAACAACCAACTCGAACGAAGGGTGAAAAACACTGACAGATTTTATGTCAAAGTCGATGTCAAAAATACGCTAATTATTTATTATTTTATTAAATAACACTACTTTGAACTCTTTTAAGTCTAATACAAGGGAAATATTGTGATTTTTATGTGTTGTAATTATGTTTAAGCCGAAAAATGGATATTGACTGTTAATTTCATAGTAAGGATTAGTAATATTTTGCCCTTTGCTTGATCTTGATCGGCAAGATACTTAGATAAAGAATGAATAGATAGGACGTGACCGTATACCCGTAAGGGACAGACATAGATGACGTCATACCTGCCTAAAGTAGATGGGTATACCAGTGTTGCTTTAAGTTTTACCCTACTTTATGTTTATAGTGGCTTTTACCACTATAAACATAAGGTAGGGTTGATTGATCTACGTATTTTTTTTGAGACATTTTAATGAGCGCCCCTCGCTCAATAATATGTCTCAAAAAATAAAAGTGGGAGGAAGTTACGATTTTTTTTATTGAATTCTTCATTCAACCTTCGCCGCAGTCTAAAGTTATTTACACTTTTAAATAAAACTACACTTTTCGGATTTACTCGAGTATATTTCGTTTTAAAACATTTTAATATTTTTTACTACTTTTTTTCCCAATCGTCTAAGCGATTGACGCACTGGCCGTAGTTTCTTATTTGATGACCTCGCTGATTGTTTCAAACCCAGCATTTGAAGCCGCATTTTTCTCTTTCGGGGCGTATTCAAATTTGAACCGAAATCCAACACCGATGCGTCCTGAAACAATATGTATACAGGTTAAAAATAAAAGGAGTTTCCCCGAAGGAAATCTGTTACATACAGACAAACAAGCAAATGGAAAGTCTCACTTCAAAAGAATTACCTTTGTTATCTAAAATGCTCAAAATTTTATACTTAAATATGTCAATATTAATGTAACACAGAAACTAATATGTGAGTTCCCTTTTACGTAACAAATTACCTACGAATCAAGGAAAAATAGTCGTAGCGTAACTGGTATCATTATAACCCGGCAAAATGTTATACGCGTTGGCTGTATACGTGGCCATATTGTATGGCGACATTCCTAGCTTGTTAGGTTAACAATAACCTTACTACTTAGTTTGAAATTTCATGTTTAATCCCATAATATGATTGAGAACCATAGTAGAAGGATAAAATATTGCAATATAACTTGTATTTATAATTTAAAAAATAGTTTTGGCGCTTTTTATTGACACAATTTAGGTCTTACCTGTAAAAGGTTATATTTTCCTGTTTTCTAGCACTATCACTATTACAAACTAAAACGGAGCAGTGCACCATGATTTAAATGTTCAAATAGTTCACAATTACACTAATTAAAGTGTTAAATAATTACACAGTAAGCTATAATTCACAGAACAAATTTCTTCCACGTATTTGTTTAGCACCAGACGCTGGTGATAAACAATCCCCACTACCAGTTTCACCTATATACGGTAACAAGGACAAAAAAAATGATGCCATCTTCTTCTTTCCTTTTGCAATGTGTATAAGTTTATCTCTTTTCCTCATGTTTGACGGCTTTTATAGCCCATCTATTTCATTCTATATCTATGGCAAGATACAAACTAAAAAAAAAGATAGCAACCGACCCGGAACCTCAGAGCGAGTGTGAAAATCACTCTCGGTTGCATTACTCCGACCCTCGGAACGCAACTCTGAGCGAGTTAAAAAACAACCGGACAACTACACCCAAAGGCTCTGAACGCGCCTTAGAGTAAAGAAAAATGACATCATCCACGTTCAAAGAGCAAACCACGAGCAAACATAAGCAGAAGTGCTCAATCATACTGGGGACGTATTATTACCTTTTCACCTTTTATTTCCCCCTCTTCTCCTGCTGCCCCTTGACCGTGTAACAAAAATGTATCCCGATCGCTTTCAATTTTGACAACGATCGCCACGATGCTAACTGCTATATCCACACAAAAGTACTGATTTCCTACGTTTTAGTAAAATGGATTAAAATAATAATAAAAATAAACATAAAAAAGTGATACCGATACTAAAATAATGTGAATTCTTGGCATTCAGTTCTTGTATCGCAGTTTTCAAATAAAGCCACTTCCGTTGATGATTATAATACATATGTAAGTTAGTTACTCTGTGCCTATTTTCATTGCATTATTATTATACATGGTTACTTTTTTATTACTCCGGTGCTCCGGATAATGGGACTCTTCAGGAAACAGTAGTAGAATGATTTAAACATTAATAAAAAATAAACAATACTGCACTAAATTAGAGCAGTTTTTTATATTTTAGAAAATAAATATAAAATAAATAGGCGAGTTAATTTTTATTAATGTTTTTAAATGAATCTTCTACCGTCATACTACCGAAGGGGTTGTACCATGATCGCTTATAGCAAGCGTCCCTTAATTAAATTATCCGGGGTGATAAAAAGTAACCGTGTTTATTGATATTTGTCAATTTCTTTCTGTAGTATAGTATATAAATGTAATATACATTCCTATAATGGGAAAATATACAAAGGGGAGAGAATAAAAGTCTTAAGTAGATATTTAATATAAAAAAAAAACGAGTGTGCTTATGACCACACGATTGAAGTGAAACTTCTATGAGAGGAAGAGAGAAAGAAAATGTGCGCGCGCACTGCTGTCTCTCCGATCACACTTTTCGTAACGCGTTCGCCAGCTTACTCCCCAAGTCAAGCGTGCCTAAAGAAGTTTCACTTCAAAAATAGTTGATCATAGGTATATTGTAATTCGTTACCAATATTTTTAGTCTATGACTTTTACAGAAAGGTGGGTGAGGGAGGTGAGGTGAAGCCGTGATGCTTTTCGCGTCAGCGGCGACGACGGTCTTTCGCTTTGCCTTGGAAGCCGTGTTCGTACTCGTTGTCACGGATGATTCTTCATAGCTGAATGATTTGTGAAGATCAGCTGCAAGTATTTGGTTATGGAAACTGAAGAACTACTAGTATCGTGCTGAAAGATTGTTTGAGTGTTTGTGCCGTGAAATTGAATCGGGGACGATTGATCATAGTTCCCGCAACGAGTGTTATAATTTGTGTGTGCCGACGAATTTATGTGTAGCAGAACCAGAATAGCATTGCTTTGCTGATCATCCAGTGAAGGTAAGTTTCTATATTTACCATATCACTTTGTAAACACAGTATATTGATTCAGATCCTATTAGACGAAATGGGTATAGAAGTGCGAAGTTTACTTCGTGCCCAAGAAATACTTTCTCGAAAATATATGTTTTTATAAGTTTAGGCTTTACAGTATCAGATACATATTAATTTTAATTGAAAATAAATTTACGCTTGTCGTATTTGTGACTTACAACCTGCATATCAATTATGGCCATACCATGAAAAATAGGTACATAATTCAAAAAAATATAGACAGTGGATGTATTATTCGGTCCTAAATTTCAAATCATAAACTATAGATTGAACATTGAGAAAATGATAGGTATTTTGGAAAAACATTGAATGTAACAATCATATAACTGCAGACTATGTGAAGCAGTAGCACTACAATATTTTTATTTTTAAAATTAACAGCAAGTTACTGGAGTGAAAACATTTCGTTAGATCACTCAAAAAATGTGTTAATGCAAATGAGGACTTTGTCTAAGGACTAGCTAATTTGTTACAATATGTATGGTGGCACTGAAATGCATAATTTTATAACAAAATTTCTGATTGGTTTTGATCACATACCCACAAAAATCATATGTTATTATTTCTCTGTAAGTATTACAGAAAGTTTGGTTTTCAGAAAAATATATTATTAAGGTTCCGTATCTCAAAAAGAAAAAACGGAACCCTTATAGCATCACTTTGTTGTCCGTCCGTCCCTCTATTTGCCAAGACCTTTTATCTCGGGAACCCAATGTGGTATCGAGTTGAAATTAAAACCATATATCAAAATTATTGCACATTTGATAAAATCTCGGTGTCCCCATAACTTATAAGAGTGTAAAAAATCTATAGTGAATAAATAAACCATATTTTTTAATAAGGTGCTAAAATAATCATGCGTTGGGATGATAGATACCAAACCAACTGAATTACAATAAAGAAATACAATGAAAACCAAATCTATTGATATCAAGTTTTTTTTTGTCATACTAAAAATAGTGTCTCCACCTGCCAATGCTAGATGAAAAATTAATTTTTTTTATTAAAGTGTACTTGGGAATCAATTATTATACATGGGCAAACTTTTTATTTTATTAGAAATGTTATAATAAATGAGAAATCTGAAGTTAAAATGATGTCTCCTTATTTTGTTCCTCTGTGTGACGATGGTTGTGTGAGGAAATTACGTGTCGTTTCAAACACATTCTGAACGTATCCATATTTTTATTACATCTGGTCACATTCCATTGTACTACCAACCTTACAAAACAAAACATTAGCCCTTTACTTTTGATGTAATAATGTCGAGAACTATGAAACACGTTTTGTAGCTCGAAAAATTTTAAACTTGTGTGATGCTAAATTTCAGATGAGTTTAATTATTTTATTACACAGTTTTTATCATAAGATATTATTTGTAATAAGTAACACTTGCAATAGACAAGAATTGTAATTTTTTTTTTACATTTTTTGTTGTCTGCGGTTTCGTGTCTTTATAAATTATATTTTCCTTCCATTGTGTGACATCACACATAAAAGCAGGCTACATACACATTGGTCATTTTTAAACGGTTTTATTTAGTTTGCCCTTTTGTTTATTTGCTTAGGTCAAATTTAGAAGAAATTGAAATTTTTCCCCCTTCCTGTTGTCAGATTGTCCTTTAGTTCTAATTCCATTCAATTTAATATAATCAGTATCATTGTAAATCCAAGATAGCCGCCGCTACGAAATGGCTGATTACATATTTTTTACAACCCCCTCAATATGGGTAGAGAATACAAAATCTGTTTTTTTTTCAAATCTGGATTTCAAAATTATGTTCACCTGCAAATCTGGATTTTTCGATTTTTTTCGATATTTTAACTTTATCGATTACAAATAATAATATTTCTAATTTCTAAATGATGATTATTATGTAATTAAAACTATAATAATTTAAAAAATCGTCTATAAATAAAACAATAAAGATTTTTTCATCCGTATTTATTTTAAACATTATTTATTGCGCATAAATACTTATAATCAGTCCATTAACTTTTTGCCACCTATGCATTGCACTTTTAATAGAAACTTAATTAGTATGTTCTTTTTTTTTTCTTTTATTTTATTTAGGGACTCTTACGAAGTATGCCAGTCCCATTGTACCCTAAAAACATACATTAACTTATAAATTATAACTTAACTTAGAACTAATTAACATTAATTGGTATTATCAACTGCTACCATGTCACAGACTAGCTTTGCAGCCGCTGACATAGTGGTATGTTCTTAAATGCTTGTATTATTAAATGACTTTTCCGTTGTATTAAGAATAAAAATTGTGGGGAACAGCCTCTCATTCAAACATTGAAATTGTGCAAAGATTCCAAAATAAAATGCTGAAAATAGTAACTAATGCTCCTTGGTTTATCACAAATGACCAACTACATAACTACCTACATATGGCAACAGTCAAACAAGAAATTTTACATCATATGAGAAATTATAAAGACAGAATTAAAAATCACCCTAATAGCTTAGGATATTATGATGGAAGAAGAGCCAATAATGCGTAGATTGAAACAGAAGATGCCCCAGGACATACTGAAATAAAATATAAAATAAAGTAGGATGCGACAAAGGTCGCATGCCGAGCATGACATTTACCAAACTCACTATACCCACTGTTTAATGTCCCAGAGAGTGACAGATCACAGTGAAATCTGATACACAAAAAAAAAAAAAAAAAAATATTACTTAGTTTTGCATCGTATAACAAAATTTTATCAAAAAATAAAAACCTTACCCAATACAACTCTAATAAATTTATAAAATTGGGTATCAAAAGTTTGAAACACCTTATTCATAGTACAATTAGATCATCATAGTCATATACATATACATGCCATCTGCCATATATAAATTGTACTCGGAACATGCACATAACCTTATATTACCAATTTATGAGTGCTCATAGACATACATAATTACACACACACACACTCACAAACACGCAGAGAGAGACTAACACACAAAAACATACTACTATTCACTTTCTAATTAGATAGAGAAAAAATGTTTTCTGTTGATAAAACATTATTGTTATAAGAGGAGCCTGACTCTCATAACATAGGGTGACCATTTAAGTGAGCAGTGCATAAAGTGCATTAGTTGTAAAAGTTTTCCTGAAATAAAATATATTTTATTTTTATTTATTTATTTCAACTAGGGTTACCAGGTGTCCCGATATTTAAGAGGTGTATGGACACATCCCTCTTTAACCATGATCGGTACGCAAAATGTCCCGATTGTTGATCGGATCACAAAAATTTGTCAATTTCCTATAGTAAAGCAGTAAATTTATCAATTGACCTAACGCAGTCCACTGCTGGACATAGGCCTTTCCCAGTCTGCTCCACAACACTCTGTCCTCCACCTTCCGCAGCCAGTCCATCCCCGCTGCTTTCCTCATGTCATCGGTTCACCTGGCTGCAGGACATCCAACACTACGTTTGCCGATTCGTGGTCTCCACTCTAGGACACGTCTGCTCGAACGGCCATTGATCCTTCCAAATACGTGGCCCACCCTCTGCCACTGCAGTTTGCTTATCTTGCAAGCTATGTCGGTTGGTTATTGTCTTAGAAAAAAAATCTATCACGATTGCCTTCAATTTGACAGCCATTGCGGCATGAACTCAAGACTTTGAGCCGACATCCTTTTATAAGGGGAGTGTGAGAGTTTGTAAGGGGAGTTTCAGGAGTGATGGATGGACTCCGACTGTCAAATTGTAAGCGAGCGCGATGGATTTTTTTCTTAGACAATAAAGCCTCTAGTTCTTTTCTAGATAACCTCGTTTAGGATTTTGTCCTTCAAAGAAATTCCTAACATAGTTCGCTCCATAGCTCGCTGAGCGATTTTTAATTTTAGGACTTGCCCGACTGTTAGTGTCCACGTTTCGGCACCGTAAGTCATGACAGGTAAGACGCACTGATCTTTGACTTTAGGCACCACGGCTTAAGCGATGAAAAGACTCAATGTAGTTTGCGACAATTGCTACATGCTGCCCATCCCAACTGAATTCTGCGGTTGGCTTCTTTGTCGAAGTTGTGTTTACACAGTTTAACAACTTGTCCCAGACAGATATACGCCTGTACAACTTGAACTACCGAACCGCCGATGCAGATCGGCCCCAGGCACAAAATGTTCATTAAACATGACCTTGGTTTAATCCAAGTTCGTGCCGAGGCCTACCCGCCCCGAAACTTCACTTAGGTCATGCAGCATGCATTGACCTGACCGGAGTTGCGTTCCGAGGGTCAGAGTAATGCAACCGAGAGTGTTTTTCACACTCGCTCCGAGGTTCAGAACGGGTCGGTTGCTATCTTTTTTTTAGTTTGTATATTGCCGATCAAGATCAAGCAAAGGGCAAAATATTACTAATCCTTACTATGAAATTAACAGTAAATATCCATTTTTCTGCTTAAAAATAATTAAAACACATAGAAATCACAATATTTCCCTAGTATTAGGCTTAAAAGAGTTCAAAGTAGTGTTATTTAATAAAATAATAAATAATTAGCGTATTTTTGACATCGACATTGACATAAAATCTGTCAGAGTGTTTTTCACCCTACGCTCGAGTTGGTTGTTTGGTTGCATCACTCGAAGCTTCTGAACGGGCACAGAGTGTACTAACCGCCTGTTAGAGCGTTTTTTACCCGGAGGTTCTGAACGGGTTGGTTGCTGTCAGAGTGCACTCGGAGTGCACTCGAGTGTAGGTTCTGAACGCAACTCAGTCCAGTGTCTTGAAGTCATCCTCGAGCGCATTTGTGAAAAGCTTGGGCGATATGACATCACCCTGTCTCACTCCACAACGCAACTCGATTGGATTTGTCTTTCTATCCTGGATCTGGACAACCATTAAAGCTAACCACTAAAGTTAGCTACACCAAAGTTTCGCTATACCACATGTCAGCTATTATAGTTCTGTCTCTATAACTACTTTTTATGTTCAAGAAATAGAAGAAGAATAGAAAGCAGGTACAAACTACAGTAATTGATATCTTAGTATTAAGCCCAAAAATCTAGTTTCGGTTTCAGCAAAAATTTACTGAAACCTTTGGCTCCATCAAAACTCAGTGTTCTTCAGTGTCCTTTTCCTACTTTCAGGTGTGTTTGTTACTGTTAAATTGTTAAAATAACATAAATCAATCATTATTTTTGTTACCAATTTCATTTGTTGTTTTCATGTTATTAAAAAAAGTGTAACTGTGATCATATAACACCATGTTTGGTCAATACCTCATCAAGCCGAAACCTACCCATGTTAACATAGTCATATAAAAATCATGGCGTCATAAAAAATTTGGAATTTGAATATTACTTTTGTAATTCTTCAGAAAAATATTGTGTCTGTGAACAAAAAATTTATGGGATTTTATATGACTACTTCTTCTTCTTCTTCTTCTTCTTCGTCGTACGGGCATTTTCCGCAACTCGACGACTGTGCGCCTGTTTTGCGTCGGAGGGTTGAAAGCTGGATCACTCCAGCCATCCTAGCTCCTCCAGGAAGTTTCCCAGCTCTCTAAGGTTGCCCAGGACGTCCTGGAGGGTACCCGGGCTGCCCAGGTACTTTGCCCGGTAAGTTGCCACCTCTCTGCATTCTAGCAGCACATGGGCAGCTGTCTCCTCTGCCTCCATGCATGCCCTGCATAGAGGACTGTCCGTGATATCTAGGTTAAAAAGGTGCCTGTTAAAATTGCTGTGTCGCGTTAATGCACCCGTGATTAGGCGCAAGCGAGGTTTTTCCAGCTGTATTAGGGCCTTGGAGAGACGAGGATCAACTCGGGGTAGTGCGAGCTTTGCCTGTCTGCACTCCTCCAGAGCGCTCCAATATTGCTCGTGTAGGTAGTGTGTGCGTTCGCATATTTTATATGACTACATGGTAACATGGGTAGGTTTCGGATATAAAAAGTAATCAACTAAATTAACACCTATAGCATCTTAAATAAATTTATATGTGGACATATATGAAATTTTTATATATAATTTTTAATTCAAATTATATACATTCATTAGCCTATATTCATATGACGACACGGTTAGCGCAGAGGTCGAGTGATCGCCTACTGCACAACGGGTCGCGGCTTCGATTCCCGTACGGGACAAATATTTTGTATGGCCTACAGAAATTTGTTCCGGTCTGGGCGTATATGCATGTGATATTCTATGTTTGTAACTGCACCCACGACACAGGAGAAAATCCTAGTGTGGGGCGATGTTTTTTTTTTTAATATGTTTCGGTTTGAGATAAGAAAGGAAGGCTCCGTTTCGGCTTTGGATGAAAATCCCGTTTCATTCAGACACTAGTCTAACCGAATTATCTATCAATAAATTTTGGCATTTTTAGATGGTACAGTTTGCCACACGTCAAGTATTACCTTTGCACAAGGAAAAACGCCGCTATTAAGGCGCATAGTAGGGTCAATCATAAAAAAAAAAAAAAAATCAATGCAGAAAAGACCGGTTCTCTTCATAAATATAGAATAAAAAAATCTTTAAAAAATATATGTTATTATTCAACGCATTCTTTAGAGGATGGCATTCTTTAAAATTTTTTGATAAATTAATTAAAACTTGGTTAAAATGTAACCCAAACATGCCTCGATTTTAAAACTTTAAACCTAATCGCGTCGTAAATATTAGGTTAAATCATATACTTTCGATTTCAATAAATAAAGTGAACAATTTTCCAGCGGATGGTCTTTTTAGATTTTCTTATTCGCCTTTATTAATTTTTAATTGAAATAATTCATCTTACGCGTAAAGGTTTGCTTAAATATTCCCCTCACTCTCACTCACTCCTATGTAATCAGTGCGGGACCATCGACGCAAGGTAATTGGGACCACTATGCGCCTTAAGAGCGACGTGAAGACAGTTTCAAGATCCACATGTACACCCTGGCGCGTTGCCGTGTGTACATTCTTTTAAAAAATATCATCAGAGTTCAGTTGTATGTGACTCAAATGATGTTCACGCCTAAACCACTGAATCAGCTATGATGAATCGTGGTACAGAGATAGAAAGGAACTTGTAGAAGAACAAAGGCATTTGATCCTACAATTTCAAGAGCAATGCGCTCGATGGAAATTGGCGGTAATTAATCTAATTTCATGCAAATGAAGTTCCGACTGGAAATCCAGTATCTGATAGACGTTTATTTAAAGAGTAACTAACTCCGATCTTTCGTCGCCTAGGGGGTAATGAGGTTTTCGTGCCGCGACAAGGTCGACGCTGAGACGCAGAGGGCGTGAGGTGAGCGGGTGGCGCTGGACTTTTGCAGGAAACGTTTATTAAATTTTGCCAGTCGAATTTCAGATATTATGATTTAGGCGAGACTTGGTATTAGCTTCTATGATACCTAGTTTGTAACTAAGTGCACAATAATACAGTCTAAAAACACGATAGGGTGGCAAACTAGGGGAGGGGCGTGCGTGCAATAGGGATATGCGGTTCGCCGGCGCCAGGAGTCGGATCGATATCCCGACCCACAGATCGTTCCGCCTAGTGCGAGGCACGACGCGCGCTCGTCCGCGTTCCGTTCCGTGCGGTGCTCGTCCGCTGGACTGAAGTTTTGTGAATCACTTTGTTGGATGATAAGAATGAGATAATCCCCGCCCTTCACCGGTACGTAAACGTAGTAATAGTATTTCCATGTATGGGTTCCTGAAATTGTGCAATGAAGCCGAATTTCCGCCGTACTTGCCTTGGATCCACTTGCATGATTATAAGCGCTGCGCTATTTATTTCAAAACGATTACGGTGCCGAGTAATAAGTAATTTTATAGCGATTTATTGCAGTGTGTAGTTAATACCTATAATCAGAAAACATCGGCTATGAACAAATAGTTGTCATCGAAATCTAAGTGATGGATTTGTATTTTTTTTATAAAAGATTTCGCGACCTTGTACGAGTATTACCGCAGTCCTGTTTACGGTAATTACAATATGATTCTGAACTGTAAATCGCTGATTGAAAATGGATAGGAAAACTGGGTTTGTGGATTCTGTTTAACTTCCCACGGTTCCATTTCCGTCGAGACCGTGTGATGATGATAGGCCGCTCATTATCCAGCTCAGGCATGTAACTGTTTCATTTCATAATATTTCTGACCATTGTCAAGACCCACGTTCGACATAAGAGATTGAGAGTCTAGGACTAGAAATTAGGATGTACGATTGTGCGTGTTAATTAAATTTAAATCCGGCTAGATTTAGGTCAATGTGTATAGGATAATACGCCCATCTTCATTCAGGTCATCTGCGCAGACGTAGTCATCAGCAGTGCACAATTCACCATCAACCTATTTTGTAAGGTGGTTAATTCAGCCAGCCCCAGAATTGCAGACAGTAAACGAGATTTTATATTTCACCTTTTTTAATAGGTACATTCCTTGATTGTTATGACGTTCTTTAGAGGATGATACCTACCTACTACTAACCTCAATTTTGATTGTCTTTACTACCGGATAATATAGGCTCGTTTCGAGAGGCTTAGTGACTGTATTCGTATGACGAGTAGTTCGTCAGAAAGGCAGAAGAACAGAAAACTCCCGTTGTATACACAGACGAAAGTCTTTGACCAGTGTGTGTTGCCAGTGATGACCTACGGAAGTGAAACGTGGCCATTCACTATGGGTCTCGTCCGAAGGCTCAAGGTCGCTCAAGGGGCAATGGAGAGAGCAATGCTTGGGGTCTCCTTGCGTGATCGGATCTGAAATGAGGAGATCCGCAGGAGAACTGAAGTAACCGACATTGCTCGAAGGATTGCTCAGCTAAAGTGGCAGTGGGCGGGACACATAGCTAGAAGAACCGATGGCCGTTGGGGCCGAACGGTTCTTGAGTGGCGACCACGATCCGGAGGACGCTCAGTGGGTTGGCCCCCGACCAGATGGACCGACGATCTGGCAAAGGTCGCGGGAAGCCGCTGGATGCGGGCAGCACAGGACCGACCGTTGGGGAGATCCATGGGGGAGGCCTATAGCATAGCAGCAGTGGGCGTCGTGCGGCTGAGATGATGATGATGATACACAGCCAACAGCAGTATTGATTTTTATTATACAACAAATTTGGCAAACTAGTAGACTTGCATACCTGATGACAAGTGGCCCTACAGTCACTTACAGTACCTACATGTGATTTCTGTAATATTCGCAAATATGCAAATCCTACCAGGGCGACAGTATAGGTCTACATTTTCTCCACTGTGTCATAGTCCTAAGGCACAATATTATATAATATGTAGTTACAGTATCTAATAATATCACTGCTGCTCTTACTCGTCAAACTGGAACACACACAACAATGCAACCACTGCTCCTTTATCGCAGAGATATGTAAACCCGCTCCCGCCCGTATCCGCGCAGACGTCTGAGGATTTTGTGATTCAGGTAGAGTCTTGGTCTTATCAGACCTTATCCTGAGGTAAGATTATTGTGTCAATCTGAGTCTTCGGCTAATTTACATACCGAATTATATCCTAACCGGTTCAGAATAGTAGTTCATTCGTGTAAAAGTAACATACAATCAGTCAGTCAATCAGTTTTATAGCACTTCAGAAGCGACTTTTCTTTGATGATTTCATGCACAATATCAGTTCATTACAAAACCATAAATATTCAAATATTTTTAACTACTTTTTTCTTCTTTCTACGTTTCCTAAGCTATGTATTTTTGCCTGAAACGGGCCTGCGTTAGTTGCAAATGTCAGTGTTGGTTGGAGCCTGCGTATTTGTGCAATACTAGAATTTTTGCGTTTATTAACGCGTATGAACTAAGCAGCCGTAGTTTTATGTAAATATGAAATCTTTTCAATCCAAAGATTCAAGAAAAAAATTCGTGTATCCTCCCGTTATCTTCGCAATCGGCGCGGCGCGTGCAATGTGCGTAACGTTGCTCATCTTGTGATAGTTTCAGTTACCACGTACTTATAGTATACATAAAGTAGGTGGCAACTGTGTAATTATGAGGTAACAAACTCAAGGCTGTACAGATTAGCTCCATGTGATCAACACCTATCTGCAAACGGATGATATCATACAATTCGTGTGTTATGCAGTTTGTAGATGTTTTTCGAAACCAAATTCGGAAACAGAATTATTATTCTTTATTCGAAACCGGGTTTCGATAAAATAACAGTAATTTGTTTTCGAAACTGATTTCGAATAATGTGGCCGAAGGGCCCTGCGGCGCTACCCTGACTAATAACTATGTACAAAAATTCAAAGATAGGTCAAGTCTTGTCAGGAGAGAGTCCGGAAGCAGTCTTTTCGCGTGTAGATGTAGTTAGTACTCAGTAGTGCGCCTAGGTAGGCGTCGGTGAAGACAGCAAGCTTTACTAGTTATATAACATTTTATTTAAACGTTCGAGTTGCATTATTGACTTAGTTAATTATGTAGGGTTTAAACGTGACCATGGCCGCAACAAGGCGACCGAAACGTCGAGTAAAGGTACATAGTATTTCGAGAGTTACTATGCTAATACTGTGCGCGTTAAGACCTTACATAATTAACTAAGCTTTACTATATGTTATTATACTGGGACCGGTCCATCATTATGGGCAAGACAGTGCCCGCCAATAAGCCTGATATCGTTATGATGGTCCGGGTATCGTACTGTGTGGACGTCATTATCACCCTCGACGAAAACCTCGTGAACACTGAATCTGATAAAATGATCAAGTATTTGATTCTGGCACACGAGGTTACCTATCCAACCACATAATATGTGACGTTCGCTGAGATTATGTCCGTCGTCGTCTCGGCCAACGGCCTCGTTCCAACTTCTCGTTGCGATCATCTGAAGAGATTAGCACTGCGTTGACAGGCCGATAGTTGGTTTCTACTCTACGGGCAGTACTGCTTGATAACTTCAGAATAGTCCGCCGATTCCTCTCTGTCTTCGTGACCCTCGGTGTCTGGGTATTCTTGGCCAGTACCTCCTGTGCTTTTGTGAACCCCTCATTCACAAAAGAAACCGACAACAGGGGAGACACATTCTCGACCCAGACAATATAAAAACAATCCAAGCTGGGAATATCTTATTATTCTTAGACAGTGCCCAGCTAAGGGAGCAAATAGCCCCGAATATAAATAAATAATTATCCTTGGCCAGGGGTTTTATTCTCCCCTCCCTTCTTTTGGTTTGGAAACGCGAATAAAAATTAATTCCAAACCAAAATCAGGACGATAGAGAGAAATGGGAGGAGAGAGGAGGAGGAAGGGAAATGAAGAAAAATGAAATAATGATGGGTAGGTAATAAAAACAATTTTTATTTCAGTAACTTATAATAAACATTATAACATTACAGTCAAAACAAGACATGTTTAATATACAAAACTGAAATATTAGTTTTATATGACACGCGCACACACACACACACACACTAGAAAATAAACAAAACAAATTATCCTTGTTGAACCCCTCATTTTTTCAAATAGATGTTTTCAAGAGCTTCTTATGTCAAAAATAGGTGCGAAATACAATTTGTATATTTAATATACAAATTGTATAGAATATAGAAATTTACTCAAAAAGAATAAATTTTGTTGATGTAGGTGAGGAGTGCTGTTTGAGAATTATTCAAAGTTTAAAACATGACTAACTCTAGACAAATGTTTGACGACGTTATGTGATAACATTATTCAAAATAGTGGTTGATAAAAAAACATGATATTAAATGTCACGAAATCACTTGAATGGGTCTAAACATATGTTTGCAATTGGTTCAACCGAACATTTGCTCTTTTCTTCACTTCAGTTACGTAACAATTATCAGTGCCACAAGATGTAAACGCCACGCATGTTTACCGTACTAATACTGCACGTTTTTCTACAGGCATCAGGTATAGTGCGTACTGAGTCAGTGACTAGCCGGTATGACAACAGACTATAAGCCGCATCGGTATAAAAAAAGGATGATGTCATCGAGAGTTGCTCGACTCGGGCGATTACTTTAGTTAAAGATTACGAACTTCTTATTTTGGTTGGTACAACCCTTTTCAAGTTTCCACTATTGTTGAAATAGATGAGTTTCTGTTGTTGACTTTATATTGTATAAAAGAGTTTTAACTAAATTAGAGTAAAATGTAAGAATGTTATGTAAAATAGCTTATCTAGTTACGTCGACTTGCGATAAAGCAAAATACTGACTTTATATGAGTTCCGATGCCTTTTGTGGGTAATGTGTTTTTTTATATCGTCAATTTGACTTTTTTTTTGTTTGCATTGTCAATGGAAGTTAGCTAGCTCAAATGTGTCAGATTATCCGTAACGTGCGTCCACAATAGCAGAACCGACCTTCATCCACGAATTCGACACACCAATAAAGAGTTAAGTTTAGGGTTATCTCTCCACTTAATCAAACAAATGACCTCTTAATTGACCCCGAGATATACCGGCTCTGTGACTCTGTGACACAACCGAATCAAGAATACTCCACACCTAATTAGATATGATCGACAGTAATATCGAAAGTGATTCACTAGGGCATGTGATTAGATCAATTGTATAAGTTTATCGGCTTTTTAGTGGTTTGCGATATCGGAATTCTCCTGAATTCGAAGCCGATCACTGTAATAACAACAAAAGACAATATTTTATGTTTCCGTTCATTTTCAATATCGTTGGAATCGAATTCTTCATCGTAGGTACTTGCCTCCGGAATTCGCCTCACGCTGTACTTTTTATAGACGTTTAATTTTAGAGTTATGGCATCAATAGCGTGGGTCTTTAATTCGTAGAAGAGGATGATCTGCAATCTAGGAGATTTTAAATCGATCTACCATTTAGGCATTTCTTCAATCAAAGATATAGCGCACTCTATTCTTAAAAGCTTACACTTACGTAAATGTTAATATTTAAGCTTTTATTTTCAGAAACTCCGCATCCGTTTTTAGGGTTCCGTGCCGCAAAAGTAAAACCCTTTTAGGATTTCATCGTTGTCCGTCTGTCTGTTGACCTTTTTTAGTAACGCTTGAATATAACACTGAAATTTATATCTATATATTTTAGGTCTACGGTGTCTGTCAGCTCCAACACTATCATAAGATATATGACCGTTGTGTCACAAATATTACGATTTCACAAGGGTTTAATCCCTTGTAAAATCGTAATATTTGTGTCATGAATTATTTTAAATCGAGTAAAAAGTCTGAAAAACGTAAATATGTAGGTAGTTATATATACTTTGATAAATTTGTATGGCTTTTGATATTAATTTTAAAATATTTATTTAGTAAAAATAATGATTTGAAGTGTTTCCACGTCAGCATTTGGTCCAATTCGATGCAATTTCTCTTAATATGTTTTAACAAATATGCATCGAAGTCGATGATCATAGTTGATTAGATGTAACACAAAAGAATCCTCATATTTCTGAATAGAATTGCCCCACAGTATGTTCGTCCGTCCGTGGCTCTCACATCTTGCCAGAAACACGTTAATTGAGCTAACAAAAGGGGCACGTTACGCCACTGGAGAAAGGTCTACTTGTGCGATCATCAAGTCATCAAATACTATTGTAAGAATTGCTGGGAGTATTTTTTACAAACGGGCCTTTTCGACCCTCTGTGTTCTTTGTAACTATTCATATTGCCTTTTGCTCATCAGTATATACAGGCCGCTAGCTATAGATTGGATCGGAAGTCACTTTCACATTCTTAATCCTCGTCACATTATAAAGTCTCGTTTTAAAATGTGAAGTTGGTTCATATGTCTAGAGCATTTCATTAATCATTTCATTTGATCCCATGGTCAGCAGGTCTATTGTGGATCTTTCATCGTATGACATGGTATAAATTTTGAGATAAGGAAGCCATAAAATGCTTCATTTGGTATTTACCGATCTTCAATGTTATCATCAATAACTATGGCATAATTTCAATGGTGTCATCATGATATAATGAACGAAGAACGAATGATCAAAAATCTGACCGAACATCTTATTTTTCGTTTTGCACTATGATTTCATCATTATATCATTTGAAAACCGTGAGATCGATAATTAGGCCTACTGATCAGTCCATAGGATGACATGAATTCACTTGGAACTCGTGGAATGTATGAAATTCTTTAAAAAATTCTGGTCTTGACGGATACTTAACTTACGTTCACTCACACAGCTTTTCTTTATTACTTTCATTGTTTGGCTGAAAGCCATTCTGCGTTACTGAGTCAGGACAAACTATTTTACTATGATGATTGTTAACCTCGTAAAATTTTTTCAAATTATACAATCTTTGAATCGTCAACAAACATTATCTGTAACGGTACCTATCCCAAATCATTCAATAGATCATTTTAAATTAGCTTCCTGGTTTTTAAATCGAATGTGACTCTCGAAATTGATTTTCCTATACTTACTGTACATAAATTCGTATTGGAATATTAAGTGCGTTTTTCGATAAAGCGCACTTAATATTCCGGCTGAGAAGTCCTGAGTCCCGCTGGATCGAGGTCGACGAACTCGAATCCAGTCCATGTCTTGCACTCGCCCGCCAGTCTCACGTAACAACCGCTTTCTGTACGTACCTATACGTAACTATACGTACACATAACGTGGCTGCTTTATTTTTTATCACTGTTCGGTTTATTCGCGGTGTTTGTTTGTTTGTTTGTGTGATTGGTATCTACGTCGAAGGACAGTCTTTAGGTAATCGTTATTTGTTCAGTGATTTTTGTATCAAAATTCGTCAATATCATGAGCGTATTGAGCATGTCTTCCATGACTCATTCATTACGTGGCGTCATGTCTGTCAATTTGTTTCTATAACTAGCTGTGCCCGCGAACTACGTTTCGCTTATAAAATTAATATTATTTTTAATGAACCCCTGAACCCCCGTACGTAATTTCATGCTTTTTGTTCCAGTCCTTTGGACTCTATACGTTGATACCTTAGTCAACCAGATTATTTAGACTTATAGATGGATATGTAAGTTGCTTTTTAAGTTTTTTCACAATGTGTTGTATCGAAACACCTAGAACACGAAACACCTTCGTACCGCTGTCTATCATGTCTTATGGAAAATCGAAATCTTTAAAAAGTTTTTTTTTGGTGGTAATAAGTAAAAAGTGACGTTGATGTGACGAATGAGCATGTTATTATTCTTCGAATCACGTTTAAGTCTTTGTTGTATTTATAATACATCCAAATTCCACTATTTCAGTATCAGTTGTTAAACAGTATCTTTATTACAGATTTCATTTCCAATGCAGTCTGCATCGTCTGGCCTTCAATCGGGACGGGACCATTGTTGATCTTTAACATTTTGTTGCGCAATGAATCTGGCATACAAAAATGCTTATTATCATGAATTACTTATTTTGAACAATTTTTGTTAAAGAAAATTACCATATAATCCTTATTCCAAATCTTATGAATTGTTTTTTTGCCATTCGGGTGGCATATTCAACTTAAATAAGTTCTTATAATTTTACTATTACACTCTATACTAAATACGTAGGTCCCATTTGTCACTGGGATGGGATGGGACGTAATAAAAGCACAGAAAAAATTGGAAAAATAATAACTTCTATTTACAGTAGTGAATCATAATCTGAAAAATACACAACAATCGAAAATATAATATAATTAAATCCCAAACACAATCAAAATATTTGAATCTAAAATAATATTATTATACTGCAGTTTTGCATTAATGTACCTACTACTGATATATTTTACATTTTTGCATAATGACTTGCCTCAATGAATGTTATAAAATCGGTTATTAAGCCGCTTAAAGTGTTATTTTTTTAAAATAGCAAAGGTACATTGCTTAGTTACTAGTACAGTACATACTACACAATATACGTGAGAATGAAATAAAATGTGGTATTCGAGTGGCATATTATCGTAAATGTAGGTATGTGTGCGCTCGAAAAACATTTTTTTTGCGTTAACCATTGAATGGCAAGTAGTTATTTGTGACCACGACCACGCACAGTTAATTCATGAAACATTTGAATGATTTCATCTGCGTATGACGCTGATAATAGTCAACGGAGGCCGTAATCACAAAAGGTCTGTGAATAGAAGTAATAGAACAGTCGGTCGGTTCGTCCGAATAATTTACTGGTTGCTGGCCACCAATTTGTGGCAATCAAGATTGACGCGGCGTATTTGTGTGTGAGAGTAGTGCTCGCTAGAGTTATACACGATGTTTCATAATAACCAATAAATATTTTATCGTTATCTGAAACTAATTATTAAATAGTTTTTCCCGTAATGTTATTCAACCCAAAATTTTCATGTATATCATAGTATCATCATCATGTCTATCATTTACATGAAAATTTTGGGTTGAATGACATTACGGGTAAACACAATTAATTAATTAGTTTTAGATAACGATAAAATATTTATTGGTTATTATGAAACACCGTGTATGTCATGAATACTTTATTTAGTGAATTGTGGGGTTTAAAGTCAAAAAGTATAAATAACTAGGTGTGCCCGCGAACTATATACGTTTCGCCATATATTTTTTTTCCGTTTTTGCAACATTTTTCATTAATGCTCAGCTTCTATTAGTCGTAGCGTGATGTTATAGCCTAAAGCCTTCCTCGATAAATGGGCTATCCAACACAAAAAGAATTTTTCAATTTGAATCAGTACTTCCTGAGATTAGCGCGTTCAACCAAACAAACAAACTCTTCAGCTTTATAATATTAGTAAGTAAGTATAGATAATAATATATACGTAACTTTAGGTTTTTTTGTTCAGTGTGTGAAAATACACTACTCGCCACGTTCTAAGGAACAACATTCTATTCCATCATATTTCATCCAATCTAATCAGAAAAAGTACTCGCAACAAAAAATATTAAGGCATAAAAAAACAGAAAAGCATCAAACTGTTTTACGATATTCAAAATATTGAAAAAAATAAAAGCTAAAAAGTAAACATTATCATAGAGTACGTGATTTTCTCCCGCTGAAAGCTGAGAGATAACAGTAAATTTTTCGATTTTTTATGCTGCAAGAAACCATTATCGCTACTGCTTATTGATTGATGTGTCTATGTTACGACGTCATGCAATGCGGGAGGAGATGTTTAGGGCTTTGGGTATGTAGGATGGAGGCTGGGCGGAGCCACCGGAGCCACCGTGACATTGCAGAAGCTATTAACACTCACCCAAGCTTAATCTGTCGATTGCGAGCAAGCTATAGGGAAACAGAGGTGTAGCGAAACGCCATTGAGGAAGAAAAGAAAGACGTTTTTTACAAAATGCTGCAAGGAGGCAACCCCAGGTTACAGCTCGTTAGTAAGAAGACTCCAGTCTCAACATCGAGTGCTTATCTATCAGTGACCAAACTGTCAGGAGATGATTGCATGAGTCAATTTCACGCTCGCAGACCGGTATGAGAGTTCCAGCTTTGCAGGGTGGAAATCGAGCTCCATGTTTATTGTGGGCGAATGTTCGGTTTTCCGATGAGTCCCGTTTCGGTTTCCTTCAATCCGGAATCGAGGAAAGTGCGAGTTTGGCGAGTCCCTGGCTGCAGGGGTCTGTTTCAAAATCTTCAGGAAGTTCACCTTTGCTAAGGCGGACCTGGAATCGTGTTGTGGGCTGAAATTTGCCTTGGTGTTAGAACGGATCTGGTTTTGCTACGAGGTAATTGAAATGCACCTAACGATACCGTCGTGACAAGGCTGCATACCCTATGTCATTCCTCACTGATAGTAGCTCGGCAGAGATATCGTGTTCATGCAAGAAATGCATGTGCACACACGCAGGGCTGGTGAGGAATGTGTGCAGAAAGCACAATATCACTGCCTTGGACTGGCTTGGTCAGTCCGCCGACCTAAACTCCACTGAGCATGCTTGTGATTCACTTGGGGGAAGAGCTTTTAGTGATCTTGACCAACATTTAATACTTATTCTACAAGACACTATCGACTAGGTAATCAAATATGAGGTACCTCATATTCAGTAGAGTATGCAACGCCGATATAGAGTCGCCGAGAATGCCTTCGGAAGTCCAACAGATTACTTAAAGTTGCTAGCGATGTTTTTCTTATAAAATTTTTACTCAAACAAGTATTTGGTTGGTTTTATTGGTTTGGCTAAGATTTTAGTTTTTCATATTTTTCAATATTTTGTTGTTAGGAAATTTTTTATTGGATTAAAATAACGTCAGAATAAGTATTAAACCCGAATAATTGTATATTTTTCTATAAACACAAATATATCCTTGTTCCTTTGACTATGTGAAGTAGTGTAATAAGTAGGTATTTGTCTGACATAGTCACATATTTTGTTTGTCTTATTGATTGCAAAAATGTTGATGTCATACTGTGTAGGTATTTATAATAATTTATTGATAATTTTAACCTCCCAAGGTTAAGTGTGTTAGTCATAAACCAAAATTATCTCTTGCAATATGCTCATTCGCCTGGAATCTTAAGTTATATCCTCGCTAGTAGTGTGAATAAGCTAAGGATTCTTGTAGTACAGACAGATTATACCAATTTGGGAGCGTGAATAAAATTTTACATGAATCTTCTCAGGCCAATGTGTGATTGTCTTATATCTAGCTATCACAAATTGTCTATGATAGCCATCGAGTTTATTGATAATGATAGAGCGAGCTGTAACCTTATTTTCAGCAATATGGTATAATAATATATCACCAGAGCATAATGAAGCTTTTCGAAATTCTGATGATGTGGATGGAACTAGATCGCTCGCGAAAATGTGAAGATACTAACAATTTTCTTGAACAGACACAAAGCAAAACCTGTACAATCTGTTTGACTGTACGCTTTCTCAAAAATCGATTGACGTTATGGAAAGCAATGCGCGGGAGCCGCGCGCCGTTGCACACAGACTTCAATTGTAAACTCGTGGATGTGAATAATTCATGGTGCGTTATTAGCACGAGCGGCCGACACACAATTGTCACCTATTTTCTTTTCTAAGAACGGCATTTGTATTAATAAATCAACACCGTATTGTATGACTTCACCATCGATACTGTGCTGTTGTTATCATCGAAAGAGTATCATTATTTTGTTTCACAATTCACAGTATGAATGATTAATGATTACATTAAAACAGACGCCGCGCTTAAAAGATAAAACTCCATGTGCCAACCAGATGATGTAACAGTAAAATGTAAGGTAAACAATATTAGCTCTTTTCAAAAGTTCAGCGTGACTGAGTTGCAGTGTTGAAAAACAACACAGTCCTTGTGGTAACTAATTAGACACTGTCGACAATGCTCCCGCGCTCATGAAGTTTTACGGATGGCTTATTACTTTTATGGCCATCACGCGTAATGCTGGCTGACCTAAATAAGGCGATAGCGTCATCGCACCAAGCGCGAAGTGCTTGCACACGGGCGTGGTCACTCAGTGCTCAGTGCACGGTGCGATAATGTGCTACTGCTAGGTACTGTGTAAAATGTCGTTAATTCTTATGCCTTTGCATGATAATTATGGTTTCAAAAACTGATTTTATTAAATGGATTAGTCTACGAAAGTTTATTTATTCTTCCTTAACTCGTTATTTTCATTCGGCACAAATACTTACGCGGTCTCAGTGGGACGTTGGCTTAAAGAGATCAATTGTCCCTGCATCTTTGGTCAGACGCAGATAATAAATTACCAACTATGTAGTAGATTGTCCAAAATGTCGAGGAAAGTTGCACTCTGGAGGACCTTGCGGCTGTAACTTCTTAGATTGCAATGTTTTAGTATGATGAAATATGACAAAACCCCTTGAGGTTGCATCAGTGAAGAAAAACGAGAAAATTCTGCAAGGCCATTCTTATCCCATTATCATCGAAAACTGCAGCGTATCGTGTCTATTTCGCGCAAATACTTTGAGAGACTGCGTGCGTACCACATTCGTGTCGCGTCGACTCGACGATGGTGCATGCGTCCATGGCTACGGACCGGTTGGTCGAACGAACAACAACGTCGGCCTTCGCCGGAGTCGCCGCCGCCGCCCGGTGACGTCACCACACTTATGTCATCAGTCATCACACAATCCGCGCTCGGTATAGGTACTCGCCAAATCGACAACATTCAGAATAGCCTTCACGACGTATTAGTGAGAAGTTTGTCCTTCAATTTTAAAAAATTTGGGCCACACAAATACAATCCAGCTGACTAGTGTTTGTTTATGGCTACTAGGTGCATGTGGTACTTTCTTTCTTGTAATATTTGCAAATCCAAACTCACAGTAGACAATCGCCTCTGTGGTTTTTTTATACAACACTGGTCTAGCGGTTGAGACCACCCGATATTGATCTAGATGTCCGCGGCTCGATTCCTCATAGGGGCAGATGTTTTATGCTTGGTTTGGAGCTTTAAAAACATTGTTGTGGTCTGACAATTGGAGGTATGATTGCCAACCTCAGTTGTTGAGGTGTGAGTCTATCTGGCTGGCCCCAACGAGATTTATCAACAGGTGATAGCTTTTCATAAAGACCTTATTTTGTACCTAAAGAAAATAAATGAAATATATTTTGTACCTCGCCAGTTTTTGATTAAATGACGTTTTTATAAAGTGTCCAGCCAGCGGGCCCTTTTTTCAATATTATATTTTCAGATCGCCCAATAGTGCTAGGACTTAGCAACTATTATGTACCTTACAAATAGACAAATTTCGACTTTCTGTGAGCTATGCTTCAGAAGATATTCAGTATTTAAACAAACGTCCAGACAGCGGGCCCCTTTTTAAATATTATATTTTCAGATCACCTAATAGTGGTAGGAGTTAGAAACTATTATGTACCTTACAGATCCAAAATTTCTTCCTTCTGTGAGCTATACTTCAGAAGATATTCAATATTTAAACAAAGGTCCAGCCAGCGGGCCCCTTTTTAAATATTACATTTTCAGATCACCGAACAGTGCTAAGAGTTAGAGACTATTTTGTACCTTGCAAATCTAAAATTTCGTCCTTCTGTGAGCTATACTTCAGAAGATATTCGTTATTTAAATAAACGTCCAGCCAGCGGGCCCCTTTTTAAATATTACATTTTCAGATTACCTAGCAGTGCTAAGAGTTATAAACTATTATGTACCTTACAAATCCAAAATTTCGTCATTTTGTGAGCTATAATACTTCGGAAGATTTTCGTTATTTAAACAAACGTCTAGCCAGCCAGGTATTTATTAAGGAATATCTTTTGAAGTAAAGATCACAGAATGACGAAATTTTGGATTTGTAAGGTACATAATAGTTTCTAACACCTAGCACTATTGGCCATTCTGAAAATATAATATTTAGAAAGGGGCCCGCTGGCTAGACGTTTGTTTAAATAACGAATATCTTCCGAAGTATAGCTCACAGAATGACGAAATTTTGGATTTGTAAGGTACATAATAGTTTCTAACTCTTAGCACTGTTAAGTGATCTGAAAATGTAATATTTAAAAAGGGGCCCGCTGGCTAGACGTTTGTTTAAATAACGAATATCTTTTGAAGTATAGCTCACAAAAGGACGAAATTTTGGATTTGCAAGGTACATAATAGTCTCTAACTCTTAGCACTGTTGGCTGATCTGAAAATGTGATATTTAAAAAGGGGCCCGCTAGCTGGACGTTGGTTTAAATATTGAATATCTTTTGAAGTATAGCTCACAGAAGGACGAAATTTTTCGATTTGTAAGGTACATAATAGTTGCTAAATCCTAGCACTATTGGGCGATCTGAAAATATAATATTGAAAAAGGCCCCGCTGGCTGGACACTTTATAAAAACGTCATTTAATCAAAAACTGGCGAGGTACAAAATATATTTCATTTATTTTCTTTAGGTACAAAATAAGGTCTTTATGAAAAGCTATCACATGTTGATAAATCTCGTTGGGGCCAGCCAGATAGACTCACACGTTGTTGAGGAGTCCAGGTATACCTCGCTTTCATCTTCGGCATTATCGCCACTTAACACCAGGTGAGATGAAAGCCAAGAGCTTCGCAGATATATGTAAAAAAAAACATTGGATCCCAGTGCACGTTACCAACTTGCGACATAAAATATCTATAATAGTTACAGTATCTTCCCAGGGCATGTACTGCTTATCTAGCCAGAATAATAAAGCAATCCAAGCACAGCTGCTTTGGCAGAGATAGAGGTTACCGCGCAGACGACTCACTACTAACTACCGTCCTCATCCTCAATATCCTGTCTATCGGTGGATTCGTTTACTGGAGATATAATTTTGACGTATTTTGTATGGAACTTAATGTCAAATACCTACCTATCGCTATCTAGGGAGCGTTCAGAAACGTGCGTATTTTACCCTTCGCTGTTTAGAAACTGAAACGTAACCCGAGTGAAACCTAGGGTGACGGAATGATTCATCCAGCCCGTTCAGAAACAATCTGTCAGGTGAAATTTCGCACTAAGAGGTACGAACTCCTGAAGAGCCGATAAACTTTACCTTTACTCGATGTCGTTCAGAAACAAATTCGCTTTCTCAGTCAGGTAAATATGTTATTATTTCACTCTTTTTTCCGAGGGTGAAAAGAAAATGTTTCTGAACGGACCCCTAGTAACCAAATCCACAGATAGATAGAATTTTGATATCGGCCGTAAGCCTCTCAAGGTAATACAAAGTAGGTACCTCCTTCTCCTTTGCGGCTTCGCGCTTCGACGTCATTTCTCATTGAACGACTTGTACGAATAATTTCGAGCACTGTCTGACGCTAAACATTTTATTTAGATGCGAGTTCCAGCGATCGCAATCCACATTTGCTTTGCGTCATAGTGATTACATGCTATGTTTACTGTCTGTCTGCTCTGGGCACCCATGAAAATGAAAATTAGACGTTTATGATAGCGTTCTGCTCGTGTGTAGATATAGAATTTTTGTGAGAAATATATTCTGTCTAGTTTTGGCTTCGTTCTGAATGTATTAGTTGAAAGGTTTTCATAAGATAAAAATGGAAACGACGACGGAAAAAAATATTACCGACGATAATGGAAGTTAATAGTGCTTTATAATATTAGTAAGTATAGATAGATAAAAGCCGTCATAAGCGTGTCATGTAAGGTGCGTGTAGATGACAACAAATGAGGCGCATCCTACTCTCAAAAGTTCAGTGCCGGCGCCCACGCGTTATCTCATCTCATTGACTCTAATATCGCCACATGACATAGGTTGTGCAACTAATACTTCTGACGTGAATTCTATTTGGACGGATGATTTGTGCGGTGACCAATTGAATGTTTCATGTTCAATCATTGAAGCGTTTGCATTGACCAGTTTATTTTCCAAGCGCCTTCTATATTGTATCACCAGGTACAATTTCTGCAAAAAGACTATCATGCCTACCTTTGAGGGTGAATGAAGATTGCCCACGGACATTATTTTTGGTTATATTCTGCTTGACCTAAATATTACGAAAAGCTATGCTGGCTGCCTGTTTGGCACTGATTTGTGAATTCATCACGAATCGCACCAATGTACTAATGTCACGCAATAGACAAAAGCCTCAAGTGTGTTTATTTCTGTCGTTCTGTCAATAAACTCTTGTTTATAATTAACGTGTTTGGCATCGATATTTGTTTGAAAATAATGTACTTTTTTACGATTTTTCGAACCATATTTCCAATCTTTGTTTTTGTAGGAACCTTTTTCAGCATCCCAAAAGAATTAACCGAAACGATCCAGGCGTTCTCGAATTTTCGGCTAAGCCACATATTTAGCGGTCCATTTTTATTTATATAAGACTATCTGTACCCGCGAACTATGTTTCGCTCTAAAAAGTTCTAAGAAAAAATTGTAAATCTACTTTCTCGCGGGAACTACTTACGTTTCCGGGATAATAAATAGCCTATATGTTAATCCCTGTCGTAATTCGTCTACCTACAAAATTTTATCCAAATCCATTCAGTGGTTTTTGCGTGAAAGAGTAACAGACATTAATACATCCATACTCACAAACTTTCGCGTTTATAATATTAGATAGGATTAAGAGAACAGTGGATACTTATAAGAAGTTGAACGTGTTATAAAAGCGACTCGACCCACTATCATCATTATCCAAATCTCTTTATATTGAATTCTTGAAGAGTTACCGAGAAAAATCAATGAAATCACACACGTCACTGCTCTCGTTTCCAGCACCATCAACAGTTTCAGCCAGTACACGCATATCTATAAATATGAATCCTACGTATCCACTTCTGTCTAATAAAATGTACTGCCAAGAGTTGTGGGTTGCGCGCTGCGGTCACTGACGCTTGGTCGCATTCGCTGGCGCCACCTTCCCGTGGGCGGGGTGCGCCTGGGGGTGTTCGGGTCAATATCGACTCATTTACTGCTCATCGCCTGTATCGATGTCACCCTATACTTGATGTATAACTAAGTCTCTGTGACGTCCAGTATTCTGTCGTTCAGACATCTATATTTTATTATCGCAATTCGGTTAGTTAATTAACTCTATACTCTGTTTTCAAAATTCGTTTACGTTACCAAAGTCAAGATCTTAATCTTCTGTGTTAAGCATAACATCTCGTTTTATAAACGTTTCCTTATACCTATAGCGTGGCTTCGTTATACCACCCACTGTTTTTCAATGAAATCTCGGATCAAACTTAATAGCCATCTTATCATTTTCAAAAGCTTCAAGGCGATCACTTGTCCTGAACCTCATAGTGCTCTCCATACCATGAAATGATGTTCATTGATACTGGATTCGTTTAGACAATTATAAAGTCATATCTATCTATTATCATTATTATCCATCTGGCGAGAGCGTGGTGAAGCAGGTGTATTACTCTGTTTAGTCTAAAGAGTGACTTGTGCCCAGCAGTGATCCCTAGCTATATGGGTTGAAGTAAGTCAAAAGTGAGCTCTACCTACTTTTAGTAGCAGGTGATTCAAAATTTCGTACTTGCGTACGTTCGTGCGTATAAAAAAGATTGGGAAATCTTCGTATTCTGAAAGCATAAAAAAATGCTTAATTTTTCGTTAACATTACACGAATCCTAATCAGAACGGATATCCCACTGTTTTTGTGGTGCAGTGTTATGTTTCGTGTCAGCGGTCGTTTTGTTTGTTATTTATAACGCCGCCGATGGCTGCAGTTTGGGCTGCGTCGGAGGGGAAAGGTCCGCCGAGGGGAGCCCTAATATTACTCCTCTAATAGGGTAGTTGACTCATATCAAAATTGATTAAAATATTGTTTATTTCTAACAGTATTTGGCATAAGGTTCCACAATATACCGATTTTAATAAATAACAATGAATGATTGCTGTAAAATTTTAATTTGAAAATGCTAGAAATAATCTTTTTTTATCTCACGCCGTAAACGCTTTGATATCCTGTGGTCAGGGCCGTGACGTCAATCATATAGTAAACAAAGAAATGTCAAATTTGATTCAACAACTCGTCGATTTGCACAATTCTTTCCTAAAACTGGCAAAAAATCGTCCAAGTCTCCGTTATTATATTTGTAAATATCGTAAATTATTTGTATTAATAGCAAAATCAACCATTGATGTTGGATTTGTGAGAGCAGATAGTACAAATCTTCCGAAAATAGACATTGATGGTCAGGAGATTCTTTGTGTATCGCTCTAAACAATATAAGTACAGTTTCAATACTGTTATAATGAAGAAGGGTTACAAGTGTAATTGTCAAGATTGTCACGCGGCAGAAGAGAGTTGCAAACATGCATTTTTGGTGTGGTTGCACCATCACAGTGAGGAGCTATTTTGTACAGCAGTTGAATGCTATTGGATAGAATTCTATCTCTCAAAAGTCAAATAAACACTAAAAATATTTACTTCAAGAGAAATGTTGAAAAGAAAACATCATGATCATGTGTCAAATACCAGTGTAGTACTGCAAGAATTTGTAAATGAACATAAAAAAAGAAAGATTGGCAGTTGTTCATTTGTCAAGCATAAAGAGAAAATTACTGGGAGGAAAAATATTTATACATTCACAGACACAGATTGTGACATATTTCTTAAAAAATAAAAGACCTCTTCAATGAAGAAAGAATAAAGTGCATAGAAAACTAAACCACGAATCATCAATACAGAAGTGCTCTTTAGTTCGAACTTCGTTATAAACAATAACAGCTTCCATGTGCTATAAAGTCAGCCAGTGCATAACACATGATGGTTCTTTTGTTGGGAAGATTTGTGGTGGGAAATCTTGCAGACACCTACGAGTATAATGAAATGTGGATAAAAGTTGAAAGATGAAGATTTGGGTTGAAATTTGCAAAATGTGACCTCATTTCTGATTAATACCCTGTAATAGTCTATTCAACAAACGGTATCCATAAAATTAGATTAATACAAAATTGTCATGCTCTTTTACTGAAGATAATGTTAATTATCAAAGACGGAAAACTGTGAACAGTATGCTTAACTCAAGTATAGATGCAGATGTTTTGTGCTAAAGCAAACAAAACTTATATACTTTTGTGTTGCTAGCAGTATGTCATTTTGAAAACACTCAAAAGGTGACAATATTAGCTATAATAGGTATTTATTCTAACAATCTGAATGTCAAAAAACTTATTGATCAAATAGTGTCATTTTGGAAACTATACTACATTTTTCCTAAATTATATGAAAGTATTACTTCATAATAAATCACTTTACTATTATTTTGACTTTTATTACCTACGACCTTAAGGCAATATATACAAATTAATAAATTTGATCTAACTGTATTCAACCTATTTGTACAACAAACCTATAAAATATTATAAATCTATTAAGGTGTAACAGAAAAATAAAACACATGCATTTCAAATTAAAATATTTTGATTCAACTTAAACCTTTACAAGTCATTATTGTCAAATAAACATAGAACATTTTTTTTTTGTGAAGAACATAATGACTAATGTAGTACAAAAATTTATTATGTCATCTTTAGATGTTAGTTATGTATAAAGTAAAGAAAAAAAAATCTTTATATTATTTTTTTTAATAAGAAGGGTCTTGTAAATTAGGAAGAGCACAGGCTGACAACACAGCAATCACATTTAATATATTTGTATATGGCTTTAAAATGGATAACTTGCATATTCTTGCGTAAGCTGTTCTGAAATTTACCAGCCATGGTGGCCAGCAGGTTTAATCAGTGAAGATATAACATCTTTCAGTTTTACCAAACTGGACCTAGTAGGTATTTACTTCTATGGTGCTTTGGTATATGAATACTTGAGTTATTTTGTTGACATAATGTTGTTCTAGTTGACGGGTCACATTTTGATGTTGTGGCTGAGCATGCACTGCTTTGTATTATGTTGCACAACTTTTACTGCCTTATCAATCTCGTTGTCAAGAGGAGAACAGGTTAGTACACAATAGTTCTCATTAAGTAACCACTGAAAGCAACAAATTTTAATTAGGTACTCAGTAAATTCAAGTAAAAGTTGTTTAGATAAATATATTCATTATGAAACTTTGATATTTTTGTTTGTATTACATACTTTTTAATTAATATTCAATTACATCATTCTTCAATTGGACATAAGTACATATTCTTTTCTTTGAAACATCATCTAGTGTCAGTGTATAACTTAGATTAAATCAAAAAGGCGTAAATGGTCAAGTTTTCTCTCAGTTTTCTGGTCAAGTTAAAATTTGGTTGGTCGGCTGCAGTCAGTTTTCATTCTAACTGAAAGATAAAAATTGAATTAATTTACATACAGATTTGATTATACATACAACCTAAAAACTTCTATTTTGTTTAAGTTGAAGCTGAAGTACCTACACAGATTGAGTTATTCAGTTATAGTACTTACATTAATGTGATTTTCGCAAAAATACATTTGAGTTTCAGTAGATAGTTACAGGATTTCTTTAAGCGAGTGTTAACCAAATATTTCGCATGTCTATATCACTGGGTATGTCTAATCCACAGATTTCCTGGAGTCTTTGAAGAGGTATTTCTAATATTCCTGTTCTATTGTCACGTTCCATATACAGTTTTACTATATTTTGTGATATTTAATAGAAAGCATTGTTTTTGTGAGGTTATTTCGCCCCCGTGCTTTGTTTACTATAAGACTGACGTCATTGCCACAGATAATGAACAGACTATCATGGCTGACCGTGTTTTCGGTCCAAAATTGAAAATCTTAATTTAAAATAGATTTTTTGCACTTTTTAGCCATCGAAAAAAATAATATTCATGTGCTATGGTCTAATACAACAATTATGAACATTTTAAGCCCTACTTTAAAAAAGGGTCAACTAGCCTATTGCACCTGTTGTAAACCACTATGCTGCCCACACGCTCACAATTTGGATAGGGATTTAAAATGGGTATAGTAAAATTGTATTTGTCACGGTTTATTTTGAAGAAAATTTAAATCCATTAGTTTGATAAAATGGAAGAAGAAAAAAATGTACGGTATTTGCACCTAAAGCCGTGATCAGATATGTATCATTTGCCCGTATCACCTTTTACACGTATGTATTGCCGACACGCAGGGATCATGATTGCATTATGTGGACCGTGGGGTGGTGACTGGTGGGTGATAATATGTGACATAATGCGCAGTCTGGTTATGCCGGTATGATACGCAGACTAATGCGTGATACGGTGATCGGATTGGACCTATAAATATTTATCAGAAACATAACATTTTTAAAGTTCGTGAATTCGTTTCGTTGGTTTCACCATAACCATAGAGACGGTGAGAGATATATAGCAAGAAAAGTCGTTGTGTAGACACGCAAAAGCTTATTCTCTCCTAAATATCGTTATTGGTTCGATCAGAATGATGTCGTAAGTATGAGAATCTGTATATCAGATGAAAGATTTTTTTTTTCACGATTGTGCCTAGTTCACGCGAGGTGTTCGGGCGCGGTTCTATATTTGGGTTAATGGATTCGTCCGCGCGCCGGCCCAGCATGGGAAGTGCCTGTTAGTTCGTCCGCCATACCGCCTCTGCCAGCCAGTGTACGCGGACCCGCGCACTATAGTCTAGCCGGTGTCGTATATGGAACACAGCTTCAGTGTCAAGATTACGTCAACATTTTGCGACCGTCGCTCACTAGCTTTGCTTTTAGAGCTTAAACTCGTACATTGGCTACTTGATTGGTGATCTGCTAATTCTGCTATTATATATACAATACTTTTCATTTGCAATCGTCATCTACACATGTATTTCAATCATGAATGTGCCTCATCTGTATATGTATATAAGATTATTATTAACAAAATAATAAGCAATGTGTTGCTCTGAAAAAACAAAGTTATATTTCTGTAGGAACATAGAGATTTATAATAAAACGTAAAACTAAAATTACAATATTAACTGAAAACTTACCTGAAAAAACAAAGAAACGACATTTAATGCTTATTATTTAGTATGTCGATTCTCTAAATAAATACTCACAACATAAATTATTTTTGATAAACTAAATTACTATTCTCAATTTTTAGATTATTTTCTATCTTAATGTCTGTTATTTGTCAGTCCTCTATCAATATATCAATATCGTAATAGCCAACATAGCAAAAAGGTTTGCTACCAGACTAAAAAGAAAATATATTTTCTTTACATCTCCCCCCCTGGCAAAAAATAACGTTTACTGTAAATTCCAATATAAATGTATCTAGTTTTCTGCACTTTCACGAATTGGAATAAGTTTTGTTATATGAAAAATATTTGATTCTATTTTCTTATGTCCTGTATTAATTTTGTATATCGAATCCGAAATTTTTTCAACAATCTCATAGGGACCTATCTTTAATTCGTCTAATTTCTTTCTATTTAGTCTGTTTCCATTTTCCACATATACAAGGTCTCCTATATTAAACTCAAAATATTTCCTGTTTTTATCGAATAGTTTTTTGTTATAATTATGTGACTTAATAGTATTCTCAGAAGCAGTTTTTCTGTCTCTAATCCAGTCATTAAATGATTTCTCTTGTTTTAATTCATTTGGTAGAATTGTCACATCTGTACCATACAACAGATAACATGGTGAGAAACCTGTGACCGAGTGAATAGTTTTATTGTATATATTTACACATTCTTGAGCGATCGTTGTCCAAGCTCTTCTTTTTTCCTTTTCATTTATTCTACATCTGATTTTGTTAACTATCGTTTGATTTAGTCTTTCATTCAATCCATTTGAGAATGGAGCATTCACTGCAGTAAATATTACTGGAATTTGTTTTTCATTTAAAAACTGTTTGAATTCTCTAGAATTGATTCCTGAATATTGATCTGTAAGAAGCATTCCAATCTCTTTTGTATCTGTTACATTTGTTACAAGGTTTATAAAATCACTCGCATTCTGCGTTCTTTGAACGTATTTCATTTAACAGAAAACTTCCCGCTACTGTTTCTCGAACGCTATAATATGTCCATGTTCATTTTCAAGCCAGGTTTAAGGACAGTATTACACTCTGATAATATTTAGGCTTGTCATATAAACTATATAAAAACACATCTACATATTATCTTTAAAGGAGCATTATAATTTAAAATTAAATAATTTAAAACTAAAAAAAGAGAACTAGAAAAAAATTACATTCACAAATAATTTACAAAACATTACGTTAGTTCAACTTGTCTCTTGAGCATTGCAAGTGTAGGTACAGTCAAGGAAATTGATTTGCGACCCATATAAGGTTTAATATCGTAAAGCAATATGGCACCAACATAAGAGCTAAGAATGTTGCTATGACGACTTTTCATTTGTTACAAGGTTTATAAAATCACTCGCATTCTGCGTTCTAGATGTTAAAATAAATGCATATCTAGTGAAATGGTCAACCAATAAATGAAGATATTTTTTCGTAGATCTTGAACCACCAAAACCTCCAATTGTGTCTATAGAAACTATCTCAAAAGGTCTTGTAGCAGGCCCTAAATGCGACATAAATCCAAATTTGTCCTGTCCTCTCGATTTATTCTTTATACATATTTCACACCTCAAACAAACTTTCTTTATATTCTTTATCAAATTTTTTGCCATATAGTGTGGACTAATTGTTTTCTGCATTTGTTTAATTCCAATATAACATAAATCTTCATGTACATCATTTATTAATTTGATACTTAACTCTTCTGATAGTATTATTTTTTCTTTCGTTCCGATTTTTTTCCAGTATACACCTTGTTTTTAAATAATTTATTTTCGTTACTTTGTATATCTTTATTAGTTCTTTGAAACTTTATAATGTCTGTTAGTGCAACTAAATTAACAACTTTCAATTGTTCATCTGTATTTTCACCTGACTCTAATACTGGGTTTCTGCTTAGGCAGTCTGCTTCCAAATTCTGCTTTCCAGGGCAATATTTAATTTTAAAATCATATTGTGATAAATAATATGTTAAATCACCGAGTTCTTCATCCGTTCTTGATCTTAAATTCATGTTCTCTAGCGGTTTGTGGTCTGAATATACTGTAAATGATTTACACATCAACCAATATTGCCAATATTTTACTGCTTCTTTGATAGCTAAACACTCCAAGTATATTGCCTTTTTCTTCTTTTGGGCTTCATTCAGCTTTTTCTAAAAATAAGCTACTGGTTTTTCTTTCCCATCAGTTTGTGTTTGCTTCAGAATAGCGCCAATTCCTACTAAAGAAGCATCCGAATAAATATTAATAGGTAAATCCTTATCATAAATTTCCAAAATTGGTTGAGAGCATAGTAATTCTTTAATAGTTTCAAATGCCTTCTGGCATTTATCAGACCAAACAAACGGCTGATTTTTTCTGAGTAAATTGTGTAACGGATCTAATATTATTGCACTTTTCGGTATGTATTTATGGTAAAAATTAATTTTGCCTAAAAACTGTCTAACATTCTTTTGTGTCTTCGGAACAGGAAAATTTTTAATTGATATTAAATTGTCTTTTACTGACTGAACATAGTTTTTATGTATAATATGGCCCAAATATTTTACTGGATCTGATGCAAATGTGCACTTTGTAAATTTCATTCTGAAACATTCTGTTTTAATAGCTTCTAGCAGTAATGTCAGATGTTTTATGTGGTTAGAAAATTCGTTTGAAAATATGAGAATGTCATCTATATAATTGACGGCAAAGTCTGTTAGTTTGTACTTTCGCAATATATTACTTAGTATTCTCTGGAAAATTGCCGGTGATGTTTTTAGTCCAAAAGGAAGGCAAGTCCATTGGTAATGTCCATCCTGTGTCACAAATCCTGTCTTTTTCCTGTCTTCGATACGTAAAGGAATAGACCAAAATGCTGAATTAATATCTAAAGTTGTAAAAAAGTTACAATTTCTTGTCTTTACCATCAAATCTTCTATTAACGGAAACGGCTGAGCTTGAGGTACTACTATTTTGTTCAGTTCTCTAAAGTCAATACATAATCTAGACTTTCTGTTGTCTTCCTTTTTAAAAGCTAAGGTAACGGGAGCTGCGAAAGGGCTGTAAGACTCTTCTATTAACTTATTATCTAATAATTTCGCTACTTGCTCTTCTATTTCTTTTTTATCTTCCATAGTACATCTGTAAGGCCTCTTATTGCAATACTTATCAACGAATAAGTCTATTTTTGCTTTATACCCATTAACAGTACCAATGTCATATTTGTTTTTTACAAATACTGATTCATATTTATTTATTAACATATTGATTTCTGATTTTTGACTTTCATTCAAATGTTTTATTCTAATTTTAAAATCCTCTTCATTTACATGTTCATTAAAATTCACTTCCGATTTCTCAAACTCACTCAAACTATCGCCATTTTCTATATTAGTTCTAATTTTCTTATATTCTCTTTGTTTTTTATTGTTATAATCATCTTCTTTAACCAGATTCTGAAATATCTCTAAGTTTTCATTTTGTACAAGCTTGAATGTTTTAATCAAGTCTAATCCAATTAAAAAATCATACTTGAAATTATTTTCATCAATAATGAAAATATCAACATTTTTTTCTAATTCAAATATTTTTACTTTCAAGGTTGTCAAACCATTCGTCTTCTTAACACCATTAATAGTAACTAAATTAGTTTCATTCGAAATACTACCTTTTCCCTTTAATTTCAATAACTTTGAATTAATAAGAGAAACATTAGAGCCCGAATCGTAAACTCCATTTACTTCCAATTCATTGTTTAATCGCAGTTTGACATTTCATTGTTTAATCGTAACATTTTGACCAAAGATAAGACCAAAATTGTATACATTAATCCCCTTATTATTGCTAATGCTAAAGCTTCTGCCCTACACTTTGGAATATATTTATTGTTAGCCTTTTGTTGTTTATACAAACCTCATTGACATTTTTTCACACCACTCACATAAACACACACATATACACTCACACCCACCGTATATGTACACAACAACACACTCACGCACACACGCAAACACACATCCACACACCATCACCTTACCCCCTTACACGTTCGCACACACAGCCACATACATCAGATAAATTCGCTCTGTGTTTTCCGCAGTACATTAATAGCTAAGTATAGTGTTATTTCTTTAATGTTTTTAGTACTATTTTAATTTTCTAAATATGATTTTTCATACATTTTCTTTCATTATTATTATTAATTATTGTGATTATTTCTTATCTCTTTTTCTAAACGGATGTCCTTTCAAACATAGGCACATACCTTATTGTATTGCAATCTGCTTGAGGGGGGCCTGGTGACCTGTAACACAGGCTATATAGTCTCTAACAGGCACCAGTTTCTCACAACACTGTATGCAAAAATTGTACGATCTAAATAAGTTATATTGTAAGTTAACTTGTTGTGAGAGAAATAAATAATTTTATTATTATGATCTTTATTTACTTTCATTCTTAAATATACATTTTTTTACAATATAAATATAAAAAATATAAATATTATAAAAAAACCTACATCTAGCGGGTCCATCGGCAGCGAGATAATGCCCAAACTACCGGTGGTTAGGGCTGCAGGGTGAGGAACCTCCTGACAATTCGTGCCGTGCCAAGAATTACCGCCTTCTGTATCAGGCCCTTGATCCATCCGCCTAGCGAGAGTCTCTCAAGATGTTGGTCAAGACTCTTCGCTATTAGACCATTCACAGACACCACTATCGGGACAATAACAGTCGAGTCCACATCCCACATGGCGGTAACCTCGTGAGCCAAATCAAGGTACTTGCTGAGCTTGTCCTTCTCAGCTTTCACGAGGTTCGCGTCATGGGGGATGGTGACATCGACTATCATTACCCGGCGTTGGGTCCGGTCTATTAGCACGATATCAGGCTTATTGGCTGCAATAAACCTGTCCGTGATGATAGAGCGGTCCCAGTAGAGCAAGGCACGACCATTTTCAAGAACTGGCGCTGGTGTGTATTTATAATACGGCACTTCAGTCTCAACAAGGGCGTATCGGAGAGCAAGTTGCTGGTGAATGATCCTGGCTACTTGGTTATGCCTGTGCAAATACTCACTGTTAGCAAGATGCGAACAACCAGAGACTACATGTCGGAGGGACTCCCCAGGGCGGTGGCATGCCCGACAGATGTCGACGGTTCCGTCCTTCATGATGTATTTTCTGTAGTTGTTCGTCTTGATAACCTCATCTGCAATTGCACAGGCAAACCCCTCGGTTTCTCCAAAGAGGTCCCCAAAGCGTAGCCAGTTCACTGACGTCAGCTGGTCCACATCAGACCCAGTGAGGGAATGATAGAACCGGCCGTGCAGCTCCTTGCTCTTCCATACGTCCTTCCGGTCGTCAGTGCTTAACACCGATGGTTTGCGCCAGTTCTCATTCGCCATGGAGAGAGGCGTGAGGCCTTTATCAACTGCTACTACCTCTCGGTGCACACCATTCTCGTTGTTACGGAAATACTCCCTGAGACTATACACCTCGCGATTATGGAGGTTCTTGGCGTTTAGAAAGCCACGACCCCCCAGCTTCCGCGGGATGTACAGTCTCATAACAGACGATCGTGGATGAAGCATGCGGTGAGATGTTAGCAGTTGACGAACCTTTCTGTCCAGAGCGTCTAACTCAGTTTGAGTCCATCTTAGTATGCCAAAGGAGTATATCAGTAGAGGCATCACCCATCCGTTGAAAGCACGCGTTTTATTGCCTCCCGACAAAAGGCTGTTAAGAACCTTTGTCAGACGCCAATAAAAGCGCTCCTTCAGAGACTTCTTGATATCAACTTCCGATATACCCAGAGACTGTGACATACCAAGGTACTTGTAGGTCTCGATCTCGGAGAGGGATTTGATCGTTATTGTCTCTGAAAGTTGTAAATTTTCAGAGTTTACAACTTTCCCTCGCTGTACATGCATGACCGCACATTTATCCACACCGAACTCCATCTTGATAGCATTGCTAAAAACCTCTGTTGTTTTTAACAATTCTATTAGATCTTGGCGATTATGTGCAAATAACTTAAGGTCATCCATATAAAGTAGGTGAGATATGATCTCACCACCTCTACGGAATCGATAGCCTAATCCTGACTCCTTCAGCAACGTGCTGAGAGGGTTCAGAGCCAGGCAAAACCACAAGGGACTCAGACTGTCGCCCTGGAAGATGCCGCGCTCAATCCTAATCAAGTCCTGCGGGCCAGAGGGGCCCGATGCATCGCCTGGTTGACAAAGGATTGTGGCCCACTGGCTCATACACGTGCATAGAAAAGATTTCAGGCTTGCATTTATTTTATACAGATCTAAAATCCTCTCCAGCCATGAATGAGGCACCGAGTCATAAGCCTTTTTGTAGTCAATCCAAGCAGTGCAGAGGGCCCCTCTCCTCCGCCGGACTTGTTGACTAATGGTCATGTCTATGAGGAGGAGCTCCTTAGTACCACGGGACCCAACCCTACACCCATTTTGAGTATCGGCCAAAATATTGTTCACAACTAAGTGTGCATAAATTTTTTGCCTCAAAATGGATGTAAGGAGCTTATAAATGGTTGGTAAGCACGTGATGGGTCTATAGTTTTTTGCTTCCATGGTACTACCAGACTTATGGAGCAGGAAGGTCATACCGGTGGTAAGAAGACTGGGGAGAGAACCCACCTCCAGGGCTTCTTGGAACTGCGCTGCCAAGCGGGGGTGAGAACCTCGGAACCATTTTATCCAAAAGTTGTGCAATCCGTCCGGCCCAGGACTTTTCCAGTTCTGTGCCACACGTATTGCACAACTAACGTCATGAGGACCTATAATAATTGATTCCATCGGCTCGATTTGTTCGCACTCCCGCGCGACAGCACAGATCCAATCTCCCTCCGTGTGTTCAGCAGGCGCCGACCAGATGCCGCGCCAGAAATCATTCATGGTATCAGCATCCGGCCGCCGCCCACCACTTCCACGCTGGTCGGTTCCCTCCCAATCTCGGTATACCTTCCTTTGATCGCTGTGAAAGAGACGATTTTGCCAATATCTATTGACACGTTCTCTGTAGCGACGAATACGGTTAGCCCATGCATACACTTTCTGCTTCAGGTAATCAATGCGTTCCGTGGCATTGGCATAGTATTGCTGAGGTCTGATACCAGTTCCAGCAAATGCCTGTGTCACGAAACGCATTATTCGAGGGCGTCTGTTCCCTCGTCTGAAGCAGATTAGCTTTGCAATGAGAGTCCTTGACGTGTTAATACGACGCTCTATCCGCTCTTGCCATGCAGGTACGGTCCCGCTATCCCGCTTTACACGTTCTGAGTCCGGGAACCGGACACGTGCTATGCGACATACCGCGATCGCACCACAGTACATGATAGAGTGCGTATCAACTAAATCTTCACTATCCCGTAAATATGGGGACAGCAAAGCGTTCACGACTCCCATTAGCGCTATATTTCGTTTATGGGTGGGCAAACGAGGTAATCGAGGCCTAGATTCCGGTGCAAATCGATATTGGGAAATCGCATCCTCCAAAGCCCCCCTCAGTTGCTCTCTTACCTGGTCAGTTATACTATCGTTTGTCCGACCACTCGCATCGGTGACAGAATCCACAGGGCCCGCGGGTGTCTCGCTCAACTCCATTATAGGAGCAGGCAATGCAGCCGGTGGGTTCCGCACCAAGGCAGGGCTCGGGCAAACAGCTAGTATCTCCAGGCGTAGCCGCTCAAGTGCAGAGTCATCCAGAAGCCTAAGCCGTTGAATTACTCGCACCTGATCCGATAGCCGTTGTGTGGTCACGTTGACGGTTGGTTCAAGAGCCTGGAACAAAGTCAGCATCCTAACACGGTAAGCCGTCAGGTTAATTCCCCCCCCTGTAGCCCCATAGTATGCTCGCATGCAGTTCTCGTTCATTACTTGAGACCATCGCATGCGGCGCACTACACCACCGGTAGCGGGAGCCGATTGCGGGGCAGAAGGCCCCGCCAGCCCCAAGCGTGCCGACAGTGGGGGACGTCCTCGTCGCGCAGGTGGTCGTGGCGGCGGCGTCCAGGGTCCACTGTCATCACTCGACGAACTGCGTGCACTCGGTTCGTTATCTTCACTAGGCACTGCGCTCGGAGACGATGACGGGGGGACGGGTGATGGTGGTTGTGCGCTCCTTGGTTCCGCTCTTACTCGTGACGTCGATGTTTTTGATCTTGTGATCATTTTATTATATTTAAATTTCTTTTATGCGAGGTTTTTCCGAAATCGGTGCTATGTTGACATTTGGATGTCATATCGGTTTGCTGTAATTTCCTTTTCTTTTCAGTTAAATGTATATTTTCTTCCAAAAAACATGCGGCTGTTGTTGCATTAGATTTAATTTTGAATTTTGATGTAAATTTTCCCAAATATTAAAGAAATAAATTGTAAAATCAAAATAAAATATCGCCCTTATTATTATTATTATTATTATTATTTATTAATGGTGTAACTATACGTTTTTTTGATCAGTTTCATTTAACTCAGCTTCAATCACAGCATTGTTCACATGTTTGAAAAAGCTTTTCTTTACCTGATCATCATCCCTTGACCGAAACCAGCACGTAGCCTCTGAATGATAACGGTAACCTTTATTCAATTTTTCACATATTTTACAGAACTTCCTATCTTCATTTCTATCTTTTATTCTCAAATTGTCAAATTTTCTTCTAACTAAATAGTTCCTTTTATTCACTATATGCTCATATTTATTAACCTCGTTAAATAAGTCAACGGTATCGTTTAATACCTCTCTGTCAATTCTGTTCAGTATGTATTCCGGTAATCCTGCTGCAATTAGATCTATCAAAGTACCTGTATCAATTGATCTTCTCATGTCTAATAGAAGCTTTTCCTTTCTTATAGAGTAATCCAACAATGAACCATCCTTATATTTGAATGATAATGCATATGTGACTGAATTCCATCCTTTGTTTGCAAATGATTCACAGAATTTACTCTTCCACATAGACCATTCTGAATCCATTGTTAATTTTATCATCATAGAGCTATACCAATCTACGCAACTTTTGTCCATAAATAATCTGAGTATATCTATTTTCTTTTCATCTGTGGTCACTTCAAATCGCATGCATTCTTTTTCAAATATATTAATCCAATAGTTTGCATTAGAATTTCTACTATCAAATTTTTCAATAACAAACTTCTCTGCAATATGCTTTAAATTATATTGTTTTATTTCTTGATTGTTGTCAGAAAATTTCTCAAGTAGCTTTCCTGTACCTGTTCCGCTCTGTTGCTCAAGTTGATTTTGATCTATCTCTTCTAGAAATTGATCACCAAATTGCAAATTACCATCCTCATCAATGTAGGTTTTTCTAAGGCCTTCAGTCATTGATATCCATACTCGTCGTACTTGGTATCTTTTAATTAAACTATTTCTTATCTTATTGTAAGTATTCGTTTTAATTATTTCTTTATGTAGATTAATTGACTGTAGTTGTTCCGGTATTGCAAACACTTTATTTTCACTTGTGGAAATTGACGTAATACAATAATTGTTTGACTTTCCGTCACTTCCAGGCAGTAATGTAAATTCAAATCGTAGTTTCTCCATTTTCCATAAATTTGTTGCTCTGAAAAAACAAAGTTATATTTCTGTAGGAACATAGAGATTTATAATAAAACGTAAAACTAAAATTACAATATTAACTGAAAACTTACCTGAAAAAACAAAGAAACGACATTTAATGCTTATTATTTAGTATGTCGATTCTCTAAATAAATACTCACAACATAAATTATTTTTGATAAACTAAATTACTATTCTCAATTTTTAGATTATTTTCTATCTTAATGTCTGTCATCTGTCAGTCCTCTATCAATATATCAATATCGTAATAGCCAACATAGCAAAAAGGTTTACTACCAGACTAAAAAGAAAATATATTTTCTTTACATGTATATATATATATATGTATAAAAGGCTACCGTTACTGACTGACTGATTTATCAACGCACAGCTCAAACCACTGAACGGATTGCGCTGAAATTTGGCACACACATAGCTTAGCTATTATGATGTAGGTGTGTTAGGCGTGTGCTAAGAAAGGATTTTCCAAAACTCACATCCTAAAGGGGTAAAAAGGGGGTTCAAAGTTTGAATGGAGCACCAAGATCGCGAGGTTAATCCTTTAACTAAATAAGCTGTTTTGTTTAGTTTGTTTCAGGGTTTTTCAAAAATCAACTCTTCATTCATTCATTCACTCAAAATCAAATCTAACGCGAACGAAGCCGCGGGCAAAAACTAGTTTATTCATATATTTCGTTCACTTGAACCGTTTCCTTTCCTTTAAATCTTCCTTGTACGTTAATGTTCTGATGATGAGTTAATGTTTGTTTGTTCGCATAATTAAGGTGGGTAGGATGCAAACTGAGAAAGTATAAATTATCTCTGAAATGAAGGCTATATAGCCTTCATTTCTGGGATAATTTATACTAGATATGTATACATAGACAGTGTCTATTTCAAATGGAAAAGGTTAAACGGACTCAACAGTCATCTTTTTTTATTTAAGAAATGTAAATGAAACGAAATTTATAACTTAAATGTACGTTTTCTATTCGTTTGCTTACAAAACTGATTTTCTTGTCCAGCGACAACGTAAATATACTTCACTCTTCTGTTGAGAGGGAAACGAGCTATATTTAAAAGTGACCGACTGTTATTGTGCTTACGTCATCAGTGTTCTCAAAGCCAGTTAGGATATAAACGAGCCATTCTGCACGGAAGTTAATTTTGATTCTTTATACACTATTTCATTAATTGAGGTATCTTATATGGTTCGAGCTTTTTTGGATACCGCGATACAATAATGTTAGGTATTAGTTTTATAGCGTCCGTATTAAAAATGCTTAATTGTTTTGTGTCTCATTGAAGAAATAGAATCAGCCACGTGTGAGTCGGTTTGACGCATCGAAAGTTACGTACAATAATTATTTTTTTGCAATTTATGATGTATGACATTGCTTCTTGCCATTTATGGTTGTAGGTCAACCGAAATTACCCTATAGATTTTATTGCCCTTATACTCATACTTTTTTATTGTTTGTTAAATTATGAGCACAGTTATATTATAGGTACTAATTTATAGCATAGACAAATCTAATTTGTTTTAAGTATTGTTTGTATTTCTTTTTCGTTTTTTTTTCTTGTGGTTTTATTTATGGTCAAATAAAGTATTATTATTATTAAACATAAAAATGGTCAGTTTCAATCAAATAGCGATGTTGTATCCGTCGAGTTCGCTGTGAGGTCGGCAAGCGGCGCGGCGTACTGTGACGGCAAATTCAACATCCGCACTGAATAAGAACAATTGAAACGTCGCACCGTTGAAAATGGACTTTACTATTTTGGAAAAAAGATCGACCGTTTCCCCATTGGATTAGCACGAGTGCCGAAGCGTGGTGGAAATCACCATCACGATCCACGACCGCCAGGCGACAGAGTGTTATAAATGCACAAAGCGTCCGTAGCGGTGTTTGTATGCGGCGATCGTTCGATACCAGCTGTTTATCTAGGCCAGTTGATGTTATCTTATGATCTGTGCTCTGTTAAGACTGTATTATCAAAAAAAAATCTGTCACAGCGCGATTATTGAGTGGAGGTGTGTACTACACTACCCACAGACGTATAAAGGGAAGCAGACTAAACGTATCGTTCAAAAAGCGTGGCAACTTTACTACATGTAAACATTACTCACACACAATCAATATTAATTTAATTTTATTGTAATTTCTGGAGTTTTATTATATGATGCGTTAGAACACTTCGGGGCACTTTACCATTGTTCTTGTCCGATTAGCAGTTATTTTTATTTATAATCACAAACCAAAACATTTATAACACAATGTCGCGACGCCATTTGTCTCTTAAGCTCAATCCACACATTTCCGGGCCGTGCCCGGGACGTGGACGGAACGTGTTCCGTCAGTGGCTTGAAAAAATATCATTGCATACTTTTTATATGAACTCGTTCACACACGTCCGTGTCCGGGCCTGCGACGGAGCCTCGTGCCCGGGCCGACACCGTGACGTGCGCCCGTCCACCGATATTACCAGTGCACGTCCGAGTTTTATTAAATAAAATGATTAACGGGTTATTAATAGAAGCGATATGCATCTCTGCAGTTTTGACCAAAGTCATAATGCATATTGGTTTCCGTAAATGGTGCTTAAGAGGTACAGATTGGAGTTGGTGGCCCTGACGTGGCACGGATCTCCGGTCTTGCCACGGACACGGCCCGGTCACGTCCCGGGCACGGCCCGGATGTGTGTGGATATACCTTTATTTTGACAAAGCTAAACATGGCGTACACGTGGTGTCTGCCACGGCATCGGAAATGTTTATGTGTGCGTTAGTATCGCCATAGACGAAAAACAAAAAATTGCGATATATCATGTCGCTTTGGAGTGAAATTAAAAGCGATATACATTACTTATGACAAATGTGTGAGTAAAATTATGTTAAGTCTGCTTCCCTTTATACGTCTGTGGTACTACACGAAATCGGTAGCACTCCCTTGGTAGTGGTGGTTGTGTGTTGAGTTGTAATGTAACCTAAACCTGAGCTAGTAGTACAGTAGAGCGGTCATTGGCGCAATCCGAATTTCATTTGTCATAAAATCAAACATATCCGACCGATGTTCACTGTAGACTGTAGCAATTGTGTATAATATGTACACAGTCAAACTACACACTCGAGATGCTAAGGCAAATTGTTGATAACAACTTTAGGTTCTACTTGTTAACTTTACATTTATCTCAATTTTCGACTTTAATTTATTCTGAATATCAAGTCTGCACTTGGTTTGTAGTTCTTGCTACACTCACTACTGAGTGATGGTTTTCAACTTTCCATCATTCTTGATAATTCATCAGGTTTTACGGTAGTCGCAGTGTGGACCTTACCATGCGCGCCCATAAGGGCAGGGAGAACACCGGGTGGTTTTAGTGGGTCGGCCTGGCACCCTGCCGGGCCAGCCCCACACACGCTCGCCGTCTAGCCAACGGCGGGTACGGTGCGGTTGCGCATTTCCCCCCGAAAAAGAAAGGTTTTACATAGTACCAATCCATAATTATATCTCGCAAATGTCAGGAACTTAACCAAAATTGAACAAAACGTTATAACAAACTTGCAAAAACAATGATCTAGACACGAGCCGTATTGAAGTTATTGCTCTTCTAGCTTTGGCCAACAACCTGTGACTTTTTTTCTCCAGTCGAAGAACCAAACTTAAGCATCGATCTCAAATAAAATGATGGCTGCTGCGCTCGCCACGGTACGTTAGCTGCCACAATCAGGCGACCGGCTGCATAACGGTGTTCTTGTTACAACCATATTTAGCGTAAAAGGAAACGTGAAATAGATTACTATGTAATGATACGTGGAGGGGGGGAAACCATACGTGTATCACAAATGACGCGAATTTGATACTGAACTAACGTTTCCATCGATTGAGCTATTAAGTACTGTAGGTACAGTCAGCTTCAAAAGTAGATAAACATTTTAGTACCATGTCACATCATCTAATCACAATGTGACATGGTACTAAAATGTCCACCTACTTCTGAAGCCGATCGTACGGGTCGGGAGGCTTTTGGGACCAGGACCGCGGTCCCAAAAGCCCCCTTGGAATTAATTATACATATGTTAACTAACATTAATTTATGTTAGTGTTTAACAATATTGCGATATTATTCGTCAAATACTAAAACAAAGCTTTTGTTAGTGTAGCTGTTGATATGGAATGTTTACCCTCAACTTGGGCCGTCCATATATTACGTCATTCTAAATTTGGGGGGGGGGGGGGGGGGGGTAATAACTAAACTAAACGTAATAACTATACAAGTTTATTTTTTAGTTATGACAAAAATTTTGTGAAAAAAAATCAGCTGTTACATACAAATGTTCAACATTCACTGAACCTAAATGTATGGAACAGCTGATTTTTTTTTTGCGATTTCAAAGTTGGTGCCATAGTGAAAGTTGTTCAGTTTGCTTGTCTGAACAAGCACACAAAATTTTTGTCATTATTAAAAAATAACCTTGTATAATATTTATGTACATTTGGAATCAATTCGATTCATCTGTAATTGTTATCTAGTTAATGGTTACCAAGCGCAACATTATCTTGAAAGATAACGACTAAAGTAAAGCGATCCTTTGATATCGGCCTCATTATGTGTGCTATTCAAAAAACCTATACAATAAACGTTGATGAGTCCCGTTGTATGTGTATGGGAGCGTAAAAGGAATAGGATATCCGCTGCTAAGCCGGCTTTGAAGGCTTACTGTGTACAGTCACCCTCGAAAAGATGTATGTACGCAATTTCGGATCGATTAAATGTATCTATCCAGGTTTAAGCAATCCAGGTTTGTGCTAAAATCATGTTTTTGAATAAAAATAGGAAAATAAAAAAAATAATTACTTGATGTTAACCTAAACCCGAGAAAATCCAATTTTTTTATGAAAATAAAACTGAATTTGTTTTTCGTTTATTTCTTAATTCCTCTATTTATTCAAATAAACATTAACGTATTTCGGTTTCATCATAAACCTAATGAAGTTTATGTTTTTGGTCCAAATACTGGATTTTCTGAGACAAAAACTTAATTTTGTACTTGATAGGAGTACCTAAAACCTGTACTTTTTGAAGTTTAAAACCTATTCTTTATGGTATGTAGTATGTACGTCCCTACCGCCTATGATTTTCGCCTCATGTGTATAGATCTATAATTAGTTTGTTGTTGTATCATCTTATTACTTTTACTAGCCATAATAGCTGTTGATCTACCGTCAAAATTAAAAAAATATATTGTATTTTACCGTCGTTTGACATTATACTATTATTTGTATTCGTTCCTATCTCCTTAGACCCTCGTCAACTTACTACCAAATTATTTTGTTTGTCACGTTTCTGGCCGTTAGATACCAAATTATTTTGTTTGTCACGTTTCTGGCCGTTAGATGCATATACTATGTCATTTGTTGCTTAATTTATACTTTAATATAATATGAGTCTGTATTTACGTATACATGGTTTTGAGTGTGACTGTACCCTTTCGTGTCACCGCCCGGTTGCCCCCCTGTCCCTGTGTAATGATTGCGTGACGTCTAGCCGTACAGCAGACGTGGTGTAACTGCTTTGGCTCGCAAGTCGCAATTACTAGCTATTCAATGTTAACTCTATATTTTTTTTCAAATGGTTGTAATATTTTTAGTGACATTATTTTCTTAGGGCCAATGTAGACGCGCGCCGACAGTGTAAAAACTATTGTTGTAATTCGAAATACAAGTTAGAAACAGCGGAGGTGCGAAAGGTCGCGAAATTTAAAAAAAAGAAATAATGTTCTTAACTAGGTGTGTAGAAGGCCTATAGAAGCTGTACTTTTTGTGGTCGTTATATTTTTTTCATAATTGAACACGGTTTTGCTTGATTCCTTTCGTTTTCTTAATAAATATGAGTTAGCAATCGTTAAAGTAAGTGTTTTAGTAAAAAGTCTAATATCATCACTTCATGCTGTTAACGACATTCAAAAACGATTTTTACAATAAAGGCTAGTGTTTATGTTATCGATTGTTGGTGGGTTTCTTGCACTCCAAACTCATAGGTCTTTTATGTTAAAACGATAATATTTATATGTACAAGCATTGTTTAGAAATCACTATAGCTGCCCTTGTCAAGCGTAGGTACACTCGAGTACAAAATGATCGATAATGTCAAAGTTACAAAAATATGTGTACATTGATTGACAGACTTTATTGACTTAACATTAAGGTAGAGTCGGTTAGAGTATACATATTTTTGTAATTTTGACAGTATCGTTCTTTTTGTACACGAGTGTACATAATAGGTACAGACAGAGTATAACTATGTGAACTGGACTTTTACGATTTCGACCACTTCATTAGGCTCTTGGAAGTTATTTAGGATGGTAGGCACAACAACAAAAATATGTTATCCCTAAAATAAAGTATTACATTTTGTGGAGATAATGTCAATGTGGTTTTGAGACTGTTCGATTGTAACAAGTCACCGACTCGTGCGGTTAAGCCGTTTAGCAGTTGTGGTTCTTCTTAATGTCGTAATAAAGACTATGTTTGCCTTTGTATTTAGTGATGGCTGCCATGGTGGATTGACGACGCCATGTCTGCCTCACTGGGTCAACGCCCTCTCCCTCAGGCTTCATGGTGTTTTGATGTTTTGTTTTACAATTTGATGGTGACGACAATGGTGGTTCATTAAAGTTTCATACATTCAATATAGTAGTAAAATCTCAGTTTTTATTTATTGGCTATTTATGATAAATAAATTAAAATGTTTTGGGTACGCGTTTATCGAATTCCGTTGTCTACACTAGTATGTGACTAATTGCCAATTTTACCAACCTTAGCTGAGGAAACTCCTAAGACGTAGGTATGCTGTCTCTTTCTGTCTTAAATGAAAAAAATGTGGCTGCATGCCACTTCAGAGTTTACTCACTCCTCAGCTATTGGTGAGGTAAGGTAGGTAAGGTTGGTGAAATTGACCAAAGTCTCATTACTAGCTACGATAGAAAAGTTCCTTTTTACTTTTTGTCAATCGTTTTCTTCTTCCATTCACCCCAGTCAAATGTAATTTCAGTACTTACTTATATTCATTGTACGCACGTCATCTGAGGTTGAATTTTATTATTACACATTAAATTAACATACTTTTCTATTACGATTCTTATCATCAAATTATCGTCATTGCCTTCCCCTATCAGCAAACCTGTGTGTAGCTTTTGGGTCATTGATATCATTCATACTATCTTACCTTATATTTTAGTTTATTTATTTCATACAATATAATTAACTAGCTGTTAAGTGAGCCGCGATCTGCGTTTCGCCATAGTGAGGTTTTATATTTTACCTAGTAGTAACTTTCAATTTTAACCCTTATTTTTCATCACAGGAGTTGTAAATCTTGAGAAACGCCGCAATACGTGTTGGATAAAGTAATTTCATTTTAGTGTTTTATAAAAAAAATTAATCTAAAAATAAAACGTACTCCATATATACGTTAAACCTCTTTCAAGTTTTCCATCAAAAGTCTGTCCTGTTCCGAATCCCCCTCTATCTCTGTATTGAATGATTTCAGCGGCGTTCACCCAACCTTGGTTTACTATTAACTTATACAGCTCATTTATTATTGTTATTATTAAAACAATTTTCACTTAGTAATAAAAGAGGATTGTTATTTTCAATTGTGGGCACGGTTAGTATAGGACTTTTTTGATTGACTATAACCGCTATCGTGCACATGCATCCAAAGTTATGTTTAATGCTTATTTATTACATTGTTCTGTTTCATAAAAGTGCACTCGTTGAGGAGTGGCGACAATTTATCAGATATTTACCTTATCTGGCGGCTCGATAAACATTACTGTGCCCATTGTACTGTGGTCTTGTCATGTATAGAGTACTGAAATACGTGAATGTTTTTGACAGCTGTTTATGTTTGATACGAGTCATCGCCGGGTTCGATCAATTTTAACTTTCACAAAATAATTGTTTCATTAGTTGCGCCTAAGGAATTCAAGGTAATGTTTGTTTTATCCCCAATTAACGATTGGCTATGGCGTTTTGAAATCGACCGATGTAAACGATAATTACTTGTGATAACTCTAATTTTTATTTTTTATTTCAATGTTTGTAATTGAAAAGTTACTCCAGCTTTATTTTATGTTCATTCATTTAGAGATATTTTATGCAGTGGTTATGATATTAGTTCAAATTCGTCGTATTTTCATATTGTGCAATAAACGAGTCGCACATTAAGAATTTAGTCACATGTGCAGCCTCTTTGTCGAGTTAAAGTGTGACCTAACCGTAATCGATTACCACATTGTGGTTTAATAAAACATATGTTTATCGGTATACTCTCCATTGTTTGTAGTAGCAAGATTCGTTTAAAAATAATTATTCTACACTAGCTGCCCGCCCCGGTCCCGCACGGGTGTATACTAAAAAACTTATTGAAAATACAACAGTGTAAGAAACCATAGATTTGGAGTAGCCTGAATGTCAATCTGTCAAGTTCGTCACTTTTACGTGAACATATTTAAAAATTTTTTTTTCTGTAATAATTTTTCTTATATATTCTTTTATGCAAACCTTGTCCTAACAATAACGAATACATAAAACCAAGAATCATCCAATTTGGTGCAGGCGTTCGAAAGTTATGTTCGTACATACATTTCGAAGATCCATTTTTATTTATATAGATAAGGGCTGTTCCAGATAAGCACCGATTTGCAGCATTTTGAACATTTTTGGCATCAACGCGTTTCATTAGCTTTTGGACTTTGGTGATAACTTTCGTGCTAGTTTCGTGTGTTCCATTTAAACATTTTTGCCACGAAAAGTTAACATTTGAATTTTTTTTCATGAATGTAAACGGTTTTCAGAGGTTTTCAAAATAAATTGAAAAAAAAAATAGTTTTAACCGATTCTGATTTGCACTTTTGAAACTTTGAGTTATTGGACTAATTAAGTGGAACACACCTATAGTTACTTGTCTCTTTTCCCAAGCGGCAAAAAAATGTCCGGTGATGTAATTCAGTGAAATACATTCGGCCTCTGCGGTACAGTAATGCGGCATAGTGGGTGGAGTCGAGTTTCTTGTATAAAAGATTGCGGGACAAGAATCAGGGGATGTTGATTCAAACCCAATCGCGCAACTGTGTATAGTCTCCTCTGCCAGAGGAGTTCGAATGAAAGTCGTTTTTCGCAATTAGGGAACTAATAGTCCGCTCTAGGGGCTCTATTACGAGCGCTTTTAAAAGCACCAAGGTTAAAACGATGTCTAATCACTCTAATAATCAGAGACCACCATCTCAGCGTGCAGCGGCATTTTGCTTTAGCTGCGAATTTAATCTTGCATTATTAAGTGTTGATAGTTAGGTCACCATTGCCATAGGGATTCGGAACCTGAGGTCCATTATATAGAATGATGCGGTGGTAGTAGACGGGACGCTCTTTAGTGAATAATACAGAAATGTGGAATGCGTTATTTTGTTTGGGGACTTCGACATTAGCCTCTGATATGGTCATTCGTTGGTAGATAGATGGAGTGGAGAGCTCCGTGCTTCAAAAGACTAAGATCCCGCGACTGAATGTGACACATTATAATTACAAATCTGATCTCACAATCGTATAATTTATAATAAGCCTTTTGCGTCGGGGAGACCTAAATTTTAAGAAACGACTGACTTCCCAGCTCGAGCGTAGTCGCATGTTCGGCTATTCTGCTATTATGCAAAATTGCAACAATGTAATGTAGTAGGTCCCTACAAGCTTCTAATTAAGTAAGGTGCGCGGTATAAAACCAGCTGAAGGAAGACCGCAAAGTCTAAACATCTGGTTTAAGCGTCATCTGAAAAATATAACTCCATTGGGAAATTAGTGTCTCGGAAGTAATTGCAGTAAACTATACTATGTTATTAAGTCCAAAGAAGTGCTATGTGTACGTCTTTTTGTTAAAGCAGTTGTCAGTTATCTTTATGCACACGTGTTTTTGTTGCCGGCAGACGTTGAACGTGGCGCGGTGAGCACAGGTCGCAATGACGACCGACATCTCGGTGTCCCGATGGGACCCGTCCATCGGCCACGGGCAGGAGCTCATTGAGGATTTCGAGTACGACGGCGGCAACTCCTCGTCGAGGCTCTTCGAACGATCGCGCATCAAAGCGCTAGCCGGTGAGTTGATATAGTTTGTTGGTGTTCTCGAGACATGCCAAACTGTCAATTTTTATTATACTCAATAGGGGGTCAGCAAAGCACGTAGTATTATTACTCTTGTTGTAGTTGCAACAAGAGTAATAATAGCAATAAGTTACTTGTGGTTGTCCTACCAAAATCCCACCCCGCCAGCATAAGAGTACCGACAGCACCCCTTCCGAGCGCTGATGTTTTCATTTACCCGCAGGAACTTCACATCACGAAATAACATTTGTTTGGCTTGTGTTTGAGGTTATGGTGCGGTCGGCCAAGGAATTGGTTTACTTTCAGTCATTAAGTCAGTATGTATATGATGATTACAAGGGATAACCTATTTTATCATTTTAAGACACGAAATTGAAATTCAACCTTAGGGTTACCTTATCTACCATCCTATGGTCATTGTTTTACCAACCACCAGATGTTCTTTCGGCGAATTGGGCCTCCTGAGAAGTTTTTTTACACAAGAAGCTAGCAAACTCGTAAGTCCTTTGGGGTTGCGGGTGTCATTGGGCGACGGTAATCACTTACCATCAGGTCATACGTCAGCTCGCTTGTCCCCTATCCCATAAAAAACAGGTTGCTCACCTGATTGTATGTGGCTACAGTCTCCTACACTAACTGGAGGGAGGCTCTGTACTAGGGTCGTCTGCTTAGGTACCTCCGTCTTATCTATTTCTGCCGCAAAGCAGCAGTGCTTGCATTGCTGTGTTCCGGTTTGAAGGGTAAGATATGGCAGTGAAATTACTGGGTACTATGACTTTACATCTTGTGTCACAAGTTGGCAACGTACACTGTGGTTCTTGTGGAGGTTGCAGTTTTGCTGCGAATCTCACAAGAACCACATGTATTAATAGGTGACTGTTACCACTTACCATCAGGTGGGCAGTTTGCTTGTTTGCCAACTTTCTGCAATAAAAAGAAAACAGTACATGTAGTTGTAGTATTTTATGTTTCTGTATGATTCGAAACTATACAACCCCTACATGGACCAAGAAATAAGAAGAAAATCGTTCGTTTCATTTATTCAAATCTACCCATATATACGTCCCAGTGCTTGGTGAGATATTTTATACAACTAAGTTGGCAAACAAGCAGGTCACCCACCTAGGTGATGATTCTCGTGCCTATTCGTAAAAAAGTTCGAATTCGAATTTAATTTCGAGCGGTAATCAGAGTTCGGAGTTCAGCCAATGAGAACACAGGACATGTCGAGCTCTGCCATTTCTTTATGGAAAGTCGCTTGTATTGTTTCGAGTGCTCGGGAGTGGTCGAAACATCGCTTACAAATTTAATGTCTGGTTATTATTTCTTTTTCATTGTTTTTTAGTTATCCTATTACAAAACATCCACTGAACCTAAATAGCATGACACAGCCGCATTTTTTCGCGATTTCTAGATTGGTCCCATAGTAAAAGTTGTTCATTTTGCTTGTCTGACTGAACAAGCACACAAAGTTTGGCTCCTGTTTCAAAAGTAACCTGTATAGTACATGTGGTTCGTGTAAGTTTTGCAATCTACAACCCTACAAAAACCACAATGTACGGCCGGCTTCTGAAGTAGATGGACATTTTAGTACCATGGCACACCATCTATTATTTTTATTTAGTATGACCACACCTATATTGCATTGTTTTAATAGTTGGTGTGACATGGTACTCAAATGTTTAATTATCTACTTTTGAGGCCGACTGTACGTTGCCAATAAATATTTTCTATTGCTACTACTTACTGGGTAATAAAATCGTATCCCAGTTCGTGCTAGCGCTGAGCATTGCGACATCTAAATGAATTTTATTCAACTTGCCGACCTGGGGCCCAATTCAGCTAATAAGTTACAGCTGAATCGAAACTAAACCGTTGCGATCGACCAATCAGAACGCCACCTTATCACGTCATCGAACAGTTGCATGGCTATATACGCGCTACGATTGGTCGATCGCAACGGTTTAGTTTCGATTCGGCTATAACTTATTAGCAGAATTGGCCTCCTGACCCCTAAGACAAAAGCCACACGCTAATTTTTTCGCAGTCGTTCCGCAGAAAAAATGTATGGGGATGACATTAGGTGCGGGAAAAATTAGCGTGAGGTTCTCACAGGCAAATGTCATTTCCATACATTTTTTTTCTGCGGAACGACTGCGGAAAAATTAGCGTGTTGCTTTTGTCTAAGGGGGCAGGAGATTGAACCTTCTAGCTCACGATTAGCAGTGTCATTAGTCTCAAAATTACGTACATTTCATTATTAACGAGTCTGTACGTCTATGGAGCAATTTGATAAATTTAATAATATTAGTCATTTAAATTATACCTTTCAACAGTTTCACATTTACTTTGTATCACCGTATAATGAGTTATTATATGGAGCTTATCAGACACACCACAAACGAATTTCCTGTTTCCCTATAAATCCAGGGATCGTCAACCATCTATAATTTACAATGGGACTTTTCGATTTCAATATAAAAATAACGTTATACACTTACACAAACATATTAATACTATAACACTTCATTTATTTATTTTTCTCCTTATGGTTGTTTGTGTTTACCTACTTTGTGATACGGGATTTGCGTTATCAGCGATCACGCCACTATCGGACTTCAAACGAATTCTCTAGTGAATCTTCGACGACGTTGACATGCTCTCTTGGTTTAGTTCTAGTTTGGTATCGTGATAATGTGAGTTACGTTAAATAACTGTGTAAGTAATATACACTATGTGATATAAATTAAAACCGGTAACTGTGTTGGCGACATCTGGAGCGTTTGTATCGAATATCCTTGTGCCGTGAGCAGTAGAATTTTGTCGCTCTAATTGCTAGTGCTCTTTCGCGTGGCCCGTGGTGTCCGGCGCTGGTCAGTCGGCTGCCGGCTGGCGACATGACATCCACCGAGTGCTACGACCTCATCAAGAGGGGCGTCGACATAGAGGTGCCCGGCTTGGAGGCGTACTATGACAAGGTCGTGTTAGAGCTCCGAGGTTCGTGTGATATAAGTTTGTGTGGCTGTGTGTACCCCACGCGTGTTGTGAATTTTTACCTACCTGTGCGAAAATTGGTGATACATGTTACGGTTTGCTGGATGTTTTGCATTGTTTCTACGTAGAATGGTCTATGCTTTCTAACGGATTACTATGGTTTGGATTGATCTAGGTTTGGCAATATAATATCATCATTGTTTTTCCTTATTTATTCGGGTCGTTCGCTTGAGGTAGGTGTCAAATAGTTGTGGACAATAATTATTGGCATTAATAATACTATTCGAATTACGGAGTCACGTTAATATACCTTATGGAGTTTCTAATATCTAGCAACATTTATTTATCCACCCGATAAGGAATGATCTGCTCGGTTGTCGTTTCTCATTGCCACTTTTCTATGAGGCAGTTACGAAATGGACTGCGGCAAAGCGATCAATATTACGAAACGGAACATGCTTCATATACCGAACTGCCAGTTTTATAAAACATCGATTGATATAAAATTTTAATGCGACGCTTAATCGATTCCATTCCATGTAGAGGTATGTTGTGGTACCTTACGGTCTACCTGCGGCATGCGAACCGATCGCGGCAATCCGATCCCGGTGTAAAGTTACGATATCAATTACCGAACCTTACACCCGGAGCGGCGCGAGGTGTGGTGGTGTTATTGCGATGTCCGCGGCGGCCGAAGGCGGGCGCAGGGCTCCCAGGGGCGGCGGCGGCGGCGGCGACAGCGGCGGCTCCCAGCCCCAGCCCATCTGGTCGCCGGCGCGCGGACGGCCCCACTGGCGGTTGATGTGTTAACAATCACACCTTTATAAGTTATTATGAGTGTTTATTTTGTACATTTCTTTGTCGATCCTCCAGGTCTGTTGAGTTTTGCAGAATTTGGATTTTTTTAATTATGTAAAACTTTAACGCAGATTCTCTTTTGTCGGCTGCCAGATGATCGTTTACAGCAAGGCTGGGGTTTTACTCAATACAGAATAATAGAATTTTGTAATTATCAACGTCCAATTTGTTTGTTTGATCTACTTTTTTAACTGCACCATATTTACTATGTTTTTTTCTATGAACTGCTTAAAATAATTTGTAAATGATTAGACCGTGAGGGAGAGTTCGATATGCCTGTACCGTCAACTATTATTGTAGGATAAATAAAATATCAGTAGGTAGGCAGTGACTGAACTGTGCCCCTGGCATTGCAGGATGTCCATGAGCGGTGGTTACTTATTACCATCAGGTGGGCCACTGACTCGTCTGCCACCGTTTGTAATAAAAAAAAAACCAATGCTAAATCTTCATTAGCGACATTCATGGCGTACCACCTACCTATTTAAAAAATAGATTATTATAGTAGCGTAGGTAGACAATTAATGACTGTCTGTCACTACGATTTCTGTGCAAAACTAAGCATACGGGTATTACGTTATTGGTGCTAATCAGTTTTACATTATTTCCAGACGAACGAGAAAGTGTACAAAAGAAGACTTTTCAAAAATGGGTGAACTCGCACCTGGTCCGCGTCGGGTGCCGTATCGGCGACCTGTACGTGGACATGAGGGACGGGAAGATGCTCATCAAGCTGCTGGAGGTGCTCTCCGGCGAGAGACTGGTGAGTTACGCACGTCTAACACGTCTCTGTTATAGTTTAGTTATCATTGTATTAAAAAAAAAATTTGTGGCACTGCATTTTCTTAAAAATGCCAAATAAATTACTAAAACACTTCGGGCAGAATTCGAATCCGCACTATCATAATGCCGTGTTGACGCCATGGCAAATTAGGCCACCCGGCGTCCCTACCGCCTAACTCATCCTAATAATAATGTCACACACCTATTGGTATCGACGATTATAAAGTACATCTACATGAAATAACAATACTTACTCTATTTTAGAGTACGGGTGATAACCCTAGGCAATACGATTATCGCTTAAAGCAAGGCTAAATCAACAGAAACAAACACACTTCCCGTTCATTTGGAATAACCCTAAAATTACCACTTTAAAGGTTGAATACAACTAAATTTAACCGATGAACGGGCGTTCATAAATAAATGCATGAATAATTTTGCTACGAAGCTTTGTGCTGTTCCCAAATGTTCGTATCGTAAGTTCGTTCTCCTTCAGCGGAACACGCACATATCTCATGTACTATCTGCTACTTACTACAAAAGATGTAAGAATTTATCTCGAAGGAAATATGGTTATTCTTAATTTCCTCGTTTGAATATAATTAAAATAATTGTTTTCGCTTCTATTGTTTTGTGCATTCTATATGATCCGGTGAAGTACTTTGTCTGGATTCAGAACTTATCCCGGTTTAGTGGGTACTGGGTGGTCCCGCCTTATGCGGAGGTTCTTACTATCACCGTGGCGCCGTCAGGACCCCTTAGACAAAAGTCACACGCTCATTTTTTCGCGGTCGTTCCGCAGAAAAACGTATGGAGATGACATTAGCTGCGGAAAAAATAACGTGAGGTCGTCACAGGCTGATGTCATTTCCATACATTTTTTCTGCGGAACGACTGCGGAAAAATTTGCGTGTGGCTTTTGTCTAGGCGGGCAGGTCTGGTCTGGTCATACAAAGTTTATTCATTACTATGTATAGAACAAATAACAGCCTTTTCAGTTTTAAATAAAATATATTAAATCCTGATATCGAGGTTAATATCCAAAGTATGCTTGTACACTAAGCTCCTTGTCAAGCTATACTTACTGTTTGACCTTTGGATCGTTCTTATGTCGCTCGTAATAGTGGCGGTTTTCGTAGTGCAAATGTATAGCTTGGATGGGAGCTTCCTGTACGTACGTACAATACATACATACTTTGGACTTTAACCATTATTGCGCAGTTAAAGATTGACTACAAAACTTACAATTATAAAAAAGTGATAACAATATAACTATATGCTTGAAAAAAATGCTAAATACTTACAATTAGTCAAATGAATTTACCTTACTTTCGTCATTTAAGATGATGATTAAGTAGTTACCTTACTTAATTTGCCTAAAGTTTTTTTTTGATTTTATCTGCAATCAGTTTCCCAACTATGAGCAAATGTTTTGTAGGATGTATTATGACTTGCTGCGAATTCACTGCCTTTTACTTCAGACTGTCCTGGTCCAAGATATTGCGTCTCTTTAGCCTTTTAATGCAGTCGGAAATGCTAAGTTGTACAGCAAGAGGGTTGGGAAGACTTTCTAGCCTTAATTTATATTTTTTGGAGAAAGATCTGGGGGGCAATCGCACTATTTACGAACGTTTCAACCAAAACGAAAACGTTACCGTTCCCATATAATTTGACATCTGACAGCTATCAAGGTGTTGTCAAAATGTATGGGAACGGTAACGTTTCCGATTTGGTTGAAACGTTGTAAATAGTGCGATTGCCCCTCTGATCTCTTCTGTGACCGTACTAATATGCAGATGTTCATGCACTTCTGTATTTCTAATGAACCATGGAGCATTAGATATTTGTTTCAGTATGTTGTTCTGAGTTCGCTAAATCTTGGATAAGTTGGAGTTACATGCAGATCCCCAGAGTTGGATGCCATAGCTCCATATTGGCTTTATTATTGTCTTGTAGATCAAGATCTTGTTGTCCAGCGACAATTTGGAATTTCTGCCAAGAAGCCAGTTCATCTCCTTGTATTTAATATCCATTTCCTTGCGTTTTGTTTCAATGTGTGTTTGCCATGTCAGGCGCTGGTCCAGGTGCATACCCAAATACTTGACACAGTTCATTTGTGGGAGTTGTGTATCACCCAATTTTACAGGTGGGCACTTCTTCTGTCTTAGGGTGAAGGTTACTTGGACAGACTTTGATGAGCTAGCTTTTATCCTCCACTTTCTTAGCCTATAATTAATGTCATCTAGGCTTCTTTGCAGAGTCTCTGATGCTTTCATCGGGCATTTGTCACACGCCAACACAGCGGTATCATCAGCATAAGTAGCAATTGTTACATCTGAGGTTTGGGGAAGATCCGCCGTGAATAACGTGTACAGCACCGGGCCAAGGACAGATCGCTGTGGTACTCCAACAAGTATATCGTAAAAGTTTGATGTTACGTCGTCTTCCATGACCTGAAAAATTCTATCTGATAGGTAGGATGCTATGATGTTGAAGAAAGAATGTGGCAGATGCGATTTGATTTTGCACAATAGGCCCTTGTGCCAAACTCTATCAAATGCCTGCTGAACATCAAGGAAGGCAGATGAGCAGTACTGTTTAGTTTTGCAGACAGTTCCTGATGACGCGGCAAACTCTGTGTATTTGCTCTATTGTGCCATGTTTAGGCCTGAAACCAAACTGATGTTCTGGGATAGTTGATACAGATGAAATTCTGTGCAGCAACATCTTTTCGAAGACCTTGGAAATAGTTGGTAGTAGACTGATGGGTAGATAAGATGTGATGTCCTGAGGAGGCTTGCCTGGTTTATGGATCATAATGATTTGCGAGATCATCCACATCATTGGGTAGTATTCTAATCTTAATATGCCATTAAGGATAATAGTTAGCACTATATCCTTTTTTGGAAGTTATTTGAGGACTTTTTTGTCTATTAGGTCAAAGCCAGGGGCCTTCTTCTCATTCATTGCTTTTATGATCCTTCTGATTTCCTGTGGGGTCACTGGCTTGAGAGGTAGTTCCAGCTGAAAGTCTTGTTTTAGAACATCATCAATCTCCGACTCGTCCAAACCATACTCCTTTTCATTGGGCACAAAGACCTTTGACAGATGTTTAGCAAAAATATTTGCTTTGTCTTGTTTTGTTCTTGCCCATAGATTGCCATTAATGCGAATGGGTGGTTTCGGTATGGTAGGTTGATTTTGGCTTCTACATGCTTTCCACAGTGAATAGTTGGAACCACTGTGAGCAGCTAAGGATTGTAAGTGCGCTTCTAAGGTGCGATCCTCAGCCTCTTTTGAGGCTAGCTTTAATTTCTTAGTGGCTTGGTTCAATGCACGTTTATCGTCACTGGGTCTGCTAGTATGCCATACCCGTCGCAGTCTCCTCTTTTCCAAGATCATTTCTTTTAAGTTCAAGGGTACAGTCTTGTGCCTAGGGTTACTTAATAATATATGACTTTAAATTATTCAATTTATGAAAACTGCAGTGAAAAATATCAAAATATGTAATAAAAATACAAAATAAAGCTATCTTAAGGGAGTCCACAGCAAGTAAATTAAAATAATTTCACATTTAAAGCTTCAGGTCGTTTTAAATGATGTTGCTCTAGTAATTCAATTAATCAGAATAATCAACCAACGATTTTGATATTTATTACAATATGTCGACTATTAGCTTCAGAAGCTCCATCTTATATTATTTTGTCTAATTTGTGATATTTAAATGCTTTTGACATGACCGTGACCTTTATTGAATGAGATGATGTTTTCATTTGTTACACCAAGTAGTCTCAAGTATGTGCGTACGGTTAGCAGCAATACGAGTATAGTCGTACGCTTGATACATTATTGCTGTTTATATAGAATTATTTAGTAGTAATTTATTGCCATAAAAATTTTATTTATTTAAAAGTGGTAATTATTATGATTCTGGTTAATTTTTATAACCTTTGTTTGGTAAAGATGTTCTTCATCCAACCCGCAATGGGAGAACCGCCCGTGTTTAGGCCTTAGTCAACATTACTGGCCCAGTGCGGATTGCTCGACTTCACATACATTATTAAATTTCTTCGCAGATGTATGCAGCTTGTCTCGAGATGTTTTCCTTCGCCGTAGGAGCGTCGGGCAAATAAATGTACATATGAATTTCTAAAACGAAAAACACATTGCTACATACATGGCGGTTTCAAACCCCGAACCTTCCGATTGGAAGGCAAGTGCCGAGTTGTAAAATTACGCTTATTTCCAGCCACGACCGACGAAAGGCAAAATGCGAATCCACTGCTTGGAGAACGTGGACAAGGCGCTGCAGTTCCTGCGGGAGCAGCGCGTGCACCTGGAGAACATGGGCTCGCACGACATTGTGGACGGCAACCCCAGGCTGAACCTCGGTCTCATATGGACCATCATTCTTCGATTCCAAGTATGGACATTTTATTTGTTTATCGAATAGCACGGCCACATTATACACGGTTATTCCAGGTCATTTTGATCCTGTGGCAGGTTATATTAAAAAAAAAACAGGAAAACTCTTGGCCTTTAGCTCACCTGATGGTAAGTGATGATAAGGCCGAAGATGGAAGCGAGCATATCTCTGGACTCATCAACAACTAAAGAACTGGCTGTGATACATCTAATTGTCAGAACAGCAATATTAATAATGTTGTTATTATGGCGACAAACAAAAAAATTATGGTAGCTAGTCAGGCGGGCTCGGAAGCCTTACCACCAACCAAAGCAAGCAGAAAACCATTGGGGAATCGAACCTCACACCTCCATAATAATGTCGGGTGGTGTCAACCAATAGGCTACAGAGGCTTTTGCCATTTGCAAGTCAAGGTATGGCGTGGTAGAGACTTTTTTACTACCCAAGTGAAAGAACGTTATCGTTTTTTACCTGATTTATTATATTTGTGTAGCATAATATTAACAAATCTTATCTTTAACATAATTTTAATAGATCGTTCCTGTTCTTGACTGTTACCATTGCGCAAACTCACGAACTTAATCCGTGACTCATGGATCAAAGCGGTCTGCAACACTGTAGTCACAGTCACTTTGGGCGGTAGTCGAACGAAATATCGCTTTCAGATTTACTTGCAAGTATTAATCGAATAGAGCTTCCGAGCCCGTCTGGTTAGCTGCCATCATCTTACCTAAGTATGTCGCCATAATAACAACGTTAATAACACACTTGTGGACTCGATAATTAGAGGTACGATAGCCGGTTCCTCAGTTCAGGTGAATCTCGCTTCCATCGTCACTTATGGTGAGTGAGTGAACGAGAACGCTGAAGGAAAAGCTGAAGGAGCTTCGCTGTTCTATGTGAAGAACTAAGCGCAGTTCCTGACCGACAAGTTAACTTACAGATTCAAGACATAACCATCGAGGAGACGGACAACAAGGAAACGAAATCCGCCAAGGACGCGCTGCTGCTCTGGTGCCAGATGAAGACGGCCGGCTACAACAACGTGAACGTGCGCAACTTCACCACCTCGTGGCGCGACGGACTAGCGTTCAACGCTATCATACACAAGCACCGGCCCGACCTGATCGCCTTCGAGCGACTCCACAAGACCAACTACATCCACAACCTGAACAACGCGTTCAATGTGGCCGAGGATAAACTCGGCCTGACCAAACTCCTCGACGCTGAGGGTAATGTTTGTTGACCGTTGCTTAGTTTGTTTTGTGAATTTTAATCGGTGTTGTCTATTCTTTTTAGTGTTCCCTTTTGCGGGGTACACAAGGGAAAAACGGAACCCTTATTGCTTTGTTGTTTGTCTGTCTGTCTGTCAAGACGCGTCCCGGAGAAAAAGGTCTCTATACGAAACTGAAATTTATATCAAATTCTCGGGTTTATCTACGGTCTTGATCTACGGATTGAGAAGTTCGCGGCCTAGTCAAGAAAACAAAATGGAAAATGAACAAAAAATATTTTTATTTTTTGACATAATCTCCGTCTAGCTCTATGCATTTTTTCCACCTACGTTCCAAAGCTTCTATGCCACTCTTAAAAAAAGATTCTTTAAGATCTAAAATAAAAATATTTACAGCACTTTCGACCTCTTCTTTATCCGATTGAAATTTTTACCTGCCAAGGTGTTTTTAAGTTTGGAAATGGGTGGAAGTTCGAAGGTGCCAGATCTGGTGAATAAGCGGGATGAGACAGTCATTCAAAACCACAATCACGAATTTGAGCCATTGTCTTAGATATCGCCGTGGACCACCCGGATGAGAAGTCGATTATAACCTACGTAGTGACATACTATCACTACTTCAGCAAGATGAAACAGGAGACGGTGCAAGGCAAGAGGATCGGCAAGGTCGTCGGCATTGCTATGGAGAACGAAAAGATGATGCACGAGTATGAATCACTTATGAGGTGAGAATAGTAAACTTCTTAGTCACCCATTTCTTGGTTTTGTTACATTAACAGAGAAAGCGACTATTTTTTTTTTTTTTTAAAACTTCGCCCCACACTAGGATTTTCTCCTGTGTCGTGGGTGCAGTTACAAACATAGAATATCACATGCACATACGCCCAGACCGGAACAAATTTCTGTAGGCCATACAAAACATTTGTCCCGTACGGGAATCGAACCCGCGACCCGTTGCGCAGTAAGTGATCACTCAACCTCTGCGCTAAACGTGTCGTCAAACGTATTTTAGTTTCATACATCAATACAGAATTATATAAAATAGTGTTAACTTATAATAAAAACTGGTTAAAAATTCACTCTACCACAAATTTAAATTGTGTTATAGATTTTTGAGTATTTTTTACTTCATTCAAATATATATTCATTTTATAAAAAGATTTATTATAAAATACACAATACAGAGAATTTAATAACTAATTACTCCAACAATGTACTGTTTGTTATTATGAACAACCAAATTTATCTTGTCAATGTGCTTTAGAAATAATTCAATAAAAAACGAAAAATTTTAACGATTGATCTGAGATAAATCTATGATATAGATAGATAAATCTGAGACAAATTTTTGATACTTTGTTTTCAATGAGACATGATTTCTGCAAAATATGTAAAAATTATGGTTTTTAAATAAAACAAACTATATTTTATCGCCTTTGCCCGATGGACATTTCAAATGCTTTATGCACCATTCAAGCGAAGCCATTCCTTGATTTTAGCGACCTCTTGCAATGGATCGAGCGCACCATCGAGGCTCTCGGCGACAGGACCTTCGCCAACTCCCTAGAAGGCGTAAGACACCAGCTCATACAGTTCGCCAACTACCGCACCGTTGAAAAACCACCCAAGTAAGTAGATCATTTAGATGTCAAATTTTTTATGTAATTAATGTCAATACACAGTTTTGTCTTCCTGAATTGTCAAACCTGCATCTTAAGATTGATCTTGGAAGATGTCCAACACTTGTTAGTGGAATGTGTCCGGTTTCAGGATGCTAGAAGAGTCTTATTGAATAGATTAAAAATTTATGTCATTGATGTAGGTGTGTTTCACGGTGTTTTGGCTCAACTAACTTCGGAGGAGGCTAAAATGCTGTACTGTTTATTGTGCCCACCCGCCGCGACAATCCTTTACTTAATTGTATATATACAGGTTGTCCCAAAAAATAGTGTCAAGCGAAAGTCCAGAATTAGAGCACCTCTTGGAGTACCCGAATCACCCCCATGTATGTTCCGCGATTATTCGTAGTTTTAGAGTAATAATTTTTTTTCTGACTTTTTGAAAATTTCGATCTAAAGAACTTAAAAATTTTTAATAAAAAAAAGTTGAACATATTTTAATGTTTTTCTTTATGCCACTGAATTATCTTTAGTGCTTCTTTTATGTCTAAAATAATCAGCTTCGTAACTTTAGTGGAAATTTAGAAAACAGTAGTGTAAAGTCAAAATTTGAATGTTAGTGAATAATTACTTAAAAATTCATCTTTAAATTAAAAATCTAAACAGGCAAATTCATGGTTTCTAAGTATGTGTAAAAACTTCTCTAGACTCTCTGCTTTCATAATAATTTAAAAAAAAAGTACTTAATAGGGCTACTTTGGCTTAAATCGGCCATTAAAGACAGCAAGGTGAAAATTTCATAAAACTCGACTTCTGAATAATTTTTTTTTAAATTCCAATTATTTATTAATAAACCAAAAATGATTGTAGAAAAGCTAAAAATTTATTATTTGAAGGTCAAAAATAACTGTTCCTGCTGCTATCTTTAATAACCTTTGAAGGTTTATTATAACTTAATAAATGAAACAAAACATTATTTTCAAAGTATTTATTATTCGATCGCTTAAAGAAAGTTTTCAAAATGACGACCTTCGTGCTCAATACATATTCTACATCGTCTAAAAAAGTTTTCTTTTAAATTTATAAATGCAATTCTGTTGTTTTTTATTGTTTCTTCCGCTTGTCTTAATTTTGTTCTTAACACTGTGACGTTTGTAATGTCCTTGGCGTATACTAATTCCTTGTAGTATCCCCAGACGAAAAAATCTATGGGGTTCAAGTCAGGGGACCGTGGCGGCCACGCAATGGGCCCTCCACGACCGATCCATCTGCCTGGAAATGTTTCAGACAAATGTTGTCTAACATTTCTAGCAAAATGGCATGGAGCGCCGTCGTTTTGAAAAATCATATTTCACCGCGTTAATAGGTCTACATCTTCTAATAAGACGCCGAGATCACGTCGTAGAAATTGCAAGTAGGCCTCGCTGTTCAGTCGGTCCGGTAGTTCGAACGGACCAATCAGCTGTCCGTTTAGGATGCCTGACCACAAATTGATACTAAATTGTTCTTGGAAATTAGATTCCCTTGTGAGGTGTGGATTTTCAATACTCCGCGAATGGTAGTTATGCGCATTAAACACCCCACATCGCTTAAAATGTGATTCATCAGTCCATAGAATATTTTTAAAGAAATTTTCGTTTTCAGCTTGTCTCCGTAACATTTCCTGACAAAATGCCACCCTTCTCGGGTAGTCTGCGGGCTTGAGCTGCTGAACTTTCTGGATGTGATATGGGTGAAAACGCTCTTGATGAAGTATTCGATGTGCTTGTGATTTCGGAATTCCGATTCGACGTTCTATTGTTCTTACACTAACTGATGGATCTCTCACCACTTCTTCGACCACTGATTGGACAGTATCTGGGTCACTCATTTCAGATGGGCGCCCCGATCTTCTACCTGGTAGGCGTCCTTCCATGTAAGAGTTATGTACTCTTAAAATCATGCGATTATCAGGCCAAGTTTCAGGCTGAGGTCCACCTCCATTTTGTACTTGCTGCCGGAACAACCTGGCTGCTTCAGAAGCATTTCCTCTTGCGTATCCATAAAAGTAATGCATAAGAGCATATTCTTGCGATGAAAAAGACATCACAAAATGAAGAGCTTGAAAAGTCCGTTAAGAATGCCAAATTTGTCAAAATCCCGTATTCACACAAAACCAAATCGTAATCGCACTCAAGGTCCATAAAGAAAGCAAAGTTCTTCAAATAATCACAAATGAGCGTATCGTACGTAAGGCGCAAACAAAAGCAGGCAAATGACTGGCGCCAGAACACAATAGGCGCTCGGACTACACCCCCCGCCTCATCCCCTTGTCACAAAGAATAGCATTCCTCAGTTACAGTTATCCATTTCGCCAATAAGAGTGAGAGAGATAGCAATAATGCGGTCTCTTTCATATCCTCTCACTCGGGCAATTTTTTAGCAGGTAAGTACTGCGTTACATCCAACACTACAACCGATGTGATCCGCGAGAAAAATATTTAAATATGGGTTTCATGTAGTTAATTTTTGCTAAATTGTAATTAATCTGAAACTTAGAAATTATAAAAAGACCAGATATTTTTTTTTTATCATCTGATAGGAATTTGGTAAATTTTATGAAATTTTCACCTCGCTGTCTTTGATGGCCGATTTAAGCCAAAGTAGCCCTATTAAGTACTTCTTTTTTTAAATGATTATGAAAGCAGAGAGTCTAGAGAAGTTTTTACACATACTTAGAAACCATGAATTCGCCTGTTTAGATTTTTAATTTAAAGATGAATTTTTAAGTAATTATTCACTAACATTCAAATTTTGACTTTACACTACTGTTTTCTAAATTTCCACTAAAGTTACGAAGCTGATTATTTTAGACATAAAAGAAGCACTAAAGATGATTCAGTGGCAAAAAGAAAAACATTAAAATATGTTCTACTTTTTATTTATTTAAAATTTTTAAGTTCTTTGGATCAAAATTTTCAAAAAGTCAGAAAAAAATTATTACTCGAAAACTACGAATAATCGCGGAACATACATGGGGGTGATTCGGGTACTCCAAGAGGTGCTCTAACTCTGGACTTACGCTTGACACTATTTTTTGGGACACCCTGTATATAGTATTTTCGTTGTGTGTATAGTTGTATATGCTACGATAGGACTGATACTTCCAATGGGATAAAAGTCCTTAATAAATCTTCTTTATATATAAAAATGAAACACTGTGTGTTTGTCTCGCAAAAACTCTGAAACGGCTCGACAGATTCTTACGAAATTTTCTGTGTGTATTTGAATAGGTCCAAGGAAGGTTTAAACGTACAGTTGAACCCGGTAGGTGGCGCTGTAATCGAACGGCACAACGTCCGCCAGGCCCACTAGTATTGGATAAAAAAATGACTGATCTCAAGTTTGAGATGCATTTATTATACAAGTTTAAAGAAAATATGACGTCACTGAGATGTTTGTCTTATAATAGTATATTATGCAACTTGTGAATAAAGGACGGATTTAAAGCGAGGGTCATAGATGAATCATGACCAAGTGAAGGATTCTAACGACTGAATCACGACCGCAGGGAGTGATTCAAGTGTTAGAATTCTGAGCGACGCGAGTCATTCATGGCCCTCGGTATGAATCTGTTTTATTCAAGAGTTGCATACTACACTTTATACCATGACTACGAGACAAAGAAAGACCCAAGCGTAAATAGACATTTAATATCGAGTATTTTTTGTGCAAGTAGGTTGTACGGCATTGAGATGAAGGTCGAATATATCGGTGTGTTCTAAATTCAAACACCAAATCTCCTCTACTTTTCTCCATTTTTATAAATTCAATTACTCTTCCATTATCTTCGTCCTATCATTTGTATGCAGACAATATCCAAATCTACACTCAGGCGTCGATCGGAAATCTGGATAAGGCAATTAAGAGTACTAATGCGGACCTGAAACATATCAGATTGGAGTCATTAGCACGGCCTATTAGTTAACCCAAAAAAAAAACCCAATCCATCATAATTGGTAGCCCCTGGTATATCTCCCGGATTAATTTCGATTCTTTGCCTAGCATAACGTTCGATGGATCTGCAATTACTCTTAGCAAAGAGGTAAGAAACCTGAGCGTTTATTTCGATGACTGTTTTTCTTGGCAGAAGCAGGTATCAGAAGTTAGTAGAAAAGTTTTTGGTGCGTATAATTCGCTTAAGCGTCTCAAGAATCTACTTCCGATCAAAACGAAAATATCCTTGACTCAAACTCTTCTTCCTATATTGGATTACTCTGATACATGTTATCCCGACCTGTCGGTTTCTCTTCTGAGTAAACTAGAGCGATTACAGAACCTATGTATTAGGTTTATCTTCGGGTTACGTAAATACGACCATATCTCACTTTATCGCTCCAAACTTCAGTGGTTACCAATAAGCCGTCGGAGAGACTGCCATATCCTTCTTCACGCTATCCTAACCCACCCCCATGCACCCTATTATCTTAAATCATGCTTTGTCCTCAGCTCCTCAATCCTAACACGAATCCTACGTTCATCAAATGACTTGTCACTTGTCCTCCCTCCTCATTCCTCCCATTTTTTACGATGAGCCATTTACGGTAAAGTCCATCAAACTGTGGAACTCCCTACCCGAAGCCATCATACGTGCACCATCGCATGATGCATTCAAGCGTGCTGTAACAAAACATTTCCTGCAGCTGGACATCTAAGAAAACATTTCCAACACCATAATAGTATTATGTATTTTATGTAGTGTATTTCTTAAATATTTGTAATATGTGTAGTTTATGTATTTTATTATTTTTATCAAGTATATTTTTACATTTTAGTAAGAACTAATATCATACCTGTCTAGCTTTTGAATTTAAACTTTCCTCTACCCATCGGTTGCCTGGTAGAGATTGCTGCTTTGGCAATAAGGCCGCCGTTTGTTAGTCCATCACAACAATTCTTTTGTATTTTTAATTTTTAAACAATAAAGTATGCATTCACTCATTCATTCAAAATAGTGAATAAAAGTGCTTTTTATTCACTATTTTCAGGGAATAAAATAATTTTTTTAGAGGGGGAATGGTATAAAATAAGTTTTTGCTAATAAAAAGTGTGCATATTGCCTACTGTGGCTAATACAGCTGTTCGCCTCCAGGTTCGTGGAGAAGGGCAACCTGGAGGTGCTGCTGTTCACGCTGCAATCGCGCATGCGCGCGGCCAACCAGCGGCCGTACACGCCGCGCGAGGGCCGCATGATACACGACATCAACCGCGCCTGGGAGCGGCTCGAGAAGGCCGAGCACGAGCGCGAGCTGGCGCTGCGCGAGGAGCTCATCCGGCAGGAGAAGCTGGAGCAGCTGGCCGCCAGGTAACGACCGAGAGAGAGGCTGGGGCGGCTGGCCGCCAGGTAGCGACTGACAGGCTGGGGCGGCTGGCCGCCTGGTAACGACCGAGAGGCTGGATCAGCTGGCCGCCAGGTAACGATCGACAGGCTGGAGCAGCTGACCGCCAGGTAACGACCGAGAGAGAGGCTGGAGCAGCTGGCCGCCAGGTAACGACTGAGAGAGAGGCTAGAGCAGCTGGCCGCCAGGTAACGACCGAGAGGCCGGAGCAGCTGGCCGCCAGGTAACGACCGAGAAGCTGGAGCAGCTGGCCGCCAGGTAACGACCGAGACAGAGGCTGGAGCAGCTGGCCGCCAGGTAACGACCGACAGGCTGGAGCAGCTCTCGGTAACGACCGAGAAGCTGGAGCAGCTGGCCGCCAGGTAACGACCGAGTGAGAGGCTGGGGCAGCTGGCCGCCAGGTAACAACCGAGAGGCCGGAGCAGCTGGCCGCCAGGTAACGACCGAGAAGCTGGAGCAGCTGGCCGCCAGGTAACGACCGAGAGAGAGGCTGGGGCAGCTGGCCGCCAGGTAAAGCATTAAAGTCGCTTCGTGAATAAAATATTGAATAAAATGTTGAATAAAATATTGTAGATAGGTCAATTACATTCAATTTAAAAACTGCAGACTTGTTCACTCTGTAACTTAACAGTAACTATACTTTGTCTATAGCTCGAGAGGTGAAAACCTTAAGAAGAATAATCTGCACCAAATCTGCATTGGTTGCGTGCGGTCAGCTAATCATAATGCCCCAGTATTAAGTCACCGAATTGGGCGGAAAATTGATTTGGATTTGGAATAGAGAAATTGGCCTTCTGTCTAATTCTATTGGCTTATGAAAAATATTTATTATAGTTTCGTAGTCGTTTTTAAAATGAGAAGCAAACTATAGATTTTGGCGGCAGTGTTTGATAGAAGTTAAATATAAGCAATATACCATTAGCGTTATCGTCACTTATAAGCAAATATTCCTTTCCTATCAAAATTGTCTTATATCTACTTTATATGAGCAGAAAAGCTTTGTTAGTTTTTTTTTACCAGTTGTTACTCTCAATAATGAGTTTTGAATTTTTTAGATTCAACCGCAAAGCACAAATGCGCGAGACGTGGCTATCTGAGAACCAGCGGCTGGTGAGCCAAGACAACTTCGGCTTCGACCTGGCGGCGGTTGAAGCAGCTGCTAAGAAGCATGAAGCGATCGAGACCGATATCTTTGCGTACGAAGAGCGCGTTCAGGCTGTGGTCGGCGTTTGTTCAGAGCTGCAGGCCGAGAGGTGAACACAAATGACTATTAAATCCGAAACGCAGTGTTAATCGCTCCAAGTAGCGGCATGCGAGGGGGACAAAGTCATGCTTTTTTTTCCTGCACGTTAACGAATCCTTAATACATTACGAAGAATGCTGTTAGTATGTTTGGGTTAGCAGCTTAGGAGTATGTGATTTTGCTAGTAATCGTCTATTCTATAGTATAGATCACTGTACTCCCCTAACATCAGATGAGCTGGATGCTTGTTGACCATTCATATGGTATATGAAAATTACTGGTATTTTTAAAATAACTTATTATTTTACTGAGTCTAAATGTCGAAAACCCAATACATATTGAAAAAAATACACTTGATTGCTCACGCAAAATACAGCAATAGACCTATGTAAATAAAATAGTGTGATATCACTCTGTTCAAATCTACTGCGCCGATTAAAATCCGGCTCGAAGGACCAAAAATTACAAACATTTTTTGACCATTTAACATGTTGCCAGCCGATTTAACGAGTGATGCTGTGTGATGATCCGTAGATACCACGACATGGAGCGAGTGTGCGCGCGTCGCGACAACGTGCTGCGTCTGTGGGCGTACTTGTTGGAGCTGCTGAGGGCTAGGCGAGCTCGCCTTGAACTATCGCTGCAACTCCAACAGAACTTCCAGGTGAATCGAACCGTAACAATCCACTATGTTATACATCCGTCCACACCGTAAAATGAATTTTAAAAAAATAGGATATTTGAAAACCTATAAACAAAGGCATTTCAATAAAATATTACTTCTATTAATTTTGTCATTAAATTAGTCGTTTTTGTTATTCAAATATGAGACAAAAATATACCATTTTTAACTCCAATAAAATTAAGCAATTTTAATATTCTTTAAAATTTGGATCTTTGTCAATATGATTTAATCATTCAACTATATGAATATGACACTACTACTACTACTAATAAATATTGTTAATTCTATTGTAAAATACAATATTTAATTGTATTGCTAACTACTGTATCTAAAATTTATAACTCTATTTTAGGTTGCGTTCCGAAACAAAATTTCCTTTGTCGGGTAAAGTTACCCGATTGAAAATCGGTTTTGGAACGGGGTAAAAAGTGATTTCTCGAAGAATTCTGACCTAGCGTCGCGGAATGTGTTATCTGTGGATTTTCTAACCTCTCCCATATTATGTTTCATCGCTATCTCTCGGTAGAGAGTATATGGTCTATGATCACTTGCTGTCGCTATCATCTTTTTGGATAGTCATCAAATGCATTCTCTATACATGGTGTTTCATAATAACCAATAAATAATCAATTCCTTATCGAAAACTCATTTATAAATGTAATGTACACGTAATGTCATTCAATCCAAAATTTTCATGTAAATCATAAACATGATGATGATTTACATGAAAATTTTGGGTTGAATGACATTACGTGTAAACACATTTTAATAATTAGTTTTATGATTATTTATTGGTTATTATGAAACACCGTGTATAATATAATATTTAAGAAATACTCTATTGTATTTGTATTCAGTATATAATAGTAATATTTATTTCGTATTTCAATAGGAAATGCTATACATCCTGGACTCCATGGAGGAGATCAAGATGCGGCTGCTGACGGACGACTACGGCAAGCACCTGATGGGCGTCGAAGATCTGCTTCAGAAGCACGCCCTCGTCGAAGCAGACATCAATGTTCTCGGCGAACGTGTCAAGGTAAATACTGAATAGATATCCACAAAATTTTATGGCAAGATCCGATTTCTGAAGATGTAATTATGTCTACATGCCAATTTTCTTGTATGTCCGTTTAGTGGTACAGGACAGTAGTGAAAACATGACAAATCAAGCTATTTTTGAATATGAGTTGAGATTATATATAATTACTAGCTGTGCCCGCCAACTACGTTTCGCCATAAAAATAGAATTTTATCTAGTTAGGAATTTTGTCTGTGTGTCAGGAATACGGCAGGCATACGAAAATGTCAGGAATTTTTAATGAATAACTCGTGTGCGTTTTTATTTACAACACATCAAACCTCTGCCTCTGTTCTGTAATTCTTCTCAACATTTATAAACTTCTATATAGTATATTGTTTACTATATTTTATTTACAAACTTAACAGTAGATATATCTTTGTACAGTCAATAACAAAAAAGTTAACAATTAAAGACCCAATTAAGTGTCAGGAATTTTATTTTCAAGTCAGGAATTTTGTCAGGCGTAAAAAAAATGTATTTGTGTTAACCTTAATTTTGTCACACAATTTAAAAAAAATAATTATTAACCCACATTTAAGTTATGTATAATAATAATAATTTATTTGGTTTTTTTTTTTTTTATGGATGGCCCGGCAAATGACCTTCTCCCGCCTGATGTTAAGCGGTGACAGAGTCCCAAATGAGTTGACAGATAGAGTAGGGACGACATCCCCTCTCCTACCTGCCCGCCCCTTGCCGGCCCAAAAGATGCTTTTTCACGCCTCTTTTGAAGGAACCCATGTTGTAGGATGGAGGAAACACGTGCGCAGGTAGAGAATTCCAAGTGTGGGATGAACGACAGAAGAAGGAATCTTGGAATTTCTTGGTACGGTGTGAAAAGGAGGAGCACAATCCAATAATTACACTTATATTATGTATGCGCCGACAAAAATCATAGAAACTTTGTAGTCGATGCTGACACGCTGCTGGTCAGTTAAAGATGGTTTTACATAATAAGGAGCGTCGGTGGCGCTGTGGCCTCTACACTGGACTGTGCTCCGAGTAGAATCGGGAGGTCCGCTATCGATCCTGCCATGTACCAATGTGTTTTTCGTTTGACGAATTTCATATGTACATTCATCTGACGCTCCTACGGTGAAGGAAAACATCGTGAGGAAACCTGCATACACCTGCGAAGTAATTCAAAGGTGTATGAGAAGTTAGGAGCGTCGGTGGCGCTGTGGACTCGGCACTTGCCTTCCAATCGGGAGGTCGGGGCTCGAGACCCGCCATGTACCAATGTGTTTTTCGTTTCGAATTTCATATGTACATTTGTCTGATGCTCCTACGGTGAAGGAAAACATCGTGAGGCAACCTGCATACATATGCGAAGAGATTCAATGGTGTATGTGAAGTCGACCGATCCGCACTGGGCCAGCGTGGTTGACTAAGGCCTAATCACCCTAACATAGGGTAGGCTCGAGCCCCTCGGTGAGAAGTATATGAGCTGTGATGATGATGTGAAGTTAACCAATCCGCACTGGGCCAGCAAGGTTTCACTAACTGGTTAGGGTAGGCTCGAGCCCTTCGGCGGGGGCGTGTATGAGCTGTGATGACTATGATGATGCATAAGCTATCCGTCTTATGCAACGCGTTGTTCCGCCAGGTGGTAGTGGGTCAGTCGCAGCGGTTCCTGGAGCAGGAGGAGGGCGGGTACCGGCCCTGCGACCCCGCCATCACCGTAGAGCGCATCCAGCAGCTGGAGAACGCGTACGCCGAGCTGGTGCACCTGGCCGTCGAGCGCAGGCGAGTACCGACTGCCTTGTATTATTATTATTTATTTATTATAAGGTACATGTAAATAACATCAGATTTAAATCAATGTCCCGCAAAACTGTGTTTACATATACAGTTTGTCTGAGGGATCTGGCAACATCTTATTATCACTACCTATGTGCTATGTCTAATAAGTTATACATATTAAATCAAATCATTTATTTGCTATAAACAGGGTACATTGTGTTCTTAAACATATAATTAGTTCTAACCTATTTAGCAGATAACAATATCAGCATGCAAATGTAAGAGGTTTTATAAAATCAGTGACCCATCGATTATAAAGAGAGTCGCAATTAGCATTATAATAACGTTATTTATTATTTTTGTTCATATAATTTAACTTGTTTATTTAATTTATCTAATTTGATTAAGTCCATAACTATATTTATTTAAAGTGGTTAATTTAGCTTGTTTTATTCAATCTCAAACCAAGTCCCTCTAATTAGATTGAAATTTATATACTGCTTACCTATATCTAATTTAATTCAATATAATTTATTTCATATTAGGTAATTCATTTTAATTCAACTGTCATTTCATTCATTTTAGTTAATTGAAATATTTTATTTAATTAATTCAATTTAATTTAATTGAAATTTGAAATCATTTTAATTTTACCTAATTTCATTTAGATTAATCCATGTTCTACTTGCGTGCTAGGAATAGGAAAATAACTATACATACTTTTTAAATACAATAGGCTAGTTGACCCTTTTTTAAAGTAGGGCTTAAAATGTTCATAATTGTTGTATTAGATCATAGCACATGAATATTATTTTTTTCGATGGGTAAAAAGTGCAAAAAATCTATTTTAAATTAAGATTTTCAATTTTGGACCGATAACACGGTCAGCCATGATAGTCTGTTCATTATCTGTGACAATGACGTCAGTTTTATAGTAAACAAAGCACGGGGGCGAAATAACCTCACAAAAACAATGCTTTCTATTAAATATCACAAAATATAGTAAAACTGTATATGGAACGGGACAATAGAACAGTAATATAGAAATACCTCTTCAAAGACTCCAGGAAATCTGTGGATTAGACGTACCCAGTGATATAGACATGCGAAATATTTGGTTAACACTCGCTTAAAGAAATCCTGTAACTATCTACTGAAACTCAAATGTATTTTTGCGAAAATCACATTAATGTAAGTAATATAACTGAATAACTCAATCTGTGTAGGTACTTCAGTTTCAACTTAAACAAAATAGAAGTTTTTAGGTTGTATGTAAAATCAAATCTGTATGTAAATTAATTAAATTTTTATCTTTCAGTTAGAATGAAAACTGACTGCAGCCGACCATCCAAATTTTAACTTGACCAGAAAACTGAGAGAAAACTTGACCATTTACGCCTTTTTGATTTAATCTAAGTTATACACTGACACTAGATGATGTTTCAAGGTAAAGAATATGTACTTATGTCCAATTGAATAATGATGTAATTGAATATTAATTAAAAAGTATGTAATACAAACAAAAATATCAGAGTTTCATAATGAATATATTTATCTAAACAACTTTTACTTGAATTTACTGAGTACCTAATTAAAATTTGTTGCTTTCAGTGGTTACTTAATGAGAACTATTGTGTACTAACCTGTTCTCCTCTTGACAACGAGATTGATAAGGCAGTAAAAGTTGTGCAACATAATACAAAGCAGTGCATGCTTAGCCACAACATCAAAATGTAACCCGTCAACTAGAACAACATTATGTCAACAAAATAACTCAAGTATTCATATACCAAAGCACCATAGAAGTAAATAGGTCCAGTTTGGTAAAACTGAAAGATGTTATATCTTCACTGATTAAACCTGCTGGCCACCATGGCTGGTAAATTTCAGAACAGCTTACGCAAAAATATGCAAGTTATCCATTTTAAAGCCGTATACAAATATATTAAATGTGATTGCTGTGTTGTCAGCCTGTGCTCTTCTTAATTTACAAGACCCTTCTTATTAAATAAATAATATAAAGATTTTTTTTTCTTTACCTTATACATAACTAACATCTAAAGATGACATAATAAATTTTTGTACTACATTAGTCATTATGTTCTTCACAAAAAAAAATGTTCTATGTTTATTTGACAATAATGACTTGTAAAGGTTTAAGTTGAATCAACATATTTTAATTTGAAATGCATGTGTTTTATTTTTCTGTTACACCTTAAAAGATTTATAATATTTTATAGGTTTGTTGCTCATTTTTATCATTGTTACTCAAATATAGTATATTTTCCAAAAGTACAAATAGGTTGAATAGAGTTAGATCAAATTTATTAATTTGTATATATTGCCTTATATTTATTTAAAGTGGTTAATTTAGCTTGTTTTATTCAATCTCAAACCAAGTCCCTCTAATTAGATTGAAATTTATATACTGCTTACCTATATCTAATTTAATTCAATATAATTTATTTCATATTAGGTAATTCATTTTAATTCAACTGTCATTTCATTCATTTTAGTTAATTGAAATATTTTATTTAATTAATTCAATTTAATTTAATTGAAATTTGAAATCATTTTAATTTTACCTAATTTCATTTAGATTAATCCATGTTCTACTTGCGTGCTAGGAATAGGAAAATAACTATACATACTTTTTAAATACAATAGGCTAGTTGACCCTTTTTTAAAGTAGGGCTTAAAATGTTCATAATTGTTGTATTAGATCATAGCACATGAATATTATTTTTTTCGATGGGTAAAAAGTGCAAAAAATCTATTTTAAATTAAGATTTTCAATTTTGGACCGATAACACGGTCAGGCATGATAGTCTGTTCATTATCTGTGACAATGACGTCAGTTTTATAGTAAACAAAGCACGGGGGCGAAATAACCTCACAAAAACAATGCTTTCTATTAAATATCACAAAATATAGTAAAACTGTATATGGAACGGGACAATAGAACAGTAATATAGAAATACCTCTTCAAAGACTCCAGGAAATCTGTGGATTAGACGTACCCAGTGATATAGACATGCGAAATATTTGGTTAACACTCGCTTAAAGAAATCCTGTAACTATCTACTGAAACTCAAATGTATTTTTGCGAAAATCACATTAATGTAAGTAATATAACTGAATAACTCAATCTGTGTAGGTACTTCAGTTTCAACTTAAACAAAATAGAAGTTTTTAGGTTGTATGTAAAATCAAATCTGTATGTAAATTAATTAAATTTTTATCTTACAGTTAGAATGAAAACTGACTGCAGCCGACCATCCAAATTTTAACTTGACCAGAAAACTGAGAGAAAACTTGACCATTTACGCCTTTTTGATTTAATCTAAGTTATACACTGACACTAGATGATGTTTCAAGGTAAAGAATATGTACTTATGTCCAATTGAATAATGATGTAATTGAATATTAATTAAAAAGTATGTAATACAAACAAAAATATCAGAGTTTCATAATGAATATATTTATCTAAACAACTTTTACTTGAATTTACTGAGTACCTAATTAAAATTTGTTGCTTTCAGTGGTTACTTAATGAGAACTATTGTGTACTAACCTGTTCTCCTCTTGACAACGAGATTGATAAGGCAGTAAAAGTTGTGCAACATAATACAAAGCAGTGCATGCTTAGCCACAACATCAAAATGTAACCCGTCAACTAGAACAACATTATGTCAACAAAATAACTCAAGTATTCATATACCAAAGCACCATAGAAGTAAATAGGTCCAGTTTGGTAAAACTGAAAGATGTTATATCTTCACTGATTAAACCTGCTGGCCACCATGGCTGGTAAATTTCAGAACAGCTTACGCAAAAATATGCAAGTTATCCATTTTAAAGCCGTATACAAATATATTAAATGTGATTGCTGTGTTGTCAGCCTGTGCTCTTCTTAATTTACAAGACCCTTCTTATTAAATAAATAATATAAAGATTTTTTTTTCTTTACCTTATACATAACTAACATCTAAAGATGACATAATAAATTTTTGTACTACATTAGTCATTATGTTCTTCACAAAAAAAAATGTTCTATGTTTATTTGACAATAATGACTTGTAAAGGTTTAAGTTGAATCAACATATTTTAATTTGAAATGCATGTGTTTTATTTTTCTGTTACACCTTAAAAGATTTATAATATTTTATAGGTTTGTTGCTCATTTTTATCATTGTTACTCAAATATAGTATATTTTCCAAAAGTACAAATAGGTTGAATAGAGTTAGATCAAATTTATTAATTTGTATATATTGCCTTAAGGTCGCAGGTAATAAAAGTCAAAATAATAGTAAAGTGATTTATTATGAAGTAATACTTTCATATAATTTAGGAAAAATGTAGTATAGTTTCCAAAATGACACTATTTGATCAATAAGTTTTTTGACATTCAGATTGTTAGAACAAATACCTATTATAGCTAATATTGTCACCTTTTGAGTGTTTTCAAAATGACATACTGCTAGCAACACAAAAGTATATAAGTTTTGTTTGCTTTAGCACAAAACATCTGCATCTATACTTGAGTTAAGCATACTGTTCACAGTTTTCCGTCTTTGATAATTAACATTATCTTCAGTAAAAGAGCATGACAATTTTGTATTAATCTAATTTTATGGATACCGTTTGTTGAATAGACTATTACAGGGTATTAATCAGAAATGAGGTCACATTTTGTAAATTTCAACCCAAATCTTCATCTTTCAACTTTTATCCACATTTCATTATACTCGTAGGTGTCTGCAAGATTTCCCACCAAAAATCTTCATTATAACAGTATTGAAACTGTACTTATATTGTTTAGAGCGATACACAAAGAATCTCCTGACCATCAATCTGTCTATTTTCGGAAGATTTGTACTATCTGCTCTCACAAATCCAACATCAATGGTTGATTTTGCTATTAATACAAATAATTTACGATATTTACAAATATAATAACGGAGACTTGGGCGATTTTTTGCCAGTTTTAGGAAAGAATAGTGCAAATCGACGAGTTGTTGAATCAAATTTGACATTTCTTTGTTTACTATATGATTGACGTCACGGCCCTGACCACAGGATATCAAAGCGTTTACGGCGTGAGATAAAAAAAAAAATATTTCTAGCATTTTCAAATTAAAATTTTACAGCAATCATTCATTGTTATTTATTAAAATCGGTATATTGTGGAACCTTATGCCAAATTCTGTTAGAAATAAACAATATTTTAATAAATTTTGATATGAGTCAACTACCCTATTAACTCGGGTCTATTTCGCGATAAACAATAAATATATTGACTTACTGTTTCCCGACGTTTCGGCCGAATTGCATCAGGCCGTGGTCACGGAATGACTAAAAACGCGGAAGTCTAAAAACTTTGATATACATACTTTGTGTATGTGTCTATCTATACAGGGTATAAGTGACGGTGTCCCATTTCTTTTAACAGTGACTTCAGACCATGATCCTTATTTGAAAATCACTGAAATTTTCTCCCGGAAAATTCATAAATTTTCCCATATTTTTTTTTCTAAATTTTCTGGTGTAATATTAATTAGTTAACGTTTTCAAATCATGTTCTGTAAAAAACACAAAAAATACACTTCGCAATGTAAATCGTGTTACATTTCCATCATACTGCGCGCGGAATCAGCTGTTTGGGTCATCGAACGTCAGCGCACCGGTGTGAGCAGAACAAAAATGATACTGGCGCGCCATGCATTGCGCCATAACATGAATAAAAAATAAAAATGAAAACTCCTTTTTTTCGCTTTAAAAGCTTTTCCGGGAAAAGTAAACATCGGTAAACAAATATAAACATTGGTCTGAACTCACCGTTAAAAGAAATGAGACACCGTCACTTATACCCGGTATACGGCAAGATGAGGGCGGGTATACATAAATGTAACGTTAAGTTCTATACAGGGTTAATTTTTATCGACCCGGATAATTTAAGAAACACTTCAGGACACGGCAGTAGAATGAATTAAATATTAATAAAAAAATAACTCACCTAATTAATTTTATATAAATTTTGTAAAATATCCATAAAAAACTGCACTACAATTAACTCGGGTCTATTTCGCGGTGAACAATAACTATATTGACTTACTGTTTCCCGACGTTTCGGCCGAATTGCATCAGGCCGTGGTCACGGGATGACTGCCGTGGCTCAGCGGAGCCGGAAATAGACCCGAGTTAATTGCATGGAAAATGTGTACAAATCGCGGAAGTCTAAAAACTTGCACTAAACTAGTGCAGTATTTTTTGAGATTTTTTAATTTATAAAAAAATATTTCTTTTTTATTTAATAATGAATGTGTCCTAAAGCGTCTCTTAAAATTTCCGGGACGATAAAAAAGTGACCCTGTATAGTCTTAACTGTTACACAGCCTCCTATTTACGTCAAATATAGTCTTACACAGATATTCACGTCACATTGATATGGTAAACATCAGCATCAGAAAAAAATAATTGTTGTCAAATATGAAAAATAAAAATCTGTTACAAACAAATTTAATTGATGTCTGATCTATTGAAACATCCTCGTACAGAAAGCGTTTGGAGGACAGCCGCAAGTTGTGGCAGTTCTACTGGGACATGGCCGACGAGGAGAACTGGATAAAGGAGAAGGAGCAGATCGTCTCCGTGGATGACATCGGGCACGACCTTACTACTGGTGAGTCATATTCTCTGTTAGTCGACACTTTGATCTCAGCGGACTTAAAGAGGCCGCATCGCAGAATCGTAATACGAATCATATTATGATTCCTTTTATAAATGAAGTGCAATTCATCATAAGCAATTATTCTATTTGATAGCTTTGTATGAATATTCGTAAAATGGTCCATAAATTAGGCATTGCTTAAGTCTCAATTGGGACCATTTTACGAATATTCATACAAAGCTGTCAAATAGAATTTGCTTATGATGAGTTGCACGTAAATCACGCAATTTATAATATGATTCCTAATATGATTCTGCTATGCGGCCTTTTTAGGTCCGCAGATGTGGGTAGTACAGGGTATTTTTTACAATTCTGTTGTAACTATAAATCGTATGGGACTCTTATCTTCACTCTTAGGTGTTCAATAGAAGAATTTAAGGTAAAAAATCTATCTATGCCAATTTTGACTATACAGATTTAATTCATCTAATGCCGCTACGAAGATGTTGTATGATTTTTTTCCTCAATATACTATAAGCATTAAAAATGTAATGAAACATATTTTATCTAATTTGAAACGAAAAATTGTATATCTATGACAAGTGTGATCTTATCGCCTTCATTGCAGTGTACCTGCTAATATCGAAGCACAAGGCTCTCGAGGCTGACGTGCACGCGCACGAGCCGCAGCTGATGAGCGTCGCTGCCGTGGGTGACGAACTCATTTCACAGGGACACTTCGGTGCTGACAGGATTCAGGTAAGGACAATCCGAGGCATATTGTTGCCGCGTCTAAGCTGAAATGACGCGCTCCACTTCTTACTTCCACGACAAATTTTATTATATTACAACAAAAATTCCACTACAAGCAGTGGTTTAACTTGCGTCTTTGTCATATTATGAGGCCATTGACCATTAGTATATTTATTAGTTGCAACGTTTTATGATTGAATAAAGTAAGAAAGTGCAATGTTTTAATCCCTCTTTTTTATACATTGAATACTCTACAAGTTTTTTGTTTCCTAGTTACTTCCTGTTATGAGGGTCTTGATCATATATGTTATGGCCGGTATACACTTTGTTTAGTGAAGTGCTTAGTGTTTAGTGTTTAGTAGACTGTTTAGTGTTAAGTGATTAGTAGGTGCTGTCCATACACTGTTTAGTAAACAGTGTTTAGTTTATTTGTTCATTATATGGACTTAACACTAAACAGATCTGTCCAGACGTGTTTAGTGAGTGTTTAGTGTTAAGTGAGGGGTGAAGGCGGGACAGCGGGAGGGGCGACTCGCAGAAAAAATAGAACGCGTTCCTATTCGCTAAACACTAAACACTAAACACTTAACACTAAACAGAAGCTGTCCGAACGTGTTTTTTACTAAACACTTAACACTAAACAAGCCACTCGCACTAAACACTAAACAATGTGTGTACCGGCCATTACTGTCATCACATTTTTTCCAAAAAAATTGTTGAGCACAATCTCACTAAACGGTAAGCAAAGATGCCTAGGGTGATGGAAGATTTCTAGGATGGAGCACACTCTCTCAAGCAAGACCCCAGATTGTATTACACAACTTACAACGAAAGGAGCAATGAGTTTCGTCCATGCTTTCGGCTATCAAATATGCATGGTTATGAATTACATATTGTTAGAGAAAATAAATATTTTAATATTATTTTTTGTTATATCTGTTTAGGAACGTCTTCGGGACATTTTGTCGCAATGGAACCACCTGTTGGACGTGGTGTCGTTGCGTAAGAACCGCTTGGACGCCGCCGTCCGATACCACCAACTGTTCGCCGACGCGGATGACATCGACAACTGGATGCTGGATACGCTCAGGTAATAATAATATTGTAATATACTCATGAACTTACTATATATTAGGTTTCCTATAAGAAATGTTAACATTTTTAGCCGCGCTAATTGTTACAAATGAAACGGAAGGTACTGATTTTTTGTGCTGAATTTTGACACCTCACCTACTTAGTCCAGCTACTTAAAATTTCTATTAATATGAATCAGAATTGGCTAATACTATAAATATCTTTCAATGATTTTTTTAAATCCGCTGAAAATCCTCTTTGATTCATGAAAAAAAGATTCCAAACGTCAAATTTGAAAGCTGTCAAAAAGTGGTATCAGAGGACCCATCTATTAGATGGGTATTTGATGCTAGCATTTCGTGTTAAAAATGCTTAAATGAAACGCATGACAACCAGCAAGAAAAACTAGCAACACCGCTAATAAAACGCAGAGATGCTAAAAATGATGATATTTATGGCTAAAAATGCTTATCTGGAACGCGCCCTTTATTGATTGTTTGCTATATACAGATTTAATTTGCTTGTTTGTTCTCTTTCATGTCGTAATGGGAATTGATAATCTTAAGTTATGAAAAAATCAAGACCTCTTGAGTAGTGTTTATACAATTTCTATACATCTATTATTTTAACAATTATATTTCTTTCATATAATATAATAAAAGGCTACTATTTGGAATTTTTGCGTTTATCACTTTGAATTTGTTTTTAGAAGATATCATCCATACTCTAAAAACATTATTTCCTAATGTTTTTGTTAATACTGAGTGAGTATAAATGCATTAATGCTTCCGGTCAAAAAATTTCAACTGGTTTCACTTTATAACAGATTGGTGTCGTCCGAGGATACTGGCGTCGACGAAGCTCAAGTGCAGAGCCTCCTCAAGAAACACAAAGATGTCACGGACGAACTCAAGAACTATGCCAATGTTATACAGCAACTGAAACAACAGGTTAGTTTAATTTGACAGTATTACTAATGTGAGAGATCTTTCGTATTTATATCGGTTTACATCTGTCAAAGTAATCAATTTCAAAGTCGCTCTACTCGAGTGTCGTCGAACCGTTTTAAGATATTTAAACGTAGTATAAACATTTATAATAGTACATTGTGCACCGAGGGCCGTAAGAAGGGGATTACTAAAGAGAGTCTATTAGAAGGCTCACGCCGAAGGCGGAGGTTTAATGACTCGAGTTAGTAATCCGCTTACTGCCCGTGATACACACAATAATTTTTGTGTATTTGCGAGGAAATAAAAAATAGTAAAAAAAATAAATTTAGGCTTCGCTGGCAGCAAATTGTTGTTAAGTACTTTACTTGAGCCGCATTTAACAATTCTGGTGGTGTTGATGTCACTACAGATTCTTGTAACTCAGATTCTGATTCTTCAATGATAAAGTCATATTTAGTTACTAAACAAAATACGCTTCGAAAACAACAATCTAACAAATGAATGGCACTCGACTCGCGCGCGAAAAGCGATTGTCAACCTTTTTCAATATGGTGTTTCACAGATAATGTTAAGAACTGCGTTTAGTTTTCAAACTTGACAGTATTGCTAGATTGTACCGATTTTAAAAATGAAATTTAATAAAATAATTGCAAAAATAAACCTTGGCTGATTTTGAACCTCCTTAGTCTGAAATGACGTACGAGTGGGTTATACATTTTTTAAAACCACCCTTTACGAGCAAGTGTGATGAAAATTAAATAATTCGCTGTTCATGGACGATGTGTGGATAGCGTGTTTCTGTTTTTTTGGATTCAACACAAACATGAAAAACGCGAATATCGAATATTTATGTGAAGCGTCTCCATGTGTCCGTTAAGCTGCGTATAAGTTACGCGCGGCAAACCCTCGAACATTGGCTCGCGCGGCAGCTCGAACATTGCCGCGGCCGAACGTGCATGAGACCGCATCAAAGGAGCTTCAGTCGTCCCCGCTCGCGCGCAGTTGGGACGGTGTCGCTTCGGAGACTTGGCTCGCGCGGCGCATACCTACGTAAAACGGACAACTCGTACGTTTACAAGGTTTACTGTTCGAGGTGGATCGCATGCCGCGCTCTGCTCAAATAATATAAAAAAAAATTGACTCGCGCGGCAAATTATCGTTTACCCTGGTCGAACATTGGCTCGTGCGGATGCCGCGCATCTATACATAAAAGGAGATGTTCCTATCTATAGACGCACGCACAGCCGTAACCGCTAATGGTAGAAACGTCAAATTTGGACAGGTGTTTTAATTCAAAATGCGTACGCACAGTAAGTGTTAGATGTAAGCACCAGCAAAGTGATGATTCTTTGATGACGGGATTAAAAAAAAAACCTTAAAGGGATTAAATAGGGGATGCAAGTTTGTATGGAAAAATCTTGAAATTTGCAACGATTTTGGTAAAACTTGAGATTCCTGCTCCTAAAAATATTTTATTGAACACGTGTTTCACGATTTATTGGAATTCACCCCCTTAGGTTGCAAAATAGGGGTTGAAAGTTTCTATGGAAAATATTTAAAATCTGCTCCCTATTTCCACGAAATTTATTATCCGGGCTCAAATGGGCTAGAAAATTATTTTTGCAATGGGAAATCAATAATAACGCGGGCGAGACGCCGCGAGCGGAAAGCTAGTGGTAGCTAGTGATACGCAGCTTCACGTGGCAACCGTGGTTTACTGGAGGGAGACTCTGTACCAGGATCGTCTGCTTAGGTACCTCCGTCTTACCTATTTCTGCCGCGAAGCAGCAGTGCTCGCATCGCTGTGTTCCGGTTTGAAGGGTAAGATATGGCAGTGAAATTACTGGGTACTGTGACTTTACATCTCGTGTCACAAGTTGGCAACGTACACTGTGGTTCTCGTGGGGGTTGCAGTTTTGCTGCGAATCTCACAGGAGCCACATGTATTATAGGTGACTGTTACCACTTACCATCAGAGGCCCTAGACAAATGCCACACGCTAACTTTTCCGCAGTCGTTTCGTAGAAAAATTGTATGGAAGTGACATTAGATTACGACAACCTCGTACATTTTTTCTGCGGAACGACTGTGGAAAAGTTAGCGCGTGGCATTTGTCTAGGGGGGCAGGTGGGCAGTTTGCTCGTTTGCCAACTTTCTGCAATAAAAAATTACGGGTTGCATTTCGGGAGTGCCGGCAGAAGTGAAAACTTAAGTATTAACGTTGTGCGTTTTGGATATTTTGGAATGGTTATGGAATAATTTTGCACGAATTGCTTTAATTATCAGAATAAAAGTACTATCTTTTATGTGGTAGAATACAATATTTATTTATTTCGCTATCGTACACAAACATGACAATTTATATTACATTAAAAAGTTTATCCCTCAGAAAAATCAACTTCCTGTTGTAACGTTGTGCGTACATAATTATATAACTAGTAATAATGAATCAAAATATTTACAATTAAATTAAAAATATGATCAAAACAGACATTAATATACTCTTAAAAACGTAATTTTATAACAAATAAATAATATTTAATTTATACTAACTTACCTAATTAATATTTACAACAAAATCAAATAAAAGCACAATTAAGATTTTTCCTAACAAAGTAAATAAATTGATTAAAACTGTCTCAAGTGACGTGTGACTTCCAGTACTTTTGACAGCCGCTATTGTTCTCGGCCGGCTTACGTCGACCCCTCGCCGCACCTTGACAGTTCCTGCGGCCATTTCAATTTTAATCGGTCTTACGCATTTTCGATCAGTGTCACGTGATCCTGACGCGAGTTTATCATTTTTTACCTCAGACTAAGGAAAAAAGAATAGACATGAAATACCTACGAAAAAAACGTGCATACCTAAATGTGAATCTGGCACAAAGATGGCGGCTTGCTTGCTCATGCGGCAGCCTAACACACTGCACTTACCCATAATAAATGCAGTATTATGCAAGTTCAAATCAAACTTCTGCCAACCCTCGCTGCCACCGCTGAGACTTGCCGATGGCTCACTTGCTCATCAGCCGCAGGAGAAAGCCGACCTCCTGGCAAAACTCTTTGCGGCTCATTCCCGTGTCGATGACTGTGGTACACAACCTCCGAAACTGTCCCATTGTGGCAGCACCATGCCCGATATCCGTATCAGACAGCGTGATGTGCGGGCGGAGCTCCAGTCGATCGATACTCGAAAAGCAGGTGGACCAGACGGCATTCCTGCGATTGTTCTTAAGAAGTGTGCAGCGGAGTTGACTCCGGTCCTTACGCGTCTATACCGTCTGTCGTTCTCTGCTGGTTGTGTGCCGAAATCTTGGAAAGAGGCCAATGTCCAGCCGGTTCCCAAAAAGGGAGATCGTTCTGATCCGGCTAACTATCGCCCTATAGCCGTCACTTCCATTTTGTGTAAAATCATGGAGAGGATCCTTAATACACAGCTGATCCGTTACCTGGAAGGTCACTCGTTACTTAATGACCGACAGTATGGGTTTCGTCCTAAACGGTCAACAGGTGACCTTCTAGCGTTCCTTTTGCACAAATGGGGTGAATCTATCGATAAGCGCGGCGAATCGGTGGCTATTAGTCTCGACATCGCCAAAGCTTTTGATAGAGTCTGGCACAAGGCTCTTCTTTTCAAGCTTCCGGCATACGGATTACCCGCGCAGTTCTGTACGTGGATTGCCAGCTTCCTCCACGAGCGTAGAATTCGCGTTGTCGTTGACGGCTGCGCTTCGCGGTTCGTGGCAGTGAACGCTGGTGTTCCGCAAGGCTCCGTTCTATCCCCCACATTGTTTCTTCTGCATATCAATGATATGCTTTCCTTGGGAGCTATACATTGCTATGCAGACGACAGTACAGTGCATGGGGGATATCACGGAGCCTCGGGGGCTGCTCGTGGTGATATTGGTAGGGAAAGGCAGAATCTTATCATTGAGCTCAACAGGACGCTGGACCTCGTCTCCGAATGGGGCTCCAACAATCTTGTTGAGTTCAATGCTAAGAAAACACAGGTGTGCGTGTTCTCGGCGAAAAGGTCACCTTTCCTCCCCCTTCCTTCTCTTCAGGGCACAACCCTTCACACACAGAGCAACATCACCTTGCTCGGAATGAACATTCGCTGCGATCTGAACCCCAGAGACTACATCGAATCCGTCATAACTACTGCCTCACGGAAACTCGGTGTCCTGAACAAGGTGCGTAGGTATTTTGCGCCGGACCAACTATGCTTGTTGTATAAAACTCAGGTTAGGTCTTGCGTGGAATATTGCTCGCACCTTTGGGACGGCTCCGCTCAGTACCTCCTCGATGCTCTGGACAGATTGCAGCGTCGCGCTATTCGCATAATTGGCGATGTAGAGGCAACTAACACCCTCGAGCCTCTAAAACTTCGTCGTGACATCGCCTCTCTTAGCGCTTTTTACCGAATGTTCCATGGGGAATGCTCTGAGGAGCTCTTTAACCTTATCCCTCCCTCTCCATTCCTTAACAGAAACACGCGTAAGGGCCTTCGGAGTCATCCGTACACTGTGTCCTCCTTTTCACACCGTACCAAGAAATTCCAAGATTCCTTCTTCTGTCGTTCATCCCACACTTGGAATTCTCTACCTGCGCACGTGTTTCCTCCATCCTACAACATGGGTTCCTTCAAAAGAGGCGTGAAAAAGCATCTTTTGGGCCGGCAAGTGGCGGGCAGGTAGGAGAGTGGATGTCGTCCCTACTCTATCTGTCAACTCATTTGGGCCTCTTTCACCGCTTAACATCAGGCGGGAGGAGGTCATTTGCCGGGCCATCCATAAAAAAAAAAAAAAAAAAAAAAAAGTTCAACACTATAAACAAGCACAATTTTCGCCTAATAACAAAATTTTCTTCAAAACACTGAAACAAACAAGTCGCGATGACAACTGATGTACTTGTTGTTCATTGTGAGTACTGTGACAAAACATGGCGACCGGCCGCAGTGAGGTATTCTGTGACGTCGCCAAGATAATTTTGCCATTTTTGGTAATGATAAAACTACTGTTGTCCTTTTTTACTTATGGTTATCCTCATAAGTTAAAAAGAGATGCCAATATGTCAGAAACTATGCCGTCGAAATACATCACATTCCTATAACTACGTTCGTTATGCCGAGTCCTCTTTTTTTCTATAGTCTGAGTTTTTTACCCATTACAGGGGTCGAAACTGGTCAGTAAAATCAGTAAAAGTCAGTTTTTTGAGCATGGTCAGTAAATGTCAGTTTGTTTGAGAAAATGGTCAGTTTTTTCAGTTTTTTGAGATTAACACACATATTGCCCCATAAATTATTTTGGAACCTTATTAATATTTTACTGATACAATTTTGTCTGTTTGTGTGTACCTGTGTCGTTCCTATATCCGCCTACCTTCTTCAATCTAGATTTTGCTTAAATAATATCTCATAATATGTTGTGTCAACAAAAACCAAATTTTAGTCATTTCTCATTTTCTTAGCCGGGCCCAGTGATGGTTTGAGGGCAACAAACAACTGATGCTCTATTATGATGTCTTGTGGCAACTTAATATTGTAGCATCATTATTTCGAGGAAAAATAGTCAAATCCTACTATTTTTCCTCGAAATAAACACATATTAATAATAAAAAAAAAATAATTATTTGTAAACTTTTTAACAATATAAAGGTGGTGATGGTTGGCTATGGGGATGGTGGAGGCCAATAATTGTAAAAGTATTTTTTCAATTCCACATGAATCTTTTAGTTTAAGAGGATTGTGAAGCTGTAAATTTTCATACAAAAAGCGATAACGCTTTTCTCCCTCTTTAAATAGTCCAATTTTCATAATTTTTGGAAATGTTGTAGATATAATGAAGATCTAGGTTAGTACGTTTCGATTTTGAAAATATGTTCCTACGAGTAAATATCCATATTTTAGATTTAAAAACTACCTCGAGCATTTTTATCTTTTTTCACTAAATTATACTGAATTACAAAAAAAGCAATACGTACAAACATAGTTAAGGTATATTGAATCTAATGAGATCAAAAGTGGCTAATTTCGGAAAGGTTTAGGGGGGTTACAGTTATCGCCCTAAACAATATTTCAATAAGAAATGTAGGCACTTGCCTCGGACTTTCAACTCTAAGCGGTGTGCAACAAACTGCATTTTTGCAAGTGCATACTCGAGCCATGAATTGGCTCTTCACAGTCCTCTTAAGTTAGTTCAGATGGTCAGTAAAAGTCAGATTTTTTAGATTTCTGGTCAGTAAAATCAGTATTTTTGAACACTGAACCTGTTTCGACCCCTGCCATTACAAAAAAAGTGTACAACGCCGCTAAAGAAGTTCTCACTTCAAAAAAAAAAACAAAAAAAAAAACGTGTCGTGCGACAGGCGAGCGAGCTGAGCCCGGTGGACGCGAGCAGCCGCGAGGTGGTCGAGCGGCTGGCGGCGGTGGACGCGCGGCACGGCGAGCTGGCCGAGCTGGCGCGCCTGCGCAAGCAGCGGCTGCTCGACGCGCTGTCGCTGTGCAAGCTGCGCGCCGAGGCCGACGCCGCGGACCAGTGGCTGCAGGAGAAGGACCGCATGCTGGACACCATGCTGCCGCCCACGGACATCGACGACGTCGAGATCATGAAGCACAGGTACTATTTGTTTCACCGTGGGATACGCATCACGCGTACCCCACGCTCGGGAGGGCGCGGGGCTATGTCGCACTCCCCGCGGCCCCCGGAAGCAGAGTGCCGGCCCGGCGTCGCTGCCGGACAAGGTCATGGGAACTCTCACGAACACTTTGACGATGTCGTCGGCGTCCGCTCGCATAGGGCTCTCACCCCCTCAAAATGGGGAGGCCGGTAATCCCCCGGAGCATCCAGGGGATCAGCGGAAGCGCAGGTACCTACCTTCCTGCCGCGTTTTGCCTCAAATCAAATCGAATCCATTTATTTAGCTTGGGCACATAAAGAGAGCATTTTTTGTTATATAGAACTTTGCATTTTCTCTATATGCTACGGCTCCAGCTGCGTCGTTGCGCGTTATCATACGGGATAATTTTGTCACTACACACATGTAGTGGGGACGTTGAGTCGCGTTTTTGGCCACAACCTTGCGTTTCGTGATTAAGCTCTGAAACTTTGCACGGATATTGCACATAGTCATACCTTCAATTTAAGAGGTGGAGCCACGGGGAGCCCCCTACGGGAGCCCCCTGACAGGGGGGGGTTGCACCTTCCAGGGGCCTTTCAGCGAAAATCTCATTTATCAGTCTATTTTGACCGTTCTTTCGACACGAGCGATCATTTTTCCATCTGATGCCCACCAAACTACCCCAAAGTGAAGAAAGAATACAATTATTTCTGGTTGCCTACCCTACACGGGGTGTAAGGGTATAATTCCCCATGGGAGCAAAAGTTTTTCTACTCGGTTTGGTTGATGGTAAAACTGAGCCCGCCTGGCTAGCTTCCTAGTTTTGCCTAAGTTTGTCGCCATAATAACAATGTTAATAGCATTGTGTTCTGACAATTAGGGGTGAGATAGCTAGTTCCTTACTTGTTGAGGAGTCCAGGTGAAGCTCACATCCAACGTCAGCCTCATCGTCACTTTCAGCAATCTATGTGCTCTAGAGGCAAAAGATCGCAATATCACTTTATGAAAAATTAAGAGAATAATTTTTTGTGGATGTTTTTATGTTAAAATAGTTGTCCCGCGAACTACATTGAATTATATTGGCCAAATCCATCAAAATCTCGAGACATCTTGTTACTAAAATCGCCGTTTCGCAGATACGACGGCTTCGACAAGGAGATGAACGCGAACGCCTCCCGCGTGGCGGTGGTGAACCAGCTGGCGAGGCAGCTCATCCACGTGGAACATCCTCAAACGGCCGCCATTCAAGAACGGCAAGCAAACCTGAACCAGGCCTGGGCTGCGCTCAGGGAGAAGGTTTGTGATACTGCCTCATTATAAGGTGACGAGTAAGAATATGGCTTATCTAGCGTTAACATTTTACAATGCAATTTGAATTACAAAAAGATAAATGTTACCAAGCGTCTTATTTGTTGCTGACCAGGCGGAAGCCAAAAAGGATGAGCTCAAGGCCGCCCAGGGCGTGCAGACATTCCACATCGAGTGCCGCGAGACCGTCTCCTGGATCGAGGACAAGAAGCGTATCCTGCAGCAGACCGACAATCTTGAGATGGATTTGAACGGTAAACTCTTAAATTGTTATTTTTTATGGATGGCGTTTGATGCTAACCGGTTACCGTAGCATCAGAGGGAGGGAGAAACCATGAAGCAAATACAAAGAGGAGGTGCCCTATCGCGTTTTCCGTATGAAATCAAGTGAAGCCGGAAATCGGGGTGCGGGGGGAGGGTGCGCGACGCCACTGTCACCTTGTAGCGAGTAGGATTACTAAAATGCCAGCATTATTGACGTTAACATAAAAGTTCCGCTATACATTACTAGGTGGCAGCAGTGCTAGTACAGACTAAAATGCCAGCATTATTGACGTTAACATAAAAGTTCCGCTATACATTACTAGGTGGCAGTAAAAGATATATTCGTAGGAGAAAGATAATTATGTTAAAAGATACATTCGTAGGAGAAAGATAATTTATTAGGTGCTGTGTCAATATAATCTAAAAATAAAAATCGTTAAAACTGCTTATATTAATTCACGTGTTTTGTTTTCGCCCTTAATACATCCTACGTTTTCGTTAGTATTTTTACTCGCCACTAGAGGGCCTTTTGTGCTTTATCGGGATATTGACAGAAGCGTCCATGTGGCGTCGAACATTCTAGAAGCAATACGTCAAGTAATAAATTAATAATGCTTGTTTAATGTACTTACAAATGGAAAGAGATTTTTTTTCGTTCACTTTGTTTCTGTCGTCTGTGTAACTTTTGCACGATAGAATACAACATTTCATTTTGTATTTAGGTAATTTAAAACTAAAATAAAAGAAGAGCGTACGACGTACTAATCCGACAGATAAAAAGATCGACTGATGTCAGCGCCTCTGGCGTTAAGTAGCTAAAACTAAAAATGCGTGACGTCAGGACTCTGGTGTTAGGAGCTGGACCTAGATGCTTATAACATCTCCTCTTTGTATTTGCTTCATGGGAGAAATAAGGGACTAGGTTTATGTGGAAAAACGGCTCGTATCATTTCATCTTAAGAACATTAATGGTTCTACACTAATGGTTCTTTTGTTCATTAAAGTCGAAAATTATAGGAGTTTATTCAAAATCATAACAAAAACTAATTTGATTCATGAATTCTTTGTCATTACGAATGAAATGTCTCGTATACTGGATCAAAATATTGAACGTGTTTCGTGGTTTGTTCGGCGGCAGGCGTGATGACCCTGCAGCGGCGGCTGTCGGGCATGGAGCGGGACCTGGCGGCCATCCAGGCGCGCATCAGCTCGCTGGAGGCCGAGGCCAGCGCCATCGAGGACGAGCACCCCGACGACGCGCAGCTCATCCGGGACCGCATCGCGCTCATCTCCGACAGCTGGCAGCAGCTCACGGCCATGGTCAGTGTCACTCTGGTACAGCTGCAGAAAAAAATGTATGGAAACAACATTAGCTTACGACAAGCTCACGCTATTTTTTCCGCAGCTAATGGCATCTTCATACATACATTTTTTTCTGCGGAACAACTGCGGAAAAGTAAGTGTGTGGCATTTGTCTAGGGGGGCTGGTCCATCAGCTCGCTGGAGGCGAAAGCGAGCGCTATCGAGGATCGATAAAATCGAATATTTTCTTCTAAATAATTGGAATATTTTCTTCTAAGTCTAAAAAAAATTGTATACAAACTGAATGTTTACTTGAAAACTGATTTGGATTATCACAAATGATGTTCATGTGTTTCATTATTCAAATTTTATTTCAGCTCAAAGAACGCGATTCCAAACTCGAAGAGGCCGGTGATCTTCACCGCTTCTTGCGGTCCGTCGACCACTTCCAAGCGTGGCTTACTAAGGCTCAGACTGATGTTGCTTCAGAAGGTAAATTATAATGTTTTTCTAGTTCAATCTTATTTTACTTAAGGAATGTTTGGTATAAGATTTTAAATTAATGAAATTAATCTTTACTTTGTGTATGTATAGACACGCCGTCAAGTCTGCCCGAAGCAGAGAAGTTGTTATCAAAACACCAAACGATAAAAGAGGAGATCGACAATTACAAGGACGAGTATGCCAAGATGATGGAGTACGGCGAGAAAATTACTGCAGTAAGTCATTGGAATCATAAAATGCTGTCATCATCAATCAAGTTGTTGCTTGATATCCGGCTCGAAAGACCAAAAGAATGTTTATTTATTTATTTTTCTTTGACAAGTACCTGTCCCAAATAGCAAAACCCAAATATTTGTATAAAAATATGTAGGGGCTCAGATGATAAATAATTTTTGCTCCATTTCGCGATATTTTGCTAATCTGTGGTAGAGTGGAAAAGCTATTTTTAATTAAACTTCTGACTGAACTCTAAAAAAACAAATTAATATCAAAAATACTCCAATTTTATCGTCGTCGTTCGATTCCTCCCGGATCATTATCAATCCTGTTATCGATTTGCACCCCAAAACTATTTTTTATAGTCTTCATCTCATCTGATGGTAAGATTGGTAATGATAAGGCCGAAGATGGAAGCAATCTTCACCTGAACTCTTCAATATCTGAGGAACTGGCTATCTTACCTCTATTTATTATAGTACGATGCAAACTTTTTGGTGACTCTGAAGTTCGACAAGTCGATGTGCAGAACGCAATATATGGAACGTGCATGACGTAGGACTAGGCTGTACCTGCTCTGTAAGCCACTCGCAGCTAATATCTGAGCCGCCATAAACCCTGCGTTCCAGATAAAGCACTGCTACTTTCGGAGGCTAATATTTGATGTTAGCCTCGTTTTGCGTTTCTTATAAGAAATGTTGACATTTTTAGCCGCGCTAATTGTTATAAATGAAACGCAAGGTACTGATTTTTCGTGCTGAATTTTGACACCTCACCTACTTAGTCCAGCCACTTAAAAATTTTAACAATATAAATCAGAATTGGCTAATACTATTAATATCTTTCAATATTTTGTAAAATCCGCTGAAAATCATTTTTGATTCATGAAAAAACATTCCAAATGTCAAATTTGAAAGCTTTCAAAAAGTGGTATCAGAGGACCTATCTATTAGCATTTGTATTTAATGCTAGCTTTTCGTGTTAAAAATGCTTAAATGAAACGCATGACAACCAGCAAGAAAAGCTAGCATCACCGGCTAATGAAACGCAGAGATGCTAAAAATGTTGATATTTATTTCTAAAAATGCTTATCTGGAACGCAGGGTTAGTTTGCATCGAACTGTACACGCGTTAAGGCGCTACTTTCCCGTTTTCTAACAATTTCGATTAACTATATCGCAACAAATACATATAAAACATACAATTCTAAAATTCATATATGATATTGTTGCAATGTTTTATCTAAACATTCTTAAAGACAGAAACATGATTAGTAATATTTCACTCGATAGAAAAAAATGCAAATATCATTGTGTTCAATATTTTAAAACAGCTGTGAATTGGAAAATACAATAATAAATGACATAGAAGTTTTACCAATAGACATGCATTTTATTGCCAAGAAAATTACAAAAAATAGATTTTTTGTTTTATATCCCAGTTTTCCAAAATTTATAAATCGTGTGAAAAGTAACGTTTTAGTTCGGTCACAGCGCGTAAGCGACATTGACAAACATATGTGTGCCGTGCACGAGTAGATTTCCTGGGAAACCTCGCCTTAAACGGCGTTCGGTACGTTCGCGCAGGAGCCGTCGACGCAGGACGACCCGCAGTACATGTTCCTGCGCGAGCGGCTGAAGGCGCTGCGCGAGGGCTGGGCGGAGCTGCAGCAGATGTGGGAGAACCGGCAGCAGCTGCTGGCGCAGAGCCTGGAGCTGCAGCTGCTGCAGCGCGACGCGCGCCAGGCCGAGGTGCTGCTGGCGCACCAGGAGCTCAGGTAACGCCGCCACCGATACCGGCAGCAGTCAGAGCCTGGAGCTGCAGCTGCTGCAGCGCCAGGCCGAGGTGCTGCTGGCGCACCAGGAGCTCAGGTAACGCCGCCACCGATACCGGCAGCAGTCAGAGCCTGGAGCTGCAGCTGCTGCAGCGCCAGGCCGAGGTGCTGCTGGCGCACCAGGAGCTCAGGTAACGCCGCCACCGATACCGGCAGCAGTCAGAGCCTGGAGCTGCAGCTGCTGCAGCGCCAGGCCGAGGTGCTGCTGGCGCACCAGGAGCTCAGGTAACGCCGCCACCGATACCGGCAGCAGTCAGAGCCTGGAGCTGCAGCTGCTGCAGCGCCAGGCCGAGGTGCTGCTGGCGCACCAGGAGCTCAGGTAACGCCGCCACCGATACCGGCGGCAGTCAGAGCCTGGAGCTGCAGCTGCTGCAGCGCCAGGCCGAGGTGCTGCTGGCGCACCAGGAGCTCAGGTAACGCCGCCACCGATACCGGCGGCAGTCAGAGCCTGGAGCTGCAGCTGCTGCAGCGCCAGGCCGAGGTGCTGCTGGCGCACCAGGAGCTCAGGTAACGCCGCCACCGATACCGGCGGCAGTCAGAGCCTGGAGCTGCAGCTGCTGCAGCGCCAGGCCGAGGTGCTGCTGGCGCACCAGGAGCTCAGGTAACGCCGCCACCGATACCGGCAGCAGTCAGAGCCTGGAGCTGCAGCTGCTGCAGCGCCAGGCCGAGGTGCTGCTGGCGCACCAGGAGCTCAGGTAACGCCGCCACCGATACCGGCGGCAGTCAGCTTTCGTGTAATTCCTGCCCGGCTTGCATCACCACCAAAACATGATAATGATGAGAAGTTCATCGAGGTGAACAGCTGTCGAAATACGATATAAATGAATCGTATTTCGACAGCTCACTGCGCATCTAATCAAATCAAATCAAAACATTCATTTTTTTGTTGCTGAAATACTAAAGCTACTAAAGTGAAATACCTAACATCGCTCCTCGTTTTCTTCTCTGATCTACTGTGTTGTAAGAGCCACTGCTCCGTACTTCTCTTTCAGCGAATACCAAATAATGTTTCACTATAGAAATGCACTAAGCGTAATGAGTGACTGACTGAAAAGAGTGAAAAGAATCTTTGCACTGTAAAGAGCTTTTCCACTCCTTTCTTGTGGCAGCAATAGGTGGGTTAGAATCATAACATAAAATTTGTTGGAAAATAATACAAGTTCAAGTTTGTACGCATTGTAACAATAAGTTTTTGTTTTTAAAAATCTGATTGAATAAAACTAATGTCATTTTTAACTTCACAGATTGGCGAAGACTGAGCCTCCCGCGAACTTGGAGCAAGCTGAAAACTTGATCAAGGAACACGAGGCGTTCCTCACCACAATGGAGGCCAACGACGATAAGATCAACTCGGTGGTGCAGTTCGCCAACCGGCTCGTCGAGGAGCGCCACTTCGACGCCGACAAGATCCAGCGCAAGTGCAATAGCATCGAGCAGAGACGCAACGCCAACCGCGAGAAGGCGCTGCAGCAGATGGAGAAACTCCAGGATCAACTGCAGCTGCACCAGTTCCTCCAGGACTGCGACGAGCTCGGTGAATGGGTGCAAGAGAAGAACGTCACCGCCCAGGATGACACCTATCGCTCCGCGAAGACCATTCACTCTAAGTGGACACGCCACCAGGCCTTCGAAGCCGAGATCGCGGCCAACAAGGAGCGTCTGTTCGCCGTGCAAAATGCGGCCGAGGAACTCATGAAGCAAAAACCAGAGTTCGTCGAAACCATATCGCCGAAGATGTCCGAACTCCAAGACCAATTTGAAAACCTGCAAACGACGACGAAGGAGAAGGGCGAGAAACTATTCGACGCCAACCGCGAGGTTCTCTTGCACCAGACCTGCGACGACATCGACTCGTGGATGAACGAGCTCGAGAAGCAAATCGAAAATACCGACACCGGCACTGATCTGGCGTCTGTGAACATTCTCATGCAGAAGCAACAGATGATCGAGACTCAGATGGCGGTCAAGGCGAAGCAGGTCACAGAGCTTGAAACGCAAGCGGAGTACTTGCAGAAAACGGTACCCGACAAGATGGACGAGATTATAGTTAAGAAGAAGACTGTGGAGCAGAGATTCGAACAGCTGAAGGCGCCGCTTCTGGAGCGGCAGCGCCAACTGGCGAAGAAGAAGGAAGCGTTCCAGTTCAGACGCGACATTGAGGACGAAAAGCTCTGGATTCACGAGAAGATGCCTTTGGCCACCAGCACGGACTATGGAAACTCGTTGTTCAACGTGCAGATGTTACAGAAGAAGAATCAATCGCTCAAAACGGAAACGGATAACCACGAGCCCCGCATCCTGACAGTTATATCCAACGGGCAGAAGCTCATTGACGAGGGACATGAAGCTAGTCCCGAATTCAAACAGCTTATTGACGAACTTACGGCGAGATGGCGAGAACTGAAAGGTGAGTTGTTATATAATCCTCGCTTTTACTATTAGTCCAATCGGTAGCAATGTAGCCAGCTTATGACTTTAAGGAAATGAGACATGAGAACAGTAATTAAACATTTTCCCTTTTATTACAATAAAAATATTTCTTAATTCACGGTTTGTAACTTTGAATTTTTATGTGTCTTGATATTCTCCTTAAGTCGTTTTTTTACAATTTAAAATTAGATTTCCGATGCGATAAATCTTTAAGCAGTCACTCGCAATTCACACAGACGCCATCGAGCAACGCAAAAACAACTTGGCCCAATGGGAGAAGGCTCAACAATACCTATTCGACGCCAACGAGGCGGAGGCGTGGATGAGCGAGCAGGAGCTGTACATGATGGTGGAGGACCGCGGCAAGGACGAGATATCCGCACAGAACCTCATGAAGAAGCACGAGATCCTGGAGCAGGCCGTCGACGACTACGCGCAGACCATCCGCCAGCTGGGCGAGACCGTTCGCCATCTGACCAGCGAGGATCATCCGCTCAGGTACCAAGTCTTACACGAAATTTACTGAGACATATTGTGATACCGGTACCAAGTCTTACGAAAAATTTACTAAGACATGTGATACCAGTAGCTTGTCATGTGTTAAGTAAAACATTCGCCATATTAATCTTTTGAATGTCTACACGTAATAATATATTAATTTGTAACTGGGAACTATGTTTATTGTCTCATAAACTTGTTATATGTTAGATCAGTTTTAAAATTTTAACTAAAGGTCCCAAGGCTCGGAACCGGTTTGAAATATACCGGTTAATACCGATTTATTTCGATGTTGCTCCGATCTTTTCTTGAGGACGCGAACGTTTTAAGAATTTACTATAACCTAACTAAATAAACCAGTTTAATCGATCCGCGGCGGATTGTATCGTGTTATTGATTTACAAGCACTGTCATTTATAAGTATTTAAGATGGGTAGGAAGCGAAAGAATATAATATATAGATACATACTTTAATTACTACGCAAATAAGACTAATTCGAACTGAAGAAGTGAAGTAGGTGCTAATACAGCTGCGACACGCTATGATGGCCGTTTGACATATTACAATAGTGATGTGAAATGTCAATTTATTTTCGAAAAAAATATAATCAAATCTATAAGTTGCTCCATTATGTTGCTCTGAATAGTACATCAATTTGCTCCTTCAAATGTAATTATTAATTGATACGAAACTTCATGAGTGGACAAACGTCAAAACGGCCATCATAGCGTGCCGATAGTTTAAGCAGTGTCAATCATGCGATCGTGTTAACCGGTTTTTATTACCCCCAACCGGTTTATTGATAAAAACCTTTATGTAAAAGCTCTCACAAAAACCGGTTTAAAAAGCGGTTAACTAGAACGAAACCGCAATGAGAAGGCTTTGCGCCAAGTACATGCTAGCGGTTAGAAAATTTAACCGTTATCCGAGCCTTGAGAGGTCCACTGTGTGTGTCGGCAGCGAGCAGATCTCGGTGAAGCAGTCGCAGGTGGACAAGCTGTACGCGGGCCTGAAGGACCTGGCCGGCGAGCGGCGCGCCAAGCTGGACGAGGCGCTGCGGCTGTTCCAGCTGTCGCGCGAGGTGGACGACCTCGAGCACTGGATCACCGAGCGCGAGCTGGTGGCCAGCTCGCAGGAGCTGGGCCAGGACTACGACCACGTCACCGTCAGTGGCTTTTTAAAACTTTCGAAAAGCAAAGGCAAAGGGATCTGAATCCGTGCGGCTATAGTCTTATACTTTTTTTTGCTTTTTCTCGAATTTGAGTGTAGTAATTAATTATACGGATAATCTTGTTTTGTCACTCTTATTAACGCTTAAGCGGGGAATTCACTACCAGACTGCCCGCGCCGGGCTGCCCGTCACAGGCAAGTCTGTCCCATGTCTGCTCGTGAATGCTAGGCAACGGGCACGGGCAAGCCCGTCGGCCCGTGCCCGCCGCCTGCCCGGAGAATCGCATTTTGTCTGCGCGGGCACAGACAAGTCTGAACGTGAATGGTCGCGCCGGGCAGCCCGCCTGCATTCACGCCTCGGAGTTCGACTCGAGCGCATGTTTGTTTTGAATATTTTGAATTGTTTAACATGAATCCAATTCTTCTAATAAGGACATACGACTGTATTTATTTCTCTCTAGGTACCAGTTCTTGCACCATACTCTTCTCCTTGAGCGTCGGTGGCGCTGTGGACTCGGCACTTGCCTTCCAATCGCGAGGTCGGGGTTCGAGACCCGCCATGTACCAATGTGTTTTTCGTTTCGAATTTCATATGTACATTTGTCTGACGCTCCTACGATGAAGGAAAACATCGTGAGGCAACCTGCATACATCTGCAAAGAAATTCAATGGTGTATGTGAAGTCGACCAATCCGCACTGGGCCAGCGTGGTTGACTAAGGCCTAATCACCCTAACATAGGGTAGGCTCGAAACCCTCGGTGGGGACGTATATGAGCTGTGATGATGATGACTCTTCTCCTTTATCTTTCTTCCATTGCAATTACACCTCCAATTATAGCAAGTCTCCGTCTTGTTTCTGCAATCTTGTTGTACAGTTGACCAAACTGCAGCTCTCCGAAAGACTAAATGCCCGCTATGTGTGTTCTCAATACGGGCAAGGGACAGACTTGGGCCGGGCCGGGCTGCCCGCGGGCAGTCTGATAATGAATTCCCCGCTTTACATTTTTTAAATTTCTTTCTTTTTAGTGGGATTATGAAGTTAGTTTGCATTCGATAATAAATGTATATATTTTATATCTACCTCACTGAGAATTCAACCTTGTGTACAGTCACGTCAATTTGAATGTTTAGCAGGTTAAAGATTTTTTGATTTGTGATATTATAAAAATAAATATGGAACACAACAAACTGTCAAAATATCGCTTGTTTGTGTATTGGAATTATACAAATAATCGTCAAGCAGATAAACATGTAAATTCGAGTGTACATGAATTAACGAAAGTTAATTACTCTTGGCAATTGGAAGTGTCATTTTTGGGATATTCTTTCATTCGAGTACAATAGCTTAAATTCACATTGAAGTAGTTATAAAAATTATAATCCAGCAAATACGATCATGGACAGTCCGAAGAGCGTATTTATTTCAGACAGTTTATCTGGTTTTTTTTTATCAGTAATCAAAGTAATATTACGATTAATTTTATCGATTCTCATTGTCCAACAATGGATTAAAATAAAAGTATCCATTTTAGCTGTTATGGGAGCGGTTCAAGGAGTTCGCGCGTGAAACTCAAGCAGTCGGATCGGAACGCGTGGCGACGGCGGAACGCATCGCCGACCAGATGATCGCGATGGGTCACTCCGACAACGCCACCATCGCGCAGTGGAAGGAGGGCCTGAAAGAGACCTGGCAGGATCTGCTCGAGCTCATCGAGACTCGAACGCAGGTACGTTTCGATCTTGATCTTAAAAAAAAATGGACATAAATTATTTACCACAGGCAGACTCGGTACTCGAGCACCTTTATAACTTTTGTACCAACCTTTGTATGGCACAAGGGAATACAACAACTATTGAACAATTTATCGAAGGGAGACTCTGTACCAGGGTCGTCTGCTTGGATACCTCCGTCTTATCTATTTCTGCCGCAAAGCAGCAGTACATGCATTGCTGTGTTCCGGTTTGAAGGGTAAGATAATGGCAGTGATATTACTGGGTACCGTGACTTTACATCTGATGTCACAAGTTGGCAACGTACACTTGGTTCTTGTGGGGGTTCGTACAATTCAACCCGCATACGTTTTACTGTTGGGCATGGGTCTCTTAGATGAGGAGGGATAAGCCTATTTTATTACATTGGCTGGACAGTTTTCCATCTCATCGCTGAAATATTGTTGTGGTAAACTCCCTCAGCTGGCTTTTACGACATTCATGGTAAGAACGGGATCGGTGACTCAATATATGTATACTAAATCTGTCACTGCATGAAGAAGTTTGAACGTATATTGTATGTCTGTGTCCGGGCGTTCGTTAAGTGGCAGTTCAGTGTTCATAGTCATTATGGTTGAGAACTAAATAGTGTGATTTTGCAGATGCTGGCGGCGTCTCGCGAGCTTCACAAGTACTTCCACGACTGCAAGGACACGCTGCAGCGCGTCAACGAGAAGGCTCGCGGCGTCAGCGACGAACTAGGCCGGGACGCCATCAGCGTGGGCGCCTTGCAGCGCAAGCACCACAACTTCATGCAAGACCTCAGCACGCTGCAGAACCAGGTATGAATAGTAAGGCAATATTGACATCTGACCAACCAAACGACGAAATATTTGTTTTTATTAGAACAGCGGGCCTCATTTCGCATTACCGATCTCCAATGATATCATTACTATGGCATAATTTCCATGATGTCATCATGATATAATGAACGATTGATTAAAAATCTGACCGAAAATCTTATTTTTTGTTTTGCATTTGTTTAAGTATATGACAAAATTTTAGACTATAATGTCTAAAGAACAATGGCCACTTTCCATACATTGGAAAACCTGAAAATGAAGTATCATGTCTAAACAAGTACCTCTATGGTAAAGAAATTATGTTGTAAAGACAGTTTTCTCAATAGAGGCCTAGGAATTTCGTAATACACGGATATTCATTTTGAGGTTATATCTTGTATTTTGATTAATTTATTGATAAATTGGAAGTATTTTTTGTGAACAAAATGAATTAATTTAGTTTTTGGGTTAAACAATTTCACACAAAAACAATTACACATAAAATACTACTAATACCACTCATTTTATTGTTACACAGATTAATTGATAGACCTGAGTAGATAATAAAAATCCAGTGTGTAGTAAGTAAATAAATGTTTCTTTATTCATCATCATCTTTTAAGACAACTTCATCAAGTAATGCAGCTGGAGTAGGTACAGACATTCTCTTCATATCAAGCCCGCGCTAAGTAACACACCATAACATGGGCACAACAGCCTATGGTTGCGCGACCTACCAAAACATCAGTATTCCAATATAGATATATACTTTTCTTGACATGTGCCTTAAAGAAGATAACGGAGTTCAGGGGAAAGTAGGGTCAAGTATAAACATTAAACATATATCACGGAAATAATCGCACAGTAAGCAGGATCACAAGTAGGTAATACCTACTTGTGATACCTACTAGGTATCACAACAAAACGCAAACACATGAAGAGAGCAGACAGCAATTTGACATTGACAGATCGGCTGACGCTGAAGGTCATCTCAGACTAAGGAAAAAAGAATAGACATGAAATACCTACGAAAAAAACGTGCATACCTAAATGTGAATCTGGCACAAAGATGGCGGCTTGCTTGCTCATGCGGCAGCCTAACACACTGCACTTACCCATAATAAATGCAGTATTATGCAAGTTCAACACTTTAACAAGCACAATTTTCGCCTAATAACAAAATTTTCTTCAAAACACTGAAACAAACAAGTCGCGATGACAACTGATGTACTTGTTGTTCATTGTGAGGACTGTGACAAAACATGGCGACCGGCCGCAGTGAGGTATTCTGTGACGTCGCCAAGATAATGTTGCCATTTTTGGTAATGATAAAACTACTGTTGTCCTTTTTTACTTATGATTATCCTCATAAGTTAAAAAGAGATGCCAATATGTCAGAAACTATGCCGTCGAAATACATCCCATTCCTATAACTACGTTCGTTATGCCGAGTCCTCTTTTTTTCTATAGTCTGAGAAGGTCACCGATAATATTACGTCAAAAACGTTCCGTTACTAGCATGTGAAATATTTTTGTTGTTCATAAAAGAATGAATAACTTTTAAATAGTACAGCAACAGCTCTCCTTGACATTACTGATGATATTCTATCGGCGCGAGACAGGGGTCAGGGAACTATTATGGTACTTCTAGATTACTCGAGAGCCTTTGACGCTATTAATATTCCACTCCTACTCTCTAAGATGTCATATTATGGTTTTAGTGTTCCCACAGTCAAATGGTTTTCGAGTTATCTCAGCGGACGCTCACAAATGGTAAAACTTAATGGTAATAACGGCGACTTCGAGAGGTGTCCCGCAGGGTTCCATATAAGACCCTCTTTTGTTTACTCTATATACGGCGGATATATTCTCCGTAATAAAGCATTGCCAATACCACATGTATGCGGATGATACACAGCTTTATTTGTCGTTTGATCCAAAAGACACGTCCATAGCTGTTGAAAATATAAATAATGACTTAAATAGCATTGCATCATGGTCGGAGTCAAACACACTGGTACTAAATCCTAAGAAAACAAAGTACATGATATTTGGGACTCCTGGTCATATCACCAGTATAATAAGCCAAAATCCTGCTGTCTCAATAAGAAATGAGCCCATAGAGTTGGCACACGAAGCTCGCAATCTTGGAGTTCTGATGGACGGGGATCTGCGCTTCAAAAGTCACGTATTAGAATGCGCGAACACCTGCTTTTATAGACTCAAAATACTATATCGTATCCGTGACTTCCTTAGCGTAGATCTGCGCGTCAGACTATGTGGCGCTCTTATTCTCTCTAAACTGTCCTATGCTGACCTGGTGTATGGTCCACGCCTGCTGGCTCGCACAGACCGCGTCGTGCAGAGAGTACAGAACGCCTGTGCGCGTTTTTGTTTCAACGTACCTCCGCGCACGCATGTTACGCCGTATTTTAACTCAGCTGGTGTCCTGAAGATGGCTTATCGTCGGGAACTCCACTTGGCTGCACTCCTTTTTGGCACTATTAAAACTGGGAGACCTCATTACTTGTTCGAAAAGTTAACATTTCGTGAAAGGACAAATTCCGGGTGTCGTCTTAGAAACTGGCCACTCCTTTTACCTCTACATTGCACTGCAGCCTTCCGTGGCAGTTTTAAATATTCAGCCACCAAGTGTTGGAACAACTTGCCACCACCCATTCGTGACCATTTGTCTTTTAATAGCTTTAAATCTAAACTAAAAAAATACCTTTTAGACAGACAAAAATGTTTACCATTGGGTGGTCGTGTTGTTCCAACATACTTGTACACATAGTATAATTTATAATTTCCTGTATATTATTACACTTGCATTTAATATTAATATAATAAGTATCTTTTAATTATGTATTTTATTTATAGTAGGTAGGTACAATCTTTACAAATACAAACATTCACACTTAACACACTGTATCATTCATCCCATCGCTTTACTTTAGTATTTTATTTATTTTTGCATTTTCTCACTGTGCGTTGAGCTGCGTAAGTACACGCTTTTCCATGTTAAGGTTTCAGCTGGAAACCAGCGCTGTGGCTCTGCAGGCCACAGCATATGCTGAGCTGCGTCCTATTTTCGCATCACACTACAGCGTAATAATAAATTATTATTATTATTTTCTACAAAATTATCTCTTTGTGTTTTACACTTTTTATTGTATTCTTTTTTTTTTGTTTTGTTCCACCTTTATGTTATGTTGTAGTGTTTGTGAAAATAAATGTCTTGAGTCTGAGTCTGAGTCTGAAATATTATTTCAATTAGTTGAATTACTTTAAGCTAAGAATAAAAAAGGTTTTGATATAATTTATAATAACATTAAGCTTTCCTGAATATTTCAACTTGAACAATAACAACTTTATTTCAAATCTACGTGAAACGGAACGTTTTTAAAAAAGTATGTCCATGCCACAGATTATATAGCGATTTATGGAGAGAAAAATCACTATCTGGATGCGTTCAGGAGTTTTAAAACGCTTATTATTTCATCTTTTTTCTTAAATATCTTCTTTCGTAGATGATTTAAAAGTATAGCTGTTAGCGGAATCGATACACTATAAAATCACCTTGATATTAAAATGAGTTTCATTTCTAGACATCATCAGGTCCAAAGTGGCCAATGTTCTTTCGGAATTCCGAAATAAAGGTTGTCTATTTTGAAACTAAACAGGAGTTCCGATTTCGATACTTTCCCGAAAAATCTCGATTACGGAACTCCGAAATGCATGCCCTAGTTTGCGGACGCGACGTGCGAGAAACTCGACCGATGCGTGACGCAAGATCGTGCCTTCAGTAGGGCTAACATGAACATGTGTGTCAAAGTAATTGTATCGTCATCGTGAAATATTTGTATGAGAATTGGGATGATGACTGAATTCAATTTTTTACGTCTCGTCATTAAATATTAAAATACCATAGAAAAAGACGCAGTCCTGTGAAATTAGAATTAAAATCGGCTTAGAAATGCCTTAGATACAAGCATTTTAAGTTGTTAATTTGAAGGCGATTAGACAGAGAGATCCGACATCAACTGTGACGTCATTGTTGAGTACGGCCATATTGACTCCTTGTAAATTGCCGTTTTGCTAGAAAGAGATGGAGAAAAATCTTTAATACCTTATATCTCGGTTGTTTTTATAGTTATTCGAAAACCGATGTTTTCTTTCTGTTTATTATATGAATGAACTTCTATTAAAGCAAAAAAAAAATCTTAGTCATCTAGCCAATTGTACAGCATCCCTACATTTGGAAGCACGAACCTTTTGTGTAGAGTTTCATAGCGTAACGTAAGCGTGACGTTGCACATTTGTACGAAGATTGCGAGCTCGAACAAGGTTTTGACGTATAGTATCGTCAAATTCGAAGGCTGGCTATCGAGAACGTACGAATATTTTACAATGGCGAAGGTGCTTCGCGCTACGCACTGGCGCCATCGTATCGTGAACTCGACACGTTAACGTTACGAATCTTGCGAATGTTCGCGCTCGGCCTTCAGGCACACCCCGGACACTCCATACAACGATCACCAATCAGTTACCTATTACTACTACTTAAGCAAATGACGTTTGTACACGCGTAAATGTGTGCGGGAAATCTAGTAAGGCTGAGTGCGCGGCTATTAATCGTAATGACGCGAGAAATGCAGCGACGGCCTTCTCTTTCACCCGTATAGCGCTATCTTTGTTTTTAACGGCCGCCGCTCGCGTCTACTCGGTGAACGTGTACTTGTACTTAACAAGCGTGCACTGGTAGCCAGGCCCCGGCGGCCAGCGAAATGTATGCATTGTATTAGTAGCGCGTGCACTTGGTCGCAAGCGGCCACTGAGATCATTGCGACCTAACTTACGACCCGTATTGGCCGCTGGTCGCCGCGACCACTGAGATTCAAAAGATTGTAGGATCGTGGCGAGTGTGCGCGCACTGGCCGCGGCGGGCAGACGTGTTACTTGTTTACAGAGTGTCCAAACTACATAGTAAATTTTTGGACACAGAGATTTATTTTCGAGCTCGAGACTAGAAGGGCGTTGTGGGATATACATAACGTGCGACGACTATTCAAGTGTGTGTAGTGTAATGGATGAATCCAGAATCTATTCTTCTTGTTTTTTCGGTTCTTATTTGCAAGAAAAAGTATCACAGCAATTTCCTCGACGTCCATTTCGAAGCACTCTGTACGCGGAACTGACAATTTTGGTCGCAGTTCTGGCCGCTTACTTGGTCGCGACATTTGCGGCCTGGTCGCAATGCCGGCCGCTGCGACCTGGCCGCCAGTGCGCGCATAGGCTAAGTCTCGTCGCGACCGAGCGAACGCGCGCGCCCTTGTTTATGTGTCAGTGATGTCTACGACGAAGTGCGGGGTGGGGTGATGAGGTATTTGAAATCAGTGCGGGGAGGTGAGTGGCCGTTCTGTACACGGAGTTCTATCATATCCTCTGTGCTTCAGGTGGAGGGCATCGGCGGCGAGTGCGGGCGCCTGGTGGCGATGTACGCGGGCGACAAGGCGGCGGAGATCTCGCGGCGCGCGGGCGAGGTGGCGGACGCGTGGGCCGCGCTGCAGGCCGCCTGCCGCGCGCGCCGCGCCAAGCTCGAGGACGCCGACCGCCTCTACCGCTTCCTGAGCCGGCTGCGCGCGCTGCAGCTCTGGATGGACGACGTCGTGCGCCAGATGAACACCGGCGAGAAGCCCAGGTACCGCCCCCGCCACTACCACTACCGCCGCCTCTACCGCTCCCTGAGCCGGCTGCGCGCGCTGCAGCTCTGGATGGACGACGTCGTGCGCCAGATGAACACCGGCGAGAAGCCCAGGTACCGCCCCCGCCACTACCACTACCGCCGCCTCTACCGCTCCCTGAGCCGGCTGCGCGCGCTGCAGCTCTGGATGGACGACGTCGTGCGCCAGATGAACACCGGCGAGAAGCCCAGGTACCGCCCCCGCCACTACCACTACCGCCGCCTCTACCGCTCCCTGAGCCGGCTGCGCGCGCTGCAGCTCTGGATGGATGACGTCACCCTAAAGGCCACCGATTCTACCGCCATGTCTTAAGTTCCTCTGTGCGTCGGATAAAAGGCGATACTTGTACCTAATTTTCGGCTAGTCCTCCAAAGTGAAGGTATGTACAAGGAGAATTCACTTGTTCACGCGCGCATTCAAGTATTTGATTGATTCAATTTCATAAGTGTGGAGGACTCTGCCAATCGAGCTGGCATACGTGCCTACGCACGCATTCACCCTTCCTAATATATTGATTACTTACTTGTCGTTCCGCAGGGACGTGAGCGGCGTGGAGCTGCTGATGAACAACCACCAGTCGCTGAAGGCGGAGATCGACGCGCGCGAGGACAGCTTCGCGGCGTGCATCGCGCTCGGCAAGGAGCTGCTGGCCGCGCAGCACTACGCCGCCGCCGACATCAAGGACAAGCTTATGCACCTCACCGACCAACGGAACGCGCTGCTGCGGCGCTGGGAGGAGCGTTGGGAGAACCTGCAGCTCAGTGAGTGGGGGCGGGGAGATGGGGCACAGCTAGGGCGAGCTGCTGCGGCGCTGGGAGGAGCGCTGGGAGAACCTGCAGCTCAGTGAGTGTTGGCGGGGAGCTGGCGCACAGCTAGGGCGAGCTGCTGCTGCGCTGGGAGAACCTGCAGCTCAGTGAGTGGGGGAGGGGAGATGGGGCACAGCTAGGGCGAGCTGCTGCGGCGCTGGGAGGAGCGGTGGGAGAACCTGCAGCTCAGTGAGTGGGGGAGGGGAGATGGGGCACAGCTAGGGCGAGCTGCTGCGGCGCTGGGAGGAGCGCTGGGGGAACCTGCAGCTCAGTGAGTGGGGGCGGGGAGATGGGGCACAGCTAGGGCGAGCTGCTGCGGCGCTGGGAGGAGCGCTGGGAGAAACTGCAGCTCAGTGAGTGGGGGCGGGGAGATGGGGCACAGCTAGGGCGAGCTGCTGCGGCGCTGGGAGGAGCGCTGGGAGAACCTGCAGCTCAGTGAGTGTTGGCGGGGAGCTGGGGCACAGCTAGGGCTAGCTGTTACTGCGCTGGGAGAACCTGAGTGGGGGAGGGGAGCTGGGATACAGCTCGGGAGAGCTGTTGAGGCGCAGGGAGAACCTGCAGCTCAGTGAGTGTTGGCGGGGAGCTGAGGCACAGCTAGGGCTAACTGCTACTGCGCTGGGAGAACCTGCAGCTCAGTGAGTGGGTGAGGGGAGCTGGGATACAGCTAGGGAGAGCTGCTGCGCTGGGAGAACCTGCAGCTTAGTGAGTGGGGGCGGGGAGCTGGGGCACAGCTAGGGCTAGCTGCTACAGCGCTGGGAGAACCTGCAGCGCAGTGACTGTTGGTGGGAAGCTAGGACACAGCTAAGGCGAGCTCCTGCGGCGCTGGGAGAACCTGCAGCTCAGTGAGTGGGGGAGGGGAGCTGGGACACAGCTAGGGCGAGCTGCTGCGGCGCTGGGACAACCTGCAGCTCAGTGAGTGGGGGAGGTGAGCTGGGATAGAGCTAGGGAGAACTGCTAAGGCGCAGGGAGAACCTGCAGCTCAGTGAGTGTTGGCGGGGAGATGGGGCACAGCGAGGGCGAGCTGCTGCTGGTCTCTGAGAACCTGCAGCTCAGTAAGTGTGGGCGGGGAGCTGGGGCACAGCAGGCGAGCTGCTGCTTCATTTCTGGGCAGAACCTGCAGCTTAGTGAGCCACGCTAACGAAACAGATACAATGAAGCCGCGCGTCAACTTGTGATCAGGTGTATTCCAATCCTGAATGGTCCTCAGTCACGAGGGAAGAACATGGCGCAGTATACCTCCATCGGCTAGCCATTGGATAGCCATAATCCCACACACTCTTTCCAGTGACAGGCCGAGAAAAAAGCAAATGGACTGTCGTTGTATCCGTCAACAAAGCTGCGTACTTTATTTCATATGTTACAAATCATATATTGTTTTACATTCACATAAGACACATGTACATCGTTAAAGTATCACGTTATTCCCCGTGCAGTCCTGGAGGTGTATCAATTCGCACGCGACGCGGCGGTGGCCGAGGCGTGGCTGATCGCGCAGGAGCCGTACCTGATGTCGCAGGAGCTAGGCCACACCATCGACGAGGTGGAGAGCCTCATCAAGAAACACGAGGCCTTCGAGAAATCCGCCGCCGCGCAGGAGGACCGCTTCAGCGCGCTGCAGAGGCTCACCACGGTACGTGCAAATACTCGTACATCTTTTTAAATATGTCTTCAGGGCTATTTCGGTATGAGTTAATATATTAGCCGTTATGAATCTATTATTAACCGAATGAAGTTAGGATTACCGAATCTATCGGTTACCGAGTTATTTTTGTTAGACAGCATTGAAAACTTTGTTATGGGTTGAGAACCATTATGAATCAATCGTAATCCTTTTAGTAGAAAAGACTTGTTTTGTATTTTAGATCGTAAAAGGAATGCGACCGCCTTTATATTTTGTTTCTCTCAATAGGAGCATTAATTTCTAGTGAATTTAACATGATTTCTGGAGCAGGTCGATGAGATGCCTGATGTCCGTCCCCTGTTCACTTCTAACGACAAGAGAGCAATTACCGCGATCTTCTTTGAGCAATAGAATTACTGCACAGTTCCACAATGTCTGAAATAATTGTACGCATTATGTCGCTTGTAACAGCAGTGGTGTTCGTAGTGCGAATGTAAAGTTGAAATGTGGTCGACAATACTTGCAATAAAAAGTAGGTAAATTAATCAATATTTATATCTTATTCAGTTTACCTCTGTAGTTCAACAAACAATTAAAATTGATTTTGATGTGAGGTTTTGATATCCCTAAAAGTGTCAAAAACAATGTCGATCGATTCGTTGTTCTTTATTAACCTGTGACTTTTTAAAAACCTTCAGTAAGGTTGAAGTTTAGAATTGGGTTGAAGCGTACAAAATCAGCGCATCTTTATTTTTTAAAATTCTAAGTTTATTTATAGGCATTGACAAAACATGATATATGATAATTACAGATTAAAAGACCACACCAACCTATTTGAAAACCAACCATCTGAAACCAACTTATCTGAAAAGTAACAAAAATGGGAAGTACAGTTGTCTTGACTACAATAATATCACTAACAAAAGATTATTTATGACTGTTGTTAATTTTTCTTGACAAAAACAAGAAAAAAACGTCTAGCATTTTATCTAAATTTTTTTTCAAGTTGGTCTCTCTGTGTTTTCCAAATTCTCTTTTCCAAATCGAGTGATCTATGCTAAATAAGTAATTTTAAGTCGCATTATAAATATAAAAGATACTTTATCAATGTCTATAGTTGTATATGCTTGGCATGGTATTGGTTATTCTTATACATAAACTACACGGATAGTTCCACTATCTGCTTTCACCCAATATAACTAGTTTAGTATACTTTTTAGTGCTTTCAGACTAGCGTTTTTTTTTTTCATAAACGCTCATTTTGGGATACGCGCCTCATTGTTGCGTGTACGCTTGAACCATTCGGTGGTGGCGAGTATCAGAAGCAATATGGATTCCGCCGAAGAAACGTTGCTTTTTGCGTTACTTATTCGAAATACGTTCTTATAAGCGCATCAACGCTTGAGCGTGTAGAAAAGGATGCGCCTATATGCACCTATACGAGCTTCGAAAAATGAGTTCGTATAAAACGCTAATCTGAAAAAGCTCTTAGTTTGCACTATAAATTGAAATCAAAGTACCTTTACTAATTTGTACCTTTACAAAAACAAACCAGTAAAAGTATTTTAATTTAACATTGTCTTCATTCTTTTCTAATTTTTCTTTTCTTATCATTAGCTTGAACTGCGCGAAACTTCCCTCTGGCCTAAAACTCAGACATGGGAGAAATGTGACGAAAATGACTTCTCCTTTCGTTTCCCACCTGCATCCAATCACCCCATAACCACTTCGCCCACCGCCTCGCATAGTCGACCTGTCAAAGACATAGTCGAAGAAATTATAGTTTCAAGTGATAAATACAAGCCGCCCGAAAAATACAAGACGACGTGTAAACTAGACAACTCGGGATGTAAGAAAAACGATTCGTTCCTTTGGACCGTTGTCACGAATAGCCTGTCGACAATCTCAGAGTCCAGCAGTGTCCCTCAGTCGCCTCTGATCTCTCCCAGGTCGCCGGAAATATACAGTCCTGTATTTTTCGAGTACACCGAACAAACAGAACAAAGTAACGACTTTCTAGCGTGCATTAATTTCATACTCTGGGAGAGATTGTCTTATCAAAACGTGTTCCCGAATGTCTTGTTACTTAAGTCCAAAAGTCGTAGCTCCTCAAGATCATCGGGCAGCATAAAGAGGATAATGAACAAGCTGTCAAGGAAAAGCAAGTCTTCCGACTCTGACAATAAAAGCGAAGTCGCAGTGCTTTCTATGCCCACTTTGACAGGCAGCACGAATACTATCAACGACTTGGGGAAGGATGTGAAGACTATTCCTTTGAACTCATCCTTACTTCTTCTCTCCCAAACCCGGTCTCTCCTGTTCCCGGACGGTGCATGGTATTTTAACTACTTAGATGGTGTAAGTGTTGTGTATTGGTTTTGCATGTGCATGTTGTCACCTTTTCTCACTGCTATTACAAAGAAATCACTAACAAATAGATTTGCTTCATTGATGTTTTGCTATGGTTATGTTACAATTAAAAATCATGTACAGATAAGAAATATGCACTAAAGCTTATTAAAAATGGACGGAAACGCGAATCGGCCTCGCTACGGCTTTTTATACGTTTCGAGCTCATACGTTCAAAGCGTATGGCATAAAAGCTGAAGATTACATACGCTTTGAGCCTTTCTCTCAGAGTGCTTGTCCATCGATAATGTGCTAGGAAGCTGAGTAGTACATACATAGATACATACTTAATAAATTTGTTTAATGGAGTGTAAGCTCGAAAACATAATATGCAAGAAGTGTACATGTATAAAACGCGTGATAATTTGAATTCTTTGCAATATGTTTGATATTACGCCGATATGACGGCACCCACGAGCTTAACACGGAAAAGTCAAATATGTACATATATGGTTAATCTTTTGCCATAGAAATACTTATACGTGTTCTTCGGTCGTACATCGGCCATTACAAAAATCAATCTGATTTTGCGAATCAGATTGATTTAGTAGTACTGTTTTTATTGTGTTGTTGGAAAAGGCTCATTCATATATATCTATCGAAAAATCATTATAGTAGGATGGACGCGTTAGTAAGAATCTATAGAATTTTTTTAAATTATTTTTGATCGCCGCTCAGCTTACTGGCACATTATCAACGAACAAGCACCCTTAAAGAGATACGGTTCGTATCTCGCGTCACTGTTTCCCCTTGTCGCGTCGTCGTAATCGACACCGCGTCGTCGGTCGTGTGCGTGTGTCGACAGTTCGAGGTGAAGGAGATGAAGCGGCGCCAGGAGGCGGCCGAGGCGGCGGAGCGCGAGCGCAGGGAGCGCGAGGCGGCCGAGGCGGCGGCCGCGCAGGACGCCGTGGACCGCGCCGCCGAGCCCGAGCCGCAGCCGCAAGGTAACCGACACCCATCACACGTGACACGCATACGCCGCATCCGAACACTGACTGTTTCCGTGGCTCCATTGACAGCGGCGATCGGCGAACTCTGACCGCAGGCTTATTACAGATATTACAGATATTATTGCAGGCTTATTTAGAGACAGTCGCGATCGTTGCGATTGTACGATTATAACTTTTAAGGCGCTACTCTCCGGAGGGAGAGTCTGTACCAGGGTCGTGTGCATGGGTACCTCCGTCTTACCTATTTCTGCCGCAAAGCAGCAGTGCTTGCATTGTTGTGTTCCGGTTTGAAGGGTAAGATATGGCACTGAAATTACTGGGTATACTGAAATTACTGGGTACCTGATGTCACAAGTTGGCAACGTACACTGTGGTTCTTGTGGGGGTTGCAGTTTTACTGCGAAACTCACAGGAGCCACGTGTATTATAGGTAACTGTTACCACTTACCATCAGGTGGGCAGTTTGCTTGTTTGCCAACTTAGTAGAAATAAAAATAAAAGAATACTTCCCGTTTTCGAACAATTTCGATTGACTGTACCGCCACAAATATTAAACATACAGTTCTAAAATTCATGTGACATTTTTGAACATTTTATCTAAACATTCTAAGGACAGAAACATGATTAATAATATTTTACTCGATAGAAATTAAATCTAAAGATGACTCTGTTCAATATTTTAAAACTGCTGTGAATCAGAAAATACAATAATAAACGACATAAATGTTTTACTAATAGACGTGCATTTTTATTATCTAGAAAATTGCAAAAGTACAATTTCTATTTTCTATCCCAGTTTTCCAAAACTCGATAAAACGTGTAAAAAGGAACGTTTTAGTTCGGTCACCGCCCGTAAGCGACATTAGCAGCTATGCATTAAGGAACTTTATTACTTTGCAATAAAGCAGACGTCGTGCACGAGTAGATATCCTGGGATACCTCGTCTTATTTGTATCGTGAAACGTCGGATTGCGCTACGACAGCGCCACGTCATGCGAGCGACTGGCGAACTAAAAATAGACGCTTGGACACAGCGACAGATTGTTTCGTTGGGTTGTTGATCACATACCACTCAGAGATACTTTGTTGATCGCGTTGCCATTGTACGATTAGCAACCGGTTGCTTTTTTTTCGATATAAGTCTGCCGTTCGATCATACCTAAAAATTTGTGAAATAAAATAGTTTTATTTCGGGCGATAAGGCGCCATTATTTGGATATTCGTCAAATTACATTTGCAAAATGATATTCGATAAGTTATAGTCTTTGTCATGGAAATGACTTTTCGTTTTATGACAACCTTTTCACTATTATTCGATTCGCGTTTCTTCTCGGTGCCTCGACATGAAAGTCGTGACCGCCACAGATTATGAAGCATCACAGTGCTTAGTAAGCACTTGATCCTTCCAGGCGCATCTATGCTGCGCCCTCCGTAAGCAAATCTGTTTGAAGCCTTAATCGTATCAATCCAGTGAGATTGCATTTGCTTCTACTATCCTTCGACGATAAAAAAAATTTCGACACAAATGTCGAGTAGACTGATCGCCGCTGTTATTGGTGTAACGTACGTATTTAAGTCACTTTAATATACACAGATTGACATCATGTATTTTAAATTTAAAACATCTCCGCTAAGATATATTCATCAAATATTGTTTTATGAAAATTGAATGTGTTTTCGTGGAGAGTGTACAACAACAAACTGACTTTGCTTCACTTACTACTCTATCTACATTAAGAAATATTATGTATTGTTATTTCAGTAAGCGATCGGTTTTATTGTTATTTTGAACACGAGATACTTGCAATGTTTTTCGCATATTGTTCTCAATGACTACATTGTTCGAATCAAAAACACAGATTAAAATCTTTCTCTAAATTAACAACACCTAAAATCACAGATTGCAAAGAAAGCACGCATGTGTAATGTCTATAGCACAATAAACAATAATTTCTCCGCCGAACTGACGATCTTCACTAACTTTCACCGAGTAACTGGTGAATGCTGCTTGCGTACTGCAATAACACCATTATAAGTTTGCGGCAACGGAAATATATTTACATAATAGAAATAATTTGTGATCTTATATAAAATTATGAAAGCACAGTTCGCACTGCGCTATAGCCAAAATGGCTTACGGCATCGCTTGCCGCTTTACATGTGAAATTTATGAAGTACTACATCATTTATAATATAATGCTCGCTCAGTCGGCGGATGATCTCGAAACACAAATAATTGTTGAATTCAGGCGAGCATTGACCATATATTTACTTGCGTTATTGTTTAAATAAACGGATTAAAGAAAATAAGATATTGTAGTCGACCGCCTCCTAAGCCACTAGTTGTGTAAGCATCAACTCGGTCGAAAGGAGGGAAAACAAGAGATGAGCCATACATAAGAAAACAGGACCAATCAAATAAAAGCTGATATGGTTTTAGTTTCACGTACTGGTAAAAAGTGATCATGTAATGCAAATTTCAATCAAAATTGAGAGTTTACAACACCACCTCATATTGGGATGTACGAGTCGATGCATATTTCTCAATATTCTGTTTTAGTAGTCGTTTTAACGTCTCAAGAAAATGGTTTAAACTCATCTAAAAGAGTTGTGCGAGAATGCTAACGTACTCGTATATCTGACCTATGTATTTGTCAGATATTTTTTTTGTTAAAATCGTTACCATAATATAAGCTGTCTAGTGGCTATGTGGTTAATGCAGCTGAGTTTCACATATTTATAAAGATGTCCATACACAGACAACCAGTGCAGTGACGGAACGGTCGCGTTATATTTGCCTAGCACAATCTGTGCTAACATATTTGCTTAGCACAACTTGTGCTAACATATTTGCCTAGCACAATCTGTGCAGATATACGAAATCAAAATTCTGTGAATAAGTTGTCATATGAATCCGAGCTATACACAATAACAGCGACCCCTTCGGGCCCCATCGGCTGTCTGTGCATAGACAACTTAACCCTTGTCCAACATCATTCGCCGACGGAGTGTCGCGCGTGTGAAGATATTGTCCCGTTACTCATCGATGTGTTGTCCACACATGCACACGCGTAGTCGTAAGGAGAACATCCACTAAAGCGGCTGAGAAGGCCCAAGAGCGACCGCATTCCCAGCCAGGTAAAGAGCGCTTACTATACAGCTGCCGATGTAACATAGCCGGCTGAGAGCATGAGCTTCCACGGTAGTTAATTTTAATCGGTGTCTATTTAATTTTTGTCAGGTGACACTGCGCTCGAATAGAAAACTCACTAGTGGTTCACAGGGTTAGATTTGTGTAACATTGTACTTAGCTTATTATGTATAAACAAAGAGTTTATAGGTTATTTTGCGTATTCGTAGTTGGGCTATGGCACAATTTTCTTTGCACGATTTCAATTTATTACGTTGAATTCACATTGTTCAATATTGTTTAGGTGATGGTACCATCTGTCTCCTCACGTCGTTCATTGAAAAATCAGTGTACATAACATTCTGTTTTTTTTTAAATTTTGTTATGTACAATGATTTGTAATATTTTCATGTCACTCTATACATTTGAATTCTATGTTTCACTGTCTAGTATTCTTATAGTATTTTATTTTATTGTTTTCATCTTTTCACGGTGATGGTTTGATACTTCTCTACTTCTAAAGGTCATTCATAACACTCATTTTATAACTTTTAAAATTAGACTCTTTAAAAATATTATATGTGAAAGTGTTTACACATCGATGCTGTCTTCTGTAAAGGTAGGTATAAAGCTTTTCTTGTATAGCTTCTACTATTCGTAGCTTTATATCTTATTATGCACTGTGCCATTAATTGATTTTATATCATGTATAACTACAATGGTGTTTATTTCTAAACCTTACTGTTTCAAGACTGATTATTATTAAACAATCATAGATTGGTTCACTGTATACGCGATTTCACGCTTTTATATTTTTCCTAGCTAGCTTTGCTTTTTACTTTATTGTGCAGCAGTTAACGTTAAATTCCTAATGCATTTATTTATTGTATTCAATCTAATCGTGCAAATTATTAAACAATACAAAAACGTTTCATTTGTGGTGTTTAGGACTAACATTACGTTTAAAATTTGTAACTTTGGAATGTTGCTCTTGATTTGTAGCCAGCGAATATCCTAAAACTTAACCGTCATCGCATTATACAATCTATTTTAAAAATGCACACCGCACAGAAACACAGATCAGTCAGCTGTTGCATTTCATGAAACAACAATGACAAAAAAAGGTCACAATCGATACGTTTAGAAATACGTAATACACTTGAAGCACAACCACCTCGATTGACTTAAAATGCGATATCGGTTGCATGAGTGCAGTACCTTTAGTGTAGTATATAACACGTAGCATGTAGCACGTAGCGTGTAGCGGTAAATGGCACGTAGTATGCGCATGCAGTTGTAGAGGCGAGCGCCGCGGCCCGGCCCGCCACCCCGCCGGCTGCGGAGCCCGCTTCCCTACCCGCGGCCGCCTCCGCCTCCAAACCGACGCCGCCCAAACCCGCACGCCTCTCTAGTGAGTATGCACCCCTGGTAGTCGCTACGCTCGGTATGTACGAGTATTATGTACAAATTAATTATTGTAAACTTGATTTGAATCGTAAAACTATATTTTTATGTGTCTTTTACACCTCTAGGTAAAAATTTTCTTAATTGACAATATTTCAAATTTTTGACCCCTACACATTTTTTTAGGTTACACGAAAGAACTTGATGAATAAAGAGACCCGTATTTTTTATTTTACAATTTTTTTGTTTTACCTATACAAATACTTTTATGGAAACTAGGCTATTTCTCAAAAGTAGAGTTGGGTATAATACTGTTAATTGTGTTTGTCTAGCACCTATATAAGAAAACTTTGTCATTTTTTCGTGACAGACGACAAACGTGCTATAGGCGCGTTCCAGGTAAGCACGGACTTGCAACATTTTTAGTAACGCGTTTCATTTGGTAGCTTTTGGTGTTAACTTTTCGTGCTGATTTGTTGGCATCAAATACCAAGGCTATAAGATAGATCCTCTAATATCACTTTTAGACGGCTTTTTGGACATATGAAGCCTTTTTTCATGAGTTAAAAAGGTTTTGCAGATGATTTTTAAAAAATAATATGAAAGTTTTAGTCGATTGCGATTTGTACAAATTGTAATTTTAAGTTACAGGACTAGGTGATTGTGTCAAAAATTAGCATGAAAAATCAGTTTCTACAATGTAATTTGTAACAAGTAGTACGACTAAAAATGTTAACATTTCTTAGAAGATACGCAAAACGCGGTTAAAATCATAAGTTAGCACCAAAAAGTTGTAATGCTTATCTGGAGCGAACCGTCAATGTCATTTGAATGTTAGCCACAGATAACAAATGATGTTAGCATTTGAAAACTAGTTGTTTAGTATAGGCAAAGGCCTATCTCAGGTATTCAGCCCAACACTTCGTACTCTGAAGTTTTTTCGAAATATTGCAAACCAAATTATTGTATAAAAAATATCTAAACAACGTTTATTGTGATAACAATGAAAAAATCTCGAAATGGTTTCTGAATTTTGGTACCTAAGCAAAAATGAAATGTAAATTGGAATGAAATTATACTACGCCTTAGAATAATAACGCATAGAAATCCAGCCGACGTGCACGATTTGATGCAACTAAATGTGAGCCATAAATGGCTCACTACGCCGGCAGCTCCATACTGTTTTTATCGTAGTGTGCGTGTTTCGCGCGTAAGCGACTGCACACATCAATGTCATTTTTGCTTCACTTTAATCATCGCGCTCTTTACCGGACTATCCTTCTATGCGTTATTATTCTAAGTACTACGCATTATAATGTAAAAAATGCTGGGTTCAATCAGACATATTTATGGTTATACTCGAATCTTTAGTTATATTTGATTATATTTTAAATACTTCATCAAAATTCTTATATGGATATTGAATTTTCACAGTTGAGAATGGAAATCGTGTCAATTTTACGATGCTATGGGTTTGTTACTATTGTTAATGTTGTTGTTATTTTGACTTCACGTGTATTAAAAGTGATTTATTCTGAGATGTATTGTTTTACGATTTGAATCACGTTTGTAGTAGATTACCTGTAAACTAAGATTTGTGATATGAAGTTTATGTTTCCTTTACGCATGCAAACTTTAATTAACCCTGTGTTTTTGTGTTTTTTAAATCATGTTATCCATAAACGAACCTGAAAGCATGTAACTAGCTTTTGTAAATTGCTGCAGCGCAGTTTTTTAATGTTTTGTTGTTGCTTTGAATTATTTGTTATTTTTTGTTTTCTCCCCCTCGCGACATCCTAATCCCTGCACATATTTTATTATTTCTAATATTTACTATTACGACTTAACTTCCTACACCGTAAATCCTACAAATACCCACACACATATGCTGTTTCAATCTTGGCTATACCAAATCCTGACCCGCTTTTACTGTCACGCACGTACCTCCTCCTCCCCTATGTATGTACGTCCCCTACCACCCGTCCGGATGTCACGCGTGTAGCGCCCGGAACGAGCTCGACGCCCGCGACGCCCTCGAGCTCCGGTAAGGTGAAGTCGCGCTCGCGCAGCAAGTCACCATTCCGGAGCTTCAGATGGCGTACGGCGAAGAAACTGATCGCCGGCTCACACCATAGCGATGACGAAGGTAACAGTGGTAGCGGATAGTTGGTCTTACCTTAAACGATAAAAACTTCCGTTCTAAGTTTGAAAACTAATATTATTTTTATTACTATTCGACTTCGTTACGTTAAGGTCGTTACGTTGTTTGACCCTACTTGTATATGGAGAATATGGTTGCTATGACATATTGAAGGTATTTGAAATGTCACAAATCAAATGTTAAGAGAAACTTTGTAAGTAAATAAATACTAAAAGAGATTATTTCAAAATATATGACAACCAAAACACCACAGTGTATAATTAGTTTTAAAAATGTGTTCAAATATTGCCAACTATTTGCTACCGAGCATTGACGATAATTCATGAAAAAGCTTTGAGTGTGCTGTTGTTTGTGTGCGCATGCGTCGCAAGATATGCGTGTGACTTTACGAATAAATGTTCCTTAGTGATTCCGCCTTTTATTACATGCTGTTGAAAGGTATCAAGCCCATCACTCGTGATAATACACATCACAATAGATTACTTTTTTTTGTTTTAAGAGCACAATATTTTGCGTTCTTTTAATAAAATTAGTATTAAATCAAGTTACTAGTTGTAATAATTATATTTAAAATCTAAATAGTTCTTATTTATGCTCTCTTTACAAATTGTTCTAAGGATGATTATTTTGTGTAAAATCTTTGAACGCGAAAGGTGGAGAAGGTTAATAATAAAAATCTAAATTATAGAAAAATTGAAATAATTATAGTACACAATACTATATTGATAATTATAAACCATCATACATACATTATTAATCGGGGAATCTCTGGTTAATTAACAATTATATTTTAGAAAAACTCATACTGTCAAATCTACTATCAAATCTACAAAAAACCGAATTTCCAGTTTTATTCTAGGATTTTCTAATTTTCTTAGTCTTGCTACTTCAATATGGGTGTCGATTGTTCGTTAATATAACTTGTATGTTCAGAGGGTGCTAGCCCCGCGGGAGAGGACGAGGGCGTAGAGGGCACGTTGGTGCGCAAACACGAGTGGGAGTCCGCCGCCAAACGTGCATCCAATAGGTAAGGGCTACTAAAATGTTTGGATTTTTCGGACTTAACTTCGTAGCTTTTATATATTATGTGTCTATAACATCACCACGGGTAATTTTTATTATTCCAGTAAGGTGTTGGTTTTGCAGCAGACTATATCAATATAATATGGTTTATTTCAATTTTTTTCTATTTTTTAAAAAAACGTCTCCCGCCCCACACTAGGATTTTCTCCGGTGTCGTGGGTGCAGTTACAAACATAGAATATCACGTGCACATACGCCCAGACCGAAACAAATTTCTGTAGGCCATACAAAATATTTGTCCCTTACGGGAATCGGACCCGCGACCCTTTGCGGAGTAGGCGATCACTGGACCTCTGCGCTAACCGTGTGTTATATTTGTAATAATTTAATAATAAAATTATATGGCAATTTCTTAACTATCCAACCTACTTGATACTAATTCTGAGTTTAGTTGAGCAATGTTTTTGGAGTTATTCAAGACAGTAATGCAATGGATTTTTTTTTGTTATTTTGTTTATCTAACAAGTTTTATTTACAAAGCAGGTACACCGATTTTGCTTAAAGGGCCTACTTCTCTTGTCTGAAGAAATTTGAGCATTTGATATTTTTCCATTGTTTTTGAAAATATCACGATTAAAGCAATGTATGTTAATCCTGTTCAGATCGTGGGACAAGGTGTACGTGGTGGCGAAAGAAGGCCGTATGACGTTCTACAAGGACCAGAAGTCTTACAAGGCGACCCCCGACCAGCACTGGCGCGGGGAGACTCCGCTCGACCTCAACCGCGCCGTGGTCGAAGTAGCAGCCAACTACACCAAGAAGAAGCACGTCTTCAGACTCCGGTCAGTGGTTTGCTAATGTCACGTCCCACGAAAAGAAAAAAAACTTCTCAGCCAAAAAGTTGACACTGAGATAAAGCGATTCGAATTTTGAACACCACCTTTCGTAAAAAATTGAGATCTTTCAAGTGACAGATAACGGAGTATTCTGAATGACAGAAAACTCCGTTTTCGGAAAATCCCTCATTGTTATCTCAGTTATTGTCTTGTTTTTGTCGCTGGTAGAGGTGAAAAGTTGTGTTTTACACAAGAGTTAATAATTATGTTTAGAGACCTCGCGAACTAGACGAACATGTGCACGACCAGTCGTGAACTCGTGACACCCAATTGTTTGTGACCGTTGGTTGTTGCTACGCAATGCGCGGCCGTTTGTACGGTTATAATAATATCTCTATCTGGGGCCTAATTCCGCTAATCTTAACGTCGTTGTCGTGTCGTAATAGCTTTTCAATAAAACTACTTTTGTCGCTTTTATGCGCATTTTCTAGTGCAATTTATTTGTACTACAATTTCTTGATAAGTCATTAGTGACAAATGTTTTAGTTGGTAATCGGTTAACCAACAATAACTGTCTCAAAAAGCGATGCCATTGAAGCGTTATTGACACGCCACAAATGTGTTAACGCTAGCAGAATAACCCTGGTCGCACGCGGCCGCTGGTCGTGGCCGTGACGGCCTAGTGCGCGAGATCCCTCAGCAATGTTTACGCGTCTGCGCAGGCTGGACAACGGCGCGGAGTTCCTGCTGCAGGCGCACGACGAGGCGGAGATGCAGTGGTGGCTGGAGGGGCTGCGGGCCCGCGCCGCCGCGCCGCCCGCGCGCTCCCACACCCTGCCCGCGCCCGCCGCCGAGCCCAAGCGACGCTCCTTCTTCACGCTCAAGAAGAAGTCAGTGCAGCCCCTGCTCTACCTGTTCTCCCCCTAGCCACCCCGCGCTCCCACACCCTGCCCGCGCCCGCCGCCGAGCCCAAGCGACGCTCCTTCTTCACGCTCAAGAAGAAGTCAGTGCAGCCCCTGCTCTACCTGTTCTCCCCCTAGCCACCCCGCGCTCCCACACCCTGCCCGCGCCCGCCGCCGAGCCCAAGCGACGCTCCTTCTTCACGCTCAAGAAGAAGTCAGTGCAGCCCCTGCTCTACCTGTTCTCCCCCTAGCCACCCCGCGCTCCCACACCCTGCCCGCGCCCGCCGCCGAGCCCGAGCGACGCTCCTTCTTCACGCTCAAGAAGAAGTCAGTGCAGCCCCTGCTCTACCTGTTCTCCCCCTAGCCACCCCGCGCTCCCACACCCTGCCCGCGCCCGCCGCCGAGCCCAAGCGACGCTCCTTCTTCACGCTCAAGAAGAAGTCAGTGCAGCCCCTGCTCTACCTGTTCTCCCCCTAGCCACCCCGCGCTCCCACACCCTGCCCGCGCCCGCCGCCGAGCCCGAGCGACGCTCCTTCTTCACGCTCAAGAAGAAGTCAGTGCAGCCCCTGCTCTACCTGTTCTCCCCCTAGCCACCCCGCGCTCCCACACCCTGCCCGCGCCCGCCGCCGAGCCCAAGCGACGCTCCTTCTTCACGCTCAAGAAGAAGTCAGTGCAGCCCCTGCTCTACCTGTTCTCCCCCTAGCCACCCCGCGCTCCCACACCCTGCCCGCGCCCGCCGCCGAGCCCAAGCGACGCTCCTTCTTCACGCTCAAGAAGAAGTCAGTGCAGCCCCTGCTCTACCTGTTCTCCCCCTAGCCACCCCGCGCTCCCACACCCTGCCCGCGCCCGCCGCCGAGCCCGAGCGACGCTCCTTCTTCACGCTCAAGAAGAAGTCAGTGCAGCCCCTGCTCTACCTGTTCTCCCCCTAGCCACCGCGCGCTCCCACACCCTGCCCGCGCCCGCCGCCGAGCCCGAGCGACGCTCCTTCTTCACGCTCAAGAAGAAGTCAGTGCAGCCCCTGCTCTACCTGTTCTCCCCCTAGCCACCCCGCGCTCCCACACCCTGCCCGCGCCCGCCGCCGAGCCCAAGCGACGCTCCTTCTTCACGCTCAAGAAGAAGTCAGTGCAGCCCCTGCTCTACCTGTTCTCCCCCTAGCCACCCCGCGCTCCCACACCCTGCCCGCGCCCGCCGCCGAGCCCGAGCGACGCTCCTTCTTCACGCTCAAGAAGAAGTCAGTGCAGCCCCTGCTCTACCTGTTCTCCCCCTAGCCACCCCGCGCTCCCACACCCTGCCCGCGCCCGCCGCCGAGCCCCAGCGACGCTCCTTCTTCACGCTCAAGAAGAAGTCAGTGCAGCCCCTGCTCTACCTGTTCTCCCCCTAGCCACCCCGCGCTCCCACACCCTGCCCGCGCCCGCCGCCGAGCCCAAGCGACGCTCCTTCTTCACGCTCAAGAAGAAGTCAGTGCAGCCCCTGCTCTACCTGTTCTCCCCCTAGCCACCCCGCGCTCCCACACCCTGCCCGCGCCCGCCGCCGAGCCCGAGCGACGCTCCTTCTTCACGCTCAAGAAGAAGTCAGTGCAGCCCCTGCTCTACCTGTTCTCCCCCTAGCCACCCCGCGCTCCCACACCCTGCCCGCGCCCGCCGCCGAGCCCAAGCGACGCTCCTTCTTCACGCTCAAGAAGAAGTCAGTGCAGCCCCTGCTCTACCTGTTCTCCCCCTAGCCACCGCGCGCTCCCACACCCTGCCCGCGCCCGCCGCCGAGCCCAAGCGACGCTCCTTCTTCACGCTCAAGAAGAAGTCAGTGCAGCCCCTGCTCTACCTGTTCTCCCCCTAGCCACCCCGCGCTCCCACACCCTGCCCGCGCCCGCCGCCGAGCCCAAGCGACGCTCCTTCTTCACGCTCAAGAAGAAGTCAGTGCAGCCCCTGCTCTACCTGTTCTCCCCCTAGCCACCCCGCGCTCCCACACCCTGCCCGCGCCCGCCGCCGAGCCCAAGCGACGCTCCTTCTTCACGCTCAAGAAGAAGTCAGTGCAGCCCCTGCTCTACCTGTTCTCCCCCTAGCCACCCCGCGCTCCCACACCCTGCCCGCGCCCGCCGCCAAGCCCAAGCGACGCTCCTTCTTCACGCTCAAGAAGAAGTCAGTGCAGCCCCTGCTCTACCTGTTCTCCCCCTAGCCACCCCGCGCTCCCACACCCTGCCCGCGCCCGCCGCCGAGCCCGAGCGACGCTCCTTCTTCACGCTCAAGAAGAAGTCAGTGCAGCCCCTGCTCTACTTGTTCTCCCCCTAGCCACCCCGCGCTCCCACACCCTGCCCGCGCCCGCCGCCGAGCCCAAGCGACGCTCCTTCTTCACGCTCAAGAAGAAGTCAGTGCAGCCCCTGCTCTACCTGTTCTCCCCCTAGCCACCGCGCGCTCCCACACCCTGCCCGCGCCCGCCGCCGAGCCCAAGCGACGCTCCTTCTTCACGCTCAAGAAGAAGTCAGTGCAGCCCCTGCTCTACCTGTTCTCCCCCTAGCCACCGCGCGCTCCCACACCCTGCCCGCGCCCGCCGCCGAGCCCAAGCGACGCTCCTTCTTCACGCTCAAGAAGAAGTCAGTGCAGCCCCTGCTCTACCTGTTCTCCCCTTAGCCACCCCGCGCTCCCACACCCTGCCCGCGCCCGCCGCCGAGCCCGAGCGACGCTCCTTCTTCACGCTCAAGAAGAAGTCAGTGCAGCCCCTGCTCTACCTGTTCTCCCCCTAGCCACCCCGCGCTCCCACACCCTGCCTGCGCCCGCCGCCGAGCCCGAGCGACGCTCCTTCTTCACGCTCAAGAAGAAGTCAGTGCAGCCCCTGCTCTACCTGTTCTCCCCCTAGCCACCCCGCGCTCCCACACCCTGCCCGCGCCCGCCGCCGAGCCCGAGCGACGCTCCTTCTTCACGCTCAAGAAGAAGTCAGTGCAGCCCCTGCTCTACCTGTTCTCCCCCTAGCCACCGCGCGCTCCCACACCCTGCCCGCGCCCGCCGCCGAGCCCAAGCGACGCTCCTTCTTCACGCTCAAGAAGAAGTCAGTGCAGCCCCTGCTCTACCTGTTCTCCCCCTAGCCACCGCGCGCTCCCACACCCTGCCCGCGCCCGCCGCCGAGCCCAAGCGACGCTCCTTCTTCACGCTCAAGAAGAAGTCAGTGCAGCCCCTGCTCTACCTGTTCTCCCCCTAGCCACCCCGCGCTCCCACACCCTGCCCGCGCCCGCCGCCGAGCCCAAGCGACGCTCCTTCTTCACGCTCAAGAAGAAGTCAGTGCAGCCCCTGCTCTACCTGTTCTCCCCCTAGCCACCCCGCGCTCCCACACCTAAAACCGAGTGCATGAAACGTACACGTTGCTCCCACCTTTATTATCTGTGCTTATCATGCATTATTCACAAACTCCTAAAATAAGTATTATTTTATTTTATAAGGTACCTGTACGTAGAAAAAAATTTTGAACGTTCAAAAGTGCACGCTTTGTACCAAGTTGCATTATAATTTATTTGTCGTCAATTCAAATGCATGACATTTTTAACCATTTATTCTATAATTTAAAATGATTTTGTATTAAGCGATATTTTTACTAACCGCATGTTGCAACAATTATTTACAATCCAATTTTATTTATAAGCTTTTATTATTATATGTTTTGTGCTTTGTTATTTGTCACAATTTTTTGTTATCTTAATAATTTAACCAGCACTTTCAAGTATCACTCAGAGTTTCTGTTCTTATAGGTTTATCACGAAAGAACAGCTCAAATTTTATATTTACTTGAATTTAATCCAGATTACTATTATTATTATAAACCATACAACGTACATCTAGTACTTACATCGTAGGGTAGATGTAATTGGAAGCCCTTTTTAGTACGGTCTTTGGAACCGGATCGAACTAGCGACCTGTAGACCTAGTTTTTTGCTTGATGCATAACAATATTTAAAGATGTTAGCAATTCGTAAAAATACATTATACTTCTTTTGATGTTTTATAACAAATTATTGTCGGTGAGATTGCGCAAACGCATAAAAGCAGTTTTCTATACCGCGTATTTATTGATCTAAGACCAATAAATAATAAGACTAGTGAATAATATTAGTCTAATTATTTATTGGTCCTAGGAAAATAACTCCTTCATATACACGGTGTTTCATAATAACCAATAAATAATCAATGCGTTATCTAAAACTAATTATTAAAATGTGTTTACGCGTAATGTCATTAACCCAAAATGTTCATTTAAATCATATTATTATCATCATGTCTATGATTTACATGAACATTTTGGCTTAAATGACATTACGGGTAAACACAATTTAATAATTAGTTTTCGATAAAGAATTTATTATTTATTGGTTATTATGAAACACCGTGTATATTATACAGACTTACGAACGGAATATTATGTGCACCGTACTCATGCTTGACTTACTTAATTATTCGCTTCCGCATTATATAATGTAAATTATAAAACATTCTTACTTTATCCACACAAGTTCTCCACCATCCCGCGCTGGACCAGCGTGGCTGATCCGATTAACATATGTTCATACTATGTCAGTAATGTCATAGCGTGGATTTGAGTCCGAGTAAGGACCTCATCGAATGGCGAATTCGATAAAAGTTGGAATCCTAATCGGATCGTATGTCAACAGCTAACAGCGCGCACCGGAGAGCGCTGCGTCCCACCGCGAGTGACGGACGCCGAACATTTCTCGCGACGCTTGCCGCAGTAAGCTTGCTGACGACGAAATACGTCCACCGGCGGCACCCATCGACTGGCGAAACTATCCAATGTTATTATTGTCATATTATTATTATTTTGTTGCGTACAAATACGTTATTTAAGACTGTACGGTACACTGAGTGTTTGATTCGCCTTCTGTATGTGAATAGCGGAAGATTAAATATTATATTTATTATTATTATTAAAGATCTATATCGACCCATAGTATATGTATGATCCCACCCCCAAAAGTATCTATAATTGTTGTAATATGATGACGGTTATTAGAAATTAAATTACATTATTTAAAAATGAAAAAGAAACTAAATGCGACGACGCTATTTATGAGTAGATGGTTTGAAGTGTTTATTAATGTTCAGATTGAAGAAATATTAAATATTTTAATTATTTATTCAGAACATATTATTATAATATATTAAATTAGTGTAATGTAAATTTTCGGTAACTAGAAATGTATGTTACACTTTGAAATCTTGAAGATTATCTATACACCTTGACCAAACGTACATAATATTGGACGGAATTTAAATATCGCTTACGATATTTACTTGTAATATTTAGTTAAGACACTTAAATCGTAACCGCAGTGTATGTCAAATAGTTGATTTCAGTATTCAGTGTTTTTTTTAAACGGACGGCTTTGCTATATTGGAGCAATACTGTGCATTCACAAATATAACGTAAGTCTTCTTTCCGACGCGCCGGTGTCACTTTTCGTAAAAGATATCGCATTTAAATTATTAAATATTTTCTTCTTAGACTCTTGTTATTGTAAGAACGCGTAGGCCATAGAGTTTATATAGAGGTTACGGAGAATATTGCAAGGGGTGACACCGCCGCGAATTTTATGTATTCGAAGTTGTAAGTAATGCTTGTGCGCATCGTAAGTGCTTAATAAAATGTGTCTCTTTATTACGAGAGTTAATTTGTGATTGTTTTACTGCCAATTTGTTCACTGTGCGTTTCTTCTGCGCAATTCTGTCTTCACTCTCTTAAATATTACTATCACACATTTTATTTCTGTTAAATTGTATAAATGGAGTGTACGAAGTGTGGTAGCGTGCTAGATTGTGCTAAAACCAACGTCGCCTTGTACTGCCACATTTTTCACACTATCGCATGTAAACCTATGTTTAAATATTTTATTTTAAAATTTTACTTTTTTGATGAAAATATAATAAAGATGTTTTCAAATAACGCGTGTATTATTAGCGGAATCTTATTCTGAGCTTTTTTTGTAACTCTTAGGATGGTACACACTACATAGTCATTAACTTTATTGCAATAAAGTTTATAAGATTAAAGGTAAATTGAGTTTGAAAATGCTTTATTAGAATATAAATCCTTTTTTTACATAAAAATATAATTATTTAATAGGTACACTGTGATTTTTAAGTCTTGAAATTTTTTATTTTTTTAATCTAATGTAATGCCCGTTACTTCGCTGATCCAGTCCAAGTATCGTTGCACCCGCACGAAGGCAGAGGGGATGCCGACGTTGCAGCCGGCTGCGTCGATTAATGTAATGACTCCAATCTGCAACGAAATATAAGGAAAAGAATTGCAATCATGGTTTTTCTTCCATAAGCATTGATATACTACCAAACGTAGATAGAGCGCTTCATACAAAAACGCGCTTGAAATCTGTCACCTAATCAACTATACATTTGTACTCGCTGATATATACTACTTGAATATGCACGCCCGAATGAAAATGACCATAAAGAAAGTACCGTATATTCAACCTTATTCTGCATTATTACGGCAACTATTTTAAGTACAACCGTGGGAAGTTACATCATTTCATACCTAGCCACAGAGCAAACGACGTTTTAGTAATTGCTACAAGAAAATATCAACTTTATACTCTCAAACATAATGCTTGAAATTGCTTATCGCGTTGTCGCTCCAACGCATGAATGAGATAGCACATCGTAATACGGTGCCCGTGCGAGCGAGACGATTGTGATGTACTGACACTGACGCGAAGTGACATGTTTATGATTAAAATAATTGTTTTTTAATGGTTTTCACGTATAAATCGAACATTTGAATACATGATAAGATGTGTAATGAGTTTACTCACGCAAAATATGAAATTCCGTCTTTTTTCTGCCGTTTCTGGCTATTGTTACCACAACTTTTGAATGCGCACTTCGGCATGTTTACGTGCCGACAGCTAATGACTCGCTGTGGAAAGGAACTGCACGAGTCGCGATTGAGCAGTTCTTCACCGGCCTACTTTTCGATCGTTCATGCGTTAGGTAGTAAATCAATGTCCATAAGTAAGAGAGCAACTCAAAGATGATTATTGGAAATAATTTATAATAATAAAATACTAGTACACTATGCCGCTTGTTGATGATGCAAGCTGAAAAAGCCTGAAGTCGAATAAGTTGATATGGAATGCTCACCAATGTATTTTCTTCCGTAGCATTCCAGAATATTGTCAAAGGACCACCGTTGTCACCCTGCAATAAATGAACAACGCGTATGATTGCAATTCACTGAGTTTCAAGGTTACAATACCTACCTAATACGTTCGATCATCGCAGCTGTATACGGCTGACTTGGCGAGTTCCATAGCACCCTTCATTAGAAGGCTCACTCAATACCAACTTTCGTATTAATAACTTAAAAATTGTAATTTTACAAAATACACATTCATCCTAATAAGGGATGTAATTCTAAAAAATGTTGAAGCATCATTTTTAATTCAATAATCTACATGTCAACTTGTATAATTCTTAAACTTCGAAATTTATTATATACTAGCTGCAGCCCGCGGCTTCGTCTGTGTTTCTAGGGAACTCATTAAAATTCAGGATGAAAAGTAGGCTTTGTTATTCCCAAGGGCTTAAGCTATCCCTATACCAAATATTATTAAAATTAGTTCAGTGGTTAGGGCGTAAAGGCGATACAAACAAACCAACAATTTCACTCTTGCTTTTATAACCTTTAACTGGTGACAAGCGGTCTCACAGGCCGAGCGGCGACACCAAAAACGTGTTTTACCCCCCGCTCTTCACGCGTGTGTGCGCCTGAGTAGCTTCGAGTTTAGTTCCGTCTATGCTGTAGACAGGGGTAGTTGCGTCGGACAGTCATAAATCGCTAAGTAAAATTTATTTAAAATTTGGTAGCGGTCTGTCAGACCTCATGTCACCACTTGTGTGATTTTTTGTTAAAACATTAATGTTGTATTTTTGGTGGTGATGGTGCCAATACCATTGATCGTGGACAGTCCATAAAAATATTGGCCAGAAGCGCAGTTTTACAACACATGCAGCGAAGAGTTAACAATTGTCGTATTCCACGAGAAATAAAATTGAATCTGGTGCTTATTTTAGGTTCTGATTTGCCACCTTAGCCACAAATTCCCGAAAACATGCCAAAAACAAGGAAAACATGTGCCAGTTGTCCTCCTAAATTGAATCGGAAGTCTAATTACCAAGTCTAATTACCTCTTGCAAAAAACATGTTGTGTCCGAGCAACAACAATTGTGTCCGAGCTGCCAATAAAGAAACCAAAGTTTGACCATTGTCAGTTTTGTAAAATGGCTGTTGTTATTAAAGTTTTAATTTTTTTTTGAGTTGATTTATGTAACAGCTTATGAAAAGGATTATTTTTCTTGATTTCTTTTGATTTTTATATATATATTTTTTGTAATTGTTGATCTCACATGAATATTGTCGTTTATGAGGCAGTATAGATTTATGATTACACGTTCCTAATTAAAATATATTTAGAGGACATAATTTGGTTTTATTTTGTCCTTTCATAAGTGTTTTAATTATAATCGAGCAGTTTGATTAGCTACGTTACATAAATTGCGCGCTAGGGACCAGATAGTGGAGGGGCCTGTCAGACCGCAGGTCACCAGTTATGTTTACATAAAAAGCATATCACCAGTCAAAGGATAATATTAGCATGATTACCACTTTCTTCTTGGTAAGCCCGATTTGCCTTTAAAAAAAATTATTCCCATTTACACCCTCCGAAAGGGAAGTACCTAATTCCTAAAATTTTCAAATATCATTTTTACTGTAGGTAAACAATTTTTATTATATTAAGAAATGACGAACTTTCGTGCAAAATTTTACCCTCCATTTACTACCCCTTTAGGGAAGATGTTATCCAAAATTATTTCTTACCTGACGCCTCCTACTGACAAGTTATCCCCATGCAATACGTTAGATCAATGTTTTTCAAAATTTCGTGTATAAAATTTTTCATACCTTACAAGTTCCTGAATCTTGTTTGTACCCACAGACGATGTTGGGCGGCAACTGGTCGAAGTAGTCATTGCTGCACTGGGAATCTGTCAGCACCGTCATGAAAAACTCGCGAAGTGTTGGAGACACAAACGTTACACCTGGAATTGAGTCTTTGTATAAGTAGGTATATGCTATTTTATATTTCATTCCGTTCGTGTCGGTCATTCTTCCGATTATTTCATTCCGTTCGTGTCGGTCATTCTTCCGATCGGAGAACGGAGAGTGCACATTTTTTCGCTTCCGCACAGGAAGCATACTGCCCACTGATGGTAAGTGGTAACAGTCACCTCTGACTCTTGTGATATGCAGCAAACACAGTATACGTTACAAACTTGTGACATAAGATGTAAAGTCACGGTACCCAGTAATTTTATTGCCATATACGTATCCTACCCTTCAAACCGTAACACAGCAATGCAAGCACTGCTGCTTTGCGGCAGAAATAGGTAAAACGGAGGTACCCAAGCACCGACCCTGGTAGAGAGTCTCCCTCTGGTAAAAATCTCTATTGATATCTCAACCACCCCGTGAATGAAAATTGGTTAGAACTATATTTAACGATGTTGAGAATAGCGCTCCTATAGTGATTTTAGTCTGACAAGGCGAGACCTGAATGGGTATAGCTATGCAGAGGGCCGATTCGACGATAAAATCGAAACCCTTACAACTCACTGCGTAAGGGTTTCGAATAATATCTGATGGGACCCAATTGAATTACACCTGCCTGCGATGGACACTGCTTGAGTATACAATGGCTGTGGTGGCCCTCCACCAACTTGTGTACTTGATCAGAGTGGTGGAAAATGACTGAAATCTTTCTCTTGGGGAGTTATCCCGAATATCTGATTTGATTATCAAAACCGGGCATATTCCTTCAAATCCTCTATCTCATTATCTGTGACGTAACAAGTGCTATAAAACAAACCAAAAAGTGGCGTGATGAAAGTCTTAGTCTAAGAGGTCACGGGATTTTTCATAACGATCATGGATACGGTTAGATTTATTTTTATAGTTTGTAGAGTAGTCCCCTAATGTGAATGATGTCGGTCTGCCTGCTTTCAGTGGTTGCAACTTCGAGTTATAGAGCTTACAAGAGGCTTCATTGTTGCGAAAAAAAAACGATCAGAGAAATGGTCAGTTTTAGTACATATTCAAAGTATGGCGTCTACGCAGATGAGACAAGTTGGTCTGGCGGCTCTCAGTGGTTGCATTTCAGAGTTATGATGCGCGCAAGTCACTGCATTGTTGCGAAAAAAAAAACGATAACAGAAATGGTCAGTTTTGGTACCTATTCGAAGTATGGTATCTCCACAGGTGAAACGAGTCTGTCTGCCTGCTCTCAGTGGTTGTATTTCAGAGCTATCATTGTGTACGCAATACCCTTATTTGTGGAGAAAGCCTAAAAATATCGAAAAACATGACAATCGGCGGATTTTTCAAATGCTCATTGACCGCTGCTGTCGTGTCTCGACTTGACACACACAGTGCACCCTCCTCCCCCCGCGCCCGGCCCCTGTCTTTCTTTTCTTTTTATTCTTTTTTTAAAAAAACCTCGCCCCACACTAGGATTTTCTCCTGTGTCGTGGGTGCAGTTACAAACATAGAATATCACATGCACATACGCCCAGACCGGAACAAATTTCTGTAGGCCATACAAAACATTTGTCCCGTACGGGAATCGAACCCGCGACCCGTTGCGCAGTAGGTGATCACTCGACCTCTGCGCTAAACGTGTCTGTGAGCGTGGAACAATCGTTGTGGGAGGGTGCGCTTGTTGGGCTCCTTTTTGGTGCTTTTAAATACAACTCAACCGTTACTTGCATTTTTACAATAATGTCGAAAATAGATCCTTTTTTTTGTGGAACGCGTATGAACATCCCAAAGTACTATTACGATCTATCCTATTTTACAGCTAATAAGTACAGTACATAATTTAATTTGATCTTAATTTGCTACAGATAAACATGTCTCTAAGAAGTGTCCATTAACATGTTTTTTATTGTCTCTATTAAAGCGCCGCTACTAATTCACAGTTATAGTTGCAACACTGACCCTACATTGTACTAAATTAAAACTTATTTTTTATCACTCCACTTCATTACACTAGATCGGATGGCTTTATCCGTTTTAGTCTTCTTTTCTTATTTGTGTGATCGAGAAGCTAGACAGCCTCCACGTTCACATGGTTTTGAAGTCTTTTTGGTGAGCTTCGGCGTATTTTTTTTATGATGCTATCAACAAACTCTGTTTTGAGGTCCCGATGGAGGTCGTCATTTCTTACATACCAGAGAGCATTAGCGATGCCCCTCAGCACCTTATTCTGAAGTCTTTGGATAATACACCTGTCAGTCTGAGCTGTACCGTCCCGTAGCTGTATTCCATAAGTCCACACTGGCATTAGGACTTGCCGATATAACAATAGTGTGTTAGCTATTTTTAAGGGGGACTCTCTTTCTATCAGCCAATACATGTCTCTGTATCGTAGATCAAGCTGTTCTCTCTTTTTCTTGACGCGCACTTTCCAAAGTAGTTTCACATCAAGAGTCATGCCAAGATATTTGGCAGTGTTCTCATATAGTATAATTCGTCTGTTAATGTAGATAGGGTGATATATTTTCTGTTTGTTACTAAAATCGATGTGTACAGACATGGATTCATTCAATTTTATCCTCCATTTCTTTGTCCAGTCATAGATCTTCTCTACAGCATTTTGGACCTTTTCTGCTGCTTCCTCATGAGTATCACCGATGCCCATGATTGCAGTGGCATCAGCAAAAGGTGCAATGGTGTTATTTTCCGGTTCTGGTATATCACAAGTGTATAAAAGGTATAGGATCGGACTTAAAACACTACCTTCCGGAACACCAGCTTTTATATGTTTCAATTCTGAGAAGGCGTCTTCATGTTTGATTCTGAATACATTATCTATAAAGCTCAGCGAACTGCTCAGGGAGCATTTGTTGTAGTTTATGAATGTGGCCGTCGTGCCATACTTTGTCAAAGTCCTGAGCTACATCCAGGAATACTGTTGTGCATACCTTTTTGTCCTCTAGGCATTTTTCGATTATGTTCGTGATTCTGTGCACTTGATCAATCGTCGAATGTTTCTCGCGAAAGCCTATTGAATTGAGAAATTGATGGTTTAGAATTAGGTCCAAGTTTTGTATTACTGGCTTTAGTCTTTTTAGTAGGAGTTTCTCGAACAATTTTGATATTACTTAATAGGGATATAGGCCTGTAAGATGAAGTTTCACAAGGCGGTTTCCCTGGTTTCAGTATCATATCATAATGACTTCTGCGACTTTCCACAGCTGAGCTGGTACGTACTTTTGCCTTAGACAGGCATTTATAAGAGTTGTTAATTTAACTATTGCCTTTCTAGGAAGTTTTCTGAGTATTACTCCTGTTATTAAATCATAGCCAGGAGATTTTGGCGGGCTGATATTACTTTTGATTTCATTCCAACCTTCTCTCGGGGTAACTTGCTTAAGTTCCACTTGCGACGGCTTGAATTTCTCCTATTTCGCATTTGGAATCTTCATAGCGTCATAGCCTTTTCTTGACAATAACAGCAATTCCAGCATGAGCTGTATTGTCTGGGTGAAGAGCATGATACACTTTGTACTCCCTGAACATGACAAAGGAATGATTTGTAAAGTGTGTTAATGCCTATCTTAGGCAAAAGTACGTACGTTGAAAGTCGCAGAAAAGTCGGATAAAATTTAATGATTCCAAGTCTGTACACATCGATTTTAGTAACAAACAGAAAATGTATCACCATATCTTCATTAACAGACAAATTATACCATATGAGAATACTGCCAAATATCTTGGCATGACTCTTGATGTGAAACTACTTTGGAAAGTGCGCGTCAAGAAAAAGAGAGAACAGCTTGATCTACGATACAGAGACATGTATTGGCTGATAGAAAGAGAGTCCCCCTTAAAAATAGCTAACACACTATTGTTATATCGGCAAGTCCTCATGCCAGTGTGGACTTATGGAATACAGCTACGGGACGGTACAGCTCAGACTGACAGGTGTATTATCCAAAGACTTCAGAATAAGGTGCTGAGGGGCATCGCTAATGCTCTCTGGTATGTAAGAAATGACGACCTCCATCGGGACCTCAAAACAGAGTTTGTTGATAGCATCATAAAAAAAATACGCCGAAGCTCACCAAAAAGACTTCAAAACCATGTGAACGTGGAGGCTGTCTAGCTTCTCGACCACACAAATAAGAAAAGAAGACTAAAACGGATAAAGCCATCCGATCTAGTGTAATGAAGTGGAGTGATAAAAAATAAGTTTTAATTTAGTACAATGCTCCTTAACAGGGTTGTGAATATCAATATACACGACTCTTCCGCAAGCTATAAGCTGACCAAAGGTTGCCCCCAGGGAGGAGTTTTGTCGTCTCTACTATGGTTAATAGCTGTGGATGAACTCATCGTATTAGCCTCAGGTAAAGGAGTTGATGTACAGGGCTACGCGGACGACGTGGTTGCTATAGCCCTCGGCCCGTGCCAAAGCACTATATCATCTCTAATACAAGGGGCTCTAAACACCATACAAAAATGGTGTACTGAAAAACACTTATCGGTAAACCCGAACAAAACTATAATAGTGCCATTCACTAGGATACATAAGCTGAATAAACTTATCAAGCCTGTGTTAAATGGAACGACTATTACATTTTCTACTGAGGTGAAGTATTTGTGCGTCACTTTCGACCAAAGGCTCACCTGGAACACACACGTTTGTAATGTGGTTCAAAAAGCGAAAATCACTTGGTGTGTGTAATCGCATGGTAGGGACGAAATGAGGACTCAACCCGAAGATCGCCCTCTGGATATACACCACCATAGTAAGGCCCATAGTAACCTATGGCGCCATGGTTTGGCACAAAAAGGCTAAACAGAGGACAACTATTGACACTCTAAATAGCCTTCAAAGAACTGCATGTCGAATGGCAACGGGAGTCATGTCCACAATACCGGCAGCTGCACTAAACGCCCTTTTCAACCTGCCGCCCCTTAATCTAGTAATAGAAAAGGAGGCGAAGGCTAGCCTACACAGGGCCGGCATAGGCTGTCGCACTGGCTGGCTCTCTCAAACACTGAGGACCCTTCAGGACTCTGTGCTGAAACATCCAATATTAGCTATGACCAGCGATATCATGCTTCCACGAGTAAATTTCGTTAGAATTTTCAAAGTGTAAACCCCTCACAGAGATGAATGGGAAGAGAATCTCAACTCCTGTGAGAATGGAAGCCTCGTATGGTATACAGATGGCTCCAGAAAATCATTTGATGTAGGGTGCGGAGTGTACGGCCAAAAAAACAAAATTGTTTTAAGGTGGGTTTCTGGGCATTCTGGTGTCATTGGCAATGAGAAGGCCGATGAACTCGCTAAAACTGGAACTATAGAACCACAAATAGGGCCGGAACCCTTTTGTGGGATTTCAAAGAACCAGGTACACAACTTTCTAAATGAACAACTTCTTAGAAACTCATTCGAACTCTGGAAATCTACTCCAGGGCAAGAACACGCGAAGGCACTAATACAAGGCTACTCGCGTAAACTAACTGACGAGCTCCTGCAGCTTAACAGGAAAAACATCAGTGCAGTCGTAAGAACCTTAACTGGACATTGCGGCCTGAATAGATACATGTTCAACCTCAAGGTTAAGGACAACGACATCTGCAGATTCTGCAACCAGGAGCGTGAAACTCCTAAACACCTTCTGTGTGACTGCAGCCCACTGATTCATCAGCGTAACCTTCATCTGGGAAGGCACATCATGAGACCAGATGAAATACAAACTCTCCCAATCCAAAAAATCCTCAGTTTCATAGAGGGTTTGGGCTTGAAGGAGATACTCTAACGGTGCTAAAATTTATAATAGATCTTTTAGGTCGAGGTGAAAAGGCCTACAAGGCGAAAGCCCGTACCAATAATAATAATAATAGTACAATGTAGGGTCAGTGTTGCAACTATAACTGTGAATTAGTAGCGGCGCTTTAATAGAGACAATAAAAAACATGTTAATAGACACTTCTTAGAGACATGTTTATCTGTAGCAAATTAAGATCGAATTAAATTATGTATTGTACTTATTAGCTGTAAAATAGGCTAGATCGTAATAGTACTTTGGGATGTTCATACGCGTTCCACAAAAAAAAGTATCTGTTTACGACATTATTGTAAAAATGCAAGTAACGGTTGAGTTGTATTTAAAAGCACCAAAAACGAGCCCAACAAGCGCACCCTCCCACAACGATTGTTCCACGCTCACAGACAGGGGCCGGGCGCGGGGGGAGGAGGGTGCGCTGTGTGTGTCAAGTCGAGACACGACAGCAGCGGTCAATGAGCATTTGAAAAATCCGCCAATTGTCATGTTTTTCGATATTTTTTAGGCTTTCTCCACAAATAAGGGTATTGCGTACACAATGATAGCTCTGAAATACAACCACTGAGAGCAGGCAGACCAACTCGTTTCACCTGTGGAGATACCATACTTCGAATAGGTACCAAAACTGACCATTTCTGTTATCGTTTTTTTTTTTCGCAACAATGCAGTGACTTGCGCGCATCATAACTCTGAAATGCAACGACTGAGAGCCGCCAGACCAACTTGTCTCATCTGCGGAGACGCCATACTTTGAATATGTACTAAAACTGACCATTTCTCTGATCGTTTTTTTTTTCGCAACAATGAAGCCTCTTGTAAGCTCTATAACTCGAAGTTGCAACCACTGAAAGCAGGCAGACCGACATCATTCACATTAGGGGACTACTCTACAAACTATAAAAATAAATCTAACCGTATCCATGATCGTTATGAAAAATCCCGTGACCTCTCAGTCTATCTGTGTTTGAGCATCTTGAAATCGGTAGAACTAGGAGAGAGATTTCAGGAATTGATTTTATCGGTCTCAAAATACATGCACGTCTTCGCAGACCTACCAGTGGGACTAGCCGGTGGGACCCCGAAAACAACTAAATAAGTACAAATGACCGTTTTCAGTTTATAAGCACTACCTAATAATAAGGACCTCGCGCTATAGACGACCGTCGGCGACGACAACGACCAGTCGTGACGGCCCATTTTTTTATGATTGTTGGTTGTTGCGACCACGTGCGCGATCGTTTATATGGTTCTATAGTTAACCCGCTACCTTATTCACAACTTTTTATTGCGTTGCGGCGCATCAAAGTGTCTTTCCGAAGAGAATCCGAGATCCGACAGTTGTAAATAGAGCGGCTGTTCGCATTTGTAAATACCGTTAGATTGTAAACTATCTTACTAACTAAATAATAAATACATACTTGATGTCATTATTCTTGAAGTGCATTTGTTTTGTTTGACTCCTTACTCTATGGACACAGAACGATCTACTGTAAGACAAACCAATCGGGGACAGGCTTCGGACAGTCGACAATTTAACGCGCGAAGGATTGTGATTTAACAGTTTCACTTCGATAGATTATAATCTATCGAAAAGTAATGCCTTAATAAATTGTAAGCAGTATGTTACGGTTCACAATCTTTCGATAGTTTACAATCTCGCGAGATAGATTATAATCTAACCGTATTTGCAATTTTACGGTGACAAGGCTACTGGTCGTGGTCGTGGCCATCGTGCGCGAGATCCACTATTGTAGCTGTATAGAGAGTATTGTACCTTCAGCTGCAATGCCCCACCCTGACGCCACGCCGCGCTGACCAGCAAAGTTCGCGCTGACCTGACTCAGGAACGGCAGTCGTATGACGTTTATCGTCTCTGTTGGAATATTATGTTGGATTTATCTCCGCTCAATCCCATAACCACTTAAATAATGGCTGACAGGTTCCCGCCCAAACCAAATCCGAACCGTAACGATCGACCAATCGGCCCTTTGATTGTGTAACAAAGATCTATTTACACGGTTATTTTTTTATATCACCCTGGAAAATTTTAGGGACGCTTCAGGACACATCCATTATTATATAAAAGAAAAATGAAAAAAAAAATCTCTAAAAATGCTGCCCTCGACTAATGCAGCAGTTTTTGGATTTTTTAGAAAATTTATATAAAATTAAGTAAGCGAGTAATTTTTTTTATTCATATTTAAATCATTCTAATACCATGTCGTGAAGCGTCCCTTAAATTTTCTTAGGCCCGATTTCACCAACAGGAACGCAAAACTAGAATAACTATACCGTGGATAAATTTATACTCTACATTTATTCTCGGATAACCCATTTTGCGTTTCACCACATTTGGTTTTACGGTTTTTTACTATTCTTCCAAATAGAGTTATATTTTATCTATGTGAATGAATTAATGATATGTTGCGAAATTAAATAGTACATTCTCTCCGTATATCACATAGCTAATTAGCTGTTTTTTAAACTAGTAGGATTATACGTCAGTTACTACTGTCACTTTAGACAGCTTGCCAATCAGGTGTTCATCAGACGCCATCTTTCTTATTTATCCTAGTAATACCGGTATCTGATACCGTCAAATTCGACGGTATAAAAGCTATTCTCGGATAACGGCTTTATTCTAAGTACAAGTATTCGGTGAAATTAAAATTGACCTATCTCAGAGTAACTCATGAATTTATCCCTGGTATGAAACTTATCTGACTTTGGTGTAATCGGGCCTTATTAGGGTGATAAAAAAATAACCGTGTATAGCGATCGCTTTTAATTTTAACATTCAAAATGCATCCATTACTATTTTGTATCAGACAGTCGACACAGAGTGTTGTATTGGCGCCACAGTAATTTCAAGGCGATCGTGATAGATTTTTTCATAGAAAATATCCCCCCAGAGCACGTTTCGGCTGTGAATTATTAGCACTTAGAATTAGCCCTTATTAATAATAAAGTCGTTATTAATAATAACATTTTGTTTACATTGTAACGAGTGATGTCTACAGATTACCGCCAAGCATTGTCATCATTCGACTAATCGTTACCTTTGCGCCTATTTTGGCTGCACCACAATTGATTAGTTGTCAACAAACAGCTCACCCGTCAGCTGCATGACGTTAGCCAGCCGCAGCAGCGCGAGGTCGTTGGCGAGGGTCTCTGGATCGTGCTGCGGATGCACTACTATCGTGTCCACGTTGACGATGCGGCGCCCGTGCTCATACCGGTCGTACAGAGAATGAGCACCCAAGATCGCCTGGTGAACGAAAATGTAAAATTGACTGTCGTACATACTGAAGCTATGCATTCAAATCGATATCGGTTCTCACACCTGCCTCTACTATTAGCAATTTTTGTTGCAGTCCCATTTGCAGGAACACTCAATATTTTTTCTTGTTGTTTTATTACGCTAACACTAGTAGACGCCATGTCAAGTTATGCTGTTCCTATGTCGCTTGTATATAACACTGGCTTTCGTAGTGCGCATGTAAAGCTTGATATATGTCATGCCTCCTGCATTCTCATGGGATATTTCCTTTTTCTTTTTTTGCTTAATACCTACTTTACCAGGAAACACTCTCACGCATTCCCACAAATCAAAATTTCACAATATGTAACTCATCAACTGGGGAACCTAGCACTTGTCCGAAATTTGCTTGTTCGAATTTCATTTGATCGAAAACGATTCACTGACGTCCTTTTTGCCATATGTATTGTTTGCCATATTTTTAAATCATCGAAATATCATTTGACAAGGTATTATTTTACCGAACAACGTTTCACCGATTTTCAAAATATTTCTTTTACTATTGGTCGAAGTTTCTTTTGAACATACTTCACCAAAACAATATTTTATCGAATATTATTTGGCTACAAATGTTACATTATGTTGTGTATCTACTTAACCTCTGTGCTATTACACCAAATGTAATGAATGAGCCAGGTTACGCAAAAAGTGCAAGGGGTGTTCGGGGGGGTCAGGGGGCGGAAGCCCCCCGCAAGGAAAAGATGTTACAATATAAAACAGGATAATAGCTAGATTAGGTTATGTTAGACATTGTGACCAAGCATCAGACTGCATGTTGTATGCTTGCTTGCTTCTTTGTTAGCATGTTCGGAAACACAATACTTCGAGCAAATTTTATTTCGGTTAAGCATAACTTCGGTAAAAAAAATCGACCAAATCAAACGATGGAGTAATGAAAAAAATCAAATTGATAATAGGTCAAATGATACAGTGGCAAACGTAATTTCGACGAGATAAAAAAAACGAAACGAAAATAGTCGAAAAGTTTTCGGTTATATGAAATTCGGTCAAAAAATGTTCGATCTTATGATAGGTAACCCATCAACTGTTTCTAGTGGTCTTATGATTTGGGGTTACAATTTCCGCGGAGGTTTTTTGCTTCGTTGGCAGGCTGCTGCGTAATCCTAGTTAGCTTCCACCGTCTTGTCTTGCTCAATACTATCACCATTATCATCATCATCATAACAGCTCATATACGTCCCCACCGAGGGGCTCGAGTCTACTCTAAGTTAGGGTATTAAGAACATAGTCAACCACGCTGGCCCAGTGCGGAATGGTCGGCTTCACATACACCTTGGAATTTCACGATGTTTTCCTTCACCGTAGGAGCGTCAGATAAATGTACCTAATTGGTACATTTGTCAGTGGTAATCGAGCTTTATATAGTATAGATTCGTAAAACAAAAAATACATTGGTACATGACATGGCGATCTCGAACCCCGGAGCTCCCGATTGGAAGGCAAGTGCCGAGTCCACAGCGCCACCGACGCTCCTTTTTCAATCATTATAACAACGTTAAAAGCATAACGTTGTTGTTTTCACAAATACAGAAAAGTTACTCAGTAATTGAGGAATTCCGATGAAAAGGATTTCCATCTTCGCCCATTGACTGTTGGTGATTAAAGAGAAGAACTGCCTTGTGCTTTGTGTGTGTGGCTTAGACCAGCGGGCGTTGAGGTCCGAGGATTATTTATTTATGTTATTTATTTATACTTTATATACATTGTGTACAACGGCGGACTTAATGCCTGAGGCATTTTCTTCCAGTCTACCTTCAGGTGGTGCAGAGAGCAAACGTGGTAGATGTACCCAAAAACAAAACAAATAGGAAATCAATTTAGCAAATATTCAAATCCTACTACATAACAGAATAAATAAACTAATACATAATATTATTCACCAACAATAATAAGTTGCGACAATAATACAGCCAACAAAAAAGCTACATAATTAGATACAGTTCTGTTGCACATATTTCCGAAGTTTATTTTTGAAACTTAGTCGGTTGATAGATTTCTTAATAGGTATCTAAAGGCGGAGGTTCGATTTCCCATGGGGGTAGAAGTTTTTCTGCGCGGTTTGATTGGTGGTGTTAGGGCGTTTTACGAGTACCTACCACCGCCCGTCTTACCTCAATTTGTCGCGATAATGACAATGTCAATAGCATTGTTGTGTTCCGACAATTAGAGGTAAGATAGCCAGTTCCTCAGTTGAGGAGTCCAGGTGAAGCTCGCTTCCACCTTTGGCGTTATCGTCACTTACCATCAGGTGAGATGATGGCCGAGAGCTTCCCGTAGTATGTGAAAACTAAAAGAAAACTATAGTAGAAAGTCTACCTGCACATTGTCCACCTGCTGAGAATCATGAAAGCAGCAATGAGCGGCTGTTATGACCCACTGTTGGTGGATGAGGCTGCCGCCACAGAAGCCCAGGGCTCCGGTGGTGCCAACCCGGGAGTACAGCGCTACCTGAGTGGAAAAATACATAATCATTAATGGAATCATTTTTCGGAGGATCATTACTAATTGTTAATGAGTAGGTATTTAGCAAACCTTCCGATAAAGATGAGTAATTGATACTGACTACGCAGCCCAATGTTGCACCGCCCGCCCTCCCTCAATCTCATGCGACAAGGGAATATCACTAAGTGATTAATTAATACCACACGAATATGACTGTATATGTATATTTAGATTCGACGCCGTTTGCCATTTTAAGTGGCATCTGGCGATGGCAAAAGCAAAGATTATAATTATAGGGATCGCAAACACAAACACAAGGTTAAGCGTCATCATTTTTTCACGCTAACATCAAATGTGAACCATGTTTTGCGTTTCTTTTGAAATGTTAACATTTTTACCCGCGCTATTTTTCACAAAGGGAACCTAACATAAAAATCAAGATATTGTTTAAATGGAACGCAATACGATGATGTTGAAAATGCTGCAAATCTGCGTAACGCGCGTACAGTGTGCTCAAATTTTTCAAGGCGTTTGGTGGTGGGTGGGGTGTTAAATGTTCGGTTCGGAAACATAATACTTCGAACAAATGTTATTCCGGCTGAGCATAACTGCAAACAATACAAAGTTTAAAAAAAATATTAATAGTGCGAAAATAAGTGTTAGGCTAAATACTCGTAGAAACTGTAGATACGTTAATTAGGTCAATACGGTTCGGCCAAATGTAATTAGAAATAGTAATTTAAGGTAAGCCAAAGGGAACCCAAAAAATTATCGAACTTGTGATAGGTAACCTGGCTACTCATTGCTACGAATTTTTATCTTGAAAGCGGTGAACGTCTTATTATTCTAACGGCGTATTATTCTAAGGTGAACGTTTTCAAGATCAAATTAAAAATTAATATAATAAAAGAAATTAATTTACAGTGTATTCGCTCTCTAGAAAAGCTCATGTATTGTAAAAAATAAGGGTTGAAAGTATGTAACATTGCCGTAGTTGCAATAAACACTTCGAATGCTACTACTTTGAAACATAAATAACAAACAATGCGTTGAAATATATGGCGACAAACAGTATAATTGGGATGATGACTGAATTCAAATTTTTACGTCTCGTCATTAAATATTAAAATACCGTAGAAAAAGACGCAGTCCTGTGAAATTAGAATTAAAATCGGCTTAGAAATACCTTAGATACAAGCATTTTAAGTTGTTAATTTGAAGGCGATTAGACAGAGAGATCCGACATCAACTGTGACGTCATTGTTGAGTACGGCCATATTGACTCCTTGTAAATTGCCGTTTTGCTAGAAAGAGATGGAGAAATTTGATTACCGCTGAGGCGCATTGAGGCCCGAGCCGTCAGGCGAGGGTCTTAAGAAGCCGAGGACGGTAACCATCAATACACACGTGTATCATACAACGTTTTTCAACACACTTCTGAATAAAACAATACTTAAATAAAAAACCATTTTACATAGTAGATAAAAAGTTTACTTAGAGAAACAATTAGTAAATGTGCAGTTAGTAAAATTATAATTAACTATTTTTGATGACATAGCGGTCTCATCAGATAGATTATTTATTGAAATACTTTCATGTTCTATTGTTATTTGTGATGGTTCATTATTCGTGTAGGTAGGTGAAATCCAATCATTGGACGTACTTGGTATTTCGCCAGTAGGATGCGTCTCAGAATCAAGTTTAATTCTTTTTGTGATTTTTGCACAAATTTCCTTCTTGTTTTGTATGGAATCTTCTACGTATGATTCTGCTACATTGCTAGATCGCCACCCGCCATGTCGCTTCAAAGTCATTATATCAGCTCCTGAATTTGCCAGCAATGTAGCTGAAGTTCTTCTGAAACTATGTCCAGTGTAGCTCTCAGCATCTACTCAACCCAAAAACTTAGCGATTTCTTTAGGCATAGAACCAAATTTGTTTATACCTATAGGCTGACAGGTACATTTACCATTCTGGTAATTTAGAAAGAAACGGTCATTTTTTGTTTTTGGCGAACGCAAACTTTCATACTTCTTAACAATATCATAGAATGGACCGTGTATGGTGAATGACCTAGGTATTTTATTTTTCGTGATAGGTATCTTCACTAAAAGCATCTGGCCATGGTTCTCTATATCTTTTACAGTTATATTTGTTAATTCTTGTATCCTACAGGCACCAGTTACACCAAATATTAAAGCAACCTGAAACAAAAGAAACAATAATTAAGGTCAACACACAACACAAGCTGCTATTAAATATTTAATTAAAATTAATTTAACTAACCTTTGTAGCCAAATATTGGTTATCTGGAGCATCTTTAATAATTTTTTCAATATCATCAGATGATAAAACCTTTGATTTTTTGCTTCTAAATCCATCAGATAGTCTCTTTAGATAAGCTGACAAATTCGAGTATGTTTTTAAGTCCACTTCATTCTTTGTTCGGACTGTACTTTTTAACATTGAGTAAATACACCACAAAGAGCTAGGTTTGTACTTAGAAGATAATTCTTTAAAGTACGCCATGAACACATTTTCTGAAAAAGACTGCGTATTCTTGTTGTTCCGCCATTGTATGAAATTTTGGTACGCTAATAGATATTTTTCCTTTGAGTTTTCTGGTAGTAAACTTTCCATAACGTTCTGGGCTTCACATCTTATATCGGGCGGTGTACAACATAAATCATTTTCTTCATAAATTGTATTTGCAGACATCTTAATTAATAACTAACTAAATAACTTCAAAAGAGAAAACGAGACGAGTTGTGAAAAATGTTTCGTAATGGCGGGAAAAATTAATCAGTTTTCCTATGCGCGCGCATCGGCCATAGACTAATAAATTTCGTAATGGCGGGAAAAATTAATCAGTTTTCCTATGCGCGCGCATCGGCCATAGACTAAAAAATGAGGTTTCTTTTTTTTGGGCTTTTCGCGGATAGCATTTTAGCGCGCAAGTGTAAGCGTAACTCAACCAATAATATTTAAAAAAAACTATTACTCACTCGTGAATAATAGTAATGAAAAAGTCACAGTTTGATTATAGGTGTCATTATGTGCCTAATTGCCATGGGATTAGAGCCACTTTATGAGGAAGTGTGTTGAAAAATCTTTAATACCTTATATCTCGGTTGTTTTTATAGTTATTCGAAAACCGATTTTTTCTTTATGTTTATTATATGAATGAGCTTCTATTAAAGCAAAAAAATTTTTTTAGTCATCTAGCCAATTGTCAATGTTATATTTATAACATGAAAGAATCTTTTTGTTAGCTAAATACTTTAAATACCTACACTAACATGCAATCAAGCGATACTTCGGATTAGGATTTTTATTGTTACGGCTTTGTTTCCTACTTACCGATTAGCTTTATCAACATAATTATTGATTTGATTGAGTGTCTAACATTTAAAGTACATTGAATGGTAATTTAGTAACAAAGGTACCTATGTAACAACCCAAGCGAATAATAGTACATTGTTACCCTAGGGTTGAAAGTAACTTATTTGGTCCCGAGACGGGGTTTGGCGCCCGAGCGTAGCGAGGGTACCATTAGTCCGCGGGACTAAATAAGTTTTTCGCCCGAGGTAAATACCGGTGCTTTTCATTACGAATACAAGGAAAGTAAAAATAAAAACATGAATTCGATAAAGAAAAAATGAGTGCATTTTGTTTTCCACTACTGCTTTAGCCTCTCTTATGAAATCAGGCGTTAAATCGATATCTGAATCAGCTGCACTCATTGTGGTTAACAATTACTTTACTTTCCCAGTGTGGGTCTTGCCCTCTTCTACAGTCGCTAAATAAAAATACGTCATCTTGTATTCGATTTCGCAACCCAGCCCTGCGAGCATGGAACTCTCGATAAACAAAATTTGACAGCTTAGATCGACATACTCGACAAAAATCAATAAATTTGACAGATATTCTTAAGGAGTGAAAAGGAAGATGCTTTTGTCGATCGACAAGTCCATGCTCGTAGGGCAGGTTTTGTTTTATATAGTGTGTTAATACAAATATCTGCTATAGGTACGCGGAAGTTTATACAAAACTCTACAACTCGAAAAAACAAATGAAGATCGGATTGTCGCTATCCCGCCTATTTTGTTTTTTTTTCTGTAGCCGGCCGGCCAGCTATTCAGCCATGACTTGAATTTCATCTAAAATAGAAAAAGCCTTAAAACATAATTACAATGAATTTTTCCAGTGATGAAAACGAGACTCCGAAATCATTTCATACTAAAGAGCTCATTGGTTACGGTCGAAATCTCGGGAGCTGTAACTGAAATCATACAATTTATTCTGCGACTAGAAAATGGTCCGTATTTCTTAACTATTGCAACTAATTATCCAAGACTAAAAAGAACTGGCAAATTTTTTAGTGTAAAAAAATATTATTTATGTTTATAACGTTGTTGTGTTACTAATTAGAATAAGATAGAATGAGATTTTATCTATATTATAATCTCAAAATGAATAAAGATTAAAAAAGAAGCCGTCACAATAAATTTATAATAAGTATTTATTGTTATGTTTTCTTATTGCCGATTACCTATATAGTAAAACTACTCGTATGTGCGCCCGTTCCACTTCGTTCTCATGGATGTCGGAAAATAACCACATGTCGTACATTTTTTTCCTGTTTTTGCAAAATTTTTCATTGATGCTCAGCTCCTATTAGTCGTAGCGTGATGTTATTAGCCTATAGTCTTCCTTGTTTGCTATCCAACACAAAAATACTTTTTCAATTTGAATCGTAAGATTATTTTATAACCGTAAGAGAAAAACAAAATTTGAGGGGCAATTTGTCGATAAAAAATGCCATATTTCACACCATTAAAGGCTCCGACACTGGTGACGTGACACATTTTGTATACTTATTTTCTCGCAGTTAATGGTAAAAGTAGAGTATACAACTTGTGAAAAAATAATTGCATCTCGGTCCTCGCTACGCTCAGGATCCTATTCTAGAATGCTACTCTTCTCTCGGGATCCAACTCAGTCCCTCTAATTAAATTCCTTCCTTGTCTCAAACATGCTTTTGTATTTTAATCTATCAAGTGTTTTTTAATTCATCTATAACTTAAATTATGTAACTTGTCATCTAACCAATTGCTACCACATATTCAAAAAATGCACTTTAATTAAAACTATTTTATTAAAGCTCTACTCGTCCGGCAATCCCTAACTTCCCGGCCACTGCAGTAATGTACTAATTTATCACACAGGGATTAAAAGTGATTTGAATTAAGAATATGGAGCTTTGAATATTACAATTTTTCTTTTAAGCCGACCCCAAAAAAGAAGGAGGTTTTCGATTGGACGCGTATGTTTTTTTTGGGTGTAGGTAATGTTACGCATTACTTACTCCTCCAATTTATTGTGAACCGATTTTCAAAATTCTCTTTCTTTCTTTTCGATTTTTTTTTGTAATCGATAGAGTACAATATAATAATATAATCATTCCTTAGGTGAGCTCATTATCACCAAAGTGAGGATCTGATGATGGGATCCCAGGAAAATCGAGGGAAACCAATAAAGGACATTGCTCTGCGTCCATACATTGTTCGCCCCAACACCAACAGCGGTGAAAAAATGTTTTTCATATAATTAGCCATTAGTAAATACTGTACATCCACATCAATTACTACGGACAAGCTTCGAAATCGAATTAAATATGAAAATGAATCAGATTTTGAGGTTAGTTAAGGTAACAATTTAATTCGTTAGAGCAATACACATAGTCCATACCTATACAATTATTAAAATAATAATTATTGCAATCAATCAAAGCACGTTATTATAGCCACGTTGTAAAGAACAAGAAATCGCGAAATTATAAAGCAAGTCAAAAACACGACGAACTAACAAGCGACAGCGCGTGAGTAGTCAATTGACGAATGTTTTAATTCAATTTACGTTGTAAGCTATGAGAAACTTAATTTATACAAATAAATAAATGTAGTATACCTACATGAAATCGACTCAATTCTATTCAGTCGAGCAAAGGTAACAATAACCATTTCTATATTTTACTTCATTTGGTTTTGTTTCCAAAAGTACTTTTATATATTTTTGATTTGTCCGTCGAATACAAATATTTGTTATGAGTGTTATAAAATATGCATATAATTATAACGTAAATCAAATCTTTGTTGGTCATGGGGCGATTTTCGACATTGTCCTTTTATAGGTAAGTCGTGTTAAGTGTTTTTCCAACACAATTTCAAAAGCTTTCTTTCAAAAGTCACGGGACGAACTTTGAATCTCTCACTGCATTCAGGATTTGATTTTACATTAGAATCTCTCGCTACGTTCAGGATTCTACTCTAGAATCCTTCGAATCCTCTGGATTCTCTCGTCTTAAAAATAGTTTTCTGCTCCCTTGGTAAACAATCTACTTTGTAACGGTCCCTTGCAGCTTGGGGTCCGTGGCATCAATATATAAATCTAATTTAGAAGTCATTAGTTTTTTGAAAATAACTAAGATTTTCTTTTGTAGATATTATGACATGCAAGGTACATTAGAATACGTAAAGTTATAATTTCACCTGAAAAGGCCTGGAGTGCCGTCCACTAACTTCTCCGCCTGGTCCAGCTATTCTGTTTTTACTTTTAACACATTTCTCATCAGCACATTTGATAGCACATAGAACAAGCGGCAACGTTAAGAAAATGATTTTCTTAAACATGTTTGTTGCTTTCCCGGTGAAACTATCTTAACTACTCTATATGGGAAAGTAGAAATTTTTGTCATATCTCGTAAGAGCTTTATCTTTGGCGTCCGATAGTATGATTCGTTCGCTCTCCAATATCTAGATAAAAAGCAATGAGGTCACTGATAAATCTAAGAAATGTTTTCCGTAAACTAGCGCTTATTGGTGTGTAGGATTCTTACCACTTTGTAAATTGTAATAGCTGTGGAAATATTATTATTTAGTATGAATTTAGTAACATGAATTTCGTTCTAGAATCTAGAATAATGAACCTTTACCTATCACCAAATACCAAAATATTATTGTACCTATCTATATTTTAAATAATTTTAGTTCTCTGTTACTAAAGTTTTGAACATCCATATCTCAATCTCTATTCACTGATGAGTAGTGACGAGGTCAAAAAAAAACATTTTATAGCATTTATATAAGAGCGTCGGTGGCGCTGTGGACTCGGCATTTGCCTTCCAATCGGGAGGTCCGGGTTCGAGACCGCCAGTTTTTCGTTGTTCGAATTTCATATGTCCATTTGTCTGACGCTCCTACGGCGAAGGAAAACATCGTGAGGCAACCTGCATACATCTGCGAAGAAATTCAATGGTGTATGTGAAGTCGACCAACCCGCACTGGGCCAGCGTGGTTGACTGAGGCCTAATCACCCTAACATAGGGTAGGCTCGAGCCCCTCGGTGGGGGACGTATGTATATGAGCTGTGATGATGAGTAATTTGAAAAATCGGTCGCTTTTGTTGATAGACCTATCCAACGATACACCGTATTATTATCATGGCACAACGTATAAAAAAAATAAATGAACAAAAATATTAAAATTAAACCGAGCAAAGGAGGGTGAAAAAGTTGTATTATTATCAATGGTGCAAACGAGACTCGTTTAGTTTCGTTTGCACCATTGATGGTGCAGGCCAATGGTGCAAATGACATCGGGGAAATGACGAGATAAAACAACTTTGTTGGTATAATATATAAATACTATACTTTACCACAGAATAAATAATAGTACTAAAGTAATTTACTACTTTACCTATGCCTTCAAAATGCTATATTTTCGGTACTGTTTCTGCCAATCAGTAAAAACAAACAGCATTAATGCATAAATAAATAAATAAATAAATCAATACGAGCCAAAAATTTACCCCGGGCAAGGTTCGAACCTGCGATGCGCCTGTAATAATTATTTTATCGTGTTGACGTCAAACAACTGAGGAACTGGCTATCTTAGCTTTAATTGCCGGAACACAACAATGCTATTAACACTGTTATTATGGCGAATAACTAAACCAAGCAGAAAAATTTCTGCTCCCATGGGGAGTCGAACCCCGGGCCTCCCGATCAACACTCGGTGGTCTAATCTACAAGACCACGGAGCCGGTAAAAAATTTTTAATCAACACATTTACGTGGATGGTGAAGACATCTATACATAAAAGGGTAAAATGAAAAACAATTATTTCGCTATTAGTTTTTATTAACAATGAAATCTTACATGTTGCTGCTAATGAAATCGAGGAAACTGGTGACCCTGGCAAAGCCAGATGGATGTCCTTTTTGGCAGGCATCTCTAGCGGCAAACGAGGTAACGCCAATCTGCAAAGAATTTTATATGTTCAGTGTGAATGAACTACAACATGTGTAGATATAAGGTCCGTGATCCGTAAGGTCCGTGAAAATGATTTTTTTTATACAACACAGTCAACAAACAAGCAAACTGCCCACCTGATGGTAAGTGGTAACCTATAATACATGTGACTTTTGTGAGATTGTAGCAAAACTGCAACCCCCTCAAGAACCAAAGCGTACGTTGCCAGCTTATGACATATAATATAAAGCCACGGTCTCAGTAATTTTACTGCCATACATACATAGGCGCCGGGAGAGGGGTGCAAGGGGGTGCATTTGCACTTATTATAAATAAATTTTCTCTCATTATATAACAATGTATGTTCCATGTTCCTACATCCGCGTGTTTTATAACGTGATATATATAAATAATAATGTTAGTTTTTTATATTAAAATATTTTACAAAAAATAAAAACCGACTTCAAAAACACTGAAAAGTAAAAAAATAATATAAGAATAGGTACAGACAACATCACACTTCTATATTGAAGTCGGTGCCAAAAAACGATGATCTGCCTACTTACTAGAAAGTCTTAAAATTTGTCACCGACTTCAATATAGAACATAGAAGTGTGATATTGTCTGTACCTATTCTTGTTATTTTTAACTTTTCAGTGTTTTTGAAGTCGGTTTTTATTTTTTGTAAAATATTTTTCATTTTTAGCTTTTTAGTGAATAAAATCTTTTTAGTGAAAGAAACCCTAATAAAATACCAGCTCACTTTCGGTGAGCTGGTATTATATTGGTGGTATTATTAGGTGGTTTCGGTAAATTAGGGTTTTCCTCGATTTTCATGGGATCCCATCATCAGATCCTGACTTTGATGACCTAGGGACCACTCCAGGAGTGTACTCTATCGAATACAAAAAGAATTTTGAAAATCTGTTCACAATTGGCGGAGTAATCGCGTAACATACACACAAACACGTTGGACACAGGGTTTTCCTCGATTTTTATAGGATTCCATCATCAGAGCCTTACTTTGGTGACCATGGGAATGGGACCACCCTTAGAGTATACTCTATCGAATACAAAAAGAATTTTGAAAGTCGGTCCACAATTGGCGGCATAATCGCGTAACATACAAAAAAAACATACGCATGAACCTTCTCCTTTTTTGAAGTCGGTTAAAAATTCAGCGACAGCGCTCTCCAAAGTAGGTAATATTTACTTCTACAACTTTTTTGTGCCGTGGTAACTACACATTGTGTCACAAGTTGGCAACGTACACTGTGGTTATGATGAACCCGCATACACCACCAGGTGGGCAGTCTGTTACTTTGCCAACCTTCTATAAAGAAAAACTGGTATACACGGTTATATTTTTATCACCCTGGAAAATTTTAGGGACGGATACATCCATTATTTAATAAAAAAATTAAAATATGCTGCTCTCAACTTAGTGCAGCATTTTTTGGATATTTTAGAAAATTAATATAAAATTAAGTGAGTGAGTTATTTTTTTATTCATATTTAAATCATTCTAATACCATGTCGTGAAGCGTCCCTTACCCCTCGTTTACACCAAGGTATAATAATAATAATAATATTTATTTTCCAAGTAATATATACAATATTTTCATGAGATGCCTCCAGTAAGTAATTATATACTTGTGTTGGAGACGTCTCGCTCTTACCCTAGGTTACAATAGGAAAATAAATTTATATAACCAATTTATAAACTAAAGAAACTTAACTTTAAACTAAAGATACTACATAATTTTGAAAATGAAATAGGTATAAATACAAATTATAAATTATCTAGGCTAAGATGCAGTATGTGAGTGTGTGTGTAATTGTGCATGGATGTGTGTAGGTATGTGTATGTGTGTGTGTGTTTGTGTGTGTGTGTGTGTGTGAGAGAGTGAGTGTAAGGATGCGTGTATTTGTTGTGTGAAAGTGTGTGTACGCATGTGTGTAATACGTCCAATATTCGGATTATGTTTGTATGACCCAGAGAATGTTAGTGTTAATTAGGAAACATATCATTGTTCAGGTCAGGTAGGTCGTAACAAGAGGTTTTCGATGTCATCATAGGTCCTCGCTTTTAGCCAATCTGTAATTATTTTTTTACATTTGTAAGCAGGCATAGGATATATATTTAATTTAGTGTTTATTTTATTGTAAACAAATGCTGACTGAGATAAGTATTGCCGTCTGGCAAATACTGTACGGGAGCAAGAATGCTTACAAACATTGCCTATTCTTCTTTTGCTAAGGTGAGAAGGATTAAATTGTAAGTTTCTATGAGTATTTAAGATAAGATGCATAATGTATAACTTCCTTACAGATAATAATTTACTAATCCTATAAAGTTCCTCGGTAGCATATCTACGTGGTTTGAAGAACATTACTTTTAACAAGGCCCGTTGTGCTCTTTCGAGGTCTAGAAATTTTACTTTAGTAGCGCCACCCCACACAGGAATACAGTACGTAATTATAGATTGCGCAAGCGCTAAGTAAATTTTACTAAGTAGTTCTTTTGTCATAACATGTCGCAAGGTGCTAAAAATATAAATTAACTTTCTTATTCTATTTGCAACTAATTCCATATGTGGGTGCCACGAAAGTTTTTGGTCGACAAGAACTCCTAAATATTTGATTTGGTTAACCTTGTTGATTGAAGAACAGTTACAAGGCTGGTCATCAGGGTTCACGCAGGTATGTATTACAATCCTATAATCAGTACTGGGTTGGGATTTTAAATTAGAGGTGAAACATACAAAATTAGTCTTAGCTGCGTTTAGTGTAAGGAGACTACTATTTAGCCAGTCTGCTATTACAGCCAAGCCTTTTTCTGCTGCAGCCTTCACCGCAGGCCAGGATTTCCCGGAATATACTACTGCAGTGTCATCTGCATAGGAAAATATCTGCCCGCCACCGCTACGTAGATTACATAGGTCATTGATGTAGACCAAAAAGAGTGTTGGGCCAAGAACACTTCCCTGGGGAACCCCATATGATACATTTTCTTCAGTACTTATAAAATTATCTATTTTAACTGTTTGCAGTCTATCTTGCAAGTAACTTCTTAAAAGGGAAAGGGCTACTCCTCTTATGCCTATGCTCTCGAGCCTGTGCACAAGAATGGGTACAGAAACAGTATCAAAAGCTTTTTTGAGGTCTATAAACACAGTAAGACATTTTAGACCTTGATCTACTTTCCCTCCAATTTCGGTTGTCAAGTCTATTACAGCATCCTGCGTTGATAGACCTCTCCTGAAACCATATTGTGACTCCGATAGAATATTATATTTATCTAAATAACTTTGTAATCTATTGTTTAATAATTTTTCTATAATTTTTGAAATACAGGGTAATACTGATATAGGTCTATAATTATTTACTCTATTTCTGTCTCCATCCTTGTGTACGGGGGTTATGATCGAGCGTTTAAGGGCTTGAGGAAAGATTCCTATTTTAAAACATAGATTAGCAAGCCTACTTATAAGGGGCACAAGAAAGTCCCTGCAGCGCTTTAGAAGCATAGTAGTAATACCGTCCCATCCTGGAGCACTCCCAGCATCAAGACTCGAGAGAATAGTATCCACCTCTAATGAGTCTGTTTCCAGTAGAACAAAAGAAGAGCAATGGTTTCTGGTATCTAATATACGATTATCGTGCCTCTGATGCCCAAAGTGTAGAGTAATGTCCTCTGCTAGCGTTTTGCCGATATTTGCAAAGAAATGATTTACGCGGTTTACTGAGTTAAGTGGATGGGGCGTTATGTTAAGAAGAACGGTGTTAGGCACTTTTGGGGTCTTATAATGGGTTATTTGATTAATAGCGTTCCAAAGTTTCCTCGAGCTTTTTGTGGATTCCTCTATTGTTTTCCTGTCATGTAATCTTTTAAGTTTTCTAATTAGATTAGTACAATAGTTACGAAATCTTTTAAATGTTATTCTTAAAATATCATTGTGAGGTTCTGTTTTTAATTTAAGTTGCATTTTACTTCTAAGTCTTATACAGCAGAGAACTCCACTAGACATCCAGGGTTTTAAACTACGTTTTTTGTTTGAAACTTTTATTATCTTCGTGTTCGAGGCTACAGCTGACTTGATCACATCGATAAGCAGGTCAGCAAAAATATTTGGGTCAGAACACGTATTAAGTTGAGACATATCATTAGCAATTAAAGATTTATAAACATATTCAAGATCAACACAGGATTTAAATTTTTGACAAGTTAGGTCAGTTTTAGTCACATCTGAAATGTTAAGTAATACCATAGAATGGTCTGTTATTGCAGTATTTAATACAGCGATAAAAGCAGAGTTTTTGGAGTTGTTAAGTTTTAAAATCACGTGATCAAGACAGCTCCCACCTCTTGTACAAAGGGCCAGGAAGACAACCAAACTCAGACAAAACCTCTAGGTACTTTAATCTATTGCTTCGATCATAACTATTTTCTGTATTTTTCACGTTTAAATTAATATTTATATCACCGATTATTATTATATTTTTATGTGATGCAATACACTGTAAATGAGATTCCAACGATTCAATAAAATTATTGGCATTTACGTTTGATGGGGAGCGATAGATGCCTAGCACAGTGTACTGTGGTGTAGAAATCTGAAGTCCAGACGCATGCATAAGGTTAAGTTCAGTGACATGAACTTGAATGTTACTTTTAATGTATGCAACTACTCCGTCATTCTGGTTCATGTGTCTAGATGTGCTAAAAGATGTATATTTATCTATACAGGGTATATTTTTATTTGAATTCAAGCGACATTCTGTAAGAATCATGACATCAACATCGCATTTGAGCTGAGTTAGAGTTAATTGTAGATCATCGATATTTGAATAAATGCTCCTTATGTTTTGAGTTAAAATAAAAAAGTTGGACTTGTACGTAGGTAAAAAATAGGATAGGTCAACAATATCACATATTACAGATTGAGCAATTTCTGAATCGTCCAAATCTTGTAATGCGTTAACGTTTTTATTCATTAAGTACGCTAAAGATATCCAAAGTCATTACTGCTGCGGGTCACAAAGAATGTTATCAGCAATCTAGAATATCCTACACATTTCTCTAACCATGAGTGCTTGAAGTTTGTATGGCGTACTATCGAGATCAATAAGAATATAAAAGAGAGCGTACAAAGTTGTTTATTATGGTATGGATGTGAACAAGTAGGTATGTGATAAAGTCGAAGAATGAGTGTTATTATGTTTGAGTGTAAGAAACTCTTTAGGAATGTTAGTGTGAGCGTGTATGATAGTTTGTGCGGCGAGGATGTGTGTGACGTATTACATGTGTTTAAGTTACTATAGAGTAGGTGTATATTATAGCTAAAAATTATTATTGCATCCAAAGATAGCCAGTGAATACTGAAAGCTATATATGCTAAATTCACCTTTTGTTGTATATAAAATATTAAAGTAACGATCATAAAGTATAGTCACGTATTTACTAAAAGCGAATGTATTTGTGCTTCATTTGTTATGTGAATTACCCTTGAGCTGTCATCCCGCCGAAGAAAGATCTTGCCAAACGATGTCCAACAGTATTTGTATTTACAACTTTTTACAAGGTCGCGAGCTAGGAAGAACAGTCGGGCTCCCTTTGGTGTTAATTGCTCTGAGATATATACTGGAATGTCCTCGTTGGTAGTATGACCAAGGTGCTTTGCTTGTAACTTTGTCTTGTTTTTGATGTTGAAAGCTTTAGTTTTTTTAAGAAAATCCATCTTCGTTATCGTAGATCCCAAGTCCACAACAATCGCCGGGTTTTTGTCAGAGCGATACCTAAAAATGTCCTTTATATCCCGAGGTTCTAAGTCAATATTTATATTGCTTGCTAACTTGAGTATCATTTTTGTAAGATCTTCTCTTGTTTCCTGGGATTTTTTTGGGACATTCTTAATTTCAATAGATGTTTTATTAGATGTCCGCTGCAGGTCCTCAATCCTAGTCTCAAGAACAGAAATATAGTCTCGGTCTGATTTAGCCTGGGACTCAAGCAATTCAATCTTCTTGTGAAGTTCTTCATTTTGACTCGCAAGAAGGGCGATGGAACTGTCTATATTACTGTTCGTTTGTTGAATATTCTTTAAGTCCGATATAATCCCAATCATTTGGTTTTGTTGAGTTGTGATAAACGAAGTAATTAATTCCTTCATTTCATCTCTGAAGCTATTGAATTCAGCTGGTAAGTCCTCTTCTCTCAATCTCTTACTGCGTAATGAGACGAAGTTTAGCGGTGTACTTTCATTGCCAATTGTACTGATATTAGAAGTTGACATCGACTTGTTCATTGTGAAGTAGTAAACAAAGTATTATTCACTCGTCTGGGTCGTAGACGCTCGACTCGTAGCCACTTCAGGCAAGTCAAATATTGTAGCACGCACGTAGCAGGAGACTACGGTGACGTAGGCATACGTAGCCGCCAAAGTGGTAACAATAGGTGTAAGCGCGAGGGCAATTATGTCAGTTGTCTTGTCTCTGTCCCGCGTCGCTGGTGGCGTCCGCGGACGATAGCAGCGGAGCGAAAAAAGGATAGTATATACACTTCACTCTTTTTTAAAACCGGTTCAATACTAGTTTTTAGTTAAATTTTACGCAAGAATGACACTTATTGCTTCCGCGAGCAGCGCACATCCGTTCACAACAAAGCCCCAGAGGCAAGAGGAAAGGTATATTACATTACATGTATTTAACAAGTTTTATGCAATGTTTTCGTTTATTGTTTACACTCGTATACATGTATAAAACTTGTTGAATACAAAACATGTATACAACTTGTTGTATGAAATTGTTTCTGAACTACTAGTTGTCTACATGTTTATGATGTCACGTTTTATACTTGTTGTAGATAAACTTGTAGAAAATGACACGCCAGTCCGGTAGTTTCATTAATATTTTCTACTCAATTGACTATTCACAATGGAAAGTAAAGATGCTGAGGAACTTTACTTCATGAGTGCAGTATTATACTTGTATTTTACACGGTCATTTTTTTATCACTGGAAAATGTTAGGGACGCTTCAGGACACATCAATTATTATAAATAAAATAAAAACGAAGAATTAAAAAAAATTTTTTTTAATTACAAATTTTTTTTTTTTAAATCTAAAAATGCTGCTATCAACTAGTGCAGCATTTTTTGTATTTTTTTGATTTTTTTTTCTTCTCTTCCCCCCGTAAAATAATATGGTCCGTTCGGTAAAAGTTTAAAACTTTATCCAACAAGCATGGATAGAGTTTAAAACATGTTTTAAATTAGTATGATACATAAATTTCAGTGAAATAAACAAAACTTGTTAAAAACACGATTGCTTTTTGTAAGTGTAAACTGTTAATGTATCAGACTAGTTTGAATATGTCATAGATCTAAGTGTAAACGCAGATGTGGTTTACACTTGTTTAGAGACTTGTTGGCAACACAGTATGAACGAAAGAATGTTTGAGACAGTTGCAATACATGTATAAAACAAATAGTTATGTTTTGACAAGTATTCTACAAGTATTGTATAAAACTAGTATTTTACTTGTTTCTTGGTGTAAACGAGGGGTTAAACTAATACCATGTCGTCCCAGAGTGATAAAAAATAACCGTGTTTATGTAGCTCAGGATTTATGTAACCTATAGGTTTTTGACAGTGTATCGCATACCAGAACTCTCTGTCCCTTTCTAACGACGGAGAGCGGGCCGCCGGAGTCTCCGCCGCACACGCCGACTCCGCCGGCGCCGCTGGTGCACAGCGTGCTGGACACCACGAAGCTGGGCCCGTAGGACGCCTGGCAGCTGGACTCCGTGATCACTTGCAGGCTCACCTCACTCATGATCGTCGATGCGCCGACTTGCACTATAACAATACTTATACGATTGCACGTCAAGAACAAAACTCAAATAAACTCTCCGTTGTCACTCAGTTGACAAGACTAAGGAAGGATGGTGGTTTTGTTTGGATTCCAAAGTAGAAGAACTTTAATAGCGACAAGTTTGGTGAATGACGGTAAATATATTAACAAACTTCATTGGAAGTAATAAGTAATAATAAGTGTAGTATCAAGAGTAGGCTTAAAATCCGTTAATTAAAATCCCTTAAAATTATTAAAAACTGTTATTATCTAAGAAAGCAGCCTTTTTGCTTGTATAATAGCATCATTCATGTTATTACTTGCGTTATTATTACAATTTTATATTTAAGAGAGGCCTGGTGGCGCATTGGCGCGTGTGCTCAGTGAACGATTGCTAAGGTTAAGCAACGTTAGTTGTGGTCAGTCCTATGATGGGTGACCAAAATACGAAACATCTCAAAGCTCCTACATGCTTCAGAAGGCACGTTAGACAATGGATCCTGCGCCTGATCTCGCCCCGGTCGTCTCGGCTAACCGTCCCATCGGACTATGTGAGTGAAGGAGCAGAGAGTGCACTTGCCTTTGCGCAGTCACTGTGCGTGCACTATAATATCCTGCGCAGATGGCTAGGCTCTGTTGAGATTGGCTGCCGTAACCGAATATCGGTTAGGAGGACATTATGTTATATATATATATATAGCTTTATTTCCCATATTATGTTACATGATTTTATTTTTTTATTGTTATTATTTCAATAGGCACTTACGATCGCTAGTTTTACCGAAGCCAGCCGCCATAGCCCAATCCCCAGCGAAGGACTCGTAGAGCATCGAGCCCGTGGGTAGTGCGATGGGCTGGATACTATCTGTTGATACACAATGTCTATAAGAATGTGTAAAATAATATAATAAAGATATTGAATCATTCGACATAAGCTTTAATAGACTCACTATTATCACATGCAAAGTAGCTTAAATAAAAACCAATCAAGGTCTTTACACTATACGTCGATTCCAAGGTTGACAGTAAATGCAATGAAAGAGAGGATGTTAGATCGCTTACCGGAAAGGCCAACGTTCGACGGTAGGTGGACTACTGCGACATCGTTTTGCAAGTTGGCGGTGTTCCATTGAGGGTGCACGGTGACGCGCGATGTGGGGATGCGTACCCCGCCGGAGAACAGGTACTGCGAGCCCAGCACGACGGTGAACTCCCGCGCCTGCATGTTGCCGTCGAACCAGCAGTGGGCGGCCGTCACCAAGCGGTTGGCGGAGATAAGGGACGACCCGCAAACGGAATTGCCGGCTATATTCCATAAGCTTATGACGAGGGCACCCTGAGCAAGTATTAAATAAGTAATAGGTGTTCTCAAGCTCATCGTGGAAGATTGTAAATATTAGAGATACATTTTCACACAGAATCAAATTTGAAGGTTAATGATGAACTTTTTGAAACCTAGAATCACATCTTTCTAATTTTATCTGCTTTGTCCTAGATACTTCGCAGATTATGAGCATTTTCTTTCACTCCAAAGGTTGAGCTACATCTTGCAACAAGACTAGATAACAAGTACCCAAAAGCTTTATGAAATTCTTTTCCACGCGGAACTTGAATCATTGGAATTGATAGGAAATTCCTCATTGCCCTTATTAGTAAGATTTAGGCTTCAGGCTTATGGGGCTTTCCAGAAGTTGAACCTTGAACATATAGCTTTTTGCGATTCAATACAAACATTGAATTGGTTTTATTTATTAGCAATGAACAACTCTTAACATATGTCATATTTTTATGAGTCTGTGTTCATACTACTCTTCAGGTTGCTGGAGCTGGAGTAAGGTACTCCAGCTAATAAGAATTGATATGTTCAGTTTGAGGCACAAACTAATAAGTGAACAAGTAGTTTGAGGTATCCAACCTGTCACAGTATAGTCATCACCAAAATCATGATTCAGCCCTCAAAAAAGGTTGTGGTCACAGATCAGAGTCGCAGTCACCCAAAAATCGGTCAAGTGCGAGTCGAAGGATGAACTCGCTCATCATCGATATAGTACTAGGAGATGCTTACAAAATATATAACATCCTGACCAAGATTCTTTTTTTTCTATAAAGGCTTTGGATTGGATATAATATCACCAGCCTATCGATCTCAATAGACCGGAAAGTGTGACATCACAAGTATATTAATGTTGTGGGTATGCCCATCCTGTCTACAATGGTGGATCCGCGGTTGATCAAGCACTTCGATGGTTATATGTTTTTATATTGTCATAGCTATCTAAGCAAGTAACCAAGCAAGTAACTAACCAAGTAAGGGTGAGATTTGTCCATAGATAAGGTACCGCCTACGACTCGGCTTCCACTGCCAGCATTTCCGGTGCTTTCTCCCAAGATCTTTTCTTCAGCTGCTTTAATATCCGCGGCGAGTGGGATGCCAACATCTTGATGGTAGCCTTTTGGTGAATGCACTGGGATGTAAGCATTTACAGCCACCACTAAAACTAACACTGCCAACACTGCTTCTTTCATTTTGAAGAGCTAAGTACTAATAGTGCTAAAAGTAAATTTCATGCTCTTTTAAGTTTGTTCTTATCACCTGATTAAAATTATCGTAATGAGCTAGTTGATTCTTTATCACATCCTATGAATGAATTGTGACGTTTTGTTACGAATAATTGTTTTTAAACAGTGATTCTTTACATCAACCCCGGTTGCGATGACGGTACACAAGGGGCTGCCCCTCAAAATAAGATATGCTTTCACTGGGTATATTTTTTTTGCATATCCTCAAGAAGCCCAGAGAAAAGAACGTTGCACGATCGAAACAGAGTACAGGTGGCAAGAAATAATCAATAGGCGATTCCGTATTTAAACTAATATGAATATTTTCCTAATTGAAGAAGAATATTTATTTTTTCATTTACAGTTTGATCTAGGAAAGTAGCGATTACTCGAACTCTGGTGAACTAGACCTTTTAGCATGGTACCGAAAGCGGGATAGTGGTAGGACACTGCGTATTATTTCAGATTGAAAAAAATAATCATATCGACATTACCTGATTGGGTTTTTTTGTGATCAATTAGTTGTTTCCAATTCTTATCAAAATAAAGAGCGATCAGATAGTATGCAATTTGATGAATATACTCGTACATACGTGTATTAGACTATCTTCGTGGTAATACATAGGTAGTAGGTTTTAAATGCTTGTAATAAATTTTACCGGCTTGTATGAAGAGAGGCTTTTATCTCCAGGGGTATGTTTCATAAACAATATAATTCTCATAGTCAATCACTTTAATTCATATCCGTCCCATTGCTATAGGCACGGGTCTATCCTTAGATCCTTAGACCAAGAGAAATTGACCTACTGCACCACATTGGCGAAACAGGTTGGTGTAGGTAGGGTATAGGGCTTATCTGGTGACTTGGGCCACCCAGATCCCAGGCCACCCCACAATAAGAATGATGGAATACCCCAAAATGTTTCTAGTTGGTATAGCCTTCGATTAGCGGGGGAGCCCACATATCCACGAGAGATACCCAACCCAATCTCTTGGGTAGATCTTAAATCTTTTTGAACCAACGTGACGTTTTCAATTACAACGTGACGATTTTTAAAATAGTCGTAAAACACTAGTATTTACATCAATATTACCTATAAGTGTATTATTAGACTATTGTCGTTATGAGTTTCGTTGAAATAATTCGCAGGGTTACAAGTAGGATTGACCTTTTAACCGTGGCCCCACTACTACGACCCAGAGTGGGTCCACGGGTAATTTTTTCTCCCCGTAGACCCACTGCTCCAGAATGGGACTACGGGTTATGATAGCCTCGTATTTTAATAACGAATTGTCAAAGTATATATACTACCGCGAATTGTACATTTTAAATCTCAATATGGGTCGTCGCGTCGGCTGCGTCTTATTTTTGTGTCCTACTACAGTACATTGCACTGCTGTGTTATTTAAGTACCTAATATGATTTTATCCGCGCGATCTAGTTTTTTAATGCGTTTAAATTTTTTACAGTCAAATACTGAGTCATTTTTTAAAGTAATTCTTATGTATGTAACTGAAAGATCTTGTTTAGCAAAACCTGTGTAACGTCTTATACATATAGCTTCTATCACTTGTTTATCATTTTGAGTTTAAAATTTACTATTTCTTGTGATTTAACTGACTCGATTAATGCCGTGACGTATTAAGCTATCGCAATTGACGTCACGGTTGTAAGGAATTTTTATTCAGACGATAACTCACCCATCAATTAAAAGCCCACGAGAACAAATGCTTGAAAAATTCTATATACCGTCTGCTGAAGATGTGAATGAAGGGATAATACATTTTAATTCTTATGTGATTGTAAGTCACACAGCTTACTGTATAACTGCCAATCATTTTTAACCGACTTCGAAAAAAGGAGGAGGTTCTCAATTCGTTGGAATCTTTTTTTATGTATGCTCCCCGATTACTCGAAGACGCCTGAACCGATTCAGAAAACTCTTGTCTCGTGGTCCCATTGCCACCATGTCATGATCTGATGAGGGGATCCCATGAAAATCGAGGGAAACCCTTGAATTTCATAGGCACGTCCAACGTGTTTCATGTTTTTGCTGAAGATATTCAGGTATTTACATCTGGTAGCCATCATATCATGTTACCTACTGAGCTGATGACGGAAGGTTTCTGGTAGGTTAGGAGTTCGGGAATAATTCATTCAGTAGTGTTTAGAGCGAAAGACGTTTTGTTTTAAGTTATTCTGGTGTTTGCCTTGGCTCAAATTCTAAAACGCATGTATTACAAACTAAAAAGATTGAAAAAATATTTTTACAAAAAAAAACCTACTTCAAAAATTACACCAAATAGTCATAAATAATATAACAATACATACAAAATCACAGTTTTATATTGAAGTCGGTGCCAAGCAATGATCACCTTGAAAGACTTAAAAACTGAAAAGAATCAATATAAAACTGTGATTTTGTATGTATTCTTATATTATTTATGACTTTTTGGTGTTTTTGAAGTCGGTTTTATATTTTTGTAAAAATTTTTAATCATTGTGTTACTTTTAATTTGTTATTGTGACTTATAATTCGAATTTAAAAGATTTTGGCCCTTATCCACATCAGTAAGTGATAGTGAGTTCTCATACACAAAGGAGTCTTCTAATTTTTACCGACTTCAAAAAAGAAGGAGTTTCTCAATTCGATGCGTATGTTTTTTTGTGTGTATGTTACGCGATTACGCCGCCAATTGTGGACCGATTTTCAAAATTCTTTTTGTATTCGATACAGAATACTCCAAGGGTGGTCCCAAGGTCACCAAAGTTAGGATCTGATGATGGGATCCCATAAAAATCGAGGTAAACTCTTAATTTTTTAGGTGTGTCCGACGTGTTTTGTGTGTATGTTACGCGATTACTCCGCCAATTGAAGACCGATTTTCAAAATTGTTTTGTATTCGATGGAGTACACTCTTAGGGTAGCCCCAAGGTCACCAAAGTTATGATCTGATTCTTATATTATTTTTAACTTTTCAGTGTTTTTGAAGCCGGGTTTTTATTTTTTGTATTTTTTTTTTACTCTTCTTCTGGATACCTACTTATTATTTTAGTTACACTGTTTAGTTACACTGGTGTAACCACTGAGCACACTTATGACTGATAGTTACACTAATGTAACAATCGAGCATTTCTATGACCGGTGGTTACACTCAAACATGTTAACAATATTGACCACTTAGATTCAATTATAATGAAGATAAAATGAACTGTAAGTCATCATTATATCCTTGGGCGATTTACACGTAATGATGATTGACCAGCATTTTGTGTGGTTTCAGTTGACGGCTCGAATCTATCATTTTGATATACACTTTTTATCCATTGCTGCTATAAATAATGCTGCCAAAACAAACCAACGTTTTAAACTAGTAATTGATGTACATCTATCCACCAACATTCCCACAGTCCGTACAAATCCGACATGTAAAACCATTAAAAAACTTTGTACTTTTTTTGTACACCAAACGAAACAATTTTTTTACAACTACTTGGCAAACAAGCAGGATACCCACCTAATGGTTTAGTGGCTACATTCGCTTATAGCACACATGGATTCTGAAGATTTGAATACAACTCCCACAAGGATCCCAGTGTCCGTTGCCAACTTGTGACATAAGATGTAAAGTCTTAGTACCCAGAGTAATATCCTGCCTTTTTTTTTTACAAGAGAGAAAATACAGTCTTTACGGTATTCGACAAGGGAATTGAGCTGACTAGGCCACCCCTTGGATATGCAGGACTCGGGTAGAAGACCCACTACCGGCTAAAAACTCTCTAGATACTTATACCTCCGTGGAGACACAATCGGGATCGGCGTTGGCCATTCCCCGATTGTGCCCCCTGGAGGGTTGCCTGGTGCCAGGGCTTACCTCTACGGAGGGGGTCGACAAGTATCTTGAGAAATTCGACCCCCCCAGACGGCCAAGCTAGGGGTGAAAAGTATCTCTCGGCCGGTGGTCATCCGGCCGAGCCATTTCAACCGCCAGCTTGCTAGGGGAGCTGGCGCGCGTTGAGAAACGCACGCCTCCTCCTCCCCAACCGCCTGCGCCGGAGCGGTGCGGCGAGAGGGTCATCCTCTCGCGCCCGCTCCGCAGCCTCCTTCTGCGAGATAACGTCCTCGCAGAAGGAGGCGACAGCCTCCCACGCCGCCGCGCTTGTCAGCATCTCCCGTGCGACGCTGGCCAGCGCGACGGGCGTACCCCTACCTAGGCCCAGCGCGAGGGCTAATGCATCGCGCTGGGGTCGCCAGGCCGGGCACTCCGAGAGGGTGTGCCCGGCAGTGTCGTCGGGAGCGCCGCAATGGTGACACTGCGGCGTCTGCTCCCTCCGTGCGACATGGTGCAGATAATGTCCGAAGCACCCGTGCCCGGTCATCATCTGCACCATCCGGTAGGTGAGGCTGCCTCGCCGGCGCCCAACCCACTCCTCCAACACTGGACGAACGGCCTCGATCGTCCAGTAGCCGGCAGCTGGGTGGGCGAGCGTCTCGGCCTACTGGCGGACAGCCTCCCTCTGCGCCAGGTGCCTCGCGCGCGCCACCTCCTGCGGGAGGGGCCGCTCCCCCCGACTCCTCGCTGCCACCCGATGTCGGTGCACGGCCGCAAGGACGCGTGCCTCAACATCCCACGGAGGCGAGCCCGCTAGAACGCAGGCCGCCCCGTGAGAGACCGTGCGGTAGGCCCGCACGGCCCGAGTGGCAATGACCCTCTGCGGCCTGCGCAGGAGGGCCATCGTTCGGGGGGCGAGACGCTCCGCCCAAATCGGGGCTCCGTACAGCGCCATCGACTTTATCACCGTCTGATAAAGTCGACGGCACGCTGCGCCCGGTCCCCCCACGTTGGGGAGGACCCGTCCGAGGGCTGCCGCGGCGGCAGACAGCCTTGGGGCGAGGAGCTTGAAATGCTCCTCGAAATCCCATCGGGGTTCCAGCACCAGACCGAGATACTTCATGGAGCTCTCGACCTGGACTTGGACCCCCTCCACTCGGACACGGAGCCCTGCCTGGGGTCTGCGTCGACGCGGCGGCCTGAACGTCATGGCCGTCGTCTTCTCGACGGCCACGTCCAGCCCGAGGAGGCGGATGCGCCGGACGACCATCGTCGTGCCGACCGACGCCAGGTGGACCGCCTCCTCGTACGTGCGCCCCTTCGCCGCGACAAGGGTGTCGTCGGCGAAGCAGACAACCTCCATATTTGGCAGGAGGTTACCCCGCAGAACCCAGTTGTACCCCAGGTTCCAGAGCAGAGGGCCCAGCACGGAACCCTGGGGTACTCCCGCCGCCATCGGCCACCTGTGGACGCGACCGTCCGCCCCCTCATACACGATTTCCCTCCCGCGGAGGTAATCGGTGATGAGGGAGCGGAGGTAGAGGGGCACTCCGTGGAAACGCAGTGCCTCCTCTATGCATTCGTGGGGGAGGCTGTTGAATGCGTTGCGGATGTCTAACGACACCGCAACGACAACCTCCCCCGCCGACGTGGCCCCCTCAGTCCACCTCTTGAGGTGGGCCACCGCGTCCACGGTGGACCGGCCGGTGCGGAAACCGTACTGGCGCTCGGCCAAGTCCGGTCCCGGGCCCTCCAGATGCTCGACGAGCCGGGAAGCGAGAATTTTCTCAAAAAACTTCCCGGCCTCGTCGAGCAGCACCACCGGCCTGTACCCCGACGGGGCATCGGCGGGGCGATTCGGCTTCCGCAGAAGGCAGAGTCGCCCCACCTTCCAGCCCTGAGGGAACCGGCCCGAGGCGATGCTCGTATTGAGCACCGCCCGGAACCGCTCCTCCAGGGGGCCCAGTGCCAGGCACAGGACCCTCGCTGGCACCCCGTCCGGTCCCGGCGCCTTCCCCTTCCCCTTGCGCTGGAACCGCTCCCTCACCGCGTCGAACTCGAGGTCCGACACGGGAGGGCCCGCTTCCTCCACTTCGAGGGAGGCGCTGGGGGCGACCATCCTCGGGGGCTCGAAGGGTCCAGGGTCGGGGAAGAGCGACCCTAGAACCCTCTGCACGAGCCCCTCGTCCAACTGGTGTATCGGGGGAGCACTGTTTCCGTACTTCCCCCTCACCAGTCGGTACGGCCGTCCCCAGGGGTCGGAGTCGAGGAGCTCTATAAAAGAGTTCCACGACTCCGTTTTGGCCCTCAAGATCTCCGTCTTGAGGGCCTTGCTCGCCTCCCTGTACGCCCGACGCAGACTTTCCTCCTCGTCGGGCGTCCTCCTGGTGGCGCGCCTTCTGCACCGCAGGTAGGCGCGCCGCGCCCTTCAACTGGTGGCGCGCAGATCCGCTATGGTCTACGACCACCAGTATACCAGCCGCTTGCGGGCGGCAGGTTTCGCCCGCGGCAAGAGTAATATCCTGCCTGTCTTAACCCAATCCGGAACATAAAAAATGCAAGCACTGCTGCTTGGCGCCAGAAATAGATAGAGAAAGATATAGAGAAGATAGAGGTACCCTTTGACGACTCTTAAGGAAATAAATATTAATAACCAAAACGTCAGGCTCTGAAAAAATTAAGAATTCTTCCCCATTATAAATTAAAAATTTTGTCACACGGCACACTATTTAAAATAATCAACAATTCGATGGTACTTGGATCCAATTTTTAAAATTGCCCTAAAATGGTCAATTCAAATTAAAGTGAAGAATTAAAAAAAAAACAATTTTTGTGTTGTTGGTGTTTATTAATTACATGTTGCTTCTAATGAAATTGATGAAGCTCGTGACCCTTGCAAAGCCAGATGGATGACCGTGTTGGCAGGCATTGGCTGCGGCAAACGAGGTAATGCCAATCTGCAAAGTAACGTTAAATTTTATTCAAATTGGTAAAAACGTACCTTTTTATTTTTTTTTATTGTAATTAAGTTGGCAAACAAGCAAACTGCCTACCTGATGGTAAGTGGTTACAGTCACATATAAATACATCAGGTTCCTGTGAGATTCGCAGCAAAACTGCAACCACCACAAGAACTACAGTGTACGTTGCCAACTTGTGACTTAAGATGTAAAGTGACGGTTCCCAGTAATTTCAATGGCATATCTTACCCTTCAAACCGGAACATAGCAATGCAAGCATTGCTGCTTTGCAGCAGAAATAGGTAAGACGGAGGTACCCATGCACTACGACCCTGGTAGAGAGTCTCCCAGAGACCTGCACCCACTAAAACTCGATATCGTCCGGCAACCGCATTGCTCAGGGGAGATTTCCGGGAGTCCGGATGGATTCATCGGGACCAAGCCAACCGTACTTACGAGAAAATGTGTTTCACCCTCATCATCATCATCACAGCCCATATACGTCCCCACCGAGGGGCTCGAGCCTACCCTATATTAGGGTGATTAGGCCTTAGTCAACCACGCTGGCCCAGTGCGGATTGGTCGACTTCACATACACCATTGAATTTCTTCGCAGATGTATGCAGGTTGCCTCACGATGTTTTCCTTCACCGTAGGAGCGTCAGACAAATGTACATATGAAATTCGAAACGAAAAACACATTGGTACATGGCGGGTCTCGAACCCCGACCCCCCGATTGGAAGGCAAGTGCCGAGTCCACTGCGCCACCGACGCTCAACCTACTGATCACCCTACTGATCAACAAAAGAGGATCTAGCGCCCTCACTACCCGCATTGGGCGAGCGTGATAGGAGACGGCCCAAACTCCTATAATCTTTTTTTTTTAAAAAGCATGGCCTCACACTATGATTTTCTTCTGTGCCGTGGGTGCAGTTATAAACATTGAATATCACATGCACATACGCCCAGACCGGAACGAATTTCTGTAGGCTACGCTACACCCCTTTGGCGACATTCGTCACCAAAATTTCGTAACCAGTTTCGAAAATGGATTTTTTTCACTGTTTCGTAACCCCGAGTATACACTACGGGTGATTATGAATGTAGGTGGCTCATGCCATGATCCCCAATTGCTGATATATTATTTTAGTTGGCCCACCCAACATCAGACCAATTTTAAGCTGCATACCAGAACTCTTTGTCCGTTCCTCACGACGTAGAGCGGACCGCCGGAGTCTCCGCCGCATACGCCGACCCTGCCGGAGCCGCTGGTGCACAGCGTGCTGGACACCACGAAGCTGGGCCCGTACACCGCTTGACAGTTCGCCACTGTGATCACTTGTAGGTTCACTTCGCTCATGATCGTCGAAGCGCCGGCTTGCTCTGCAATAATTCCAGAAAAACCTATTGCCTTATACTTATCATTTCTTTTCTACTCACATCATCGGCAAAAGTCCTGTCTAATAAGGTGGCTCTCTAATGATGTACGAGGTAGTTGAGCGGTGCGCAAAGCGAAAATAAACCGATAATATATTGCTTCATGCTGTTCCCTCAGCGTAGATCTAGCAGAAAAGGATTTAGCGAAGCGAGGCGTTACCACCAAACCAGGGCAAAATGTGTGCGTTGGATGTAAACGAGAAATATGCAGTATATCAGTATACTAGCCGTTGACCGCGACTTCGTCCGCGTAGTAATGAAGATATAAAGTATTACGAAGTTTAATGATGTTTCATATTTCAGTCGTCAGAAGATGCCTATCACGCAAAGCAACTGCCAGGGCTCGGAAAGCGGTAAATTTATTAACCCGGTTACGTTCATTGACCCCAAACCGAAATGGATTGCGGTTATGGTTTCGGTTACCGGTTATTAGCCGGCTAAACTCGTAAACCGATATTTCACAAATTTCATTCCCGTTTAGCGAAATAAACCGGTTTATCTGAGTTTCAAGATCGTGCGTGTCACACACAAATTATTCCTTCTGCAGAGTGAGCGAACCGACAAGCTGGCGCGGCTTTAGCCTACAATAATGTGAAAGAGAGGTAGCACACGGCGCGCACGGGCCGGCCGACGAGAGGCCCGTGTGCGTATAGCGTGGAAGTTTTTGAGTTTAACTGGTTAATTTAAGTTGGCACGAGTCTTCAAATAACGTTCTTTATTGTAACCGGATAACAGAATTTTACGGTGCAATAAATACTGGTTTTTCTGATTAACCGGTTAATAAATGAACGCAATAAAAACCTGTTTTTTAACAAAATTAACCGGTATTTGTAAATCGGTTCCGAGCCAACCCTATGTGATAAAGTCCTTAGCACATAGTGTTGCGAAAGCGATTATATATTTCCGTGAACCGGCCCTGTCGTAAAATCTGTTTCTACCTGACATGTCTTAACTATGATCTATCTCTCTTATAATAACTTGCGAGAGCCTTTAGTCCACTTCTGTCACAAAATTCTTTCTGAGCGAACGTTTACTAACTATTAACTATCTCCCTGCTCAATTTTAAGTTTACCGCCATTGACCTAAAAACAAAAGCCCAGTCCGCTCCCGAAGTGGCTCAACGTATTTCGATAATCGCTAACGCAATCGCTAGAAGGAAAATGAATGCGATTTGACATAAGCCCTCGCTTATCTTTCGAGCGAAGTTGTCAAATCTCATACATTGTCCATTTAGCGATTGCGTTAGCGATTATCGAAAGACATCTTGTCTAGGGGGGCTGATCCAAAATTTAAATTCAGTATGATTCAGATCCAATCGATCGTCATTTGGTGAAGAATTGGTGCAAGCGAAATTGAACACCACAGTAATGTCAATACGATTTAAATTAAATTGTTGATACATGCATTGACGTTTCGGAATTTTTTGGACACATTTTTCTTTTGTATTTGTGTTTGATCCGGTGTCCATTTGTTTGTAGGTCAATGTTTACAGCTCAAAAATCAAGTACTTTCATACAAATTTGCGAGAGCGCTTAGACCCCCGCATAATCGTTCTTAGCGAACGTCTACTAACTATAAACTACCTCCCTGTGACATTTCATCTTACTACTAATAAACTCTTATACTTGCAAGTGCTTAGCCCTCTTTAATCCGGCCCTATCGCAAAATCCATTCTTAGCGAACGTTTACTAACTGTTAATAGTTAGTAAAAGTACCTTCCTGCTAATTTAGTACTTTTATACAAACTTGCGATAACCCTTAGAACTCCTTAATCCGGCCCTGGCGCTATATCTATTCTTAGCGAACGTTTATAACTCTCTGCCAAATTTCAAGTTTGTAGCAATTAAGGACTTTCATACAAACTTGCGAGAGCCCTTAGATGTCTTTAATTCGGCCCTGTCGCAAACTCCGTTCATAGCGAATGTCTACTAACTACCTCTCTGTCAAAATTTTAGTTTGTAGCAAAAAAATTTAAGACTCATAAAAACTAACCCTGAGCCTAGAGCCCTTTGTGATGTTGTTACTTGGCGCCCAACGTGGGGCGCCAGTGCGGCGTTAAGGGGATTAAATGAAAGATTTTAATGTCCTTAAGCACACGAATTTATTTTTTTACGGGTCAGGGTACGGAACCGGTCACACAATCCCTATTTCCGGTGAAGGGCAGACACGCTAGGTATTCCCCTGCGGGTCGAAGTCTATTATTATTAGTCTATTACTATTAATTATTTAAAAAATAAAAAAAACTATCACGAGTATGCTTATAAGTCGCGGCAGGAGAACGTAGGTCTCTTTTAGTGTCAAAATTTCTTGTGTCCGGCGCTGGCCGCGCTGCTCACACATCGACTCGGCGAAACAATAGAACTGAATTGTGGAGCCACAGTATAGCTGTTAATATTTCGCAACAGAGCAGGCGTAACGCCAGTTGGACAACAAGTTTATTTAAGTTAGAATGTATCATTTTGTCTTTAAATTTAGGTTAGTTTTAAGTAGATGATTTAATAAAAGACGTTACAACGTCACACCGTAAACTTCCTTATTCCGGCTCTGCCGCAAAATCCGTTCTTAGCGGACGTCTCCTAACTGGTAGTCCCTTTCTTCTCCGAATATCGATCGTCCGAAAATCATAATCCCGAAAACGCTTGCTATAATCATCACTTTCCATAATGTTCGAGTATACGAAATTGTATATTACCTAATCGTCTTTAGTTCTAATGCTTTTGTGTCATAATATCGGGTGCTATAATAATAAGATATCCTAATTTTAATTGCTATAAAGTCACGTGTCCTTAGTGTTATATTGTATAATATTGTTAGTCCGAATGATGGTTTATAATAATTTTGTTAGTCCTAAAACATGTTTAAAAGTTGATTTATCTTGGTTATGTTATCAATATCATAAAGCATAGACTTACTATCAATAATAACAAATTGAATTAAAATGTTGTCTTATGAACCTTAACAACCGTTACGTTTTCAAATTCAGTGACAGAAATAAATCGCTGTAAAACCGATACCACGTAGTCTTGTCTGCCCTACCCCTAGAGTGTTATTTAAACCCGCGTAGGCGCGAAGGGGCGAGGCGGCCCGCGAGCTGAGGAGCAGGTGGTTTTAACGACCGCCGCCGCGGCTGAGGCTGGCCGGCACAGCCGGCCAGCAAGCCGAAGCTGCGGTGGTGTGCGAAAACCATCTGCAACGATAAGATCGCGTGGGACCGCCGGAGCCCCGCAGCGCCGGAGCCGTGACAGAAGCCATGCATGCTGCATGCTTGCATGCTTTGAGTTTGCTTGCAGGCTGCATGCTTGCTTGCATGCTGCTTGCTTGCTTGCATGCTGCATGCTTGCTTGCATGCTGCTTGCTTGCTTGCATGCTGCATGCTTGCTTGCATGCTGCATGCTTGCTTGCATTACATCAAGTGACTGTTTTTAAACGTATGCATGGATTTGGTAATACATATTATAATGAAAGAACTTTATATTTGTGGTATTTCGATTTTAGGGCACGTTATATTATGAGATATTACGTTAGGACTTATGACTATTATAGAAAAGGTTTTTAGGAATTTTAAATATTATAGATTGTGATATATATACCAAAAAAAATTAGGTCATATTATATTTAGAGATTTCGGTTTTCGGGCAAGTGATATTATGAGAAATTAAGTTAGGGGTGCTTATCATTCGGACATATGATGATTATGTCAAAAAACATTATGACACGTTAGATTATGGATAAAAAAATTATGAGACAAAATAGAGAACCCTCCTAACTATAACCTGCCTTTCATTTTTGTACGCTTTTCGAGATTTCTTTATGAGTGATCTTTCGCTTTTATAAATAGAGATGTATTATTGTCACGACTGTCGTAAGAGTTGAAAAGAGAAGGTTGAAGAGATAGAAAACTCCAAACAAACCCTGCAGCAATCCACCTAGCCAACGAGATTATGAGACCAATTCCTCCTTGTCTTAGGAGAGACTAGGAAGTAGGCTGTGTATGTGTTGAATAGACACGAAGACGAGGGCGAAGGTCAGATATTCACAGCCTCCACTTTAACCATACTACACTGCACCCTGAAATCGGGAAAGAGGCTCATCTTCGCCTCGCACTGCTCAGCTTCCACGAATTGTAGGTCTTTGGTAGAATGGAGACAGCCACACCGGTTTTCACTTGTTTACACTTTCCCACCATTTTTAGCTATCTGACATTTATAAAAATATTACCTATGTCTGTTTGTACTTGTAATCTCTTTTCTAATCTTCCAATATATAAAATTCTCGTGTCACAGTGTTTGTTACCAAACTCTTCCGAAACGGCATGACCGATCTTTATGAAATTTTTTATGTATATTCAGTAGGTCTGAGAATAGGTCGTACACTATTTTTTATTATGGCGAAACGTAGTTCGCTGGCACAGCTAGTCTAATATATAAAAATCTCGTGTCACAGTGTTTGTTATCGAACTCCTTTGAAACGGCTTGACCGATTTTTTTACCCCTAGGTACCCCTAGGTGATAAGGGAGGCCCTCTCTCCAGATTTTTTTTGCCAATTATAATGACGAAACGTAGTTCGCGGGCACGGCTAGTAATAAAATATGAATTGGTACTTACGATCGCTAGTTTTACCGAAGCCAGCAGCCATAGCCCAATTCCCAGCGAAGGACTCGTAGAGCATGTTGCCCGTGGGTAGTGCGATGGGCTGGATACTATCTGTTTACAGTCATACAATGTCTTATTAATAACAATATGTGAACATAAATTAGTAATTTAATTAGACGTTTACGTTAGTTTAGTATAAATAGTTTACATTAAAATAGTAATTTTGTTACACCCTCAAGGTGATGCCTCTCTGAGCTAGAAATCCATCAGGTTTGGTTTGCCAAACAAGGCTTGAGGACCCACCAAAGTTCTCGCCTTCTTAAGCTTAAAACTGTAACAGTCATCTGCAGCTAACAACATACTCGTAGGTCCCTCAAAAAAATAAAAAGAATATTCAAATCACTCACTAGTAAACTGAACATTCTTCGGCAGATACAGGACTGCAACGTCATTTTGCAAGTTGGCAGTATTCCATTGTGGGTGCATGGCTATGCGGGAGGTGGGGAGGCGTTCTCCGCCGGAGAACAGGTATCGGGAGCCCAGCACGACGGTGATCTCCCGCGCCTGCATGTTGCCGTCGAACCAGCAGTGGGCGGCCGTCACCACGCGGTTGGCGGAGATAAGGGACGATCCGCACACGGAGTTGCCCGCCACATTCCATAAGCTGATGATGAGGGCAGCCTGAGAACGAATAAATGAGACGGATAATTAAGTACCTACAGTGTGCTTGAGGGCCTTATCCTTATCACATTAGCGGCGAGTTTTCAAAGTGGAATGGGGGTGCTGCGGATGGTCAAAATGACGTCGCGGGCGCGTTGCGAATACGCAACGTCTTTGACGCTTGTGGTGCGGCGAGTTCGCGACATACAAAACATTTTGTACGTAGTAGGCCTGGCTCGCTGCCGGGAAAGCCCCACACACACTCGCCGTCTAGCCAACGGTGGGTACGATGCGCTAACGCATTTGACCCCGAGAAAAAAAAAGACATACTACAGAATTTTCGTACTACTACGCGCTTGTGGCAGACTGAAGAATGATGTTTGCCTTGTCATTGGCGGATCCAGAGGGGAAGGGAAGGGGGTATGGGGACCATGCCCCCCCCCCCCCCAATGACATCCTAGATCCTCCCCTGTGCCGAGTACTTTTTGCTTGGAACTGTAGGAAAATCTTACTTAGGCCGGTGGGGCTACCGCCTAACTCATAGCGATCACTCGCTATCGCTTTTGTGACATTAGAACAATAGCTCTAATGTCTTCTGTGGCATTAAAACTATTGTTCTAATGTCATGATAACGATAGCGAGTGCTCGCTTTGAGTTAGGCGGTCGGGGGGCGGGTCCGCTGCACCGTGTTTTCGTGTTTGCAAACACGATAACATTGTTAGCTAACCAATCCGTAGCGCCAAATCTCATAACAAAACATGTTAATCTTGTTAGCAAACACGAAAACATGGCGCAGCGAACCCGGCTATAGAATCGAAACGAAAGCATCAACGAATTTAGGAGGATCCATTATCAACTTATCGATATATCGGAAAAAGCGGCTTCTTTGTACTATTTTGTAAACGTATCAAAAATAAAGATATTGTACGACATTATTAATTACTAGCTTTCCGCTCGCGACTTCGTCCGCGTTATTTTTGTTTTCCCGTGGGAACTTTATATTTTCCCGTAGGAAAATTACCCTATGTCCTTCCCCTGGTCTCGAACTATCCCTTTTTTTTAGGAGGGAAAGTCCTTCTTACGGATTCGCCAAGGGGCCGACTGACGAGGACACCCCAAGGATATGCCGGACTCGGGTAGAAGACCCCATACCGGCTAAAAACCCTCCAAATACTTCTACCTCCGTAGAGACACAATCGGGATCGGCGTTAGCCATTCCCCGATTGTGCCCCCTGGAGGGTTGCCTGGCGCACGCGCCAGGACTTACCTCTATGGGGGGGTCGACAAGTATCTCCAAATTCGACCCCCCAGGCGGCCAAGCTAGGGGTGAAAAGTGTCTCTCGACCGGTGGTCAGCCGGCCGAGCCGTATCAGTCCCCAGCTTGCTAGGGGAGTTGGTGGCTGTCGCCTCCTTCTGCGAGGAAGTGATCTCGCAGAAGGAGGCAGCGGAGCGGGCGCGAGAGGTTGACCCTCTCGCCGCACCGCTCCGGCGCAGGCGGTTGGGTAGGAGGAGGCGCGCGTTCCTGGACGCGCGCCACCAACTCCCCTAAGCAAGCTGGGGATGAAATGGCCCGGCCGGCCGACAACCGGTCGGGAGACACTTTTCTACCCCTGGCCTGCCCGTCTGGGGGGTCGAATTATTGCACTTGTCGACCCCCCCGTAGAGGTAAGACCTGGCGCTTGCGTCAGGCCTACAATCCAGGGGGCGCACTCGGGGAATGGCTAACGCCGATCCCGAGTGTGTCTCTACGGAGGTAGAAGTTGCTCTGGAGGGTGGTTTAGCCAGGTATGGGGTTACCCAGGTAACCCGAGTCCAATGGCATATCCTTGGGGCGGCTTTGTCAGCTTTCAGCCCCTTGTTGAATCGTAAAGAGATTCCCCCGCCTCAAAAAAAAAAAAAAAAAAAAAAAAAAAAAAAAAAAAAAAAAAAAAAAAGGGGAGTTGGTGGCGCGCGTTCAGGAACGCACGCCTTCTCCTCCCCAACCGCCTGCGCCGGAGCGGTGCGGCGAGAGGGTCATCCTCACGCGCCCGCTCCGCAGCCTCCTTCTGCGAGATAACATCCTCACAGAAGGAGGCGACAGCCACCCACGCCGCCGCGCTGGTCAGCATCTCCCGTGCGACGCTGGCCAGCGCGACGGGCGCACCCCTACCTAGGCCCAGCGCGAAGGTTAATGCATCCCGCTGGGGTCGCCAGGCCGGGCACTCCGAGAGGGTGTGCCTGGCCGTGTCGTCGGGACCGCCGCAACGATGACACTGCGGCGTCTGCTCCCTCCGTGCGACATGATGCAGATAATGGCCGAAGCACCCGTGCTCGGTCATCATCTGCACCATCCGGTAGGTGAGGCTGCCCCGCCGGCGCCCAACCCACTCCTCTAACACTGGACGAACGGCCTCGATCGTCCAGTGGCCGGCAGCTGGGTAGGCGAGCGTCTCGGCCCACTGGCGGAGAGCCTCCCTCTGCGCCAGGTGCCTCGCGCGCGCCACCTCCTGCGGGAGGGGCCGCTCCTCCCGACCCCTCGCTGCCACCCGATGTCGGTGCACGGCCGCAAGGACGCGTGCCTCGACATCCCACGGAGGCGAGCCCGCTAGAACGCAGGCCGCCCCGTGAGAGACCGTGCGGTAGGGCCCGCACGGCCCGGGTGGCAATGACCCTCTGCGGCCTGCGCAGGAGGGCCACCGTTCGGGGGGCGAGACGCTCCGCCCAAATCGGGGCTCCGTACAGCGCCATCGACCTTATCACCGTCTGATAAAGTCGACGGCACGCTGCGCGCGGTCCCCCCACGTTGGGGAGGACCCGTCCGAGTGGTCTCGAACTATCCCTATACCAACTTTCATCAAAATCGGTTCAGTAGTTTCGAAGCCTATGCAATACAAACAAACAATCAAATCTTTCCTCTTTATTATTATTACACGCTTTTTCACGCTTTTTATTGAGTTGCTCTGTCTGTTGGTTTCTTTGTCACGATCAAATCTTGCAATCGATTTTTCGACCACTTCTATTGCTCCAATTAAGCTCAAATTTTTTCTACATATGTATTCCCGGTGACAATACAATATTTTGGCATATTGGAATCACAAAAATGCTTAGTTATAGTACAATTAAATAAAAACTAATTTTATATGGGAGGAAATCCAATGTTAATGATGTCAATTTTTAATTTTGTTATTAGTTAGACTAAAAAGTAGTAAATAAAAAAACGTTAAAAAAACTTTTTTAAAAACACGCTTTTACCAAAAAGACTAAAAAACGATTAAAATCATTTTCATAGAAAATATGAATTTATTGTCAAGACTAAAAACCAAGCGATCTAAAAAGTAGTAAATAAAAAAACGTTAAAAAAAACTTTTTAAAAAACACGCTTTTACCAAAAAGACTAAAAACCAAAAAGTTGAAAATAAAATAAGATCACACTTTTAGCAAATCAGGATTTAAAAAATTTTCTTGAGACAACTAGAAATGTAACACAAAAATTTTCTCAAAATTTTAGCGATGTAGTACAAGAACACAATGACTCTAAAAGCGTGGGGCGTAATTTAAAGGATGTATTCCTTAGTTCAACTAAGTTTGTAAGCAAGAGAAGTGTAAAATCTAAAAGCCCCACGCTTTTAGAGTCATTGTGTTCTTGTACTACATCGCTAAAATTTTGAGAAAATTTTTGTGTTACATTTCTAGTCGTCTCAAGAAAATTTTTAAAATCCGGATTTGCTAAAAGTGTGATCTTATTTTATTTGCAACTTTTTGGTTTTTAGTCTTTTTGGTAAAAGCGTGTTTTTTAAAAAGTTTTTTTAACTTTTTTTTAATATTAGTATAGATGGCGTCCATGGCGCTAGTCGCGTCCCGACAAGAGCGCCGCGCGACTGTGACTGTGTTTGTTAGGTTTGGTCAGTTTTGTAAACACTCGCAAATCGCTAGTGATCTAGGGCATTTAGGGCCGAGGCGCACTATCGGCACGGCTCGGTAGACCTTGTACTGTCAAGGAATATCAGAGGATTCTTCGGCATGCTTAAGACCGCCTCGTTATGCCTAAGGACGTCTCGATATCCCTAAGGACACCTCAGCCTTTTTGCCGTTAGTTTTTTTTTATTTCTAATCTAAAATTTGAATACACACGCTTGTTCTAAATTGAAATTAGGAACTAGGCTGTTATAAGGACTCTTCGACATGCCTAAGGACGTTTCGGTCTGTTTGTTTAGGGATGCTTAGGGATTCCAAAGCAAACCTCGGCACGCCCGAGGACGTCTCGGCAATAAATGCCGCCAGTGTGCGTCTGCACGTAGGGTGACGTATGCCGTAGGATCCTTTGTCGTGTCGTGCCGATTGTGGGCATCGGCCCTTATTTATGGACTTCGAAATTAAATCTCCGATATTCATTGCTATCTTCACATGTTGCCAAAAATACGAAGCTTTGCATTTCAATTCGATGCTGCTGTTCCCTAAGACAACCCAGAGGAACATAGGGCTTTCACAAGGTCCCGCCACGCCTTTCTGTCTGCTGCGACTTTCTTGGCCTCACTCCAGCTCAGTCCTATTGCTCGTACGGGACGTCCGCGGGCTCGCCGACTGTTCGATGGTTGCCACTCGAAAGCAATGTTGGCGTTGCTTGTCGTCCCTCTTCGAAGTGTGTGGCCTATCCATCTCCATTTCCGCAGCGCGATTTCTTTGCCGAAAGCAGTAATTGCTGGCAGAGGTTCCACAGATCTTCGTTTCGTATTGTTTTCGGCCAGAAAATGCGGACTATCAACCTTAGGGACTTATTGACGAAGACTTGCAATTTGTTCGTCACCCCTTTCGTCACTGTCCACGTTTCATAGCCGAAGAGCAATACCGACTTAACTAACTATCGATTCGAAGAGGGAGATTTTGATGCGTCGAGTGAGCACATTGGACTCTCAAAGAGGTTGGAGTTGGGCGAACGCAGCTTTGCCCTTCTTTATCCTACTGTCCACGTTTAATAGCAGAGCTTAATTAAAATAATCAGGTGATGAGGAATGGGAAACCTTCGAAAAGCTTCAAGGACTCCGTCTAGCCTTTAGCACAATGTTATCTCTGCACTAGGTAGGTGCGGCTGAAATGACATTTTGCCAGTAGCACGTGATATGGCACCAGCTGTGCAGTGCGGATATTACACCCATTAAAGCAAAGCTAATAATGCTTTCAAAGAGGCTTGATTCTTTTCTATCTTCTGATGTCTCATAAGTAAATTTTACCTTGTAAAACTACGAGTAGGTATTACGTGATATTAGATTTGTTAGTCACTAAAACTGATTTGTCCATCGAACTAACATTTATTGTTATTCTTCAATAGTAAACATACATGTGTGATAATAAACGTATTGTATTATCGATTTTCTTCAATACCTCTGACAGTATCTTTCTTTACTACCTTTGCCCATTTTTGCTGTTTAATAGCATCGCAAATTGCAACTTTTACATTGTGTCCTCTTTTTCGGATGTTGACTGTTCAGGTTGATTTCTTCCAAATTATCATAAAACTTTTCATTAATCAGCAAACTCACTATGAATTTATTATTTAGCGTAATCTGTGGGTCTGTTGCACTTTATTACACTTACCAAGTGTGGATGTGAATTGTATTGAGATATGACGCCACCTATGATTCTGTTTCCGCTGGCCGCATCCTCTTTATTTTCCTCCAAGATCTTTTCTTCAGCTGCCTTGATTTCTGCGGCGAGCGGGATACCAATGTCCTGATGGTAGCCATTCGGTGACCGTACCGGGAGGTAGGCGCTCACAGCCGCCACCAAAAGTAACACTGCCAACACAGTTTCTTTCATTTTGAATAACTCTAATCGTAGTAGTTCATATTTTCAGGTGCGTTCTTATAAATCGATTGTTATCGTCTGATTAAAGGGTTATCTAAATGCGTTAATTCTTTAATTCTTTATCGCTTTCCATGATTTGGATTGATTTTGATTATGTATTGTTTTAAAATGGTCGTTATGAATTGTAGACATTTATGTTTGGTAATTTGAAAGTATAATGTAAATTTAATAATGAGAGGACGAAGGTACCTATATACGTAATACATATTATTTCTACACAATGCTTCGTAATAGGAACATCTCCTTCCATAGATACTGAATGAGCCCTTCCTATGAAGTCATACGGTTTGGCGTTCTTGGAATACCGAGACGAAAGCAGTTGCTCAAAGGAGTAGGTAGCTATAATCTAAAAAAAATGATTATTTTATAAATTCAACATAATTCCACCAAGAGCCAGATCTTTATCTAGAATTTGCGCTGTATTTTTTTGGGTATTTATAATTTGTTACAAAATTTTCGGATATATTTCTTATTATTTTTCTTTTTTCTTATTATAGACACCTTGATAAAGTAGGTACCTAGTCAGTCATATGGAAACAATATTCGGTAGTTCAAGATAACTACTGCCGAATAAAAATTTAACAATATTACTTTATAGGCATTATAATATGTGGTAGGTTTTGCCGATAACTGATAACAAAATAATCAAAAATGCGTCACCTGATTTGTGTTTTTAAAACTTAACGATTTTAATCTATTAGCATTGCCATTAGACGGATCAAGACGTTATTTAATGTTCGTAATTGTTTTTAACGACTCACATGCCAAAGAATGTTTTGTTTGTTTATTATTGACATGAACAAAGTCCTCACCAACCAAATAACTTACTGGATGCTCACGGTACCCATTTTTAAGAGGCTTTGAGTTGAGCTTATCAAGCCTCACTTAAAACGTTTTTCATTTATATGCTCCGATTGGTCGATAGCAACGGTTCATTCAGTTGCGGTTCGACTGTAACATGAAAAGCCAATCACACATGGGCAATCGCACTATTTAACTATTTACAACGTTTTAACCAAATGAGAAACGTTTCGTTCCCATACATTTTGACACACCTTGACAGCTGTCAGATGTCAAAACATAATGGAAACTACGGTAAGGATTTTGTTTACACCTATACGGCTTAGAATGACCATGGCATAGTAATAGTATAAGTATTATACTATTACCGCGGTCATGGGAAGTGAGCTGTCCACTAGCAGTCACACACAGCCTACATTCTACCACTCAAACGCCTACACTCAAATGATACTCAATGGTTTTAGTGAGTATCATACTCTCTGTCCGTTGCGTCCTGCGATATTACTTTAGTACGTTCGTGTTAAGAATGCAGTGATTTTTTTTCTTTTAAAATACAAACAAACGAAGTTTTTGTTGATACTGATTATCTAATGACTATTATAATTGGAGACAATTTTTATCCATTGAACTAAACATTTGAAAATATTATTTTGTTAGGATTTTAACTCTAATGTGAACACACTCACACAGTTATACTGATGATTCCTTGATGACTTACTGCATTCTATAGTTTGATATAACTCAATATAACAGTGTCAGTATTATGTTCATAGCTTTCTTCTTTTAATCTAATGCCCGACTACAATGTAATTAATAAAGTTAATTCGAATACCGACTATTTTGTATCGTACAGGTACCTACTGAGACGTGGCCGCTTACAATGGGTCTCAAAAGAAGGCTCAAAGTCACTCAAAGGGCAATGGAGAGGGCTATGCTCGGGGTTTCTCTACGTGATCACATCAGAAATGATGATATCCGTAGAAGAACTAGAGTTACCGACATAGCCCAAAGAATTGCAAACCTTAAGTGGCAGTGGGCAGGACACATCACTCGGACTGATGGTCATTGGGGCGGGAAGGTTCTCGAGTGGCGGCCGCGTACCGGGAGACGCAGTGTTGGTAGGCCCCCCACAAGGTGGACCAACGATCTGGTGAAGGTCGCGGGAAGCCGTTGGATGCGGGAGGCGCAGGACCGATCGGTATGGAGATCCTTGGGGGGGTCCTATGTCCAACAGTGGGCGTTACTTGACTGAAATGATGATGATGAGGTACCTACCTAATACTTATACAATACATCGTAACAAACTTATCTCTTGCGTATCATAATTAGATTACATATTCCATTTACTTTATTTTAAAACGATTAATTACTTTCAACACCATCACGTCTGTTTCTTATCGATTTCCTCAGTGCTGAAGGTCATGATTGAGAGAAAAAGCGGAAGCGTCGGGCCTAAAAAAGAGGCAGTAATCGAGTTGAAGAGAAAGCCAATTTAAATAGTGATGTCAGCATAAAAGAAAACAAACTTAATTTAAAAAAATAAGTAAAACTTTAATATTTTTTGATAAACGACTTGCGACATAGCCTTGAAAGATACAAGATTAGCAAGTGTTGTTAATCTATTATAAAAATAAAAATGAATCGCCGAAGCGTAAGTGTATTTACGCGCAACTTCCGAAATATGTCTCCTTGTCTTAGTACTTCTACAGGCGCGTTCGGATAGCATCGAGGTGGCAAAAATAACTGTTAAAAATGACAAAATTGACACAATGAGCGTTCGGTTAGAAGAAATGTGAACAAAAGTTGCATTTTTATCTGTTTACGTTAACCGTTCGGATAGCTGAAAAAATGTCAAAAATGGCATTGTGAACTGCCAATTTCGCCCCAGCTATCGAAGAGGGTCAAAAGTGGCAGTTTTTGACATTTAAGATTTTTGACGTTTACTAAACGTAAAATTTTTGACACGATTGAATAAGTTTTAGCGAAATAAATTTTATTTTCATTATTTATGGAAATTAATGATCGTTAATCATGAAGCGAGCTTATTACATCATAATACATCCAGAATCTGGAAACTGAAAATAAATTTAGGTTATAATAGCTTATGACTTTGACATATTGATAATGTAGCGTTCGGTTAGGGTGTGGAGCAAAAATGGCAAAAATTTCATAACCTTCTAACCGAACGCTTTACATCAACGCCAATTTTGATAATGCTAAAAACGCCACCACAGGCTACCCGAACACGCCTCATGTTGGTAGATTTCTTACTAAGCACTTATACACCTACGTACGCTGTTGACAGTGAGACATATTTCAATTAGACGAAGTAATTGATCTACCCCACGCTGATCGGACCGGTGTGAAGGGTGTGTACTTAGGGTTTTGATTCGAGTTTACAATCTTTAATCGGCTGTTAAGATATCAACGGGCAGAATGAGCAGCAGTATACCTACCATATATTCTAAATTCATTACCATATGAAGTATTTTCTTATGTAGGTAGATAGGTGCACAAAGTAAATACTATGTTTAACCGACTTCAAAAAAGGAGGAGGTTCTCAATTTGATGCACTTGTTTTTTTTTTGTGTGTATGTTACGCGATTACGCCGCCAATTGTGGACCGATTTTCAAAATTCTTTTTGTATTCGATAGAACATACTTCAAGGGTGGTTCCATGGTCACCAAAGTTAGGATCTGATGATAGGATCCCATGAAAATCGAGGAAAACCCTTAAATTTTAAGGTGTATCCAACGTGTTTTGTGTGTATGTTACGCGATTACTCCGCCAATTGTGGACCGATTTTAAAAATTCTTTTTTTAATACAACTAAACTAAGTTGGCAAACAGCACAGAGCACAACAGTCAATCACCTATAGTACATGGTGGTTCTTGAGATTCGCAGCAAATCTGCAACCTCCACATTAACCACAGTGTACGTTGCCTATTCGTGACATGAAATGTAAAGTCACGGTACCCACTAATTTCACTGCCGTATCTTAACCCTTCAAACCGGAACACAGCAATGCAAGTGCTGCTGCTTAGCGGCAGAAACAGGTAGACGGAGGTAGGTACCCAAGCAGGTGATCCTGGTACAGAGTCTCCCTCCGGACTTTGTACACACTCTTATACTCGTATGTACCTATGTATGTACAGACTCTTATATGTATAGAGATAATAGCACTTTATTTTGTGCAGTAACCTCAAATATTCCCAATAATGCGTCGTGTAAAGAGGTGGCCTTATCGAGTTAGGCGATTTCTAGACGGCAAACTTTTTTTTTTTCATTAATTATTCAAATAAACGATCTACAAACTTTATATATCTACATCCAGATTTCCATCTGGATGTATATCCAGAGGTCATTTTTAAAAATATTACCAATCCACAATTTTGTTGTTTCAATGTTATTGTTAAAGAATAGTTTAATATTCATACTTTGGTTAGATGTTTACAGGCTGCTAAATGTGCACAGTAAGCACATACATCCAACGACTGTTTTATGAAGTTTTTAATGTCCTTATCATTGATTAATGAGTTTTATTCTTAATTAAACGAATTGCTGTTAATCCCTGTTTATGATAACTTTACATAATTATTCGGGTACGTAAGGTGTTATACGTACATTAAGATAGCGTTATATTTCATAGATTGTAATTAATTTTGCTGATAAATGGACAAAAATAATTTGTAACAATACTATATTCTAGATTTTGAACGAGTACTCAATTTGACTGATAACTTGACATATTAGTATGATGATGGTGTTGAATGTAGGTAAATATTTTTTTTTTCATACCAGCTGTTCGACAATGGTCAATAGTACCGCTTTGGATTTTCTCACTTCTTACCTAAGTGACAGGATTCAAAAGGTGGTCATCAATGGAGAGCAGTCACCTGGATCATTTGTACTCGTAAAAATGGGGGTGCCGTAGGGCTCAATATTAGGTCCATTTCTATTACTGGTATATATTAATGACCTCCCTCACTTTGTAAGACACGACCATGAGATAGTCTTGTTTGCAGATGACACGTCTTTAGTATTTAAAGTTAAACGTGGACAAATTAATATTGACGAAGTAAACATTGCACTCTCCAAGGTCGTTCACTGGTTAGGCGCCCATAATAAAAACTAATGTAAAACAAATTGCATTAGATTCACTATGCCAAATGTTCGATTAGTTAAAGCCAAAGTCAAGGTTAGGGAAGAGGAAATATAGCTGGCCAATCAAACTGTATTCAACCCGAATATTGTCGACAATAGTCGATAATTACTGATCACATCTGCGTGTACCTATCGCGTTATAGCACTAAGCTTTGGGACTATAGGCGCAGGTGCGGCCGAAGCATTACAAAAACATTAGGCCGGATTTACATTTGGCCACATTTTGATACTATAAACTCTAAAAACAGTATTTTATCCAAAACCGGAGATTGGCAGTAATGGTTGTCACCACGACCGATTGCCATAACTTTTAAAGAAGAAGAAGAAGAATATTTGTCTGACGCCACGTGTTGTGACGCGTCAGAACGGTATGGGTTTCATAGATTTAGTATGGTGAGATTTATATATTAGCATGCTGACGCGATGTGTTGTGACGGTTTGTGTTGTGTCGCATCAGAAGCGATCCCGATCGCGTCAGAGTGCCTGGGGTGGGGGAGGCGAGGAAAGCGGCGGCGTCAGATCTAGGCATGGGTCGTACTTGCAAATTCGAGTACCAGGGCTTTAAAGTACGTCCATCAATAAATACCAGGGCTAAAAACCAGGTTTCGAAATACTTGAAAGTATTTTTTGTACGAAGAAAATTCATTCTTATTTTGACAGTGATAGGAACTATAATCACATTAGCGTTACAGAATTCTAAAAACCAGGGCTCAAAATACTTGCAAGTATTTTTTGTACGAAGGAAATTCATTCTTATTTTGAGAGTAATAGGAACTATAATCAAATTTGCGTGCCGGAATACTTTATAAACTAGGTAAAATACTTGCAAGGTTTGCAAGTATTTCTATGAAAATTAATCCCTGTTGCAATGAACTTAAAGAATAAAATTAGGCTAGCAAAACTATTAAGATTTGGAAGTATTTATTTTAGTCACTGCGATTATCTGCCTTATTTGTATGTCCGTAAGACATAATTTTATTCAATAATACTTTAAAGTTTTTACAACGCGAGGCGCCACGCGGGCCGCGTGCCGCGTACGAGTCCTTGCAAGTATTTTGTGCCGGGTACCAGGGTGCCGTACTTGCAAGGAAAAACCAAGTTTTAAAACCTGGTCGCGTAAATACGCACCACCCCTAGTCAGATCAGAGCAGTGTGCACGCGCCTGTATTGCTGTGAAGTGACGGTAAAGTGTATTTTTTCTAAATAATTTTTGAAATTCATTGGGCGTAATCCGACCCGGTCACGGACATTAATGAAAATGGTGTAAAATGAAAGAGCAGAAATTCACTTGATATTATCAATGGTTATTTTATTTGGAATCCATGGGAGAACAAAGTTTGGACCAAAAATATTAAAAAAATCGAATACGTTATTTAAGTAATATAAGTTATAGTTCTACTAAAGTGTTTTGACGAGTGCATGTGCGTCTCGAGATATCAAATCGGAAGGTAAGGTATGTAGGCAGGCATACGTTCGCTCCCTCTCTCTCGCACATTAGGTTGCGTCCCGCTCGTTGCGCTGGCGCATTGTTTCCAGTGTTGGATTTCGTACTATGATAGTAGTACTATTTTTTTTGGTAAATACTACTTTTTTAACATCCATAGACAATAATGTTCTGAAATGGAAATGGAATTTTTGTGATGGACGGAACATACTTACCTGTACGTCCAAAAAAGGGCGATTTTTTTATTTCAAAGAATAACCTTCACAAATTCCGTAATTTGGTAAAGCCTTTTCTGGTTGTTTGCACCGATGGTTATATAATAGACGTTGTAGGGTCATACCCAGCTACAACGTCACATGCCTCAATCCTGTGTCATCTGTTACAAAGTGAAGAATCCCCTTGGCATGGGTTTCTTAGATCGGGTGACATATTTATATTAGATCGTGGATTCCGAGATGCAATTCCTTTTATTGAAGAATGTGGTTATGTGCCTCATATGCCACCAACCAGAGGAAGAGGAGAACAATTGACGACGCTAGATGCCAATAAGTCTCGGATAATAACAATGTGTCGATGGGTAATCGAGGCCATAAATGGCCGTTTTAAAAAAGATTATAAAATATTTCGACATATATATTTCAATGTAGATCATAGAGAGATCACCTTAAGAAATAGGATCCGAGGATTTTCCGTACAAAATGTTAGGGAAATGTTTTTGGCGATTTCTGTCGTTTCTAGTCCCATAGTCTTTTGATCCCTACGTGAAATAGGATCGATAGGCATACATTTTTTTTTGCTATCTCAGCATTTTTTTTGTTGACTGTAACAAAATCTGTGAATGCCGATCAGAATATCTTAAAAAGTTATGGATGGCTACCTAACAATGTTTTCTTGTAACTATAACGGTTAACACCTGCCCTTTAAATCCCATCTCAAAAATCCATACTGTATATACTTGTATTTTTTAAAGAATTCCCACCATCCACAAGAAAGCGACCCTTACCGTGATAAACTAGAGACATATATCTATATATCATCACAATTTCATTTCTGTCCGCCGTGGGTTTTTGTTCCATACAATTTGCCCATTGACCTTTCCTTTTCGACGAAAGTATTGACGACCTGATCGAAATAGTAAGAGAAAAGGTATATTTGTAAAGTGATTTGTCTGCTAATTTCAGATTAATTCAGTTTGTCGCTTGTGCGTTTAAGAGATATGTGTGGCCCAGTTGGGGCAACGTTGCCCTAGCTGGGCCACACGGATCTCAAAAACGAAAAGACATAGCGAAAATCTGGTTACTGATATGGATAGGTAGTAGTTTGTAAACGATTCTTTATTCAGAGATTCAGAGTTTGTTGACGCCCCAATCCAGAGAATTAAATAATTTTTTATTTGGGTGAATAGTCCAGGAACTAGGAGTCCCGCATGCACAAGGTTTCGTTATTTTTTTGTACTTTCTTACAATAAGAAGCTGATTTTAAATATTTATTCGAATTCAATTATGAAACAGTAACCGTTTTAATTTGATTTTATGAAAATCGTCGATGAATAATATATTGTCAAGCTATTTCTACAATTTTTGGATTGGGGCTCGACAAAGTCTGAATCTTTAATCGTTTGTTTTTCAACTTAGTTCTAAAAAACCCGCCCAGCATTACTAGGAAGAATAAGGTGGAGACGAGTAAAGTAAATGAATATGTTTCGCCTCATTTTGATGTTTCTAATATTTATTTTGTCCAACTGACTGGCGGACGAATGGTATGCTGTGTCATAATTTTCTATGGATATAGGAAGGTAAAGTTCCGAAGAAAAAATCAGTGCTGGCAACACCGACTATAAAAATCGCAGTATTACTTCAAGCTCCTTTATTTCATCAAGGTACCGTCCACAGTATAGATAAAATTTATACATACAGGTGTCAGAGCCGCAAATCTTCAACATTTTCGAAAATAATATACATAAAGGTTATGTATGAATGATGTTATCATATTTTTTATTACATTTCATTCTGCTGTATAGGTATAATATTATTTGAAAAATAGTTATACTGTTATGTTCGGACTCCACTTGCGTATAACGCGTTAATAAACGCAATTATTTCGACATCACACATACGTAGCCAACAGCTTGTGCTTTATTTGGTATGCGGTATTGTTAGTTTTTTTTTATAAAAAACTTCGCCCCACACTAGGATTTTCTCCTGAGTCGGCGTTAGCGCTAACATTGCTAGTAGGTACAGCAGGTGGAGCCCTACACAAGGATTTAGTTTTGTTGAATTTTCTGTAGGTGCCAGTTTTAAATGACATTTGACTGGTTTAATTTAATCATTTGGCGCCTTTTCTGTTGCAAAAATGACATCTTGTACACTCAATTGGCTAGATGACAAAAATTTTTTTTTGCTTTAATAGAAGCTCATTGATATAACAAACAGAAAGAAAAAATCGGTTTTCGAATAACTATAAAAACAATCAAGATATAAGGTATTTAAGATTTTTCTTCATATCTTTCTAGCAAAACGGCATTTTACATGGAGTTTATATGGCCGAACTCAACTCTCTCTGTCTAATCGCTTCAATATTAACAGCTTAAAATGCTTGTATCTTATGTATTTCTATGCCGATTTTAATTCTAATTTCACATGATTGCATCTTTTTCTACGCTATTTTAATATTTTATGTCGAGATGTGAAAATTAGAATTCAGTCATCATCCCAATTGGGCATAAACTTTCAAGTCGTAAATTTTGCATTGTATAGTTACCACGACTCAAAACATAACATAAAGGATTTTGCGGCAAAAGTGATGCCAATATTTTTTTTTATCAAATATGGGTCGTAGCGTAGCGCTGACGATGTCTTGTATTAGGTTCTAAGAGCCAACATTGTTTACGAATGTGTGCGACAAAAAAAATAAACCCCTATTTTGATGGATTATACTACTAATTCTCATAGTGCATACCTGCTGTCACATCACATCTTGGAGTATATTTCATTGATTACTTAATAACATCTTTTCAGCTAGTAAATAAGTATAGCTATTTTATTTATCAAAGCGACATTTTGATACAATATATCTGATCATCTTCAACGAAGTCAGATTTATTGAATAAACAAACTGTTTGTCAGGTACCTTATCTCATCTGGCCGTAGTTAATATGCACAATAATTTACGTGCTCCTTAAAGAGAAGTTCAAATGTGCGATAAAAGCATTCACGTAACATCGCGAACAAACATCGTAACATAATAATTTCTTTTTAAACCACAACAGCTGATATATTACAATCTGAATGGAGGAAATTGAATCACTTTATTATTTTAGGTAATAAGTGAGTCAAATTCACTGAGATACAAGTTTTCGGTTAGGTTAATCGATTACTTTAATAATAACATCGCTGACGATTTAAAATTAACAAATTATGACTAACAGACGTTGAGACTAGATAACTTATACGATAAAAGTGTTTACGACTACACATCGATTTTATAATGATTCTGTTTAATAGCTGGTTAATGCGAATAGTTATGCTTACTACGATACTAAAACTATACACATACTGTACGAGTGAACAAAAGAACTTTCGATGTTTTAACAAATAAAAATTCACTACGTCAACCGTATGGTAGGTCAGTTGCTGAAACGTTAATTACAAATTGTCCTTAAAATTAACATATCTACGAGATTTACGAACAGACATTTAAAATATTTACAAGCCTCTGCCGTAGCTGCAGCTGATGTCATATCCTTAAACGTTAAATATTAATTCGAGAGGACAATTCCATTTTCAATATATAATTTCATTAATACATATTTACATTAATATCGAATTCACATTCTGAAGCAGACAATTGACAGAAACATATAAATGTTGACATGTCGCAGGGAAGCTTATGATAAAAAATGATAATAATTTGAAAACATAGCTAAACATAATATAAAATTAGGGTAGGCTTGTAAAATTCCCAGCTCATAAGTAATACTTCCCTGCAATTGCTTAAAATAAACTTAAAGTAAATATTTAACACAATATTATGACATCATTTAAAACAACATTAACTCTAAAAAGGAAGCATTAATTAACTACAGTATGATATCACAGTTCATTTATGCAAATAAAGTAACCGTACAACGACAGCTAGAGTAACGTATCACTCAACATGTTTATGGCAATATTATCCAACATGCCCATTGGCAAGCTTATAAAACTTGTGGAATAAAGTTTTGATCGCCTCTCCTAGTAAAATAAATTTTTTGATCTCATTTCATTCATTATTCTTAATTTTTCATTTAAACCAATAAATAAAAACGTCATACAGACATGAAATTTACAACATAAACAATAGGTACGTTCAAAAAATAATATCAATTGTCTAATTGTAAAATGTGTATTTAACCCTCTTATGCTAATCGATCGATATTTTGTATCATGGGTTTGGTTTTTGTGTTTACTAAACAACTATAGCCATGTTCATATAATTATAATTATCTAAACACCAAACCTCCCACGTACTTTGAGACTTTTTATTTTTTAAATATGTGAATAATGGATATATTAGAGATGTTTTTAAAAATCGTGCACACATCTGTGCCAGCATTTCTTTGTTGTGTGGAATAATAAATAAATAATAATTATACGAGATTCGGAAATGTTGGAACAGTTGTGTCAGCGATTGTACTCAGGTGCAGATATTGATTTTTTCAATGATATTTGATTTGCTAAAAATTGTCGAGTCTATTTATGTAGGGCAGAGGACTTTCAGTATGTAGTCTGTTAATAGTGTAGGCACCGTTGGGCTGTCTTCGTTTATCGCCTTTAAAACTGAAATAAGAAATAATCTGTATGTTAGAACACTGAGCCACCGAATAAATTATTTTGTTTACATAAAATATTTTACAAAAAAAAATATACCGACTTCAAAAACACTCTTATATTTTTTAAGACAGACATGAAACACGTTGGACGTGCCTATGAAATATAAGGGTTTTCCTCGATTTGCCGGGGATTCCATAATCAAATCATGACATTGTGACAATCGGACCACCTCGAGAGTGTACTCTTTCGATTACAAAAAGAACTTTGAAAATCGGTCCACAAATCGCAGAGTAATCGGTGAACATACATAAAAAGGAAAATAGACACAGTCGAACATAGAACTTCCTCCTTTTTCGAAGTGGTTTAAAGTAACCGAATTATTTAAGGTTTACTCACTCACCAACAGGGTTTGGTTTTTTACTCGATTTCAGATTTCTGTATATTTAAAACGACTAAAATAAATTATACAGTGCGTCAGTGCGTCTTGGATTTTAATTGAATTGAGTGACAAGAATTTATTTGGTCCATTGTAATAGTTAAAGGAGGTGTTATGTGTACCTATTAAAAATTTCCGTACTTTTTAGGAAAATTACTAGAAATAGAAATTTTATGAATTTGACATACACATTGACTATTTGGCAAAAACACTGTAGTTAGGTACTTTTTTAGCATATTGCAAAAAAATATAAAAAATTCAGAACTTACTTTTAATGAGAACTTGAAGAGACTGGTTGTCTGGTGGTCCATTGTCGAGATGGAATGGAATAACTGTAGTTAGATACTGAAATATAGAAATAAGCGAAATTAATTTTTTTCATTTCACAATTAGGTACTTCGTCAATAGATGTCATACTTCGTCAATGGATATAAAGAGAATAAAACATAAGAGCAAATATTAAATATATGTGCAAGTTATAGCAAGCATATTCAGTCACAACATAACTGAATGTACAGTCTCGGACGTTAATTGGAGATTTAATTTAAAAAATGTCCAGTAAATAAAACTGTGTATCTACATGTCAAGCCCCTGCGTTAATGTACCTAAAAGAGCGAATAAATAAATTCAGATTCACTAAATAATCTATAAAACTAACTAACATAAACTTATAAAAATATGGATCCTCGCCATCATAGAGCAACGTTCCAATCAAGCTGGCAGTATTGCCACGTTATAAGAAAATGCTCTCAATATACAGGTTTACTTTTTATTATCACCCTGAAACATTTAAGGGACGCTTAAGGACACGGTAGTAGAATGATTTAAATATCAATAAAAAAAATAACTCAGCTCTTTCATGTTATATTAATTTTCTAAAATATCCAAAAAATACTGCACTAGTTTAGTGGAGTATTTCTTAAGATTTTTTATTTATTTTTTTATATTTTATATAACAATGGATGTGACCCGAAGCGCCCCTTAAATTTTCCGGGCTGATAAAAGAGTAATCCTGTACAGAGCAATACTTTTATTAATATATTGCGTAATTCGAAGCTCACCTTTGGCTCAGACGTACTATTGTTTAGGTTCGGAGAGCGCGGGGCGTTCGGTCGCTTCTTCTTGTCGACGTGGTGCTGCCTCCGCTTGTTCTGCACGGCGAGCAGCAGCGAGATGAACGTGTTCTTGAGCTCCTTCTCATACTCCAGCTCGTCGCGCAGCGCCAACTCCGAGATCAACGTCTCCGAGAACTCGCGGATGAGCACCTCCAGCTCCATGAATATTTCGTTCAACTGGGGCAGCGATAGCTGGCGCAGTTCTGGGAACAATTGTTTCATGTCAATGACGATTATAGGCATTAGTGATCGGTGGTTCCGGGCGAAATGTTTCAATTAAGTACTTCATTATTAACTAGCTGACCGTATGCAACTTTGTTTGCATTATAACTACCTTTTTTCGTAGAAAAATTACCCTATGTTCTTCCCCAGGTCTCGAGCTACCCCTATACCAACTTTCATCAAAATCGGTTCAGTAGTTTTGAAGCCTATTCAATACAAACAAACAAACAAACCTTTCCTCTTAATAATATTACGTGAACTGAAATAGGTACGTGCAAGAAAAATTTACGACTATTGACGATATTTTATTGTAATTTCATGTTCCGGAAGAACTGACGACTAGTGTTTTTTTTTTCAACAAGATTAGATTGGGTAAGGGTTTTGAGCCGTAAGCCGGTCATGATGATGTGATCACAGCTGAGTACCTGAAAGCAATCGACCAATCCTAAACGCTATTTAGGGGGCTATTAAATTCATGCTTGAGGGTAAAATGCCAAAGGCACAGCAAAGGGTATGGCTTAGTTAAATAGAGTGTATGGTAGCACTTTTCTTCTTATAGGGCTACGGGATTCAGTTAAAGAAGCTGCACACTTCCAGCCTGCAGGACAATCCGCATTGCGATAAGGCCTTGTCATAACCACTTACGCTGCGGAAGTAAGAATATTTAAACTATAGCGCGGAGATCGTCTCGAACGCGAAGAGCACCGGCTCGTTACCGCTCGCCCTAACTTTGGTTTCTACCACTAGCCCTCTTTTTCAGTTAAGTCATTTTAAAATGGTTTTACTTTTATAGGGTGGCGGAACCAATAGCAGACCAGTCACCCAAAGCTTACCAAAACAGGGTTTCATTGCAATATTAAAAAAGCAAAGCAAGCAAAGTTGGTGTATTTTGGTTTTCCAATAGTGGCAACACTATATCTGTCAAGCCTCATACAAACTTGCTTCCTATTGGTGGGAAAATGTAACGTTTTCTAGCTGCAACAATGGCGCCGCGTGATTAGTCAAGATTTTTACTAAGACTTAAAATTTTGATTTACTTTGGAAATCGTGATCCACCTTGAATTATATTTATGTTTATGGATTCACTACCCATCAAAGATAATGAGGGCCTATGATTTAAGATATTTTTAACAATATTTCTGCTATTTACTAAATAATGTGGTTTTTAGAGCCCTGGTTATATTTTGGGCCACCAAAATTACAATTTTCCTTAAGCTGACCAGACTGGTCAAGTAATGGAAAAAATATTTTTTGTATAAAATTCAACTTCCTCATTGGTTTTAAATAGATAATAAGCTATATTGTGATTTCTGTTAACTCTTTTCATTACAAAAAATGTGTATCCAAAGGATAACTAGGGTGGTCAGGCTTTGAGGTAAAATATTTGTATAGGTGTTGTAAGTTGTTTCCGAAAGATGACCACTTGAGTCATCAAGCTTAAGCGATGATGGAAAAAACAGAATAGTATACAAGCTGAAACCAGGAAACGCATTCGTGAAGAAAGAAAAGCGGAAAATGCCAAATAATTTTGCAAATTAATTAACTATTTGAGGTGGTCAGGTATTGGGTAGAGTAATGGTCATCTATTGGTGAATGGTGGTCAGATAATGGTGCCTTTTGAATTTTTGACTTTGGACAGACCTTACAAAAAATCTATTGTAAGATCATAATAAATGTTTGCCACATTTGTATAAGTATGTATCTAGGAATCATTGTGCAAAAGGCAGCATCGCTCAAATGATAACTGTGTACACAGTGACCGCAGTAAAGTCAAAATCCGCTTAAGTGGTCCACTATTGGTTCCAACACCCTATATTTATTGTCAAATTGACGGTTATAATCACTGATTTTTTTTTTGAAATACAGTTGATTTTAATAATACCGAATCCGAGTTTATTTTCTAAACACAATATAATAGCGCGCCCAACACTAGAAAACCGCACTGAAAGCGGGATGACTTATGCGCAGCAAGAGCGATGTTGTTTGTCCAATATTGTTTAAACCTTGCTATAAGCGATCACGTTCACGGTAGGGCCTCAGCCCCCTTAGACAAAAGCCACACGCTTATATTTCGGCAGTCGATTCGCGGTAAAAATTTATGGAGACTACATTTAATAAGCTGCGGAAAAATTTGCGTGAGGTTGTCGTAAGCTAATGTCATTTCCATACAATTTTTCTGCGGAACGACTGCGGAAAAAGCATGTAGCTTTTGTGTAAGGGCTACCATGATCGCTTATAGCAAGGTTTAAATAATATTGAACCAGAGAAACCTCTTGCCGCGTATAGCGCCATTCCGCTCTTAGTGCGGTTTTAATATTGTTTTGAGCGACCATGGTTAGGGGGTTGGAAACAGTGCTTGACGATGTTTGTATAATTTTCCGAACAAGTACTTAGCTCTTAAATTACATTGAAAAGGGAAAAATAATGAATTCCATGTTCTGTGAAGAATGGAGGTATTGTATACTGGAAGTTGCTATGCAACCTGTTGGCCTACTCTTGAACCATTTCTAATCGATCGACATTGAGATTGTGATTTTTTGTACGCTTGATTTTCACGTTGGCACAAAATAACTTACTAAATAAAGAAATAAATAAAATTAGAAATAAAAATATTTACCTATATGCGGCTGAATTTGCGTCGGTCAACAAAAACAGTCAATTCATTCGATTGTTCGCTAAATTAAAATGTTGGCTGTATGAATGAACCCATTGTTCCGCGCGCCAATTTGATATCATAAACCGTTCCAATTTTAAAATTGAAGTTTTGCGACCGGGAGATGTGCGAATCATCAACACGTCCGAGGTGAATGCTCTCGATATAATGTAAACGGATGGGAAGATTGAAAATTGAAAGTAAGACACCGACCCACCGTTGGCTCTTTACACTTTCAGTGGTATTCACAAAAAAATGTAAATGTTTACATAATTAGGTACCTGTAATTTTAGGTTTTATGACGTACGAATTATTGTTATATATAACAGCTTTTAACTAACGTTACCAAGTAAGGTACTTAAGGTAGGAATGTAACACTTCAAACCTTATACGAATAATGTCTTCGACCATCAATTGGAAAAGTTTAACATGACAGAATTAAAATAAGTACTATAGATAAAAACTAACAAGTCTCAGATATCACGAGAAATTACTATTTTCTGTAGAAATAACTAAATCATATCAATGAACTCGAGCCGCGTTAGCGTTACCCGAATAATAAAACGTGTGTTATTATCCTAAGTCGTTACATTACCCCACACGCTGAGCTGTCGCACATGGCGAAATTATTTTTGTTAATGATTCTTTCACAATTTTGTTGCAAAAAAAAAAATAGAATAGAAAGCATTTAATTCAAACAGACACAGCACAACGGCAACATACACAAAGTAGTTACAAAAAAAAATAAAGAAGCGAAGAACCCGGTGCCGGGTCCATCGCGTTGCAGAGAAAAGAGCCAAGAGCAGTGCCTGGGGCTTAGCTAATGCATCAACATTCACCTTCACCACTCCGGCTCCTCTCTCTGCCTTATTTGATACGATTCCGTCAGTGCCGCCTTTATTACGCAGTTTAATATTGAGCTCACGGACGTTCTCGATAAGCCTAGATCTTTTAGCAAATGTGTATAATGATTTCGCCGGAATACCTCTCGCGCCTACTTCTACCGCATATAAGTGAACATAATAACCGTATCGCTGGTTTTATACGTAATTTTTTTTTTATGTAATAGGGGGCAAACGAGCAGACGTATCACCTGATGGCAAGTGATTACCGTCGCCCATGGACACCCGCAACCCCAGAGGAGTTGCAAGTGCGTTGCCGGCCTTTGAGGAAGGAATACGCTCTTTTTTTGAAAGTTTGAAGGTCGTATCGGTCCGGAAATACCGCAGGCGACAATTCGTTCCAAAGTTTGACTGTGCGAGGCAGGAGGCTACGGGAGAATCGCACAGTTGTGGACTGCCAACCATCTAAGTGATGGGCATGGATTTTTTGTCGCGTAGAACGATGGCGGAAAGAGGCGGCAGGTATAAGTCCGAACAATTCCTCGAAGCATTCCCCGTGATAAATGCGATAGAAGATGCATAGCGAGGCGACATCTCTACGCAGCGCCAAAGTATCAAGCCGATTTGATATTTCCAGGCAGTCGACGATTCGAGTCGCTCTCCGTTGAATGCGGTCCAGTGGGAGAAGCTGGTATTGGGGTGCCCCAGCCCAAAGATGAGAACAGTATTCCATATGAGGCCGAACCTGCGCCTTATAAAGCTGAAGGCGGTGCGCCGGAGTGAAATACTGTCTCGATCTATTGAGCACACCAAGCTTCTTAGAAGCTAATAATCTAACTAATAAATACAAATAGCCTAGTATATCCATTTAAGATTTCAAGCAAAATTGAAATAGTTAACTCAAACTTGATGAGTAGATGACGATAAGGCATAACCCTTCTCCGGACTCTTCTGCTAGATTGTTAGTATCTAAAAATGCTATTATCAATATCAATGATATTGCAATAGTCTAATAGAGTATTAGTTACTCCATACAGGCGCAAATAATTTTTCAACACACTTGCTCGTAAAGTGGGTCTTATTACCTTGTATTTAGACCCGTTATTCAGTATATTAAACACGAGTGCTTTACATTTTTTCACTTTATATAATCGCACAAGTGCGGTAATCTTAACACGACAAATTCTAATTTGTTCAAGATTGCAAAGTAAATGTTTGTTCAGTACGCATTCTTAAATTTGTCGCTTAATACACTTTTTTTTAACACGACTTTATGCGGCTGCCAATTGGAAACAAATGAACAGCCTACTACTGGTTACTTACTTAAATATTAAATTAACAACGACATTAAAAAAAACAATAATTAATAACTATAACTAAAATAAATTATTAAAAATTCACACAAACTTGTTTTTAAAAACTAAAATATTGGGTGTATTTAGTTTTGAATTTTGGCTGTTTGGCCCCTTTTTGTTGGCTGTATGAAGAGTTTAGCCATGCCCGGGTAGCGCGCGAAAAAAAGGCGCGCGGCATTTTCCCGCTATTGAATTTTTTTGCCTTTTTGTTGTAATTGATAATTGATTATCTACAAATATGTCGAGCCCAAGTGAAGAAGAATCCATATTATTAACTCCGCCGGAAATAATTATGAAGACGCAAAGCGCGAGTAATAGTTTGTTGCCGCCAAAGTCAAAGGATAAATACTTGGCGGCATACGATACTTTCATGCGGTGGAAGATTGATAAAAAAGCGCAGTCATTTTCAGAAAAATAATACCACAAGATCTTTTATTTTCCTGACAAGTGTGTTGAAAAACGTCGTATGATACACGCGCGCATTGGTCATTACGTACTCTGATTTCTTGTCGCGCTCGCCTGCGGCTCGCGCACAATATCGCCTCGTACGCGATGACCGACATAGCGCGCTCGTATCACAATGTACTATTAACTGCACTACGACCACAGAACACAGAAAGAGGACCTCTTTCTGTGTTCTGTGACTACGACTGTCAAGTTGCAGTTTGATTGCAGTTACAGCATGGAAACTGCCTACCAAACGTACAGACCGATTGCAGGCGGTATAGTCTGCGTCAGGGTTGCTGCTAATGCAGCTTTTCACTGTATCAACGGACGCTGATACTGACGTTAATATCCCACTCTAATATTATTAGCAAGCGTTATATATTGTTTTGAACAAGAGATAAGTAATACTTAGTAATATTAGGAGGCTGTATGAATTGAGTATGGATTACTGATTTAGCATCCAACAAATTTACGTCGACAAAACAATGAAAATAATAAGGAAACACGGAACACAAGTGACATCTCTTTGGTATACTGACTTGCGCAAGGTCCCGTCTTCAACGAACGTTTCATCTTGAATTTCAGCTTCAAAAGCAGCATCGATTGATGGAAACCACAGCACGACCGAAGTTGAATCGTTCGTTACATTCGACCAATTGGAGTACATAGATTTCAAGTGTGTTATGTGGCGATTTGATTGGTCGAGTGCAACGGTATAGGGACGCCATCTCAGTAGAAGAACTTCTTGCCTCATGTAACACCAAGAGGTGAAGAGGGCTACGTAAATTCTACATAAACTTGAAAATTTCAAATATGGAATTTTGTCAATAAAGCGACAAGAAAGTCAATATGAAGTGCATAAACCTGAAGGCATACGTATTCCACCAAAGGTTTGCGAAATCTATAAAAAAAGGCACCGGAAATAGACTGTAATAATTTTTGTTTTTCTTGCCGTTCGCCAACACAATGTTTGACAGACATCTGAAGATGTAGTGTAGACATACGATATGATGGAAGATGGTGATTATACCATATGTTTTTTTCTGAAATTCCGTCAAAAACGGTACGTAAAGCCACGGGGTACTAGTAAGTTTTTCCAGCTCTAACTTGTCGTACAGAAATCTTATTTAGAAACTTACTGTCTTCGTAAAGCGGCGAGCTAAGCACCTCCTTCCCTTTCTCGAGGGCCTCATTATATTCTATGATGTCCCCTTCAGACGAGGGCGTCTCTTGCATCATGTCGTCTATTTCCTGGATCACCTGAAGAGGTAAGCGTTTCAATTATTCATGAGAAACTTGGGTCACCAATTAAATGAACATAATTAGATTTTTAGATTTGAATATGTATTAAGCGCTGTCTTGTGAAGATAAATTAAATTATGTATTCGTTGAAGGTTACTAACTATATAGGGCTATGGTGTTTTATTCTAACTTTTTTTGTTATAAATACGGGAAATGATATGGTTAGCAATAATCTGCCATTTTAACATCGTTTTTATTATTTAAGTAAAAGTGAGTTAAGCTAACTAAGGACTGAAGTAATGACATGCTTAACATTTGAATACGTATAAAAATATCTGTTTGCTGAAGCTTTGGAGGTTCCAAAGAAATCTTTAGAAATCAAAAAAAAAAAATCGGTCTACAGTGGGTGCTAAAAACAAGTTAAAATAAATAGTAGGCAAGATAAAACTACGAGCATGTCTGATAGCGGTGTGCCAGTACATTGTTTTATCCTTGATCTACATATATCACGTAGGGCTTCAGGACAAAACAAAGGAAATGTTTAACTACACGTTGATTCTGATTGCGGTTGACAGCTATTTATGGTTATTGTAGTTGGCGTGCATATATTATCAAATTCAAATTCAAAATCACTTATAGTAGACGTCATACATTTAAACAGAATTCTAATAAGACTTCCAATTAGACTCTACACATGTTCGAAAATTGAGAGCCTTCACGCGGAGAATTGGCAAGAAACTCGGAAGGTACCCATTTAACTACGACACGATTTCAATTGGTGAAAACCTTAGAATATTCAGACAGGCTAAATGATCTAAGGTGAAAACTGTTATAAAATCGGCTGTAATTTAGATTGTACTATTTTCAATACTGAGTATTACACGAAGACGGTATTAGCATAAAATTTATCTCGCAATCTTGATAATTATTGATGTAAGTTCAATCTTTTACGTTTTAATAAAATTTATTATTTTACGTTAATAAGACCTACCTACCTATATTTTTTTAAACAAGGGCAACGATGATAAAGAATGACAAATAAATTTCGTGAAGCCTCGTTAGAAACTTAGAAGCGATGAATGTTCGACGCTCAGCGGCCTTATTTAAAAAAAAGATAGCATAGGCACAGATGGCATAATCATAGGTGGCACCAAATTGTACCGTAGGACCCGCACGCCAGGCAGTAAAGTCAGTAAACCATATGCAACGTAATTTACGTTGTCTATCTTCCGAACAACGCATCTTTGGTCAAATATGAACGATGTGAGACGTTTTTTGTATTGAATATTCTGTTACAGCATTACGCGACGCAATTACGTTTGATGTAGCTTAGTTCTAACACCTAAGGCATGTGTGGGACTTCTGCGCACGTAGGGACTACCCGACCCGAATACTGCGTGTGCATCATTGTAAGATAGCACCTTACAATGATGCACACGCAGTATTCGGGTCGGGTAGTCCCTACGTACGCAGAAGTTCCACACATGCCTTAGGTCTTAGGACTAAGCTACAGCTACGGGATTAATATCAGTTTAATTTACCCGGCAAATGTAGATAACATACCTCGTCAGCAGTTTTGACCGGGCATTCATGGTCCTGATGCAGTCCTCCCAAGATGAGCGCATGCATATCCAGGTCCGACGCCACAGCCTCGTCCTCCGAACTGTGGATCTCATCGTCGGGCGTCATGGTACCCTGGTAACAAAGGAATCAAAGATGTCAACTATTCTTTATGTGGTGCTTGTTGTTTCAACTTATGTTTCCCCTTGTGTATTTTTGCAATAAAGAGTATATTAATTCAATACCAATGTTTGTTAATGTTCTAGTGAAGAGTTGATTAGGTACTGTTGGTGAGCAAGGGAGAAGACACGATCAGCCAGAAGTTCGCCGCAGTACTCAAGTTAAGTTTACAGATTAATTGTATTATTCATCACTTCAGTCCATTTACCTACGCCACTGTTGGATTCTGGATGATGAACCAATTCTGGTCGATTGACATTAGGTTTGTGATTTTTAGTACGCTTAAGTAGCAATACTAACGTCAAATTGGATAGTGCCCACTTCGTGTTTTTGTTGTCGTGTTCTTGTTCTTAGTACTGACTGAATACCCGGTTTTTTTATTATTTTTTTATTGCTACTAAGTTGGCAAACAAGCAAACTGCCCAGCTGATGGTAAGTGGTAACAGTCACCTATAATACATGTGGCTCCTGTGACATTCGCAGTAAAACTGCAACCCCCACAAGGGCCACAGTGTACGTTGCCAACTTGTGACTTAAGATGTAAAGTCACGGTACCCAGTAATTTCAGTGCCATATCTTACCCTTCAAACCGGAACACAGCAATGCAAGCACTGCTGCTTTGCGGCAGAAATAGGTAAGACGGAGGTACCCTGCATGCACACGACCCTGGTACAGAGTCTCCCTCCGGTAACAAAAACCCTGTCAACCCTTTTGGGAGCATGTTCAGAATCGATATATAAAAGATATGGGGTCACTAAAAATTCGCAATTGTAAAATAAATTTTCCAATTCCTCATACATTTTTCTTTACAGACCCCTTTATTTGTGGGGGTCTTCAAAATTAATTTTAAAATTTTGAATTTTCAATGACGTCATAACTTTATATATCATTTCTGAATATGCTCTTAAAAGGGTTCACAGGGTTTTTGTTATACACTGTATAACTACCAAAGAAACATATTTTTTCATTTCTCATACCCGGAAAGTAGCGCTTGTCTGACCTAAGTATTGGTCCCACCTTCGGGCGGAAAGTACTAATAGTAATTGCTTCCTTCCCTAGTTCGGGAATGAATTTTATAAACACAACTGAATTTGGTTACGTACAATCTGTGGTACAATACAATGTAACATGTAAACATTTATCTTGGTAGGGAGAGGTCTACTACTATTAAAATGAGTGTCTTTCCCAACAAAGGCAATGATACTGACAAGATTGCGTCTATTGAGTATAAGGATTTTGGAACGGTGTGCAATTTTAGAGTAAAAGATCTCTCTACCTGTATATTTTAAAAGATACTTACAAAATTATACGTTTTTAATATGTGGTATTGACTCGGTAAAAGCGGCACCTGCAGATGCAGTGAGTTCACAAATCTAACAATTAACGACGTTGAAAATCAAGGCCAGTTATTACTCGTAAAATTGACTGAAGCAAAAACAAATATTGAGCGTACATTTGCAGTAGAAATTTAAAAAAAATCGGACTTATCGACATTAAAACAGATCGCTTTTTTCTCAACTTTCCAAAGGGAAAATGCTGTAAACAAGTGATCGGTAAAAATAAAATTTCAAGTATGCTGAACCAGATAGCAACATAACCATATACATACCGGGCATTGTTATACAATAATGTCAGCGACACTGTGAGTTTGATTTATAAATTTTACAAAAGTACCTACTGAATTCCGAGTACCTACTGTTTGCTAAGCTTTCTCAGAATGAAACAAAATGTTAGTTGTTTCCCACAAAGCAAAAATGGTCTTTTGAGCAAAAATGAGTTCCCACGATTTAATGAGCGTCGTCGGAATTTAAAATCGAACACTTGAGCAGACGGTGTAACATAACGCAGAGGCACGAACAAAAGAACTTTAGATAAAAGAAAAACGTCTTCAAACGAATAAGCTCCATTATTAGCTGCGCCGACGCACTTTTTATGAAAGATTCTAATCAGTTTTTACTATGTATATAATAAATGTCCATCCCATAGCTATAGTCTGAATTAAAATAAATATCTAATGCGATAGAAGTTTTTCAACGCCGACTTTTTTACTACTTGCATGCATGTATCGCCATAACATATTTTTTTTTGTGCTTCCTCTATATTTATAACTTCCTTCATTGAAGCTAAGCTTTGACATTTCTTTAGGGCATCTCCTATTTCATCGAAAGTTTAAACCAGTTCGCTTATGTCATCTATAGAAAAATGCCAATTTACATTTGCTTTCTAACGATAGTGTCATTTTTATGTTTTCATCTATTTATCACTCCCATGCGAACCTTATTATAGCATTCTGTATTATGAAATCATAAAGTTTGTTACCTTTTTGTCACTTAGGTTCAAAGTCGGGATATGCATTTTCCTTGAGAAGGATTTTGTCCAGTCAATAGGTAGTATGTTTCCGAAGTTGCCGGTGATAGTCCACCACATTCTGAAATTAAACAAAAGAATCATTATAATAACGAATCACACAACACTGTGAATGTATTTATAAATTTCAGAATATTGTACAAGAGAGAGCAACATTAAAATATTTATCGAACCAGTTCAAGATATGTGTCGAGACAGATAAAACGTCTATTTGTAATCTCAAAGCTAACCTTTCCATTGAAAACTCCGTACCCGGAGTTTTTAAGATTACTTATGGGATTAAACGAAAGTCGAGAATCGATGACTAGGCATGTGAAAAGAATTAAACGCCGTATAATCGCATTAGGACTTTGAAATACGAGTAGTTACGTCTGTGACCCCGCGGCCATTACCACCATGGTTGGACTTGAAGCAACGTAGTCTCACAGCTTAAGTCATCATTGATGGAACAATGTGGTTTCGTGGCTAACGATGTTTAGTGGTTTATTTACGTAATTCCACTTTGATTGTGAAGGTCATTTTAATAGCGAAATTGTGTGAACCGTGTGTAATGTGGCATCCTCCACTTCAGGCTGGTAGCGGGAACCCAATTGAGTCGGTTTTCCGATGTGCGGCGTATACGCAAGGTCATGGAGCTACTCGGCGTCTGCTATTTATGATTGAATATTTATATTTATATCCGACTTACATTGGTTCTTGATATGACATATTTTTTATTTTTGTGTTTGTTAAGTTATCGTTTAGCTTCGCTATCTATTTAAAAACGAAATATTGAATTGTCTTGCCACAATGATTTTGTTGCCAATGTAAAAACACGTATATACATTTTAACATGTTTACATTGACCTACAAATATGGTAATTTTTAAATTTTATTACAATACCACTGAATGAAAAACAAATATGGTCGGAGTCCTGGGCGTGAGTCAGCCGGAGACATAAATTGGCGCTAATTCGAGATCTTGCGGCACGCTACTGCTCAATTGAGGAATGTGTCATGTTACATTATAAAGCTCCAGACTGTATTTGCGGCATTTGACGTTAAAAAATACATCTAACACACATATGTTCCTACGAATGAATTCAGAGATGTTCAGGAAGATTATCATGTCATAATACGCAAAGAGCATTTCAGACTGTCAGAAGTCAGAACATACTCGTACATAAGGTAGAGAATTTTGATGACATATTTTGAGAAATGGAAGAAGAAATTAAAAAATCGGTTTGCTGCTATTATTCTTGCCAAAGATTAATTTTTTTTTAAGGTTAGCCAATACCGCTTCCTACATAATGTTATACTTGTATCATTAATTTTGTATTTAGCTAAAGTAATGTACCTAGTCGTTGTTTTATCAATTAACTGGTTATCTGTGTGTCGCAAAAGGTCGTGCACAATCTGACTTCTCCCTTTATGGCCATGTAACCTAAATTAACAGCTGTTGACGGTTGATAAACAAGTCTGTGAAGAGTGGTGTCACGCATAGGTAGGCACACAGTTCGCAGGTTGACTGCATACCTAGTACAGTAAGCTCCCATTCAAGCTTCACATTTACACTACGAAAACCGTCACTATTACGTCACGGCTCACCCCCCCATATATACGCCTATGAAAAAATATCACACTAGCAATGTTTCTCGCTAATATTCTTAACCAATCGGTCGATATGATTTTTTCGTGTCTCCGCAGTAGTTATAATAACAAGCAAATTGACCGCAATAATATCAACACGAGGCCAGCAGAGCCGAGTGGGTCGTCAGTTGCATCACACAGGTCGCCAGATGGCTGGCCGATAGATTATATGTTATCGGTTGATGATTTTTGCAGTTCGCTTCGCACACACTAAAAAATAGCGCTGACATAATTTATCACTTTGAACTGTTTTGTGTTATTGCTGGTATTAATTTTCGTTTTACGATATACCTAATGTAGATTTTGTTATTATTATTTGCCTTCTCTTTATCATAAATTTGCCGTCAGCATCGTGCAGCCACTGAAAAAAATTAAACGCAGTAGTCCCCTTAAATCGACATACACATTCTTTTGTTTTTTTTTTTGTTCGAATGAGGTTAATATTACATTGAGATATTTGATCAATAGGTCAAAGTTCAGAATGTAGTAGTAGCTGAAGGCTCCGGAATAGTCATAAAGGTAGGTAATAGTGTCCTAGTTAATATCAATAGATATTCTATAAGCAAATCAACTCTATTTCATACCAAATAAGCTCCAATATCAGTGGTCGATATGATCATAAAGTCAGTGCGGATGTCAACATTGTCAACTGATACGGCAAAGTCCCACTGCCCTTAATTTCTATGTTACCCGCACTGACCAAATCCGAAAATACCGTTAGCTTGCGTCGTTTATGCTAAGGAGGATATTGCGATATCAATACGTTGGAAGCCAAGATTGTCGTGTCCAAAAACATAAGTGTGCCTCAAAGGAACTCTTATAAGATCACTCCATAATCGTGGCGATGCTATGGATACCTATAGATTTTGGTTTACAACTTAATAAAACTATATTGAATCCATTGAAAATTGTTTTATTGTTTTATTGTTTTCTGCTTCAAAAGAAACTTATAAGATCACTCCACAATCTGAACGTTTGTAAAAATGCTATACTAAACCTATAGGTACATATAGACCCTACCTACATCTCAGAAACGTGCAAATATATCAAGTTGATACATACATATTAAGATGTAACATCTATTATGTTACTTAGAATAATAGAAAATAATGTAGGAAGTTGCAATGAACCCGAGGGAATCAGTGGGCCTGTTTTCTAAGCTTAGCTTCAGTTGCTACTTGTAGCTTAAACTGTCATTTTTTTAAAGAAACTCAACTCACCAAAATATCCATTACTGCTATTATGAACACCGCCGCAACACATTATAATCACTAAACTAGTAATGGATTTAAAGTTTCTTTAAAAAATGACAGTTCTAGTTACCAACCGCAGTTAATCAATACGCCTGCAGGTTTATTTTATTTATTTATTTATTTATTTGTGTTCAGGCAACGTAGGCAATACCAATGGAAATAATAATAATAATAATCCGCCCGTAATATTTTAGCTCCAAAAAAAGAACTCTTGGAGGTATAAAAACCGAAATGAAGAAACTCCTTAATGTATTTAGGAAATACTTATAAACATTTTCAAACACATAAGCAATGTTTTTGTGTATAAACCAATGTAAAAGGTAAAATAAGTTAAAATATAAGACGCACACAATTCGACTGTAATATTTAAAACAAGCAAAATACTTTGTTGCACAGTTTATGGTTTCTCAGAATCTCAGAAGACTGGATTATTTCGTGTCTGCATTCCTTTTGTTCGGTCAGCACTTGATTATCGGGTCGAGTGCGACCAGAATAAATTGTTATGGGTTCTTACACTGCTATGTAATCTTTAAATAATGTTTTATGTATATCATCTTTGAAATCTTCCTCACTAAACAGTGTATAGAAAACACACTATAATAATAGATAACTTGATACCTTTGATTATATACTTGTCTATAATCAAATCTTGATACCTACAGGAAAATATTTTTCACGTAATCTTTGTATAAGGCGCTTATTTTAAATATTTTGTCCTATTACGATAGATTCTGTACCTTTTTTATTTATAACTTAATCAACATTCATCATGATTTACCTTAGGATTGAATTTTTTTTGGGCTCTTTTAAATAATACCATTGTTACCTAGAGGTCAAGTCAAGATGCTGAAATTGCACCACTCATTGTTTTGTTAGTATGTTACTACAGTTTGTTTCTCATCAATCTCACCATAAGAACCAAAACGTGAGCAAATAGCAGAAAATGATATAGTTGTACTTTTGATTTCTTCATATACCTATGAATTTTTAATACGGTGTCTAATACTTGTTTGTTACAAAATGTTACCACTTACTTAATTAAGTGTTAGCCGTTTGCACTAAGTCTAACGTTTTAAAAATTCCCAAAGAGCGATAGTAAAAGACAAGAATGGGTTGTTCCACGATTAAATATAGAGTTGTCTTTTTGATATTTCAAACTTAAATGATGAAACAAAACTTAACCCGTAAGAAATAAAATAATTTGATGCAACTACGTGTTTGGATGGATTCTTCCAAGTCAGTTTTAAACATAATTCCTGTCTTAATTTGATAAAGAATTGTAAATATTATTTTATTGGTTAATAACAATACTTCGTAGGTGCTGAACTCTGAGAAAACGCTGATACAAGAGTAGGTACACGGTGCTAAACGACTTACTGCGTTGATGATAGAGTTCATTTTTAGTTCTTGATTCAACATTTTGTTGACATTAGCAGTAGCTCTCTTTATGGATGGATAGTTGCTTTGTATCATAGCGCGCAAAGGTTTTGCCATGCAGTCATGCGGATGACCTTTTAGTAAGGGAATATGATGAACCTAGGTAGTACGCTTTAACTTGCACGACCAGATAGCCATTTGGTTTTAAAACCACGAAATTAAAATAGGTCATTAGGAATTCGGACTGTATTACATTTACATAGTCATCTTTTCGATCAAAACGTTAAAAAGATAATGAATGGTTTTTATAGTAAGGAATTATCGATTCAATTGTTATTTATAAACATTTCTTAAATAGGCCATCTTCATCAACATTTCAGAGGAACGACACCCACTGTTGGATAAGTAGGACACATTATAATAATATGTCAAATTATAATTGAAGACGAAAAAAGATAAGATAAGTGTCTCATCAATTATACTAATATTATAAAGAAGAACGTTTGTACGTTTGTGAGTAAGTGGGAAATACCTAATCTCTGGAGCTACTGAACCGATATTGAAAATTCTTTCACCAGTAAAAAGCTATATAATTGTGAGTAATAAAATTGTTGACTAGCGACCCGCTCCGGCTTTGCACGGGCAGTAGGTACTTTTACATAAAAAATCCACTCTGGTGAAGCCGCAGACGGGTCGCTTATAAATATAGCTGTAAAAGAAAAAAAAAGTCAGTCAAGTCAGGTGATTCTAATGAAGAGTCTAATGTGGTAAAAGCCTATGTTATATGCATTCAATGTTGTATCTTGCTGATGGTGCATAGATTATGGTGCAGAGTAGACACAACATGTAGTCGTGTTTGACCTTTGGTCTAGTCTGTTCTCAACCATATCAGTAACTGTACTTCTTATTGTGCTTTGTATTCAAGTCCAAATTTATACGAACATCGATTCAACTTGATTCATATCAATCTATGTTAAAATATGAAAGGTACCTACCTATATCGTTTATATTTAAATATATTACGAGTATCTATGGTTGTTAAATATCTATACTTTTACTCATTAGTATTATAAAGCTTAAGAGTAGTTTGTTTGGTTGAACGCACTAATCTCAGGAACTACTGATTCAAATTGAAAAATTCTTTTTGTGTTGGATAGTCCATTTATCGAGGTAGGCTATGGGCTCAAGCTACGACGAAAAATTTTGTTGCAAAGAAAGGAAAAAATATTGGTTTTCAGAGCTTTCGTTGCGTGGGCTGCGTAAACGGATAAAGTTTCGCAAAAATAATGATGTAGGTCAGAATTGTTCTCATTTAAAAGTTCTTAAATAGTCATGAGAATGCTTAATAATATACTTGTAACTATTTGTTCGACACCCATGCGAACGAAGTCGCGGGCAAAGCTAGTTCTTGATAAGACCTTTTACTGGAGATAGCTGCATACAAACGATAACAAATTACAAAAGCCTATAATTAGTAATGAGTTTGTGTAGTTTTAAGTAATATTTACTCGCAAATTTCTTGTAATGAGTTTCGCTTGTAGGCTTACTGATCTATCGGCATTGAGATTGTGATTTGAACGAAGATGGAACCAATCTGAATTATTTAATTTTCTCAAAAAACGAATCCTATTTGGCGCTAGTGTTGGTACTCAAGCGTATGAAAAATCACAATCCCAATGACGAGCTATCGGAATTGGTTCAAGAGTCTGATCTAGGCTATGGTCATCTGGAGGCCAGAAGCTCGATTCCCCATAGGGGCATGTTGTTATCTTGGTTCGGAGCATGTTGGTTGATGAGCATTGATTTACTACCAAACGTAGATGACGCATGAACGTTCGAAAAGTGCGCCGGTGAAGAACTGCCCAATCGCGACTCGTGCAGTTCTTTTCCATACAAAATGATTAGCTGTCGGCACGTCAACACGCCGAAATGTATAGTCGATTAGGTGACAGATTTCAAGCGCGTTTTTGTATGAAGCGCTCTATCTACATTGATTATGTTGATGAGACTAAAACAGCAGAAGAATAAGGGATATTAGTATTTCTTCCGTTACCTGTATGGATCGTAATAAAGGTAACCTCAGTTAGTCTTACTTACGGCGGAGTATAGGCCTACCCGAAAAGGGCTTGCAAGGTACTACGAGTTCAAAGATAATTTGTGTATCAACTTAACACAAAATAATCACATTTACAGACTAGCGGTCATTGTTATAAGGTGGTGACAAGTGAATGACGCAAGCAGTATCATCTGATCGCGTTCCTTCGTTACTGTAGTATTATATTATCTGTGATGATGCGTTATTGATCGGTCGCGACCACTCGCGACGAATGATCGGCGACCGCAATTCCTCTACCCCACTAACCCCGACCCATGGGCGCCTGTGGCCGTCTAGGCTTCCCGCGAGCCGAAGCCGTATCAGTATTCTTATGTATCTATCTGTGAATTTCATAGCGATAGGTATTTGACATTAGCTTCATACAAAATAGGTACTTCAAAATTCTACCTCCAGTAAACAAACCCACAGATGGATAGGATATTTGAACCGACCATAAGTAAGTATTATATTATCCGTGGTACATATTCACCTGGAACATAATAATTTTGGTTCAGTTCCGTTGGTCAGCTCCTTTTCAGGGTTCCGTAGCCAAATGGCAAAAAACGGAACTCTTATAGATTCGTCATGTCTGTCTGTCCGTCCGTATGTCACAGTCACTTTTCTCCGAAACTATAAGAACTACACTGTTGAAACTTGGTAAGTAGATGTATTCTGTGAACCGCATTAAGATTTTCACACAAAAATAGAAAAAAGCAACAAATTTTGGGGGTTCCCCATACATAGAACTGAAACTCAAGATTTTTTTTTTCATCAAACCCATACGTGTGGGGTATCTATGGATAGCTCTTCAAATCATATTGAGGTTTCTAATATCATTTTTTTCTAAACTGAATAGTTTGCGCGAGAGACACGTCCAAAGTGGTAAAATGTGTGTGCCCCCCCCCCCCCCCCCCTAGTAACTTCTAAAATAAGAGAATGATAAAACTAAAAAAAATATATGATGTACATTACCATGCAAACTTCCACCGAAAATTGGTTTGATCTAGTAAGTAGTTTTTTTAATACGTCATAAATCCTACGGAATCCGGATTTACATTTATTTTAATGAATGATTTAAGTAATATTATTAATGCTGAACAAGAAAATTATATAACAAATTCTGTTGGTATACTGACGAGGTAGAGATTGCAAATCCTGAAATTAGAGATTGTCAGATAGCATATCTTACAATCTCTACTCTATCGAACTATGGAACCAACTTGAGGTCTTTTTGATATTTTTTTAAACATTATTAAGTATTGCATAATGTTTAAAACATTATGCAATATGAGCGTAGCGTTGGTATGCTAATGTTTAATGTACTAATGACCCTTTCTAAAGGGCGGCCCCTTAGTCGGAACAATGACTACGATTGACGTTTGTAAGTGTAGAGAATTCGAACTGGCTATTACCGTTAACAGGTACATACTTCTCCGTTATTCAGGAAGCCCAGTGATTAGCCTCATTTATGAGCTCTCGTCGTGACATGAACCATTTATTTTTAGCGTATTAAATCTGTTGATGTTAGCCTAATAAAAAATAAAAGCGACGCGATACAACATGGCGGTGGCATAGAGAAATGGCGGGAGAGATTCAAATTTAGAACGCTATAATGTCGCACACATGAAAACCCATCTTTGAGGATATTCCTGTCGCCTGCGGCTCGTCATCGCCCGTGACTTTGTAATTTATTTTCAACCGAATTTTATTGTTGAGATATGCATAGCAACATTCCTCAAAAAACTTATTTTATGCTTAACTGTTATTGTAGATTGATTCGTTAAGCTATTTTACTAATAATGCCAAGTTGCCTTTTATAGAATTAGATACATACTTAGCGAATAATGTTCAAAAACTAATTACTAAAGCTAAAAAATATTACCTTTCATTACCTAAAATTTCTTGGTTTCCATAAAGTGTGTAATTTTATTGCAATTAAGATATAAATTTAATTAATTACTCTTTCTTTTCGTAAAGATTCAGTATTTTCAGGAATAGATATTTTTATGACTTACAAATTAGTTTTAAAGTAAATTCAAATATTCTTGGCACTATGAGTCTTTACTTGGATCTTTTAAATTACATTTAGTTATAATATACCTGACTATTTAGTGTCAGAATAATAAATAAAAAATATTTTTTATAATTCATAATAAGCATCGGGTAAAAATTTATGGCTTATTGAATTTACCAAAAAAGATCCTTTATAGGAGAGACCATAGAAAGAAGTATGTTTTGTTGTAGAGAGTATGAGTATCTATATATTACCGATGGACATAATTAATAAGAACAGATAATATCTTTTGCTCTTTATTTTTTTATCATATCTATTCTTTTGAGAAGCTTCTGGGATATACGGAAAGCCCAGCTGACTACGCGTTTTAATGAAATACTTAGGTAATAAATTATAACTAACGCATAAAAGTTTTAAGATATTTTATGGATATTTTGAAAACATGTTTTTCGAAATATCGCGAGTGAAAATAATCACCATACAGACATTGCTTTTTGTGTATGTCTCAACATAAATTATATTTCAAATTATTTTAATTTAAAAACCCAGTTTGATTTGTTGTTTTAATCTTTTTAGTATTTATGTAATGAAGTCTCATTCTGCTCTTTTTTTGATTATTCATTTCAAAAATTATAATATAAAAAAGTTTATACTTAAACCAATTTTGGTTTTAAAATAGATGTATTCACGCTTATCAGGGGGTGGCTTAAGAGGAAATCCTACAGTCCGTTTTTCCATACAAACCTAGTCCCCTGTTTCCTTCCTGGATAATGGCACTAGTTGCTCTATTTTTTTTTCAATAAAATCAATACCCACTATTATTATGTGCGTATTTTTTTTATTAAGTTAATTATTAAAAGAGATTCAAACCTTCAAAAACACACAGCGCGACAGCAATACATTTTACAAATACTTCTACTATACTTAGCAATATATTTTTGAATTCTCTCGACCTTGGTGTTTCCTCTTAAGCAAGGAGCCTGTGCATTTCGACCCACTATATGGATCTTTTGTGCTATCTATCACGCTAGCAAGCAACGATATTTGTATTAATAAACTGACTGTAACTTAGCTATCAACGTAGAAATAAAAACACTGGAGCTTGAAGCAGCATGAAATTTGGGAGGTACAGTAGTGGAAGGGAGGATTGTTCAAAATTTCCACAGTTGAGAAATCCCCATCTAAAAAATAAGGAATCCACTAGGAAATAAGGAAGCTAAAATTACATCGCTAGTTATCACACTAACACTAGGTATAGTTTGTATTAGTTTATAATTGTGTACAATCAAGTAGTCCACGATATAATTACTGTTATCATAGTGTACCACGCGTTTTAAAAAAGACAGACATACCAAAAACGTTACTGGCAGTCACTTTAAAAAATGCGACGTCATTTATTATTGTATTATACCTTTATACCTCTATTATACTAATAGTTCACTCGCACCATGACGCGTCCTCGAAATAGCTTCTCGCTCTGTTTATACTTTTTTTGAGGAAGGCAGGTGCGGTCCGACCGTAGAGCAGGTAGAAGTAACCTAATCGTCCACTTCCTCGACAAACAAAAAATCAACAGGCTTCGGTAATAACCAAGTGCTAAATACAGTTCCGAAGATTGAAAGCATTGTGTTTACGGTAATTAAGAAAAAAAATCTAACGCATCGGGAGTTTGTATAAATAACTACGTATAGCGTTTCTGACGCTGCGTGTTTTTTATTTATGTTATATTAAATTAATAGGAAGCGAGAGCCCTCCACGTTTCGTCTGATTAATGATGTGAGATTCTTTCGGTGGAAGTTTTATTTAGCCCTTTCGAAAAAAAAAAAAAAGAAAGTTTATCGTCTCACAATCCCTTTTAATTGGATGGCGGCGGAGATAGTTTTGTTATTGAGAGAGAAGATACCGTTGTAACTGCGCTCGTTATGTCATTAAGCGTAATTGCTCACAAAGTTTATTTAAGGTTCATGTATACACGTTTTGCTCTTAACCGCGGAGTCATAAGATGGTATGTGTGAATTAATTTGAGAAATGCTTGGTATGTTGTATGTAGGTACAAACAAAGTATCATTATTACACATATTGCAGAGTTCTTAATATCAGAATTGTTCTGATAAAACATATATTTTCTTCGTCCATTCATCATTGTTATCATCTGTAGTTATACAACATCTGACTCAAAAACTACTAGATTTCATTTGTTTTACTGATTAAGCGGTAAATTTTAGCGGTAAATATTGAAATTTTTTGAAGTTTCAATATTAGTTTTCTTATTGTAAATGATCTAGTTCCTTTATTCAAATATAATAAAAGATTCATACACGTTTTGCTTTCCCACCGTGTGGGTATGAGATGGAATGTGTTAAATAATCTTAGAGCATTTAGCCTTTGCTCTAAGGAATTAATATTTAAGAAATACTTAATTGTACGCACAAAGTATTCGAACTGTTAATTACATATATTGCGGAGACCCCTTTGTCAAAATTGTTCTAATAAAACAAACATTTTCTACATTTAAACATTTAACTTCGACCTTTCATCATCGTTATCATCCTCTTGTTATACAAAATCTGATTTACAAAGTGCTAGAAATAGACTTCTTTTGGGATACATGACAGATGGATGGATTTACAATTATTTGGAAAAAACAAAACCACGCTTCAAGATATGTATTTCTGCGTGCAGATCATTAAAATCAGGCTTAGCTTATGCTAGGCTTTCTTACAATTTAATTTTTTCGAACCATTTTGATGAACTAATTCTTCTCTCTCTCTAAATAATAACGTAAATTCGGCCAAAAATACGTTTGTCACTGTCACTTTTTAGCGTTTGAGAAGCATAGAAATGAAACGGTAATGTTCACGGCACTCTATAGTTTTTTAATAGGACAAATATGTACAGTGGTGATTCAATTAAAGACTTAATATGGTTTACTATCCCCTAATAGATAAGTAAATCAGTTAATTATTAACAGGATATAGGATATAATAATGGGAAATTGCATTTGTTGACAAAGTGCCCCTACTTCACTTTGTCAACAAATGCAATTTCCCATTATTATATTATATAAGAAAAAGTCATAATGTTGGCTAACTGGGAAAGTCGGCGATTTGAAACTTTAGGAACGTATAAAAATTACCCAACATAGGAGTGCTTTTATTAAATATTTTTTTATTTAGTTATAATCACCACAGACTCGTGGTCCGTGCCTTTGTTATTTTCATTTTCTTATTGATCTATGTGTTCTTATATAAGTCCGACTACTCTTATATCTAGGGTGAGTTGCGCATCACCTAAAACTGAACTATTCTACATGTTCTTATGTATATAATCAAACATATACAGATACACACATATATGTACATACACATATATACATATAGATACATACATACACACAGATATATATATACACATATTCCCAAAACATTATATACGGTACATTTATTTTTCTATGGATATATCAATTTTAACTATTTAATTAACTATGTCTATACTTATATGAAATTTTAATCTTTAAACTTATAACTTTGCTAAGGTTGTGGCTAATGGGACTACCGCTAGAGGGATTCGGTTGAGGCGGTTCATTTTCCGCACCTATGTCGCTGCGCGTGTCTGAGCTCTGACAGCCATTTTCGTGTTATAATCGACGACCTCGTGATCCGTTGCCGTTCTGGAAAAGGCAATAAGCCGTCTAATGGCATCATCCTCCTTCAGCTCCCGGTAGTAAAAGGTGCAAGTCACCGTGTGCCCTGTTATGGCGACCACCGCGTGAGGGACGCTGTCGTGGACTGGGTTCTTTAGTTCCGCTCCTCTGAGCACAACCACGTGGTCGTACGTTAGCCCCTGTGCTTCATGGATCGTAAGCAACCTAGACTTTATTCCAGTGCCGAATCCATCCCTCCTGTGCACTTCTTTCTCATCTTGAGTGAAGGTCAGGAAGAGAGTATTGGAGTCACACCTTCGCAGTCTCGCTCCCGAAGCCATTCAGCAAGTCAAGGACCTATAAGGTACTTGCCGGGATGTGTAAATGCCCTCGTAATGTCTTGGAGGGCGTACACCACATCCATCGGACTTCGGTGTGTACAGAGGAGCTTTTCGGTAATGGACGCAATGGCAGCAGGACTTTATTGAATATTTAAAAGGTAGGCAAAGCGTGAAACTTAGCAGAGGTCCCAGAGATCATTCTGAACATGTCACGGAAATTACAATCTTTATAAGTAGACCCGTAGCGCTAGGTTTTTAAGTTTCAAAAATATTAAAGTTGTTTGTTTTTCGCATATAGTTTCCAGACCATTTGCCCAACCTAAAAAAATATTTTGTGTCATTCTAGGTACTTGCATAGGTAGAAATTTAGGTATTTGTCGTTTCAATCAGTATTGGACGAAAACAAAATTAGAGATGAAAATTTTACTTTCATCATAATAACGAAGTAGTATCTGATGTGCATAGGCATTTTGTGTCATCTCTGTCCACGAGAATCTTAATTTTTAACCAGTGGCTAACAGGACGCCCAACTAGCTCTGAAAGAATATTACAATTGGTAAAATAGGTGTTATGCGTTTTAGAATACTAGTATCTGTTGTTTAAACTATTTTGTGTCAAATTCATCCACGAGATGTATAGATATTTTATTATTTTACTACAACACCCTGTAAAATCCTCAAAATAAAATGCAAGTTATTAGAGTTCACGTGTTTCTAATTATTATTTTGTAACAAAACACTATTCATAATTTGTGTTGTTTTCATCCACGAAATCCTTTTATTTCAAAAAATACCAACTTCTTTGCACGAACGCCGAGCGCGGGGAAGCGCGCAGGCGGCGGGCACCGGCCAGTCACACGCGCGTGTTATATATTAGAATTTTATAAAGGGTAATAATAAAAAATATAATACTCATATAATTATTTCTTAAGCTGTTTTCATTATTATCTTGTTTATTTACTTAACTTAAACATGTTTTAAAGTCTAAATCATAATAGTTTCTAGAGTTATCAAAATTATTTTGTAACAATACGTATACCCCTGAAAAGGTTAGAACCTAATAAGAGTAATAAGTAATGTTTAACATGTATAATTGTATGTCGTATCTGTAATTACCTATTGTAAATAAGTAATTAAGATAGTTTAGGGTTATGTAAATCTCAAATTGATATCATTTGACACCACGTGGTTTTATTAAATGCTAATATATATGATGTTTTAAATACATCATGAATTGGTTATTTCTCTGTACCTTTTCAATTGTAATTTCCACGTGGTTTCATTTCATAAAATACGATGCATAATTTATACACTCTAAATTGTGTATCGTATTTTTAAAATAATGTTTAGACTATTTAAAGAAAATAGGACAACAAATTACATTATAATAATCATTTATTATTGAATAACAAGCCTATTTCCGGTGGAATGGTTGCGGCGCGATCTTGTTCCCGCCATTTTCTGTTAATATATAAAGGCTACGGCTTTGCCATAGTCAGTTTTTGCTGTGAACCGTGTTTTAAGTAACATCGATCTTCGGGAACAAGTTTGTCTTGCTGCTAGGCTGCTACTATACCAAGCTAAGTATTCTTTCGAATATTCTATTTCCCTGTCTCATTAGCAACTGTGAATATTGTTTGTAAAAGTGTAACTCGTTAATTTCTATATTTATTTTATTTATTTATTACTTTACAATTTATGTACACACAAAAAAATAGCATCAAGAACATATACACATGGAAACACTGTACAAAGGCACTGCTTATTTCTTAGCGAAATGTCTTCCAGCAGCCCCGTCACTAATATAAAAGTATTTAATATGGTAGTTAATTACTAATAACTCGATCTTTAGTTTTATTATGACTTGTTACTTTTGTTTGTTATGTTCAATGTCTAATCAAGTTTATTAGGTAATGTAATTACAAACGACTATATAAATTTAATTATTATTTTAATTAAAAATTACACTACCACTAGCTCGGAATGCAGACCTCCCCGAGAAGAGCTAGCGAGAAACTCGGGGGTTGCTTTTTGCAAATAAAAATGATTAACCATTAAACATAACAAACAAAAGTAACAGGTCATAATAAAACTAAAGATCGAGTTATTAGTAATTAACTACCATATTAAATACTTTTATATTAGTGACGGGGCTGCTGGAAGACATTTCGCTAAGAAATAAGCAGTGCCTTTGTACAGTGTTTCCATGTGTATATGTTCTTGATGCTATTTTTTTGTGTGTACATAAATTGTAAAGTAATAAATAAATAAAATAAATATAGAAATTAACGAGTTACACTTTTACAAACAATATTCACAGTTGCTAATGAGACAGGGAAATAGAATATTCGAAAGAATACTTAGCTTGGTATAGTAGCAGCCTAGCAGCAAGACAAACTTGTTCCCGAAGATCGATGTTACTTAAAACACGGTTCACAGCAAAAACTGACTATGGCAAAGCCGTAGCCTTTATATATTAACAGAAAATGGCGGGAACAAGATCGCGCCGCAACCATTCCACCGGAAATAGGCTTGTTATTCAATAATAAATGATTATTATAATGTAATTTGTTGTCCTATTTTCTTTAAATAGTCTAAACATTATTTTAAAAATACGATACACAATTTAGAGTGTATAAATTATGCATCGTATTTTATGAAATGAAACCACGTGGAAATTACAATTGAAAAGGTACAGAGAAATAACCAATTCATGATGTATTTAAAACATCATATATATTAGCATTTAATAAAACCACGTGGTGTCAAATGATATCAATTTGAGATTTACATAACCCTAAAATATCTTAATTACTTATTTACAATAGGTAATTACAGATACGACATACAATTATACATGTTAAACATTACTTATTACTCTTATTAGGTTCTAACCTTTTCAGGGGTATACGTATTGTTACAAAATAATTTTGATAACTCTAGAAACTATTATGATTTAGACTTTAAAACATGTTTAAGTTAAGTAAATAAACAAGATAATAATGAAAACAGCTTAAGAAATAATTATATGAGTATTATATTTTTTATTATTACCCTTTATAAAATTCTAATATATAACACGCGCGTGGCACGTGCTGAGCTGATTGTTTAGGCACTTTCGATCTTTCCAAGTTGCGACAAACGAGTGCGTGCGTTATTCTGAGATTTAACATTATGAAGACTAAAATGGAGATTGAAAATAAATGTATTATTTATGGTGTCATACTAGACGTTAATATGGTAATTGTCAAAGAAAGTTGACGATTAAAGTTCGTAGAATCAAGCATTGTTACTGTTAGGGATGACGGAAAAACAGATTGTTTCAAGGACCGTGCTGAAATAAAACTACACAAAACTTCCCGAAATATATATCGCACAGCTAGAACTAAACTGAGATAATTCAAAAAATTATATTTTTCAGGAGATTTGTTTGTGAGGGAACTTATGAAACCCTATAAAATTTAAAATCGTAATAGGTTGTAAAATATCACTGTTTTTATAAAATTCGGCTAAGAATCAATCCTTTTTACAGATAATTGATTATTTTGAGTTGTTACACTTTAGGGTGGTGGCTTTGTACAAAAAATAAACTACATTTAGACGTGAATCAGTTTTATTGAACCATTTTGAGTTGAACTTAGTCTACAACAAAATTTAAATAAATAATTTGTTAAACTTTGTTTTAAATATAAAATTAATAATAAAACATTAACATGAAATGAAATATTTAAAAAAATATGAAAAATTAAATATAAATGTATAATAGGGGATTGGAGTCGCTCGCGTCCGTAGGTTTGAACCTCGAGACCCTACACGTGATCCTCGGGTGGTGCTGATGGAGTGACCAACTTCTGGTGGTAGCGCTTGAGAGAAACCGGACTGGCTAGCGACCACCGTGCGCATGACGTAAAACACGTCAACCCGTAAAAAGGCTATTTCTTGTCCACGTTTCGAGATCAGTCAGCGCACAGCCAGAGCTTGAGGGGTCGTTGCTGCGATTCGTGTGGGCTTCCGTCGACCCAATGCCAGGTTGACTGCGTTGACCCTCTGTCTAGGAAGATCTGAAGAAACGGCTGTTCCGCTGGCCGCCCGTGGTAAAATACAGGGGCCCAAGCGGACCTAACCAGTCCTTGAGGCTGCCCCACCATGCATCGCATAATCTCGGGGTGGTCCGTCGTGCCGGTTGGTGACCGGACGGTGGGTCCCGGCGGCCACTTCCGGAGAGGTTCGGGAGCCCTTCCGTGCGGAGGGTCAGCGCAAATCAGCTATCGGCAGTTCCCTGGCGAAATAGGCCTACGCCCGTTAATAGTTAACGGGCTGCAACGACACCGTAATTTAACGCCTCTCTCACTCCAACAAATATGTCAGCGCACTATATTAGGACTGGTCGTACATCGGTGCACTATCCCATCAAAACACCACTATTCGAGGTGGGGCTCGCTAACATCCGCGGGCTCCATTCTAACCTCTTAGCTGTCCCAACAATTTCATGACACCCCGTCCAGCAATGCTGTTTTTGATGGAGACGCATTATCTTATCTGCCCGACCGACAAGCTACCTTAATTACCCCGGCTACGCTCTTAAGGAGTTGTTCAAGGCGAAGGCAGGTGTTTGCTTGTTCGTCCGGGCGGACGTTTGCTGTCGTCACCTGCGTTTTGGAAGAACGTTTGTTTGGAAGAACCTTCCGTTTCCCTTCTTGCGATACACGTCGATTTTGGCACTCATTGCAGTGTCTTAAGTCTGCGTCTACCGTTAACATCGAGGTGACTTGGAGACAACTGACTTTTTTAACATCTAAGTCGGGTGGCAGATGACGTGCAGGAGCGATTTCCTTCCGCCGAGCTAGTGTTTTGGGGGACTTCAATGCTCACCACGAATTGTGGTTAAGTTCCTCTAAAATTGACCATGCGGGTAGGACTGCCTACGCATTCGCTCTCACGTACCACCTGACACAATTGGTTACCCAGCACACTAGGTACCAGATATTATCGGTCAAGTACCCTCTTTGTTGGACCTTCTGACAAATCTTCCTGACGGATATCAGGTGGTGATTCGAGTTCCACTAGGATCTTCGGATCACTGCCTGGTATCCGTCTCAGTGCCTCAGGTGTCGCGACGGTCACCTGTAGTTGCAGCACGCCGTCTGTAGCTTATGCGTCAGCAGATTGGGACGGTATGCGGGATTATTACCTTGGTGGCAGCGCTGTTTCAGTGAGATGGACCCGAACTCCTGCGCTACCTCTGTTGCTGACGAAATCATACTAGGAATGGAATATTATATTCTGCATTTCAATTTCGTCAGTAGTCACAGATGTAACCTCTGGTTCAATCGCGAGTGCGCCTCTGCTGTTTAAAAAACAAACAGCTGGCTTACCGCGCTTGGATCAGAGGTCGAGCTTCCAGGGATCCCAACACAAGCCTACTGAAAACAGCCTACAATAATGCCACCAAGCTGTGTAAGAGGGCTTACATTAGAGCGGATGCTCAGCGTGTTGCACAAGTGGATCAGAAGGAACTGCTAGCGCACCCTACGGGTAGCCGATCTTTCAATCAAACTTCTGCCAACCCTCGCTGCCACCCCTGAGACATACCGATGGCTCACTTGCTTATCAGCCGCAGAAGAAAGCTGACCTCCTGGAAAAACTCTTCGCGGCTCATTCCCGTGTCGATGACTATGGTGCACAACCTCCGACACTGTCATATTGTGGCAGCACCATGCCCGATATCCGCATCAGACAGCGTTATGTGCGGACGGAGCTACAGTCGATCGATATTCGAAAAGCAAATGGACCAGACGGCATTTCTGTGATTGTTCTTAAGAAGTGTGCAGCGTAGTTGACTCCTGTCTTGACGCGTCTATACTATTTGTCGTTCTTTGTTGGTTGTGTGCCGAAATCTTGGAAAGAGGCCAATGTCTTGTATGTATTGTATTTATATATTTAGTTATATGTATAGGTATCAATTTTAATTGTTAATTTATTCTACTTAGTTTTTTTTCTTCTTTTTAGTGCACTATCCTGTATCTTGAATACGTAGCTACTTTCCTAGCCCTAAGGTTGCCGGGTAGAAATTGCTACCTTAGCAATAAGGCCGCCTATTGCCAATATAATGTGTATTGTAATGTCCTGTGTTTAATGTGAAATAAAGTGTTTATTCATTCATTCAATGTCTAGCCCGTTCCCAAAAAGGGAGATCAAACTATCGCCCTATAGCCGCCACTTCCATTTTGTGTAAAATCTTGGAGGATCCTTAATACCCAGCTGATCCATTACCTGGAAGGTCACTCGTTGCTTAATGACCGTCAGTATGGGTTTCGTCCTAGCGTGACCTTCTAGCGTTCCTTTTACACAAATGGGGTGAATCTATCGATAAGCGCGGCGAGTCGGTGGCTATTAGTCTCGACATCGCCAAAGCTTTAGTAGATAGTTTGCCACAAGGCTCTCCTTTTCAAGCTACCGGCATACGGATTACCTGCGCAGTTCTGTACGTGGATTGCCAGCTTCCTCCACGAGCATAGAATTCGTGTTGTCGTTGACGGCTGCGCTTCGCAGTTCATGGCAGTGAACGCTGGAGTTCCACAAGGCTCCGTTCTATCCCCAACATTGTTTCTTCTGCATATCAATGACATGCTTTCCTTGGGAAGTATACATTGCTATGCAGACGACAGTACTGTGCATGGGGGATATCACGGAAGCTCAGGGGCTGCTCATGGTGATATTGGTAGGCAGTCCTCTGTTGGGAGGCAGAATCTTATCATTGAGCCCAACAGGACGCTGGGCCTCGTCTCCGAATGGAGTTCCAACAATCTTGTTGAGTTCAATGCTAAGAAAACACAGGTGTGCGCGTTCTCGGTGAAAAGGTTACCTTTCCTCCCCCTTCCTTCTCTTTAGGGCACAACCTATCACACGCAAAGCAATATCGCTTTGCTCGGAATGAACATTCGCTGCGATCTGAACCCTAGAGACTTCAAGAACGAATGCTAGGAAAACACAGGTGTGCGCGTTCTCAATGGTCACCTTTCCTCCCCCTTCCTTATTTTCAGGGCACAAACCTTCACACGCCTCACGGAATCTCGGTGTCCTGAACAAGTTGCGTAGGTATTTTGCGCCGTACCAACTATGCCTGTTGTATAAAACTCAAGTTAGGTCTTGCGTAGAATATTGCTCGCACCTTTGGGACAGCCCCACTTAGTACCTCCTCGATGCTCTGGATAGATTGCAGTGTCGCGCTATTCGCATAATACCATCGAGCCTTTACAACTTCGTTGTGACATCGCCTCTCTTAGCGTCTTTTAGCGAATGTTCCATGGGGAATGCTCTGAGGAGCTCTTAAACCTTATCCGTCCCTCTCCATTCCTTAACAGAAACACGCGTAAGGGCCTTCGTCATCCTTACACTGTATCCACCTTTTCACGCCGCACTAAGAAATTCCAAGATTCCTTCTTCTGTTGTTCATCCCACACTTGGGATTCTCTACCTGCGCACGTGTTTCCTCAATCTTTGATTCAATAATTGAGTGAATTATTCTGTTATATTTTTAATCATCATCATCATATCAGCCAAGAGACGCCCACTGTTGGATATAGGCCTCTCCAAGGATCTCCATACCGATCGGTCCTGCGCCTCCCGCATCCAGCGGCTTCCCGCGACCTTCACCAGATCGTCGGTCCACCTTGTGGGGGGCCTACCAACATTGCGTCTCCCGGTACGCGGCCGCCACTCGAGGACCTTTCCGCCCCAACGGCCGTCAGTCCTACGAGCGATGTGTCCTGCCTACTGCCACTTAAGGTTTGCAATTCGCAATGTCAGTAATTCTAGTTCTTCTACGGATCTCATCATTTCTGATGTGATCACGTAGAGAAGCCCCGAGCATAGCCCTCTACATTGCCCTTTGGGTGACTTTGAGCCTTGTTATGAGACCCATTGTAAGCGGCCACGTCTCAGTTCCGTATGTCATCACTGGCAACACGCACGAATTGAAGACTTCTAACAAATCAAAAATAATTGTCTCTGAACTAATTGGGAACAAAAAATGAGACATTTTTCTGTTATTACTTCACAAAAACTGTCTTAATCTTTAACAGATAAGACTTAAATATAAAAAAATGTGGTGCTATTAATAAATCACAAAATATTAGTCTCGAAGACTTTGAGATTGATATTTTGTGATTTATTATTTTAATATTAATTTTGATATTTTATAACTTATTACTAGTAATGTAACTAAAATGTGGTGTCATTTATTTATGCTATAAATAAAAAAGTTTTTTTATTGCAAATAAGTTGGCAAACAAGCAAACTGCCCACCTGATGGTAAGTGGTAACAGTCAGTGAATCCTGTGAGATTTGCAGCAAAACTGCAACCCCCACAAGAACCACAGTGTACGTTGCCAACTTGTGACGTAAGATGTACCGGAACACAGCAACGCAAGCACTGCTGCTTTGCGGCAGAAATAGGTAAGACGGGAGTACCCATGCACATGAATCTGGTACAAGGTCTCCCTCCAGTAAAAGTTCGATATATTCGTATTATTCAAAGTATTCGAATAGCAATATCGAATGAATAAGCACAAAAAATCGAAGTATAAAAACCAACAGTAAGAGAGTAAACATTTCCAAACGAAATTGAAGATATTTAATGTTGTGTAATTAAAAATAGAAACATCTAAAAATTATTAAGTGCTAATTAAAAATAAATTCTTTTACAAACTTCTCATGATACTTGTACTTGATATGGCACTTTTATCTTATTATACTTGATCAACAATTGAAATTAAGAAAATATCATACATGCCGGACACAGCTTGGATCTCTTTCAGAGTCATTTATTAAACTTTCATCACATGACGTACTATAAAAGTCATTTTTAATTTCTCACAATGGCATGGTTTGGTCACCACGGCTGTGTTTGTTGCCCTATTTTGTTTATTCTCTTCTGCTTATACATTTACAGACTTTTTAGACTCTTCGCTTCTTACTGTTAGTGGGTTCTCCTAATACCGTTCTTTTACAATGTTGACAAGAAAACGGCCTTGCTTCATTTTTCTCTAGAAAAAGTAGGTATAGCAAGTTTTACTTATTCATTAACTCAAAACATCTCCTTTTAAAACAAAGTGGTAGATAATTTTATTAAAACAATATACATTTCAAATAGACGCTATAATACCTTAAATAAACATTTAGTCAACATATTCAAAATGACATGATTTGTGACAAAAATATTAAAGAAAAATTGTTTTAACAAAACTAGGTGAACTAGAAATTTACAAGTTGTTCCACCAAATCAAAGTCAAATCAAGATAGTAACAAAATAATTTTACATACCTTAGCAAATAATACTGAAGCAAGTAGAAACATCCCGAACTAATATGACAGAAAATTGATCAACACTGTAACAACTCAAATGAACTCACATATATTTCTTCATCAAAACTGCAACAAATCCAAATAACCGTGTTCTCGTTTATGCTAATACGTACACTCTCCAAAACAACGACGGCACGGTTAGCGCAGAGGTCGAGTGATCGCCTACTGCACATCGGGTCGCGGGTTCGGTTCTCGTACGGGACAAATATTTTGTATAGCTTACAGAAATTAGTTCCGGTCTGGGCATATGTGGATGTGATATTCTACGTTTGTGACTGCACCCACGACCCAGGAGAAAATTTCAGTGTGGGGCGACGTTTTTTTTTAAAGAAAACAAAAAATAACAAGCGGAGGTCAACTGACAATACACTTGTTTCGGTGGGAAGAACTGACATGCGTTGATTCAGCAAGGTAAGCTATTTCTATCTAACGACGACTGGTTTAAGCTTTGACCGAAACTGTTATGCCCGATAGATGTATATGATCAGCGACCATTCGAATACAAGGATAACTAAAAAATCACGAATTTTTGAATTGACTCAGCTTAGATCTAGGTGTGCGATATAGAAATCCGAAATGTATTGAAGCGGGAAAAATGAAATGAAAAAGAAAGGAAGTTACAGGATGTTCTTCGAGTTATAGTAAGAAACGATTATTCTATCTAGAGGCTATACCTGCACTTGCTAGTAACACAAAGTATAGTACATTGCACTAGTAACACAAAGTACACGAGAAGATTAGTCTACGAGAGAAAAATAACATTACGGAGTAGACAAAATGTTTCTCGAGTTCCTAGTGCTACGCGTGTGTTTGTATGTTTGTTAATCAATCATGCTTTAACGGCTGAATGGAATTAGCTGTGATTACCAAACGAAGGTGAACAGTGTGTACGGCGAGCGTCACCCGCCGCCGCTCGCCCGCGTCGCGCCGCGCGTCGACCCGCTTCGACCGTAACCATTGTTTTTGTGTTTTATTCATTCTATGTTTATCGTGCATGAAAATGACACAAATTTACAATGTCGACTTTTCATACATTTATGATATTAAATGTGTAAACTCTAATTATTTTAATATTTTTTTGAAGCGTTTATAGCTTGGAAAAGGAAAATAATTAATAATCTTAAAATTGCGTGATCCAAATTGGCACAAATTTATTAAATAGGCATATGTAAGTGATCTGAGATAGAAAATAGTTATTTCATTAACTGTAATTTTTTTTTTCGTAGTGTACTTAAATACTGACTCTATGTCAGTTTGCTCTGGATGAAGATGACACAAACTGGGTTTGCACACTCCGCAGGCTCTCCTAGATATGGTACCATAATTATTTTTAACTTTAAATAAATTTTGCCAGTTTTAATTTGAATATAAATAATCAATCACAAATCATCGAATTACTGAAAATGCAAGTACCAGATGTGACACAAAACGCAATAATAAGCTTCATAGGTACGACTGCATCGACATGCAAAAAATAAACAACTTTAGAATTTTTGAAACTTATGACATCAAAAAAGCCTAGCGCTATCGGTCTAAAGAGCTAGCTAGGTAATCATGTAGAATTTCGACATAAAAGCATCTCATCCGTTTAAAAATTAATAACAAACTATTTATCACGGTACCTAGCTAATCTTGGTAAATGACTGCGCATTTGTGAGGTGGATTATAAGCGTCAGTCAGTAGCACTTACGTGGGTCGCTTGTCAACGTCCCAGACAAGAGCATTGCATTAGCATACGGCCTTTACTCCGCGCCGGCCATCAACGACCACCTACATTCGTGTGTACTCGACTTTACTTGGGCAACATCTCCACAGAGTAAACAGACTACGTACCTAACATTTGGTTGTTTTTATTTGAGTTGCTGTAACAGTGTGCGCAGCAGTGTTTCTAAGATTTTTGATACGTTTTTGGATAATCACTAAAATTTTCCTAACACTTTTTAAATTAAGATTTCTAGCCAAAAGGTAATTATTATGTAATCTGCGCCTTCAAGATCTTTCCTATGATCTAATTCATTTCTATACAAAATTTTATAATTTCAGCGGTCTAGAGGTTCGGACATTAACAACAGACAGATATATAGATACATTCGAATTTTGGATAGAAGTATGCGATAATCAACAATAATTAATAAATGTTTTAATCAATTTCATTGTCAATGTCAATGAATCTTGGACTATCATATGTTCTATAGTTAATATAATATAGGTCATATTATTATGTGCACTAGCTACGTCCGCGAACCACGTTTGGCCATAATAAAGTTTAACGCAATCTATACAGTTATTTAACAATGGCAATTTTTTTAACTAACATTGACATCATACACAGCAGATGGCGACACGGTACAAACAAATTGTTTATGTGATGGTACTGCGAACAGTACATGCATAAAAATCAAGAAGAAAAATAATAATTGTTACTAAAGTTAGTGTCATAGTTTCTTCTGAATCTCTTGACATTGTTACATTTTAGAATAAGGATCATGTCAGTTAAAAACGAGAACTATCGGCAAAACGGTTTTAATAAGCCCAGCTTCTGTTACCGGTATATTTTTTTCTGCAGTAATATTTTAATTATATTAAGGCATACGTATACAATAAATTTCATATACGCAATAAACTATTACAGTACCAACAAGCACGTCTGCAATATTTCAAAATTATACAGACAAAAATTTAATTCGTAAAATCGTCACCAATCGCTTCCTTATAACGTGTATCTAGATAAATACCTACTATTTAACACCCACTACATGTAAGGCCATGCTGAATACTGTTTATGTTGGTTTAACATTAAACCGCATTTGGCCTTAGGTAGAATGCTCGATTAAACAACGTTGGCCGTTGCATCACCAGAAGCATTTGGAATCGATAAAAAATCACCATTTGGAATCGATAAAAAAGTCGCCATACGAATGAATGTCATTATAATGAATGCCCATTGCTTTTTAAAAGAATAAAGCTAATTTAACTGACAACAAACATTTGTTATCGGATCTTATATTTGTTGTACAAATTATTACGCCTACTTACTTAATTGTATGAATGTGGAGTCACCATTATCGATTGCCGTTATACTAATTTATATCTGACTATCAATGTCATTCTAAAGATATAAAGAAATATTCTAATTTATACATATGCAAAGAGGTAGGTATTTGTAAGAGCAACAATTCTGTGGGAAAAAATATTTTCCAAAAAATTTAAACCGATTCATAAACACAGAAAAGTTTAAAAATAATATAACAATAGGTACAGACAACATCACACTTCTATATTGAAGTCGGTGCGAAACGATGATAATATTTTCCAAAAAATTTAAACCGATTCATAAACACAGAAAAGTTTAAAAATAATATAACAATAGGTACAGACAACATCACACTTCTATATTGAAGTCGGTGCGAAACGATGATCTCCTAGAAAGTCTTAAAATTTGTCACCGACTTCAATATAGAAGTGTGATGATGTCTGTACCTATTCTTATATTATTTTTAACTTTTCAGTGTTTTTCAAGTCGGTTTTTATTTTTTGTAAAATATATATATTTTTTTAATGAAGTCTTTTTAGTGAAAAAAACCCTAAAAAACCTATATTAGGGTTTCCCTCGATTTTCATGGGATCCTATCATCAGATCCTGACTTTGGTGACCTTGGGACTACCCCAGGAGTATACTCTATCGAATACAAAAAGAATTTTGAAAATCGGTGAACAATTGGCGGAGTAATCGCGTAACATATACACAAAACACGTTGGACACATGTAAAAATTTAATGGTTTTCCTCGATTTTAATGGGATCCCATCATCAGATCCTAACTTTGGTGACCATGGGACCACCTTTGGAGTATCTTCTATCGAATACAAAAAGAATCATCAAAATCGGTTCATAAACGACGAAGTTATCCGCAAACAACGTTGAAAAAAGAATTTTACATTATGATGACTGGCCAAGAGTTCAACTTGAGCGGGAGCCAAAAAAAAGGAGTGTTAACCACGGGTTGCAGAAACCAGTTACGTTCAACTTTCATTGAAATTGTACACTAAAATAATTTAATTACCAACTAGTCAGAAACGTTTTTCTTGGTAAAAATTTATGTTTTTATTCCATGCTTCTCTATCTGACAATGACCTGGAATTGGAAACGGGAATGTCATAAAATGACTGTAAACCTTAGAATAATAACTGTAAACATTATCCAGCGTTATTCCTGTGTGTATTGGTCTAGTTTTATTGCGTTTCTTCTATATTGTACCAGTTCTATAGCCAATAAGATAATTACGGTCTATTATTTCGGTGTACATAGTAAATACAAACTAATGATCAATGTTATTTTGTCTTCGAATGTAATCGTTTACCAAAAGGTTTCTTGAAAATTGAGGCTATTAGGTACAAACTCTCTTAGTGCATTTTATCGAAATGTTCAAGAAAGAACTAGGCATCTCTGAATCTGATAATCGAATCTCTTGCCCTTATCGCAGATACTTTCAAAGATTTCAACAATGACATGCACAGATGAAAATTCTTCAAGTGAACGGCTACAAAATATATCAACTTTTAAATATTAATTTTAGAGCATTAATAAGGGCGAGTCTCAATCAAGTGACCTGTTTCGGCAAATGTAGGAAGGCTTTGCTGCATGACTCAGCATAGTTTGTCATTTGTTATTTGGCTTCGAGTTCGTCGGACAACGATTTTCTTCTGGAAAGTGTTTACTTAAAATGTAGAAAAAGAAGGACGGTTGTTGTATCAAATATTAATAGTAAAAGAAATATATATGGTTCATATCACCATTTATTTCTAAAAGACTTAAAGTTTGATAAATACGAATTTTATAATTATACTAGGCTGACACAAGAAACATTTGATTACGTATTGAATAAAATAGAACATGTCTTAATTAAGAAGTGTATGAACTTTGATGCGACAAATTTACAATAAATAAAACCAAGATGATTCTGAATTGACAATAACTAAATTTTAATCAAGAAACACAAGAAATTTTTTTTGTAGTATTAACAATTTGACATGTTACGTTACCATGGCAACCATAGCCTGATATATAAAAAAAAATACTAATTAAACTATCCTCTTTGGACACACCCTACTCCAACAAAGGTTCAAGTCCGTATGTCCAGTCTATTACTTCCTCATCTGTGGTCCAGTCCGGGTAGTCGGTACCGACAAGTCCCAACCTGTTCCTTTATGAGTGAGCGCATATGATAACATTATAACATTGCGATATTATGCCTGTACGGATCGGTACCGATCCGTACCGGTTTGTCCGCACCGGGAACCCGCCTCTTTATGTCCTCACCCTTAGAAATGTACCGCGTATTTTCTAGGGATCGTTGACGTTTATCGTGAATACTTATAATTTCTGTGAAGTAGAAAGTAATATAAAAACTACTACAAACATTTCACTCCAAACTTGTGAAATTTTCTAATTTTGTACATGTTTAGTTGGGATACGAAAAAGAATCAAACATACTTAATGAATTAGATACGGAGCAAAATAAATGATTTGTGAATAGTACCTAGTAGTAATAGTATCTAAAAGGTGTGGTAGGTAAGCAATAAAGCGACAATTTTCTGTTCAACATTGTGTTTATCGATCATCTACGAGCAAATACAGCCATCAGCTAGGTCGTAGCGTTTGCTGACATACAAATACCAATAAAATGTATAGAAAGCATTGTTTAAAATACACGGACAGCGAATTTTCATTGAATAGATGTTGCTAGTAGAAGTATCGATATGGACGGTTGTTTATCTTTTCCAGTGCTGAAAGCATTGTAAACAGACGTAAATAAAGCAGCGTTTTCAAAACAGATGATGGAATTGCCGATAAATAACTATTAAGTATTGTCTAAGACAATCAGCGTTTTTACTCTTTAAAATATTATGTAGGTATTATTTTATTTTAATGTTTCAGATTGATAATAAATAAATATGTACCTACTTACGCGTAATTTTGGATAAAAACACAGAATTTTATACCTCTGAAGGAAGTTAGATACTTGGATCTAAAAGACCAAAATACTTATTTAAATTGGAATCACTTAGATAAGAACATCGGTAATACTAAATTGCTTTTTGGGGATTGCATAAAATACCGATATTTGTAATTTTGAACGTTATTCCTAACAAAGAAAAACTTTAAGAATTTAATGTTAACAAGAGCTTAGAAAATTACATAGAAGTGCTGACAATTGAAGTAAATGAGAACGTAAACATACGAATGAAGGCCTCGAGTATCGGCATTGAACCGCATCGATTTATTCGTTATGGTTTTAATTTTATTGCATTGAAAGCCTAAAGTATCACAGAAGTTTAGATGTACAAATATTTTTGTAAAAGTATATCACATTGCGTATCTTGATCATATAAAAACCAAGGGATCGGTAGAAAGTTCCATGGCATGTTTTATACATAAAATAACTGATTTACATAGCAAACATAAGAAAATAGCATCATTGTTAAAGCCACTAGATTATTCAATTAGGTATATTTCGGATTTATAATCGCGTTTTGAATGATTTATAGGCATCGGAGCATCATTATTAAAATATGCGTGCACGCAAGTCAACACGGTACCGACCCGTGGTGTAGGAGGATTGCCCTTGGTATGCCTTCTATTCTATTAGAAACATTATTTCAATCATTTTCGATCAGGAATCGATGTGTTTCGACAATCGGACTAAATTTTATTTGTAGATATAAGTATATGCACTACATTTGAAAATATATCTACCCTACCCCATGCTATAAACCAAAAACCTTAACAAAAAAACTAAAGAAAGTTTGTTTTCTAGTCTGTAAAGAAATCATGCAAATATTTAACCTTTTAAAAATATATGTTTCTCGACGTCTGTGGTTTCTAGCCATTAGTTTTGGTTTTAAGTACACCACCTTGGCGATAATCAGAAACATGCATAGGGAGTGTGGCCGCATTTATCTTCATGCGATTACAGATCGTTGAACTTAGCTAAGTATTTCGCTATGCAAATTTATATAAATTATAATAATGGCATATATGCCATTACAGATATACTGCAAGTGTTAAAGAAACAAAACCGACTGAAGAAGTAAAAATACACCTAAACCTTATTGCAATAACAAAGACCGTCTATGCCTTGTAGGTACTCTACTTTGTCTTTCAAAGAAATTCGATTCTCATAAATTGACTAAAACAAAACTAAGTAAAACCAAACGAAAATGGAAATGAAGTATGGAATCGATATTTTCCGTTTCAAAAAATTTTATAATATTTTTGTTCCGATCGAAGCATCCGTAATTATTAATTTCACGCTGCGAACTAACATTGTTTTCTGTCATACTTGACCATCAACTCGTAATTACACCGTACCGCCTGTAGTTTCTATTAACAGACCGCTTTCCCGATATCGTGGTATAGTAAGCTATTGCTGACGTGGATTCAAAGATTTATCATTTACAACCATTAGGTCGAATTTCACCGACATTTAAACAGACGGTTAGAGTTAACTAACAACCGATTTTGACACTTCTCGTATGAGTGAAATGTCAAGAACTTGTTTGTTAGTTAACTAATCGCCTGTTTAATTATTGGTAAAATTGGACCTTAACCTATCATTGATAAATCCATGTTTACAACATAAGCTCTGATTAGGTAGATCTACCTAATCTATGGTCTTAGTATGTTCGACAAAGTGAGCTGTTAGAGATGGCTAGTCTCCGCTCCTAGGAGGGATTCGAATCACTAAAGCTGACTGACTCCGATTGTGGAAATGTGGAATCGAATCTTCTAGTCGACTCGGAACCGTTTTATCGACTCCTTTATCCCTTGGATTGATCGCGTACGAATAACACGGTGTATATACGACCGAAGGTAGCGCGAGGACGATTTTTATCCGACTGCACTCCTGCACTAGACACATTTTTAGAGTTCCGTACCCTAAAAGGAAAAAAGCGGAACCCTTATTATAGAATCACTAAGTTGTCAGTCTGTTGGTCAAGACCCTTATTCTCAAGACAGGAACGCGTAGAGACATTAAACTGCAATTTATTGTGGTCCAAAGGGTGTCCAAAGGTCAATATAGCTTTACAAGGAGCTTACTGTACTGGGGTCTTGGGGTCTGTGGTCTCCTTCAGCTGTGAAGAAAACTTGTAAGTCAAAGTGATCAAAAATTATAACGATTTAGGTCGCGTATTTGCGATTTCATAAGGGAATCAAAAGTTATAGGATAGTTCCGTTGACCTAGAATTATGAAATTTGGCGAGACACAAGGTTTTACAGCACATGTTTAACTGTTAATATGTAAGTAGTTAGAAACTTATAATTGGATAATAGGTACGCTCGTTTAGTTAATAGGTACGCTCGTTTAGTATTTATTGCTTTAGTATAAGTTTCTTGCATAAGTGAATTATAGATTCTTGTGAGAAATAAAGATTTTCTAACCTTAGATAATAAGTTTGTAGGGAACTCGGTGCGAAAGTCAAACTCGCACATGCCTGATTTTTTCTTTCTTTTTCATGGAATGCAGAGAAATCATGCTTAATATCATTGATCGATTTCCTATCGTATTTTACAGACTAAAGACTATCAATTTAACTTTAATTCTTATAGTCATACGTTACCGAAGTCACTCCGCGGAGTCGATAGCTCCGTGGAGTCAATAAGGTTTTAGGGCCCTTTTACATTGCGACTTTTTGCAGCGATACAAACGCGCGTTTGACAGTCGCGCGATTGCATCGCGATACCCGCGATCAACAAGTATTCATTCGCGCGGTTGTATCGATGGAAACGCGCGTTTGTATCGATGGAAACACGCATTTGTTGCGCGGCTGCATCGAAGCCGCCCCAGTAGCGATGCACACGCATGTTTGTATCGATTCAGACGCGGGGGTATAGGGGGGGTTCTTGAAATGTGGAATATGACATCCGATAACAATTAAAGAACTTTTTTACCATTGACACTCGACAAAGGGCTCGCGATTCTTCAGAAACAGTGAATAAAACGCTCTTTTTTTCACTGAGCGAATTAAAAAAAAATAATATGGAACATGCGCGAATATACGGATTATAGTAAGAAAAAAGGAAATCGTGCAGAGGTTGCACACTCTCGCTATAAAAACATACTAGAAACCACTAAAACGTAATAACTAAGTTTCAAAAACGGTTCTAATTTTACAATTAATTTCTAGTTCTTTTGTTTTCTATTGTTATTTTATGTATTACCCATAATTAAATTTGATTCATAATCACAGAGTAATTATTTTCTCGCAGTCAATGATAAAAAGAAGATTAAGTACCTAACACGTAAAAAAAATTCATCTCGGCTGTTGTATCCACAAATTCATCTCGGCTGTTGTAAAAACACAATACATGTAAACGTCGATCATGCGTAAATTTTTCTTTAAAAATCAAGGATAGTAGGGAAACAAAATAAAAACAAGTTCAAAGTGCCGGTAATAGTGTACAAGTGTGATGATAAACTATTATTACTCAAAAACGAATCGAAAGTATATGCAGAATCAAGTACAAAAATTACTATGTGACAATAACAGTGATTTGGTGAACAGTCAATCAAAACATAGAAAGTTATGATAATTAAACTAAAAACAATATACTTATGCATCGTCTGTGTAGTAAAATAACTATAATAAAAAGAGATAACCAAGTTCTGTTATACAATTATCAATATCAAATGACTGTGTGTAAAAAAATGAGATTTATTAATTCCTGCATTACTGACGAAACTATGCTTTAAAATAATTGAATACAAAGTTAAGCAGTGATTCTAGTGCATTTATAAACAAAAACTTTCATCAACAAAGGTTAATTAGTGTGTCATAGCATTAGTGATTGATAAAATACAAAAGGGAACTCCAGTTAGGTACCAAAACTGACAAATCTAAGATTACCTGCCACAAAAAGAATGAAAGAATAAAGCAAAGTATGGTTCTTATTTCGCTCAAATACCAATAAGACAAATTAGTGCTGTGTGGAAACAGATGGACTGGAAAAGTTCGAGGTTCAAACCTCGCTAGTGATGACTTGTTTTTTTTATCTTGTTTTTGTTTCTTTTTTTTTTGTTGTCTATTTTTAAAGAAGTCTTTAGGATAATATTTTTGCATTAATGTAAAAATGGACAAAAAGGGGAGAAGATTAACACCAAAGAATGGAAAGTGTGCAAAATGTAAAAGGCAGATAACGACTAGAGAATACTTGAATTGTTCAAATTGTAAACAGAGACTCTGTCTATTGTGCGAAAATGTATCATGGGAAAGATTTAGAATTATGAGTCCTAGCAGAAACAATGACTGGGAATGTAAAAACTGCAGACAGTTAATATTACCAGCACCTGTTGATAAAGTAAATAATGGTACAAACTCATTTTTTTGTGAAAATGTCACAATCCGTCCCAAGAAAACTAATAATAATAGTCCCAAGAAAAAACCAACAGATCAATATAAAGCAAGATCTCAATCTGTAGAATCCACACACAATTTTTCTCTAAGTCCCACTTTAACAGATATAGCATCAAGAAGTTATGACCTGTCTACTTACATGTCATCTGATGAAATTGAAGAATTAAAGGTAGAAATAAGGGAGCTAAAATCACTACTACAAAGTACGACCGATGAAATGGAAAACGTAATATTGGAAAACAATGATCTTAAAAGAAGAATAACACAACTGGAACAACAAAACAAAATTCTGAAAGAAATATGTATTACTCCAATTAAAACACCAGTCGCAAAAGATTCAACAATTCAAGTAAAGAATCTGCACCGGAGAAATTCCCTATTTATTGGAGGTAATGCACAAAGTCTTAACTATGACTCAAATATAAATACTAAACAGAATATTAAAAATATTAACCAATTAGACGAACACAACACAGAAAAACGTGATAAAATAACAAATAAGAATATTAAAAAGGATGAAGTAAACATAAGTGGCCAACATGAAATTCATAATTTTGTGGAACGGCCTATCGAAGATCGACAGTTATATTCAGATGAAATAAATAAAAAGTATCCAAGCCGCCAACGAAAGACAATTTATATATTAGGTGGACAGCGAGTTAGAAATCTACGTCAACAATTAATCAACTGCAGATGTAACACTCCATATGAAAAATATCACATCATATCATTTATAAAACCATATGCAGATACAGAGGAAATAGTTAAAGCTTTCAAATGGTTTAAGCCGACATCTGAAGATAAAGTTATTTTATCTATCGGTGAACATGATCAAAATGTCGCAAAAGTGCTAATAGAACTTTCCAATGTATTAAAATTGCTATGTTTATGCCCAATTATTATTTTAAATGCTCAAACAAATACATATAGTAATAAATTTCATAGCAATGTTTGTATTAGAAATGTATGTAATAATTTTCAAAATTGTATCTACGTGGAAGCATTTAAACTAAATGGACTTGTATTAGCTAAGAAAATTAATACTATAATAGATCAGTTTGATTACGATATAAAATATAACATTAGCTGTAATGCGCATCTATTTGAAAATGTGATTAAGCCATATAGACAAAAGAAGAATATTGATGACAGGATATGTAGAAAAATACCTGTGAAGGGAACGATACCATACTATTATAAAAAAATCCAAAATGTAACTCATCAACCCATAACTGTTAAACAACATAGTAGAGGCACAATACCATACTATTTTGATAAAATGAAATCACGTAAATCGACAACAAATAAAAATGAAAGCGTACCAAAGCAAACAATGTCGCGGAGTAAGTTTTTTCGTGAATAATAGACATAATACATTAAGAGTAATGCATCAAAATATTGCAGGCTTTCTTTCTAAACGTGATTTATTAAACATTACGTTATTGGAATTAGAACAAAGTTATCAAAGGCCAGATATTTTATGTTTGACAGAAACTTTTATAAATAACAATAATAAAAGCAATGTACATATGTCTAATTTTAAGCTAGCAGCTATTTACTGTAGGAATAATGGCAAAAATAGAGGTGGCGTATGTATATTAGTTAATAAAATATATTCATGTAAAGAGGTCCCTGCTATTAATGACTTTGTAACAGATATGGATTTTGAGTGTTGTGGAGTAGAAGTAATACCATTGAATCTTATTGTGTTATGTTTGTATAGAACTCCTTCATCAAATGCTAATACGTTTTTAAGAAAACTAGATGCAATTTTACACACCCTGACAAAAAAAGTAAATAAAAAAATTATTTTGACTGGTGACTTTAACATTGACATATTAAAGGAAAGTAAAAGTACAGATTATCTTAGAGATGTCATAAAGAATTACAATTTAACATTACACATTAACGAACCAACTAGACAGAAATCATGTATTGATCATATTATTAGTAACGTTGAAAATGCGGACGGTGAGTTACTGCATCTTGGCTTATCAGACCATAATACTGCTCAAATGTTACATTTACCTATAGCGACAAGAGTTTCTCATCTGCTCACATATCGCAAACAAATAAGAGATTACAGTGATGAAAATATTGTTAAGTTCCGTAACTATATACGTCAACTAACTTTTAATGAAACTCTACAGGAAACAGATCTCAATGTAGCAATAACTTCATTTCTTGAGTGGATAGAGCTTTTATATAACCTTTGTTTTCCATGGAAAAAAATTACTATCAATACTAGACAAAATCATACTAAATGGATTACAAAAGCTTTGATAAAGTGTTGCAAAACAAAAAGATATTTGCGTTTCAATTTTTATAAAAATAAAAGTCTCGCTACCAAATCTGCTTACAAAAGATACTCTCAGATGTTAAGACGCTGTATACATTTATCACAGAAATTAAGTAATGACAGATATATACAGGCTGCAAAAAATAAATGCAAAGCAGCGTGGAATTTGATTAATAGTGAAACAAATAAAGGAAAGGACTATGATTACATTGATAAAATCAACATTGGCGATACGGAAGTCTCGGATGGTTATGCTATTGCTGAAGCTTTTAATGACTACTTTTTAAAATCAAATTGCAATCACTCCACTGAAAACACAAACACAAAACTCATTCCAAATAGTATATTTCTGGAATCATGTCACAGGGATGAGGTTATATCAATAATTCGATCGCTTAACAATACTAAATCAGTTGGATGTGACGGTCTGTCCACAAAAGTATTGAAGTTATGTGCGCGTGAATTGTCGTGGCCACTTCATTATTTAATTAATTTATCTTTAGAAAAAGGAGAGTTTCCAGAGTTGTTGAAAAGAACTGTTATTAAACCATTATTTAAAAAAGGTAATAATACCCACGTGGAAAATTATCGCCCTATTGCTTTAAGTTCAGTTGTTAGCAAGGTCTTTGAAAAAGTAATTAAAAAAAGATTGACTTCATTTGCTCTAAAACACAATATTTTAAAAAGTAACCAACATGGTTTCACAAAAAATAAATCAACTACAACTGCAATATTCGATTTGGTAAAGAAAATATCAGAAAACTTAAATGCTAAAAAACCTACAGTGGGAATTTTCTTCGACTTGTCGCGTGCATTTGATTTTGTGTCTCATGACCTGCTTTTAACGAAACTATACAATTATGGTATCAGAGGAACAGCATGGAAATGGTTAAAGTCATACCTAAACAATCGAATGCAATGTACAGAAATTAATCGTGTAAATGAATATAATATTCTAGAGTCTTATAGATCATCTTTTAAAAGTAACAGATACGGAGTTCCACAAGGAAGTGTTCTTGCTCCTCTGTTATTTTCATTTTACATAAACGACCTATCAGACATAATTACAACAAACAATCAATGTATATTGTATGCGGATGACATATCAGTTATTTTGACATGTAATGATAGAGACAATTTTCAAAATGAAATAATCAATACAATTAAAATAATTATTGACTGGCTAAATAAAAATAATCTTAAAGTAAATTTGACGAAAACTAATTATATACAATTTCATACCAACGGATCTAAAAAATTGACATTAAATATTGCTTATGATTGCATTAACTTAAAAGAAGTGACAAACAGTAAATTTTTAGGAGTTATTATTGACGAAAAATGCAATTGGAAGGCGCACACCGACATGATATGTGATAAATTAAATCGATATAGATTTGTTTTAAGTAGGCTACGTAGTGTGTCAGCACAATCTACTGTTTTGACAGCATATTATGGCTATGTCGCTTCTAATCTTAGATATGGCATTCTGGTTTGGGGTAATACAACATATAAAGATAAATTATTCATAGCGCAAAAGAAATGCGTGAGAGCAATATGTGGTAAGCCTCCATATGAATCCTGTAGACCATTGTTTAAATCATTAGGTATACTGACGCTTACTGACTTATATATACTGGAATCTGTCTGCTTTGTGAAAGGCCGTATGTATATGTTCAAAAAAGTGAGTGATATATATCCACGTAGTACAAGAAATACAGATAGACTAATTTATGAACATTCCCCAAATTTAGCATTTTATAAAAACCAATGTCCTGCTATGTGTGTTAGGATATTTAATGCCTTGCCTGACAAATTCAAAAAAATGACATTTATAAAATTTAGGAAAGAATTAATTGAGTGGTTAAAATCTAAAAATTTTTATACTTTGCATGAATTTTTTAATTGTAAAACGATTTAAATGTAAAATGTTTGCATGCTACCTATTAGCAAAATATGCTGGACTAATTTGTACACTGTTTCGAGCATTGTTTAACCATATTTTATGCAAATAAAAATATTATTATTATTATTATTATCCCTTGATCCGCTCAAGATTCTATTCTAGAATCCTTCGCTCCTCTCGGGATACAACTTAGCGCCTCGAAATGAATTCACCTTTTTTCACTTGTTGGGTAATCTACTATTTACTGTGGTTTGTTCATTTTTTTAATGTTGACTTATAGTAATGCCCTGTTCTTTCACTTATAAATGGATGCACCCAATAATTCCGTAGTCTGCGTTACCGTTTCTACTTTAAAAGTAATAATATAATACAGATAGCGTGATTAAAACCGTTTCAAGCAAACTCATCGCGTTGTGGCTGTCGATGAAATACGGAACGTTTTGTATCGTTACGTTTGTATCGCGTTTAAATGGATGCTGTATGCATCGCGATTGTATCACTACAGTCTATGCGGCTAGCTACTGAATCGCGACTGCAACGCGTGTGTGTAAAGATAGACGATTTGCAACTGTATCGATGCTGCATCAAGGCTACATCGCGACTGTAGCGCTGGAAAAAGTCGCAATGTAAAGGGGCCCTTAAAGGATTCAATAGAAATCCAATCCGGCTCCACCTATGCAATTGAATTATTTGAATCTTTGTCCGGATTGACCCATCTCTACTAGGTGGACCCACGAACTGATAAAGATCTTGAGTTAGAGTTACTGGATGCGGGCAGCGCAAGATCGATCGATCGGTTTGGAGGTCCCTGGAGGAGGCTTATGCTATGTCCACTTTCGGTCTTTTGGTTGATATGATGCCGAAAAATAACTCCAATTTCCGTATACTATTTTCATTTCCTGACTGCCAACTAAAATTGATTCGACAGAAATACCAAGAAATTATAATATCTGAACAACAACTAATATGTTCATGTTGAACAGTGAAAGCCTGGAAAATATTATTATGAGTTCATAGGCATCGACTTGAGGCTGGCATTTTAAGAAAGCGCGTTATCGAGCGAAAGTTATACACGTCAAGGGAATGTGGGTTGCAAACAATATCGCAACTGCAGTTATTTAGTAATTCCTCGGTGGTTTAATGTGATGTGGCTGGTCTTCCTAGGGGTTCATTCTTCAATTCGAAATTTCAACTTGAAACTAAAAGTCAGTGCGTTAATAAGCCGTATCGTCTCCAAACATGGCGTTGATATTGTGAGCTGTTTCGGCTCGGTTCCACATCGGTACCTATAATATTCAAAAATTACTCAAAGCGTAAGTCGCCATCCCATGCTACACTCATTCAAAGAGCGTTCAAGTAACCTTATTATGTTATTCTAGAACGTAAACGGAGTTGTTTATAGTAGTCGTGTGAGCCGTAATCAGCATCTGACGGCACACTGCGGGCACTGCTCCGGCTTCCACGGCGCACGTGATGCGGCTTAGCACGAGCTTGCATTATGCTTGTATTGGCTGGCGGTGATAAGAAAAACTGGTTTAATCACATTGTATATTATTTGACGAGGCATTACTTGCTCTATGCTATTAGATGTGGACAAAGAAAATTGGTTTAACTAGAAAAACGCAGAAAAGCTTTTTAAATACTTATAGCATAAATGACTGTTTACATTAAAAATGCATTGTAATCTTCTCACAGTAAATAAATATAAGATAAAAATTATGATTTGAATTTTGCTGTGTATGGACCATGGTGTTGACAAATAGATAAAAATTCATCTATAGTGAGTGACACAGGTATGACATATGTATATAAATTCCATGTAGATAAGATTGGAACAAAATATTTTACAAAATATAAAATCTACACTTCTATATTGAAGTCGGTGCCAAACGATGATCTCCTAGAAAGTCTTAAAATTTGGCACAGACTTCAATATAGAAGTGTGATGTTGTCTGTACCTATTCTTATATATATTATTTATAACATTCAGTGTTTTATTTGAAGTCGTTTGTTATTTTTGTAAAATATTTGTTATTTTTATCTTTTAAGTGAATGAAATCTTTTTAACCGACTTCAAAAAAGGAGGAGGTTCTCAATTCGAGGCGTATATTTTTTTTGTGTGTATGTTACGCGATTACGCCGCCAATTGTAGACCGATTTTCAAAAGCCCGTGGTCACCAAAGCTAGGATCTAATGATGGGATCCCATGAAAATCGAGGAAAACCCTTAAATTTTAAGGTGTGTCCAACGTGTTTTGTGTGTATGTTACGCGATTATTCCGCCAATTGTGGACCGATTTTCAAAATTCTTTTTGTATTCGATAGAGTATACTCCTGGGGTGGACCTAAGGTCACCAAAGTCAGGATCTGTTGATGGGATCTCATGAAAATCGAGGGAAACGCTAATTTTATACCAGTGGGGCTAGCACGCAGGAGAATCGAAAATCGAATCGAAATCCGAATCGAGGAGTTTGTATGGCAATTTTATTAGTTCTGCTACGTACCGCCGTGGTCCTAATAAAATTGCCATACAAACTTTTCGATTCAGATTTCGATTCGATTTTCGGTCCTGCGTGCTAGCCCCACAGCTCACCGAAGATGAGCTGGTATTAAATTAGGGTTTCTTTCACTAAAAAGATTTAATTCACTAAAAAGTTAAAAATAAAAAATATTTTACAAAAAATAAAAACCGACTTCAAAAACACTGAAAAGTTAAAAATAATATAAGAATAGGTACTTACAGGCAACATCACACTTCTATATTGAAGTCGGTGACAAATTTTAAGACTTTCTAGGAGATCATCGTTTGGCACCGACCTCAATATAGAAGTGTGATGTTGTCTGTACCTATTCTTATATTATTTTTAACTTTTCAGTGTTTTTAGTGATAAATTCACAATACCAGCTTGTACGAGTATTAACTTCTTTTAACCGTTCCTCTTAATCCTTTTGGGTTTCCCTCGATTTTCATGGGATTCCATCATCGGAATATGACTTTGATAACCTTAGGACCACCCCAGGAGTATACTCTATCGAATAAGATAAGAATTTTGAAAATTGGTTCACAAGTGGTGGAGTAATCGCGTAGCATACACAAAACACGTTGGACATACCTCAAAATTTGAGGGTTTCCCTTGATTTTTATGGGATCCCATCATCAGATTCTGACTTTGGTAACCTTGGGACCACCCCAGGAGTATACTCTATCGAATAAAAAAAGAATTTTGAAAATCGGTCCACAATTGGCGGCGTAATCGCGTAATATACACACAAAAAAAACATACGCATCGAATTTAAAACCTACCTACTCCTTTTTTGAATTCGGATAATAAAGAAATACCTACGCATAGAATTGAGAGCCTCCTCCTTTTTGAAAGTCGGTTAAAAAACAAATGAATTGACGTAGATACCTACGTAAAATCAAATTCAATTTTTTTAAGCGTAAGCCCATAAAAAAAAAACCGTACGTAACCAACAAACGTATGTATAGTAAACAGAAGTTAGTTCAAGGTACTGTATACCCATTTAATAATACCTACGTCATTAATGTAGCATGGTTTTAGAGTTGATGGAAGCCTATACAATAATAAAATAAATCTGTATCTCGGGATGGCAGACAAGTTTAGCGACCAACATTTCCCATGTAAAAAATGAGGTGAGTAAGAGAGTAAGGTATATATATGGATAACGTTAGCCAGGATTCGCGGCGGCCAAACCGGTCGACGGCGGAGAATGTAAGTATAGATCCAGTTTGACCGACGAAGCAGTGGAGCTTTCCTCGGGTTGCCCTAACACATCGCCTCTGATTTCAAGCCGCATAGGTCAACGAAACAAAGACTTTGAAGTATCAATATAAACTTATCTAGATTTCGAGTCGGACATCGACATTTACGAATATCCAAGTTGGTAGTATAAGAAAAGATTATATGTAAACATGGTAAAAATAGGTATAACAAACATTTAAGAAATAATAATATGTCACGGCATATAATATTTATTAGCTATCAAATATTACTACCAAACATAACATTTAGAAATGCATCCAACGTTACACTAAATGTACTTGTAAAATACGGAGTTGTGTAGTGAGAACAATAAAAAAGTTGTTTTTTACTAGATATAGACAGATAAATGTAGTAGAAAATTTAAATATATATACCAACAAAAACTTGGGTTTGCTCTTGGATAGTTCTCTGTCGTGAAATGCCCACATTAATGGCGTGTTTGGAAGAGGCTCTCTGCGCTCATTGTATAAATTGAAGAATTTCCTTCTCCCTTGCACTAAGATTCTCCTCATCCATGCCTAGTTCTTCCTATAATCGATTATGCCGATGTGAGTTTCACCAAACGTTTACCAAGACCTTCTCGACAAATTGGTTCGAATGCGTAACAATTTTCGCAATATCCTAATTTTGTAATAAACTCAAATGGTTACCTATCCGATTGCGTATTATTAACCTAAAAAGTTTCCCTGCTCTTCAGCATTTTTTACGATCAGAATGCTCCCAATTATTAAAAGAGTAAATTTCAAGCGCTCGACAGTGCACATACGCTCAGACTAAGTTCCGCTGCCATGCTCATCCTTGGAATTCCAGCTCATCGATCCGGGTTTGTCCCTGACTCCTTCACACTCTTCGCCATACATACGCCTGTGGAATAACTTGCCTCCCAAAATTAAATCCGCTCGTATACCTCATACGAGCGGATTTAAGTTTGGGGGTTTTCCTATAAAAATCTAATAGGTATGCAGACACTTTCTTCATAAATCTATTAGAATTATCATTAATATATTTTTTGTATTCATATACTTTTTCATGCTCATTATTTTTACCCTTCATTCGTATACCGTCAACATTTTCCCTCACACACACTTAACTGGGTGACTAGTAAGGATTGCCTTCGGCTTAAAGTCGCAACTTGTGTTTACCTTTTATAGTATTGTATGTATTAAAAGTTTAAATAAATTAACTAAATGAACTATATGGGTTTTTACGAATAAAGCCATTCAATATTTGCGTGCCGGACTATGCTTACATTTTGAGGATTATTTAAAACGACCCATTGTCAGGAAAAAAGATATCGTACGATAAACATGTCGTTAAAGCTTAGACACTCTCATTACATACACACCATACCATATAAGCATAAATCATAACTATACGCAAGCTCGCTTTATGTTGGTTACAAGAGAATTTTTAAGCATGCGCAGTCAAGAGTGTGTAAGCTATGGTGTGGGGAGGGGGGGCTCTTGAAAGAGCCCAGATGAAGCACCGACAGGGATTGTCCTTGAAAGATTGTTTAGACAAGGTTACGTTACACGAGAGAGAGGCTTCTTACACAAAACGTTTTAATGACAGTTTTGCAGGAACAAGAACTCTTACAGACTCTTACATTTTATGGAATGTCTGTTTATCCGTCTATAAAACGCCTTATCAGTTTGTTTCTATGGTGGGTTAAATAGAAAGAATTGAAATGTGTTTAAGGGGAAATATAATTGTTATAAAATGCATAACTTAAGACATTGTCAAAATTTTGCAGGCAGATATTTTCATTAATCATTCCTGTTGTTTTATTGTACAGGATTACTCACTAGCTAACACAGTACACAAATACACCGAATTATAGTTTACTCATACTCATTGAAGTCATGCCTGAACTGATGACGCAAATTCGGCGAAGATAAACCCGAAAGAACTGCTTGTTCGTATTTATAAACATGGAAGATCTGACATAATTTACATCACACGTTGAGATATATCTTGATGTTTAAAGAATATAGGAAGGAAAGTATGCCTGCATATTTTACTTCTGCTTGCGGCCTTGTCCAGGGGACTTTCTCATAACTGTCACCATGATGTCGGTTATTTACAACCAACAAACAATAGAAACTGTACGCGAACCGTCCATAGATGGCCGGGTTTATCATGATCATCATCCATCATAATTTAACATTCAACTAGTAAGCGTTCTCTTAGATTTATAATTTTAATGTACTAAGTTATGTTAGGTAGGTTATGTAGTTATGTAGGTAACAACCTAAAATAAAAATAATCTGTAAGACTAACTAAACTTTTACAAGCTTATATACAAAATGATGTCTCTCGTTTGCAAATTATAATAGACGTAACGTGTGAGCTCACCCGCACTGCTTCAAGTGTGTGGGTCGTTCCAGCTGTAAGTAGGTGCAGGCTATTTTAAATTGATGGAAGGTCATCGTATCGAGCTGAATTCTGCTAATTTACGACGATTTAAAAACGATCGAAAGGCTAATGCGGAACATTTTTGTTACGAATATCGTTTTCTATAAAATGACCATATTCAGAAATAGATTGACTGTGTTTTAAAAATGATGCAACTTTTGATACAAAATTATCATGATTCTATTTCTATTTAAAAAGTTCATTCGTGTTTTTTATTAGGTGTTGTTATATACCTCAAAATTATTCATGATATCCCTTAAGTGCTTTATAAAGTGCCTTCTGTCTGTAAAATAAAGTGTTTACAGACAGCAGGCAGAAACGTATTATGCTAAGTTGCTAACATTATCTAATATAAACACAAAAAGCCAGATGCACACAGAGCTAAATTCAAGGAAACCACAACACATGGTTCAATGCGTCATACAAATTGTCCAGCTTGATAATTTTATATATTAGCGCACATTGTGAGTTTCATTCGGTCGGCTAAAGAACGTCATTAGTTAGTGAGACATTATATATAATTCTAAGTACTGTAGGTACGAATTATTAAAAATGTCAATGTTTATAATAATGAAAAGATCATTAGATGTTGGGTTACTCGTTTGCGGAAAAAGCTTTTGAACTGATTGTGATGGAACCAAATAATATACCTACTGATATAGACAATTGGAGATCTAGACACTTTAATAAACAAAATGCCTTTCTATAAACTACCTAGGCGCCCGAAGATCAGCAATGTCGCCTTTTGTGAGACCTACAGGGGGTAAAAGTGCAGGTCACTTCTACAATAATGAAAATTTTAATCCATTTCTAATTCAATTCATACGCATAGTTGGTGATCAGATATTAACGTCACATTACATAGGTACCACAAATGCTATTCAATAATCATTAAATTCCTCCTTTGTTTGAGGTGAAACCTGAGTCTATCATCACTGAGACGCATATGGCTTGAAATGAATCATTAAATGCTTCCAATGGTTTTTAGATATTACCGAAACTTGTAAAATAGAAATGGGTCACTCTAGTTTGTAAATAAAGGATCCACTAAAAGCCTTTAGTATGGTCGATAAACTGATTACTCAACCGTGCCATCGCTGCGGGTCACGCTTTTACAGCTCATGACTCTGGTGCTTTGTTAAAACCGTTATATAGTCAAGTGTATATTAATCTCAATCGTAATAGTCAGCAATAAAAGTAGTTGTATAGTTTTATCCATTGTCGCGGTCGCTGTTAACACCAATAGCTCGACATGTTTATGAAGTTATACTATCTACCAGTAGTTAGATGAACACGCAATGGACGTGAAAATTTTCAATATATTTACTCGAGATAGGAATTAATAATCACCTATCTGGTGTACGTTAGTAACAGTCAAAAGACATTATTCCCTTATACTGGCCGCCTTCATGTTATCAAGTCATTACATCGAGCAGCCATGCGGAGACATTTAAGGCTTTAAATAATGTGTTACTCGCCCACATAAAAGTTGTTTGGCTTTGTGACGGAAGCGTACTTACATGGATTTGAAAAAGTTTGAAATGAATTTTTAAAGTCGTTAAACATTCAACATACGCATTTCCTTATCTTCTGCTTTCAAAGTTGTATGGTGACAGCATGACTTATAAGTACAGTGCTAGAAATATTGTTATTATTAAAGCAAAACTATGTAAAGGAATAAACATTATGTTCACCGGTAACTCCAGTTTTAGTATAGCTCGGACACAATACAACGCTTCATCACAAACTTGTTCATTATCATATTCATTTCTGACATTGATGGAGTGTCTTGTGTCTTTGTAACCTGCATCTTTCTCATATAGCCCTGGACCATTTGTCTTTATTCAAATTGTACCACTTCCACGATGTTAATAGATCATTATTAGAGCTATGTGATTGATAGAGTCGAAATTGATTGAAATGACCCTAATTTTATACTAATTACTGATGACTATATGAAATACTTATTTTTTATTGTTAAGTAATGTGTATTCACTCTAATGGTTCTTTCACTTTACTATTCATTCACTAATAATCTAAAAGGTGTTTCAGTATGTTATTTAAGTTTATATTAATTTCTTATTTGCATATGTTAACTTATTATTCAAAAGCTAAAAAAATATTAACAAACATGCGAATTATTAGGAATCATTTCTCTATTAATATTGTTATTGTTTCTGGTATTACTTGTATTACGATACTTACAAATTATTTTTTTAATAAGTTAAATTTTAGAGTTATTTTGAACTCTGAACAAAGGCCGAGCATTAATTAATGTTACAAGTAAAATCACGAATTTAGATTTAAATTGTTAATTCATGATCTCTTATAACATGGTAGGGCGTGGGAATGAAAATCTATTGATGCGTTAACAATGCATTGTGGACTTTCTAATGATTCGTTTGCTTGAAAACTGGATAACAATTATCTAAACATAAATACCTATTATATAGGCAGTAGTGACTACTAGTGAATCGTTTAAATCCAGAACAAAAACTTGAATGACCGCGAAGGAATTAAAAAGGAGCACATGGAGCAGATAGATAACTGTTATTTTTTATTGAATAATGATTTCTGTATACAAACTATAAACATGGCGAAAAAGGTGTTTGTGTGGGTAGTTGATGGTGTCTATTAATTCAAAACTGGACATTCACCTTATAAACAAGTGGGCGATGACTGTAAATTAAGGAAATCCTACTTATTCACACATCTTAATGCGCACAGAATAGCGGTATTAATAACTTTTGACGTAGTTATTCTTGCAATGGGGAATACATTGTCACATTAGTTCCAAAATATGCCGCCAAGGGCTAACGGCTGTCTAACAAAGTCAAACTATAAAAAATAATTGGTTCCTAAAAATGAGCAATTGGGTTGATACGGGCTGTAAAAATGAAAGAAAGAATTCATTTCTTTCCTTCAAAATAAGATGTCAAAAACACGTAAGTGTTTTCTAAACTAAATCGTCGAACAGGACGCGAGAATACATTTTTTTATAAGATACTATAATTTTAAAAATATTTTCAAATTTCTTTTCGAAGTTTCTTCAGTCACAGATTAATAATAGCATTTTATCATTATAGACTTAAAACCGACCGGAAGTTCGTGCCGCTGCCACCTAAGTCTATTAGTTTGGGTGTGAATGTGTGATTCCTCATGTACAGACGATGAAAGACAACCTAATAGCAAAACCAATTCACCACAAACCTAACATCTTAGACTGTAACATGCAGTCACTTGCCTTTAAAAAATGAAATATAAAGCTCATGCATAAAACAAGATTGCGAACCGAAAGCAATACGCTGCTTGGCTACTAGGCGCACAATATGACTGACAGTTGCGTTGCGCAATTGAAGAATACTAAAGGAAGTATTTGGAATAGATGAGTTTATGGCGGAAAGAAAGCGAAGACAATCAATTAGCTCGTGTTGAGCTCGACGGCAAAGCCAATTGGAGCCAGCACATGCAAATTGAAGTCTGCAGACAATACGAGTATGTTAATATGACGTTAAAGCAGATCTGGGGCATGCTTCCGCGCAGGAACTACTGATAAACTTGCAAATTGACGAACATTGGTAGATAGAACAGTTTTGCAGCAATTTCGAACCTTTGTATTCAAATTACTTTTAATTCATATGTTTCGTCACGATGGCCGCGATGGTTTTGGTCTGCTAAGCATTTAATACGGTCAAAAACTTCTTGTTTCTTACGGATGATGATAAAATCACATTTACAATCTATTAAAACTTTAATTAAATTGTTTAATAACTCATAAATTATTATCTTTAACTTTTAACGTACATGAACACTTTTCGAAATTCAAGTTGCTCTTAAACATGCAACCAATCATGCTGTTAAATTTAATGATATAATTGCATACCGTTTTGAAACTAAAACAGTGATTTGCGATTACGAAATCGATACTGACGCCGGCAATCTCATATATATGGAGGGTCAGTGTGCTTAAACGATACACGATACATGCATCAAGTCACTGAAATATTGAATGAAAGTATAGTTCTTGAAACAAAACAATTAACGTATATCTCGAACGGTTCTATTTTTATTGTATTCATAACATTTTGATAATTGTCGATTTTTATTGCATTACATTTATCGGTTCAGAAGCGAGAAATAAGCACAGCCATAGTTTTATATTACTATATGTATATATTGTTATAGTAACCTCCTACGGTGAAGGAAAACATCGTGAGGCAACCTGCATACATCTGCGAAGAAATTCAAAGGTGTATGTGAAGTCGACCAATCCGCACTGGGCCAGCGTGTTTGACTAAGGCCTAATCACCCTAACATAGGGTAGGCTCGAGCTTTTCGGTGAGGACGTATATGAGCTGTGATGATGATGTTATAGTAATAGTAATATTTATTTGTTAAACTGTGGCAGAGCCGTTAAAGCTTTGACCATATTTCAAATCAAGTTGCTGTAGAATTCACTTTAATATTGTGCATAGAATCTACTGCTTGTACCACTTGCACTGTTGTACGGTCAAAATTCTGCAATAGGCAATCCAACCCCCCAAGCAACGCATTTCTACCAGCGACATAATTATTTCAATTGAATAAATCCATAAAGCTGTCATCCATCCATCCATAATAAATCCATATAGCTCAACCTTAAATAACTTTATTTATTCTTCATATACTATGTATAAAAAGGTGGTCTTAATGCCTTAGGCATTCCCTACCAGCCACCCTTGGGGTGATGGGGAGCAACTATGGTAGATGTACCAATGTCAGAGTAGATAAGTGTATGTATTATGTCAAGAATAAATATGTAGATACTATAAAGTTATTCAGTGTCAGTATCTGAAATCAACTTGCTTGTATTAATAAATGCATCTCAAAGTGGAGATCTATAAAAAGATTCAGTTTTTAAGTTGAATGTATGTAATAGGTGAAGTTTAATCTGTCAAAATTAACATCTCTAGATTGATCTCATTGCTGACTGTTAAACTTATTTGATGAATGTTTCAGTACTTAACTATAAAGTATGTAATATAACTATTACTTCAGTAAAAGACTAGGCAAAATATTATAAGATTAAGTATATGACATTACTCCATTTATTTTAATAGGAAATGAATCGAATGAATGCATCACTTTAACTTTATTCTATCACATTGATATTCAAGTCCGTCCCTCGGACAGACGTGAGTCGTGTGCCGTCGCTCATTTGAATAAAAAGTATTGCCATGAATATAAATAACGATAGTGAATTAAAAGGAGACTCAATTATTTAGAATTCATTGGAAATGATTAGACATCCTACAAAAGAAGTCATTTCCAAAAAGTTTTTTCTTGGTAGAAAGTGAAATAGTCTAGGTATTGAGTGATTACTCAAAACCAATTCAAAAATCTTTACTTATTTCCCATAAAAAGAAAATTATTAGGATACTATCGGATGAATGGATACTAGGATGTTAACAAACTTTTCGAATGAAACTAATTTATTTGCCAAAAGAAATACGAATCCCCCTTTATGAACAAGGATCTATCACTATTACCTCTAATTTATGTCGGTCGTCTTGAAATTACGTTACAGACATTTTATATCAGGGACCTATTAAAGTTAACCTATTAGCTCAACATACCATTGGATTACGAAGTAAGGCCAGTAACAATACATACAATATCTTGTAAGAAAGCATAAACAAATAAAGGTTTATTCAATAGCAATTTTAGAACATGTAAAACCGCTTCTATGTCTAATATATAAAATTCTTATGTCACAGTGTTTGTAACCAAACTCCTCCGACACGGCTTGACCGATCATTATGAAATTTTTTGTGTATCTTCGGTAGGTCTAAAACATTTTCATAAAACTATTTTTAGGTGACCATTATGATTATTATGATGAAACCCTAGGTGATTATTATGATGAAACGTAGTTCGCGGACACAGCTACTATTTTTTTATATTAAACATCTGTAGAAGGTATTGTTATTGAAGTTTTTGCTACTGGCGCGTTTCCTTTGCTTCCCAGTGTAGTTTCGTCATCTTATTTTAATCTCAAAACTTTTATCCTTCATAAAGGATAATTCAGGTTTTTGATTATATTACATTCATTCATTTTCGAGATATAAAGATTCGCCTATATTTTCCTGAGCAATTTGCGAATCTTCTGATTTTAATACTAGATGCATGAAATACAAGCTTATCTTATCTTCTTTGTGTCTTTATGTGCAAGCGATTAGAGATGCATAACTCATCCTAGGCTTTTGATAACGTAGGAAATTAAACAACCGTGAATCATAATGAACTAAACATGATTCAATTTTAATTCTACCTATTCAATATTTTATTTTCTGAGAAGGCTTGCCAGTTCAGTTCTTATATGTTTTGAATACTGTGTTTAATACTTGATGATATCAAAAAGACCTTGCTATCTGATTTGTTGATATAATCAAACAAGCATATTTGCCAGCTGTCAGTAATTTAATATTCGGCAAGGTGTGTGGGTACTAAGATTTCAAAGGAACAAGGTGGGCAGACATCTGCTTCTATATTCGTACACCAATCACGCGGCGAATCAATGCAGACACCTGTCTTTTTCCAGGTTTTTGTGCAAATAGCTCTTTGTAAAAGTAAAGCAAGAGTTTTCAATATTGTAGCTGATAGTTTGTTGCAAGTCTTACTAATAGAACCTTTTTTTATTCTTAACAAATCATCTCCAGATTTTAAACGCAAACCAAGAGCTTTTTGTATCTACTATTGGAATTTGGTTCTTACTTTACAAAAATAAAGATTAAATAAATAATACCTTAATACTTATATCTAGCATAAACGGCAATAACGATTTTAAAAATAATAAATTCTTCAGAGAGGACCTATCGCTTTCTCAATCTACTTATTGTGAGTTAATTATGTTATCACATCATAATTCTTTTTCTCTACTTTTCTATGATTTAATTCACGTAAAACAATTTATTGGTTTCCTCTGGCACACTAGCATTCGGGTCACCTGGAACGTGTCCAAAAGTTTCCGTTTGACATACAAAAGAACAAAGATATACTCGTACTTATGTATACAACAAATTAACCAGACTTCGGATCTTCTTTTAAGCTTGGCGCTTAGGCAAATTTTACGATGGTTCAGTTTATTATTTATTCTATTTGTTCACAATTTTTGTATAGAGGCGGACTTAATGCCCAAGACATTTTCTTCCTGTCGACCTTGGGGTGGTGCAGAAAAAGAAAGTGGAAGATGTACCGAGCAATAATGTTTATTTTTTAAAAATGATTATAGCAGTGAGAATGAAATTGTAGAGTACTTATTACGTACCTATATGAAAATGACTTCTCACATCAGAACTGAGTTTGTTAAGTGAAGGTGACATGAGGCCTATAAAATCTCATGAGCAGTAATGGCGGTAGGTAATCTTAAGAAAATATTTTCTAATATTTTTTCAGTTGTGTGTGTCACTATCTCATTGACGCCATAGAGATCTAAACCTGAATTTTTCATTAATTATATGAATGGCGCTCCATATTTTGTCTGGCTATTGGCACTAGATATTGTCTTTCTGACTTCTGTAATGAAGCTTCTAAATGCCAACATAATACATTATTAAACGCATGAGTAAAACAGTAATGAATTGTTCAAATATTTCCCATGGTAAGCCCGATTAATATAAGACTTTCTTTGTGATGCTAATAAAGACGACAAATATGAGAAAATACATCATTGTTAAGTTTCTAATGAGAACTTATTAATACCTAACTTTCTATGATCATTTTACAATCTGGATGCTTTGTTCTTGTTTTTACAATCGGATGTTTTTGTTTTTTTTTTTACTTTGAAAACGAGAAACGCTTGTTTGAAGCATGATTGTATTGTGCTCTGCAATTATATTGATAGGTAAAATTTACATTCTTATTTCCGTTATTTTTTATCTGGGCAGATGTTTGCGTTGACAAATCGTGAAAATCTATAAAATACGCTCCTACTTCTGTTATCCTCTTGTTCATATCATCCTAACATCTTTTTTTCTAATAAGTAGTGTATTCATAAATGTCCAATAACATTATGCTGCCTTCAAACTATATCCAACTCGTTTATTATGTTAGCATCTAATGACCTAGTTACAGCAGAAATGGGATTGAGCAATAATTTAAGATTATTTTATTAATACCTATATGTTTGGTGCCTATTACTTATAACGAGACGTATATTCGTCTTAGTCCTGTGCCTTATTACGAAGTCACCCGTCACTTCGTGATGGAAACAAAAAGGGCAAAGACAGTAGGGCGCGGGTGGATGCGTCATCGCCACCCTCACACACACCCCCACCCCACCGACCGACCACCCCTTCGTGAACCTGCGATCGATCCGACAGCGCAAACGCTATGCGCAAAGTCCGCCCTTTTTGTTTATATTTTCTTATAGAGATTTATACGAATTTCCTTTGCATTTGTTTTAAATTATTGATTTAACAATAGCGTGCGTGCCATACGCGTTGAAAATAATTAGGCACATATGCGTGCTGTTTATTAAATAATTAAATACAACAATTAATCAAAACATAATTATCTAGCACCGATGATATCATAATTTACTAGGTGTAATTTTATGCTAATGGTACTCACTGGCATTCGTTCATTATCTCTTCCTGCGAACGTACTTGCACTGGCGCCAGTTTCTCCACACTTTCCTCGTAATTCCCGAAACACTTCGTAATTTTCTCATCAAACGTATTGACCAAATCCTCAAGTGACCCGGAGAAAGTCTCCGTGAAATTATCGCCTTCCCCATTCTGCATATTGTCCTGTTTGCACTTCACCGGCTTTGGTTCTTCATTATCATTTATTTTGTTGGAATCGGTGTTAGCTTTGACTATTTCACTTTTCAGATTGTTGATGTTGTTCAGGTGAATATCGTTTCCGTTGATAGTCTTTTGTGGGTAGTCCGATGTGGTGAGGCAATCATCGGCTTCCTCGATTTGCGCGAGCGGTGCCTCGAACTCGAGCTCGGCCATCCTGCCAGCCGCTTCTCTCATGACCGTATACGTTCACCCGCGCCCGTTGCCGCGCGAACACTGTGCCTCGCAATCTCGCATTCTCGCAACGCACGCATTTAGTGTAGCTGTAGACTGTAAGCACACCGCCTCCGCCCTATGAAGCTGATGTTCGAACACGGGAACAGCCGGGAACGAAAACGGAAACCCTGTCAACGCGTGCCTTTTTGAGTTATAGAAATAAACTAATTAATAATAATTAGGTAATTATTGTTATGCAAGAGCAAGAAACGAGCAATGATGAAAACATCGAACCACTAAAGCTAAATGACTAATTTAAAAGTCGTCGGGTGTTAGAGGATATTTGGTGTAGAAAAAGAACCTGTCAATGTACCCATAATACTTACTTTTTAAAAGCATTAGATATTACGAGTAGTTTAAGAGGATTGTGAAGCTGTAAATCATACAAAAAGCGATAACGCTTTTCTCCCCCTTTAACTAGTCCAATTTTCATAATTTTTGGAAATGTTGTAGTTTTAATGAAGATCTAGGTTTGTACGTTTTGATTTTGAAGTAATATTGCTCAGAATATACATAAATTATTAGGACCTAAATAGGTATCTATATTTTAGACTTAGAAACTACCAAGCATTTTTATCTTTTCTTGACAAAATTATACTGAATTACTAAAAAGCAACGTACAAACATAGATTAAGGTATACTGAATCTAATGAGGCCAAAAGTGTCTAGTTTCGTAAAGGTTTAGGGGGGTAAAACCGTTATCGCCCGAAACAATATTTCAATAAGAAATGCAGGCACTTGCCTCGGACTTTCAACTCTAAGCGGTGTGTAACAAATTGTATTTTTGAAAATGCATACTCGAGCTATGAATTGGCACTTCACTGTCCTCTTAAGGGCCCACCATCCGCACGAGTTATTTATCAGGTTATAAAGAGGCAAGGTGCCCTTAGCAGCTAAGAACACCACTTTGTTTAGCCACCAGGCTTAGCTAGGATAATTTTAAGCGTGATCACGGAATACACGTGGTAATGTACCTAGGTATGTATATTGTGCTCGTTTTCGTGAGGAATCTGTTTCTCCGCGGGCAGAACAGATCTTACCTGATAACTTTAAGCTTGAAATTAGAGACATGATGCTGTCTTTCCAAAGAAACCAAACACTCTTACTCAATAAAATGTCAAGTGATATAGCCGAAATAAAGCAACAAAACCAACTTATACAAAACTCAAATTCTGAAATTGAAAAAGCATTACAGAGTATTAAATCAGGGCAAGAACAGCTAACTCAGCGAATTGTTACATTGGAGACCGAGCGCCTTTCTTTTCTAAATCAAATACAAATGTTAGAATCTAAAATAAAAAACATAGAATTATCAGCACGACCATCTTGTATTGAGCTGCGGAATATACCAATGCACGAGACGGAGACAGCAGACGACCTGTATAATTATGTTGCAATGGTTGGGAATGTGGTTGGTATTGATGTTCATCACGCGGACATTCGGGACGCATACCGTCTTTCAGCGAAGCCTGGCAGACCCAGGGCTGTTGTGGCTGAACTCACTAAGGTGACCGTCAAGAACGACATTCTCGCTACCGTGCGTAAATACAATGGGACACGGTCAAAAGAAACGAAATTGAATTGTACATCAATTGGAATAAAAGGTCATAACGATCCAATATATGTGTCTGAATACATTACTGGCAGTGATCGAAAATTATTTTTCCAATGCAGACAGTTTGTTAAAGCAAATGACTTCAAGTTCTGTTGGGTGACAAACAAAAAAATATTTATTCGGAAAAATGAACACTCCAAACCTATTCATATTACCTGTGAGCAAAATCTCAGTGAGGTGACACAATGACTATCTACTTTAGATCTGGAGCACTCGATTCAGTGTTTATTCTTTTATGCATGCTATTTTATAATAATTTTGCTTTTAATTAATCATTTTACTTGCTTTAATTATGTGTTGTTGTACTTGTTATAGTACTAACTTCTGCCGCCAGATTATCATATTTAATTTAATTATAAGTTACAGTCTTGTACAAAATCCTCAATCACAATACCTATTACACATTACAGCAGTTCAACTCATAAACACTAATTACTACACAATTTTACATAATATATATGCTTTAAGAAGTGGGCTTAAAATGTTAAACTATGCGAAAATAGTTACAAGTGGCCTTTGTGTGTTTTGTCATCTTAAATTAATCCAGGAGTGTCTTTGTGGTGCGGAATCCTCTGGTTTTAAACAAATTTCTGAACTTTACTTTATAATTTTATCATATGGCTATAGATAATTTAAATGTTATTTCTGCGGAACTAGAGGATCTCAGCGTTTCACGGGCACACTCCTGTCAACCAGAACATTGTATTAACTATTTTACAAAAGATGGCAGAACACTGACTGTCATTCAACAAAATATTCGCAGTTTAAATAAAAATTTTGACAACTTTACTGCCTTGCTTGCCAGTATCAATATACCTTTTGATGTTATTATATTGACCGAATGTTGGCTATCTAAATCCCCTTATATTTCTGCTTTGGATGGCTACAATGCTTTTGGTACCAGAAACAATCTTAACCAGAACAGTGGCACTGTGGTGTATGTCAGGGACAATCTGACTTGTAAAGTTTACGAGCCTGAGCAAATTAAAGATGCGAATTGCTTGGTATGCGAGGTAGGCTCTGCATTTGCTGTGGTAGCTATTTACCGGTCACCTTCCTATCACTGTGTTGACAGGTTTCTAGGTGGGTTGGACAATCTTTTACCAACACTTTGAACCTTTGATAATGTGTGTGTTATGGGAGATCTCAATATTGATATTCAGACAGGTTATACTGATCGCCGCGCGGATGAATACTTAAACCTACTTGCAGTGCACGGCCTGCTACCAGCTTATACAATTGCCACCAGAGGAGAAAACTGTCTGGATCACATTTTCATTAAATCCAAAATAAAGCCTACTACACTAGTTGTGGAAGCCTGTGTCACTGATCATTCACCCACTGTTTTGTTTGCTTATTTAACTAAAAAGCCACATAAAGTTAACAGGCTCCGAACTAGATTGGACTACTCTGCAATAGATTCGACTATTTCAAATACTAATTTCTCATCCGTTCTTCTTTCAAAGGACGCTAACTTTGCCGCGGATTGTCTAATATCTAACCTTTCCAGTATAATTATGCAATACACTTATAAATGCAACGTTCCACGTACAAAAATTAACATAAAGCCTTGGATTACGACTGGACTTCTGCGATGCATTCGCTTTCGTGATTGCATGCATGGACGGCTCAAGCGTAGTCCAGATAACATTACCCTTAAAATAACATACTTACGATACAGAAATTTTCTTAATAAACTACTTAAAAGTGCAAAATTAACTTATCAAAAACAACTACTAAATAATGCTAAAAATAACTCTAAATTAACCTGGAATGCAATTAAGTCAATTACAAATATGGAGTCACTGCCCTCTAGTGCTGAATCTCTGCTTGATTTACATCATGATCCACACATTGCAATAAATATGGTAAACGATTACTTCGTAAATGTAGGTAGGAAACTTGCTAACAATATATTAACACGGAAGACACATAACGCTCGTTCCAACACATCAATAACCCAAAGTGAATCCACATCTTTTGCATTATTTGATGTGGATGAATGGGAAATTGACAAAATAATATCAAGTCTACGTAGCGATTGCGCTGTCGGTTGTGATGGAGTATCTAGCCGCATTCTACAGTCATCAAAAAAGGTAATTGTCCCTCTATTAACCCATATTTGTCAACTCGCTCTTACCACCGGTGTCTTTCCTAACGCATTTAAGAGAGCTATAATCCATCCAATCCATAAATCTGGAGACAAAAATATTATCGCTAACTACCGACCTATATCAGTTCTAACAGCAATGTCCAAAGTTCTGGAAAAAGTTTTAAATAATAGACTGATTAGTTTTTTGGAATCACGACAAATAATTGCTAAAAATCAATTCGGCTTCAGAAGAGGTATCAGTGCAGAGGATGCTGTTGATTCCTTATTGGATAGTATAGTAGGGCATGTGGACGGAAAGCGGAAGTGTATTGCCATATTTCTAGATTTGTCGAAGGCATTCGATACCGTGTCCATTCCTTTACTGTTAAAAAAACTAGAGCAAATCGGTATACGTGGTGTTCCACTTCTGCTTTTTAAAGATTATCTTCAAGATAGGACTCAATGTGTTAAAGTGGGTGACTTGATGAGTGACCCTGAGGCGCTTGTCTTTGGAGTACCACAAGGCTCTATACTTGGACCTACACTCTTCAATATATACATCAATGATCTATGTAAGCTTACTATACCTAATTGTAAAGTGTTCACTTACGCTGATGACACAGCACTAGTTATAGATGGAACAAACTGGACAGATTCTTATTTAAACGCGGAGACAGCTGTAGCCACAGTTTTGTCATGGCTTGATACTAATTTGCTTACACTCAATTTTGAAAAAACAAAATTTATAACTTTTGGTCGAAATAACAGGTCGCTGCCACCCGATAATGAGTTAATGAGCAACATTGCTATCCATCAATGTAAAGGACCGGTGGCATGTCAATGCTTAAAAATACAAAAAGTCACAACTCTCAGATATTTGGGTATAATAATAGATCAACATCTTAAATGGGACCACCATATTAAATCTTTAGTAGCTAGAACCAGAAAACTAATATATGTCTTCAAAAATTTGAATAGAATAGCTGATGAAAAAACTCTCAAGGTAGTATATTTGAGCTTAGTCCAGTCTATTTTATCTTACTGTATAATTGGGTGGGGCGGCGCTGGTAAGACCATACTTTTACCACTCGAAAGAGCTCAGAGAGCAGTCCTGAAGGTAATGATAAGAAAACCTTTTCGTTATGCTACCACCCAGCTCTATTCTGATACCTCGGTGCTCACTGTAAGACAGCTCTTTTTAATGCGCACCATACTTCGAAAACACTCGCAACTACCATTTGATCCCATGATTCAGAGCAATAAACGCAGATCGGACATTGTCTGCAGAACACCACTGCACAGGACTGCTCTGGCAAAGCGGTATTATACTGTCATAAGTTGCATACTTTACAACAAAATAAATAAAATTATATTTATTTACCCTTGTATAAAAAAGGAACTAAAAAGTAAATTACACAATATGCTCTTAAAATTAACATACTCCGAAACAGAAAAACTCTTACCAAAAAGCTTATAAATAAAACCTGGAGATAATTACATAATTATACAACATACATACTTAATAGCATCATATATGACGTACACATAAACACACACACGCACGCAAACACACAAATACACACATGCATACACACACACAGACACGCACGCACTCCCTTACAATCTGCTGCTTTGTATAACAATTATTTATCTCTTCTATGTTTAATATCAATATTATTCTATCTGGCGGTTTGAGAGGCTAAAACGTAGTAATAGATACTGTATCTTGTCTAGATATTCATGTCTTCGTAATTTGTCTATTACACGAATTCCCAAAAAACAGACTTCGTCTTGTTTGGGAATTACTATTTTCATTTCTAAAATTACACATTTATCGTCTAGTGCCTATGTTAAAAAAAAATATAATGTTATTGATCCGGAGCAGAAGTGCTCCGTTTCTCACTTGAACCCGCTACTGGAATACTCAACTCTCGAGATACAGGCTAGTACCTAGTTCGTGGTTGGGTGGCTAGTGGTGGGTCAAGTTAATTTAAATAAATTCCACTTTTGTGATTCTAGCATAAGAGACGAGACAATAAAGTTATTATTATTATACATTTATTCAAAAAAGCATCTTAAATTTAAGTTTTTTACAATATATAGATATAAAAACACAAATATTATAAAAAACTTAAATCTAGGGTTCCACTGGCAGCGGAGCATGGCCCAAGCTACCGGTGGTTAGGGCTACAGGGAGAGGAATCTCCGAACGATACGTGCCGTGTCAAGAATCACCGCCTTCTGTATCTGGCCCTTGATCCACCCGTCAAGCGAGAGCCCCTTAAGATGTCGGTCGAGACTCTTCGCTATTAAACCGTTCGCAGAAACTACTATCGGAACAATGATCGTCGAGTCAACATCCCACATGGCGGTTACCTCGTGAGCCAAGTCAAGGTACTTGCTGACTTTGTCCTTCTCAGCTTTCACGAGATTCTCATCATGAGGGATAGTGATATCGACGAGCATTGCTCGGCGTTGGGACCGGTCGACCACCACGATATCAGGCTTATTGCAAGCAATATTCCTGTCCGTGATGATAGAGCGATCCCAATAGAGCAACGCACGACCATTTTCAAGAACCGGCACTGGTGCGTACTTATAGTACGGCGTCTCAGTCTCGACAAGGCCGTATCGAATGGCAAGTTGCTGATGGATGATCCTGGCCACTAGGTTGTGTCTGTGCAAATACTCGCCGTTAGCAAGATGAGAACAACCAGAGATAATATGCCTGAGTGACTCTCCGGGACGGCGGCATGCCCGACAGATGTCGACGGTACCGTCCTTCAGGATGTATTTTCTATAGTTGTTCGTCATCATTACTTCGTCTGCAATTGCACAGGCAAAACCCTCGGTTTCCCCGAAAAGGTCACCGAAGCGCAGCCAGTTTACCGAGGCGGTTAGGTCTACATCAGGCCCAGTCAAGGCCCGATAAAACCTCCCGTGTAGCTCCTTGCCCCTCCATACTTCCTTGCGGTCTTCGACGGTGAGCACCGATGGTTTGCGCCAGTTCTCGATTGCCATGGAGAGAGGGGTAAGTCCTTTGTCAACTGCCACAACATCACGATGCATCCCACATTCGTTGTTAAGGAAGTAATTCCTGAGGCTGCACACTTCACGGTTGTGGAGGTTCTTGGCATTTAGAAAGCCACGACCACCCCATTTCCGTGGAATGTACAGTCTCATAACAGACGAGCGCGGGTGGAGCATGCGATGTGTTGTGAGTAGTTGGCGGACTCTCCTGTCCAGAGCGTCCAGCTCAGTCTGAGTCCATCTCAGTATGCCAAAGGAGTATATCAATAGAGGCATCACCCAACCGTTGAAGGCACGCACCTTATTGCCGCCAGACAAGAGACTGTTAAGTACCTTTGTTAGGCGACAAAAGAAGCGTGCCTTCACCGATTTCTTGACGTCCTCCGCCGATATCCCTAAGGACTGTGACATACCAAGATATTTGTATGAGTCGGCATCGGAAAGAGATCTGAGTGTCATTGTATCGGAAAGTTGTACATTCGGTGATTTTACAACTTTCCCCCGCTGCACATGCAAGACCGCACACTTATCTACACCGAACTCCATTCTGATAGCGTTGCTGAAAATCTGTGTGATTTTCAGCAACTCCATCAGATCTCGTTGTTTCGGTGCAAATAACTTGAGATCATCCATGTACAGCAGATGACTAATGACTTCACCCTGTCTCCGGAGCCGACAGCCTAGACTTGAGTCCTTCAACAAAGTGCTGAGAGGGTTCAATGCTAGGCAAAACCACAAGGGACTCAAACTGTCACCCTGAAAAATACCTCTCTCTATTTTAATCAAGTTTTGCGGATCAAGGGAACCGTCACCGCCGCATGGTTGACGAAGAGCTGTGGTCCACTGCCGCATACAGTTACTTAAAAAGGATTTCAGAGTTGTATTTATTTTATACAGCTCTAAAATCCTCTCCAGCCACGAGTGCGGCACCGAATCATAGGCCTTCTTGTAGTCAATCCATGCAGCAGAAAGGGATCCCCTGCTCCGTCGAACTTGTTGGCTAATGGTCATGTCTATGAGGAGGAGCTCCTTCGTACCACGGGACCCAGCCTTACATCCATTCTGAGTAGAGGCCAAAATATTATTTGACACAATGTGTGTGTTAATTTTTGTGGTCAGAATGGACGTAAGGAGCTTGTAGATGGTGGGTAAGCATGTGATAGGTCTATAATTCTTTGGATCCGTGGTACTTCCGGTCTTGTGGAGCAAGAAGGTGGTACCGGTAGTCATAAAAGTGGGAATGGAACCGTGCTCTAGGGCTTCTTGAAACTGTGTAGCCAAACGGGGATGCGAACTACGAAACCACTTTATCCAGAAGTTGTGCAATCCGTCAGGCCCTGGGCATTTCCAGTTCTGGGCCGAACGGATGGCACAACTAACGTCTACGGGGTCTATGGTAATAGGCCCCATTGGCTCAATAGATTCACATTCCCGTTCGATTACACGCATCCAATCACCCTCTACATGATCGACGGGCAGCGACCAGATGTCACGCCAGAAACTGACCATGGCATTGGCATCAGGCAGCCGCCCGTCGACCACACGATGGTCGGTTCCCTCCCACTTTCGATATACCTTCTTCTGATCACTTTGGAAGAGGCGATTCTGAAAGTATCTATCCACACGTACTCTGTAGCGACGAATACGGTGAGCCCACGCATAGACTTTCTGCTTCAGATAGTCTATGCGTTCCGTGACATTCGCCATGTAATCTTTAGGCCGGATTCCGGTTTCGGCATAGGCCTGTGTCACAAAACGCATAACTCGGGGTCGGGTGTTACCCCGACTGAAGCAGATAAGCTTGCCAATGAGAACCCTGAATGAGTTGATACGCTTTTCTATTCTCACTTGCCATGCTGGTACCGCAGGCCGCGGTGCTCGATCAGCTTCCGGGAACCTTACTCGGGCAACACGGCATGCGGCAAGGGCACCGCAGTACAGAATAGAATGCGTATCAACCAAATCTTCGCTAGTCTGTAGGTACGGAGCTAGCAAAGCATTTAGTGTTCCCAACAGCGCTAGATTACGTCTATGTGTCGGCAAACGTGGTATTCGCGGCCTAGAGTTTGGTGCGAATCGATATTCACGAATCACGTCCTCCAAAGCGGCCTCCAGTTGCTCTTTTACTTGAGTACTTACATTCATGCCAGCGCTATCCCCTTCATCAGCTTCGGGGTCAACCTGCGTCGCTATTGTCGCCTCCGAGTACAGCATTGTATCTGCACTCGAAGCAACGGGCGTGGCAGACGGGCCTTGGGCCGAGGAGGGGACGGCGGTAGCAGGAAGCGTCTCTAAGTGAAGCCGATCAAGTGTAGATTGATCCAGCAGCTTACACCGATGGATCGCCCGCACTTGATCCGATAGTCGTTGGGCGGACACGGCGACGGACGGCTCAAGGACCTGAAACAGAGACAGCATTCTGTCACGATACGCAGTCAGACAGGTTCCTCCCTCTGTAGCCCCGTAATAGGCGCGCATGCAGTTCTCGTTCATTGTTGTAGTCCATCGCATGCGTCGCACTACACCACCGGTAGCGGGGGCCTGTTGTGAGGCAGATTGCCTCATAGGTCCTAAGCGTGCCGGCAGTGGGGGGCGTCCTCGTCGCGCAGGTGGTCGTGGCGGCGGCGTCCTAGGCCCACTCGCGTCGCTCGACGAGCTGTTTGCTTCGGAACCTGCTTCCAGCAACACGCTCGGAGCTGACGGAGGGACTGATGCAGATGGTGTTCGTGCGCTTCGTTCCGCTCTTGCCGTCCTCGTTCTTGTGATCATTATTACACTTCTTTGCCATTTCCTTTTTCATCCAAAATTGTGTTATTCAAATTTCTGTTGTACGTTTTGACACCAGGTGTCAAATCAAAATTTTCCATGTTGACTTAATATTTCTAATTAGGGCAGGTCATAATTTGGTTTTTCTTGAAAATGACGATGTGATTATTGCTGAAATTTTGAGTGTCACATATAGTGTGGTATGCTAAATATAACTATGAAAATATAAAATACTATTTCACAAGAAACGGAGTGACGTGTGTTCGTGACAGCGGTTTTTTTTTTTTATTATTATTATTATTATTATCTTTTCGTCTGTTCGTCCGTCCGTTTGTCTGTCTGTCTTTCTGTCTATTCCATCGAGATTTCGGCTCCTGGACCACCTAGACACATCCGGGTTTGCACTAGATTCTAATGTCTCGTCTCGTTTACACGTGCGGGTTGGCCTTGGCATTCGGATGCGAGTCACCCTGCCGAGTAGCTGCAGTGCAGTAACTCGCACCGCATGGACGTCGTGTCCTACGAGTTCTCGTACGAGTTGGATACTCTAGCACATTTTCGAAACGGATGGACGGACTGACAGAAACACATTTAAGCGTTATCAAAGGTTTGTTTCGTTCTAAAAATAATTTATATCAAGGTTACTTAAGTTTTATTCTTTGTTTTATAGAATATGGTATTCACATCATATAGCTATGGGTGTTAATCAGAGGACTTGAGACACTAACTCCAATATTTGTGTATGTTTAGGTACTCGGGTACTTTTTGGGTCTTCAGTATTTTTTGTAGCAGCAATAGTAGATTACACAATAAGTGAAAAAAAGGTGAATTCTTTTTGAGGCACTAAGTTAAGTTGTATCCCGAGAGGAGCGAAGGATTCTAAAGTAGAAATATCATTGACTGTCAAAAAATTGCACATTTTCCTTTTTTTACAAGCTTTTATGTAACTTGCAATGTAAGTAGTTATGTATGCTCGGGTGCAATCTTGCAACTTAATTTTGAAGCAGAGGCCCAATTCTGCTAGTAAGTTACAGTCTAATCGAAACTAAACCGTTGCGATCTACCAATCGTAGCGCGTATATAGCCATGCAACCTGTTCGATGACGTGATAATGTGGCGTTCTGATTGGTCGATCACAACAGCTTAGTTTCGATTCGCTGTAACTTATATTAGCAGAATTGGGCCTCAGATATCTTTAACCGATTGAACTGAAATTTTGTATACACGTCAGTTTGGATGACAATGCACGGTTGGCTATGTGACGTCATTCTAAATCTAAGATGGCGGCATACCCAAGATGGCGGACCAATTATTTTTAATGCACTCCTACAATATGGGTATCAAATAAAAGGTTTTGCTAAGAGAAACTCGAAAATAATTTGACGTCACTATTAATCCAATATGGCGGACTTCTAAAGCTTGAAAATCAATTTTGAAGTAGATATCTTTAACCGATTGGCCTGAAATTTTGTATACACATACATTTTGGATAAAAATGCATGGTTAAATGTTGTACCTCATTCTAAATCCAAAATGGCGGACCAATTATTTTTAATGCACTCATGCAATATGGGTATCAAATAAAAGGTTTTGCTAAGAGTAACTCGAAAAATAATATGACGTCACTATTAATCCAATATGGCGGACTTCTAAAGCTTGAAAATCAATTTTGAAGTAGATATCTTTAACCGATAGAGCTGAAATTTTGTATACACATACAGTTTGGATGAAAATGAATGGTTAACTGTGTGACGTCATTCTTAATTCTACATGGCGAAACACCCAAGATGGCGGATATTTTTTTTAATTCATTCCTACAATATTGTTTCAAATGAAAGGTCTTGCTGAGCATAAGTCAAAAAATAATGTGACGTCACTCTAAACCAATATGACGGACTAGTATTTAGTGCATGCCTATAATATGGGTATCAAATGAAAGGACTTACAGAGAATACGAATACCAGTTTAAAAACAAAAGATGGTGAATATCAACTCCCTTGCTCCAATCATTATGGTCCTGCTTCCGGAGAGCACAAATGTATGAAACTGACATAATCCGTCCGTATAGACATTAGACATCGGCAAAGATGGTGTTCATCTCATTCAACCAAAGACTGTGCAATCTCCAGCAAAACCGTGCTTATACCACGGCACTGCAGAACGAAGAATGCTGCCAATGACATTATGTTGGGCTTGCACAGTACACAAAATGCGAATATTCCCATCCAGTAACACCTCTTACTGTCACACTGTTACTGGTTGGGAAAAAAATTCCCAACCAGTAACAGTGTTACTGGTTGGGATTTTTTTTCCCATCGGGTAACACTGTTACTCGATGAAACATTTTATTACCATCCAGTAACACTAGCTCGTTGTATGTAATATTGTATTATAGAGGTCATCGTATGTAATATAGGTATTTATATGTTACTGATTAGGTTGAAATTAGATATAATATAAAAAACCGGCCAAGCGCGAGTCGGACTCGCCCATGAAGGCTTCCGTAGGATTTATGACGTATTAAAAAAACTACTTACTAGATCTCATTCACACCAATTTTCGGTGGAAGTTTGCATGGTAATGTACATCATATATTTTTTTTAGTTTTATCATTCTCTTATTTTAGAAGTTACAGGGGAGGGACACACATTTTACCACTTTGGATCTGTCTCTCGCGCAAACTATTCAGTTTAGAAAAAAAATATATTAGAAACCTCAATATGATTTTTGAAGACCTATCCATAGAAACCACACACGTATGGATTTGATAAAAAAAAATTGAGTTTCAGTTCTATGTATGGGGAACCCCCAAAATGTATTGATTTTTCTATTTTTGTGTGAAAATCTTAATGCGGTTCACAGAATACATCTACTTACCAAGTTTCAACAGTGTATTTCTTATAGTTTCGAAGAAAAGTGGCTGTGACATACGGACGGACAGACAGACAGACACGACGAATCTATAAGGGTTCCGTTTTTTGCCATTTGGCTACGGAACCCTAAAAACTACCTATGCCATTTATCTCTGTCTGAAGTGATAAATTTTCATTCAAAATACGTTCTGAAGTTCGCTTGATATCATAATGGGATAAAATTGAAATAAAATACATAAGTATAATGTACACAAATATGGTTTTATTTCGAAAAAAACAGCCAGTGTTGTTTAATCAGCCTTTTTATCTTACACAATAATCAACATTTATATAATACGGATATTCTAATAACTACTAAGGCGCTTAACACATTGCCGCCGCATCCCGCTGCGGTGTACGGAAGGACGAAAACCGCATGCGGCTGCGGCGGCACGGAACCGTGCCGTGGTTTGCTCCGTATCACCGTCCGGAGCTGCGGTGCACGACGCACCGCATCACCGCATTATCTATTTCGAGATCTATTACGCGTATCCACGACATTTCTACGCAAAAATCCGTACGATACTGCGGCACAGTGTGGCATACCCCGCGGACCGCACCGCATCACCGTCCGGGAGTGCGGTGCCGTCGCGCGCGCCGCACAATCGCACGGGCATGCGGTGTGAGTGAGTTATACCCCTAACACAATCTGCTGCAATCACATTTTGGATGAAATTTAATTAATTTGAAAATTTATTGGTTAAATTCCTGATATTTTGGTCGTTAATTTTTTTTTCAATTGTTTTTCGTGATGTACGTCACTTACATAATATGTGGTTTAAAGGAAGGTGAGACTTTCAAAGTTTTTAGACTTCCGTGATTTGTACACATTTTAAATACAATTGAACCCGGGTCTATATCCTGCAAAAGAGTAAGTCCGCCATTGCTGAACATTTGCTGGATTCAGGCACCAAGCACTGGATAGAAATGCACATACCCCAGGTCCTCTCCACCGATCTTCACTATTATTCCAGAATAGCACGAGAAGCGGTTGAAATTAAAAAACATAAACATTTGAACCGGGAAGATGGATACAGTTTATCAACTACCTGGAACCTGTTATTGGCAAATTTAAACAGTGCGGTACTTATAAAAAACGTCAGTGTGTAGATGTCGATAGTGTGGTATGTCGAGGTACCGACGATTTTGATAAAAATAAAAATTCTGAAGATCAAGCGGAGGGTAGCTGCGAAACCCGCGCTTAACGAAGACGTCGCTGAGCCTCGGCAGTCATCCCGTGACCACGGCCTGATGCAATTCGGCCGAAACGTCGGGAAATTAGTAAGTCATATTACTTATTTTTGCCGCGAGGGTTCTATTGTATTTAAAAGACTGAGACTTTTCCTTCCATCCTGTATAAATGTTGATTATTGTGTAAGATAAAAAGGCTGATTAAATTGATTAAGCTGATTAAAATTACACTGACTGTTTTTTTTTTCGAAATAAAACCATATCTGTATACCTACATTATACTTATGTTATGTATTTTATTTCAATTTTATCCCATTAGTGATTTATTTGGAAAATGATGAAAATAATTAATAAATAGGTAGTTACACATAAAATGTAATTCCCTTAGATTTGTTGGTATTCCTCGAGTTATTAAAACACTTTCTAAAGGCACGGGACGGCATATTTTATTATTTTACACTTGAAATTAGGGAAAAGAAAAAATGCATTTGACGTTCAACGCTCGGTGCTTTCTGCCACAGACTAGGAAGACCTAGGAGATTTGTGACAGAGGAGAGTTGTGACAGGAACGATTTCTCCCTATCTATAATAGTTAGCGAACTGGCAACATCGCACATTTGTCGATTTAGAGACGCGCTACTCACTAAGACTCAATACCCACCGGAAGCGCACGAGGAGCGGTTCGGTAATTACGACGTCAGCGTGCAAAAAAATTCGAAAAGTAAGTTTTTCTTCAAAATTTTGATTCACTTTATATCTTGTTTTATTACAATTGCGCTGTTGTGTTATTTTTTCTTAAGTTGTGTGGTTATTTAACTCTCTAGGCGTTGCATTGATCTTTCATGTTTGCATTGTGTTTTGAAATTACGAATTTTTATTCCGGCCAAGTCGTATTTTTGAGCACCTAGGAGAGTTGTGACAGGCTGTCACAACTCTCCTAGGTGCTGCATCCTAGGTCCTAGGTGCATTTCTATCCAGTGCTTGGTGCCTGAATCCAGCAAATGTTCAGCAATGGCGGACTTACTCTTTTGCAGGATATAGACCCGGGTTCAATTGTATTTAAAATGTGTACAAATCACGGAAGTCTAAAAACTTTGAAAGTCTCACCTTCCTTTAAACCACATATTATGTAAGTGACGTACATCACGAAAAACAATTGAAAAAAAAATTAACGACCAAAATATCAGGAATTTAACCAATAAATTTTCAAATTAATTAAATTTCATCCAAAATGTGATTGCAGCAGATTGTGTTAGGGGTATAACTCACTCACACCGCATGCCCGTGCGATTGTGCGGCGCGCGCGACGGCACCGCACTCCCGGACGGTGATGCGGTGCGGTCCGCGGGGTATGCCACACTGTGCCGCAGTATCGTACGGATTTTTGCGTAGAAATGTCGTGGATACGCGTAATAGATCTCGAAATAGATAATGCGGTGATGCGGTGCGTCGTGCACCGCAGCTCCGGACGGTGATACGGAGCAAACCACGGCACGGTTCCGTGCCGCCGCAGCCGCATGCGGTTTTCGTCCTTCCGTACACCGCAGCGGGATGCGGCGGCAATGTGTTAAGCGCCTTAGTAGTTATTAGAATATCCGTATTATATAAATGTTGATTATTGTGTGAGATAAAAAGGCTGATTAAACAACACTGGCTGTTTTTTTTCGAAATAAAACCATATTTGTGTACATTATACTTATGTATTTAATTACCGAAGCGCACGAGGAGCGGTTCGGTAATTACGACGTCAGCGTGCAAAAAAATTCGAAAAGTAAGTTTTTCTTCAAAATTATGATTCACTTTATATCTTGTTTTATTACAATTGCGCTGTTGTGTTATTTTTTCTTAAGTTGTGTGGTTATTTAACTCTCTAGGCGTTGCATTGATCTTTCATGTTTGCATTGTGTTTTGAAATTACGAATTTTTATTCCGGCCAAGTCGTATTTTTGAGCACCTAGGAGAGTTGTGACAGGCTGTCACAACTCTCCTAGGTGCTCAAAAATGCTCTGAGAAACTGTTTGCAATGGTGTCTTCGTCACCTTTTTATTATTGCACCACCCGCCACCGCAATAGAGTTTATCCGTACCACCTGGAACCGATCCTGTCTAGCACAGTTCGGTTTCAGCGTTTATTTCTTCCACGTACGTGCAGACTCTGGAACGAACTCCCAGCTGCGGTCTTTCCTCAGCGCTACGATAATGTCCAACTTCAAACGAGGTTTAAAAAGAGCACTTCTCTCCAAGTAGGCAGCAACTGAGCTTTGCCCCTGACATAGCAGATGTCCATGAGCGGTGGTTACCACTTACCAATCCTACCATCAGGTGGGCCACTTGCTCGTCTGCCACCTTTAGCAATAAAAACAGCAGATCGAATGAGGAGTGGATGCAATGCCTACAATGCAAAGGCTGGTCACACACAGATTGTACTGAAGGCGTGCTGCAATACATTTGCCATAATTGCCTATCAGATTAGTTTAAAATTTTCGAGTGATTGTAATGTGATTGATCTCAAAGCGATGCCATAATTACTTATAAGATATAATTACTTGTTATGAGAATGTTTTACATTGTTTTTGTTGGTACTTAATATATAAAAAGATGATTATACTACTTTTTGCATTAAAAACATGTTTTATTTACTTATTAGGTATATGTAATGATATTTTTAATACTCAAATAGTCTAAATACAAAGCTGTCACAACTTACCTCGGTGATAGGGGAGTTGTGACAGAGGGAATAGTCTTCCTTTTTGTTGATTTTCTTGGAAACCACAATACTGTTATTAATTTTGATGATTGTTTTGGAAAGACAAGGCATGGTGCTATAATAATACACATAGTTTATAACTTGCGAATGTTTCCTGAGCGAGATATGTCGCATAAATTAAAAATTTTCACAACTCTCCTAGGTCTCCCCTACGACGGGACGGGAGGGATGAGTGAGCTCACTCTTCCCAACGTTGACACATTTTCGAGCGCCTTATGTATGGGAAGGGCGCATCTAACGATTTAAATCTCTGATGGAAGTCGTTAAATAATAACTTTATGATTGTTCTCGCCCACGAAGGTAAGTATTTAAAACTCAGATCAATTTTGGACCGAGCTCTCGATCTGTGCGCTGTGGGTCTGTTTAGTTGACAGTCAATGCTATTTGAAAAGAATAATTGTAGGGAGACATGTATTACGCCTCCAGTATCTTTACAGGGCACTTCTGTATTTATTGTAGATAATGTAATGAAAAAATTCAAATAAAAGTTTTAAAAGCCCCCGATAAAAAACCTCCAAAAAGTAAAAAATAAAATGTGTTGGTTGGCCCTTTAGTCGTCACGTCGGGGGACCGCAATTAAAATATCTGTTTATTTAATTACTTACTGACCGAATACGTAGAGCGTTACTAGATATATTAATTGCGGTCCCCCGACCCCGACGTGACGACTAAAGGGCCAACCAACACATTTTATATTTTACTTTTTGGAGGTTTTTTGGTCGGGGGTATTTTAAATTTTAAATTTAATTTTTATTTCATACTTTTTAAACGGCCTAACATATTATTTTACAATGTGCACGTGATGCGCTTTCATTTGAGACCCCACTCGAGTATATATTTGCAGACATTCGGTTATTCTTCCCCACTTTCACCCCCACAATTTATAAACGGCTCAACCGATTTTCATCAAACATGTCTAAGAACACTCGCTCATAAGTCACCTTTAATACAAAAAAAAAACTAAATTGAAATCGCTTCAACCGTTCGGGAGCTAAGATGCCACAGACACACAGACAGACAGACAGACAGACAGACAGACAGACAGACACGTCAAACTTATAACAACCCCTCTTTTTACGTCGGGGGTTAAAAATAAATTGGAACAAACTGAAATACAACTAACAGTTCTGGAGACAGTGCATTAGGGTACCTCTTTTCTGTTAGCGATGTCAGTAACAATCAGTGACGTCATCCATTACGCCATACAGCTTATCTATATAAATAAAAATCAATGTATTACTATGTTTGTTTGTCCTCTATGCGTTCCGAAACCATTCATCAGATTGTAATGAAACTTTGGTAGGGTGTTATGGGGACACCCGTGAGGGTTCCTACTCCTAGCAAAAAAAAAAGGAATTTACGTGGCATTGCAACGCATGCCGGGTGCCGCTAGTAAAGTCTAAAAATCCCTACCATAGTTCCGATTAACGATTATGGTAACCATCATCTCTGTGAGCGCAGACCGCTTCGTATACAGCACACAATGATTGCAACAGACTCTGGTGCAATCATTGTGTGCGCAAATTGTCAAATGGAGACATATCGTTGTCATGATTCATAATTATAAATTCATTTTTATAGGTACCTGTTTATTTTCCTGTTTAATTGAACTTAGAAAAAAACGAAAATTACCAATATGAAAGCGAGAAAAGGAGGCATTACCTACTGAGACAAAAAATAAAGTTGAGCTTTTTGTCAAGAAACACCTTTTTGACAGGAGCTTGATCAATTGATCATATAAGCTTGAACTCAAGCGCTTGATAGCTGGTTGCGCCATAATACAAACGTATTTACTGAATCGGTCTACAGTCTAGTAATTAATTACTGGGGCGCATTCAAAACCTTCGCGCTAGGCACAACTTTATTTGACATTATATTATTTTAATTCTTTATATTTCAAGTATTAACCAATAGCTAATAAGTCGTGACATTGAATACTATTGTTATTTTATAAAATTGTTTATTAAGTTCAATGCATGTCGCATGCACACAATATTGCAATGCCCTAGCAGGGTGTCATACTGAACTGTTATTTCCTTTTTAACACCATGTAAACTATGACAGGCAATAAAGAATTTGAATTTGAATTTTGCTCTAACCCCGTTCAATATTAAATTAAAGCGTGACGTGAAACATTAGGCCCGATCTGGCCCGATGATTGAAAAATGCTCTGACGTTAATGACTGTTAAACTCTTACATGATTGGATGATTTTGTGCCATAATCTAATAATATGTCATCCGTTAGAAAGGGAGAGAAAATGAAAAATATCATGGAAAAAGGAATAGGTATACATAGCATAATAAGATTTCTGCGACAAAATACGATAAAAACGTATTGTGTTATGACAGTATACCGCAATAAACCGTTTTATCATATCGGGTTTTAGTGGTCATACTACGGGCGCACTCTGGACACCCCCGGATCTACGCTTTTTTCGAACCGGGGCAAAAACTTGATAGGGGCGCCATCGAAGTGTTTGAGAAAAACAACTGTTAAAACTGGCAAATGGGTAGCATTTTTTGTGGCCATTTGTAAAAAAATAATCCTATAATAAATTAAAACTTTTTATTTTCCATTAGCTAATAACTTTCATTTGTGACATAAAACAGAAACACACAAAAATATATAACCAGGCGTATGGAAATACAAAAGTTTGTTTTTCAAACATATTATTTTAAGATTCGATTACTTGATAAAAACCTATGAGATTGAAGGAAAAGAAGCTTCACTTGTTCGATATTTCGAATTCTTTCTTGTCTCAAGGATTTGGCGCCCCCATGAAACTGCCGCCCGGGGCAAGTGCCCCCAGTTGGCCCCCCTTTGACCCGGGGCTGCTGGACACTCAATACAACGTTTTTGCCCAGGCAAACCCCTCTGCCAAAGGCCATATGACCATACACGTTATATAAAACTAGTTGACGCGCGGCCGCATCCATTTGGTGTCGTTTCGTATCGCAAGTAATACCTAGCTAGTAAAAAATGGTTGATTTGATTGTGCAGTTTCCTCTTGCAAAAGGCGATCCAGTAACTCAAATCTTTAAGACTATAGCTTTTCTTATCACATGTAAGTAGGTATACTTAAAATATACACAGACGTTTAAAGGGAAGACGTGACATTAACGTGTTTTATTTATGCACAATTTTAAAGTAATTTTTTGCCTTCACGATAGAAAAATACAATGATACGTTGGTAGTTATAATACAGTACACGGCATGATTTGCGGGCCATTGCGAAGGTACACGTTAATTTGTCGATGTGTGTGTGTTTCTTTATTGTATGGTAATATTTTCATAGTGTGCGTAACTGTAATTGAATTTTAGATTTTCGTAGTGTGCCATGGGTGTTTACCTCGTCTCCTGCAAAATGTGGCAAAAAAATGTATAGTGCGATTTATGGCGTACCATCTCCATAGGCTAAATGCTGTAAGGTTGGCGGCCGGCGCCCGCGTCCACTCGGTGAACATAAAGACGCCTCCAGACTCACGCCGAGAACTCCCGAGAACACCCGAGAAGCGTGAATGTGTAGGGTTTATCGCCTGTTCTCTGATCGGTGTCGGTTTTTATGCCCGCTTCAAAGGGTTTCTCGGGCGAGAAAAGAGAACACTATCACATTCTCGTTTGTTCTCAGTGCAACTGCGACCGTGGCGTAGATCGCATGTTATCTCGTGACAGTTATTCTATTGAAAAAGTACTTTGTGGTCGTCTATCAATATTATATTTTGACTAGTTATATTGTCTATGATATATGCATAACAGTCACAGACATATAAAGGGACAGGAGTTAAAGTTTATAGAATATTTTCAAGCAGAGCCTATTTTGTGGAATGGAAAAAGTTTTCTGTAAAAAAGGACTTTGTAAAAAACCACCATCGTCGAGGCCTTTTTTTCTTATTTTTAATCTTCGTGTTCACGAGATTACAATGTGTTAACGCATACTATACCAAGGCAATAGCACTGTCGTCCATTCCGGATAAAGACAGAGAATGTAAATGAGAAGATCGCTGAGTGTGGATACCTCCTCGCTTCTCGCGCTATTTCTCGCCGAGACTTGTTTGCCGAAATTGTTGTAATTGTTATTCAATTCAATTTTTAGGTTGTGGTTTCTGTCAAATTTAATAATTTCGCCAATTTCGAGTGGGTAGCGAAAACACGGTATTATATTAAGAAGTTCAGCGGTATGGTAAATACTTAGCCGGTTGAGCTACCTGTGGACAATGCAAAGCGAAAATTAAAATATTGTTAGTAGTAGCTAAAAATTAGGGAATCTAGGTGAATAATTAAAGGGGGATGTATGAGATGAGATGTATTACATAATTTTTGTACCAGGAAAATTAGAGTTTTATTTGGTATTTGATATTTAGGACAGGGGTGGTACTGAACCTTAGACTATAGATACCAATAGACATGAAATACCTACGAAAAAAGCGTGCCAACATTTGGGTTGGTGCTCTAAGATGGCGGAAAAAATCTAGGGACGCCGCATCCAATATTCCACACTTTTTATGTTTTTCTTTATAGAATTCATTTAAAAAATCAATAAAAAACGTATAACTGTAAAATGCACTCACAAATAATGCTCACCGACTGATATTTTAGCACAACAACAAACACGGTGCTTTGTAATGGCGGACTGATTTGGATGCAAAAGAGACATATAATAACATCGAATCCATTGGTGTACTTAATCTGAGTAGGTACTGAACGCGTCTCTCAGCGTTTTCGTGATTGAGGCCGCATTCCGTTTCGCGATTATACCATCAGCACTGTGAGCGTGCTAACAGGCAGCCCGTTTCGCGACAACAGCATTCACGTTGGATGTGATGACGTCATTGATTGCGTCACAAACAACGTTTACAGTGCTCAGGCCGAATTCGTCAGTACCGTGAGCCAAATGTCCTTGTGAAGTTGACATTTTGTTTTGGTTCGCTAGTTCGGTGGTTGAAAATTACTCTATATTTGAATTGAAGGCAAAATAAGCTAAATATCCTAAAAATTTAATTAAGACGACATTATAATTACCAGTTTTTGTCGAAGAAGAAATCTCAAACTGTCTCCTGAAGACGCTAAAAGAGCAGAAAATGGTAAAAGGTAGGTAAGTACATGGCAAAGAAAAACTGCTAAAGCTCGGATATCACAGAATACAATTGAAATTACGAGTTAAATTCTTTTTGAGGTTATGTTTGTTTTGATATTATTGACATAAGCGCGTTCACGATCGTTCCGTAACGATAGCATGCCATTGGCATCGTTATCGCGTCTATTGATTCGGTCCGGGCGTGAGCAGTCTGCTGAGTACTGTGAGTAGTGTAATCTCGAAACGGAACGGGGCCTGAATCGGAACTAGGGGAATGTCAAGTGTCAAACCGTGAGTGAGTGACGTTTTCTCCTGTCTGTCATTTTGCTTGTTTTGTTTGGCTTTGCAGAAATTATTAAAATAGTAACATGAACATTTTTCAATTGTATTTTAGAGAAATAGATTAATTAAATCGTTATGTTTATTGTTGGACGACATCTAGAATTGAAAACTATAAATGCAATCATCAGATTCTACAGGTTTGATTAAAACGAATTAAATTGAATGCTCAGTCTAACAGAGATATTATTATTACACATTACGTATTGAACTATTTTCAGTTTGGCTAGAAAAACTCATTATGATGTTCTCAATCTACGCCACAATTGTACGGATAAGGAAATAAAGGACGCATTTATCAAATTAAGTAAAGAGGTAGGTATTGTTAAAAATGTGTTTGGTACATTCAGACTTCGTCATGTTGTAAGTGAAAGTTAGTTTAACTGTAAGATTACTAATTAATTCATAAACGCGTCTTGTTTTAGTATCATCCCGACAAAAATAAAGATGCAACAGCACATGGAAAATTTGTACAAATTGTTGAAGCATACAATGTGCTTAGTAAACCTAGTAGTCGAGCTAGATATGACAGTATGTCTATGACACCATCCTCATCTTTCGTGTATAAATCAAGTACTCCTTACAAGTAAGTTATAAAAGAATTATAAATCTTTTTCTATTTGCAACAATCCATAGACTAAAAAACCCTTCTTTATAATATTCTGGTTTTTTTATTTTACTTGGTGTATAAGTATATACCCTTGCAAATAAAAAACTTATTCCTAGGAATAACCTCGGAATAGTTATTCCGTGTTTTGTCTTATTTTGGCATATTACATCTGACATGTGCTAAAACAAGACAAAACATAGAATAAATTATTCCGAGGATTATCCTCGGTATAAGTTTTTATTTGTAAGGCAGTTGGTGTATTATTGGTATATACCTATACCATGAAAAATAATTTGGTTGAGAGTGTGATTTTGTTGATGTGATTTTGTGTATGTATTAAAAAGCAGTGGTCATAATTGTCATGTTATAACAAGGATTAAGCAATAATTCTGCAGTTTGAAAAATGAATAAACAATTTTTTGGACTTATGCCATTTTCAATTTTTATTTGCAGTTGATCATGTTTTAATGTATACATTGTTATAGGATGTAGTGAGTGTATTTGTATACACTGATGATGATAAAATAATATGATTGTATGTAATTAATGTCTCTTTTTAGACTTTGATAGGTGTGCGCATTAAATGCCATCTCTATTTATCGGAGTTTTCATAGTTCTATCAGTATGCATTTAAAGTTTTATATGGGTAAAATTTTCTATCAGAAGCCTAATTAATTTTTTAAAATCAATATTAATGGCTGCTTTTTCATTATTATTTTTAAATATAGCATTTGTTTGAATCAAGGAACAGAAAAAACATGCACACATCACTTGCAAAACTGAAATTGTACTTTTGACCTGGAACTTGGTCCTGGTTCACTTGTGATTATCATAAGGAATCCACTTTTCATCACTAAACACAATTCATCTCAAAATTTTCTTTACTTCTGTACAGCTCCACAAGGTAAGACAAGCTTTAATGCGGCTCTCTGGATAACAGTCAAACTATGAGACATTCAGTTTTCAAGCCTTTTATCTTACCTTTTTGGTCAATGTTATTCGCAAATGGGTTAATGTCTTGGGCATGCCAACATCAAACCAAGCAAACGTATCACTCCTTGGCAGTTTTATGTTTTTTTGTACATGCAAAACCAAATGCATAATTAAACATTCCAATGGAACATATCTAAGTTCAAGAAGATATTTTGAATTAATAATGTCACCATCTCGCATTTGATTAATGCATTGCTTTTCAATATCTTACAGTGTGAGACGAAACCAGTACAGTCATAGTTACAACCACAATTTTTACAACAACAGCTACTACAACTATCAGTATCAGAGCCAAACCCAGAAGTCTCAAAATGCCAGCAAAAGCTATGTGAAGAAAGTGCCAAACTATATAATCATTCTTATGTGCTGTGGCTTAGCGTTATTTGGATCTATGATACAGCTTTTGGTGATCAGGTAAAATATTCACATAGTGTGTATGGCTACATTATGAAAATTGATGAAGAAACCACCAATTGAGAAATTGGGTATAAGCCCAGAATTAAAGATTGACATTGGTTTGAAAAGTAGCTTATTTTATTATGAAAAATATGAATATTTACTTATGTACTATTTCTTCTGTCTTCCCAGTATTCTGAACATTTTTTTGCCTTGAAAAATTGTAGAATATTGATAAAAGAACAGATCTTTTTAACAATATTCTTGACAATATTGTGTCATTCTGCTATTTTTATTTGTGTATTACTGATATCACTTTGTATCTTTTATTGAAAAAAAACTTCTGTGCTTCAGAGAAATGTATGTGACTCAACGTCATCAAGCCAGCGCTAGGTCAAAACATCTTGGCGAAGAGTTGGAGAAAGTACGGAATGCAGCTCACGGGAATGGAAATGAAGTTAGTATTTGATTATTAGTTTGAATTGTAGTTATTGAGAATTTTTTAAAGTGATAATAAACATCCTCTTTAGCTGAATGTGCACAGTGCACTACAATTCACTAATTGGATATTAATCAATTATTGTGATAATCTAAAGTTATCTAGTATGTATAAATTACATGGAAATACCAATTGAACTAACTCATTGAACAGTAGTGTATCTCAATAATATTAATCCAACATTGCATAGGGTGGATCCAATAAATACAATTACATTAGGATCCACCTGTCATCTTCTCCCAGCAGTGAACCTTTCTTACATGGAGTAGGTATGTAAGAACTTGGATCATGATGAACTCGAGTATTGAATTCACTTGTAGATCCAATCAGTGGACAGTGTGACCAATTTTTGGTTATGGCAACCAACTTCAAGAGAGTGCAAAAGATATAATAGTCCAGAAATTAATGTCCGCTGATACACAGTTGCACACACGACTTGAGGTCGGGCAGGAGCCACTGTTTAGCACACCTTTTAAAATACAGAGGAGCTTAAGATATTCTTTAACATATTCGTCATCCAGACAGAGCTGACCATAGCAAAATTGCTTTGCATTTGTTAGGCCAAGTGCATACACCTCTGCGCCTCGAACTCATTAATTTAAGTGCTTAATTTAAATGTTTAAAAGTGCTTAAAACAGTGTTCAAGTACCACAAACATAATTGCTATTTATATGTTACACTCACTCTACGATCTAGTACTTTGGTTTTTACTGATGTCTATACTCAACTTGCGGCATTTGGGCAGCATGCGGCCCGACGGGCCTTTGTGAATGGCTTAACTTACGTTACAAAATTGTAAGCCATTAGAGAAACTGTGGGCGTAGGTACCGAGGAAATAAAATTGGTAACTCTAGATAACCATTTTGAAGTGTGTTGCGTTGAGCGTTGCCCGAGCAAGACCTTTTTTTGTCATCGTTTTTTCGAACTATGTGTTTTATGAACACGATTCTTGCATGACTCAGGAAGCTGATTATCCGACCGGTTAATCTGTAATTTCGAACTGTCATTTTTGAATAAAACTATCCATTACTAGTTTAGTGAGTAGACTACTTATAGCAATGTTCATTAAGCAGTAATGGACATAAAGGAGATGTTTCATTTTTGGACATGACATTGTACAGTTGATTAAAAAATGCGAAAAAATCATATAAACTTAATAAAAATATCAAATTCGAATTTTCTAGCTGTTACATAATGTACAACTTAATAAATATACATGGATTAACATTTCCTATGGCAATATTTTCGAGGTCTGAAATCGTAGGTTTTAAGCTAAAAGACTTGGCTCCGTGTCTATAACATACCATAAAAAAAATAAGTTGAATGGACATCTCTCGTCTGTGCCTTTCGCTTGTTTGTTTATTTTGGATGTTTGGATTTCGATGCGCTTGATTATTTTTCATTGTTTTTGGATTACTTTTTGGATGACTTACCTCGGCTTTACACAACGGACTACGATTACTCTTACGATTCAGGATATGACTTTGGTACTTTGCGGCGTTTTACTTGATTTTGTTTGGTAAGTGTTACTCAGAGACATCTTTATATTTTTGATTTAAAAGAATTAAAATAAGTATTTATTGTAATTGTTTTACATCACAGATAAACACAGAAATGGCCCATTGTGTTAAATGTAATTCGCCATTTCATCAAAATGGCAATGAACAAGTGTACAACATCAGTGATATTGATTCTGACATCATTTCAATCATCGAACAACAAATGGGAGATGAGGTAAAAGTTATTTTACTAACAATTATTTATTTATATACTATGCTATATATAATTAATTATAACTGATTTCTAATTAACAGACTTTTATTCTCTTTTAGTGTGATATCGCTGGTGTTTTATGTGAAGCATGTTTTAACACTGCTTTAGAAGATTTGCAGAACATAGAAAACTCCTTGGAGCAAGTTCAGACTGCACCATCTAATCATGACACATATGCATGGGTCTGGTGCAGGTCTACATTATTCCAAAGGAGAACTCATTCTCTACCAGAAGGAGCAGAAAGATATGAGATTTCCGAAAGGATATTCCCTAGACAGGTACTTTAATCTTCCATAGCCTCTGTATGCATATTTGCATTTTTTTAAGTGAACTTTTGATTAATGCATTACTGAAAATAATTCTATTTATTTATAGATTCCAGATGGTGCATTAGTTTTCTATTTGTGTTGGGTTGCTGTTCAAAGATTATTACAAAATCAGGAGTCTACTAGTCAGAGCACAAGGATCATTCAAGCTCCAGATATCAATGTTTGTGTTTAGTGTGCTCTAATTAATGCTTTTCATCCAGAAATAGAGGACAGGCCTGATGCAGAATTAATTTTAAATCGAGCATTAGAAAGGCTGCGTATGCCTAATCGCTTGGCTCGATATGTTATTGAAAATAATATCAATTGTTGCCGTGCCCAATTTATTAGTGTAGATGAAAAACACAATTAAATATTTTTCCTCAAATGACCATGTCTGATCTTATATTATTTGCATTGGGGACCTATCAAATAAAGCAAGTCAAGTCCTATTTCGGCGAACACAAAAGACAGCATGGTTCATTTGCAGTGGAAATATCCTCTCATTTAGAGAATGTAAATATACCATTGTCATCACATAATGGTCTTTTGTTAAGGGGTCGAATCAGGTTGAGGCATCAATCACACAAAATATATTATACATATATTCTTTTGGAATGTCCAAATTGGGAAGAAGCAATTGAAGCATACTATTGCAGTTGCATATGTGGAAAACGCACAGTAAGGTGTTACGCCCATGTGATGACAATGGTGTGGATTTTTGGATGGACTCGGTACGAAGAAAATATTTATGGGCCTGCATCATTTTTGGATGGAATTTTAGTAAGGGATGATGTGGAAAATGAAGAATAAAAACCATTACAGCAACAAGTTTTTTATTACACTCCTCTTTCTTTTACACCATTTTTACTTTTTATACCATTTGGGTACTCTAACCTCAAGAATACCAGGTAATTGAAATGTTTGTTTATAATGTAGTATAGGTATATGAATATATACCTAGTATAGGTATATGAATGTGATCTGTTTAACTTCACTTATACCTTACTCTTTCACTAAATAGCAGCCTGTTATAGCTTGCTGGAAAAAAAATCATTGTACTATTCTGTTCTTATTGCTTGTGTGTACATATGATTTAACTAATAACAGCGAAATAGACAACTCATATTCACAAAAAAAATTACCAATATAGTTGTCGGTACATAAGTAGTTACACATTAAAATTATCAGTGATAGTTTGATAGCAATAATCTGTAGTATTCTATTCGTTTACAACCTCATAATGTTGGTTCATCCATTCCATTTTGCTATTATTATTGGTTAAGTAGTTGTTGTTTACTCTTTGTACTGGTTAAGTTTTTTCGACGTAAGAGTACGCAAGAACGTGAATACTATATTCTTCTTTTCTATTTTGTGGCAGTTGGTCGTTGGAGAAGTAAACATTATTAATAATCATCTTTGTTTGAACCAACATTTCACCCATGCAAAAAGTATCCCGAGCACGTCTTGCATGATATTGAAAGATTGTGCAACAACACATCAATTGAAAAATTCTCTTCGTCATAAAATATGTATTTACTTGATAAATGCCTTGAAATTGAATGTTGAATTTGTGTTAAATCGAGCTATTTATAATGTTTATATTTTCTTTGTGTCAAATGTCATTCAAGCTGTTCTGACACAGAAGGGCTGCGGTCCGAAATGGACGCCATTTTTAAAGATATGTTGCTAGTTGATTGTTAGGAAAACGGTTTGTACATTAAAACTAATGAAGAGACAACAAAAATAAATAGTAGGTTTTGCTTTTATTCTTTCCAGGATAATTTTAAAGTACTGTACAGGTTCATGTCCAGAGCTCCATACAAAACTGAAACATCTCCTTTCTTTTAAAAGTGACAGTTCTAGTTAACAATCACAGTTACACTATCAGCCTGCAGGTTGTGAGCGGTGATGTCGTGTCCATACTCTGCAAAAACTCTCCAAAGCCTGGTGGCGGCGGTGGAGCGAGATTTTCCTATGTGGCCTATCAAAAATCTTAATACTTTACAGATGCAGACACGATTGCTTCTGGAGAAAATAGTGACTGCAGCAAATCCTACGGTAGCCACTGCTTCTTTAGGGCAAGCATTGGCTAGTGAGAAAAAGTGATTATTATATACATTTTTTTGTAAATAATTACTGTAGAAACATAGTACTTAGTTACGCGACATGACTCAGTTCTAGGTGAAATGATGAACAAAACTGCTATACACATAGGTTTTATGCAAAACCTTATTCTTGATGGTTTAAGCAGACTGTATCAGTCATGCACGGTGGTGTTGGTTCCGCCGGATCTAAAAAAGAAAATAATGTTGCCTATATTATAAATAATTCTGATTTTAGAAAAAGCTATAGAGTAGAAAATATTTTGTATGCATTCATTTAAAATATGATTGTTTTCAAAAGTATATAATTGGTATCTGTGTAACATTTTCGTTATTGTAATATTTAATTATTTGTTTTGCTATGTAATATTAGCTAATGTTTGTATATAATTATAGAAAAAAAAATTAACAAAATCCTTCTATAAAATTTTAGATACAAAAATTAATGTAACAAACTCGTATTTTCTCTACCTCATAGTTTTTTGACCATGTACATATGTATATTTTGTATAATATATTATTGAAAGTGTTATATTGTAGTAAAGAATATTGTACATATTTATGGTATGCTTGTATTTCAATCTACTCTTAATTCTTATTGGTACGTATCTAAATAACGTTGAAAACAATGGTAAAAATATTAGTAGAAAAAGATACTTGCGTGCGTACGTAAAAAAGCTTTACTTACGAAATAGAATGTAGAAGTCTACATCAAAACATCAAGATATTGTGTTCCTGCGCACGAGACTGCCAGTGCGCTTGCGCGAGTGTCAAGAAATTTTAAGGTCAGGCTCACGCCAGTGACCCCTTAAAAGGGTTGCAATCTCTTAAGGGTTCCAATTGTCCAAAGTTTCGGATACAACTTTATATAAACCAGTCCGTATTATGCTGCTTTGCGTGACCTCTGTAGCCATGTTCGATTCTGTAGCCATGCATTGGGAATTGTTTGGAAAAGTTCAATAAATGGCAAATGATTTGCAGAGATCCGGAGACTTTGCTCAACGAGATTGGAATATCTGATGTTTTAATTGGTGATGTGCATGGAGTTTCTCAAAGAAGTATAATGGAGGTATATCCTTATATTATAATATAGTAAGTGATTGTAAGTTAAGATTTACCTTCAGAGGTATATCCTCATCCCGATGCGTTAGAAGCGATTCAAGCGCGAATATCAACTATATGTACGTAAATTTTTGATTCGTTGCACGGAGCAGAAGGCAGCTTTTCTGTTGCTTATACAGCTATAAATATATTTTATACTACACCTGATCGGACCGAACAGCAGTCATTCCCTTAAAAGTGAAAGAGAAAGTTAGTCTTTTCTACGACCTAAATAAGCGGAAGGAAAAGTTATATGAAAATCCGTTTCTATCGTGTTTTAGCGGGAGGAGAAGTTATACTAAATTCCATTTCTAACATGTTAGAGCCTGCGCGGGGTGGAGACGAGGGAAGGCGCACCTTCACTCACCACGACCTGCGCTAAGTTTTGACGCGCTGCAAGGTGGCTGTATACTGTATGATCTCAGATCTCTGTCTTATCATAAAAAAAGAGAAGAAGCCCGAATTTTTCATCAAATCTGTGAATTTATTTATCGTAATTTTTTGTTACGATGTAAGTTTATTACGTAATAAAAGTTAAAATGTCAAATTCTTGTAGTGGAAGTGATTAAGATGACACCCATACAAATGTAATAAGATTTTCATACTAATATAATTCTATAAACGATTTCAATCAAACACGTTTTATATGTTCCTCACAGGTGTAGTATAAAGCACTATGTAGCACTTGGGAGAAAGTCCGATTCCTAGCTCAGGAGTATTGTGGCCCAAAGGCGCAGCCGAGGGCCACAAACTACTCCCTCGCTGGTAATCGGTCGCTTTCTTCCCGCTGTGAACAATCTACTATAATTATGATATCTCAGCACAGACCTTATAAGAGTTGCCAAAACAAACGGTTAACTCCAGCCTTATTCTTTGAGACGTGTTACAGCGTTAGTTGCGTGAACCACCGTCTACTTTCTGTGTTCTGTGGGTTAAACACACTAAACCACCACGGTCGGTATGTCATCTCACTGCGTCGCCTATATGGATTGGGGATGGATGAATGCACTGAGAGTCAGATCCATTTTTAAATGGTATGGTATCCTTTATGCATTTTCCATAATTGCCAACATTGAAAAAAGATGAAATGAAAACGATGAAGCCATTTTTGAAACTTTTTTATTTGCCAAGTTAAAATATATTTTTAAAAATCTCAAAATGTCCGAAAATTGACCGCTTAATTTTGACAGTGAAAGTTTTTGTATTAATGTAATAATTGTCATTTTTTATAATTTTTGTGAAGGCAATAGCATCAACCTATAAAAATCCTACACTAACACCAACGGGGTGCGTTTTAATTCTTATAATTATAAATGATCTAATTTCAAAGAAAATAACGTTAATAACTTGGTCTAACGACATTTCCTATAACAATATTATATTTCGTATATTATTAATTAATTTGATATAAATACTCACATACTATAACAACATTTTGCATAAAGCTACATTGCTATAATAATATTATTTTATACTTATTCTCATTGGATATAATTTTTACATTGTTTACTAAATTATTTTCTGTAAAAGTACCATGAATTGATCTAAAATAATATTTAGCAAAGTAATTCATTCATGCTACTAGTGACAGAAGCGAATCACTGCAAAACCGACCCCACGTAGTCTTGTTTGTCCTACCCCAAGAATGTAATTCAAACCCGCGTAGGCGCGAAGGGGCGAGGCGGCCCGCGAGCTGAGGAATAGGTGGTTTTAACGTTCGCCGCCGCGGCTGAGGCTACGGTGGTGAGCGAAAACCATCTGCGATGATGAGTTCGCGTGGTACCGCCGGAGCCCTGCAGCGCCGGAGCCGTGACAGAAAGCATGCACGCTGCATGTTTGCTTGCATGGTGCATGCTTGCTTACATGCTGCTTGCTTGCACGCTGCATCTTTGATTGTATTCTGCATGTTTGCTTGCACGCTGCTATGCTGTGCGTTTTCTTGGATGTTGCATGCTTGTTTGCATGCTATTACATGCTTGCCTGCATGCTGCATGTTTGCTTACATGGTGTTTGCTTACTTGCATGCTACATGCTTGCCTGCATGCTGTATGTTTGCTTACATGGTGCTTGCTCACTTGCATGCAAGTTAATAAATGCATTGCAAACGAACAGGCGTTTTATAAAATGTTTTTTTATTATCTGGTATTATGTCAAATGTTCATTATATCTCATGTAATTAGAGATATGAAATGAAATTTTATTATTTGTATGTTAGATCACCAGTATTTATATCAAACATTATACACCCGGGCATTTTAGAATGAGCATATTTCGGAAATATACAAGTCTTACAATACTCTCACTATATTACACTCACGATCTATATTCATAAAAATATTTAACCAATGCCACAGATAATATAATATTACAGTACAATGCTTAACTTGAACAGCGTTGCTGTCACTTTCGATATCTTTCTTTGTAATGGGACTGAAAGTGAGATATTGTTTCATTTAAATATGACTTTAATATTTTTATGAATAAGGCTGTTAGAATTAAAATTTAATCGCTTCCGTGGTTTAGTGGTGTAGACCACCGGGTGTTGATCGGGAGGTCGAGGGCTCGTTTCTTCATGGGTGTTGAAGTTTTTTCTGCTCACTTCGGTCGGTGGTAGAGTTTCCGAGCCCGCCTGGCTAGCTACCACCGTCTTACCTAAGTTTCTCGCCATAATAACAATGTTGATAATATTGTTGTGTTCGGACAATTAAAGGTAAATAGCCAATTCCTCAGTTGTTGAGGAGTCCAGGCGAAGCTCGCTTCCACCTTCCGCTTTATCGTCACTTACCATCAGGTGAGATGAAGGCCAAGAGCTTTCCTGTCGTATGTAAATAAAAATTTAAGGAAAAATTACAATATACCTATGTGTTGAATATTTTCATGTCTATCTTTCACACATAATATTATCATACGGTTTTATAAAATGCAGTAATGTTGTCAATTAATGAAAAGGTATTAAGTAAGGATAACAAAAGTAAATTGTTAGTTGCTTGGTTTAATTATATTTTATTTACAGAGCAGTCGAAATTACACAGTTCAAAGTTGGCGCGTCCATTGAAAAATAAAATTGTGTTAACAAATTAAGAATTGTGAATCAAATAAAAAGTGTAATGTTAATAAATCAGTTTAATATTAATTTTTATTATTGTTTTTATGTATATTATTACGATTGCTAGAAGTTAGAACGATGTAACACTTTACTAACGATTTCGATAGCTTGTATACTTATTTATAGCTCCATCGCTCTTCCTATAACTATATTGGATAAGCAAGTAAGAAAATCATTAACAGCCAGTTATGAAAGCGTCCTTGCTAGGTAAGTAAGAAGACTAATTTATTTTTATATTAAACCGAAGACAACATTGTATGTAAGTATATTATTTTGTATATCCAATATAAAAAAATGTTAAGTACTTATACATTTAGAAAAGTACTCGAATATTTAAAATTACACCATGTATATACGGTGATACCATCTTTATTCTAATATGTATTGGATATTAAGAATTTATTACAATCAGTATGAGGTAGACAACGGTGCGTGCAAAGTTAACGCATTCGAAAAACAGTTCTAACCGATTCCGTCACGGCGGCCAATCTTAATAGAGACTAAGGCTAGATTATAATTACCACCATGACCGAAGCGAAATGCAACCGACACAGACAGATATCGACGAACTAATTATGATGACTAAAGCTTTCTTCATGTTCGTCACGTTGATTTTTAAAAAGAAATACTGGACACGGACTTTTCTTCTTTTACTTTATCAAACACCTAATTGCAACGATACATTGATTTGACATTTTGCATGAGACCCCACTCCTTAACTTTCTTTATGCCTGTAAGTTTTTATTGTTTCGACATAAATAGCAAAAAATTACTGTCTCATATTCTCCATACTTTTATTGAGTATACCTGCATAACTTTTACTTACGTTAACTATCGTTGTTGACTGTAGAGTACGGTTGTACGGATTAAGTCGTTCGATCAATAACTGATCAGCCCCCCTATTCTGTAACTTCGGTTGCTAACTAGAACTGTCATTTTTGAAAGGAACTTAACATCCATTACTGCTATCATGAACGCTGCCGTAACACATAAGATCACTAAACCCGTAATGGATATAAAGTGGCTTTCAAAAATGACAGTTCTAGTTACCAACCGTAGTTAGCGAATAGGCCTGCAGGTTAAAAATAAGTATATTGCGGTATGCAAGTCGAACAAAATTGGCATTCATCGTAAAAATAAGTATAATAGATGTTTTTTAAAAATGTCTAAATCTGACTTGTGGCTTTTAGGTTTCAAATGAAGTGCGGGACTCGAGAGCATACGATAGTACTTAGTACCAGACGCGCAGACGGCAGCCATTTTTGATCAACTTAGATGGTGCGATCTGTACTTGTTCTTAATAATTAATAGATAATATATATAATACACAGAAACTTTCAGTACATATCCGCAATATATTACACACAAAAATCTGGTTTACAAGAAAGAGGTGGCATGCAAATTTCAATTTTGTTAAATTGTCTGCCGCGCTTACGAAAAACGCATTAACTACCTTTTGAAGCCTGCACTATCTGTAGATGAATGATGCGTTTTTGGTAAATAAAATATTAATAGATATCTAGTTTAATGCGTTTATAAAAACTGAAATAGTGGGTTTTAATAAAAATATTGAAATGGTCTCTATGGGAAAATTATAGAGCTCGTTTTTCTGATTTGTCAAATGTATATAAGTATTCCGCAAAAATCGTACATAATGCGTTCTTCGTAACCGCGGCAGAATTTCTTACGGTATTTAACGTATCACGAGTTATCAATAAAATTTAAATACCAATTCCGTGCATATTCCATGTTTAACTGTTATTTTTGAATGCGTTTTAGCACTTCAGTAAGTGGACAGAACTTTGATGTTTACTCTGTCCTCGTCATGAGGGGGCGTGGGTACGATGAGGGGCTGACCGTCTTTGGTGATGTCCTTGTACAGAGCGCGATGCACGCAGGTGAACCCTAACCGTTCGGCCGATTTGGCTGAGTAAAAGCTGGACGTGTCTATGCGTAGAAGCCGGAATCCCCGCTGTTTTGTTGCTTTTCTGTAATTGCATAAATAAAATTCAACAACAATAAAATCAAGAAAATGCTTTTGACATTGTGTTCCGGCAGTTTGAGGTAAGACATCCTGTTCCTCAGTTGTTGAGGAGTCCAGGGGCTCTAGACGAATGCCACACGCTAACTTTTCCGCAGTCGTTCTACAGAAAAAAATTATGGAAATGACATTAGCTTACGACAACCTCACGCTATTTTATCCGCAGCTAAATGTCATCTCCATACATTTTTTCTGAGGAACGACTGCGGAAAAGTTAGCATGTGGCATTTGTCTAGGGGGGCAGGTGAAGCTCGCTCCCATCTTCGGCCTTATCGTCACTTAACATCAGGTGAGATGAAGGCCAAGAGCCGTCGTATTATGTTGAAGAGAAATGGACATTATTGTTACCACGCCTGCCCCGTGGGACTCGCGCAAGGAGCTTCTACTATCTGTTGGTTGCGACTTCCGTTTGCATGGAGTTTAGTTCTTTTGCGAGTTCGGTTATATTATGCGTTCCCCAGGAAACTCATCGAAATTCAGGGTGATAAGCCTATGTCCTTCCTCAGGGCTTTAGCTATTTCTATAACAAATATCATTTAAGGGAGCGTTCAGCGTGCGTTTTATCTCTGTACCGTTCAGAAACTAACCCTAATGAAACCTTAGACTATGGATACCAAAGCCAAAGGATATGAAATACCTACGAAAAAAGCGTGCCAAAGTGTTGGTGCTCTAAGATGGTGGAAAAAACTTGGGACGCCGCATCCAAGATTCCACACTTATTATGTTTTTCTTTATTCAATTCATTAAAAAAATCAATGAAAAACATAGGACTGTAAAATGCACTCAGAAATAATGCTCACTGACTGTTATTTTGGCACAACAACAAACACGGTGCTATGTAATAGCGAACTGAACTGGACGCAAATTTATTTGAGATATATTATAACACTAGCTTCTGCCCGCGACTTCGTCTGCGTGGACTTCAGAATTGGGTCTAAAGGTTCGCTCGTTAACAATTTTTAATCTTCCCACGGGAACTATTTGAGAGATCATTAAGGAATATAAAGTACATGTCCTCTTCCATAGCATAGGTGACATGCATACTTCAAAGCTGTCTGCTCGCGGCTTAGCTCGTAAACAATTTTCAATTTTCCCTCGGGAACTACTTAAGGAATCGGGATAAAAGGTAGCCTATGTTCTTTTCCATATCAAAGGCTACATGCATGCCAAATTTTATCCAAATCCGTTCAGCCGTTTTTGCGTGATTGAGTAACAAACATCTAAACATCCACACTTTAACATTTATAATATTTTATATAGTATATATACACGGTTATTTTTTTATCACCCTGGAAAATTTTAGGGACGCTTCAGGACACATCCAATATTATATAAAAAATAAAAAAAATTAAATAAAAAATTTAAAAAAATATAAAAAAAAATAAAAAAATCTCTAAAAATGCTGCTCTCAACTAGTGCAGCATTTTTTGTATTTTTTTTTAAATTAATATAAAATTAAGGAGGGGGGTTATTTTTTTTATTTATATTTAAATCATTCTAATACCATGTCGTGAAGCGTCCCTTAAATTTTCCAGGGTGATAAAAAAATAACCGTGTATAGTAGGATTGAGAATCCATTGGTGTACTTAATCTGAGAGTGAAACCAAGGGTGACCGATGATTCACCCGTTCAGAAATAATCTGTCAATTGGAGCCTCTTACTGGAGGGAGAGTGTACCAGGGTCGCCTGCTTAGGTACCTCTGCCTTACCTTTTTCTGCCGCCAAGCAGAAGGGCTTGCATTGCTGTGTTCCGGTTTGAAGGGTAAGATATGACAGTGAAATTACTGGGCACCGTGACTACATCTTACATCACAAGTTGGCAACGTACACTGTGGTTCCTGTGGGGGTAGCAGATTTGATGCGAATCTCACAGGAACAACATGTAAGGTGACTTTTAGTCTGTTACCACTTACCATCAGGTGGGCAGTATGCTTGTTTGCCAACTTAGTCGCAAACAAGCATACTGCCGGCGAGCCGATAAACTTTACTTGCACTCGATGTAGTTAAAAAAACATACTCTCTTCCTCTATTAGGCAAATGTTACTGTATCTTTCTCTTTTTCGAGGGCGAAAATTTTTTTGATTGGACCCTAAATTGGTTCAGCGGCTTTGGCGTTACAGACTAACATACAGAGTTTCGCGGTTATAATATTAGTAAGGATAGTAGAGAAGTAGGGATTTGATATGCTGGTGCCTGATGTGGGTATAAATGTGCAGTTTACATACTCTGTTTCCTCCATCAATTTGTTCATGATTCCCAATTTTCGCCAGTTTTGGTCGGTCGCTGCGACAAACACCTCCACCAGCTCGCTCTGGTCCGGGTATTTTTCCCACAGCTTCGCCCCTTCCTCCCGCTGCGTCAGTATGTACAGTATTTTCTTAAACTTTGGGTTCTTGCACTCCTCCGCTTGTTTGAGCATATCTGATCCATTCCTCTGTAGACGCATGCGAATGTATTGTGTAAGCCGTAAGGGGTGATTTACATTGGGCAAGTTACTGGCGCCACCAGTCAATTTAAGTTAGACCGACGATCTGGTGAAAGTCGCGGGAAGCCGCTGAATGCGGAAAGCGCAGGACCGATGGGTTTGGAGATCCCTGGGGGAGGCCTATGTCCAGCATTGGGCGTCTCTTGGCTGAAATGATGATCAGTCTGATGATATTCACACAACGGCAACAATGCAATTCAGTTTTCAGTGCCAGCATTAATGCCTGGTATTCACTCGATCTACACAAAATCTTTCATAATAGCTTTCGTCATTGTGGCGTCAATACAAGACTGACTTCTGTCTTTTATTACCTAAGCAGCGATGGCTAATGTTGATTTTCAAAATTGAAAGCGATCTTGAACGATTTTAAGCTTCACAATAGTGGTTTGGTTTATGTCCCCAATTTTTTTGTTCCCGGTACTAATTAAACTATTCACCTAAGCTTAGATTTTAAATGTTGAAGTCTTTGAAAGTTAATTACTCCAAATGGAATAAAATTTTGGGTTTTCGACGACTTCTGCTAGTTTTCTATACTACTATGTGCAGACACCCCATTATCTTTATTGCCATAATATTTACCTCACTCTTAACTTAATAGAGCGAGTGGTATTACCGATTTCGAGTGGTAGTCCTCACCCAGTATCCATTTGGGGAGATATAAAGTTAACAGCTCTGCTATTATCTACTGCTTTATTTTGATGATATCCTATCAATAACGTACAATTATTAAGAACATAACAGACTTACGTCGTTCAAAGGGCACACACCGCTGATGGTCACCCCTACGATGTGTCCCTGTTTGTTCACAGCTTTGAACGAGAGCCCCTCCAGCATGGAGTGTTTACAGTACTCGTCCAGTTCAGGGCAAGGGTTGCTTTCGCTGTACAGGTCTATGGTGTGGTTGAGAGGTTCGTCTACGTAAAATGTTCTGAAAAAAAATAGTGTTCGAGAAAAGGCGGAAATTCACAAAACTGTAGTTTCTAATCTATCGGGTTAAGGCCTTCTTTAATATCAATGTTAGTCATTACTTTCCGTTCTCGCTTCGAAAAAATACCCTTCGACCAGCAGGCGTAGCACGGGCTGCCAAGACTGGACTCGAGACACGCATTATCTCACAATTTCAGTAACATACCTAATCTCTATGTCTTAGAGTAGCACGGTGGCGCGTATTTAGTGTGACTAGCGTGATAAATTTTCTTGACGTTCGTCAAGGAACACGCGTGACTGAGTTTTATCACAAATTGCTTGGCGTGCCTGTGCGCCGACTGCTGTGGTTTTAGCAAGGGCTTTAATACTTTAGAAGATGTAGCAGCAGTAGGAGAGCAAAATTTTTTGACGAGCGTCAAGAAATTTTTATCACGTCAGTCTCACTTAATACGCGCCACCATGCTATTCTTTAATACATAGAGATTATTACACATCTACACTCAAAGATCTTTACCTGCAGGCCTATTCGCTATAACTACGGTTGAGCTACGGTTGGTAACTAGTAATGTCATTTTTGAAAGGCACTTAATCTCCATTACTACTTAGTTTAGTGGTATTATGTGCTACGGCGGCGTTCATGATAGCAGTAATGGATGTTTAGTTCCTTTCGAATATGACAGTTCTAGTTAGCAACCGAAGTTACAGAATAGGCCTGCTATCAAGTTTTACGTAATTTTTTAATGAACTTTGATCCGTCAGCGGTCTGAAACGGTGCTTCGCGTCGCGTCGGTGCGTCGCTTAAGGGCCCATGGCGCGAAAAATAGCAAAAAGGCCGTCGGCGTTTTTGATATTTTACGTTAACGTTCCAGTTAACTGACCGGGAAAAAATCAATTTAAATTCTTAAATTATGTGTTAACACAATCACCGTCACCATTTTTCAAATTTACATACCATTTCGTTAAAAAATAGCATCCATTTTACTTCAAATTTAGGTTACACCCACATACCGTTCGTGATTTTTAGCTTCATTAATTAACCCTATTATATTTTAGTTTAACAAATATATAGAACAAAGGTCAGCAAAACACTGACACCGTGGTATTTTTTTTAATTATCGTACATTGATTTTTATATGAATTTTTTAACATACATTTATCGATTTTCTTACAAATACTCGGCTCGGGCGCGTCGAAATTCAGTGTGCAATCAAGACTCGAAGTGAGAGCACGTCGCTTTGAGCTAGCTCCCGGTTACGTAATTATTTGTGTATGTATACGACACGAAGTCCTACGGAGTAATCGGAGAAGTTGATAACTAACAATTTTATTATTTGTGGCTGCCGTACGAAAAACCTTCAACCTTTTTACAAGCTTTTATTTATCTTTTGCATGTTCGGGTCTAATCTTGCGAGTTAAATTTGACTCACTTCCCGGTTTCCGATTAAGCTGAAATTTTGCATGCATATGTATAAATATATTATGATGACGACATGGAGCTGATCTGATGTTGGAGCTGAAAGGCCATAGGAACTCCGCAATAAAACGACATAGCCCCATCGAGTTTGAGCTCCTTTGATTCGTATTGACGAGAACTTTGATCCTATATGCTAACCAGGGTCTGATGCTGGATCTGGAAGGTTGCCATAGGAACTCCGCAATCAAACAATGCAACCCCATCGAGTTTAGGCTCGTTTGATTCGTATTGACAAGTACTTTGATCCTATATGGTAACCAGGGTCTGATGCTGGATCTGGAAGGTGGCCATAGGAACTCCGCAATCAAACAACGCAACCCCATCGAGTTTGGGCTTGTTTGATTCGTGTTGACGAATACTTTGATCCTCTATGGTAACCAGGGTCTGATGCTGGAACTGGAAGGTGGCCATAGGAACTCCGCAATCAAACAATTCAACCCCATCGAGTTTGGGCTCGTTTAATTCGTATTGACGAGTACTTTGGTCCTATATGGTAACCAGGGTCTGATGCTGGAGCTGGAAGATAGCCAAAGGAACTCCGCAATAAAACAACACAATCCCATCGAGTTTGGGCTTGTTTGATTCGTATTGACGAGTACTTTGGTCCTACATGGTAACCAGGGTCTGATGCTGGAGCTGGAAGGTAGCCATAGGAACTCCGCAAAAAAACGACACAATCCCATCGAGTTTGGGCTCGTTTGATTCGTATTGACGAGTACTTTGGTCCTACTTGGTAACCAGGGTCTGATGCTGGAGCTGGAAGGTAGCCATAGGAACTCCGCAATAAAACGACACAATCCCATCGAGTTTGGGCTCGTTTGATTCGTATTGACGAGTACTTTGGTCCTATGTGGTAACCAGGGTCTGATGCTGGAGCTGGAAGGTAGCCAAAGGAACTCCGCAATCAAACAACGCAACCCCATTGTGTTTAGGCTCGTTTGAATTGTATTGATGAGTACTTTGGTCCTATATGGTAACCATGGTCTGATCCTGGAACTGGAAGGTAGCCATAGGAACTCCGCAATCAAACAACGCAACCCCATCGAGTTTGGGCTCGTTTGAATTGTATTGACGAGTACTTTGGACCTATGTGGTAACCAGGGTCTGATGCTGGAGCTGGAAGGTAGCCATAGGAACTCCGCAATAAAACGACACAACCCCATCAAGTTTGGGCTCGTTTGATTCATATTGACGAGTACTTTGGTCCTACATGGTAACGAGGGTCTGATGCTGGAGCTGGAAGATAGCCAAAGGAACTCCGCAATAAAACGACACAATCCCATCAAGTTTGGGCTTGTTTGATTCGTATTGACGAGTACTTTGGTCCTATATGGTAACCAGGGTCTGATACTGGAACTGGAAGCTGGCCATAGGAACTCCGCAATAAAACGACACAACCCCATCAAGTTTGGGTTTGTTTGATTCGTATTGACGAGTACTTTGGTCCTACATGGTAACCAGGGTCTGATGCTGGAGCTGGAAGGTAGCCATAGGAACTCCGCAATAAAATGACACAATCCCATCGAGTCTGGGCTCGTTTGATTCGTATTGACGAGTACTTTGGTCCTATATGATAACCAGGGTCTGATGCTGGAGTTGGAAGGTGGCCAAAGGAACTCCGAAATAAAACGACGCAACCCCATCGAGTTTGGGCTTGTTTGATTCGTATTGACGAGTACTTTGGTCCTATATGATTTTTCTTGGTGAGTACTTTGAGCCTAGCCTAGATAATATCCATACGCAGCCCCATCAATTTCTTTTGTGCGACCTTCCCCAATTTAGGTGTCAAATGAAAGAGCTTGAATTGTAGAATGAATTGTAGAATATAGTATATTCTGAAAGACAATCTAATACAAGATGGCCGCCGTCACAAATTGACAGATTATTTTTATGTACAATCCCCACAATATGGGTCTGTATATGGGGTATCAAATGAAAGTTCGTAAAATACAGTACACCATGAAAAAAACTAAAACAAGATGGCCGCTATCACAAAAGATTTTTAAAAACAAGCTTTTATTTTAATGTCCTAAAAAAAGAAAATAAACTTTAATTTATTTTTTTATTACAATCTAGCGAATGGCTTCAATGCACTAAAAAGTGCGTTGAGCACAAGAAAATATTCATTTCATATTTGTTTATTATTAAAATATTATGTATTTTATATAAAATAATTTGTAGATACAACTAACAATAAAGAACTCGGTAGTCATTAAAATATTTCGTATTATTTGAGTAATTAGTTTAAAAAAAGATTTTTTAAAAACAAGCTTATATTATAATGCCTTAAAAGAGGAAAATAAACTTTAATTTATTACAAGATATATTTTCTTATAAAAATATAAAAGCTTGTCCCGAGAATTAGGATAAACAATAAAACAATTTAACTTGATTATTATATTTATTTTTTTGTAATAAATAACGTTTTGTACAGCATTGTCATACACACATGACAATGCTGTGCAGTCCTGAAATTTAAATGCATATATGATCCCTTTTTTGAAAAACTCGAATCCGTTATAACTGCTGCCTCACGGAAAATCGGTGTCCTGAACAAGGTGCGTAGGTATTTTGCGCCGGACCAACTATGCCTGTTGTATAAAACTCAGGTTAGGTCTTGCGTGGAATATTGCTCGCACTCCGGCTCCGCTCAGCACCTCCTCGATGCTCTGGACAGATTGCAGCGTCGCGCTATTCGAATAATTGGCGATGTAGAGGCAACTAACACCCTCGAGCCTCTACAACTTCGACGTGACATCGCCTCTCTTAGCGCCTTTTACCGAATGTTTCACGGGGAATGCTCTGAGGAGCTCTTTAACCTTAACCCTCCCTCTCCATTCCTTAACAGAAACACGCGTAAGGGTCTACGGAGTCATTCTTACACTGTATCCTCCTTTTCACACCGTACAAAGAAATTCCAAGATTCCTTCTTCTTTTTTTTTATTGCTACTAAGTTGGCAAAAAAGCAAACTGCCCACCTGATGAGTGGTAACAGTCACCTTATAATACATGACATTCGCAGTAAAACTGCAACCCCCACAAGGGCCACAGTGTACGTTGTCAACTTGTGACTTAAGATGTTAAGTCACGGTACCCAGTAATTTCAGTGCCATATCTTACCCTTCAAACCGGAATACAGCAATGCAAGCACTGCTGCTTTGCGGCAGAAATAGGTAAGACGGAGGTACCCAAGCACACGACCTTGGTACAGAGTCTCCCTCCGGTAAGTCTTCTGTCGTTCATCCCACACTTGGAATTCTCTACCTGCGCACGTGTTTCCTCCATCCTACAACATGGGTTCCTTCAAAAGAGGTGTGAAAAACATCTTTTAGGCCGGCAAGGGGCGGGCAGGTTGGATAGTGGATGTTCTCCCTCCTCTATCTGTCAACTCATTTGGGCCTCTTTCACCGCTTAACATCAGTAGGGAGGAGGTCATTTGCCAGGCCCTCCATAAAAAAAACTGTTTAAGTACCTTGCCCGTATGTATTTACTTGGTAAGCCTTAAATAAATAAATATTGGTAATTCTAAGAAAAAAATATTTGTTTTTTATAAAATGGGTAAATCTTGCGACAAGCTTTTATATTTTATTAAAAACTAGCTGTGCCGGCGATCTATGTTTCGCCATAATATAAAAAGTAGTTTACGACCTATTCTCAGATCTACCGAATGTGCACAAAAAATTTAATAAAGATTAGTCAAGCCGTTTCGGAGGAGTTTGGTAACAAACACTGTGACACGAGAATCTACTCGTATATATATATATATATATATATAGTCCTCCCTTCGGCCATTGTTGATCAGGCCGAAATTCGCATTAATTGTTGATCCACATTATCCGCCTATTACTTAGGAAGTTTTGGGTTTATCGTGCTAAGTCTGCTATATAACAATTCTCCTCCTTGCGACGCTATGCTTAATTGTGCCGTAAAGTTCCTAGCACGTCAAAAATTTTTACGGTATTTGTTGATCATCTAACCGTCTTTTTTCCTACAATGAGAATACTTTTGTTGATCAATATAAACTTCGCTTGATCAACATTTGCCGCGAATATTTTCTTTTTGAGTAACGTGGCCACCGGTGGCGGCAGAGCGGCAATGTCGCAAAAACGAAACGGAAGTAATATGTTAAAGTGAGATAGAAAGTGCGCCCGTGACTGCGAGTCGTTTGCCTAGCTGAGTTTCAGTCGGGGTGTGTGCAGGTGACAATTTGTTTTAGTTAGACGATGTGTTTTAAAAAAAAATAGGTATTGTTATTAGCTATGATTCACGAAAATCGTTTCAACTGTTTAGAAGTTATCAGTCATTTTCCCATGTATGCAGGAATTATTCAAAGGATTGAGCAACTTTCGCCCTAATCGTAATTAGCTATTAATTGTAATTTTTAATATATTAGTCTCTCTAGGAACTGAAAAAACATCGTCGAATTTATTATATTTGTGCGTAAGAGATTAGAATAAATTGTAGCACCAGCAGGGGTTTGAACTAAGAAGGGATCTATCACGATCGCCTTGAAATTACTAATCATTGCGGCGTCATTACAAGACTGTGTCGATTGTCTATCAAAAAATAGCGATGGATGCACTTTGACGTCAAAATTGGAAGCGATCGCGATGGATTTTTTTTATACAATCAAGGGACCGCTTCACTTATTGTTAACGCGGAAGAATATTAATTGTCAGGTACTATAGACAAAACCAAGAGGATTAAATGTTACCAATGTTCCAAAATATTATTTGCATGTATTGTTTCTGAAATAAAGAAAAAAAATCGATTTCAATAATCGTATTTCATTACTCCAGTCGATAACATTAGTAGGTACATACATATATACTCGTACATATGCTTATTCCGTTGTCCCATGGGGGTAGGCAAAAACTAAGATTCATCACATACTATGACCCTGACATACATCTTTTGTTTCAACTAAATTCATACATCTTTTCATACAATTCCGTCGACTGAGGGAGCTACGTAGGTAGAAAATTAATTTGGTCATGGTATGTTTTCCTCGGACGACCACTCCTGACAGTTCCGCTCACACTGGGTTGATATATTTGACTCGTAAGACTACTTTTATTCATTCTGTCCACGTAACCACACTGAACCATCTAAGCATACATCTCCCAATTCTTGTAACTAAACCTATCATCCTGCACCTTACAACTATTCCTTATAACACTATTCCTGATTCGGTCAACCAAAGTAACACCACACATAATTGTTAGGGAAGGGAACACATCTCCACTGCTTTCACGCGGCTATCATTTCTTTCTGACGATACCCAACATTCACTTCCATACATAATATGTAGGCAACAACACCCCATTGTCAATAGCCAGATGCGCCTTTTTTGATACCGACCGGCATCCTTCCGAGTTTCTTGCCTGTTCTTCTCGAGAAGGCTCTCCCAATTTCCGAACAGGTGTAGAGTCAATTTTTTTTTAATTTGACTTGTATTTGCACACATCTTAATAATGGTTGGGGTGTGTGTACATATAAGGATTAAATAATTTAGTTAATTAGATTCTTGGTTGAAGATTTTTGGTTTTTTTTTGACGTCAATAAGTGCCTGTAAAGGTCTATATTGAATAAAGATTTTTGAGTTTGAGTTTGAGTTCTCATAGAGTTCTCATAGAGGGACTTCAGTACCCATACTGAGCGGTCGTCAACCTCATATGATGCCAGTGTTGACCACAATTCATGCCGGTTCACTCTATCATATGCCTTTTCGAGATCCACAAAGGCGCAGAATACTTTTTGGTGCTTTGCCAAGTATTTCTATGAGATGCACCTTAGCGAAAAGACCTCATTCATGCATCCCATACCCCTTCCGAATCCCGCTCGTACGTCCCACACTTTTCTTCAGTTACATTTATCACTCTTTCAATCGACACTTTCACATTTAGTTTGCCATCCACACTGATAAGGCTGATGCCACGATAGTTCTGGCATTCTTGCTGTGAACCTTTGACTTTAAGTGGGACAATGACGGCTTTACACCACTGCTCTGGTACTCGGCCTTCCCTTAAGCACATATTAAAAAGTATCCACAGAAAGCTAACAATTACACTATTGTCACTTTTCAGCATTTCGACATTCACGCTGTCACACCCAGACGCTTTACCTAATTTCATTGCCATTAATGCTTTCACTATTTCATCTCCCGCAGTTTCATTATCCATACTCGTCTCTCACTCTCTCGCTATGCTCGGAAGTTGATACTAGAATCCTTCGTTACGCTCGGTATTCAATATGCCGCCCTTGACGAAATATATTGCTTTATCCCCTTGGTGTATAATCTACTATTAAAAAGTAGTATTTATGTTAATCACTTTAGCAGTTATTTAATTAGTATTGTGATGTTTCGTCATTTCTAATACTTAATAAGTATGATATTGAAAAGGAAAACATACCTACTTAGTAAAAAGAAACCTTATTTACTAATCTGTGATTTTTATTTAAAATAAAAAATAGTGCGTAATTCAAGCTTTAAACTAAGCAAATAAGAAAGGAAAATTATTCAGTTGTTAGGTACATACTCGTATGTTAAAAATAGTGCAGAATATAAGCTTTATCACTGTTTTTTAGACAAAATAAATGAGCAAAATTGGTTCTCTGTTTTTGCACGCGTGTGAGAAAATGTGACTATTACTACTGTCTTTGGGTGCGTAAGAAAAAGTCACAACAGTGAGCAAAAACCGATTTTGTTCACTTTTTTAAGTAGGAAACACCTTCTCTTACTTACTCTTTTGACTTCTCGTGCCAGAGGTCAAAAGAGTAACTATTTATAGCAGTCATAATGCCGTGTGTGTGCCGGCCTAGAATAACACCAACCCATCTTCTCCCGAGGGTGTCGTACGAGGCGACTAAGCGAGATATGGCCTTTAGGAGACGAGCAGCAGCGCTCGTCTCGTCGCAGATCTTGGCCCAACTACCATTTCCAAGCCGCCAACCAAGCGTGGCGATTATGGCAACCACCCCTCCCCATATGAGTCACACACTATGTAATCGGCCTCTAGTTCCCGGCAGCCCTGCTATGCCTAGCTACGGTAGCGGCTACGGTAACGGTAGGGCAGAGGGTGCGAAGAATCTTCGGGTAAGATCCGGCTACCACCTACGACGACTCGACTGGCAAACTACAGCACGCGTACACTCAAGACGGATGCGAAGTTAACGGAGTTGACGAAACTATTAGTAAGCTACGCTGGGATATCATTGGTTTATATAAAGTCCGAATAGAGCGGGAGGACTCGATAATCCTCAATTCTGGAAACTTGCTGTACTACCGGGAGGGCGACCAATAGTCCGAAGGTGGTGTCGGGTTCATCGTCCACAAGTTCCTCGTCAAAAACGTAATAACCATCGGGAGTGTGTCAACCAGGGTAGCGTACCTGATACTCAGAATATCGAAACGATATTCGTTGAATGTCGTTCAGGTTTACGCTCCGACCTCGACACACCCAGATGATGAAATGAAGCCTATGTATGTGGAGATCTCTAACGCCATACGTAGCCACAATACTCAATACACGATTGTGATGGGGGACTTCAATCCTAGGTTGGCGACACGTTGCGGTGATGAGTTGAGAATGGGGCAATTCGGATTTGGGCACCGGAACTTCGGTTGCTCACTAGAACTCTCATTTTTGAAAGAAACTTAACATCCATTACTGCTATCATGAACGCCGCTGTAACACATAAGATCACTAAAGTAGTAATGGATATAAAGTTTCTTTCAAAAATGACATTTCTAATTACCAACCGTAGTTAGAGAATAGGCTTGCTGAATACCATGCTCGGAGATCTCAGTAGTGCTTCCTAAAGAGTGGATCTTAAAATGAACATGGATAAGAAAAATCATGTCGAATGTCCATGTTGTGCCCACTCCAGTTAATATTAAGAATACTACACTTGAAGTTGTAGACAGTTATAGATACTTAGGACAGATAGTCCAGTTACCGCGGGAGGGGAAGTGCCCCGCGCTACAAATAGCCCCCAGCCCCAAGGCACCTAGTGCCGGGACGTTTGTCAGGGTGTAAAGCGGCGCACAACACCTGCGCCGCTCACAAAGCAGCAGAGCCACGCGCCTTTTGGCGTAGCGCGAGTCCGGCAACGGACCTCTCACGGTCACGGTCAGGGGGTCAGTGGGAACAAGGCCTCGCTGTTGTCCCCTCCCCCTGTCTTGTGACGGACGGAGGAGCTGCGGGGGGTTTTTAGTGGGTAGGCCTGGACCGAATCCGGTCCGGGGAGTCCCACATACCCTCGTGGTTTGGCTCGGCCACGAGGGATGCGTAAAGCATTTTCCCCCCTTCCAAAAAAAAAAAAAAAAAGAAAAAAAAAAAAGATAGTCCAGTTAGGTAAGTTCAACTTCGAGAAAGAGATCTCAAGGTCACTCAGCGGGCAATGGAGAGAGCAATGCTTGGGGTCCTGCGTGATCGGATCCGAAATGAGGAGATACGCAGGAGAACTAAGGTAACCAACATTGCTCGAAGGATTGCTCAGCTGAAGTGGCAGTGGGCGGGATCCATGGGGGAGGCCTATGCCCAGCAGTGGGCGTCGTGCGGCTGAGATGATGATGTAATGTTATGACTGCATTTCGATGGCAGAGCAAGACTTATTGAAATTTTGTGTAGTGATAAGAAGCATGGTCTCGATCTAGCAATACGGGCTGTGTAATTTAAAGTACTTACCTACTTTCTCTTTTTTAAATAAGATCGTGCAAGATTATACGTCTTCGAATTATTTTAGTTTTTAGAAGATTATTTTTGTTTCTTTTTATGTTAATTGCATATAGAGCACGCCAGCTCTGTACCTATTTTGATTTTACCAAATGACGTTCAAACGTATCTAGTACAAGCCACTGTCTAGTATTTACTAATACGGTTCGAATTCTAATGCTTAGAAATAAAACCATCAGCACTGGCATAGACACTGGGATCGTACTTATTTCTATAGATACATTTGAAAAAATGGTAAAATAAAAATTTACAACTTCACATAAAGAGGTATGATTCACTGGACAACACAAGTCTTGTTTCTTTTCATTTTTTTTTAGTTATGGGATATTTCTATGGCCCTGACTTTGAATAAAATACTGGGAGATTTCTAACAGCTTTACCTTTTGATATATTCAGCTCTATTATTTTGACAAAAAAATAATACATTATGTTACCAACATTTTTATTGAACACTAGCAAATGATCTTTTATAAGATTTTCTCGAATGAACGACTTCAGGCAGATCTCGTTGCAAACTCCAGCAGTAGTCTGCCATCATATGCGAGTCCCACCGCCCCTGATACCGCTCTTCCATTGTTCGAAGATCTTTATGAAGTCTTTCACCCTGCTCCTCACTAAAATCACCCAGATTTTCTGGAAATCGGTCTAAATGCGAGTACAGGAAATGAATTTTTATGCTCATGTTGTACCCTAGCTCTTGCAAGTTCGATAGCATGCACTCGACAAGCTCGACATGGTTGTCAGATTTCTTTTTGCCTAGGAAATTACTCATATCCAAAACAAATGAATTCCAAGCTTTGGATTCGACTTCAGTCATAGAGTTGACAAAATTAGGATCTTTCTCTAGTCTTTCACTTCGATTTCCGGTTTCGGTTAATTCCATTTATTTTCACAACGCAGAAGTAGCAATCGTCATGATGGTTTCGAGGTTCTCGCCAAATCATGGGTGTTACGAACATTATTGCATCTCTTTTTCCACTGGACCTTAACCGTAGACATACCACACATTTCTGGCATACAATATGAGGAACCCATGGCTTGTCCTGATTACACAATTTTAATATAAAGTATTGATGATACGCAGTTTTCACAAAGTCCGATATAGGTTTTCGATATTTTTCAAATATATATTCACCACAAATATAGCAAAAACAATCGGGATTAAGCACACAACATCTTCTTGGCGAAGACATATCGAAAACAACAGCAAAATATGTTTTAGTGTTGAATAAAAAACGAAAATCCAAGTAAAAATAGTAAATGAGGGTAGTTAGCTATAACTCAAAAACAAAAGCTGTTTGAGAAAAATTGTTGCCATATTTAAAAAATACGCGTCAATTTGAAATAAAAACAAAAAAAAATCACAGGAAACAAACAATTTTATTTTTTTTGTTCACCAGTGTTATTGATGGCATTAGATATTTGTTTGTGAAATGTATTTTTATTTTTTATCAACTTTATTGTTAACATAATCCATACTTACTTACTATACTAATATTATAAAGCTGAAAAATTTGTTTGTTTGTTCGTTTGAGCGATTATTTTCGGACAACCACGCGAACGAAGTCGCGGGCAGAGCTAGTATTATACACGGTTATTTTTTTATCATACTGGAAAATTTTAGAGGCAGCTCGGTAGACGCTAGACGACTTATATCAATAAAAAAAACATGTGGTTATATTTTTAAAATTTTATCCGCCAATAATATTAAATTATAGACATTGTTCTTGTTTACTACAAGATAAGGTAAGATTATGAATGAATAAAGCATTTACTACTACGGGCTTAGGAAAATGCAGCAAAGTCGCATTATTAATTCAAGCAAGATCAATCTACAACTAGTTTGAAATAAGAGTTATTATTGCACTAGACACTACAACAGTGAAAGACAGAGACAGTCGGCGCCGGCGCCGAGCGCCGGCGGCGGCGTTTTGTTGTTTGCTGTCGCTTGTCGGCACGAGCCGACCGGCTTTAGTTCGCCTTTGACCCCAGCGCGTGTGAACGTATCGCGATGTCGCGCCCGCGCCTGACGCGCGGCAATCGGGCGCATTCGGAATTTTAGTTTCAAGTTAACACATCTAGCGAATACACAGACCTTACTCCGGTAGACCGTAGACCTTTACTTGTGAAGTGAAATTAAGTGTTTGGTGTAAGAAAGTGAACCCACAAACGTAGGACTTGGAAGCGAAAACTGCATTTCGAGACGTTAAACACTAACCAAAGTGATATGTTGTTGTGGTCATGTATAGTTTTAAACGTGAACGACTATGTATGAGTTAGAGGACTTCCTTTAAATTTAGAACTCTTTTGTTATTAGAACTAAAGTTGATTTAAATTGTTTCCTAGGTAGGTAAGTATTTAAAGTTGATTCCAATTTTTTAACTACGCCAAAACAACCTACCATAACCGTAATACCTACTTAGTACTGTTTGTTTTCCTTAAAAACTTTCTTTTGCCGGTCCTAAGCCCGTAAAGTAGGAAGGTGAAATTGTGATCAACTCAGTGATGACTTTGAATCGGCGACGTTGTTGCCAGTTCGCATTCATTCAATGTTTTGCCTACAACTTCACTCAGTGTCCATACCAGTGCAGTATTTTTTGGATATTTTTGATAATAAATATCTAATTAAACAGGTGAGTAAATTTTATTATTAATGGTTAAATAATTCTTCTACCGTGTCCTGAAGCCACCCTTAAAATAACCAGGGTGATAAAAAAATAACCGTGTATACTTGTATATGGCGACACATTACCCTTTTTGGTAAGATTAAAGTACCAATATCAATAAGGACACATCCATTATTATAAAAAATAAAAAAGCTATTAAAAACGTTTTAAAAATCTTTAATTGTAGTAATGGATATTTTAGAAAATTAATATAGTGCAGTATTTTTTGGATATTTTAGAAAATTAATATAGAATTAAATAGGTAAGTAATTTTTTTTTTAATATTTAAATCATTCTATTACCGTGTCTTGAAAAGTCCCTTAAATTTTTGTGGGTGATAAAAAATAACCCTGTATAGGAAGCTATAGTATCCATACATAGATCGTTAAATTACAGCTGTTTACTAACATCTGTGATCGGAGATGTAGCGAAGTGGCAACAGCGCACAATGGAATACAACTAATCGTAGAGAAGGTGGCCTCTGATTGGCCCATTTGAATCTGATCAACAATGGATGGTATGGAATTGTATAAAAATACTGTGTATAGTTCGTATTTTTGCCACTAGAGGGCCGGCAATTGTTGATCTAATCGGAGCCACATTTGTATGCAGAATCCTACATTAGATCAACAAAAGCTGTTCTGATCAACAATTGCCAACAGATCAACAATTAACTGATGCCACAAGCCGTGTGATCAACATATGCCGAGTGGAGATATCTATATATATATATACACGGTTATTTTTTTATCACCCTGGAAAATTTAAGGGACGCTTCACGGCATGGTATTAGAATAATTTAAATATAAATAAAAAAATAACCCCCCTCCTTAATTTTATATTAATTTTTAAAAAAATACAAAAAATGCTGCACTAGTTGAGAGCAGCATTACAGCACAAACAGAGACTAGAGAAATTTACCTAAACTAGCTCGGGCTCGCGCGGATGGTGGGCCCTTAATGAAATTTCAATTGGAGCCTCCTCAGACCTAGGTTTGAATCAGACCTAGTTCTGAGGAGGAGGCTTAAACTTAATACAATATATTAATAACTAGCTGTGCCCGCGACTTCGTTCGCGAGGATGTCGGAAAATAACAACATCGTGATGTTATATATTATATAGCCTATAGCCTATGTTATATATTATATCATATACAAAAAATAATTTTTCAATTTGAATCAATAGTTACTGAGATTAGCGCGTTCAACCAAACAAACAAACAGACTCTTCAGCTTTATACGAGTAATAATATTAGTGCTCTCTGAAAATGCACCCACGAAGTTATATTGTTTGTATTATTGGGTACGATAGCTAGATAGTAAGTAGTCAACAGATAAAGATAATAGATTTGTGAAGAATTTCCAAATTTTTCAGTGTCCTAAAGTCTTGAGCGACATTTTATAATCTGAAGATATCATCTGTATTATGGCTGATGATAATCGCGGGCTCTTAGCTTTTAAGATGATACTCGCCTGACACACATGCCATGTCATGACGTCGGTTAGCTGAGAATTGGAAAGGTTGAGAGAAACGAGATATTTAGGAGATATTTTTGCCTTTTTGTCCATCGTTTTTGCTTGCTGAAAATATTCGGACTCGAACTCCTGTTTTTGTTTGTAATCGATTACGCCACAGGTGCGATATATTAAAATAAAAAGTTTCTTAAGTTCCTCTTAAATAACACAGAGATATAATACCGTTTCAAAAAATCCATGATTTGTTCGACATCACCTTCGCTGACAGGCTGTATTGTATAAGTTTTATCTTCCTTGGGCTGAGACATGGCGTGGCTATTATGTTTGCAAAAACAATAGCCACTTATGTTTTTATGCTAATGATTTCTGGCCTGCGGATACTTTCTGTGGGTAAAGTAACATCGAACATTATTCGAAATAAATTTACATCAAACACAAACTCAAATAAAACAAAAAATTTGGGAGATGTTTGTTGGATTATAAATGCTAAAATGTTGTGACCAGACCTTAATAATGTCCTCACAATATCTCATCATTCATCAATTTGAAAGAAGGTTGTGAATCGTCGAGATTAATTAGCATTAAAAAAATGAAGGCGAAGTAGTATTCAATAAACAGGTAGATTAATTAGTATTTTAAAGATTGATTAGAATGGGAATTTGGAGAAAATTGTTTTAAGTAGATTAGAAAACGGAAAAAGTATTGATTTACGCAATAGTACCTACTTTGTATAGCTCAAATGGTTAATATCAACATTAACACAGTAACCACAAACGATAACCGATATCACAGCTATAGAAATATTTAAAATCTTACATAAGCTACTATACTATTGCAAACTTTGGGCAGTTATAAATGTCAGTACAACAATTAATGTTTATTTACGAACAAAACTATTGCAAATTTAAGCTTGTTTACGTACCTGCGCACGCTGCCGCCGAAATGTCACTATAGAGTTATCATTTCAACACGATAGATAAAAAATTGTAGAGCAGCGGTTTCGAGCGTTCACTTGCGCCTGAGCGACTAATGTTTGAACACCATGCTCGCACATTTACATTCATAGTAACTGCGATACTGTGAACGATAAAAATATTTGTTTAAGAATAAGCAAGCCGGCGAATGCATTGGTTTGCTTACATGACTATTATTAACGCCAGACAGACATTTTTATTCACACACTGCATATCCTAACATCAACTGCGAACAAGTAAGTTTCGGTGCACGTGACTGGAATCTTATTATAAGTTTTGTGTTATCCGCTTATGTAATGATTAGTATTATGTAATTTCTAAATATAGATGCGAGTAGGCTGGCCATGTTTTATCCGCGAAAACAAAACCGGTCGCGTCAATAAATAATTAATTGTTTTTATGTATTGTACGACGTGTAACAAAAATAAATGGTATTTTTGTAAAAAGAAATGAAATAATTATAACTTAAAATAATTATTTCTGTAGTAGACGTCACCCTACCTAAAATATTCAGGTTGACAGATTTATTTATTTTACTTATTTATAACACTTTACCTACCGGCTTACAGTTTACCCAACACGCCGGCAGGTCATGCATACAAAAATTAAGTAAAAATTAAACAAAATATAATTAGAATACATATTAAATAATTATAAATAACCAAATATCCCATACATACAAAAATATCAAATTAAAGTCAAATAACAAAATAGTTTCAAATTTAAAGTCATACAATGTCAAATTATAAAATAATGTCTATTTTAAAGTTGTACAATAACAAATTTAAAGTCATAAAATATCAAATTACAAAAAATAATGTCCAATATAAAGTTATACAATGTCAAATGACAAAATAATGTCAAATTTAAGGTCATACAATGTCGAATTACATAGTGTCAAATTTAAAGTCATATAAAGTAAAATTACCAAATAATGTGAAATTTAAAATCATGCAATGTCAAATTACATGAGATGAGGGTGCGATATCAGACAACCTCCTTGTGTACCCTTTTTTTTTTTTTTTTTTTACAAGAGAGAAAATACAGTCTTTACGGTATTCGACAAGGGAATTGAGCTGACTAGGCCACCCCTTGGATATGCAGGACTCGGGTAGAAGACCCACTACCGGCTAAAAACTCTCTAGATACATTTTATTCGCAGTGATTTTAATTTGTTTTGCCTGAAGACATTCTCGCTCGCGAGACAGAGACTGCCGGGTTATCCTTGTGTACCCTGGGTAACCCGGCAGTCTCTGTCTCGCGAGCGAGAATGTCTTCAGGCAAAACAAATTAAAATCACTGCGAATAAAATGGATGTAAACTATAGTTATAGAACCACCTCCTTTTTTGAAGTCAGTTCAAAATATACTACGTGTAAATAAAAAAATTATTAAGCTCACCTCTTACGAATTGGAATTTACCTATTATCATTTAGGCAACTATTTATGTCCAATTCAGTTAGCAAACATTGTAGTGCCTGTAAGCAGGACCGGATTTACATATTTTACGCCTTATACGAGTAGATCTAAAGAAATTTTACCGCCCAAACCTCCCCCCTCCGTCAATTAAAAGAACGCTCAAGTTTTTCTAGAAGCTTTTTTATCAGATATATTGTGTAATAACATTATAAGTTGATAGTAAAAGTTTTAAACTATAAATTAATTTTATTCTTTTTAGGGCATTTAAATAAAAGCTTGTTTTTTTACTTTTAATTTATATTTTACTTTTTAGTCTGTCTTCAGACTTTTTTTTGGTTTATATTTAAGGGTATGTTTGCGTATTCACGCTATTGCATTTCACTTTCAGGTCATTCAAAAAAGTGATTTGTGCTATTTTAAATCATTTACTGAATCTACATTATTTAATTTTTTTTACCTTATTTACACCTTTTCAAATTATTGACAACACGGACGGATTAGACAAAATTATTTACATTACTTAGTACTGACACCCCCTTATATCCCAATGCAACCTGATCTAAAATACAGGTTTCAAGTCCGTATTGTTAACTATTGAGGAGTTACGTCATTGAGAGTCGATCCTGGGTGTACCATCAGGTCATTTCAATCATAATACTGCATTGCCATTAGCACTGTAGCCACGTGTAAAATTTCAAGTCATTACTGTAAACTATTGAGGAGTTCTTTCGTTGGGAGCCGATCCTCGGTGCACCATCAAGTCATGCTGAACATTATAATGTATTGTCACGTGAATCAAACGCATCTACAAAATTTCAAATCAATTGAATATCAGGAAGTTGTTTAAAATTGGTTAGCAAGATTTGAAAAAATGAGTTACTTACATACGAACATGGCAAGGTAAATAAAAGCTTGTAATAAAAAATGTATCCTTGTTCTGTAAAGGCGACGGAGTTACTTGTGCGCCCGTTTCCCGCCTATTCTAGTTTTCATTTGCTATTTTGTTTATGTCATGAGTCGTGGTATCAATTGTGTTGTTTTAATTCTGGATTATTTATTAACCGAAAGGACATTTATCGTAACAGCGAAGCAGAAATTAAGTATTTACTATCATTTTGCACGACGTACCTTTGCGAGAGCGGTTTTTTGGCCATGTCAAGCATAAAACTTAACATCGTCACAGACTTCAACTTGAAGACGACTTGAGGCTAAAACTAACCAATGAACAACCAGATTTTTCAGAGTTATGCAAAGAAAAACATGTACATTTGTTACATTAAACTTATTTTCACCATCATTTAAACAGTATTCAGATAATAATAAACGCCAAAAGCCCGATTCAATTTTTATTTATTATTCCTTAAGGGGTACGCGAATTTCAGGTCTTTCTTGGAGTGGTACGTAAGAAAAAGTAATTGGGACCCACTGGTTTAGACTATTGAAGAGTTTAAGATTAGTGTATTAAAGAGTTGTACCACAGATAACATAATACTAGTAGTTGTACCACAAGTTATGAACACAAAAAAAAAATGTTATGGCGAAACGCAAACAATAAAGCGCTCCACATACAGAGGCGGCAAGCGGGACGGTAGGTAGACGGTGTGTGGAGCGCTTAAAGAATACAATAATACTAAATGATAACACAAAAGAAAACAAAAACGTTGGTTACTGCAATAATAATATTTTCCGAATTTCAGTTTTTTTACAGCTTTGCCACCGAAAAATAAGGAAAAATAAAATAATTTATAGGATTAAATAGGTCAGGTTAGGTTAGATATTGTGACCACACAGAGCGGAGCATCAAACATTCAAGGTATGCAAGAAAAAATTAGGCTTATTTATTATTATTATAAAAGAGGTTAAGGTAAAACAAAGTATGTCTTATTATTTATTCTGTATTAACGTTATGCGAAAAGATTAGTATGCCAAAAAACGTTACGCAATTTTAAAATATAGCTTTTCAATGTATGCAGCCGAATATGGACCCCTTGGCTCCATAGGTAAATCCGGCCCTGCCTGTGATATTTTCAAATCTACGACCTCCAGGAAGAACCCAATGTTCGCTGCTAAGTTATGACATCAGATGTCAAGTCACAGTACCCAATAATTTTACTGTCTGTCTTTTGCCCTTCAAACCGGAACACAGCAATGTGAAGACCGCTGCTTGGCGGCAAAAAATATTCAAGAAAGAGGCTTCCGTGAAGACTCGAGTACCGAATTTCCCTCTGAAAGATCAGTCGCCGATTGACGCTGAAGTCGGCTACCATCATGTCAAGATCCGCAAGCATTCAATCAATCAATCAACTATTTATTGCCAAACCATAATGTAAATAGGATGTTACATAAAATGTATACTTCCCAAGGAAAGCATGTCATTGATATGCAGAAGAAACAATGTTGGGGATAGAACGGAGCCTTGTGGAACACCAGCATTCACTGCCACGAACCGCGAAGCGCAGCCGTCAACGACAACGCGAATTCTACGCTCGTGGAGGAAGCTGGCAATCCACGTACAGAACTGAGCGGGCAATCCGTATGCCGGAAGCTTGGAAAGGAGAGCCTTGTGCCAGACTCTATCAAAAGCTTTGGCGATGTCGAGACTAATAGCCACAGACTCGCCGCGCTTATCGATAGATTCACCACATTTGTGCAAAAGGAACGCTAGAAGGTCACCTGTTGACCGTTTAGGACGAAACCCATACTGACGGTCATTAAGCAACGAGTGACCTTCCAGGTAACGGATCAGCTGGGTGTTAAGGATCCTCTCCATGATTTTACACAAAATGGAAGTGACGGCTATAGGGCGATAGTTAGCCGGATCAGAACGATCTCCTTGGGGTCTCCAACGATCCCCGACCTTTTTGGGAACCGGCTGGACATTGGCCTCTTTCCAAGATTTCGGCACACAACCAGCAGAGAACGACAGACGGTATAGACGCGTCAGGACCGGAGTCAACTCCGCTGCACACTTCTTAAGTACAATCGCAGGAATGCCGTCTGGTCCACTTGCTTTTCGAATATCAATCGACTGTAGCTCCGCCCGCACATCTCGCTGTCTGATGCGGATATCGGGCATAGTGCTGCCACAATGGGACAGTGTCGGAGGTTGTGCACCACAGTCATCGATACGGGAATGGGCCGCGAAGAGTTTTGCCAGGAGGTCGGCTTTCTCCTGCGGCTGATGAGCAAGTGAGCCATCGGCATGTCTCAGCGGTGGCAGCGAGGGTTGGCAGAAGTTTGATTGCACAGCTTTGGCCAGGCGCCAGAAAGAACGGCTACCCGTAGGGTGCGCTAGCAGTTCCTGACCCACTTGTGCAATGCGCTGAGCATCCGCTCTAATGTAAGCCCTCTTACACAACTTGGTGGCATTATTATAGGCTGTTTTCAGTAGGTTAGTATTGGCAGGCCCCCGTCACTCGCGCAATGCAGCGTTATAAATACCTACCGCTAAGTAGCGCGCCGGCGCTCCGACCGGCAGAGGGCCGCCGCCACCCGCCGCGCCGCACGCGAGACTTATTATTATTATCGAATCTTGTAACTTTTTTCATAAATTTGTTTTTTATTGGTTTCTTTTTGTTTATTTTATTGCTTTTTTGTTTATTATATTAATTTGATTTTTATTTCCTTTTTTCTATCAATAATTTTCTATTTATAAATTTCTTTTCAGAACTAAAATCTGGATTTTTATACCTAAATCGAATAATTTTTCGAAAATTTTCGGTTAAATGTTGATTCGAAAAAAGTTCTACTTGCATTGTGGTTTATTAAACCACACAATAATTTTAATTTAATCAAATTGTTTAACCATACGGCGGTACATTACTGTGAAGCTATTGTAAGTTGTTAAAAGACAAAAAATGTTTGTATTTTTTTCATAGTCGAAATTCGAAGTAATTCGAACTAATAAGACAGTAATTCGTTGCCATAGTAACAATCTTCAGTCCTCAGCAACATCGTCACTTAACATCGGCTGAGATAAAAACCAAGAGCTTCCTTGTTGTTTGTATAAAAAAATTTAGGCAGCCTGCTTGATCGCCTACTTAGTTGTAAGTATAAAAAATAATAAAGTCTCGATGAACCGGCCGCAAGTACTTTATTTGATTCTTTACAAAAAAAAATCCATCTTACTCCTGTTTTTTAAAGATTGCCTATTTATCACAATTATTCATACGATTCAGGATATTTTCAGTGAGTGCAAACACGAGAAAAAAACATGGATCATGTATTTTTCATAATAATTCGTAATTTTATTAATCATTTGTAATTTCACAACTGAATAAAATCAATGAAGAAAAAATTTCGCCTCGAGCGGGATTGGTAATTTTTTAATAATTTGAATTTTTTTATAATTTTTAAATGTATTAATGACGATAAAATAATATTTTATTATCTTATTTTTTGACATGTACTAAGTATTAAAATTTTTTTAATATTTGCGCACTGCCAATTTAGAAGTAGATTATGAGGAATAATGTATATAATTTAACACCAATCATGTATTTTACCATATTCTTGCAAATAAAGTACTATTGTTATTATCATTTTATAAAATTAAAGCACATTTGAGTCAGGGGCTTTCCTCGCAATCAATTTATTTCATTAATCCTACGTATACCATTTTGTTTATGTTCTTTGTACAACCCTTATGTTTTCGCACGATGACGCAATCACGCGGTGTACGCGGGAATCTCGACTCTCGGCGCGCGTTCATAGAGACCTTTTCTTCTTGCAGCGACTTTTGTTTGTCGGTTTTGGCTATTATTATTACAGCGATTCGAGCGTTTCTATGGGAGTGATGTATCTGTTACGTAGTAACTATTAACTAATCTGTGGTATTGGGATCCCTAGAAGCTCGACCTCTGATCCAAGCGCGGTAAGCTAGCTGTTTGTTTGCAACAGCAGAGGCACACTCGCGATTGAACCAGAGGTTACGTCTCCCTCTACTGACGAGATTGGAATGTGGAATATAATATTCCATTCCTAGTCTGATCTCGTCAGCAACAGAGGTAGCGCAGGAGTTCGGATCCATCCCACTGAAACAGCGCTGCCACCAAGAGACAGACGCGTAATAATCCTGCATACCGTCCCAATCTGCTGACGCATAGTGCCACAGACGGCGTGCTGCAACCACAGGCGACGGTCGCGACTCCTGAGGCACTGAGACGGATACCAGGCAGTGATCTGAAGATCCTAGTGGAGCTCGAATCACCACCTGATATCCGTCGGGGCGATTTGTCAGCAGAAGGTCCAACAAAGAGGGCGCTTGACCGATAATATCTGGTACCCTGGTGTGCTGGGTAACCAATTGTGTCAGGTCGTGCGTGAGAGCGAATGCGTGGACAGTCCTACCCGCATGGTCAGTTTTAGAGGAACTTAACCACAACTCGTGGTGAGCATTGAAGTCCCCTAAAAACACCAGCTCGGCGGAAGGAAATTGCTCCTGCGCGTCATCTGCCACCCGACTTAGGTGTTCAAAAAGTTGAGTTGTCTCCAAGTCACCACGGTGGGAACGATAGACGCACACGTAGACACTGCAATGAGTGCCAAAATCGACGTGTACCACAAGGAGGGAAAAGGAAGGTTCCTCCAAATAGCGCAGGCGACGACAACAAACGTCCGCCCGGACGAACAAGCAAACACCTGCCTTTGCCTTGAAGGACTCCTCAAGAGCGTAGCCGGGGTAATTAAGGTAGCTTGTATCGGCCGGGCAGATAATTTGCGTCTCTGTCAAAAACAGCTTTGCTGGACGGGCTGTCTCGAGATGGTGGTGGACAGCCAAGAGGTTAGAATGGAGCCCGCGAATGTTAGCGAGCCCCACCTCGAATAGTGGTGTTTTGGTGGGATAGTGCACCGCTGTACGACCAGTCCTAATATTGTGCGCTGACATGTTTGTTGGAGTGAGAGGTGTGAAATTGAGGTGTCGTTGCAGCGATTAGCATAGTTAACGTGTGTAGGCCTGTTTCGCCAGGGAACAGCCGACAGCTGATTGCGCTGACTCTCCGCACGAAAGGGCCCCCGAACCCCCCCGGAAGTGGTCGCCGGGACCCACCGTCCGGTCACCAACCGGCACGACGGACCACCCCGAGATTATGCGTGGCATGGTGGGGCAGCCTCACGGACTGGTTAGGTCCGCTTGGGCCCCTGTACTGTCGGCGGGCGGCCAGCGGAACAGCCGTTTCTTCGGGTCTTCCTGGGCGGAGGGTCAACGCAGTCAACCTGGCACTGGGTCGACGGAAGCCCACGCAAACCACACGAATCGCAGCAACGACTAAGCAATCTATATCTTGAGTTCCATGATGTATTCTTATGTTGGCGCATCTGACACTTTTTGTTCCAGTAGGTAGTTCCATCCATGGTACAGACCAGTGATACCAAAAGGTGATTTTGTGTCCAGACCATCAACATGTAGGTAAGCCAAATTTTTTTATTTACCCACGTTTTTTTTTCAATTCTCATGTAACTGACTATGGTTTTTAATTAGAGAAATAAACATTCTTAAAACCTAAAAGCTTCCTTGTCGAGATTTAAATGTAATTTTGGAACGGACGGAGTCAATCATAGTTCGACATTAACTTCCAAGTGACAGATAAAAAAGTATCATAGAGTTCCTGGAAGTGCGGTTTTGTGGTCATGTATTGTTTACGTTTGCACGAGATTACGATACGTCCAATCGAAACAATACTACGTTAGTTTCAGTTGAATGAAGTGTTTTACAGAGAACTGTAGTAGCAGCGAAACATTACGGTTTCCATATTAATGAAGAGTAGGTACTCTGAAAATTGCAGGATTGCTAAGTTCAGCAGTTAGTCTCACTTGACAGCGATATTGATGATTCCGATAGTTATATCTTTCACCTTAAATTCAAGTTGTAGGTAATCATAACAAAGTCAGTAAGAAGATATTTTTCGCTATACATACGACCCTGGAATGCCTTCAAGCTTTCTAACCATTAAAAACTAATATCACTGGTCCCCCTTCAACCATATTTATAACTGACTGGTTCACACCCTCATTTTGCCTATTTAAGACTATGCTGATGTCTGTTACTTAGATACTACAGAGGAGCTACTAAACAAGCTTGAACGTTGGCAAAATCTTTGTATCCGTTTTATTTTCAGTTTGAAGAAATTCGATCATGTCTCCGAGTTTCGAAATGATACGTTTCGATACTTTTTTTTCTCTTTAATGTTCTTTTCAAACCATGTAGGTATCCTTGGTACTTTAAGAGAGATTTTCCTTCGCTAACACCCATCTTAAATCTTTTCTTGAGATAGACTTTGGAACTCGCTCCCACCTAACATAAGGGGTTACCAAACTATTTGCACTTTCAAACGGCGTTTAAGGCGCATAGTGCTCCCAATGACCTTGCGTCGATCGTCCCGCACTGATTACATAGGAGTGAGTGAGTGAGAGTGAGGGGAATATTCAAGCAAACCTTTACGCGTAAGATGAATTATTTCAATAAAAAATTAATAAAGGCAAATAAGAAAAATCTAAAAAGACCATCCCCTAGAATATTGTTCACTTTATTTATTGAAATCGAAAGTATGTGATTTAACCTAATATTTACGAAGCGATTAGGTTTATAGTTTTAAAATCGAGGCATGTTTGGGTCACATTTTAACCAAGTTTTAATTAATTTATCAAAAAATTAAAAAGACCATCCTCTAAAGAATGCGTTGAATAATAACATATCTTTTTTAAAGATTTTTTTTATTCAATATTTATAAGGAGAACCGGTTTTTTCTGCAATGATTTTTTATGATTGACGTTACTATGCGCCTTAAGAGGAAATCGTACAGTCCGTTTTTCCATACAAACGTAGTCCCCTGTTTCCTTCCTGGATAATGACCATAGTTGCTCTAATTTTTTCCAATAAAATCAATGGCCACTATAAGCATGTTCCTATGTTTTCCTTTTTTTATTCAGTTAATTATTAAAAGAGATTTTAAGCCTTCAAAATCCTAAAAAATCTACCTAATTTTCTGCTGTATTCAAACGTCCAGCAAACAAATTGAAGAAGATTATATGTAAAAAGCAAAACATCGGAACACAGAAAAAGCTTTGCTTTAATTTTTAACGTAAAAACTAATTAAATCGGTCAATTTTTCGCGGAGAAAACAGGGGACTACGAAACCACAGATAATATAATACTACAGTACAGATGCCCCATCCCATACAACGAAATGGGACCTACTTAAATCGGGCTATTCTTCGAACTATTTTATTTCACCATTTCACCGCGAGATGACGCACCAGTAAGCTCGGGCCATCGAGCCTTTGCTACATTGGGCTCTGTAGTTCTCGCACGCACTCAACAGATGGCACTTTGTGAACTGCTATGCTTATTATGCTTTGTTTAGTTCATGACTGCGTAAATAGGTCTTGTAAACAATTTGGTAAAAAATTTACGTATAAATCAATGTTATACCTAAGGGGTTGTTCCGCCATGGTTATACGTTTTATGTCATACATTTTATATATGTTTGACATTTAAGATGTAATTGTAAAATAAATTTGATATCATTGGAGGTATAAGTCATTTTGGTAGTGGGTACTTTCTATTATATATGTAACTTCAAATTCAAAAAACTGGTTAAGAATAAAGCAAACTTGCAAATTTTTTATATGTGACCTTTTTTTATCCTGCCCAAGACGATTTTTTTCATTGATTTATTCATCATTTTTTCAATTTATTTAGTATTTTTAAAGAAAATCAAAGTCACATAATACCTATTGTATTTTGTTAAAATGTGATTTAAAATTTTTATTTGACAAGATTTTTCAGTTTATGATTTTTGTTTTTTATATAAAATAAGTATTTATTTTTATATTTATACATACTTACCTATAAAAAACTAAGAAATTTAATTCTTAATTACTTATATTTTTTTATAATATAAAATATAAGAGAAATTTATATTCTTATAGCCGGCTGAAATTAATTTATTCGACTGTTTTATCAAATATCGAAATTATATAATTTAGTACTATTTTTTAAACAAAATTTTATTTTTCCTTGTTCTTTCTTACCAGTTATCTAATTTTCTGTTTCATTTTAAGAATGTTGTTATTAATTCTGTGATAAAAAATTCATTGAAACAAAAGATACTTAATGCGGGTTCGAACCACAGACCTCTAGAGGTATAGCTTAATAATTTCGCAGTATTTCCGCATGAGCCATCTGTTCACTTAGATTTTATGATGAAATTTCGAATCTATTATTTAAATTATGTGACGTCTATTGTAAGTCGCGCTTGCCACAATATTTGTAAATGGTAAAATCTAATAAAACACTGTACCTATAATATTTTATTTGGCAAAATTCAAAATATACCTAATCACCATTGAGATTAAAAAATAATTCAAGTAGTACCTACATTAATTTTATTTATTTTTTTATAGTCAGGAAACTTATGTCCATTAAAGTATTTACTAAACTTACAGAAATTGTTTAGGTAAAGAAAAAATATTGCTGTGTTTGTAAACTACCTCTAAGTTTTTGTATTACTGACACTATGTTATGTAACCTGTCACAATTTATGACACGTCATGCTGTTGATACAATGTATATACGTGGAGCTAAGTACCTATATGTATTGATTTGTATATTTCTATTATTCCATATTGAGTGTATTACGTAGATATTAAGATTTTTGTTGTTGTTTATAGCTTAGTGTGTGTGTGCAATAGTGGTGCCTCTTAGAGCGTCTTCAAGGTGTCTACGGAAGACCAGCGCCGGGGAGTCTGCGACGCCTCGGCATTATGCTCAGTAGATACCCTTTCCGTGGCACATCTATTAGTGTTTTCCCTTTTTTTATTTGTTATTCTGTGTTAGTGCCATTGAATAAACCATTTTCTTTCTTTCTTTCTTTTTTCTTTCATTAATACTCACGCTGGGCTTTAAATGTTGACCTTAAGACTGCCCTTATGTCGCTCGTAATAGCGGCGGCTTTCGTAATGCAAATGTAAAGCTTGACGTGTTGCTGACTGTACTTTACGTATTACTTACCTATATTATCTATGACTATGTATGTACCTAACATAGTTGAATAATACTTATGATGTTATTTAAAATTCAGATTTGTAAAATTAGTTTTGAATTCCCCCATACAAAATAGTTAGGTCAGTGAAAAAATCACTGTGGTTTTATGAAACCAACATGCAAGTGAAACTTTTTTTTCGGTTCGTTGGCATTTAACTGAAAATTTCCGAAAAATTATTTAATAGGGTAAGTTCTTAATGGTTAAACAAACTTACCTTTGTGATGTTTGACCATAATTATACGAGACGTTGCATCCGAAGAGATTTATATATTAACCAGGTAGTCCACTTTCCAATGTACCGGGCACCAAGCACAATTTTAGAGCGAAGACATAAAAATAAAAAGATAGGTAGGTAGTTTTAGTATTATTCACCCGCTTGCGCGATGTTACGCCATTTGACTCATTCATTTAGAGCAAAATTTCTCAAAAACATTGGGTATTTATTTGCAACACAGCAAATAATGGGTAGGGAGGGAGTATAAATCTCTTCGGATGCAACGTCTCGTATAATTATGGTCAAACATCACAAAGGTAAGTTTGTTTAACCATTAATTATACCACGACGTTGCATCCTCGAGATTTATATATTAACCAGGTAGGATGTTTAGAGTATTTTGAGAAATTTTTGATTTGAGGAGAGAAAAAAAAAGAAAGTTTGTCGTTAATTCGGTATAAGTTGACTTTTTTTTATAATTTATAACAAAATCTAAATCAGTGAATAAGAGTTTTATTACGCATGATAGACTCTTGATAGAATCTTGATAAGAATTTCCAAGGCACAGAAAATCATCTAAATAATTTATAATAGTAAACTAAGACTTCTAAGATGAGATAATATGGGTTTCAAAAGCTTAGTGAAAATGTATGAAGCTGAAGCAAGTGCAAAAGGAAGACATTGAAATTCTTAAGTTATTTGCTCAAATTTAAATCTAAGATAATGTTTCGACGATTGATGCGTAGTGGCTAAAAAATAGACATCTTATAAATCGATGAATGCCATACTAACAGAATTTAGACATCAGCTTAATAGCCGTTCGAATGTCTTTCATTTTAAAAGGCAACTCTGAACAAATTTATTAAAAGGTTTGACATTGATAATAAATCTATTCTAACCATCAGTTTTACGGATTGTAACACCGTTTGTTCTTAAAATTAAATAAACAAATTTTGCAAAAAACTTTTTCGTTTCACTATTGTTTTTACATAAAAATCACAACTTTTTTTTTATTACAATTTTTCTTTGTCAATTAGTTTCACAATGTCAATTTCAACGTCATTTTTGCACGTGACAGTTGCAAGTACCTTTGATCATTGTGCAATTTGTGCATAGACAATATTAAAGAAAATAAATTTCAGGTTTATGGCATAGTCTACAAAGATAGATTTTTTTTTCAAATTCAAAATTATTAAATTTGACATTAAATCTGTTTGTTTTGATAACATTTAGAGACATTTAACAAAACATATTTTAAATTAATAGATCAAACTAAATGAAGACATTTAACATGAGGCATATAAATTGATAGTTCATAACAAGAGTTTCGTCGAGTAGAGTTTTTAAAAGCTTTTATATTTTTGTTTATTGTTAATTAATTATGACCTTCTGTCTTTTTCAACCAAACATTTATTACTTTCACTTAGAACACTGATTATTTATTATAGAACTTCAAAAAATTCATATGTTGGTGACGGTGATAAGCGATAAGTCCGTCCTTAACACTTCTTAAATCACAATGAGAATTTCATAGGTGGTGTAACTGGTTGGGGTATTATGGGTGTGATTCCTTTACCAATACCTTGACCTTAGAAAAATCAATCCCTAGTTATAATCGAAGTATATAATTTTTTCTGCTTTTCATTTTATTCAAGAAAAATTACGAAATAGTTTCGTTGGTATATATCAAGTGCACGCGACCTTCGAGGTTTTGTTTCCAGTTCGAGATCAAGGCTCAGGACACGCAATACATATTTATGTATAAATAATAAGGATTCTCCGAATGATTCATCAATTTGTTATAAAAATTGAAGTACTTACGCTAATTTGCAAGGTACCTTAGGTATATCTTAATTACTTGAATTTTCTTTTTGATTTAGAACAGATTTTATTAAGTTTTTTGGTAGGTAGGGTTTTTTCAAACACATTATATTCCCAAAATCCGTCTTTTACATCCCCTATTTCATAAAAAAACCTGATAGTAAGCGGCATCTTGGTGGATTAATGAACAATATTTACACATTTCATGTTATAAATATTCTAGATTTTCACCATAGAAAGTCTCAGATCACTCACAAAGGCTATTTTCTTTGAATTAATGGTAGTAGTTGTACACAAAATAGGTGCTCTCTCCTCTATATGTTATTTTTATAATCCAACAAATAACAAAACTAACAATTTATTAAAAAAATATGTTTGTAAAACCCAGTGTGAGAGCTCCTGACCATATGATCATAGACATGTTACATATATTTAACCCAACACTGTACTATGAATCTCCAGGGCAGTTCCCATAAGGCTTGGCTGTCTGGTTTTTCAGTGGAGGAACTAAGAAACAACTAGTGTAACAAGGAAGAATTCTGTGGAATTACATATCTAAAACATATAAAATCTAAGGAATTGGAGTACAGTCTCATTGACCCGTGATCGCAAGAACTTAAAGTCGAAGGTACGATCCACTAACCACCGTTACGGGGAAGGCTAATCTTTAAAAAAAGAAACAAAACATTTTCATTTGGTGTATTCCATTACCCAGTTTTGTACCCAATTTTTAGCTTTATTAGTTTGATACCGAGATTGATAAAAAATCCCGAACCATTCTGCCCTTTGATTGTATAGATTTCTGTATCTATTATAATATAGGTACCTGATTCTCTTTAATTTAACTTACAACTCTAAGGTTATGATTGTACCTGGCTATTATTATGATGGCTGGCTTATAATTGTATTGTTCTCTTATGCTTATGCATATGGGAACTGTATGTAAACATATAAAGCTTATTATTTCAATAAGTCAAGGATTAAATTTGTTTTCTTTTCCCAAATTTTGACAATTAGCAAGAAAAGAGCATTACAGGTGGGAAATATTATGTTAGTTAGTTTATATATAAATTGATCTAATTCATCATTGCATTATCTTACTGCTCTCATTTGGTATAACTTCTTAATTTCATAACGTAATGTCACAATATTTGACTGTGAAAAACGTGAACTTATAGGTAAACATCTTTGAGATTCGGTTTCTTAAAAAGAAATTTGTAATCCGTTTTACCCGTTTCAACTCAGTAGAGAACTGGATCGATTGTATTTTTTTTTCAGGTGTGAATAAAATATTTTTATTTAAGTACCAGAATAATTATTAATTTTTTTTCTCTATTATGTTTTGATCGGCGCCTTTGGTCGAGACTTCGTTGTCTGATATCGATCTACTACAGGTGCTTTCCTCGCAGACTAATGGTAGGAGTGACTCCTCGCCTAACCACGTCTCTGCGTGCGTGGCATTTGACGCGGTGGGGCTTTGCAGTTTCCCTGCTGGCTGACTGAAGGCCTATTAGAAGAAGAAGTACTCGCAGCTGGAACTTTCTTGATTTGGAGTCGATATTTCTGCCAACTTCGATGCTTTAATTTTATTAGTGAGATTCCCGCCAAAGAGAAATGAATCACTTCGTACACGTGCAATATCTTTTTAAATTTATAATCTAATGAATACATTATTTATTTCCTTCGATTAAGCGTGTTTTTATAATGAAGGTCCAATATAAGCTGATTTCTTTCAGTAACACGGCAGTGATTTCGGGATTCGATTTGGGTGTTTTAACTAATTGAAAGTTTTCAGGTATGAAGATCTTGCCCTCTAACTCTTTCTTTTAATCCTTATTTAAGCCTCCGCACAATACATGACCCCAACGTTCAGAGATTTCATCCCGGATTTTTGTTCCGAAAAGCTCGTGTTTCCCTTTTGAGGTCCCTAAGACCTCTAAAATATTCTCAAATAAATTGGTTGCTGGAGGGTTAACATCATTTACAAGTACCTGAGAGCTAGTGGATGGTATGGGACACTCGGCTGATGCTTCTGATGTCATCACCTGTACATTACTAGGTTGTCACTCATTACAAGTTTCAGTCACATGAACCACTGACTGAACATATGGGATGTATGTGAACAAACTGAAGCCAATTCATCCTCTCCATAAATTTATATTTTATTTTATTTAACAAAATGTACTACTTTAAACATAAACACCAAACTACGAAGTAGTTTGTCGGCGAGTAACATTAGTAATATTCTGCGAGGCGAGTCATATTCTGCGAGGCTATCCTCAGCCTGTGTACTAATATATATGACTAAAAAACATGACTACAATCGCATCGTAGTACCATTCTCTATATTGTGGTAGTACTGTGCGCGACTATGATCGCATCATAGTACAAAGGCATACTGTTCTATAAAAAATAAAGAAATAATAACATTCCGTTGAATAAATAAGCTAGGTCATGCTCACACCATGACAGGAAGTGCTGTGGTCGAGACCGTAATCGCGTCACGGTACTAATAAATATGACCAAAAAAACATGACTACAATCGCATCGTAGTACTGTGCGTGACTATAATCGCATCATAGTTCCAAGTCACACTGTTTTATAAAATATAAAGAAATAATAACATTCTTTCAAAAATAAGCTAGGTCATGATCGCATCATGACAGGAAGTGCTGTGATCAAGACCGTAATCGCGTCACGGTACTAAGAAATATGACCAAAAACATGACTACAATCGCATTGTAGTACTGTGTGTATCTATAATCGCATCATAGTTCCAAGGCACACAGTTCTATAAAATATAAAGAAATAATAACATTCTGTTGAAAAAATAAGCTAGGTCATTATCGCATCATGACACGAAGTGCTGTGATCGAGACCGTGATCGAGTCACGGTACCAATAAATCTGACCAAAAAACATGACTACAATCGCATCGTAGTACTGTGCGTGACTATAATCGCATCATAGTTCCAAGGCACACTGTTTTATAAATATAAAGAAATAATAACACTTAAACACGTGTACAAGGCGTATTTCAAAGTGCCGATTCACGGTTCTTTAGTAATTATGAATTATTGCTTGAATAGACGTTTATTTGGTACAAAAAATACAACACACAATGTAACAAAAAAATATAAATATATATTCAGATAGATATAGGCCAAATAGGCCCCCCATGCAGAGGCACAGAGTGCTTTGACGCTGGTATTCTGCGGATACCATTTTATTTAACACTGTATATAGAATATTCTCTAATTAAACAGTAACGTTAGGCAATGCGCAAATAGCAAGGCTCTTTTTGTTGCTCAATAAATTTCAAAATGAAATTAATTAGTGAGCTAAATATAATCTACTGATTCGAACAAACACGAAATAAAGTCTTGATTTAAACGAACGAAATGCAAAGATGAGAACGTGTCGATAAATAGTACAATATAATAAACAATAAACACTTATAATTTAAACTTACATACTTCCGGCACTATCAAAATGCTCGCAGCGGCGGCGGCGGTGACGTAAACGTTTCTCTAGTTTACGAATCTTTTCCTTAATATATTGCTTAGAATACTTACGTTTTCATTTACACATATTGATATCTATAACAACTACACAACACACTAAAAATAAAGTTATAAGATAATAAAACTTTGATCTTTAATATTTCGATGCTGTGATGCCCGCACAAAGAAAGCGAATGAGTCAAATGGCGTAACATCGCGCAAGCGGGTGAATAATACTAAAACTACCTACCTATCTTTTTATTTTTATGTCTTCGCTCTAAAATTGTGCTTGGTGCCCGGTACATTGGAAAGTGGACTACCTGGTTAATATATAAATCTCGAGGATGCAACGTCGTGGTATAATTACTTATTAAAATCGCGTTTCTAATCCTAACCTAAATCTTTTTGTTCTTAAATAAAAATTATAAATAAAAAACAAATTGAGATATAAATAAAAGGAATTGATATACTTAATAAACAAAAAGCAATAAAGAAAAACAAAATAATAAAACAAGCAATTTTTTTAAAAAATAACTACATCAGGACAGGATCGAACCACTGCCACACAGATTTAAAAACGAAGATCTAACGAGTAGACCAATCCTGACCTATTGGAAGTGGTGAAATTTAAGATGTCATGTTTTTGTGTAATTCGACCATAATTCGACATTACACTTTCAAATGTATGGGAATTAGAAAATTAATTTTGCAATTTCGAATTTTCAATGACGCCATTACTATTATGATTATGTCAAAATACCAACATACCAAACACCTTGTAGGTAATATAATAAAATAAAATAATTCAACTCAATCTGTGACCATACGAACAAGCATACATAAGTAGTGCCATCTATGAGTGAGCAGTATGTAATCAAATAGTTAAAGCAGACATTGCGTACTACTTTGAGCTATGCTTTTGAGAGATACATTGAAGTTCAGACAATTTGTCGCTAGGAGTGCTATAAATTTGTAAAAAGAAATGTTAAACCATTCTAGCATGACTTAAAAACGTATTTTGATACTTCCCATGTGCTAAGTGATTTTTTAAAATATAATCAATAGTTTTCTGAATCTCCTTGTTGACTTTTACTAAATTCACTAAAAAGTCATTACAAAAATCGATTAAAGTAGCGCCATCTATTGATGATTTTATCGAATTATTTTACTTTTGTTCGTGATGGGTCCCCGTGACGAAACGTATATTTTGTGTACTTTTCATAGGTATTTTCGGTCCCAGCTGCAGTTGTCCCTATCGCGCTCAGTTCAGTTGTTCGGGCATACAGCGCGACAGCAATACATTTTACAAATACCTATTTTTGAATTCTCTTGACCTTGGTGTTTCTTCTAAAGGGAGTCCTATGTGCCCAGGACTTCAAGTCCTGTGCATTGTGTTGCTAGTTATATATTCATTGTGTTGCTAGTTGTATATTCATTTTTTTTCTTATTTCCTTTTTCATGATTATTTATATACTACGTTTATTGTTTTACAAGTCTGCTGGAAGAAATGTCAGTTTTGAAATAAGCAGTACTTTTTTACATCTTTTTTTCCTGTGTTTATATGTTAAATTCAACATACATTAAATGTTAAATAAAAAAAAACTCAACGTCGCAATGAAATTTTTAGGTTACAATAGGTAAGTAAGTAGTATGTATACCTACGTTAGTGTTTAGGGGGCGATTATTTTGGGTACTTTGAAAAGAAGAAATTTTCTACATTATGCTTTCGCTTATGAAATCTTTGTTTGGGAAGTGGGTTTATGATGGCTTAAATTGAAATTAAAAGCCAAATTTGGACTGTGGACTTACTTGCCTTCGTGGTCTAGTGGTTGAGACAACCGAGTCTTGATCGGGAGGTCAGGGGTTCATGGGGCAGACATTTTTCTGCTCGGTTTGGTTGGTGGTAGGGCTTCTGAACCCGCCTGGCTAGTTACCACCGTCTTACCTAAGTTTGTCACCATAATAACAATATTTATAGCATTGATGTGTTCCGACAATTTGTGGTAAGATAGCCAGTTCCTCAGTTGTTAAGGAATCCAGGTGAAGCTCGCTTCCACCTTCGGCCTTATCGTCACTTACTATCAGGTGAGATGAAGGCCAAGAGCCAAGAGTAAAAAAATCGAATAGTATGTCTTTAATAGTACATTACTGCCGCGGTCTATAATGACTACTTTGCTGGTCGCGCTGATGATGGCCGACAGCGCAGCGTAGCGCAGCTCCAGGCCGATACAGCGCGGTCAGCGTGCACCACTTGATGGACGAGCTGAGATAAAGGCCGAGAACGTAGATCGAGGCCTTTACAGTGAAGACAGCAAGGGCTGCAATGATGGCCAAGCTGGAAGGCCTAGAGCGTAGCTAGGCTAGCTCGAGGCAATCATAGCGTGACCAGCGAAACAGTCATTGTAGGCCAAGGCTTGTATAGTGCTCATGAAGCAAAAACAAAGCAAAAATGAAGCAAAAACAAAGAGGAGATGTTATAAGCAACTAGGTCCAGCTCCTATCACCAGAGTCCTGACGTCACGCATTTTTAGTTTTAGCTACTTAACGCCAGAGGCGCTGACATCATTCGATCTTTTTATCTGTCCGATTAGTACGTCGTACGCTCTTCCTTTATTTTAGTTTTAAATTACCTAAATACAAAATGAAATGTTGTATTCTATCGTGCAAAAGTTACACAGACGACAGAAACAAAGTGAACGAAAAAAAATCTCTTTCCATTTGTAAGTAACAAGCATTATTAATTTATTACTTGACGTATTGCTTCTAGAATGTTCGACGCCACATGGACGCTGCTGTCAATGTGCCGCTAAAGCACAAAAGGCCCTCTAGTGGCGAGTAAAATTACTAACGAAAACGTAGGATGTATTAAGCCGGCTTTTGACTATAGGATGTAATATACACGGTTATTTTTTTATCACCCTGGTTATTTTAAGGGTGACTTCAGGACACGGTAGAAGAATTATTTAACCATTAATAATAAAATTTACTCACCTGTTTAATTAGATATTTATTATCTAAAATATCCAAAAAATACTGCACTGGTATGGACACTGAGTGAAGTTGTAGGCAAAACATTGAATGAACGCGAACTGGCAACAACGTCGCCGATTCAAAGTCATCACTGAGTTGATCACAATTTCACCTTCCTACTTTACGGGCTTACTTAGGACAGGCAAAACAAAGTTTTTAAAGAAAACAAACAGTACTAGGTAGGTATTACGGTTATGGTAGGTTGTTTTGGCGTAGTTAAAAAATTGGAATCAACTTTAAATACTTTAAACCTAGGAAACAATTTAAATCAACTTTAGTTCTAATAACAAAAGAGTTCTAAATTTAAAGGAAGTCCTCTAACTCATACATAGTCGTGCACGTTTAAAACTATACATGACCACAACAACATATCACTTTGGTTAGTGTTTAACGTCTCGAAATGCAGTTTTCGCTTCCAAGTCTTATGTTTGTGGGTTCACTTTCTTACACCAAACACTTAATTTCACTTTACAAGTAAAAGTCTACGGTCTACCGGAGTAAGGTCTGTGTATTCGCGAGATGTGTTAACTTGAATCTAAAATTCCGAATGCGCCCGATTGCCGCGCGTCAGGCGCGAGCGCGACATCGCGATACGTTCACACGCGCCGGAGTCAAAGGCGAAAGGCGAACTAAAGCCGGCCGGCTCGTGCCGACATTCGACAGCAAACAACAAAACGCCGCCGCCGGCGCCGACTGTCTCTGTCTTTCACTATTGTAGTGTCTAGTGCAATAATAACTCTTATTTCAAAGGAGTTGTAGATTGATCTTGCTTGAATTAATAATGCGACGTTGCCGCATTTTCCTAAGCCCGTAGTAGTAAATGCTTTATTCATTCATAATCTTACCTTATCTTGTAGTAAACAAGAACAATATCTATAATTTAATATTATTGGCGGATAAAATTTAAAAAATATAACCACATGTTTTTTTTATTGATATGAGTTGTCTAGCGTCTACCGAGCTGCCTCTAAAATTTTCCAGTATGATAAAAAAATAACCGTGTATATTACATGTTGAGCTATATATTACATCCCGGGTTTGCTGTTCTCACTATCAGATATATTTTTAAGAATAGTTCAGCTTCTATGATCCTTACATCATAACGTCTAATCGAAACGGTTGACTCCTCGTTAATAAATGGATAATATGGAAATTGTTTTGCTAGATACTTTCGATAGTTCATCAGACGAAGATGATGCAGTATACGATTTACATGTCTCATTATTTAACAAAAAATTCAATAGACGTCGATTCTGGATATCGAATCATATTAGACTAAGAAAAGATTATAGTGAATTTCTTATTACGTTTCATCATGCAGCATCCTTAATTTCATTCATTTTATACTCTTCACGATTAGTCGGTCATAAACAAGGATATTTCCTAACACTTTCTATAAAACGTTCCATTATTATAGGGATAAATACGTAAATAGGTAAATACGTAAAGAAAAGATTGCGAACCAAAATACCCAAAAATCATAATACGCGGACAGTTAGGGCCTATAGCCTTCAAATATAGCTCGGTTGGGCGAAAAAATATTTACAGTTTGGGGTGTAATATATATTATAGCACAGTGAAAACGGTCTCGTCAAAAAGTATGGCAAGCGATAAAATATTATATCTCAAAATGTAATATATATTACATTACATCCCATAGTCAAAAGCCGGCTTAGGGCGAAAACAAAACACGTGAATTAATATAAGCAGTTTTAACGATTTTTATTTTTAGATTATATTGACACAGCACCTAATAAAATTATCTTTCTCCTGTTTGTTTTTGCTTCATGATAGTGCTTTACTCAAAAATGCAAGTACCTAATCTAAATAAAACCAGCAAGTAAGTAATTTAAATAAAAACTTTGCCGGCCGCTCTTTGAAACAGAACGGCAAGGTCGACTTTGCTCAAACAAGGTTGTCAAAATAATGACCACATTACATGCATTTTTGAGTAAAAATTTTAAATATCAATCAAATCGGCACCAGATTATTCTTGTGCGTTATCGTGAGAATTATTTCTATAGTAAGACCATAAGACTAATCCTACTGCGCCGTGGTGTGAGACAGGGGGATGTAATATCCCGGAAACTGTTCACAGCGCGTTGGAAGACGTTTGACTGGAAAGGACGGCATCAATATAAACGGCGTCTCCCATCTTCGTTTCGCCGACAACAGAATCTGTCCTTTTGAGAATCTGTCCTTATGCGAATAAAGGATAGGTACCTAGTAATTATGGCGGAATCGCTGCAAGTATAAACAATGCTGCCCCGTCTAAATGCTACTTCTAGACGATTTGGTCTCGGGATGAACTTAGACAAAACTAAGGTCATGTTGAATAACCTCGTCGCTCCCGAACAATCAAAGTTGACGATACCATTCTTAAGGTTGATAAAAAATACCTACACATACCTTGGTCAAAATTACAACTAGGCAAAAACAACTTGATAGGCGGATTTAGCTGGGCTGGGCAGTGTTTGGGAAGTTGCGACATATTCTAACGTCGCCGATACCAGATTTAAAAAAAAACGAACGTTTTTAATCAGTGCGTTCTGCTCGCTATGACCTACGGAGCCGTGACGTGGAAATTGACAGTAAAATTGGCCCACAAGCTTAAAGAAGCTCAGCGAGCGATGGAACGAACTATGCTCGGTGTTTCTCTTTCTCTCTTATAAAAATCAGAAATGAAGTGATCCGTAAGAGAATCAATGTGGCTGACATATTTGAAAGAATATGCAAGCTGAAGTGGCAGTGGGCTGGTCACATTTGCCGAAGATCTGACAATCGATGGGGTAATAAGCGTGTCCTCGAGTGGATACCTTTTTTGAGCAAATGTAGTTTGAGGCGCCCGCCCTATTGCTAGATGGTGTGATTAGATGCGCATGACTGAGGAGTGAGGACTGGTCTAAGTGGCGCGCCTTGGGAGAGGTGTATGTCCAGCAGTGGACTGCATTAGCTGATAATGAATTTAGCAAGCTAGGTTTTCGTGTTCTAGTATATTTTTACTATTATCTTCTATCCACTACTGTTTAATAGAACACAGGACATGTCGAATTCGTAATTTTTTATGCATGCAATGAACTTTTTTCTAAACTGAGAATCAGCCCCAGGGTACAGATTAGATAATAGTTATTACGTCACCCAGGGCTTTCATGTTTGGCCAACTTGTCTTTTGCCATCGTATTGGGACTCGGCCCAAACCACCCTTTTTTTACCAGGGGAATGCTTTGATGCACCTCCAAGCCCTTGGGTAGGGGCAAGGGTATGTAGGACTCCACGGCAGAGTGCCGCGACTACTCACTTAACGCTTTCCTCTCTGCCAGAGACATGAGAGCAGCTTCTGTCCCAGAGCTGCTCCCATACCCAGACAGATCAGTAAGAAGTTGAAATTTCCTTGCCTGGAATCAGGATCAACAACAAGATGAGTTTGAATAAAACCAAACTTATAGTTTAATGGCCTTACAAATAAAAAACTTATTCCTAGGAATAACCTCGGAATAGTTATTCCGTGTTTTGTCTTATTTTGACATATTACATCTGACATGTGTTAAAACAAGACAAAATACAGAATAAATTATTCCGAGGATTATCCTCGGTATAAGTTTTTATTTGTAAGGCCGTAAATGTTTATTTGTGTAAATACCTAATACAATACAGTAGAAGAATATACAAAATCAGGTTACATTGACATTCGAATTGACTAAGAATTTTTAGCCTTTGCCAGCTATAGGTGCGTTATAATAAATAATAACAAATATTTTTTTTCACTGCAATTACATTCTATTATCACATCTACGTCAGTTAATTGTAAAGAACTACCGATAGTAAGATTAATTCGATAACGCCTGTTTATGCGTTTCTTCAACTCACTGCTATAAATAATTGTACAGGCGTTGTCTCCAAAACATTTGTCTAAGAGCAAGGAGGAATCTTTCGTGTAATTCTTTTAATATATTTAGGATCCTGATACCTACTTGAAAATTACCTAATACTTATTTATATACTTAAGTCATAACTCGTGTATGACAAATTTTATAATCACAGTGTGCTGCTATGTATATCTAACTTAAATCATACTAAAAACACTGGTTTATAAATATGTAATAATACAAATGTTTCTATATTAAACTTTTCAAATATAATTGCACAGGGTAAAACATTCTAAAACCTTTTATAGGAAATATAGGTAATAGTTTTTAGGATCTACATAAAGGCCAGCTTACATTAAAATTTCAAGAAGTTCATTTATAATAAACAGTTGAAATAAAAAGGAATGTTGCGTATATCATAACTTAGAAAATAAGGTAGACTGTTAATGCTAATACAACCTATACAATAATTGCATAATTATTTATTTAAATAGCACAAGGGAAAGGTCTGTAATTAAGTGCATTGCATTGTAGTAAATAATTTCTTGATATAAGTATTGCATAATAAAATAAATAGTCAATAAAATTCTTTAGATGTTACCAAATTGGTATTGAAAACAATAATTGTTTCGAGTCGAAATACATATCTTAAAATGTTATATTATTACATATAGAAACGCAATGTTATGCTAATTTTGTTCAAATTTAATTATCGTATGTTTAGGTTTTCAGAGATCGATAGTACATATAATAATTAGGAAGACTTCAAGAACTTACTACAAGATAAGATGATACTTAAACTAAGTAATGTAATAACTTTCAGGAAGTCAGGTGGTTGTTAGTTCCTGTAATAAAAAAATATGTTAACAAATAAATAAATTTACTATACGTAGGGTTGGTTTGATATGCCGCCTAGCAGTTAAACGTTAAAAGAACAATGTAACAGAAGAAAATCTAGTTCTTTTCCGTTGCATAGTTAAAACGGTATAGGTACTTAACAAAAATTTAACATGTTAAATCATTTAACCTATGACAAAGTTAAAATTATTTCGAAAATTCGAACAGAGAGAAAGATTTAAGCATTCTGTTAAATTTTTAAATCCACTACTGCCATAGTTAAAGGTATGTTGATAACGTTAAAAAGATGAACCGCAGTGCATGCTGAAATCAGTGGCTACGGTCCGGTACGGTATATGGAGCACTAACGTTGCCAACTTGTGACATATTATGATGTAAAGTCTCATTTCCCAGCAATTTTACTGTTTGCCTGCCAACACACAGAATTTAAGCACTGCTGCTTTGCTGCAGAACTAGGTAAGATATCCGCGCAGATGTAACAGAGTCTTTCTGGTAGAATGTGTTTCGTGATGGAAAAGGGAATGATCCCAGATATCGTTTATTTCATTTCTTTACATTTGGCCGCTTATAATGGACCTTATGAGAAGGCATCACCTAAAGGGCAATGGGATATGCTCGGAATTTATCTGCGTGATCAAATCAAAAATGTTGAGATCTACAGTGGAATGAAGATCATCGACATAGTCCAGAAAATTGTGAGCCATAAGTGGAAGTGGACCGAGCACATCGCAAGAGACTGACGGTACCGCACGTTGAGGCAAAAGCGTCCTCCCTCGAGTGGTGGGTGGCCGCGTAACGAAAGTCGCAAGCGTTGGTAGCGTAAGGTGGACCGATGATCTGATGGTTTGCACTACTAATGTCCAAATTATAATAATGTAAAAAAAATAAAAATGACCAAAAATAAAAATGCCAAAAAATCAAAATGTCAAAAAATAAAAATGAAAATCAATAATAATGTCCAATATACATTTCATTACATGGTAGAACTTAAAACCTCCGCAGTCCGGTTTATTTAGTACTAGCTGTGCCCGCGAACTACGTTTCGCCTTAATTGATTTTTTCCCGACATCTTCAACAAATATCGTTAATGTACCTACACAGAAATAAATACAAAAACTTAACAAATTATATACTAAAACCTTCCTCGAGAATCACGCTATCGAGTGGTGGAAACCGCTTGAAAATCGGTGCAGTAGTTTTTGAGTTTATCGCGAACAGACAGACAGACAGACGCGGCGGGGGACTTTGTTTTTTTTATAATATATGTAAGGATTTCTGCCTCCGTGGTGTAGTGATGGAGACCACCGGGTGTTGATCGGGAAGTCCGGGGTTCGATTCCCCATGAGGGCCGATGATTTTCTGCTCGGTTTGGTTGGTGGTAGGGCTTTTGAGCTCGCCTGGCTCGCCACCACCGTCTAACCTAAGTATGTCGCCATGTAACAATGTTAATAGCATTGTTGTGTTTCGACAATTAGAGGTAAGGCAACCAGTGCCTCGGTTTTTTAAGAGTCTAGGTAAAGCTCGCTACCAAAAATCTTCGGCCTTTGTAAAAATTGAATTTTATTATTTTATCTTTTTTCATTTCATTTTTATTTTAGCGTATTGGACATTTTTCGTACTTGTCATTTTTCCTATTGGACGTTTTTCGTATTGGACATTTATAATTTTTGTCATTAGTAGTGCAACCCTATCTGATTTTGGTAGCTACTGGATACTGGCAACGCTAGACATCGATTTGGAGATTCTTAGGGGAGGCATGTGTTCTCTGTAGTGGCGTCTCTCGTTTGATATTATGATGACGTCCAAGGATGACTTTGATGAGAAAGTTGTTGTAGCTTACTTCAGATCTTTGATGTACACTTTGGCGAGGAGGTGCGGCGGCGACGGCTGCGGCGCGTACGACAGGTCGGCGTACGGCACCTCGAACACCTTGTGGTAGCCGAGCCTCTCAGCCGCCGCCGCGGAGAACGCCGACGTCGTATCCATGCGCATCGCCAACGCGCCCGCTTCTTTGGCTAACCTCCTGAAACATTAAGAGGATTGTGTGTGAAGCTATAAATTTTCATACAAAAAGCGATAACGCTTTTCTCCCTCTTTTCTCGTACATAGTCCATTTTTCATAATTTTTGGAAATGTAGACATGATGAAAATCTAGGTTTGTACGTTTTGATTTTGAAGTAATATTGCTCAGAATATAAATTACTATCCATATTTTAGACCTAAAAACTACCTCGAGCATTTTTACCTTTTTTGACTAAATTATACTGAATTACAAAAAAAGCAAAACGTACAAACATAGAGTAACGTATACTGAATCTAATGAGATCAAAAGTGTCTAATTTCGTAAAGGTTTAGGGGGGTAAAACAGTTATCGCCTGTAACAATATTTCAATAAGAAACGTAGGCACTTGCGTCGGACTTTTAAGTCTAAGCGGTGTGCAACAAACTATATTTTTGAAAGTGCATACTCGAGCAATGAATTGGCACTTCACAGTCCTCTTAACTAGTTTTATGAGATAATCATAGACTGTATTTCAGGTAGTGGTGTGCCGACTCGGCCTTATTTGGTATGCGAGTGTTTTAGTACTCGTTAAAAAAAGTAATCGAATCAAAACTCGAGTCAGAGGACTCGGACACTTATTTGAGTACTTGTATGTATACTTGAGTACTTTTTAGGTTTCAAGTATTTTTATGGTAACAATTATAGTTTAGATAAGGAGTATCTAGTAAAATAATAAGAAAACCAATCAATGTAGCCGAACAAAACTTTAATGACAGTAATCAAGGTTTGGAAATTTGTTAACGAACTTCATGGTTGTCCTTATCCACGAAATGTATTCAAAAATTTGACTTAATTTTTTAAAAATAGGAAAATAAAAATAGGAGTGCTGTTTGTTTCCGCGACTTTGTATTCGAATACCTTAAGTTTAAGTACCTACTGTTAAGCGGAAAATCATCATCTGTGGTTTGGGACTATGTGTCCGTGCCTATGATTTCTTTTTAGTCTGTGACGTGAGATCATACGGTGCGCACTCGCGCAGTGACTGTGGACAGAGTTACGAGTATCGAATACATACTGTGTTCTGTGATCAAATACTATTTTTTTATAACAAAGATTTATAAGTGTCTCTAATATCTGACTTTCATTAAAGTTTATCATTAAATATGTGTTTTTAATAGTTCAGAAGTGGGATATAACATTGAACTTACAATCACAAACGATTGTATGTGGCGAGTTAACTAATTTGAAAATTTTAGAATATGAACACTGAACCGTTGGCGCCGTGCGTTTTAATATTATATGAGTGAAAATAAGAACTGGTCATGTCGTTATATGTTATTTTTTTAAGTGACGCAAGTTTTTTTACGGTCAAATGTCTTGGTTGTAGTCGAGGTCGTAGATTTTGATTTTGATCCTAAGTGATAAGCCCTGGAATGCGTTATGTAAACATCACAGGCGTTGTGTAAACATTCGCATGCGTAGTGCAACTTGAAACCTACAGTGTGTTCCGTTCCAGAAACTTGGTGAGCTCAGTCCATATTATTTTTCCTATTGACTTTTGTTTGAAAGTGCTATACATGATGGAAAAGAACACTAATCTTACTTAAATTGCACTTACATTTTAAAGTGGGTATGGTAAAGCTTGTAGTTATTTTCGTTGTGGTATCATACATTGTGAATTTGTGATAATTCAATTTGATTATAAGACTGATATTTTAATTTGAACTTTAATGGTTTTAATTTGGTTGTGAAAGTGAAAGGACACTTTTTTATATTATAACTCAACCCTGGGTGGTTCACTTGTGGTGTCGTTCAAATAAACATACTTTCAAATAAAATAACTTAATATGGGGCGTTATAAGAGGAGACATAGATCAGAAAGTAGCAGTAGTTCAAGTTCTGGGAGTGAACGGAAGGTAGACTTGAAAAAGAAGTATAAGAAAAAGTTAAAAAGAAATAATGATCGTATTGAAGCATTGGAAGGTTTAGTCCGAGAGCTGCGGAAGAAAAATAATTATCACCGAGAAAGCTCTGAAGTTGTAGAAGTTCCTGCACCAGTTGTTCGTTATGTCGGTCGAAATGATTTTATTCCGGAGTTTGATCCTCAAACATCTACAGTTTCTATAGAGCACTGGATTCATAATTTAGAAGGCATTTCAAAGATGCATGGCTGGGACGAACGAACATTAATTTGTAATTGCACCTCAAAGTTGTGTGGCTACGCCAAAGGCTGGTATGAACGGCAGACAGTATATGAGATGAGCTGGAGTGAATGGAAAGATAAACTAATCCAGGCATTTCCATTTACAAAGAACAAGTTGTCTCAAATAAGAGAACAGAATAAGAGAACCCAATTGAATTCTACTACAACAAACTTAATATCGGCATGTCATGTCAGCTCAGTGATGATGTAATTACTCAGGCTATTATTGGTACATTGGGTGATAAACTCCTAGAAGTGGGAGCTCTGTCAGCAGGTTGTCAAGATACCACCTCATTGCTGAAATACTTAGCTAGTTTTATGAATTCAGATAACAGCAGTACTGATATAAAGACACACATTAGCAAGAGTAGCACAAATAGGGTTGTCAAATGTTTTACATGTGGAAAAGATGGGCATAAGGCCTTTGTTTGCCCTCGCTCAAAGAAACAAAGAGATGACAGAAAAAAATGTTCATTTTGTGACAAGCTGGGGCATGTCGAAGCAAATTGCTATAAAAAGAAAAATTTGGAGAAATATTGTTCTTTTTGCAAAATTAAAGGGCACATAAAAGAAGAGTGTCGAAGACGTCTTGTGAGGTTACAGGAAACTGTTAAAAAGGTTCAAACAATCAGTTCTGATTTATCAAATGAAAAATATTTATAAGAGAGTGCTAATTAATGAGACACCAACAAGTGCTTTTATTGACTTTGACAGTTCGTGTAACATTCTAAAGCAGAGTGTTTGTAATAAATTAAATTTAAAGATTACTGGTAATGACAATGTTGTGATTAAAGGATATGGTGATGCATTGACCGTGCCAAAAGGCGTTGCTATTGCACATTTAATAGTGGATGGTGTTAAGAAGGAGACAGAATTTTTTATTGTGGCTGATGATTTACAAGATTTTAATATTTTAGTAGGGCAATCATATACGGAAGCACCAGAAATTGTAGTAGTCAAGACGTCTACACACTTAAACATTTTTGATAAAGGGATGGTTCTAGGAATTGCAGAATTATGTGAAAATTTAGAGAAAATACGCCTGATTCCTGATACTGATATAAGTCTAAATCCTGGGGTTAACAAGGTTATGGTGCGAACTGAGCCAATGACCAGCGGTGTTTTAAAAATTAGACAAAGTGAGCAAAGCCAGCCTAGGTGTGAGAAGATCATTTTGGGTGAAGAAGTAGAAAGTGAATATGGCCTGGCGGTTATAAAACTGGTTAATATGACGAGTGAAGTCATTCAACTGCAAGGTGAAAAATGTATTGCTCGTGCTAATTTAATGGACCTGTCGAAGAGTGTTGACAAGCCTATAACAGGCGAAGAATTATCAAATGAGCAAAGACTGGCATTGGAATCTCTACTTGGAAAATATAAAGGTTGTTTTTCAGGTGAAGGCATGGAGCTTGGAGACTGCAAAATTGAAATGACGATTAAACTAACTCAAGATAAAGTCATAAATTATAAGCCATATAGGATATCGTTCCATGAAAGAGAGATTGTTAAACAAATTGTTGATGATTTGTTAAAAGCTGGAATAATTGAAAAATCTACTTCACCATACGCAAGTCCTGTGCTATTAGTAAAAAAAAAGAAGGTGGTCATCGTATGTGTGTCGATTATAGAGGCTTGAATAAAATAACCGAAAAAGAGAGATACCCATTACCTGTTATTCAGGATTTATTGGACAGACTTGTTGATAAGTCTGTGTTTTGTTGCTTAGATCTGGCAAATGGGTACCATCAAATAAAAATTGCAGAATGCTCCAGACCATACACAGGGTTTGTCACACCCGATGGTCATTATCAATACTGCATGATGAGCTTTGGACTATGTAATGCACCAGCCGTTTTCCAAAGGGCCATGAATGAGATACTGGCTCCTGTCATTCACGAATGTGCAGAAGTGTGTATCGATGACGTCATCGTGTGGGGTGATGATACTGATGAATGCCTAGCAAATTTAGGTAAGGTGCTTAAATTAATTGATGCAGCAGGTGTAAAGTTAAAGCGTAATAAATGCTCCTTTCTAACTAAGACTGTTGAATATCTTGGTCACATGATACCTGGGGGGGAAATTCGCCCAGCTCCGCGTAAATTAAGTGCTGTAGCAGACTTCAATACTCCACGGAATGTCCATGAACTCAGACAGTTCCTAGGCTTGGCAAGCTATTTTCGCAAATTTATAAATGGTTTTGCGACCATAGCTAGACCCTTAACCTTGTTGACCAAGAAAGGTATTGTCTGGTGTTGGGGACCAGATCAAAGTGAGGCTATGACACATTTAAAGAGCTTGTTAACTTCTGATCCTGTCCTAACAATATATAGCCCAAAACGTGAAACACAAATTCATACAGACGCTTCTAAAGTAGGTCTTGGTGGAATACTTCTTCAAAGGCAAGATAGCGGTGAGTGGAAAGTCGTAGCATACGCAAGCAGGCAAACATCAGCGACTGAAGCTAAGTACCACAGTTTTGAGCTTGAGGCATTGGCGGTTGTGTTTAGCATAGAAAAGTTTAAGGTGTACATATCAGGGGTCAAGTTCAGTGTAGTTACAGATTGTTCTGCGTTACGGCTCGCATGGTCTAAACGAGACTTGTCTCCTCGAATAGCTAGATGGTGGCTTGATCTCCAAGAGTTTGACTTCGACGTAGAACATAGACCTGGGACGTCAATGACGCATGTAGATGCGCTAAGTCGAAATCCACTACTAGTTAATCATATTGAAGAGATGGATTTCATTAATGCTCTCCAAGATGGTGATGAAGGGATTCAAGAGTTAATTGAGAATTTAAAGTTAGAAGTTAATGCTAATAAAAATAAGAAAAATGGACTGGCTAAGATTTTCAAGGTGGTAAATGGTGTACTTTGCCGAATTACTGAGGAGGGAACAAGGCCAGTATTACCTAAGGATGCTAGATGGCATATCATGAAAATTTATCATGATGACAATGGGCATTTGGGGCTTGAAAAGTGTGTAGAAGCCATACGGGCTAAATATTGGTTTCCAAAATTGAGGAAAACTGTTGGTAAGTATGTGAACAGCTGTATTGGGTGCCAGTTTACAAAAAAACCCACTGGAAAGCAACCAGGGTTAATGCATCCTATTCCTAGGGTCTCTGTTCCGTTTGACACGCTACATGTTGACCATCTGGGACCCTTTTTTTAAAAGCAATGGCAAGACTTATGTTTTCGCCATTATTGACGGGTTCACAAAATTTGTCTGGCTGGAGGCGGTGGCAAAGGCGAATTCTAAGGGCGTTATTACGGCTCACAATAAGTTAAGTCAAGTGTTCGGTTATCCGGTGCGAGTGGTGAGTGACAGAGGCACTGCTTTCACTGGAAAAGAATTTAAAGAGTATTGCGAAAAACACGGCATCAAGCATGTGAATGCGGTAGCTTCCCCAAGAGCGAATGGGCAAGTTGAGCGCCTAAATCGCACCACCTTAAGTTCGCTTACCGCCTGCATGGGTAACGATCAAAAAGGATGGGATGTGTTTCTTCCCAGAATACAGTTGGGGGTTAACTCAACTATTAGTCAAGGTACTGGCAAATCGCCATTAGAACTGCTGTGTGGTATGAGACCTCGACTGTCTGGAGAATTTCAGGGTGCAGTTCATACCACTGAGTTAGAAAAATTGACAGCAAAGAAATTTGAAGTTAATGCATCTCAGATGAAGGGCCGATTTGATAAGGGTCGACGGGTATCTAAGCCGATTGCGCTTGGGTCATTGGTTATGATGGAGAGAAGGATTTTGAGACCTGGTTTGACCAGTGGTAAGTTGGTGCCTCGATTTGCAGGCCCTTACAAAGTTACGGCTGTATTGCCTAATGAACGTTATGAAGTCACTTCGGCCGAGAGAGGCAAAAGGGCTTATAGAAACATTGTCGCCCGTGATAAATTAAAGTTGTGGCACGCCCGATGTGTAAGTTCGTCTGATGAAGGTAGTATTGGTAAGGAGTGATTGTGCCTTGATAGGGCATTTACTTACAATGGCCGTGAGGGGCTCATGCCTATGATAACTGCCGTTAGGGGCAAATAGTTGTCTCTAGCTACCAGAAGGGACTGCTAGTTATACTTGCCGTGAGGGGCTCATGTAATTACTGCCGTCAGGGGCTTATAAAATATCTGCCTGTCGGGGGCTAAAAGGTGTACTTGCCGTCAGGGGCTTACAAAATAACTGCCTGTCGAGGGCTGAAAGTGTACTTGCCGCCAGGGGCTAAAGTGTACGCCGTGTGGGGCCTGTCCTGTAATTTTGGGGCTACTCTTCTTATATCTCATACAGGGTTGTCAATGTTCTCATTGTCAACATTGCCGCTAGGGGCCGTGAAAACTACAGCTGCTGCTCGGGAACGGGTCGTCATTTGGAAGGACTATAGAAGATTTGTGAGAGATCCTTCGGGGACGAAGGATGGCAGGATGGCCGAACTGTTAAGCGGAAAATCATCATCTGTGGTTTGGGACTATGTGTCCGTGCCTATGATTTCTTTTTAGTCTGTGACGTGAGATCATACGGTGCGCACTCGCGCAGTGACTGTGGACAGAGTTACGAGTATCGAATACATACTGTGTTCTGTGATCAAATACTATTTTTTTATAACAAAGATTTATAAGTGTCTCTAATATCTGACTTTCATTAAAGTTTATCATTAAATATGTGTTTTTAATACTACCTACATATTCGAAACCCGTATTTGAGTATTGTGTATCCGAAATCTGTATTTCGAATATTCGAGAATGTGAATACAGAACAGGTATTCGAATTAATACAATACAGGTTGACTCTGAACACCGCTAATTTCAGGGTGCAAATTCCGTAAGGACGGCGGCGGACATTCGGGGAATAGACGTTAAGGACCGACGTAATGGACCAACTGGACATTCCTGTAATAAGACCTAACGGGCCGAAAGGATGTAGATACGTATTTCAATCAAGTTGCACGAGCTGCAATTGGGATGATGTCTGAATTCTAATTTTCACATCTCGACATAAAATATTAAAAAAGCGTAGAAAAAGATGCAATCATGTGAAATTAGAATTAAAATCGGCTTAGAAATACATAAGATACAAGCATTTTAAGCTGTTAATTTTGAAGCGATTAGACAGAGAGATCCGATATCAACCGTGACGTCATCGTTGAGTACGGCCATATAAACTCCATGTAAAATGCCGTTTTGCTAGAAAGAGATGGAGAAAAATCTTTAATACCTTATATCTTGGTTGTTTTTATAGTTATTCGAAAACCGATTTTTTCTTTCTGTTTATTATATGAATGAGCTTCTATTAAAGCAAAAAAATTTTTTGTCATCTAGCCAATTACGTCCATCGCCGGCTGTTGTTGAGTTTGCAGCTGACAAAACATTGGATACGTTTCGAGATGCAATACTGTTGAGCACTGCGCCTACTGATCGCTAATCATCAGGCGTCTAAAGACTTGCCGTCTAAAGCTTACCCACTTAACTTAACCAACGCTGACGTCCAAAGGCCCAATTCTAGTAATTTACAGCCGAATCGAAACTGAACCGTTGCGGTCAACCAATCGGAGCACTTATATTGCCATTCAACTGTTCGATGACATGATAATGTGGCGTTCTGATTGGTCGATCGCAACGGTTCAGTTTCGATTCGGCTGTAACTTATTAGTAGAATTCGGCCTGGCAGATCCAGGATTTTTGTTAAGGGACCTACCACCTTAGCTCTTGGATCCGTTAGTATCGACGTGCATTTCTGTTTAGGTAAGGTGGTCCGGTATCAGGAAGACTTCTACAGAGTTAATACTTCTGTATCGACCCCGAAGAAAATTATGCTCTACCTCGGTGTATGGAGCTCATGTGAAAAAATTATATAATAACTAGTGGACTCGGCAGACGCCGTCCTGCCCGATCACAGCGCCACCTATCGGGTCGAACTGTACTTTTAAACCTTCCCTGTACCTATCCAAATACACACAGAAAATTTCGTAAGAATCGGTCCAGCCGTTTTTGAGTTTTAGCGAGACAAACACACAGCGTTTCATTTTTATATATAAGAAGACTAGTGGGCCCGGCGGACGTTGTCCCGCCCGATTACAGCGCCACCTACCGGATCCAACTGTACGTTTAAACCTTCCTTGGACATATTCAAATACACACAGAAAATTTCGTAAGAATCGGCCGAGCCGTTTCAGAGTTTTTGCGAGACAAACACACAGCGTTTCATTTTTATATATAAGAAGAAGAAAGATATTCTGTGCAATGATTGCATGAGGTCTGTTCGATATCCTCTGTTTCCAGAATTCGCTATATAAAACGAAGCCTAAGTAGTCTACAGGTGAAAGAGTTTATATAAACTTTATAAACTCTTCTTTTATAATATAAAGCAAAGCACTGCTGTACAAGGTGGAGGGGACGATACGACGACAAATAAATCATAGCCCATATAAGTTCCGAGAAGTAATGTTTCCTTTACATCAAATTTTAGAAAATGGTTTTTGTATGCAAACTTTGGAGTTATTATGAAGTTTTTGTCACATAGTAGTCTCCACTCTGTATATATTCCTGGGGTGCGGTAGTAAATTGTTGTATTTATTTGTGTGTTGTAGTGTGCAAATAAAAATGTATCTATCTATATAGGACAACTTCAGCCTTCCTCGTCATCAAGCTGCTTGCAAACATTGCTCCAAAATTATTTAGGGTTTGCGAATTCCAATTTATTTTTTAGATTGAGTCTTTGATGTTTACGAAGGATCTATGTTCGTGCACCTTTGGAATTTTGACAAAGTACCTATGGACAGAAACCTTGGTTAGACGAGGAAATTTTAATTTATTTTCACTATCACGTACTTCTAGTGGCCTGCACTGACAAAAGAGAACTAAGCGTAAAGTGCCGCTACCTATTAGTTTCAAAAAAATAAGTGGCAATCTTTCCCGTATCGTCATCTCACCCGGACTTTTCCTACATAAGCTATACTATATTTTGTATATTGATATACATTTTAATCAATACATGTGTGTATGTCTTACTGTAAAAGTCTGTATATTGGTAAATCTTAGGCTTTGCCAGTAAATCTTAGGATTTACCAACATGAGTAAATGTAGGCAAGGATTTTATAGAGAATAGACGATATTTCGGACTTTTACCATTAGTTTGGGATATGTTAGGATTTACCAATGATGGTTGGTAAATATTGGTTTTGGGAATGTGTGTTTCTTTGTCAATTTACCTATCAGTCAGTACCTTACAAATTGTTAATTATCGTTATGATACCTAATACATTTGTAATTGTCATTAGACTGTATCTATTCGGACCCGGAGCATGAAAACATGCAGTTTTCATTCAGTTTCATGCTCCGCTCGCTCCGCTGTGTGTGGTCACAATATCTAACCTAACCTACAGTTTTCAGTTTGTATGGAAAACGGCCTGCATGATTACCACTTAAGAATATTTTCAGGACCGTAGGTTTGGAGATCCTTTCTCTTGGTGAAATGATGATGACGGGGTATTTGCACAGGTGCAGGGAGGAGGCGGCAGATTAAAACAAAATTAAGTTCAGAAAACTATTGGAAAAATTACTGCATCCCGGTAGCTTGACCATTACAGCTCACAGTCTCACAGGCTTTCTGTGAAGGTTTGGGAACCCTAGCCAAGACGATTTTCCTTCCGCATAACCTGAGCGTGAGAACACCACACAAACTAATCCAAGTTGCAATTCACCCAAAATAAGTACCTACGTAAGTACGAAGAATTTTAAGAATCGGGAGTCTAATTGGTTATTCATTAGCATCATACTCTTCCGCATTTGAGTCTATTAAGTCTATTAAAATGAGGAAGAAACTCAAATTTCGAACACGACAACGACTAGGAAATAATTATCTTTTTGATCGCACGTGCCATATCCAAAACTATAATTTAAGATGACATTTTTTGAGACTTCCCGTAGGTACGCAACTAGGTATACTTAGGTAATGAAGATATAATTAAGGCATATAAATGTACTCGAAAAAGTTATAGGTAAATAGATTTCAAGAAAAGTTCCGATCTTCGATACAAACCCAAAAAACTTCCTGATAAATATGATCTGTGAACACTGCAACATCATCCAAAAGAAGATTTTTGATAATCATACAGTTATGTTGTGGTTACAAAGCTTTTAAAATATGTAGTAAGATAAAATGCATTTTGAAATTCGCATTACCAACTACCAACAACCGTAACCATACAAGAATGCAAATTCAGCAATTGAAATGTTATGCTCCGCGTAAACACATTATGCGTTTAGTTAATTGCCTATATTACATAGTTATCATACAAAATAGTATATTGATTAAATGTTATCTCTACAAAATATAACCGAATTTTATTGACCGTGTTTTTAACAGGAGCGATTCAATATCAGTAACATAATAAACGATAATCGTAAAAAATTTTTTTTTTCAAAACTTTGTCAATATCTGTAATAGCCGTAACAGACGATCCGATTTGGTTGGAGCCAACCGCCCGACCCCAATCAAATTGGAACGTGTGTACGGCTGTCGGCCCGACATAATTATTATTAGCTTGTTGGATGCTCGACGGCCCGATCGCTCATCCGACAAGTAGGGACACGACAAAAGACAAAAGTATCGATACTTTGTGGTTTAATTTAATTATGTGTGCTTAAAGTAATAAATTAATAATTTAGTAAACTAAAATGACTCGACTGCTGTCCTGCCAAACCACAAAGTAGAGAAAAAAATATGTTGCAAAAATGTTGTTTTACTTTTGTTTGTGTTTTAACAGGGCAACCGTGTTTCATTATTTATTTATTTTCGCACGTTTAGTTACGCATTGTACAGTAAGCTCTTTGTCAAGCTATTTGACCTTGGGATCGTTCTTATGTCCCTTGTAATAGTGGCGGTATTCGTAGTGTCAATGTAAAGCTTGAATAGGCGCTTACTGTACATCCTGCTAGTTGATTATTTATATAATCAATAACAGACATAACCCTATTTATGAGTACCTACCTAATATAATAAACTTTAATTTGTGAATTTACAGATGCTTTTTTATTATTGTTTATACACACCTACTTAATTTGTTGCTGTTTTCAAGTCACTGACTGACGTTGAAATACTCTACACTTTGAATTTGAAGTTTTGATACTTTTCTGTCAATATTTTTACGAGTACGATAATTTTTTAATCTATAGGTATAGGTCTTATTTTAGGTATCTGTGTGTCTGTGTATCTGGCTGGATGTCTGGCTGTGGCTTCATAGTTCCCAAACGAATGGAACGAATGGTCCTATTCAGTGATACAATACAAGGCAACCGACGGCGATGCCACATGGAGGAAAAGTACATTAAATACCGTAGATATAACTTTGCGGAAAGAATTCATAATTTTAAATTCAAAAACAAATCCAACCGCATTCAAAGACTGCTAAATAATCACCTGTCTGGATCGGGATTTTTATGATAGCGATCTATAGAGTCGGATCACAGGAAATAAATATTTCTAACAAACATTACCTCAAAAAATTAAGGACAACCATGAAATCTATCTGTACCTATTTAATTATTCTTTATAAACAAATTTTATAAACTTTATAAAATATTAACAAAAGGTGTTAATTTATTTGAGTTTCGCAAAGACAAATCATGTTTTTGTATTGGCCAAAATAGTATTTTGTATCGATATCGATATAGGTACATAATACTTTTTAGGCCATCCCTTTTTTTTTTTTTTTTTTTCGAGGGGAATGCGTGACCGCACCGTACTCGCCGTTGGCTAGACGACGGCAGAGAGCCGGGCCTACCCACTAAACCCCCCGGTGTTCTCCCTGCCCTTATGGGCGCGCGTGGTAGGGTCCACACTGCGACTACCACTACCGACGCGCCCGGGCTAGCCCGACCTAACTGGTGGGGCTATCGCCAAGGGGGGATTGCCCGAGAACACTAGGGCAATCCCCAGACGGAGGGCCTTACGGCGACGTGCACGGGGCCAACCGTGCACGCAGGCCTCCACGGCAGGGTCATTAGGCGGGCATCGCTTGTGCGAATGCCCGCCTTCGCCTGCCTGTCCGTCTGCGGCGGATGGGAGCGGCTTGAGGATCATTCTCCCGCTCCCTCTCCGCGGCCTCCTTCTGCAAGATGACGTCCTCGCAGAAGGAGGTGACAGCCCCCCATTCCGCCTCGCCGCGGAGCATGGCCACGACCATGCTCGTCAGCGAGAGGTTTCCGTCACCCAGCGCAGCGATGAGTTCGCTGCGCTGGCGTCGCCAGGCCGGGCACACCAACAGGCTGTGCTCGGCAGTGTCGTCGGGAGCGTCGCAGTGATGACACTGCGGCGTTTCCTCCCGACGCGCGACCCGGTGCAGGTAGTGGCCAAAACAACCATGTCCGGTCAGTACCTGCACCATGCGGAACGAGAGACTGCCCTGCCGGCGCCCTACCCACTCCTCCAACACCGGACGTATCGCTTCTATCGTCCGGTGGCCGGCAGCTGGGAAGGCGAGCGCCTCACCCCATCGACGCAGAGCCTCCCTCTGCGCCTGGGTACGAACCCACTCCACTTCTTCAGGAGCGGATCGTCCCCCCCGTTCTCTGACAGAAACCCGATGTCGATACACCTCCGCATGGACGCGTGCATCGACATCCCACGGCGTTTGGCCCGCAAGAACGCAGGCCGCGCCGTGGCTGACCGTGCGATAAGCTCGCACGGCCCGGGTTGCTATGACCCTCTGCGGACGTCGCAAGAGGGCCACCGTTCGGGGGGAGAGGCACTCCGCCCACACCGGGGCTCCGTAGAGTGCCATCGACCGTATCACCCCGTGATACAGTCGACGGCACGCCGATCCTGGCCCTCCTACATTAGGGAGGACACGTCCGAGTGCGGCTGCGGCGGCACACAGCCGTGGAGTGAGGAGCTTGAAGTGCTCCTCGAAACTCCATCGGGGGTCCAGAACAAGGCCGAGGTACTTGAGGTGCGCCTCGACCGGTATACGGACCCCCTCCACTCGGACTCGGAGCCCCGGTGGGATCCTGCGACGGGGGGCGTGGAAACTCATGGCCCTCGTTTTATCAAGGGCCACGGCCAAGCCCAGGAGGTGGATGCGTCGGACTACTAAAGAGGTGCAGACCGACGCAAGGTGGGCCGCCTCCTCCCCCGTTTTGGCTCTTGCCGCGACGAGCGTATCGTCGGCAAAGCAGACGACCTCCGTTCGTGGCAGGAGGCCGCCTCGCAGGACCCAATTGTACCCCAGGTTCCACAGTAGAGGACCTAGTACGGATCCCTGGGGTACACCTGCCGCCATTGCCCACGTATGGACGTAACCGTCCGGCCCCTCGTAGAGAACTGACCTGCCTTCAAGGTAGCTCTCCACGAGGGCGCGGAGGTACGGAGGTACCCGGTGGAAACGGAGTGCCTCCTTTATGCACTCATGGGGAAGGCTGTTGAAGGCGTTGCGGATGTCAAGAGACACCGCAACGACAGTCTCCCCACGAGCTGTGGCCCCCTCAGTCCACCCCTTGAGGAGGGCCACTGCGTCCATCGTGGACCGGCCGGTGCGGAAGCCGAACTGGTTGTTAGCCAAGTCCGGCCTCCGGTCCTCTAGGTGCTCGATGATGCGGGAAGCGAGAATCTTCTCGAAAAACTTCCCGGCTTCATCGAGCAGCACCACCGGCCGATACCCAGTCGGGGAATCCGCGGGGCGGCTCTCCTTCCTTATCAGGCAGAGCCTGCCTACTTTCCACCGACTGGGGAAGCGGCCCGAAGCGATGCATAGGTCAAGCACCGCTCGGAACCGCTCCTCGAGGTGTCCCAGGGCGAGGGCCAGAACCCTGCTTGGGACACCGTCCGGTCCCGGCGCCTTCTTTTTGCGCCGTAACCGGTCCCTCACCATGTCGAATTCCACGTTCGACACGGGAGGGATGGCGGCAGCCACCTCCACCGGAGGAGTATCCGGGGGGACCATTCTGGGGGGCTGGAACGGACCGGGGTCGGGGAACAGAGTCCCCAAAACCCGATCTAGTAGCCCCCTGTCCATTGCGGAGGTAGGGGGAGTGGAAATGTTGGATGCCAACCGCGTCGGACCGTCTGTAGGCGCGTCGGCTCCTCATTTGGTTGGATCACGTTGGATCCAACCAAATCGGATCGTCTGTTAGCACTATAAGTAAACGGTTAAAAATCGCCGTTACTGAAACATTTTTTCGTAATAATTAAAACTAGTAATATGGTGTCATAGTTGAAACAGAAAGCAGTTATCGTTTTTGCTTCCGAATTTATTTAATATGAAGATGTCGTCCGGCTCACTACAAATTTCTGTCTTTGTAGTTTACTTCCATTAAACTCGTGGAAATACAGTTATTGCATTCCTTTCTATATCTATCTATACACGGTTATTTTTTTATCACCCTGGAAAATTTAAGGGACGCTTCACGACATGGTATTAGAATGATTTAAATATAAATAAAAAAAATAACCCCCCTCCTTAATTTTATATTAATTTTTAAAAAATACAAAAAATGCTGCACTAGTTGAGAGCAGCATTTTTAGAGATTTTTTTATTTTTTTTTATATTTTTTTAAATTTTTTTATTTCATTTTTTTTATTTTTTATATAATATTGGATGTGTCCTGAAGCGTCCCTAAAATTTTCCAGGGTGATAAAAAAATAACCGTGTATATATATAAAAGAAAGCCGTGATAGTTACACTATTTATAAATCAAGAATTGGTGGGGAGGTAGCTTAGAACCAGGAGACGGACATAGGATAGCTTTTATCGCAGAAATCACCCCTTAAGGGGGAGAAAAGAGGGGTGGAAGTTTGTATGGGGAATCAATAACCGCTGAACCGATTCAGATGAAATTGGGTATGGAGATAGTATAAGTTGTGGGGAAGAATAAAGAATAGTTTCTAACCCCGAAATCATTCCTTAAGGGTGTAAAAGGGGTGGGTTGAATTTGTAAAGGGAATCAATAAAAAAGGATTTCCACGCGGACGAAGTCGCGGGTAAATGCTAGTTATATTCTATATCTAAGTATTTTAGACATTGTATTCAATCTAATTCGAACAACTCAGAGCAGAGGTACTTACATACAAGTATATACATGATTAACATGTTCATTTTCTCGACTGGCGCTAGGTTATCGCTTCGCAGTCCTTCACCGGTCATGTCATAATAGGTAGTTGCAAACAATTATATTTCCTCGCTTCATTCTTCAGATATGAAGAATTACCAAGTAGTCCCCCTGTTTACCAGGCAACATTCGCACATATTTCAGAGTTTTTAAACGTTACTCTAGTTTTTATTTTAATAAAAATTTTAAAACGATTACCCGCTCTTCCGGTTTACCGTTCGTCTATTCGCCATTATCGACGGCGTTCATTCCTCTGTTGTGCTCGGTAACGCTCGCACATACTCGTACGGTGCACATCGCACAAAATTGGTGCACTATTTTCTGTCACTATGCCAAAAAGAAGTGCGAAATCACGCATAGAACGATACGCAAGGAAAATAAGAAAGCTAGAAGAGAAAGAAAAGCTACGAAATATCAGATCTCCCTTCGATTGTTTATTACAATCGGATAATGAAGGTAAGCAAAAAATTACTTAACTATGAGGACGTTTTTTATCCTTTGAGTATTCTAAGTGTTAATTTGCGTGAAATACGAGCTTATAAATACTTTGGGATGGACTGCGAGTCCATAACTCTGATATTTTTTTAGGCTCGATACATTAATAACGTCCTCGCATTGCATTGGGGTAGACTGCGAGTCTATAACAATGACAATTATGCAGAAAATATGTTACAATCTAAAATAGATGTATCGTTCCTCTGCCACCAAAAACCGAAAACATTGTTTTCGAGTTATAAATTGACCAACTATTCCGTCCTTCTCACTTCAAATAATAATGTCAAAATCTAAATTACAAATTGTAATTTTAGGTTATCAAGCCACCGAGAACGCCGTGGGCAGTAACCACGATGTTATTCCGGATGTATTGTCAGCATCCCCGAACATATCACAGGTTGCGGGACCTGAATTTTCCGACAATGTCGAACAAAACAGCGACAAACCAGGGCCCAGTTTGCAAGTCGAGACAGTGCCCGAGAACGAACTGGATCCTGAACTTTTATCTGCGCTTGGTGAGTCCACATCAGACGCTCCTGAATACGGCGAGAACATACATGAAACTCTTACAAAGCTGTGGCTACCATTATTGAAAAAAGGGATGCAATTAGATAATAAAAATAAGATGTTGAAGGACTACTTAGTGCCAGACAATTGCAGACTTCTGCAAGCCCCAAAATTAAATGCAGAGATATCTGCAGCTATTCCGGATATGGTACGCAACCACGATAAAACGCTCGCCACCTCTCAACAACATCTTGGCCTGGGTATCACCGCCATAAATCGAGGTTTAGATATTCTATTAAAGAGTGACGATAAGGTTCAAGCAATGAAACATCTGAGTAACGGCTGCCGTATTTTGTGCTTATTACACCCAGCTTAGACAAAACCTTTCTTCATATGATAAACGAATCCGAAAGGGACGAAACATTGTTCGGTTCTTCGCTGTCGGAGAAAATAAAGGCCGCTAAGGCCATTGAAAAACAGGGCCTTCAGATTAAAAAACCGGCTCCAAAGCCTCAAAGATCGACAGCTACTTTGTCCAGCATTCTGGTCTTTTCAGGGAAACTTGACAGGGCCTCCTCGATACCCGCCAGCGAACAGGGGGGGGAGAGGAGGCTACAGGAAGCCGCAGATGCGGTCAGCTGTCCGTCACCCTTACACAGCGGCGATACCGCAGACTCAGCAGCGCGCTGCGACTCGGGACAAAACACGTGTCCCGGCTCAAACTCACCACTAGCTCAGGTACATGCGGGTAGACTTACCCACTTTTACGACTGTTGGCTAAAGATAACTAATAATAAAATTGTACTGGACTGGATTAAAAATGGCTACACAATACCTTTTAAAACAGTTGTCAACCAGTGTGATATTCCTCACAATAGTTTTTCTCGATCAGAAAAAGTAGATATGTTAGACGCTATAAACAATTTATTAAACTTGGGTGCTATTACCGAGTGTGATGAAACTCAAAATCAATTTATATCTAGGATATTCCTCACCTCGAAGCCAAACGGAGAAAAACGTTTTATTTTAAATCTGAAGCCTCTTAATAAACACATCTATATCGATCATTTTAAAATGGAGGATTATCGCACTGTTTGTAAACTAATACCGCGAGATGGTTACCTCGCGACTATAGATTTGAAGGACGCGTATTTTCTTATACCTATTAATCCTTCAGATCGAAAATACTTACGTTTTCAATTTAAACATAACAATGCGGCTAGGACTATTACTTACCAATTTTGTGCATTACCTTTCGGCTTATGTGTTGCTCCCCGCGTTTTCACTAAGGTCATGAAAGAAGTAGTAGCATATCTAAGATGCCGCGGCCATAAGTCGGTATTTTATTTAGACGATCTGCTTTGTATAGGCGATACGTATGTGCAGTGTCTTAACAATGTTCGCGAAACCTTAAAATTGTTAAATTGCCTTGGTTTTATTGTTAATTCCAAAAAAAGCAACTTTACACCGCGACAGTCTTGTAAGTTTCTGGGTTTTGTTTTCAATACTTTAGATTTAAGTATTAGCCTGCCGTCAGATAAGCGAGTTAAAATTTTCGACTTAGTTAACAAGTTTTCAAAATTGCCCTTATGTTCTATACGAGAATTTGCTCAACTCATAGGAGTACTAGTTGCAGCTTGCCCAGCAGTTAAGTACGGTTGGGTATACACAAAAATATTAGAACGCCATAAGTATCTAACATTACAAACTAACGATTATGAAAATAAAATTCGACTTCCAAACTTAATACTAAATGATTTGTTTTGGTGGTCGTCAAATATTGAGACCACTTCTAATATTATGAGACAACCAAATTTTACTGTTGAAATTTACACTGACGCTTCTCGATCAGGTTGGGGTGCAGTTTGTAAAGAAAACACCATAAATGGAAAATGGAAAGACTCAGAAAAATCCTGTCACATTAATTATTTAGAGTTAATGGCCGCCTTTCTGGGTCTTAAATCCTTCGCTAGTGAATTGACCAACTGCGCTGTATTACTTCGGATTGACAATACGACCGCTATTAGCTATGTGAATCGAATGGGTGGAGTTCAATACCCCCACCTAAGCACCTTAGCAAGGTCGCTCTGGCAGTGGTGTGAAGCACGTGGTCTTTGGATATTTGCTTCATACATAAACACGCAGGAAAACCGCGCAGACGCCGCGTCTAGAATCATTAATCCTGACACTGAGTGGTCACTCTCAGAACGAGCTTTTCTAAATATAACACAACATTTTGGCCAGCCTGTTATAGATTTATTCGCATCCCGAGATAACGCTAAATGTTCTCGCTTTGTTTCATGGAAACAAGACCCAGACGCGGAATCAGTTGACGCATTTACCTTAAACTGGCAATCAGATTTTTTCTATGCTTTTCCGCCTTTTTCTGTTATTTTAAAATGTATTAGAAAAATTATAGATGACAAAGCAAACGGTATTTTAGTCTTTCCGCAGTGGCCATCACAGCCATGGTTCCCATTATTGCAAAATTTAATAGTTTCTGACGTCATTTATTTAAATCCAAATAAACATTTACTACAATCTCATTTCAGGGATCATCATCCCTTACACAAGAAACTTACCCTGGGTGTCGCGAGGCTCTGCGGCAGTCGTTCATCCGCCGAGGCGCCTGTGCAGAGTCAGCGACGCTGATGCTGGCCTCCTTTTCCAACAGTACTATTAAGCAATACAATACTTCGCTCAAGCTTTGGTGGCATTTTTGCGTGGTTAACAATATACACATCTTTGAACCGCGAAAAAATGATGTTCTCACTTTTTTGACTACTCAATTTACCGAAGGTTGTGCTTATGGTAGCCTTAACTCTCACAGGTCCGCTTTATCAGCCTTAATAGGAAATAACATTGGATCAGACTATTGCGTCAAACGTCTTCTTAAAGGGGCGTACAAAATAAAACCACCCAGACCAAAATATAACCAAACCTGGAATCCTCAGGTGGTTTTAAACCACATTTCTACATGGCCACCAAACGAAGAATTATCACTGGAAAAAATAACCAAAAAGCTTGTCATTTTACTTGCTCTTTGTACTGCCCATAGAATGCAGACGTTATCTCTTATTAAGGTTGAGAACATCATGTTCCTGGACAGCGGCATAAAGATCAATATATCAGATATTATAAAAACATCTGCCCCTGGAAGAGAACATCCTACACTATACTTACTCTATTTCAGGGAAAATACAATTATTTGCCCCGCAACAACACTCTCAGACTATGTTTCTATGACTAGAAATGTGAGAACTGAAAATAAAGGCAATCTGTTGTTAACCCACAAAAAGCCCCATAAAGCAGCTACCACACAGTCCATCAGTAGATGGGTGAAACAAGTACTGTCGGAAAGCGGAGTCGACACCAGTGTGTACGGCGCGCACAGCACGCGCCACGCGTCCACGTCAGCTGCCAGCTTATCTGGCGTCAGCATTGAGACCATACGTAAGACCGCTGGCTGGACTAACTCATCTAATTCTTTTGCTCGATTTTATAACCGCAATATTGTTAATAACGGTGAATTTGCTCAATCAGTTTGTTTATCGTCAAATCGTTAATTATGTAGTTCTAAGTCTCTTGTTATATCTTGAAATAATGCTAAGTATATTAATTTAATCATACTTATAAATAACAATTTTGTTCTAATCGTTATTACAAACTATGAATAATTAAGTTGTGTTGATTATCAATAAAAATATACACATGTTTTTTCCTTTTCCTTTTACGCATTATATTGCAAAACTTTCCTTCTCTTAACATCTACTTGGTAATTCTTCATATCTGAAGAATGAAGCGAGGAAATATAATATATGATCAAACGAACTTCTCGAGTGAAGTTCGATCAATATTATATGAGTCGCTTCATTCGAAGATATGAACCCACCCTACCCTCATAATTCATAACCCTAAACAGAAAGTTTTGAAAGGACTCTGAAAAATGAACGCCGTCGATAATGGCGAATAGACGAACGGTAAACCGGAAGAGCGGGTAATCGTTTTAAAATTTTTATTAAAATAAAAACTAGAGTAACGTTTAAAAACTCTGAAATATGTGCGAATGTTGCCTGGTAAACAGGGGGACTACTTGGTAATTCTTCATATCTTCGAATGAAGCGACTCATATAATATTGATCGAACTTCACTCGAGAAGTTCGTTTGATCATATATTGCATAACGCTCGCGACTCTATTAAGACCATGCTGGAACCACTTGACGAGTTATAGCATTGTTCTGTCATGAATTAGTTTGTCGAGTACTCCACTTCATTTTAATGAGATGTTAACAATACTGCGTGTTACTACTGATGGTGAATTTGAGATTGTGGTGTTTATATGTTATTCTCTAATATGGCTTCAGACATTAAAGTGTAATACAGTAATAGACTGGACATAGTAAACATTGTTTTTGATTCCACACGTGTATATGTTACCTCTGTGACAAGACAAGTTTCTCCTCATTTTGGTATATGAAGATGATCAGACCCCCTAGATAAATGCCACACGCTAAACAGTCGTTCCTCAGAAAAAATGTATGGAGATGACATTAGCTGCGGAAAAAATAGCGTGAGGTTGTCGTAAGCTAATGTCATTTCCATACATTTTTTCTGTGGAACGACTGCGGAAAAGTTAGCGTGTGGCATTTGTCTAGAGCCTCTGTTATACACATTACAAAATGGGATAGATAATTTTATATAATTTTGTATTTTTTAGATAATTTTATATACAAAATGGCATAAAAAGTTAATTAATATTGTATATACCGGAGGGAGACTCTGTACCAGGGTCGCCTGCTTGGGTACCTCGGTCTTACAGCTATTTCTGCCGCAAAGCAGCAGTGCTTGCGCGGCTGTGTTCCGGTTTGAAGGGTAAGATATGGCAGTTAAAGTACTTACTGGGTACACCGTGGTTCTTGTGGGGGTTGCTGATTTGCTGCGAATCTCACAAGAGTCACGAGCCTGATACCACTTAGGTGACTGATACCACTTACCATCAGGGGCAATATGCTTGTTTGGCAACTTTGTTGTAGAAAAAAAAACTAAAAAGAAAAACAAGCCCAGTAGTATAAAATTTTAGCAGTCATGATGACCCATTAATCTAGATAACCAAAAATACTCCCAATAATAGGTTTCCAATAATGAGCTTAATTACTAGGAATTTATAGCTCGTGCTTATGATCGCGCGCGCGCTCTCCATTGTTATATTTCTTGATGATTAATCATTTTTTTTATTTAAATATCCAATACTTTTTCTAGTAACCTTTATTCTAAGGGTCATACGATGATACGACGAATGCCGTAAAAGGGTTAGCTGTCGTAGGTGAGTTCCCAAAAAAATGACTTAAGAAACCTAACAATAATTTTCAATGACTTTTTAGTGATACATGATGCAGCTCAACGAATTTTCTTTTTCGTTTTTACAATACGGCGCCTGATGGTCGCCAAAAACTGAATTACGATAACTGTCATATCTTTTGTGACACTTGCAAGGCTTAAACGAATCGTTGGATACAAACATCATGAAAATCGGTCCATGCGTTTGGCCAATATACAAATTTGGCAAACGAAGAAGTTCAAGTTTGAGTGTACGTAACTCATACATACGTATGAGTATATGTAAATTTGTTCCTTTGCCAAACGTTTGTTTGGCAAAGGAACAAATTTATATATACTCACACGTATGTATGTATAGACGGATGTAATTACCCTTCTTTGCGTTACGCATTCGATTAATAATGTCGGGTAACATAATTTTAAATTCTTTCGGTTCAGAGAACTCTTCCAGTGGATGAGTGGAGAAAGAATTTAATTATTTTAACTATTCTCCGTGATGTAGTGGTTAAGACCGCCCGGGTTTTATCTGAAAATCCTGGGCTGGTGGATTCCCCATGAGGGTCAGAAGCTTTTCTACCCGGTTTGGTTGGTGGTAGAGCTTCAGAGCCCGCCTGGCTAGTTACCACCGTCTTACCGAAGTTTGTCGTCATAATAACAATGTTAATATCATTACACACTGATAATTAGTTAGCAGGAAGATAGCCTCAATAGGCTAGATGACAAAAAAAAATTTTCGCTTTAATAAAAGCTCATTCATATAATAAACAGAAAGAAAAAATCGGTTTTCGAATAACTATAAAAACAACCAAGATATAATGTATTAAAGATTTTTCTCCATCTCTTTCTAGCAAAACGGCAATTTACAAGGAGTTTATATGGCCGTACTCAACTATGACGTCACGGTTCATGTCGGATCTCTCTGTCTAATAGCCTTCAAATTATCTAATGTATTTCTTAGCCGATTTTAATTCTAATTTCACAGGACTGCATCTTTTCCCACGGTATTTTAATATTTAATGACGAGACGTAAAAATTAGAATTCAGTCATCATCCCAATTGTTGAGTAGTCAAGGTGATGCTCGTCTCTAACTTCGGCCCTAATCATCACTCACCATCAGGTGCGATGAAGGCTAAGAGCTTCCCTGTAGTGTTTAAAAATCACGGAACAATATTAAATCCAGTATTAAAAGTAGAATCTAAATCTGTATAATTTCAAATGCTTCCAATATTTGCAAAAAGCCATTGTATAAATAACATCTAAATTATACATTTAAAGTGTATTTTAGCATTTTTAAACGTAGACCTTGATAATTTCAAAATGACAATGTTGCGGAGTCGTAAGTCAAAATTATGACTAATTCAAAAATTAATATTTTCTAATGACTTCTTTATCGAGTAGCTGTCCTCGCGCAAAATGGATGGAGGCTTGACCTAAGGTAATATGTTGAGTATAAATTGACTGTGATTGATAATACTAAGCTATGATATGCAGTCGCCCTCGACACGGTAGGAAGTGGTTCCGTACGCGGAGCTGCCTAGACGGATACTGACCTACACTAAGTCTAGACCAGACAGCAGCAGCAGCTAGATGTTTATCATGCGCGTTATGAGCGATTAGGCCAGAGCATTGTGAATGCAATATTTAGACAGAGACACCTCTATTGTATCGCATAGTGCCCTCTCGCTTTCATTGTGTTTCAAATCTGTTTTAAGCGATCGTGGTGAGGGCGCAGCTTAGCTGATTACATGCAAATTGCATACAATGGCAATTAATTATAGTGGTTTCGTTTCGTGGTCAATTTTAATGGCAGGTTAATGCATATAATATTGTTTCAATTTAAGTGTTGTATGTTTATTTCTTGGCTGCTCGCAAATAATCTTTGAATTTTTATGCGCTTGATTAAGGTTAATGTTTTCTAATGTCTTGTTATTTACTGTAGTTATTTTAGAGAAAAGAAAAAAATATCTTATTCTTCATTATTACAAATCTATTGTATGGTTGCTTTAATCAGAAATTTTTTCATGAATGGAATAAATTATCATGACGCATTTTCACTTTGAGGCCATGCACTATTACTAATACTATACCTATCATCGTATGTAAATAACCAGTTAAATTTAACTTGCCTTCATATTAACATTAGATCTCTAATTAAAAATTTTAACAAACTGCTTGAAGTTGTGCACAGTTGTAAGTTTCCTTTAGACCTAATTATAATCACAGAAGCCGGTATTTCTGATAAGATTGTTAATTTATTCAATATACCTGGATATAATCTATTCTCTCAATTACGATGTAGAAAAAAAGGCGGTGGCATTATATTGTATGTAAAAAATCACTTAAAGTTTACACCTTTTGAACAAAAAACTTTCACATTTGAATGCATAATTGGTAATTTAAAACTTCCATGTAAGCAAAATGTTAATGTTTGTGCCGTATACAAGCCGCCCTCAACTAATAGAATTGTATTTATTACAGAGCTCAACAAAATCCTTTGTAATTATGACACACAACCTAATTTGCTATTAATTGGGGACACAAATATCAACTTACGATCTATAAATTCGCATACCACTGCATATTTGAATGCACTAAGCGAGCGCGGATTGGTGTGTGGCATAAATCAATATACAAGAATTGAATCTAAACTCAATATAATCACGAGATCTTGTATTGATCATATATTTACACGGTTCCGCACACTACATCCGTACTGCGCGGTGCTCGACACTGTACTGGCCGACCATCGCGCCTTGATTTTAGCGTGTACAAGTTCGAATGGAAAAAAATGCAATCCGTGTATACAGGCTGTTCCTAAGGATGTAATCAATAATAATATTTTACATGAAGAGCTTAAAAACATTGATTGGTCTCTTACAAATGACATGAATAGCCCCGACAATATTTTAAATTTTATTCATAAATCATTTCAAGATGCAAGAACAGCAGCAACAACTAAAAAAAACTTTAAAAATAAGGAACTATCTTTTAGGATACCGTGGATCGACAAGAATGTTTCACAACTCTGCGAAAAACGAGATATTTTGTACAAATCCTTGAGAGAAAACCCTAATGATGCTAATTTAAGATTGCGTTATAACAAAGTGCGGAACAAGGTACACAAAGTCCTTGAATATAAAAAGAATATTTATTTCATGAATAAAATACAAGAAAATTTTAAAGATACAAAGAAAGTTTATGGTATCGTAAATGAAATGATGGGCCGTGTCACCGTATCTATTGATATAGCTATTACAAAAGCTTTCGAAAATCAACGCCTTTCCGCTGAATCGATTGTTGACGGTTTTGCGAATAAATTTCATAGCATAGTTCAAAATATTATTCCAAAATGTAGTGAAAAACTCAGTAATGATTCTATAGTCAAAATTATTGATTCTAGTATATTATTTAGGAAAGCTTCTAGTGCTTCAATAGACAAAATAATTACTAAATTAAATGCGAAAAAAAGTCCCGGTCTTGACAAGATTAGAATATCCGATATCAAGCTAATATCTAGAGGTGTAGCGACGGCGGTGGCTAATTTGATTAACCGGAGTATTGAAACGGGCAGGTATCCAGATAAACTAAAACGGGGCTGTGTAAGACCCATTTATAAAAAAGGTAAACATAATGACTTTTCCAATTACCGGCCGATAACGCTCCTTTCATCAATAGATAAAATAGTAGAGAAATACATATGTGATCAAATTCATGACTTCTATAAAAAACATGACGTTATCTGCCCCAATCAATTTGGTTTCCAAAAAGGGAAGAGTACAGTTGATCTCCTATCTAATTTTACAGATTATGTTAACAAACAACTTAATGCAAAAAAACATGTGCTAGTTTTGTTTATTGATTTTTCTCGAGCTTTTGATACCCTCAATCATAACCGAATTATATCTAAGCTCGACCAATGTGGAATACGTGGCCCTCTATTAAAGTGGTGCCACGATTATCTACAGCGCCGGTCGTACGTGGTCAAAGTTAATGATACTTGCAGTAAATCCATTATATCTACGGATGGTACAGCTCAGGGATCGGTACTCAGCCCATTACATTTTTTAACATATGTTAATGACATGAGTAATTGTGTAAAACACACAACTTGCTATCAATTTGCAGACGATACCTGCATGGTTGCTGTTGATAGGGACCCATTTAAGGCGCGCGAGCTTTTACAGCGCGACTTTTGCTCACTAATAAGGTGGTGTCATGATGCTGGCTTGGTACTAAATGCCGAAAAAACAAGTTTACTGCATATAAAATCACCGTATATAAAGTTTGACAGCTCAATTGATATAATAGCTCATAACCATACTTGTTTACATGGTAAGGGTACGTGCGGATGCCCATTGATAAAAAATGTTGAGTCACAAACATACCTAGGCTTAAAAATCGACAGCAAATTTCACTGGAATGTACACATAGAACATGTTTGCAATAAACTGCGACAATTTTTAGCTAATATTGTTATACTTAATAGACGTATACCGTTTAAAACTAAAATTATGTTATACCATTCACTGGCAGAGTCGTACATTCAGTATGGACTGTGCTGTTACGGCAGAACGTATCATACTTATCTTAAACAAATATATAAGCTGCAATTAAAAATTATAAAAACAATCGTATCCCCGAAAGTTAAATTGAGATACCAAAGTAACGAACTGGATCTATTTAAGCATTGTAAAATATTGCCGATACACACATTACTGAAATTCGAAATACTTAAGAAATACTTTTTCGATAAAAGCATTTTACGAGCAATAAAGCATCCTGTATACACGCGTGCTATTGCTAAAGGTAGACTAATGACCGAGCAGGCCAGCAATGTTTACGGCGAGAGGACGGCCAGTTATATTGTGCCTAGATTTATTAACCAACTACCCACCCAATTAATTGCAAGTATTACTCCTAATAATGTTAAGTGTAAATTGAAAAAATATTTGTTGGACAGCATTAATGAATTAAGTTAAGACCATCCTAATGTAGAACCCTAGCACATATTATAAACCTTTGTGGTTTCATTTGTGTTAGTTATATTGATAAGTTTTAAATTTGTACCCTTGATTTGATAAATAAATAAAAAAAAAAAAAAAAAAAAAAAAAAAATATCTTCCCACCTAATCACAGGCGTAAGTATAACTTTTCGTTGGGGGTTGTCCAGATTAAAACTTCAATTTGCCTTCATTCTATCTAGTGTATATTGATTTTCAATGGGGGGTGTCCGGACCCCAAACCCTCCTTACCTACGCCAATGCACAGACACAACTGACTTTTTGGTGATAAGAATAAGTAGTACCTTATTACATATTTACGGTTTTCAGATTGTTTCCTTAACATATGCTATAAGACGGTGCTTTTTGAGAAATTTCCATTATTCTAGGTCAACGGGAAGTACCCAGTTTTAGATTCTCTTTTGAAATCGCATTTGTTAAGATATGTGACTTAAACGGTCATACTTTTGATCGCAATGACTGAAAAGCTGAAAGCGACCGTTATTTCAGTTTTATGCATTTTTTATTTTACAGACAGACATATTTTATAAGGGTTTTTTTCTTTTGAGACACGGAACCCTTAAAAAGAGGTGGAATAAGTTCAGTTTAGTTTGACAGATGTAAAATAAGCTAGCACTAGAGAATTAGGAAGACCAAGCAAAGTAAAGTTAATTTAGTGTCCTGTGTGTGCTCGAAGGTCAGTGTCAGTCAACCGACTAATCACAAAAACCACAGGTCAAAGAGTAGGTAAACCAGTTTACAAGGGATATATCTATAGCAACTGCTCGTGGCTGAACACTTCCTTGTGGTGCACTAACAATAGAACTGGATCCCGTTTCATCACGGAAGGCTTAACGAAAAAAAAACCCTGTCGATATCTCGACATTTTTGTGCAACCAGTTTCACGCGTTTTTTGCTTGAGGTCTACACGTGCTACGATTATTCAGGTGATCTCACACTGGACCGTTATGTGATGTGTGTCGATTTCATTATGCAATGTTTGTTTGTAAATATTAATTCGCAGTTCTGAATTTCGATGGAAAAAAAGGTAGCCTATCCTATCCTATACTTAGTAATTCATCAACAACAGCTCATACGTGTCCCCACCGAGGGGCTCGAGCCTACCATAAATTAGGGCGATTAGGCCTTAGTCAACTTCGCTGGCTAAGTGTGGGTTGGTACTTAGTACTTACGACATCACAAAAAGGAGTTTTGTGTTTGGTACTTCATAACTCCGACATTTATTAACCGATTTGGAATTTTTTTTTGTTGTTGAGAGGCTTATACTTCCCAATTGGTCCATTGTCACCAAGTCAGGATCGGGTGGAATCCCAGGAAAATTGAGGGAAGCCCTTAAATTTTGTAGGGGCATCCAATGTGTATCATGTTTTTAATGAAGCTATTCAGATATTTGCGTCTGGTAGTCGTGAGTCGAGCTGATAATGGAAGGATCCTTGAATTTGAGGAGTAAGTGATTAGTTTTTAACCTACTTTACAAAAAGAGGAGGTTAACAATACGATTGTATGTTCATTTTTAGGATTCCGTACCTCGAAAGGAAAAAACGGAACCCTTATAGGATCACTTTGTTTTCCGTCCGTCCGTCTGTCTGTCTGTCAAGACCCCTTTTCTCAGGAACGCGTGGAGGTATCAAGCTGAAATTTATATCAAATACTCAGGTCTACTGTCACTTGGAGCTGTGAAAAAATCAAACTTCTAAGCCAACGCACATACATACAACGAAACATACAGTCGGTTTGCAACAAATTTCCGCAAATTTTCGATACTCCCAAGGGAATCAAAACCTACAGAGTACTTCCCGTGAACTCAGAATCTTGAAATTTGGTACGAAGTAACGTCTTATAGCACAGATAAAAGAAAAATTGCGAATACCGTAAATTTTTACTTTTATACCTACAGGTTTGTATGGAACCCTCGGTGCGCGAGTCCGACTCGCACTTGGCCGGTTTTATGTTTGTAAAAATCAGTTAACGAATAAATTACAGAGTAATGAGATCATTACTCTGTCATTTGTTCGTTAATCGATTTGTAAATTTTTTTTTTGAGAGAATTTACTTTCCGATTGGTCCCATTGCCACCAAAATCATTACCTGGTGGTAGTCATGACACGAGCTGATGATGGAAGGATCGTTGACTTTTAGGAGTTAGATGTTAGGTATTTAAAGAAAGTAGGCACGTATTGACCTTCAAAGGTATTATTTTAAGTAGTTTCAGTCAGCTGGTATAAGATTCACTAAAAAAATTAAAATAAAAAAATCTTAAACAAAAAATAAAAACTGGACTTCAAAAACACAAAAAAGTTAAAAATACCAACAACCAACTCATGAATATCATGATCATTACTTCCAAAAAAAAAAATGTGATGTTATGGTACCTTATAGTTTTAATTATCTTGTGGAGTCGCAAAATTTGCAAAAATATGTGATATAAGCCGGCGAAAAGATATTATCCTTTCGCCGCGTTGACTAATGTTACGTTTAAATTGTTGATATCTTTACCGTTCTGCGAAAAAGGTACGTAAGAGAGAAATACGTAAATACGTGTAGAATTTCTACTGAATTTCTACTTATTGCTATTTCAACATGATTCGATCAGCAAATATCGATATATGTATTTAAAACAGAATAGTATGTAGGTACTTATATTATTCTTCTAATATAATTAAATCTAATTTACTTTATTCTATTAATATAATTTAATATTAATATTATTGCATTGTAGGATAGATATTTTATGTATTGTCGACACCATAGGATTATATTCCAACCTAAGGTCGCTCCTCTCTTCTTCCAGTTGCCGTGCCCGACAGGGTCCATAGTTGAACTGTTTATGAATATTAACATCTGTACTGTATATACACTATGGAGAGCAATAAACAATTGAATTGAATTCTAATATAAAAAAAATCTTGTGTTACAGTATTGTTATCGAACTCCCCCGAAACGATTTGACCGATTTTTATGATTTTTTCGTGTTTTTTAAGTCGTAGGCTATTTTTAATACCCCCAGGTGATAAGGGTGCCAATTAACATCAGGTGAGATGATGGCAAAAAGTTTCCCTGTTCAGTGTAAAACTTACTAAGGTTCTTTATTCGATTAGAATTACATTGCGCACACATATTTTCTCCAGTACCTGCTAAAAGTGTAGACGAACAGGACAGGACGAGTATATGGAACTCACCTCGAACGTCGAGTGCAGAGTACACTTGGACAAGGAGTCATAAAGACCTGGTCGAGTCAAGAAAGTGTAATTACTTCCAGATATCTAAAGTGTCTTTATTAAGCGAGACTTAACGAGCTGAAGAATAAAACTAATGAAAATGTTAAGAATATTTTATTCGCCTGCAGCGAGAAATATTTTTTGTAGCCACATTTCTGATCAGTCATAGCTTTGAGAGCAAGATGACTAAACATCTGTGCCTAGATTTTTATTCAACCTAATTTGAAAAGTTGATATTCAAGGTAGGTGTATCCAGGAACAGCGAAGTATATTAAAATATGCGAATATTTAGCTGTGCAGATCAAATTACTGGTATACCAAAGCTTTTTCATGCGTACCTGCCTAATAATAAGATATCCGGGTACTATAGTCAATCAAAGTTTTTGTTAAGATATGTGCTGGTTTTTTTACATAATGAGATCTATATTATTGATTAATCGATTGATTGGGCCGCATTCACTTTGTCATGAACTAGCTGTGCCCACGGCTTCACCTGTTATCTCATTACCAAAATACTCTAGTATTTTGGTAATGAGATAGTATAGGTATTAATTTTCTAATTGCTTCGCCACCCTGCGCTACCTCGCGATCAGCACATCTACCTATTTCGGAAATTATTTCGTACCCATAAAACATTGCGAGGTCCATTGTCATTGGAATTTACCTTTATTCCCAGTAGCTCCATGTATCTAGTTCCACATGGATATTTTGCAACCTTAATAATAGATGATCACACGAACGTTTCGAGTTTGATCGCTATTATAATAGGGGTTAAAGTATGAAATTGCCGTTTTTTCATTTGTTTATATAGCTTTATAACTTTTCTAAGTTAAGAGCTATAGAAAAAATATCTTTTTTATTACTTTTTGACCTAGAGTGCACGTTATGGTTACAATTTAATCTCAGAATTAGTTTAATAATATATTAAAAACGAATCTCAAATTTACTTACCAAATTAACCTATTTTTTTCGTCCGAATGTTGTACATTATAGACGATAACTCTGTGAAAACTAACTAGCTTGTCTTCAAAATTATGTTATTGCTTAGTTTAAAGTCTATTGACCAGTCTCTAAAAGATTCATAAAGTTTCCTTTATTGGTTATTAAATAACTAAGAAAAACGATAGTATGAAATAAGCAATGTTCTTAAAAATCTTCATACAAAACGGCAATTTCATACTTTAACCCTAGTATTAATTGGTTATTAATGTAATTTTAAAGTTTGACAATAAAGGCAATTAATTTTAAACTAATTTTATTGCCGACTTCTTTTATATGGAACTACTGTCACTAAGTATTTAGTTGGCTTGTTGGTCGTTTCGGCCTACGATGTTCGGCCCGCCGGCCCAATCGTCCTAATCATCATATTTTGAACCGGTCGATTGATCCCACTGAGAACATTGCTACTGCCCCCCTAGACAAATGCCACACGCTAACTTTTCCGCAGAAAAAATGTATGAAAATGACATTAGCTTGCGACAACCTCACGCTATTTTTTCCGCAGCTAATGTCATCTTCATACATTTTTTCTGCGGAAAAGTTACCGTGCGGCATTCGTCTAGGGCTGCCATAAGTTCAACCATCGACCGGGACATTTTGAATAGAAAAAGGTAAACCGTGAAAAATTCAGAAGCTCGGTGAATATTATAAAAAACTGAAATTAATTAAAATTGAAAGAAACCAACAATAAAACAAAAAATCAACATGCTTATTTTCTTAGCGTTATCTCCCTTATTCAATGATCTCTTTCTCGATGTCATTTTCTTTACTCATTCTTATTTTTTCGAGGTTTTGACTTTTCGAAGCTCTCGCGTAATCGCGAACGACTCGTAATCGACTCGTAATCGACAACTCGTAATCGACAACACAACAAAAATCGATTCGACTACCCACCTAGCACCCAGACCGGGACAAATGAATTATTGACGTGGACACCGGGACATAATGCTACAAACCGGGACATGTCCCGGTGTACCGGGACGTATGGCAGCCCTAGTCTAGGGGGGCTGATCTGATGTCTATGTATTCAATTATGCCCTTCGTATATTTTTCACAAGATGAGAATGAGATAGGCCGAAGTTCATGGACCTGTTTGTCTTATTGTGATTTATATACGCGATCCAACAGCACCACTGACATCAATGATATCTTTTGATTGGAACTGACAGATGTGGGCCAAGTATAAATTGAAGAGTGTGTGTTGTTTACAAGGATAAGTGTTAGAGAGACGAGTCGACATAAATGTTGAATTGTGAAATAGTTAAAGCTTTGTGTTGTATTTTCTTGATGGAACTCTATGGTATCTTGTTATTAAAACACTAATTTCACTATTTCCACTTGAATCTTTATTATATTTCAGTTAATGCGACCGGTTTCGATACATCATCGTCATGCAATTGTATTGAGATAATTATTTTCAGTCTTTGCTTCGGTGACTACGTCGAAAAACTTCTTAACATTCCTAATAATATAAATCAGAATCGGCTATAATTTTAAATATCTTTCAATTTTTTTTTCAATCCGCTAAAAAACCTTTCTGTTTCATGAAAAAAGAGCCCAAACGTCAAATTTGAAAGCTGTCAAAAAATGGTATCAGAGAACCTATCTATTAGCATGGGTATTTGATGCTAACTTTTCATGGCAAGAATGTTTAAATGGAAATGGGACACACGAAACCAGCACGAAAAGGCACAAAAAAAGGCTAAAAATGTTGAAAATGTTGCAAATCCGTTCTTATTTGGAACGCACCTAGAGTTAAGTAAATTTAAAAAGCGTAGCTGAAAATTTAATATTGGATAAAATCTGACCCAATTTTTTATTGTTGGAATCTTGGATAAAATCAGATCCATTTTTTTATTTGTGGAATCGATTGTACTCTCTATTCAGAACAAAATATATTCAGGTTTTGCGCAATTTAAGTAGTACACGTTGTATAATTATAACATGAAATGACAACTTACTCAGACTCCGCGCACAGGACCCTCATCAGGCCTCTTCCCCGCCACGCCGAGTCTGTAGACGCGATTCTCACTTCGACAACCTTATCACAGTTGGGTGCCACCTTTTCCCAGATTTTCGCCTCGCGGTCCAGATGCCCAAGGACCTTGAGGATGCGTCTGAACTTCGGGTCGGGGCACTCTTCTGATTTATCTGTGTAATCTGCCTCCTGTATATACGAAAAAAGTAACCATTAAAGGGTGTCTTTCATTTTTGGTTCGAACCTACCATAAAAAACATTATATGAATGATAAATTATTTGAATAAAAGTTTTTTTCTGACTTCTGGCGCCTTACTATCGTTTTGCAGAGCATGGTTAAAACAATATTGATACAGATACACCGCTTTTGTCGAGTATATCGCCAACTCACTTTCAGTGCGGTCTTTGTATTGTTTTGAGTGATAATGACAACGCCCCTTGACGTAGCTTAGTGTAAGTACATATCACTGACTGGACCCACCTTTTAAAATCATGCTCAAGTCAAGTTACCTATTTGACGACGTCTTTATTTGTTTCGGGTGTGTGTGTGTGTGTCAGCGTTGCCAGACGTCCCGATTTTGGCGGGACGTCCCGATTTTTAAATCAAAATTAAATGTCCCGCGCGGGACAGGCTCAGTCGCGCTTTTCGCTGATAACTCTGTCGTGCGTGCAGCGTGCTGAGAAAGCACGGTCGGGTGGCACAGACAAGTGTATTTTCAATTAAAATACATTTTCTATGGCTATTTTGGCTATCTATAGTTACATTACGTAATTTAAAACTCAAATAAAAAGATACATATTTAAAAACATCTGATTATATACGTTTTTTTAAACGTCCCGCTTTCGACAAAAGAATCCCGCTTCTTTACCTCAAAAAGTTTCAAAATCACGACTTGCCAAAAAAAAAAATCTGGCAACGCTGTGTCTTCTGTTTGTGACAAATATTGTAGCCATAAGTACCATAAAGGCGCAAACAGTGATTTCGCGTATGTACTCCGAGGTATTAAGCACAAAATATTAGATCCTTTATAAAACTTTTTGCATTTCTTAAAAACATCTTAAGAATACTTATCAAAAGTAGGTAAGTATACCGTGACGAAAATAAATTAAATTAATGAACTATGCAGCTAAGCGATTATATAAGTGCAGTTTATAGGCAATAAAATTGTAAACAAGTTTATTGCTTGCAAACAAGGTTCAATCGAGCATATAGTCTATAGTGTTCTACTACGTTGAAAGATTGTAAGTACCTACGCATAAGTACTTGGAAGGTTGAAATTGTTATCATGATTTTTTAGAAATACTACACCACGGATATACACGTACAAATAAAAATTACTTGTTTGCAAAGTATACGTAAGCACATCACTTTAGAACGGTTACACTTATAGTAATCGTCAGGCAGGACAGAGTTTTTGAAAAATTACAAGTAGATGGGTCAGAGTAACTTATTGAGGGAAAAGACAGTAAGTAAAGTAAGACAGTAAGATCATCAACGAATTGAAATGGGATCTTTGACCGAACTACTGCCACTAGAGGGACAAATTGACGTTCCGTTATTTGGTTTCGACCCTATATTTAAAAGGCTTACGTAATTTTATTGATGTCTCAATGAGTGACAGAATAGCCCTGATCCAGTAGGCGATAAGTATTCTGATATATTAACTGCAACCCAGGGTGAGGATAATGTAGGTAATAGATATTTAATTAAAAGTAACTGTTTAAGCCTGAATTTGAAAACTGTTGTATCCATAAATCTTGTATCCATAGAAAACTTTACTCACGCAACATCTTTACCATTTTCTATTTTGTATTTGTCAACATAAAACCAGAAAAACAAATGGAAACAGGAAGATTGCTCAGCAATATTCGAGTCTCCATTCATATTGTAACTTAAAACTAAGGATTAGTCACACTGAACGCATTAATCAGTAGAGCACACCAGGTAACAGACCGTGACCCCTTCCTTTTGGTCCTTGAGATTTCTTGGTGCTGATGTAGTTGGTCGAGTGAGACAAACGCCAGTTAATGTTTTTGATGATATTGACATATTTTGCATTAAAATCAAAAGGATAATATTACTTAGAATTGAAGTTGTAGACTCAAGGTTAATAAATCATCTCCGAGACGACTGTGCTGCGGGTATTGATAGGATCTCAACAAGTGTGTAGACAATAGAAATAGTCAATTTTAATGCCATTGACACACATCACGAACGTGTGCATATTCAGCGGAGGGTTGTCAAACGTACTTAAAAGGGCCAATCCGTTCAAAACATAAATTGGAGGAGAGGTCGTATTTAAAATAATGAAAATCATTCGGGAGTGTAGTCGGAAGCACTATAGTGATAGCACCGTATGTGTACTTTCGGTGCAGGCAGTGACCGAAACCACGGTAATAGCCGAAACTGCTGTGTCCGGTCCGCACCATGCCCTGCCGGCACCCCGGCCACTTCTCCAATACTTGTGAGTTTGATGAGAATTTTGCATTTATTTCAAATTTATTATATTAAAAATCACAATTTGAGTGGAATCTTAAATTTTAGGTTCAGAAACAGCAGCACACGAATAAGTTTACTTTAGACCAACTCGAACTCAACAACAGAAATCTATCGTAAAGCTAAGACAAAAACGATCTATTGATTATAAGTAGTCTATAAACTAAACATATTAGAAATGTGTAATTTAGGGCTTTAGGATACTACTAAACATGCTTTGTGACATTTCAGTAATGGCATTTCAATTTATTGAAATAATGTCAGTGACGGCTAATACGAAAACATGTTGACTACCATTTACAATAACGTGTCCGTGGTACCTACGTGTGGGGAGTATCAATATCCAAGTTTCTGAAGATGTGCCAATTTCGCAATCCCACGTGGCGACGGCTCCGATCCATAAATGTGCAGCACAAAGACTAATTAAAAATCTGATCCAATTGCGGTCCCTGAGTGACACCTGCGCGGAAGTTGACCGCACATAATTATAGTGGAACAAACCAGCCTGTAAAGCTACCTTAGTGAAATCAATTTATCGATCTTAAACGTATAGTACTTAGACTTTATTTTTATCGGTTAGGTACTTATTGTTTGTCGTCTATTTGTGTTGTAATTGATATTATATGTATATTGAATAATTAATTTATTGCAGTGAGTTAGTTTACAAAAACGATAGTACTTAAATAATGAGACTGAAGGAGTGGCATTTCAATGGATTCATCGTGGCGATGCCAAAAGAAATCATATTCGCATTCGAAATCCTCAGATTCGAATACGAATTTCCAAATTGACTATTTTTATAAGCTTTTATTTAACTTGCAATGTAATGTATGTTCGGGTGAAATCTTGCAACTCAATTTTGAAGCAGATATCTTTAACCGATTGAGCTGAAATTTTGTATGCTCATTCGGTTTGAATGACAATGCATGGTTCACTATGTGACGTCATTCTAAATCCAAGATGGCGGCATACCCAAGATGGCGGACCAATTATTTTTAATGCACCCCTACAATATGGGTATCAAATAAAAGGTCTTGCTAAGAGTAATTCGAAAAATAATGTGACGTCACTATTATTCCAATATGGCGGACTTCTAAAGCTTGAAAATCAATTTTAAGTAGATATCTTAAACCGATTGAGCTGAAATTTTGTATACACACACAGTTTGGATGAAAATGCATGGTTAACTGACGTCACGTCATTCTAAATCAATGATGGCGGCATACCCAAGATGGCGGACCAATTATTTTTAATGCACTCCTACAATATGGGTATCAAATAAAAGGTCTTGCTAAGAATAACTTGAAAAAATAAAGTAATGTCACAATTAATCCAATATGGCGTACTTCTAAAGCTAAATAATCATTTGAAATAGATATCTTTAACCGATTGAGCTGAAATTCTGTATAGGCGTTCCGTCAAACGACCTTGCAACAATGATGCGTTGAATGAGATGAACAGACTGAGAAACGTGTCCAGTGTTAACTAAAAAGTAAAAAATAATTTAAAGGTAAAAAACCTTTTTAAAAACAAGCTTTTATTTAAATGCGCTAAAAAGAAAAAAAAAATTTTTACACTAAAACTTTTACTTATAACGTCATTTCACATTTGACACAATTTATATAACATAAAAGCTTGTCGTCGGTGCCAAACGACTTCAATATAGAAGTATGATGTTGTCTGTACCTATTTTTTTATTATTTTTAACTTTTCAGGATTTTTGAAGTCGGTTTTTATTTTTTGTAAAATATTTTTTATTTTTAACTTTTTAGTGAATGAAATCTTTTTAGTGAAAGAAACCCTAATTAAATACCAGCTCACCTTCCCTCAATTTTCATGGGATCCCATCATCAGATTCTAACTTTGGTGACCTTGGGAGCACCCTAGGAGTATACTCTATCGAATACAAATAGAATTTTGAAAATCGGTCCACAATTGGCGGCGTAATCGCGTAACATACACACAAAAAAAGCATACGCATCGAATAGGCTAGATGACTAAAAAAATTCTTGCTTTAATAGAAGCTCATTAATGTAATAAACAGAAAGAAAAAAATCGGTTTTCGAATAACTATAAAAACAACCAAGATATAAGGTATTAAAGATTTTTCTCCATCTCTTTCTAGCAAAACGGCAATTTACAAGGAGTTTATATGGCCGTACTCAACTATGACGTCACGGTTGATGTCGGATCTCTCTGTCTAATCGCCTTCAAATTAACAACTTAAAATGCTTGTATCTAATGTATTTCTAAGCCGATTTTAATTCTGATTTCACAGGACTGCATCTTTTTCCACGGTATTTTAATATTTAATGACGAGACGTAAAAATTAGAATTCAGTCATCATCCCAATTAAGAACCTCCTCCTTTTTTTAAGTCGGTTAAAAAGGAGAAGGTTATCAATTCGACTATGTTTTTATATGTTTGTTACACCTCATAACTTTGTCATTTATTAATCGATTTGTAAAATAGCTTTTCGCGAGATTTACTTATTTTATTAAAACAAATACTTTGTCAACCAATGTTGTTTTGTTTACCAATATCAAGATCAATTAATTTTATTTGTTATAAGCGAAAAAATGAAGATACGAAATAATGCTTGCATGCCATCATCAAATGGACACAGAACACAGAATAAGTGAATTTTTCATCATTCTCTTGTTAAATCATTAGTATTAGCATGGTCGTAAGCATGTTTTTTTTTATTAATGCTTTATTATACAGGGTGTCTCCATCAGAAGTGAAGAATCTAAATTTTTCCATATAGGTAAACTAAATAATTTATTTTTTGATCCTAAATGTCGAAAGCAATACGCCAGTGTACAGGAATACTACGCCGAGACTACGCCGATGTCTGTCATGTCACTGCATTCATAACTATCGAGCGCCATTGCGTAGCTATGACTTCTGCACTGGCGCGGCAAATCAGTAAGTATTACGGGGAAAAAACGTTAATTCCATTATCAGCTTCATTATTGTTGTCTTAAGTCGACTTACTCGGATCGTATTAGGTTTCTAGGTCTAAGCACAAGGGTCCATCTAATGTCTACCTATATTATTTCGGCGTACTTATTCACTCAGTATATCCGCTTAGTTTCCTTTACCGTAGTAGGTGAAGCTTCAAATACATCGGAACACAGTAACGTTGTGTAGCTTGTGACAGCTGATATTTTCGATACAATAGTTCTGCAGAAAAACGAACGTATGACGGAAAAAACACGAGTTGTGGTCTTCTATGAGATGGAGATGGTTACCTCGCTAGTGTGTTCAGTAGACTGTTCTCCTTTTGCCTCCCTTAAAGCGTTTGGAGTCTAGGGTTGTTACGGATGTAAAAATGTTGATATCCGCGGATGCGAATGCGAATTATTAGAGGTTCACATCCGCGGATGTGGATTTTAGTATTTTTTTAAGATATATCAATTTTAATTACACAAATACATGAAAATCGATTTAATTTTAATATGTTTTAATTGATTCCGTTTGAATTGATGCGGATGCAGATGTCTGAATTAATGCGAATATTCCGCTTTTGCGGATGCTGAAGCGAATATCCGTAACACCCCTGAGTTTGGGCATCGCTAAGCAAATGGTCTATCAAACGTACCAGGTTTCAGCTACTAAGTTTCGTCAACAACATTTGAATAAAATTACTTAAAAATATTCTAAAGAGCTTACCTCTCTTTTGACTAGTCCATTGACGACGAGACCCACGAAGTTCCCGTTGTCATCCACCGCGACAACCGAAAGGCCCTGGTCGATGGAGCAAGCGGAATACTCCTCAAGCTCTTCGCACCTGGATTCTGGCGTCTCTAGCAAGTTTACAGCTGAGTTCATCGGCTCATCGCGGAAGAAAAATCTGGAACAAAGTTAAGTGACTGTCACTGAGTGACTACACTTGTTTGCAACAGTACCTACTGTAGGCAGGAAACTTATAGTCTTTCGCCTTTATTGATATGTTACCTTTCCTTGTCGCTTTCAGGCTGAAATCCTCAACTATAGAGGAACTGGCTTTCTCATCATTTCAGTCAAAAGATACTCACTGTTCGACATAAACTCTCTAGGGATCTCCAAACTGATCGCTCCTGCGCTTCCCGCATTCAGCTGTTTCCCGCGACCTTCATCAGATCGCTAACCCACCTTGTGGGGGCCTTCCAACGCTGCCTCTCACGATACGCGGCCGCCGCTGGAGGATATGGTCCTACCCGTTGCTACTGAAGGTTTGCAATTCTTTGGGCAATGTCGGTGAATCCAGTTTCTCTACGGATCTCATCATTTCTGATGCAATCATAGAGAAACCCCGAGCATAGCCCTTTTCATTGCCCTTCAAGGGACCTTAAGCACTAATTGAAGACTTTCGTCTTGAGACACTACGGAAGATGGACCGAGAATATGTTGCATAGCTTACCGAACTATCTCACATTTGATTATCGGTAAAAAGAATGTTGTCAATATTGTTGTTATAGCGACAGACTTAATTCAAACGAAGCCTAACCAGCAATCAAATTCAGTAGACAATGATTTTCATCCACGCGGAGTCAGATCTCGTTCAGATCTGAACTGTGTCCACCGCTAGATTATAAAGGCGGTTAAAAGGTATAAGATATACCTACTATATATTTCCTAGAAAAGTCACGTCACTGTTATGTCACGGTAATTACTGTTATGTAAATATTGCATCAGTAATAATAATAAGCTAATGGTGTAAATGGTAGCTACTACGAAATATTTCGCTACGAAACAGCTACGACAGCGATGAACTCATTTTTGATAGAGTCACGAAGCTACAGATTTGGGGCCCTACCATGATCGCTTATTTATAGCAAGGTTAGGCCGTTTTTCCCTACAAACTGTTTTCTTCCTGGATAGTGGCACTAGTTGCTCTATTTTTTCCAATAAAATCAATGGCCACTATAAGCATGTCCCTATGTTTTCCTTTTGTTATTAAGTTAATTGTTAAAATTGATTTAAAATCTTCAAGACCTAAAATATCGACCTAATTTTCTGCTGTATTCAAACGTCCAGCAAACAAATTGAACAAGATTATGTGAAAAAAGCAAAACATAGAAACACAGTAAAAGCCTTGCTTTAATTTTTAACGCAAAAAGTCATTAAAGCGGTCAATTTTTCGCGAAGAAAACAGGGGACTACGAAACGTATATTTTGTGTACTTTTCATAGGTATTTTCGGTCCGAGCTGCAGTTGTCCCTATCGCGCTCAGTTCAGTTGTTCTCCCACATAGCGCGACAGCAATACATTTTACAAATACCTATTCTTGAATTCGATGGTGGTTTCCTCTTAATAGACCGATAGCGCTAGGCTTTTTTGATGTCATAAGTTTCAATAATTCTAAAGTTGTTTATTTCTTGCATGTGGATGCAGTCATACCTATGAAGCTTATTATTTCGTTTTGTGTCACATCTGGTACATGCATTTTCAGTAATTCGATGATTTGTGTTTGATTATTTTTATTCAAATTAAAACTGGCAAAATTTATTTTAAGTTTAAAATAATTATGGTACCATATCTAGGAGAGCCTGCGGAGTGTGCAAACCCAGTTTGTGTCATCTTCATCCAGAGCAAACTGACATAGAGTCAGTATTTAAGTACACTACGAAAAAAAAAATTACAGTTAATGAAATAACTATTTTCTATCTCAGATCACTTACATATGCCTATTTAATAAATTTGTGGCAAGTTGGATCACGCAATTTTAAGATTATTAATTATTTTCCTTTTCCAAGCTATAAACGCTTCAAAAAAATATTACAATAATTAGAGTTTACACATTTAATATCATAAATGCATGAAAAGTCGACATTGTAAATTTGTGTCATTTTCATGCACGATAAACATAGAATGAATAAAACACAAAAACAATGGTTACGGTCGAAGCGGGACGACGCGCGGCGCGACGCGGGCGAGCGGCGGCGGGTGACGCTCGCCGTACGCACTGTTCACCTTCGTTTGGTAATCACAGCTAATTCCATTCAGCCGTTAAAGCGTGATTGATTAACAAACATACAAACACACGCGTAGCACTAGGAACTCGAGAAACATTTTGTCTACTCCGCAATGTCATTTTTCTCTCGTAGACTAATCTTCTCATGTACTTTGTGTTACTAGTGCAATGTACTATACTTTGTGTTACTAGCAAGTGCAGGTATAGCCTCCAGATAGAATAATCGTTTTTTACTATAACTCGAAGAACATCCAGTAACTTCCTTTCTTTTCATTTCATTTTTCCCGCTTCAATACATTTCGGATTTCTATATCGCACACCTAGATCTAAGCTGAGTCAACTCAAAAATTCGTGATTTTTTAGTTATCTTTGTATTCAAATGCTCGCTGATCATATACATCTATCCGGCATAACAGTTTCGGTCAAAGCTTAAACCAGTCGTCGTTAGATAGAAATAGCTTACCTTGCTGAATCAACGCATGTCAGTTCTTCCCACCGAAACAAGTGTATTGTCAGTTGACCTCCGCTTGTTATTTTTTGTTTTCTTTAAAAAAAAACGTCGTCCCTTCCATTAGTCGTCGTCGTCGTCCATTAGTTCGGCATGTTTCTACTTGCTTCAGTATTATTTGCTAAGGTATGTAAATTTATTTTGTTACTATCTTGATTTGACTTTGATTTGGTGGAACAACTTGTAAATTTCTAGTTCACCTAGTTTTGTTAAAACAATTTTTCTTTAATATTTTTGTCACAAATCATGTCATTTTGAATATGTTGACTAAATGTTTATTTAAGGTATTATAGCGTCTATTTGAAATGTATATTGTTTTAATCAAATTATCTACCACTTTGTTTTAAAAGGAGATGTTTTGAGTTAACTCACTGGTGGTGCCCCTAGTAGACTCCACCACGTCGGCGTTTCACCGAGTAAGGAATTTTGGGTTGATTGCTGATGCCCTACTACCCGCTCATAGAAAGTATTGTGGCTTACCCCGATTCCCGTTGTCTCCGTCCGTCTCCTCCGTAGCCGGTGGACTTCCTGATCGAAGGAAGTCGCGGCTCCTGAAGTTCTGCAGTGGATCCACCGGTGGAGACCGGAGCACTACAAAGGCCTATTAGGCCACCACGACTCACACACGCGATTTTGATACCTTGCACAACACAAAGCGGGCTTTCGCACCCCGATATTAGGTGCGCCGCGCAAATCACTATTTGCTTGAATATTGTGTATTATATTTTATTCCGGCCCGCACATAACCTCTAAGCATGTCATGACATTTCGACTCGACTCAACTGACATATCACATGCGGCCGGCCGCCAAAAAAGCTGTCACTGCACAGACTAGAATGCAGTGCCGCCACTCGCTCTTCCTCGAGCGTGAACACTCACTATTGTTGAATAAGTAAAACTTGCTATACCTACTTTTTTCTAGAGAAAAATGAAGCAAGGCCGTTTTCTTGTCAACATTGTAATAGAACGGTATTAGGAGAACCCACTAACAGTAAGAGGCGAAGAGTCTAAAAAGTCTGTAAATGTATAAGCAGAAGAGAATAAACAAAATAGGGCAACAAACACAGCCGCGGTGACCAAACCATGCCATTGTGAGAAATTAAAAATGACTTTTATAGTACGTCATGTGATGAAAGTTTAATAAATGACTCTGAAAGAGATCCAAGCTGTGTCCGGCATGTATGATATTTTCTTAATTTCAATTGTTGATCAAGTATAATAAGATAAAAGTGTCATATCAAGTACAAGTATCATGAAAAGTTTGTAAAAGAATTTATTTTTAATTAGCACTTAATAATTTTTAGATGTTTCTATTTTTAATTACACAACATTAAATATCTTCAATTTTGTTTGGAAATGTTTACTCTCTTACTGTTGGTTTTTATACTTCGATTTTTGTGCTTATTCGTTCGATATTGCTATTCGAATACTTTGAATAATACGAATATATCGCACTTTTACTGGAGGGAGACCTTGTACCAGAGTCATGTGCATGGGTACTCCCGTCTTATCTATTTCTGCCGCAAAGCAGCAGTGCTTGCATTGCTGTGTTCCGGTACATCTTAAGTCACAAGTTGGCAACGTACACTGTGGTTCTTGTGGGGGTTGCAGTTTTGCTGCAAATCTCACAGGATTCACTGACTATTACCACTTACTATCAGGTGGGCAGTTTGCTTGTTTGCCAACTTATTTGCAATAAAAAAAACTTATTTATTTATAACATAAATAAATCACATCACATCAGAAATGATGAGATCCGTAGAAGAACTAGAATTACTGACATTGCGAATTGCAAACCTTAAGTGGCAGTAGGCAGGACACATCGCTCGTAGGACTGACGGCCGTTGGGGCGGAAAGGTCCTCGAGTGGCGGCCGCGTACCGGGAGACGCAATGTTGGTAGGCCCCCCACAAGGTGGACCGATGATCTGGTGAAGGTCGCGGGAAGCCGCTGGATGCGGGAGGCGCAGGACCGATCGGTATGGAGATCCTTGGGGGAGGCCTATGTCCAACAGTGGGCGTCTCTTGGCTGATATGATGATGATGATTAAAAATATAACAGAATAATTCACTCAATTATACCTATGTGAATGTATTTTTTTTGAGGGCCCGACAAATGACATCCTCCCGCCTGATGTTAAGCGGTGAAAGTGGCCCAAATGAGTTGACAGATAAAGGAGGGACGACATCCACTATCCTACCTGCCCGCCCCTTGCCGGCCTAAAATATGCTTTTTCACGCCTCTTGAAGGAACCCATGTTGAAGGATTGAGGAAACACGTGCATTGAACTCAACAAGATTGTTGGAACTCCATTCGGAGACGAGGTCCAGCGTCCTGTTGGGCTCAATGATAAGATTCTGCCTCTCCCTACCAATATCACCATGAGCAGCCCCTGAGCTTCCGTGATATCCCCCATGCACAGTACTGTCGTCTGTATAGCAATGTATACTTCCCAAGGAAAGCATGTCATTGATATGCAGAAGAAACAATGTTAGGGATAGAACGGAGCCTTGTGGAACTCCAGCGTTCACTGCCATGAACTGCGAAGCGCAGCCGTCAACGACAACACGAATTCTATGCTCGTGGAGGAAGCTGGCAATCCACGTACAGAACTGCGCAGGTAATCCGTATGCCGGTAGCTTGAAAAGGAGAGCCTTGTGGTAAACTATCTACTAAAAGCTTTGGCGATGTCGAGACTAATAGCCACCGACTCGCCGCGCTTATCGATAGATTCACCCCATTTGTGTAAAAGGAACGCTAGAAGATCACGCTAGGACGAAACCCATACTGACGGTCATTAAGCAACGAGTGACCTTCCAGGTAATGGATCCGCTGGGTATTAAGGATCCTCCAAGATTTTACACAAAATGGAAGTGGCGGCTATAGGGCGATAGTTTGATCTCCCTTTTTTGGGAACGGGCTAGACATTGAATGAATGAATAAACACTTTATTTCACATTAAACACAGGACATTACAATATACATTATATTGGCAATAGGCGGCCTTATTGCTAAGGTAGCAATTTCTACCAGGCAACCTTAGGGCTAGGAAAGTAGCTACGTATTCAAGATACGGGATAGTGCACTAAAAAGAAGAAAAAAAAACTAAGTAGAATAAATTAACAATTAAAATTGATACCTATACATATAACTAAATATATAAATACAATACATACAAGACATTGGCCTCTTTCCAAGATTTCGGCACACAACCGACAAAGAACGACAAATAGTATAGACGCGTCAAGACAGGAGTCAACTCCGCTGCACACTTCTTAAGAACAATCACAGAAATGCCGTCTGGTCCATTTGCTTTTCGAATATCGATCGACTGTAGCTCCGTCCGCACATAACGCTGTCTGATGCGGATATCGGGCATGGTGCTGCCACAATATGACAGTGTCGGAGGTTGTGCACCACAGTCATCGACACGGGAATGAGCCGCGAAGAGTTTTGCCAGGAGGTCAGCTTTCTTCTGCGGCTGATAAGCAAGTGAGCCATCGGTATGTCTCAGGGGTGGCAGCGAGGGTTGGCAGAAGTTTGATTGAAAGATCGGCTACCCGTAGGGTGCGCTAGCAGTTCCTTCTGATCCACTTGTGCAATACGCTGAGCATCCGCTCTAATGTAAGCCCTCTTACACAGCTTGGTGGCATTATTGTAGGCTGTTTTCAGTAGGCTTGTGTTAGGATCCCTGGAAGCTCGACCTCTGATCCAAGCGCGGTAAGTCAGCTGTTTGTTTTTTAAACAGCAGATGTGCACTCGCGATTGAACCAGAGGTTACATCTGTGACTACTGACGAAATTGAAATGCAGAATATAATATTCCATTCCTAGTATGATTTCGTCAGCAACAGAGGAAGCGCAGGAGTTCGGGTCCATCTCACTGAAACAGCGCTGCCACCAAGGGACAGATGCGTAATAATCCCGCATACCGTCCCAATCTGCTGACGCATAAGCTTCAGACGGCGTGCTGCAACTACAGGTGACCGTCGCGACACCTGAGGCACTGAGACGGATACCAGGCAGTGATCCGAAGATCCTAGTGGAACTCGAATCACCACCTGATATCCTTCAGGAAGATTTGTCAGAAGGTCCAACAAAGAGGGTACTTGACCGATAATATCTGGTACCCTAGTGTGCTGGGTAACCAATTGTGTCAGGTGGTGCGTGAGAGCGAATGCGTAGGCAGTCCTACCCGCATGGTCAATTTTAGAGGAACTTAACCACAATTCGTGGTGAGCATTGAAGTCCCCCAAAACACTAGCTCGGCGGAAGGAAATCGCTCCTGCACGTCATCTGCCACCCGACTTAGATGTTAAAAAAGTCGAGTTGTCCCCAAGTCACCTCGATGTTAACGTTAGACGCAGACTTAAGACACTGCAATGAGTGCCAAAATCGACGTGTATCGCAAGAAGGGAAAAGGAAGGTTCTTCCAAACAAACGTTCTTCCAAAACGCAGGCGACGACAGCAAACGTCCGCCTGGACGAACAAGCAAACACCTGCCTTCGCCTTGAACAACTCCTTAAGAGCATAGCCGGGGTAATTAAGGTAGCTTGTCGGTCGGGTAGATAAGATAATGCGTCTCCATCAAAAACAGCATTGCTGGACGGGGTGTCATGAAATTGTTGGGACAGCTAAGAGGTTAGAATGGAGCCCGCGGATGTTAGCGAGCCCCACCTCGAATAGTGGTGTTTTGATGGGATAGTGCACCGATGTACGACCAGTCCTAATATAGTGCGCTGACATATATGTTGGAGTGAGAGGCGTTAAATTACGGTGTCGTTGCAGCCCGTTAACTATTAACGGGCGTAGGCCTGTTTCGCCAGGGAACTGCCGATAGCTGATTTGCGCTGACCCTCCGCACGGAAGGGCTCCCGAACCTCCCCGGAAGTGGCCGCCGGGACCCACCCTCCGGTCACCAACCGGCACGACGGACCACCCCGAGATTATGCGATGCATGGTGGGGCAGCCTCAAGGACTGGTTAGGTCCGCTTGGGCCCCTGTATTGTACCACGGGCGGCCAGCGGAACAGCCGTTTCTTCAGATCTTCCTAGACGGAGGGTCAACGCAGTCAACCTGGCATTGGGTCGACGGAAGCCCACACGAATCGCAGCAACGACCCCTCAAGCTCTGGCTGTGCGCTGACTGATCTCGAAACGTGGACAAGAAATGGCCTTTTTACGGGTTGACGTGTTTTACGTCATGCGCACGGTGGTCGCTAGCCAGTCCGGTTTCTCAAGCGCTACCACTAGAAGTAGGTCACTCCATCAGCACCACCCGAGGATCACGTGTAGGGTCTCGAGGTTCAAACCTACGGACGCGAGCGACTCCAATCCCCTATTATACATTTATATTTAATTTTTCATATTTTTTTAAATATTTCATTTCATGTTGATGTTTTATTATTAATTTTATATTTAAAACAAAGTTTAACAAATTATTTATTTAAATTTTGTTGCAGACTAAGTTCAACTCAAAATGGTTCAATAAAACTGATTCACGTCTAAATGTAGTTTATTTTTTGTACAAAACCACCACCCTAAAGTGTAACAACTCAAAATAATCAATTATCTGTAAAAAGGATTGATTCTTAGCCGAATTTTATAAAAACAGTGATATTTTACAACCTATTACGATTTTAAATAATATCGGGTTTCATAAGTTCCCTCACAAACAAATCTCCTGAAAAAAATTTTTTTTTTAATTATCTCAGTTTAGTTCTAGCTGTGCGATATATATTTCGGCAAGTTTTGTGTAGTTTTATTTCAGCACGGTCCTTGAAACAATCTGTTTTTCCGTCATCCCTGACAGTAACAATGCTTGATTCTACGAACTTTAATCGTCAACTTTCTTTGACAATTACCATATTAACGTCTAGTATGACACCATATATAATACATTTATTTTCAATCTCCATTTTAGTCTTCATAATGTTAAATCTCAGAATAACGCACGCACTCGTTTGTCGCAACTTGGAAAGATCGAAAGTGCCTAAACAATCAGCTCAGCACGTGCCACGCGCGCGTGTGACTGGCCGGTGCCCGCCGCCCACGCCTGCGCGCTTCCCCGCGCTCGGCGTTCGTGCAAAGAAGTCTGGTATTTTTTTGAAATAAAAGGATTTCGTGGATGAAAACAACACAAATTATGAATAGTGTTTTGTTACAAAATAATAATTAGAAACACGTGAACTCTAATAACTTGAATTTTATTTTGAGGATTTTACAGGGTGTTGTAGTAAAATAATAAAATATCTATACATCTCGTGGATGAATTTGACACAAAATAGTTTAAACAACAGATACTAGTATTCTAAAACGCATAACACCTATTTTACCAATTGTAATATTCTTTCAGAGCTAGTTGGGCGTCATGTTAGCCACTGGTTAAAAATTAAGATTCTCGTGGACAGAGATGACACAAAATGCCTATGCACATCAGATACTACTTCGTTATTATGATGAAAGTAAAATTTTCATCTCTAATTTTGTTATCGTCCAATACTGATTGAAACGACAAATACCTAAATTTCTACCTATGCAAGTACCTAGAATGTATGCAATATGCAAGTACCTCACAGAGTAACATCACCTTGCTCGGAATGAACATTCGCTGCGATCTGAACCCCAGAGACTACATCGAATCCGTTATAACTGCTGCCTCACGGAAACTCGGTGTCCTAAACAAGGTGCGTAGGTATTTTGCGCCGGACCAACTATGCCTGTTGTATAAAACTCAGGTTAGGTCTTGCGTGGAATATTGCTCGCACCTTTGGGACGGCTCCGCTCAGTACCTTCTCGATGCTCTGGACAGATTGCAGCGTCGCGCTATTCGAATAATTGGCGATGTAGAGGCAAATAACACCCTCGAGCCTCTACAACTTCGTCGTGACATCGCCTCTCTTAGCGCCTTTTACCGAATGTTCCATGGGGAATGCTCTGAGGAGCTCTTTAACCTTATCCCTCCCTCTCCATTCCTTAACAGAAACACGCGTAAGGGCCTTCGGAGTCATCCGTACACTGTGTCCTCCTTTTCACACCGTACCAGGAAATTCCAAGATTCCTTCTTCTGTCGTTCATCCCACACTTGGAATTCTCTACCTGCGCACGTGTTTCCTCCATCCTACAACATGGGTTCCTTCAAAAGAGGTGTGAAAAAGCATCTTTTAGGCCGGCAAGGGGCGGCCAGGTAGGATAGTGGATGTCGTCCCTACTCTATCTGTCAACTCATTTGGGCCTCTTTCACCGCATAACATCAGGCGGGAGGAGGTCATTTGCCGGGCCTTACATAAAAAAAAAAAAAAAAAAAAAAAATGACACAAAATATTTTTTTAGTTAGGGCAAATGGTCTGGAAACTATATGCGAAAAACAAACAACTTTAATATTTTTGAAACTTAAAAACCTAGCGCTACGGGTCTATAAAGCAACAATCAAAACAGAGACACCGCTCTTATTGCGCATAGCGCCATCTCGCTCTTCGTGCGGCTTAAATATTGTTTTGAGCGATCATGGTTAGGGGGCTGCACTGATTGCAAATAAACATATGCGATATTAAAATGAAGATACTTTTTGTGTAGTTACGAAATTTTCTTAGCTGTAGAAAAGTAAATTTAATCGAATAGCAGGTAAGCCAAAATATATAAAATTGCCTGACCTACTACTTATCGTTTTTCGTCTCAATCCTCGAATACGTTATTTTATAATTTTCATCAGTGAATCGTCTTCCTGTGTACGAGTATATAAAGCTACGCCATAAACATTTAAGGGCGACGAATGTGTATGCTATTCATGCATTGTCGACACTTTGACTGATGAAGTGATATGGACCCAAGTAAAGAAAAGATGCGGCGAAAAATTACAACTTGAGGAATTGCTACATGATTATAATACTTAGTTCCGCTATTCTTATAACGCTCGATGTACAAATAGCAATGTAATCGCTAAATTATGTGAGCATAGAACATATTATAGGAAATAGATTGTGAGATTAAATACTCCTTTATTAACGCTTTTAATAACTGGCTATTAATATTCTAGAAACATAGACATTTAAGTCGTAGGTCACGTTTAGTTTTATGGAATTATTTAAACGCATAACAATGCGATAATGCAGGAAGCCGGCTCATAACTATAAGATATAAGTTTGTATCAGCGTTTACGGAGCTAATTGGAGATCACTTTCCGCGTTATTGGACATAAGCTCTGATTCCCGTAGATGGTGTGTAGGTAACAACAGTAAATTACTATTTCCTTGAGATAAAGAGGGCTTAAATCATGAGATTTATCATTCGCGTTTGAGTGAAATACTACCCCGTATATGTTTTTTGTATTTATACTAGCTGTGCCCGCCAACTGAGTTTCGCTTTAATAAAGCTCGACACTGTTGTTTCCTTATTTTTGGCTGGTAATTTTTAGCTTCCTGTGGGGATTTTGAAAAATCCTTCCTTAGGAAAAGTCTTCATGATCCAACGAACGCCTGTACCGAATTCCATGCTTCTAGCTCCAGTAGTATAGGCTCTACGTCGATACCTTAGTCAGTCACTCACCGAAACCTTTAAAAATACAGAAGTGGGCAATTCCATAAGTGTCACCTATAAAGTGGTAAGTTTCTTTTTTTCTTTTCTACACTCACTTGGAGAGGAAGTCGATAGCCTTCTGTTTGTCGGTCACGGTAAGCTTCCGGATGGTGTAGCCGAGCTGAGTCATCTTCCGTGGCCGTAGACCCAGCTCCGAGAGCTGCGCCGGCAGCTCGTCTGCCAACTGCAACAGATAGGGGACATTGTAATAAAGGTAACCTTTAAATATTTTATGTCTGGATGATCGTAGGGATAATTTGCTGACTATAAATTCGACCCTACAGTTCTGCAGTTGGTGAGAAAAAATTTAATAGTGTTGCAATACATCAATCATAAATATTAAGTTATACAATTGTGATTCCATATTTTGAATCGACTAATTAATAGACACTAAAAAATAAATATGTTGCAATTATATCCAAAAAAGTAGAGACGTTGTATTTTGACAAGACTTGTAGTATTTTTTTTTTTTTTAACGTATAAACTTGTCCAAATTCATCTTAGATTCTCTAAGAAATTCATCAACAACGCTTGTATGGATTTATTTAAAAAGTTTATTTAACAAGTTATTTCGAAAATGGAAAAAAATATTTGAAAGGTAGAGTGGGTTTGTTTACCCACTCTGGTTTGTAGACCAACACGTGGAACTTTGGAAAATAGATTCCTTGTAAAAAACTCCATTAATCATAATTACCCGTTCGCGCTGTAATGCATTCAGAATACATGTTCTGACGTATCCCTTTCTGCCCGTGAATATTATAAGAGCCAACAATTATTGTATCTCTGCTATGAAATAGAAAACTCGCAACAAATTCCTACAGCAATCCATCTGGGGCCGTATTTTTGAGTCATTCGTCTGGCGTCGAGAGCCGTCTGTGCTTGACTTCGACTGATTTTTGTTACGTTTTCGACAAAAATCGAAATCATATTGATTTTCATCCTAATATAATATTGATTTTTCTCGAAAACGTATCGAAATTTAAAAGAAATTGAGCACAGACTACGCTAGACGAGTGCTCGACGCCAGACGAATGACTCAAAAATAGAGGCCCAGCTAATTCACGTATTTGTCGATGTAATGGAGTAGGCTGATTTCTTCCCGTCTATAAGAGACTCATGCCTAGAGTGGGGGTTATATGGGTTGGAGAGATGAATCATCATCTGTGAGGTCACCAGTGTGATAACTGCATAACTTATTTATTATTTAACGAAATATATTTTTTTACACTCTTGGCTTTCATCTAACAGATGGTAAGTGACGATAAAGGCCGTAGTTGAAAAAAATGCGTATTTTCCATCAACAGGGAATTTCTTTGTCTTCATTTCACCTTATGGCCATTTCAAGGTCAAAGTTGGAATCGAGTTTCACCTGAACTCCTTAACAACTGAGGATCTGGCTATCATACCTCTAATTGTCGGAAAACAACAATTCTAGAAACCTTGTTATTATAGCGAAAAACTTAGGTAAGACGATGGTGGCTAGCCAAGTAGGTCCAGAAGTCATACAACCAACCACACGAAGCAGAAACCGTTGCCCCCCTCGGGAATCGCACCTCAGACCTCCAGATTAATACCTGGCGATCTCAACCACTAGACCACGGAGGCGATTATATTAAATGTAATGGTAATCGATCAAACATGTTTGTCAAACTTGCTTGACAAACTTCACGTTTTCATCAAACACGACGTCAATCCAGATAGGTCCTTTTTAAACACATCAAACACGTAGTTCGTTTGTCAAACGCGTCAAATACAGCCCTACACGAACAAACATGTTTGTCAAACACGTAAATTTGTCAAACATGTTGATCATTTACAGAGGCCTTTAGGCCATTGATTTACTGCCAAACGTTTGGTAGTAAATCAATGCTTAAGGCCTTTAGCGCTACAAATAATATCAGTTAAGTATAACGGATTAAAATAAATATACGTACCTGATTTACCAGACATGTGGTTCGCCTGAAGTGCGACTGAACTTTTCATCATGGATTTGTTTTCGTACGTTGCACGTAACGTGACACCTCAAGTGGCATTAATGCAACGAAGCGAAGTGTAAGGAATAACAATTCGCAAGCAAATGCGTATTTCTCTGAATCGACGTCAGCTGTTCGCGAATCGTGTCTCGTGAGTTGTAGTACGTGTCATCATTCTGGGCGATTGTCAATTGTTTTGCTAGCAGCAATGTGCGAGTGTTATATCGTATCCACTACGCAGTTGTAGGCACATGAGTAGAGAAACGGAATTCTCTACTCATGTGGTTGTAGGTACTTTTCGCGGAGAAAGAAAAAGCAATACTGGCAGTGTTAAAAATGTGCGACCACTAGTTGCTATTCGGGGCCCATTTGATAAGATTTATATCGCCAGTAAAAAAGCAATTCTCAGTAAATACGATTTTTTACGATGTTAAACGCCCTGATCAAAAAGTTTCTGTGCCCCAGTTCACATGGAACTTTTGAAATCATTTAGATAATGGGACATAGAACTAATGATAAAGTGTTGGGGGGAAGAGTTGGGACCCATCAGATTCCTAGCCCTGGCGATATCTTGATGTTAGCATTCATAACATTGTCGGGTGCATACGCCTTTAGGACGCCAATATAAAAGAAAAAAACAGTAAATCGGCGGCACAACACATTTACTAATTTTCGCTAAACTCCAAATTATACACATAAAAAACAAATAACTTTTAATTGGCACTAAATGTAAGTAATAATAACAAATAACATCTTTTAGTTGTTTTACGTATTCATTACTTCGCTCCATATTAGGTGTCGCATCATGTTTTGCTAAACAGACAATGCATATAAAATTAAAGGAATGACATTATTAATTGCAGTTGCATAATTCTGAATCATCGCCTTTTTAATAAGTCGGCATTATACCTACCTAATTCTGAAATGTCGCTGTAGCAAAATTATTACATACTCGTAAGTTCGCATTTTCATTGTAAGAGACGAGTAGCTAGTACATTGCGAAGAATCCGAAAAGGTGATCACTAAATTATTCTATGTTATTTATAAGATATTATATTCCATACAGCCAGGAATTTTTGTAAAAATCTAAAGGTTATTTCTTAAATTTTTTTACAAAAAATTAACCATTTTCAAAATACTATAAAGTTAAGAATAATATAAGAATAGAAGTATACAATATTACATTTTAATAGTGAAGTTGGTGATATAAAATATGAACTTTCTATCAATGCTTGGCAGTCTTGGCACCGACTTCAATATAAAAATGTGATGTTGTATACATTCTTATATTATTTTAGACTTTATGGTGTTTTTGGGGGTGGTTTTTTTTTGTACACAATATTTCAATCTTTTTAGTAAATTTAAATCTTGCGTATTAGAATTCGACCTAAGGCAGACTCCAGAATAACTTGAAATAAAACGTCTTTCACTTTAATCAGTTTTGAAAGAATTATTCCCCTACTTCCATCAATCTAATTGTTTAGGAATTATACTTACTTTCCATTACCTGAGGCCCAATTCTGCTAATAAATTCCAGCCGAATCAGAACTGAACCGTTTCGATCGACCAATCAGAATGTTACATTATTACGTCATCGAACAGTTGAATGGCAATATACGCGCTCGGATTGGTCGCTCGCAACGGTTTAGTTTCGTTCGATTCGGCTGTAATTTATTAGCAGAATTGGGCCTCAGTTCAACTGAAGGAACCACTTAAAAGAATAGAACGACGCGTCAGTGACTTCCCATTATAATGTATGTAAGAATCATCATCTATCTCGTTATCTATCAGAAACCTTCCATCACCAGCTCAGTAACATGAACCACCAGCGGCAAATACAATAATATTACTACACGTTGGACGTGCATATGAAATTGAGGGGTTTCCCTCGATTTTCTTACGATCTTATCATCAGATCATGACTTGGTGGCAATGGGAGGACCTCATGATTATTTTATTTCGATTACAAAAAGAATTTTGAAAATCGGCCCACAAATGGCGGAGTAATCGGTGAACATACATACAAAAATTGATACAGTTGTACATAGAACCTCCTCCTTATTTGAAGTCGGTTAAAATACTGAATAATTGATATATGAACAATTTATGAGTTGATGTTGAACTAACATGTAAAGGAAATGGCATTACTTTATATATCTTTAATATTATGAACGTAAAAGGCTAGATTCGCCTGTTTTTATCAATGCAACAACAAGGACTCTACAATATAGCCTGCCCATTGTTGTCTGACATAGTATTTTCTTTATTTATAGCTCGAGCCCTTAGTATCACATTATTATTGCATCCGGCCTAGTCGCCTTGAATGGGCATACCAAGGAGTGGCTTTTCTGAACTTAGCCGCGTCTAAGTAAGAACAGTTATGATAAATTGTTATGATATCTGAATAATATCGATAATTGCTGATCTCACGCCAATTAATAAGCATGGCAACAGATTGAATACGTTTATTTATATTATGATAGATGTGTAGAATTAAACTTAATAGATAGATTCAATTGGCTAGATTAAATACTTGATTAATTATACTTAAGTGTCAGTTAAACATACAAAGCGTCTCGTTCAAACAGCCTATCAACACCTGTGACTAGTTCTAGCTTCAAAATATGATCACAATGTCGTTTATTTGAATTAAGGGCCTCAGCGCTAATAAACTTTGCATTTTAGTTTAAAAAATGACATTTCGAAGAGGTTACGCGAGCGAAAATGCCACATAGTGTATCTGACCATGATAACCTTTTTATTTGTAACCATAATACCTTTTTGAAGAAACTCTGCTATTATCCTGTCACATATTCAGTTTAAAGGTAGCAGAAGGAATTCCTTCTGCTACCTTTAAAGATGTGCGTGTGGTGTGAGAGCTCTTTTTTTAAAAGTTATAATATTTTTACGAATTCAAGGAAGAATTTAGGAAATAATTGTGAAAACAACATGGTGAAGATAAAAAATTGTGAAATCAATAGGGAGAAAGTTCTGGTCGATTAACTGGAACACTCACTCTGCCAACCAGAGAAAATACGTAACTCCGGTCTCAAAATATATTAGATATAAATGTTCAACATTTTTATGTGGAATAATTGTGTTGAATTTGTGAAACCTATTCACAAATATTCAAAAGATTTTAACGGTTTATAAGGATTTGGCAAAGGTTTATTTGGAACACTCAGTTCTCTTATGGTGCAGACGGAGTGTTCCTAAACTTATCAACTTTGGCTAAATAAATCGTTAATATTCTTACTCTGTTTTACGAGTATAACGCAGAGTCAATTTGTGAAACAAAAACCTTAACGTAAAACATAATAGTTAGAGAATAAATGAAAAAAAAAACTTTCTTTTCAACATCCCGTGCGAGAGCTCCGTATTTTAGATTTTATTTACATAACCTGAACTTAAAAACAAACGGAGGCCACATCAGAAATTGTGAAAATGTTGTCACTAAAGTTTTGACACGTTTTTTATTTCTGAGATTGTTTAATTTAAACAATAATCAACATTATTACATTTCTATGTGAGAAATTTGTTTAGGGTGACCATGCATACATCAAATAAAATATTGTTGTTTGTACTTTTTAATTTTTTTATATTATTTATGCCTAAGGTGGTACATGCTCGCCTAAAAGATGCTTTTTTATTTACATATGTTCAGATTATACTGATCCGGGAAAACAGATTCAAATTCAATATTCTTTATTCAATTGGGATTTTACAATCACTTTTGAACGTCAAAGAAGCTACGCCATTGGTTCACAAGTCTATGGCGGGAGACATTGTACTAGAAAGAACCAGCAACCGCTTTTTTTTTCTCCCTGTATTGTTACATAGTCGTCAATTGGAAGCTGAATTCAAAGTAAAAGATTGAGTTCAACTTCCATTACAAGATTAGATGTGTCAGTGTACATTATACATTTAAATATCTATAAATTAAGTCTTCAATAGGCTAGTTGACCCTTTTTTAAAGTAGGGCTTAAAATGTTCATAATTGTTGTATTAGACCATAGCACATGAATATTATTTTTTTCGATGGCTAAAAAGTGCAAAAAATCTATTTTAAATTAAGATTTTCAATTTTGGACCGAAAACACGGTCAGCCATGATAGTCTGTTCATTATCTGTAGCAATGACGTCAGTCTTATAGTAAACAAAGCACGGGGGCGAAATAACCTCACAAAAACAATGCTTTCTATTAAATATCACAAAATATAGTAAAACTGTATATGGAACGGGACAATAGAACAGTAATATAGAAATACCTCTTCAAAGACTCCAGGAAATCTGTGGATTAGACGTACCCAGTGATATAGACATGCGAAATATTTGGTTAACACTCGCTTAAAGAAATCCTGTAACTATCTACTGAAACTCAAATGTATTTTTGCGAAAATCACATTAATGTAAGTACTATAACTGAATAACTCAATCTGTGTAGGTACTTCAGTTTCAACTTAAACAAAATAGAAGTTTTTAGGTTGTATGTAAAATCAAATCTGTATGTAAATTAATTAAATTTTTATCTTTCAGTTAGAATGAAAACTGACTGCAGCCGACCAACCAAATTTTAACTTGACCAGAAAACTGAGAGAAAACCTGACCATTTACGCCTTTTTGATTTAATCTAAGTTATACACTGACACTAGATGATGTTTCAAGGAAAAGAATATGTACTTATGTCCAATTGAATAATGATGTAATTGAATATTAATTAAAAAGTATGTAATACAAACAAAAATATCAAAGTTTCAAAATGAATATATTTATCTAAACAAATTTACTTGAATTTACTGAGTACCTAATTAAAATTTGTTGCTTTCAGTGGTTACTTAATGAGAACTATTGTGTACTAACCTGTTCTCCTCTTGACAACGAGATTGATAAGGCAGTAAAAGTTGTGCAACATAATACAAAGCAGTGCATGCTCAGCCACAACATCAAAATGTGACCCGTCAATTAGAACAACATTATGTAAACAAAATAACTCAAGTATTCATATACCAAAGCACGATAGAAGTAAATAGGTCCAGTTTGGTAAAACTGAAAGATGTTATATCTTCACTGATTAAACCTGCTAGCCACCATGGCTGGTAAATTTCAGAACAGCTTACGCAATAATATGCAAGTTATCCATTTTAAAGCCGTATACAAATATATTAAATGTGTTTGCTGTGTTGTCAGCCTGTGCTCTTCTTAATTTACAAGACCCTTCTTATTAAATAAATAATATAAAGAAATTTTTTTTCTTTACTTTATACATAACTAACATCTAAAAATGACATAATAAATTTTTGTACTACATTAGTCATTATGTTCTTCACAAAAAAAAATGTTCTATGTTTATTTGACAATGATGACTTGTAAAGGTTTAAGTTGAATCAAAATATTTTAATTTGAAATGCATGTGTTTTATTTTTCTGTTACACCTTAAAAGATTTATAATATTTTATAGGTTTGTTGCTCATTTTTATCATTGTTACTCAAATATAGTATATGTTCCAAAAGTACAAATAGGTTGAATAGAGTTAGATCAAATTTATTAATTTGTATATATTGCCTTAAGGTCACAGGTAATAAAAGTCAAAATAATAGTAAAGTGATTTATTATGAAGTAATACTTTCATATAATTTAGGAAAAATGTAGTATAGTTTCCAAAATGACACTATTTGATCAATAAGTTTTTTGACATTCAGATTGTTAGAACAAATACCTATTATAGCTAATATTGTCACCTTTTGAGTGTTTTCAAAATGACATACTGCTAGCAATACAAAAGTATATAAGTTTTGTTTGCTTTAGCACAAAACATCTGCATCTATACTTGAGTTAAGCATACTGTTCACAGTTTTCCGTCTTTGATAATTAACATTATCTTCAGTAAAAGAGCATGACAATTTTGTATTAATCTAATTTGATGGATACCGTTTATTGAATAGACTATTACAGGGTATAATCAGAAATGAGGTCACATTTTGCAAATTTCAACCCAAATCTTCATCTTTCAACTTTTATCCACATTTCATTATACTCGTAGGTGTCTGCAAGATTTCCTACCAAAAATCTTCCCAACAAAAGAACCATCATGTGTTATGCACTGGCTGACTTTATAGCACATGGAAGCTGTTATTGTTTATAACGAAGCTCGAACTAAAGAGCACTTCTGTATTGATGATTCGTGGTTTAGTTTTCTATGCACTTTATTCTTTCTTCATTGAAGAGGTCTTTTATTTTTTAAGAAATATGTCACAATCTGTGTCTGTGAATGTATATATATTTTTCCTCTCAGTAATTTTCTTCATGCTTGACAAATTAACAACTGCCAATCTTTCTCTTTTTAATTTCATTTACAAATTCTTGCAGTACTACACTGGTATTTGACACATGATCCTGATGTTTTCTTTTCAACATTTCTCTTGAAGTAAATATTTTTAGTGTTTATTTGACTTTTGAGAGATAGAATTCTATCCAATAGCATTCAACTGCTGTACAAAATAGCTCCTCACTGTGATGGTGCAACCACACCAAAAATGCATGTTTGGAACTCTCTTCTGCCGCGTGACAATCTTGACAAGTACACTTGTAACCGTTCTTCATTATAACAGTATTGAAACTGTACTTATATTGTTTAGAGCGATACACAAAGAATCTCCTGACCATCAATCTGTCTATTTTCGGAAGATTTGTACTATCTGCTCTCACAAATCCAACATCAATGGTTGATTTTGCTATTAATACAAATAATTTACGATATTTACAAAAATAATAACGGAGACTTGGACGATTTTTTGCCAGTTTTAGGAAAGAATAGTGCAAATCGACGAGTTGTTGAATCAAATTTGACATTTCTTTGTTTACTATATGATTGACGTCACGGCCCTGACCACAGGATATCAAATCGTTTACGGCGTGAGATAAAAAAATATTATTTCTAGCATTTTCAAATTAAAATTTTACAGCAATCGTTCATTGTTATTTATTAAAATCGGTATATTGTGGAACCTTATGCCAAATACTGTTAGAAATAAACAATATTTTAATAAATTTTGATATGAGTCAACTACCCTATTAAGACCAAGCATTGACATCATTCAGATAATCATTGACTTTATAATATCCTTTACTCATTAGTCTTTTTTACATGCGCTTTAAACTTATGAAAAGGTAAAAGGTAGGTGTCCGCCAAAAAAATGGTCACCCTATGCATTTCTCGCTTAGAAATGTAATAAAGTTGATTATTGTTAAAATTAAACAAGCTCTGAAATAAAAAATGAGTCAAAATTTTAGTGACAACATTTTCACAATTTCTGATGTGGCCTCCGTTTGTATTTAAGTTCGGGTTATGTAAATAATATCTAAAATACGGAGCTCTCGCACGGGATGTTGTAAAGAAAGTATATTTTTAATTTTATCTCTAACTATTATGTTTTACGTCAAGGTTTTTGTTTCACAAATTGACTCTGCGTTATACTCGTAAAACAGAGTAAGAATATTAACGATTTATTTAGCCAAAGTTAGTAAGTTTTGGAACACTCCGTCTGCACCATAAGAGAATTGAGTGTTCCAAATAAATCTTTGCCAAATCCTAATAAACCGTTAAAATCTCTTGAATATTTGTGAATAGGTTTCACAAATTCAACACAATTATTCCACATAAAAATGTTGAACATTTATATCTAATATATTTTGAGACCGGAGTTACGTATTTTCTCTGGTTGGCAGAGTGAGTGTTCCAGTTAATCGACCAGAACTTTCTCCCTATTGATTTCACAATTTTTTTATCTTCACCATGTTGTTTTCACTATTATTTCCTAAATTCTTCCTTGATTTCGTAAAAATATTATAACTTTTAAAAAAAGAGCTCTCACACCACACGCACATCTTTAAAGAAGAAGGAATTTAGAAGGAATTCCTTCTGCTACCTTTAAACGGGAATAGCTTGGAGGGACTTAAGTCGCTTCCAAAGAGTTGAGCTCATAAAATTTAAAACAGTAGCTTAGAACGGTAAGAGTAATTTCGGATTAGAATAAAAAAAAACTATACAATTATTCAGAGTTTGCCTAGAATTAAGTGTACCAATTTGTATATTAAGTGTGTCGGACATATTCGTATTATGATTAGATTTTTTAACTTTCGAGGTTAACAGGTGGAGTTTTGGACGTATTGAGATTACATTTTTATGTTTGTAAGGCAGAGATATGTTCCTTGTCGATACATCATCCTCTAAGTAGAATGCGTCGGTGATGAATGTGCTGGCACTAGTGGCATTTCAAGGTCATCAGTGGGCTTGAGTCTTTTGGCCGTGTTTGATAAGCTCTGCCTCCTAACGTAACAACTATTATATGTTTAGATGTGATGTATATGCGTTATGCATTTTCCAGCGTTAAAAATATTGGGCTATTAACATTTGCTAACTTTATCCACACATTCAGTTCTATGAACGATTATACATCCTCAAATGTACAACAGTTGTACAAGAATTATCTTAAAGCTTTATCTCATTTGCCCTGGTACAAATTAAATCAGATATTGCAATTGGCCCTTCGCTCAATATTTATAACAGCCTCCGCGTAATTTATCGGCCGGATAGTATTGTCCTTAGGGCCGATTCCACTGATATGCCACGGCGAAACCAACACTGAAGGGCTCTACATATTCAAAGTTTCGAGTACATTTGCCTACATTCACTAAATTCACTTTTTTATTGTTTGTTGAAACAACTCAAAAATTGGCCAATTCCCGATTAGCAATTGAATGTGTCTTCCAGTGGCTTACAAAACTCCATAATCAGGTTTTGAGATGTTATTCAATAAATGTCATTTTATATGGGAGAGTGATGAAAACGTAGATGTTTAGTTTATTTTTTACTCTACAATATTTTGTTTGTCTGTTTGCTGACCAAAGCGAGCGCGCTTTAGCTACGTTGAAGAGTGAACGTATGAGACTGGTAGGAACTATTGGGATCGATCCATATGGGCGCATGCGCATATATTGTCTTTCAAATAGTTGATGACGTCATTAAATTTTGTATTATAGTTAAGTCGCCTGTGGAACTGACCCTCTGATTGGTTTGAAAGCCACTAACGGTTGCTAACTCACGACTACAACTGTGTCGCCTCTACTCTAGTATTCATGTAAATGAATGAAACATTCCATCTAGTTTGTCGCAGGTCATAACAAACAGACAGACATACATACATACCGAGATTTTAATTTTTTTGCAAGTCCTAACTTCACTTACGTGCAATGAAATCGACCCACCTCATAGGTTTCGATTCGGAAATATCGGTACTTTTAGGCAAACAAATACTGTAAAGACAATTTGAAAGTATACTTTATAAGCTTTATTTTTAACATACTCTAAATATAGATAAAAAAGTATTGCTGACAATACTTATTTTTTAGGTACCTAAACCCTGTTTCTCATTTTTACGTGCGCAATCTCCGTGACTGTGTAGAGTGTTAAAAATTAAAAGAATCAATGTTTATCCAAAATTGATTATTCTTACTGATTTATTGACCCCATAAATTGAACTGATTTTCTCCAGAAAATTTAGGTGTTTTAAAAAAAATAGTTTTGATTTTGTAAAATCATTAAACCTAAATCTCTCGCCGTAAAAACTGGTCTAATGTAAGCTTAGGCTCTTGTTTAACAAACAGAGTTAAAAGATATTATATTGATGGTAGATTTTGATTTATCGAGCTCTGATTCAAAACGTAAAGTACTATTTCACAGTGTATAATATCACCTTGTAAAAAAGAAATGCTTTCACTTTTTATGCTTCCGTACCTCAAAAAAAAAAACGGAGCCCTCATACGATCACTTTTTTGTCCGTCTATCTGTCTGTCGAAACCCTTCAGAAACGCGTAAAGATATCGCACTGAAATTAATTTATATTTATATTTTTAATTTTCAGCTGTGACAAATCAAACTTGTACGTCAACGCGATCAAAAAATTATGACCGTTTATGTCGGATATAATAGGTTGGGGAAAAAGTTTCTTCGCATTTTTTAAGAAAATTCAAAACATTTTTTAATATAGTTTATTTACATTTAACTAAAGTATGTAGGTACCATTTTGTTCGATAACTTTTTGCCATCTTGTAGGTAGGGACATGATTCCATTGCTATAGAAATTTTGGGACTTCTGGTCAAAATACCGCGACAAGTGGTTTTGGCAGTCCTCTCGTGATGTTAACCTGACACTGCCTAAAGAATTCTGAAGAGACCGAAACAGGTAAAAATCTGAAGGTGCAAGGTCAGGACTATACGGCGGATGCATTAACACCTCCCAGCCAAACTCTCTTAATTTTTGCTGAGTGGCTAAAGATGTGTGAGGTCTAGCGTTATCATGATGAAAAACCACACCCCTTCTGTTGATTAATTCCGGCCGCTTTCTCTCAACTTCTTGCTTTAATCTCATCAGTTGTTCACAGTAGAGTTCAGAATCGATGGTCCTGCCTGGTGGTAACAGCTCATAATGAATAATGCCCTTCCAATCCCACCACACACACAGCATCACCTTGTTGCGAGTTAACCCGGGTTTCGCCACAGTCTGTGAAGCCTGACCGGCCCTTGACCACGACCTTTTTCGCACGTTCTTGTCGTACGTGATCCACTTTTCATCACCAGTTATCAGCTTCTTCAAAAATGGTTCGGTTTCATTACGTCGTAATAAAGAATCACAAATGAGTACACGGTTCATTAGGTTTCTTTCAGTGAGCTCGTGAGGTACCCAAATGTCGAGCTTTTTTGTGTACCCAGTTTTTTTCAAATGCGCCAAAACTGTTTTGTGGTCAATTCCCAGTTCTTCAGCTACGTCGTAACTACTGACATGCCGATCTTGCTCCACTTTTTCAAAAATGGCATCCATTTTATCTGTAATAGGGCGACCAGAGCGACGTGCATCTTTGACATCAAAATTTCCGGATTGAAAACGCTTAAACCAAATTTGTGCTACTCTCACAGACACTGCACTAGGTCCATAAACATCGCAAATTTTTTTCGCGGCTTGCGTTGCATTTTTACCTTTTTTGTAGTAAAATTTTAAAATGTATCGAATTTCTTCATTAGATTCACTCATCTTGGCGGTACGAAAAACAAATGAAAATCACACATTTTCCTAATTTGAATTTGGAATTATGTTCTTTAAAATTTAAACTTTCAATGATACCAAAACCAGCCAGATACAAATAGTATAGCCAAAGAGATTTTATTACAAGTTTATACATACTATATATATATATATATATATATATATAATGCGAAAAGACTTTTTCCCCAACCTAATATTACGATTTTACAAGAAAATCAAAACCCAAAGGATACTTTCCGTTGACCTAGAGTCATTGTTATTTGGCAAAAAGCAATGTCTTACGAGCAATGTCTCGTATATTAAACATTCTAGATAATTCGTTTGTGCGAAAACAAATGAAAAAAAAATTCATTGATAATGAGTAGGAATAGGTATTACATTTATTTTGTGCCCGCGAGCTACGTTTCGTCATTAAAATGTTTAACACAGTGTTTAGATTCTTCCTTCATTTTATTTCATAATGATTCAACTTTATTCTGCCTTTCTTGAGCAGCGGCCATTTCGAAATTAGGACAATTTTCGTAGGTTCGTAATGCTCTAGGTACTCTTCAGGGCCTTTCATTTAATACTCATATTGCTGGGTTTGAAAACAAACTTTTATCCTTTTTTTGAGCGCGGCCATGTTGAATTTATGTCAATGTTGCTAGGTTCATAGTGCTCTACTCATCAAGGCCTTTTATTTGATACCTTAATGCTGGGTTTGAAAACGAACTTTTATTCAATTTTTGAGCGGCGGCCATGTTTAATTTAGTGCAATTTTCCTAAGTTCATAATGCTCTACTCTTTGAGGCCTTTCATTTTATACACATATTGCTAGGTTTGGAAACGAACTTTTATCCACCTCTTTTGAGCAGCGGCTATGTTGAATTTATGCAAATGTTGCTAGGTTCGGTAGTGGTAGTTGGCGCGCTGGTAGTGGTAGTCGCAGTGTGGACCTTACTATGCGCGCCGACAAGGGCAGGGAGAACACCGGGGGGTTTTAGTGGGTCGGCCTGGAACTCTGCCGGGCCAGCCCCACACCGCCTGCCGTCTAGCCAACGGCGGGTACGGTGCGGTTACGCATTTCCCCCCGCAAAAAAAAAAAAAAAAAAAAAAAGGTTCATAGTGCTCTACTCATCAAGGCCTTTCATTTGGTACCCATATTGCTAGGTTTGGAAACGAATTTTTATCCACCTTTTTTGAGCGGCGGCCATGTTGAATTTAGGGCGATTTTCCTAGGTTCATAATGCTATTTTTTATTATTATTTATTTATATATTGCATTACAAGTGTGAGATGAATGCTTTACTCTTCAAGGCCTTTCATTTGATACCAATATAAATCAATTACTTTTAATAGTTTTAAATGGATGAAAGAGTTCTTTCAAAATACCTTGAAAAGGGTATCTTCACTTTTCAACGTTTCAAATATTCCAAAAATTATACCGATTTTGTTAAATTGGTTAAGAATTAAACCGACCTACAAATTTTATATTTGTGACGTGATATTGTCATAAAAAATGCTTTATAGTGAATTTAAACAAATGAAATTATGCCTAAATGTTCTTCCGGAAAATTCTAAGCATTGTGAATACTGGACAGAATTTGATATGGCTTACAAGCTATATCAAATTCTGTCCAAACAACTCTGTCCAAACAATTCTGTCCAGTAGTTTCGGAAATCTTTCCGGACAAACAGACAAACAAACAAACAAATAAACATTTTTTTAAAAACTATTCTATCGTGTTCTGCTAATGATTTTAAGACGACCTGTGTATTATTTTTTTAATATTTCGCAATTAAAGATTTTTGTTCCCCTACGATTTTATCAGACGAGTATATAGAGATTTGACATAATACAATTCTTAAACCACCTAAATATGTGCACACCTGACTTGAAAATGTTCTTTTTAAATGATCTTCGATCACATTCGTAGCTAAAATTTCATAACCAGTTGCGAAAATGTTGATCACAATCATATAGTCATCCATCATAATTAAATCCATATTTCCCAAAAAAATGAAAAAAAAAACCACAAAAGCTTTGTTATTGTTTTCTAAAAGCATTTAGTAAAGCAAACTCGAATAGAGTTTTATTACAGTTTATTGGATTTCGACTTCTAACCTATAAAACATAATGAAAATAATAACAATAAAAAAACCTTTTTAAAAACAAGATTTCATTTAAATGCGCTAAAAAGAAAAAATAAACTTTTACACTTACTTATAACTTTACTTTACTTTTAAACTTTTACTTATAACGTCATTTCACATTTGACACAATTTATATGACATAAAAGCTTGTCGCGAGATTTACTTGTGTGTAGTAACTTAAAAGTACTTAAAAGAGTACTTTTAAGTACCTACTCGTATTTACTTTGAAAATTGTAATGTATAAAATTATTCACATCAAATTATTTAATTTACTTGTTTATCTACAAAAGTAAATCTCGCGACAAGCTTTTATGTCATATAAATTGTGTCAAATGTGAAATGACGTTATAAGTAAAAGTTTTAGTGTAAAAGTTTATTAATTCTTTTTAGCGCATTTAAATAAAAGCTTGTTTTTAAAAAGGTTTTTTTACATTTAATTTATTTTTTACTTTTTAGTTATCACTGGACACGTTTCTCAGTCTGTTCATCTCATTCAACGCATCATTGTTGCAAGGTCGTTTGACGGAACGCCTATACAGATTTTCAGCTCAATCGGTTAAAGATATCTATTTCAAATGATTATTTAGCTTTAGAAGTACGCCATATTGGATTAATAGTGACATTACTTTATTTTTTCAAGTTATTCTTAGCAAGACCTTTTATTTGATACCCCTATTGTAGGAGTGCATTTAAAATAATTGGTCCGCCATCTTGGGTATGCCGCCATCTTGGATTTAGAATGACGTCACACAGTTAACCGTGCATTTTCATCCAAACTGTGTGTATACAAGATTTCAGCTCAATGTTAAAGATATCTACTTCAAAATTGATTTTCAAGCTTTAGAAGTCCGCCATATTGGATAAATAGTGACGTCACATTATTTTTCGAGTTACTCTTAGCAAGACCTTTTATTTGATACCCATATTGTAGGGGTGCATTAAAAATAATTGATCCGCCATCTTGGGTATGCCGCCATCTTGGATTTAAAATGACGTCACACAGTCAACCATACATACATGTCATCCAAACTGAACGTGTATACAAAATTTCAGCTCAATCGGTTAAAGATATCTGCTTCAAAATTGAGTTGCAAGATTCCACCCAAACATACATACTTACATACTTACATACATTGCAAGTTAAATGAAAGCTTGTAAAAAGCTTGTAAAAACCCATGATGCAAGTGAAACTTTTTTTGGATCGTAGGCATTTAACTGAAAATTTAGGTCATTGAAATCGCGTTTTTCATCTTAACTTAAATATTTTTCTTTTGAAAAGAAAATTATTAATTAAAAATAATTAATTAATAAAAAAGTTATAAAAATATATAAAAAAACAAAAAATCAATAAAGAAACAAAATAATTTACGAAAAAACAACGCTCTACACCGAACCACTCTGCCACGTAGATTTAAAGTTGAAGATCTAACACATAGGTCATAGACCAATCCTGACCTATATGAAATAGTGAAATTAAAGATCTCATATTTTTTTGTACAAAAAGTACGAAAAATATGATGTAGATGTAAAAGAATGTTTCACTTTAATAAACAATTAAGAATTAAAAAGTGAAGTTTATAGAAAGTTTTGAACCTAAAAGTTATTATTAAAAAATATTTTAAGTTTAACTTTACATTGAATTGAATTACACGTAGGCGACATTTTTAAAACTCGACTTATTGTTGATCCAAGTATCTAGGAGAAACAATTTGGTTTTGTTGCTTACTTTTTATTTGCAAGTTGAATTGTATTATGAAAAGTAGTCAGACAGGCGATATGATTGATCGCCAATCAGCCGCTCAAGCCGAGCAAATTAAACATTGGCACGTTCCACTACTAATTGATCCCTGTTAATTATTTTCACGCTATGATTATCTGTTCTGTCTTTATCCATTACAATAAAAATAAATGAAGCTTCATTATTAGGATGGACTAGACAATGCACGTTCGTGACTCTCGCGACATCTCACCAGCATTGTATGTCAGAACGCATTGTTAATTTATTTGCGAACTTGAAAATGATTATAGCGATTACTAACCTACTTCGCTTGTTATTCGCGAGAACCTTTAGTTTTACGACTTCGATAAACGCAAATGGTTATTAAGTCCTCCTTAGACAAGTCTACGTGCCAATTTGTAAGAACATAATTATTATAGGAATAAGTTTTATTGAGTACAAAAAAATAAGATGAGTCAAACTTATGTCCATGACTTCGTATTGCATGTTTTCTTTGTTGGCTTTACAATTAAAACAGATTGTTTGCCATTTTTTATATTTACTTCACGTTTAATTTACAGTTATTTCAATATTTGGCGTCGTAAGAATATATTGCCTGTCTTGTAAATGTTTAGGTTTTTATTAGAGCTTTTCATGCGATTAGAAAACAAATCTGTTTCATGCCTGTAGAAAAAATCGTGATTAACATCGTCCACAAGGTCCTTTTTGAATATTTTACCTAAAAAGGAGGTAAAATTTATAACAGAAGTTTGGAAAATATATAGAAACATATCTAAGCCATTTTTAATATCTCAACTGTCAAAGCAGGAAGTATGTGTCGGTAAGAAGTAACCAAATAGATATAGTTACTATTGAACAATTTAGTAAAACGTTAACCTAATATGCGCATGCAAAGTCAAAGATAAGTGTGTGTATTAATTTTTATTAATATACTGGTTCCTTCAGGCACCTTAATAAAAAAGCAATGAAAAACGAGAACTAACTTCCCTAAAGGTCACACATGAATGAGTATATTATTTATAGAGCTCCAAACAAAAAATTGCACGTGTGAGATGTATGTCAGTAGTTGCTTGTGATTGTGACAAAAAAGAGTTGAGCCGTCTCGCGAATCGCAGCGAAAGGCGAGCGTTGAACTTGGGACCTTGGTAGTGATCGTGAGCGAGGTCTGCCACGGGTTCTTCTAGCTAGTTTGTACATACCTAATCGATTGTTTACTTATTTTTTGTTAATAAAGTACAATTATTACCATACCATACAATTTGGGTAACTTTAAACATTATTTTTAGCTAAAGTGCTTCCAGTTCGAAAATTATTTATTTTTCAAACACTGCATAGATTTCATAGAAAAATAATACCCTATGCAGCTAGATCCCAAAAGGGTGTACCTAAGTATAGCATACTAGCTGCAAGATCAGTTTTTACTAACCGTCATTTCGACTACATAGCTCCACACCTCTACAACAAAGTCCTTATTTTGAAAAAATATCATACATTTTAAGTTTTAAGAAATTTCTACTAATGTAGCTAGAACAGTTTGATTACAATAACGCTGAAAAATTACTGCAATCGACGAATTAGAATTTCTACACCTTTTTTAGATACAGTACACATACACTCATGTGGAAGCATATACACACACACGAAACAATTCATTTACTATAATGTAAATAATAAAATATACTTATTGTAATAAAAATATAAATTAAGCCGTGTAAAATGTAAACTGAGTTATTAAGCAGAGGAGCCTGCTTCCCATATCACAGAGAAACCTTCTATGGGAGCATGATTTTTATTTTACAACTTTTGTGCAGACATTGAAATAAAAATCTACGGGTTAAACTATCTTGTTTGGGTTAGGAAGTGTTTTCATCCTTTCACATGTGGTATAATTTATCCCATGTAATATTAATAATAATTAGACAAATCCAACGAAAGGCAGATGTGACGTACGTGACACAATAATAAACTCAATCACAGAAAATTTAATTAGATGTATTATAATTAATATTTCAATCCAATGGACCGAATCAGTAAATATCTTGTTGGACAAAAAAGGTGATCGAAAATCGGTGAGTAGCTACAGACTTTAAATTAAATAGTTAAATCTTTACAAGATGTTTATCAAATTACTGGTGGGTAGGATTTCTAAGACCCCAGACAAATAGCAACATAAGAACATGCGCCTTTTAGAAGTTGCTATTTAACTGAAGCCCATATTATACAACTAGCTGTGCCCGTAGCTTTGCTTGCGTGAAATTCAGCTACATCGTAGCGTGATGTTATCCTCGATAAATGAATGGGTGCTCCAACACTAAGATTTTTTCAATTTTAACCAGTAATTCCCGAGATGAGCGCGTTCAATCAAACAAACAAACTCTTTAGCATTTTATATATCATGGAAGTATAGATATAAAACAACCATAGAAATATATAACTAATATGGAAAGCCCTACTACTTTCGTTTTGCTAATTACTACAAGGTGTTCTACGTATTGAAGCACCCACACACACTTATGGAAAGCACTGGATGGTTTTTCAATTGGGTGTTCAGAATAAATATATGAGACTTATAGAAAACAAATCAGAACCCACAATCTAATATCAAGACAAAAAAGAAGGCATAACATTCAAAATACAGAGGGATACCTACGGATTTACCGAAAGTTTATCTTCGCGACCCTCAAACATATACACTCGCGAGCAAAAGTTTGGAATCAGTTACTTGAAATTGGTTGCGCGTTATCTTGAGTAGTTAATACTTTTTAATAATCGTAAAAATGACATCATTTTAAAGGTTCAACTCTTTACTTTTAAACTGATACCGAATTCATTAAAAACAAGCCAGTATTTATGGAGCCATTCCACATTAAGTGAAGGTGTATCGAAAAAGACGTGTTTCAATTGTTTGATACGTCACGTGTTGCGACCTATTGACCCCCTATAAAAGCACATGTTATCGGATTTTCTTTATCAGTCGACTTTCACACGTTGACCGGTACACATCTCCGCCACTTTTGACCCTTTACCTTGTACGATAATGGGGACAACACCTACAGAAGCAGCACAAATCGTAGCCCTATTGCAAGAAGGGCTCAGCCAGCGGGTTGTCGCTCATCGGCTCCACATAAGCCAATCCTGTGTTTCGAAAGTTTATAAGCGCTTTCGGGAGACTGGTGGCTTTATCCCGAGACCAAGATCTGGACGGCGCCGGTGCACATCGGAGAGGGATGACCGTTTTATCGTGTCAACCTCTCTCCGAAATCGGCATTTGACTGGTGTCGACGTCCAACAGGAGCTCCGAGATGTTCGTGGGGTAGCAGCCAGCGAGTGGACAGTTCGTCGACGACTCAAGCAAGCGAATCTGACTCCAAAAAGGCCTGCCACAGGCCCGAAACTTACGGCAGCTCACCGACAAGCACGCCTTCAGTTTGCTCGCACCCATCTTGATTGGGAGGTTGAGCAATGGTGGCAAGTCCTGTTCTCTGACGAAAGCAGGATGTGTTTGCACGGTAGCGACAGAAGAGGACGGGTCTACAGGCGGCCTGGGGAGTGATTTGCACAGTGCTGTGTCGCTGAAACAGTGGCTTATGGGGGCGGCTCTTGTATGGTGGGCCGGCATTTCCTTCGATGGTAAAACCGAGCTTGTTTTCGTGCCTGGCGGGGGACGAGGAGGCGGTCTAACTTCGGACCGGTACATTTCTGATATTCTCCTGGAACATGTCGTTCCCTATGCGGGATACATCGGTGATGACTTCCTCCTTATGCACGATAACGCTCGTTGTCACACTGCCCGTGTAACAACGGAATACCTCGAAGAAGTCGGTATTGCCACATTGGACTGGCCAGCGCTCAGCCCTGACTTGAATCCCATTGAGCACGTGTGGGATGAACTGAAGAGGAAGGTTCGTTCCAGAACTCCTGCTCCTTCATGTCTGAATGAGCTGAAATCAGCGTTGATTGAGGAGTGGGAAGGTATTCCACAAGAATCAATTCAGAAGCTGATCAGGTCTATGAAGAATCGTCTTGGAGCAGTTATTAGGGCGAGGGGAGGGAACACACAATATTGACACTTATTTTTAAAGGTAAATAAAATTTTTATTCAATAATTTTTGTTGTTTTATTCATTCATTATTTTTCCCTATTTCCTTGTTTTCCTACCTCCTTCATTTAATCCGGGATAACTCCACAATTACGGGCTCGATATTAATTAATTTTATATCGATTTAAAGTGAACAGTTGCACCTTTAACATGATGTCATTTTTATGATTATTAAAAATTTATTTAGTAAGCAAGATCACGCGGAACCAATTTCAAGTAACTGATTCCAAACTTTTGCTCGCGAGTGTATTTTGGAAGTTGGACTACGATAATGAAGATGTTAAATTAGTGGAGTACGAAAAAACTACCTAATATTTGATGTCATAATAAACATTGGCAATAATCCAGAAAGACTAAAAAAATATTACAAGAATTGGCTGATGAAAGTGAAAAGTTTGAATACTGCCGTAAACAATTACACGAATATTGACCTTAGTATACATGTACATTATAAGTACTTAGGTCAGACAATCGCATTCATAAAGCAGTCAAACAAAGAAACAGAAAGTTAAATTGTCAATGTATGGAAGTGATACGGATACACAAAAGAGCTTTAAAGATTAAGAATTTGCTTCATCTAGAACTTTTATATATTCAGCATTCTCACAACAGCTTTCATGAGGTTCTTATGAAAACTATTCGTACGGCCCAAAAAAAACCCTAGAGACGATGATTGATCCGTCAATACACTATTAGGATTGTTCGCGGCATTCGTCATTTCCATCATGTATGTACATTTATTTTTAATCCTTTTAATAAGGCCTTTTAATAAGGCCTACGAAAATCGGTAGAAATCGAGTGAAGATGACCTCTTTATTTTTGACACCAGACGAATGGTTCAAAAATAGAGCCCCTGATGATATGCCCTCTCAGTCTACCCAGACACAAGTGTGATTGATAGACCGAGGTCCCGGTCTCAATCAATGGGTTGGACAACGTTGAGTTTTTTTTTGCTTGGAAAATCCTCCGAAGCCGCTTGGAATCTGAAATTCGCACCCGGAAAGTAGCAATAATATAAGCTAAATTATATGGGATTTTTAAAAATTTGCAAAGTGTGGGTGTAACTTTTTGGGGATAATAAGCGTGATGGTGTGTTTTAGTGTTATTGTCTACTCTATATAAGTATTTGAGAAAAAATAATCTGTTCTCCTAATGTATCGTGGCAAAAGTTCACGCTTCATCTGGCATTGATATAATTTTGAAAGTTGTCTAACCATAGGCTAGGCCGCCTGGAATTCAGGATATGAGCAAGCTCTCGACGCGGGGTTAAATAATGCCTCGATATACGAACTAGTAATTAGTACAATGAAATTGTGACGCAGCGCATTAATCATTATTGCATGGTTTTATCGTATCAAACACGACCTCAGCTTGCATTACCACGGCCACGGTCGCATGCTGCGATTATAAGAATGCGATAATACGCATGTATTAATGATCACATAATATCCTTGACCGTTTTAGGCTGTTCATTGAGTGATTGTAAGTAGATTTATGAGTTCCAACATTTTTGTTTGATTTCAATAATTTCTGATTTCTTCAAACAATTTGTTTCCGTTTATTCAAAGTAAAAATGAAGAATTTGGAGTGCCTTAATCTGTCCATATTTAGAATAATATTGGACTATCCTCTTCTTCGTATTCTGATGAATACGTTCTCGGTATAGCGGTTGGTGATAAATGTAAATGCTTTATATCTTGAAACTATTGTCTTTTGTTTGTTGACGTTTATGAATTTTTAACTGCATTTGTATAATTTATGTAACAAGAACTTCCTAGTATGTACGTGTTGCGCTCGTGTCGCATTAATCTGTCACAGAATATTTATTTAAGTAGTATGCGGTTGAATGAATAGGTAAAACAATAATTCAAACACTCGTCAATATTCTGCTGCATAAATTCTCCTAGTATTTATAAAATGCAGGCACGTTGTTGCACTTATCTTCTCTATCACTCTACAGAAAAGAGATTCTTCATTGCTGTGTGTTTTATGCTACTGTTGCAGAAACATAACTTTAACTACTACAGATTATTGGAGTACGATTACGAAATTCATTGTGCACTGTCCTTTTACGTCTTATTCCTATTGGATTGTCCTGTATTAGGTACTTTTTCACTCTGTTATTTGTATTTCATCGAGAAATCCTTGACGAATTAATAGGTTTTACTTTATGCTGTAATTATTTACATTGATAACTGTTGCTCGTTTTTTATCACCTAAGGAATGTAAAAGTATGACATTTTATTGTTCATTATTATCATTAGCAGCCAAAAGATATGCACAATTCGATATAGGCCTACCGTAAATTGTTTATTGTCAAAATATCATTATCTGGCTTTCACTATTATTCTTAAGGATACTATAATGTATTGGATTTGTTTAATTAACTCAAAGAAGCCGATCTAGACTAGACCTCACTGGAGTCTATATCCGTCCCACTATTGGGCACAGCTCTCTTCTTACGGCCGTTTTGAATATTTGATCTATCTGTGGATTTGGATTACTAGGGATAGTTATTTGACATTAGCTTCATACAAAATACGTCAAAATTCTATCTCCAGTTAACAAATCTAGAAAAAGACAGACGAAGAGCTATTAACCTACATAACCTTGGACAAAGAGGTTTCGTTTCGAGTTATTTATTCCATAGGTGGAACAAAAATTTATCGTAATTTATTACAGTTTTGCAAAGAGATGGAAAAATCCCTTAGTCAGCTCTAATAAAGAAATCCAAAGGGAGAAAGGAAGCGGCATGTCTGAATATCACTGCCTATCTACCTTAACTTTACTGAGGCAAAATTAAAAGTCTGTACGATTAAGAAAAGTATAAACTAGACTTGCAAGATTTAAATATAATAACCATTGTTTTAGTAGCGACTCGATAAATGAAGACAAGTTAAAAAAAACTGTTGAATACCCATTTTTTGTTGGGACTCTCCTATCTGAAGGGATCCGGTTAGGAGATACGAAGTGCCTACTTATTTTAAATTCATTCGAATCGTTACACATATCAACTTACCGCATCATGTAGGTGTATCTCACTAGTCGGAATCGTTCACGGATTTAATTTATCGGTTGCTTGATATATGTCGTGAATTCATCGTGGAATCGATAAACTACGCGGATCTAGTGCATGGCACGACACCATGATCTGATCCGAGGTGGGCCGAGGTCGACTGGCAGGAAGCGGTAGACAATAAAAAAATCTTGATATGTCACTGCAAGGAAGTGTCTCGTATAAGCTTTGATGTTTCGCGGTAATGTCTGTTTTAATGTACAAGGTGGAGAAGACAATGTTTTTGTTATTGAGAGCTTATACTATTAATTACTCCTGATTTATTACTATCGCGAATTCTTGGCGAATAGTCCATTATCAATTATTATCCGTGACAAAATATATTGTGATCAGAAATACACACAACACTAATAAAATATGTATAATTGAATAGCGTAAAAATATGCGATTCTTGTCAGAGGAAGGGACTGACGCGGATCTGGCCCTTAAAAAAGGTTGTGGTCACAGATGGGTAAGAGCCACCCGAAAATCGGCCAAGTGCTAGTCGAAGTATGATCTCGCTCATGACGATATAATGCATTCCTGGAAAGGAGATGTTTACAAAACATTGGGCTCCTGACCAAGATTATTTTTTTATAAAGGCATTGTATATAATATCGTCAGCTTATCGATCTCAATAGACCTTGAAAGCGTGAAGTCAAAGTCTATAGGGTTGTGGGCCTGCCCATCGTGCCCACAACGGTGGATCCGCGCTTGGGAAGGGATAAGTGAACTCGAGAGTTTCCACTTATTCCTACTAGCAGGCGAATCACGGGCTGCCAAGACTGGACTTGAGTCACGCATTATCTCACAAGTTCAGTGACATAATCTTTATATCTTAAAGAGAAGCACAGCGGCGGCGTATTGAATGTGACTGTGATTGACCTGATAAAAATTTCTTCACGCTCGTCAAGGAACACGTGTGACCGAGCTTTATCACAAATTCCTTGGCGTGCCTGTGCTCCGACTGCTGTGGTTGTAGCATCAATTGCTTTAAAACTAGCAGTTAGAGCAAAGGCACGCCAATTTTGTGATAAAACTCAGTCACACGTGTCCCTTAACGAGCGTCAAGAAATTTCTATCACGTCAGTCACATTAAATACGCGCCGCGCCGTGCTACTCTTTAAGATATAGAGATTATGTCACTGAAATTGTGAGATAATGCGTGACTCAAGTCCAGTCTTGGCAGCCCGTGCTCCGCCTGCAGTAGATATAAGGGTTTTTGTTTTCAATTAATCCCAACCAGTAAATAGGTATACTATGGCAGGAATAGGTGTCCTACCAGGCGAAAAATTACCAGGCTTATTGCTTGTTTGCAGACAACAATGAAACAAAAAAAATCAACAGGTAATTGGAACTCAATACAATTTAGCAGAAAATTGTGTTTCATTGTAATCTTAAACCAATGAAATCGATATTGAATCATTGATCGTATTAGAACTGAGCATATCACATCTTTATTGCCTTTTAGAACAAATACTTGGAAAAGTAAAAGCTTCGAAATTGCTGCAGATGGACTTTTTACGGGAGCGACTGCCATTTTAGTTAAAACAGTTTGAGCACGTCGTGAATGTGCATTTCATTTGAAAACAAAATACGATTTACGTTTATTGGTAAAGTTTGAATTTTATTTTCTATTGTATAATAATGAGGAGCCTCGGTAGCGCTGCGGACTCTGTACTGGCCTTCTAATCGGGAGGTCTAGGGTTCGATCCAGCCATGTACCAATGTGTTTTTTTGTTTTTCGTATTTCACATGTACATTTGTGCGACGCTCCTACGGTGAAAGAAAACGTTGTGAGGCAACCTGCATACACCTGCGAAGAAATTCAAAAGTGTATATGATGTCGATCAATCTGCACTGGTTCAGCGTGGTTGACTAAGGCCTAAACACCCTAACTTAGAGTAGTACTCCGTGGGCAAGTATATGAGCTATGATGAAGAAGAATAATACAGCATTTCATAAGATTGTCTAATATTATTAATGTGAACATGGTAGCTTCGGCCTTATATTTCCGCCTACAAGCAGAAGCAGAGAACAACGATGCAAGCGCCGCTTGCATCGTTTTGTTCAGGAAGGATAAGATAGGCACAGGCAGTGAAATTACTGGGTACTGTGTCTATTATATCTTGGCAACGTTGGCAACGTGCACTATGCACGTTGCTAACGTTTCGTGTAAGGGTTGCAGATTAGCAAGAATATATGTATTATAGGCGATTAAAGCCACTTCAATGGTTACTTTGAGTGCTTGCCACCATTGTTGCTTATAAAAAAAATCGCATAGAAAGTGGTGGCAGCGTACAATTTTTTATAAAAACCGCGTGAAGCCGGGGCGGGTCGCTAATTTTATATATGTATGTAAAATTAGCGACTTAAAATTAGTTGCGGAGCTTAAAAATCTAAGCGCGCCGGACAGACAGCGCGAGGCGACTTTGTTTTAGACTGTGTAGAGATGTCACTATGTCTGTCTGTTACGTTTCTACCGTTGAACCTATTTTAATTTTTTTCGTATTGTTATATTATTTGAGGTCAGTTCTTTGAGTCGAGAATGTTAAATTTGAATGGTGCGAAATAGATGTTGAATTTTTAAAAAATAACGTTTGGTTAACATTAAATTTTATGGAAACTCTACAATAAAATTTTTCGCGCAATGAAAATTTCAAAATAATGTGTAAATAAAATTAGTCAGAACCTAAGCCAACTTCATCTGCTCGGGGTGAAGCCGGCTTTTGACTATGGGATATAATGTAATATATATTACATTTTGAGATATAATATTTTATCGCTTGCCATACTTTTTTACGAGACCGTTCTCACTGTGCTATAATATATATTACACCCCAAACTGTAAATATTTTTTCGCCCGACCGAGCTATATTTGAAGGCGATATATTTTACCTCACGTTCCCGCACACCGCACCTCTGCCCCTGCCTCGCCTTCATTTCGAATCGTGACGGTCATGCGCACGTACTTACATAGCTGTCCGCGTGTTATGATTTTTGGGTATTTTGGTTCGCAATCTTTTCTTTACGTATTTACCACGTATTTACCTATTTACGTATTTATCCCTATAATGGAACATTTTATAGAAAGTGTTAGGTTTACGACTAATCTTGAAGAGTATAAAATGAATGAAATTAAGGATGCTGCATGGAGAAACGTAATAAGAAATTCACTATAATCTTTTCTTAAGGCCTTACTAATAACCATTGTATACGCCTGATTTAGTTAAACAGTGTTTTGTCACGTTCACTCGAATGACATTTCAAATTCGAACAAAAGAGACAAAACACTACTTAACTATATAAGGTTTATACAATGGTTATTAGTAAGGCCTTTAGTCTATTAAGATTCGATATCCAGAATCGACGTTTATTGTATTTTTTCTAAATAATGAGACATGTAAATCGAATACTGCATCATTTTCGTCTGATGAACTATCGAAAGTATCTAGCAAAACAATTTCCATATTATCCATTTAATAACGAGAGGTCAACCGTTTCAATAAAAGACGTTATGATGTAAGGATCATAGAAGCTGAACTATTCTAAAAAAATATATCTGATAGTGAGAACAGCAAACCCGGGATGTAATATATAGCTGAACATGTAATATATATTACATCCTATAGTCAAAAGCCGGCTTGACAGTGGTCATATTGACGCTGACATAGCGATAATGACTCGAAAACTGAGTGAATTATAAATTCAAAGGAACGCGCACATATTTCCTCCTAATCAAAAAGTCAATTAAGGACAGCAGTGGCTAGCTTCTCTCTTTACAATAATTCTCTTTTCACAATAGCTGAACTTTGCACTTTTGTCGCCTTTTCCTGTAAATCTTAAACAAGGACCACAATACACGTTTGTCAGAGACTGCTAAGCTGCTTAAAAGCATATCGTTAGCTTATTTTCGTTTATTCTGATTCCGATCCTATCGCTCCCTAAAGAAAGTCTTTAATGAAAAAAATAATGCACTGCAATATCTAAACGTAAGTACCTACGAGTAGATTCATCTGATCTGCAAAAGCATAAACGAAAATTGGCATGAAGGTGTTAAGTAAATAAAAAGTTCCTTATCTTACACATACAGGGTGTAAAAAGACCGGTACCGAAGCCGAAACCCACGTATTGCTCCCATCATCACTAAAGTTTTTGTCTTCTCGACCATGGTTGTGAAACTAATAGTTGCCGAGATATTCAAGGTTAAAGTTACAATTTTTTTCGAGATTTTTATACAAAACTGTTCGAAATGTATTTTAATAATTTTCGTCCAAAGAAACATCTACGAAAAAATCAGTATTTCTTAACATTTTGTTAAGAAATTCTGATTTTATGACTGAAAAGGAATGTCTTGCGCGGGAAACTTGTCTTGTTTTACACGCACTCACACTGACTCACTAAAGCCGGGTCCGCTACGCCATGTTTTCGTGTTTGTAAACACGAAAACATTGTTTAGTTAACCGATTAGGGACGTGGTTTAACAGTTTTGTTAGAAAAATACGATAACATGTTTCCCGCGACGAATGGATAACATCCCCCGCGTTCGCCTGCGCGCAGGGAAAGCTAAGAATTTTTTGTTAGCGCTCACTGGAGGAACACGTACACGTATCGCTTGAAGTTTATAACAATTCTCTTTGGTTTATTTTTGAGTGAAATAAAGACAATATTTTGTTTTTAATACAACTAATAAGAGAGAGACCGGTGCTGTGGGATGTTATATTAATAGATTATACCGAACCTATCATAAATTTTTAGTTCTTGATAAATAATGACAAAAACATTTTAAAAACAGGCGCCATGTTGTGCTTACATGTTTTATTAACATGTTTTGTTAGAAAATTGGTGCAGCGGACTGGCTGTTTTTCTTAACATGATTTGCTAACATGTTTTGTTAAAAAATTGGCGCTGCGGACCCGGCTTTACATCGATGCGATATCCGGACGCGGCGTAATCCGTAAGCCAGGCGCGGGCACGCGTTACATTACTATTTAGTGTCGTTGTTTTTTAAGCCTAAAAATAAATTTCGTTTCACATCATTGATTTTTCGTTATATTGCTTTATTTAATAATCTGAATGCGTAGACGCGGGCTTCGGTATACGTCTTTTTACACCCTGTATAGTTCTAGTGTAATAAGGCATTATTTGCTTTGTTAGAAGTCTTTTTTATTATGAGAGAAGTAACTCAAATTACGGTTGCATATAATTAAATTTAATTTTAGACCTTCAAAATGATTGGTTCCGATAAACCTGTCGCACTATACTCGATAAATCTTGACTCATTATTTTAAAAATCAATACTTTTTATAAATAATGTAACATATAAATTAGTTTTATCAAGGTCTTGGACTTATTAATTTAAAATAGCGACATCAGTTATATAACGGTATTTCTTATTTTCGACTAAAATAAAAAGTATTTGAAAGAAGTATGAAGTAACTGAATCATATAAATAAGTTTTACTGCTTTCTCAGTAAATTATTCGTTTATAGGTTAATGAAAACAATAAATGAAAAACGGCATATTATGAATCATGAAGATGAGTAATGTAGGAAAATGAATATTATTTTAGAGACACGGCGCCTTTTTACCAATCACTGAAAATTACCCAATTTTGAGAAAATCCTTACTTACTAACATTATAAACGCGAAAGTTTGTGAGTATGGATGGATGTTTGTTACTCTTTCACGCAAAAACTACTGAGTGGATTTGGATGACATGTTACAGGGAGACGGATTACGACAGGGATTAACATATAGGCTACTTATTATCCCGGAAAATAAGTAGGTCCTGCGGGAAAGTAGATTACAGTTTTTTCTTTGAACATTTAAGACGAAACATAGTTCGCGGGCATGGCCAGTGCTCATATAATTCCGTATTGACTGCAGCAATTTTTTATACAACTAAGTTAGCAAACAAACATACTGCCCGCCTGATGGTAACTGGTAACTGTCGCTTATGTCGTTTCTGTGAGATTCGCAGTAAATCTGCAACCCCCACAACCACCATAGTGTACGTTGCCAACATGTGGCATAAGATGTACGAGCAGCATACATACAGCAGTCACGGTACCCAGTAATTTTACTGCCATATATCTTACCCTTCAAACCGGAATATAGCAATGTAAACACTGCTGCTTTGCGGCAGAAATAGGCAAGACGGAGGCAACCCTGCAGGCGACCCTGGCACAGGGTCTCCTCCGGTAAATGAATGCAGAAAAAATTATCAGCTTCACCAAAAATTTTAATAGGTATATAAACATTTGAGACCTACTTTTTCGTGATTTCTGTGTTAGTTCTATTATTAATCGATAGTATTTCATGTAGTGGAATTTCCTACCATGGGCCCAAAAATTGATCGTGTACATTATTTTTGAATGCGTGTAAATATCCTGGCTGTATGGATGTTATATTGCCGAAATAAAAAAAACTGTCCACTAAATGGAAAATTATAACGATGCAGGTGCAGCTGTTGACATAATTTGGAGTCGAATCTGGATTAGATTTTTTTCAAAGCTTAACCATACCTACTTATTAGACAACCGATAGAAAGCTTCCCTGTTTTATGTAAAAAAATAAAACCTATGAATTAAAGTTCAAGTGATGAAGGTACTTAGAATTAAAAAAACGAACTAATGATTGAATTACTAATTAAAATAACTAAGTATCCAATTTTATAGAATTTGTGTGCATTTTTTTATTATGTATAGTCGAGATATGGATGGATAGTCGAGAAAATTGCTCGAACTTCCAATGCATCTACTAACTTATATTACTTTAAGAGTATACTAACCGTATATTTATTGATTCGAGCATTTTCGTGGTCGAAGTGGCTCTCCTTCAGGTTAACAATGGGCCTGGCACTTGCAACAGCCATGTCGAAAAATAAACTGTCACTTTTCGCGCGTAATGAATATCGGGTGCGTTCAGAAACGGCTCTCCCGCGAACCTCGGTGGGACCGCGCCGAGATTCCGAGTTTGAATGGTTGCGATATAGCGCAGCGCACTTCGTTTTATAAAACGCTATGAATAGATACGAAAGCGCCCCCGCACTCCTTCCCTTTTCGATTTGCAGTTGCTATAGTCGTGACATTAAAGGATCATGCACAAACGAGACATCAGTACCTACCTAAAGATGTTTTTAAAAATTATATGGCCATATCCAAAATTGAGCATCATTGTAAGTATTGTATTGGAAAGTCATTAAACAATTATGCATTGTCGAAGCAGTGCCTCGTTATCAATATCTTAGCATGGCTTCAAAGTCATATTGAGTGATATTTTTATTTCATTGTAAAATATGAATCAACTACCTAGATTTTGCCCGCGACCTCGTACGTGTGGTGTTTGTACGACAACGTATCCCCAAAAGAGAGTATTACAAATCACTCCAGATACGTAAGAAAAACGGATGATCTAACTAAATTTAAAAACAAAGAACAAAACCAGATATATGTATACACATTGCCCTTTAAAAATTAAGAAATTATTCATAGTTTTATTTTCCATTGTGTTGGGGTACTGCTATGTAAACAAACCCTCGGCAACTTTTCCTGGATATACAGTGCGCCCTGCTGACCAAAACGTACCTACTGCTGGCCAGTAACTTTTGAACAGCTGAACAGATTTTCATTAAATAAAGCTATAATAAGCCCGCCAAGGAGGTATGCAACCCGAACGAAGTGCCAATTTTAGTGATTTCTTTTGACTTTATTCAACCAAGATAAGCTTTACTCGCTGTTAATAGTAGCTAGTAGATCAAACATCCAATTTAGACATCTTACAGATTTCGTGTAAAATGATTTAAAAAGTCATTATGTCGATTATGTGCAATAAAATGAGAACTTTGAATAAATAATCAAAAAAAAGAACATGACAATACAAATTGGTTGTATATACTTGATTCTTTTGACTTATAATAATAAAACAATTTGAATTTTCTTTGATATGAGATGTGACATTAAAATACCTATGGGCGAATTTCTCAGTCGCCATGTTGCTTTAGTTCATTGGGTTCCTCGGTTTTTCCTTGTTTTTGAATGAGGATTTCAAAGCTTCCTGTGGGAATTTTGAAAATCCTTCCTTAATGGGGGCCTACATACCTAAGCCAACAAACCCCTATATCGAATTTCATGCTACTTTGCTCCATTAGTTTGGGCTCTACGTTGATACCTCAGTCAGTCAGTTACTTGAGCCTTTTATCAATAAACAAATAATTAAACTAGATTGTATTAAGTTGGTGTTCTTAAAATATTTTCTTTTCCACAACATAGTCTTTAGTCAGTCAGTCAGTCCTAAATTAGTGCGTCCTACCTGTCATGTCATACGGAGCTAAAACATGGCCACGCACGGTTGACCTACAAGTTAAAAGTCGCTCAGCGAGCCATGTAAAGGGCTATGCTCGGAGTCTCTCTGAAGGATCAGATACGGAACGAGGTGATCTGACAGAGAACGTAGGTTATCCACATAGCTCACCGAATAAGCAAGCTGAAGTGGCGATGGGCTGACCACATCAACCGCAAAACCGACAATCCTTGGGGAACATTAGTGCTAGAGTGGACACCATACGTCGGCAAGCGAAGTGTAGGACGCCCTCAGACTAGGTGGAGCGACGATCTTCCCAAGGTGGCTGGCAAAAGTTGGAAGAGAGTAGCCGTGGATCGTGCTCAGTGGCGTTCAATGCAGAGGCCTATGTCCAGCAGTAGACGTGTGTGGGCTGATGATGATGATGATGATGAGGTATGAAAGCAATTTTTTTGAGGAGCTTGGTGGTGCATTGTTTTAGGCTTGGCGTGCGATTGACAAATTTCAACAATGCCAACAATGCTGTGGCCAGGGGTGTACGAGTATTAGGGTCGTGAAAGTTTGTCAGTTCCAATGACTTTATCCGGCAACAACGTCTTTCCTCAGGGAGTTAGAGATGCGGCGATAGCGGCGGTAATGGTCGCGTTCGTGCCAGTGGACATCGTTGGGTTTTACTTTTTAAGCTGCGGTCTCTAGATGGCATTCTGTACACAACAATTACAAAAAAAAATACAACAAATTAGACCTTTCTAGTTTCTTGCTTGTTCTTCTCGAAAAGGCTCTCCCAATTTTCGAACAGGTGTAGGTAGAGTCGACTTTTTTTCATTTTACTTGTATTTGCATTTTTAATTATGGTTATCGGATGTATGTTGTATACAAGGTTTAAATCTAATTGTTTTAGCATTACATTTTTAATTAGATTCTTGTATTTCGTTTGTCATCAATAAGTGCCTGTAAAGGTCTATAGTGAATAAAGATTTTGGAGTTTTGACTTCTGTCTCCAGTGTAGAGTGAACATTTTTTTCTCCTACTTGTATTTTAGCAGACATTTTAATTATGTTTAGGATGTATGCATAAGGTTAAATAATTTTCCTTCCTTCTAAATAGATTTGGTTTGGTTTTTTAAGTCACTAAGTGCCTGTTTTGGTGAATAAAGATTTTTGAATTTGAATTTGCGGCTGTGGAGACTCCGCCACAACCTCGTTGTCTCCCAAGCGCCGTATGCGTAACGCATTTCCTTGCGTCAATCCTCCGTCCTAACGTCAAAAGGAGGAGTATTATGACGTTTTATTTCTAGACAACATTCCTGTCTTTAATTTTCAAATATTTATTAAAGCATTAAGTAAGTATTGGTTTTTTATTACCCTCATAATATATAATCAATCAATCAATCAATAGACTTAAGAGCATAGCTCTTGTCGGTGGAGTATACGCCATCTCTCTTTGTTTTGAGCCAATGCACGGAGGGACACGCTCCATACAAGGGCGGTCATAAATAGTTAAAGTCCTGTTACTATCAATACATTGTATTATTTTAGTGACTTATAGTTGTAAAAGTGTTTTAGGAACATTAAAATGAAAGAAGTACATGTATTTACGGAATAAAAAACGTTTACTTCAGTAAAAAACAAATATAAACAATAACATACTTTTACCTAAATTTGTCAAAAAATCATGAACAAACACTTAAAAATTGGAATGTAAAACATATATTTTAAATAAAATAAGAGTCAAAACATTGATAACATTATTTAATTATAATAAAATAATAGAAATAAATAAATTAAAATTAATTAAATACAAAAAAAACAAAACAACTAACAAAATACAAATAAATTATTCTTATTCTAACAATATTAAACATGTAACAATTCTATTACACTTTGTGACAGAGTATTTTTCTTTTTAGGGGGAAGTTTCCGAAGACTTGTAATATAAGGATCTGAATGTAATAATAGTCGTTGTATTAAATCTTGATTGGTAACTTCACGTGACATTTTTCGAGTGTGACTTCGTCTATAAATTTTGATATACTTATTTGTCGCTTCAGCAGCTTCTTCGGAAAGTTCTCCTATAGATAACAATGCATAACTTATAATATCTGATCCATGTACGAGCACCTTGTGGACAGAAGCAGGAAGACTATACCACGGATATTCCTCGACCAGGCTGTATGCTGTTTGTAATGCATAGTCTTTAAACTTGCATTCATTAATTTTATGTCCAGAAGATAACGTTTGTAATATTACACAACAACGATCTATGAGATCCTTATTCAAACCTGTAATTTCAGCAGATACAGCTGATTCCAAAAAAAACTTCCTGGCCGTGTTTCCTTCGTTAGACGTCCCGCTTCCACCACTACGCGGCTTGTCAACTATTAAACCTAATCGTTCCCTAAACTGGGACTGTACATATTGTTTTTTATTTGATAACAATTGTTTATCACTATCTAGCCTAACTTGCCATTTTTTTATGTCTAATCTATATGAAAGATGAATAAAATATTCGAAGAAACGTATCCAAGAATGTAGTGGTGATAATCCAAATTGGTATCTACTCTCTATTACAGGTTTTTGTAAACATTCGTCTATTTTATTCATCTCTTTAGGGGTAGCATTACATATATAACATCTACTTGTAGATGTTTCACTTAAAGCACTACAAATTTTACCATCTACCATTGAAAGCTGCAACTTATGAGAAACGACCAATTCACGATTGTCGATCTGAATAAAAGTAGGTTGCAAACTTTCAATTTTATCCTTAAAATAAGCTTCCTCTTGCAAAGACACTGCTGTGCTTTCTTTCAAAAATTGAAATCGAATAGGACGGCAGTACCTAGTGGAAGAGGGTCGAGGATTTTTCCATAAAATTTTACAATTATCTTCAGCTAATTTTACAATAATTTGAAGGGGTACATAAGATGTTACAAACAAACTACTATCTTCTAAAGTTGAATCTGAAAAAAATTGTTTGTATTCACTATGTCCAGTGCTGCCATCGAATCCCCATTTCCCAAGTAAAGAGATATTAGACAAACAATCATCAGGAATCTGATCTAAGACCTCTTTTTGAGATCCAAGGATTCGAGAAGCTGTGTGATCAAAAAGACTTTGTAATTCAACTTCAGCTGAAGACTCGGAAACTGTTATATTAGAAGGGTAACATCTCTGTTTCGCTTTAGTAATTTGTTGGTAACATGGTAATACATTAGGAGAAATCTTACTATTAACAAAGTTTTTAATTAATAAATACTGATGTTTTGTCAACTGAGCATCAGTCACAAGTGACAAGACATCATCAGTGCTAACTCTAGATATACACGAATCGAATGAACAGTCTGAAACATCAAGCAATGCACTCACAGTAGAATCATCAGACTTTGACAAATCAGCTACTCTCCGACGTTTAGTCCTTTTACTACATTGCGTAAAAGGTTTTCGAGGACGACCACGTGAATGACACGGCGACGTTTCAGACGGAGTACATTGCTTATTGTTTTTCACAAGTTGAATTTTTTCAATAACATTAAACCAATCGGAATTCTTATATAAAAGCTTGGTTTTATCCCTATTACATTTTTTCCAGAATCGAGCAATAGCTTTACATAAATTATTAACAATTTTCTCTAAATAATGAATATCAATGTTCTCAGCATCGTCGTTCAGAGTAGTCAACAAACTTTGTAGGACTTGACGACACTTTTCCGAGTCATTATCGGTATTGACAGTTAGCCATATTTCAAGAATATGCATTCTTGAAAACGAGCATATATATAAATTACCTAAAACAAAAAAAAACGGTTAAAATTCAGTCACAAAACCTACACAAAGCACTAAGACTAAATAAACTAATTTCGTAGCAAATGCTACGAGATAATCTGGCAACCGTAGCACCCTTGTCATCGCCAAAAGGGCAGATAAGGGCAGCCAAGTTTTAATTTTCCTAAGATAAGAAAGTCTAAAGATTATGGTGCAATATACCTCCATAGCTCGTAGCGAGTGGGAACATATTAAAAAGTTTATTCAAACTTTGAATATTAAAATATAATACTCCAAGAAAAGTCGCCTCGTAGCAATGACATACTAAAGAAAATATATACTAAGATACAATTAAAATAAAAATATTAATTATTACATACCCTGTTCTTGGATATCCATTTCAGAAAAAACTCACACAGCACTCACAGGTCCCGCAATGACAACAAATGACGTCACGCTTTTTAATGACTCACTGATAACAGTATTTACGATTGGCGATGCGCTCTCTTTGAATGCACAATAGATAATGAAGGCGCACTCTAATTACTGACCTATTTATAGTTTCAGAAGGTACCGCAACTATCCAATGTAACGACAAGGAATAAAATGTAAAACAAGAAAGCAGGTTTTTAAGATTTATGACCTATGGATGTCCCACAGTGCAATGCCTTGACCTCCGCATACGACAAGACGTTCACCTTCTCTTTCATTTGGTCCACATATGCTCGTCTTCTTCGGTCGGTTGTTAATGAAAAACGTAGCATACTCATCACACTTGAAAACAGAAGAGGAAGAATGTTTGGCCACCTCATACGACATGACGATTTCATAAGAAACATCGTAGAAGGGAAGCTCGAAGCAAAGAGAGGAATATATAATACTAATAAAAAAACGAACAAGGCAGTTACAGCCTGCCTGGATTTAAAAGGTCAAAAAACCGAATACCTCCTAGTCCACAGAACGGTGAAACGTTAAACTATGGGTGTAGAGAAATTTAAGGGTTAATTCAAAAACGATCAAAAAGTTAGAAAAGAACAAAATGTATGGGATTGATTTCACATCACGAATCGTTTTCATACAATGCAGTTTCATAGCGTAACGATATCAAAATTCGTTATCGTTTCTGAGATAACAAAAAGTAATTCCTAGCTGCAGTAACTGTAACGAATTGTTCGTTCAGAATGCATACTCTTGAGAGTCGAATACGCATGTTGGATGTTGTCTTCTTGTTTAGGCTCGCAAATGGCTCTCTGGATGCACCTGAACTTTTGACATTATTAAAATTTTCTGCTCCCGCAAAATTACCGCGGGCTTCCAGATTTAATATCTTAAATGCATCCTTAAGCAACTCAACTCTTGGACAAAATGCACCGCTCAAAGGAATCATTAAAGAGTTTAACGCTGTAGCACGTACCAAGCAATTGGATATCTTTAATACAATAATTGGCGAACTTAAAAAACGCCTGTGAGCTACGGAATAAACTGCTTTATAAATCACAGACGGAACTAACGAATATAATATGCATGTTATTTCAATGTATATTATTATTTTCAATATTTTCGAAATTCAATCTAATAGAATATTCTACTAATTACTAATAGTTAATGTAATATGTTCTTTTTTATGCAATTTGTTACTATTTCATGCTGTCATCGCCTATAAATTGCAATGGCACTTAGTTCATTTCAATTTGTTTAAGAATTACATGTTATTGTATTGTTATTAATGGTGTACATTATGTTGGTGATCAATAAATAAATAAGAAAACAAAATATTGGTTATCTACTCACAACAAAAAATGGCCACCATATTTTTATTCTAGTAAATGATAGAATTAATTTAATATTTTCATTTCAGTTATTATGAACATTTAGTTATTTGAGTACTTAGACGGAATTTCACGAACATTTAAACAGGCGGTTAAAGTTAACTAACAACCGTTTCTGACACTTATTGTATGGGTAAAATGTCGAAAACTTGATTGTTAATTAACTAATCGCCTGTTTAAATATTGGTGAAATTGGACCTTAGTATATAAAAGTAACGAAAGAACAGTTCGCTTCTTTATCGATTCGCTGCGAATAAATACCTTGTCTCTAACTATGGTTTTTGATCTCACGGATCTCATTTCGGTTGTCTTGGTGTAAAAGAAATAGCACTGACCCCTGGGAGAAACTGCAAATATTATATGGGTAGTGCGAAAACAAGTAAACCTAGCGATTTAGATAGTGATATTCGAACAGAAATTAAGAGCTTAAATATGAAATAAATTTTAATTTGGAATTCCGAATCAAATGCCACATTTCTATGTATACCAATATTATATGAGGGAAGATTTGATTGTTTGTTTGTTTGTATTGAATATGCTTCGAAACTACTGAACCGATTTTGATGAAAGTTGGTATGGGGATAGTTCAAGACCAGGCGAAGGACATAGGGTAATTTTCTTACGGGAAAAGTTAGTTATAATGCAAACAAAGTTGCATACGGTCAGATAGTTAAGTATATTTGAGGTCAAAGTGGCTAGTTGAACAAAACCACGAAAACGCTTATTTAATATTATATGTAAGGACATAATATTATGGCCTAATAAAGGACCCTAATATTATGGCGATAAGCTTAGGTTAGACGATGGTAGTAAGCCAGGTGGGCTAGCTAAGAGGTCCTACCACTAAATAGACTAAGCAGAAAAACTTCTGCCCCCATAGGGCATCGAACCCCGGACCTCCGGATCGATTCCGGTTGGTTTCAACCTAGAAATATGTTTTGCATGCTGACAAGGTTCCTACTCTTCTTCTTCAAATTCCCACTCGGAGTAGGGTTAAAATAACAAGTTATAAAAATAATAAGTTTTATTACCCTGAATTTTTTTAATATAAAGTAACCGCGTGTTGTGTTGTGCCGCTCAAAGTTGATCTAATTTAAAATGAGATTCAGATCTACACCTGCTGCTATTAGTTATAATGCTATTTAGATTAATTATTGTTATTTAGGTTAATTTTCAATGTATACCTACTTTTTAAGGCGTACATATGCATACTACTTTGTTGTTGCAATATCTAAGCCTTATAAGGCTTAGGCTAGTAGGCCAGCATATCCACAATATCTTCGATCATATACATATATATAACGTAATGTGTATGACAGCCATTATAGGGAAATAAAGCTTGCAATGACACAAACATTAACCGCTTTACTCATTGTCAATGTGGAAGTAATTACACAAAGTTCAAGGTTGAAATTGAAGCTGAACTTTATTTTTTAAACGGGAAAGATTTCGGCCAAATTAAAAATTAAAACACAGTAGTACAGTCGAGGGATTTAGTTTTCGACCCACCTAAGGTTGAATATCGTAAAGCAGTGTGGCACCACAACAGCTACGAATGTTCCTACTACTTTGCATACACTGTTTACACGTAACTCAGGCATCATCTGAGATATCTTTGGGATTTTCGACTTTAATGAATGTCAGTGTCAAGCAATATGTCAACGAAATGGGTGGGAAATTAAGTTCCTTGACCGTACAAATAGGAGTAATTTACACGAAAGTGTATCCGCGGCCTACAGACAGATAACATAAATTAGTACAGATGCCCAATGCCATACTTATAATGCGAACCTGCTTCCCGTTTGCGAACAATTTCGATTTATTACACTGCAACAAATATAAAACGTACAGCTAAATTCATATATGAAATTGTTGAACATTTATACTAAACATTCTTAAAGACAGAAACATGATTAATAATATTTCCCACCCGTATATCCCACCCCACGCGACTCAGTTCCTGTCATGCTCATTCCCGTCCTACGCTGTCCGCTTATGGAACTCTCTCCCTGAGTATTCGAAGTGCACGCACGCTAGAGTATTTTAAAAACCAAGTTCGTAGTCACTTCTTATCCTTGAATCCTTAGTTGCTTTGGTGACATTGAGTTCCTTTCCCTATCACACATATATTCCTCATTCCTGTTTCTGCACCTTTCCCCCGTTTGAATCTTCTCTGTGTATATATATCCCACTTCCTAGGTTGCCTGGAAGAGATTGCTCTTTAGCAATAAGGCCGCCCATTGTCACATTTCTGTTTTTCTTTCATTTATTATTTCTGTTGTATTTTGTCTTTGTGTGCAATAATAATTATTATTATTTCACTCGATAGAACGAAAACCCAAAGATTTAATATTTTAAAACAGCTGTGAATAAGAAAATACAATAATAAATGACATAGAAGATTTACCAATAGACGTGCATTTTTATTGTCTAGAAAATTGCAAAAATACATTTTTTATTTTGTACCCCAGTTTTCCAGAAATCGATTATGTAAAAAGCAACGTTTTAGCTCGATCACAGCGCGTACAAGCGACATCAGAAGCTATGCAGTTATCAAGCTTTATTGCAAGGTAACCGTGCACGCGTAGATTTTCTGGGACACCTCGCCTCAAGGAAACTATTTAGGGTAATTATTTTACTTCCATAGTTTCCTCACAGGTGGCAGCATTTATTGAGTCGACCCTTAAGCCTCCAGTTTAATACAGGGGTGGTCTCGACCACTACACAACGGAGGTGGATCTAGTTCTAGATTTATGTACTGATACTAGCTTTTCCCAATTTTCCCGTGGGTATTTTATATATTCGTATTCCTGTAGGAAAAATAATTCTGTAGCCTATGTTATCCAGGGCTAATGTAGCCTTTTATCAGTCAAAGAATTTTCAAAATCGGATCTACTGGAGATTACCGCGAACATCCAAACTCAAAAACATTACCTCTTTATAATATTAACAGATGTATCATGCTTAGCAGTTTAATTGTTAGGACTATTTTCAGGGGCATATTCTCCGCTGGAAGGGAGAGCATCCCACTCACAGTGCTCTGAGTGTCATACACCTCACAAATCTGATCGACACTGCACAGCACAAGCTAAAGTAGTGGTTCCCAACCTTTTATCTCCAGGGACCATTTACATTTCTTTATCATTAGCTGGGACCATTATATACAAAAAACCTCAATCAGTTCTCGAATATATTATTGTAAATAGCTAGTATCGTGTAATAGTGAAATGACATGCATTTGTATACATCATGAACATCTCGAACACAAGTCTGGTAATCGTAATACTAATATTATTGCTCGAAGCAACCCACAGAGACTTTCCTCTCCACCCCAAGAGCCTGAATATTGGCGACGGCTTCCTATATATCCTCCGTACACACAGTAAGCTAGACCTTGCAATTTGCAATGCCAAAATTTAACTCATATTTATCGATCATCCATCGATAAATATGAGTTAAAATTTGGTACTGACATCAAAATAAAAAATGTGAGTAAAAATTGTGTGTATTCTTGTATTATTTTTGACGTTTTGTGTTTTTAAAGACAGTTTTTATGTTTTGTTAAATATTTTTTTTATTTTTTAGTGAATTTAATACCAGCTCACCAAAGTATATTAAAGAATACAACTGAGGGTCAACAGGTGCGCATTTTTTAAATCTAACCTCTTAAAAGGCAAGGATCCATCCATCATCAGTTCGGCTTATGATCACTAGATGTACGTGCCAATAAAATATACGGATTGTCCTCGATTTTCCTGGGATCCTATCACCACATCCTGTCTTTGGTGACATGAGAATGAGACCAATCGGTAAGTATAACCTTTCAAACAAAAAGCATTTTTTAAATCGGTAAATTAATGGCAGACAGTAACAAAACAAAAAAAAAAAAACATACAACCGAATTGAGAACCTCCTTCTTTTTTAAGTCGGCTAAAAGGGATCTTGTTATTAAAACACTAATTTCACTAGTTCCACTTGATTATTTATTATATGTATTAAACTTATTGCGATCGGTTTCGAGACCGGTCGCAATAAGTTAAATATAACATTAAAGAACGGGCGATGGATGGGTTAGAAATCGTCGTTCCTACATTTTTTCTGCTTAAACTATTTGTCTATTTATTAATTGAAGACAGAGCACCGCTCAATATATACGAAATTGTTATTGAAGATTGAAAATCGACGTGCTTATAATTTAGTTTGTCCCCTGTTTGTTTAATTACAAGTAGTTTTATCGCCATAAAACTTGCTTACAGCTTCGTCGTAAATCTAGATTTATGTCTGTAACAAGGTGAACAATGGATTATTAAACTAATATTTTACATTCGACGAAGAATATACGGTCGGATTAAATTGCAGTTAATTTTCATTACCTCATTTTAATTTAGTTGCTTATGATATTTGGTATTAATTAAATTTCAGTAATATTATTGATTACTAGCTGTGTCCGCGAATACGTATCGCCATAATAAAAAATAGTTTACGACCTATTCTCAGACCTACTGAATATACACAAAAAAAATCATAAAGATCGGTCAAGCCGTTTCGGAGGAGTTCGGTAACAAACACTGTGACACGAGAATTGTATATATTAGACTAGCTGTTCCGGCGAATTACGTTTCGCCATAATAAAAATAGTTTACGACCTATTCTCAGACATACTGAATATACACAAAAAAATTCATAAAGATCGGTCAAGCCGTTTCGGACACAGATAATATAATACTACAGTAGTTTCGGAGAAGTTTGGTAACAAACACGAGAATTTTATACACGGTAATTTTTTTATCACCTTGGAAAACTTATGGGAAGCTTCACGACATGCTATTAGAATGATTTAAATATGAATAAAAAAATAACTCACTTACTTAATTTTATATTAATTTTCTAAAAAATCCTAAAAATGCTGCACTAGTTGAGAGCGCCCGCGACCCGTGCACCCACTGGCTTTACCCACCAGTGGGTGTAGGGGTAATTCCTGTTTATCCGTGTACCCACTGCGTTAAGGTTGGAATTAATTAAATCGATAAAATATCGATGTTAAAATGAAAAATAATACGATAAGTCAATTGTTTATTAAAACTAACGTGAACAAACTAAAGGAGACTGGGATTACATTCCAACTTACCATGGTAATTTGGCATAAGTAACTAAATAATATACAAAAGTTGTAAAATATGTCATCAAAATAAAATAGCAGCTACGTGTCGCCAAAATCTACCCGCGCCTATTGAAAAACCATTTAATTAACGCAATTTGTCTAAAAAATGCCCAATGCTTATCTCAGTCTTTAATAGTTGCATCTGTGCATTAATAATTTGATTATCTCTCAATTGATATATTACATCGCGTGTATCAGTTAATTTGTTATTTGGTGCAAGTATTTTGGATAATAACTGCATGAAACTGTCACATAATTTTTATTGATTTTTTATTAATCCGAGAATTCCAGCTTTCGCTAACATTGTTTGTTCTGTGACGTTTGCTATACACGCACCATTCGTCGATAAACTTTTCTTTTAGGTAAAATTTTTCGAAATATGAAACAAACATTTTAAATTTATTATCATTAATGTCTTTACATTCGTTAGTAATGTAAGTCCAGCCCTAATTAAATGATGGTACAGGAGTTAAAATCGCATAACCTTTGTCTTTTATTACAAAGATTTATAAAATATGTTTTTTATAAATCTTTGTAATATGCTTGCACGTTGTTGCAGCAAAAAAATAAAATGATAAGAATCGTTAGCGTCTGAACCTCTGGACCAACGATGAGCCATTGCTCATTGTAAAACCATGATAAGAAACTCCTTTCGGCAACATAGTTCGATACTATCTGACAGACATTCTGATCTGTATGTCAAATTTCACCCCAATCCATTCAGAAAGGACATGTCCACTTTTGGGCTAAGAATATAATTATTTATTAACCAACATGTTTCAGGTATTATTGTAAAGAGTACTCAAAAATCTAGGGTTTAGAATAAAATTTTGGTTTTTTTAGGCCTGCAAATTCAAAAAAAACGGCAATTTTATGATTGACTTTCATAGTATGTAAAACAAAGCGATTTTTGTATGGAAACCAATGACAAGTTACTGAAACGTGTCACAAACGAATAAATAAGTAACAAAAGCGCACAAACGATGTAATAGTGAGTGACTTTCTGACTAAAATTCACATAAATTACATTTTTAATGTTTTATCAAGATTTACGAAAAACATGGCTGTATGAACTTAGCTCCCTTTGCCTTCTCTTGCAGAAGTGTCAAAAAAAGCCTCGTTTAATTTTGTGATTTTAGTGATCGTGATCGCTTATAATCTAAGCAATCACAATACATCACAATACTTTTTATTAAGAAGTGCACAATCTTGTGTTGTTGCCGCAATGACTGTCAAATTAAAGGCAGCGCAGACGTTATAGATTTTTCCTTCCACAATAAACCCCCAGGTGACCACATATTGAATTGGATTGCAAATTAGCAGCATTGCAGGTCACTGCTGGTAACAAACAAGCATCTCTGACTCTGACCAAAAAAATGATACATGTAATCAATAGGTCCATGCTATTAAAATGAAATCTAGCACAATAAATGCATTGGTTGGTGGCAGATGACTTCTATACTTTACTTTGTAGCAGTGTTTGTGCAGCATTTGTTAGGATGAGCCCCTGGCTGTAGTGTCTAGTGTGTGATACCTGTTTTACTCTGCCTACTCTTAGGATAAGCACCTACCTCACAGTAATGAAATATCAACATAAATAAAATATACTGGTCTGTTCTTAAGAATGCTACAGTTTTACTATTTCAATAACAAAAGATTTTTTACAAAACAAATGCTAATTAATGAAGTCATTATAATGAACTAAGTGCAAAATTCTCTAAGATTACTATAATGCTAATTCAAAGTGTAAATATTAACTTCTATATGACTACATACCCTCGATTTTATCATGGGTACTAAATATGTAATATGAAGTGTTGAATAATTATAATGGTGGAAACTATGTGAAAGAGTTGTAATATAGAAACTGGTTGCAGGTATGAAATAAAACCCAGAAATTATGTAATTTTTATTTATTCAATTTCAACATCTTCCCTCATTAGTACGTCATTTCAAAATTGAGCCAGTGGTGTTATATGAGTTTGGTGCGGAGCCCATCCTAAATTCATGGATTTCATTTGATTTTTCCTCTTATCAGCAGTCTCATGTGATAGATCATTTTCTTGAATATGTTCTCCAAAATATGACTTAGCTTGCTTAATTTAATATGTTCCAAGACTGATTAAAATTAAATTGAATATTTTCATTCTGGGGAACATTCAAGTGTGGAATTTAAGCATCAATATGTACAAAGATGGCTTCTAATGCCCTATTTAAAATAGATTGACCACCAGGTTGGTTGGTCGCTTACTGCAGCTAGCAGTGTAAGTTATAAGATTTCTTTTGAAATAGGTAATTAGAGGACTTTTGTAAGTACAATTTTAGTAACCTCTAATAAAACAATGGAATTGTTTGAATCAGACCCAAAGAGTATAACGTATAGTTAGATTTCTACTGGACAGGTTTTCCCTGCTTATATGAGCTATACCTAAATGTAAAGGTGCATATTGATTTTTGAAGCAATAACACTTTTTTATATAAGTAAACATGAGTTTTTGAAATGTATACCCGAGAAGCAATTCTGCAAAGGGATTCCTTAGCCCATAGTCTGACTTAATATAAACCTAAGGCCTTTTTGGGCTTTGAAAAAACCTCACCTAATTGAGTTAAGCAAGAGAACAATAAAACAAATTGTGTGACTGTTAAACCTGTCCAGTATTTACATACTATATCAGTGGAATTTTCTATATTTTCAAATTCAATTAGTTTCTGTTCTTTGATTTTATTGTTAGTAAGTCAAGCATGAATTATTTGGTGTAAACAATACAGTGAACTTATATTACCGTAAAAATGCAAAATCATATTGGCTCATGTGATTTTCACAGACTCTGGCATTACTTTACGAATATTTTACAATCCCCGAGGATCTTCTTTCTTAAATATAATGGTACCATTCGACATTCCAAATTATAGCACTCTGGTACAAAAAAAATGAGAAGTTGTATCAGGAGTGCGACTGTAACCTGGAAGTACCTATAACATTTTGTTGTTCAATTCTTGGGTCTGGTTACTTCGTACGTTCAAATTACGAGAAAACTTAGTCCAGTTAGCAAGCCAATATTTAAATCACATGTAAAATCAAGAACCTGAGCATAGCTGTAGAAAATAAAAGATACTATTTTGTGAAAGGAAGGAAGGTTACACACACAAACAATAAACAAAAGTCAAAACGACAGCTACAGTGGCATTGACATATTGACAATGACATCCTTTTAATTGCCAGTAAAAAAAAACTAAATGTGGCCCTGCTAAAGAAACAATAAAAAAAACATTTTTAATTTTTTTCTCCTAAATGCAGGCCTTAATATTTTTAATATTCATGGATAAACATCCTTCTCATAAAGTTCTATTTCCGTCATAAATTTTTAAACTGGTTAAAAAAGGTTCAGAATAAAATTCCACGTTCCATACAAAAAGTGGACATGTCCTTTTTGCTTTTGAAAAAAAAATGTCTGCAAATAAACTCATCGGTACACTGTTAACCGCCAACCGGAATAATCCCAGTCTCCTTTAGTTTGTTCACGTTAGTTTTAATAAAAAATTGACTTATCGTATTATTTTTCATTTTAACATCGATATTTTATCGATAATTAATTCCAACCTTAACGCAGTGGGTACACGGGTAAACAGGAATTACCCCTACACCCACTGGTGGGTGATGCCAGTGGGTGCACGGGTCGCGGGCGGTTGAGAGCAGCATTTTTAGAGATTTTTTTTTTAAAGTTATAATGGATGTGTCCTGAAGCGTCTCTAAAATTTCCAGGGTGATAAAAAAATAACCGTGTATATTAGATTACGATTTTATCTAATACTAGTTTTTCGCTCGCAGCTTCGCCCGCGTTGACGTGATAATGTGGCGTTCTGATTGGTCGATCGCAACAGTACAGTTTCGATTCTGCTGAAACTTTTTAGTAGAATTGGGCCTCTGGTAGGATCACTTCGTTGTCCGTCTGTCTGTCAAGACCCCTCTTCTCGAGAACGCGTAGATATATCTAAATACAATTTATATTAATGGTCTATGGTCGCTTGCAGCTGTGAAAAAATGTTGTAAATCAACGCGATCAAAATATGACTGTTTATGTCGCAAGTTTTTCGATGTCATAAGAGAATCATCCTATAAGTATACAGGATTAATTTTAATGCACCTGCAACCTAGCAGGATTAGATAGCTAACATCATTAACTACAACGTTTGTTTGACGAGTTTTAAGAAACTTAATAAATTGAACAAATATCAATTTTCAAGTTTTTATTGCACTGTCGTGACATTGATAAGTCTATATTTCATTTATAAGCGACGACGAAAGACAACGCTATGCTCGCGCGTTGTCCTAGGAAATTCTGGTGATGCGCGTAGAGTTACAAACATTCTAGAAGTACTTATATTAAATTAATATTTTTATGTATGTATGAAAGTAAAATCGAACGAATTATCAAAAGTCGTAGATAAAACGTTGTTGTTTATGATGTTAGCTATCTAATCCTGCGAGGTTGCAGGTGCATTAAAATTGACCCTGTATAGGGTAGGTAAGGTACTATCGCGAGCACTTCCGCCTGACCATTTAAAAATTTATTCGCTTGAATCGTGCGGAAGCGCCGGGCTACGCCCCCTTAAGTTTTGGCCTATTAGAAAAGAAATACTCTTTCTCTCTCTAATCGGGGTTCCTCGGCGGCTCGGCGGCAGGCCGAAGAAGTGTTCGAACGGCCAAGCATGATCTTTTATTTCATTATTCCATGTCTATTCGAGGTCGACGGGGTGGGGCTAGAGAGCGCCAGTGCAAACGAAAATGAGCTTAGCGGTGATCAGGCGGAACTGCGCGCGATAGTACATCCCTTTGACCTAGAATCATGAAATTTGGCAAAAACCAAAAAATTTGAAAACCGTAAATATTTCAGTAATAAGGAACTTAGATAGGTTTGTGCGGAAACCTCACGTGCGCGATTCTAACCCGCAATTTGCCATTTTTTTATTTATTATCCACAACAGACAGAGGGCTCTATATTTTAACCATTCGTCTAGCGAGAGTGCTCGGTCTTCGCTCGATTTCAACATATACTCGTATTTGTTTCGTTCTCAATAAAAATGGAAATAAGAAATGATTTTTGACACAATACATTAGTGTAGAGTTTCCCAACCAGTGAGGCGCACCCCACTTGGGGGGCGTAAGAGTGGACCAAGGGGGGACATTGCGGAAAATGATCTTCGCTGTGTACTGACTACTATAAAGCCAAGGATTCACGAAATTTGAATAAAACTAAACACGCCAATATTTTTATCATTTGTTTAATTTTCTTAATTTGACTCCCCATTTCGGCCTTTAAGGGGGCGTAATATGTAAGCATAATATTGGGTGAGGCGCATAAGATAAAAGGTTGGGAACACGTGCACTAGTGATTTTCATCAAAAACAAAACGAGAATCAATAAAAATCGAGTGCAAAATGTTTTCAACGAGCGCTCAACGTCATATGAATTAAAAAATGGGAATGGACCCTATTTTTGAATTTCCTCTCGGATTTCATCTAACTTGACGATGAGTGTCGATGCCTTGGGTTGAAGATGAAAGCCAGCTTCACCTAGATTCATCAACATGTAGGAACTGGCTAACTTCCATATAACTTTGTTAACTTGTTTTTGATTATTATCATAAATTAGGTAAAATGGCGGTAGCTGGCTTAGCATAAACTCCGAAACACGATATGATAAAACGATAAATCGATATGAACTGCCAAAATATGTTGCATATGATGGCTTCCTTGGAATTTTATCGACATTAATATATTAATAATACTCAAAATAACAATACCAATATCCAAAACATACTCAAATCTTCAAGATAGCTGAAAAATCCAACTTTTTTTTTACAGTCCATATCGATATATCGTGTTGCGGTGGTCATGCTAAGGAGGCTGAAGCTATTTGATCAAGTAAGCTAATGACAATATGTATGACTAATAACTTGCTACCTATTTAAGAGGCTCAGTAACGCCAACGACCTTGAGACATGGTTTGTACTGGTATTGGATTACGGGCGCGGTGCGAAATTGAGCGAAAAATCAAAACGTATTTATTTTAAGGAAACTAAGTAGTAACTTATTTGAAGATATGAAACATCAATATTATCAAATTAAGTGTAACGAGTTAATTCCCTGAAAATCATAAAGTAACCTTTGTTAAATAACTCGGATTTTCTTCTGGAAGCTGTTTTTGATGTGTAACTTTGACATTTTTTTAACGACAAATTTTGATTAATTTTGTTTTGGGGACATTGATATTCTCAGAAATATTTTCAAGAGTAACATATTTTTTTTACTACGGTACATTAAATAGGTATTACTAAAAAAGTTTTAAGTGGGGCTCGATAAGCTCAGCTCAGAGTTGTCAGCCTCTTAAAAGAAACGACATTTTCAATCTACTCTAGAATTTTCCCGACTGCGATGGCAATTGCGAAACTTTGTAATGAAAATTGCAATTGTTTTGTTACAATGAGAACCAGTCACTGTAACAAACAGTTGTTTTTGATTAGCAGTTTCCAGCACCACCTACAAATAAGCGTACGATGACTTGCGAATATATCCGAAATGGTGACTTGTTTTCGTTGCTTCCGTAAAACAAAATCCAGTCAATCAATGTTGACAATAAACAAGAAAAAATATCACATCACTATATGGCGGACTTGTGCTTCAGAAATTTTAATGAAAGTAGAAAAAAGTTTGAGGGAAAATAAAGGAAATAGGTAAAAGTATTTGGGGTCATCGGTGGCGCTGCGGACTCAGCACTTCTAATCGGGAGGTCCAGGATTCGACCCTGCTGTTTTTCGAAATTCATTAGTACGTTTCCTACATTTGTCCGACGCTCCTACGGTGAAGGAAATCATCGTCAGGCAACCTCCATACACCTCCAATAAACCACCTCCAATAAAATAATTTAACTTGTTATAAATTGAAACGCTGAAAGCGGCAGAATACATAGTTCACCTGCAGGCAGATATATTATGTTGTTTTTCTATTTAGCCCGTCGCTGCAAGCTGCGGGGGATGGATCCCCCGCGGGTTTTCATCTCACTCGTTTCTGCATGAGATGCGAGAGCCATGAAAGTTTGAAATTGAATGCGGCATAGATGACATTCTTCAAAAGAATCTATACCACAGACTAAATTTCTAAAGTGCCGTCTATGATCATCGATAGCCAGAAATGTTTATGGCGGACCACCAGATTACGCGGACACAAATAAAGTCTAATAATAGTAGGTAATTAACGGATCTCGATTTCGCGGTCGAGCAAAAAGTTAGTCCGACGTAAAAGTCAACCTGACAGCCAGAGGTTGATACACAAGACCGACAGAAGTGGAGAAGAATAAGAACAAATAAGAACGACTTTAGCATTAAGCCCGAAAAATTTAGATGACACACTTACAATCCACAGATAACCAATGCAAATTATTGATTAATTGATGTATGTGCGATTATATTTTAGAGCCGTATTTACATTTTTTTATTGTTATCTCGATGCTTTGCACTTTCTTTACTGCGTGGTGAAAACGCTACCACGTAGTGACACACCTTCCGTAATACGTTATCGACCCTTCGTATCAGGGCGGCTAATTTTGTATTCCTCGCGATGCAACATTAGATGCGTTCTCGCAGAAATGATTTTGTTGGAATTATTTATTTATTTATTATTACGAAAATATGAATAGTTAAGAGAATCTAATAAGGGGGTACAACTGGTAGAAAGTAAATACTGATGGAGCCTTCTAACTACAGTGAAAAAGAATGGAATTAAACAACGTTGTCGTAAATATTAAAGACGACTTCGTTAAAATAATGTTCAAACTTATTAGTTATTGTTTAACTAACTTACTCGTATCTCATAATATCTAATAACTCCTATCTAATATTACTTTTCTACGTCAGTCTATCACGTTTAAAGCAAGTGTTTAATCTTAATCAATATAACGTGAAAGATGCCACTAATTTATTTGAAGTACCGCATCTGCTTATTTTCATGGCTTCATAAAACCTCATTTGCATGCACGTGCCGGGACGCTAGCTGAGTGGACTCGTTTGTTTGTAAACCACTCGAGCGTGGTTTTGTTTGATTGCAGTAGGATGAAGCAACATGTTTGCTTGAAAAAATTCAATGGATATTCAGCTCCAATGCTTTTTTTTATTGAAGGTATTTTATTTTTTATCGAAATTTGCGCGAACGCGTTGTGTGATGACCTGATGAGTTCATTAGCTATAATGAGTTATTTCTTGACTATCTGGCTAACGGACTAAATAGATTTTTTACTTTTCGTATCCAGTCAGCAATTAGGCTTTCTTATCTAATTGTCTATACTCAATAATGCTGTAACAATACTTATGGCGATAAGCCTATAAAAAAAAAACAAAAAAAAACAAAGTGATGTTGCCTTGATTAAATATTATAATCATGTTGAAAGCACGTAAAAAACGGCACAAGATTTAGTTTTGGCATTGTTGCGCTTATGCAAAAAAACTGCGACCCATTAATAAAGGATGTGAACTCACAATCAAATACGTATGAGTAATGAACACAAGACGTATTTTGTAGGCCAAGCATGAATATTTGTAAGATTCGTAACGTTAACGTATCGAGTTCACGATACAATGACGCTATAGTACGTAGCACGGGGTGCGTTTCATTTCTTATAATTACAATTCTAATTTCAAAGAAAATAACGTTCATTGGATATAATTTTTACTTCGCTATAATAATCACATTCTATATTTTCATTAGATATAATTTTTAGATTGTTTACTAAATAGTTTTCTTTATTAATATCATTTTGACTATAAATTGATCTAAAATAATATTTATCGAAGTAGTTCATTCTACTAGTGACAGAAACGAATCGCTGCAAAACCGACTCCACGTAGTCTTATTGGCCTTAATCTCACCTTATGGTATATGCCGCTAAGGCGGTAATGGAAGCGCTTTAGCTGGATTCCTCAATAACTAAGGAACTGGCTATCTTACTTCTAATTATCGGAACACAAAAAAATATATTTTAATATAGTTATTATGGCAACAAACATACGGTAGTAGCTAACCAGGCAGAAACCAGGCCTCCTGCCTGGGTTTGCTAGGTCTAAATAGCGAAATAACGGGACAAAAATCGGGATTATCACTTTCAAGTCGGGATAGTAAAAAAACTATATTTTAACTTAAGAAAGTTAGAAGAAAAAGATTTTAACTTTGATTCAACTCCCATATAGCCTTTTTTTGGTAGGGGGAAAATGCTTTTACGCATCCCTCGTGGCCGAGCCAAACCACGAGGGTATGTGGGACTCCCCGGGCCATATCGGTCCAGGCCTACCCACTAAAAACCCCCCAGCAGCTTTTCCGTCCGTCACAAGACAAGGGGAAGGGGACGACAGTGAGGCCTTGTTCCCGCTGACCCCCTGCCTGTGGGTCGTCCGTTGCCGGGCTCGTGCTACGCCAAAAGACGTGTGGCTCTGCTGCTTTGTTAGCGGCGCAGGTGTTGTGCGCCGCATTACACCCCTGAAGCGTCCCGGCACTAGGTGCCCTGGGGCTGGGGGCTATTTATAACGCACTTCCCCTCCTGCGGCAACTCCCATAATTATAGCCCAATCATATAACATTTTATTCCAAATATTTTTGGGATTCCAAGATAGTTCAGTCAGTAGTATTTAGTCGCTAATTTATTATAGAAAATTAAAAAAACATTGGGATCTGGTCAAAAATCGGGGTTTTGCGTCCCGATCGTGGTAATTCGGGACGTGTCCATATACCTCTCAAAATCGGGATGTACAAATCGGGTCAACAGGCAACCCAACTCTTGCCCCATGATGATGAATCGGACCCCAGCCCTCTAGATTAATACTATAGATGGTCTGAACAGCTAGATTACGGAGATAGTTGAATATTTTTTTAATTTAATAAACTACCAATACTTATGGAATAATTTAACACACTAGAGTGTAGATACGAGTAGCAGGATTTCTCCTATTATTTATCGTACAATCACCAACGGTGCTTTACTTTAGCAAATGTAATCCGTGTGTACACGCACGCCAATGAGCCACCGAGTTCCTCAAAAGGGCTCAGAGGATATAATTATTACGTAACCTAATCATTACTGATTAACCGGTGACGTTACCAAATATTATCAAGTTGGTGCATAATGTATGGCGTAGAAACTCTGGCGCGGTTCATGATGACGTACTGTCGTCTTGCATCACTGCTTGCACTAATGTCGGAAACGTGTTTTGCGCGACACGACAAGATCAAGGAGATCCCCTGTAATTACTCCTAGGTTTTGAAGATTAAACACTACGTGACCAAAAATGTTATCTTTGCAGCCCGTGAATCAAACCTGACCGTTTTGTAATTTGCCTCGTTACATCACTGAATACGTGGTTTTAAAGCAGCTACTATACGTGGTTAAAAAACTGGTTCTATTGACATAAGTTAAATTTCATAATCTCAGCGACAGTACTCACTGCTGCCGACGCGGATTGGAGCGCCAGAGCCTCCTCCGCATGATAGCTGGGTACAACGCGATCAGGTGAGAATGGCTTGAGCTCCGTGATAAGGATCCCCTTACAACCCTGCTAGCAAAAATTTTATGTAAATAGTCGACCTATTTACATAAAATGATGCCGTTTTTCTTGATAAAGCTAACAAAAATCCGGAAGAGAAAAACATAATGCCTCAATGAGGCATTATGTTTCCTCATCATTATTCCAGCACCACGTTCACGCTACTTCAGTGCAGTTTGGTGGTTACTTGGGAGTGTTAAAATTTCATTCGTTAACCTTAAGGGTAGTAACAAAAACAATCACGGGGGGATGACCCGCTCCACTGGAGGTGGAGCGGGTTCGTACCCAGACGCAGAAGAAGGCTCTGTGCCGGTGGGATGAGGCACTCGCCCTTTCAGCTGCCGGCCACCGGACGATCGAGGCGATTCGTCCGGTGTTGGAGGAGTGGATTGGGCGTTGGCAGGGCAGCCTCTCATTCCGCATGGTGCAGGTACTGACCGGACATACCTATTGCTTGCATGGGGTCACTTCCTGAACCGGGTTGCGCACCGGGAGGAAACGCCGCAGTGTCACCATTGCGACACTCCTGACGACACTACCGAGCACACCCTATTGGTGTGCTTGGCGACGTCAGCATGATCAACTTGTAGCCGCACTGGGAGGATGAAACCTCTCGCTGCCGAACATAGGCGTGGCCATGCTCCGCGGCGAGGTGGAATGGAAGGCTGTTGCACCCTTCTGTGAAGAAGTCATCTTTCAAAAGGAGGCTGCGGAGAGGGAGCAGGAGAAAGATCCCCAAGCCGTTGCCCTCCGCCGCAGTGGGATAGGCAGGGGAAGGCGGGCATTCGGGCAAGCGTTGCCCGTCTGATGACCCTGCCGTGACGGCCTGCGTGCAAGGTTAGCCTCGTACGTACCGCTGTAAGGCCCTCCGTCTGGGGATTGCCCTGGTGTTCTCAGGCAATCCCCCCTTGGCGATAGCCCGGGCGCGTTTGTAGTGGTATCGCGTTGTGGGCCCTACTACATGCGCCTTAAAGGGCAGGGAGAGCACCGGGGGGTTTTGGTGAGTAGACCTGGCGCTTTGCCGAGAGAGCCCCATACCCGCTCGCCGTTTAGCCAACGGCTGGTACGGTGTGGTCACGCATTTCCCTCCGAGAAAAAAGGGGCAGTAACAAACACCCTCATTCATAACTGTCGGATCGCGGATTCGATTCGGAAAGTCGTGTTCCGTCTCTGCCCCCGTAGCACGTCCACCAAAACACGATATGATAAAGCGATTTATCGCGGTGAACTGTCAAAATACGACGAAACCCTATTGTATTCTGACAGTTCACCGCGATAAACCGCTTTATCATATCGGGTTTTGGTGGACGTGCTAGGGGGGCTGACAGGTATAGAGATTCCGTGATTCGATTATTTTCCGACATTGTGAATAGGGGTTGGGTTGGTTTGGGGTGCGTTCGGTGAATTGGTCTTACTGATTCCGAATGTGCCCTTCATAATAGACGGTTCCGGAGGGATGAGGCCTGGTATGGAGACAAGTGTCCTACGGCAAACCGAAGTGATAGGCTATTCAGTTTAGCACCTTTATTTATTCAAATCCCCTTACGCTTCCAAAATGTATTACTGTAGAACTATTTATTTAACAGCGGAAGATTTATCTTGGAAGATAAAATAATAGCATCACTATCAACATTTCACTTAGAACATTTCATATATCTATGGACATTACCATTTCAAAAGAAACGCCCATGTATAGATAATAAAGCGTAGAGCCTTGCAACGTGACGTAAGCATGTTATAGCAATCGTCATAAGCGCAGTATTATCCGGAATAGACTTTCACATAAAATGTCCACAAAGTTCAGGGTTGGAGATCTACTTGGATATTCAAAGATAGAAGATGAGCAGAGAAAAAGTTTAGTTAACAAAAGATATTTTTATTATATCACTAATATAAATATTAGATTTTTACATCTTTCTAATATTTGCCGGAAATACGTATGGAGATTAGTTTTTTTTTCACAGACAATAGAACAGATTTTTTTCACAGACATCCGAAAGTCTATTTTTTTAATCGATCGATTGCAACAAGCCGTCTCACCAGGCGATTGATAGAGACAAGTAATAGATTAAATATGTATGCGTCACTGTCATTTAGTAATTTTTATGATTGATTTAAATGAGTTTTGTCAATCTCATAACATGTGACAAAAGTCGACGATGACTTAAGTCGCATGCGACGTATGCGATTTCATACAAATGATTGATAAATAGATCTCCCGCGTATACGCCGGAATTTACTGGAAGGAGACTCTGTACCAGGGTCGTCTGCTTAGGTACCTCCGTCTTACCTATTTCTGCCGCAAAGCAGCAGTGCTTGCATTGCTGTGTTCCGGTATGAAGGGTAAGATATGGCAGTGACAATTGTGTCACAAGTTGGCAACGTACACTGTGGTTCTTGTGGGGGTTGCAGTTTTGCTGCGAATCTCACAAGAGCCACATGTATTATAGGTGACTGTTACCACTTACCATCAGGTGGGCAGTTTGCTTATTTGCCAACTTTCTGCAATAAAAAAAAATCGAGTATGCGCGTTCGGCTTTTTGCAGCCGGAAAAGAAGCGCGCGTGTAAGCGCGTATGCCGAATCGACGCGCAAAAAAATGCAAGTCTGAAAGCGCTCCTAAGAGATAGAAGCTTAGCAGCTAAATTGTAATCGACCTGAGGCCAATCTTATCATCGTTAAGATTGGCCTCAGGTCGATTACAATTTAGCTAATCTTATCATCGTTATCATGTCTTGATAGCGTTTCAATAAAACTGCTTTTGTCGCTTTTATGTGCATTTCCTGGTGCAATTATTCCAACTACAATTGCTTGATAAGTCAATAGTAACAAATGTTTTAGTTAGTAATAGGTAAATCAACAATAACTGTCTCGAAAAGCGATGCTATTGAAGCGTTATTGACACGCCACAAATGTGTTAACGCTAGCAGAATAAGGCCCCTGTCTTAGTGCCGATACGTTAACAGGGAGCTTACAACATGGGTTCCTTCAAAAGAGGCGTGAAAAAGCATCTTTTGGGCCGGCAAGGGGCGGGCAGGTAGGATAGCGGATGTCGTCCCTACTCTATCTGTCAACTCATTTGGGCCTCTTTCACCGCTTAACCTCAGGCGGGAGGAGGTCATTTGCCGAGCCCTCCATAAAAAAATGCACCTTTTCGAAGAGTTGGGGAATACCTAAGGCAAAATAGCAACCCGTCTGGGCAGTGTGGTAGGTTAATGTCCAGCAGTGAGGTGAGACATATGTATGGGTGGTAGAAGTGATGATCATGATGATAGAGGCGCCCCAAGGCCGAAACGACCAAAGAGTCCCACGTCAATGAAAAGTACTTTAAGAGGAAATCATAAGGGTCGTTTTCCCATACAAACGTAGTTTCCATTTCCTTTCTGGATAATAGCAATAGATTTTTTTGAATCTATGGTCACTCTTAGCATGTTTCTGTATTTCCTTTTTCCCAAGTACCGACCTAAGAAATTGGCCAGCCAAACATCCAGCAGACACGAGATTATATCAAAAAAGCAAAGCATGAGAACACTGCTAAAACCTTTCTTTAATATTTAATGAAAAAAGTAGATTATTTAATCGGTCTAGTCTTAGAGGAGGAAAGGGGACAACGAAACGTGTTTTTTGACTTAGTATGTTCTATTTTATATTTTTTTATGTTTTATTATAGTTGTTTTATGAAATTTTCCCTGCTCAGCATTAAGATATTAGCATGTAAAATACATTTTTATTCGTGGTTATATGGTTTTACATAAATTTTATAGTTTTCCAAAAATGTTAGTGGTAATGTGTATCGATCGGGACGGGAGCAACAAAAACTACAGGATATTAAAATAACAAAAGTATTTTTTTTTAAATAAGCGTGTTCATATCCTGGTTTAGATTATCGATTATTTAAGTGAAGTTTAGGTTGTAATTATTTCAGTAAGATTATATAAAAAAACATAGAAAGTCTTATTTTCTCTTAACGAAATTAAAATAAACTAACCCTCAATAATTACAGAATAATTAGTAATGACTATTTTAGATACTTATTAATAAGCAAGATATTTAAGGAAAATATTTAAACATATTCTGTTTAATTTAAGTAAGAGGTACCTTTTTTAATGCATTTCATTTGTTGCAAATATTTTAAAAACTAATTTACATTATATATACGAGTACCTACATGCACTCAATCAACACAAGATTAAAATGCGTTCGCACATGAAATATTGCCTTCTAAATCACCTTATTATTTTGCAACAATATCAATATTAACAAATCGAAATTGTAACTAGTTAACTAATTGCAAAAAATTGTTCCAGCACAGATACGAACAAATCGTTAACGTTAATTAGTACACAATTAATTCTATTGCACCTAATTGCATTGTTCGAGTTATTATTTCATTCCATTTTAGAATTATTTAAGGAATCAGCTAAGGCTGAGGACGGCTATTAGAGATCCTCGTACGGGAATCTTTCTCCCGCAAAAGATCAGTATTGTCACTCAACGCTGGTAACGCTGTCTGCTTATTTAGACACTTGCCTAAAACACTTTTTTAGGAGAGGAATGCATTTGCGCACTAATCAAGCCCCTTGGATAGGGGCAAGAGTGTGTGGGAATCCACGACAAAGAGCCGCAACGACCCACAAAATCCCTCGGAAGCACTTGTCCGATCGATTGATATTGAGATTGTGATTTTTTGTACGTTTGAGTTACCACATTGGCGCTCAACTGGACCCGTATTGCGAGTATTTTAAGTGAACCAAGTTGAGATTGATTTGATTTCCTCAAAATACTTATCCAATTTGGCGTTAGGGTTGCTATAAGAATTACAATCCCAATTTCGATCGATCCGAATTGGTTCAAGAGTGAGCCTTCTGGCCCGTACTGCCCTTACGTGGAACAAGAACGGGCTTACCTCTATGCTCCTCCAGGTGCAGTGTGAGCCGCGGCCTGCTCGTAAGCACAAACCGTGGAGCTCGAGCCTGGAGTCGTAGCACAACGAACGAGGGCTGGGCAAGGGGCGACTAATGTCCGACGCCCGCACCCACTCATAGCGGATGAAAAACAACTGACTCTTTGCCAGAGCTCCGCCAGTGTTGCAGGGATAGAGTGCATTCTTATTCGTGGAGTGCCCGGCCTGGCCAGCCCAGCGCGATGGATTAGTCCTCGCGCTGGGCCACAAAGAACCCCTCGCGCTGGCCGATGTCATTAGAAAGATGGTACCTTACGCGACGGTATAGTGGCCTGCCGCCTTCTTCTGCGAAGACGTTATCTCGCATAAGTAGGATGTGGAGTGAGCCCGCGAAGAGGATCCTCTTGTCACGTACCGGTTAGGTAGAAGAAGACGTGTCTTCGTAGGCGCTCTCCATGTACTATGGGTACATGAAGAGCGCCTACGAAGGCACGACTACCGCTGGGGAGGGATTAGCCCAGTTGGTCTCACATCTGATTGGGAAATATTATAGCTCTGACCTGGTCGTCCGTCTAGAGGGTCGCAAACGGGTAAACCTGGTGACCCCTAGACTAAGTCCCAGCTTGTTTATACTGCTGGGCCTGTGTCAGGGGGTGCGTGGTAAATTGTAAATTGGCCTTCCCGACCCTGGATGTACCTCCGTCCGGGGCGGAGAGGTTTTGGAGGGTGATTTAGTCGGGTATGGGATCACCAACCGAATAGCCGCTTGTGAACCCAAGTCTTACGGCATACCCAAGTGGGTGGTTTAGTCAACTTAGACCCTTGTAACAGATAAGGAACCCGCTTCAAAAAAAAAGAACAAAAAATCTACAAGCGATACCTTAGCGACACGGAACCCATCCGCATCACCCGCAGACCTCCACTAGGACAGTGGAATTAGAGCGTTATGTAGCCCCTTCATCGCCGCCCTGCCCTCTAATCCTGATCATCAAACTCGAACTCAAAAATCTTTATTTACTAATCTTCTTTCCGCTCACGAGTTCGCCCGTGTTATTGTTGTTTCCCCGTGGGATTTTTTTTCCCGTAGGAAAATTACCCTATGTCCTTCCCCTGGTCTTGAACAATCCTTATACCAACTTTCATCAAAATCGGTTCAGTAGTTTCGAAGCCTATTCAATACAAACAAACAATCAAATCTTTCCTCTTTATAATATTAGTACAGATAGACCTTTACAGGCACTTATTGACGTCAAAAAAAAACATGAAAATCTTCAACCAAGAATCTAAGTAACTAAGTTATTTAATCCTTGTATGTACACACACCCAAACCATTATTAAGATGTGTGCAAACTGCAAATACAAGTCAAATGAGAAAAAATAAGTTGACTCTACACCTGTTCGGAAATTGGGAGAGCCTTCTCGAGAAGAACAGGCTTTCTTGCTCTGAAGGTATTGTATATTTTTTTGTCTCCTTTTTTACTCATCAATTGATTAACTTAAATTCACCTCGAGTAGGAGAATTTTGATTTTGAATTATTGATTTTATTAAGCATTTTCACGAAACTGCCATTTTTGAAGAGAATGCGAAATAGGAGTCGTTTTCGATTAAGTTAAAAAAGATAAACGTTAACCGTTTTGCGAGTGAGCTTTTGACAGTGATTTATTAGGTCTACATACACGTCTCACTATGGCATTGGCTTTCTCGTCTAAACAGACTTGTAGCCATGTCGGAAGTAAACATTCAATTAAAAGTTTTTTAATTGACTTTTTGTAACTGTCAGCGATAACTTCAAATGATAAAGTTAATCCACTAATAAGCCACTACTCACTGAAACAATGACGTTTCCTAACATGACCGGAGTTAAGATAATATTCAGCTAAATGAATAACTGCAACTTTACAATTTGTATCCACGTATCACGAATATACAGCGAAAGAGTATGACGGGTATTAGTGTGAATGCAAAAGCCGTAAAGAACTTAGAGATCTCGGAAACATAGAAAATGTCAGAGTCTCATATAAGCTACTCACTGCGTTCCTAGTCGGATTTACAAGTTCAATATTTAGTGTCTACACATTCTCTGCCGCCATGCTGCCGCCTGATAAGTATTATTCGAAATGCAAAATCTCAACCTTGTACTAATTGTGAATTATGATTTTCTTCCTTTAACGTATAGAATATTAATAATTTCGTGTACTTATTAGTAATTAAGCGTATTAATCGTTATGCGTATTGGTCAATATCACAGACTTAATACGTCTGTGGTCAATATGCGTTTTTAGATTTGAAATTAGGTAGAGCGTATGCGCTGGGAACATTTTTATGTCAATTAATAGCGGAGCTGTTGCTTGAAATAAACTTTTTTATGTTTATTCTATCCTTTATCGGGTTCCGTAAATCAAAACGAAAAACAGAACTCTTATTATCACTTTGTTGTCCGTCTGTCTGTCTATCAATACCCTTTTTCTAATTTATATCAAAACTCTCTGATCTACGAAATTTGTCAGCTGTGAAAAAAATCAAACTTATAAGTCAATACGATCAAACGATTTGAGATTTCCCAAGGAAATCAAAACTCAAGGGTACTTAACGTTAAGCTAGAATCTTAAAATTTGTCTAGAAGCATGTTCTTATAATAGCATATGTTGAGGAGACAATCTGAAAACCTGAAATGAAAAATGTGAATGATGTAGTTATTTTAGTTAGGAACATAAGAAATTAGATATCATCATCATCATCATCATTATCATCACAGCTCATACGTCCCCACCGAGAGCCACAAGCCTACCCTAACTAGTTATGTTAGGGCGATTAGGCCTTAGTCAAACCACGCTGGCTTAGTGCGGATTGCTTGACTTCACATACACCTTTGAATTACTTCGCAGGTGAATGCAGGTTTTCTCACGATGTTTTCCTTCACCGTAGAAACGTCAGATAAATGTACATATGAAATTCGTGAAACGAAAAACACATTGGTACATGGCAGGATCAATCGCGGGCCTCCCGATTCTACTCGGAGCAGACTTGAGCAGAGTCCAGTGCTGAGGCCACAGCGCCACCGACGCTCGTCTGGATGACTTTCATTTAAAAGACAGGGCGGGTCAAACTATGAAAAGGGAAAGGTGGACCAACAGGGTTGTCTGGAGTCTATTGGCTGATCAAAGACAATACGCAGACAATAAGCAGCCGACTACCCTTCGATGAGCCAATGGCATAAGAGAGTCAGATGTGGAAAGATTTGATAGAGACCCAGCTGTGCTCTTATCTGAGCTTTTACTGATTGATGATGGTAACAACTTAATATGGCATGATGGTAATAACTTATGATGATGAGTATCTAAAGAATCATCAACTCCTTACTCACTCGCTAACGGAATTCTCCAGATTCCGTTAGCAAGCTGATACTGATGATGTAAGCATTTTGAGTCAACATCGTGCATGTAACGTATCTGATCGCAAGTACGTTTTTATAAACAACACAAACAAACCTACAATGTTCGTCCGTTTTATTGATTTTTCTAAAGATCAACTATTTTATTTATGCTTTAACAAAAAATCTATAGGTGCCTGCAATTTAATGTTTCAGAATTGATTCTAATCACAACTGTTAATTGCTGCGTGTTCCAGAATTGTTTATATATTCGCGTGTCTAATTCATTTCGCACAATGCAGAACAATACATTAGTCACATCGAGCGTTTTGTGCGTGAGCTAATGACTCTAATGAGCTGTCTGGTTTCGTTCTTTCAGAGGCGATCACGTAGATCGCGAGGGTTCTGACAATATCGGTCAAGATCGCGGAATGATTGGCACCTAAAATTGCATTGTTCCGAAATTCTCCTGAGTGTTACCTAGGTTTACTTGGATGTATGTGTTAATTATAATTACTGGCAATAAGAATTCACACTTCGTGTATGATATTTGTGTCTCATTCCAATTCTCATACTAACTTGGTTATATCATAAGCTGTTCGGGACTAGATAGCTCGAACCATTTAAATTTTAATATTTCTATGTGTAAACTAACACTAAAAAAATATAACATTAGGTACGTTAGTCTAATCTAGATACGCGGTTACGTGTCCAGTAGCCAAGTTCAAAGAAAAAGGAACTGGCGACGAAGCAGCGTGTGACGTGTGTCGTACACAAACCATTCCGAGCTACTTTTGACCTCCACAACTCGAAATCTTTTTATGCTACATAAATAAAACGTGAAATTTGGCGCATGCTCATAAAACAACTAATAACATTACATGAACCATTTCGAGGTATTTTAGACCCCTTTACAGTTCAAAAACATATTTAACCTACATAGGTAAAATATGTTTGGTACCTAAATTTGGTACATTTATTAAAGCCCCTAAGCTTATTTAGAGTCCAAAATGTCATAGATATATTTACTTTTTACAACCGGCATTTTTATGACTGACTCACTGATTTATCGATCAAAAACCTTATCCACTTCCTTATCAAAAACCTTATCCCAAAAACCATAACCACCCAGGAACTTAATATTTGCCATCAAGGTAGACTACAAGGCGTATATGAAGGAAAAATCTGAAAACTGAAAATTGTTGATACTTTGTAGTAACAAAGTAATAAAAAGACACCCGTAGTCATAAGCGCGAGCGCCCTGATGCTGTACGGTTGTCTGATGAATACCTACTCATCGTACCTATAGAAAAAGTTTTTACCAACAAACCAACATTTTAGAAATTATAGAAAACTCACCAATCTACACGGAAAAAAAAGAGTCCCGGGATTTCATTCATTCAAAACATTATATTGTCTTGAACATATTTTGTTGAGACAAAACAATTTACTTTGAAACAGTATGCCACGGAATTTAATTAAGAATGTTCATTTTCTTAATTCAATTGGAACATATTATTTTAACCTGAAGTTAATTTCGTTGCTTCAATAACATGCTTCAAACTTACTTGACCTAAGATATCTCAAATAATTGTTTCAATACTTTCATGTTCTTGTTTTATAAAATATGCCTTTAGATCAAGTATTTATAAATATGCAACGAAACTCAGTTATAATATTAAACGAAACTAATAGAATATTAATATAATTTAATATTTCTTTAACACAAGAAAACCGATGTCTTGGTTCTAATAGAGTGATGTTTTTCAACAGAATTCTCTCTGTTTTCGTTGAAGGGTGTGTGTGCTTCATTTCAATACAAAAACTTCTTGGATTGAAATACTTATTCCATAATTTTGTTTTAATATCACAGTCAATTGATCAAAGTAAATTTTGTTTCCCGATGAAACTTTTATTTTTTTTATGAAATTTAAAGACATTATTGAATGGAGTCAACAGATTGTTAATAGAATGCAACATTACTTTAACACAAGAAAATCATTGTCTTGGTTCGAATACACTGACGTTTTTTATCACAACTCTCTTTGCTTTCGTTCAAGAGTGTGTATATATTATTTTAATGTAAAAAGTTCTTCAATTAAAATATTTGAAAATTTTGCTTTAATACCGTAGTTGTCTTTGTTAGAAGTACATCGTTTGTCCGTCCAACCTTTTATTTTTGTTGGACGAAAATTTATGACCGTTTTAATATAAATAAATTGTGAATTTTGAATAGAGTCAATAGAATTTTAATCTAATGCGATATTCCTTTAGCACAAGAATTCCGTTATCTTACTTTGAAAACAAATGTTCTTTTCAACTAAGGCAATATCACTTTCGGTTTACAACTTTTACTTTCAAACAAGATGTCAGATTTTCGTATGTAATACACAATGCTTGGATGAAAAACACAATTGCCACAGAGAACTTGTACGAGTATTCTTCCACAATGCGTCAACCATACCACACTACGCGTTCCTGATTAACTGATTCAGTGAAGAAGCCTTCGTCTGATGTATTCTTTCTGTGTTTGCGACTGGTTTGGAGTATGAAAACCAACGAATACTGTGCCAATATAATGTAAATGTATAAGTTTAGTGATAATTTTAATAGTTCTCAGATTAAATTTAGTGAAACATGAAGCAAGCAGCGCACTATCACCATGGCCGTACCAAAAAATATTATTGCTGTTCTTTTAGAGTCCTGGAAAATTCCGAAAGATTTAATTCAACGTTTTGCAGTGAGTATACCAATATATACTCGTACTTAATCTAAATTTGTTTTGTAGTCAACATTTCGATAATTTTCATATTTCGATAGATGTTACTTTGGAAATTTTTAACATTCATTCACTTCCTTGAGTGTTAGTGTAAGTTACTTTGTTACACCTCGTATATGACATATGACGTTTCCAAATAACATTGAAAATATAAATTTTCAGATACAAAATTGCCAACGGAGTTGACATGGGTTCGACGCAAGCCTACATTATCCCACCCGTCCCAGGATCCATGGAAAGACATCCTGGGAGTCATCCAAGACTGGGAAGCTTTCACTCAAGAATGTCAGACAGTATCATGATATTAGTTGAGGTGAGTCAACACTTATGCAACGTAGAATACAACTTCTTTGAATTCTTTTACTTTGCTTTTGAAAATCATAAAAAATCCTTCAAAACTTTTTAAAATCCTCTAAGCGTCGATAATATGCGGTTGCATCTCTATAATGTTACTGGAACCCTCGGTGGGCGAGTCCGATGGCTCATGGTCGTTTATACACTCCGGAACACCTAAATCGAGTCACCTTGCACCTTTGGATTATATTGTCCATAACATAACTTTAAAAAAATGTTTGGTCGACCAAAAGTGTTATACAATTTTATAGCTGGCACATTCATGATCAGCAGATCGGACTGAACATGAATATGTCAGCTACAAAATTGCATTAAAACTTAGTCATTTGGACAAAAATGACTGCGCTGTGGACTCGGCACTTGCCTTCCAATCGGGAGGTTCAAGGTTCGAGACCGCTATGTACCAATGTGTTTTTTTTTTCGAATTTCATATTATTATGTACATTTGTCTGGCGCTCCTACGGTAAAGGAAAACATTGTGAGGCAACCTGCATACATCTGTGAATAAATTCAAAGGTGTATGTGAAGCTGGGCCAGCGTGGTTGACTAAGGCCTAAACACCGTAACTTAAAGAAGGCTCGACTCCTTCGATGGGGACGTAATGTAGATGAGCTGTTATGATGATGGCAAAAATATTGTATTTTACTTTCATTTTTCTTTCAGAATCCTGGTGATAATAACGCCTCTATATAAAAGCAGATGATGAAAAAGGTGGGAAACGAAAAAAATATGTTATTGTGTTAGTTAAGGGAAACTTGATTCTAGATTTAAAGTTTAGTCTGCCAATATAGACTTATTCTGTCAAATGTAAGGTTTGTAGATTAAGACCACAAAAAAATGCAAAAATGTAGGTAAGTGATCTACCACATAGGGTATTGCACATAGGGATCATCGAGATGGCTTAGGTCATTAGATCTTTTGATGTATGTGGCACAGTAATACTTTATTGCATCTGTAAAAAAATATAAAATATATCGACTATATAGTTAAGCAATAAAATTGTATAAAAATGGGAATTAATTAATTGTGTATCTTAAGGAAATTGCTTACTGTAAAGTTACTTTTAATGAATAAATAATATTTTATACTTTATTAAGAATGTTTTCATTTTTAAAACTCTTTCCCAGAATGAATTAAATAAGAAACTGACAATACTAGAGTAAAAGAATGTGTTTTTGATGATAGAAGTACTTTGTAGTGATAATTATTTTTGTTGTTTCAGATCCAGTTGTACCTCTACTTGGCTCTATGGAATGAATTTATCAGAGCAAAACCCCACTAAACATTACCGTTTAACATTCTTCTCCTCATACTTATTATTTTTTGTGGCATATTGTTGCTATCCACACATCAGTTACACGACGTAACCAGAAATAATGCAAGAGCTCCGAAGATGTTAGTACTGCTCAGATGCAACAGCTTTATTTATCGCATCTCCGAATCGTCGTGTAGAAATCTAAGCAGTGGTGTAGCACTCTTGGAGTTCTTGCATTATTTATAAATACGCCGTGTAACTAAAGTGTACGTAACAATAGCAATAATGTCACAAAAACATTTAATATACCTATGAGAAGAAGGAATCTAAACGGTGCTGTTTAGTGGGGTTTTGCCCTGATAAATTTATTCCATTAAGTCAAGCTTTTGTCAGTTTCTTTGAAGATCATTTATACTTTAAACCGAAAGAATATTTTCTTCTAAATAGAAATTATTCTTTTAAGACAATAAAAAATTATATTGACTCGAATACCTAGATTTCCATCAGATAAGTCGATATGCTTGGTTCAAAATGTTAAATCTTACGAAAACAAAATATTGTATTGAGCTAATATGCTGATGTTATAATGCAAAACAAATATTTGTTCAGAACAATAATATATCTACTTAGTTTAAAGTAGATGGTATTTAGAACCAAGATTTCAGTTATATTGGCTGAAAGAAGTAATAACTTGAATCAATCATATCGATCATGTTGAACCAAGGCAGACAGAATCTCCATTCAATACTTTATATTTTATTCATTTAATTGTGTAGAGATGAGCACAAGATAATATTATCTTGACTGGAAGAAATGATCGTCTAAATAAACTGGTTTAGAAAACCGATATCATTGAATCAAAAAATTATTTCATTCAATTTAAGGCAGAAGAGTTCAGGACAAAATCTCTGATATCTTGACTGAATGGCGTGATCGTGTTATACTAAAGTATTATTGAAAACCAATTCATTGGAATAAGACAATCATTATTTAATTCAAGATTCTGTTATGTTTAGTGAATCGACAGTGTTATTTTGATTGAATGCAGTTTACATTCGTTGAAAATGATATCATTTTTTAATTCAAAAAAATACATCGTCTTAATTCAAGACATTTAACTGCATAGTGCATATATAACCGCATATTTTCTTGAATCAAGATATCTTTTTTTTCCGTGTAAGTCCTGAATTTAAATTACATTCCAATTGAAATAAATGCATCGTGTAGGTAAATAAGTCTGTAAATTATTAGTCTAGAGTTTTTTTTCGGCGAAGTCAACAACGACGCATATTCTTAATATATTATGTATATTGACCTTGGCTCGCATTTCACATTTATGTTTTTCATGGGATAAGTTTATACGGCCGTCAAGAGTTGGTGGACACTGCCCGGTATTGATTGGGAGGCTCGGGGTTCGATACCCTATGGGGGCAAAGACTTTCTTCTTGGTTTGGGCTTTTCGCCCATCTGGCAAACTACCGCTATTTCATTTAAGATTGTCGGTATAATAACGTTAATAACTTAAATATGGTACATCTTATTGTTCGACAATTAAAGATAGTCGGTTTATTAGATTTTGAGGTGTCCAGATGAAGCTCGTTTCCATCTTTGACCTTATCCTTACTTACCATCAGGTGAGATTAAGGCCAAGAGCTTCCCCGTTGTATGTAAAAAGGTTTCAAGTTAATCACACTAGGGTTACCATCCATGTCAGGGAGGATGCCTGTTGATGATGCACAAAACGCCTGATTTTTCGGAAAAATGCCTGTCTCAGATTAGAGTATGTATTTCAGGATCGGTAACCAAAACCCCCCCCCCCCCCCAGTTACCTACTCCAATGTATTTGTTACCTACTCCAATGTATTTGAGCAATTGAGGAGACCCGAATCGTAAAATGCCTGTCAAATGCGGCGAACGCCTGTCAGATGGTAACCTTAATCACAGAGGAGGCTAAAATAAATGTTTATATTTTGTAGCCTTACTATATTGCAATCTGTTAAGATCAGTTTTTTATGTTTATCAAATCAGTTGATCAGTTTTTTTAATATACTGATTAATTAAAACGACGTGTGACAGGTTTAATGTTAAGCGCAGTGATAGATATAGACGATCATTGCGTATATTTTAATTAATGTGACTGTACAAAACATTTTAATTTGTTAATTTATTCAGGTGGTTTTTTTTATTCTAATAATGATTGATTTAATGAATCAAGAATTTCAGATGTTGTTATGTCATAACAACATCTGAAATTCTTGATTAATTATATTAACATATCGAAACCGATTTTAATATAATGACAAAAACTTAATAATTGTGATATACATAAGTATACCTATACATAATATGTGTGTGATGTAATGAAGCGCAGCGATAGATATGTAATAGACAATGAATAAGCATATTTCAAAAAATGTGAGTGTACAAGTTGATTTAATTTGTTATTTTATGCAGCTATTTTTTTTTATTCTAAGTACATATTAACCATATAACCAAAGAACCTGTAAAATGCCCGATTCATTCAATATATCCAACATATCCAACCCGGGCGAATATATTTTAATGACAAATATATAATTAGGTATGATGTATCTACATACCTACGAGTAACGGCCGGTTTCAAAATTCTTTCCATCTATGGATTTGGTGGTTGGTTGCTAGGGATAGGTATTTGACATTAGCTCCATGCAAAAACGTCAAAATTCTATCCCCAGTAAAAAAAATCCAGAGATAGATTAGATGTGTTCCAGATAAGAATCACCATTTTGCTGGTCAGCTTCGTTTTGCGGTTTTGCGTTTCTTTTAAGAAATTTTTTGCCGCGCTAATATTTACAAATGTATCGGTAGTAATTGATCCAGTCCAGTAACTTAAAATTTCAAAAAATACAAATCAGATTCGGCAAAACTATAATTTTTTTTTCTATTTATTTTCTAAATTCTCTAAAAACATTTTTGATTCTCGAAAAAATGTTTCAAATGTCAATATCAAAGCTGTCAAAAAATGGTATCAGAGGACCCTTATTAAGTCCATGGGACCCATCTAATAGGTTGGGCATTTGATGCTAACTTTTCTTAGCAAAAATGATTAAGTGAAACCAGCACGAAAGTTTACAATAAAAGCTAATGAAAGGCGTTGATGCTGAAAATGTTGAAAATGTTGCAACTCCGTTTTATCTGCAACGCGCCTATAGATATCGAAACCGGTGGTTAGTTTGTGCGATAACGGGCTTAAGAATACATATGTCGACGTTTCCTTTTATCCCGTGGATGCTGTAATAGCGGAATGGGACCTCTGCGACGTCCTGCCATTGCTGGCGTGCTGCTGCAGTGGCAATTTGATCAATGTCTCTGAGCTCTGCGTAGCTCTTCCCAATTTTGACATCAAGTGATCTTCACAACTAATTTGGCAAACAAGCAGGCTGGCCACCTGATGGTAAGTGACTGCAGTCGCCTATAGTACGGCTCGTATTAATAGTCGCATCTCAAGTGCGAGCTCGATCGTGAGCTGTTATTTTTGACAGATACATTAAACGTCAGAACTGCTACTCAGGATCGAGCTTTTACTTGAGATGCGACTATTAATACGAGCCTATATCTGGTTCCTGTAGAATTGCAAATCTACAACCCCTACAAGGACGACAATGTACGTTGCCAACTTGTAACATACTCGTAAGATGTCAAGTCAGGGTATCCAGTAATTTCACTGCCTGCCTTACCCTTCAAGCCGGAACGCAGCAATGCAAGCACAGCTGCTTGGCGACAGAAAGAGGTACCCATGCAGACGTCGACTCTTGTAAAAAGTTTCTCTCTGGTGGATGCTGGATAGATTTGTTTTAAAATACAATTAGTGCATGCAGGAATAACTTTGAGATTTTTTTCAATCAGAAAGTTTATCTCGTTCTCTTGTGTCTTAATAATTGCATTGCAGCAGGCAGAGCATGGGCTGCCAAGACTGGACTTGAGTCACGTATTATCTCACAATTTCAGTGACATAATCTCGTCTTAAAGTGTAGCACGGCGGTACGTTTTTTTAGTGAGACTGACGTGATAAAAATTTCTTGACGCTCGTAAACGTCGTAGACTAAGTTTTATCACAAATTTCTTGGCGTGCCTGTGCTCCGACTGCTGTGGTTGTAGCAAGGCAATACTTTGGAAGATGTAGCAGCAGTCGGCAGTCAGCAGTCGCATACTTTCCATAGAATAAATGTTAAAATTTAACTGCCCGTCGCAAAAAACGAATTGTTTTTGAATATAGAAACCGGGCAATAGAGATTATGTCACTGAAATTGTGAGATAATGCGTGACTAAGTCCAGTCTTGGCAGCCCGTGCTCCGTCTGCTAAGTAATACTTTGAAAATTTGTTTTATTACTGCAATCACTATAATTGATGTTTTGTGCTTTATAATGTTAAGCAGCCGTGTCTCATTAATATTAAGTAACTTCGTTTAATTATAATATTGCAGTTCTGTATCTCGTTCAATTGACTGATGGGCTTCTTACGTCCTTAACATTTCGAATTGACCACTTCACTTCTTGAAATGTGTTAACTGTCCGATACTCCTACTATAAAATATCTATTATATACTTGTTTCTTTATGTACTTCTCACTTAAGATTTGACAGTTGTCTAAGTCGTGACTTAATCATGATGTTGTTTTTATTAATTTGTGTAGCTAGGGGTACCTATCTAGCGGCAGGTATTGGGTTAATAATAACTTTAGACAATGTTTTGTAGTGACCTTACATATTTTTGCATTTATATCAGTCTATTACATTCTTTTTCAAAAGACTTGTTCAACATGTATCTGCGTACATTCGTTTTTTATTTGGTTTTTACTATTCACTTCCATCCATGTAGTAGTTTTTAGTCTTATCGTATCGCGTGGTCTTTCGATTTTACATAGTATTATCAAGGATGATATTATTTTTTGTCTATGGTATTATCATAGACAAAAAATAACTTGGTATTATCATTGAATTCCTTTATTTACACTTTATTGATCTTCATCACATTTGGTGGTCATCAGCAATGACTTCATTATCGATACAGTAGTAAAATACAAAGAAATTTAATACCAGCTTAAATTAGGGTTCATTTCACTAAAAAGATTTCATTCACTAAAAAGTTAAAAATAAAAAATATTTTACAAAAACAAAAACCGACTTTAAAAACACTGAAAAGTTTAAAATAATATAAGAATAGGTACAAACAACATCACACTTCTGTATTGAAGTCGGTGCCAAACGATGATCTCCTAGAAACTCTTAAAATTTGTCACCGACTTCAATATAGAAGTGTGATGTTGTCTGTGCCTATTCTTAAATTATTTTAAACTTTTCAGTGTTTTTGAAGTCGGTTTTTATTTTTTGTAAAATATTTTTTATTTTTAACTTTTTAGTGAATGAAATCTTTTTAGTGAAATGAACCCTAATTTAAGCTGGTATTAAATTTCATGAGATCCCATTATCAGATCCTGACTTTAGTGATGTTGGGACCACCCCGGGAGTATACTCTATCGAATACAAAAGGAATTTTGAAAATCGGTCCACAAATTGGCGGAGTAATCGCGTAACATACACACAAAACACGTTGGACACACCTAAAACTTTAAGGGTTTCCCTCGATTTTTATGAGATCCAATCATCAAATCCTAACTTTGGTGACCATGGGACCACCCTTAGAGTATCATCTATCGAATACAAAAAGAATTATCAAAATCGGTCCATAAACGACGAAGTTATCCGCGAACAAACATAAAAAAAGCATATATACGGGCGAATTGAGAAACCTCCTTCTTCTTTAGAAGTCGGTTAAAAAAAACCTTCTACCGACACCCGGTACGCAGCCTTCGCTAGAAGACCTTACCTCCCCAACGGTCGTAGGTCTTCGAGCGATATGTCCTGAATTTTTTTAAGTTTTACCGAGTTTCACTCAATTATCGTAGCTACTACATTTTACTCGACTTTAGTTCTACGGATTTCTTTATTTCTCATTCCATCACGGAGAACAACCACGAGCGTAGCCTTCTCCATTGCGCTTATAGACAAGTAATTTTTATAGAGTGCGCCTGTTGAAGGCCCCGCACGAGGTTGGCCATCCACACCATCTATTCCCACTAGTTCAGTTGTTCAGTTCAGCTGACTGGACTAGCGAGATTTCTTTTCTCGTTTGTTCAGTTGACTGAACTAGTAAGATTTTTTTTCTCGTTTGTTCAGTTCAGTAAATGCAAACAAACATTTTTATAATTTATTATACAAGGTTATTTTTTAGTTATGACAAAAATTTTGTGTGCTTGTTAAGACAAGCAAACTGAACAACTTTCACTATGGCACCAACTTTGAAATCGCAAAAAAAAACAGCTGTTCCATACATTTAGGTTCAGTGAATGTTGAACATTTGTATGGAACAGTTTTTTTTTGCGATTTCGAAGTTGATCCCATAGTGAAAGTTGTTCAGTTTGCTTGTCTGAACAAGCACACAAAATTTTTGTCATAACTAAAACATAAACTTGTATATAATTATTTATACTGGCAGTGACATTCATATTATACCGGGTGAACTGAACGCCCCAATAACATTTAAGGGGCATATAAGTTAGATAACAAATGGACCTTCGGTGCTTGTCTGAGACCTAGAACACCAATACTTTCAGAGTTATTTGATTTTAAACTGAAAGCAAAAACTTTCAAGTGACAACCATAATCAGCTCTTAACACAAAAGAAATTTAAACACAAAATGACACGTGACAGACGTGAGCGTAGTATTCCTCGTACGCTTACGTAGGGCTTTCGGCACTTAATACCAAAAAATAATTTATTTAGTTTGTATGACGTGAGCGTAGTATTCTTCGTACGCATACGTAGGGCTGTCGGCACTTAATACCAAAAAATATTTTATTTAGTTTGTATGGGGAAAAAAAGTAGGTTTGTTAGCCCTAATATTTTTCCTACAGAATCTCTACTTCTGATGGATACATACCCTTAAATGTTATTGGGATGTTCAGTTACACCCTGTATATGAAAACTCTTTAATTCTCAATACAAGCGTGCTGGCCACTTAAAATCGATATGTAAACTCTGTATCTAATCTGCACTTCAAAAAACAATTGACTAGCACCTATGACAATAGGGTAGTTGACTCATATCAAAATTTATTAAAATATTGTTTATTTCTAACAGTATTTGGCATAAGGTTCCACAATATACCGATTTTAATAAATAACAATGAATGATTGCTGTAAAATTTTAATTTGAAAATGCTAGAAATAATCTTTTTTTATCTCACGCCGTAAAGGCTTTGATATCCTGTGGTCAGGGCCGTGACGTCACTCATATAGTAAACAAAGAAATGTCAAATTTGATTCAACAACTCGTCGATTTGCACAACTATTCTTTCCTAAAACTGGCAAAAAATCGTCCAAGTCTCCGTTATTATATTTGTAAATATCGTAAATTATTTGTATTAATAGCAAAATCAACCATTTATGTTGGATTTGTGAGAGCAGATAGTACAAATCTTCCGAAAATAGAAAGATTGATGGTCAGGAGATTCTTTGTGTATCGCTCTAAACAAATAAGTACAGTTTCAATACTGTTATAATGAGGAACAGGTTACAAGTGTACTTGTCAAGATAGTTACGCGGTAGAAGAGAGTTGCAAACATGCATTTTTGGTGTGGTTGCACCATCACAGTGAGGAGCTATTTTGTACAGCAGTTGAATGCTATTGGATAGAATTCTATCTCTCAAAAGTCAAATAAACACTAAAAGTATTTACTTCAAGAGATATGTTAAAAAGAAAACATCAGGATCATGTGTCAAATACCAGTGTAGTACTGCAAGAATTTGTAAATGAACATAAAAAGAGAAAGATTGGCAGTTGTTCATTTGTCAAACATGAAGAAAATTACTGGGAGGAAAAATATATATACATTCACAGACACAGATTGTGACATATTTCTTAAAAAATAAAAGACCTCTTCAATGAAGGAAGAATAAAGTGCATAGAAAACTAAACCACGAATCATCAATACAGAAGTGCTATTTAGTTCGAGCTTCGTTATAAACAATAACAGCTTCCATGTGCTATAAAGTCAGCCAGTGCATAACACATGATGGTTCTTTTGTTGGGAAGATTTTTGGTGGGAAATCTTGCAGACACCTACGAGTATAATGAAATGTGGATAAAAGTTGAAAGATAAAGATTTGGGTTGAAATTTGCAAAATGTGACCTCATTTCTGATTAATACCCTGTAATAGTCTATTCAACAAACGGTATCCATAAAATTAGATTAATACAAAATTGTCATGCTCTTTTACTGAAGAAAATGTTAATTATCAAAGACGGAAAACTGTGAACAGTATGCTTAACTCAAGTATAGATGCAGATGTTTTGTGCTAAAGCAAAACTTATATACTTTTGTGTTGCTAGCAGTATGTAATTTTGAAAACATATTTGTTCTAACAATCTGTATGTCAAAAACTTATTGATCAAATAGTGCCATTTTGGAAACTATACTACATTTTTTCTAAATTATATGAAAGTATTACTTTATAATAAATCACTTTACTATTATTTTGACTTTTATTACCTGCGACCTTAAGGCAATATATACAAATTAATAAATTTGATCTAACTCTATTCAACCTATTTGTACTTTTGGAACATTTAATATATTTGAGTAACAATGATAAATATGAGCAACAAACCTATAAAATATTATAAATCCTTTAAGGTGTAACGGAAAAATAAAACACATATATTTCAAATTAAAATATTTTGATTCAACTTAAACCTTTACAAGTCATTATTGTCAAATAAACATTTTTTAGTGAAGAACATATTGACTAATGTAGTACAAAAATTTATTATGTCATCTTTAGATGTTAGTTATGTATAAAGTAAAGAAAAAAAAATTATTTATATTATTTATTTAATAAGAAGGGTCTTGTAAATTAAGAAGAGCACAGGCTGACAACACAGCAATCACATTTAATATATTTGTATACGGCTTTAAAATGGATAACTTGCATATTCTTGCGTAAGCTGTTCTGAAATTTACCAGCCATGGTGGCCAGCAGGTTTAATCAGTGAAGATAATATAACATCTTTCAGTTTTACCAAACTGGACCTATTTACTTCTACGGTGCTTTGGTATATGAATACTTGAGTTATTTTGTTGACATAATGTTGTTCTAGTTGACGGGTCACATTTGGATGTTGTGGCTGAGCATGCACTGCTTTGTATTATGTTGCACAACTTTTACTGCCTTATCAATCTCGTTGTCAAGAGGAGAACATGTTAGTACACAATAGTTCTCATTAAGTAACCACTGAAAGCAACAAATTTTAATTAGGTACTCAGTAAATTCAAGTAAAAGTTGTTTAGATAAATATATTCATTATGAAACTTTGATATTTTTGTTTGTATTACATACTTTTTAATTAATATTCAATTACATTATTATTCAATTGGACATAAGTACATATTCTTTTCTTTGAAACATCATCTAGTGTCAGTGTATAACTTAGATTAAATCAAGAAGGCGTGAATGGTCAAGTTTTCTCTCAGTTTTCTGGTCAAGTTAAAATTTGGTTGGTCGGCTGCAGTCAGTTTTCATTCTAACTGAAAGATAAAAATTTAATTAATTTACATACAGATTTGATTTTACATACAACCTAAAAACTTCTATTTTGTTTAAGTTGAAACTGAAGTACCTACACAGATTGAGTTATTCAGTTATAGTACTTACATTAATGTGATTTTCGCAAAAATACATTTGAGTTTCAGTAGATAGTTACAGGATTTCTTTAAGCGAGTGTTAACCAAATATTTCGCATGTCTATATCACTGGGTACGTCTAATCCACAGATTTCCTGGAGTCTTTGAAGAGGTAATTCTATAAGTATTCCTGTTCTATTGTCCCGTTCCATATACAGTTTTACTATATTTTATGATATTTAATAGAAAGCATTGTTTTTGTGAGGTTATTTCGCCCCCGTGTTTTGTTTACTATAAGACTGACGTCATTGCCACAGATAATGAACAGACTATCATGGCTGACCGTGTTTTCGGTCCAAAATTGAAAATCTTAATTTAAAATAGATTTTTTGCACTTTTTAGCCATCGAAAAAAATAATATTCATGTGCTATGGGCTAATACAACAATTATGAACATTTTAAGCCCTACTTTAAAAAAGGGTCAACTAGCCTATTCAGTACGTTGACGACAAGTTAAAATGTAAACGTAAAAAAAGAATAGTGGGCCTATGTTGTGTTTTACTCTTGTTGCCTAAGGATTTTGTTACGGATGGATTTAATTACATTGTTTCACAAATTGATGATTTCGAGGATAAATCTGATTTGAAAAAGTTAATAAAGTACATGGAATTTTGGATGAAACGTCAAGATTCTTGGAATGTTTTCGGGAAGCGCCACAGAACTGCGAATTATGCAGAAGGTTGGCATCGTGCGATCGACGGCATGTATAGAACGAGACCAGCAACAATTGTTCAATTTCTAAATAATTTAAAACAAGACGCAGCGTTTTTTGCAGTACGTACAAAAAAAATGTTGACAAAAAAGGACTAAAATTCAAATCGAAAACGACATATTCATTCGTCATGTACAAATGCAGTTACTAAACGGCTATATTAATGTGGCTACCTTTTTGGAAAAACTACGAGTAAATTAATAAAAAGTATGTAATAAATGTAACCAGGTGCAAAAGCTAGTTTTATTTTCAACTGAACAAACGACAAAAGAAATCTCACTAGTCCAGTCAGCTGAACTGAACAACTGAACTAGTGGGAATAGATGATCCACACTAGCAGTCGCGTCTCATCGTGTCTCCAGCAGACTGTGATTGATTCAGGATACGAATAGAAGTTTTTGTTAATCAGTGGATCACACAGCGCCGTCTGTCAGCGAATAGAAAAATGCCATATAACAGACAGTGCAAATGTTGAGTTGTGAATACTTTGGAGTCCATTCAAATCAAATCAATAATTCTTTGTTAAAATTTTTCACCTATCACCCGTTCAGGACATCTTTTAGCTGATAGGCAGAATGGAGAAATTATGTCGTTACCATACCCAACAATATTTGTTTACATAAATAGTTAGGAATAGTTAGGTAAACACAACAACATTTCTTTACATTAATGATAATTGTTTTTAAATTAACACCAGGCATTGGCATCAGTCAAATAATCGTTGACTTGATAATAACCTTTTACATAAGGCTATTTTTACATGCGCTTCAAAGTTATGAAAAGATAAATCAGTTACCTATATTTTGTGAAAGTTTGTTGTAAAAAATTAAACATTTCCCCTTAAACGAGCTTTAACTTTTTTGGTATGGCAACTTTATTTTTATTTCTTGTGTTCAAATGGTGAATTTGGAACATGGTATTAATATTAAAAGTATTATAATTTTGATAGTAGGTAATCAAATCGATTCAATTACATATTTAGGTACATAACCTCATTTGAAATTTGAATATAAGTGACTTAATCGCTACATAAGAATTTCATTGTCTATTAACTACTCAAATGCAGGAGGTGCTTAAGGTTAATCGAGCCTAGTGTTTACAACCGGTCACCTGTCGAAGGCGAAATCAATTTGCATAATTATTATCTGATAAAAAAAATCATTACTATCGATTACGAGGCCTAGAAAAACACTAGGAAGATTAATTATTTTATACTGTGTTTAGTTGGATGTAATGATAAATTTTTTATATACCTATTGGACACTTGCTAATACAGTTCTGTAAATAGTTTCGCTAGCGTAGTAACTTTAAAAGTTTTATGTAAGTAAGTTAATTATTGTAAGTTAATTATGTAAGTAAGTTTAACCTAATTGGTTTTGTTGCTCTTATCTCATATTATTTTTTTTTATTTCCTCCTCTACTTACTCCAAAATCATCGGGATCTAGAATCGGGCAGGCGCAATGGTAAGCTCAAAAAGGTTTAGCAGAAGAATTTAGCTCCTACTATACTCCTGTATGAAAGTGACTCATTGCTCCAGCAGGCGTAGCACGGGCTGCCAAGACTGGACTCGAGTCACGCATTATCTTACAATTTCAGTGACATACTCTCTATACACGGTGTTTCATAATAACCAATAAATATTTTATCGTTATCTAAAACTAATTATTAAATTGTGTTTACCCGTAATGTCATTCAACCCAAAATTTTCATGTATATCATAGTATCATCCTCATGTCTATGATTTACATGAAAATTTTGGGTTGAATGACATTACGGGTAAACACAATTTAATAATTAGTTTTAGATAACGATAAAATATTTATTGGTCATTATGAAACACCGTGTATATTAAAGAGAAGCACGGTGGCGCGTATGAAGTTGGACTGACGTGATAAAAATTTCTTGACGCTCATCAAGGGACACGTGTGATGGATTTTTATCACAAATTTTTTGCTCTCCGACTGCTGCTACATCTTCTAAAGTATTAAAACCCTTGCTACAGCAGTCGGCGCACAAGCACGCCAAGAAATTTGAGGTAAAACTCAGACACACGTGTTCCTTGACGAGCGTCAAGAAAATTTATCACGTTAGTCACACTAAATACGCGCCACCATGCTACTCTGTAAGACATAGAGATTATGTCACTGAAATTGTGAGATAGTGCGTGACTCGAGTCCAGTCTTGGTAGCCCGTTACGCCTACTTGACGAGAAGATTTACGACGCCTTTCAGGGTGGTGATTTTGTAACTCATCGATTGATCGGCAGTCGTGATCAAACTAGATGAGAAAATACCAAGGTCGGGAGAATTTGAAAATAGGTTGGTATTTGTAAAAAGTATTGCTGTCGCGCTGTGTGGCCGAATAACTAAACTGAGTGCGATAGGGACAACCATGAAGCAAATACAAATACTTTGTATTTGCTTCATGGGGACAACTGCAGCTCGGACCGAAAAACCTATGAAAAGTACACAAAATATAGGTACGTTTCTCCGCGAAAAATTTACTGATTTAGTTACTTTTTGCGTTAAAAATTAAAGCAAGGCTTTTACTGTGTTTCTATGTTTTGCTTTTTACATATAATCTTGTTCAATTTGTTTGCTGGACGCTTGAATACAGAAGAAAATTTGTCGATTTTTTAGGTTTTTGAAGGTTTAATATCTCTTTTAACAAAAAAAGGAAAACATAGAAACATGCTTATGGTGGCCATTAATTTTATTAGTAAAAATAGAGTAACTAGTGCCATTATCCAGGAAGGAAATAGGGGACTACGTTTGTATGAAAAAACGGCTTGTACGATTTCTTCTTAATGAAGAAGAGAAGAGAAAAGCGGAATTATGATCATTGGCTATGGGTACCTATTGGTTGATTATTGGACAATTCGACAAATATGCCAAGACCGTTCGAACGATAACGTTATACTTACAAAATGTTAAACGTTTTAAAAATTTGTTTCAATCGAACAGAATCATCAAATCTATAGGTACAATGGCCGATTGCCGATGCGATAAGTCACAAATCGCCCCCAGATCCAGATCTTGCTGGAACGTGCTTGACGCGTGTGACTCTGTGCTCATTTATAAAAGACAAATCCCTAAGAACCAGAGCAATGTTTAGGGAATACTTGTAGAAAGTAGAAAACTTTATGGCAAATTAAAAATATTAAATGTAGAGTGAGAAAGAGCGGGACAAATAATTAAAACACAATCGGCTCGCCTGTGAAAAAATTTCACCCCTTGCACTCCATAATGTATGTACCTTGTATGCATGTACAGTAAGCTCCTTATCAAGCTATACTGTTTGACCTTTGGACCATTTTTATGTCGTTCGTAATAGTGGCGGTTTTCGTAGTGTAAATTTAAAACTTGAATAGGAGCTTACTGTACCATGCAGTTTTGTTTCATTGGAAAATTTTCTTAATAGTCAACGGTTTATTTGGATTTTATAAGGATATAATCTACTAACTTGTGTTTGACTTTGCTTGTCATTTCCAGCGAAATCTTTTGAAAATGTTTTGATGTATAAAATTATATCAAAATCGAAAACAAGCGCAAGAGATTTCATAAATAAATTATTGTAGTTTTTTTACATACGACAGGCAAGCTCTAGGCCTTCATCTCACCTGATGATATAAGTGACAATAAGGTCCGAAGGTGTAAGGGAGCTTCACCCAACTAGTGAGGTACTGGCTATCTCACCTCAATTGTCGGAACACAAAAATCCTATCAACATTGTTACTAAGGCGACAAATATAGGTAAGAGGGTGGTAGCTAGCCAGGCGGGCTCAGAAGCTTTACCACTAACCAAATATCGTACTTAAGTAATCGCCTTCTTAGTCCATCAACTTTTCGCAATGGCATAATAAAACGGTTAGGAATTATCTTTTATTAAAATTATGTGGTCAACATAACTTTTTTGTATTATATGCGACGTCAAGCTTGCAGCAATGCCCTTGCCCTATGCTATAGAGGTAGAATGTAGAAACATTTTGTTAATGCACTGTTACGCCTGACTGATTTTCTCTGCGAAATAACGAACGTCAACTTGTAGCCGTGAGCTGTAGGCGCAAACAGCTGCGTCTGGCCGATACTTTTGTGGGACGTATGACATTTGTTGTCCTCAGATAACATATTTTTTATACTATTTTCGTCACAATTAAATATATGTCTATCATGTGTCTATCTAAGTAGGTATTCAAAATATTTTGCCAGATTATATAAATTTGCAAGCATACAAACATAGATTTCTTTAAACCGTACTATTAATCAAGGGAGATGAATATTTCATATTAAACTTATGAGGACCTCAATGAAAGTTATTCCCATTGATGCAATTGGGATGATGACTGAATTCTAATTATTACGTCACGTCATTAAATATTAAAATATCGTGGAAAAAGATGCAGTCCTGTGAAATTAGAATTAAAATCGGCTTAGAAATACATTAGATACAAGCATTTTAAGTTGTTAATTTGAAGGCGATTAGACAGAGAGATCCGACATCAACCGTGACGTCATCGTTGAGTACGGCCATATAAACTCCTTGTAAATTGCCGTTTTGCTAGAAAGAGATGGAGAAAAATCTTTAATACCTTATATCTTGGTTGTTTTTATAGTTATTCAAAAACCGATTTTTTTTCTGTTTATTATATGAATGAGCTTCTATTAAAGCAAAAAAAAATTTTTTGTCATCTAGCCTATTGACCTAATCCCAAAAATATTACAGCTGGTATGATCATAAATAAATAAAAAACCTACCTGTGATAAAGCGTAGAGGTAAACGTAGCGTAGAGTGCAATCTCCTCGCAAATTACTTTAGAAGACAAGCACTTGCTATTGATTCGTCCGTGAGTTCACTACAGGAGGTCTAGGCATCGAATGATTCACACCAGGGTGTCAGAGGATGTCATTACTTTGATTTAATAAAACACCCACTCAGTACAGGATGCGGCAAATGGATCATTGGGATCAGCGAACTATTTGGGATTGAATGCTTTTGATATCGCTGTCGGTTCTAGTTCAGTCATTAATAGTCATCAAGCAATTTAAATTTAATAGAAATGTTAATTTTGAGGTTTGAGTAGTCGGAATAAAATCAAAAATTTGTTTTCTTTCCACGCATCGTGCAAAGGCTGGTGATATATACTTACCCAAGACAAGCCTGCGTTACAGAACAGAGACCTCACATATACAATACAGTACATGATTTCTACTTGACATTAGCAACTAATATAAAGTTGGTTCGTAATATACTCGGCAGCTGCGTGGCGGTACACCCTTCTGAAGGCATTTACATAATGTAGGTAGGGGCTTCCTATCAAGGCACCAGTTGCCATATTCTGTAACTTCGGTTGCTAACTAGAACTGTCATTTTTGAAAGGAACTTAACATCCATTTCTGCTATCATGAACGCTGCCGTAACACATAAGATCACTAAACGAGTAATGGATATAAAGTGTCTTTCTAAAATGACAGTTCTAGTTACCAACCGTAGTTAGCGAATAGGCCTGCTGAGCCGCTCAGTGCAGCATCATTTGACAGTGCGAAGCAGCTGCTTTGTTCGGAAGGCCTTCCAATCAAATGTGGAGCTACGCAGTGCGGCGCGCCGATTGCCAGGATCGAAATGCTACCTTAAAAATACAGTACAGCGAGGATATATCAATCAATATACAGAGCAATCAAAGATCTCTGTATTATCAATATTTTTGTAGTCTATTATGTGGTATAGAATATTATGTTGCCGCTCCCTTAGCGTGGATGTCGGATTATCCACCGACTAATGGTCCAGGATACCTACCAAGGTTTTCACTTCCTAAATACATAAAGACGCATCAATTTTCATGAAATTTTGAACAGTTAATATCTTTTTTTTTCAGATCTTCTATACATCTATACAAATAAATAAAATTGAAGTGTCTGTTTGTAATGTCAAAATAACAAGTTTTTACTAAATGGGTATGAATGTATATCGGGTACCAATAACAACACAATTAAAAAAAAAAATCGGGACTTTCACTAATAGATAGCTAATTATATAAGGTATAACATAGGATTCTTTTTATCAAGATCTTTAAAAAAAAATGCCTACAAAAATCAAAATGCTGCTAAAAGTTACTATTCCACGCGGACGAAGTCGCGGGCACGGCTAGTTTAATATAAGAAGTAGTTTTCGTCCCTAAGAACAAGAAGCACATATCGGCATAAGGTAGATTTTGAAGTGAATATTAACGTTCATTCATGTGAAGATTTTGAAATCGTTAATCTGAAGAGCCTATGCCCAAAATTTCATGAAAATCTTTATGGAAATCGGAGGTTATACCATATTTTTACCTTAGTAGCCTAGAATATACCGCAATTACGTCTTTGCGAGCGAAAAGATAGAAAGCTCAAAATAAAACCCCACTGTAGCTAACCGATCTAAAGAGACCGGTAGGTAATCAGCGCGTATAATACGCTGAAATATTATTTAACCTTGTTGATTAACAAAAAATAGTACATTGTTACCCTAGGGGTGAAAGTAACTTATTTAAACACGAGACGGGGTTTGGCGCCCGAGCGTAGAGAGGGTGACCGTCGCCTATAGTTCGAGGGACTAAATAAATCTTTAACCCGAGGAAAACACTGTGCTTTTCATTACGAATACAAGGAAAGTAAAACTAAAAACATGAATCAACTAAAGAACATATGAGTGAATTTAATTTTAATAAATCAACAACTTCTTTTGCCTCTTCTTTTATGTATGAAATCTCTGCTTTACGGAAGAATAAACAAAATTCGAAAAATCAAATGAAGATCGGATTGCCGCTTTTTCGAATATTTTGTTTTTTTTTTCTGTGGCCGGCCAGCTATTCAGCCATTATTATTTTTTTCATTTTCTTCGTTGAAAAAATGGTAAATATTTTGCCCAAATTTATGTTATTTTAAAGAAATAGTTGAAAGTAAATTATAATAAAGTCATTTAAAAAATATATTATTTAAATACTTAACATTATATTATTTCAATTTTACACCGTGCTGTAATGCCGTATAGGAAGTCAGAACATGGTTCAATAGAAATGTAAAAAAATAAAACTAGTTTCTTTTTTAACCGACTTCAAAAAAGGAGGAGGTTCTCAATTCGATGCGTATATTTTTTTTGTGTGTATGTTACACGATTACGCCGCCAATTGTAGACCGATTTTCAAAATTCTTTTTGTATTCGATAGAGTATACTCCTAGGGTGGTCTGAAGGTCACCAAAGTCAGGATCTGATGATGGGATCCCATGAAAATCGAGGGAAACGCTTATTAAAATACCTATTACCTAAAAATAGCTAATTAGTGTTTCTTTCACTAAAAATATTAAAATTTCATTCACTAAAAAGTTAAAAATAAAAAATATTTTACAAAAAATAAAAACCGACTTCAAAAACACTGTAAAGTTAAAAATAATATAAGAATAGGTACAGACAACATCACACTTCTATATTGAAGTCGGTGACAAATTTTAAGACTTTCTAGGAGATCATCGTTTGGCACCGACTTCAATATAGAAGTGTGATGTTTTCTGTACCTATTCTTATATTATTTTTAACTTTTGAGTATTTTTGAAGTCTATTATGTGGTATAGATTAATATGTTGCCGCTCCCTTAGCGTGGATGTCGGATTATCCACCGACTAATGGTCCAGGATACCTACCAAGGTTTTCACTTCCTAAATACATAAAGACGCATCAATTTTCATGAAATTTTGAACAGTTAATATCTTTTTTTTCAGATCTTCTATACATCTATACAAATAAATAAAATTGAAGTGTCTGTTTGTAATGTCAAAATAACAAGTTTTTACTAAATGGGTATGAATGTATATCGGGTACCAATAACAACACAATTTAAAAAAAAATTCGGGACTTTCACTAATAGATAGCTAATTATATAAGGTATAACATAGGATTCTTTTTATCAAGATCTTTAAAAAAAATTGCCTACAAAAATCAAAATGCTGCTAAAAGTTACTATTCCACGCGGACGAAGTCGCGGGCATGGCTAGTTTAATATAAGAAGTAGTTTTCGTCCCTAAGAACAAGAAGCACATATCGGTATAAGGTAGATTTTGAAGTGAATATTAACGTTCATTCATGTGAAGATTTTGAAATCTTTAATCTGAAGAGCCTATGCCCAAAATTTCATGAAAATCTTTATGGAAATCGGAGGTTATACCATATTTTTACCTTAGTAGCCTAGAATATACCGCAATTACGTCTTTGCGAGCGAAAAGATAGAAAGCTCAAAATAAAACCCCACTGTAGCTAACCGATCTAAAGAGACCGGTAGGTAATCAGCGCGTATAATACGCTGAAATATTATTTAACCTTGTTGATTAACAAAAAATAGTACATTGTTACCCTAGGGGTGAAAGTAACTTATTTAAACACGAGACGGGGTTTGGCGCCCGAGCGTAGAGAGGTTGACCGTCGCCTATAGTTCGAGGGACTAAATAAATCTTTAACCCGAGGAAAACACTGTGCTTTTCATTACGAATACAAGGAAAGTAAAACTAAAAACATGAATCAACTAAAGAACATATGAGTGAATTTAATTTTAATAAATCAACAACTTCTTTTGCCTCTTCTTTTATGTATGAAATCTCTGCTATACGGAAGAATAAACAAAACTCGAAAAATCAAATGAAGATCGGATTGCCGCTTTTTCGAATATTTTGTTTTTTTTTTCTGTGGCCGGCCAGCTATTCAGCCATTATTATTTTTTTCATTTTCTTCGTTGAAAAAATGGTAAATATTTTTCGCAAATTTATGTTATTTTAAAGAAATAGTTGAAAGTAAATTATAATAAAGTCATTTAAAAAATATATTATTTAAATACTTAACATTATATTATTTCAATTTTACACCGTGCTGTAATGCCGTATAGGAAGTCAGAACATGGTTCAATAGAAATGTAAAAAAATAAAACTAGTTTCTTTTTTAACCGACTTCAAAAAAGGAGGAAGTTCTCAATTCGATGCGTATATTTTTTTTGTGTGTATGTTACACGATTACGCCGCCAATTGTAGACCGATTTTCAAAATTCTTTTTGTATTCGATAGAGTATACTCCTAGGGTGGTCTGAAGGTCACCAAAGTCAGGATCTGATGATGGGATCCCATGAAAATCGAGGGAAACGCTTATTAAAATACCTATTACCTAAAAATAGCTAATTAGTGTTTCTTTCACTAAAAATATTAAAATTTCATTCACTAAAAAGTTAAAAATAAAAAATATTTTACAAAAAATAAAAACCGACTTCAAAAACACTGTAAAGTTAAAAATAATATAAGAATAGGTACAGACAACATCACACTTCTATATTGAAGTCGGTGACAAATTTTAAGACTTTCTAGGAGATCATCGTTTGGCACCGACTTCAATATAGAAGTGTGATGTTTTCTGTACCTATTCTTATATTATTTTTAACTTTTGAGTATTTTCGAAGTCGGTTTTTATTTTTTTAAATTTGACAGCAGCTGTCAGTTGTAAGTGATTCTCCCTAGGGCTCCTCAGGCAACTTCAGACCTACTTTCCGAGTATGAGTTATGAAAACATGTTTTATGACTATTCTTTGTATTTTTATTATATGCTTACTTTCGATTTAATACGCTTAAATAATAAAAATACAAAAAATAGTCATAAAATCTTTGTATTTTTATTATATGCCTACTTTCGATTTAATACGCTTAACTTTTAAGCGTATTAAATCGAAAGCAGGCATATAATAATAAAAATACAAAGAATAGTCATAAAACATTTTTTTTGTTAATCAACAACATTAAATATTATTTCGGTATTCCGTTACACCCGGTATAGGTTGATCTGTTTATCTACAACTCTTACAAGGGCCGCAATGTAAATTGCCGACTTGTATAATGTAACATAAGATGTCAAATCACATTACCCAGTGATTTCACTGTCTGCCTTACCCTTTAAACTGGAACACATATGTATATGTAAGCACTGCTTATGGACTTAATAATTAAATCCATGGCACCGCTGCTTGGCTGCAAAAATAGGTACCTATGTACAATATCGCCAACCTTATCCACAAACTAATAAGTGAACAAGTGACCTTAGCTTAGGAAACTCCTAAGTCGTATGCTGTCACTTTTTGTCTTTAATGAAAAGAATGTCATCAGAGTATCCCAAGCTAAGGTAAAGTTGATGAAATTGGCCCTAAGAAACCCACGCAGTTGACTTTAGTACGGAGCGGAGTCTCCTACTGCTGGTAAATTATTTGATTACTAACGTATTTCCATATGATTTAAAAACCTATTGGTTACGCTATCATAAGTAGGTTTTCATTAAACTATAAATTATTTGATAGACCACTTGGTGAAACTGTTGGTCTATTCATTTTAAAAGTAACCAATACCATTGAAATGTTAAGGATTACGGGGGTAGATAGAAATATTGTTATGTCTGATGATTGGCAACGCAATTGAGACAGACTCTTTATAAAGCCACGTCATGTGTGCAATATCTTTTTAGAATTCTTTCTTTCGTCTGTGTAGGGGATGTGTATTAATTCAAAGTCAAGTGAAAGATCAGCACGGCGTCTAATTCCGAGATAAGAATGTAAGTGTTTAATAATTTTTCTTGCAGTTGTGATGAGCTAAAGCGCAAATAACACATAACAGCATTTATTATTTCAACTATAGGTTAGTTAAAATAATAAATGTCTCAAATATGAAATGTTGCTACTTATTTTAGTGTTGAATATTCACTGTGTTATTGTATAATTTCTAAAACAGATCGTTTTATTAAAAAAGTTATCTATAACAAAAGTACCTTTACGTAAAATACCATAGTCATTACATTTTCCTTTAAACAGATTTTTAATTTTTATACCATTTTTATACTTAAGTACTTACTTATTTCTGGTTATCGTGTATTTTAAGGGTTATATTGAATATAATTTAAAATGATGATTTTCACTTTTATTCTTTACAAATTTTATAACGAGTTTGAAGCAGGAGAAAATCTAAAGGGGTAGTTTGATTTCATCTGTCGGTTAGTGATGAAGATAAGGCTCAAGGGAAATTAGATTTTTTTTGTCAACAATAGGTGCAGCGTAAAATTGAAAAAAAAAACAGATCTTTTGAGCCGATTGTGTTTTTCGTACCTTTCAGAACCACTTAAGAAGAACGAATGCATCTCATAGGATTCCTCGAGTATTCTATTTGTCTGTTACATCACCGTTGGTTGGCCTTCCTACTGACTTTATTGGCCTGAATTATTCGTTGGGCCTACGGATTTGTGTTACTATACATCCGTGTATATAAAAAGGAAGTTAAATATGAAGTAGCATCACTTTTAAGGAGTTCTTCCACCTGACCAGCCAAACAATGACATGTCCTTTTCTTACGCAAGTGAAGACAACCGCCATAAGAATTTAAGAATTTTAACAGCCTTTGTAGTTTATACCATCCGGTATAGGTCTAGAGATCCAGGGTTCGATTCTCCATGAAGGCAGAAGTTTTGCTGGGTTTCGTTGGTGTGAGGGCGTTTAGCCCGCCTGGCTAGCTGCCTTGTCTTACATAAGTTTGTTGCAATAAAAACGTTATTATATTCTGACAATTAGAAGTAAGATAGCCAGTTCCAGTGTTATCAATATCAGTTTCCATGTTGCTTGGTGAAAACATACAAAATAGTCATAAAGAGTGTACTGCGTAAGTAGGTAGTGCGTAGGCTTAGAGCATTTACCCTCTCTAAGAGCGTAGGTAAAAAAATAACCGTTCAAACGCCAGGGTCCTAAAGCGCTTAGAAGTGTTTACAAATTCAAATTCAATATCTTTTATTTAAATTGGATTGTTACAATCTCTTTTGAATGTCAAAGCAGCTACGCCATTGGTTCACAAGTCTACGACGGGAGACCTTGTACTGGAAAGAACCAGCAAGAAAATTCTCCCTGTATTGTTACAGAGTCGTCAATTGGAAGCTGACCTCACAGCAGAAGTTTGAGCTCAACTTCCATTACAAGATTAGATGTGTCAGTTTTCTTCTTACTATATCATTACCAAAAATAATATTTGTTTAAATAAATAGTTATACATAACAACACGATTCATTATCTGCAAATTAACACCAGGCATCATTCAAATAATCGTTGACTTTATAATATCCTTTACTCATAAGAGTCTTTTTTACATGCGCTTTAAACTTATGAAATGGCAAGTCAGTAACACTTTGAGGAAGCTTATTATACTCGTAAAAGGTTATACATTTCCCCATAAACGAGCCTCTAGTTTTTTATCATTGGATGTGTGAATAAATCTGTGCTTGACACTGTACCTATACTTCGTAATTGGCCTAAATTGAACGTGTCCTTGCTGTCAATATACAGCACCTATTACTTCTAGATAGGTTTCCAAGAGCTATTTGGTGTTATAGATAGACATTATAACTATGTAATGATGTGTCGTCTAAGAGAATTGTAAAGCTGTTAGTTCCCATACAAAAAGCGATAACGATTTCCCTCTCTAAGTATAGTCCAATTTTAATTATTTTTGTAAATGTTGTAGATATAACGAAAAAGTAGGTCCGTACGTTTTTATTTCATACTAGCTGACCCGGCGTACTTTGTATCGCCATGTTTTTTAAGAAAATTACTGAAATGTTTGTTTAAATTATTGTAATTTTTATATTACACAAACCATGTCCTAACAATAACGAATACTTACATAAAACCAAGAATCATCCAATTTGGTGCAGTCGTTCGAAAGTTATGGGCGTACATACATTTCGAAGATCCATTTTTATTTATATAGATACAGTAAACACCCCAATTATGGACAGTTTAAAAAAAATGTGGTATTTGTAAAATATTACTTATATTGTGAAAGTTTCAGGCCTGAACATATTTAAAATGTAAAGTCCTGTCTTTATTTAACATTTCTAATATGTTACGCGTGAGATACTGCAAAACTAGGTTTAATTTTTTTAACAAATAAAAATTCTAGTTTTTAACCAGTTATGGACATCCAGTAATGAACATAACCTAGTCATGAACATCCAGTAATGAACTTTAACCTAGACTTTAATTAATTATTTTTTTATTTTTAATGAACTAAATTGACAATGTTTTTTTTAAATTAACAATGTGATTAGCATAATAGAACTTATTTAAATTTTAATCTACTCCATTTTTATTTATTAATAAGTAATTTACGAACGTAAACTTAATCAGCCTTTCATATACTTATTCATTATTAATTTATGAATACACACTTTTCTTAATATATGAAATAATTAACTAATTAACTTTGTTGGGCAAGGTTATTCCCAGTGCATTGAACTCTTTGGGTGCTTCGGATATTTTCAACCCTTTTTTACTGCTTCGATAGCCCAATCAATTTGTAGAGGCCTATAATCTTTTTAGGAGCCATTTCTATAACAAAGAATCATTATCATTTTATATCAATGTCCATAGCTGGATTCCTATAAAAAAGTCAATAATAGACACATACGCCAATTACTGGTACACATCAGCATTTTTAAAATATACAACTAGCTTATAGTAAAGAATAATAATTAGAGTAAAATTGATTTGATTTTGTTTTTTTGTTTTTTTTTTATAAAACGTCGCCCCACACTAGGATTTTCTCCTGTGTCGTGGGTGCAATTACAAACATAGAATATCACATGCACATACGCCCAGACCGGAACAAATTTCTGAAGGCCATACAAAATATCTGTCCCGTGCGGGAATCGAACCCGCGACCCGTTGCACAGTAGGCGATCACTCGACCTCTGCGCTAACCGTGTCGTCGAAATAGGTCAAAAAATCTGAATACATGAAAGTAATATTAAGTTTCGACATTTGTCCATTACTGGAACTATTCAATTACAGCGCACCAGTTATAAACATCAACAAAATATCAACAAACATAACCTCTCTCAAGTAATGACAATGTGCGTTGTTGTCTTAATTTTATGGTTAACCCAACAAACAAAACACATTCTGATTAAAATAAAGCAATACTAGTTTACAGATGAAAATTTCTACTCACCGCACTAACAATTTCCTTAAGAAAAGCGGCTAATATCGATTTACAATTACGGAAATACTTTGCACTAACGCCATTTTGTCTATCTTACATACCGAATTGAATAAAACGTTAAACTTTGACAGCTTGATGTCTATCTATAAGTCTATTTCACACTGTTGCCAATATAAAAAAAATCGGTTCGGGTCCTTATTTTAAATGATTTCTCTATTTTTTGTCCATTACTGGTTCCTTGTCCATTACTGGTGCGTTTACCTTAGATAAATATTGCTAAGGATAAAAGTTATTAGCATCTAAATAACTATATATTTGAGTGAAAACTTCCTCGATCTTAATAAAATAAACTAAACTGAATTACCTACTACACAAGAGGGACGTAAAGACCTAGATTAAGGTGTATTGAATGTAATGAGATCAAAATTCCCGCATTTCCTGAAGGTTGATGAGGGGGGTTAAAACGTTATCGCCCAAAACTAAATTTCAATAAGAATTGTACGCACATTTATCGAATTTTCTAGTCTAAGCGGCGTGCAACAAATTGCATTTTTGAACGTGCCTACTTGAGCTATAAATCAGCACTTCACAATCATCATAACAGCTCATATACGTCCTCACCGAGGGCAACTGTGCCGAGGGGCTCGAGCCTATAGGATAGGCCTTAGTCAACCACGCTGCCCCAGTGCGGATTGGTTGACTTCACATACACCTTTGAATTTCTTCGCAGATGTATGCAGGTTGCCTCACGATGTTTTTTTTTCACCGTAGGAGCGTCAAATAAATTATGAAATTCGTAAAACGAAAAACACATTGGTACATGGCGTCCTCGAACCCCGGACCTCCCGATTGGAAGGCAAGTGCCGAGTCCAAAGCGCCACCGACGCTCTTCACAGTGCTCTTAAGTGATGAGGTTGGCCGTTTTTCTGTGATTCCTTTTGGTCGCAGTTGTTCAAAATATCATTGTTTTTTGAAAATAATACATTGCTTATTTTATAACGTATTTTATGTACTCATGTGGTATAGGTACTAACGGCTGTTTAAAATCAAACAGCTGCTTGATGTCCATAAAACGCGATCGAAGCAGTTTTAATTTCTGAATATACATCATATTTTCATGTATATTTTACCAAAAAACATTTTGGCAAATCCTTATACACATCGATCTATTTTTAGTATTTAGGGTTCCATACCTAAACGGTAAAAACGAGACCCTATTACTAAGACTCTGCTGTCCGTCCGCCTGTCTGTCACCAGGCTGTATCTCATGAATCGTGTTAGCTCATGGATTTAATGTTAGCTAGACAGTTGACATTTTCACAGATGATGTATTTCTGTTGCCTATGCCGCTATAACAATATTAAAAACAATAAAATTAATATTTTTAATTCTGTCATTTTGTTTTTTTAATTATGCAAATAGATGACTTTTTCATCGTAGCTTCAGATTTGGGTAAAGAATAAATAAAGAGAAATGATGCTTACTTATAAAAATACGCCTATGTAGGTGATTTATGATCAGCAAGTAAGTACTTAATCAGGAGTTATCTAATTTTATAATAACTTGCATGCATTGCAAATCGCAAATGTTTTGAATAGACCTCCAAAAGTATTTCTCAAATAATTACTAAGGATAATAATAATTACAAACAAGTACTCAGGATTTATTAAAACAATTACCTATAGTATATTAAAATAAATTCAGTTTGAGCATAGCAACAATAGTAGTAATAGTAGAAAAACTGAATCGTGTGACATATCAAATGAAAGGTCTTGTTGTGAAGATCTTGAATGTATTTTTTTGTAATTTTGAAATAAATAGTTTCGTTAATCAAGAAAATAGACGAAAATTGACCCTTATCTCCGAAACTACTGAACATAAAATTTTGAAAAAAATACAAAAATGAGTTTTCTACTTATAGATTATAGGAAAATCTATAAGAAGTCCATTATATTAAAATAACATGGTAAATCACTGAATATAGGTAACATTGTACAGAACCCTCTTCACGCGAGTTCTGCTGACTTCAACTCGCACTTGGCCGGTTTTTTGATCCGTATATCCTCTATTCCTAGGTAGTAGGAACCTACTCATGGATTCAAAATACGCGAGGACGCAATATCGTACAAGCTGACACAATGTAATAGTGACATGGCCATCATTCAGGATGGATGAAGTTGCACCAGGCCCTCATAGTTGGGGGTGCGATGTCAGACAACCTCCTTGTGGTGCACCCTGGGCAACCCGGCAGATTCTCTGCCGCGGGCTAATAGTCTGACGAGAGGACCCCCATGGAGGGGAGGCGTGGGATGGCCGGGTTCAACCTGGCGGGCCACTTCATGTGGTCACCCGCCTTATGCGGGGAAGGGCGAAGTCCCCTCTTCTTGTGTTAAGAAGAGTGTGTGGCTTTCGCTGGAAGTCGATTTCGGCTGCCGGAGGTGAGGCGATTCTTATCGCCATGGTGCTTTGCACCTTCTGGGGATTTTCCCTGAGCTTCGGCTCACAGCGCGGCGGTGGATCCAGTGGGGTCTGCCGTCGGGCAACCCGTTACCCGCACTGAGCGGGCCGGGGGTTCGGCGCACTGAGCGTCGGACCGCGTGGAAGACAACCACAATAAAAAACCAACCGGGGTGTAGAGCGGCGCAATTCTGTGCCGCTCCACAAAGTAGCTGAGCCAGATTTAGAGTCCGGCAACGGACATGTCACAGGCAGGGGGTCAGTGGGAATAAGGCCTGGCTGTTGTCCCCTTCCCCTTGTCTTGTGACGGACGGAGGAGCTGCTGGGGGGTTTTTAGTGGGTAGGCCCGGGCCGTGTACGGTCTGGGGAGTCCCACATATCCTCGTGGTTTGGCTCGACCACGAGGAATGCGTAAATGCATTTTCCCCCCTCCCAAAAAAAAAAAAAAAAAGGCCCTCATAGTTGGGAGGGTCAGCTGGAACAAGGCCTGGCTGTACTCCCCTTTACCCTGTCTTGTGACGGACGGAGGAGCTGCTAGGGGGGTAGGGTTTAGTAGGTAAGCCTTTTTTTTTAGGCGGGGGAATCTTGTTACGGAATCAACAGAGGGTCGGCTGACAAGGCCGCCCCAAGGATATGCCATTGGACTCAGGTATAAACCCCATACCTGGCTAAAACCTCTCCAGATACTTCTACCTGCGTAGAGACACAATCGGGATCGGCGTTAGCCATTCCCCGATTGCAACCATTCCCCGATTGCGGGTAGGCCTGGGCCAAGTACGGTCTGGGGAGTCCCACATAATATATCCTCGTGGTTCGGCTCGACCACGAGGAATACGTAAATGCATTTTCCTCCCTCCCAAAAAAAGGCGCTCATAGTTGGGTAAACTTGAACTCGAGGGCTTTGGTAGAAAAAAACACGAATTCGAATTTTTGTACGAATTGTGCGAGAATTAGGTCTTCCCAGCAGTACGGTGACCTTGACTTTGAACTTGCCTTAAATTTGTTTTAAATTCTTGACCTTTAATTTATATTGAGAATTGTTTTTTTTTTCTAATATAAGTGTTTAGAAGTGAAATAAAAGTCAGTAGTTTTTTTATAAAGGTATACATATAAATAGCTAAAATCCATCCATACTAATATTATAAAAGCGAAAGTGTGTCTGTTTTTCCCGCTGTTACCTCTTCACGCCCAAACCGCTGGACCGATTTAGATGAAATTTGGTATAGAGGCAGTTTACTACTTTTCATTCCGAATTTTAACGAGTTCTCCAGGGAACGCAGACCAAGTCGCGGGCAGCAACTACTACAAAACAAATCAACAAACTTTATATGTATACAAATAGTATTGATCTTGAACGCACCCCCCAAACAATGTAGGTACACAGATGGTTTAATAAAACAACTCATTGAATTATCCAAAAAATGGAAGAAATGGAAACTAAACTAAATAAAGGTGAATTACAAACAAAAAAAACTTAAAAACACAAAAGCAAAACAACTAAAATTAATAATAAAATTTATTTGGCAATGCGCTTTGGAGTAATCATGATAAAATTGCTATATTGAACTTTGGTCGTATCATGCATTCGAATTAACATCTTTGCTTGCAGTATTTATGAAATAAAATGTTTCATAATATGTTTTTGGACCACTTGTTCTTTGGTCTGCTTTGAAATTTGTGTTTCTCGCACAAAATCCCTTTTGCCATTTTTGCTATAGACACTTTATAGCTATTCCAACTTGCCTATAATAACTAGACAAAACGTTTCCTCAAAGTGTCTAATAAGACGAGTTTGTCCCGTTTGTTTGAATTTCAATATTTTTCTTTGAATTGATACTTTTTGGAAGGAGATTCACGAGAACACATTACTGTTGTGTCAATTGGTAAATTGAGTCATAGCCCACGCCACGACACAATTGATTTTTAAATTGATGTTCTTAGATTTACAATATTGGCAGAATCTGTAACTAGACTATTCTCTCGAGGTCACAAAATTGCTTTAGCTAGTGACCAGATTACTTTCTCCTACTGTCCTGATCACCCCTCGTGGTATTTAAGAATAATGAATGTCATTTCTGGAGCAATTTAGTCAGACCATATATTATTTCTTTATCTATATAAATTTCTCTGATTTATTTCACAAGCTCATAGCACACTCATAGCATTAAGACTCATAAAGAAGAAATAGAACAATAAAGTTATTTAAAAATAAAATAAATGGTTAGAATCAATACTGGAAATTTTATTTAAAATTTGATCCAGAGAAAACTATACCTATTACTATATATTTGTTTTCCTCTCTTCTTCTACTAAATCGTGTGAATGTTAGGTTTTGTTGTAGCTAAGGGAGTGCTTTAGTAGGAGTTACGGCATGATAGTTTGTAAAAACAGGCGTCAACGTAGCGACACAGCTCGACGTGACCGAAGGGGCAACTGAGGTTCTAGCAGTTCGGGTAGAATTTGCAACTGAAGAGATTGTTTGCTAACAAGTTTTGTATTTCCCTGGTGACGTTATTTGTGATGCTTTAGTTAGGAGTGTCAAAACCTTTTAGTACGATGTCGAATTTTATAATTTTTGAGAATTGTTTTTTATAATAATACAGAATTAAGAAGTAATATGAAAGTTAGTAGTTTATTTATAGAATTGTTTTTTATAATACAGAATTAGGAAGTTATATGAAAGTTGGTACTTTATTTATTCATTAAGGTATGTAAACAGCTAACATACAAAATAAAACAACAAATTATATACGAACAGTCCCGGCTATAAACTAAACAATATTATACAACTGTACACAGAATAATCGAATACAAGGACTCATTAAATTATTTAAAAAATCAAAGAAATGGAAACAAAACTCAACAAAATACGAGTAAATAATTATCATTTCTTCCCAGCTGAATCACAAACAAAAAAATAAATAAAAATAAGCTAAAAGTTTAAAGTCAAATATCTATTCTGTCTGTGTAATTTATTTTACTGTCTGTGTCTGTGTAACTTCTTATAGAAAATCTTGTAATTATAGGTTTCGTAGCTGATGGAGTGACTCTGTGGAAGTAACGGCATGACAGTTTGTTTCCACAGGCATTACTGTAGCGACACAGCTTGGCGTGATCAAAGGGGTAACTGGAGTTCCAGCAGTTGTGGTAGAATTTGCAACTGATTTTGAGCTGAGGTGACGCTATTTGTGATGCTGCAATAATAAATGGTTTTTAATATGTACGTCCAATAAATTTAAATTATGTGTACTAAAATATATCAAAATATTGAAATCGGTTAACATTTAAATCTATGAGAAATCGACTTCCACTTGATGCAACCTTCATTTGGTGACCAGCTTCATCTTCAGCCTTATAAATATAAAACATTATAAATAGTGCAACTTGCATATGTGTGTCCGTAGACGTAGGTAGTGTGCGTGTGTACTGTAAGGACAGTATCGGCGGTGCGTGCAGGCGGCATAGCTGGCAATGAACTTGCAGGGCATGAACATGAAGAAACATGAGAGAACATGTTTGAATGTTCACACGACGCTGAATGAAACGGCATTTTGAGAACTTTGTACACATTATCTTTCGATCAACTCGCGGTACTGTGATGTCTGTGATATAACAGTAGGTACCTATCGCTCCTATGTGGACTACTTTTTACTTTGATCTTTTGTATTTATTTGTGTCGATTAATGAACTTCTGAGGGTCAATTCTATTATTAAACCTCTGCCGAAGGGAAAACGAACCATTGCTTTTGACCAATCAGAAGGCTACGTTATCGTACATTTGGAAGTCAGTCTATGCGCTCTGATTGATTTATCGCAACGCGTCGGTTTCGGTTTTCGGCTGTAACTTTTTAGTAGAATTGAACCTCTGAATCTACTTCGTCATCCTCGTTTAGCACTGTGGAATCATTGTAGATTTGTTTATCATCGCTAAGTCTTATCCTATTGAATTTCCTTTCATTTAAATAAGCATGTTTGCTGGAGAGATTTGATACTTACGATTGACCCTATCGAATGATGCCATAAAGTACAGAATGTTATTTTTTCCGATACTAGTCGGTTTGATTCGGTCGGTTTAGAAAATATGCTTGCATATGGCAAGCAGATTTTAAAAATTCTTTAAATATAGTAAAGATAAAAAAAGGTAAAAAATAAAGAAGTAACTCCTTTACAAAATTAGATATCTTCAGTATTTAGTGTAGTTTCCATCCAGGTGGCGTTAAAGAATTCCACACGGTATAGTACAAAAACGAAATTAATAACTTACATAGCGGCACTGAGACGGAAATTCACGATTTTGTCTTCATTGCGTTTTGGTCTTTTGGGGTGTTTTCCATTTTCAATTTTTTGTTCATAAGCGTGTTTGGTGATGCACTCCTCTTTCTTGTAGGCTCTGAAATATTAAACCCTGCTATAGATGGTCTTGCTATATTTACATCATGTATGTGATTTCAGCTACATATAGACTATTAGGACTGCTCCTTGTATTTGTTTGTACTTTACCTTTTTTACCTGTGACGATTTTTGAATTATTTGTTTCCGGTCTGCTTCGTTTATCGTCATCACATTGTGTTATTAAACCAGTGTAGATATTCCTTAAAAATAAAATAAACACATTCGAGTTCAAAGAATATAAACAAGAGCCTGTAAAACGTGAAAACATTAAAATTATTAGTATTTAGCTTACACAGTGTCTATAAAAAAAGAGTCTCCTTGGCTAGTTGCTGCTCTCTTCCTCTCTCTCTCTCTCTCTCTCTCTCACACACACACACACACAGCAGTAGTAGATTCTCTTTTAGAGAATTTGTAATTCCTGAAAAAAGGCACTGTTAAATTAATGACTAATTAATTATTGCTTAAATTTAATCACTTATTTCTTCATTATTGTTACTTATGAGCTTCATTACAGTCTTTTAGTTCTAACTTTTCTCGTTTATTCTTCTGTTTTTTCTTGTTTTACGTGATTTATTGGCAGAACCTGACCAACTTTTCCAATTTGCTGATAAGCTTTTGATGTTACCTGAAATCGCGAAAGAATATTTAAAAACAATTAAAAACTTTTTCAATTACATATTAATAATAAGTTATATATTTATTTATTTATAACGATGTACAAAACAGGGTTCAGTCATCTAAGTAGGTACAGCCATAAAACTATTAATATTACGACGGTGGGTCAAAAAGTTCGCGGAATGGAGGGTAAAAAGTAAGAAATAAAACACTAAATTATTTTTTCTTCTCAATGTATTCCCCCTTAACTCTAATACATTTATTAGACCTATCAATTAATTTATTAATACCTTCGAAAAAAAATGATTTCTCTTTGTCGTCAAAATAGGCCGAAATTGCGCTCTTCACTTCTTCATCGCTGGAAAATTTCTTCCCTCGAAGCTCTTTTTTCATTTTTGGGAACAAATAATAATCACTTGGGGCTAAATCTGGGCTATAGGGAGGATGTTCCAAGATTTCGAAGCCCACTCTTTGAACAGCAGCCATCGCAACTTGCGCCTTGTGCACGGGTGCATTGTCGTGCAAAAGGAGCACACCTTTAATCAATTTTTCCCGTCTTTTTTCTCTCACAGCATCTCGCAAACGTTCTAATAGTGCAGCGTAGTACTCTCCAGTGATAGAGACACCCTTTTCTTTATAATCAATAAGGAGGATTCCCTCTGAATCCCAGAAAACAGTAGCCATGAGTTTTCCAGCCGACGGAGACACTTTGAATTTCTTCGGAGGTGGTGTGCCCTTTTTGTGCCACTGCATGGAGTCTTGTTTGGACTCAGGCTCATAATGATGAACCCAAGTTTCATCTCCAGTCACAATTCGGTTCAAAACTTCATCCTTTTGTTCACCACAGAGCGCTAAAAACTCGCGACAACACTCAACTCGCTGCTGCTTCTGGTGTGGTGTGAGCATTCTCGGCACCCATCTTGCACACACCTTTGACATGCCAAGATGGTCGTGTAGGATGTTCAAAATGGTTGTAGCTGATACTCCAATCATTTCTGCAAGCTGTTTCTTCTTTAAACGGGCATCTTCCAGTATGATTTTTTCAAGTTTTTCGACGTTTTCTGCCGTGGTTGCCTCGACAGGCCGCCCTGGCCTCGGATCATGAATCCCTGCCTTGCTTAAACAGGTTGTGCCACTTGTAAACCATGGTTTTACCAGGGCAAGTGTCCCCGTAAACAGAAGACATCTCTTCCAAAATAGTCTGGGGAGGTTTTCCTTGTTTGGTAAGGAACTTGATGACTGCGCGAAACTCAATTTTCTCCAAGTTGCAAATTTTCTTCCGGATTGACTTGTTGATTGGTGTGTAGCTCAGGTAATTATGACCTATTTTTTTTGAAACTAAGTATTTATACTCTTAATGAGTGTCACAACTAGTGCAGGTAGTAAAAAGTCACCTTTCCCCCCTCCATCCGCGAACTTTTTGACTCGCCCTCGTATATCGGGATGATATCTTTCTTGAAACTCAAAATGTGTATTTTAGATTTTTAACCAGTTATATGCAGCAAGATTTGCAACATTTTTCATCCTATGTACCTATGGCTCCTATGTGGACTACTTTTTACTTTGATCTTTTGTATTTATTTGTGTCGATTAATGAACTTCTGAGGGTCAATTCTACTATTAAACCTCTGCCGAAGGGAAAACGAACCATTGCTTTTGACCAATCAGAAGGCTACGTTATCGTACATTTGGAAGTCAGTCTATGCGCTCTGATTGATTTATCGCAACGCGTCGGTTTCGGTTTTCGGCTGTAACTTTTTAGTAGAATTGAACCTCTGAATCTACTTCGTCATCCTCGTTTAGCACTGTGGAATCATTGTAGATTTGTTCATCATCGCTAAGTCTTATCCTATTGAATTTCCTTTCATTTAAATAAGCATGTTTGCTGGAGAGATTTGATACTTACGATTGACCCTATCGAATGATGCCATAAAGTACAGAATGTTATTTTTTCCGATACTAGTCGGTTTGATTCGGTCGGTTTAGAAAATATGCTTGCATATGGCAAGCAGATTTTAAAAATTCTTTAAATACAGTAAAGATAAAAAAAGGTAAAAAATAAAGAAGTAACTCCTTTACAAAATTAGATATCTTCAGTATTTAGTGTAGTTTCCATCCAGGTGGCGTTAAAGAATTCCACACGGTATAGTACAAAAACGAAATTAATAACTTACATAGCGGCACTGAGATGGAAATTCACGATTTTGTCTTCATTGCGTTTTGGTCTTTTAGGGTGTTTTCCATTTTCAATTTTTTGTTCATAAGCGTGTTTGGTGATGCACTCCTCTTTCTTGTAGGCTCTGAAATATTAAACCCTGCTATAGATGGTCTTGCTATATTTACATCATGTATGTGATTTCAGCTACATATAGACTATTAGGACTGCTCCTTGTATTTGTTTGTACTTTACCTTTTTTACCTGTGACGATTTTTGAATTATTTGTTTCCGGTCTGCTTCGTTTATCGTCATCACATTGTGTTATTAAACCAGTGTAGATATTCCTTAAAAATAAAATAAACACATTCGAGTTCAAAGAATATAAACAAGAGCCTGTAAAACGTTTAAACATTAAAATTATTAGTATTTAGCTTACACAGTGTCTATAAAAAAAGAGTCTCCTTGGCTAGTTGCTGCTCTCTTCCTCTCTCTCTCTCTCTCTCTCTCTCACACACACACACACACAGCAGCAATAGATTCTCTTTTAGAGAATTTGTAATTCCTGAAAAAAGGCACTGTTAAATTAATGACTAATTAATTATTGCTTAAATTTAATCACTTATTTCAAAATCAAAATCAAAATCAAAAGTACTTTATTTCATAGGCCCTTGCGGGCACTTAAAATCGTCAATTTTACACATTTTACAAAATTATTAAAACATAAAAAATATTCTACTAAAATTAAGCTAACCCGTGCGCTAGTGGCAAGTACATCCGCGGAGTTGATGCCGCGCATGTAATCGCCAAGAGCGACCCGATTCCGAATGTAGGGGTTAACATGAGAAGAATCGGGCAAGAAACTCATGTGCCAAAACTCTTTTAAAATCGCCAAATGTCTTACAAATTGTGAATATTACAAAACTATTCAGAGAACGAGCAATTCATTTCTTTTACCGCCACGCTGCCTTATCATTCAAAAAATCTTTAACACTGTAATAAGCCTTTTTGCTTAACTGAGCTTTAATTAAAATTTTAAATTTATTTACTGACAAGTCATGCATGTTACATGGCAGCGTGTTGTACATTCGTATACAGTGACCTGCAAAAGAGTTGCTTATTTTATGGAGCCTATATGTGGGCATTGCTAGCTTGTCTTTATTTCTTAAATTTAAATTATGATAGTCACTATTTTTACTGAATTTGATATCTTTATTCTTGTGTGCATACAGTAAGTTTTCATAAATATATTGTGAATGTACAGTCATAATATCAATTTCTTTGAATTTTTCTCTTAAAGACTCTCGGGAGCCCATCCCATAGATCGCCCGAACAGCCCTCTTCTGCAGTACAAAAATGCAGCCAATATCGGCGGCATTTCCCCACAGTAGTATCCCGTATGACATAATACTGTGAAAGTAGCTAAAATAGACTAACCGCGCAGTTTTCACATCTGTTATTTGACGAATCATTTTAACGGCGTATGCTGCAGAACTTAGTCTGTTCGATAGGCATTCAATATGAGGACCCCATTGTAACTTAGAATCTAAAGTTATACCCAGAAATACAGTTTGATTGGCCAGCTCTATTTCTTCATCCCTAACCTTGACTTTGGCTTTAACTAATCGAACATTTGGCATAGTGAATCTAATGCATTTTGTTTTACTTTCATTTAACAACAAATTATTGGCGCCGAACCAGTGAACGACCTTGGAGAGTGCAATGTTTACTTCGTCAATATTAATTTGTCCACGTTTAACTTTAAATACTAAAGACGTGTCATCTGCAAACAAAACTATCTCATGGTCGTGTCTTACAAGGTGAGGGAGGTCATTAATATATACCAGAAATAGAAATGGACCTAATATTGAGCCCTGCGGCACCCCCATTTTTACAAATGATCCAGGTGACTGCTCTCCATTGATGACCACCTTTTGAATCCTGTCACTTAGGTAAGAAGTGAGAAAATCCAAAGCGGTACCACGGATACCGTAATAGTGTAATTTCCTGATTAACGTCTGATGTTGGACACAGTCAAAAGCCTTCGATAAGTCACAAAAAACACCATAGGCATCCTGCGACTCCTCCCAGGCTTCATAAATGCACTCTAACAATTTTATTCCAGCATCAGTCGTGGACCGTCCGCGGGTAAAACCAAATTGTTTAATATGCAGTAAGTTATTATTACTAAAATGTTTCTGTAATTGCTTAAGCGCGGTTTTTTCAAAAATTTTACTGAATGTTGATAGTACGGATATTGGACGAAAGTTAGAGGGATCTGAAGTACTACCAGATTTAAACAATGGAGTTATTTTGCTAAGTTTCATCAAATCAGGAAACACACCACTATCAATACAGTTGTTGAAAATTAAAGCTAAATGTGTAGCAACTATTTCAATAACATTCTTTACCATATATACAGATATTCCCCAGAGATCGGCAGTTTTTTTAATGTTCAACGATTTGAAAGTGTCTATGATGTCACGTTTACTAACATGGTTAAATTTAAATACAGTATTACAATAAGGAACATTTTCTTTCAACAAGGATTCTGCAATGGGGGTGGAAGAGCCTAAAGTGCTTGTCAAATCTACAGGAATTCGAGTAAAAAATTTCTCAAATTCATTAGCAACATCCGAGTCTGAACTAATAAATTTACCATCAATTTTAAGTTTATAATTATTTGCTGAAGCTTTTGTTTGGCCAGTCTCTGCATTGATAATTTTCCAAGTAGATTTGACTTTGTTTGTACTGTTATAAATTTGAGCACTAATATATTTAATTTTCGCAGTTTGACAAACCTGCTTAAAAATTTTTGAGTATGACTTAACATAATTTTGAAAAGATTCAGTTCTATTAAACTGTCTTTCTGAGTACAGCTCATACAATTTTTGCCTACTTTTGTGTATTCCTGCAGTGGCCCATTCGCTAAACACTAGATTAACAGTAACAGTGATCTCTTTGGTTTTGAAAATTTTGTTAAATTGGTTACAAAATGTCTCAAAAAATAAATTATACATATCATTTGGTGACATATGCGGTGATAAAAAAGCGCATAAAAAAGCGCATTTCTTCATTATTGTTACTTATGAGTTTCATTACAGTCTTTTAGTTCTAACTTTTCTCGTTTATTCTTCTGTTTTTTCTTGTTTTACGTGATTTATTGGCAGAACCTGACCAACTTTTCCAATTTGCTGATAAGCTTTTGATGTTACCTGAAATCGCGAAAGAATATTTAAAAACAATTAAAAACTTTTTCAATTACATATTAATAATAAGTTATATATTTATTTATTTATAACGATGTACAAAACAGGGTTCAGTCATCTAAGTAGGTACAGCCATAAAACTATTAATATTACGACGGTGGGTCAAAAAGTTCGCGGAATGGAGGGTAAAAAGTAAGAAATAAAACACTAAATTATTTTTCCTTCTCAATGTATTCCCCCTTAACTCTAATACATTTATTAGACCTATCAATTAATTTATTAATACCTTCGAAAAAAAATGATTTCTCTTTGTCGTCAAAATAGGCCGAAATTGCGCTCTTCACTTCTTCATCGCTGGAAAATTTCTTCCCTCGAAGCTCTTTTTTCATTTTTGGGAACAAATAATAATCACTTGGGGCTAAATCTGGGCTATAGGGAGGATGTTCCAAGATTTCGAAGCCCACTCTTTGAACAGCAGCCATCGCAACTTGCGCCTTGTGCACGGGTGCATTGTCGTGCAAAAGGAGCACACCTTTAATCAATTTTTCCCGTCTTTTTTCTCTCACAGCATCTCGCAAACGTTCTAATAGTGCAGCGTAGTACTCTCCAGTGATAGAGACACCCTTTTCTTTATAATCAATAAGGAGGATTCCCTCTGAATCCCAGAAAACAGTAGCCATGAGTTTTCCAGCCGACGGAGACACTTTGAATTTCTTCGGAGGTGGTGTGCCCTTTTTGTGCCACTGCATGGAGTCTTGTTTGGACTCAGGCTCATAATGATGAACCCAAGTTTCATCTCCAGTCACAATTCGGTTCAAAACTTCATCCTTTTGTTCACCACAGAGCGCTAAAAACTCGCGACAACACTCAACTCGCTGCTGCTTCTGGTGTGGCGTGAGCATTCTCGGCACCCATCTTGCACACACCTTTGACATGCCAAGATGGTCGTGTAGGATGTTCAAAATGGTTGTAGCTGATACTCCAATCATTTCTGCAAGCTGTTTCTTCTTTAAACGGGCATCTTCCAATATGATTTTTTCAAGTTTTTCGACGTTTTCTGCCGTGGTTGCCTCGACAGGCCGCCCTGGCCTCGGATCATGAATCCCTGCCTTGCTTAAACAGGTTGTGCCACTTGTAAACCATGGTTTTACCAGGGCAAGTGTCCCCGTAAACAGAAGACATCTCTTCCAAAATAGTCTGGGGAGGTTTTCCTTGTTTGGTAAGGAACTTGATGACTGCGCGAAACTCAATTTTCTCCAAGTTGCAAATTTTCTTCCGGATTGACTTGTTGATTGGTGTGTAGCTCAGGTAATTATGACCTATTTTTTTTGAAACTAAGTATTTATACTCTTAATGAGTGTCACAACTAGTGCAGGTAGTAAAAAGTCACCTTTCCCCCCTCCATCCGCGAACTTTTTGACTCGCCCTCGTATATCGGGATGATATCTTTCTTGAAACTCAAAATGTGTATTTTAGATTTTTAACCAGTTATATGCAGCAAGATTTGCAATATTTTTCATCGATGCTCAACTCCTATTAGCCGTAGCGTGATGATATAATAGCCTAAATAAGCCTTCTTCGATAAATGAACTGTCCAACACAAAAATATTGTTCAATTTGAATCAGTAGTATTTGTGATTAACGCTTTCAAACAAATAAACAAACAAACAATCAAATTATTCAGCTTTTTAATATTAGTATAGATTTACATAGCGGCACTGAGTCATGAATTCCTGATTCGTCGTCATTAAGATTTGGTCGTTTGGGGTATCTTAAATTTTCAGTTTTTTGCTTATACAGAACATGGTCGGCGATGCACTCCTCTTCCTAGGCTCAAGCCTGGCTAAAGATTATATTTTTATCATCGTGATCTATTATAATTACAGTATCTATCGCTGCTTATAGGAGATTTGGACTACTTTTAAGTCACTTTACTTTGACCTTTTGTATTTGCGTCTTTTTTTAAACATCTGGGGTCTACTTACTTCACCATTGTCGCTTAGCGCTGTGGAATCATTGGAGAAATTCCTACCATTTTTATTTTAACCTTATCTTTCTTATTTGTATTTTTTTATACCATTTTTTGGTCTAATTACAGGTAGGTATTCCTAAAAATAAAAATAAAAATAAAACATTGTAGTTCAAAGAATATCAGCTAGAGTTTGTAACATGTTACTGATGTTACATTAAAATGATTCGTATGTCTATAAAAAAAGTGTCGCCTTGGTTTCATCGCTGCTCTCTCTTTGTGAATCATATCAGCGGGTGACGTAAAATATATTTAGCGAATTTGATTTTCCTAAAAATTTAAGTCATCATATAATATCTACACAATTCATGCTAAAATTTTCATTCATTTTTTCTTCTTTTAATTGTTTCTTTGAATATTTATGCCACTTTCTAATGACTTTCATCGAAGTCCCCGTTTTTCTAGTTTTTGAAGATGTCGGTAAGCTATTAAATTAAAGTTACCAAATTGTTTCATTGGCAGTACCTAATACCTAATCGACCCACTTTTCCAATGTGCTACTGACATTACATTAGGTACCTGATTTGCTCCTGACTCGTTATATTCCTGATTGGTCATATTCTTTATTCGACACTTTCCTAACTGGTCATATTCCTAACTCGTCTTACCATGTACATTTACCTGCACAAACTTGAAAAATTACATTGAAGATGATTGTTAATGACTATCATAAGTAATCCGATAAACCCTTGAGTAGGAGTGTTTTGACTTATCCCATTGATTTTCCTTTCATTTAAATAAGCATGTTTGTTGGAGAGATTTGATACTTACTATTGACTCTATCGAAAGATGCCTTAAAAGTACAGGTGTTATTTTTTCCGATTTTTGTCGGTTTGATTCCTGGATGAGGCAAGAATGTTTTCAAAAATAAAGGAATAGTTCCTTTGTACAAAATTTGCTATTTTCAGTATTTTGAGAATATTCCCTCTAGATGGCGTAAAACAATTCCGCACTGTAGGTCTAGGTAGTAGGAAAAAGAAATTAACTTACATAGCGGCACTGAGTCGGAAACCCCCGATTTTGTCTTCCATGCGCTTGGGTCTTTTGGGGAATGTCGTCCATTTTCATTTTTTTGTTCATAAGCGTGTTTGGTGATGCACTCCTTTTCCTTGTAGGCTCTGAAATATTAAACCCTGCTATAGATGATCTTGCATATAGACTATTAGGACTGCTCCTTGTATTTGTTTGTATTTTACCTTTTTTACCTGCGACGATTTTTGAATTATTTGTTTCCGGTCTGCTTCGTTTATCGTCATCACATTGTGTTATTAAACCAGTGTAGATATTCCTTAAAAATAAAATAAACACATTCGAGTTCAAAGAATATTAACAAGGGCCTGTAAAACGTTTAAACATTAAAATTATTAGTATTTAGCTTACACAGTGTCTATAAAAAAAGAGTCTCCTTGGCTAGTTGCTGCTCTCTCTCTCTCTCTCTCTCTCTCTCTCACACACACACACACAGCAGCTGTAGATTCTCTTTTAGAGAATTTGTAATTCCTGAAAAAAAGGCACTGTTAAATTAATGACTAATTAATTATTGCTTAAATTTATTCACATAATTCTTCATTATTGTTACTTATGAGTTTCATTACAGTCTTTTAGTTCTAACTTTTCTCGTTTATTAGGATCTTCTGTTTTTTTCTTGTTTTACGTGATTTATTGGCAGAACCTGACCAACTTTTCCAATTTGCTGATAAGCTTATGATGGTACTAAGCGAAATAATATTTAAAAACAATTAAAAACTTTTCAATTAAGTACAGTAAGTTCCCATTCAAGCTATACATTTACACTACGAAAACCGCTACTGTTACGAGCGACATAAGAACGGTCCAAAGGTCAAACAGTATAGCTTGATAACGAGCTTACTGTACATATTAATAATAAGTTATATATTTATTTATTTATAACGATGTACAAAACAGGGTATAGCCATTTGAGTAGGTACAGCCACAAAACTATTAATATTATATCGGGATGATATCTATCTTGAAACTCAAAATGTGTATTCTACATATTTAACCAGTCTTATGTAGCGAGAGATCGTTTACAAAAATTGAAATCATAAAAAACTGATAAGAATATAGCTAAGTATATGATTTACAAAAATGCAGGGTTGTTGCAGTTAAGCCAATAGGTAGGTATGTCGTCGTCGAACCATAGGTATGCTATCAAAAAACAGGCATCACTCTGGCTTAATCAGAGGCCATACCTTGATCGCTTAAAGCAGTGCTCCGCGAACTTTTTGTGTTCAATGTAGGGTAGTCCGACCGGTGAATGAACACTTAAAGGATTTTTTCAAGTTCGAAAGAGACGCACTAAGACAGTGATAGCTATAGTTGCATTTTTATAGCTTTTATGGCATCTATGTTCAATAGAGAAAAAACTAATTTCTGGATTTCGGAATTTTACTTTTACTTTGGGAGAAATTATAAGTTTTGTAAAAAAGACTCAAATTACCAATAACTGAACATTTTTTAAATGAATGAACACGAATATAGTTAGTCAATGAACACATATTATTTAATTATAAATCAGTCACCATAACCATTCTAAATCAAGTTTGGCTGCATCTTTACCTAAAAACTATATTTTTGAATCATAGAGTACGCTTAATACCTATAATAAACCTGCGTTATAGGTATAGGCACATAAAAAAATAACTTTAAAAAAACACGATACGTACATAATTCGAAGTCTTGTACCTATCAATGACTGTTCTACATATTATATATTTCTGAGATTAATAGTTTATTAGTACTTTGTAGTCTACTTATTCAATATCTTGAAAATTAATATCACTGAAAGAGATAAGTCCGCATCTCGAAATAATTGGTTCACTTAAAACACGCTGGACATCGTCATATTCAATACTTATTTGATATATCTGGTATTTGTGGTTTGACAAAACAAACAACATTATCTTCCAAATCAACTTTACATTTCATGTCTTCATCATTTAGCATAACTTCGCCAACAAAATAACTCATTTTTTTCAGTTTTAAATCGTAGTTACTGACACATAGTTACCACAAATATTTTCACACGTAACCTACCTACCTTTTCGCCTATGAACTTCTACTTGTAGATTTCATACCTTTGACTTTTTGCTTGACTTTTCTCTTCAATGTCCTTTTTTCATCGTTCAATATATTTCTTGTTTTCGCTTCTTTTCTATTTGTTAAGTTTTCCTCTTTTTAATCTTTTCGTATTTCTGCTTCTTTTTTCCTTTAACTTTTAACTTCTTCATCCTTTCTTTGTTTTTCTCCATCTTGTTTCCTCATGAAGTCTTTGTATCGTTGACCAGTATAACTAAATGGGACAGACTCTCTTGTTTTCAATTTTTTTTTATTTGTAGAATTAGCTTCAGGATATTTTAGAAACTCCCGAATTGGATTGGAAGCACGATTATAGTCAGTTAGTGTAACTTCAGCGGGTGTCGAAGGAAAGTGATGCATTTTAGTACCAGAAGAACATCTGTAATTATCGAGCCGATGTTGAGCTCATTAATATTTTAACCTTCAGAGTACATCGAAGCATTTATGAGGGCATTAGAGTCAGGCGTACTTACATTCAATATATTAGCGTAAGTTTTTGGTTCGACATGTAGCTCCGAATGAGAAGCACCATTAACGGAATCGCTTTTGGATTGTAAGAAGTTCCCATCAGACTTTTCGGTTAACTTGTTATCAGTCAAATATAAGTTTAAAGTATCATACCGTCGCAATGCTAGAGTGACAGGTGACCAGGTAAGGTATGACATCATCAGTATTCTACTAAATCATGCTGTACTAAATCACTGCCATAGTAAAAAAATCGATTTGAGATCGATCGATTTAATACAAAATATCGGTTTTGATTTTCATAATTGCATAAATACTAAGTTAAACAATTTACAGATCAAAATAGTGTTTTGTGTGTTTACGTTTGATCAAAGGTACATAAATAAACGACTTTACAAAAGATTTCTATTTCTTACGGGAATTAAATTTATTGTCAAATAATAGGTATCGATTTTTTGTTAGCAATTAATGATTTTTTATTGCATATTTATTATCGGAAGAGTAACACAGAAATTGATGGTTTCACTTTTATCAATAGTACTACTTAATACAAATAGATTATTTGAATGTTAAGTCTCCGGCGACGAGGATGTGAAAAATATTTTTATTATATTTAATTATACTTAACTGTAAAAATATATTTTTTGGAAATAACTTGTTCACTAATAGCCGAAATTGAACAATACTCTTTAATATTTTATTCTACTTTCTTATGACTTTCATCAAAAGACCCCGTTTTTCTAGTTTTTCAAGTGGGATTGAGTCATGAATTATTGATTTGATCTTCGTTAAGATTCTGTCGTTTGGGGTATCTTTAATATTTGCTTTCTTGCTTATATTGGGCATGGCCCGCGACTCCTTTTCCTAGGCTCTGAGTATTAATCCCTGCTAAAGGTGGTCTGATTCCACCTTCATCATCATCATCCATTACAATAACAGAAGGTACCTATCGCTCCCATGTGGACCACTTTTTACTTTGATCTTTTGTATTTATTTGTGTCGATTAATTAACTTCTAAGGGCCAATTCTACAAAGCTCTTGAACCGAACCGTTGCTTTCGACCAATCAGCAGGCGTAGCACGGGCTGCCAAGACTACGTTATCACGTTATTTTACATTTGGAAGTCAGTCTATATGATTGATTTATCGCAACGCTTCGGTTTCGGTTCCGCTGTAACTTATTACTAGAATTGAAACCTCTGAGTCTACAGAGTTTACTTCATTATCCTCTTTTAGCACATTGGAACAATAATTGTAGATTTGTTTGGTGAATCATAGTAGCTGGTGATGTCGAATATTTTTAAGGAATTTGTTATTTCAAAATGAAAGGCAGTAAAAATGACTACACAATACATTTTCTTCTTTTAATTGTTTATTTGAAGGTTAATAATTATTATACTTAATGAAATCGGGGACTTAAATATTGTAATGAACACGATATTTAAAGCTTTTTGGAGGCGTGGGTAACTTATTGAATCAGATCAACTAATTTCATTGACAGAACAGGTACTCGACCCACTTTCCCAATGTGCTGTAATGTCAGCACATTGGGAAAGTGGGTCGAGTACACTGATAATCCTAAATTTATAACAGAATACTTTAAAAATCCATGCTTGCCATGCCATGATTTACATGCTTTTTGCAATTTTATGCCTATCCATATGCTCTTCTCAGTTTCAATGTTTGCGTGGTAGATTTTTGTTACATCCTTTTATTTTATAATTTATAATATTTTGTAATTAGAATATAAGTATTTTGGAAGATGTCATTATCATATTTCCATCATCGTAATGCATTATAACAATAATAATAGTACCTTTCGCCGACCTTTTGTAATTGTGTCGATTTTTAAACTATTTTTTTCTGATCGACTTATTTCATCATCATCGCTTAGCGATATGGAACCATAGGTATAATACAAATTCTAGCATAAAAAAATATCAGCAAGAGTTTGTCAAATGTCAATTACGAGTACATTGAAATGACTCGTATATTCGTAAATATGTAGTTCGTCTTCATTTTAATAAATAAATTACATTGAAGATGATTGTTAATGTCTAACTAACATAAGTAATCCGATGAACCCCTGAGTATGAGTGTACGAGTACGTCTTATCCTATTGAATTTTCAGTTCACTCATTCAATTTCCTTTCATTTAAATAAGCATGTTTGCTGGAGAGATTTGATACTTACGATTGACCCTATCGAATGATGCCATAAAGTACAGAATGTTATTTTTTTCGATACTATAGTCGGTTTGATTCGGTCGGTTTTGAAAATATGCTGATGTATATATGGCAAGCAGATTTTCAAAATTCTTTAAATACAGTAAAGATAAAAAAAGGTAAAAAATAAAGAAGTAACTCCTTTACAAAATAAGCTATCTTCAGTATTTAGTGTAGTTTCCTTCCAGGTGGCGTTAAAGAATTTCACACGGTATAGTACAAAAACGAAATTAATAACTTACATAGCGGCACTGAGTCGGAAAATCACGATTTTGTCTTCATTGCGTTTTGGTCTTTTGGGGTGTCTTCCATTTTCAATTTTTTGTTCATAAGCGTGTTTGGTGATGCACTTTTCTTCCTTGTAGGCACTGAAATATTAAACCCTGCTATAGATGATCTTGCTATGTTAACATCATGTATGTGGTTTTAACTATATATAGGCTATTAGGACTGCTCCTTGTATTTGTTTGTACTTTACCTTTTAATAACTTTTAGAGAATTTGTAATTCCTGAAAAGAAAGGCACTGTGTAAATTAATAACTAATTAATTATTGCTTAATTTTAATCACTTATTTCTTCATTACTGTTACTTATGAGTTTCATTACAGTCTTTTAGGTCTAACTTTTCTCGTTTATCAGGATCTTCTGTTTTTTTCAAGTTTAGCGTGATTTATTAGTAGAACCTGACCAACTTTCACAATTTGCTTATAAGCTTTTGATGGTACCTGAAATCGCGAAAGAATATTAAAAAAACTTTTTCATTTACATATTAATAATAAATTATATATTTATTTATTTATAACGATGTACAATACAGGGTACAGCCATAAAACTATTAATATTATATCGGGATGATATCTATGTTTAAACTCAAAATGTGTATTCTAAATATTTAACCAGTTTTATCCAGCGAGATTCGCAACATTTTTCATTGAAATGAAATGAAATGAAAAGCTTTTATTCCAGATTTACATCCATATAAATAAATTAGTATTAAATTATTATAATAAAAATAAATAAAATTGTACTAATGATAATGAATAATAAGATTTTGAATGGAATTAATAAATAAATTTTGAAATAAAATTGAAAAAATTTATAACATTGAATAGATTTAGATTACAAATATTAGCTATGTTATAGGTGCATGGTATGCCCTCCATATACTATGTAAGGGACTAGAATCCCAGGTTCTAATAGCAGCGACTAGCGCATTGTCGGAGTGATACAGAGAGGCGCGCGCGCCGGCCGTCCGGCTCCGCAGCAGCGCCTGCTAGGTGGGCGCGCGCCCCTCGGCGAACATGCTGCTGGCGCTGTACCACCTCGGCAGTCGGAACATCGCTCGCCACGCGTCGTTGTACTGCACGCGCATCTCGCTCATGGCGGCCTTCGTGAAATCTCCTCGCCAACATGTTCCCTCTTACTGCGATAGCCCGCCTTTGCCTCTGTATATCAGCATGATCAGAAAGGTCGTGGGTTATCATGTGGCCGAGGTATTTGACTTCTTCAACCTTTTCCATAGTGGCGCCGCCGAGAGTATGATCGTCATTGATGCTTAGCTCCTATTAGTCGTAGCGTGATGTTATATAGCCTTAAGTCTTTTTCGATAAACGTTCAACCAAACAAACAAACTCTTCAGCTTTCTAATATAAGTATAAAAGTGACACTGAGTCATGAATTCCTGATTCGTCGTCGTTAAGATTTGGTCGTTTGGGGTATCTTCAATTTTCAGTTTTTTGCTTATATTGAACATGGTCGGCTATGCACCTTCCTAGACTCAAGCCTGGCTAAAGATTATATTTTTATCATCGTGATCTATTATAATAACAGTATCTATAGCTGCTTATAGGATATTTGGACTACTTTTAAGTCACTTTACTTCGACCTTTTGTATTTGCGTCTTTTTGAAACATCTGGGGTCAACTGATTTCACCATTATCGCTTAGCGCTGTGAAATCATTGTAGATATTCCTACAATTATTATTTTAACCTTATCTTTCTTATTTGTAATAATTTTTGTACCATTTTTTTTGGTCTAATTAGAGCGTCGGTGGCGCAGTGGACTCGGCACTTGCCTTCCAATCGGGGGGTCGGGGTTCGAGACCCGCCATGTACCAATGTGTTTTTCGTTTCGAATTTCATATGTACATTTGTCTGACGCTCCTACGGTGAAGGAAGACATCGTGAGGCAACCTGCATACATCTGCGAAGAAATTCAATGATGTATGTGAAGCCGACCAATCCGCACTGGGCCAGCGTGGTTGACTAAGGCCTAATCACCCTAATATAGGGTAGGCTCGAGCCCCTCGGCGGGGACGTATATGAGCTGTGATGATGATGATGATGACAGGTAGGTATTCCTAAAAATAAAACATTGTAGTTCAAAGAATATCAGCTAGAGTTTGTAACATGTTACTGATGTTACATTAAAATGATTCGTATTTTTTAGTTTATATAGGTCATGTCTATAAAAAATGTCGCCTTGGTTTCATCGCTCTTGGTGAATCATATCAACTGGTGGCGTAAAATATATTTAGCGAATTTGATTTTCCTAAAAATTCAAGTCACCATATAATAACTAACTACACTATTCATGCTAAAATTTTCATTACTTCTTTCTTCTTTTAATTGTTTCTTTGAATATTTATGCCACTTACTAATGACTTTCATCAAAATATTTAAGTCCCCGTTTTTCTAGTTCTTCAAGATGTCGGTAAGCTATTAAATCAAATTAACCAAATTGTTTCATTGGCAGTACCTACTCGACCCACTTTTCCAATGTGCTGCTGACATTACCTGAAATAAGGATTTGTTCCTGATTTGTCATATTCCTTATTGGTCATATTCCTTATTCGACACTTTCCTAACTGGTCATATTCCTAACTCGTAATTTTCGTCACTCGTCATACCATGTACATTTACCTGCACAAACTTGAAAAATACGTTGAAGATGATTGTTAATGACTAACATAAGTAATCCGATAAACCCTTGAATAAGAGTGTTTTGTCTTATCCCATTGAATTTCCTTTATAGTACACAATATTCCTAACTCGTAATTTTCGTCACTCGTCATACCATGTACATTTACCTGCACAAACTTGAAAAATACGTTGAAGATGATTGTTAATGACTAACATAAGTAATCCGATAAACCCTTGAATAAGAGTGTTTTGTCTTATCCCATTGAATTTCCTTTCATTTAAATAAGCATGTTTGTTGGAGGGATTTTATACTTACGATTGATCCTATCGAATGATGCCTTAAAGTACAGGAAGCTATTTCTCCGATTTAAGTCGGTTTGATACCCAGATATGGCAATTATATTAACAAAATTCTTTAAAAATAAAGAAATAATTCCACTACAAAATTAGCTATATTCAGTATTTAGTGAGGTTTCCATCCAGGTGGCGTAAAAAATTTCCACACGGTATAGTACAAAAACGAAATTAACTTACATACCGGCATTGAGTCGGAAATTCCCGATTTTGTCTTCATTACGTTTTCGTCTTTCGGAGTGTCTTCCATTTTCAATTTTTTGTTCATAAGCGTGTTTGGTGATGCACTCCTCTTTCTTGTAGGCTCTGAAATATTAAACCCTGCTATAGATGGTCTTGCTATATTTACATCATGTATGTGATTTCAGCTACATATAGACTATTAGGACTGCTCCTTGTATTTGTTTGTACTTTACCTTTTTTACCTGTGACGATTTTTGAATTATTTGTTTCCGGTCTGCTTCGTTTATCGTCATCACATTGTGTTATTAAACCAGTGTAGATATTCCTTAAAAATAAAATAAACACATTCGAGTTCAAAGAATATTAACAAGAGCCTGTAAAACGTTTAAACATTAAAATTATTAGTATTTAGCTTACACAGTGTCTATAAAAAAAGAGTCTCTTTGGCTAGTTGCTGCTCTCACTCTCTCTCTCTCACACACACACACACACACACACACACACACAGCAGCTGTAGATTCTCTTTTAGAGAATTTGTAATTCCTGACAAAAGGCGCTGTTAAATTAATGACTAATTAATTATTGCTTAAATTTAATCACTTATTTCTTCATTATTGTTACTTATGAGTTTCATTACAGTCTTTTAGTTCTAACTTTTCTCGTTTATTCTTCTGTTTTTTCTTGTTTTACGTGATTTATTGGCAGAACCTGACCAACTTTTCCAATTTGCTGATAAGCTTTTGATGGTACCATCAAAAGCTACCTGGTACCTGAAATCGCGAAAGAATATTTAAAACAATTAAAAACTTTTTCAATTACATATTAATAATAAGTTATATATTTATTTATTTATAACGATGTACAAAACAGGGTTCAGTCATTTAAGTAGGTACAGCCATAAAACTATTAATATTACGACGGTGGGTCAAAAAGTTCGCGGAATGGAGGGTAAAAAGTAAGAAATAAAACACATAATTATTTTTCCTTCTCAATGTATTCCCCCTTAACTCTAATACATTTATTAGACCTATCAATTAATTTATTAATACCTTCGAAAAAAAATGATTTCTCTTTGTCGTCAAAATAGGCCAAAATTGCGCCCTTCACTTCTTCATCGCTGGAAAATTTCTTCCCTCGAAGCTCTTTTTTCATTTTTGGGAATAAATAATAATCACTTGGGGCTAAATCTGGGCTATAGAGAGGATGTTCCAAGATTTCGAAGCCCACTCTTTGAACAGCAGCCATCGCAACTTGCGCCTTGTGCACGGGTGCATTGTCGTGCAAAAGGAGCACACCTTCAGTCAATTTTCCCCGTCTTTTTTCTCTCACAGCATCTCGCAGACGTTCTAATAGTGCAGCGTAGTACTCTCCAGTGATAGAGACACCCTTTTCTTTATAATCAATAAGGAGGATTCCCTCTGAATCCCAGAAAACAGTAGCCATGAGTTTTCCAGCCGACGGAGACACTTTGAATTTCTTCGGAGGTGGTGTGCCCTTTTTGTGCCACTGCATGGAGTCTAGTTTAGACTCAGGCTCATAATGATGAACCCAAGTTTTATCTCCAGTCACAATTCGGTTCAAAACAATTTCTTCGGAGGTGGTGTGCCCTTTTTGTGCCACTGCATGGAGTCTAGTTTAGACTCAGGCTCATAATGATGAACCCAAGTTTTATCTCCAGTCACAATTCGGTTCAAAACTTCATTCTTTTGTTCACCACAGAGCGCTAAAAACTCGCGACAACACTCAACTCGCTGCTGCTTCTGATGTGGCGTGAGCATTCTCGGCACCCATCTTGCACACACCTTTGACATGCCAAGATGGTCGTGTAGGATGTTCAAAATTAGTTCATTCCTACAATTATTATGTTAACCTTATCTTTCTTATTTGTAATAATTTTTGTACCATTTTTTTGGTCTAATTACAGGTAGGTATTCCTAAAAATAAAACATTGTAGTTCAAAGAATATCAGCTAGAGTTTGTAACATGTTACTGATGTTACATTAAAATGATTCGTATTTTTTAGTTTATATAGGTCATGTCTATAAAAAATGTCGCCTTGGTTTCATCGCTCTTGGTGAATCATATCAGCTGGTGGCGTAAAATATATTTAGCGAATTTGATTTTCCTAAAAATTAAAGTCACCATATAATAACTAAATACACAATTCATGCTAAAATTTTCATTACTTCTTTCTTCTTTTAATTGTTTCTTTGAATATTTATGCCACTTACTAATGACTTTCATCAAAATATTTAAGTCCCCGTTTTTCTAGTTCTTCAAGATGTCGGTAAGCTATTAAATCAAATTAACCAAATTGTTTCATTGGCAGTACCTACTCGACCCACTTTTCCAATGTGCTGCTGACATTACCTGAAATATGGATTTGTTCCTGATTTGTCATATTCCTTATTGGTCATACTCCTTATTCGACACTTTCCTAACTGGTCATATTCCTGATTCGACACTTTTCTAACTGGTCATATTCCTAACTCGTAATTTTCCTCACTCGTCATACCATGTACATTTACCTGCACAAACTTGAATAATACGTTGAAGATGATTGTTAATGACTAACATAAGTAATCCGATAAACCCTTGAATAAGAGTGTTTTGTCTTATCCCATTGAATTTCCTTTCATTTAAATAAGCATGTTTGTTGGAGGGATTTTATACTTACGATTGATCCTATCGAATGATGCCTTAAAGTACAGGAAGCTATTTCTCCGATTTAAGTCGGTTTGATACCCAGATATGGCAATTATATTAACAAAATTCTTTAAAAATAAAGAAATAGTTCCACTACAAAATTAGCTATATTCAGTATATAGTGAGGTTTCCATCCAGGTGGCGTAAAAAATTTCCACACGGTATAGTACAATAACGAAATTAACTTACATACCGGCATTGAGTCGGAAATTCCTGATTTTGTCTTCATTGCGTTTTGGTCTTTCGGAGTGTCTTCCATTTTAAATTTTTTGTTCATAAGCGTGTTTGGTGATGCACTCCTCTTTCTTGTAGGCTCTGAAATATTAAACCCTGCTATAGATGGCCTTGCTATATTTACATCATCTATGTGATTTCAGCTACATATAGACTATTAGGACTGCTCCTTGTATTTGTTTGTACTTTACCTTTTTTACCTGTGACGATTTTTGAATTATTTGTTTCCGGTCTGCTTCGTTTATCGTCATCACATTGTGTTATTAAACCAGTGTAGATATTTCTTAAAAATAAAATAAACACATTCGAGTTCAAAGAATATTAACAAGAGCCTGTAAAACGTTTAAACATTAAAATTATTAGTATTTAGCTTACACAGTGTCTATAAAAAAAGAGTCTCCTTGGCTAGTTGCTGCTCTCTTCCTCTCTCTCTCTCTCTCTCTCTCTCACACACACACACACACAGCAGCAGTAGATTCTCTTTTAGAGAATTTGTAATTCCTGAAAAAAGGCACTGTTAAATTAATGACTAATTAATTATTGCTTAAATTTAATCACTTATTTCTTCATTATTGTTACTTATGAGTTTCATTACAGTCTTTTAGTTCTAACTTTTCTCGTTTATTCTTCTGTTTTTTCTTGTTTTACGTGATTTATTGGCAGAACCTGACCAACTTTTCCAATTTGCTGATAAGCTTTTGATGGTACCATCAAAAGCTACCTGGTACCTGAAATCGCGAAAGAATATTTAAAAACAATTAAAAACTTTTTCAATTACATATTAATAATAAGTTATATATTTATTTATTTATAACGATGTACAAAACAGGGTTCAGTCATCTAAGTAGGTACAGCCATAAAACTATTAATATTACGACGGTGGGTCAAAAAGTTCGCGGAATGGAGGGTAAAAAGTAAGAAATAAAACACTAAATTATTTTTCCTTCTCAATGTATTCCCCCTTAACTCTAATACATTTATTAGACCTATCAATTAATTTATTAATACTTTCGAAAAAAAATGATTTCTCTTTGTCGTCAAAATAGGCCGAAATTGCGCTCTTCACTTCTTCATCGCTGGAAAATTTCTTCCCTCGAAGCTCTTTTTTCATTTTTGGGAACAAATAATAATCACTTGGGGCTAAATCTGGGCTATAGGGAGGATGTTCCAAGATTTCGAAGCCCACTCTTTGAACAGCAGCCATCGCAACTTGCGCCTTGTGCACGGGTGCATTGTCGTGCAAAAGGAGCACACCTTTAATCAATTTTTCCCGTCTTTTTTCTCTCACAGCATCTCGCAAACGTTCTAATAGTGCAGCGTAGTACTCTCCAGTGATAGAGACACCCTTTTCTTTATAATCAATAAGGAGGATTCCCTCTGAATCCCAGAAAACAGTAGCCATGAGTTTTCCAGCCGACGGAGACACTTTGAATTTCTTCGGAGGTGGTGTGCCCTTTTTGTGCCACTGCATGGAGTCTTGTTTGGACTCAGGCTCATAATGATGAACCCAAGTTTCATCTCCAGTCACAATTCGGTTCAAAACTTCATCCTTTTGTTCACCACAGAGCGCTAAAACTCGCGACAACACTCAACTCGCTGCTGCTTCTGGTGTGGCGTGAGCATTCTCGGCACCCATCTTGCACACACCTTTGACATGCCAAGATGGTCGTGTAGGATGTTCAAAATGGTTGTAGCTGATACTCCAATCATTTCTGCAAGCTGTTTCTTCTTTAAACGGGCATCTTCCAATATGATTTTTTCAAGTTTTTCGACGTTTTCTGCCGTGGTTGCCTCGATAGGCCGCCCTGGCCTCGGATCATGAATGATATCGGGATGATATCTATCTTGAAACTAAAAATGTGTATTCTAAATTTTTAACCAGTTATATGCAGCAAGATTTGCAACATTTTTCATCGATGCTCAGCTCCTATTAGCCGTAGCGTGATGTTATAATAGCCTAAATAAGCCTTCTTCGATAAATGAACTATCCAACACAAAAATATTGTTCAATTTGAATCAGTAGTATTTGTGATTAACGCTTTCAAACAAATAAACAAACAAATAATCAAATTATTCAGCTTTTTAATATTAGTATAGATTTACATAGCGGCACTGAGTCATGAATTCCTGATTCGTCGTCATTAAGATTTGGTCGTTTGGGGTATCTTAAATTTTCAGTTTTTTGCTTATACAGAACATGGTCGGCGATGCACTCCTCTTCCTAGGCTCAAGCCTGGCTAAAGATTATATTTTTATCATCGTGATCTATTATAATTACAGTATCTATCGCTGCTTATAGGAGATTTGGACTACTTTTAAGTCACTTTACTTTGACCTTTTGTATTTGCGTCTTTTTTTAAACATCTGGGGTCTACTTACTTCACCATTGTCGCTTAGCGCTGTGGAATCATTGGAGAAATTCCTACCATTTTTATTTTAACCTTATCTTTCTTATTTGTATTTTTTTATACCATTTTTTGGTCTAATTACAGGTAGGTATTCCTAAAAATAAAAATAAAAATAAAACATTGTAGTTCAAAGAATATCAGCTAGAGTTTGTAACATGTTACTGATGTTACATTAAAATGATTCGTATGTCTATAAAAAAAGTGTCGCCTTGGTTTCATCGCTGCTCTCTCTTTGTGAATCATATCAGCGGGTGACGTAAAATATATTTAGCGAATTTGATTTTCCTAAAAATTTAAGTCACCATATAATAACTACACAATTCATGCTAAAATTTTCATTAATTTTTTCTTCTTTTAATTGTTTCTTTGAATATTTATGCCACTTTCTAATGACTTTCATCGAAGTCCCCGTTTTTCTAGTTTTTGAAGATGTCGGTAAGCTATTTAATCAAAGTTACCAAATTGTTTCATTGGCAGTACCTAATACCTAATCGAACCACTTTTCCAATGTGCTACTGACATTACATTAGGTGCCTGATTTGCACCTGACTCGTTATATTCCTGATTGGTCATATTCTTTATTCGACACTTTCCTAACTGGTCATATTCCTAACTCGTCTTACCATGTACATTTACCTGCACAAACTTGAAAAATTACATTGAAGATGATTGTTAATGACTATCATAAGTAATCCGATAAACCCTTGAGTATGACTTATCCCATTGATTTTCCTTTCATTTAAATAAGCATGTTTGTTGGAGAGATTTGATACTTACGATTGACCCTATCGAAAGATGCCTTAAAAGTAAGGTGTTATTTTTTCCGATTTTCGTCGGTTTGATTCCTGGATGAGGCAAAAATGTTTTCAAAAATAAAGGAATAGTTCCTTTGTACAAAATTTGCTATTTTCAGTATTTTGAGAATATTCCCTCTAGGTGGCGTTAAGCAATTCTACACTGTAGGTCTAGGTAGTAGAAAAATGAAATTAACTTACATAGCGGCACTGAGTCGGAAACCCCCGATTTTGTCTTCCATGCGCTTGGGTCTTTTGGGGTGTCGCCCATTTTCATTTTTTTGTTCATAAGCGTGTTTGGTGATGTACTCCTCTTCCTTGTAGGCTCTGAAATATTAAACCCTGCTATAGATGATCTTGCTATATTTACATCATATATGTGATTTCAGCTGCATATAGGCTATTAGGACTGCTCCTTGTATTTGTTTGTACTTTGCCTTTTATATTTGTGACGATTTTTGAATTATTTGTTTCCGGTCTGCTTCGTTTATCGTCATCACATTGTGTTATTAAACCAGTGTAGATATTCCTTAAAAATAAAATAAACACATTCGAGTTCAAAGAATATCAACAAGAGTATGTAAAACGTTTAAACATTAAAATTATTAGTATTTAGCTTACACAGTGTCTATAAAAAAAGAGTCTCCTTGGCTAGTTGCTGCTCTCTCTCTCTCTCTCTCTCTCTCACACACACACACACACAGCAGCTGTAGATTCTCTTTTAGAGAATTTGTAATTCCTGAAAAAAAGGCACTGTTAAATTAATGACTAATTAATTATTGCTTAAATTTATTCACATAATTCTTCATTATTGTTACTTATGAGTTTCATTACAGTCTTTTAGTTCTAACTTTTCTCGTTTATTCTTCTGTTTTTTCTTGTTTTACGTAATTTATTGGCAGAACCTGACCAACTTTTCCAATTTGCTGATAAGCTTATGATGGTACTAAGCGAAATAATATTTAAAAACAATTAAAAACTTTTCAATTAAGTACAGTAAGTTCCCATTCAAGCTATACATTTACACTACGAAAACCGCCACTATTACGAGCGACATAAGAACGCTCCAAAGGTCAAACAGTATAGCTTGATAACGAGCTTACTGTACATATTAATAATAAGTTATATATTTATTTATTTATAACGATGTACAAAACAGGGTATAGCCATTTGAGTAGGTACAGCCACAAAACTATTAATATTATATCGGGATGATATCTATCTTGAAACTCAAAATGTGTATTCTACATATTTAACCAGTCTTATGTAGCGAGAGATCGTTTACAAAAATTGAAATCATAAAAAACTGATAAGAATATAGCTAGGTATATGATTTACAAAAATGCAGGGTTGTTGCAGTTAAGCCAATAGGTAGGTATGTCGTCGTCGAACCATAGGTATGCTATCAAAAAACAGGCATCACTCTGGCTTAATCAGAGGCCATACCTTGATCGCTTAAAGCAGTGCTCCGCGAACTTTTTGTGTTCAATGTACATTTAAGGAAACGAAAAATTTTAGAATGCAAAACTCATTGTGTGGCTTTATGAAATGACGATGCAAGTGAAACTTTTTTCGGATCGTAGGCATTTAACTGAAAATTTATTAAGCCTATATTGGCATTGGCTCATAGGCCATCGATGGATTTTAGGCTCAGATAGAAGACTTAAATTTGCATATACAAAACCTTTTTACTTTATTCTATCCAGTGTATGCTGATTTTCAATGGGGTTGTCCGGACGCCAAGCCTTATCTACCGCCAATGCCTTGGCTGCTTTGTCGAGCGCCTTTCACTTGACTTTACTCCTACTCTGCGGCCGGCTGTAATGCGACATGCGATAGATCAGTGGTGCTTAACCGGTGGTCCTCGGGCCACTGGTGATCCCTGGAAGCAGCCGAAATGGTCCGCGAAGCCATACGGAAAATAATATTATAGATATAACCAACAACCCCTTATTCATGTTGGTCTTGAGTTCTTCGTCGATGGTTAGACAGATATTTGTAAAATGGTCCCTCGTCACTAGAAGGTTAGGAACCACTGCGATAGATGGACGAAAAAATTTGAGGCGATGGAATGTTGGCTATATGGCGAGCGAGTGAGGGGCTCTCCCGACAGAGTGCCGGGCCTACTCACTAAAACTCTGCCCTTTAGGGGGCGAGTGGTAGGGTCCACAATGCGACATCTCTACTCACGCGCCTGAGAAGAGATTTTATACCATACAATTTATCGTGCCTTTTAACGAGTCTCTTGCGCCGCCTCAAAATTTGCCCTACCTTCATGGTTAACTGGTAGAAAATTATTTTTTTGCGCAAGTCAAATTCGTTTTGATTGTTGTCGCTTGAGAACGATTTTTGGGTGGCTGTAACCATACTCTTATTAAAATTTGAGAGCTGGATCTGCGCTTGCCGCCTGCACCTGCAGCGTCTCGCCTGCGTATTTTCGTTGTTCGCGTGGGAATTCTTCATTTTTCTGTAGGAAAGAAATCTATATACCTACTGTATTACTCACTGAAAATAAAGCATTCTATTAGTGAAAGAATTTTAAAACTCAGATCAGTAGTTTTCATAATAAATACTGTATTCTACAATTCAAGTTCTTTCATTTGATAACCATATTGGGGAAGGTTGTACAAGCTAAATTAAAGCTTGTAAAATATAAAATTCGCGCCATCTCGCGGTCTTGTCAAGTAACTCACAAAAGTCTATGCTTGGGTTCTCGCTTTCTTCAACGTGCTGTCGACTTCGGTTTAGTTTGGCCACACGTTAATAGATGATGACATTTGCTCTTAAAAACCTCCGGTTTTAAATAAAGATTTATTGAGTAGACTAAAAAGAAGTACCTACCTAAAGAAAATCATTGTGTGATTTTATGAAACCAAATATTTTTGGAAAAGGGTATTAAAATTAACTGGAAACCTAAATATTTTCTTCTGGAAAAAAATATAAATATGAAAAAAAAACTGATCAATAAAAATACAAATCAAATTAATAAAATAAACAAAAAGTATAAAAGAAAACAAATTTATGAAAAATAGTCTACACCCAGGATCGAACCACTGCAACTCCAGTCCTGTCCTATATGAAGTCGTGAAATTAAAGATCATATGTTTTTTTTTGTAATGCGACATGAGATAGATGGAGGTAATTTGTGGCGATGTAAAAAAAGTTTCACTTTAAAATCAGTTTATAAGTAATAATAATCAACATTTGTTATTAATCAACAAAACAATATTATTAATCAACATACCTAAACTTTAATTGCAGAAAAGGTATTTAATATGAAACATGAGCTTTTAATTGAGCATAGACGGTCTAAATTTGAAGTAATCTTTGGCAGAGCTGCTCTCATCTCTCCGTCGATCGTCCTGAGGCGGTCCCTTTTTTGGTTTTTATTGTGGTAAGAGTTGAAAATCGTAATTCACACAAATAAGTCGTTGCAAATGGCAAAAGTATTGCAATAGCATGCTTAGAAAGCAGAGGATATTCATCTAACACACATATCCAAAAATGTTCTAAATTTGTTTCCGAAAATTTAAATTTTAATGTGCGATCCGATTTCATCTCCAGCAGTTCTTCCTGCTTATTTATTGGTAAGTGTCCAAAAGGAGTGATATCGAAGAATGAATTTCGAACCCAGTCCATAGGTTGGAGATCACGCTCAGGGAAATAGGAATTCATTTTCTCTGCAACAAGTTTCAAGTGTTTGACAAATCACTGCCTGCACTCTTTTTTCTGGATCAACTGCCATGACATTTGGGAACATTTCATTATTACCATTGGTAGCGAGACTGATCCATCGTTCAATTTAGCGCGAAAGTTTTCAATTTTAACCGGCGATAAGAGAGAGAAAGAAAGAAAGAAAATATTTATTTGTTTGATCATGTGTTACAGGTTGTTGTGGTCTTATACAACTTCTAGTATCAACATGTCTTACCAGAATAGGTGTACAAATTATATAAATTTACACGTAAACTTTACACTTCAATTATGTGTCAAGTATTTTAACTATTCTGTTTTCGAATTTACAAAACCTATTTTGTCAACAATAACACTATTCACCGTAGTTTCGCCAAACAAAGTGATAAGTAATTTGATGTCAAATACAAAATTACTGTCACTACAATTTGTTACTTAGAGTGTGTCGTCATTCAGGAATTCATTTAAGTACATTATAAGTAATATACTTAACACTTGTTGATTAATGATCAATAAATTTTTTTTTGAATAAGTTGTAATTTAATTTTTTAATTTCCATTGGCAATTTGTTAAAAAGTCTAGGAGCCATACACAGAATACTCTTTCCCATCAGTGCTGTATTATGATTGGTGTTTATTAATATGAAGCTCGAGTATAATAATCAACATAGTTTTTATTAACCTCAAGACGTGTGAACCAACAAGCGTACAAAAAGCACAGAGCACATACCCAAGGCAGGATGACAAAAGTATTGGCCATACAGCCAAGTAATACATACAACATCCTCTCTGCTTTGACAGAAAACTAAGTCTTACCTTACAATCATGTAAACATTAAGAAGATTTAATTAACCTAAAAGACATTACAATTATGATCAACAACTTTATAATTATTTCAAATTAATACATAATCATTGTACCTTACTGGAAGTCCTCTTGACCTAACAGGTCTGGTCATGGGAGCCGTTTCAAGTGGAACCATATTACTATGATGTTCACAATTTGAAGTAACACTATTACTGCTTGAATTATTGTTAATTATTAAATCACAACCATAATCAAAATTATCACTAGGTCTAACATCATTTACATTATTATTTTTTATTATTGTATCATAACAATCATCTTTAGAGCTAGTTACATTTTCCTCCTTTTTTTCATTAGGATTAATTGTATCGTCTGATCCTCTGTAAGGCTTTATATGGCATATATCCCGCCTGTATATAACTCCATTTATATTAATTTTATAAGACCTTTCACTAACTTTTTCAACAATGAAACCCAATTCCCATTTCTTGTTACATTCTGGATTTAATTGTACTGCCACCTGTTGACCAACGGTTAACTCGAAATTTCTTTTACAATTCTTATCATAATAATATTTAGATTTTTCTCTTTTTAATTTTATTTTTTCTGGTAGGTTTCTAATCAACATTGGGGCTAATTGTTCTGATATGCAAGGCAATAGAGTTCTAGTTTTTCTAGAGATTAATTTTTGTGCAGGGCTAAAATTGTCTCCACTACTTGGGACATTTCTCTGATGTAATAACGACATCCAAAAATCCTCACCAGCGTCACAACATTTAAGTAAAAGTTTCTTTGCCTTTTTTACTGTTGCTTCTGCAATACCATTTGATTGTGGATAGTGTGGCGAAGAAGTAACATGCATGAAATCCCAATCATTAGAAAACTTTGTAAATTCCTTGTTAACAAAATTGGTAGCCCCATCAGTACATATCCGCTGTGGAATTCCGTATCTTGCAAAATTCTTTTTACATATATTTATGACTTCTTTAGAGGTCAAATCTCGAATTCTATCAATTTCATAAAAGTTTGAATAATGATCAGCTGTTATAAGAAAATTATGAGATTTACCATTGATTTTTACATTAAATACATCCATGGACACATACTGGAATGGATACATAGGTATGTCATGAGACAACATTGGGAGTTTAGTCTGAGATGGTGAGTATTTTACACAGACTACATTTTTCCACAAATTTTTTTATATCTTCTGACATTCCAGGCCAAAAAATATTCTGCTTTGCTAACTTTATAGAGCTTGTAACGCCATTGTGACTTAAATGAATTTTTGGCAATATTTCCTTACGTTTACATTTAGGAATGAATACTTGATCATTTCTAAATATTACATCATCCTGAACAGACAGATCAGATGCAAATTTATAAAACCATCTCAGACTTTCTGGCATGTCAGATATATATTTAGGAAATCCATTTATAATATATTTTATTAATTGCTGACATTCTGAGTCATTAAGGGTTTCCTTTTTTATATCTTTCATGATATTGTTTGAAACTTTAAGATATTTAACCGATGAATGTTTACTAATGATTTTAAAAATTTGCTTTTCTTTATCTAATATGGAATTTTCATTTTCTATTTGAGTGGTAGCTCTTGAGAGTGTATCCGCCACAAAATTGCTTTTTCCTGTTATATATTCAATTTTTAAATTGTACCTTTGAAGTATCATTAGCATTAGTTGTAATCGTTTTGGAGCATCCACTAAAGGTTTTTTGAAAATATTTACTAATGGTTTATGATCAGTTTTTATTACGGTATTGGTGTTAGCTGTTATATATTGACTGAATCTTGAGCAAGCAAATACTACCGCCAACATTTCTTTTTCGATTTGTGCATATCTTTTCTCAGTGTTAGTCAGTGTTCTAGATGCAAAAGCTACAACTTCATTATCTTGATATAAAGCTGCTCCAAGGCCCATACTACTCGCATCACATTCTACTGTTAAAGGTTTATTCATATCATAGTATTTGAGTGTTGGTAAACTACTTAAAGAGGAGATAATTTGATCAAACTCTAATTGTTCTTGTTTAGTCCACAGCCATACAGCATTTTTCCTTGTTAATTCTCTTAATGAAGTCACTTTAAAACTAAGATTTTTTATAAACTTACTCAAGTATGTTACCATACCAAGAAGCCTGAGGATATCTTTGGGACACGTAGGTGTAGGTATGTTTTTTATAGCAGCAATTTTTTCTTCATCCGCCTTTATTCCAGCATCCGTCAAGACATGTCCATAAAACTTTACTGACGTCTGTAACAAATTTAATTTTTCTTTATTGAGCTTACAATTATTTTTTTAAGTCTGCTTAGTAGATTTTCCAAATTAATATTATGATCATTTACTGCTTCTTCAGTAGTGTCACCAATTCCATAAATCAAAATATCATCGGCCATCACCTCAATTCCTTTTAATCCATGTAAGACTGATTGCAGCTTTTGTTGGAAAACTTCTGGAGCTGATGAGATACCAAATGGAAGTCTTAACCACCTGTATCTACCAAAGGGTGTCCAAAACGTTGTCAGTTTGCTACTTGTTTCATTGAGCTTAACATGCCAAAAACCTTTCAGAGCATCAACAGTACTAAAAACCCTAGCTTTTCCTAATTCTGGTAAGACTTCTTCTAGGGTTGTAAATTGAAAATGTGGTCTTTTTAACGCTTTATTTAGAGGAATAGGATCTAGACATATTCTAAATTTTTTACCCTTACGCACTATCAATATATTACTAACCCAATCCGTATGAGACTCTTCTTTAATAATAATATTGTTTTTCACTAACCTATCTAGTTCCTCTTTTAGTGGTGCTCGGAGTGCCATGGGGATTCGACGTGCAGGCTGAATGCGAGGAGAAACTTTTTCATCAATTTCCAGATTTACCACTCCTGGCAACTCACCATAACCTTTAAACACATCTGAGAATTTTTGGATTATATCTTGAGCTTCTTTGTAGTAAGGAGTACTTGCTTTCACCATGTTGCAATAATTAATTAAGCCTAAAGTTACACATGCTGATTCTGATAAGAGCGGTTGATGACTAACATTTACAACATGAAATTTAATAACATATTTCTTATTTTTATATAGGCATTTTATATTGGCTACCCCTAAAGTTTCAATATTTGATCCATTGAAGCATTTCAATTTTAAATCTGTACTGTGCAAATGATTTAGGCACATTCTTCTACTCATTTTCTTGTATTGTTCTGCTCCAATAACACAGACTTGAGCCCCAGTATCCAATGCACAGTAAACATTTACCCAAGTCTTGTTAAATTTCAGGTTTAGTTCAACTTCTTTATGACCGGAGTAGCAATTTGTTCTTATTTTAGATATGTAAACACTACTGTCACTAGTTTCATCATCTGAGTTCTCTCTTTTAATTTCTTTTACCATAGTCTTGTATTTTTTGCATACTCTTACTGAGTGATTTCGACCTTGGCAGTTAGTGCATCTCGTTCCCCAAGCCGGACATAAAGTTTTTTTAAATATGTGTTCTTCACCACAAAACTTGCATATTTTATTTATTTTTTTATAATGTTTCATATTGGTGTTTATTTTATTTATGTTTGTGACATCTTCAGTACAAATATTTTTCAACTGCTCAGTTGTTGCTTCAGCTGATCTACAAATATTTATGGTTTGCTCTAAATTCAGTCCATCAATACGCAACAATTCCTTTTTAGTTTCAGAATCTGTTATACCAACAACTATCTTATCTCGCAACAGTTCATTAATCATATCGACTTTGTAGGCACACAATTTAATTAATCTCTGGAGTTCAAGTATATAAGTGTCCATATTTTCATTATGCAGTTGGATTCTCTTGTTAAATAAGTACCTATTATAAATAATGTTAGTTTTTTTACTTAATTTATCTTCCAGTTTTTTTAAAATTTTAGCTTCAACTTTTTTGTCACTTTCTTCAAGGCCAAAATACATGAATTTTTTCATAGCCGCATGGCCAATTGCATTTAAAAGTAGTGAGGCTCTTTGTTCATCATTGAGGCCTGTAGCTGACGCGTAGTTCAACCAACTAGTTTTAAAAAAATCAAGTGCCTCAGATATATTTGGAGATTCAATGTCAAGAGGCGCAGGCCACGGTACGTGTACCCGACTTTTTTCTGATGCCCCTTGCATTTGAATTTGCATTAATTTTAGTATTTCACATTGTTTTTCAACAATCTTTGCAATATCCTCTGAAGAGGCCATTTTGTATTTTTGTTTCCTTCGCGTTTGAGTAGGTACTACAGCACAACAATATTTCTTGAATATATTTTATATTATTTTCTATTTTTATATTCTGACACCATGTTTATTAATATGAAACTCGAGTATAATAATCAACATAGTTTTTATTAACCTCAAGACGTGTGAACCAACAAGCGTACAAAAAGCACAGAGCACATACCCAAGGCAGGATGACAAAAGTATTGGCCATACAGCCAAGTAATACATACAACAATTGGGGAGACACAAACGGTTATTATCACGTCTATTGCGTACTACAATATCTCCAATTCTTGTGAATAATTGAGGGTTGGCTTTAACAAATAGCACCACCTCCAAAACATATATTGACGGGAGAGTGAGAAGTCTATGTTTTGTAAAATATGGTCTACAGCTTTCTATTGTTTTGAGTCCAACCAAACATGGATCTGATGCATCTTTTCTGCATTTTAAAAGCAGTACATCTGTTAGTGGAATTTCCCCAGAAGATAATTCCATATCTGAGAAGAGACACGACTATGACGATGTAAAAATATTGAAATTTCTGCCTTAATATTGAATTTTTTTTATTGACTTCATTTAAGTGAGCAAATATATCCGCCAGATATGCAAGTTTTGCCAGCCATTCTTCTTCATTTTTAAATAGATATGCACAATGAACCCTGAACCCTGGGACTGCAAAAACGTCTGAGTCTCATTTTTAACGCATAAATCCGGGAAAGTACCTTTTGCGAGAAAGCCATCGTACTTCTGTATGAAACAAGAGTGACTGATGATCTGCCCCCATTTCTTGACATACTGCATTAAATTAAATACTCGCCTATTTAATTTTAAAAGCAGTACATGTTCTGCGGTCGCGACTTGATGTAGATAATTGACGATTTTGGTAATGTCTTGAATACCCCATAATAGTTCGTCAGGTGGAGACTTCGTCATCAGAGTTTCCCTATGTAAAAACTATGCTATTTTTGAATATTTTGATTGTTTTCAGCAAACTTAGTTATAAAGCCTAAACCTTTCCTGTCATAGCTGCTGCGCCGTCTGAGCAAACACTTATACGTATAGTTATACGGTATACCATTCCAAATTATGCTAATTGAAACATTCGTCCGTTACTTTCAATATTTCACCGCCAGTTGTATGGTTAGGCAGTGGCAGAATAAATAAAAGTGCTCTTTTAATTCACATCCATCAATGTATCTAACATTTGAGATGAGATGCGCGTGACCACCTGATGTCAGTAGACTCATCAACTTGTAGCGCAAAAACTCCACTATCTCTCAATTTTTCAATCAACGTAGATTTAATGTCGTTAGATATACGAGTATGTCATTAATTCGACGTGAAATTGTTTCTGCAGATGGAGGTATTTTTTCAATTTCTTTAGCAGCTTCTTGGCTAGTCATAATGTTGACAATTTCTTTGCAGACGGGTAAAATTAAAGTTTCAGCGAGAGAGTGCGGCTTTTTAACTTTAACTAACATGTTAGTGATCACGTAGCTTGCTTTTTATTTTAAGCTTTGTCTGAGGTTTTGAAAGACGAACTACTTTTTCGATTGGTCCTTCAAGCGTTGAAAATTCGTTTGGTCTTTTTGGGTTACTGATGAGTGTTTAGTGGTTAAATGTCGTATTAGTTTACTGGGCACCATCGAATTATTACCCAAAGTTTCTCCGCAAAAAAGAAATCGACACTTGCCTTTCAATCGGGAGGTCCGAGGTTCGACACCGCCATGTACCAATGTGTTTTTAGTTTTTCGAATTCATATGTACATTTGTCTGACGCTTCTACGGTGAAGGAAAACATCATGAGGCAACCTGCATACATCTGCGAAGAAATTCAATCGGTTGTCTAAGGCCTTAACACCCTAACTTAGGGTAGGCTTGAGCCCCTCGGTGGCGAATACGAGTTTATGAGCTGTTATGATGATTTCGGATCCCAGCACGCGGCGCGGACAGGAGCGACCATGTCTCGTATGTGACTGGTTAAATGTAAAAAGGTCAACAAAAGCCGGACGGGCCGGACACCGTCTAATAAGTCCGTCTAAAAAGCCTAACTATGTCCGGCTTTATTCGGACGCCTGGCAACCCTACATCTAGATCAATATCGTGTGGACTCAAACACGACCAATAATTACGGAGGCTGTTAAAATTATTTAAGGCAACGAACGCGTACCTATGACTTTGGCAAAAGGAATTAGGAGTTTCATTTTGTGTTTATCAAGAAAGTATTTTGAAGAAATCAGGTACCTAATACTTTTAACATATTTTTTAAAACTCACGTGAAAATCTGATTTGAAATCAATTACTAATATTATATTAATGAGAAAGTAACTCTGTCTGTCTGTTACGCAATCACGCCTAAACCACTGAATCGATTTAGATGAAAGGTTTAGACATAGTTTGAGTCCCAGGAAAGGACATAGGATAGCTTTTATCGCAGAAATCACACCTTAAGGGGGAGAAAAGGGGGGTGGAACTTTGTATGGGGAATCAATAATCACTGAACCGATTTAGATGAAATTTGGTATGGAGATAGTTTGAGTTGTGGGGAAGGATAAATAGAATAGTTTTTATCTCCGCAATCATTCCTTAAGGGTGTAAGGGTTTGTAAAGGGAATTAATAAAAAAGGACTTCCACGCGGACGAAGACGCGGGCAAAAGCTAAAAAGTAAATCAATCTTTGAGTGAGGGTTTGTCTTAGTGTTCTTGTAGAATACTAGTAGCCTAGCACATTGTAGGTACTATAGATAGCTATGCCCTATGGGAGATTGTCCAACTTAGTCCCGAATTACGAATGACCGAATAACTATTGCTCGAATTTTTTTTAGATCGAATAATCTTTGATCGAATCTATCGTAAGACCGAATAACGTTAGCACGAAGTTACTCATGGTTATAAAATGACTAATATACTCTTTCTATTACGATTTGTTGAAAGTGAGCAAGTAATTAAAAGTGATTTCTCGACACATCATGATGCGTTTGATTACTTTTTCTTTCCCAGTACTTGATAAAAGGATCGCAATATATTGTAATTTTACCTATTTACAATTAAATTATAAGGTAAATTGGCATTAACTCACGTCTATCCTTTTTTTTTTCGAGGGGAATGCGTGACCGCACCGTACTCGCCGTTGGCTAGACGACGAGCGTGTGTGGGGCTCTCCCGGCAGAGAGTCGGGCCTACCCACTAAACCCCTCGGTGTTCTTCCTGCCCTTTTGGACGCGCGTGGTAGGGTCCACACTGCGACTACCACTACCAACGCGCCCGGGAACTCACGTCTATCCTAGGAATCCTAAGACATTCGTGAGCTAAAATGCCATAGGATCGCAGGAACACGGAAGAGGTCAAGTTTCACAAAGTGAGGCATGAAAGCCAACAGATGGATCTCCATCAACATGTTTTTTTAGTACTCCGGCGAATATTTAAGTGCACAAATGAACCAAATTGTACCAGGGACACACGACTGGAGTAGAGGTATAACCAATTCAGGGGTCATCGATCGGCGGCGAGTCGAATTAAATTTGTTAGATTTTTTATAGAGGTAGAATTCTTTTTATAAATAGAGAGATATAATCAGGAGAAAGTACCAGAAGTGCATAACAGTAAAACAGATTTCCATAAAGATGTTGCTAGAAATGCCTCTTTCCAAAATATGAAATAAAATCTACCTACATGGAATAAAATTTCAGTTGAGAACTCTTCTGGTGTCATGTACTCCTAGTACACCCCAGTAGAAACTGTTTTTTTTTTTAAGTCAGGTAGTTGATCACATTTTCCGTTTATCACTAAAATGTTCGGAACTCCACCACGGGCGATATACAGAAATTGTGTACCAAGATCCCAGAACTCCCTAGAAACCTGGCGTAATAGAGAAAGTACATCAGTCATTTTATGACCATGAGTAACTTCGTGCTAACGTTATTCGGACTTACAATAGATTCGATGAAAGATTATTCGATCTAAAAAAAATCGAGCAATAGTTATTCGGTCATTCGTAATTCGGGACTAAGTTGGACAATCCCTATGGGAATATATTTGTTTTGTTTCAGCTACCAACTGTTTAGACAAAGAAAGAAATCATTCTAGTTTCTCTAGTTGATACTACCTACCGATACCTATTCGTTTCTAATACAAAAGAATCACCTGAAAATGGACGAAAGCGAAATCAATGAAAGAAATACGAATATCTTGGAAGAAAAATGTTACAAACAACCGCTACCAGGTAACTTACTGTTTGACACTATTATAACTATAGTTATTATTTTGTTAATTTACTAGCTGTGCTGGCGAACTACGTTTCGCCATAATATAAAAAATAGTTTACGACCTATTCTCAGACCTACCGAATGTACACAAAAAAATTCATAAAGATCGGTCAAGCCGTTTCGGAGGAGTTCGGTAACAAACACTGTGACACGAGAATTTTATATATTAGAAGATATAGCCAGAGGAAGTCGAGATACCATTATTTAAGAAATGGATCAAGATAAGCCAAGATTCTATTCCATCTGCTGCTATGAGTCCACTGTGACATGACATAACCAGTGGGTAAGCCCGTCACAGGCCCGAGGCGGCAAAGTTGATTGCGTTTTACAAGGTTTTTATTCAGTTACCATTTGAATGTACAAGTGTTTACGTATATTTGAGTTCCTTTCCGTATCACACCACACATACACTTATTCCTCATTCCAGTTTCTGCACCCTTCCCCCGTTTGAATCTCCTCTGTGTATATGTATTGATCAGCAAAAAAACAGATCAGTAAATACAAAGTAATAGGTTGTGTTTTCAGCAGTGCGAGATTGAGTTCATCGTGTCGACTAAAACTCGCATATTCAATGACGACCCAGTGATGAGTTCGTTCAACACGGGGAGCGGTTACAAAAAAGCCAAAAGATATCAACTGTTGAAATCTACGCTCCGTCCCGAAGCCATCCAGACCTAAAACCTGGAGGACTGCGCGGATGAGGACATGACGTAGGTATAATAATGACCTTCATCACAGAATATATACTAGTACTCCTTCATCTCACAGAGTATCTGGTGCGAGTTGTACTATTATATATTCTGTGATCGAGCTCTACTCGATCGTACGCATCGAAAATTTGTAGGGAATTAGAGCAGCGCCATCTATAGTAGCTGCTATGGAATGAGACAGCTTCATCTGGTGACTGCTAGATGGCACTGCTCTAATTCCATACAAATCGCGATTAGGCGTTCGATGCGTGTGACCGAGTAAAGCTCGATAAAACTCGCACTCCGCACACTGTTAGTGAGTGAAGATAAGTTCGAAGGTGGAAGTGAGCTTCACCGGGACTCCTCAACAGCTGAAGAACTGACTGTCTTACCTCTAATTGTCGGAGCACAACAGTGCTATTAAGAGGCTGAGTAACGCCAACGACCTTGAGATATGATTTGTACTGGATTACGGGCGCGGTGCGTTATTGAAATTGAGCAAAAAAATCAAAATATATATTTTTTTAAAGAAACTAGTAACTTATTTGAAGATATGAAACATCAATATTATTAAATTAAGTGTAATGAGTTAATTCCCTGAAAATCATTAAATAACCTTTGTTAAATAGCTCGGATTTTCTTCTAGAAGCTGTTTTTGATGGGTGTCTTTGGCATTTTTTTTAACGAGAAATTTTGATTAAAATTTGTTTTGGAGACATGGATATTCTCAAAAATATTTTCAAGAGTAACATATATTTCTTTTACTACGGTATATTAAGCAGGTTTTGCTAAAAAAAGTTTTAAGTAGAGCTCGATGAGCTCAGCTCAGCGTTGTCAGCCTCTTAACATTATTATTATGGAGACATGGTATGGTAAGACGGTGGTAGCTAGCCGGGCGGGCTCAGGAGCTCTACTACCAAGCAAAAAAATCTCAAAGTTTCTCTCAAATAGCTCAAGAACCAAAAGGCGCCGGATGAAGAGGAAGGTGGAACGTTTCGGTTCACCTTCCTCTTTATTTCTTATATCATTTGCTGCACCCGATATACTATACTCTCTTCAACTTCGGACGACACGGTAAGCGCAGAGGTCGAGTGATCGCTTACTGCGCAACGGGTTGCGGGTTCGATTCCCGTACGGGACAAATATTTTGTACGGCCTAGAGAAATTTCTTCCGGTCTGCAGGCGTAGCACGGGCTGCCAAGACTGGACTCGAGTCACGCATTATCTCACAATTCCAGTGACATAATCTTTATATCTTAAAGAGTAGCACAGAACAGAAAAAACAGTAGAAGTCGCAAGTGGGCGGTACCCGCGTAGGGTCATATAAGCGTATTACGCGCATCTCGATCTCTAACCACCTCAGTCGCATGTTAGTACTGCCACGGAAATCATCTCAAAGAAATATAGTAAAATGCCGTATTGTGTTATGTTATCGTGTAAAATCGACAGTGGAAGGAAGAATTTATCTAAAGGTGGCATATCATACCACCGGTAACATTTAATATTATTTTTGTAAATTAAAGAAATTGCAAATTCCATCACCTCTAGAACAAATTATTAAAATGAAATTAACCTAATCGGGATAAACTTAAGGTTCAACTTTCAACGCATTTCACAACTTCTTATCTCGAACTTTCCGTAATGAATCCTAATGTCAAACGCTACTCAATTAGTGATGTGGCACATATATACTTAACACCTAATAAAGTACTTAATTTTTGTATCAGATATTGTTATTGTTTGAATAATGATTATAAATTATCATGTTCGTATGCAAACTTAAAGCATTTAGGTACCCTATGGAGATGGCAAGGTTGGGCGAACCCCTCTGCCAAAGTACATTGGCCATTTATGACCATGCACGTTACATAAAACTAGTTGACGCGCGGCCGCTGCCATTTGGTGTCGTTTCGTGTTGCAAGTAAGAGCTCCTAAAAATGGTTGATTGTGCAGTTGTTTGTTCTTGCAAAAGGCGATCCAGTAACTTAAATCTTCGACCATAGGGTTTGCTATCACATACAATACAAGTATAAACTTTACATTAACGTGTTTTATTTATGTACAATTTTGAAGTAATTTTTATGCCGTTACGATAGAGAAATACAGTGGTACGATGGCAGCTCAAATAATTTAATATTATTATTTTAAAATACGATATTAATAATTCTAAAACAATTAAAGAAACATGTCATCGTATTTTCGAAAGGAGTAACCGAATCGCAGATACATTGTCTATTCTAAAATATTGCTCAATTGTACGTTTATACTTATAAAATAATTATTAACCATAAAAAAGTGAGTCCTTTTCGTTATTCGGTATCAAATATTCTGACTGTATAGTATGATATATTATCTGTGCTGATACCTATTACTGTACTGTGTACTAGCCCCCCTGCATACATCACTAAACGGGTAGATTTAAAAGCAACATTTGTAACGCCATCTTGCGCTTAGTAGTTGGTACTTAATAGTTGGCGTTTTCTTATTTACGGAATCAATCGATTATGGGCTGTTTTTATTTTGTAATAAGATTGAATCTGAATTGATAAATTTCGGGACATAAGCCAGTCTATTTGACCAATTACAGCTCGGTATTTTGCATTAGGTAGGTGTTTAGTTTGGCGACGCCGGTTTTCATGCTAATAAGGCATCATGCGACTTCTACTGTTTTTTCTGTTCTGTGGTTTATAACAAAAGTTTTAGTGAACTCTTAATATTTTTCTGTTTCATAATAGAAGAGTAAAATAGTAGTAGGTATACCTACTATTATATAGTAGACAGAATAACTTAAAAATATAAACTTCATCTTTATCATTGTTGATTGATTACGTTAACGATCCAATCAAATTGAAAAGTTACAGAATTACATTTTTTATTATCGAGTCATCGGGTTCAATTTCGATTACCGATTAATCGACGAGTTATAAAATCGCACCTCTGATAATGGAAGAATCCTTGTTAGAGGTTAGTTTTTAAATTACTTCCGTGAGCTGTATTAAATTCACTAAAAAATTCAAGTAAAAAAGAAATACTTATATTTTACAAAAATTTTAACTGAAAAATCACAAAAATGTCAAAAATAATACTTATAATAATACACACAACATAACTTTTCTATTTTGAAGATGATGCCAAATTTTAACTCAATCATCAAATCATCCGCACCGAATTCAACATAAAGAATGTGAGGTTGTGTATTCTTATATTATTTTTGACTTTTTTGTGTCTTTGAAGGTGGTTTTTATATTTTCTAATACTTAGTAGTTTATGAAATAGTCACATAATAGGGGGTCTTAAAATACTAGTGAGTGTTTAAAATTCGAGGCTTGCCGAGAATTTTAATAGTACCACACGAGTGTTTTAAGACCTAATTATGTGCAATTTCATACACTACTTTATCTACACTCATGCAATCAGTGGTTACCTAAATTAAATAAAAGACACAAAATTAATGAATGAAAAATTCTGAGAAATGGCGCCAACACCAACATTCTACCGCGCATGCGCTGTTGCACGCGCCGCCATGGACAATGTACTGGCACAAAAGAAAATTGTGACAAAACCTCCTTGGTCGGGGTTCGTCAATCGAACTGTATTTTATTGGAATTCGAGTTACATTAAAGTACTGGTTTTGTATGGTGAACCTGTATTATAATGTAATTTGTAAAAGGCCAAGGGCTTTAAGTTATGCATTTAAAACATTAGTGTTGAGTTCTTAATATTAGAATTAGAACATGAGTGTAGATAAAATATTTTATTTAATAGGCTAGTTGACCCTTTTTTAAAGTAGGGCTTAAAATGTTCATAATTGTTGTATTAGCCCATAGCACATGAATATTATTTTTTTCGATGGCTAAAAAGTGCAAAAAATCTATTTTAAATTAAGATTTTCAATTTTGGACCGAAAACACGGTCAGCCATGATAGTCTGTTCATTATCTGTGGCAATGACGTCAGTCTTATAGTAAACAAAGCACGGGGGCGAAATAACCTCACAAAAACAATGCTTTCTATTAAATATCATAAAATATAGTAAAACTGTATATGGAACGGGACAATAGAACAGGAATACTTATAGAATTACCTCTTCAAAGACTCCAGGAAATCTGTGGATTAGACGTACCCAGTGATATAGACATGCGAAATATTTGGTTAACACTCGCTTAAAGAAATCCTGTAACTATCTACTGAAACTCAAATGTATTTTTGCGAAAATCACATTAATGTAAGTACTATAACTGAATAACTCAATCTGTGTAGGTACTTCAGTTTCAACTTAAACAAAATAGAAGTTTTTAGGTTGTATGTAAAATCAAATCTGTATGTAAATTAATTAAATTTTTATCTTTCAGTTAGAATGAAAACTGACTGCAGCCGACCATCCAAATTTTAACTTGACCAGAAAACTGAGAGAAAACTTGACCATTTACGCCTTTTTGATTTAATCTAAGTTATACACTGACACTAGATGATGTTTCAAGGTAAAGAATATGTACTTATGTCCAATTGAATAATGATGTAATTGAATATTAATTAAAAAGTATGTAATACAAACAAAAATATCAGAGTTTCATAATGAATATATTTATCTAAACAACTTTTACTTGAATTTACTGAGTACCTAATTAAAATTTGTTGCTTTCAGTGGTTACTTAATGATAACTATTGTGTACTAACCTGTTCTCCTCTTGACAACGAGATTGATAAGGCAGTAAAAGTTGTGCAACATAATACAAAGCAGTGCATGCTTAGCCACAACATCAAAATGTGACCCGTCAACTAGAACAACATTATGTCAACAAAATAACTCAAGTATTCATATACCAAAGCACCATAGAAGTAAATAGGTCCAGTTTGGTAAAACTGAAAGATGTTATATCTTCACTGATTAAACCTGCTGGCCACCATGGCTGGTAAATTTCAGAACAGCTTACGCAAAAATATGCAAGTTATCCATTTTAAAGCCGTATACAAATATATTAAATGTGATTGCTGTGTTGTCAGCCTGTGCTCTTCTTAATTTACAAGACCCTTCTTATTAAATAAATAATATAAAGATTTTTTTTTCTTTACCTTATACATAACTAACATCTAAAGATGACATAATAAATTTTTGTACTACATTAGTCATTATGTTCTTCACAAAAAAAAATGTTCTATGTTTATTTGACAATAATGACTTGTGAAGGTTTAAGTTGAATCAACATATTTTAATTTGAAATGCATGTGTTTTATTTTTCTGTTACACCTTAAAAGATTTATAATATTTTATAGGTTTGTTGCTCATTTTTATCATTGTTACTCAAATATAGTATATTTTCCAAAAGTACAAATAGGTTGAATAGAGTTAGATCAAATTTATTAATTTGTATATATTGCCTTAAGGTCGCAGGTAATAAAAGTCAAAATAATAGTAAAGTGATTTATTATAAAGTAATACTTTCATATAATTTAGAAAAAATGTAGTATAGTTTCCAAAATGGCACTATTTGATCAATAAGTTTTTGACATACAGATTGTTAGAACAAATATGTTTTCAAAATTACATACTGCTAGCAACACAAAAGTATATAAGTTTTGCTTTAGCACAAAACATCTGCATCTATACTTGAGTTAAGCATACTGTTCATAGTTTTCCGTCTTTGATAATTAACATTTTCTTCTTGTATTAATCTAATTTTATGGATACCGTTTGTTGAATAGACTATTACAGGGTATTAATCAGAAATGAGGTCACATTTTGCAAATTTCAACCCAAATCTTTATCTTTCAACTTTTATCCACATTTCATTATACTCGTAGGTGTCTGCAAGATTTCCCACCAAAAATCTTCCCAACAAAAGAACCATCATGTGTTATGCACTGGCTGACTTTATAGCACATGGAAGCTGTTATTGTTTATAACGAAGCTCGAACTAAATAGCACTTCTGTATTGATGATTCGTGGTTTAGTTTTCTATGCACTTTATTCTTCCTTCATTGAAGAGGTCTTTTATTTTTTAAGAAATATGTCACAATCTGTGTCTGTGAATGTATATATATTTTTCCTCCCAGTAATTTTCTTCATGTTTGACAAATGAACAACTGCCAATCTTTCTCTTTTTATGTTCATTTACAAATTCTTGCAGTACTACACTGGTATTTGACACATGATCCTGATGTTTTCTTTTTAACATATCTCTTGAAGTAAATACTTTTAGTGTTTATTTGACTTTTGAGAGATAGAATTCTATCCAATAGCATTCAACTGCTGTACAAAATAGCTCCTCACAGGGCTACGTTCCAAAACATCACCCGAGTGCACTCGGTCACCCGAAGTATGTCCTAAAACATTTCGGGTGCACTCGAGAGTGTTGGAGTGGCGTGTCCTAAAACGCTACGGAGTGCACTCGATCGAGTAGAATCTCACCCGCACAATATAGCAAGGTGTAATTTCACTCGATTGGATTTGGCGGGAAATTGTGTGGATTTTAAAGTTTTGTGTGATTGCGATTACAAAGATTTCATATTCACACACAATTTGTGCATCTCGGAGAGCGAGGATGCGCTTCGTAACGTCGACAATAAGTTAATTTTAAATTCCAAAGACTATAGGTATCGTAAGTGACACGATTGTACTATTGGCCTTCATTTCCGCTGAAGCTAGGTTAGGCCGCGATTTAACAGAATTCATATTCTGTTGGTTTTAGCATTTTCGTAGATGAAACAGAGGAATGTAATCCATGCATTAAAGCGAACGGACGCGCCGATGAATTATATATTTTATTATTTTTGTATATTTGGTTATGTAAACAAAGCAGACAACACTCTTGCCGTTCTAAAACAACCAACACTCCGACCACCCTAACCGGCCACTCTCCCCCCACCACCTACTCACTCCGGGTGATGTTTTGGAACGTAGCCCTGTGATGGTGCAACCACACCAAAAATGCATGTTTGCAACTCTCTTCTGCCGCGTAACAATCTTGACAAGTACACTTGTAACCTGTTCCTCATTATAACAGTATTGAAACTGTACTTATTTGTTTAGAGCGATACACAAAGAATCTCCTGACCATCAATCTTTCTATTTTCTGAAGATTTGTACTATCTGCTCTCACAAATCCAACATCAATGGTTGATTTTGCTATTAATACAAATAATTTACGATATTTACAAATATAATAACGGAGACTTGGACGATTTTTTGCCAGTTTTAGGAAAGAATAGTTGTGCAAATCGACGAGTTGTTGAATCAAATTTGACATTTCTTTGTTTACTATATGAGTGACGTCACGGCCCTGACCACAGGATATCAAAGCCTTTACGGCGTGAGATAAAAAAAGATTATTTCTAGCATTTTCAAATTAAAATTTTACAGCAATAATTCATTGTTATTTATTAAAATCGGTATATTGTGGAACCTTATGCCAAATACTGTTAGAAATAAACAATATTTTAATAAATTTTGATATGAGTCAACTACCCTATTAAGCTTGACATCTCAATGAATTTCGGGGTTAGTCATATGATTCGGTCACTTTTCTCCTTCGGTGAAACAATGTAGGTGCTACTTAAGTAGACCAGGGTATTATTAGATAGATGTTCATATTAATTTATGGGTGGTACCTATTCGTATTTTTGTGAGCAGAAAAATATAATCTGTGAGCAGAAATAGCTAATTGATCAGCAACGCATGGCGGGCAAACATTCCAAAATCAATCAGCAATTTATGTCATTCTGGATGGCTGTAATTATTTTTGTACAGCATATTATTTATATAAGCTGCAATGAGCTGCTCCTGTTTAATAAAATTTTGGTTAACACTCGGATAGTAAGCAAAAAAATTCATTTTGAGCTGCCTATAAAAGTAGCAAAATACTTGTCATGCTCAAAATGGGCGCATTCCTTACAAAGATTATTCAATTTATTTACTTCAGTGTTATATTTAAAACCTAAACACAAATTGCCTAATAACGTTTTATCTAAACCACAGAATATATAATAGTACTACGTACAGAACGGCCACTCACCTCCCCGCACTCATTTCAAATACCTCACCCCACCCCGCACTTCGTTGTAGACATTACTGACACATAAACAAGGGCGCACGCGATCGCTCGGGCGAGTAGACGCGAGCACTGGCCGATAACAGAGACAGCGCTATGCGGGTAAAAGAGAAGGCAGTCGCTGCACTTCCCGCGTCATTTCCATTGATAACCGCGCACACATTTGCACGTATACAAACGTCATTTGCTTAAGTAGTAGTTATAGGTAATTGATTTGCGAACGTTGTATGGAGTGTCCGGGGTGTGCCTAAACCACATATCACCTAAAAACGAAAGGCCTAATAAAGTTTAGCCTACCTAGAATCATGAACTTTGGCAAGAGAAAAGGAAGTACATACTTCCAAAGATATGAGCATTTGAAATTTGAAAAAACTAACCTCAAAATTAGCAGTTTCCACATGCAATAAGTATGCATAAAGTCGAGAATATACATGAAGTCGTTTCTGGCGCTACGCCGGCCGCTGCCGCGGTACGCTCGCTTCGCTCGCTCGGCTCGCGCGCTTGGTTCATGTTCAAACCTACGCTCGTCGCTTCGCTCCTCGCTACCTATTTTTGACCCGCCTACAGTTTCAACATACGCTTTGACGTTTCTAAACTTTTTATTTTCAAAAAGAGGCTAAACGTTATTAGGCATTTCGTTTTTAGGTGATATGTGTTTTAGGCCAAACGTTATTAGGCAATTTGTGTTTAGGTTTTAAGTATCGGAACTTATTTACTCTCTGCTTGGGTATGTATTATTTATAGAAGTGTAAATTAATAAAATATTTTTTTATTGTTATAAAATATAATTAGGTATTTATTTTGTGCAATTCAATTAGTTATTTTGCTCACCATGTTTTAACTAAGCAAACCAATCAAATACACTGCTATAGACATGTTTTCTCTGCTGATCAATCATGAAATCTTGCTGATCAAGTAGTTATTTTGCGGACCAAGTAGTTATTTTGCGGACTTAATGTTTATTATGCAAACTCATGTTATTGTAAGCTGCCTATTTATGATTTAATTTTTGACCATTATCAAAATTATTTTCGGAACAAGGATTGCTGCCTGATTTTTTAATTGCAAACAAAATCTTTGTATGCCGACCAAATTATTTAAATGCTGTTTTTTTGTGGCTCACCAAATTTTATCATTGTTAAACATTTAATTACTTACTTCTCTTAATTTATTTGAATGTGTTTTTTATTGTCTCGTTTTTCATTTCAGTAAATAATCTTCCAAAATGCAAGTTGAACTTAAGCAGCATCAATCCCGGCTGCTCCTTCCACCCCAAGCGATGCCACGTCGAAATTCCCTAAGGCAATGGGGAATCAAGCGTCGTGAACAGCCCGCGTTAACGACACTCGTTATTTGTTATCATCATTAAGATCTCCAAAATTATATCCAGAGATAAAAATAAATATTTTAAGTAAATCAATATTTTGTGTTTTGTTTTCATACCTTATACAGGGTCAATTCTAATGCACCTGCAACCTCGCAGGATTAGATAGCTAACATCATAAACAACAACTTTTGTTCTACGACTTTTGATAATTCGTTAAATTTTACTTTCATAGAAAAATAAATATTAATTTAATATACTTCTAGAATGTTTGTAACTCTACCCGCATCTCCTAAATTACTTGGGACAGCGCGCGAGCGTAACGCCGCAGCTTATAAATGAAACATAGACTTATCAATGTCACGACAGTGCAATAAAACACGAAAATTGATTTTTGTTCAATTCATTGAGTTATATTAAAACTCGTAAAACAAACGTTGTAGTTAATTATGTTAGCTATCTAAACCTGCGAGGGCGCAGGTCTATTAAAATTAATCCTTTAAATAATATAGGTAGCTAGCTACCTTTTTTATCTTAAAAGATTTAGAGAAGTGAGGGGCATCTTTTTTCCTTAAACCTTTCAAAGACTTCGGTAACTGACATTAGGATACTACAATGTAAACAGCATCCGCGGTCAGAAGCATACCTAGATACTTATTATCATTTGGTCTGTTGGGGCTATGCAGCTTCAGTGAGGCTGTAGTCACTGCGACCTAAAAGATCTATTGTGACTCGCCGCCAAATTACAGTATCTCCTTTAGCCTGGCCGCTACCAGGAAATCCAGGATGGCCCTCAGTTCCCCTGGGCTGATGAAGGTGTCGTACTTACTTCAACAAGTATTTTGCACAAAAACTGGAATAACTAAGTTTAATACTATATTTAACTGCCCCGTAGCATGAACACCGAACCACGACATGATAAATCGATATAACTATCAAAATATGTTGAATATAATGGCTTCCTTGAAATTTTATCGTCATTTATTTATTAAAAATACCCAAAATAACAATACCAATATCCAAAACACTCAAAACTTCAAGAGAGCTGAAAAATCCAACTTTTTTAAAAGTTCATATCGATATATCGTCTTATCAGTGTTTCGGTGGTCATGCTGGGGGGGATAAAGCCGAGGGTGGAAGCGAGCTTCACCTGGACTCCTCAACAACTGAGGAACCGGCATCTTACCTTTTACTTACTCTTCATCTTACTCTAATGCCGGAACACAACAATCCAATAACATTGTTATTATGGCGATAAATTTGGGTAAGACGGTGATACCGGAGGGAGACTGTACCAGGGTCGTGTGCTTGGGTACCTCCGTCTTACCTGTTTCTGCCGCAAAGCAGCAGTGCTTGCATTGCTGTGTTCCGGTTTGAAGGGTAAGATATGGCACTGAAATTACTGGGTACCGTGACGTTACTTACACCGTAAGTCACAAGTTGGCAACGTACACTGTGGCCCTTGTGGGGGTTGCAGTTTTACTGCGAATCTCACAGGAGCCACATGTATTATAGGTGACTGTTACCACTCACCACCAGGTGGGCAGTTTGCTTGTTTGCCAACTTAGTAGCAATAAAAAAAAGCTAGCCAGACAGGCTTAGAAGCCATACTACTAACCAAACGGAGCAGAAAAGCTTTTACTCCCATGGAGAATAGAACTCCGAACCTCCCGATCAACACCCACTGAGACAGTGGTGGTCTACTAAGCCACTCCACCACGGACACAGTTGGTATATAGCAAAATTTCGGACAAAGACGCCATGGTACTAACTACGCAGGCCTTCGACCTTTATCAATATGGGTGGTCTTCAGGAAGGCGGCAACACCCTGAAGAATGTGGAGTGACGAAACGTGTCGAGCTTAAGAATTTCCATGTTGGCGTGATATTAATTAGTGATGTTCTCTTGTCGCCTGCGATTGAGGAAGGACGGGCCGGGGCGGTGCAACCATAGTAGTTAGCACCAACCTGCGTTGTTAGTACCTACAACCTTTTCCGCCTTTTGACATTAATTAAACATATCAAAGTAAATTGAAAAATGAATAAAAGGAGCGTCGGTGGCGCTGTGGACTCGGCACTTGCCTTCCAATCAGGAGGTTCGGGGTAAGAGACCGCCATGTACCAATGTGTTTTTCGTTTTTCGAATTTCATATGTACATTTGTCTGACGCTCCTACGGTGAAGGAAAACATCGTGAGGCAACCTGCACACATCTGCGAAGAAATTCAGTGGTGTATGTGAAGTCGACCAATCCGCACTGGGCCAGTGTGGTTGACAAGGCCTAATCACCCTAACACAGGGTGCCCCACTAGGCTCGAGCCCCTCGGTGGGGACCTATATGAGCTGTGATAATGATGATGATTCGAAAGTATGAAAGAAATAAAACAAAATATAATTAAACTAAACATATATTCTAAACAGGATACCGATACTTCGTAGTGGTCAGCTCGGCGTGGTAGAAATTACACTCGATCTTGTTTAAGCAGGCGGCGCCGTAGCGGCACGGCTTGGGGTGGTAGAAGGGGCAGCCGGGGTTCACGCAGTTCGGGTAAAATTTGCACAGGCTGGGCAGAGCCACCGCCGATATACTTTTGTAGTTCGCAGACGGCACGACGTGGGACGCTGCAAAAAGGAGAAAAAAAATTGGTAAATGTTTTGGTCCTTAACCTTTTTCTAATAAATAAGTAATAGAAAAACAACAATGGTCACTTGCATAGAGCGATTTTTACCCAAAAAATAAAGACAGAGATTTTAGAAACTAGCCAAATTTTAAGACTTTCTAGGAGATCATCGTTTGGCACCGACTTCAACATAAAAGTGTGATGTGGTCTGTACCTATTCTTAGATTATTTTCAACTTTTTAGTGTTATTGAAGTCGGTTTTTATTTTTTGTAAAATATTTTTATTTTACAATTTATATTGATTGTTGTCTTTGTTGCAGGCTATAAATTTAGACTAGGACAAGTTTTAGGCAGCTTTCATAGACCTAACCTCACAATTAATTTTTTTTTCAAAAACTATGTGTTTCCGCATCTCCCCCCTTTAAGGGGACTACCCCTCGTCTCCCCCCACCTACCCTCCAAACCCCACCTCCCTCCACGTGCGGCAGGATACTTAAAATACACCCCACACTGATTTAAATTCAAAGATATGTATGAAGTAGTGAAATGAAAGAACTCATGTTCTTATGTAATGCGACATGCGAGAGATGGACGAAAATATTTGAAGCGATGCAAAAAAAGTTTCACTTTGAAAAGTGTATTTTAAGTAGTAAAAAAAAGAAAATTTTCACTTTATAAAAATACCCGATCCCTAACTTAGCGTAAGCTCGAGCCCCTCAGTGGGGACGTGCATGAGCTGTTATCATGATGATGATGATGACATGGTACTGGTATGGAAAACTGTAGCTTGTTGCCATAAGGTGGGCAGCATGCTTGTTTGACAACGTAATTGTTTCAAAAAGTATATATTATAAATAACATATCTATACTAATATTATAAAGCTGAAGAGTTTGTTTGTTTGTTTGTTTGTTTGAACGCGCTAATCTCAGGAACTACTGATTCAAATTGAAAAAATCTTTATGTGTTGCATAGCCCATTTATCGAGGAGGGCTTTAGGCTAAATAACATTACGCTACGACTAATAGGAGCTGAGCATCAATGAAAAATGTTGCCAAAACGGGAAATAAATTATTATGGCGAAACGTAGTTCGCGGGCACAGCTAGATATATAGATAGAATACAACTCACACAAAGTGGGTGCCGCGGCGGCGACGGAGTGCGAATAGGGGCAGCTGCGACGCGTGCAGGCCGCGGCGAACTTACACCGCGGGTGCTGGAAAGCGCACGCGGCCCCGTACCGGCACAGAGGGAACGCGCGGCACTTCACCAGCTTCCGCTCCGCTTGCGACACTGGCAAATCGAATCAAATTAGCACTGGTATCAAATGAGTACTAGTAAAAGTGTCAAAGCGTCGAGATTGCACTCGCGAATTTGCTGTCATTTTTGAAGGATATAGTGCTAATTTCTTAAAAACAACGTTGTCAAATTGTAAAACAATATTATTGCCGCCTGTGCTAGTGTTATTTTTCTATAAAACACTGAATTAAATCTTAAATAGTGCAAAGAACACGGGGTTGAATTACAAGTAACAAACATTATTTTTGGGTACCCCCAAAAATATTTGTATTTTTGGGTACCCCCAAAAATATTTGTATTTTTGCTTGTCAAACTACAAAGGGGTTACCAGTGTACAAACCAATTAATTGTGATACTAGTGTATAAATAAAATTACTACCAAAAATGAGCACCAGGAAATCACAGGGCAAGTGTGCAAAATGCAATAAACCACCAAATGAAAAAAAAGTATCAGTGACTTGAGACTCTTGTAAAATCCAGTTATGTGGAGATTGTCATGGTTTGTCACCCACTGAAATTCGTGTACTTGAACTGAAAACTGTTGCTCGCATCATGACATTCCTTTGTGGAGATTGCAAATCTGCCATGTCCCAGTTGCCTTTGATAATGAAGAAGCTGAATGATCTTACTGAAGAAGTTAAGCAATTACGCATGCGTCAGAGTATGCTTGCAACTGAGACAGCAATACAGGAGATGACAGAGAGAGTTAATAGATCAAAAAATATAATTATTTATGATATACCAGAATCAACAAGTGATGAAACTGATGCAAGAAAAGACTACGACAAGAAAGAATGTGCGACTATCATAAGCACGGTTACTAACAAAGTCAATTGTAACAACATAAAAGTTTTCCGACTCGGCGCCGCTAGATCCGATGCGAAAACAAAGCCACGTCCGGTGAAAGTTTTCCTAAGTAGTAAGGAAGATGCTCTTGAAATATTACGCAATAAAATCAAGCTGAGTGAGCCCTCGAAAATTACATCTGACCTAACTCCTATGCAAAAAGAGTACCTGAAATACTTACGGGAAGAACTAAATAAACGCATAAGCGAGGGCGAAACAGACCTCACCATAAAATATATGCGTGGACAACCAATGATAGTTAAAACCAAATTACCAAAAAAGTAACTTCTAATAAGATTAGTAAACCGTCGCTATGTACAAGAACAAACATAAATCAAATACAATCATCACCTTTAACTACAGTATCAATACTTTACACAAATATACAATCTGTAACTCCTAAATTGGACCTATTAATTGCAAAAGTGAAATTACCTAATCCCACATTGATAATAATTACAGAAACGTGGCTTAAACCAATCATATCAAATTCTTTGATAAAGATTCCTGGATATGACATAATAATATATCGAGATGATCGCAAAAATTAAAAAAGAGCTTCGAGGGAAGAAATTTTCCAGCGATGAAGAAGTGAAGAGCGCAATTTCGGCCTATTTTGACGACAAAGAGAAATCATTTTTTTCGAAGGTATTAATAAATTAATTGATAGGTCTAATAAATGTATTAGAGTTAAGGGGGAATACATGAGAAGGAAAAATAATTGTGTTTTATTTCTTACTTTTTACCCTCCATTCCGCGAACTTTTTGACCCACCCTCGATCCACTTTACGAGCAAATGTGTTAAAAAAAGTTATTATTTTTATATGTTACTTTGCATTTTCATAAAAACTGAAAAAAAGAATATATAAAATAAAAACAAAAATGTTGTCTTGGGTGGGATTTGAACCCATGGAGCAGACCAAATTTCTCTTTTGCAGTAGGAATCAAAGGCCTAAACTATTTCTTGGTGGAAATGCAAAATCTATTTCATGTAAACCGTGTCCCCTCTGCTTAGCCATCTTCAGCTCATCTTTGGTGGTTGAAGCCGTGCTTAAGACAAAAGCTACGTGTTTTTTCCAGGAAGAAATATATAAAAATTGTAGGCCCTCACGACCTCATACCACAGATAAGGTATGAGTATTGTAGGAAATACTGTATTCAATGGGAAAAAACCGATACCTAAAATTATAATTGCCTACTTCACACTCAATGCTATACTTCAACGCTCATACAATAAATAAATTTCATAAACAAGTAAAACTTCGGTACTTGAATATACTCACATGGTGGCAAGGAATCATATTTTTGTGAGTTTGTTGCTGTAACTATCACTTGACTGTCACTGCTTGCACTTTCAGTCCTTATTCTTTCTTTCACATCTTCTTTTGCTTTTTTATTTACATTAAAAACTATAGGTGACGCTTTCCGTTTCATAGCTGCGGAACTATTTGCTACACTACTAATATTTTTACATGGCTCAACATGTTCAATTTTAGGCTCGTCAACTTTATCCTCATTAACTTCTTTTATTTCCACATCATCTTTCTCTTGTTTGATAATAACTTTAGTATCACTGTCTTCACTGTCATTACTTAATCTTTTTTTTTCGAATATAGAGCTTTTTGCTTGTTGTTCAGGTTCATTCTCTTTGGCTTTAGCTACAGCTGGTTCTGAAGATATTGCAGATACTGTATCTTGTTTTGGCTTCTTCTGTAGATCATCTTCATCATTTAAAATACCTTCTGTCTTAAGCTTTTTCGCTAAGAACGCGTTTGGATGATAACCATCCATAGTAACTATAAACTGGGTACTCTTGTCTTTGCCTACAGTAGGATTGTGGATATTTCTGAAAAAAAAAAAGATATTCAATCAAACATATTGAAAAATTAGTCAAGTAAGGAATAAAGTGTGTCCTTTTAAATATTTACAATGTTTCGATGATTAGGGAATCGTCTTTCTTGACTGCTGTTCTGCTTTTGTTACATCTATAGGGCACGTAATCTGTATTATGGATTTTCATTGTAATGGAGGATGGTGTAGCATCATCATCATCTTCATCCATGTTGCTTTGATTCCTGTTATGAAAATTACAATAGAATTAGTTTTCAATGAGTGTAAATGTTGAAGACGTATAGGATTACTCTGAGTGATTACTTTTAGAGCAAATAAACTTTCATCTATCTAATTAGTTGACAAACCTATAAGCAGAAATGAGTTTTTTTTTGTCAGCCAAGTGTGAGAATAAGTCAAATTTAATACTCAAGATAAGGGATTGCAAATCTTGTTTCAAATTTGAAATCTGGATTTTGCGGCCAGACTTATTGTTCAATTATCATAATCTGGAGTTTATTCAGATAAAAAAATCAGGTAAAAAATGTTTAAAAAATGCTGACACGCTATTTCAACTTTATTTATTACAAGTTGCACTTATAACCACATAAGTATTATTTTTTTTAATAATTATTAAAATTAAGTACTAGATCTCAGTTGTTTACAAATGAGTACAAATTCCGACGAATAATTCCGAAGAAACCGCAGCGCAGCACACCGCGAGTTTGAATTTCATGCTTGTAATATAAAATAAGTTGTTATTTAAAATGCGTCGGAAAAAAGTCTGAGTAATTTAATTCGAAATATATATTTAAAAATTCAGATAAATACTGAGAGTAATCCGGATTTTCACAATTTGAATTGTTCAGATTGCAATCCATACTCAAGATATAGTTCTGTTCTGTAGTGACACATCAATCTTATTCTTAATCTTGTCATGAGAAGAAAGTTGAACGAATTATTATCATACTTTTTAGATCACTCAACACTCACGTAGCTGTTCTGTCACTTTCAACAGTTCTTGACGCAAACCGCATGCTTTCATCTGCCCGGGTACCATCAGCTGGAACTTGAATCACTATTTTAGGATCACCGACACGTCGCATCGGCAAAACGAGAGCGCGTTTCACCTTTTGGGGTTCCGGATTTACTTTGGGCGGTATCTGGAATAATTACATAATTGTTGAGTAGTCCACATACTTAAAGTGATATGTATAGTTAACTTATCATTTTATAAATATGTGTTTGCATACATACATATTTAATGAATGAATTTTCGAGTTACATTAGAACAGAGAACAGAATTCAAAGGTATAATATAATATAATGTAGCAGGAGTGCTATATAATGCCCAGCCCCGTAACCATGATCACTCATAACAATATTAAATCCGCACTGAGAGCGGGATGGCGCTATACGCAGCAAGAGTGGTGTCTCTGTTTCAATATTGTTTAACCTTGATATAAGCGATCATGGTAGGGCCTCTGATTAAGCCAGAATGATGCCTGTTTTTGATAGCATATTGGTTCGACGAGAGCTTCGCAGAAGGTTGTGTAAGGCTGTGTAGGCATAGAGCATAAGTAGATACTGACATTAATAAGAGAATAATATGTTGAAAAGTCAATTAAATAATTCTTACATTCAATAAGCTTTTATGCGCATCAGCTACGGCTCGCAATAGTAAACTTGAGCTAGATGCCGCCACTCTAGGCCTTGGGCGTACGCGCACGACACTTGCACAGCTACGGTTTGTTCGGCTCTCTAATACTGAAACTCTGAAAATAAACATTGCAAATATAAATCTATACTAATATTATAAAGCTGAAGAGTTTGTTTGTTTGAACGCGCTAATCTCAGGAACTACTGGTTCGAATTGAAAAATTATTTTTGTATTGGATAGTCCATTTATCGAGGAAGGCTTTAGGCTATATCACATCACGACATTGTTATTTTCGGACATCCACGCGAACGAAGTCGCGGGCACAGCTAGTACTATATAATAACAATGGTCACTTTCATAGATATTCACCCAAAAAAACCAAGACTTAAGAGATTTTAAACACTAGTTTAACTTAAAGTACTGGTTCTAAAAACATGATGAAATATTTATATTATTGTTTAAACCCCAGGTTAAAGATATATTCAGATTTTAATATTACTGATAAAATTCGCGTTTCGGACCTCGGAGTTGGACCATAAGTAGCTGTCAAATTGGTAATGACATTAACAGTGACAGCCAGACAATTGTTGTTGATTGAGAGAAATCAATTTTGCAAATAATAAAAGGAGAAGAAATCGCTCAGTTGAATACATTGTCATTTGTCATTCATTATAAAGAGAAAAGTATGAGGCTAATACATTAAAATAAAAAGTGTTTTCGTATTTTTCTAAACATGTTCACAAGCAACTTTTAAAACGATTACACCCTCTCATATAAACAAAACTCATTTACACAGTATACTAAATTAAATTTATAAAACTTCACAAACCTAGATGTTAGCCTTTTGGAGCTTGACTCAGCTTTGTCAGATGAATCATCTGAGCCTTTGTATTTTTCTGTGGCATCACCTAAGCGATTCTTAGCTGATTTACTTTGTGATATTAGCACAGGCTCCCTATCTGGAGTAAATCTGGAAAAACATTTGCATATAAGTATATCTAAAGAGTAATTTAGTGTATAAATGGCTTCTTAGCATTAAAATTAGAAACAGAGTGCAACAAATTCAAAGAACAACAATTTACCTTTCTGGGCTACTTTGCTTCCTCTGCAATTCCTTGACTTGTGTAGTTTTTTTGGATTCATCACGAGCACCTAGTCTTTCTCTGACAGGTCTTTTAGGGAGATTAAGTTCAATTTGGGGCAAGGTTTCAAATGAAGAAGTTGTAGAACTTATTGGTGGTGGAATGGTGTTAGATGAACTTTGAATTGGAAGGTTAGGAGATTTGCTAGATTGAACTGGTGGAGTTTCAACAGTTTCTTGCTGAGGTGCTGTGCTTGATATTTCCTATAAATCAAGGGTAAAAAAAGGATTAAAATGTGTTTGTTTCTATAAATAAGAGTGGCAAATCTGCATTAGTACTACTATTTTTTGATAAATAGCCAAAAGCATATATTTCTGTATCTTCTATGATATTTATTGCTAATATTTCATTTACAAGTAGAAGTAAGAATTATACCTGAAAAACATCTTCCGCAAAATCATTCATCAATTCTTCTGCCTCTGTTCTTATATTAAGAAAATCTTCATCTTCTGACATTGAGTCCAACTGCTCAACTAACTTCTGTTTGAGTCCTTCTATTTTTGCTTCAATTTCATTAATTTCCTTCAGCGGCTCTTCAATTGTAGTAGAAGTAGACGCTGTAGGTTCATCTTGGGATTTGATGGTAGTTTCAGGCACCTCATCTGAATCAGGCTGTGATGATATAGTTGCTGGATCAATAATAGGCACAATTGGTCTTTTTATAACTTCTTTGATAACTGGTTTCACTTCTGGTACCTTTGGTTCATCTTTCAGTGACTCTAGAGATATACCATGACTTTTGAGTATTTGCCCTGCAAACACATCAGTTATAGATGGTTCAGACACTTTTTCTATATTCATTAGTAGGGGAGGCACATTTGGTCGTATCATCTCGTGATGTTTGCTTTTTTTCTTACTTTTGTGTACTTTTTTGTCATCCTTCTTACGGTGTAACTTCTCTTTTTTCTTTGACTTCTTTACATTATCAGATTTCTTCGACTTCACTTTCTCCTTTTTATCTTTTAACTTTTTTTCTTTAAGTAAAGTGGTCTCCTTAATAGTTTCTTTTTCAGCTATTTCTGAAAGCAGCAAATAAAATTTAAACTTTTCAAAAAGATTTTGAAATGTATGATTTAGGTAAAGTTATCTATAAATTTTAACAATGTATTTGTGAATGTAATGTTCACTGAGTAAATGTTTGTTTTTTAAATAATATACATATTTATTGAATATTGGATTTGTTCCAATATTGTTGCAGAGCATTTGGCGCTGGGGAATACATATCCTCATTTTACTGAAAACCCTGGCAAAACAACATCATGTGTTCTTGCTTACCAGAGATCACAAGGACAATACTTATGTAACTTTATTAGGCACTTGTGGTATGTAGTAGCCCCCGAAGTACAGTCATGTAATTTCAATGTTTAGCAGGTCAACAATGTTTTGATTTTTACGTAATTTAAAACAAAGAAGTGCTATAGAATACAACAAACTCTCAAAACATCACTATTTTGTGTATATTGGTATTACAGTTAACCTCCATTTAAATTCTTAGACTGTACATATACCCATATGTACTTCGGGTGGCTGTCAGCTGTTTCTTTCAATCAGTGTTCCGCTGTTATCAGCATCAGCCATAAACAGAAATTCAGAAAAATGCCTAATTGTACCATACTGATTTGTTTTTTTTACACATGACAGGGAAGCTCTTGGCCTTCATCTCACCTGATGGTAAGTGATGATAAGGTCGAAGGTGGAAGCAAGCTTCGCCTGGACTCCTCAACATCTGAGGAACTGGCTATTTTACCTCAAAATGCTATAAACATTGTTATTATGGTGACAAACTTAGGTAGGACGGTGGTAACTAGCCAGTGGGCTCAGAAGCCCTACCACCAACCAAACTGAGCAGAAAAATTTCTGGCCCCAGTGGGAATCTAACCCCAGAAGACCTCCCGATTAACACCCGGTGGTCTCAACCGCTAGACCACAGAGGCGGTTAAAAAAACGAGACTAAAATAATGGTAATTTTAACATTCCACAATTTTCACAATACATTTTATAACAAAAAGTTTACACAAGTAGTTTTTAAACAGTTGGGAGGGATTATCATTGATACATATCTGAGCTTTGGGTGGAATCGGGTGGATATCACTCCAGTAAAACATTATTAATCTAATAAGCAGGAGCCAAATTTTGTGTGCTTGTTCAGACAAGCAAAATTCTTTACTATGGGACCAATCTCGAAATCGCAAAAAAAATCAGCTGTTCCATACAAATGTTCAACATCCACTGAACCTAAATGTATGCAACAGCTCATTTTTTTTGGCGATTTCGAGTTTGGTTCCATAGCAAAAGTTTTTCATTTTGCTTGTCTAAACAAGCGCTCAAAATTTAGCTCCTGCTGAAAAATTACCCGGTATGCTACTGTAAAAAAATTGTCAGGTTCTTCAAATTACTATTAAGAAACAAATTTTATTATAAACCAGTTCAAAATACTTGTTTAAAGCAATTTAAAATCCTACCAATAGTTGGTACCAAAAACTGATCTTACTGTTTACATTGAATCGATAGTTGAGTCAGTACTATCATAAAAACACAACACTGTACTGACTTGAAAAAGCAAATGTACATAATGCCGGTATTGGATCAGAACTGATGTCGGAACTGATGGAGAGGTAACGTAGCGCAATATAAATTACAATTTGTGGAAAATAATTACTTACTCAATGGTGCTGTAACTGTAACTTCTTGCAACTTTTTCAACACTTGATGAAGCCAATTTACAAACAAGGTGGTGTTGTCACCAAGAAACAGTTGTAAGTCATCTTCCATCTGTGTTCGGGTACGCTTGTTTGCCACCATTACCATGACATAGTCTGGGAGCTCATCATCTGACAAAAGAAGAAAAACAAATTAAATTTAGCTATATTATTACATTTTATAAAAAATAACATAACTGTCTTAAAAACATTTATACCAATCTAAAAATTTGTGTTACCCCAATTGAGTTGACAACAATTAGCAATGTTATATGGTGTATTAAGAATATTTACACTTCTATGGATTTTACAGTAATTTTATTATTTTTATAAATAAAATGAATCCAAATTTTACCATGAACAGAAGTGAAATTATCCTACATTTATTGAGAACTTAGACCTACATAGCATTATTACTGAATGCAAGGTTTATTAGACATTTTATACTATGGTAAATAGAATTGTAACCAATTACTTACCAACATAACATCCCAGCTCCATCAACTTTGCCTTTATTGCAGACTGGAAGGAAATTATTTTCAAATTAATTGTTACCTACAACTATTTAGAGAAAAGAAATATTGTCAGTTATAAGTATTTTTGTACTAATGCTAGTCCTTTGTAGAGAAATGATAAAACTTTGTGTTTTGAATGGTAAATACAATTAATTTCATGATTCTAATCAATGCATAGCACAATAAAATTATTATGTAAAAGTTTTTAAAGGCATATTAAAATGGTGTAGAACAATAAAGTAAGAATTTGAAATATAGAAACAAAATAAATATAGGTTTTAGATCAGCACAAATTACTTACCCGCATCTTTTGTCCAATTTCACTACCGACTTGATCCATTTTGGTATCTTGATCGTTGAACAGTCAACACAAGACTAACTCCAACAAGAAGAGCGCTTGCTTGAGGTCTATTACCAACACAATAGATGACCGTCTAACTACCTGCTGCTCGAAAAGGGTTATCTGGTCACAAACAATTAAGTAATTACATTTCGTATAAATAACACGACGAGAAATACAACATTTGGGCACTGCCGAAAAAAATATTAGTTTTTAATTGGTACAGATTAAAAAATTCAATTGTTGACTTCACAAGTTATGACATTGACATTATCATTCTTTTCAATCGTTTTTCCTTTATTAAAGCAAGAGGTACTTTATTCATACAGCCGTTATAATTATAGTGTTCTAACTTTTTTTGGAATTGCATTATTATAATGAGTGGCTGTTACAGTTTTAAAACGACTTATTGCTACTAGGCTCACAATCTCCCATTATTTCAAATAAGACTCACAATTTCCGTAACTTCCTTTTCTGAAGTTTGTTTAACTTAACGACCGTTAAAATGATTAGTATTTATGATAATAATAAGGGGTTTACTAGATGAGCGTCGGTGGCGCTGTAGCCTCGGCACTGAGAGTAAGACAGGCAGTGAAATTATTGGGTATTGTGATTGTAATAATGTCCTCCTAACCGATATTGGGTCACGGCGATCAATCTCAACAGAATCTAGCCATCTGCGCAGGAAACATTAAAAAGCACAAAGTGACTGCGCAAAGACAAGTGCACTCTCTGTTTCTTCATTCGCTTATTCCGATGGGATGGTTAGCCGACACGAAAGGGGCGTGAGCGTGACCAGCCCCCTAAACATGATCGCTCAAAAATTAGCGTGTGGCTTCTTGTGTCTAAAGCAGCGGTTCTCAAACTTTTTTGGTGATGGAACCCTTTTAGAAAGCGAAATACAAGTGTATTCTTTATTAATAAGCATAATAAAAGTACAACCAGAAAGAGGGGTTTTGATTTTTTTTAAATTATGGCGGAACCCCTACAGGCGTATCGCGGAAACCTAGGGTTCCGCGGAACACACTGGCTGATCTAAAGGGTCTAAAGAGTTAGACAGGCAGTGAAATTATTGGGTCTGGAAAGTCTCAAAAAGAACAATTAATGTAAGTAGGTAATAAAGATAATGTACTTAGTTAAAATTTGGCACCAACTTCAATATAAAACTGTGATGTTTTTGGGTGTTTTTGAAGTTGGTTTTATTTTTGTAATTTTTTTTACATAGTTATCTATTTATAAGTTTTCTTATTATACAGCGAATAAGCATAACACTATAATGCTCATAATGTTTGCACTATATTTTTTCATTATTACATTTTTTGAGTAGTTACCTACAAAAAACGAATAGAGCTTCTACATGAATTAAATGTAGGTAGGTATCATTGTAAGGTTAATTTGAAAGTTTCTCATTTCATAAAAACAAACGATTCCATAATGTTTGAACTTAAAGAAGTAGGTAGTTAGGTATCTACCTAAATATTTTAAGATTCATTCTTTTGCACTTGATTCTTAATTAAAATACGTAAAACGGCAAATTAAACAGTTGATTTTTATTTTTCTGTTTTAAATTATTTCTAACTGTATCAATTACATACATAAGTAATATTTGGTAATAATAACCATTATTGTAATAAGTAGGTACCTACATAAGTACTCGTAATAACTAAATATTGCTCATTTGCAAATAAAATAAGTTCAAATGACTAATTAGCTAAGTGCCTTAATGAGAACGATTTAATCCTTTAATAAATTAGCCCTGGTTTTAATATGGGTTATTATACTAGAAATTATTGTTGCCGCATATGCGTCATCTATAGATAATAGTTCTCATTAAATAATATATTAATAACATATATCGCTATTAAGGACATGGCTACTACTGCGCTGGTGCTGGTTTTGTTTCGAGTTTTCCATCTATTCATAGAGGTGTGATTACTGTAAACGCCTTAGGTCAACTTTTACGACATCCATGTAAAAATTCATGAAAGAGAACAGCGACACATTTTCTTAATCCGTCACTGCACAGACAATCTTGATAGATTTCAATATTTTCGGTACCTACCTACACAATGATATTTTTTATTCACAAGCCAAATTTGGTGTGATTGTGAACAACTTTTACTATGGTACTAACAGGTAGATATACAGCAGGGTTATTATCTGCAACTTAGCAGGATTAGATAGCTAACATCATAAACAAGATCTTTTGTTATATGACTTTTGATAATTTGTTAGATTTTACATACATACAAAAATAAATGTTTATTTAATATAGGTACCTCTAGATTTCTAGAATGTTTGTAACTCTACGAGCACAGCGCGCGAGCGTAGCGTCGTCGTCGTCTTCCGTCGTCGTTTATAAATGAGAAGAAAGACTTATCTATGTCACGATCTCACGATAGTGCAATAAAAATTATTTCTTTTTCAATTTATCTTAAAACTCGTTAAACGAACGTTGTAGTTAATGATGTTAGCTATCTAATCCTGCGAGGTTGCAGGTGTTTTACAATTAACCCTGTATTGAACAGCCGATTTTTTTCGCGATTTCAAGATTGGTCCCATAATTATAGTTGTTCAGTCTGCTTGTTTATATAAGCACACACAATTTGACTCCTGTTTAAAAGCCTGTACCTATACCACAGAGCGATGACTTACGAAACGAACGAAATTGTGGTAGGAGTTAAAATAAAATAAATAAGTTTTGTTAATATAATAGAAATCAGTAACTGGTCTATGTTGTGCCTAGGTATTATAATAATTTTTTAAATATTCTATGTTTGTGTTGTTGATTTCAGTAGTGTCAGTCAGCGGTGTATCTGTTTATCTTGATTTAACCGCTCGTGATAAGGCTACTGCGCGTTGCTTTTTGACCCAAAAATACCACGCCGCTGCCTGATAAAATGCTATATTCCCGTCCTGCGTCCTCCCTCTCCCTACCCACTGTGTACTCACAAATGGAAAGCAATGAAATAATATATATTTTTCATAAAACTATATGACAATGCAAGGCCTATTGTATCTTTTTACTACAATAATTTCACGTCAATACCTTTCTCATGCTTCTGTTCCACTTTGCTTTATATATTTTTAAACGTAGTATACCTACCGTGAAATGAATTATTACGATTATCAATGATTCTTGAATATAACATTCACCGAACCTTTTTAATTTCATTGTTCCTACTAAATAAGACGATTCACGATGTCATCTGCGATCTGCGTATTGTGATATTCTTACATTTAGGTCTCCTTGCGTGAAGCCTTCATTGGACAAACAAATTTATTATCACTAAATATATTATTTTGTTACTAGATTCAGGAAGGTTGATGCAACGGAATTTCCGTTTACAATGACTTAAATATCCAATTTCTGTATGATAAAATCGCCACGTACTTACACATAGATCTTTGTTAAAAAAAGGCTTATATTCTTATTTATTATTGTTTTGTTTGTTCCGCGTCTCTACTTATATAGTGTTATCATTATTTTGGGCTAATAGTGTTAATCCTTATTCCATACAATAGGTATCCTTATTTAAGTTCCAAGACCAAAAAATACATTCAATCTTCCTTGAATACACCGCAAGCAATAAATAGTACCTACTTTACTTACTAACTTGGTAGGTACTTCGATAATAAAGGGTTTTTTTATAGATAATTTAAATAATTTAATTACAATGAGAGCTCATGTACGTACATAACAATAATAAGTAATAAAAAATAAGTCCTACCTACATATTGTTTATTTTGTAGGAGTCACATTGTCGAATGCTTCGTTCATATTATTATCTCCGTTCACTCTAGTCTTTTTTTATGAATAAGTATTAAAAATGAATCTTTTTTTTATTTCAACAACTTTCGCACTTACTTTATTTTAGTGAATATTCATTTGAATTGAAATATTTATATGATAAAAGTAAAAACCTACCGAGGTAGCGTGGTAATTTTGATCACCAACAAAAATTTTAAAATACTCTGATCTAAAATCAATCACCGATCAATCCAAGAGGTAGTAGATTTCGATAGGGTATTTTTCCGTATTATCATAATTAGACTATTCAGCGTCTCCTTGTTGGAGCATGGCGCGTGGTATTTTTATGAATTACCAATATTGACATACATAATTATGTCAATTTCGTTCAGGTAGCGTGGTAATTTTAATCACCAGTGAATCAGTGAAGGTTGATATGTAATTTTATAGCGAAACTATTATTACTTTTCATAAAAAATATAATAAGTCAATATCTATAAGTAGTGTAAATAATACCGCTAAATAAATTGAAAAATTAAAAAATCAATACAAGAAAAAAATTCGTCTCGGGCGGTTCGAACAAGCGTTCATTCAACATTTTTATAGAAAAATGAAGTCTTAGACATAAAATTTTAGTAACTTTAACCATTAAAAAATAAAGGTGTATAAGTATTAAAGTACGGTTTGCATGTTAAATGTAGGCCTAGGTCTAGGTAGGTACTTTGTTGTTGGATAAAATTAGGGCAACTAAGGTCAGTCAGTGAAGTCGCCTCCTTCTGCGCGGATATTATGATCTCGCAGAAGGAGGCAACGGACGGAGCTAGCGCGAGAGGACAATCCTCTCACCGCACCCGCTCCGACGCAGGCGGTTGGGTAGGAGGAGGCGTGTTCTTGGACGCACGCTACAAACTCTATGGAGACCCACTTGAAACTTTTTTTAGCAAAACCTGTTTAATATACAAAATATATGTTACTCTTGAAAATATTTTTGAGAATACCTATCCATTCCATGTCCCCAAAACAAATTTTATTAAAAATTTCTCGATGTAAAAAATGCCAAAGACACCCATCAAAAACAGCTTCCAGAAGAAAATCCGAGTTATTTAACAAAGGTTATTTAATGATTTTCAGGGAATTAACTCATTACACTTAATTTGATAATATTGATGTTTTATAACTTCAAATGAGTTACTAGTTTCTTTAGAAAAATATTTTGATTTTTTCGCTCAATAACGCACCGCGCCTGTAATCCAGTACAAATCATGTCTCAAGGTCGTTGGCGTTACTCAGACTCTTAAAAGCAAACCTGGGATGAAATGGCCGACAACCGGTCGGGAGACATTACGTTTCCATCCCTGGCCTGCCCGTCTGGGGGTCGCATTGTGGCACTTTGCGACCCCTCCGAAGAGTAGTCCTAGCGCTTGGGTCAGCAGCGCTGGCTCACCGTTGGGCCTGTCTCCAGGGGCTGCGTTCGGGGAATGGCTAGCGCCGATCCCGAACGTGCCTCTATGGGGGTAGAAGTTGCTGGAGGGTGGTTTAGCCAGGTATGGGGTTTATACCCGAGTCCAATGGCATATCCCAAGGGCGGCTTTGTCAGCTTTTCATTCAGTCCCTTGTTGAATCGTAAAGAGATTCCCCCGCCTCGATTACCAGTCAGTCAGTAAAAATTAAATGTAAAAAAACCTTTTTAAAAACAAGCTTGTTTTTAAAAAGGTTTTTTTACATTTAATTTATTTTTTACTTTTTAGATATCACTGAACACGTTTCTTAGTCTGTTCATCTAATACAACGCATCATTGTTGCAAGGTCGTTTGCCGGAACGCCTATACTTACAGAATTTCAGCTCAATCGGTTAAAGATATCTACTTCAAATTTGATTTTTTAGAAGTACGCCATATTGGATTAATAGTGACACCACTTTATTTTTCAAGTTATTCTTAGCAAGGCCTTTTATTTGATACCCATATTGTAGGAGTGCATTTAAAATAATTGGTCCGCCATCTTGGGTATGCCGCCATCTTGGATTTAGAATGACGTCACACAGCTATTTATGCATTTTCATCCAAACTGTGTGTGTATACAAAATTTCAGCTCAATCGGTTAAAGATATCTACTTCAAAATTGATTTTCAAGCTTTAGAAGTCCGCCATATTGGATTAATAGTGACGTCACATTATTTTTCGAGTTATTCGTAGCAAGACCTTTTATTTGATACCCATATTGTAGGGGTGCATTAAAAATAATTGGTCCGCCATCTTGGATATGCCGCCATCTTGGATTTAGAATGACGTCACATAGTTAACCATGCATTGTCATCTAAACTAAACGTGTATACAAAATTTCAGCTCAATCGGTTAAAGATATCTGCTTCAAAATTGAGTTGCAAGATTCCACCCGAACATACATACATTGCAAGTTAAATAAAAGCTTGTAAAATCATCAGGCCTATTACCGATCTTATGGTTTTCAAATGATATCATGATGAAATCATAGTGCACAATAAACAATAAGATTTTCGGTCAGATTTTTGATCATTCTTTCATTTTATCATGATAACATCATTAAAATTATGCCATAGTGATGTGATATCGTTTGAGATCGGTCATACCAAATGAAGCATTTCATGACTTCCTTATGTCAAAATGTATATCATGTCATACAATAAAAGATCCATAATAGGCCTGGAGGATAAATATAATTATTACCTACTTTTTATCATAGAAATTATAACACTTTATGGGGACCGGTTCTGAATATCTGTGTTTAAAACCGCTTTTCTTATTATTCATTTAAAGAAATACAGTGGTTTTTACGTGACTAATAAACGTCACATCCAATCATCAGAGTACCTATATAAACTGTTTCTTAAAAAATAGAACTTAAAAATCCTCGATTTGAAAAGTTTAATGCCATTCAGGCAGCGTGGTGATTTAAATCAGCAACATTTACTTTAAAAAACACTAATCTGAAATACATAATAAACCAAATACAATGATTTAAAATAATCCAATAAACCAAACAGATAGATTTCGGGTTAGAATTTTATTCATCGTCTACCTGTTGAAGCGTAGTGCGTGGTATTTTTTATATTTGCTTAACTTGATGGCAAAACTATTTGAGATTTATACAAAAAAAAAAGATTATATGTAGGTCGATAAATGAGTTACAACATAAATGAATCATTACAAAAATAAAGATAAAAATTATAGGAGCAAACTTAGAGTACTAACTTAAGGTTTTATGTAAAATGTAGGTAGCTGCTACATACACTTTGACATTTTAATTCTATATAGAAGTCATTTGTTAAAATTGATGTTAACAATTCTCCAATTTTAACAGGCAAAGCCACCGATAGTTGCTAATATGTAAAGTAGTAAATGTTTCACATTTCTAAACTAAGTTTAGTAGAGATTTTTATACAATCTCCATAAAATGTAATTCGAATGGGTTAATGGAATAAGTTAAATAACAAATTACCTCGGTAGGTATATATGAATAACTTAACCCATCATTATTTTTTTTTAAATCCAAAGCTTAAAAATTATTGGATTGAAAAGAAAACCACTTTTGTTCACATCTGGTAAGTAGCTCATTATCCTGTGTTATTACATAATTGCTTTTGTGAAGCTATTAACGACAAATTAACAATAGCTGTCCAAAATTTTACCATAAATAGGTCGGTTACGAGGATGCACATTCATTCGATCTGTGCATTCGCTGTAAACCCACCTCAATACGGACGAACTCTCAGTTCCTTGTGTTACGCGTTGTTTAGTGCTTAAATTGTAACTTTTCAATATTTTTTTTAACTTTTTAAGATTATTTTGTGAACGTGCAGCCCAGACACAATGGTATGTCATTTCTATTAAATAATACTTTTGATGTATTATAATTACTACTCTTTGCTTTTGATTATGATAAGTCAATATCAATAGCATCATAACAATTTTGTAGATATCTAAGAGAATCCGTCAATAATATCTGGTCAATGAATTCAATATGTCCTCTGGGTGGGGCAGAAGTCGTCCATAGTAGTCCTCCATCGTGATCTAACTTGAGCTTTGCGACTTCATGCTCTGCCGATACGTTTTTGGCCTCGTCTAGTTCGCCGCATAGGTTTGTTTTTGACGACCATCCTTGCGTTTTCCCTCGGGATTCCAATCTATTGCCTGCTTGGTAATATGGTCGGGATCTTTTTGGAGAAAATGGCCAATCTAGTTCCACTTGCGGCGTTTGATCTGATGATCGAGCGGAGTTCCGTGGCAGCGTTTAAGAGCTGTTCTTCAATATTGGTCTAACCTTGCTCCAAGCGATCATGGGAGTTTCACACCTATACAGAAGTACTTATAACTTTCACGTTGGACCCAAAGTTTTTTAGCTTAACCCTTAGCTTTAGTATCCCCTTAGCTTTAGCTTTAGTATCCACTGTTTCCGACACAACGCTCCCGAGGTAAGTGAATTTGTTGACGCGTTCTAAATTCTCTGCTCTAATCCGTAGCGGTGTGTTTCTCCACTGATCTCATCTCTTGGTTCTTCCGAGTGTTGATTATAAGCCAATTGATACCAGTCTCTCGATACCAGTCGTCCAACTTCGATTGCATGTCGCGGTGTGTGTGACTCAGCAGGCATACTCGTAAATCGTCGACATAAGCCAGATCTTCTACGTCGTCGGTTATATTCCAATCTATCCCACGTGGTTTGTTGTGTTGTGCGGGAAGTAGGTATATGATTCCGTCGAGAACAACCAGCATGAGGAGTAGACAGCCTTGTCGATACACTCATAATATGTTCTTCGATAGCTTCGGCTCTTATCTTCGGTTATTATTCTAAGCTTCGGCTATTGTGGGTAACTGTACATGAATATTTTTTATATGACCACACAAAGTTTATGGTTTTTGGCGGGACATTCAATACCATAAGCTTGTTCACTTTATAAGGATTATGCTACCAATGTCTATTTCCTTATATGAAGTTTAAATTCAGTTCTCATAAATTAAAAAAATGCTGTTTTAAAATTTGGAATTATAAATTAAGTCAGTTACTTCATATGCATAACTGCAACTACCCTACATTTTTGAAAAACATATTCTTATCACTTTTAACAAGCTTTTATTTACTTTCACCTGAGACTGTAATGAAGTTTTGCAAGTTAAATTTGACGCACTTCCCGGTTACCGATTGAGCTGAAATTTTGCATGCATACTCACTCGTATATTGTATATCGCGTGACAATGCAATATTATGATAATATGGATTTGATCTAATGCTGGAGCTGGAAGGTGGCCATAGGAACTTCGTCATAAAACGACACAACCCTATCGAGTTTGGGCTCGTTTGATTCGGATTGACGAGTACTAAAAGCTTGTTTTTTAAACGTTTTTTTAAATAATTTAACTTGTTTATAATTTTTATTTTTTAAACGATCTCTTGCTGCATAAAACTGGTATAACGTCCTCAAATGACTGTACCCTGTCTTGTACATCATTATAAATAAGTAAATATGTAACTCATTATTAATATGTAATTGAAAAAGTTTATAATTTATATTTTAAATATTCTTTCGCGATTTCAGGTAAGACCTAACCATCACATAAAACCACAAAAAACAGAAGATCCTGATAATAAACGAGAAAAGTTAGAACTTAAAGACTATAATGAAACTCATATGTAAGAATAATTAATCAATTTCAAAGATATGATTAATACAAAGAAGAAATAAGTGATTAAACTTTAAATAGTCAGTCATTAATTTACACATGCATTTATTTTCAGGAATTACAAATTCTCTAATAGAGAAGCTACAGCTGCTGTGAAAGAGAGAGCAGCAACTAGCCCAGGAGACTCTTTTTTTATAGACACTTTGTAAGCTTTCTAATAATTTTAATGTTAAAACGTTTTGCACTCTTGTTGATATTCTTTGAACTCGAATGTTTATTTTATTTTTAAGGAATATCTACACTGGTTTTTTAACACGTTGTGATAACGATAAACGAAGGAAAGGACCGGAAACAAATAATTCAGAAATCGACACAAATATAAAAGGTAAAGTACAAACATAAATACAAGGTGCAGTCCTAATAGCCTATATGTTGCGGAAGTAAGATAGCGATACTGTTATTATACTGATCACATACATTATGTAAATATAGCAAGATCATCTATAGCAGTGTTTAATGTTTCAGTGGCCAGGAAGAGGAGTGCATCGTCAAACATGCTCAATATGAGCAAAAAAATAAAAATGGACGACACCCCAAAAGAAATTTCCGACTCAGTGCCGCTATGTAAGTTAATTTCATTTTTCTACTATACCTACAGCGTGGAATTGTTTAACGCCACCTGAGGGGCAATCACGCTATTTACAACGTTTCAACCAAATCAGAAACGTTACCGTTCCCATACATTTTGACAACACCTTCCAACCTGTATATGAAATCTAACACAAATGTTCACGTTTTACTATTAGTTACATTATGTCCTATTCATTTATGATTGCTAAATAAAATACGAAAATACAAGTCATAAAATAAACTAAACAAGTTGTCCGTCAACAGGCACTAAGATTTCATGGGAAAAATATTAAGTTTAACATTGTCTGTCTAAAGGCATTCGGGGAATTGAACAAATTGAACTACATAGTGAGTTACTGTAAGTGACGGGTTATTATGGATATATCAAAAAGCAAATTAAATAGACATTAGTACAAATATACATTACAAACAGTAGTAGTAGTGGGTGCTTACTTAGTCATGTTATTGTTTTTATATTTTTACAGTACCGCGAGCTGATAATCGGAGAACGTGTTTTAAGTTCCCAAAATGCCGGTTCGGCACTGCGTGCGCGTTCAGGCACCCGCCGTGCAAGTTCGCCGCCGCCTGCACGCGCCGCCCACACTGCCCGTATACACATTCTACGACATCCTCTCTACGTAAGTTCCACTACTCACAAAGGTTTTCTATAACGTTAAAATGTTGAAAAGTTATTAAAAGAGTAGAATCATTTATCAAATGATCTCACTCGATTATTTCTGAACTATATAATACGATATCAGAAAACTGATTACTGATCCTAAAAGCGCTTTAAGGTACCATCTTTGATGAGGTTTACCCAATCTTATTACAACTCCTTGATGAAAGATGAATGACTCTAAAGAAATAATTTATTATGAAAAAGTACAGAACAGATTATGTGCAATGAAATAATAATTATTTAAGTGTCTATCAATGGTATTATTAACGGATTTATCCAAAAATCAATGTTTCCAGCTTCCATATTTACATGTTATATACCATACTATTACTATTACCGTTTAATATGAGTAGAACTCGGTGAAACACTTTAATGATCAGAAATCAGTTTCCGATATGTTATATATAATGTAGTTTAGAAAAAATCGAATGAGATCATTTATCGCTTCCACCCTGTATGCAGATAAGGAAACCAGAAATAAAAAATAGTTGATTCATATTATTAAATAACATGGAATTTGTAACTCTTTCCTGAATACATAGATTTTGTTAACATTTTTTTGTTAGATTTATTTTATTAATTATATTGGTGTTCCAAAATGATACTTATCTAACCCAACAGCCTTCCAAAATGCAAAATGGGCAATACCAACATTAAATGGCTTGTTGGCAATTCTTAAGGCTGAAAAAACCTTAGTTGTACACCAAAATGATGGTCGGATCAAGTATAAGAAGGTGTCTTCTCATAGATCTAAATTTTAACAGATTTCCACAATAAAAATTTTATTTTGGAACACATAATTCAATGCTATTGGACGTATATTAATACAAATATTTTTTATTGCAGCGTCACCTCAGCTGAAGGCCAATTGCTGGAACCCCAGTTACCGCTACGATCACGACAAGCTGTGTCCGAAACCTATAGTTACAAGATTTTGCATTAGAAGAGTGTAAAATAAATATTTAGTAATAGTTTATTTCTTATTTTCTTTTTGGATAAAACCTCCACTAATATTAAAGTTACTCAACCCTAAACCGCTGAACAAATTCTTCAAGTACAGTACAGTGGCGGACTTGTGCATTGTGCATTGCTGTGTTCCGGTTTGAAGGGTAAGTTATGGCAATGAATTTACTGGGTACCATGGCTTTACATCTGATGTCACAAGTTGGCAACGTACACGTGGGGGTTGCAGTTTTGCTGTGAATCGCACAGGAGCCACATGAATTGACTGTGACTGTAAGGTGACTGTTATCACTTACCATCAGATGGGCAGTTTGCTTGTTTGCACACTTAACGCAATAAAAAAGAAAAAAAAAATAGAATACGACCGTATAAAATTAATTATCATTATGACATTTTGTACAAATAGCATACGCCTCAAGGAAGGACATTAGACACTTGTTATATCGAATTTCTATGCGTTTCCCGGGGAACGCTTGATTTAATCCCAGGGAACAAAGTCACAGGCAATAGCTGTATTTTTTATATTAACCTTTTATTTTATTTATACATGACTGTCGTTATTTTTCTTCTTTCAAGTAGGCATGGAACATTTCATGAATGGCATGTGAAAAATCACATCGATTTTTTCTCTTTTTGTTGTAATACTAAAGCAACATTCAAAATAACTAAAATAATTTTATTACAAAAACTACTAAATTGCCTTTGAGTGTAACAAAACTGTTACATTTTTACTTTTGTACCATATTTTACGTATAAGGTGAAAAGTATTAGGACGGTGTAGATTTTGAGACAAACATACATATACCTAAGTGCTTGAAACTTCATATAAACGACAGAACTTAAAAAAAGTTTTATTATGTTGAACAGAATCCTGCATTTTTTATTTGAGCTTGATTGGATCGATATTTGCTGTTATGAGAGCTCTCAAAGTAGGTAATGTCATGGTATATGAAATATAAGGAAAATCGTGGGAAAATCACGGCTTTTTCTTTTCTATTCTTAAATTACGGTAAAAAAGTGATTCGGGTAACCGACTGATTTTTTAAAATTTATCGTAGTTTTTCTAAAGCAAATCCAACGTCTATCATACCATTGATTAATTCCATTTGAATATTGTGGATAAAGTCATCATTCGCGATAATATTTTTGTTTATTAATTTGCCTGTAGTATTTCGCCATTTTTTATTATTTATTTCAGCCAAGCACGCGCTTTGTTCCACATATTTCAGAAGCCGTATAAGGGCGCTTGCGCACTTATACGTATTCGGTTCGTGTTCGAAACGTGAAAAAACCGAACGGGAAATTTACGTCCTAGCGTTTGCGCACTTATCCGTATTCGATTCGTGTTTGAGACGGTTGTGCGATAAACGTCAAGATGGCGGAATCACTTCCTGTTTTTAAAAACCCACTGCAATTGAGTACTCTTGGTACTTTTGGTACCTGCTTAGCTTAGACAAAATCCGGCATTGAATATTAAAATAGCGGGATCATGCCCTAACATAAAAAGCAGTTTCTTTTAAAATAGAATATTTAATTTTTGATGACAAAAAACGTATGAAAAAGGAACATAAACATGTATGAAATATTTTACAAAAATAACAGACCAATACAAATAGGCGGCCTTATTGCTAAAAAGCAATCTCTTCCAGGCAACCTTGGGACAAAAGAATGAGACAGCATATTCAATAGGGGAAAGGATGCAGAACTATAGGACTAAGGAAAGTTTGATATATGGCAAAGGAATTACGAGCAACAGTTCCAGCTTAATTAATTGATATTTGAATAAGCTGTAGGCGTTTTAACATTCCACTTAGAACATAATATGATTTCCAGTATAAATTGCAGCGGCAGCGGTGCGGAGCACAACACGGTGCGCCCAGGCGAAGGGACACTGCAATTCTAAAGCTAGTGGTATCCATTAAGGTCCCAATGTTAGGCGATAGGAGGGCATGTAGCCACAAACCTGATTCCCACTCTGCAACGGCTAAGAGTCGGGCTTGATCTGCGGAGCTTAAGCACGTATCTAATAGCTTCTTCTATACTAGCTCGCAGAGCGGCCCGTCCCATAGCTGCTGTGAACTGGGATTGCTCGGGAAATCAGAGTTTGGGCAGGTCGAGAGTTATGCATTCCTAGGCTCACTCATATTGCTAATTTCACAATTGTTAACAACAGAAGCTGAATAATTTTTTTTTGACAACGACTGTGTATCATGAATGGAGGATAGGAATGTAGGTAGTGCCACTTAGAGATAGCTCTAATGCCTATAAGCCACCCCATCTTACTGGGAGCGAAGCCTGTAGCCACGCTCGCTCGTCTAAATTTATATTTAAAATAGATGCCAAAGTGGTTTTAAGGATGTTGTCTAAGTTTTGGAGCAGCTGAGTGTGCTTCCAAAGCTGACAACATCGCAAAATGTATGTGAACTTAGGAACAAAAAGACAAAATTTGAGAATAGTAAAGGCCATGTGGGTGTTGATTTTTGTTAAGCGAACCGAACTTTGCAAAACATTTTGAATTACGAGTATATTATCTATGAAAGATGGTAACTATGCCTAATATAGGGGAGCCCAAGAGATATACAGCGGATTTATCAATAATTTTGATACCGGGAGCCAATTCATTTAATTGAAATTTTAAAGAGCAGTCATCAAACACAAACAACTCTCATTTTGAAAAATTTAGCTCGAGTCCTATTTGCCTGAATTCCTTTATTATTAGACTGAGGTCACCAAATACGGTATCAATCGTGTCAAAGTCTTGGCCAAAGGTCCCGTCGTCCAAATACCAAACATTCAGCTTTGATCTAAGGCGTTGGATCACGGGATGAATGGCGAAACTAAAAATTCCTTACCAGAATATGTTAATTTAGAAGCTGTACCGTAGCATTGCCAAAGAAAGTTATAAAGGTTTAGAATTGTATCTTTAGCTTGCCTTAGAAGGGTTCCTCTATGTACAGTATTGAAGGCATTCCTCACATCCACCTTCAACAACAAATCTCCACAGTTTTCATGAATAAATGTTCGTATTTAATGGATGGCGGCCTCACAACCTTCTCGCGTGCCAAAGCCTAGTTGCAAAGGAACAAAAAAGCTTTCTAAGTTAAGTTTAATTTTATTGCAGCCAATTTTGGCCGCGAGGCGTCGATACACCATATCGACTGCAATCAGGGGTCTAATACCGCTGGCCGCGCCTTGCGCGCGATTGGCGCCGTAAACTAACTCTATGATGTCCGTATTGACTCGGCTTGAAAGTACTACCAGCTGCGCTAGACCCAGCACCCATCAAATCTTTTAAGTGGTGTCCTGCAGAACCATTCTGGAAAGACTCAACGGCTGCAGCCACTTCGTGTGCGGCAACGTCAACAATTGCGTCCCCGGAGTTTTTTGGTGCCTCTGGGAGTTGGAGGTCTGCTGCCGGAGATGGATGATTTGCCTGTAATTCCAATAGCTTTTCCGTGTTTATAGGTGCCATCGTGTCACTAGTGAATAAAATACGTGCAGCACCTTTTATATTATCGTCTTTGAGTCTGTTTTCGACCATTTGATACATAGAGGACTCAGTGATTGACCTTAAAAAAACTGGAATTTGGAAAGTCAAGTAAACAGTTAGGTATCTGAAAGTAAAATAGGTTCCTCCATTGCATTATACTTCTCGCAGTTTTCTTTAATTGTTGATGTTAATGATTTTTATTATTATTGTCACGACTGCATAAAGCATAAGGGAAGAACAGCAAATGTTCCCAAGTGCGCTTAGTGTTATGTACAATCACTCCTCAATAGAGATAGATAAGGCAGCAACGACAGAGAGCCGGGCTCCACGGGGTATATATTTTAAGATAGGCTTTGAAATTTTGTTTTCTGTTAATGTCCTACTGAAGGTATGATTCGGATTTAGGTTGGAGTGATTATTATTAATTGTATAACTATTGTAATTTGGAGCTGGAAGGGATGTATTGTATGGATGTATGTATGATGTATGGATTTAAAAAAATGACACATTTAAAAATTCTTCGACAAATCAAATATTTTTCAAAAATAAAGAGGAGGAAGAAAAGACAGAAATACAAGAAGAGAACTTGCCAATAAGACAAGATACAGAGTTAAATAAAGAAGTCCCAAAAGAAGTTACGCCAGCACCTCTTACAACTGAATTGCGACGATCTGCAAGAATCAGACGCAAACCAGATAAACTTGATTTATAAAAGTTCAAATACTTTTTATTTAGGACAAGGGGGAGTGTTACGTCATGAATGCGGCTTTATCGGTAGATGTCCGGAACGCCACCTTTTACTCTATAGCATTCTATTTATCTATGGGTTTACTTAATGGATTACGGAATAAGAATGGCTACCTACTTTGTTTTACAATATTATAATTGTGATCAAGATTAATAAACAACTACAGTTAATACAACGTGTGCATTTTATTACACATACACCATAGTTACCCAGTTAGTTCTCAATTCTTTTGTCGGTGAAGTCGAAAACCACACCAATCATAATATTATTATTGAACTTGACTCCCATTTTCACATTTATGTCTTTGATAGTGTAAGCGACATAAAGCCTATTTAGATGATTTAGATGTCATAAATTACAGTGATGTATAAATATGTCAGATTTGATGTATTCAATTAATTATTCATTTTATTTTCCAATGTAACATTTATAAATAAGTTCTTCAATATACATTTTTCAATACAATTTCTATTTTAATTCATTTAATTACCCAGCAGTCTTACGCGGGTGTTTACATAAATTTGGTGCCGAGACGGTTTGAACTAGGAGGAGAATGGAGAGCGATATGGAAGGATCTCTAACCAGCTCGGCGGGCCCGAGTACGATCAAAGGACAAGGTAACGATTCTTTTACATTAAAATCGTTGCGTATATCTAGAGGTCAACAAAAAAGGGCTCTCACCAATTTAGAAAAATTCATTGAGGCCTCAGGCCCAAGCCCTGTTGCCTTAAAAATTAGAAAAAACATGTTGGAGGCAATCTTTGCAAATTTTCAAAAAATTCAGCATGAAATTTTATGCATTGACGAATGCGACGATGAGAGTGACGATTTTGAACTAAGATATTGCAATCTGCTTACAAAGATAGAAAAAATATTAGCGCAAAATGATACATTTTACAATACAAAAAATTCTACGGCTTCTCCATATGAGACATCCAGTTGTTTGAAGTTACCGCGTATCGAAATTGCAACCTTTGATGGCAAAATAGAAAACTATAGATCGTTTCAGGATTTGTTCGATTCTTTAAATCACCAAGACACCAAACTATCGAATGTTCAAAAACTGTATTATTTGAAACAATATTTGAAAGGAGAACCGTTAGAAATTATCAATAACTTGCCGCTTACAAATGAATCTTATACATCTGCGATTGAATTACTTAAAAAACGATATGACAATCCTTCGATACTGATTAGTAAGCATATCAATACAGTTTTACATCGTGGTTCGGCAGAACAATTAAGGTCGCTCACAGTAAAGATTAGACAGCAAATGATGGCTCTGCAAAATTTGGAACAGCCGGTTCATAATTGGGATTCCATTTTGTTTTGTATTGTTTCTAAGAAACTTGACATGCTTACTTTGCGACTCTATCACTCTGAAACTTCAAGTGAAGAATTACCAAATATCCAGACCTTGCTTGACTTTGTCGATAAAAGAGCGTGTTCTCTTGAAGCAAGCCCTTCGACGGTGTTCGCAAAGAGCAAAGTAGTGGCTACAGCAAACGATATGAAGAAACCATATAAATGTATTATGTGCTCTATGGAACATAAGCTATACAAATGTCCAAACTTTTTACTGATGTCACCACAAAAACGGCTAGAATTTACAAAGGAGAAGAAGCTTTGCACTACATGTTTATCCATTCATGACAAGCCATGCAGATACAAATTCAAGTGTACTGTTTGCAGCCAGGACCACAATACGCTCATCCATATTGCCAAGGAGAGTACTAATCAGGTTTTACATACAGTCAAGTCAAGCGCAAATAATGTACTTTTACCTACAGCTAAAGTTCTAGTTTCCGATGTTCATAACAATAAGTATATTGTGCGCGCCTTACTTGACTCAGGGAGTCAAACTTCATTTTGTACAAATAGCTTAGCTTCTAAATTAGGAATTACAACATTTGACATAACAAAAAATATTATTACATTAGGTAAAAATTCAAAAAGGTTAACCAAAGGTATTAATTTACAGTTACATTCAATTACGGAAAACTTTAATATGAATGTGTCATGTGCTGTCATAGACAGAATTACAGTTAGCTTACCACAAAATAGTTTTGATATCTCTAAATTTACAATACCAAATTTTGTAAAACTTGCTGATAACGAATACAATGTTTCAGGAGAAATTTCACTTCTGGCGGCCGATGTCTTCTTCAGAGTGTTGAAAGATGGAAAGGTAGAAGGCGGTCCCAACGAGCCTATATTAATGAATACTTGCTTGGGGTACGTCGTGTCTGGTAAAATAATTGACTCGAATAACCTTTCTGTTGCTATGCATTCAACCGATTTTACTGATCAAGATTTCTATGTCAGAAAACTGTGGGAGACGGAAAGTGTGCCAGAAATTTTCATAGAATCTTTGCCTGAACATGATTACAGCGAACAGGTATTCCAAGATTCAGTTAATTTAATAAATAAGAGATTCGAAGTTCGCATGCCTCGTAAATGTGATTTAAATGATTATAACTTATCAGATTCCTATCTAGTTGCATTACAAAGATTTTACAGTTTAGAAAAACGTTTTATAAACGATTCTGTTTATCATTCCTTATATAAAATTTTTATTAATGAATATCTTGCATTAGGACATACTGAAATAATTGACATGGACAATTATTTACCAGAAAAACGACCACTTTATTTCCTCCCTCATCACGGTGTCGTGGCGATTTATATGTACCGTAATGCATACAATAGGTTACACGGCATAAGAACAAAACGGATTAATAACTTTAAGGAGTAACATAGGTTATTCACGAAGTATCGTCTTATCTATACGCATTGAGAGCCATACTCGATGGAACGGGTCATACGGCCCGCTTTACTCTCTGCACGGAAGCCGAGAAATTCGCAGTACTAACGACAGGAAACCTAGACACATCTAGGAGGCATTACACCTGTCCCTTCCGTTAGGGGGCCGTGAGAGCTGCCTTACTATAATCAACACAACCACGGGGGCTCACCCCCTCACAGACCTCCAACCTCCCCTATAGTCTGCCCATGCCTCGCAACTTATTTACGGTCTTACTACCGCTTTAACTGCGTCATCACTGACGCTCCTGATCTCTCTCACACAACTAGGCGGTTTCATCGCCTGCATCACCAGATGCCTCACGTGGTCCAAGTCCAACCACGTGCCCTTGACGCAACAGTGCACGCCCCCAGGCTCCCTTGACGCAACTCGTACGCCCCCAGGCTGCCCTTGACGCAACAGTGTACGCCCCCAGGCTACCCTTGACGCAACTCGTACGCCCCCAGGACTCCCTTGACGCAACTCGTACGCCCCCAGGCTGCCCTTGACGCAACAGTGTACGCCCCCAGGCTACCCTTGACGCAACTCGTACGCCCCCAGGACAAGAGATCAGGAGAGGCCCGGCTCTCCGGCCACTGTTGGACACACAGAACATAGAAACCTCTTCCAGTGTTCTGTGGTTGAACATATCAGATGGACCATACTTCATGAACTTGCACAATTCTTAACTAAGCCATCAGGCACTTACCATAATATATCCTTATATTATTTATAACCACGCCACCTGGCCAGTTCACACTCTCACCTGCTGCACCTAACTTCGCTCCCAGGTCTCGCCTTTTATCACCCGATCACTATGATGTTCAGAACCGAATTGAACAAGTTACAAGAGAGAAGCCACATGTCTGCCTTATAGGCAAAGCAGGATAACATTCTTAAAATACCGACAAAGTACAATCGACACAACGCTATTTATACTGACAAAGGAATTGGGAATGCTGCTGGTAGTATCGGTAACATTAATAATTCACATAATTAGATTCGTAATTTATTTATTATCCAATAACAATATTAGAACCATAATCATTGTATCAATTTACTCACTTCGTTTCTTACCGGAAGTAGTCAGAGTATTCGCGGACCTCCGCGACACACGGAGTGCTTCGACCTGAAAGATTGACCACAAAATTGATGGGAGTGCTAAGTCAAGTCAATGTCCTTCTTTAAACAGCATTCTTTGCAATGGACCGGTAGTTCAAAAACCTTTATTTGATATATTGTTGCGTTGTCATAAATACATTCTTATGTGCGATATTAGGCACATGTATAGACAAATATTAATACACCCTGAAGACCGTGTTTTACAGAATATTCTTTGGCGAGAAAACAAAAATGAAAGGCTGAAATGCATACAAATTAAAACAATCACTTACGGCTTAACAAGTTCAGCTTTTTTAGCAACTAGATGTTTGGTAGAGTTAGCAAATAGGTTTAAAAATATATACAAGTTAGCAAGTGAAGCTATATTGACAAGTTCATATATAGACGATATTCTTTGTGGGACCAATACCTTAAATGACACTATGCAACTAAAGCAGGAGCTTATCCAGTTGCTGGGTGAAGGTGGTTTCGAACCACATAAATGGTGTTCAAATGACATGTCTATTATTGAGGATATTCCAAAAGAAAAATACGGTTTTCAGCAAAGGGATCTTGATCAAGATTTAACCATAAAAACTTTAGGGTTATATTTCGATATAAAAAATGACTTATTTGTTCTTAGCGGAAAGGTTATAAATGCTCCTGAAGTGCCAACTAAACGAACTGTTTTAAGTTCCGTAAGTAAGCTTTTTGACCCAATGGGATATGCTGGTCCCATAGTAGTAAATGCAAAAATAATGTTGCAAAATATTTGGCAACATAACCTCGACTGGGATACGCCTCTACCTTCCAATCTTAAAGTTATTTGGGAGAATTTTCACACTTCGTTATCATCAATGAGTGATATTTGTATCCCTCGTGATTTGCATATATATCAAGCGGCAGAAGAAGTGGAACTTCTCGGTTATTGTGACGCGTCATCTGATGCATATGGCTGTTGTTTGTACATAAAGGTAAAAACCACAAATAATTGCTACGTCAATTTACTATGCGCTAAGTCTCGTATTGTAGGTATAAATTCAAAGCTAATAGGCCCTACTCACGATGCAATTTCGCTAGCAATTTGTTGCTGCGATCTGTTGCAATGCAACAGATTGCGACGTGAATAGGCAGGTTGCAGGTTGCATGCAATTTATCGCAGGTCGCATCGCCCGCGCTAGCGACCGACTGATTGCTGCAACTTATTGCGAGGTGAATAGCGCGGTTGCATGCAACTTGGCTCAGTCGCACGTGTGCCGCTCAGTCAGCCACACCTCTGTTGTGTAGGTAGCGTTTAGAATAAGTAATGAAAATGATCCGCAGAGAAAAAATTGAGAAATCTTCTGGTTCCAATTCCAAATGAAACATAACGTTCATTTGCGATATTTTATTTTGTAGCTGTAACCATTTTTTTACCCAAAACTGTTTTTCTTTCTTCCTTGCAGGTGTTTAAATTGTAGAAGCAAGAGCTAATGCAAATGCTACTTTTTAGGGTTCCGTAACCAAAGAGTAAAAACGGGACCCTTTTAGTAAGACTCCGCTGTCCGTCTGTCTGTCCGTTCGTCCGCTTGTCTATTTTTTTTAAAGAACGTCGCCCAGCACTGGGATTCTGCGCTAACCGTCTGTCACTAGGCTGTATCTCATGAACCTAGCAAATATTTAAAGGGGGCCCCCAAACAATAAATGTGATTTTTTTGCTCGATATTAATAACGGCAACAGGTAGACGCTTAAAAGATTTTTTGTATAGGTAATTGTACGGAACCCTTCGTGCGTGAGTCCGACTCGCACTTGGCCGGTTTTTGAAATCTAGATAGCGTTGGTGGCATTATTATACGATTCGGTACGTAGGTGTGTACACGTTGTGACGTTAAGGTGTTTGTTCGCAAAATGAAATTGCAAGCGAAGTTGCATAGGTGAGTAGAGCACGTGCAACCGCGATTGCAACATGTTGCAGCAACAGATCGCAAGTTAGATTGCATCGTGAGTAGGGCCTATTAGTCAGCCACACCTCTGTAGTGTAGGTAGCGTTTAGAATAAGTAATAAAAATGATCCGCAGAGAAAAAAATTGAGAAATCTTCTGGTTCCAATTCCAAATGAAACATAACTTTCATTTGCGATATTTTATTTTGTAGCTGTAACCATTTTTTTACCCAAAACTGTTTTTCTTTCTTCCTCGCAGGTGTTTAAATTGTAGAAACAAGAGCTAATGCAAATGCTACTTTTTAGGGTTCCGTAACCAAAGAGTAAAGTTTTTTGTCGTTTTTTGCTCGATATTAATAACGGCAACAGGTAGATGCTTGAAAGATTTTTTGTTAGGATACGGAACCCTTCGTGCGTGAGTCCGACTCGCACTTGGCCGGTTTTTGAAATCTAGATAGCGTTGGTGGCATTATTATACGATTCGGTACGTAGGTGTGTACACGTTGTGACGTTAAGGTGTTTGATAGCAAAATGAAATTGCAAGCGAAGTTGCATAGGTGAGTAGAGCACGTGCAACCGCGATTGCAACATGTTGCAGCAACAGATCGCAAGTTAGATTGCATCGTGAGTAGGGCCTATAACTATTCCAAAGCTTGAGCTTAATGGAGCATTACTATTATCGAAACTTACATTCAAAGTTGCATCTATCCTAAGCATTGATTTACTACCAAACGTAGATAACGCATGAACGTTCGAAAAGTGGGCCGGTGAAGAACTGCCCAATCGGGCCTCGTGCAGTTCTTTTCCATGCGTTGGATAAGCAATTTTGAGCATTATGTTTGAGAGTATAAAGTTGATATTTTCTTGTAGCAATTACTAAAACGTCAAATTTAATGTGGCTAGGTATGAAATGATGTAACTGCACACGGTTGTACTTCAAATAGTTGCCGTAATAATAAAGAATAAGGTTTAACAGCGTACAAATGTATAGTCGATTAGGTGACAGATTTCAAGCGCGTTTTTGTATGCAGTGCTCTATCTACGTTTGGTAGTAAATCAATGATCCTAAGTTACATTAAGCCCGTTAAAATTTTTCTATTTTGTGACTCAAAAATAGTCTTATCATGGATTAATACCACTGAGGAAAAATTGCCGCCCTACATGGCGAATCGAGTAAAAGAAGTAAACAGGTTGACTACGAATATGTCATGGAAGTTTACTCCAGGAACAGCTAATCCAGCAGATATTTTATCTCGTGGTTGTGGCCCTAATGAATTAAATAATAATAATTTATGGTGATACGGTCCAGATTATTTAAAAGAAGAAAGTAACTGTTATAATTTTCAATTATCAGAAATAGAGCTTCCTTTATCGAATACTTTTCTTGCTAGCGAAAATTTAAGTACTTCTTACAATAATAAAGACATATATCCATTTTTACAAAATATTCAAATATTAACAAGATGCAGAGAATTATGTCTTATATTTTAAGATTTATAAATAAATGCAAAAAGATTTCAACGAATACAGGTCATATCACAGTAATAGAGTTACAAAATTCTTTACAATTTATTATTCGATATGTTCAGCATTTTTATTTTTCAAAGGAAATCACTAATATTTTAAAAGGGCTTGATTATAAAACTGAAAACAGTTGCTATTTAAAGATGTTACATCCCTTCCTCGATGATCATAAAATTTTGAGAGTAAGTGGAAGATTACATAATTCAGATCTTAAATTTGCAAATAAATTTCCGATTATTCTTCCTAAAAAATGCCATGTTACACGACTCATTATTCTAAATGAGCATTTAGTTTTGTTGCATGCTAGCTTGAAGGTTCTCTTTAGCAACCTTTCGCAGAGATATTATATCTTAAATGCGATGCGAGAAATAAAATCAGTTCTACATAAATGTATAATTTGCACTAGGTATAAAGCAGAAACAGCTAAACAATTAATGGGTTCATTACCTAAAGAAAGAGTTACGCCAACGCGAGTCTTTCAAAAAATAGGTTTAGATTACTGTGGACCTTTTGAAATAAAACAATCAACAATCAGAAGGAGTATAGTCAGCAAGGCGTATGTTGCAGTTTTTGTTTGTTTTGTTTCGAAGGCAATACATGTAGAGGTAGTATCAGACATGACTTCCGATGCTTTCATATCTGCACTCAAACGATTTGTGTCACGTAGGGGTATTCCATCAGATATTTTTTGCGATAATGCGCAAACATTTAAGGGTGCAGACAACAAGTTAAAAGAATTATATCATTTGCATGCTAAAGACGAGTTTCAAAATTCTGTATATGACTATAATGTGACTAAAGGAATTCAGTTTCATTATATCCCGCTTTACAGTCCTCATCAAGGTGGATTGTGGGAGGCGGCTGTGAAATCTTTTAAATACTATTATAAGCGAATATTGGGCTCAAAAATATTTCCCTTTGAGCAGTTGGTTACATTAGCTGCTGAAATTGAAGCTATTTTAAATTCGCGCCCAATTTGTCCTATGTCTAATGATCCGTCTGACTTTAGCGTTCTTACACCAGGTCATTTCTTAATAGGCAGTTCTTTGACTTCAATTCCGCAACCATTGTTAACATAAATTCCGAACAATCGGTTAAGTTTTTGGAGATCTGTTGAACAGGTAAAACAACATTTTTGGCGGGCGTGGTCTAAAGACTATCTAGTCTCTTTAAATAAAAGAAGCAAATGGCAAACGATTCAATTGAATATAAAGATAGGAGACTTAGTTTTATTAAAAGATGATATAATCCGTTGTCAATTCTGGCCATTAGGACGAGTAGTTAAAGTATTTTTGGGCAAGGATGCTAAAGTAAGAGTGGTAGAAGTGATGACTCCAGACAAAGGGGTTCATGCTAGAGCTATCACTAAGATTGTTTTACTACCAATTGATTAAATAAATCTGATTGTAGCTTTTGTTAAGTTTTAACCCAGAATAAGGAGGTTTATGTTAAGTGTATTTATAATTATTAAAATTTGTTTTTTTCGTTTGGTATTTAGTGTTTCTTGCTTAATAATGCTATCTTGCGCGGGCGCAATTATGTAAGCGACATAAAGCCTATTTAGATGATTTAGATGTCATAAATTACAGTGATGTATAAATATGTCAGATTTGATGTATTCAATTAATTATTCCTTTTATTTTCCAATGTAACATTTATAAGTTCTTCAATATACATTTTTCAATACAATTTCTATTTTAATTCATTTAATTACCCAGCAGTCTTACGCGGGTGTTTACAGATAGGATAGGCACTATTATCGCTAATCGTTAATATGGAGATTAGCAATATATCCCACCATCTCGCCATCACTTATAATCAGCAAATATTTGTCTTTTTGTTGAAAGCTAGTAAGTGTGATGTGGTGATAGACCACTCTTCTTTTGATGTTAAGTTTTTCTAAGCACAGGGAAGTTCTTGACGTTCATCCTTACCTGATGGTAAGTGATGATAAGGCCGAAGATGATCAAGCGAGTTTCATCAGATCATCATCTCGGGATAGGTATGATCTTGTTTGCTTTTGCTGCATATAACACAAATCTGATAATCTTTGATGAAATAACTTTTTCTAATAGGTGCCTAAACAGAACAGTCAAAATTAGAATTGGAAAATTAAAAATAGGTATACGTCTAAAAATGTACGTACTGAGCTAAAATACAGAATGATGGTGTCCACTAAAATCCATTGAAAAGATTGATGGATCTTTTTGCGCTCTTATGTCCACTTTAATCCATGATTCAGGATTTTTTGCAAAGTGGATTTTTAGAACTCACACCGGAAAATTAAATGTCTAAAAATCCATTCCGAAATGGGTAACCGTCATGCAAGTGCAAAATTAAATAAGTGGACCAAGTGAACTCCAGAAAAATAAGTAAACTTCGGAGAAACGGTCGTCGTCTTTATTGACATTTACACCTGTAGCTGTGAGGATTTTTTTGCCATTTCGAATTGTAATGAAGTAACCATGTTTTTTTATTTTCGTATAAATACGATTTTGTACGACTTTTATCAATAATAATAACTGTTAAATTACTGTGACTTGTGTTATTAACTACTTACTTTAAGCAAAAAAAAAATAAACACGTGTTTTTACTCATAACTTTATTTTTTACACACCTAAAGTCAACATTTTACAAACAATAAATATGAATAATAACGATTACTTATTTTATTTTTATTATAGGTAATTGTATACTAATTTTATTATTTTAAAAAATCTTATTAAATATTATGGCATATCGATCAATTACATTGAATTATAATTCTAAAATACTGCTCAAGATTTATAGATGAAATTATTATACATTTAAATGTCATACACATTAGGTATGAAATCTGATGACAGTAATAGTATGTAGGTACGCAAAACATTACAAATAATTCTCTTAAAAATGTTAATTGACTTTCATTTTATTACAAAAAATAATGCACTAAAATTACTTAAATAATTGAAACGTAAAATCTTTGGTCCACGTTCTTGTTTTATAAATAAATATATTTGTTTTGGAATGTATATCACTTTAAAAATAACACAATGGAATGCGTGACGCACAAACAAGTTTTTATTTGCTTTAAAATCTTTTGGAAGACAATAATAATCTTACGCTATTTTATCATAATAATGTTGATTATGATCATAAATATTTTTAAGCCTTTTTTATTAAAATCCTTAATAATTCATAGCTTATTACAAATTATATTAACTATTCAGATCAATGCATTTTAGGTGAGATAATAATATCGACTTCACAGTCTTTTTAAAACCATTTTATAGGTCGAGTATACATGTCGCTTATTAATAGGACGGACTAAGTGTCTATAGTTAAGATTGTCAAGTACCTAAAAAAATCACACGTGTAAGTAGATAGCAGAGTATCAGATTCAAAATCACAAAACTTATTACTAGAATACTCAATGGGTAAGAAAAGTAAAATATCTATAAAAAATGCTTAATCTTTGGTTCGTCGTAGTAACAAGCGACAAGCAACTAATCGGCAGATCGCTCCTCACTTCTTCCGTTGGAAGTGACGACGTGAAAACGAATTCTCGGTCCTATGCTGCTATGAGATGCAGTTGGCTCATGTTTCCTTAGCGATGATCTCATCGCCATGTTCGACAGCGAGCCCCCTTTTGCGTTCCTCGGGGCGCGTTCGCCGAGCGAGTCAGTATGGAGGATCAAATCAGTGGACTTAGTTGGTATGTTGGACGACGTGCTGACAGATTGCGTTTCTTTGTTGAGCGCCTCCACGAGCTTGGGGTCCAGGGAGGGTTGGGAGGTGGCCTTCCCTACGCCGCGCAGGGGAATGCCTACCTTCCTCCGGGGCCGGTCAGGACTGACGAGCGCGGGTCCGCCCTCGACTCTCCCAGCGACACTTGGCTGAGCACCGTTCGTGTGTTGCTGTAGCTGTACCCGTGACGCTCGTTCCATTTCTCTAAAAAGAATGGGGGACTAGTTAACTACTTAAAGCAAAACTTGAACTTCAGAAATAATATTTGTTTCAGTACCATTAAGAATACAGTAGTAGATAATAATGAATTGTACAAATGATACAAAATCGCTCGACATTTATAACCGCGAATGTCAAATATGGTAACTTTTCAGGAGAGGCAAAAAACCGATTTACAGTTTAATATAAAATTTATTGTAATGTTTGATAAGGTCTGAATTCTACTACCGAAAACACAAATAAAATAAATTTAAAAATTTTCACATTCGCGGTAATGAATGCCGAACGATAAAGCGAAATTATGCCTTAAATGATATAGAACCAAATAAAGTCTTCTTTCTACAGACCATGATAACAATGGCGGGCGGACTTTTGGAAACCATAATTATCCTCAGCACACTGCAGTCTCAATAACCTGTCGTCAGTAAGAGTTAAACATAATCTTAGTTTCGTTGCTAGGCAACTGTTGTTCATTCAGGATATTGATCCGTAATATCTTAGCTATTCCTTGATTGGCGATAGGTTTTTGAAACTGGTCGTAGGGTCAATACTTGGTACCTCATAATGCTTTTACCCACATCAAGCTATCTCGCTACCCCTTTCTCTTTTCGTCTATCTATCAGTAGATAACCAGGAGAATGGTGCGTAATCGATCGCCTACTTTATCATGCAGAATCTGTGAGATATAAGCGGTCAGTATTCTGATATCTACAGCCTGACTAGGAATTTCAATCCTTTCCAAAAATCCTGATGCTTGCTGTGGTAATTATATCCTCCATTGTTTTAAGTTTTGCTAGTTTATCCTATCAGGTGGCAAGTCCACCTGATAGGATAAACTAGCATACTAAGTATTAAAATTCGCTGGGATCAGTGCCTACCTGGGATGCCTACCTACCACCGGTGGTTTTACTGTGTACTACAGATTTTTTATTGCCCGCGGTACTACTCACGTGTCCGGAAATACTACAGGCAATTTATTTTATAGTGATAAACATAGATGCGAAATATGGTAAACTATATGCAATTTGTTGCTCGATATACAGAGATTTTAAAGTATTTAACTAATACAATTTAAATTTTTGTCGATCAAAAAGGGTAAAGAAGATTAGAAATGGCAATTCATAAGCCAATATTTTAGCAGTGGTAGCATGCAACACGGTGAGTTTTAGGCTCGTATTAATAAATTGCATCTCAAGGATGACATTGATCTTAAAATACTGTTTTTGACAGATCTTAACATCGCAACATTGGGACGCATTTATTTTAATACTAGACTAGAAGCAAAATTCTAATTATATAACACTAGATGACGTTGACAAATCAAAAAATACAATTATTTTTATATAATATTATGTATGTATGGTAAACAAGAATACGGTCCACTCAACGTTAACATTTACTATTATAGCTCCTATCCCGTCAGGTTATCTTTCGGTAATGTTGACCTTTTCCTTATTATCGCAATTATTATTGATGACATAGTCATCCTGATTAATGGCAAAGTGCCGAGTGTGGTAGCCAGCCTGATGCAGAAGGCGCTACACAAGGTTGAGCGTTGGTGCAGGGAGACCTCCCTTAACATCAATCCGAAGAAAACTGTGATTATACCATTCACAAAAAAGAGGAAGCTCAACGGCATGAGTACTCTCAATTTATGTGGTACTGAAATACCATGGTCTACTGAAGTCAAATATCTGGGAGTTACCCTAGATAAAGAACTTACGTGGAAAGTACATGTAAAGCTCACTATTGAGAAGGCCACAAGGGCCTTCAATATGTGTCGCTCTACCTTTGGCAAAACCTGGGGCCTTAAGCCCAAGATCCTTTATTGGATCTATAAAATAATGATACTGCCGATCCTCACCTACGGTAGTATCGTTTGGTGGCCTTGAACAGAACTGGTCACGTGCAGGGAACTCCTAAAAAAATTCCAAAGACTGGCCTGTATGGCTATAACGGGGGCCTTCAAAACTACTCCTACGGCGGCCCTAGAGAGATTTCTTAATCTTGAACCATTGCACATTGCTATACAAAGAGAGGCCATGAGAGCGCTCTACAGGCTCAGCACTTTGGGACTGTGGAGCGATAACGGGCCACGTACAAAACACACGGGAATGAAACTCGAAGAAGAAACCCTATTACTGCGCATGACCAGTGATAGGATGATACCTAAATACGTATTTAGGAGACTCTTTGCAGTATACATTCCAACCAGGGAAGAATGGGATAAGGGGCTGGCATCCCCTCGGGGGAACAGCATGATTTGGTACACGGATGGGTCGAAAATGAAATCCGGTACAGGAGCAGGAATATACTGCAATAAGACGGAAATGTCGATTAGCATGGGAAAGCTGGCCACTGTGTTTCAAGCTGAAACTTACGCCATCCTGGCCTGTGTACAAGAGAATCTAGATAAAGGTCGCAAAGGCTTGAATATCTACATTCTCAGTGACAGTCAAGCGACGCTCAAAGCGCTTGTGTCACATAAGGTGGAATCTAGGCTGGTAATGAACGCGATTGAAGTATTAAACAAATTGGGTAAAGCCAACACGGTTCAGCTAGTCTGGATACCAGGACACAAAGGTTTCGCTGGAAATGAAAAGGCTGACCACCTGGCGAGAAAGGGATCGGAAACACAGCTTGTGGGTCCGGAACCATTCGTCGGAATTACTCTAAAAACAGTTGGAACAGGCCTAAGAGCTCAATCACAAAGGAGGCACCGAGAAGAATGGGCCAATCATAAAGGAATGACACACGCCAAGCTCTTTATGGGCATGGAGAACTGGCTTAAATTCACATTGAGCTCGAGCAGATCCCAGACTCGCTTAGTGGCAGGTGCTTTGACCGGCCATTTTAGTACTAGGATCATGCTCAACCGGATGGGACACACCAGTTCCAGAACTTGTAGGGCCTGCAAGGAAGAGCAGGAGAGCATGGAGCATCTTCTGTGCCACTGCGATGCTCTAGCCTGCAGGAGGTTAAAGCTGACGGGAATGGGATACCCCAAACCGGAGGACTACAGGGCCATGCCACCAAGGGATATAATCAGACTCATGGTCACGATTGATTGGACCGAAGGCGGTGAAGGCTTTAAGGACTAAACACGGGGAAGCACAAAAGATCCATGAAGGGTCGAAGTGCGAAGGCTTCACATACTGGGCCGCCCCTACGATAAGATAAGATATTATCGCAATGGTGGCAAAGAAGGTGAAAAAGTTTTGTCATATGGGTACAAGGACTCGCGCCAAAAAACAACTTTGTAGCCTTGCATAATAAAGAGCTATTTCTACATTTGACCGGAATAACTCTATAGAAGTATGTTTGCCTAAGAATATCGACACGCTTGCCTTTTTTAGCCTTCTTTATCCATTACGTTACTGCAGTGATTACGTATAAAATGTCCCACCACCTGAAGCTATCGTAAGGCTAAAGGTACCTTCACGGGCGCGCGTACGAGGCGAGGGCGGACGAGCGCGTGGTCTTGGGCGGGCATGCGACGGGCGAGGAGGGATACGCACCGCTGGTGAGCGACAGCCGCGCCAGCGGGCAGCAGAGCGCGGCGGCGTACGCGGCGCGGTACTGCGCGTTCATTATCACGTAGATGATTGGGTTCACGCACGCGCTCGCGTACAGGAGCAGGTAGCCGGCCACGTGGAATACTGTTGGAAGTTATCTTCAGTTAGGTACACATCATGTTAATGAAATTGTTTGTTCAGAATCGAGAGTGCAATCGATTTTACTAATAACAAATCTATCGTCTTCATCTTTTATTAGTGGCACGGCGGCTAAAGCGGGCTACTCACACACATCAGCCACAGGGGCAATCTAGAGTGAAGTGGGTATGACGCTTAATTGTCACTTAAAAGCGGCTATTCACACACCTGCCGCAGGGGCGATCTAGGGCGCAAGGCGTTTCCGGCAATATCGGGTTGTCCTTACACACGTCTGCAAGTCAGTGTTCGGGTTGAAGTTGAAGTTAACACACGCATTGAGAATAGCTCCCAATATTATCGAAAAATCAAAAGATCGGTAAGTATTGCCCCTGCGTCTGATAATATGTGAGTAGCCCGCTTAATGGAGATGTGTATAGGTAAGAAGGGGCAATTTCCCAGATTGGCCCCGCGGCAGGGGAGCAAGGCCAATCTATACAATAAACAACTAATAATCGACTGTTGGTTATGCTATTATATGTATTGGTCGAATGATGCCAGCTCAAGGTGAGTATTACCAAGGTATGAGCTTCATTCTTCACTTTTGAATATGATTACTTATGGATATAAAAGCACGTTGTAACTACCAAATTATAAAAATCTCATAATTTCAATTCACTTGTAAATAGATGCTCGGTCTATTAGTTTAATCCTTATCATATGAATTTTTGGAACACCTGGCGTTTAGGCGAATATTCAGAGAAAGGAGACGGATCACCCTCCATAGAACCTTGGGCCTAGGGTGTAACACAATGAAAGTGGTATTATTTGAAAGGTAGTAGGAAATTTAACGGTTTCTGAAAATTTGGCCAAAATTGGCAATCTCAGATCTGAGAAATTAAAGATTATAAAAAGTGGGGTTATGAAAATCAGATGTCGAAACAGAGCGCTTTTTCAGAGAATAACATTATAAAGTCATATTTTATTTTATTTATTTATTGGTCACCAACATAATATACATCAACACAATCAAATATATATTTCATTAAAATATGTTAAAGCTAAATGATATTATAATTAAAGGTGACGACATCATTCATTTAGAAGCAACAGTATTAAGTAAGATAAGGAATAAATTAACAATAATAATGTGAGCATATAAACCAACGTGTAAAGCTAAAATTACAAGGAAACAAAGTATAATAAAAAGAGCAATCACACAGATCTACACTAGAGACTTTCTAAACTGGCGAATGCCATCTGCGAACAAATCTAAATCTTTAGTCTTGGCCAAATCATTAAATACTCTAATGAGACGATTCAATGGCGCGTTATGGCCGAGATTGGATCTGCTGCTGTAGTTGATTAAGATGTTGAATCTTGATGCACGAGGAAGTTTCAAAGGTGCAGAAAATGAGAGACTGTGTAACAAATCTGGGGTTTCTAAGATGCCATTCGCCAGTTTAAACAAAAACATCATATCGTGCATGCGTTTTCGATCCGATAGAGAACTCATTTTGAAATAGGACAATCTTTCATCATATTTTTTAATTACTCTGCCTAGTTTGCAAGAATAAGTGAGATGCCATAAGAACCGCTTTTGGACACTCTCTAGTCTTTTTATATATATATCATAGAAAGGATTCCAGACAACACTACAGTACTCAAAACCACTGCGCACAAATGAGTTGTACAAAAGGATTTTAGTATTAGGGGATTTAAAATCTTTACAGTTACGCAGTACAAAGCCAAGGTTCTTAAACCCTGTAGAGCAAATTTTATCAACATGTGTGTTCAGTCGCAATTTGCTGTCAAGCCACACTCCAAGATCCTTCATTGTGTTTACATTTTTTAAAATTTCGTTTTTTATTCTGTATTCAAAATTATAAGTAATTTTTTTCCTAGAATAGTGCATACTAAAATAATTAGAAGCGTTTAGGTTCATTCCATTTCTCTCACACCAATTGACTAATCTTGAAAGAATCGGCTTGCAACAAAACAGCGTCCGCCGGTGTATCGACAACCCTGAAAAACTTCAAATCATCTGCAAATAGTAAGTATTTAGAATTTACAAAACATTTGCCAATATCGTTCATGAAAACGTTAAAGAATAAAGGCGCTAAGTGCGACCCCTGTGGGACACCGGAAGCAGTTGGGAAGGGATTTGATGTGTAGCCGTTGACCACCACCTTAGAAGTTCTGTCAGTCAAATAGGAACGGCACCAGTCAAGCATGGATTCGCCGATGCCTAGGGTATGAAGTTTGCTAATTAGTACGTTATGGTTAACTCGGTCAAAGGCCTTGCTAAAGTCAGTATAGATTGTATCCACTGATAAGCGTTTATCGAGTAATTGAGAAACAGTTTCAATAAATGAGGTGAGATTGGTTACCGTAGATCTGTTACTCACGAAACCATTGATTCTCATCAACATGATGAGAATCAATTAACTGATTAAAGTGCCAAAACAGAATAGGATTAACCAACTGTTCGAATACTTTCGCAAAGACTGGTAAAATTGATATTGGTCTGTAGTTGTTGATTAGATCTTTGTCGCCAGTTTTGAATAATGGAAGAACTAAGGCAGTTTTCCATTCAGAAGGAAAGTGACCCGAGGATAGCGATTTATTATAGATCATAGTCAAAGGTTTTGCCAAGGCGGTGTCACATTTAGCAACAAAGATTGATGGCAAACAATCTGAACCAGCACCTTTGTGAATATCAAGTCTTTTTAATACTTTCAACACTTGATCGTACCTGAATCTGATAGTAGTAAGTAAATTATTTGTTAATGAGGGGACACTCTCCAAGGAGGCAGCAGGTATAGTACTATTGTTATAAACTGATGAAAAGTTATTAGCAAAAATATTGCATATGTCAGATCCATTTGTGGCAGTTTTATTATTAAGAGTCATTTGAGCAGGATAGTTACTGTCGCCCTTTCTTTTGCCCTTTATGAAAAACCAAAATAATTTCGGATTGGCACGCATGTTTTGTTCAAGACTTGAGATATACTCATTGCAACAAGATCTAATAAGACGCTTTGAACGCTTTTTTAAAAGTTCGAATGAAAGACGGTCAAGCGGATTATTATTAAATTTACGCAATTTGTTGCGATACTTTAACTTTTCTCGCAGGAGGTTTATCAATTCACGAGAAAACCAAGTTGGGTATTTTTTAGACTTAGGTTTAGATTTAGGAATAAACTGCTGGATAGCATCGCGTATATAGCTGTAGAATAATGATACCATATCATCTACTTTAAGAGAGTTTTGAAATCCTTTTTTCCAGCAAATCGCATTGAGATACAAGATAATTTTATCATAGTCTGCCCTATGAAAACAATAATGGTCGCTTTGATTATAAGATAACGAAGTAGCAGCGTTTAAAATTAGTGTGAACCGTAACGGAGGATGTAGTGAGTCAATTGGGACTAAAGGATCACTGCTGGTGTTTAAATCTGAGACCAGTGTATTGCTAAGAACTAGGTCCAAGATCTTATCTCTATTATTTAGCCTATCGTTGTACTGATTTAAATTATGCAGCATCGCAAAATCTACGAGCATGTTGGAGAGTTGACTGTTGCTAGTTTCTCCCAGTGATCCTGGATGTTTTGAAAAATTCCATTTAATACTGCTCAAGTGAAAAATCTCCCACAATTATAACCCTATCCATTCCTCGCCGCTCAATTACCTTGTCGGCATTAGTGATGAACTCGTTAAGGATGTGCCTTTGCATAGGTGGCGGCAGATAAACTGCGCATATACATAATTGTAGACTTTCCCGCGCCATCATGACAATCCACCCCAACCCATAAGTCTTCGCATTTGGATTCAAAGCTCTGCAGGCGTCTGGAAGAAATTCGTTTAGAAACGGCAATCAGAACACCTCCACCGTTTTTGTAAGGATGAAAACCACTTGTCTCTCTATCTCGTCTGTATACAACATAATATATCTCTCATCCAAAAGTTCAGAATCGAAGACGCTGTTGTTTTTATCATAATTATTAAAGCATTTTTATGTTACTAAAGATTAGTTAAAATAGTTTAGAAGACTGAACTTACAGGTTGAGGTGCACGCCAATGACGAAACACAGTCAATATGGCATCATTATCTAAAACTCTGTTGCCTATTGCGTTACAGCGATCTAACGCTATATTGCAATTTATACAACGATTCATGGTGTGGTGTCCAATCGAAAGGCCGAGCGGGAAGTCCAGGAACAAGATTGCCAAAGTCAATCGTGTGTAAGCGGGTTTTCGGTGTCCGGCTTAGAGCATTCATACGGGAGACGGCAAGGCTGGGCGAACCCCTCTGCCAATTTACTCTGATCATATGACCATACACGTTATATAAAACTAGTTGACGCGCGGCCGCTGTCATTTGGTGTTGTTTTCGTGTCGCACTAAGAGCTCCAAAAAATGGTTAATTGTGCAGTTTCCTCTTGCAAAAGGCGATCCAGCTGCTCAAATCTTCGAGATCATGGCGTTTCCTATCACATGTAAGTATAAAATATACATTAACGTGTTTTATTTGTTTACAATTTGGAAGTAATTTTTATACCGTTACGATAGAAAAATACAATGGTACGATGGTAGCTCAACACAATACACGGGCGTTATATTATCTGTGACACGGGCATTTGCTTAGTGCTGGGACAACGTGAGTGAATGATGCTTATTCATATTTTTACTTATCATTCACTCCGAAGTTTGTTTATTGTTTAACCAGATAATGTTAATATCGGTGCATGGATTATAGGTAGTATAAGATTAAAATAGAAATTCAAGTGGAATTTAATTGAACAAAAAAATATCAAGAAAATATTACTTATTATTTTGCTTCAACTTTGCGTTGTAGTTTTAAAAAACTTTTCCTATACAATTACTTACTCTAACCAATTTTTCGACTGCGTCTCACTTGGTTATAAGCCTATTAAATAATCTATATTGGTATTTTACAAAATGCAATGTAAGTTAATACTCCAGTTAGAAAAATGACATGTAATGTCCTCTAAATTTTATGTTGTAGTTAAGGTCATAAGTACAAAAAATTAGCTATTTTTTGTACTTTTAGTTATTATTTTACATTAGTAAAGAGTATTAGCAAGTGATAGTCGTGCAATATACCGATAAAATTTTAATAATGCAACATCATTATTAATATCACACAATAAAGCTTTTTCTTCTTATTTTAGTGGCTTTGAAGTTTGTATGGCCAATGTAAACAAAAACACTTTCAACGTCACGTTATGTATGACAAATGAATAACATGTCTTACTGCATGTAAATAAAAACTTTCATAGTAGTAAATATCTACTAAGCTAAAATGGTAGAATTAATGTTATATATGAATTAACTTTGACTCGGAAAGGAAAATGCCCGATATCGTCCCAAGCGTTATAACACGTTGGCGTTGGGCAAATGAAAGGTATTCTAAAATACTGATTTTGTTTGTATGGCAGTAAGTTGCTATCTCGTGCTTTTTACTTGCACGATATAGCAAAATGCTGCCATATGAGCAAAGCTAAACGAAAAAGTACCTACCTATTAAACATGTTTATAACTATGTAGATATGTAATAAAATCAGAAATCAGTTCTTGGTATAGTAACAATACTCACGTAAAACATCTAATACATTCCCGGTATCCCCCACCCTCCCACTGCACCCGGCGCTAGCTTGTTTCGACGTGTTCAGGCAGTTAGAAGTGTAGAATAGTATTTGACACAATAAATGTCTGACTGATTATATGTGTATTTATTATTAACTTTACTTTATTACATTACCCCTAAGAGATACCCCTTTATTCATTATCCTTCTGGGATTGTCGGATAAAATTTTCAAAATCATTGGAAAATTGAAAACTTAGTGGGCAAAGCCGCTGGTGGGTCGGAATCTAGTCTCTATACTACATCACTACATATTATAAAAAGTAAAACCGACTTCAAAAACACCAAAAAGCTATAAATAATAATAAAACAAGACTACCTACATTATGACATCACAGTTTTATATTGAAGTTGGTGCCAAATTTTAAGTAACTGTTGTTCTTATATTTTTGAAGAGTTTCAAAGTGATCATTGCTTGGTATCGACTTCAATAGAAAACTGTGACGTCGTAAGTAGTCTTATATTATTATTATTTATGAATTTTTTGTCAACATCTAGGATAAAATGTATGCTGAAAAAGTATAAGGATCCTGTGGGATACCAACAAGTAATAAAAATCAGAAATCAAATCAACGCGGACAAAGTCGTGAGCAGAGAGCTAGTTTGAGTAGAGAGCTAGTCTGTTCCCCGAGAGCTGATAAAAATTATGATTACGCATCGGAGCGCTTACTGTTTCGTTAACAAAAAATATAAATGCGCCCCCCCCCCCCCCCTCCCATCAACATTATACCTAAGCCTATGACTGAAAATATTTATTTCAGTCGATCAGGTAAACAGCAAGTAAAATTGCTGTATTTGACACAAAAAACTTATTAAAGCATTTTAATAATAATTTGCGGGTCTCGCTTTGCACTAATTTAAGAAACCCTGCCTTCATTGTATTTTTATCAACTCTAGCCGAACAGGGTATAGTTATAAAAATACAATTTATTGTAACCGTGCGTTTGCACTGACGAAACATCTACATAAAGACATGTTTTTTAAACATGTTTCTGTCAATGTTTATGAATGCGTTTCCATTGTCGACACCCCAACATGTTGCAAAACATGTATGAAGTCTTTAACAGCCGAAAGTGCGAACGCAATCGTTGACAAATTCATAAAAAACGTTGACAGACAACAAGTTTTGAGGCGATCCTAACGCAATCTGCAACAAATCTTATTATTTGTTCCGAATCCAACACGATTTTCGGCAGTGCGAACGCAAAAGCATACACAAGAAATTTTGAGATTTGTATCATACAACAAGTTGTAAAACATTGCATGTTTTATGTTTCTCAGTACAAACGCACGGTTACATTTCAATCATTCACTCACGACGATCCAAATAGTTACTCATTCTTTGTGTCACATCACTAGGGACATTCATTCTTTGTGGTGGGGCGATTGCGTAGATACACGTTAATTTGTCGATGTGTGTGTGTTTCTTCATTGTAGGGTAATATTTTCATAGCCACTGGAACGTCCGTGGGGACTATAGTCCCCAAAATCTCGATCTTCTCGATCGGCCTGGGTACTATGGTACCCAGTGCCCTTTGCGTAAAACCGCGCGGTGTGATAAAAAAATCGCGAAAAATAAAATATTTTCTCTATGGCTTTATTCCTTTGTCAATAGTCTCTTTCATAAGTTGACAGGTCATGTCCAATTTATTTTTAGTCTTAGATTGAAATAAATTTGTCATAGTCTGCGGTTTAACTTACTCGGCCGTATCCATACGTTTCTTACTCCATGACCGATGAGATTTATTGCGTACTTACTTAGTCTGTATTAGTATTTTCGTAGAGTGTTCTATATCAAAATAAACTAGAAGAATTGGGCTACATTATTATGTATGGTTTATGATAGTTTATAGTGTTATATTGCCACACTAAACGTTTTTTTCAAAAAGTGAGTATTTTTGAAATTTTAAGCACTTTAGTTACTATTCTCGTCATTATTCATTCAATTATGAATCCTTATCTAATTAACTATTATAAGTTCATTCCTTATTAAATTAGCTTTCCATACGTATTTTTTATTTAATTTTAGACACAATAATTTATTTTTTGCATTTTTTTTAAATTTGAGGTCGCGCGTGCGCATCTCGCGTATATAATTACGTAATTAATCGATTTTATTATTTTTTTCTTTTTTCATTAAAAATATTACCCAAAACTATTATATATCAAAATAATCTTCAAGAATAGGGCTATAATAATATATATGGTTATTTAAAGTTTTATAAAATAGTTTTTGTGCAAAAATTTAAAAAAAAAATCGGGTCTTCCGCGACCTTCCGAACATTTTCGCGCTTCATTCATTTAATTATTAATCCTTATCTAATTAACTGTTATAAGTTCCTTCTATATTAAATTACCTTTCCATACGTATTTTTTGTTCTCTTGTAGACAGTATATGTCACTCTCCGCAATTTTTTGAACACTCCGTACGCGCCGGGTTGAGTCATTCCGCAATGGCGGCACCTTTGATATTTGAGATATACTACTTTTTGCTTTTGAAACCCACCACGCTTCGCGTGGCGAGCGTTCCAGTGGATAGTGTGTGTTCGTAAACATAAGAACAACGTCTCTGTAAGTGTATTCTACATTTTCGTAGTGTGCGTGCGTGTTTACCTCGCCTCCCGCGAAAAGTGGCAGAAAAATTTACACTGCGATTTGTTGCGTACCGCATCCTTATGTTAAATGATCTAAGGTGTCCGGTGTGAAAGCAAAGGTCATACAAGAAAAATAAGATCACTGAAGTCCGTATTGAATGCAAAGGTGGTAGAAAAATCGAATAACAATAAGAGCACACTCAAAACTTAGCGAACGAAACGAAGCAAACGAGTCGAGTGACATCTGACATTTTCTTTTTTTTTCACAGCGCTAACCCCAAAGTATTTAAGAAAAAAGATATGAATAATCGATTACAGATTGATATTAATTTTATGGAACTCTTCTTCATTGTTTAGGACAAGATAGATTATAATTATTGATGTTGAATGTGCGAGTATGGCAAAATTATTATTTATAATTCACCTGACGTAAAACAATTATCACGGGAAATAAAATGTAATCGATTACAGCATGTTATTCGATTCATTCGTTATCAATAACATTAAACCTGATTTTCTCTTTTCTCAGATTGCGGATAAGGCTGATTTTTCTAACATATAACTACTATGCAATAAGAGTTAAAATAAAGAATATTTCATGTTGTTACATTTTGGCCCACGATGAACCGTCTCCTTTGTATGTGAAATATCTAAAGTGAATTGAGGAAGGGCGGTTTTCGTATACTGGCGTTATATTGACTTAAATGCTACTTACTTGGATAATGAACGTGACTGTCCGCGACCTTGGCTATCGTGATGGGCAGGTAGCAGACAAGGAAGGACAAGAAGATGGCCAGGACCATCTTGGTGATCCGCCATTCGTTCCTTCTTGCTTTTGTCTCCCTGTTGTCTTTGATGGTAGACCGCTTCTCGTTGCTGTTCAGAGACCCAGGTGACGTCTGCGACCTTTGATGTTCACGCATGCGTTGTTCTGAGCTGTAAAGAAGATTGTCACTTATCAAGTTGATTTTAACATTAAATTTTATTACAAATTTATTAGGTAGTGACTTATACCGTTTTTTACGAGATTGGTTTGGCTTTAGTATATTAGTGGAGTCGGCGCTCCCATAATATACGTACCATATTCGTACATACATATAAGAAAGAAAGTCACCACACCAGCTCGGAAAGGATCTGCGTGGAAAAGTCTTAATCGCTAGCGTAGAAAAGTAATTTGAAATTCGAACGTTTGAATATGGACTGGGAATATGAATACAAACATTGTGGTCAAAAACTTATTCGTTTGAAATAGAAGAATTTACACGATAAATTCATCATCATCACATCACAAATGTTCGTAAAGTTTTGTAATTTTCGTTGCGTCATTTTGCATTCGAAGTTCAATTTATATATTATAAGAGTAGTAGGTATTTTCCTCGCTGAGGTGAGGTGAAGTATTGTCTGTGGCGCTCAGCTGCAAAGCTATTTGCCTCTCGTGCCTTTGAATCCCCCGTTACGGTCAGGATTCTACTTTTAATCACTCGATTCGCTCGTGGCTCAAACATAGGATCTTTCACTTTCTCGGGATTTAAATTCAGCACTCGCGGCAAAAACCAACTTTGCAGCATGCATACCAAATAACTATTTCTTACCTGTGAACCACCCAGAAAATCCTGGCATAGCATATGAAGATGAGTAAAGCGGGAACAATGAACGCAATGACGAAAAGCGCGGTCTTCGAGGACCTTCCATTGTTGTCCGGCAGTATGGAGCACGTGCCCAACTCTGGGTCGTAGTCGAATTTTCCTGAAACACAGAGGACCAACATTATCAATATTGTCGTTTTCACCAAAGTCTGCCTTTCGAGTAAACTAGCCAAGTTCCATAATGTAAGGGGCCTTTTATTGCTAAGCTTTTTATAGTATTAAACTTGATTTTCCTTATGTTCTCATCACTTACCCCAAATACCAAGCAGGGTCGGGATCTGCATTCCGTACGCAAACATCCACGAGAAAACAATCATTAGGGCGATATTATGCTTTCTGTACACGCGTCCGTACCAACTATGGTGGGCAATCATTATGTACCTGCGGAGAGATAATTATATTAATAAAAGGTACTCTCAAAAGTTTTATATAGGTAGTATCTTAAAATTAAAAGTTTTTTCTCAAAGCTTGAAAATAAGGTGAAAAAAAAATCGGCTGCAACTGTAATCACGTCAAAAGTTTCTTCAATTGACGACGTTGATGACGTTAAAGAAATACAAACAAACACGGCTTCGTGCTTAAGATATTAATATTAGTTAGAACTCTCGTTACAAAATGTAACCTGAGTTCAAATCTTTTCAGTCGTTCTTACGTATTTGATACTGACCTACGAACAATCAAATTATTAGGGATTAAGTTACAGAGAACTGAAATTCTAAATTCATTACATACTTCATTAAGAGGATTGTGAAGTAATCGTGCGCGGCGCGAGTAGGTATTTTCTAAAATGCTATCTGTTTCACACCGCTCGGCCTCCCGTCTGGCGTTTACACCACAAATACAACACGCGCAAATTCTCACGCACACTACGACAGCCTGCAGCGCGCGACTTGCCCTGCGTTATAGATAAAGCACTGCTACTTTCTGAGGCTAACATCTGATGTTAGCCTCGTTTTGCGTTTCTTTTAAGAAATATTGACATTTTTAGCCGCGCTAATTGTTACAAATGAAACGCAAGGTACTGATTTTTCGTGCTGAATTATGACACCTCACTTAATTAGTCCAGCCACTTAAATTTTTTTATAATATAAATCAGAATTGGCTAATACTACAAATACCTTTCAATATTTTTTTTAAATCCGCTGAAAATCCTTTTTGATTCATGAAAAAAAGATTCCAAATGTTAAATTTGAAAGCTGTCAAAAAGTGGTATCAGAGGACCCATCTATTAGCATGGGTATTTGATGCTAGCATTTCGTGTTAAAAATGCTTAAATGAAACGCATGACAACCAGCAAGAAAAACTAGCATCACCGGCTAATGGAACGCAGAGATGCTAAAAATGTTGGTATTTATGGCTAAAAATGCTTATCTGGAACGGGCCGTTGGCGGCGGGCGGCCGGTGCGAGAGCTCGAGATTATTATTCTATCGTTCTTAAAGTTTTGCGTTGCTTATATTTCTGACTCCCTTTCCGCTCGCAATTTCGCCATCGTTACTTTCGTTTTTCGTGTGGGAATTTTATGTTTTCACATAAGAAAAACAATTTTATAGCCTACATTACTCAGTGATAATGTAGCATTCTATTAGCCAAAGAATTTTTAAAATCAGTCTGGTAGTTTTTGAGTTTATCCATTACAAACAAAAATACAAACGTTAAGTACGTTCTTTCTTCATAATATTTAGTAGATAAGTTTCGGAATACAGAAATTATTTAAATTTCGTAAATTATTTCTGTATTGAAATTTATTGTGAAGGCACTTACTTGGTATCCCTATACCTTATAGGATTGAGGGTGAGGAATATTTGTTATGAAAGTATGTATCCTACATTTACCTCTCTAAGGAAAATACAATTTTTTAAGATGAGTGTTTTACCTACTGAATTAAATGATTTGCATTTGAGATGTGAAACTTTTCTGAAAAAACCACTAAACATATAATAATACTTTTACATACAATCTAAATAGGAACAGGGATACAAAAATAAAAAGTAATAATAAATAATAATAATATTTTCTTGATTGGGCTGGGCAGCTTTTGCAAAATTTGGCTTTGCTTTTAATATGAGCATTAGCATAAAACAGAAAGCGCGGATCTTCAACCAGTGTGTCCTACCAGTGCTTACTTATGGAGCCGAGACATGGGTAACAACTAAGGCCATCGTCCAAAAACTAGAGGTGGCACAAAGAGCAATGGTAAGAAAATTGTAACACTCCGGGATAGGAAAACGAATAGTTGGCTCCGAAAACGGAGTCAGGTCTCGGACATTACACACCGCGTAGCAAAGCTCAAGTGGCAATGGGCTGGACATATAGCCAAAAAGCCGGACTCGTGGTGCAGAACTGGCTTAGAGTGGAGGCCATGAAAACGTAAAAAACCCAACGGGAGACCACAAATGCGGTAGAAGGACGACATCGTAAAGATGGTGGGCACGAACTGGATTAGAGTAGCCCAAAATAGAACGGAATGGAGAAAGTTGAAGGAGGCCTATACCGCCATGGTAGAAGAAAAGGCTTAGATGATGAATAATATTTTTTTATAATATGATTATTTTTGTTGGTGTTCACCTCAATTTCTTTAATAATAAGCCAAACGTAACATCATCTGCAACTAGCTCCATCTCCATCCATCTTTGAATTATTCAGCAGCAAAACAGAAGCTACGTTTGGCTTATTATTAAAGAAATTGAGGTGAACCAACAAAAATAATCATATATTTTTTTTTAAATATTATTCATCATCTAAGCCTTTTCTTTTACCATGGCGGTATAGGCCTCCTTAAGGAAAAGGTGGCTAGATGACATTAAAAAAGAGTACTGGACTGACATATCCGCAATTAAAAAACGCAGCAAAGGATCTTACACGTCGGCGTAAGGGCAAGGGCGTTTTATTGAGTAAATAACTTTTTTCAGAAACATTGTACAAAGTTATTAACCAAAGAATACTTGTAGTCAAGCAGTCGATGAAAAGTCTATGCTGTCAGAAATACAGGAATAATACTGTATGAAAGTACCCCATGTGTGGGGTAGATTCGGACGAATTTCAATTTAGAGTTAAGTCATAATTATGCAACAAATATAAAATACCTCTCATTTTTATACACTAATCTCGGGTACCTAGTTATACTAATAGTTTTAGAGTTTTAATTTTTACCACTTCCGTGGTCTAGTGGTTGAGGCCACCGGGTATTGATCGGGAGGTCCGGAGTTCGATTCCCATCGGGGACAGAAGCTCTTCTGCTCGGTTTGGTTGGTGGTAGGGCTTCTAAGCCCACCTGGCTAGCTACCACCGTCTTACCTAAGTTTGTCGCCATAATAACATGTTAATAGCATTGCTGTTGCCGATATAAGGCCAAGAGCTTCCCTGTTGTATGAAAAAAATACCTATTAGTAGGATTATATGTAATCAGCTGCTTTAAATTATATTGTTAAAAGGAAAAATAAACCTCAAAACCGTACGAAGGGTGCCTTCTCCACATATTATTATATGCCTACCTACATATATTATTTACTTTGTCGTTTGTATTTTTTATACATTCGTAGATTCCATATTGCGAGTACACATAAAATAATATTGAAAATAACGCTACTTGCATATAGTTTGTTACACGTTTTTAGCTGCTCCAACTTGGTTATACGAAAAATAGTTTGTGAGCAACTTAGAATACGATAACGAAAATACAATGCATAACAAATACATATCACAAGAAACAAAAAACGAGGAAACGGCCTTTCTTTTGAGTTTGTGTCTTTGTGGCACATATCTATTATAACAAACAACTACATACTTACAATTTATTTTCTTATTTTGATTTTGGAAATTTACAGTTAGTAAAAAGGCTACAGGCTGCTTACCCTTAAATAAGGTTTGTATTGAAATAAGATCCTTAAAATAAATACTAAAATCGATAAACGTATTCGAAAAGACATTTACTTTTTCATGTAGAAGGTATTTGTGTAGATTAATAATTCTGACTTGAGTAATACCTTTCAGTATTTATCGATATATCGATATTACTTTCTCCTCCCTAGGCAACAATAACTACGATAACATCATGTCACATCACTACATTATGCCCCATTATACCCCTGCCCCCGACCCGTATCGTGCGATAGAGAGAGTTGCAAGAACTGGTCGAAATTGCCTACAATTCCTGTTTGAAATATTGTTTCGGGCGATAACTGTTTTACCCCCCTAAACCTTTACGAAATTAGACACTTTTGGTCTCATTCGATTCAGTATACCATAAACTATGTTTGTACGTTTTGCTTTTTTTGTAATTCAGTTAAATTTAGTCAAATAAAGATAAAAATGCTCGAGGTAGTTTTTAAGTCTAAAATATAGATATTTAGATGCTAATAATTTATATTCTGAGCAATATTTCTTCAAAATCAAAACGTACAAACCTAGATCTTCATTATATCTACAACATTTCCAAAAATTATGAAAATTGGACTATGTTTAGTGGGAGAAAAGCGTTATCGCTTTTTGTATGAAAATTTACAGCTTCACAATCCTCTTAAAGTCGATCTCCGATTTTTAGAAATGTCTGTAGATATTTATGTCAATTTGTAATGTGTGTCCTTCGAGAGGGATGCGTTACCGCACTGTATCCGCCAGTGGTTAGACGGCGATCATGTGTGGGGCTCTTCCGGCAGAATGCTAAGCATATCCACTAAATCCCCTAGTGTTCTCCCTGCCCTTGTGGGGAGATGAAGCCCTCAGTGCGATGTCACTACTCACGCGCCCGGACTAACTTCACCATGAAGTCGAGTTATCGCCAAGAGGGGGATTTATTATATAGATCTAGGATTTTATTTAAAAAAATTCAGCCTTGCCCTTTAATATTTTAGATTCTATAATTTTTTATTTTATCTACACAATACGATACATGATAGAGGCCGCATGGCATGGACTGATAGCATTATGACATTTTCCTGAGTTAATAGCATTTTATACCTATAAGATGTTTATGATAAATTATGATTATGATTTTACATCAAAAGTTAACCTGTATCTATTGTCTGAGGTGGTATGCTTTATTAAAGAGAATAAATTTTTGGAAAGGTTTAAGTGATCCTTTGTTAAGAAAATGAACCACGACTGACTTAGCACACACAAAATATCATTATGAACTTGAATTAAATATATCTTCAAAAGTATATTTATTTATTCATCGTCATGAAATTGATCAAATTTCAAATAAGTAGGTAACTTTTATTTCACCGTTCTCGAATATCGAAAAGAATCAACTAAAATATTCAGTAATTCGTCTCTTGTATTCTGAATTGTAATAAATTTCACATCGTCGCTAAAATTATATACAGCTGCTACTTCATAATGAAATTCAAGTAAATATGCCTACTGGATAGATTGTAATGTAATTTCTTTTCCCATAAAATGCTTTATTTGAAAAGGTTTTAATTTCAATGTTATAAATGCCAGTGTATTGATATTGTGTATATTAAATATCAAACCACCTTCGCGGTTTAGTGGTTGAGACCAGCGGGTCGGGAAGTCTGGGGTTCGATTCCCAGTTGGGGCAGAAATTTCTCAGCTCGGGTTGGTAAGTGGTAGGGTTTCTGAGGCCGCCTGGATGCTACCACCGACTTACCCAAGTTTATCGCCGTAATAACAATGTTAATAGCATTGTTATGTTCCGACAATTAGAGGTAAGATAGCCAGTTCCTCAGTTGTTGAGGAGTCCAGGTGATGTTCGCTTCCACCTTCGGCCTCATCATTATTTACCATCAGGTGAGATGAAGACCAAGAGTTTCCCTATCGTATGTAAAAAATATATGATTTTTATATGATATGACACGTTTCCCGATATACTCGTATAGGTGGTTCTATAATACGGTATGATAAGCCTTAATTGGTTTATGTCTAAACTAAACGTTACGGATTAAGCTTACCGTTTCTAATATATCGCAATGTAGTGCTTAAAATTTCGTCTGCCTTATAAATTTAATCGTTCGTTTCTATTGCTCTCAAGACGTTTTTAAATCAATAGGCTAGATGAATGAAAAAAAAAATATTGCTTTAATAGAAGCTCATTCATATAATAAACAGTAAGAAAAAATCGGTTTTCGGATAAATATAAAAACAACCAAGATATAAGGTATTAAAGATTTTTCTCCATCTCTTTTTCGCAAAACGGCAATTTACATGGAGTTTATATGAATGGTCGTACTCAACAATGACGTCACGGTTGATGTCGGATCTCTCTGTCTAATCGCTTTCAAATTAACAACATAAAATGCTTGTATCTAATGTATTTCTAAACCGATTTTAATTCTAATTTCACATGATTGCATTCTTTTCTACGGTATTTTAATATTTTATGACGAGACGTGAAAATTAGAATTCAGTTATCATCCCTATTCTAAACAAAGTATTTTAGTTAGTGTTAAGCCGTGTCTCCTGTGCTTGTTTTGTGTAGAAAAACATCGAAACTTTGCACAAAACCACATATAATATTCGGAAATTCCCATACAAACTTTCGAAAATTATTTGTGATTTTGTGTAATGTTTCGATGTTTTTCTACACAAAACATGCACAGGAGACACGGCTTTACACTGGGGCTATCTTGTTTTAAGCATTATCGTCGAGAAAGCACGGACCCTTTTGTTTATTTACTATTCGTATTGAGAGTCTTGGGAGAGATCCTTGGGGGAGGCCTATGTCCAACAGTGGGCGTCTCTTCGCTGAGATGATGATGATGATGATTGAGAGTCTAAAAGTCGCACCAAGAAAACTATCAGATACAGTAGTTGCATACTAATATTATAAATGGGAAAGTGTGTGTGTGTGTGTTTGTTTGTCCGTCTTTTACGGCAAAACGGAGCAACGGATTGAAATGAATTTTTAAGTGGAGATAGTTGAACGGATGGAGAGTGACATAGGCTACTTTTTGTCTCTTTCTAACCCCCCACTTCCCTAAAATGGGGGGTGGAAGTTTGTATAGAGCATTCCGCAATTTTCAAGGTAGAAAGCTAAAAATTGGTTTGCGAACTATTTGTGACTAACAAAAAGTCGTGCATCATTTTTTTTGGAAATCTGCCCCCAACCCCTTAAAAGAGGGGGTGCAATTTTATATGGGACTTTTTCCAGTTTTCAAGGCAGGAAGCTAAAAATCGGTACACAGACTCTTTGTTACCAACGAAATATACCTGCCTTATTTTTTTTTTTAAATCTTCGGTATTACCTCGAATTTAACGCGAGCGAAGCCGCGGGCAAAAGCTAGTAATATATGAAATGATAAAACCAAAGTTGTGTTTGTGAAATACTATATTATTAATGTTGGCAATTTAAAAGAGGTGACAAAAAATTAGTCCTACCGAGTTTCTTGCCTGTTCTTCTCGAGGAGGCTCTCCCAATTTCCGAACAGGTGTAGAGTCAACTTTTTTTAAATACTTAAACTTTTTTTTATGCACATCTTAATTATAGTTGGGGTGTATGTTCATACAAGGTTTAAATTCATTGTTTATCTTAGTTTCTTACATTTTTGATTAATTTGTTGGTTAATTAGATTCTTGTAATTTGTTTGACGTCAATAAGTGCCTGTAAAGGTCTATATTGAATAAAGATTTTTGAGATGAGTTTGAGTTGAGATATGGTTGAGTATGTGTTCACCGGACGATTAACGGGCACTTGAAAAACCGCCAGTAGCCCTGACCTTGACTAACAGCCCCATAATATAGGCCAACTACACACGTGTACTGTTCTCCGGATCTGTGCCACTTACCTATTCAGGGTAATGAGGGCGATGCTCAGCAGGGAAACCCCCACATTCCCGTAGCGCAGGAACGGCACAAGCTGACACAAAGCCCCCCCGTGGGACCACGTCCTTGTCCAGAAGCCCGATATGGCAAACGGGAGCACCATCGCGCAGAATAAGAAATCGGCGATGCATAAACTGTGAATAACAAACGTATAAGTTGATTGCGACTAGCATAATATTTTATTAATAGACTTTAAAAGAATAGAAAAAAAAAATTAAACTGATTTCAAAAACACCAAAAATTCATAAATAATAATAATATGACAATACATACAATACAGTTTTATATTAAAGTTGGTGCCAAATTTTAAGTAACTAAAGTATTTGACGCAATTGATTGTCTTGTTCTACAAGCACACTGGGTACTGTTGCATGAATTTATTGTGAAACCAATAACTAGGCCTATTTTTATTCCACGATATTTTGAAAGATACCTACAGAACAAAATTCTAATTAACAAATCAGTTGTATAAAGCAACAGGACTACTTCTCTATTCGGCGACTTTTCATCACCTATAGATCATTATTAAATTACCTGATAATGAAAGCAGCTGCAACGTTCCTCACTTTTGGACACTTCAGTAATGCGACAACTGTCAGTAAATTGCCAAAGAGGCCGATGGTCATTATAAGTCCCGTGACCACCGCTGCAAAAGTGAGTAAGCCCGGTGAAAACCTGGAAATAAAGTTTTAAATAAAATCAGCAAAATTTTGATCGTTTTTCTATACGTTGTTGTTTAAGTACTAATAACTGTCGGTGACGCTGGGGCCTCGGCACTGGACTGGAATAGGGAGGCCCACATCGATCCTGCCATGTACCAATGTGTTTTTCGTTTCACGATTTTCATATGAACATTTATCTGACGCTCCTATGGTGAAGGAAAACATGTGAGGAAACCTGCATACACCTGCGTCACCTACAGTCATTCAAAGGTGTATGTGAAGTCAACCAATCCGCACTGGGCCAGCGTGGTTTGACTAAGGCCTAATCGCCCTACCATAACTGGTTAGGGTAGGCTCGTGCCCCTCGGTGGGGATGTATATGAGCTATGATGATGATGTACCTGCTATGATGATGATGATCAACTTATTTTTACTGTGTAACTAATAAGATTATAAGTAGAAATATAAGTTTTTAACCGCAATTTCAACGTTCACAGCTTCATTGTGGGAGCACAGAAGGAGCGGGTCTCTCCAAACACAGGTTTTTAACTTAAATGGAGAGTACCAAACCTTTATAATGATTTTTTTGTAATCAATAAAGGATATTTTGATTTGATTTTTTGATTTTAATTTGATTGTGTTAATAAGAATATTTAAGTTTTCGGAGTTACGTATTTCGACAATAAATTTTGTAGGCGAAACCTGTGATATTTTATATAAAAATGGTGTCAAATTCATTAGAATTCACAGAGAAATTAATTGAAGAGCTCCATAAAATACCTATCATTTATTTTTAAGTCATCCTAAGTATAAAAAAATAAAAACCGACTTCAAAAACTCTGAAAAGTTAAAAATAATATAAGTACAGACAACATCACACTTCTATATTGAAGTCGGCGCCAAACGATGATCTCCTAGAAAGTCTTAAAATTTGGCACCGACTTCAATATAGAAGTTTGATGTTGTCTGTACCTATTCTTATATTATTTTTAACTTTTCAGTGTTTTTGAAGTCGGTTTTTATTTTTTGTAAAATATTTTTTATTTTTAACTTTTTAGTGAAAGAAACCTCAATTTTTATGAGATACCATCATCAGATCCTGACTTTGGTGACCATGGGACCACCCTTGGAGTATAATCTATCGAATACAAAAAGAATTTTGAAAATCGGTCCACAATTGGAGGAGTAATCGCGTAACAAACACACAAAACACGTTGGAAACACTTTAAAATTTAAGGGTTTTCCTCGATTTTCATGGGATCCCATCATCAGATCCTGACTTTGGTGACTATGGGACCACTCTTGGAGTATGCTCTATCGAATACAAAAAGAATTTTGAAAATTGGTCTACAACTGGCGGCGTAATCGCGTAACATACACACAAAAAAAACATATTTTTTTGAAGTCGGTTAAAAATACAAGCCTGGGACGGGAATTAAATGAAGAAGCTATGTAATAGAAAAAGAATATTAATTATATTATGTATTATATATAATTAAAATTTACATCAGAATACGTCAATTTAGTTAGTATTTTGTGTAAAGTATTCAATTTTATCCCTAACCTCAAAAGCTGCCGCAGACGCTCGAAGTCGGTTTCCAGAATCCAGAGAGTCTATTTTGTGGCGTGAAAGCACCGAACCGTTCAGGTTCATACTCTTAGTTTGAATTTGCCTGGACAGCTGATTCTTTCGTTAGTATGAGGTTATGTAATCAACAAGCTTTTTTTACAATTTTTATCGTTTGCCAAATCTGTTACAAAATCCTCAGAAAAATCCTAAATTTTTGTGCTATTATATCAATACCGTTTTCTACAACGTCTCGAGCTATGCTAAAGGACTGGTTAAATCTCTTCTTATCTCTGCTATGCATAGCGGCTTCCCTTAAAAAAGGTCTCATCAAAACGTCTCTATAGTTTAAAGCCACCATCTCATATGAAAACGCTTGGCAGAGGATGTGTGCGTCCTGGCAGTGACTGGGCAATTGGGATATGAGTTGATTAGCTTGCAACAATTGAGAAAAAGTGTTTTTTTTTTCCAATAAGTTTTCAAAATCTTTTGTTTTGTAATAGGTTTACAACAAGCAAATGTAGCTTTGAAAGATTATGCAATCTTCGAAGTTTCGCGGGGTCATCTGAAAATAATCATAAAAACGGTCTTCATGTGACTCAAGTTCTATGCATAATCTGTTTACTCCTAACATTTTATCTTTTCATTTGTTTCGTATACCCAAATTCTTCGTCTTTTTAAAATTAAAGACCTGCATACCTAGCACGAATCACTCTCTTTATAGTTTATTAATCGTTTTTTCTTACTATCAGATAACGATTGAGATATTAAATAGACAGCTAGAAACACTATCGTAAGGCTATCGTGAGCTCGTAACGTAACGATAGTTCTCTCACTGTAAAATATTTGGTGAGAGATAATACGATAATTAGCTGTCGAATAAAGCGGGACGAAATACGATATTATTATGTCAAAAGTGAGTTCGTGCTGACGATTCTCATACTTTAGCTCTCGTTAACTATCCCATTACCATTACGATACCAATTAGTTCCTTAAACGACCGTAGCAGCGGAGCTGCTGTAGTTTTCATACAAAATAATACGATTACCATAACCATAACTATAGTGGTTCGTATATACTTGGGGCACAGAGCAAAATCTCTTCTTCCTCCTCCGACGACGACATTTCACTAGCGCAATAGGTCTGTAGTTCTTCAACTGGGCTCTGTCGCTCTTTTTGAAGAACAGTGCCACCACTATTGCCCTCGAGTATGACGGAGTTAAATAGCGTCTGCAGCGCTTTCCGGACTGGTAGTCCACCCGCTTTCAAAAGCTTAGCTGTAACCTCATCATCACCCGGTGCCTTGTTGTTTTTGAGCTGTTTGAGAGACACACTAATCTTCGTACATTTGGCTCTAGTATCTGTAGCCTGAATGATAGGTGCCTGCGATGATGTGTAAAGCTTTTCATAGAAGCGTTCGTTCTGTACAACATTGTTCACGAGAGACTTGTAGACGATAAATCCGACACCACCTTTGGACAGGTCTTCGCCCTCCCGGAAATAGAGCAGGTTGCCGGATTTAAGAACCATCACCCTCTCTTCGGACTTCGGATAGTCCCATTATACTCCAGAAAATCCTGCTCAATTCCTTTTCTAGTTCCAGCAACTTCTTTTCGGTCCGCAGTGTGCGTGCGTTATATGTTGCCAGGGCCAAGGTCGTTTGACGGGGGATCTCCGCCGCTAGGGGATTCTTTGCACCCCAGGTCCCAGTGTCGCGTTCACGTCCACCCCGCCACCGCCGGCATGGCTTCCAGGACCGCCGGTCACTTGGGGCCTTTGTTTTAGCTTTGTGTTCATGGGGGGTTTTGGGCCGTCTCCCACCACGCTGGCCGAGTGCGGGTTGGTGGCGAACGCCAGAGCCTCGTCTATTAAATAGCAGGGTCCACCGCTTGCAGGTGAGGTTGGCTTGGGTCCCAACAGGTGGTATTTGGAGCCCGTTATACCCCTATAATAGTATTAAAATAAAGCTATTCTAAATAGTTATAATAGTATTAAAATAAAACTATTCTAAAAAGAATCGGCAATAAAAATTATGATAAAATCACCTTAAATTTGGTTCACTACGCACCATACCCAAGAGTACTGTAACTTCAACTGAATATAGTGAACAGAAAAACTTCGTGAGGAAAAGTGTGTAGCTTAGTTTTATTTTAATTCCCCTGGAGAAAACATTTGCCTCGAGAAATAAGTCCATAGCACATATCTCAAAAGATAAAGTAAGACTATTGTGTTTGCAATTTTTGTAAAGTCACGTTGTGAATTTCATAGCTTTTTGTTTTCAACATTTTAGAGAAAGTAACAAATTTAAAAGACAACTATTAAAACAAAATAACATCTGAGTATGTGGCTTCGATTTCTTTTCTTATTTAAATTGTCTTATGATCTGTTTGTTCATGTTTGGATATAACTACCTTATAACAACAATGTTCACTCACACATCTCACAAAATGTAGTGATTATCTTCTCTTTGCTCTTGTGTGCCGACAATTAAAAGAAAACTAGCTAATTCTTTTGTGGTAGAAGTATCCAGGTCAAGCTCCATTTAGCCTGTATAGCAACTATGCTCTATGTATACTGGCGTTGTAGATCATCTACAACGCCCTCGTTTTAAGAGAAAACCCTCATTGTCATAACGATGCTATGCACGGAAGTCCGGCAATTCTTCTTACCATTCAGCCTTTACAGGATTCGTCCCAACTTCCTGATCATTCAAATTTCTATAGCTCTTTATTTAACTTTACCCTTTGAATGAGGTATTAAGGATAGCAGTATACGCAAAGGGACACGCAGGGACAGCAGGGGCAAGGTACAGAATTTTGTCAGCTTGCTATAGAAATCATTGTTTTAAAATCGTATATAAAAATCAATGATGTGGCTGTTTATCACAAAAGAAATTAGATATACAGGAATTTTCAAAGACTTGAATTTTCATAAATTTTGATTGATATGACAAGTTATTAAGGTTGACACTTTCTTTTCGGTTAAATAAATATTATCATTTTTATGCGGAGTTATGAGACACGTTGTATCTCATAACTCCTAATACAATACAAGTACGTTTTACGTACTTGTAGTGTTAAAACGCAATGGATTCTGCCTACGTTCAAATATAACAAGTGATTTGTTTATTGTGGTATATTGCAATAATATAAATTTATATTTATCATAATTAATATTTTTATAACACCTATATACTCGTATTAATATTGAAGTGAAGTAATAAAAAATATAGAATAAATAGGCTCCAATTATAAATAGCCACCAATTGTATCTAGATAGATTTAAATCTCTTAGAATATAAATACATAATACATCCTTTCAACAATAAATAACTAATGTGTTATTATTTCTAAACATTTAGGATTCGAAAATATATATCTGAAAATACATTAAACTATAGCACGTGTAATTGCTACAAAAGAACTAGAAAACAATAAAAGTAGTTTAATAACCGAGAACAAAAGCACATATTTTGTGACAAAAGTGTGAAACATAAAGAAACTTAGTAGAAGTTGTGATAAATTGCATAAGTACTGAATATTATTTATAGTTCATACCTAGATATAATGTTGGTAACGAGAATACTGTAGGTATTGTATTATTTCTGTGGAAATACCAATACTTTGAAAAAAAAAGCATCGACGAAAAACAGAAAGAGTTTTCAAGTTTCTTGCATGTTCTTCTCGGGACGGATCTCTAAATTATTTCTACTTATATTGACAATGAATTGTAATTCGTTTTATTATAAAACAAAGACATAATGTTATGCAAATACATAATGTTATTCCTAATGAGATTTGTTATTTGTCGTTAATGACTAGTTATGGCAGTAAGTAGCCAATGAATTAAACACTGGCGAAAAGTGATATTATTATTTTCCAATTTTATGTATAAGATTTCAAATTATCAAAGCAGAATTTTTCAAATAATTTCAAAGCAGACCTCAAAATATTAATATTATGTAGGTACTCAACATGTTCGATTACTTTGGTTACATTAAGGAAATTTCAGGATCGTGCCATCTGTAAAAAGCCATTTTCTAGACAACTTTGAGGGAGAAATTTTACAACAAAAAAATATGTTATGTCTTCAAATACACTTTAGATCAACAGGCACCAGCTATCACTCAGCCTCTCAGCCTGCCTGCTAGCTTACCTCTAAGCGTACCACCTCCGGTGTGGCCTTTGCCTTAATGTCTAACAAATAGTTTTTTTGATAAAGCTTACTTAGATAGTTCACTCTGCTCGACATTCGGCTCCGCGCTAGGACTGAAATTACCAGTAATATTGTACAGCTCCGTCATTTTGAGTATTCTGAAACAAAAGAAAATTACAGTTAGAGTTGTAATCTATATATATAAAAGGAGAAGTTCCCACATATAGACGCACGCGCAGCCGTAACCGCTAATGGTAGAAATGTGAATTCAAAATGCGGACACACACTAAGAAGGGATTTTAAATAATTTAAACCCTAAAGGGATGAAATAGTAGTTGCAAGTTTGTATGGAAAAAACTTTAAATTAGGAACGATTTTGATAAAACTTGAGATTCATGCTCTTAAAAATACATCAATGAATACGTGTTTCATGGTTTATTGGAATTCACCCGCTTAGGGTGCAAAATAGGGGTTGAAAGGTTCTTTGGAATATATTTAAAATCTGCTGCAATTTATATGAAATTTATTATCCGAGCTTCTAAATATAAATAACAGTCTTCTATATAATAGGCTACAAAATTATTTTTCCTAAGGGAAAATATAAAATTCCCAAAGAAAAACAACAATAACGCGGGCGAAGCCGCGAGCGGAAAGCTAGTACCTAATATTATTGTAATGCTTCAAAGTTGTAATGGTAGATCAGCCCCCTAACCATGATTTAAAACCGCCACTCAGAGCCAAATGGTTATGCTATACGCGGCAAAAGTGGTGTTTCTGTTTCAATATTGTCTTAACGTTGCTTGGGAAGGCCCCTGATCATCCTCATGTGGGTGTATTCTGTGACAACATGAAGTAATTAGACCAAAAGTAGCACGCATCAATCAGTATTTCAATTCCAAGCTACCTACGATTCAGTTTGTTTACGCAATGCGGGCCTAAGTTTTTTATGTTGTATTATAATTGTCAAAAACGACTTGAACGTTATGAAGTCTTATGTAAAAAAATATTATGATTGCAACGGGTGCGTTTCATTTCTTATAATTCCTTTAAAAGAGGCGTGAATAAACACCTTGCATTGCAGGTCGGCAAGGTGAGGGTGGCTTGTGTGGCGTTTAACCTCTCTAGCTATCTTCGCATTTGGACTCTATTTCCACTCTCCACCAGGTGGAATGGGTTCATTTGTTTGGCCTTCTATAAAAAGAATTACAAATGATCGAATTTCTTAATAATCTAATTAAAATTTTCATCTTTCAGCCATGTTTTAAACTCGTTTATCGTTAATCGCATTTTTTTATCTTGTACAAGTCCGTATTTCATGACGTATCATTGATCATGGTTTTATTTTCTTTTTGTTTATTTCAGACTTATATGTTCCATTTTCTTGCTAGAAATCCTCAAGATCTGCATAGCTGCGAGCCATTGCGTCACACGGGCCGCGACTCGCGAGGTTACCGGAACAATTCCGAATGACCCTTCCAATTATGCACCGTCGAGTCATGGCTACCGGTAACGGGAGGTGATTCAACAATTTTCTCGGTAAAGGATGTCGAGATTGCCGAAAGTCCGGCTGCTACCAGAAATTGTTTGTTGCGCGAACAATACCCATTGATTTAAGACGGCTTTGTTTGGAAACAGAAATACTTTACCCGGATTTATCTGAATTTAACTGGATACTTTGTTGTTTCATTACGTCTTACTGTACTCGTATATGAGTATTATCAGATGAGGCACTGAAATATTTTCTCAGTTTGTGCGAGATGATGAAAAGATCGAGCGGCGGTCTGAAGATAGTGATAACTTTAAAATAGTGAATCACCTTAGTGGTCCACAAAGGTTTAAATTTGGAGGACCAGATTTTACTGTCTATAAGGATTAATTCTTCATAGCACATGAAAAAATAAGACTATAACAATTAACAAATGCCACTTGATCAAAATAATCAAATATTCTTAAAGTTGCTTATAAAAGATACTCATTTGAAATGTTCGGAAGTCTGTTCGTTCGTATACAGTTATTCTTTCCCTATACTTTTTAAAATTTAATGTTAATTACTCCTTACAATGGTATTTTTTAATCATGATTGGACTATTATCAGTCAATAAGTAAAGCAACGTATGGTTTGTTTTTAAAAGGTTTACTCATTTTTACACACTCATTCAACTTCCTCAAACAGTTTACCTCTAACACGCGGTAACACAGATGTTAGGGGTTTTAAAACATTTTCTATATTTTCTTTAATCTTACGATAACCGACAGAACAAAGTTCCATTTGTTGTGTTTAACATTCGTGATTTGTGCCTTATCCTGCTGCCGTTCTAAAAGCGATTATTATTGCTGTGGCACCAAAATGGTTATTAGTTTGTGAGGTCACAATGTTAAATTGCCCCGCCCGAACCACTCATGCGTTCCAACACAAAGAATGGTCACATGTCACTGGCTCGGAAAAATAAGTCTGTGTTTTGTCTGATATATACTTACAAATTTATTGCCAGTTCAGCTAACAAGAATAGTTTGAATGGACTTCGGGATAAACGATAATGCTTTTGTATATTGATGTTATTGTTTAGGATTCAGATAAATGCACAAAACAGGTCGTATGTCATGGTTCGTGAACTATTTAATAATTTAATATATAATAGAAATATTTATTACTGTACACGGCGATAATTATTTAGTTTTTGTCACTAATTTTGTTCCCGTAGTAGTCCTTCTCTCATTGGCGGTGTAAAGAATATCTCTGTTTTATTTCAGCTTATAAAATTATGCACGCTTATTTGTATCGTTCAAATCGCTGAGGTATTCTTGGATGATGCATTCAGAAATCATCAATCATCACCAGAAATCTACAAGCTTTTAAAATAAATGACTTTATTAGTGCAATTGCGAAGGAGAAATCTTCAAGCAAACTAATTTAACAGTTCAAAATTCGTTTCACGAACGAACTATATTAGCATTTACTGCTTACAACATTTTTGGGCGATTCAAAAGAGTCTATTTTGATTTGATACAATAGGAATCTTCGGATTGGTTGCATTGTGGTAACTACTCGTATAATGTTCAGTTGAAAACGTCAAGCCTTACACTTGCGGCCGGTTACACCAAGTTTACGTATTACAATTTCGTATAAAATGAAAACTCAATACATAAAAATTGGATTACGATATAGATTAATTTCGTACGCCGTATATTCAAACGTTAAACTAAAAGTGAAAGTAAAACGTTAAACTGAAACTAGAAGTGAGACGTTATGGTGTTATTCTTACGTATTTACATTAATTTTTAGCGTCACTTTTTAAGAAAACGTAAAACCGGCCATTATATTACAAAAAAACTTGTGATGACAAACTACGAGTAGATAAGGGCTATCTCAAGTGCAATCTTCTATACAAATAAATAACATTGAAGTGTCTGTTTGTAATGTCAAAATAACAAGTTTTTACTAAATGGGTATGAATGTATATCGGGTACCAATAACAAAAACAAAATTAAAAAAAAATTGTCTGTCTGTCTGCCTGTTTGTTCCCGCTAATCTCCGGAACAGCTGGACCGATTTTGACGGGACTTTCATTATTAAATAGCTAATTATATAAGGTATAACATAGACTACTTTTTATCAAGATCTTTGAAAAAATTAAAATGCTGCCAAAAGTTCTTCTTCTTTTGTTAATGGCAATGTGTTGTGACAACAATTCTGCCAGCGCTGTATCTCAGGCTTAGTATATGGACTGTCTACTGTGTATTAACCGAGCATGTGTTTGGATAATATAGGTAGTCAATTTTGGACTGTACTTTGACTTTTGTGATACTACTGTAGCTTTATTTAGTTACATAGATCCGACCACTTGGAACAAACACATTATAATAAAACATATACTATTTCTAAAAAGTTAGTAATTTGGTTAAAAAAGATTTAAGATTATGGGGTCAATCATAACCTAATATTGTAATATTGTATAAATTTTGAAAGTAAATATATACAAATCTTAGGGTTAATGGTTAGGAGGCAATCCAAATTAATCGGTAGGGGAATGTCATAATTATATAGGGAATTATATAGATTAAAATTCTGATTAAATTTAACACATTCAAAAAATATATGGTCTAATGTGCCTTCCGCCATTCCACATTCACAGAGAGAGTTGTCTCTTACTTTAATTTTATGTAAGAAAACTGGTGTACATCAGTGACCTATGCGTAGACGATATAATACAGACACAGTGGTTTTATGGTTTTATTAAATTTTTTATATTTGTAGAACCAAGGCCGGGGAATTATGTCTGGTTGAATATTATAGTAATGACCTCCTTTAATTTTACTTGATGTATTCCATTCTCTTTGCCAGTCAGCTTCTAAGTATATTTTAGGAATATTTAAGAGGTCATACACTTGTAAAGAATTGTGTTTTTGACTAGCGACAGAGGTCTTTGAAGTTGCTATCTTGGCCGAATTGTCAGCACATTCATTGCCTACAATGCCACAGTGACTAGGAATCCAGGCGAGTTCAATCGACAGCCCCTTGTTGTTGCAATTGAAGAGACATGTCCTGATATCCAACAATATTTTACTGTTGAGCTTGCATTTAAATAATTTTTTTTGCATAGCTTTAAGAGCACTTAATGAATCTGAAAAGATAACTGTCTTTTTTATATTATGAGCTTCTATGAATAAGCAGGCTTCAATGATACCAATGCACTCTCCTGTAAAAACTGATGCCTCTGGAGGACTCGTATACTGGAGAAAAATTTGGGAACTTTGAAAGTAAACCGAGTACTATTCCACGCGGACAAAGTCGTGGGCACAGCTAGTAATAAAATAAACTTGTCGTGTGGATACGCATCATATGAAATATTTTGTATCGAAATTAGCATTCCGTCCGTTCGTCATGCATACGTAGGTCCATTCACTAATTAACACTGGCCTGACATTGCGACACAGTTGTTTAAACGGCAATTTGGACCACTTAGAGTAACCCCGCTCGCTCATCTTTTGAGATGATACGTGACGTTTCTTTTGCCGATCCATCTTTTGATGGTGTCTCAATTCCAGCATGGTATTATTACCGTTTCCTTGTTTATTATGAAAATTTAAAAATATATATTTACAATATTCATTAGATTGATTCATCATATTGTTCTGTTACTGAGGTCCTCAAATCTTATTTTGTTTTATGTTACTGCATGTAAGTATATCACAAAATCAGTTTGTTTTTCGGGAACTGGAAAGTTTCTTATTTGCTTTAAACATAGTTTAAATCGGTGTAATTTCATGTAAGTACCTACCCACACAATTACTTTTATTCATAAGAACATTATTCAATTAAATGAAATTCAACAAATATTTATGAGATCTTATTGTTAATTTTATTAAAAGACCTTATTCTATTGTTGCACCTTATAGGGAAGAAAATAAAATAAACTTTACCTACCGAATATTAAAATAGTCCAGCTCGTCCCTTGAGCTTGTGTGTATGTATACTTTTATTTTAATCCTAAATAACGGATATTATCAATGTTAACCACATTTTTCTACAACACAACTAGAGGTAGGTGTAAGTACATCAAGTTTTTTCCGAACGTTACTATTCGTAAAGGCACCAATATTATCGCACCAAACTTAACAAAATGAAAGTAAATAATTATCGCACCAAACTTAACAAAATGAAAGTAATAATAAGTAAAATAAAATCCATCACTTTGTGTAATTCTAAACTGGCGGAGCTGTGATGAACCCATATGATCATAACAATAATTATTTTAATTATTTAGGTCGACGCTACGATTATTGTGAAGTGTTTAAAAAGAATCGGAATCACACAAATGTGAAATGGTAGCTGCCACACGGGAGTCACGACTCAGCACTCTCAGCAGCGCACCGCTTTGTATGCATTTGTATGTAAGAGTTCTTACGGAGAACTACGATATCCTCTGTGCTTCAGGGGGGTTATTGTCTAAGAAAAAAACTATCGCAATCGCTTACAATCTGACAGTCGCAGTACATCTATCACTCCTCTATGTCATAAAAGGAAGTCGACGTAGAGTTTTGTGTTCACGGCGCAATGGCCAAATTATAGGCGGTCGTGATAGATTTTTTCTTAGACAATAATCCACCCGGTCAAGGCATTCGAGTGAGCTCGACTACTGTCGTCGTAAGTCGAAAGTCGAAAGCCCTGACATATACAAATGTATACAGAGTGGCGCGCCGCTGCTGAGTCGCTACTGCTGAGTAGCGACTCCCAAAATCGGAATGCCTCATTTGGTTAATTATTATAATGATGCCATACATAATATTACAGAAATGGTTTTAACTCCTTTTAATTTATAACACACGTATTGATTAATCGACTACAAAATGTAATAATTTTTGCCGTAATAATGACAAATTGGTGGTTTCATAGATACTCGTAAAGTACGCCGTATTTAATTCACAATAATATATTAAGGAAGAAGCTTGTAGTCACATTCTAAATAGGTACCTAGTGTCATTAGAGTAAAATATTCAATCACAGTATTCAACATAATATATTTGCCAATTCGTATTTCATTCACATCAAAAACAAACAAATCGCTTCTAAGGCATGGCATCAAAGTGGCGTTCAATAGAATTAATGGCTTGTTTTATTCCATCTCACGTTTATATCTATTAGGCTGGCAAGGATTTGCTGTTTTGATAGTCCAATATGGAGTCCCGCATAGGGCCGGTTCTTACAAATGTCTAAACTGAACACAAACTGGATAGCTGCACTCAACCAATCAGAACGCCCCATTATCACGACATCGAATATTTGATGGACAATTAACTCCCTCGGATTGGTCAAACGTGACTTTTCGTTTTAGGTTTAGTCCTGATTAATTTGTGGAAACCAGCTTCTGATCCCATAGATTTCGACAGCGCCCTGCTGAGAGCAATTTTCGGAGAACGCGTATCTTTTCTTTATATTCTAAACCGGAGAGGCCAGAATGTTATGGAAAAGTTTGGCGTCTGTTAACTCAAGTGGTTGTGTATGAAATATTTTTGTTTGAACAGCAAACACAAGTTACAAATTAGGCAGTTAGCAGACTACGATACTCTAGACAGCTATTACGAAACAGAACTAAGTTTAGAAACTTCATTCCGCTGAGTAGGCAATAATCAATGGCAATGTAATCTGAGTACTTTATGGCCTGCTACTAATATAACTCGAACTGAATGAATTTCTATCGTGTTAATTTGTAATATAACTTAATAATAATATTAGAATCATAACTTAGTTCTACCGTGTCAACTCAAGAGTTATTGCTTTGAAATGTGAAAGAATATTTATATATTTACAACAAGACTAAGAATATTTACATTGTTACACTGTAATCATCATTTATATTTTCACATATTTCTATATATATGTAATCATAGTTTTAAACAAGAAAGCAGAACGGAGGTAAGAAAAAAAATTATTTACCTAAATAAAACTTAGGCCAGCTATTTAGTTCTACTTACAACATTGATTTACTACCAAACGTTTGGTAGTAAATCAATCAAAGAATAAATACCAACCTCTCTAAATATAGCTACACTATTTCCCACATGTAAATTTTCTCGATTAAATGTACAGAAATCTCTTTGTGATCAAATCCTTTTAGAGTCGTAATACAGTAGTAATGCTGGCGGTAAATTGAAGGCAATGGCATTAGGGAATCGTCGTGCTCTACGCAATATTTCGTATGTATCCGAAATCTGCTATTGGAAAAGTTTCTACTACTTAGTATCAACAATTTCAGCAAGCGTATATTTTTAGCACATATTGTTGAAAGCACATATTGTAATAATATTTAAGATGATAGGTACCAGTGCCACAATTTAAGTACATTATACGAATAAATACTTATATTTACCAGCTATTTAGCCTTCCTTTGGTAAAGTCTATAGGACTTTATTTTAAATTATTGTTGATCAACAATAACAGTATAGAACTTTTTCACAACGTATTTTATAAGCGTAACTTGAAGTACGTTACCGGTTGAGGACCGTATTCCGAGCTTTCAAAATACGTAACTTTTAGCTTTCAATTGCGTGATGAAAGAGACATTAAGTTCAATAGTTAAATATACCAAAAATAATTGACCAACTATAACCGTTATGTAAATATATAACTGACTTCAAAACCAATGGGATTCCATATCCTAACTTAGTGATAATGTAACCTCCTCTGCAGGCCTAGTCTCTAACTACGGTTGGTAACTAGAACTGACATTTTTGAAAGAAACTTTAAATCCATTACTAGTTTAGTGATCTTATGTGTTACGGCGGCGTTCATAATAGCAGTAATGGATGATAAGTTTCTTTCAAAAATTACAGTTCTAGTGAGCAACTGAAGTTAGAGAATAGGCCTGCAGGAGTTGGTATAGGTATACCTACTCTCGATTACAAAAAAATTTGAACATCGGCCAACAATTATCGGAGTAATGGGTGACCATACATAATAAAGATACAGTCGAATATTATAACCATCTCCTTTTTTGAAATCGGTTAATAAAACTACTGAATGAATACCTTATCGTATTCTTAACTTAACTCGTTATACACCGGAAATAATAACTCGGTAACAGTCGTTCTATTGAGACTAAACTCGAGCAAACAGTCATGTAGGTAGGCGTTATATGAGGAACAATTGACTTCGGCGGCAGCCATCGAGCCGAGAGAGCGATGCACTGACAATTAACTAATTTAACACGACCGATGCTAAGTGGGTAAAGCTTGTTATAGCGGAGGAAGCGCCCACGAGGTTTGTATCCTATTTGACAGCGACGTTTGTATGATTCATCAGCATCACTTTTTAGATTTACTATTCTACATGTGACGTCATTGTTCGTCGGATAAAAACAGTATGTAAGTAGGAGACTTATTTATTTTTAGAAACACGATTTTGCATTCACAATGCTAAAACCTCATAATATAAGAAAAATAAATTAATCAATGTTTTCATGAATAGGCTAGATGACTAAAAAATTTTTTTGCTTTAATAGAAGCTCATTCATATAATAAACAGAAAGAAAAAAAGCGGTTTTCGAATAACTATAAAAACAACCAAGCTATAAGGTATTAAAAAAATTTCTCCATCTCTTTCTAGCAAAACGGCAATTTACATGGAGTTTATATGGCCGTACTCAACAATGACGTCACGGTTGATGTCGGATCTCTCTGTCTAATCGCCTTCAAATTAACAACATAAAATGCTTGTATCTACTGTATTTCTAAGCCGATTTTAATTCTAATTTCACAGGACTGCATCTTTTTCCACGGTATTTTAATATTTAATAACGAGACGTAAAAATTAGAATTCAGTCATCATCCCAATTCTCTGACACGAAATAGGCGGCTAATGGAGTTTACCGCTTCTTGGCAGCGTGATTTAGTAGGCCAAGCTCTTTTCATCTCAGGAGAGGTGTCCACCCAGCAATAATAGGATGTAATGGTTTTTTCAATACAAGGTATCTTTGACAGTGTAGATAGTGACCATTTTGGTTTCCCTAGTGGCACAATTTACTGATAGTGAAATTACGAGTATTACACGATAGGCATTTTCAAGATAAGTCGCTATACAGCTGAACCACCGTGACAAAGACGGCGCCATTCTGACATCCGTAGTCAGTAAATTTTTTGAAAGAGAAATTCTACGGATTCCTGACTTTAGAAAATTACCTCCAAGGTCAATGTGATTAGACAATGATAACCTAATAGGTCAATTGATAACCCAATAGGTCAATTGCTAACCCAAAAATATTCGATATTATTTGGGTTACAGAAAATCATAAGTTTATGCGAGAAATTCAAGGCCTGTCAAGGAGCTACAGAGTAACTAAACACTAATAAGATAGAGACGCCGATAGGTTAAAAAGTGATAGAAAATTTAACCCTCTTGTAATAACGATACAAAACCGAAGTGGTTATTTAAACGGTGTGGTATTCCATGATAAAACCATGGGTTGAAGTGAGTTGAGTATGAAATGGATAGGGCCGAGGTGAGCTACCTATACATCAATATCTTAGCCATCGATGAACCAATATAAATTATACCTCTGACTGTTGGAATATATTACTAAAATACTAGCTTTTGCCCGCGATTTCGTCTGTGTGGAATTAGTAATTTGGGTAGCTTATTTTTATCCAATCAGCTTATATCCTTCCCGACAACTCAAACTATGGAGATCCATACCAAATTTCATCTTAATCGGCTCAGCGGTTATTGATTCCGAAATATTTCTGTTTTTGGTGCTAAGTAGATCCCTGAACTTCTATATCAGACAGGTAGTTTACACCATAAGGTTATATGATTAAACGGCATGAAATTTTTTTTAAGAATTACTCACGATAATGAACTCGCTGAGGTGACTCAAAGCCTCAAGGTATTTTTTTTCCTAAGTAGCAATAAAACCGGCCACAAATCTTAGTCATGGTTAAAAGTCAATTAGCGCTGATTTAGATTTTATTCGTTACTACGAGTACCTTGTCTACTTATACAGGTATTTTATCCAAATTGTAATTTAATCGAATAACCAAATCTAACAATGCCCATTTTACAATGAATAAGTCAATTCATACCTCGATTAAGGTGATGAATTTTGAACGACATTCCATCAAAATACATCATTCAAGTCATTTAAATCGATAGTTTGCTTACTCGAAGTTTTATTTGTACATAGAAAAATAGGCCCTAACATGTATGTACGTATAAAATAAAAAGCCAAAAAAGTCAATCTTTAAATACATTAAAAACTCATCAATTTGCTTGATCTTTAGTTTTATAATATAAACATGTGTCATAATATTTTTATAATTACCGAACATACCATGATAATATTAGGTGTCTTAATGATAACAATTAATTAATATCTTTTGTTAATGTTTTCGAAATAAACTATGGTTTTATTACAACAAGTGTATATTGATGTTTAAGCTGTAAGTATAATTGTATAAGTATACATTTTATAGTTAATTTACCAAACAAACATAGTACATAGTATCAAGGTATCTTAATCTCAAATTATAATTGAATAAGTAGAACTGAAATGAATACTATGAATGACTTGTAAATAAACGTAACTTAAGACTTGTTTCGTAATCATAAAACAATATCTATCATTGATTACTTAAGAATTACACAATAAAACTGAGAGACGGGTCAAATTTTTTGCTTAGAAGAATTCTGACGAAACGAACTGACATAAGAAACCGCGATTATATTGCCAATCGCTTAAATTCTTTGTGTATATGAAGTGTGGTGTTATCGAAACATAAAGCTATGGTAACTTTCATAATATCGGCTTTGAAAGTCTGCATTTTTTTTGTAATGTTGCCTTAATTTGAGCCAGCAGCTATTTGATGCCAATCAAATCAAACTTAGATTCTATTTTAAGGCGCACAGATCGCAATGTAATCTAATTGACATGTTTGCATGTTTTACAATGTTTTATTTTTAAATTAGGTGTTTGAAAAATAAATATAAAACCCAACACCATATTTTGTGATTGTCTATTATTTTAGTTCAAAGTACATACTTTAATTTAATTTTTAAAACATTCTCATTATATAACGGTAGGGCATCAGTAGCGCTATTGTGCATTAATGCCATTAACTCTATAAAAAATAGAATTGCCTCTACCAACGGTTGCGTAATTTTTATTCTATATCTTTTTAAAATGATATATTGGACGTTTTTCTTTTAAATAAAAAAAATAAACATTATGATACAAATATACAATGAAGGCGGCCTTACCGCTTAAAAGCGATCACTTCTCGGCAATCTTGGACCAGGGAAATACATAAAAGAAATTCAAACGGGGGATGGGGTTTATTCTTTTCTTCGAAATGTATCACATCCAAATCAATTATTAAGTCGTTCGATTTGACTTTCGTTCTTTATTTTACTATCTCCAAGTCTTATTCTTGCCACATGACATAATATGTGCCCTACAAAGGTCTTATCCCATACAAAAAAAAATATAAATAGTGCTATCGAGAAGTCTGCAAATAAGAACGCGTATAAGAAAATGCACATTAAACTAGGTACATAAATACATTAAACTCAAAATTCCAAATTGCAAACATTTTGAAGAAATAATTTAAACTATTACTACAATTATTCTAAAAGCTCTAAGGATGAAATCAAATACGAATAACATTCAAACTCAAACTCAAAAATCTTTATTCATTATAGACCTTTACAGCTTCTTTACAGGCACTTATTGACGTCAAAAAAAAACATAAAAATCTTCAACCAAGAATCTAATTAACTAAATTATTTAATCCTTGTATGTACACACACCCCAACCATTATTAAGATGTGTGCAAATACAAGTCAAATGAAAAAAAAATTGACTCTACACCTGACATTACCGGATTTAAGAACCACCACCACCAATATGTACATTTGTAAGACATTTGTAGTAGTATAGCAGCTGAGGAATAGGCTAGATGACTAAAAAATTTTTTTTGCTTTCATAGAAGCTCATTCATATAATAAACAGAAAGATAAAATAGGTTTTCGAATAACTATAAAAACAACCAAGATATAAGGTATTAAAGATTTTTCTTCATCTCTTTCTAGCAAAACGGCAATTTACAAGGAGTTTAAATGGCCGTACTCAACAATGACGTCACGGTTGATGTCGGATCTCTCTGTCTAATCGCCTTCAAATTAACAACTTAAAATGCTTGTACCTAATATATTTCTAACCCGATTTTAATTCTAATTTCACAGGACTGCATCTTTTTCCACTGTATTTTAATATTTAATGACGAGACGTAAAAATTAGAATTCAGTCATCATCCCAATTCTAATATGATGAAAACCTATCGATAGTTGACATCTAAAACATTTCCCTGTTTCCATTTAAGATTAAATTGTCATGAAGGATTCGTGACTCACGTTTGCCATTCCGAGTGAACGTGGAATGGACTAAGCAATGTTACTGACTCACTCAACAAAGATTTACACCTTTGCGTTATTCCATCACGTATTTAATATTTGTCGCAATATCGTTCAATACCATACGTATTATTATGCACAAGTAGTTTGTAGTTTTCTCGTAGAATCTCTTATGCTCGTTGTTGTTCGAAAATAAAAAGATGAGCCTACATTAAGAAGTTAGATACTCTAACTACTCGGAGATCCATTGTTTTGACATCCTTATAATATTTACATCCTTGGACATAGCTAGTAATCACAGACGTTTATAGGGAAGCAGACTTAACATAATTTTACTCACACATTTGTCATAAGTAATGCTTATCGTTTTTACTTTCACTCTAAAGTGACATGACATATTGCTATTTCTGTTTTTCGGCTATGGCGATACTAAAGCACACATAAACATTTCCGAAGCCGTGGCAGACGCATCAGACCTCAGAATAACAACTAAAGCAATTAGTTGTTATTCTGAGCATCAGACGCCACGTGGACGCCATGTTTAGCTTTGTCAAAATAAGAGACAAATGGCGTCGTGAGCGTGACATTGTGTTAATTATAATGTTTTGTTTTGTGATTATAAATAAAAATAACTGCTAATCGGACAAAAACAATGGTAAAGTGCTGTGCCCCGAAGTGTTCTTACGCATCATATAATAAAACTCCTGAAATTATAACAAAATTAAATTAATATTGTTTTCATTACTCATACTCTGAAAGTAGGTCTGAAGTTGCCTGAGGAGCGGGTTGAAAGTAATACTTTTCAGCCCTAGGGAGAATCACTTTCAACTGACAGATGCTGTCAAATTTTAAAATAGCAACTAGTTCTTTTTTCACATTTATATTAAACCATGTTCCGACTTTCTATACAGCCACTCAACTACAGCGCGGTGTAAAATTGAGATAACATAATGTTATGTATTTAAAGAATATACTTTTAAAATGACTTTATTATAATTTATTTTCAACTATTTCTTTAAAATAACATACATTTGGGCAAAATATTTACCATTTTTTAAATTATGAAAATGAAAAATAATTACTGAATAACTGGCCGGCCACAGAAAAAAAAAAACAAAATAAGCGGGAAAGCGGCAATGCGATCTTCATTTTTTTTCATTTGTACTCGTACTTCCGTGTAGCAGAGATTTGTATTAACTGTTAATTATATTTGTATAACATTGTGATTTAACACAATGATTTCATCTGATTCAGGTATGAAGTTAACGCCTGATTTTATGAGAAAGCGGGCTAAAGCAGAAGTTGTTGATTTATGTTTTTTCTTTAGTTAATTCATTGTTTTATTTTATTTATTTATTATTCATGAAAAAAAAAGCGTTTAAATTAATAATATAGTAACAGTGAATTAGAATACATAATGCCTTTGACAGTTTTCGCCGATAGAACAAATTATACGTAACCAAGCAAACATTATAAAATATTATGAAACTAAAAAAGAAAGCATATTACTAGACACAAAACTTAATTTGATATTTCTATCTTATTTGTATGTAGGTATATATTTATATTATTCACAGTAAGTAACAAGCCACATCAATAACTTATAATTTTTTACTTTCCTTGTATTCGTAATGAAAAGCACAGTGTTTACCTCGGGTTAAAGACTTATTTAGTCCCTCGAACTATTGGTGTCGCCAAACACCGTCTCGGGACTAAATAAGTTACTTTCACCCCTAGGGTAACAATGTACTATTGTGTGTGAGTAATGTTTTAAGTACATGTGGTAAAGTTGCCACGCTTTTTGAACGATACGTTTAGTCTGCTACCCTTTATACGTCTGTGCTGGCAATGGAATTGGTAATATACAAACAACAAATGTTTCTTAGTACACTACCCGGTTTTGTGCGTAGAATATTTTTTCCTTATACATTGCTGGTAATGTAACTCAGCAATACGAGTACAGCCACAGGAGTCACAGCGATGGTCGAACCCCTTGTGTTCGACCATCGCTGTGGCTTCCGATATTTTACGAAGCTTCTTCATACTATTAGAATGAAAATAAAACTATGCTGTTAGAAATTTTTGATTATTACCACCAAAGACGTAAAATATAACAAGAATAAGTAAATGTTTTGTTGACATAGGTATTTATAAAAAATCTTTTACCATCATAAAGTAAATACCTTAAGGAAATGTGTAAATTAAGAACGATGTATAAAAAGGAGCGTGACTAGACAATAGGCTAGGTGACAAAAAATTTTTTTTTGCTTTAATAGAAGCCCATTTATATAATAAACAAAAAGAAAAAAAACGGTTTTCGAATAACTATAAAAACAACCAAGATATAAGGTATTAAACATTTTTCTCCATCTCTTTCTAGCAAAACGGCAATTGACATGGAGTTTATATGGCCGTACTCAACAATGACGTCACGGTTGATGTCGGATCTCTCTGTCTAATTGCCTTCAAATTAACAACTTAAAATACTTGTATCTAATGTATTTCTAAGCCGATTTTAATTCTAATTTCACAGGACTGCATCTTTTTCTACGGTATTTTAATATCTATTGATGAGACGTAAAAATTAGAATTCAGTCATCATCCCAATTCACAAAAAAAAATGAATTGAAATACCAGGATAATTCCTAATCAATTTAAAACTTGATATAGAAATATTTTTTTATATAATGATGTCAATGATCTAGCTCTGCTGAAACGCCAACAATATTATTATGAACCTATTTTGCAATCGTTATACTTTTACTAAAAGGTGCTCCAGTTCGAAGTTGTTCACGAAAACAACCCATTCCCGGAGGCTCCGCCCGGGAGAAAGCCTAAATAATTTGCGCCCTAAAAGTTGTATTCAATAAACTTGACAAGCAGAGTCTTTCTCATTTGTTATGAAACGTGTTTTTTTGTCAAAGATAAGATAATTTTATTGCGAGTGTGTTATGTGTTTTTTTTATTCGAGGCTCAGCGATTGGCTCCAATCTTATCATTTCAGCCGAGAGACGCCCACTGTTGGACATAGGCCTCCCCCAAGAATCTCCACACCGATCGGTCTTGCGCCTCCCGCATCCAGCGACCTTCACCAGATCGTCGGTCCACCTTGTGGGGGGCTACCAACACTGCGTCTCTCGGTACACGGCCGCCACTCGAGGACCTTTCCACCCCAACGGCCGTCAGTCCTACGAGCGATGTGTCCCGCCCACTGCCACTTAAGGTTTGCAATTCTTTGGGCTATGTTGAAAACTCTATTTCTTCCATGAAGCAATTACAAAGAGGAGATGTTATAAGCATCTAGGTCCAGCTCCTATCACCAGAGTCCTGACGTCACGCATTTTTAGTTTTAGCTACTTAACGCCAGAGGCGCTGACATCAGTCGATCTTTTTATCTGTCGGATTAGTACGTCGTACGCTCTTCTTTTATTTTAGTTTTAAATTACCTAAATACAAAAAGAAATGTTGTATTCTATCGTGCAAAAGTTACACAGACGACAGAAACAAAGTGAACGAAAAAAAAATCTCTTTCCATTTGTAAGTACATTAAACAAGCATTATTAATTTATTACTTGACGTATTGCTTCTAGAATGTTCGACGCCACATGGACGCTTCTGTTAATGTCCCGATAAAGCACAAAAGGCCCTCTAGTGGCGAGTAAAAATACTAACAAAAACGTAGGATGTATTAAGGGCGAAAACAAAACACGTGAATTAATATAAGCAGTTTTAACGATTTTTATTTTTAGATTATATTGACACAACACCTAATAAATTATTTTTCTCCTGGGAATGTATCTTTTAACATAATTATCTTCCTCCTACGAATGTATCTTTTACTGCCACCTAGTAATGTATAGCGGAACTTTTATGTTAACGTCAATAATGCTGGCATTTTAGTAATTCTACTCGCTACACGGTGACAGTGGCGTCACGCACCCTCCTCCCGCACCCCGATTTCCGGCTTCACTTGATTTCATACGGAAAACGCGATAGGGCACCTCCTCTTTGTATTTGCTTCATGATTTCTTCTACGGATCTCATCATTTCTGATGTGATCACGTAGAGAAACCCCGAGCATATCCCTCTCCATTGCCCTTTGAGTGACTTTGAGCCTTCTTATGAGACCCATTGTAAGCGGCCTCGTCTCAGTTCCGTATGTCATCACTGGCAACACGCACGAATTCAAAACTTTCGTCTTGAGACACTGCGGTAGATGAGCCGAGAATAATGCTGCGTAGCTTCCCAAACGCTGCCCAGCCAAGTTGGATTCGTCTATTTTCCTCTTATCTCCAATTTGATTAAAAGTATAGAAAGCTAGGTGCCTACAAGGAACAATTTAAAACGATAACGAAGTTAGAACAGAACAAAATGTATGGGAATGATTCCACATCATTAATCATTCACTTACATTGCTGTTCGATACAGAATGTATAACGTAAGCGAAACGAACGCAAACCATTCGCCTAAATTTTGGTAGCAGCGAGTGTGATTTTTTAAAACCAAAAAATTTACCGCACAACACAAAATATCAGTTACGTTACACTTTTCTGTAATGGTCTTGCAGTATGTTTCAAGGTATATCGTCTATAATATACGTCCGTCCAACGTGGACAGAGTGGTTGGTCGGTTTGTAAAAGTCGTCCAGGCGAGGTGCTCATTCATTTTGCTCAAATAATATTTATGTAGTCACTAATTCGATATTGTCATTCACACAAGTAGAATTATTTTTAATACTTGATAGAGTTCAATATCTCGGCAACAGTCGTTTATGATCAGCCTCAATGCACAAGATACGGTTCCGCAGATACAGGTCGATTCTTCTCCAAGTGATTAACCTATTTTTGCGTCGCAAAAACTTTGTACATTAATCGCAGCGTAGCATAGCTTAAGTCTGCATCTTCGCTTACATTTATTTTGTCTCACACGAATAAATAAAATGTTAAAATACGTTTAATCACTTTAGGATAACAATAACGACGTCTGAATTGATAGTACCCATCGTATAGACATATACGTCCCCACCGAGGGGCTCGACCCTACCCTAAGTTAGGGTGTTTAGGCCTTAATCAACCACGATGGCCTATTGCGGATTGGTTGACTTCACATACACCTTTGAATTTCTTCGCAGATGTATGCAGGTTGCCTCACGAAGTTTTCCTTCACCGTAAGAGCGTCAAATAAATGTACATGTGAAATTTGTAAAACGAAAAACACATTGGTACGTGGCGGTCCCGAGCCCTGGACCTCCCGATTGGAAGGCAAGTGCTGAGTCCATAGCGCCACCGACGACGAAGATGAATACTTGTATAGAAAAAAACATGATTTTGTATAATTTGAACAACTAATAAATCAAGTAAGAAAAAAATTCGACAACAGACAGACACACCACATTCATCTGTTTTGTAAAGCAGGAAGGAAACACGACCTATTTTCGCGATAACTCAGTCACGGACTGAAACTTTTCTTTATGTCTGGAAAATATTGGGCTGCGAGGGAATCAGGATGCGATAAAAGTTGTGACTACAAACAATAAGTAGGTAGCTGAACGAGTGTTAGGTAAATGGGTCAAGGATGTAACGGTTTTCGCCGCTGGTCTGTCTTTATTTTCTTTTACTAGGATTACTCAGAATCACTAGGTATCTTACCTACACTAGTTATGATTGTGTAGCTTTATCTATCTGTTTATGTCTTTAATTTTATACTAGGCTTACAAAAACTCTTATGTTACCTACCTACCACTATTTATTAACGTGTAACTTTATGTAGGTACCTGTCACTATGTCTATGTTACATGATTATATTCTGCTAGTCCTTCGACTGTTTTGAATTAAATAATAAAAAAGCGGTGATGACGTAGTGCGTAAGGCCGTCGCCTTAAAATCTGGAGGTAGCGGTTCGAACCCCGCCACGTAACAATCTGTTTTCAGATTTTGAGTTCATTTATGTACGTTTATTCGACGCTTTTACTCTGAAGGAAAACATCGTGAGGAAACCTGCTCACACCTGTGAAGGAAGACTTTCTTTACAGGTTGTGTGTGAAGTCCACCTACCCGCACTTGGCCAGCGTGGTTGACTAAGGCCTAATCGCTCTAGTTTAGGGTGGGCTCGAGCCGCTCGGTAAGGACGTAAGTATATGAGCTGTTGATGATGATTTAAATTTAGAGTAACGTAAGAGTAATCATGTAGTAAATAAAAAAAATATAATTAATGGTGCAAACCGATCAACAATAGTTTCTTCGGCACCATTAATGATGCTGGGTAATGTTGCTAACGAATTTGTGGGATTGTATTATGACTTCTATATTAATTCCTTGCTTCTGATAAAATATATTTCTCTACTACAATTGGATTAGAATTGGACGTTTCCCAATTAGTTGTTTGACATTGGCATTCAGAAAATGTATATAATTAACTAAAAGTTAAAAATAATTCAGTAGCTCCTAGGTACCAGTCATCACAGCACTGTCCTCATCCTCAATTTAGGACAATAATCGGACAATAAAATATGTTCTTTAGGGGTTGTAAAAAATATGTACTCCGCCATTTTGCAGTGACGACCGTCTTTGCTTTACAATAATACTGATTATTTTAAATTTTATTGTCACCAGAACTAAAGGCTAAACTACCAAATACCACGTTAATCTGTCAATAGGAAGGGGTTAAATTTCAACTAGGTACCTACTATATTTAACCCACACAAACACACAGAGGGAAAGCTAAATAAAACCGTTTAAAAAGAATTGGTCTTGGCCATAGACTAGCGATTCTACAATAATTACGACAAATAACAGTCGGGCACCTGCTTCAGTATCCGCGTTTCAATTCAAATAAACACACGATATTATCATTAGCTCGTAATTGACAGACGCGGCTATAAATATTTGGATTGGTTTCGTTAAAACATAGATCGTATAAGGTAAACTTACTACGGCTGCCGACATGAAACGAAAGAGTTTAAATAATACCAAAAAACTACTTCTGAGACGGAAAGCAAACATTTTCACAGTAAAAGTAGGTACTTACTACAGTCCCTACGTTCTAAGAAGCCCATTTTGACAGCTGTCATCTCCATAGCTTATCCACCGTCAGTTATGACAGATGGGGGGGGGGACTATGGGGATGACAGTTATCAAAACGGACTTCTTAGACCATGAGGACTGTAGGGAATTTGCTGTGGCACCAAAATACCTTTGTCGTATTACAGCAGTAGGTAATGGTTGCAATTTGATTCTCAAATTTGACAATGTTGAAATCTCTGAAAATTCTTAGCATGTTAAATTAAGACAACTGTCAAACTTAAAAAAAATATGAATTACCAATTAAAATTTATAAGAATTTATTTGGAACCAGATTATGTCGATATATATTACCTAATGTTTTAAACAGCCTTCCAGAAGATATTGTGAATAAATATGTAAGCAAACAACAATACAGTAGAATGTTGCAAAAATACCTATTAGGGGAGAGTAACCTATATTGAACCACTTTTGACATAACGCTAAAATATACCTATACCTTGTAAGTTAGAGCAACCTAAACTGACTTAGGTGATACCTTGGTATTCCTGTTACAACATATTACGCACCTAAGATTCTTAACAAGTTAAAACTATTTAAAAATATTAATCTACTGATAGTTGTCCTTCGGTCCAATTTACGGAACTAGTATCCTAAATTGTACCACGGGATACCTAAATTGTACCAAAGAAAACCCATTGTATAAAACTTAGGTAGCAATCTGAAATAAAACGAAATGATTAATCATAATTATTTATTTATTATTAACAACAATATTTTTGGTAATGATAAGGATCATTCTTGGCATAATAGGAACTGGACATAGTAAATCTTACCTCAGATTATGATATAATTATAGGCTCATACTTTAACATTAATATAAAATAAAAATTTAAGTTTAAGCATTAACAATAACAAAATTAAGATTGAGTAAGTATTTGTTAAACAATCAACATATTATTATCTTCTCTGTAATCAACAGTAACAAGTCAAAAACATATTTTACTTAATTATTAATTTAAACAATTGTCACAGATGTCAGGGTTAGTGGTGCAGGTCTCATGCGACCATCTGTGACATCGTACACATTGTATCCAATCCACTTGGGGACCACTTTTGTCAAAATAGTATTTATTACATTTAGCGCATAAGTTTTCTTCGTCCACTTCATCATCGTCATCGTCATCCAGTTCCATTACGACACTATCTGTCTCATCTGAACTACTAGAAAAACGTCTTTTTTGTTTTACGGATTTCTTTAGTACTTTATTTTTTCTACTAATCTTTGAAATTGCAACTTTTGCTGGTTTTTTTCCTTTGACAGTAGGCTCTTTTTCTTTTCCTTTGCTTCTTTTCTTTATATTTTCTTCTAATGATGATTTGTAGGGTGAGGATGTTATTTCGGCTGCTTTTTGTACTGGTCTTTTTTTAATATTTTTGTTTTCAGGGATTGGTGACAACATTTTTAGTGCACTTGTAACTGTAAAAGTTTTGGACGTGCTAGGCTGGGGATCTGGGGTATTCTGGGACTGATTTTTCTTGTTTTCTAATTTTAAAGTAGAATCAGTAAGAATGTTTGGCGGCGGAACTGTTTTTTCACTCACTTGAGATATTCTTTCGTTTAAAGCTTCGGCTGCTTCAAACAAATGCGATGGAAAAATATTTCTATCTGTGGGCCAAATTCCAGCACTTCTAAATCCGTTTGTCACATTGCTGATGGTAGCTGCTCGTTCATAAGCTTCGCAAAATAAACTTGCAACTTGATATTGTGTAACTTGCCTACCTGAGTTTGCTCGAAGCCACTTTTCTACTGCTTGAATGTAATAAGTGCTTAATGGTTTAAAAAAAGAAACATCCAAAGGCTGCAAGCGATGTGTTGTGTGTCCAGGTAGTTGAAGAATAATTATACCATTGTTTCTTGCCAGCATTAGAGCTTCTAAATTTTTCGTGTGTGTAGTATGGCCATCTAAAAGGAGCAATACTTTTTTTTCTGGTGTTGGCTTAACAACAGCAATAAAATGCTGCAGCCACTGTACAAATAGAGCAGAATTAATGTATCCTGACTCTGAAACCGTGATTAAAGTACCGCCTGGTGCACCATCAGCTAATTGCGGACACTGACGCATTCTTTTAAAAATTAACATAGGCGGAATGAATTGACCGGCTGCACTAGCGCAACATACTGCAGTTGTATTGATCCCACGCTCACCACTTGTGACTGCTCCAACCTGTCTTTTGCCCTTCAAGCTTACAACTTTTTGGGCCTTTTTTTGGACAGTGGAGATAGCGGTCTCATCTACATTAAAAATATCGCTAGCTTGAAGGGCGTTATCGTCTACAATTTTCTCGAGTAAATCGTAAAAACTAAACACGTTTTCACGGTTAAACCCCTTTACTCTGTTAAGAGAAGTACTTTCAGGTTGTCTAATAGTAATATGTGGATGACGTTTCTTGAATGCATAAAACCAACGTTTGCTAGCAATTTCATTTTCCCTATTAAACGAATGTGGAATTTTGTTATGTTCTGAAACTTGGTAAGCTAAACGCCGTACATCTTTAATCGTAAGTCCAAACATGTGGTTTTCCAAAAGCAAAATATGGTTTATTATTTCTATCTCTTGTTCATGGGAGAAAACTGTCGGTCTTCCTTTATGAGTAATATCTTTATTTGCAAACTTATTCTGCAGTTTAACGTGCCGTAAAATTGTTGGTTTGGGTACTTGAAACCGTCTGGAGATTTCGTTAATTCCAATTTTTTTTTCTTCATATACTCGTAATGCCATTTTTAAATCTTCTCTACTCCATTTATAATACTTCTTCTGAGCAGTCTCCATCTAAAGCAATACAATAACCTAAATTATTGTTCTCATTTAAAGTAGATGCATAAATTGTACCGGTCCAATTTTGGAATCTCGAAGAGGTCCAATATAGGGTACACGGCAGTTCGATAGCAAACTTAAAAAAAACAACAACATAACCTTAACCAACTGATTTGTACTCGCGATGCTTAAAAACAGTAGGAATCGTGCTTTCTTTTTGAATACAGTGTTATATAATTACTAACCTTTTTGTTGAACTACCTTCTTAGACGATAGATGAAAAAAGTACTTCAAATCACAAAAAAAAAACGTTTTTCACTCGCACTCTCTTGTCATCTGTCTTAAGAAGAAACAAAATGGCGCAGTAACAATGGCGCTGTAGTCGCCTCGTTTTGTGTTGCCAGTGTAGAATAATATCACAGTTTAGTGGGAAATTTGAAGGTGGTACAATTTAGGAGTCGGTACGATATAGGTTACTCTCCCCTAGATCATATTGAAATGCAAATATGTAGAATAACTAAGGTATTTATTAACTATGCGAATTCCCACCCGCATAAAAACCCCAGTGGTTTAAGCGAGGGTATTATATGTAAATGTAAAAAAATTGAAATAATTAGATCAATAAAGAAAAAAAAATGTACCATATGAAATTACAAAAAAAATATCAAATATGTATATAGGACTGTTTGCACAATTAACAAATATATATTTTTTATAGCTACTAAATTGGCAAACAAGCAAACTGCCCACCTGATGGTAAGTGGTAACAGTCACCCATAATACATGCGGCTCTTGTGAGATTCGCAGCAACTCTGCAACCCTCACATGAACCACATTGTACGTTGACATCAGATGTAAAGTCATGGTACCCATTAATTTCACTGCCATATCTTACCCTTCAAACCGGAACACAGCAATGCAAGCACTGTTGCTTTGCGGCAGAAATAGATAAGACGAAGGTACCCATGCAGACGACCCTGGGCTGCTACTCTGTTTCTCCGAAACAAACTTTCGTCAACGAACGAAAATCAAAAGAAATTTCGAAAGTGTCGCTACTCTATTTTATTTTCGAATACACACAAACACAATAATTTCGTTTCCATAGACAATTTTCGTGAACGAATGAAGAACGAATGGAATGAGACCATTGCCGTAAAGTATGGTGAATAGAGTGAAACAAATAAGTTTCCGGGGTCAGTAGAGTGAAACAAAATATGAGCAACCAATAGTGTGAGACCATTGCAGTTAAATGGGGTGAATAGGATAATGGGTTTTCGGGGTCAAAAGAGTGAAACGGAAACTTTTTTCTTTCTTCGATATACGCGATTTTCTAGTTGATGTGTTAGAAAATAGTAAATTATTTATGGATGATTTAAAATATTTTTGTCAAATTGAAAACAATCACGATTTCTTGGACTTTGAGTTCGTATAAAATAGTAGGTAAATAGAAGTTCCATTATAACTGGTTTAGCAATGTTTTCGAGTGATTTTTTTAAGTGTCCGCTAATCGCAACACATTTCTTATGTAGAAAGGAATAGGTATGTCAGTCGCAGTTACTTGTGTGTTGTGTTGTTTGTTTTCAAATTAAGCATTTTAAATTGTAAGTAAGAATCTTTTTGGTACCTACTAATCAATAGGTATATTTTAAGCTTTTATGTAAATAATATTGATGATTACTGATTTTAGCTTAAAATAACAAGTTAGTTCCTTTACCCCGTAGCAAATCGATGCTCTTCTTAATTATCAATTTTAATTCTCAAATAATATTCAACTGAGTTCAATTTTGTATAAAATCCCAAATCGAGAATCGACGCTAAATTTAAATTATTTCCGCGGCAACGTCGGGTATTTCTACGCTCTTTACACTCCTCACACAAAACAGCTTCAAGCAAAAGTATTCCAACAGCAATTTCATATTAGTTTATTTGAAAAGTCACAATTACGAATATCAAAAGGTAACACTTTTGTGTTCGTTAATTTGAGGTTCAAATTCCGAAAAATAAACTGTCAAATTCAAATCTTCGTTTCGAACTTTCGTAAATTAGAGTAGGTTTGGAGAATATATCTGTCAAACTATTTGCGGTCGAACGAATATTCGAATGAAAGAGAACCGTGGTAGGAAACATGCGAAATTTCGAACGAAATTTCGTTTTTCGTAGAAATAGAGTAGACCCCCAGGTCTACTTCCGGTAGACCTAGTACCAGGGTCTTGCGAATCTGTAGTATCTCATGCAGATTCGCCATTATAAAAGTCATTTTAACTTAAACATGATAAATATAGCACTTTTAATTAATTTCAGGGTTTGCTTTGACTATGCTCATTATCCCTTTTATAGCAGGTTATCACACATTTATGTGCGAGCAACGTACAGTCGACAAAGTTGCCGGTCTACCAGTAGAGTTTTTTTGGTCAGCGATATTTGAAAAAGTAAAAGCGTTAAAACAGGTTTTAATCCTTACATATTATAAAACAAAGTCCCCCGCCGCGTCTGTCTGTCTGTTCGCGATAAACTCAAAAACTACTGCACCGATTTTCAAGCGATTTTCACCACTCGATAGCGTGTTTCTCGAGGAAGGTTTTAGTATATAATTTGTATAAAATAGAACCTGTATAAAATAGAAGTATTTTAGAATTTTCATATATGATTTAAATGATTTCTTTATACCTCTTATTGTTTGAAATAATGCTTCTCAAAAAAACTCTACTGGTAGACCGCGAACTTTGTCGACTGTACATTCCCGGGCCATTTTGTTAGATAAATCCCCTAATCTTGATCTTCTAAGCCCGTTTTCACGCTTTTTAACCCCACATACCATACATAGAACATACACAAAACCATTACCCAAATCTCACTGCATCAATAGAAAGATGTATGGGCCGTAAAAAACTAACTTGACGTTCTGTAAACGTGATCTTTATTTGTGAAACAATAGAGACCATTTCTCTTTGTTTATTTACATTGAACGTCATGTTCCACTACCATGGGCACTGACTTCGTTGCGGTTGAGTAAATTGAAGACAGGCCTTAGTAGTGAGAAAATAGAGTCGATTTTCTAACGTAATTTCTTATTGCGTCGATAATGATAAGGCGGTGTATGTAGACCTCCAGTCAAGGAATTTCGTATAGCAAATAAGGGGATTATCGGTGTGGAAACGCTCGGATTAGTAGAGCGACACGGAGGTACTGCAATAATCGATTCTCGTTAGCACCGAAAGAGTGTCCGTTTATTCATCGATTACGCATTTGGAGCGTGTGATGTATTACTCGCACGTAAACACGTGGAGTCAGTTGTTTAGCGCATGTTTCGGTGAGAATCTGCTGAGCAAACGTAAACTTGATAAAATATTGATCGTGTTTGCAGAATGACCGTAGGATGATAATTTGTTACAAACCAAAACAAGAGCGCAGGCTTACTCTTGAACCAATTTCGATCGATCGAAATTGGAATTGTGATTTTTTGAGCGCTTGAGTTACCATTAGGGAATGCAATCTCGTTCTCGCGAGATCTCGGCCTTTTTTAGCGAGATTGATCTCGGACGAAAAAAAGGCGAGATCTCGCGAGTTTAACGAGATTGCACTTGAACACAAAATAGTCTAATAGTCTGACTAATTGGTATATTTTGTTAATTAATCTGTAATATCTAATGGATCTACTGAGTAGATATAGTTTCATTACTTTCATTTAATTGATAATAATATCTCAGTTTAATAGTCAACTCAACTTAGATAATAAGTTTCATTTTTTTGACTTCTCGTTGTTTTGTTTGTTATAAATGAACTGTTTTATTACTACAGGATTTTTGTTTGATATTACAAGAGAAGACTGTTTGTTTCTTTCATTTGTAATTTGATAGATACGTATGTCAAAGTTTACTACTTAGAAGTTTATTAAAATATTATAGACAGATACGTCAAACAATGTTTGATGCATAAAAGTCTATTGAAAAAATTCGTGAAAATAAATGTTTATCTTATAATATTTTTTTCTAATTTATTCAAATATTGTGATTACTTGCAAAAAAACACCAAATTGCTAATCTCGTGAGATCTCGAAATTGGCGAGATCTCGCAGTATTGTTATTCATAAACTCGCGGGATCTCGCGAGATCTGCATTCCCTAGTTACCATATTTTTTTTTTTATTTATTCATGGACAAACAGTTGCGTAAATACAAAAGAACATCTTAAAAATAACTTATTTTAAAAACCTATAGTCCCCTATATTATAAAAACATATAAAGTTGTACTTTAAAAGCGCTTTTACTCCACTATTTAAAAAAAATCTAATATTACTATTCAATATCATAAAAAAAATAAGGATTATGAGATTTGATTTTTAAAATTAACCAAACTAGTATTAAAAATATCCAAATCACTATGTTTCTCATTGTACACGGTACAGGCCCTTTTAATAAAACTATTTTTAGCGTAGTAAGTGTTAGTAGGTTTCACTGCAAACAAATATTTTCTACAAACATTTCTTTCCTTTTTACGAGGAATACGGAAATAAATTTGTTCCAATAGGGAAGGAGCATCCACCATATTGTTTAGTAGTTTATATAAATAAGAAGCATCTAAAAGGTCGCGACGTTGCTGTAGACTGTTCACTTTATAAAATGAAAGGGATGATTCATAGTCATTGTTGTGGTTACCAATTCTATAATTTAAGCATCTAAGGAACTTCTTTTGTAACTTTTCTATTTTATTTTGATGAATTTTTTGGAAGGGATTCCATACTGTACTTGCAAATTCCAATCTACTTCGTACGAAACTGTTAAACAGAAGCTTATACGTAGACGCAGATTTAAAGGGTTTTCCCACGCGTAATATGAATCCCAAAAGCTTGAATGAACGATTTACTATTTTGTCTATGTGAGGTACAAAGGACAGTCTGGAGTCCATTATTACGCCAAGATCCCTAATTTCACTCACGCGCTTCAATTCCATTCCAAAAATTTAATAAGAGAATTTTATTGGACTTTTTTTCCTAGTAAAAGAGATAACTTGACATTTCTCCGGATTCAAAAATAAATTATTATTGTTGCAAAAGTTAATAAAACTGTCCAGGTCTTTTTGTAGAAGCAAAGCATCATTATCGTTTTTTACAATTCTAAACATTTTTGTATAATCCGCATATAATAACATATTAGAGTTATTAATTGATTTTATAAGATCATTTACATATATAATAAACAGTAAAGGTCCTAAATGTGAGCCCTGTGGGACTCCTGAAGGTATCTTTTTGTACATTGAACAGTAACCGCTTAGTACTACAGCCTGACTACGATTTTTAATGTATGACCGTATCCATCTAAATAAGTCGCCATGGATTCCGAGCTACCAGAGCTTAAAAAGCAATTTGTCGTGAGAAATTTGGTCAAAAGCTTTAGCGAAATCTGTATATATAGCATCTACCTGTGTATTGTTATCCATTGCTGAAAGTATTTCCTCTGTAAAACTAATTAAATTGCTATCCACGCCCCGCTTTTTAATAAATCCGTGTTGATTTGGAACTATGATATAATGCAAAACCCCGAAAAGCTGATCTGTTATAATCTTTTCCTGTATTTTAGCAAATTGACACAGTTTTGAAATCGGCCTATAATTTACTACATTATCGCTAACACTACCTTTAGGAATAGGTGTGATCCAAGCACGTTTCCAGTCAAGAGGCACGCATCCACTGTTAAGAGATAAATTAAAAATATGTGTGAGAGGGCAAGCTAAAGAATCGGCGCAGTTACGGATAAGTACTGGATGAATGCCAACTGGTCCTGCACCCTTATTAATGTTAATTTTATTTAAATATTCATTAACTAACTTAACGTTAATTTCAATTGTACCTATGTCCAAAAGAGCATTATTGGGAGGAGTCCATAAACTAGAAGACGATGGTCCTGAGTCATCAACAAACACGGAATAGAAGTGATCATTAAAGAAATTATAAATTTCTCTAACGTCATTACTGCTTTGTCCGTTGTAAGTCATGGTTTGTGGTAAACTGTTGTTAGCCCTTATAGCTTTAATGTAGCTCCAAAAGAACTTAGGGTTAGTTTTTATTTTGTCTTCTGTACGTTTTATATAATCCTGATAACATTCAATAACCAAACGTTTTGCCCGCTTTCTCAAAACTTTAAAACTTTGATAATCAAGAGGATTGTTATACAGTTTCCATAACTTATGATATTTCCTTTTCTCATTTAGTATTTTTATAAGAGACTTAGTATACCATATAGGAAAAGGTTTTGTAGATCTTAACATCTGAAAAGGAACAAATTTCAACATGACATCTCTTAAAATATCGTACAATTTTGAAACACATTCTTCTAAGTTTAAGCTTTTAAATAAATCACCCCAATTTATAGAAGCAAGTTCATTATTAATTGAAACATAATCGGCTCTATAAAAATTATAGCAACGCCTAGGAGCTGATGTTATAGGATTAAAATGATTAAGGAGAACATTAATTTTAATTGACTTATGATGGGCGTCTTCTTGAGTCAAAGGTTCAGGACATCTCGTAACTTGGCAATGATAATTACTCATTACCAAGTCTAAGGTTCGATTATGAATGTTACGAACATTGATATTGAAGCCAAATTGCACTCAGTGCGCAGATTTTGTGTGAACCAAACTGTGTTATTTAATTTTCTCAAGATAAGGATCCAGTTTGGCGCTCAAGCGTACAAATAATCACAATCCCAATGTCGATTGATCGGAACTGGTTCAAGGCCTACGGACTTTATTCAATTAATGTTAGAAAGCAATTCTTTAGATGACAGGAATTAAACTATGTAATTACCATAAACACAAATATATGTGTATGTACATTTACAAGTCAGTTGCTAAAACAACGCAAAGCAGAAATAACTTTAAGAAAAAGTAGCTAGAAAGTACGACTATGTGTAGTCGCACTTTAAATCATGCTTTAAATAAGAAAAATATATAAAAAAATGCTTTTGGTTCAACTTAGGTGAGTTGAGCGGAAATGACTATATTAGGTTATGTTATGAACTGTGACCACATCGCCAGAACCAAATTCTACCTATTGCACTTGTTTAGGGTAAATTGTTATTTTTATTAACTAACAATTTATCTACCCAATTTTGTGAATTTTACAACTTGAATTTTGTAAATTTGACAAACTGACATTGACATTCATTTATATGAACTGCTAAAAATAGAAGCTTTGTTTTGAAAAAAATATGTAATAGGTTTATTGTGTGCGCGAGTTATTATAAGATATGCGTTCATAAAAAGATCTACTTTTGAATAAATAGCGAAGCACCACGAATTAAAATTGTTGTAAATAAGTAATATTTTTTACTATTTGGCTGTGCATACAGTATTTTTGATTAGATTTGGGACTTTTATACAAGAGGAAGACTTTTTGACTTGCAGTTAAATACTACCAAATAATTATTGCCTTTATAATAACCTCTACTCATGAGAGCCTTTTAATCCTTGAATGTAACGTAGCAGCGGAGCAACGAAGCCTTTGTTACGTTACAACTTATGTTGAAGTACAGTGAAGCTTTCGCCATCGAATTTATACATCGGAATATTTGCGTGGATTGTGGATGATCTATTCGCCGTATAGTTAGTGAGTAGATTACCTGCTCAGCATCATCTATTCTCAGTTACCATGACCGCGAAAGTCTTATTTGTTTGTAACTGACTGCATTTTCAAAAAGAATCTCCTCTCGCAACTAATTGCCAAGAAAAAATTAAGAAATATTTCACAGAACTGGTTAAAAAACTCAGTTGCCATGGCGGGTGAAAGGAAATAATTAGGAAATAAATAGTCCCCGATTTTTTCGCCGTAACCAGAGGGGCGATTTTTTAACTCATCGGCAATCGGCCATTGTATAGATTTGATAATTCTGTTTGATTGAAATGAAATTGATTTTAAATACATTCAATTATTATAACGTCGTCGTCCGAGTGATCTTGGCCCATATTTTGCTGAATTAATCAACCTATAATTTTAACCAATGAACGTAATTCCGCTTTTCTTCATTAAGTCATATAGTTTGATTACGATTGCCTATCGATCGATGAGTTACAAAATCACCACCCTGACAACAGACTTCTCGTGGCTGTTTCTGACGATGTTAGGAGTCCAGTGTATAGGCGCTGGATCTCTGTACACATGGACAAGAACAAAAAATGACTCGGCACGTTATTTGTGACCTTAATTGTGATTATTTTATTTTATCTTTTTACTTTTTTTTACTTTGTTTTATTTACATTTTTGACATGCAGTACATGTACTTGAGTTGACACCCCTGTACAGTGCTCTACCAATTATTATTATTTTTCTCCGCATGTAAATATGGGTCGTAAATGCCTGAAATAAATACATTTATTATTAATTATTATTATTAAATATACCTTGTACATAGGCTCTGAATATACGTCGAAAGGGGCAAAAATGCCTTGCCACATTCATTAAAATATATGTCGCAGTTTGGATATCGGTCAATCATAGACGCAAAAAGCTTGGTAAATATCACTGACGTATGGTAAATATCTTCTGAATGATCGAACTACCGGAACTCGACGTAATCACTTCTTCTTCTCGACTAGCTTTCGATTGTTTGTTTGCCAACTAGTTTGTAAGTTGCCGACGCAACTCACGCCTGGATAATCACAAAAGTTATGACAAACTTTATTGATTGGATCTATGGAATTGTGTCATCAAAACTCTAAAAACAAGGTACCTGCTCGTTAATCCTGAAACTTTATTGACGAGTTAGAAAATATTTCTCACAATTCCGAAGTGTCTCACTTGCGAGGAGATCTGTTTAATTGATCACAGACTTATTCTAGGTAAAGAAATAACAATTTCTCATCACGACGGTAAAGTTTTTAATTGAACTAATAGACTTTATCAGAATAGCGACATATTAAAATAGTAAGTATATTTCACTAATGATTTTGTTTAAATTGTTTCAGGATTTGATCTAAAATAAGAACAATGTGCCTACGTCAAACGGGACGTGTTGTTTGCAAGTTACATTTATAAAGTTTTAACTGGAAACATGCTCTCATGTTGAAGTTAAGGCGCCTAGTCGTCTCAATAACAGGAAATCGCCCATACAAGAATATTATAATTCACATAATATATCCTGCAAGATATGTTTGACCCCGAGATTGTCATGATTTACTAATAAATTTGTTACAATTAGAAAAAAGCCCAAATAAAAAAAATCGAGGCACGATTTTTTTTATATTCGCTTTTTTTTATGCGCGTGAGCATTTCCTTACAAAATGCCCTCATGCGCTCTCAATAGGGAATATGCATAAAATTTAAATTTGTATCAAATATTTTTTTCTAGATTCTTTATTGTCTTTTACATTATACTTAAAAGGTTTTTTTTTATTTAGTTGTTATTTAAACCCAAAAAATATTATATAAAAAGTGTAAATTATGGGAGAAATTCAAACTTACAAAAAGCGCCACCATTGGTCAAAACGGAATGTGACGTCAGTGGTCATTCACGTTAATGCCTCAATGGATTTATCGGCGTCGATATTCATGTCGCACACCTAGATAAAGACTCGCGCAACTCGAAATAATTCCAAAATGACTTATTATCATCACAGGAATCTGCGTTCAAAACTGCATAATCTCCAAAGACACCTGTAGAAATAGTTCCATAAATAAAATAAAGATGGCGCTATAAGTTAGTATTGCTGACTTGCTTGACCCACACCCCCCGCCAACAATACTAACGCATTACCAGTTGCGACATGTTAGCCGAAAGGATGGGTGCTGTTAGTACACGTAAAAACCGTATTATTTCGAGTTGGGCATGTATTCGTGATTAACCGCGTTTTGAATACGTAAATTATTTTTAGTTATACTGGTCTTTGTGATTGAACTGGTGATGCACTAAGGCTGACTTTATGATTATTTTGACTTAGTGCAGTGTTTGTTTACAAATGTAAGTATTTTTCTTTTACTAACTGAAAATGGTTTATTATTGTTGAAATTATTTTATAATATTTGAGTTAGTTGAGTATTGCTGGTTAAATGAAAATCGCCCTTATTATTGTAACTATAGCTGCTACGGTTTGTTTGAATATAGGAATATTTTGTATTGTAGTTGTATTTGTACCAGTGTATCAAAAAATATTATTAAGAATTATCCACTTCCAGTTGTGGGTGTTTTTTTGAGTTAGTGTAGTCTTCGTGGCTAAATCAATTTAATGATTTATATTTCAGAAGATGAAGGGTCGTGGTCTACTATTGCTAAAAAAGGCTATGGCAGCTCGTTCAAGTGAATCTGAGTGCAATGATGTAGAATTGTAGCCTCAAGAGTGCACACCATCGCCTCGAAGGGGCACCACAGTGACAAAAATGGCCATATCAAATGAACCAGTGGGCAATGATAACGAGCTGGAGGTTCACGATAAAACACTGAGTACACCAACACCTTCAACGAGCCCCACGATCATGAGAGAACTTTTACCAAATGAACCAGAGGGCACTAATATGGAAATGGAGCCGCAACAGTACACACCAATACCTTCAACAAACACCTAATTTAAAGAAATCTTAGCAAATCACAATGGGGGGTTAGGAGAGAACTCAAAATCGCCACGCCATCGCTACGTCAGCCAGATCTCGGGTGAGACTCCACGTTAAAAAGTAGCAGCCGATGTCATTCTTTTATAAAACCTCTTATGAAGAGCCGATTTTCAGAAAGCGTTTGTAAGAAATCTAAGACGAGCACAAAATCACGATATTTCTCCTTGAAACAAGCGTATCTGCAAAAAACAAATTTGGGTGCCACTGTAATCTTTTTCGGTGAGCATGAGAGAGAATTGTAAGTACCATCAGGTCGTGGGTTAATATTTCATAATATTGACGAGAGTCTACCTGGAGAAGCGTATGGATATATTTTTAGAGGGCGCCTCCATACAGATGCAAGCAGACTTCAGATGTGGGATTGCCGATTCGCGGTCTCCACTCTAGGACACGTCTGCTCCAACGACTTCGAGAAAGAAGCCAACCGCAGAATTCAGTTGGGATGGGCAGCATTTCGTAATCTACGTCGAGTTTTTTCATCGCCTATACCGCAGTGCCTAAAGTCAAAGGTCTATGATCAGTGCGTCCTACCTGTCATGACTTACGGTGCCAAAACGTGGACACTCACCCATAAATTCAATGTTGCTCAGCGAGCTATGGAGCGAGCTATGTTAGGAGTTTCTGTATAGGATAAAATCCGAAACGAGGTTATCCGGAAAATCAGAGATTTAAATCGTGTGCGGAAAAGAACTGGAGTCACCGACATAGCTCGCAGGATAAGCAAACTGAAGTGGCAGTGGACTGGCCACATCTGTCGAAGGACCGAAAATGCACTTGCTGTAGAATAATTTTCCAGAACAGAGTATAAGTATTATTGCGAATTATTACACTGTGATTTATTAAGTACTGATTATTAGATATGGTAAGAACAGTCTGATTTTTTTTATAAAGTTCTACTAGTAGGAGGTATAATTATTATTGTTAATCGTATTCTGGGATTTATTAGGTGTTATTATTAGAAATTTAGGATATTTTATCACATTCAACATAAAAGCCTAATTATAGATCGTAGATCTTGATTACTAACTATTTTATAGATTAAGTACCAAAGACAAAGTCTGATTGTTGTTAGGTATTCTTGATAGACGTGCCAATTTAAGGTATCCTATATTTAATTTTAAGATGTTAAGCAACCGTTAACTTACATTGTTTTATTTATTTTTAGTAGTGAAGTTTTAGTACTGATTTCAAAGATAATGAGCAATAATACTACATAGTTGAATTAGTAATAAGTGTTTTTGTATCAAAGCAAAGTCTATAATTATCTTTGACCACAGACATTCCTTAAATATGTTAAAAGGAATCCTGTATTTATTTTAAAAATAATTATATTTTGATACTTTCACAAACCTATTCGTAGGTTTACAAGATTTTTCTGGACTTTTAAAAATTTTGTTTCTAGTTTTTTTTTCTTTGTGACCTAAATAAAGGTATCTTTTTAAGATATTTCTTTTATTATGATATTCGTACAGAAAATAAATGAAATATAATGTAGATACACTACTATTTTGGTTAATATTAGATAAATAAATAGAGATTAATAGTGCACTAATTAAAAAAAGCCAGTAATATGAGATCAATTCGATTTAGTAAAAATATTAAACAATGATTTTGTCACGAATACCAACCTAACTCAAAAAATTGAAATTATTAAGTGTTACTGTTATTTGATGGAAGACCATTAGCACAATAAATATCTACGTAAAATTATATACAAGAACCTATAAGAATGTTTTTAATATACTAAAAAGAAATGAAGTAAAACGTTTTTTTAGATTCCTGAAAAAAGTGCCATTTAGAGTTGAGCTAGTCTTGATCTAGGTGTGCGATGTGTTAGTAGTGTTTGTGAGAAAAATTGTTTAAAACTGTATTTCGGTGTGGATTACTTGTGTATATATATTTGAAATCAATCTAGGACGATGACAGAAACTGGTTTTGTCAAAGCACAATCGGATAATCTACCGAAAATAGATGCATTTATTATGTCAGCATATTTTGCATCAAATCTCGATTTTACGAGCGCAGTGATCAAAGGACTGAAAGCAGCAAGGTAATTTTTATGTTAAATGGTATATTTAGGTCCAGAACATAGATTTTTATTCATAAATGTTTAAATAATACTTACAACAAAACATAACCTTTACTTAAGTACCTACATAACCATTTGTCATTAAAATTGTTCCTAAACTCCTAATTTACGTCTATATCATTATAATTTACACGTAATATTATATTATTGAAGCTCACTCAAGTATGATATGTTTATATACTTTTTGTCAAAATGAAATAAATACTTACTACTTATATTGAGATTTATATGAAAAATTTTCTTTCAGTATTTAAGTGCTTGTTTGTTTCAGATCAGCGGCCCAATTCTGCTAATAAGTTATAGCCGAATCGAAACTGAAACTAACTTGCTAACTTTCTTGTAATAAAAAAATCAAAATTTCGTAAAACCGCAATAGGAATAAGCAAGCTCTTTAGATAAATTTTTTATAAACTTTTGTACAAGTTAGGTTAGTTTTAGACCGACTCATCTACTGCTCAATAGCTAATTCACACTAAGCTGTACATAAATATAGCACACGTTAAAAGGATCTTTACAACAAAATACAACCGATAATGGAGATACATTTTCCCTTCTCATCATTTTACACCATTTTCTCGTAATTTCGCATCGCGTGGAATGCGAAATACAGTTGCTCAAAAAGAAGTATATTGCAGGGCTGTTTAGCGTCCGGGATGACCACCATTACGCACTAGTGCTTTTTCTTTACCAAATGTCAAATGTCTAGAATCACACACATTTTGCTTTTTTCCTGCTTTTTTCTAGCATGCTAAGTTAAGATTGCGCTAAATAATCTGACTGGTCTACCAGATTTTGTATTGTAAAAGCATGCCTAAAAGCAAAGCATAACAAAAAGCACGGCCGGAGCTTGCTTTTAAAAACACGACAAGCAAAGCATAGCCGCATTTGCTTTGTCACTACTGTGTACGTACGACGACATATTTGGCGCCAATTTTCTAAAATTTTCTCTGCGTGATTATTGATTGTTGTTATTTGCTTAAAAGTTTAATCTATCTTTCTAATATATAAAATTCTCGTGTCACAGTGTTTGTTACCGAACTCCTCCGAAACGGCTTGACCGATCTTTATGAAATTTTTTGTGTATATTCAGTAGGTGTGAGAATAGGTCGTAAATTATTTTTTATTAAAAATTATTTGTAGTGAAAATAACTATGATGGGGTGTATTATTAATATTGTTTTTGCACTGCGGTACCATACAATACTTGTAAAAAGGTTTTTTAACTTCTTCCATGATTTGTATAACAATTACCTGAAATTAAGTCACGAAATAAGTATGTGGGCGCGGTAACGCTATAGTAAACAAACACGAGACCAATGACAACTAAAACCAATGACGTCATAACGCGCGCAAAACGGTGGTGTTTGAACGGCTCAAATTTATACGATGTTTTAAATTTTACTTTGAACAATAACTTGACTATTTTCAAGCCTATTTATATTTTTTTCTATGTTATAAAGATGTAATTGATTAGTTTATGAAATAAAAAAAAATCATGCATATTCCCTATTCATACTCACATAATTAGTGCGGAACGATTGATTAAAGGTCCTTGGCACAACTAGGCTCCTTAATATTTCCTTATTGGCATGTTTGCACTTTTTGAATACTATGTTGAAATGTTGCGTATAATAAATAACTTTGGAATCTCCAGCTAATTGTTTCGACTGTCTAATTGACTGCTGTATTAACCTTTTATTTTTTCCATGTCTACTGAATATTAGCATTAGCTGGACATTTTTTAACGATATAAACGACCAAAATACCTTATACCTTTTCCTATCCAGTAACCGACTCTTTTGACCGACTGTATTGTGTAAAATAAAACTACTATTTGGCATTTTAAAGGCAATTGAAATGCAGTCAATTTTAGGACCGAAAATATTATCAACTAGTTTTAATACTAATGTTTCAAAATTTGGCAAAAGTACTTTATGCTTTCATTCTTACCGTGCATCATATGCACGGTAAGAATGTATTTTATATAATTGCTTATATGAAGGAACATTTTTATTATAAATTGATATTAATAAAAGGATAAGGAATAGCTTGAAATGACTATAATAATAATATAATAATCTGTATTAATAGATAAAACATACAAACATTGAAACATATAAGGTCTCTGATTCCTGAACTAGGTATATATTATATATACCTGTATCTCAGGAAATCAGTGCCCTCTCCCAGATAATCTTACAAAATAACATTTTTTTTGTAGTACAAAAAATTAAGTAGGTAAGTAGGTACATAAAGTCTGGTTTTAAAATAGTATAATAGATAAAAACTATGTATGTGCGAACACCCAAATATGTGTGTAAATTAAGTAAATGCCAGGAGCAGCTCCTCTGTGTTATGGTAATCTAGGGTCGTAGCCAGCTGGTAATTTTAGATTAACATTCCCGTATAGGGGAAGAATAAAAGTTAAGTTTTTTATTAACACGGTTATATAAAAAAAATATTTTATATAAGTGCTTATATGAAGGAACATTTTTATTTTAAATTGATATTAATAAAAGGATAAGGAATAGCTTGAAATGACTATGGTTTTTTGCACACTCATATAAACATAATTTTATAAGTACTCCAGATTTATATCTGCGCGAAGCGAAATAATGTACAATTTAAAAGTAAAATATACATCGATATGGCAAATTAGTTCAAATAGTGAATTATTTATGGACCCAAGACATCTTTATAGATGTGTATACATTCCCATGCATAATAGAACAAACATACGCAGCAGCCATAGCATAACTGAAAATTTGCTCTACACACCACTAGAGCAGCCTTATTTATAACAGGGCACCACTATCTAATGCTCGGCTTCTATATTCAAAAATCGATTCGTTTCTGCTACGGACATTTAAATGTTGACATTTATTCTATGGAAAATATGTCAAAATATAATATAACTATCCGTAGCAAAAAGAGATCGTTTTTTGAATATAGAAACCGGGCATAAGTCGAAGAATCTAGAGGTGATTTAAATAGCGAAGCGCCGATTATTTGCTTGTATGAGTTTAAAATTGTCAATGTTTTGTTCAAATTCTTAATATGTGTGTTCATTGTAAAAACGAGACCTTATAACCGCCACCGCCCGCCGTTGTCACGTGGCTGAGACCACATAGTTTTGATCTGAAGGTAATTGAACCTCGGTTCAATTCCCCATTGGGGCAGAAGATTTTCTGCTCGGTTTGGATGGTAGTAAGGCTTCTGAGACCATCTGGCTAGGTATCATAGTCTTACCTAAGTTTGTCGCCATAATAACAATGTCTGCTGTAAAGATAGTGTAAGTGTTGTAAAATAAATAAATATAAATATACTTTACTTATTAATAAATATAAAGAAATGTAAAAAGCATAAATCTGCGAAGAAATTCAAAGGTGTATGTGAAATTGTGAAGTCGACCAATCCGCACTGGGCCAGCGTGGTTGACTAAGTAGGCCTTACACCCTAACATAGAGTAGGCTCGCTCGAGCCCCTCGGTGGGCACGTATATGAGCTGTTATGATGATGATTATGATGATAATGTTAATCATATTATGTTCCAACAATTAGAGGTGTTCCTTAGTTGTTGAGGAGTCTAGATGAAGCCCCCTTTCATCTGCGGCATCAGTAAAATAAGTTTCCTATTGCGTGTAATACGTCGTTTCACTTTAGAAATTCTAGCCAAGTAATAACATCACTTGTTTTACTCCGAGGCTGAAAGTGATTGATTTCTTTACATTCGTAGCATTGATAAAGTTGTTGGGATGGACGTGTTTTCCTTTCGCATTCTTTGTTCGCCAGTCTCGATTTAATGAATTTCCATGTTTGATGTTGATAAAGTGGATGAGAATAAGCACGTAGGTATATACATCATCGAAGCAAAAAATTGCATTTTCTCGGATTTTTAAGTTTGTTATGGCGAACTTCAAAAACTGCTTAAACGAATCCAAGAGTAACGCAGGTTTAATTTCCCAAAAATCCTCCAGGATAAAGGAGCAGGTAGTTTTTTATAGAGTCAATAGTAAAAGTAAGGTAAAAGTGAGGAAAAAAACAGCATTACAGTGAGCTGTAATTCAGATCGCTCCGTATTCTCACACTGCCCTGTCTGTATATTTTTGGTACCTATAGCTGTTTGTCAAACAAAATATGAATAAGTTTGTACTGATAAATCCCAATAGACTTTCTTAGTTTTTGGGACTAGTACTTCAACTAGTCCCAAAGCTATGCGGTTCCTTAAAATTAGTTAGTATGGAATGTATATAGAGGACTAAAATATCAAATCGATTTAAGGAACTACCATTAAATCGTTTCAAGTCGCCGTTGCGAAATTCGTTTTAAATGAGATAAAACTTTTTACACAGTAAGTAATTATAAAGATACGTACGAGTAGTTTGATGCAAGAATTTCTTCTGTTTATTAGATAAAGTTGTTAGACGTTTATGATTTTTGCTGTTATTTATGATATTATTTTTTGACATTTAATTAATGAATTTGATTTTACAATATGTGTAATAATTTTGTCTATTGATAATAATTATTAATCACATGGCTTTAAATTAATATAATTAACTGATTCTAATCTTAATGACTAATATAATATAAGTATTGTGATATTATTATTCTTTTGTGATATTTGCATGCCATAACAATATGGCTAAATGGATCAGAGCTCTGATTTCTTTATCTAACACTTCAAACTTTTTATCCTGTACCCTGTTAAAAGCAAATAAAGTATTTGTATGATATGTATATTAGAATTACATCAATATTACTGTTACAGAAATATTATAAGTTATCTAGGTAGAAAGAAACCACACAATGTTTACCTTGCTATTCTATAGTTACTCTAAAGTCGGTACTAGCTAAACTAGGTCTAGGTAATTGGATAAACAACACACTAGTTACCTGTTGAACGCAATTAAAATTCAGTTTGCAGCGATTCAACCATTCATGGATGGATCATTTGAATTTTATACTGTTTCCTTGTAAATTAATTGTTACTTAGTGACAATGGGAAATATGCCACTTGTTTAATTGCAAATCAACCAAAGCTGTAAAGTTATTAGGTATATCCTATTGCAAATATTGTGTTTAACTGCATTGTATATTCTTAATTTTATGATTGTCATAATTGTTCATCTGATGATGTGGACGTGTACACTGATTTATTGACATAATGTTAAAAAACGGTCCTTCTATTATATTTAGCGCCTACATTATTAAGGTCACAGAATTGGTATTTATGAATGTAATTGATACATTACTTACGATTTATCTATAAAGCGGTTATTTACAGGATTACCGTCTACAATTTCTCCCACATTTTTTACTGGTTGACTGGTAGAGAATGCCTCAGGCATTAAGTCCGCCTTTTGTACATCTTTTGTTTTATGTACGATAAAGATTAAATAAATAAATAAATATACTTTTTTTACTATCTCGGAAAAATTAAAAGACGATTCAGGACACGATAGTAGAATTATTTAAATATTAATTAAAAAAATAACTCACCTATTTAATTGTATATTAATTATCGAAAGTATCCATAATTTTTTTAAATAATAATGTATGACACATACGTCTCTTAAATTTTCCAGGGTGATAAAAAGTAATCCTGTATAAGAAATGATACCTCATGGTCATTCGACAGTTTGACTAAATTACACAGTGCTGTGGTCACGAGTTTGATATAGACTCAATCGGAAGTCTTACAACGTTTTTCACCTCTAGTCTCCATTCCTCCATCTTTTCGTGCAGTTGCTGCCGGAAAACTCTTAGTGCTTGGCGAACACTCGCCACAGCAAAAAATGAGTAGCAAATTGGAAAAGTGGTTTCAGTTTCTAATATCACCTTTTCGTTACTGAAAAATGGGCTTTACTCATGTCTATTGCCTAATACTGTTTATTTACTAAAAACTACATTAGCATAACCAATTCCGTAAGTTTACTATACTACAGATAATAAAATACTACAGTAACTATTCTACAGCGCGTTAACAAAAACGGCATTTGCGGAAACGTATTAGCCCCCTGGACAAATGCCATACGCTTACTTTTCCGCAGTCATTCCGCAGCAAAAAATGTATGGAATAAGCCTGCGACACAGCGACAGCCTCACGCTATTTTTTCCGCAGCTAATGTCATCTTCATACATTTTTTCTTCGGTACAATTGCAATAAAATAAGTGTGTGACTTTTACTGTCTATGGGCCCTGGGCAGGTTGAATCCATCAAATGCTAAGTTATCGTTTTAACTTCATAACTTATCGGTTATGAAATGAAGGGGCTTAATTAGCATATTATTTCAAAAAATTATACATAATATGCTGTAAATGCTGCTTTACACGGCCATTTCCAAGTACTGAAAAGTTTGTACGTACCTAATAATTTCAGATTGGTCAAAAGTGGTTATAACATCAAATTTACCCCATTATATCTGTGATCAGACTGATCAGGGAGTATTATGTACAATTTTATCCTTAGCAGGAAAATCGTGGTCCTTTAATATATTTTTGGTTAATCCATTAGCCTCCACATCCACTATAATGATATCGGAAAATGACAACTGGGCCGTTTTGTACGCGTGTTTCCTAAATATGTAAGATATCAAATTTATTTTCTAAAACTGTATATGAATTGTAAATTAATGTAAATGTAAATTAAAAACGATTTTGAAAATCAATTGTTAAATGCTGTAAGCGTTTTAGCCAAAGTTAACATTGTATATTTAATGCACAGTGTGAAAAAGAAGGAACTAAATTTGTATAATTCGTACAGATTTCAAAATGTGTATTCAACAATTCATTACTATCATTATAATACTATACATTTGTTTCTTCATTGCAAAAGTCTAAAATGCATTTTTTATTGACATCGATAGAATTTAAAATGAATATTAAATTATATAAAATATCCATAACTTGGGATATTTTATTTTAATGGGGATAAGCAGAGAATAGATGCCATATTAATACACTTTACGGTCATATCATAATATTTGCCCCAGATATATACGAACTGAAGCAAATGAGACGTCGTCGTCTAGAGGGATTGGCACTACGCATCCCGGGTCATCCCATCGAGATATTAGGTCAAGGCATCAGTTTCCGACATAATTTGGCATCCCAACGCGGCGTATCATCTCCATTTTCCCGTGATGAAATAAAGGAGTTCATCAAAGTGGTTAAGGCTTTATCTATAGATATGTATCAAATGGAAATATGCATCATCAATCACGAAATTGTAGGGTTGGTATATTGTTGTCTACTAGAGGAGGATTTGTTTGGAATATTTTGTATACAATAAGATTGAATCGTTAGGAGATACGGAAGTCGTTTTTGATTTTGAATAATAGACACCTCTACTTACAAATCGATGATCGTTTTAGAGGTATTTAGTATAATTACTAATTGTTATTTCCAAAGTCTATTTGAATAAAATTCTGTATGTACACGCATAACTTCAGAATGGCTGCCACTGCAACTATTGATTGTAATTGCCAGGACAACGTTTGTATAAAAGAAATGTTTAAAAATTGTACAGATGAGACAAAAAATTGGGCTAAAAATATCAAAAAGTAAGTGAGTTATATATAAAAAGTGAGACAGATTGACTCTAATTTGTTCAGTTCTTACATTGTTTTAATCTTTTCATTTTTTAAGGATAAAATTTTTGCCTATCTATTCATCATTATTACATTAGGGCGGCCAGATACGACCTTTGGGTGTAGTCCGTTATTATAAGTTGTATATTTTAGAAAATACAAAAACTAAAATTTAATGAATAATTCGCAGATAAAAATGGACAATACTCTAGCACAAAATCATTTAAAACATCGTGGCTATAACGAAATCTCAACAATTTAACATTAAAATTGAATTATTGCAGAGGGACAGTAATTTGGGACCATATCAGATCTTTTTCACGTAATTTCATAGCTTGCTGGATAGTCGAGATATTACGGTGCCCAGTTCCATTATAACTTCAGGGAATTGTGTCGGGAGATATAACCGGCAATTAGATCTAATTGGGGTCGCCTGGGCTCCAAGATCGCATCCATGCGGGCTCTGCACGTTATGGTTAGCTCATTTTAAACATTACCAAATCGTTATAGGTGCGCGTCAAGCCAGATGACGTCATAGTGTTTTTAAATGTAACATAATTTTTATAATTTTTAGAATACGTGACGTACACGTTAAGTTTGTTATTTTGCTTGGCACAAAGTTTGCGACTGGAGAAAAAATGTGAGATTCTGTTGTACCAAGGTCGCCTGCTTGGGTACCTCTGTCTTACCTATTTCAGCTCCAAAGCAGCAGTGCTTGCATTGCTGTGTTCCGGTTTGAAGGGTAAGATATGGCAGTGAAATTAATGGGTACCGTGACATCACATCTTATGTCACAAGTTGGCAACGAACAATGTGGTTTTTGTGGGGGTTACAGATTTGCTGTGGATCTCACAAGAGCCACATGTACTGTTACCATCTCATTATTGTACTTACATCATACAAGACTGTTACCACTAATCATCAGGTCACTCACTAATCATCAGTATGCCTGTTTGCCTACTTAGTTGTATAGAGAAATGTATGATTTCTTTAACTTTTCTCCATGGGAGCGTGTGATATAATCTCACCTGATGTTTTACGACAATGTGTTGGAAGTGATATTCACTCTCTGCCTGAACGACTGCTCTTTCCAGATTGCACTTTTGCTACTGTTCAGGATATAATTTTTTTTCAAATTTCGGCCGCATTATCGTGACGTCGTGTTCCATTATCGCGAGACACGTGTCATGCAATTCGTCTTGTCACGTATGTATTAATATGACCGTAGCAGTACAATCTGTGTGCGCAAAATTTTATCGTGACGAAGAAGTAGCTTTTCCGGTACAGTCGTAAGAGATTCTTTACCATATGAGAGTGAAAAAGGCGTGCTACATTTTTCTCATCAATGCTCTTGTAAAAAGACAAGATCGGCTTTGGCAATACAAAGATTTAAACTCATAATAGTTTGTTCCACTTTCAATACGTATTTCAATTTGAGACCGCATATTTAATAACGTAAGATACGGCGAGCGTCGATCCGTTACGCTTTGAGCATGATAATGAATTGCCAATTAGGAATACCCGCGTACATCCGCACAGAAATGAGAAAGTGACTGAAATAATAGATGGCGTAATGTTGTTGCAAATTTACATACAATGAATGAGCAAAACCAATACTGTTTATCGTATTTTTTGAATTATAAAACGTACATTTTAGGTTTAGGAACTGAACGATTTCAATTGTTTTGATATTTATCATTCTACCGCGCGAAAGCCCATTATCAATCTTAAACGTAGTAATATCGCTAAATTTCAGAAAACAACTCACACTCTAGGAGAGCCTCTTTGCGGTTTTTATGCTGGCTCTATATAGAAAGAAAGAAAAAATTTTTATTTGGTACTATTGACTGAATAACAATAAATAACTTATAACTAAATATTAATAGGTACCAAAATGGTCCCCACATAATATACGGACGTGACATTTGCGCCACGACCACTGGTATTCTGTGGGGCCCGTTATAAGATGGCGGCAGCCCAGCTTTAAACAAGCAGCAACTCACCAATTCTAAAGACTATTCTAAGAACTTATTATTAGTATTAAGCATATAAACAAAATCTATATAAACAATCACAATTAACACCACAAATATATATTTTTTTAAATTCAATAAAATAGCAATGTATACTAATATTATGTAGTGATGAGGTATACTATAAAAATAATGTTTTATATACTTACATTCTAGTTATTAATTTACTAGCTGTGCCCGCGAACTATGTTTCGCCATATATTGTTTTCCCGTTTTTACAACATTTTTCATTGATGCTCAGCTCCTATTAGTCGTAGCGTGATGTTATGTAGCCTAAAGCCTTCCTCGATAAAAGAACTATCCAACACAAAAATAATTTTTCAATTTGAATCAATAGTTCCTGAGATTAGCGCGTTCAACCAAACAAAAAAACAAACTCTTCAGCTTTATAATATTAGTAAGTAAGTAAGTATAGATTATGATCTTATTCACTTATTTGCCTCAAATGTCTAGTCAAGTCGTTTATTGCTAAATTTCAGAGCTCTGAAACATGAATTTATAATATAGAGTATCTCCTTACCTACTTAATTAATTATACCACGCGGAAAACTTGTTTAAATGGTGATGAACTGAATTATGTCATCGTTATCAACAAGTGTAATATAATACACTCACTGTTACAATATAATATATAACTGTTTTATACGTTAGCAGTGTTATTAATAATAGTCGTTCAATATTGAGACCTTTTTTCCTAATTATTTTAATGACAGTAACTCTACACCTAAACCTTAATACTAAAGTAAGCTCCGCAATCACTAAATCTTGAAATACAATTTTCATAATTTGTTAGGAAATTTTTTGTTAGGAAAAGATATATGATATGTTATATGCATACAATAAAATTATGATTTTTGTGTAATATATAAAAATCTCGTGTTTGTTATCGAATTCCGCCGAAACGGCTTGACCGGCTTTATGAAATTTTTTGAGTAGGCATATTCGGTAGGTCTGAGAATGGGTCGTAAACTATGTTTATACCCCTAGGTGATATTTTTTATGGCGAAACGTAGTTCGCGGTCACAGCTAATATTATATAACACAAGGAAACGTAAACATAAAAGGAAACTATCAATATTTTCCCAATGTCGTTATGTCAACAAACGTTACATTATAATTATGACGACCAGTGACTCCATTGAGTTAGTGACGCCGAAGGGCATGCGAGGCTTCGTATATCAGCCTCAGTCTGCGGTCTATAGGTCACGGCAGGACAGGGCGGAGGACATCAGCCTCTTTTATTGTTATATTTTATTAGGGTGGCAATTTTCTAGAGTCCTTTAAAAACTCTACATTACTAATTAAAAAATAGGTGAAGTATCAAAATAATGTAAAAAGGTTTTATTCTAAATTACCTACCGCATAACCTGACGCACCGCTCGCTGGTCGTACAGACGTTAAATTTGATGGACATTATCCCATTGACGTGTATGTTACGTATAAGATGGTATAAGTCAATGCATTATCCTACATCTCACTATTATTCTCAGGGAGCTGAGGCCGACAGATGAGCGAGCCCAACGAATTCTTTATTTTCATGTATTTATTCAGATATTTGACAATGTTTTTTATAGTACATCATTGGTTTTGACTGATCGAACAAAATGTGTGCTTTTTGTTCGGCTGCGACTGATTTGTGAAATGAGCTTCATTTACCAATAACGTTTATTGTATTGGCAGAGTGTGATACGATTCAGTGCCAAATAGATCACATAATACTTATCTTTTAAGTGTTGGGTCAGTGCGCATGCTTCAAAAGTCATTTCTATACAACAGTGATGATAATGTATTTAGAAAATTGCTATCTGTAGCCTCAAAATAAAATCACTTCTTTACGTGTTCTGTGAAATATAAAATGACGCGTAAAATATAGAGACAGCATTGTTATATCGAATAGGAGGGATTCATATTTTTTTCCAGTTCCCAACTCTGCCTTGGACATCTTTATGAAAAAAGACTTCTGGTCGAGCGGAAGTGAAGCGTTTCCGGGGAGAAATATAATTTAAATAAAACGTTCAAGTTCTGGTAATACTAACAAAAAATATTGCATTACTTACGAGTATGTATGTTCGTTTAATGTTATATAATACAATAACTAGATTTTTGTAAAGTTAAAAACATACAGAAAACGTTGTCTTCGAGCAATCAATGCAAAATCAATATGTCCAGTGCTTTCCTTTTTAGGATTCCGTACCCAAAGGGTAAAAACGGGACCCTATTACTAAGACTTCGCTGTCTGTACGTCCGTCCGTCTGTCTGTCTGTCACCAGACTGTATCTCAAAAACCGCGATAGCTAGATAGTTGAAATATTCTTAAAATACTTAATTGTATATTTACTTTAATAATGAATATGAAATTTGTGTACCTACTGTTGTTTACCTAGTCAATGGTACGGAACCCTTCATGCGTGAGTCCGATTCGCACTTGGCCGGTTTTCTTAATTAATTTGCAGTTTTAATAGTAATATCCACTAATATTCAAATTATATGGACCTGAAATGTCATAAAATAAACATAAAAATTTACAACAGTCTTATGAAATTCGAGCACGTTTCATTCATTCATTCATTCATTTATCTTTGAAATTTTAATTCCATTATAAACCTCATTACTATATTTTGTATGATATAAATTAAAGTTAACAAATCACAATGCCTTAAATGTGTTTTGACTAATTTGTCCAATAATTCTGTCTAGTCTCTGTTCTGTTTCCATGTAAATTATTTATCAAATAAGCAGCTAACATTATTTTTAGGACACAGAATGTGTTATTTCTGTACAAACTGAACAGATAATATTGTATCTCACATATAGGCCCCGTATAAATAAGAAGCTTATTAGCTGCAATTAGTCATAATGTATTATCTCGTTGTAAAGGTCTTGGCATTGAATGAAGAATGGTCTTTGATATTGTTATTAATTAAATGATACACTAATAGGGCTGCCGCCAGAAATCGAGTCTTACAGAAATAGATTTATCACCAATTTTCGACTATATCGTCCCTTACCATCATTACCATCAGGTGAAATGATGGTTGAGAACTTGTTAATAAAATAATAAAAATGCGTTTGTACCTTAAAAACTTTTCAAAAAATCTAATCATGCTAAGTACCAGGATCGTCTGCTTGGCTACCTCCGTCTTACCTATTTCCGTCACAAAGCAGCAGTGCTTGCATTGCTGTGTTCCGGTTTGAAGGGTAAGATATGGCAGTGATTTACTAGGTACCGTTACTTTACATCTGATGTCACAAGTTGGCAACGTACACTGTGCTTTTTGTGGGGGTTGCAGTTTTCCTGCGAATCTCACAGGAGCCACATATGTATGTGACTCCTGGTGATGTATACATCATTGTATAGCGGTAATACAATCAACTGATGAAACAGAAATATTTTTTTTTACATTTTTTGTTATAAATCTCCCGTACGTAAACTAACATGATGGACATTTGTTTGTTTATTGCACACAAAGCCCAGCGCAATTGTGAAGCTGTAAATTTTCATACAAAAAGCGATAACGCTTTTCTCCCCCTTTACATAGTCCAATTGTGAAGCTGTAAATTTTCATACAAAAAGCGATAACGCTTTTCTCCCCCTTTACATAGTCCAATTGTGAAGCTGTAAATTTTCATACAAAAAGCGATAACGCTTTTCTCCCCCTTTACATAGTCCAATTGTGAAGCTGTAAATTTTCATACAAAAAGCGATAACGCTTTTCTCCCCCTTTACATAGTCCAATTGTGAAGCTGTAAATTTTCATACAAAAAGCGATAACGCTTTTCTCCCCCTTTACATAGTCCAATTGTGAAGCTGTAAATTTTCACACAAAAAGCGATAACGCTTTTCTCCCCCTTTACATAGTCCAATTGTGAAGCTGTAAATTTTCATACAAAAAGCGATAACGCTTTTCTCCCCCTTTACATAGTCCAATTGTGAAGCTGTAAATTTTCACACAAAAAGCGATAACGCTTTTCTCCCCCTTTACATAGTCCAATTGTCATAATTTTTGGATGTTGTAGATATAATGAAGATCTAGGTTTGTACGTTTTGATTTTAAAGTAATATTGCTCAGTATATTAGCATCTAAATATCCACATTTTAGAGTTAAAACTACCTGGAGCATTTTTTTTTTGAGTAATTTATACTGAATTATAGAAAAAGCAAAACGTACAAACATAGATTAAGGTATACTGAATCTAATGAAACAATGTCTAATTTTATAAAGGTTTAGGGGGGTAAAACAGTTATCGCCCGAAACAATATTTCAATATGAAATTGTAGGCACTTGCCTCGGACTTTCAACTCTAAGCGGTGTGCAACAAATTGCATTTTTGAAAGTGCATACTCGAGCCATGAATTGGCACTTCACAGTCCTCTTAAAGTGCACGCTAGAGATTTTTCGCCAGTTCTGGAAGGCGCAAGACGATGATGAGCACTCGCGCCTCGAAATGTAGGATTTAAAAAGTGATCGTAATATGTGGATTTAAACAAAAATGTATAAACCTAGACCTTTTATTTCACTTTCTTTATCTTATATTCAATTCTGGCAGGTGGTAAAAAAATTACCCTGTATTATGGGATTTGACATAAGCCCTCGCTTAGCTTTCGAGCGCAATTGTCAAATCATATACATTATCCATTTAGCGATCGCCGATCGCGACTACCGTAAGACATCGTGTCTAGGTGGGCTGAATTATCAATTGATGTTTTTTTATGCAAAATCGCGATGGCGAAGCTAACAAAGCAATAACTACTCAGTCCTAGTACTGCAAATGGCCGACTGTTTACATTGTGGCTAGTAGGTACTTTTTCAGAATTAACATTTTTCAGATATTTATAGAGCTTAGAAAGCTTTTAGCAGTGTCAAAAATCTATGTTTACGAATAGTCGCAAAAAAACTTAATGTTATACAGTCAAGAAGGCAGAATAACATTTCTATTATTTCGCCTATCTTATTCGAAGTGTTGATAGTTATCTGAACATATATTTTAGCGAGAAAAATGTCAAGAAAGTTTTTTCGGCCACGATAAAACTTATTTTTACGCAAGTCATTAATAATTAAATGTTGGTGTATATTTTTATTACTTAATAGCGCAAGGTGGTAAATGATAACAGAGTGACACTACACACGTTGCTACAATATGGATCATGTTATTGCCTATATTAATTGTACTAACGGCAGTCGTACTACTTCTCGTAATCATATTTCAATTTTGGTAATTCAACAACAACTAGTGTTAAGTGGTAGTAATTAATTAGTAGACATCAAAAAGTAATTAATATAAATTTTCTTACAATAAGTCAACCAACGGGTGCCATCCTTGCGTGAACAAATAATTAGAAATCTTGTAAATAGATATCACGTCATAAATATAATGTTCTTTCTCTTTAAATATTATTATCATCTCCAATATGGGTGTGCTGTGTGCTGGTGGTCTGAGGTATTGGATTGATACCAGGCATAGTGATCCCTGCGATTGGAGGATTTTTGGTAATGCGGTAATTACAAATTTTCACCTAAATGGATAATATATAGGTAAGTTGTAAAAAAAATATCGATTGAAGACGTACAATAATGATACTAATAATTTATTCACTGTTTTACAAGAAAACCTTAAACGTTAATCCTAATGCCTTTTTTGTAATATTATTAAAATATTACAAAAAAAGCATTAGGATTAACTACTCATTAAGTTTACGTCGGCAGCATAGGCATATAAAGAGGGGGGCGGGTGGTCCTTAAACGATATGTTTATACGTAAAATTTTATTACAACACTGAAAAAAATGATTGGTTAACAGTAACTAAAATTTGGTTACTAGTAGGCCCTAATCTACGGACTTGCGAACTACTTGTTAACAGTAACAAAATTAGGTTTGTTTAACTGGGTTATGTAACCAGTAGCCTAACATTTTTCGTTTAAATTAATCTATCAATTTGACATTTTTAATCTAACTATTAATCTAAAAATTACAATGCTATTTGTAAAAAAGTAAATAAAGGATTTTGCTGTAACTAATCAAAGTGTTTAGTTATCGATATCTGTACTATTTGCTTGCTGGCAACCAAACTGTTAATTCAATTTTACTTTACGTTTGCTTACATGTTACAGGTTCCGTTTGTCGATGTATAACAAAACCGTTTTGTTATTAGTAGCCAATCTCAGTTAAGTAATTAGTAACAAAAATACAGGATGTATGAAATGGCTTGGCAAAAACTTAACAGACGCGATTAGGCCATAAAACTGAACAGCTTTCGAAAGTAGTTCAGTTTCATGGCCTAATCACGTCTGTTAAGTTTTTGCCAAGCCATTTCTTACACTCTGTATTATACTGCTTATACCTGTATAAGCAGTATAATACAGAGTGTAACGAAAAGGTGAAATAATAAAGAACGTGGAGAAATGTGGATTACGGTTTTATTAACGATTTATAAAGACTTCCAAAAAGTTTAATATTGTTACGTTTGCGGGGGTGGGTGTTGTATAGGAAATCGCGAAACACCGACAATTATGAGATAAGATTTAATTAAGCACTAATTAAGTCACTGTAAACCGCTTTACTAATCACTGAACAATATGCATACAGAATTCTTCACTATAAAACGCTTCCAAGTCGCTTTGTATCGCTTGATCCGCTCGGTTTGCTCTTTTGAAAAGAATTACTATCCATCCGCATTCGCCCTCGTGCTTATATAGTGGCACTGGTGAACATTCGAGGCATTCGAGAATGTTCTATTCTAGAACATTCCGTACCCCATCGATTGTTTGTCTTTCCTTCTCGAAACTTCCATCGTATTCCCGATTATGTTCTGTCTCTGTCAGCGTGTTCTATCTCTGTCAGCCCCCACGCCGGAAGTTTCTTATACCATCGGTGTAACAATATTTAGTGGACTCAGCTTAAATTCTTAGAACCGCATGTTCTTATCTGGGGGTGCCTTTGCGTAGCTTGGGAGAACACTATTTTTTAGTCTCTCATAAGGTATGCTATAGGGATTTTTATTCTTTGACATACAAGCCTTTCAGGAGTACAACCCGTTATGGTTGCCAATTCCCGTCTAGATGGTTGATCCGACGAACAATACCTGCCTGCCTCATACCCCTGTATACTTGGAAGGGCTCTTCTATCAACTGATAAAAATCCCGATTTCATACCTCATTTCCACACATTTGACCACCTTGGCGAAGTAATTTTTTTTAACGAACACGATCCATTTAACAAATAAATAAAAAGGACACCGTTTATATTATAGTGAATACCCATCTGTCACACGAATAACACCGGCGCAGAAATGAACTTGTTTGCTTTGCTTTCCCCTTCCCCCGCACCGCCTGACGTTTGGTTACATAATATAAACAATCTGTTTTTGTTGGTGACAGCAAAAAAATGTTACTATTGTAAAAATCATTACGTTACGTATAAAGAAAATTTAGTTAATTTAGCAAAACTGTTCGCATAGTTCTTTTTCGCTAAACTTGAGGGCAATTAGGAACAAAACTATTGTTATTAATAGATAAAATCAATTAGTTGTTGTGAACAAAACTGGTTATTGAATATTTAACATAAGTTTTGTACTTGGTTGATACGTGTTGATTAATTACTATTAAATTTACGAATTTGTTAAAAATAATCAGACACGTTGATTGATATTAAGCACAAAGTTTAGATATGTGCAGAAACTGGTTTTGTTGCTGCAACTGCGCTAGTTAGTCTATGTAAAATCAGTAAACAGTAACAAAAAATTAAGTTACTACATACCAAATATAAATCTACAAAACTAGTTGCGGACTGATTACTGAAAAGTCTGTTTAAATTTAACTAAAGTTTATTTCCTTTTAACAAAACTTACAAATAACACAACAAGTTAGGTTGATCATTTTTTTCAGTGAATCGGTAGTTACATGACTTGGCCGACCGTAGGTATCCCTAAAGACGACTTTGGTACTGAGTCTCCCTCTGTTTTGTGGGTACTTTTATCTTACACATTTCTGTAGCAAAGCAGCGGCGCTTGCACCCGGGTTGAAGGGTCACAAGATGGCAACGCACGCTGCGTTTCTTTATAATTGTTTTTTTTTGATTTGAGGATTTACATATTTGTGAATCTTACATGAACTACATGTAGGTACTATATAAATGACAGTAGTTACCATCAGATGGATAGTCTGTTAATTTGGTAACTTTGTTATACAAAAAAATCTAAGAAATAAATTAAACTGCTAATTAATTACTGTGCTTCTATTAGAATTGTCGTATCCCTTGACCTCAATATATTTATACACATCGCGAAGATATATTATCGTGGAGATATGACAAGTTTGATTTTTATTATTCTTCCTGTATCAATTCAGACTAAGTTTAAGAAACAATTCGCCAATGTCATTAAATTATTTTTCAAGATTCTATCATTTGACATTAAAATTGGTAATTCTCGTTAAGGGGCCACAGTACCTACTACTAGCGCCGCCATTCAGGCATAGATAAAATGTATAGGAATAATCATAATCCGAATTATTGCCAAAAGTGGCCACTTTGAGCAATAATTCGAATTATGATTATTCCTATACTTCTATTCTATGCCTGAATAGCTCCCAAAAATCTAAAATATCTATATTGAGTTCGTGACTGTGCTATTTTTCGTAGAAACGTCTTAAATTCACCATAATTAATAAAAAACGAATGGCGGCGCTAGTAGTAGGTACTATGCCCTCTTAAATGCATGCTTATTCAATTTTTATTTTTGTGCATACGAAAGGGAAGCTCTTGGCCTTCATGTCACCTGATGGTAAGTGACGATAAGGCTGAAGGTGGAAGCGAGCTTCACCTGGACTCCTCAACAACTGAGGAACTGGCTATCTTACCTCTAATTGTCGGAACACAACAATGCTATAAACATTGTTATTATGGCGACAAACTTAGGTAAGACGGTGGTAGCTAGCCAGGCGGGCTCAGACGCCTACCAGCAACCAAACCGAGTAGAAGAATTTCTGAATCGAACCCCGGACCTCCCGATCAGCACCCGGTGGTCTCAACCACTAGACGACGGAGGCGGTTATTTGAAACTTAATTGTCACTTTTATTACTTCCGTTTTCAAGAAACATTTAAATCTTAGCTCTGGTATTGTTTTTGAGAAGCCCTTTAAAGTATCTTATATTAATTATTCATGAAACTTGAAATAATTATTCACAGATTAGTATTATGGCCGTTAAAGCGATTATTCTTGGCTCATTTAATGAGAATGTCTATTTGAAAATTAATTATTACTGAAATCATTTAAAAGCCACAAACCAAGAATTTGACTTGTACCTACTGTAAATTTTAAAAACTAATTTTGATATTACACTGTTTTCGTTATCTATATATAAGATAAGTTATTAAGTTTATTCGTCATCTTATTTTTAACATTAAAAGCCGCATTAAGATTTCTATTTTTGAAAAAGCTGAAGTGAAAACTTTAACCGAACGAAAATCGTACGTTCTTTGATTTTGTCTGATTATAGGCACGCCTTATTCACTACGCCCAAATAATAATGTAAAATTTCATTTTATGTAAATACATAGGTGAATAAATAGTATTAAATACTTGCTATGAAAAAAAAATTAAAGCCTAAATAAAGGAGTTTAATTTATTTGCGAAATAAATTACGCTGACTATAAAAAATTGTATCTGTGTTTTTCCTTACATTCAAATCTTCATGATGTCTTTTAAAGAACCTCACTGAAATTTTGTGTTTATTATCGAACTTCGAAATAAACCGTCATTTGTTGAGTAACACCCGGTGTATCCAATCTTTTGGCTAGGAAGGTTAGAGAATCACGAAAAAAAAGCTTTCTTTAATAGTGTCCAGGATGTCTATTTTTTTGGTATAGGTTGGTTGATTTGCATTTTTTGGGTTTCTTTCTATTTATTATTGTTGTGTCAATATTTTTCATCACTTCAATATTACTACATAAATGATTCCGAAACGTGTTAATGCACACACATACTTTCATTAGATTTCATTAAGATACTGACTCACCCAAGGGATAACTTTGTGGGCAAATTAACCCGGTCAACGTATTATTAGTTCATTTCAGATATTGGCACAGTACCTACACGTGCCTACACATAGAATATTACGTAGTTCCTGCGAGCTTAGAATTTGTTACTAGAGTACAAAAATCTAGGTACGAAATTTTGCTTCTAATTTAGATTTATTGTTGACTATCGGTAATTGTTTACTGGGTATATTTCTATGAAAAAAATATAAAAAATGATTATTGTAAAATGTTTGTTTTAGTTGGTTTCTTAATGTAGGTTTTATTTATTTGTCCATAATTTTTTTGTATATGTTATTAAAAATATTAATAAGAACCAAGTGAATGAAATTAGTTAATAAAGTATGTGATTACTAATTTAAATAATATATAAAAAAAACGATGACTGAAAACTTTGGAAGCTTTTTTGATTAATGGAATCTTTCATTACCTACCTGTGATAATTTTGTCAATGTGATTTGTTTTCATTGTTCACTAATATACACGTTATACCTACTTTTGTTCTACTAATTATACTACAAGTACTTGTAAATCAGTGTTGAACATTTTTATTTTATTAACCGATGCTGATACGTACGAGTATAAAGTTCCGTGTCATTCAAAGCCCTTGTATTCTTATGTGTGTAGTATAATCAGAGACAGGATTTTTGAATAGGCAGGACATCCGACTATGCCGACAATAATGGTGAGACTCAAAGACGAATGATTGAATTATACTTTGAAAAAAATAGTTTATATGTTCCCATCAATGGCACTACTTAGGAAACGGCATTGCGTATCTATACTTATAAATATTATAAAGCGGAAGAGTTTGTTAGTTTCATAGTTTGTTTGTTTGTTTGGTTAAACGCACTTATCTCAGGAACTACTGATTCAAATTGAAAAATTCTTTTTGTGTTGGATAGTCCATTTATCGAGGAAGGCTTGCTATATTAACATCACGCTACGACTAATAGGAGCTGGGAATCAATGAAAAATGTTGCAAAAGCGGGAAAAAAAAATTTATGGCGAAACGTAGTTCGCGGGCACAGATACGAGTAGTTTTAGATATTATACCTTAAAATATTATGTTAATGTTGTTCTGCTAATATGAGCATTACAAACGTGTAAGTTTAGATTTTCGGATGTTTGGTAGGTACTTGAGACAATAACGGGTTCAACGGGTTTTTTAATAAATTGTTATAAGTACATCACATAGCTTTTACAATACTAAACTTTTTATTTGGTTATAATAAGGATGATGACAAGGTATAAACAGTAAAAATACGATTAAGTTTGTCAGTAAAAAATTAAAAATACCAGACACGTGTTTTTTGCCTTGCACAAATAAAAAAACTACTAGAACGATTTTAAGTTATTGCTTAGCGGCTTTCTACGTCACAACTCGGTAACAAGTACACTGGCGTAACGTCATAATACATATCAACGTCGACGTCATTATGCTCATATTTTTGAATAGGCAAAAAGAAAAGACACTTGTTCAATATTTTTTAAATGTACATTACGGACCTTAAAAAAATCCTTATCGTCCATTTTTTGGCATAAAATTTCCAAAGATAGAGGAATCATAAGCAAATTAATGATGATAAAAACGGCTTAGGTGTTAAATTAAAATGGGAACAATATTGTAAGTATCGAGGACCTTAATAATCAGTAGTTACTCAGAAGCACCAACTCACTTAAAGGGAATTGTTTTGCGGATATTTATAAGTGCATTTATTAAACATTATATTAATAATACAATTTGACGTAATTCAGCGATTAGCTGGCCAGCCAACGCTTCTATCAAAAATATTCTAATTGGTCCAATTACAAATAACAAGTCCGTAAATTTTATCAATTGTCTGAGTAACTATGATTATATATAGTCATAATAATATTCGCGATAATTGTTATTATATTTTAAGTTTGTTAGAAAAATATTCATATTAATATGTTTGCTTTTAAATGTTTTAAAGGTTCAAATGTCACCTTCTTGTTAATTTGGCTCATAGAATTAATACCTATGTAGTATGTACTCCGCTAACTCTACATAAATAAACTTTACACACATTTTGATCATATTCTTATACCTATTAACGAGTTTTATATGTTTCTACATTTGAACTACAGTGAAATATTTTAAAATAATAAAATAAAAGCCTAGTGTATTTTCATACAGTGTTATTTTTAAGCAGGAGCCAAATTTTGAGTGTTTATTCAGTCAAGCAAATTTTCATTTAATTTTAACCAATTTTTGATTTGCGTAAAAATCATCCACTGAACTTAGACTATAAAAATCATCCACTAAACCTCATGTTTGCCTAGCGCTTAAGATGTTTTTAACGAAACCCAACCTAGGTAATAAGAACCTACATTATTTTATAATAATTATTATTTGACTATTATTATAATGATCAAGATTAATTTGATCGATTTAGATATAAGTATTTAATATTGTGTTGTGCAGAAAGCGGCATCTAGACAAACCTCATATAAGTTTACAGATGCTACTGTAATATGACACAATGTTACTTTTTAAAGTAGATAATAAAAAAATTGAACAGTTGATTTTTTTTCGCGATTTCAATGTTGGTCCCATAGAAAAATTGTTCAGTTCGCGTATCTGAACAAGCACTTAAAATTTGCCTAAAAAAAGTAAGCCTGTATACACACTTGATTGTACAAACCATACAAAAAGTGGTTTAAGTGTTAAAGTTAATATTATTTGGATCGTCTTTTTCTCTGAAATACAGATATGAATTTCTTTCACTTGATAGGTATGCCCACTCACTTATTTTGTACATCCAAATATGTACTACACAAAATTCAAATTGGCATTACTTATTTAACGAGACACGCGTAAGGTATCTGAAATAATTAATATCCAGTCTATTCAAGATAGGAATATTTCCGTGACAGGTTGAAGTTTTCCGTTTCATGCATACTAGTTTCCGTGATTAAAAATATTATGTTTTAAAAGTAAGTATAACTTATCTCTTTAGGTTATTTTTTATCAAAAATGCAATAATTAATTCCACATTAAATAAAAACAAGAATATCAGTCCAGTTAAATAAAATTGTAATTCTGAAAAAATATTTGTTTAAAGTTTACAAATAAAATATTTGTGTAAAGTATAAGTTCCGATTCACGATTCAAATACATACTTACTTAATTAAACAAATATTTTTTCTTAATTATAAATAATTATATTTAACTGGACTGATATTCGTGTTTCTGTTTAATGTGGAATTAATTTTTGCATTGTTGATAAAAATAACCGAAGGAGATGTTTTTTTTTCAAACATAATATTTTTAATCATGAAAACTAGTATGTATGAAACGGAAAACTTGGACCTGTCACCGAAACCTTCTTACCTTGAATAGACTATAGTAACTTTCTAGCTTAAGCACATTTGGTAGTCCTTTACAAGTAGTAAGCAACGGTTTATAAGTACTAAATTTACTTACCCGGGCTATTGCGTGCAAAATTAAGGAAACAATTTTTAGTTCTTCCTCATAATATGCAAACATGAATGTTTGAAGTAATTTCAACACTTGATGTTGTAAAGGTGTGCACAAGTTATAATTAAGTAGGTACCTATGCATTTGATGCACTCCGTTTGCTTGTCATGCACTGTCGGTAGTAGGTAGGTTATTAAAGTTTTTCAGCTTTTATTTCATGCAACGTTGACGGCTAATAAATAGAGTATGTTATAATAATTCACCTATCCTTGGAGCCAACTGTATCAATATTATATTAAAACTCCCGTAATATCATCTATTGTAAAGACATCTGGAGTAAATACCTACATCAGTAGATTTTACATGAGCTCGTGTTGGTGTAATTTATTTTGATGTTCTGTATTTTCCAGACATTTTCAAAACATTTTGTGTATAGGCCTGAAAATCTAAGGGATTTTTATATATTTTTATTTGTATATACTTATATAATGACAACTGAAATTGTACCTTATTCCTTACCTGTTAAACTTGATATTTTGAACACTTGACAAGATTTTTAGTCCCGAGATAACATTGGACAAAAAATATAAAATTTACTCTAGTTCAATTATATATTATTTGATGAATTGTTTTGTAATTTTTTTCGGTGTAGAAAACTGAAACGCTTTAGATACTGAGATAGTACAAGAAATAAATATCTTCTTATTAGTTGGAAACTATTTGTAATCTTCGAACAAGGACTGATTTTACCTTAGAGAGACTTAAAAACAAAATATATTGAAGTATATCATGTGCAGGATTTTATCGGTTGTTTCCATAATATAGGAAACTATTATTTTGAACCGAATAAATGCAAAACGGATATTTCACTGTCATTATTTTTAATTCTGAGGGTAGAGATGGATAATGGTTTTTATTTGTACAATAACATTTACATAAAGGTACTTACGGTTGTTCTTCTAAGAAGCCGGATACAAATTAATGTTCTGATTCAATCCCAGTAAAATACTTTTTAAATTCTCTGTACACGCTCAAAACAGTGTAATAAAAAATCGTCACTAAAAAAATTCTCGCCACATACTTGATCGTTTCATTCATCACAATTATTTAAACAGCACCCTTTATAATGTCGTCGAATACGAAAACGCGGCAAAACGACCTTGCCTGCGCGTACGTCGAACGCCTACCGAGCCATTTGTCACACTGAGAACACAATACTACGGAGACGTAACGCACAATGCGCCCGCGCATTTGTCAATAGACTCGTACAAACTTAGCAAGTGCTCCCTACAATACATAAAATGTATCTTATTCGTTACACACTAAAGTCTATTGTACTTCTCAGAAAAAGTTGCTAGCAGTCAAACGGGTCTGTATGAGTCAGTTTTGTGGCCACAGCTGGCTGCGTCATTCACACATTGAACAAACCGGTTTAATCTTTGAAACTTTACGATAAAGTCTATATTTACATAAAGCCTATATTTCACATGGTGAAAATCTTATTTAGTCAATTCCACCATATTAAGGATTTTGAAGAAATTGGCGTATATGTACAACGATTCCTTCAAAACCTAAAAAAAAACAGTTACTCGCAAACAGTAGCTACATAACTACGTACAAAATTATATTGTTCAAATAAAATTTGTCTTCTACAACATTTGAGTGTGATTAAACATGCTAAAACTAAATAAAAATAGAAAAATATATTTCAATAATAAAATATTTTTTTAAATCGTGTTTCTTGTTGTTCGTTTTCAAGAATACAAAATTCCAAATTGATGAATCAGTTTTTGTAAAAGATAAAAGATTAATACTTACGAGTAACAGTTCACATTAGAGCTTTTTATTTATTCATAAACCTACCATTACTTTTTGGTGGACTAGTACGAAATTTACATGAATATATTGGCAACATTTCTGTGGTCTTCAGCAAACAAGTTAACTCCCATAGCCTGGTGGATGGGACTATGCTAGTAGACTGTTTTGTCTAAAGTAACTCTTGCTTCCAACTACATCGGCAGCATGCGAGCGAACCTTTAGTACTTATAGTGACAGTCATTCCAAAAAACGCAATATAGACAGACAAATGACAGGGCTAGCGAAATTGTGTATATTGCTCACAATTCGAAATGCAATCTCAAAGTATTTCACTCAAGAAACCAGAAACCAGAAACCAAAAAAACCAGAAAAAAAATTTGTTACAGTGTCTCAGATTGTAGATCTAGAGGAGACAGAAGGAACGGCAGAAGAAAGTGAAAATTCCGACACCGACAAGGAGAACACTAGTGTAGGTGACACAGATACTGAAACTGATAGTGACACAGAGGAAGACAATTTTTTTTGGTAATTATTTCATACTACTTTATTTGTAAGCAATTTAAAAACAAACATCAATAAAACATTTAATTTCTCATATTTAAAAAAAAAAAAAAAATTAGCAAATAATAATAATAATAAAAACATTTTATTTTTTTCAACATTGTTGTGAAAAAAACAAAGTTGTTTTTTTCATATTACATCACTATGTCAAACATGCCCACTGCTGGGCATCATTCCCGCAAGTAGAACGTGTTAGGGACTCATCATTTGGTGAGCTTGTGTGCGGCGTATTATTTTTTCACGACTTCTATGTTTCTTATAGTCAAAGTTTATCAGTTTGTCATGTTTGTTGCCATATCAATACGCGACCGGCTCTAGCACACATTCTCCCCGCGTGTTAGAGGTCTTTTGTTGACTCACAAGTATACAGGGGCCTAATTCCGCTAATCTTAACGTCGTCGTCGTTGTCTTGATAGCGTTTCAATAAAACTGCTTTTGTCGCTTTATACGAAGTTCCTGGTGCAAATTATTCGTACAATTTCTTGTTAAGTCAATTTGGTTAGTAATCGTTAAACCAACACTAATTGTCTTAAAAAGCGATGCTATTGAAGCGTTATTGATACGAGTCCGCCACAAATGCGTTAACGCTAGCAAAATAAGGTCCCCAGGAAACTCAAGGCGGTTTTGTATAAATAAAAAAATACAGGATAAAAGTTAAGTAACCCAGGCGTAAAAAAACCGTAACAGCCTTTAAGGTCACATCTCACATTTTTAAGGCTCTCCAGGATAATATAAAAATGTGATGTTGTGTGTATTCTTATATCATTTTTGCCTTTTTAGTGTTTTTAAATCGGTTTCTATTTGTTGTAAAATATATTTAACCGCCTTCGTGGTCTAGTAGTTGAGGCCACAGGGTGTTGATCAGAAGGTCTGGGGTTGAATTCCTCATGAGGACATGAATTTTCCTACTCGGTTTAGTTGGTGGTAGGGCTTCTGAGCCCGCCTGGCAAGCTAACACCATCTTAGCTAAGTTTGTCGCCATAATAACAATGTCTATAGCATTGTTGTGTTCCGACAATTAGGTGAGATAGCCAGTTCCTCAGTTGTTGAGGAGTCCAGGTGAAGCTCGCTTCCACCTTCGGCCTTATCGTCACTTACCATCAGGTGAGATAAAGGCCAGGAGCTTCCCTGTCATATGTAAAAAAAACGTTCGGGTTAGTAAAATAATAACGCCTGAAAATTTGTCTATATCGCTTGTGCTGAGCGCCCAGATTGAGGTGCGTTTTACTGGGTTTGAAATCAACATGCACGCATATTACTAATGAATCTGATGATGTTCAAAAAACTGTCATTAATTTAGACATCTTCAAACAGTTAATGCATTGACCATAAAGCTTAATGGCCATCCATTTATTTAATTCTTAGATTTGGAATTTGTGCGAATATGATTCATTCAGAACAAAGCCCTTTTTTGGAATCCGTTAGTTTTATGTATCATATTTGAAAATTATAACAGAAGCCCTTAGTAATTAATTAATATCATAATCTCTATATATAATAAAATCGTAGGGGTACAAAAATCTGTAATTGCGAAATATTAAGAAAAAAAATACACAGGTCGCCTTAAAATCATTAGCAGAACACGATAGAATAGTTTTAAAAAAAATTGTTTGTTTGTTGGTTTGTTTGTTTGTTTGTTTGTTTGTTTGTTTGTTTGTTTGTTTGTTTGTTTGTCTGTTTGTCCGGAAAGATCTCCGAAACTACTGGACAGAATTTGATATGGCTTACACCACAATGCTTAGAATTTTCCGGAAGAACATTTAGGCATAATTTCGTTTGTTTAAATTCACTTTTTATTTTTAGTGAAAAAAATACCATATAAAATTTTCGAATTGGCTTTAGGTAGAAAAACAACATGGCGCACGTGAAATTATTTTGACAAGTCTGTCACATAGTACAGAGAGAAGGTATTTTCTTCCACGAAGGAAAGGCAATGGAACTACGCCATACAGCCTGATCTTAAGTACTTGGATTTCGAAAATTGAAAGGCAGGAATGAAGTGTTTCACATAGTACATATAAAATTTAATATTTTCTGTTAATGGCTGTGCCCAACTGGATTTCGCCAACCAAATTGTCTTTTTCTTATGTCGTACCGTGGTGGTAAGGCAAAAAGATCAAGCCATACAACCAATGTATAAAGCATTTTTTATGATAATACTTATCGAGCGACCATAAAATTTGTAGATTGGTTTAATTCTTGACTAATTTTCACAAAATCGGTACAATTTTTGAAATATTTGAAATGTTGAAAAATGAAGATACTCTTTTCAAGGTATTTTGAAAGGTATTATATGTTTTTACATTAGGATTTAAAAAGATAGATAAAAGTTCGTTTCCAAACCTAGCAATATGGGTATCAAATGAAAGGCCTTGAAGAGTAGAGCATTAGGTACCTAGGAAAATCGACCTAAATTCAACATGGCCGCCGCTCAAAAAAAAAGGATAAAAGTTCGTTTCCAAACCCAGCAATATGGGTATCAAATGAAAGGCATTGATGAGTAGAGCACTATGAACCTAGCAACATTGACGTAAATTCAACATGGCCGCCGCTCAAAAAAGACGGATAACAGTTGCTTTTCAAACCCAGCAATAGGGGTATTAAATGAAAGTACGCCCTGCAGAGTACCTAGAGCAGCCATGCTCTAAGTGTGTTCCGCGGAACCCTAGGGCTCCACAATACCCCTATAAGGGTTCCGCAATAATTTAGAAAAATCAAACCACCCTCTCTGGTCGTACTTTTATTATGCTTATTAATAAAGAATACACTTTTAAAAACTATTGTTTTATTTTAGGGTTCCGTCAAGTATTTCGCTTTCCAAAAGGGTTCCGTCACCAAAAAAGTTTGAGAACCGCTTCGGGGCCTATTGGATGTTAGAAGGAAGGACCTGTGTTTAGTGTCCTTTGAGACCGTGATAATGCAACGATCGTGAACTAACTAACGATAACTCCAAGTTTGTGTGTTGGATGTTAGTCATCACGGCGAATTTGCTAACCGAACTATGCCAGCAACACTATATCGCACAGTACACGTTACAAAAACGGAAGTCTCAATACATTTTAAGGCTAACCGCATAAATACGTTTTTTCGCATTCGTTTTCTGAATGCGGGCATCCGAATGCATCAAATCTATACAAAATACTCATTGACTGCCGCACACGTTCGTTTTTATTACGAACGGAACACGTTCTGTACGTACGTTTAGGTAGAATGGTAGAAATCCCGAATGAGAAGAAACGAACGTCTGCGCTACGTTCACGAAACTCCGTGTCTGTATTTCGTGATCGGATATCGAATACGGAAAACGTATTTGTACAGTAACCCCCCCATTCATGCTATACATTAACTCTACGAAAACCGCCAGTATTACGAGCGACATAAGAACGGTTCAAAGGTCAAACAGTATAGCTTGATAAGGAGCTTACTGTACGACCAGTCAAAATTAGCCAAGTTGTCATATCCCAAAAATATATTTTGTTGGTGTTACCAACACCCATTATAAAATCTAAACTTTATTCGTATACAGTTCTAATTTATTAACAATTGTTTATTTTAATTCGAAACATAAATACGATAAATATTATTCTTGCAACTGTGTAGTTCTTTCTACTGAAGAAGAATTTATTAATATCAATAATGTCTCTAAAACAATAATTATACTTAGTGTTTATAGTAATATGTAATGTATTTAATTTTGTGGACTGTTAAAAAAAGAGCATTACGAACCTACGAAAATTGTCCTAATTTCGAAATGGCCGATGCTCAAGAAAGGCAGAATAAAGTTGAATCATTATGGAATAAAATGGAGGAAAAAACTAAACACTGTGTTAAGTATTTTGATAGCGAAACGTAGTTCGCGGGCACAGCTAGTTAATAATAAGAATGTAAATGACACCTATCATTAGTATAACCAAATTAGACTCAAATAGTTTTTATTATCGTCAACAAAGCCAAATTAAAAATGAGTCAATACAATTCGCAATGCTCAATTTCTTTTACGTAGTATACAGGATGGATTTTTGAGATGGGATTTAAAGGGCAGGTGCATTAACCGTTATAGTTACAAGAAAACATTGTTAGGCAACCATCCATAACTTTTTAAGATATTCTGATCTGCATTCACAGATTTTGGAAAAAAGTTATAGTCAACAAAAAAAATGCTGAGATACGAAAAAAAATTTTTTATGCCTATCAATCCTATTTCATGTAGGGATCAAAAGACTCTATGGGACCATTTAAGGTATGAGTACTAGAAATGACAGAAATCCCCAAAAACATTTACCATACATTTTGTACGGAAAATCCTCGGCTCCTATTTCTTACGGTGATCTCTCTATAAATCCTATTTTTTACTTTTAAATGAAACTGTTATTTATATATACTGAATCCAATCGTGTGACATAGAATAGTATGACTCGTTTCCTTAACGACTGCTCATTGCAAGTCACTCTCAAATGTAATTAGGACAGCAATTAAAATCAAAACGTCGTTAACAATCCACCTGTAGGTTGAAGCCGTTTGAGTAAATTACTTTTTAACCCTCTCAACTGATTTGCACGTTCTTATAAAGTCTTTATGTTAAGTACCTATACATAAATGGGTCCATGTATGTGATATTAGCAAAAATCACACGATTTGATTGTCGTTTATTATATGCAGCAACCCTGGCCTCCGAGCATGATTAGAGTATGTCGATTGTTAATTTTCTAGACTTATACAATTTGTATATCCGTCGCGCGCTCGTCCAAATCGCCAGGATTACGAAATGCCTTGGCATATCATGAAACGCCGCCATACGCCGACATGCATCATGCATGATACGGGAAAATAGGGATTTAAGTTTGCATGGAGCTTCGTTATTTTGGAAGCTAAAAGAGTCAAACTTTGTATTAAGGCCAATAAATAGGAATGAGTTAACATTTTAAGAGTAGTGATATTTCTACTCTTAAAAGGTTAAAAAAGTGTCGAATGTGTGAGTGTCGCACTAAAACTAAGAGTATTTAACGTATTTTAATGAGACGCTCTTTTTCATTCCTGCTTTATAGTTTGGATTGTTTAACTACGGGAAAATATATAATTACCACAAAAAAAGGACTCAATGTACGTACAAATAGTGCTTATTATGATATGATGCCAGGTTATACTAATCAGTTACTACGTCACCGCCTGTTTTACCCTTCAAACCGGAACACAGCAATGCAAGCACCGCTACTTTGAGGCAGAAATAGATAAGATAGAGGTATCCATGCAGACGATACTGGTACAGAGTCTCCCCATGGTGAATACTAATTCATAACGATCATACTTTTAAATATTATATTGGACCCAATTCCACTGGCTATAAAACTTTTATTTAAGGCATTTTTAAGAGGAATATGAATTCCTAGGAACAGAAAATCCCCTTTGAAGCACAGAACAGCCCTTTAATTGTGTTCTGAGCTTTGAAGCATAATGTAAATGTACTTAAAAATGAATGAAGTTCATTTGCATTGGACCTCCAAAGGAACCGTTTAAATAACCACTGGAAACAAAGCAATCTTTTTTTTATTGCAGAAAGTTGGCAAACAAGCAAACTGCCCACCTGATGGTAAGTGGTAACAATCACCTATAATACATGTGGCTCTTGTGAGATTCGCAGCAAAACTGCAACCCCCACAAGAACCACAGTGTACGTTGCCAACTTGTGACACAAGATGTAAAGTCACAGTACCCAGTAATTTCACTGCCATATCTTACCCTTCAAACCGGAACACAGCAATGCAAGCACTGCTGCTTTGCGGCAGAAATAGGTAAGATGGAGGTACCTAAGCAGACGACCCTGGTACAGAGTCTCCCTCCAGTAAACTTGTCTTGTATGACAGTAGACAAAATATAAAGAGATTCTTCAAAAAAATAAATAAATACGAGTATAATTATATTACGTTTCTCAGATAAAATTCTTGGTCAAACGAAATGTAAGACAGCAGAGCCTTCTGAACGTTACGATTTTTTTATCAGAATAACTAGACACCAGGGAAATTATATACCTAACTGACACTGTCTTGTAATAGTTTTCTGTCCGTCCCTCCGGGTATATAATCAGCATATAGATACCTATCTTATATTTATAGCTCAAAATCTGTGTCAAAAGCTCGCACGGAACTAACTGTCAAGCTGTATCGCTAATACTACAAAACTCATAAATTCAACAAGATATGGGAACGTGAGACACCATGATTTATAGAACATATACATTACCTAACACTGAAATATGTATATTTAGACAATCCAGCGATAAAGGATTACACTTTGAATGATGGTGTTTTGCTTAATAGCTGTTTACATCACATAAAAATGTAGGGATATACGAGTAGCATTTTTATCAAATCTCCGAATGACTGGACTATTTAACGGAAACCTGTTTATACAGTAGATTCGATCGTTATTTCTTTGGACAGTTAGTATTTTTCATTAAAAAGTGTAATATGTTCTCGTAGTAACAGTATCGCGATGCAATGCGATTGCCTCGGAAAAGTATTTCATTCTTAGTAAGAAAAGAATGCTTAATACCGTATGACAATTGAATCAAATTTCTGCGTAGATATTGCTGTAGCAGCTAATCCTGTTTAAATCGATTCTGTGTTGTTAGTTGTGTTATAGATTTCAAAATATAGAAGTAGTTTTTTTAATGAATATTTGTCACTAATACCCTAATACGTTCACAGAGGGAGACACGGAGGGAGACTCTGTACTAGGGTCGCCTGCTTGGCTATCTCCGTCTTATCTAGTCCCGCCGCAAAGCAGCAGTGCTTGCATTGCTGTGTTCCGGTTTGAAGAGTAAGATATGACAGTGAAATTGTTGGGTACCGTGACTTTTACATCTTATGTCACAAGTTACATACTCTGTGGGGCTTTAGGGGGCCTCATATTTCAACCTCACATCAACGTTCACAAGAACCACATGTACTATAGGTGTCTGTTACCACTTACCATCAGGCGGGCAGTATGTTTGTTTGCCAACTTCGTTGTAAAAAAGTACACAAACAATATAATATTGACAACGGCTCAGGAAATAAAATGGCCCAGCGCTTAGCAAGATCGGAGTGAGCGCTAGAGCTTACCATGAGTGTTTAGAGTATAGGCTGAAGCAATGTGTAAAAGAGACCGGTATATACATCGTATATCGCCATTTCGCTTTAACCGTGGAATAAACATGGTCTGAAGCGATCTGTGTAAGCTGACTCCGAGGGATTTTGTACATTTTATTACGGATCCTAATCATTTATCCGGTAACCCTAACAACGCTCACGGGGCGTTACCCACAGAATTTATGAAGCCCCTTGTTTCAAATAAATATACGAGAACGCTGCAATGATTGATGGTTAGACTCCTTCGGAGTGACTTGCACATTTCCTAGATGGAAGGACAAATTGGTCCCTTTGCTAGTATAAATCAACTGGCACTTGATTCTCATTTGATCAGCGACCCAAAATCGAGACGCTGAGTAAGTCTAGCATTGAATGTTGGGAGAGGAAAAATTTCAGCGTGATTCAAATTTAGCAGAATTTTTTATAGTACGTTTTAACGCCTGTTAATACTCCCGAAATGTCCCACCGATGAGGCGACGACGCGGCGAGGAAACGACTAACTATCGGCTATTTTCTCGCTCAAGAAACGTTCAATAGATATACATTCCGTGTAAACAAAAGATGCATATACACGGTTACTTTTTTATCACCCTGGAAAATTTTAGGGACGCTTCAGGACACACCCAATATTATATAAAAAATGAAATAAAAAATTTAAAAAAAATATAAAAAAATAAAAAAATCTCTCGACTAGTGCAGCATTTTTTGTATTTTTTTAAAAAATAATATAAAATTAAGGGGTTATTGTTTTTATTTATATTTAAATCATTCTAATACCATGTCATGAAGCGTCCCTTAAATTTTCCAGGGTGATAAAAAAATAACCGTGTATAAATAGTTGATCGCTGACTGTTCATACTGTCGGCGAGGACTCGCTCCATTAGTTCGTCGCTGAGCAAGAGCTATCAAAGATAATACTCGCTTAGCGATACTTGCTCAGCCATTCAGAACTCGCGCCGAGAGAGCAAACAGTGGTTATTTCTCTACAGTGCGGATCTGAAAGTGCACGTATTTTTATTTATTATGAATGTCAAACAATCATTTGTATTATCATTATTGTCTAGTTCAGACGACGATGATAATGTATTTTATGATAGCATTAGAGTAGTGATAGCGACAATTCTGAAAAAATGCGAGTGGCGCGAGTAATCGCCCGTCTCACTCCCACACTCGCTTAAGGGGCCACAGTACCTACTACTAGCGCCGCCATTCGTTTTTTATTAATTATGATGAATTAAAGACGTTTCTCCAAAAAATAGAACAGTCAGGAACTCAATATATTTTTTATTTATTTTTGGGAGCCATTCCGGCATAGATTAAAAGTAAGGAGTAATCATAATCAGAATTATTGCTAAAAGTGGCCACTTTAAGCAATAATTATGATTTCGACTATTCTATACGGTTAATGTGTACAAAATACGTAAATATAAATCTGAAGTATCTATATTGAGTTCCTGACTGTGCTATTTTTTGTAGAAACCTCTTTAATTTATCATAATTAATAAAAAACGAATGGCGGCGCTAGTAGTAGGTACTATGCCCTCTTAAAGCCCAGGCGCCAAAACTATTGGAACTACACACTCGCTTTCCGCTGCTCGCAAACTCGTTTCTAATTCTAGTTCTACTCGCTTCTCGTTTATCGTCGGCAGTGGGACAACTACCTTACGCGAAACCCCTAACTTTAGATGGAGGTGTTATCAGAGATTTAAATCGTTAGATGCGCCCTTTCCATACATAAGGCGCTCGAAAATGTGTCAACGTTGGGAAGAGTGAGCTCACTCATTCGGTCGTAGTCTGTGGCAGAACGCACCGAGCGTTGGACGTCAAATGCATTTTTTATTTTCCCTAATTTCAAGTGGAAAATAATAAAATATGCCTTTCTGTGCCTTTAGAAAGGCTTTTAATTACTCGAGGAATCGAGGAATACCCACAAATCTAAGGGAATTACATTTTATGCGTAACTACCCATTTATTAATTTTTTTCATCATTTCCCAAATAAATCGGTTACTTAATTTGGCGTCCGGTACATGTTTGTACGAGCGAAACCGAACAATACGTACGTGAGCGAGATCGATATACGTGTCATTGCTTTATCGTTTAAACTAAATTAGTTTGACCCCTTGCATAATACACCGTTAGCGATTGTAGGTGTCAAGTTTCATGGCGCGTCGCGTTGTTGTGTGAATTTGTCATGTAACGCACACAAACATAAAATGGAGTCACTTTTTGGAAGCGCAACGCAAGGCGCATCTAACGATTTTAATCTCTGGGTGTTATGTTATTGTGGAATTGTTCATAGTTGGTATTTGACATAGTTATTTCAACTTAGCCGCAAAAAATTTCTACCCGTGGGAGAGCCATGCTTCGGCACGAATGGGCCGGCTCGACCGGAGTGATACACACGGAGTGATACACAGGCCTCACAGAAGACCGGCGTGAAATAACGCTTGCGTTGTTTCGTCGAGTGAGTGAGGGTACCGGAGGCCCAACCCCGCTACCCCCCCTATGATGGCGCAGTTAAACAGATTGTTACCCCAGGAGGGTACCAACTGCGCTAGCGTTGGAGAATCCCTCTCTGGACGTCCACTTTCAGGACGCAATATACCTGGGCGTGGACGCCTAGGCCGCCCCTCGTATTCTGGGGGGGGCAAAACCGCGCTCAAACATACCTGGGGCAAGAGCAAACCCACGGCACCCTCTGCCACACTGACTGTGGACTTTTGCAATATCAGGGGACTTCACTCCAACCTGAATGCTGTCCACCACCACCTCGAGACAGTGAAGCCGGCCTTGCTCTTTTTGACCGAGACACAGATATCGTCTCCGGCGGACACTTCTTACCTTTCCTACCCAGGGTACGGACTGGAACACCTCTTCGCACCTAAGGCCGGTGTGTGCGTGTACGTCAGAGACGATATATGTTCTCGGCGCCTCGGTCACCTTGAAAGTAGGGACCTCTCCACCTTATGGCTCCGTGTAGACACCGAATGGCTCGGTTCAAGCAAGACCGATCATGCGGGAGATCTGTTCACGCCTTCGCTCTTGCATATGGCTTGACACAATTGGTTACTAAGCCCACGCGAATTCCTGATGTGGAGAGCCATGAACCTTCACTGTTGGATCTTCTGCTGACTTCTCATCCCGACGGCTACCTCATATCTGTCGGCGCCCCTCTTGGCTCCTCAGATCACTGCCTCATTAGGAGTTCGGTGCCACTCACGTGCTTGCAACGACCTCGAGTTGCACGTAGTCGCCGTGTGTGGTACTACAAGTCAGCAGACTGGGATGGGATGCGGTCCTTTTTTGCGTCCTACCCTTGGAGGCAGGTTTGCTTTATGCCGGATGATCCCAACTCCGCCGCTGAGTCTGTTGCCGATGTGGTGTTGCAAGGTATGGAAATTTTCATTCCATTCTCAGTTATCCCCATTGGTGGCAGATCCCAACCTTGGTTTGGTCAATCCTCCAAAAAGGCTTCTCGCTGGTAGCAGGAAACCTACCAAGCCTGGGTAAACGCGGTGACGTCTCGGGATCGAAATACCAGCGCTTTGAAAAAGCAGTATAACTATGCCTCCAGATCCTTCAAAAGGGACATTGCAAGAGCGAAGTCTGAGCACATCAGTAGAATTGGCGAGATGCTAGAGCGTCTTCCTTCAGGGTCTCGTGCGTTCTGGTCTCTCGCCAAAGCTATTCAGGGAAATTTCTGCATGTCATCTTTTCCACCACTGCACAAGGATAACACTTCGTTAGCCCATGATGCTAAAGAGAAAGCCGATCTTTTAGGGAAACTCTTTGCATCCAACTCGACCTTGGATGACGGGGGACAGGAACCACCGGCCATACCACGGTGCACGAGCTTAATGCCGGATATTCGGTTCCACCAAAGCTCAGTGCGTCAAGCACTAATCACCCTAGATATCCACAAGTCGAGTGGGCCTGATGGTATCCCTCCTATCGTGCTAAAGACGTGTGCTCCAGAGTTGGCACCGGTTTTAACGCGACTATTTCGGCTTTCTTATTCATCTGGCGTAGTCTTAACCTCATGGAAGACAGCTTTAGTGCATCCGATCCCTAAGAAAGGTGACCGCTCGAATCCGTCCAACTACAGGCCGATAGCTATAACCCCTTTGTTTTCAAAGATAATGGAATCACTAATCCGATCCGAATGGAACCGCCAGCTTCTCCGGTACCTAGAGGATCACCAGCTGCTCAGTGATCAACAATACGGCTTTCTTAGGGGTCGCTCTGCTGGTGATCTTCTAGTTTACTTGACACATCATTGGGCAGAGGCAATTGAAGCGAAGGGGGAGGCACTGGCAGTTAGTTTGGACATCGCGAAGGCCTTCGATCGGGTATGGCACAAAGCGCTCCTCTCAAAACTTCCTTCATATGGGCTTCCCGAGAAATTATGTGGATGGGTCACTAGCTTTCTAGCAGACAGAAGCATTAAGGTCTTGATTGACGGTGAATGCTCAGACCCAATGTCTGTAAATGCTGGTGTCCCCCAAGGATGTGCCCCAAAGATGAAGGACCTACACTATTCCTTCTGCATATCAATGATATGCTTCAAATCAGCAGCATTCATTGCTATGCAGACGACAGCACGAAAGACACCTTCTATAACGGCCGTGCGAACTCTTCTCGGGAAAACGTCATTGAGTGCCGGAATAAACTTGTGTCTGAAATCGAAACTTCATTAGAGAAAGTCTCTAACTGGGGTCGACTTAATTTAGTCCATTTCAACCCCTCAAAGACACAGGTTTGCGCGTTCACCGCAAAGAAAATGCCATTTGTCGTATCTCCTCGCTTTCAGGGCATTCCCCTAACTGCCTCAGCCAATATTGGGATCCTTGGTGTCGACATATCGAGCGAAATCCAGTTCCGTGGCCACTTAGAGGGTAAGGCTAAATTTGCTTCTAAGAAGCTTGGTGTGCTCAATAGATCGAGACAGTATTTCACTCCGGCGCACCGCCTTCAGCTTTACAAGGCGCAGGTTCGGCCTCATATGGAATACTGTTCTCATCTTTGGGCTGGGGCACCCCAATACCAACTTCTCCCGCTGGACCGCATTCAACGGAGAGCGACTCGAATCGTCGACTGCCAGGAAATTTCAAATCGGCTTGATACCTTGGCGCTGCGTAGAGATGTCGCTTCACTATGCATCTTCTATCGTATTTATTACGGGGAATGCTCCGAGGAATTGTTCGGACTTATACCTGCCGCCTCCTTCCGCCATCGTTCCACGCGGCAAAAAATCCATGCCCATCACTTAGATGGTTGGCAGTCCACAACTGTGCGTTTCTCTCGAAGTTTCCTGCCTCGCACAGTCAAACTTTGGAACGAATTGTCGCCTGCGGTATTTCCGGACCGATACGACCTTCAAACTTTCAAAAAAAGAGCGTATTCCCACCTCAAAGGCCGGCAACGCACTTGTAACTCCTCTGGGGTTGCGGGTGTCCATGGGCGACGGTAATTACTTACCATCAGGTGATACGTCTGCTCGCTTGCCCCCTATCCCATAAAAAAAAAAATACAAAACCAAGAATTGGTGATTTGCGTACTTATATGGTTTTACAGGTCTAAAGACTCAGTACCAGGTAATATTTGATAAGTTTCGTGTATTTAACACAATACGGTGCCCAGATACTGAATTGTAACGTGTCAGTGACAAGCTGGCAAACAAGGTGGAGACATCAAAATTAAAATAAAAATATTTCCAAACAAACTAAATAACAAAAACTAGAAATAAAAAACCACCTATAAAGTGTTTCTCTGTCCCGAAAAGAAAGAACGAAAAAGTTGTGGTATCTGAAGTACTAGTTATCTACATGTTTATGATGTCACGTTTTATACTTGTTGTACATAAACTTGTAGAAAATGACACGCCAGTCCGGTAGTTTCATTAATATTTTCTACTCAATTGACTATTCACAATGGAAAGTAAAGATGCTGAGGAACTTTACTTCATGAGTGCAGTATACTTGTTTACACGGTTATTTTTTTATCACTGGAAAATTTTAGGGACGCTTCAGGACACATCAATTATTATATATAAAATAAAAACAATGAATGAATTAATTTTTTTTTTATTAATTTTTTTTTTATTTAAAAAAAAATTCTATAAAAAAACTAAAAATGCTGCTCTCAACTAGTGCAGCATTTTTTGTAATTTTTTTCTTCTCTTCCCCCCGTAAAATAATATGGTCCGTCCGGTAAAAGTTTAAAACTTTATCCAACAAGCATGGATAGAGTTTAAAACATGTTTTAAATTAGTATGATACATAAATTTCAGTGAAATAAACAAAACTTGTTAAAAACACGATTGCTTTTTGTAAGTGTAAACGCTGTCAATGTATCAGACTAGTTTGAATATGTCATAGATCTAAGTGTAAACGCAGATGTGGTTTATACTTCTTTAGAGACTTGTTGGCAACACAGTATGAACGAAAGAATGTTTGAGACAGTTGCAATACATGTATAAAACAAATAATTATGTTTTGACAAGTATTCTACAAGTATTGTATGAAACTAGTATTTTACTTGTTTCTTGGTGTAATCGAGGGGTTAGCGATACCCTGATGTGATTATTAGAAGCCAATGGGAACAATCACAATTTGCATCAAATATTCTGTTTACCCTGATACAGGGCCAATGACCAAGGTTAGGGCCTAGGAAGTTAAACATCATGTAGAAAATATTAAAAATAAACCGTACAGCCCTGTAATTAATGACTAAGTATTTCTGTCAGATTTTTTGCATAGACGCTTTTTTGCATAGCTTTGGAAGTAAGTTTCAACCTTGTATAATTAAATAACTGCTGTGCAAGAATGCCGAAACATGACAAGCAAAAACAAAACATCGTTTTTAATGAAACGAGAATTTATTCTATAAAAGAAAGCTTTGAAGGACTATTCTATCAGAGAGAACGTAGAAATCACTACGTTTTATTATCTAACAACGTATAGCCGAAACTACTGAGCATTGGGATTTGCTAGTTAGGCTCCTGATAACACAGACCGATATCAAATTTGTTTTTGGAACTAACAACCGTAAAACGGGGATTGAAAAATTGTGTGAGAAAATCGACATTTCTGAATTAAGAGCTACGATTGGATAATATACCCGCTGTGATAATTGGTTGCTTTTTTTTCATAGCTCTACAATTTTTTTCCAAAATGTAGGATATAGAAGTGACAACGGAAAAACAAAATAGTCACAATCGAAGTGGCTATGAGGAAGAAGCCAGAGGCAAAAATCTAGTTTAAAATAAGTAATTGCCAAACCGTTTTCGAATAAAGGATTTATTATAATCGACAGCTATTGAAAGCTGTATTAAAATGATGAATGTGTTAAAAAGTATGCAGATAATACTGCGTAATCCTGCGTACAGTCACGATATCAAATGATAATATATCAACAAAATTTATCACTCCACCTTTTGAACGTTTCAGTTCTTCAAGAGGATGATAAACGTAATGGTTTTCAGACTACCGCATAAATCAACTGGCTTATCACGATTCACGAGGAACTGTGAAATATCTCTATGGATTGATGATACATCAAAATATTAATACATTTCAACATAATATGTCATAAGAAAAGTCATAATATGTGTTTAGTAAGTATTTTCTATCCTCACTAAATGTTTATTGTAGGTATTCATAATTTACAAAAAAACTACTAATGCATATAAATGCTAAACATAAATTAATTCTCGTAATTTATTAATTTGATTCTCGCTGATCGAGTTTGAATTAAATAGTGTTGGAGTATAAATATTATACCATGTTTCGAGGTAAGTCGCGGAAATATTTATATATCTATATTTATGTATCTATCCATTTATATTTATACTTATTTATTACTAGCTGTGCCTCTACTCTTGGCAAAAAGCCTATGTTATACCCTATATAATTAGCTACCTATTAGTGAAAGTCCCGTCAAAATAGGTCGAGCCGTTCCAGAGATTAGCGGGAACAAACAGACAGACAGACAAACAATTTTTTAATTTTGTTTTTGTTATCCGTACTCGATATACATTCATACCCATTTAGTAAAAACTGTTATTTTGACATTACAAACAGACACTTCAATTTTATTTATTTGTATAGATATTTGCATATCTAGTATTCGTTTTATTTAATAGTAACAAAGAGTGTGTAGCTTTTATTATTATTTTTCCCAATTCTCACACCTTCAACCGCCTTTTATACACTTGTTCTTATGTTGTACGAAAAAGCTTAAATAAAAAATGCTTCTCATCTCTACACCCTGAGCTACCATCAACCAATGTGATGAGTGAAAATCTGCATTTCTGTTATTTTCAAGGAAAAAATACGACTGAGTCGTGGCTAATGGGGTACTGAATCACACGTGCGCAAGTCCATGGGAAAATGGCGGTCGAATATTTATTTAGATCTGTCATCTGTCAAGGGGATGCGTAGTTCACGTTCACGGTGAGTTATTCTATACTAATATATACCGGGTGTAACGGAATACCGAAATAATATTTAAGGTTGTTGATTAACAAAAAAAATGTTTTATGACTATTCTTTGTATTTTTATTATATGCCTACTTTTGATTTAATACGCCTAACTGTTAAGCGTATCAAATCAAAAGTAAAAAACTAATAAAAATACAAAGAATAGTCATAAAAATTTTTTTTGTTAATCAACAACCTTAAATATTATTTCGGTATACCGTTACACCCGGTATATGCATATTATAAAGACGAAAAATATGTATTTTTGCATGTTTGTATTGAATAGGCTCCGAAACTTCTGAAGCGATTTGAAAAATATTTTCATCATTAGAATGCTACATTATTCCTTAGTTAATATAGGCTACAAAATTATTTTTCCTACGGGAAAATATAAAATTCCCATGGGAAAACAAAAACAACGCGGGCGAAGCTGCGTAAAGTAAATCTGCTATATAATAGGCTACAACATTATTTTTCCTACGGGAAAATATAAAATTCCCACGGGAAAACAAAAATAACGCGGGCGAAGTGAAAGCTTGTCTATTTATATAAATATTAAACTTTTGCTTTAATTGCAGTGAAGTCGTATAATTTGATAATAGTTTTCATTTGTTTTTACGTTTCCCTGTATACTGAACACGCATACTTGACGGTACTACTGACATAAAGGCGAAATGGGTGCTCAACCTTACATTGAAAGGGAAAATATAAGATCAATCTTTTGTCTGTAAAAGCAAATATTTCTGTCGCTTCAGTTTTTCTAACACTAATATATGCTATTGGATTAAATCATGTGTCTTTCGTTCTTGACGAGGGTGATATTCATAAGAATTTCTTCAGAGTTCAAATGGTTTGCTATTACCCATATTAAGTGTCGTCTCTGATGTGTAAAACTTAATAGTCATCACTTTAACCAATGCAAATGGGATGATGTCAAAATTTTGTATAAATGTCCATTATGGAGATTATTAATAATATTTAACACGTATTTTTTCCTTTTTTACCTAACGAAATCATCATCATCACAGCTCATATACGTCCCTACTGAGGGGTTCGAGCCTACCCTGTGTTAAAGTGATTAGGTCTTAGTCAACCACGCTGGCCCAGCGGATTGGTCGACTTCACATACACCATTGAATCTCTTCGCAGATGTATGCAGGTTGCCTCACGATGTTTTCCTTCACCGTAGGAGTGTCACACAATTGTACATATGAAATTCGAAAACGAAAAACACATTGGTACACGGCGGTCTCGAACCTCCCGATTGGAAGGCAAGTGCCGAGTCCATAGCGCCACCGAGCTGCGATATATTGCTTTGAAATGTCGCGTTAAATCATGTCGCGTGACACGTCACATTAACGATATGGCCAAACGTGGGTGAACATTATCATTAAACGTTGACGTTTAAACGCTTTGGTCAGTTTTTGTTGGTCATTTCATGAAATACAACCATTTCATGAAATGATCGGCCATATCAAGAAATGGTCAATTTTACAATATGGCCACGACAGATTATTATATTAGGGACTTGGACATATGGATGAACTAATTATGACGAGTACAATTATTATATTAAATGAATGAGAATTTCCATCATTATCAACCTACAAACAAGGCATTGAGTTACCTAATTAATAATTTACTTAGTGTTAGGCAAACTGGATAAACACTTTACGTCACACAGCTATCCGTTTCGCATAATGATTTATTTACATTACTGCCTTTCAAATTGTTGTTACACGCTTTCGAATGTAGGTGCGCGGCCCGAGGGTCCTAAATAGGCGAGTTATGATGGAGTGACAAGTCGCAGGACGGACGCACATCCTCATTAGAGGCGGAGGGGCTGAGCAAATGGCGTGTAACACGTCGCTCAAGGTGACACCAGATTTCTGTAAGTCAGACAAGGGTGCAGACGAGCAGCTGTAACAATTTCTAGAATCGAGAACTATTTTAAGGGAACAATATTGTTGGTCTATGTAAAAATGTGCGCCTTGTGGTTCTTTATTGAAAAATCTAAATGGACTGTATGCAAATATTGGAATTAAAAAATGTGATTTTGTGTATAAACATTTTTGTATTATTGTGTTTTTAAAGTCGAATTTTATTTTTATGGACAAATAATATTCTTATCATTTTACTGAATTTAATATCAGTTTACCGAAGGTACTTGAAAGCATACAACTACGGCACAATAAGTAATAGTATACTAAGGGTCAAGGGTAGTATTGCCTATTGTATTTAAGAAGTAACTCCTATAAATTAAGAATCTTTCCATCATCAGCTCGGTTCATGAGTACCAGACGCATTTAAGGGTTTTCCTGGAAGCTCATCAGATCAGATCCTGGCTTTGGTGATCATTGTCACCAATCGCTGTCTGTGTGAGTCTATCTGGCTGGCCCCAACGAGATTTATCAACAGGTGATAGCTTTCATAAAGACCTTATTTTGTACCTAAACAAAATAAATAAAATATATTTTGTACCTCGCCAGTTTTTGATTAAATGACGTTTTTATAAAGTGTCCAGCCAGCGGGCCCTTTTTTCAATATTATATTTTCAGATCGCCCAATAGTGCTAGGACTTAGCAACTATTATGTACCTTACAAATCGACAAATTTCGACTTTCTGTGAGCTATGCTTCAGAAGATATTCAGTATTTAAACAAACGTCCAGACAGCGGGCCCCTTTTTAAATATTATATTTTCAGATCGCCTAATAGTGGTAGGAGTTAGAAACTATTATGTACCTTACAGATCCAAATTTTTCGATTTGACCCCCTTGGTCATCATGGTCACGGTAATAGTATATACAGAATGTGAACTCGGCCCCTTTTCGAAATTTCATACCTACGGCCGCTTGGCATCGCTTGGTGCGTTGGGCCCGCGATAGGGCCGCGCGCTTACAGTTTCTGCCTAGATTTGTAATTATACTATTTTAGAATGCATAATTATAGAACTACTTTGTCGATCTAAAGGAATGAATTAAATAGGTTTTTATGCAATAAAATAGGTTAACGAAACTAACGTGTAGGCTGCCTAAAATGCCTCCGATAGAATAAATTAATAATAAGCAAATATATTTTATTTATTTCACTCACTTACTATATAACCAATTAGGCGAAAGATCGCGTGAAGAACCAAGAAAACCCATTTTTGTGAAACGTCAAGTTTGTATCCTTACTAATATTATAATATAAGTACTAATATTATAAAGCTCCATTTGGCTCGTGCGTGTAACTGCCCTTGAAGATGCGATCCAGTTGCGATCCAGTATTGAGACGCGTAGGCATAGCGCGTGTTTCGACTGTTTCTATGAAGTCATTCTACTTTATTTATTACCGTGTCATGGTGGACTGTCTTGAAAAAGAAAAAACAATAAACTTTATTGTTATTTATCTATTATTGTTATATCCGCATTGGGCCAGCGTGGTTTGACTAAGGCCTAAATCGCATGTGGGGACGTATATGAGCTGTGACGATGATGATAAAATCATTAATAGTGTCACGCATTATTTTTCGGAAATCCAATACTAATTGTTAACGAGTATGTATAAAGCAAAATTTCCGATAAAAATGTCAGTAGGTAATTGGTATTAACTACGCAGACTAATGGTGCACCGCCTGCCATCCCTTAATCGCATGCGACAAAGGAAGATCACTAATTAGTACAACATCAACACTTATGTAGATTCGACGCGTTTCGCTACTCCACGTATTCATATTCAGGATGTTATCGCCTTCACTGCGCTCCAAAAATCTGTATAAAATTAGCCCTTTCTTAAAGCTAAAGTTACCACAATACCAAAATTCATAAACTTGGTTTAGTGGCTTAGGCGTGAAAACCTAACAAGCAGGCATACGGACAGAGTTACATCCGCAGTTCTATATGTAATATCAGTAGGAATTAACAACAACGAAGCAACTGACTTTATCGTAAGTGACGATAAGGCCGAACTGGCCGAAGATGGAAGTTGGATGGAGTTTTAGCTGGATTCCTCAAAAGCTGAGGAGAGGGGTTAATCACCTCTAACTGTCGGTGACACAGTATTAAATCTAAATAAATTCAAATTTATGTAGAGCATTGACGGGTGAAAATTAATTATGATAAAGAATCAAATTAAGAAAGAAGGAAAATGTTTATTATAGCGCATCACATACATTTTGCCCTTTCTACGTACTTACATCTCAATGTTCAATTTCCGAAAGGAACAAAGAAACATGAAACAATATATTATTAAAGCAATTACTAAGATGAACTTAAAATAGCACGTGGAACCGGTACGTTATATTTCATTTGACGTTTTCTAATTATAACAACAATTTGCTGTGTTGATTAAAACCTTAATTCATAATGCTACATTGAAGAATTACAATCTAATTGAGTCTTGCTCCAAATACGTTGTCTTATCGATTTATACAATACCGGGTAAACTACCGATGCTTTACAAAAGCATATACACGGTGTTTCATAATAACCAATAAATAACACAAGGGAACAAAATCAAACTTTTTTTTTGCATGGAATTTTATGCCTGTTGTTTACTAATTTGAGGTCGCTGATTTCAAATCTACCCTCATTTTTTCTGTAGCAGCTCTAGTTTTTGAGATACAGCTATGAGACATATTTTTGTACTAGTCACATTTAAAACTCAAATCAACCAAGCTGTTTTCTAAAAAAGTTTTTTGTTTATCACTGTCCACGTCGAGAAAGATCTGTAAAAATGATCCTAACTATTTTTGTAACATCTGTGGTGTATATTCATGTAAAAGTAAAAAATGTAGACTAAGTGGGTCGGAGTTCATAAAACAGGTGTATTTTGATTACTTTAGATTCCCTTTGAAAATCCGTGACAAGTACTGGGTCCCTCGTATGGTATATAAAACATGTGTAGAGTCTTTGAGATTAAGGGCGAATAAAAAAAGACCCCATTGTAAGTATCAAACACCAATGATGTGGCGGGAACCTTCCAATCATCAAGATGATTGCTATTTTCGTGTTGTTAATATAAACGGTATTAATGAAGAAAACCGGTCGAAATGGTTTTACCCTTAATTGTTATCTGTTAGTCGACTAGTCCTGTACTCCGTCTATGCGCCAGTACCCCAAGCTTCTTCATTTACACAAAATGATTACGAGTTAGAAGAGAAAAAGCTCTTCTTCAATTGATAAAAGTGGGACAACTGATTTTAACCCAGATATTTCTTCTGAGCCCAACAATTTAATCAGGAGGACCTTAGTGCATTAGTTAGAGACCTTGATTGATGAAAACTTTAATAGTTACATGACTGATATTGAAAAAAATGTCTGGAATGAATTCGTTTGGACTGCATAAAATTTTCTGGGAAACAAAAAGGATATTGAACTGATGTTGTCACTTCCAGCAGCTTGATTGTAATATGATCATCAAGGTACACTTTCTCCACAGCCATTTTGACCGTTTCTGAGTGAAGAAAAAAGGGAACGGTTCCATCAAGACATTCGAACTATGGAGGAACGTTACCATGGTCACTGAAATGCTCACATAATGGTGGACTATTGTTGAAGCATTAAAAATAGCCCTCGTGAACCAAGTCAAGCAAGAGAATCTTATAAAAGATTTTTTAAATAAGTAGTGGTTGTTTTTCTAATGGTTTTCTTAGTAAAAAATAGATTTTTCTAAAAAACGCGCTTTAATTATATCTCAAAAACTAAAGCTGATACAAAAAATCTGACTTAAGATTTCAAATCAGCACCCTGAGAAAGTATAATGTTGGTCATAATATTTCATGCAACTAAAATGCTGTTCCCTTGTGTAATCAATGCGTTATCTAAAACTAATTATTAAAATGTGTTTACACGTAATCTCATTCAACCCAAAATTTTCGTGTATATCATACTATCATTATCATGTCTATGATATACATGAAAATTTTGGGTTGAATGACATTACGGGTAAACACAATAAATTAATTAGTTTCAGATAACGCAATGATTATTTATTGGTTATTATGAAACACCGTGTATATCTAGGTTTTAAAAATTTAAAAATTTAAAACTGGAGGTATTAATAACGCATTTTTTTATAATCACCAGATAGAGTAGTTTTATAATTTTGGCACTTTCATATTCAATACCGCCTCTTTTTAACCGAATCCGTGGTAGAAACCACCGGGTGTTGATCTGGAGGTCCGAGGTTCGATTCCCCATGAGGGCACACGTTTTTTCTGCTCGTTTTGGTTGTTAGTAGGGCTTCTGAGCCCGCCTGACTAGTTACCATCGTCTCATCGAAGTTTGCCGCCATAATAACAATGTTAATAGCATTGTTGTGTTCAGATCAAATAAATAGAGGTTAAGATAGCCAGTTCCTCAGTTGCTAAGGAGTCCAGGTGAAGATCGCTTCCACCTTCGGCCTTATCGTCACTTACCATCAGGTGAGATGAAGGCCAAAAGTTCCCTGTCGAATGTAAAAAAATCTATAAAAATAGTCCTGCTATCAACTGCAGAGCTATATGTGATAGTCCAAATTATACGTTATGGTTATGTCGAGTCATTTTGTTTGAAAAAGTATTACATGCATGATTTTTCATCGTCATCTAAATATCATAAGTAAATTTATAACAAAAAACATTTAATTTAATCAGTGTTCATGATAGTGTGTCTGATCAGGATTGATCCCGATAATTTAAAAGCAACGTAAGTATATAAGTGTGTATGTACCACAGGCTTATAGTCAGCTCAATTTAAGTTCAACGTCTGGGCTACGCTGTCGGATCTTACAAATGCAGCGACAACATTTTAAATGTGAATGTTCTGCGGAAGGGTCGAAAATTTACTAGACGAGACGATCAATCAGACGGTTGCTTCAAACCCAAATTCACCCTCCCTGCGGTATCTATTTGTGTTTTGTGTAAATCGAATATTGAGACATCGCTCAATATGCTTTTTCAGCAATATCTGCAGTTGCACCTTACGCAATAATAAAAGCTTTATGGTTTCAACTACCAAGTTTCATGTTAGGGTGATATAGTGTGTAACAAAACACTGTGAACCCTTTTAGTAGCATGTTCAGTAGCTATTCTTTTTTTCCTATATTATATAGGTAGCTATATAGAAAAGCTGTGACGTCATTGAAAGTTCAAAATTGTGAAATTAATTTTGAAATCCCCCAAGCAAAGAAGTTGAGTCTGTGAAGAAAAAATATGCGAGGAATCAGAAAATTATTTTTTTTTCAATGACGTCAAAATGATAGTAAGATTTTATGACAAAAATAAGATTTTCGGGCATATTTTTGATCATTCGTTTATTAAAATGTATAAGGAATTAAAAAATTCATGTTAAATGTATTTTCCAATTTTCAATGACGCCATATCTTTTAATATCGATCCTGAACCTGCTCCTAAAGGGGTTCAAAGGCTTTTTGTTACACACTATATATCGATAGAAAGATGTGAAACAGCATTGAAGTACATAATATTGTCTAAGGTATACAAGACTGGTTGGTAATGCCAAGTAATGCTAAAGAATAAGATTTTTAAGTTCTCAAAGGTACCTAATTTGTTAACGAATACGAGAACGAATGCGAATGCATATTACCTATAAATATTTTTGATAACATAGAATAAACATAAACAATATATCTAACATTGAATTAGTTATATCAAAAAGCTAAATTCGCATCAAATAATGTCTTATCTCTTAGAAATTGGTGTAAGTACAAGTAACATGTGAAGGCTTATATTCAAAGATCACATTTCTAAACTTATACGAATCTCAACGATATTATGTAGCAAGCACCATTATGCTAATTTTAATTTCTCTTCTAAATTCGTTAAGATTTGGAGTTTCAAATTTTAGACGTCTCGGTGGTGATAAATTACTCATTCAGTGTAAGTTTCCTTATTCGCTTTGATTAAGACCATCACTGAAAATGTATTTACGTTCCCACAAACCCTAGTATACAAACTGAAGCAGAAGGTACTCTTGATTTGAATATCTATTTTATTTTTATATTTTTTTATACGACTAAGTTGGCAAACAAGCACACTGTAACAGTCACATATAGTACATGTGGCTCACATGTGAGATTCACAGTAAAACTGCAACCCCAACCACAAGAACCACAGTGTACATTGCCAACTTGTGACATAAGATGTAAAGTCACGGTACCCAGTAATTTCACTGCCATATCTTACCCTTCATACCGGAACACAGCAATGCAAGAACTGCTACTTTGCGGTAGAAATAGGTAAGACGCAGGTACCCAAGCAGGCGACCCTGGTACAGAGTCTAAACTTTTCTCAATGCTTATTATAGCTTTAGTTGCGCGTTGTTGAATTTTAATGTTCTTTGTATTTTATAATCCAATCAAATTGTATAGTATGATAACAAATTGGCAAAGCAATAAGATCGAGAAGAACGAAGAAGTTTTCTTATGTCACAAGGATTTTTTTCATATGACAGAGCTGTCGGTTTTCATCTTACCTGATGGTAAGTGACGATAGGCCGAAGGCGGAAGCAAGCCTCATCTGGACTCCTCAACAACTGAGAAACTGGCTATCTTATACCCTTAATTGTCGGAACACAACAATGCTATTATATAACATTGTTGTTGTAGCGAAAAAAAATAGGTTAGGCGGTGGTGGCTAGCTCAGTAGCTTTACAACCAACCAAACCGAGAAAAAAATTATCTCTATCACGAAACATATCCTTCTGATTCGTACTATTTCTTTAACTCTTAGCCATTATTTGCAGACCTACAAAAGTTTGTTCTTAAAACGAGTTTAAGACCATTACTTGCAAGCAATCTTCCCTACATTGTTGGTAAAATCATAAAGGGCGTAAATAAATGACTACCTTTAAGTTACCTACTTACTAAGTTGGAATTAAATATCGACGAAGTCGAGTCGTTGAGAGTTGTTTGATCTACTTCGTGAGTCTGTCTTTTATTGCTGAATTTAATGTTTCAGTTGATCCAAAAGGAACAAAGCCGCATGCAGGGTCACATTAGGCACAACCAGTCGATCGATTCCCTTGACTGGAATGGAAAAGGGGAATAATTGATGTAAAAAAACTCAGCTTTAAGGATGCTGCTATAAAATAAAAATTGTTAAATATTTTTTATATTATTGGGCCGTATATTACATTGGACTTAAAATGATCGTCAAAATGTGGGTGCTTGAATACAACTCCACCTTATCTTTCTACGATGAGTGGATAATATTTTACATAATATGTCGTCAATAATAAAAATAACAATATTTAAGTTTTTGCATCAACATCCTGTGACACTGTGACCATGACCTGAAGTAATTCCGCCAAAATGTCGGAAAACACTTAGGCATACATTCTTATTACCGTAACATAGATCTATTTCTTTTCATTTTAAAATGTGTTGCAAATCACTTTTGCATATTAATGCTCATCAAGATATTAAAACAGGATATAGTAGGTGTACTGGAGCTATGATTACAGGTATAACATATAATGAAGAAGAAGAAGAAACTGTAAAAATACACAGTACAAGTGGCCAAACAGATAGCAAATATTGTACTTACTTTATTACCTTCACGTGAAGATGGAAAACTGTAGAGTGTAGACGATGTTACGAATAAAATTTAAATCCACAACAAGATTTGCTCAAGAAAATTAACCTTACTTGCCGTCTAGATGTTATATTCATTACTCTATGGAGTTCCACTAGCCTATAATTATGGATACCAAAATTACGTCTTTAATTACTCACTCACAAACCAGGAAGGATGCTTACTAATCAGTGATTTCGATTTTGTGCCTTCTGTAGTATCTCAATTCGTTTTTCTATATACATACTTTGATAAAACAAAGAGGGTTCATTTAAGAAAAATTGTATAAATTGAGCGCAGAGTATTCTAGCCTTATTAATTTGTATCAAAAGCCTAATCACACGCGTGGCAATGATTTTTACAGTTTGAAATACAAAACCATATTTTCATATCAGATTATACTTCTAGACAACTGTAAAAGAAAAAGTTTGAAAATTCTTTTATTTTTAGCCCCTGATAGCTCAGTTGACTGAGTACCTTTTTTACGAGGGGAGTGCCGACAACCCTACGTAAACGTACGAAGAATACTACGCTCATATCATACCAACTAAATAAATTATTTTTTGGTATTAAGTGCCGACAGCCCTACGTAAGCGTAGGAGGAATACTACGCTTACGTCTGTCACGTGTCATTTTGTGTTTAATTTTTTTTGTGTTAAGAGCTGATTATGGTTGTCACTTGAAAGTTTTTGCTTTCAGTTTAAAATGAAATAACTCTGAAAGTATTAGGGTTCCAGGTCTCAGACAAGCACCGAAGGTCCATTTAGTATCTAGCTTATATGCTCCTTACATGTTATTGGGGTGTTCAGTTACGCCCGGTATACGCATTACACACAATATATAAAACTACAGAAAACTACAGACTATCAGAGGGAACACTATACTACAACAGCTGGACTTAAGATGCATTTTTGAACAATTTATTTTTAACCGACTTCAAAAAAGGAGGAGGTTCTCAATTCGATGCGTTTTTTTTTTGTATGTATGTTACGCGATTACGCCGCCAGTTGTGAACCGATTTTCAAAATTTCTTTTGTGTTCGATAGAGTATACTCCAAGGGTGGTCCCATGGTCACTAAAGTCAGGATCTGATGATAGAATCCCATGAAAATCGAGGAAAACCCTTAAATTTTAAGGTGTTTCCAACGTGTTTTGTGTGTATGTTACGCGATTACTCCGCCAATTGTAGACTGATTTTCCAAATTTTTTAGTATTCGATAGAGTGTACTCCTAGGGTGGTCCCAAGGTCACCAAAGTCAGGATTCGATGATGGGATTCCATGAAAATCAAGGGAAACGCTAATTTAATACCAGCTCTCAAAAAGATTTCATTCACTAAAAAGTTAAAAATAAAAAATATTTTACAAAAAATAAAAACCGACTTCGAAAACACTGAAAGGTTAAAAATAATATAAGAATAGGTACAGACATCACACTTCTATATTGAAGTCGGTGCCAAATTTTAAGACTTTCTAGGAGATCATCGTTTGCATGCATTTTTGAACAATTTATTTTAAACAATTTTGGAATTTCTTTAAGTTTGGATTAAATATATCTACCTCGAAGTGTTTATTCTTTGAAGCATCAAAGGCTTCAAGGTAGATATATTGAATGAGTACGAAGCAAAAATTTCGCGTCAAAAGCGAGTTGGCGAAGGCCACCTTAATTATTTTTAATTAACGAGCATCTTCGTAAAATTACTCAATTGCGATACCCTTTTTCATATTATGTTACAACGTGTAAACAAATCAATAGTAAACAAATCATAATTATCATCGTCATATTCCTTATCCTACTCTTCTGCGGCGCGGCGTAGGCGTAACACATTGCCATTTTCTATTTGCCTTGTACAAGCCTACATTATAATTATTTACATTATTTGCGTTCATATTCTTTCTATCTTCACAAAATTCTGTATGTCTTACCTCTGACCTACTCACTTTCTTTCATTGTGTAATAGACAAATAATCCTAAGCAATTAATGTATACACGTAAAGCGTATTTAACTTGCAATGTCAAACAGATTAAATTATTATAAGGAGATCTTTGTGTGGTGGTGTGTCTGTGTGCGTATGCGTGTGATTATGAATGTTTGCGTTTGTTGTGAGCGTGAAAGTGTTTTACAGTGTGTGTTGTACTTATTTGTGTTTAGTGTTGTACATTGCCAACTTACCTAACTGTTCGTTTCCGCAAATGGTATCCATCCTAAGGTTGCCTGGAAGAAATCGCTCTTGGCGATAAGGCCATTGTACGTTGTTGTTATAAAATAGTTTTGTCAATTTTAATGTGTGATGTACAATAAAGAATTTATCTATCTTTCCAAAAATAGACGTTAGGTTATTGTGTTTCAACGTTCTTATTTTCATCTATTTTTAAATGAAAGCGGGCTAGCGCCCGAGAACAGTATAATAACCATTAAGTTGGGCGCGTCATTAGTCATCGCTTCGTAAGCTGTCGTGAAAAGATAATTTTTCGTCATTATTTGGGAAACTGATATTGGCAGTTCCGCCTTAATTAATTCCATTTTTTCCGTGTAATTAATTGGACGTCAATTATTTATTTCTCTACTAGAGATTATAAGGAAGATCAACGGATGCTCGAGATAATTACAGAATATCGATAAAATTTCCTATGAAATTTACTTAATACAAATTTTGTCGGTTTGAGCCCGTCCTTTATGTAAGACTGTGTTACAAATTGATTCAGATATTTCGTTTTATAGTGTGTAGGTAGTTATACCTGTTTTTGCATGTTTATACGAATCAATAATACATAAAGAGAGTGAAGGGATGATCACGTTAACGAATTTTACTTTTTCTGTTGATCGAGAACTTGTTGAAGGGTAGGTAGGACTTACTACCTATATCATGATACATGCAATCTACCTACGTTTTACAATACAGCAACCCATGACCTTCCTAACTACGTAGGTACTCCTATATATGGTGGCAAATTACTAAATAGTTATTTCTGAACCTATAATATTTGGAATATTATTAACTATTGGTATATATGGAAAATTGTTTTCCTTCTTGTTCCCGGTTATTCTTCTTTGAAGCTGCATTTTTATTTAAATTCAAGCTCGTTTTTAGTATTTTTTAACTACAATACACAAAAATATGCTATAAAAAGATATACCTAATGTTTCTGTAATAAAAAGTGGTGTTACATTTTTGTATTACAATTTGCCGACAGCGATCTTTGCAATATTGTCCTATCCTACTTCTTGTCTATAGCTGTTCTATTATTCCGTGGCTACCTCAATCATCATCATCATCATCACCATCACAGCTCATATATGTCCCTACCAAGGGGCACGAGCCTACCCTAACTAGTTGTGTTAGGGCGACCTCAATCATAAAATGAACAAATATGTTCGCTTAAACACATGATACATTTAGGTCTAAATTTCAGTCGGAATTTGTCTCCTCATTGAAATTTAGTCCTCAATGGAAAATAAATAGCTCTGACATATAAACGTGCATTTTTATGCTAATGCCTTAGCCACACGTGTAGATCGAGCTGACTTATTTCCTGAACATCAAAGTAAATTAATTTCTTTGAGCACTCCTCGAGGGAACTTGAGAGCCTTCATCCACGTGAAGTATTGCAGCACTTGAGAAAATATTGATTTACTTTCTTGGTGGACTTTATTAAACAACATCCTAGAAAATATCTCAGTTGATCTGCGGCTACTTTTATACATATGTGTAGTTTCTATATACTTGACATTATCACAAAGGTACATAAAGGATAAGCGTATATTTTATTTAGGGATTTGTGGATAGTGGATAGGTCTTATGCAAGCAATTTTAATCTTTATCACAAACGCATCATATTTTTTCTGAAGATACTTAATTTTTGTTTATGTTTATTTCATAATTATCTATAGCATTACATTCGTACAGGGCTAATTTTTAAGCAGGAGCCAAATTTTGTGTACTTGTTCAGACAAGCAAACTCAACAACTTATACTATGGGACCAATCTTGAAATCACGAAAAAAAAACCAGCTGTTCAATACAAATGTTGAACATCCACTGAACCTAAATGTATTGAATAACTGATTTTATTTCGCGACTTCAAGATTGGTTTAATAGTAAAAGTTGTTCATTTTGCTTGTCTGAATAAGTTCACAAAAATATGGCACCCGCCTTAAAAGTAAACTTGTATAGGGGCTGATTTTGTGAATACTGGACCAGCAGGCCTATTCTCTAACTATGGTTGGTAACTAGAGCTATCATTTTTGAAAGAAACTTTATATCCATTACTAGTTAAGTGATCTTATGTGTTACGGCGGCGTTCATAATAGCAGTAATGGATGTTAGGTTTCTTTCAAAAATGACAGTTCTAGTTAGCAACCGAGGTTAGAGAATAGGCCTGCTGGAGCCCCATTTTTGAATCATTCGTCAGGCGTCAAGCGTTCGTCGAGCGTCATCTGCGTTCAATTACTAATGATTTTCGTTGCGTTTTCGACAAAAATCAGTATAATATTACAACGCATATCAATATCAGTTGGAATTTTATCGTAAACGAAATAAAAATATCGTTTGCATTAATTTCGTTGAAGTTATACGTTCAGGGGCCCAATCGCGCTTATTTACAGTTCGAACGAACCGCTGAGGTTTAAAATCCAGTTCTAATTACAATTCATCTTTTGACAAAATTGGTATCGCGCTTATTTAGCACGAGACTTGAACCGCAAGAGAAGCTGGATCGCATTAGAAACTCTAGAGATAACACACACAGAGAGAACAGAAAACACGCAACACTGAAAAAAGCCAAACTTCAATCCAAAAATAGTAGCGTCGCGTGAACTTTGTATTTTGACAGCGGTCGCGTTCCAACCTCAATCGGGTTGCGTTCCAATCTCCTGTCAAATCATTACCGCGATACGCTACGAAATGTCATAAAAGTTGTAGTTCAGTCACACCCCGGACACTCCATACAACGTTCGCAAATCAATTACCTATTACTACTACTTAAACAAATGACGTTCGTACACGCGCAAATGTGTGCGTGGAATCTAGTAGGGCTGAGTGCGCGGTTATCAATCGAAATGACGCGAGGAGTGCAGCGACTGCCTTCTCTTTCACCCGCATAGCGCTGTCTCTGTTATCGGCCGGCGCTCGCGTCTACTCGTCCGAGCGATCGCGCGCGCCCTTGTTTATGTGTCAGTGATGTCTACAACGAAGTGCCGGGTAGGACGAGGTATTTGAAATGAGTGCGGGGAGGTGAGTGGCCGTTCTGTACGTAGTACTATTATCTATTCTGTGGTTCAGTCGTAGTTCATTTCCAATACAACTGCATTTAATTATCGTGATTGGCCTCCTGTGTCGAACGACGATGTATGAGAATGATTCGTGATCTGTAGGCCTACTCCTGAACCATTTCCAATCAATAGACTTTCATATCGTGATTTTATGTACGCTTGATTTTCCACATTGGCACACAATTAGAACCGTATTGTGGTGATTTTGAGTGAATTAAACTACACTGAAAAAAATTTGATAATATGTATCAAGAATTTGTTACCGTCATTCATGCAACTTATTTATATACGAGCGCATAAAAGTGCATGATTACAGTAATAAAGTAAGGTTGGTTGGCCGTAATAAGTTTGCTTTTTAATGTCACTACGATGTTTGTGGATTTTATTAAGAACTTGGATCACTTTTTTGGCAAGTCGCAAAGCTTGATATGATTAATCATTTTATCTTATTAGAATTAACAATTATAAATGTTTACAAAGGTGACGTCACCAAAATTAAATAAGAAAGTTTAATTAAAAACAAACTATGAGTGCGCAAGAAAAAATACAACGTAAACGACCCCAGGAGGGTACCGGAAACGGGAAGTCCCTCCCTGAGCTCGGTTCAGCCCCGGTGGCTGGAACGAGCTCAGGCCGCTCCACGTATTCTGGGGGGAGCAACCTTACGCGTGTAGTTTTAGAGAGCGAAAAGAGAGACAGGGAGAAGGCGGGACAGCCCATCTTGGGTGGGACCGCAGGACCACTTGGTCTTAAGGGAAGGGGTACTGACGTACCGCGCAGTGCGTTGGTCACTGAGGGGACGGCTTCTGTTAGGGATCGCAAGAGACCGACGGAATCGTTGTCTTATGTTAGACTGGCGCCTGCGTGGGAGTCAAGTACCCCGTCGCATGTAATAGGGAGGCAGCAGGGGCTAGGAAAACCTGAACCTGCGCCTATAAGGGAGGGCCCTTCTGTTCCAGGGGCAGGCACGTCTGCGGGACCAAACATGGATACTGCAGATCGGGCTGCACCGAGAACAGAAGTAGCTGAAAAGAAAAGGACCGGGGCTGCCAGGCGACGCAAAAACCGCCTAGCAAAACAAGCTGCAGTGGCAGCTGTAGAGGCGCAAGGTGTTGGCGCAATGAAGCGCGCGAGGGAGGCCCTCAGCGATGAATCGCGGACCGGCGGGCAAGGCGAGCCAAAAAGGGCCAAGACACATGGCTCATACAGAGACGCCTTAGTCACTGCTAGGTTAGCGATCATTGCTGAGGACTACCCTGGCACGTATCTGGCGGAGGAGGATCGTGGGGCGGTGATGGGGTTCATCACGGACCTCATCATGGCCTCTGACGATCCCCCTCCGCATTTAAGGATAGGCTCGTCTGTTTCTGCAGGCGTACTCTATGTCGGCTGCAGAGACAGCGAGTCTGCCGAATGGCTCCAACAGCATGTCTCAGGGCAGGTTGCTGGAGACAAAAAGTTAAAAGTAGTCGATGCTGCGGCTCTTCCAAAGCCTATTAAAATGGCGTGGAAGAGCCGCAACATGAGACTTACCGACAACAAAATGGCTTGCCGAGCGCTAAACAAGTATAACCCGACCCTGGGGACGATCGACTGGAAGGTCGTTGATACTAAGGTGGAGGCGAACCACATCCGGAGGATCGTCCTCATGGACGGGGAGTAGGCTGAAGCAATAAAGCGGGCTGGGTATGCACTTGAGGGGTGTCTTGAGGTGTGCCTATTCAAGCTTCTCGCAGACAATGCGAGTGGTGGCGATGGGAACCCTGAAGACACCCCCGAGGCAAAAGGGGCTGCGGCGGAAGAGGCGGGCCACAGCGACGAAGAGGCTGCGAGGTCGTGCTTGGGTGGCTTGGAGCAGCGCGCAGAAGGAGTCGACGCAGTGGGTCTGCCCCTATCGCAACAGTCGGTGGGGACAGATGACATTGTAGACGATCTGGATGCGCTCTGTTTCAAGTCGCCGGAGTACCAAACCTCGGAGCAGTAAGACCAATGCAACCCATCGATACCATCAAGATGGAGGAACTAAGGTTGGTACAGATTAATTTATATCATTGTAAGGCTGCTACTGCTATCCTTGCTAAGCAGCTCAAGGAAAATAAATATGATATAGCACTTATTCAGGAACCTTACTCGTACAAAGGCGAGATTAAGGGCTTAAATATCAAAGGTGGGGTAGTACATAGTTATTGCCCTAATACAAGGACGTGCATATACGTGAGGGAGGGCATTATTGTTTCACCTTTGCGTTCGTTATGTTGCAGGGACCTTACCACCATCAAGGTCCGGCTGGAAGGGGGGGGGACCCAGCTGAAAGTGTTGTAATGTCCTCGGCGTATTTACCATATGAGGAAAAGGAACCGGTATCTTCGCACATCAAGAAACTGGTTGAGCTATATGGGCACGACAAACTTGTCATTGCCCTTGACGCAAACGCGCATCATGTCGTCTGGGGTAGCACAGACACAAACAGGCGAGGAGAGGACCTACTGGAATTTCTGGTGAGTTCGTCTTTGCTTATATTAAACAAAGGAAACAGGCCTACCTTTATTAACAAGAATAGAGCGGAGGTTATTAATGTCACGGTAGCGTCCAAAAACGCATTCGTTTCGACAGGTAATTGGCATGTGTCAGATGAGGTCTCGCTATCAGATCACAACTATATATATGCTTCAGGTATAGGACCAAACAAGTGTTAGGATCTGTAAAATGAAGGAATCCCAGGAACACTAACTGGGAATCGTACAATAGGAACCTAAAGGTTATCTTAGGTACTGGGGTTAAAAGGCTGAACACAATTCAGGAACTTGAAGCGGAGGCAACCCGTATTACAGATTGTCTTATCAGTACCTGATTTGACAACTGTCCAGAGAAAGAGATAAGACAAAAAAGGGAGCAATGGTGGACACCTGAATTGAGCAAGCTCAAACGGGAAACGCGAAAGGCTTTTAATCTGGCGAAGGCAACGAAAGATTTCTCACAATATGCTAAACAACTGACCAAGTATAGCGGCGAGGTTAGGAAAGCTAAGCGTAAGGCATGGCGTGGCCTCTGCGAATCCATAGAGGCCATGCCTGCGGGCTTACGACTTTGTAAAGCAATGGCGAACACAAAGTCGAATGTACTCACAGGAGTGAAAGATGCGAATGGCAAACTGACAGAAACGGGGAAGGAGACACTGGTCACAATGTTTGAGGCCCACTTCCCTGGTTCTGTTATCATAGGTTCAGAAGCAGACGACAGAATCTCGAACGATGAGCCAAACGCTCTTACCACGAGGGAGAACTGGACATCTGCTAAAAAGGTAGTAACGGAAGAAAAGATTCGGTGGGCGTTGGAAAGTTTCCAACCCTTCAAGTTCCCTGGACCTGACGGAATTTATCCAGCCTTACTACAGCATGGTAAAGAAACGCTAGTACCGATACTATGCCGGCTTTTCAGGGCCTGTTTAGCATTCGGATACATACCGGAATCATGGAGGCAAGTCAGAGTCAGCTTTATACCAAAACCGGGGAAGGCTGACTATGAACTAGCTAAATCGTATAGACCCATAAGTTTGTCGTCCTTCCTATTGAAAACACTAGAAAAACTAGTTGACAAGCACATACGTGATGGGCCACTCAGGAAGCGACCTCTGCATCATATGCAATGTGCTTATCAGGCAGGTAAGTCAACAGATACTGCTTTGCATCTGGTTGCAGACAGAATCGAGAATGCCTTAGACTCAAAGGAGTTATGTCTGGGAGCCTTTCTTGATGTAGAGGGCGCCTTTGACAAGACCACCTTTGAATCTATTAAAAAGGCAGCAGAAAAACATGGCATCAGCAAAACCATCACTAGATGGGTAGACTATATGCTTAAAGGCAGAACTATCACTGCTGACATCATGGGTGAGTCTATGAGTGCCAGGGTAAGAAGAGGATGCCCGCAAGGAGGCGTGCTCTCACCACTATTGTGGAGCCTAGTGGTGGACTCATTGATCTCACAACTGAATGAAGGGCCATTTCGCACAATAGGCTATGCGGATGACTTGGCCATCTTGATTAATGGAAAAGTACCGAGTGTAGTATCCAGCTTAATGCAAGAAGCACTGCGCAAGGTAGAGAGATGGTGTGACGAAACACATCTAACCATTAATCCCAACAAAACGATGGTTATACCATTTACGAGGAAAAGGAAACTCAGTGAAATGAGGAACCTCATCCTGTACGGTGAAGAACTACCATGGTCCACGGAGGTTAAATATCTGGGAGTAGTACTCGATAAAGAACTTACGTGGAGAAAGCATGTAGAAGATACTCTAATAAAGGCACAAAGAGTCTTTAATATGTGTCGATCTACCTTTGCGAGAACCTGGGGTCTTAAACCGAGGATACTTTACTGGATATATAACATCATGGTACTCCCCATAATTACATATGGAAGTATTGTCTGGTGGCCAAGGACAAACCTAACCACATGTAAAACGGCACTAAATAAGATTCAGAGACTTGCCTGCATGGCAATCACTGGTGCATTCAGAACCACTCCAACGGCAGCTATGGAAAGATTTTTGGATCTCACTCCGCTGCATATTGTCATACGTAGTGAAGCAAAGAAAGCGCTCCTCAGATTACAGACTGTAGATCTGTGGAATGCAACTAAGCCCCACACGAGACACACAGCACTTGGCAAAGAAGAAGGGGATTGGCTACTGGAAATGATCGGAGACAGAATGATACCCAGGTACATCTTTAGGAGGTCATTTAGTATACAAATCCCAACAAGGGAGGACTGGAACAAAGGACTAGCGCCTCCTGGTAGGAATAGCATGATTTGGTACACAGACGGTTCCAAAATGGACACTGGTACAGGTGCAGGAATTTATTCCAAAGGCTTTGAAGCTAGTATTAGCATGGGCAAGCTTGCTACAGTTTTTCAAGCAGAAATGTTTGCAATCCTAGCCTGTGCGCAAGAAAACATTGATAAAAGGCGCAATGGACTCAACATATACATCTTAAGCGATAGTCAAGCTGCGCTCAAAGCACTAATGTCACATAAAGTGCACTCTAAACTGGTTCTGAATACCATCAATGCGCTAAACAAGCTTGCGAAGAAAAATACAGTACAGCTGATATGGATTCCAGGACATGAGGGTTTCCACGGAAACGAGAAGGCAGACAGTCTCGCAAGACAAGGATCGGAAACCAACTTTGTGGGTCCGGAACCTTTTGTGAGTCTGGCACACTGTGCAGTCAGTCAACTCTGTCATCAGAGATCAAGCAAAGAGAAGACACCAAAATGAATGGGTCGCTCAGAAAGGAATGGCGCACACCAAGCGGTTCATGGGCCTGAATAACTACAACAAATTCTCAATGAATTCAGGCAGAATGCAAATCCGACTCCTGTTGGGTGCTCTGACTGGCCACTTTGGCATTAATCGTATGCTAGCTAAAATGGGTCTGAGCAACACACGGACCTGTAGGGCCTGCAATGAGGGAGAGGAGAGCATGGAACACATACTATGCGACTGTGATTCCCTTTCTCGTAGGAGAATGAGTCTCTTTGGGACTGGATATCCCAAACCCGAAGACTTCAAGGCTATCCCCCCTGGACCAATTGTGAGACTCATGAGTGCACTCAATTGGTCCATAAATGGTGATAGCAATCAATGAATGAAGAAATTGGGGAAGTACAAAGGATCCCTAAGGGTCGAAGTGCAGGGCCCCCTGGGGCCCCCCCGTTATAAGATAAGATAAGATTATTGTTTTGAATATGTTTTTCTTATTAAGCGTTCAATCATTTCAAATTGATTTTCATAATCATTTGTGGTTTGTAGTTTTAAAAATGTTGATGATTAATTTTATTATATTTTACTCAAACCAGCAAAATTTTAACTTGATAAGCTACCATTTTTTTCAGTGTAATTTTCTCAAAATACGGATCCACTTTGTCGCTAGTGTTGCTAAATAAGCGTACGAAAAATCACAATCTCAATGCCGATCGATTGGATTTGGTTCAAGAGTAACCCTACTGGAATCATTCACATACATTTTGTTGTTTTCTGACTTATCGTTTTCAGATTATTACTTGTCTAGGCCCCAAGAGATAGCTATGCTTAGTCGCATCATTAGTTGTCGCCTCAATGAACTGTCCCTATTTTTATCAATTGTCACGCATTACAGATTGTTTGTCGCAATTATGAAATAGACACCATATTGTATATACAGGTAACTTTTTAAGATAAAATTTTTATACACAAAATTTGGCTCCTGTTTGAAAATTAACCTGTATGCGGTATTGAAGTACATATCACTATAATATTTATTATCACAGTGAATCATTATTATACTTAGGCCATACTGTCCTACTGTAGGGCAAAGGCTTCTCTATTATCCTTCCACTCCTCTCTATCTCGTGAGTGCTCCCACCAGTCCTTGCAGTAGTCATCTTAATCGTCGCGTCATCTCTTTCGAGGTTTTCTACCCCTTCGACGCAGTTCGTCCAGGGGGACCCACTTGACTGGGCGACGATATGCGCCCACCGCTTTGGGTGCATTCGGTTAACATGTCCGGCCTAATTCCACTTCAATTTTGCAATCTTTCGACTTACATCAGCTAGTCCGGTCTTTGAGCGTGTTGTGGTGATCCAGTGAATCATTAACGTACGGAATTTTCTTATGAACTCGAAATCCTGCCTATCATATCGTGAACTTGTGTCCTGTGTAAGTTATTGCTGTGATCGAATGAACCGAGTTATCATTACATTTTTTTTAAACCAAAGCATCTATTGTATAGCTCCATAACCAATCCATAGGAGTTTACGTGTATCCCCTATAGGGAATCCTGGCGAACGAACTCCACTCAACAGCGCAATTTTACAAATTATGCCCGCAGTTAAGCTTTAACTTGAAGTGCGTAATCTATAGACGATTATATCAATGGAAATACCGCAAATAGTCCATTATCTGTAATTTGGCAAATCCCTCATTCAACAAACTTATCCAACTACCGCTTCCATCGCGAAGGGGTCCCTTTGTTCAACAATAACTTAATAGATGAACAGTTTTGTGGAACAGCTCAAATACTAGTAATACACTGCAAATAAATCATAGGTACCTATCTTAACAACTTTGCTTTTATGATTATCTTAAAATGACTGAAAAAAATGTAAAAAATTATATGTTTTAAATTATTCCTAACTCTCAAATTATATCAGGCGTGTATATGTTTGCTACTTTTACTAGCTACCGAAGCATACCAGATTGTTGCTTATCCATATCAAGGTGCTTATTTTTGAAGGAAAAGGTCGAACTATGAAAAAAGTATTCAAGTTCTGGTAATTAGGCTAAGGGGGGTGCCAGACCCTTGATTTGAGGTAACTTCATCGATAAAATCGTTGATAGATCACGCTCTTAAAAAAGTTTGATTACTATTTCCCCGGACACACTGTATATAAAAAATTCCTTCACGATGTTTGTCTGGAAATAAAAATTAATAAAAAAAATATTTTTGGAAACAAGCTTTCATGCTCTAAAAATACGAATAAAACGAGCCTAAACTCGATGGGTTTGTGTCCTTTTATTGCGGAGTTTCTATGGCCACTTTTCAGTTACAGCATCAGATCAGTTCGATGTCATCATAATATTGCATTATCACGCGATATACCTACATATGCATGCAAAGTTTCAGCTCGATCGGAAACCGGGAAGTGGGTCAAATTTAACTTGCAAGATTTCATTACAGACAGGTGAAAGTAAATAAAACATCCTGTATGTAATTTGGAACTTAAACGTAAATTAAGAACTTAAAAAAAGGGTTGCTTTTATCTTGATTATTGACTTCAATATTTATTTTTGCGAATTATTGTTTGTAAATATTTGTTAGTTTCAAAAGTTTCAAAGAAGCTGTGCGGTGTGGATTCATTATCTACACAGCTCTTGGTTATCTAGGTGAGTGTTTATCTTGATTATTGACCTTAATATTTATTATTGCGAATTAAATGTGTATAATAGAATAATGTCGTTAAAGTCAGAGTCGATGGCGTAGTGCGTAAGGCCGTCGCTTTCCAATCGGGAGGTAGAGGTTCGAACCCCGCCACATACCAATGTGTTTTCAAATTTTGAATTCATACGTACCTTTATTCGACGCTTTTACGGTGAAGGAAAACATCGTGAGGAAACCTGCACACACCTGTTAAAAAAGAGACTTTTAAAAGTGTATTTAAGTCGTATGTAGTTTTACGATCACGATTTGGTATTAAGTATAGGTAATTGATTGTTGTACAATCACTGAATTCTTAATAATTAAAGCTAAATGCATTATTCTGGTAAATAAAAATATTATTAAAAGTTATCCTACTATTATATATAAATATTATAAATGTGAAAGTGTGGATGTTTGGATGTTTGTTACTCAATCACGCAAAAACGGCTGCACGGATTTGGATGAAATTTGGCATGCATGTAGCCTTTGACTTGGAAAAGAAAATAGAGTACCTTTTATACCGATTCCTTAAGTAGTTTCCAAAGAAAAATTGAAAATTGTTTACGAGACAGCTTTGAAATGTGGTATGCATATCACCTATGCTATGGAAAAGGACATGTACTTTATATTGCTTAATGATCTCTCAAATAGTTCCCGTGGGAAGATTAAAAATTGTTAACGAGCGAAGCTTTATACCCAATTCTGAAGTCCACGCAGACGAAGTCGCGGGCAGAAGTTAGTAGTTAAATAAAAATTTGGCTATGATATGACAGTTTTAAATAAAGAATATAATATTTACAGCTTATTATATTTAATACAAAGCCAAAACAAACATGCAACTAAAAAAATTATAATATTTCTATAACTTTCTTAAATAAAACGCTCTTTTTTCGAGGAAGTTTTCGAAGACTAGTTATAAAAAAATTTGAATCTGAACTCAGTAAAAGGCGATTAATTTAGTCTACAGTATTTGTAACTTCGCATGACATTTTTCGTGTAAAAACTCGTCTAAACTATTTTAAATGTGTGTTATATGATTCAGCTGCATTACTGTCATTCGATGTCCTGCTTCCTCCACTTCTTGGTCTATCTATAGCTAAATCTAATATTTCCTAAATTCAGTTTGTTCACATACTTACTTTCGTTACTTATCTATCCTGCAACATTTTTTTCTCTTCTGACCTAAATTCACATTTCTTAATAATAATCTCGTTAAAACCAATTTGAATAATTATTTTAAAACTATTTTTTGTACTTGCTGACTTAACCCCAGAATTTGTCCAGACTTCTACACAAACTAACAACTCGAATTGATATAGGTGCAATATCTACGTTTTTCGCATCTTTAAGAGACGTTAAAACATTTTTTAAGCTTCTAAAACATATTTTTTACAATATGAAGTTTCTGGCGAGCACCACAGCTCAAATAAATGCCCCCTTGAAAAGGATCATTTGATTTTAGTACCTGAAATTATAAAATTAATTTCAAGTTTCGTAGAAAATGAGACGCGTCGTAGCATTAAAATCAGTTTTCTCCATAAAATGGACAGATGTAGCCAACATTTTAAACTAAATCATAACTGAGCCAATCGAGGCCAAAATTTTGTAGCTCTCGATAAAGTTACAGTAACGGAAAAATAAGGTAAGAAAAATAGGGCGTAGTACCTATAGTATAAAACGAAAAATATAATAGGTAGGTGCTAAAAACATAATTATTTAGAAAACACTTACCCTGTTCTTGGAATTCTATTTTACATAAACAATTACAGACAAATACTGGGCGGGTAGGTTACCGATAAGCAGCGAGCAATAATTATGAGATGCTTTCACTTCCGAGGTTGATTAATGAGTTATTACTTAAGTAAATAACCCTGATATTTATACTCCTAGATAGTAACGAAAATAGTGAAGGCATCGTGCTTTATGGATTGTCAATATGCGACAGTGAGTTTTTGGAATTTTGTCCTATGGCGGGACCACTGTGCGTCGGTGGCGCTGTGGACTCGGCTCTGGCCTTCAAGGTTCGAGGGCCGAGGTTCGATCCTGCAATGTATCAATGTATTGTTTGTCTTTCAAATTTCATTTGTACATTTAAATTTTTCCGGGGCTCCTGCAGTGAAAGAAAACGTTATGAAACAACCTGCATACATCTACGAAGCGTATGGTGTATTGTGAAGTCCACCAAGCCGTACTGGGCCACCGTGGTCGACATAGGGTCGGGTCGAGCCCCCTCGGTGGGGACGTATATGAGTTTTCGTGATGATGATGGTGATGACATACTTCATCTACTGAATCAAGCAACACGTTGCCGGGACAGATAGTAAAATAATATTTGCTTGGGTTATTCATAACAAAATATATTTCAGCATGTAACAAATTCTCAATGTCCGAATAATCGCCGTTTGGTTACGAACATTGTCAGAGGTTAAGTTATTGCCCGTAGATCTATATTTTATTTACGCTTCGCAGATTTTTGTCGGTCCCTTCGATTCGCGCCATTGGACTTTGTATGAATATAAATCGTGTTTATCATATTTCCTCCGACCTAATAAATCCTTCATATATAAATTAGTATTCTATTTTACATACAGGTGAATTTCCTTGTATATAAAGTACGATAGCATGGTCAGGTCATACCACATAATTCATAACGTTAATGCACATTCTACACAATTCTGTAAACAAAATTTATTGTAATCCGCATTTAGCGCAAGGTGAGGGAAGTTTGAATATTTGAAATGCTTGTAAATAAATTAAAAATGCACTTTTTAAACATTTTGAGTGATATCACATCACAACAAATAGTGTACTTACAAGCCTATTATGGATCTTTCATCGTATGACATGGTATACATTTTGAGATAAGGAAGTAATTAATAAAATGCTTCATTTGGTATTACCACGGTAATAGTATAGTATTACCAATCTCCAATGATATCATCACTATGGCATAATTTCAATGATGTCATCATGATATAATGAACGAATGATTAAATATCTGACCGAAAATCTTATTTTTCGTTTTGCACTATGATTTCATAATGATATTATTTGAAAACCATAAGATCGGTAATAGGCCTGCTAATTACATACCTAGACTACTGTGATCTCATTCAATACTCAGTCTTTCATCGTATGACATGGTATACATTGTGAAAAAGAAGTCATGAAATGCTGCATTTGTATTACCGATCTCCAATGATATCATCACTATGGCATAATTACAATGATGTCATCATTAAATAATGAACAAATGATCAAAAATCTGACCGGAAATGGTATTTTTCATTATTTGCAAAACCATGAGATCGGTAATAGGCCCTCAGGTCCCAGGGGCGGATCCATTGGATATTGGATTGCATGCTGACAAGGTTCCTTCTCGGAGCTAAGGTTAAAATCACAAACATAAAGTTTTTATTAGCTTTAATTTAAAAAAAACACCTCGCAGCCACAATATAGAAATCCGTTCAGCCGTTTAAAAGATATGAGGTAATAAAGAACATTACATATAAACAACTTATAAGATACGCGCGAAAACATAACCCTTTCCTAGCAGTCGGGTAAAAAGAGACGCATGTACAAAAACTGATTAATTTTAAATTAACCAAGTTACTTCACACTGAGTAACTTACCTTTTTTAATTTGTTTCACATTCATACTATGACACTTAATCTCCCATAACGTATTTAAAACAGCACTCGAAATAACAGCAAATTACTTAATTTGTTTAGAAGTCAATGAACTCAAGAACCTACTCGAATTCCTTTTGAGTGGATGATCGATATTGTGAAGTTAAATTTGTTTTCGAACGAAACTCAGAAGTAGAAGTGAAAACGCTCATTTACTTTCTAATTATTATGTAGCCTGAAGAATTTTGGTATACCTATTCTATCACCAAATAATTTACTTTCCGGTTTTTAATTTACAATATAAACTCTCAAACTTTTGTTATCAACTTTCTTACACACAACAGGGAAGCTCTTGGCCTTTATCTAATACTAGCTGTGCCCACGTCTTCGTTCGCGTGGATGTCGGAAAATACCATCATGTCAAACATATTTTACCGTCTTTGCTACATTTTTTATTGATGCTCAGCTTCTATTAGTCGTAGCGTGATGTTATATAGCTTAAAGCCTTCCTCGATAAATGTACTATCCAACACAAAACTAATTTTTCAAGTCGAATCAGTAGTTCCTGAGATTAGCATGTTCAACCAAACAAAGAATCAAACAAACTCTCATCTATACTTACTTACTTACTATACTACTACTATTAGTAGTATAATAAGTAAGTAAGTATAGATGATGGTAAATACAGATGAGGCCGAAGATGAAAGCCAGTTACAATGGGACTTCTCAACAACTGAGGAACTGTGTATCTGGCTCTAATTACCGGAATCCAACAATACTATTAACATTATTATATAAATAAAACCTTATATAAAATATATACGGATAATATATAAATCAATAATAGAAATTAATTAATTAAGCACCAATCAAATTAACTTATTTAAGTCATACGTATGACGAGTGAATAAAAAATTAAATTTCAACAACACTTTTCTCAATGAATGTACAAATTGCAAAATCTTCTCAGTAGGAGCAATCGACTGGTTCAAAATATGCCATAGGACGATTTGGCCCGCGGGCCGAACATCGTAGGCCGAAACAATCCAAAGACCCATTTTTATATAACAAACTTTTTATGCTGCAAGTTGCTTGATATTTAAGATTTTTAGCACCCTGCAACATATATGTGGTTGCTTCAATGGGTTACTGGCTATAATTATGCTTGTATATCTTGGATAATATAATGAGCATTTCTATAGCTTTCAATGTGACCTGTAATATAAGACTAATGTTTTAGTGTCAACATGTTGATGGTTTATATATATAAAGAAATATCTATGCACATTAACCACCAAGGTTGTTGGCACCTAACTGCCACTAGCTCTCCGAGTTTAAATGGTTTGATTAATTAAAGAAAAATCATTGCATGGTTTTATGAAACCACGATGCAAGTGAAACTTTATTTCGGAACGTAAGCATTTAACTGAAAACTTTCGAAAAATTATTTGATTTAGGGTATTATAATCAAATTAAAAGTGAAAGATTATCTTCTTTCGAACTCTTCTTAAATTTACTATGTTTATTAGTATATGTGTATATGTATATTCTTTTTCATAGTTTATAGCAGTAAATATTGATTTATTATTAAATGTATAGTGTGTATACGTTTAATATTATTTATAAATATTTTTAATAATTTGTACACTTTTTCCCGCAATTTTAAAATGTCAATACACCTGCTAGGGTTGGCTGGTACAGATTTCTTTAAGATATAAGCTCGCCCTTGTACGTAACTCACACATGTAGCTTAAAGGAATGACAATTGTGTACAATAAAGAATATATAACTAAAATCGCGTTTTTAATCTTAAGTCTTTTTCTTCTGAAAAGAAATTTGTAAATAATAATCTAATTAATAAAAAAACAAAAAAGTGATTAAAAAAAAACTAATAAACAAAAAAGTATTTAAAAAACAAAATAATAGAAAAATAAAATAGTACTATACACCAGGATTGAACCACTGCGACTGCCACACTGATTTAAAGTCGAAGATCTCACGCATAGACCAATCTCAACTTATATGAAGTAGTAAAATTAAAGATCTCATGTTTCTGTGTAATGCTTAATTTTTTTTTAAATTACACTATAAATTCGGCAGCATTATTGAAGCTTAAAAATTTTACTGTACCTACTGAGTTTTTCAAATAGCTAGCGACTATTACGGTGGAACAACGAGCAAAACATCGTGAACTGGTAAGAAGCCTTTTAGCATAAGCTTGTAACTTGATGATAACCAAACACAGGCAGAGTTTACCCTGCTATCCGAGTCAACGTTATCCTTGAAATAGATAGCACTGCGCCCTAAAAAAAACATATTTGTTTTCGTCAAAAGTTGATCCGGCGAACTAGGTCGACAGCCATAACATTTGGTATGTAATGTTATGCATTAAGTTATCTGTATCTCACTACTCACTGGGGCGAATTAGGGGTGGCGCTGTACGACTGTCTGTGTTAAGGCGCATAGTAAGGTCAAACATAAAAAATCACTGCAGAAAAAACCGGTTCTCTTCATAAATATTGAATAAAAAAATATTTAAAAAAGATATGTTATTATTCAATGCATTCTTTAGATTTTTTGATAAATTAATTAAAACTTGATTGAAATGTGACCCAAACATGCCTCGATTTAAAAACTTTAAACCTTATCGCGTCGTAAATATTAGGTTAAATCGTATACTTTCGATTTCAATAAATAAAGTGAACAATATTCTAGGGGATGGTCTTTTTAGATTTTTCTTATTCGCCTTAATTAATGTTTAATTGAAATAATTCATCTTACGCGTAAAGGTTTGCTTAAATATTCCCCTCAGCCTCACTCACTCACTCCTATGTAATCAGTGCGGGACGATCGACGCAAGGTCATTGGGACCACTATGCGCCTTAAGAGGAAATCGTACAGTCCGTTTTTCCATACAAACGTAGTCCCCTGTTTCCTTCCTGGATAATGGCACTAGTTGCTCTATTTTTTCCAATAAAATACATATGTCCACTATAAGCATGTTCCTATGTTTTCCTTTTTTTTGTTAAGTTAATTATTAAAAGAGATTTTAAACCTTCAACAACCTAAAAAATCGACCTAATTTTCTATTGTGTTCAAACGTCCAGCAAACAAATTGAAGAAGATTATATGAAAAAAGCAAAACATAGAAACACAGAAGAAGCCTTTCATTAATTTTTAACAAAAAAAGTAATTAAATCGGTCAATTTTTCGCGGAGAAAACAGGGGACTACGCTACGAAACGTATATTTTGTGTACTTTCCATAGGTATTTTCGATCCCAGCTACAGTTGTCCCTATCGCGCTCAGTTCAGTTGTTCGGACACACAGCGCGACAGCAATACATTTTACAAATACCTATTTTTGAATTCTCTCGACCTTGAGTCATGGTCAACTCTTTTGAGCGCGTAGCACTGTGGGTTTGGCACTGACCTTTTTATCGGGAGGTTTGGGGTTCGATCCTGCCGTGTAAGTCGACCAATCCGCACTGGGCCAGCGTGGTTGACTAAGGCCTAAACACCCTAACTTAGGGTGAACTCGCGCCCCTCGTTGGGGACGTATATGAGCTGTGGCGGTGATGATGGGAAGCTTGAGGGCTTCATCTCACCTAGCGGTAAGTGACGATAGGGCCGAAAATAGAAGCGAGCTTTTCCTGGATTCCTCTGAGGAACTAGCTGTTTAATCCAACTTGTCAGAAACAAAAATGTTGAAGACCGGGCCCGTCTCGTAATAATCGGTGTTCTAGCAGAATTATGAGAGAAGTAAAGTTTTTTTTAGGTATTAAAAATGCAATGAAGGAAATACATTTTACGATAATTTAGAGTGTAGGACTTGAAGTTTCCATAACACATTTTACTATTTACTTAAATTCTATTTTTAATGTCTTTTTAAGGCTTTAAACATACCCATATTTACATTCCACGCGTTTAAGGACATATTCATGCACTCGTCACGTAAAAAATATGACCAAAACATGAAATATATTCAGTAAACATTTATTCTCAAATCTTTAACAATGATCTTTACTGGTTACTTTTTTCGAAATGTTTTAGTTTCCTTATTGTGGTTAAGGTGGTTTAAATAGTTCATATTTTATGAATTTCACCACTGTTCAAATATTATTTTTACTATAAGAAATCATCCTTTAGCGTAATCAAACTTTAACTACTTAGAAACGAGCTATTATTAAGGCTAATAATTAAAAAACTATAAAGGTGGTTTAAATAGTTCATATTTTATGAATTTCACCACTGTTCAAATATTACTTTTACTATAAGAAATCATCCTTTAGAGTAATCAAACTTTAACTACTTAGAAACGAGCTATTATTAAGGCAAATAATTAAAAACCTGTATTTATAAAACCATTATAGGTTAATTTTATAGAATGAAACCTTATCGAGAGTTTACGCTGCGAAATCGTAGCAGAACTGAGGGAAATTTTTTGCCAGAACACCGATTATTAGGAGGCCGGGCTCTTGATGAATTAAAAGTTATTAAATTCGATTGATTTCATGAAAACGAATTCTGTTCGTATACGGAATCACCTCGAATCAATTTAATATGTGTAGCTGTATGCAGTATTACTTCTCCGTAATTTAATATGGTAAAATATATGGTATTATTATTAGCCTTCTCAAAAACTTTTATTTAATCTTTATAAATTAATACTATTTATGCAGGTATATTCCGCAGGTGCCTTTTGGCCTGCCTAAAATGACTAATCCTAATTAGATTTGGTCGAAACGCATTGGCCTACACTTTAAACATAGGTACAATTGTTGTTTAGCCTAACACTTATTTTCGCACTCTTAATAGTTTGGTATAAAAACTGAAAACCCTAATGTTATAATCCCCAATGTTAAATGCACCATTTATTGGAATAGGTTTCTTTTGGCATTATGATGAATGCGCTAAAGTTTCACAAACCTTATAATTGTTTGGATCGTTGGAGTCATAAATTGATTTAAAATATTATTGAAAAGCTATTATTTTAATAAAAAACATAGTGACAGAAACGAATCGCTGTAAAACCGACTTATCTGATCTACCCGTAGAGTTACGACAGTTAGACACGGTTAGCGCAAAGGTCGAGCGATCGCCTACTGCGCAACAGGTTGCGGGTTCGATTCCCGCACGGGACAGATGTTTTGTATGGCCTACAGAAATTTGTTCCGGTCTGGGCGTATGTGCATGTGATATTCTATGTTTGTAACTGCACCCACGACACAGGAGAAAATCCTAGTGTGGGGCGATTGAAAAAAAAAAGAAAAGAAAGAAAGAAAGAAGAGTGTAATTGAAACCCGCGTAGGCGCGTAGGGGTGAGGTGGAGACGTGGGTGGCTGTGAGCAGGCCGCCGCGGCTGAGGCTGGCGGGCAAAGCCGGTCAATAAGCCGAAGCTGCGGTGGTAAGCGGAAGTCATCGCACGCGGGGTTCTGCCGGAGGGCTGCAACGCTGGGGCCGTCAGAGAAGTCAGTTTGTAGGCTTGCGTGCTTGCTTGCATATCATTTTTAACCAAAAACTAAACACGATATCACTTGCGCATTTTCATTTTGTGCGAATTATACGTTAATTCGACTATTTTACGGTGAAGGACAACATCGTAAGGAAACCTGCACCCACCTGCGAAGAAAGAATCTCTTTACAGGTTGTGTGTAAAGTCGACCAACCCGCACTTGGCCAGCGTGGTTGACTAAGGCCTAATCGCCCTAGTTTAGGGTAGGCTTGAGCCCCTCGGTGGAGACGTATATGAGCTGTTAATGAAATATATTAGTAGAAATTGTTATTGTTCGGCCTAATGTCGTGTGAGTATTTTGGGAAAGTAAAATACGGCGATAAAAAGTTAGGCACAATAAAAATTGACTAAACACGTTTAAAAAAAGTGAAATTTATGTGAAAAAATTTACAGGCTAAAGTGTGTATGCCACTTGAAATCGGGACTACAAAAAGTAAGGCGAACCAACATATACCCATATTCCGCAGATCGCAGTGCAAAGGGAACCTCATGCCGTTGTCTTGCGACGCAGACAGACGGTTGGGCGGTAAGGCGGCTCTTTGCAGCATACTTTCTATAACTGCCCTAGGTGTGGCCGTAAGACCCGGGGGTTATTGTCTAAGAAAAAAATCTATCGCAATCGCCTACGATTTGACAGTCGCAGTCCATCCATCACTCCTTTATAAAAGGAAGTCGGCGCAAAGTCTTATGTTCACGATGCAAAGGCTCTCAAATTATAAGCGATCGTAATAGATTTTTTCTTAGACAATAACCCACCCGGCCGTAGATGACCGGGCTATCCGGAGTGGTCCGAAGAGTTGAGGCGGCCTAGACTCTGGATCGCCATGACTATGAACAAGATAGAAATCACGGTTGATTTTGTAGGTAAGCCCTGCACTCAGCTGGGAGAATTACACACACGTTTGTCCACTAGCCATCGCCTAGTACTGTGTGTAACAGAATAGAGGTTATTTCAGTTATAGAGATACGATTATTAAATAAAATAACGATTTTGAAAACATTTTAAACAATAACCAAAAAGTTTATGTTTGCAGAGTAGTAATAATTAGCAGGTAAACTAAGAATCAAAGATTTCTAACAATAAGCAAACAAAACGGAAAGTCTGTTCTAGTTAGAGAGGTAGGTAATGAATTGAAGTTATCTTAGTAACAGAGGATTAACCTCTGGAACGAAGATAACGCCAATTTACTAAATTCGCAGAAAACTATTCAAAAGTATTCTTTAAAATACAGTCTCAGTAAAAGAGGTAATATATCCCAAGTAACATTTTTTTCGGGTCTTGGTTGTAAACTTTACCTCAAGGTTTTAAAAGAGTCATAAAAAGGTTAAAGTTTTGCTATCTGGTCGTATTTAGTATTTCAGAAAGATTAATAAGTCCTTAAACTAATTGACTATTATTACAACTTTGGAACCGCTGACAACAGTTTAAATTAAGGTTATTTTTACTTAGGTTTTAGGAGCATCTAGTCCTAAGATCTTAAAGTTAGCGTAGACTCCTGATTCAGTTCTAGAAAAGCTAGCATAATACTAAAGTGAGATCTAAAGATTAATTTTTTAACTTATATACAGCTATAAAGTTATGGAATTTTAAAATCACCTGTAAGTCATTTCTAAAGCCTACATGAAACCTTTAGGCTATATTAAAGTTATCTAGACAAACAAATTAGGATTATGTGGTTAAAACCCAAACCAGTAATGCTATTGTATAAGCTTACGGCATGATTTAAGTCCTACGAGTATATTTTAAAGCTTAAGAAACATCCTCAAAAAATTTCAGTTATCTCCGCGAGTTTTAAGCAACTGCAAAAATAGCATAGTAATTTTAACTAGCTCCGCCAGATAATCTTTAGATCTTATTTTGGCAAACATAGTAAGCTTTTAGCTGTTACAGTTCTGAAAAGGTTAATTTAAATTCTTTCTAGTAATTTCCTATCGGCAGCCATATTTTTTATTGAAATAAAAAATCTATCGGAACAAAAAGCAATATTTTGATAAATATATACGGCAAAATTAAGTAATGTGTACTATATATTTAAAATGCATGTTTATATGGATAGAAGTTTCACTTCTAATGCGATTTATCACCAACCATCGTATTTTATAATTTTTATTTTATTGAAATATCTTCAGATTTTTAACTTACGAAGGGCCCACCTCTTATACAGCTCTATTATCATGAAGTTTTACAATAAAGTGCCAGTCGCAGTATTTTTTAATTTTTCCTGGCGTCAGCAAGCTCCCTAATATTTTTATGAATACAACACTTATCATATCTCGCCATTTTGAAACAAGGAATCGCCATTATAAATAAAGATTTGAAATTCACTTGTTTCTGTGTAAAAAATCTTAAATAGAAACATTTTAAAACCTGGGAGTCTCGGAAAAACATTAATTCATGCCTAAAAACGGTTTTAAGTTATCATAAAGATACATCCAACAACATTTTAGAACGTTATATTAACCTTAAATACAGGTATTGTGATTTAAACTATAGGTTTTGCTGTAGCTCTCAGAAAGGTTCTAAAACGTGGGCCCTTTTTGCACTCAGGGGGTTATTATAAGGTTAATATGACATTATTGAGTCTATTAAGACTTAGTAGCAGATATCCATATATAGGTTCTAGAACCTTTTCAAAACCATTCTAAAACCTAAAATGTTACTTGGACAACCGCTGTCTCAATTATAGAGGTAATTGTGAATGAGGAAATCGAAGGAACTAATCCCAGATGTATAGGTTTGCTTTTTCCTACTAGCAGAGGTAATTCAGTGCTAAAGTGTCGGGACCCCAGTAAGAGTTTCAGCTTCCAGCTTATCCAGCCTCCTAACCATGATCGCACAAAACAATATTAAAGCGGGATGGCGCTATACGAAGCAAGAGTGGTATTTCTATTTAAATATTGTTTGAACCTTCCTACAAGTGATCATGGTGAGCCCCTGGTCTCACTTAACCAATTTTACTATATCAATCCATACATTTGATAGTGGAATACAATAATATTGTTGTGAAATTTCTGGGTAAGTAATAAAACAGACTTTTCTTTTAAAATATTGCTTATTTTATTAAGATAAACTCCTTTTGATTACTGTTGCAAAAATTCCTTTTAATTTTGCTCGTAGCAGTTTTAAAAATGTTACCTTGTGTTACAAAAGGGTGCATCGTATGGGGTGCGATGTTCAGACAACCTCCTTGTGGTGCACCCTGGGCAACCCGGCAGATTCTCTGTCGCGGGCTAATAGTCTGACGAGAGGACCCCCATAGTGGGGGTGTGTGGGATGGCCGGGTTTAACCTGGCGGGCCACTTCGTGTGGCCACCCGCTTCATGCGGGGAAGGGCGAAGTCCCCTCTTCTTATGTTAAGAAGAGGTGTGGCTCTCGCTGGAAGCCGATTCCGGCGGCTACCTCTGGTGGTAGAGGGTCGAGGCGAGTTTTCCGCCGTGGCGCTTCGCGCCCGTTGGGGTTCTCCCCGAGTTTCGACTCACTCGCGCGGCGGTGGATCCAGTGGGGTTCGCCATCGGGCAACCCGTTACCCGCACTGAGCGGACCGGGGGCCCGGCTCACTGAGCGTCGGGCCGCGTGAAAGACAACCACAATAAAAAACCACAGTTTTGGGGTGTAGAGCGGCGCAATATATTTATTACTTCTTACTATTGTTTTAGTTTTTTTTTCTTCGCTTTATAATTAGTTTTAAGTCCAGCATTCAACTTTATTTCAAATGTTTAGTTAGTGTTTAGGCGTCTAGATAAAGTTTAATGCTCTATCGATGTGGAAGGCCTCGTCGGAAGAACAGCGCTTCGGTGGCGAAATGCCATCGTAGCATAAGCTGAGAGGGGGACCTTTTTGGCCCAATACTGTTTTTTTTTCTCTCATTTTGTATTGTCTACTTTTATGTTGTCAATACTGTAGTTTATATTAATCTTAGCTCTGTAAGTTTTTTGTGGCCAAATAAATATTTATTCATTCATTCATTCATTCAATCGCGCCGCTCCACAAAGTAGCAGAGCCAGGAGGGGAGTCCAGCAACGGAATGTCACAGGCAGGGGGTCAGCGGGAATAAGGCCTGGCTGTTGTCTTCTGCCCCCTGTCTTGTGACCGACGGAGGAGCTGCTGGGGGGGGGGGGTTAGTGGGTAGGCCCGGGCCATGTAAGGTCTGGGGAGTCCCACATATCCTCGTGGTTACCACGAGGAATGCGTCAATGCATTTTCCCTCCTCCGAAAAAAAGGGTGCATCGTATAACATGAGAATGTTATCTTTTGCGTTACTACGCAAAGAGTGTAGTATCATACAACATATTAAGTGTGTAGCTAAATCGGTACATGTCAATTTTTTCGCTGTCAAACTTTTTAGTAAGTAAGTAATATTTTTTTGCTTGAAATATGGTACAAATGATATAATAATTGCAATTAGACCGCATATTTCACCAGAATCTGGCATGCATAAAATAGGTAAGTACTCAACAAATAGTTCTTAAATAATGCTACTTCACTGAATTATGTCCAGTAATCACAATCTCTAATAACATAAAACAAAAACAATTCCAGAACTCAATGTCACACTTCAATGTCAAAACAATATAAATAATAGGAATGGATAAGTACTTAACAGATGAATTATTAAATAATATTACATATTAAATCCAATGGTCATAATAAACAATAAACAAAGAATCAAAACAAAAGAAAAAAACAATTCTATAACTTCAATGTCAGAGTAAGATAACATTAATTTGTAAATTTAATTTGAAACCACTGCTCCTCTTTAAGGCGAGGATTTCCCAAATTTGCCGATCTTAGAACGTCTAGATCTGGATAATATTAGAACCCACAATTCTGAAATTCACACACCTTAAACTTGAAGATATAATCTAGTGAACTGTGAAAGCAGAAACACGATTTACTCCATTTCACTCGATAGAAAAAAAATCCAAACATAGGTCTAAATCAAACACTAAAACCACGATTTGAAATCGAAATATACATAAAACAGTATAAAAGTTATACCAAAACATGTAGTTCGTTATTATCTAGTGAACTGTGAAGACAGATTTTTTGATGTCATATAAAATATTTAGGAAAATGACGAAAATTCTATAATTTCGCTTGGTTGCAATCGCGCTCCATATAAGACAGTACTCGCCAAGTCGTCTCAGGGTATGGTCATGTCGCTTCGTGTCGCGGGCGCAAAAAAATATATTACGTGTTTCTTTACGATCGAATTTTAATTTTGCAGTTTGCGTTTATTTTGTTAACTTTCATTATTATTATAGATTAGTGTAGTAATATGGTGAATAGTGTAAATAATGGATTAGGTATTATAAAGGAGAAAACTATTTTAATCCTTCTTCCTAAATTATTTTATGTGTGAAAAAATATGTTTTTCGTTCTTTTTTTCTATAAGTTATTTTATGTGTAAAAATCGCTAATAAAAGAAGTCAAAGACGAAATATTAAATCAAATGCATACAAAAAATGCTGAAAGAAAAGTGGTAAATATTTATTTCCCAAATGTTTATATTTTATTGCCGCGGCCATATAGCACAGTGCAGTGTTAATAAACCAGTATGATAATTTCTTCAAGTAAATATGCAACGATTTATAGGTTCAAAATAATGTTTCCTATAAAACTTTATTGCTGAATTCCTTTAAATACTTAATGTTACCCCTTTATTCACAACGCCTTGCATCAAAGCTTTAGAAGGTAGAATCAACAGCACATTATACATGTAGCTAAATAATAGAGTTTTATTCGAGCCTATGTATTAAATATATGATTATGAACAGTAAAATAGTATTTTAGGAATCTTTTAAATTTCGTAACATTTATGGTCAAGCGTGAGTTGATTATAAAAAAGTAAAAAATAATTAACATAAAGGGCAATGTCCATTTTTGGCTACCAGTGAACACAATGCAATAAGGAAAATGATTTGCAAATTAATTATCTTATTATTTTAGCAAACTTATACTTAAACAGATTTGTATCAAACAACACTTTTGTGAATATATTTTTTTCAGTATTTATTTTATTTATGCGATCAATAGCATGACATCTTCCGGCGTAGCGCACGGTATTCTATCCAATAATAATTGCTACTGTGCGAGAGATTAAAATGCTGCGCTCTGTTAAGTGAAAATAAATAAAGTTATAATATTTTTCAGTTTAAATCAGTAATACAATAATAAATTATGAATTAAAATAAACAGGAACTGTTTCTGACTATGATTTTAATATTTTTGACATATGGCAACACTAATACGAAAACAAGAAAAAAATATATCATGTCATGTCAATTGTCATTCGCTTTGTTTTTCTACATCGTTAGTGTTATTTTCGTGATTTATGCAACACCGACTTTGTTAATTTATAATGGACCTCGATAATTCTGTTTCCTTCGCCATCCCACGGACATCGATTCTCTCTCTCATTCCGACTCTTGCTCAGCTAAGGACACCAAATGGAAGGTTGTTTGTTATACATTTTACAAAATTGGTAAGCGCTAGAAAAATCAATTTAAAGACTGATACTAATTCTTGCTCAAATTTATTTATATGAGGCTACTTACTAATTAATTATTGTAAAAAATTAATTGTAAATGATTGTTCATCATTAGCCAAAGTCTCATACAAAATGGACAATCCCCTTTCCGTTCGATTTATGTAAAGATCACTTCATTGTATTAAAAGAAAATATCTGATCAGCGGAATTTTGTGAAACTTTATAAAATATTTGCTTTTGCCCACTGCTTCGCCCGCATAAATGTCATAGAGGTTCCATACAAACTATTATTTTTTAGTTTTACCCCCTTAGATGGCGAATTTCCAACATACATGTCAAATTTCCGCTTTTTGTGCCTTTTAATTACGGCTGTGCGTAATCTGTCAGTCACTCAGTAATGAAAGTGTTTTTATATAAATACGTCTGCCCACACTAGGATTTTCTACTGTGTCGTAGGTGCAGTTTTTTTCTTTTTGAAAACGTCGCCCCACACTAAGATTTTCTCCTGTGTTGTGGGTGCAGTTACGAACATAGAATATCACATGTACATACGCCCAGACCGGAAAAAAATTCTGTAGGCCATACAAAATATTTGTCCCGTACGGGAATCGAACCCGCGACCCGTTGCGCAGTAGGCGATCATTCGACCTCTGCGCTAACCGTGTCATCAAAGTTACAAACATAGAATATATTACATATCACATGCACATACGCCCAGACCGGAACATATTTCTGTATTCCATACATAATATTTGTCCCGTAACTACAAAAAAATATTTTACAAAAAATAAAAACCGACTTCAAAAACACTGAAAACTTAAAAATAATATAAGAATAGGTACAGACAACATCACACTTCTGTATTGAAGTCGGCGCCAAACGATAATCTCCTAGAAAGTGTTAAAATTTGTCACCGACTTCAATATAGAAGTGTGATGTTGTCTGTACCTATTCTTATATTATTTTTAAGCTTTCAGTGTTTTTGAAGTCGTTTTTTATTTTTTGTAAAATATTTTTTTAACTTTTCAGTGAATGAAATCTTTTTTGTGAAAGAAGTGTGTTTTTAGTGCTTTCCTCGATTTTCTATGGGATCCCATCATCAGATCCTGACTTTGGTGACCATGAGACCACCCTTGCTCTATACTCTATCGAATACAAAAATAATTTTGGACATCGGTTTAAAAATGACGGAGTTATGAGGTAACAAACATAAAAAATACAACCGAATTGATAACCTCCTCCTTTTTTGAAGTCGGTTAAAAATATTTGGGAATCGAACCCGCGACCAGTTGCGTAGTAGGCGATCACTCGAACTCTGTGCGCTAACCGTGTCGTCAAATGTAAAGTCATCATGGTAAAGAACGCTAGCTGTGTAGTACTTCCCGAGTTTTCTTACAGGCCTAAGGTGGTAGAATATTAATTAATATTTTAAAACCAGTTTGCTTAGAGACTAATACGGTTGCCTGATATTCATAGCGATTTGTGGCTTTGATAATCTTGTTTAGTACATGCACGCCCCTGTCACTCACGCAATGCAGCGTTATAAATACCTACCACTAAGTAGCGCGCCGGCGCGCCGACCGCTGCACACACGTGTAAAGAAATTCTTAGGTTGTGTGTGAAGTCGACCAACCCGCACTTGGACAGCGTTGATGATGGTAGCACATCAAAAACAGGTTTGAGCTTGTTTCGAATTCATCTAATAATAATATGATGGATGACATACCTGCCAGAGATACCTGTCACAAAAATTGGGATATAATTAAAAACAAAAATACTATCGTTTTTGATGCTTGCTAAGGCAAGGATAAAAATACCTCCGTCTTATCTATTTCTGCCGCAAATCAGCAGTGCTTGCATTGCTGTGTTCCGGTGTGAAGGGTAAGATATGGCACTGAAATTACTGGGTACTGTGACTTTACATCTGATGTCACAAGTTGGCAACGTACACTGTGGTTCTTGTGGGGCTTGCAGTTTTACTGCGAATCGCACAGGAACCACATGTATTATAGGTGACTGTTACTACTTACCATCAGGTGGGCAGTTTGCTTGTTTGCCAACTTAGTAGCAATAAAATAAAACACACAACATTACATTTTTATTTTGAAGTGGTGTCGGTATTTTTGTAAAAAAAATATTTTTATTTTTTCGTGAAATTAATAATAGCTCTCTAAGTCAACTTGAAAGAATATACCTAACTGAGAGTCAATACGTACCTTTTATATCTAAAGACTAACTCCCTAACTCCTTAAAGTTAAGGATCCATCGTAAGCTCAGCATAGTGGAAGAATCCTTGAGATGATGTCTTTCAGACGCAAATACCTGAATAGCTTCAGAAAAAAAACAGGAAAGACGTTGGACGTGCCTATTCTCTCGATTTTCTTGGGATTCTAATACTAGATCCTGACTTGATGGCATGGAACCACTTCGGGGGTATACTTTTCTGAATACAAAAAGAATTTTGAAAATCAGTTAATAAATGACGAAGCTATGAGGTATGTGTTACCTCATAACTTCGTAAAGTCAGTGAAGTCGGTTAACACATCAAATCGAAATAAGTTATAGTACTTATTCATTCAGTAATGTATTAAAACACCTACATATATCTATTAAAATATTTTTCTTCAAACTTCTCATTAATTTTACTCTAATCATCGGAAAAGGCAACACTAAGTAATACATTACTACCCTGGAAAACGGCAGTAGTATTGTATGAAATTTCATTAATGACCCGTTCAACATAATTGCCCTGTTGTTTGTTTTTCTAATTTAAAAAGAAATTACAATTCATATTCATACAATTCATACAAATTGTAGGCATTTTTCCAAAGAGATTTGAGTGGTTGTATAACATGTCACAAAAAATACACATGCGCAAAACAAGTTAGATAGGACCCTACAAAGCCAATTTTATTTGAAAAAGAGAGGCAATTGGCTTTAATGGCGAAGATTAGCTTTTATTTTAATAAATTAAAAATTGTATTCGAGTGAATATTGTGCAGTGAAAGTGGTGTTTTTTGGTGCACATTCATGTTGACGGCAAGAAATAAGGGTTTTGTGGTGTACATGACAGTGAGTTTTTTTTTGTGGATTTTCCACTTCCGTCACCACCGTCAAGATAAGGTTTGGTTTCTTAATAAGAACAATTTGCATTTTTTTTTGTCATAAATAAATAAGTTTTTCTACAGTCAACTTCAGTTTTTTATTATTTTTTAATAAGTTGAAGGAAAAGCAGATTACACACCTCGTAAGTGAGCTATTAATGCCCTCGGGTTATTAGTGCCCTCGAGCAAGTGCTCGTGCACCAAACATTCGCGGGCATTAATAAGTCACTTAGCGCTCGGTGTAACAATCTACTATTTCTAAATCAAATCGAATAGCCGTCGAAGTCAAACAAAAAAAATTAACAGTGCTTTATAAGTATATGCCGCCGCGTCAGTCATATTCTTAGCTTTTGTTTTAAATACTACTTCTAGCCAGTTCTAGCTAATCGAGCATTTCTTGTATTCTAGTGATGCATTCTATACTGCACAAAAGAAATATGCATAAAATTTGAATTTACATTTTATTAATAACACATCATAGAAACATTTAAAACCTTTGAAATTGTGAAGAAACGGTCTAATTATGATGAATCTTGAAAATTCTAATTATTGATAATTGCTTTACGTCTCTTTCTTATCTTATAAAATATATGTTTGTATCGGTATTATAGTGGTGGACGAGTACAATGACGTCACTAGCAAATAAAAGCTTTTTAAACTTTGTTATTTTTTAAGTTATTAAAAAAATCACGTGGTTGTTTGTCAAATAAAAATACTATGTAATGTAACAATTAAAAAGTGTCCATATTTACATACAAGTAAAGATACAATAAAAAATAGCAATGAAGTCATAAAGCTGTATCTTTATTGGTTGTATTACTGTAGGTACTTACCTCAGTTTATAAATCAATACTTATTTGTAACCTAGCAAAAAGTATATTGCATACGATATAAAACGTCCTTGTTGTACTGTTATATTTTTACTGTGCGGCACACGATGTTGGCGCCTGTTCAGTGGCCGCGTCCGCGCTAACGTCATGTACAAATGAACGGTGTGAAGTGCGGAACATATGGGCTTGCACGTGGAAATTCCTCGCCTTAAATAAAAGAAACAAAATGTTACATTACTAAAATAAATTTACACAACATAAAAGTCAATTTGATTTTGTCAGTAGTATTTTTTACATAGTTTCCATAGGTAGTTTATAAATTACATAATTTTTTTTAATTTGAAATAGTCAAAATACTCACTTACAGAATAAAAACAATTTTCGATAAGCCAGCTTTTGAGTTTCCTTTTAAATAACTTTGTTGGTAGTTTTGTGAATTCCTCATTTAACAATAACATGTTAAATATTTTTACTGCCATACAATAACTATTGTTAGAGTAACGAGTTGTTCCGATTACAGGTAAAATAAGTTTGTCTGGATATCGGGTGTTGAAACCACAATAGTCCCTATTTTTTTTGAAGAGCTCTAGATGTGATTTCACAAAAACACATAATTCAAAGATATAGATTCCAACAACGGTCAATAGCTTTATTTCTTGAATAGAGGTCTACATGATGTTTCGATGTCGACATTACAAATGGCTCTAATACACTGTTTCTGTGCCAATAGTGCTCTCTCAACCAAGCTTGAATTACCCCAAATAGGAATGCCATTTTTGGAGAATCATAATGTTTTTACAGTTTGTTTATTTGCTTGTTTTGATATCACGTTGTTATTTTTGGAATCAAATCAACATTGACTACTTCGCATTAAATAAGATTTAGTGTACGTAAAGTTGGTATGTTTAGTTACCTACGTCGATAGATGATCAATAATTCATGAAAGGGACAAGGGACCCTGTTATTAATTGCTTTATTATACGCATGTTATCCGCATCTTGAACGTCGAGGATCACGTGGCGTGGAAACTGGTAATCAACGGTAAAGGATAATTTATCTAGATCCTATGCTGGTATTTCGGTTACAACGCCAAAAGCAATTAAGCGTTTACACATACATTTTTTTTTTTTTTTTTTTCGGGGGGAAATGCGTAATCGCACCGTACCCGCCGTTGGCTGGACGGAGGGCGTGTGTGGGGCTGGCCCGGCAGAGTGCCAGGCCGACCCACTAGCACCACTCTTGCCCCGCCGGCAAATATGCCGAAGGAAGCAAGAGTGGTCAAAAGGAAGACAGCGCCTTCTGCGCCAGTGGTAGTACCCTCTTCGTCGGGGGCCCCGGCGCCAGTAGCGGCACCGGTCGATGACGGTTGGTCGACGGTTGTGCGGCGAGGTAGAAAGAAGCCGACAGTAGATGGGGCGACGCCCAAGAAGGCTTCCGCTGATGTCTCCAAGCCTTCGCCAAAGTTGCCTAAGACACCGCGATCTTTGGCGGTGGTGCTGGCCCTCAAGCCAGAGGCAGTAGCGAAAGGCCTCACCTATGGTGAGGCAATAGCCAAGGCCAAGGCCTCCGTCAGCCTCAGCGCCCTAGGCATAGGGCCCGCCAAATTCCGGACGGGGATAACCGGAGCTCGAATAATCGAGCTCCCAAAGGGGACATCCCCGTCTCAGGCTGATTCGCTGGCGGAAAAGCTGGGAGAAGCCCTAGGGGACGCGGCGAAAGTGACGCGTCCCGTTAAAACAGCGGATATCCGGGTCGTTGGTTTAGACGACTCGGTGACCGCTGAGGAGTTGGGGCAGATCCTGGCGCGGGCCGGTGAGTGCCCGGCCCACCATATCAAGGTGGGCCGTGTCCACACGGGGGTGCGTGGCGTCGGGGCGGCATTCGCCTCCGTGCCAGTGGAGGCGGCTAAGCCATCGAAGTTGGATGGAGTTCTGCCTCCATCCAACTTCTTGAGCAGAAGCCCATGCGGTGTTTCCGCTGTATGGGCATGGGCCACCCCATACAGCGGTGCCTCTCCGCTAAGGACCGCAGCGGACTATGTTTCCGCTGCGGATCGGAAGGTCACAAGGCGGTTGACTGCATGGCGGAGCTGAACTGTGCCGTCTGTGCGGATGCCAAACGACCAGCCTGTCACCGCATGGGGGGCATGAACTGCAACCCCCCGCCGGTCAGGGGCCGTTTGGCCCCAGTGAAACTGACCGTGGCCCTAAGAAGTCCGGCACCACAGGCAGCACCGGCCGCAGCAACGGCCCAGGAGGAGCCCATGGAGACCACCAATGTCTAGTGGTCCCATAAAGCTCCTCCAAGCTAATTTGAACCACTGCGCCGCGGCACAAGATCTCCTATGTCAGACCGCGGCGGAGTGGGGAGTGGATTTGGCAATTGTGTCGGAGCCGTACTACGCTCCGCCACAATCGTCAAATTGGTTAGTGGCGGCGGATAATTCCGCCGCCATAATGCGGGCGGCGCGTGGCACAGCCCCCTCTCTCATTTTAAGAGAGAGAGGCACTGGCTACGTTGCCGCCATGTGGGGGGGAATTCTAGTTGTTTCAACTTATTTCTCCCCCAATCGCAGCCGGGCGGACTTCACAGTCTTCCTGGCTGCGCTAGAGGGGGTCGTCCGTAGGACGGCCCCGGTACCAGTTCTAGTTGCGGGGGACTTCAATGCGTGGTCTACAGCGTGGGGGTCCTCCCGCACTAGCGCGAGGGGTGGAGATCTGGAGTCCTGGGTTCTGTCCCTGGGGCTCCAGATTTTAAATAGGGGCTCCATCCCTACCTGCGTCCGGGTGCAGGGCACGTCCGTGGTGGACGTGTCCTTTGCATCCCCCTCACTCGCCAGTCGAATTAATGACTGGCGAGTTGAGGAAGAAGTGGAGACCCTATCGGACCACCTATATATCCGATATGAGGTCTCCACGGCATCCCCAAGGACCCCGTTCCGCAGGGGCTCCGCGGTGAGTGCCTTCCCGCGATGGGCGCTCACCAAGCTCCGCCCGGATGTGGCGGAGGAGGCGGCGATGGTGCGGGCATGGACAGCAGTGCCGCCCCATCTCGCCGGGGATGTCGACGGCATGGCGGATCTCTTCGCAGACGACATGAAGGTCATCTGCCAAGCCGCCATGCCGAGGGCGCAGGCCTGCCCCGAAAGGGGGCAGGTGTACTGGTGGACGCAGGAGATTGCGGATCTGCGTACCACCAGTATGAGGGCCAGGCGCGCCTACGTGCGTTGTCGTAGGCGCGCCAGAACTACACCCGACGGAGAAGCTGAACTTCGTCGGGTGTATGCGGCAGCCAAGAAGGCCCTGCGGAACGAAATCTGCAGGGCTAAGGAGGAGTCCAGGGAGCAATTTATACGGCTCCTGGACGATGATCCGTGGGGGCGTCCGTACCGGATGGTGAGGGGGAAGTTTAAATCTTCCGCTCCCCCTACCTCCGCTATGGACAGAGGGCTGCTGAATCGGGTGCTGGGGACTCTGTTTCCCGATCCCGGTCCCTTCCAGCCCCCCAGAATGGTCCCCCCGGACACTCCTCCGGTGGAAGTGGTTGCCGCCATTCCTCCCGTGTCGAACGTGGAATTCGACATGGTGAGGGAACGGTTCCGGCGCAAAAAGAAGGCGCCGGGACCGGACGGTGTCCCAAGCAGGGTTCTGGCCCTCGCCCTGGGACACCTCGAGGAGCGGTTCCGGGCGGTGCTCAATTTAAGCATCGCCTCGGGCCGCTTCCCCAGTCGTTGGAAAGCGGGCAGGCTCTGCCTGTTAAGGAAGGAGAGCCGCCCCGCTGATTCCCCGACTGGGTATCGGCCGGTGGTGCTGCTCGATGAAGCCGGGAAGTTTTTCGAGAAGATTCTCGCTTCCCGCATCATCGAGCACCTAGAGGACCAGGGGCCGGACTTGGCTAACAACCAGTTCGGCTTCCGCGCCGGCCGGTCCACGATGGACGCGGTGGCCTTACTCAAGAGGTGGACTGAGGAGGCCACAGCTCGTGGGGAGACTGTTGTTGCGGTGTCTCTTGACATCCGCAACGCTTTTAACAGCCTGCCCCACGAGTGCATAAAGGAGGCACTCCGCTTCCACCGGGTGCCTCCGTACCTCCGCGCCCTCGTGGAGGATTACCTGCAAGGCAGATCCATCCTCTACGAGGGGCCGGATGGGCGCGTCCACACGTGGACAATGGCGGCGGGTGTACCCCAGGGTTCCATACTAGGTCCTCTGTTATGGAACCTGGGGTACAACTGGGTCCTGCGAGGCGACCTTCCGCCACGAACGAAGGTCGTCTGCTTCGCCGACGACACGCTTGTCGCGGCGAGGGCTAAAACGGGGGAGGAGGCGGCTCACCTTGCGTCGGTCGGCACCTCACTAGTCGTCCGACGCATCCGCCTCCTGGGCCTAGACGTGGCCCTCGACAAAACGAGGGCCATGCTTTTCCACGCCCCCCGTCGCAGGATCCCACCGGGGCTCCGCGTCCGAGTGGAGGGGGTCCGTATACCGGTCGAGGCGCATCTCAAGTACCTCGGCTTGGTTCTGGACTCCCGATGGAGTTTCGGGGAGCATTTTAAGCTCCTCGCTCCACGGCTGTGCGCCGCCGCAGCCGCACTCGGACGGGTCCTCCCTAATGTGGGAGGACCAGGATCGGCGTGCCGTCGACTGTATCACGGGGTGATACGGTCGATGGCACTCTACGGAGCCCCGATATGGGCGGAGTGCCTCTCCCCCCGAACGGTGGCCCTCTTGCGACGTCCGCAGAGGGTCATAGCAACCCGGGCCGTGCGAGCTTATCGCACGGTCAGCCATGGCGCGGCCTGCGTTCTAGCGGGTCAAACGCCGTGGGATGTCGATGCACGCGTACATGCAGAGGTGTATCGACATCGGGTTGCCGTTAGTGAACGGGGGGGACGATCCGCTCCTGAGGAAGTGGAGCGGATTCGTACCCAGGCGCAGAGGGAGGCTCTGCGTCGATGGGGTGAGGCACTCGCCTCCCCAGATGCCGGCCACCGGACGATCGACGCGATTCGTCCGGTGTTGGAGGAGTGGGTTGGGCGCCGGCAGGGCAGCCTCACGTTCCGCATGGTGCAGGTACTGACCGGGCATGGCTGCTTCGGTCATTACCTGCATCGAGTCGCGCGTCGGGAGGAAACGCCGCGGTGTCACCACTGCGACGCTCCCGACGACACTGCCGAGCACACCCTATTGATGTGCCCGGCCTGGCGACTCCAGCGCAGCGAGCTTAACGCTGCGCTGGGAGGCGGAGACCTCTCGCTGCCGAGCATGGTCGTGGCCATGCTCCGCGGCGAAGCGGAATGGGGGGCTGTCGCCTCCTTCTGCGAGGACGTAATCTCGCAGAAGGAGGCCGCGGAGAGGGAGCGGGAGGCAGATCCTCAAGCCGCTCCCATCCGCCGCAGACGGATAGGCAGGCGAAGGCGGGCATTCGCACAAGCGATGCCCATCTAATGACCCTGCCGTAGAGGCCTGCGTGCACGGTTGGCCCCGTGCACGCCGCCGTAAGGCCCTCCGTCTGGGGATTGCCCTGGTGTTCTCGGGCAATCCCCCCTTGGCGATAGCCCGACCGGTGGGTCGGGCTTGCCCGGGCGCGTGGGTAGTGGAGTCGCAGTGTGGACCTTACCTAGCGCGCCCATAAGGGCAGGGAGAACACCGGGGGGTTTTAGTGGGTAGGCCTGGCACCCTGCCGGGAGAGCCCCACACACGCTCGCTGTCTAGCCAACGGCGGGTACGGTGCGGTTACGCATTTCCCCCCGAGAAAAAAAAAAAAAAAAAAAAAAGGCCGACCCACTAAAACCCCCCGGTGTTCTCCGTGCCCTTATGGGCGCGCATGGTAAGGTCCACACTGCGACTACCACTACCAGCGCGCCCGGGCAAGCAAGCGTTTACACATACCTACGCTTTTGGTTGCAGTGACCAACTTCAGTAGAGTCTATTTATTATTCATCAGTGCGGGTAATGCATATATGATACTAGCTCCAAAAACTCGCTTCGCTAGGCTTTCCCGTAAAGATCCAGAATGTTACCAAAGCAATAAGAAATTTCTGGAATTATCCAGAAAGATTTAGAAAGTTATTAGAAGTTATGTTGAGAAATCGCTTGAATCTTTGAGATTGATCCAAAGAGTGATCGATTTCTGGAGAATTGCTTGAATATTCCAGAAAGACCCAGGACTACCAGGCTTTAGCCCGGTCGCGCATTACAAGAAATTTGTAACAGAAAAATTCTGACCGATCATCCGTTTCTGATGCACACCGGATGACACCTCAGCCAGACGTAAGAATTTTTCTGTTACAAATGGCGGAAGGCGTGTTGCCGTAGTTTTTGTACTAGTCTCCGCACACTATCAGATATTAGCGTCAGTTCAGGCACGCTGGCGCTAGCTGTAGGTACACGTGTTTTTTCCGTTGTTGTTCCGTAGTATGTACGTTCTTGATGAAAATGAGCGAAATTCAAGATTTAATTGCAAAGGCGGAAAAATATATATGTATGTGGAATATTGAGGATGAAAATTATCATTATAAATCGATAGAGGGCAAAAAAAATTAACGTTTTAAGTAAAATTGGGTGTCTTGTAATCTTGTCATTTTAAGAGGGTGCGGTGAACCGAATATCCACATTTTATTTTTCCTTTTTTTTATTAAACATACAATAGTGCTAAGAGCAATAGCTTATCTTCATCCATGTTGGTCGATGTGCGTTTACATAAGTGCGTATGAATGTAATAAGATGAAACACGACTGGGTTCAAAAGTTGCCGGATCAAAATGTCTGATAGTATGCAGCGTCTATTATATTTCATCCCAATTTTTCCTTAAAGGATGCAGGTTAAGATAATTTTGAGTTTAATGACGAACCAGTAAAAAATGAGATTCAACAACGTTCTTGTGAAATATATATTTTTGAAGCTTATACTGATATATCTTATGTGATGCGTTCGGCGAGCGTCAGAATTTTTCAGTTAGAAATTGCTTATAATGTGCGACCACGCTGAAAAGCCTAAGATCACACCGCTTGAATCTGCAAACTCTTATAATCTCGGATTATAAGGAATAGCTTGAAATTTCTAGAAAGTGTTAGTAGAAAGATCTAGAAATTTATCGACGAATTTCTCGAATTCAACCGCCGTATATTTTACCTTCTAACATTTATCAATACACAACCACCATACTCGTGTTGAGCGTCGGTGGACTCAGCACTTGCCTTCCAATCGGAAAATCCGGGGTTCGAAACCGCTATGTACCAATATGTTTTTCGTTTTTTAAATTTCATAAGTACATTTGTCTGACGCTCCTACGGTGAAGGAAAACATCGTGCGGCAACCTGCATATATCTGCGAAGAAATTCAATGGTGTATGTGAAGTCGACTAATCTGCACTGGGCCAGCGTGGTTGACTAAGGCCTAATCACGCTAACGTAGGGTAGGCTCGAGGCCCTCGGTGGGGACTATCCTATGAGCTGTGATGATGATGATGAACCACCATAGTGCATGATGAGATGCTTTTGGGGCGAATAGTAAATGGTAGTACCATTAACTATTCCGCGCTTTTCTCATGGACCAACTACGAGTATGTATGCACAACTAGTTGTGATATAAGTTTTTGCTGCACAGTGAAAACAGATCCATGGGCTAAGTAATGGACCTATTTGTACAAACAGGTGCGCTCTTAAATAACTCTATGTTACTCGTTTCATATTACTAGCGCAAACAAAGGCAAATCTCAATACCTTCGTTGGAAAAACCCGATGGAATGGTAAACTGACACGACGGGAGCAGGATCAGTTAGAGGACCTACTGTTTACGGTGCCTCCCGAGCCACGGAGGACCTTAATAAGATTCACACATCAGGCGCTTGAGCACGTAGAACGTTAGTTTATAACGTGTAGTTTATTTAAATGTGTAGTATTTGTGCAAATAAAAGACAGTATTTAGTAACATCCTTTTTTTGAGGCGGGGGAATCTGTTCAGATTCAGATTTTTTTAAACCTCTCCGCCCCCGATGGTAGTGGTCGGGATCTAGAAGGCCATTAAGGCCATTTCACCGAACGGGCCCCCTGGAGACAGACCAGTAGTATGAACAAGTCGGGACTTCGCCTAGGGAGGGGTCACCAGGTTAGCAATCGTCCCATGCTAACGCTGCATATGGCAGTGAGAGCGCGTTCTCTTTAGCGATACGTCATATTTTTTCAAAAAAAGAGGTTATTCCTATTATAATAGAGCACTATTGAAATTCTCTGTCAGTCCTTTTATGTATCTGTTATGCTTTTAGTCCTAAACTGTTGTACCAATTTAAATGAAATTTCGTACAGAGATAGCTTAAATCCTCAAGAAGGACATAAAGCTATTTTGTATCCCGAATTTTAGTGACTACCCTAGGGAACTCGCGATATAACGAATTCCACGTACACGAAGTCGACGGCAACAGCTAGTATCTAATAAATTCAGACCAACGAATAAAATAACGTACAACCTTGTTGCCGGCGTAGCAAGCCCGAAGATAAATCACAAAAGTTCTGTTATTAACATCGACTGCGAAAAAGTATTATAATTTCTGGAGATACCGCGAAATTTAAGGTAACTTTAACGTTTGATAAATGAAGTTAAAGGGTTTCACGGCTCGTGTGAAAAATTACAGGCCTTATTCAAATAAGCCCCGTCGTGATTTGTGATTCAAATTACGCAATTCTGTTCGCATCAGCGAACTCCTCATTTTTCCCCCAAGTTTAAATGGAACTCGAATGTTGCAGCCAATAAACAACGACACGGAAGTGATATTTCTTCGGAGTTTCTGCTCTGGTGTGACGCACTAAAGAGTGTTTAATTTGGATTTATGCGCCGAATAACTTGATGAATGTGTTTTTATGCCATCATATTTATGAATATATGTATCACCAACTATAATTTGCTTGGTAAGGGATAATATACTGAGTGTCATCCTTACTTATATTATAAACCCGAAAGTTTGTTAGTATGGATGTATGTTTGTTACTCTTTCACGCAAAAACTATTGAATGGATTTGGATGAAATTTTGTAGGTAGACGGATTACGACAGGGATTAACATAATAGGCTACTTATTATCCCAAAAAGTAAGTAGTTCCCGCAGGAAAGTAGATTTACAGTATTTGAACTTTTAAGGCGAAACATAGTACTCGTATAGTGTCTATTTTTTATTACCTAACTTATAGGCTAATTAGATTTCGATTTATCCCTTTTTAGAGTTGAGTGCCTTAGAAGGGAAAAACGGAATCCTTACATTAACGGAACTACGTTGTCCATCTGTACGTCTGTCCTTTCTTCTTGAGTCTTGTCAGACCGACGGCCAGACGTCCATCTGTATGTCAAGACACTTTTCTCGGGAATACGTAGATATCAAGCTGAAATTTATGTCCAATATTCAGGTCTATGGTCTCTTTCAGCTGTGAAAAAATCAAACTTGTAGGTCAACATGATCAAAAGATATGGTCGTTTATGTCGATTTCACAAGGGAATCAAAACCTTTAGGGTACTTTCTGTTGACCTAGAGTCATGAAATTTGGCAAGAAGCAAGACCTTTAGCACACGTTAAGGGAAGAATCTGAAAGAAAACCGTCTTTTATTTCCACAAAAGTACTACACATTTAGATAAAACTACACTTTTCGGATTTATTCGCGTCTAGTTTTATTTAACCCTTAACAACCCAGTATGCTTTAGTAACATAACTGACCAGTAGTGTCTAACGAACACATTAAAAAAATAGAAGGTATTTAAACGAAAATAAAGATTATATTGTGAAAAGAATTTGTAAAAAATTACTTTAATTCCTTATTAAACACGAACAATTACCTTACAAGTACTACAATATATAACAAAAATAAAATAACACAGGTTAGTATAAACATTATTCACAGTTATAATAAATTTATTTACAGAGTATTCTGCACATACGTTACGATTGCACTGTTTGTAGGCCCTGGATATTTTCGTAAAATATTATGTGATTATTGTGATAGCGTGAGGATGATATTGATGATGAAAATATTTGTGTTGATAGTTGTTCGGACAATGAAAGTAACGCAACAGAACCAGCCTCTAAAACCCTTATCGATTGGTTCTGTCGCGCTATTTTCATTTTCCGAACAACTATCAACACAAACATTTTCATCATCACTATCATCCTCACGAAACAAAATATTTTCAGCGCCAAATTCATCAAGAGCCTGTTGAATTTCTTTCGCTGTTACCCCATTTTTTAAAGACATTTCTTTGATCAAAAACAATTCCGAGCACGATCACTTTATCACAATGACTGAGAATTTGAGTAGAAACACTCGGTCGTTACCGGTGGGAGACTAAGTACCAGAGTCGTCTGCTTGGGTAACTCCGTCTTACCTATTTTTGCTGCAAAGCAGCAGTGCTTGCATTGCTGCATTCCGGTTTGAAGGGTAAGATATGGCAGTGAAATTACTGGGTACTGTGACTACATTTTATGTCACAAGTTGGCATCGTACACTGTGGTTCTTGTGGGGGTTGCAGTTTTGCTGCGAATCTCACAAGAGCCACATGTATTATAGGTGTCTGTTACCACTTACCATCAGGTGGGCTGTTTGTTTGTTTACCAATTTAGTTGTATAAAAAATAGAAACTAAAACCAAACAAGCAATCAAAAATATAAGCACAACGATATCATTGTAACAAAATTAATGTACTGTGAGTTATTATTGTAACGCAAATAATATAGGTACTGTGATATACTGGTATACCCATCAAGATTCTAAAATTTAATGAATACATATCCTCTCGTATAAACAAAAATAACCGACATACCCCACATACTCCTGCTACGAATTGCTATTGTGTCTAGTGGACACTTGTGGGTGGGATGCAATGAGTTACTTTTTGGTTTGTTAATAATTAATAATAGACATATAATATTAAATATATTTTTATTGCACGTTTGGATTCAGTAAACCATTGGGATAGATTAGATAAAACGATTTTTCGCAGAAATAAATACTTTCGTTTTTATACATCTTTGAATTTAAAAATGTGTCCCCGAGACACTTGTGGGTTGTTAAGGGTTAAATCTGAGAACCGTAAATATAATATAGTACATATACTAGCATTCCGCTTGCAGCTTTGCCCGCGTTATCTTCATTTTTCCTGTGGGAATTCCATATTTTCCCGTAGGAAAATATTATATAACCTATGCTACTCAGTGATATTGTAGCATTCTATTAGTGAAAGAATTTTTCAAATCGGTCCAGTAGTTTCGGAGCCTATTTAATACAAACATACAAAAATACAAATCTTTTCTCATTATAATCAGTCAAATATAATGATTAAAATAAAGTTAGTCTTTACAATATTGATATATGGGAAGCTTATTTCAAATTGGACTCCTGATTGAAATGTAAATCAAGACAAGGGCACCCGTACTATACCCGGGGTAATCCATTGATTTTGTGATAGAAAAAGGGAAATTGATTCGACAGGGCATTAGTAGAGAGACGGCTCGCTCACCCGGCTGTTATGAATGGGTCACTAGTCGACCCAAGGTAATAGGTAAATCAACAATTCATGTAAATACTTTATCAGAATTATTTATATAGAAATAACTCTAATCGAATCTACTGCTGCGTCTACTGGAGCGTCGATGGCGCTGTGGATACGGCACTGGCCTGCACGTTGGTTTAGACTCCAAACAAGTTCGAGAACTTGCCTTAAAGTTCGCAGTGTCAAGAAAAAAAGAAAATATTCCTACCTACTGGCATCAACATAAAATGGCTGGTATAGGATGGGTTAGGTGCTTTCGACAGCGATATCCTCAGCTATCACTTCGAAAACCTGAAGCAACTAGTTTGGCAAGAGCAATAGGTTTTAACCAGACAAATGTTTCTAATTTCTATGATAATCTAGAAAAAGTCATTAAAAACACAATTATTCTCCTAACCTATTTATAATATTGATGAGACCAAAATTTCAAAGAAAAGTGCTAGCACAAAAAAAATAGGCAGTTGGGAAAACTAACCTCCACAGAAAGAGGAATAAACAGTACAATGATCGCCTGTATAAATACGGTGGGAAATTCAGTGCCACCTATGATAATTTTTCCTAGGATTTTCTTCAAGGAAAACATGCTAAAAGGTGATGCTCAGTCTGGGAAACAAATCAATCTGGTTGGTCTACAGAACAAATTTTCAGGCGATATTTAAATCATTTTATGGCTTTTGTAAACAACCTGTTTTGATGACAATGGACAACCATTAACCCACATATCAATTGAAATCATAGTAAGGCCTCTAATAATAGCATTATTCTTTTAACTCTGCCTCCTTATACATCTGACAACTTGCAAGCCCTGGATAGATGTGTGTTTGGACCATTCAAAACACAATATAATAAGGCTGCAGATAAATGGATGTTGAACCACCCTGGCAAACCAATTACCATTTATGATATTGCAGAGATCATAGGAGAAGCATACTGTCTCTCATTTACCCCTAAAAATATAATAAAAGGGTTCGAAGTTACTGGCATTTGCCCATTAAACAGGGATGTGTTCAATGATGACGATTTTCTTTGTTCTTTTGTCACTGATCGTCCGGAACCTATAGTTGCAGAGGAAAAGGAACTACTTGAACTGAATACTGGAATTTGTTTTCAAATTAAGACTGTTTTACAATAAAAGTGGATTAGTAGTTACTCTGAATAATATAATTAAAAAGACACACATGACACATGACAGTGTGTTCTGAAATATTTTTATTATTTAAAATTAAATATTGTTACGGTATTTAAATGATTTGTAGAAGAAATTATAAATAATTCTATAAAATTCACGATATAAATATTTACAATTACAACCCGTGGCTTATCCATCAAATTGGTATCTTCTCGGATATCGGAATACCTATATGTTCGTCTGTCAACATACTTATTGAAGATTATTCATACATATATGAAAATCATACGGTGATCATACGTGAAACATGTCTGTTTCGAGGTCCTTCATCCATAACCCCTATTATCTTCAAAAATAATAGTCTACCTACTCCAGAAGACGGATGGTGCGCAGTTGATGGATATTCACAACATGTTTTCTGCCGTTCTGTGATATTAAGTGAATTATTGTAATTTTCAGAGTATTTTTAATTTTATATAGTAATCAAGTACTTATTGTTATATTTCTAAATTAGTGTTATTTTGTAAATATTATCATTTAAGAGATGCTGCAATGTAGTCAACCCAATTTGTCAGCTCAAGTGCATACCTGCATTGTATGCTTAAAAGTGTTTGCTTCCCTTAGAGGCTTACATATTCATCAATCACGGTCACATCACGTACGTATTTTAGATCCTTTGTCCAGTTCTGTTATCACAAACCCCCGCACCATAAGTCAACATATACCATTATCGAGTTCTACAGAATCCGTTATTACTTCCAACCAACATCCTACCCCACTTCATACTATTATAGGTCAACCTAAGCAATCAGTGCCCATTATAAAAAGAATACCACGCGGTGCTAGATGTTCGGTGGCCAAGTCTTTAACTAATACAATTAATAAATGTATTCTAAATAATTGTAAGTCATCATGGCACGAACTGTTTACTTTCGCATATAAAACACTTCACGTTGCCCACGATGAAAATAACAATGTTTCACAGACTCAGAAAATAAAAATAATACCATAAATGGCAGCATTTCAACTATCGCACCGCCTCCTCGGTCCCGCAAAAAATCATAAACATATTTACAATAGTAGAGGATAAAGTACAGGATGGAGATCTGAAAGGTGCTACCCGTTTATTATTTTCAGATGATTCAATAGCACCAGACACACCAGAAACTACCACTGCATTGCAGTCGAAAAATCCCCTTGGATCGTCTTCTCCGCTTTTTGTTGACCCCCCTTCGGAACACGCATCCTGCCTTCAGGTAACGAAAAAAGATATTATTTCCGCACTTATCTCGTTTCCTAAAGGGTCTGCATCTGGGTTGGATGGCATCTCACCACAACACCTGATAGATCTTACTAGTCATAACACTGGGGCAGTGGGTGAGAACCTTATCGCTGCAATTGCAAAACTTGTCAACCTCATGCTGCTGGGAGATGTATGCCAAGACGTGATTCCTATTTTTTATGGAGCCAACCTTATTGTTCTCAAAAAAAAAGATGGCGGCGTACGCCCCATTGCTATTGGGTCGACTTTTCGACTTTTCGATTTATTCAGGTAGCTCCGAAAACGCCTAAGGGAAGCAACTGGCGATCCTCTCGCAGGCAGCTTCCTTGCCCAAAGACTTTCTTTGGCAATTCAGCGCGGGAACGCTGCCTGTATCATGGGCACATTGCCAAAGGGGCCCACATTGCAGTTTTTATACTAGGTCTTTTTTTACGCGTTTAGGTAATTTTGTAACAATTAGTTTAGTTTTATATATAAGTTTAGTTTTATATGTTAGTTAAGTTTTATATATAAGTTTAGTTATATAAATTAATGTAGTTTTTGTGTTATTTTAAATAAATCTATATTAATAAATCCCAGTAATAATGTAATTAAAAAGATCTAAAAACAAAAGGATTTTCCTTTAAAATATTTTTATTTAAAATTCTGGGAAATGTCCACAGGTAAAGCACATACCCCTAACCTTTTTATAAACTTCATAGTTTTAATGTATTATTGATGTATTGCTATAATAATAATAATAATAATAGTTTATTCACTTTAAGCCTAACATGTACATTACGAAGTACTTATTTAATATATTACAATATTATGGCTTATAATAATATTTCAGACAAAAGATTGTCCCCTGACTTTCATGCTAGGTCAGACCTGTGTTACAAAAGTCAGTGGTTCGGTAAACATCATAATATTTTAATAAGCTCATACAGAGACAAGTGAGATAGTGATTTTGCGGCTTAACTAGAAGTAAGTCGATAGGCATTAAGGTAAAACAACAAATTATGTGTGTGTTGTGTGTGTGTGTGTGTGTGTGTGTGTGTGTATGTGTGTGTTTTATGTATGTGAACCTTTTTTCACTGGGAAATTTTTTCAGTTTCAATATAGGACTGCGTTTGTAGCCACGATTTAATTTTGTTTTTAATTTCATATTTATTAAGTTTGTGTATCTTTAAATTTATGTTAACCTTATTATAAATTCTACAGCTCGCTGAAGCAATTTGTCGCTTAGCAAAGCTGGTTCTACAAGGTATCAAAGAGTATGGAGGTTTCTGTCTACGCTTTGAAGGATCGTTACACTGTTGGGGAGGAGTAGAATGTTGCCGCAAAATTGCCCTAAGAATAAAAATCTGTCTAACAGTTAGTACACTGGTGGATTCATACAATTGAGTGGTTGGAAATCTAAACGGTTTTCTGCACATGACCTTTAGTAGTGCTCTCTGGGCTCGTTCTAACATTATTAGTGTTGATTTTGAAGTACCTCCCCATATAGGAATGCAATATGAAAGGAGTGATTCACATAGAGCTGTATATACAGTCTTCAGAACCGAAAAGTCAGCCGAATTACGTAACCTCTTGAAAACAGGGATTAATTTCCTCACACGGTTCACGATTGCTTGGACTTGGTTGTGCCAGTTGAGACAATCGTCTACAATTACACCTAAGTATTTGACAGATTCAACTTTGGTGAGGATAGGGCAGTCACATAGGCAAGAGATAAACGTCACATTCATGCGCTTTTATATTAATCAAATCTAGCACAGATTTTACTAGTCGAGTCGGTTCGAGAGTATGATAAAATTGGTTTTGCGCAAATTAAGAGTTAGCAAGTTATTTCTAAGCCATCTCATAACTTGCTTGACAGCGTCTTCTGCAATTTTAACAGTTTCACTCCAGGATTTACCATGAACGACAAGGGCTGTGTCGTCCGCGTAAGCAAACACGCGACAGTTGGGAATTGATATGTTGCACAGTTCATTGACATATAAAAGGAATAACGTGGGTCCTAGAATACTTCCTTGTGGAACTCCTACGGTGATGGGTTTTTCCCGACTGATATAAGATCCTATTTTAGTACATTGGGAGCGGTTAGTTAAGTAGTCTCTAAAAATATCTAACACGATACCTCTAACTCCTGAAGCTTCCAACTTGTTTAACAGAAGAGGGACCGACACGGTGTCGAAGGCCTTGGAAAGGTCTAGGAATATACCTATACATTTATATTTATCATCTATTTTCTTAACCGTATGCTTAACTAAAGATCCAATGGCATCTTCTGTTGACCTATTCCTTCTAAAGCCGAATTGGTTTTCTGATATCATATTATTCGTTTCCAAAAAATTTAGTAGATTATTATTAAGAATTTTTTCCAAGACCTTTGACAGCGCTGGCAAAACTGAGATCGGTCTAAAATTGGTAAGAAGATCCTTATCACCACTTTTGTGTATAGGATGTACAATTGCTTTTTTAAGAGCTTCTGGAAATTTACCACTCATTATTGCTAAGTTACATATATGAGTAATTACTGGAGTTAAAGCAATGGTTGATATATTGCTATGGTTTCGTGCTGTATGACCACTTTGTCAAGGTGATACATTACTATATTTTTAACCGACTTCGAAAAAAGGAGGTTACTCAATTCGACCGTATATACTCGTATGCTTGTTTTTTTTTATGTTTGTTCGCGGATAACTTCGTTGTTTATGAACCGATTTTGATGATTCTTTTGTATTCGATAGACGATACTCCAAGGATGGTCCCATGGTCACTAAAGTTAGGATCTGATAATGAGATCCCATAAAAATCGAGGAAAACCATTAAATTTTTACGTGTGTCCAACGTGTTTTGTGTATATGTTCCGCGATTCCTCCGCCAATTGTTGACCGATTTTCAAAATTCTTTTTGTATTCGATAGAGTATACTCCTGGGATGGTCTCAAGGTCACCAAAGTCAGGATCTGATGATGGGATCCCATGAAAAGCGAGGGAACCCCTAATTTAATACTAGTATTATATTAGGGTTTATTTCACTAAAAAGACTTCATTCACTAAAAAGTTAAAAAAAAAATATTTTACAAAAAATAAAAACCGACTTCAAAACACTGAAAAGTTAAAAATATTATATGAATAGGTACCGACAACATCACACTTCTATATTGAAGTCGGTGACAAATTTTAAGACTTTCTAGGAAATCATCGTTTGGCGCCGACTTCATTAAAGAAGTGTGATGTTGTCTGTACCTATTCATATATTATTTTTAACTTTTCAGTGTTTTTGAAGTCGGTTTTTATTGTTTGTAAAATATTTTTTATTAGTATTGTTAACATCCTCTCCATTCATTCTACTATCTAATAAATATAGCCTGCCTATTTAAAACCGAATATTTCTCAGTAAAGAAACATGGTGGTTTGATTTTATTTTGTGATTTTATTTTGATATATATTGCGATTGCAGCATTATCGCCGCTTATGTAAGATTATTGTGAGGTCAAATATTTTTTTCATATTTAAGCCGTTCGATAGTTCTTTTAATTACGATTTCTTGTTTTTCTTACTGTATATTTAGTACTTAGTTAATATGTAGATATGTACAGTAGGCGCCACGTCTAGGCTTACATTTGCACTATGAAAAAACCGCCGCTATTACAAGTGACATATGAGCGGTTCAAAGGTCAAACAGTACTTACAGCTTGATGCGTAGTTTACTGTACTTAGTTAGGTAAGTCAATCAATTAAATCAGTTTTTGAAATTTTTGTGTAATTTTCTTAGACCTCTGCTGTCTTCAAGATATATAGGGAATAAAAAAATAAAAAAATAGAGCCATCCTTCTCAAGTTCACTTCAAAAACATAAGACGTCAATATACATTCGTTTAGTCAATCGGATGGTATGTTGAGTTAACTAACAAGATATGACAACTTGCGTTGATCATTAATGTTAAATGTATTTTTTTTTAAATCGTGTTAAATGTAATTTTTCTAAATTAGCTGGATGAAAAGCAACAATATCAAAGGAAAATCTGAAAAACGTGATGTGTAAATATAAAGACACTTTTCAAGCATCAATTCCTTCCATCAATGATAACGTCTATGTTTGCTTGCAGGATTTAATTGTAATACGAGTAGAAAGCCATAATAAATGGGTGATTCACCCAAGACATCGAATTTTGCCTAATTTCCATGGTATTTTTTTTTGTTCGTTTCATATAAATTTAATTGGTCAATGGATAGAGGAGTGAAAATTGTTTTAATATATTAAAGAGGGGTCTTACACAACATTATATAACAAAAGTTATTTGATTATGAAATTCTGCTATCCAAGGAAATTAGGAAAATACCAAGGAAATTATAAAAGCGCTCCAAGGAAATTATGAGTTTGCCATGGAAATTAAAAAAAGTACACATACGAGTATACTCGTACTTAATCATTTCTTATTTACTTACTTATAAAACTATAACAAAATATTTTGGTCTTAATGCAGTAATCAGTTATTATTCTTAACTAAGTAAAACACAGTAAATAACGTTACGGAAAACAACTAAATAAAAATATGAAGATTATTTAATATGAAAAATCATAACTGCCAAGTGCCAACCTGCAAATTAAAAATGTCACTACAAAACTAAAAAAAATCTCTAAGCTTGCACATTGAACAAACATAAAATAACCTCTTATTCGGTGTTAAAAACAATAAAAAAATTATTTATATTAATTCGAATAATAAATTTAAATTCAACATATAGTATAAGTATTCAAGTTGGATTATTACATGATCACTTTTCCACGTCAAAGAAGCTATGCCAATGGTTGACAAGTCTACGGTGGCTGGGAGACCTTGTACTGGAAAGAACCAGAAAAAAAACCAACAGGGGCTATATTTTTTCCCTGTATTGTTACAGTAGTCAATTGAAAGCTGACCTTAATGTTTTAATTATTTTTGTTTTTCTTTTTGTATTGGTACTTCCCAAAAGTTGATTTTGACACTGTTGAAGAAATACTAGGGCAAGAAGCTGGCGCAGTATCGTAATTCCTTAAGGCAAAGATCGACTCCATCATACTCGAGGGCAAAACGCAAAGTATGGCACGGGTGCGAGGTGGCACTTTTCTTCAAAAAGGGCGACAAGGCTCAGTTGAAGAACTATAGACCCATCACGCTCCTGAGTCTGAGTCTCGCGCGCAGGTTTGACGACTTCCAGCCTCCCGAACAAGCCGGATTCCGAAAAGAGCACATCATACGCTGCGGCAGGTTATACAGAAGGCCGAGAAGCATAATTTGCCACTATGCTTGGCGTTTGTGAACTATGAGAATGGCTTCGATTCTGTCGAGACCTAGGCCGTACTTAGTTCATTCCAGAGGTGCCAAATAGACTATGGGTACATCCAAGTGTTGCAGTTATTGTACGAAAACGCCACCATGTCAGTCAACTTTCAGGACCAAAAGTCGAAACCAATACAACTTCAGCGCGGTGTGAGACAGGGTGACATTATATCGCCGAAACTGTTTACAGCTGCTTTTGGATTTAAGAGGACTCGGCATCAACATAAACAGCGAGTACAGAACTCACCTTCGTTTTGCTAATGATATCGTAGTTATGGCTCAGACCGTGAAAGATCTTGGCACAATGCTCGAAGACCTCTGTAGAGTTTCCGCACAAGTGGGTCTTGAAAAAAACATGGACAAGACTAAAATTATGTCGAATTCCCATGGAACCCCAATCCTGTGAATGTTGGAGGCTCTAACACTGGAAGTTGTTGACGAATATGTTTACTTGGGGCAAATCGTCCAGCTCGCTAAGTTCAACTTCCAGAAAGAGGTAAATCGACGAATGTAACTTGGCTGGGCAGCATTCGGGAAGCTACGCAGCATATTCTCGGCCCATCGACCGCACACTGTTTCAAGACCAAAGTCTTCAATCCGTGAGTGTTGCCAGTGATGACGTACGGAACCGAGACGTGGCCGCTTAAAATGGGTTTCATAAAAAGGCTCAAAGTCACTCAAAGGGCAATGTAGAAGGCTATGCTCAGGGTTTCTCTACGTGATCACATCAGAAATAATGAGATCCGTAGAAGAACTAGAGTTACCGACATAGCCCAAAATAGGCAGTGGGCAGGACATATCGCTCGCAGGACTGACGGCCGTTGGGGCAGAAAGGTCCTCGAGTGGCGGCCGCGTACAGGGAGACACAGCGTTGGTAGACCCCCCACAAAGTGGACCGACGATCTGGTGAAGGTCGCGAGAAGCCGCTGGATGCGGTAGGCGCAAGACCGATTGGTTTGGAGATCCCTGGGGGAGGCCTATGTCCAACAGTGGACGTCTCTTGGCTGAAATGATGATGTGTGTAACGTCCATCTATATATTCCTAAAAAAAACTGACGCATTGGCTTGACATTACCTTAAAAAATGGTTTGTTTAGTATTATATATAATTTCCATGGCATTACCTAATTTCCTTGGCTAGTTTTGAACAAGGGACTACAAGGAAATTAGGACCAAGGAAATTAGATTTAAGCCTAAAAAACACCAGAGACAGGTAAATATTAACCTTATTTATATAATGCGATTCAAATTGAGAGTTCAGCCCTATGGATACTCCTTTTGTATTAATAAATGATCAAATGAATCCATTCCACAACTACGCAAAAGCGGCCAAGGAAATTAACTTTTCAATAAACCAAAGCCCAAGGAGGCAACTATTTACGCGACTAGCGCGAAACCGATGAACAGCACACACATAGCTGTCTCGACGGCCCCTCGGGGCGGAATGGATGAATGAATCGGTGCAGACCGTTGCGATCAAACGCTTTGCGTTTTGTTACTACAACGTTCGAAATATCGGCCCAAGGAAATTATGATTTTGAAGAGGACAAAAACAAATCTTCACTTCAGTCTTATCCTTCAACTGTAAAATATGAAAAGTTATACTTTTTTAATAGCTATATGTCTCTTTAACATAAAATAAGACATATTGAAGTTAAATATCGTAGCACTTAGATGATATGTATCTACATCAATAAATATTATGGTAATGGACATACCAAGGAAATTAGACAATCAGGTTTTGATGAAGATTTTTGTATATTTTAATAATACTTTTTCATATGATACAGACAAAAACAAATCAATTTCAACATATACTATGCGAAAAAAAATGATATGAGTATGAAGACATTAAAAATATACCGTTCACCTGCCTGGACATAAAAAATGCATCATTTTGGCGAAATACCCAAATATGTATAAAAAGAAATAGAAACTACCTCTTTGATTCTGATTCTTGTAAATTAAATATTTTTGACGAAAAAGAAGAAAGCAATATATATATTGTAACATTCCAAATAAACCTTGCAGAATACGTAAACATTATGCCAAGAAACTCAATTTACCGGATGTTATCTAACCAATGGACCAATAAATTACAAGATCATTTTTTAAAACAGACGTAATTTATACTTTTGCGTTTAGGTACAAAGCTACCTATCAATATACGTTTAAATAATACTTTAAGTACTACTGGACTTTAGTAATGCCTTTAACTCAGTGGATTACGATGTTCTTGTTAGTGTTCTACGTTCTCTTGGCATATCTCCTACCGTAGTTGACTGGTATCGTAGTTACCTGCTAGGGCGCCGGCAACGCATACGCATTGAGGACTACATGTCAACGTGGTGTGGTATCTCTGCAGGTGTCCCTCAGGGTGGCGTTTTATCTCCGCTTCTTTTTTCAGTATTTATTAACTCTATTACTCAGTCGCTTTCATGTCTCTATCACTTGTATGCTGATGACTTGCAGATCTACGCGCAGGCAGCCTTAACTAACCTCTCTGAAGCTGTTGCTGTAACTAACTCTGACCTTAATTTGATCGATGACTGGAGTAAATCGTATGGTCTTGTCATTAATCCTAGCAAATCTCATACAATAATTATAGGCAGTCCATACTTTGTTTCAAGGATCGATTACATTTTGTTGCAAACTCAAACTCAAACTCAAAAATCTTTATTCAATATAGACCTTTACAGGCACTTATTGACGTGAAAAAAAAAATAACCTTGCCTCCGCTGGTATTCGGTGGTACGGTTGTTCCTTTTAGCAGTAGTGTTAAAAATTTAGGGTTAGTTTTAGATCAGTGCCTGTCATGGAAACCGCAGGTTGAGGCTGTTTGCAAAAAAAAATTTGCCGTGTATGGGTCACTCAACAGATTCCGTAACTTTCTCCCAATAGGCACTAAAACAGTTTTAGCACAATCACTTTTACTGTCTTTGCTGGACTATGCTGATGTTGCTTGGGCGGATCTGTCTGAAGAGCTCCTAGATAAGTTGGAATGCCTACAGAATGTAGCCATCAGATTCATTTTTAATCTACGAAAGTTTGACCATGTTACTTCCTATCGCTCTCAACTCAAATAGCTTCCAATTCGACAGCATAGAGACATGCATGTTCTGTGCCTTCTTTACAATGTTTTGTTTCATCCAACGTCTTAAGTCTCATTTTTCGTTTCGGCCCACTTCTTCAAATCGCATGTTGCGATCTCATTTCAACTTAATTCTTGATATCCCGCCCCACTCGACACATGTCTTGTCATGCTCATTCCCATCCTACGCTGTCCGCTTATGGAACTCTCTCCCAGAGAGTATTCGAAGTGCGCGTACGCTGGAGTCTTTAAAAACCATGTTCGTGATCACTTCCAATCCTTGAATCCTTAGTTGCTTTCGTAACACTGAATTCCTTTCCCTATCACACATTTATTTCCGATTCCAGTTTCTGCACCCTTACCCCGGTTGAATCTCTTGTGTTTATATTTCCCACTTCCGAGGTTGCCTGGAAGAGATTGCTCTTTAGCAATAAGGCCGCCTATTGTAACATTTCTGGTTTTATTTCTTTTGTTCTTTTTCTGTGTACTTTGTCTTTGTGTGCAATAAGGAGTATTATTATTATTATTATACAATTATTATTATTAAGTTTACTGGTAGGTGTACCCAATGTGATGCGCTATTCTCAGGGTTACCTGTGAAATAAAAAAATCCACAACAACTTGTCTCATAACCCGCTTATTAAAAACAAACTTACTTCTGACAGAGTCAACCAACTTAAAGAAAAATGTAAAATGATAAGCTTTTAAGTTTAAAGGTTCGAAACGAGATGGCAGATGCAATAATGACAATAGATGATCAAATAGAACCAACGACTTTCCCTAGTTTATACCTGAATTAAGTAAAATCCGTCACGAAGTAAGAAGCGGCTCTATATTTTTCTTTAAAACCTATTTTTCTTTCAGGAAAGAAACGTGGTGGTTTGATTTTATGTATATATTGTAATTGCAGCATTATCGCCCCTTGTGTAAGATTATTGTGAGAAGATACTTCCGCTCTTCCAGGAACAAAATTTAAAGTGTTTTTAGAAATAGATTTCTGTGATATTACGCAAGGTTCTGATGTAGTTGGTTCGTATGGATAAATGCCATTTCCTTAAAAAGTTTTAAAAGCAAAGCTGTTTTAATAAATCATTCGAAAATCCAAGTTTTTTTAACATTAGCTGCTTGCAAATTATTCAGCAACTTCCTTGCTACGCAGAAGTTCCCTTGGTTAAATTTTGTCACGACTTAATACATACTGAAAACTTATATGTGGAGCTAATTGAACCATCATATAAAAAATAATATTTCTTACCGGAGTTTTGAAAAAACTTCCATTGTGCGGTTGCATTATGAACAATTATTTTAAGTGTGCCAAGCTCAAATGTTGAAAGTCATTTTAAAGAGTTAGAAACTATATAAGCACATAAAATGTTCAGAACTGGTTAAATTTCTAGTTCAGCACTATGGTTTTGTCAACGGAGCTATATAACTTAGTTCTAGCGCAGCTTTGTACAAAAAAGATACTTGTAAACATTCTCAACAAGACAAATAAAAATACATTTAAGCTCACGAGTTCATCAATCCTCGTGAACAAATCGTACAGAACTTAAACTAGTATTTGATAATCTAAAATCCGAATATAACGATTTTGAGGTACAGTCCGTTTTTTAAGATAATCCTGTAAAAAATGACAATTAGAGAGGGCTAGCGATACCCACACCTAGAAGTTTAAAAAGGTCTAAAACGGCAACATGGAAAGTTCAACTGAGAATAGGTTTATTATAACTAATACATGTGCTTTAGCACAAACGTTTGCCATAGCCTACAAAGATAGACAACAATTTAAGGAATCTGTAGATAGGCGGATTATTATAGAAGAATGTAAAGATTTCATGTTATAAATCGCAAAATTATCTAATACAAAACATAATTTTAAAGAAATATATAAATTAAAGGAAACATCGCTTCTTCAATTATTTAAACCTTCAAATACGCAAAACGTAGTTGACTGTTCATGTAACTCCACCAAAATTTTAGATAACATACTCGTATGTTGAAATTGATTGTTCGTTTCTGCTATCAGGCAAAGACTGCACTAATATTATGTGTACAAGTTATGCACATGAAAATAAGTTGTATATTTGTAAGTATTTACCCTTGGCTATTGACATAATAACCGAGGAAGGCATCAAAAAACTACAAGAAGCTTACGAATCATACTTGACACGAGATACTGCACCAGAATGAAATATTTGTCGCACTGGAAATGTCTTATTTATATACGAAGTAAAAGATATTATCATTTTACTCAATTTTTTTTTCTCTTTATTGGGGTTAACAAACAGTATCACAATATATGTTTATAACAAGTATATGAAGTATATAACTTAAGTAATTGTGAGACCAACACCGTTAACCACAGATTAAACAAGGTATAGTTAATGAGAGGTAACGTGTACAAAGCATTAATTAATTACTCATTAACAGTACTTATGATCAGTCAGTCTATTAGTCTACATAGTATAAAATTAAGTAACTAAATTTATTTGTTGTAAGCTATGTTTTATAAATTTTTTATATGTACTATAATTTGCAAAAAATATATCAATATTACTAAAGTAATTGTTATATATGTCGGTCAGACGATACATTGGCGAACGTTGACCTGCATTAGTGCGAATTACTCCTGAAGCACACCCCGGACACTCCATACAACGTTCGCAAATCAATTACCTATTACTACTACTTAAACAAATGACGTTCATACACGCGCAAATGTGTGCGTGGAATCTAGTAGGGCTGAGTGAACGGTTATCAATCGCAATGACGCGGGAAGTGCAGCGACTGCCTTCTCTTTCACCCGCATAGCGCTGTCTCTGTTATCGCCCGGCGCTCGCGTCTACTCGTCCGAGCGATCGCGCGCGCCCTTGTTTACTTGTCAGTGATGTCTACAGGGAAGTGCCGGGTAGGACGAGGTATTTGAAATGAGTGCGAGGAGGTGAGTGGCCGTTCTGTACGTAGTACTATTATCTATTCTGTGCCTGAAGTAAACAGGTTTATATTACGGCAAGCTCGGATGCGTGGCCTGAGCGGCACTTGGTAACAAATTTTGTTTATTATTGAAATACAAACGTATTTGTTATGGCAAAAGTCATACAATAACAGTGCTTGTAATTGTACTCTTCTGTATTTTAAATGGCATAATTTATATTTTTCTAAAAGTTTAGGATATGATAAACGACTTCGATAACATTTGTACTCCATGCAGCGTAAGAATTTCTTTTGAACTCTTTCAATTTTGTCAGAGTAAGTGTTATAATACGGGTCCCATATGGGCACAGCATATTCTAGTTGTGGTCGTATCAATGACTTGTATAAATAAAGGTACGTATTTGTGCGTTTGAAACGGGTACTAGAACGCATAACAAATCCATACATTTTATATGCTTTATTACATACACGGTTATTTTTTTATCACCCTGGAAAATTTAAGGGGCGCTTCACGACATGGTATTAGAATGATTTAAATATAAATAAAAAAATAACCCCCCTCCTTAATTTTATATAAATTTTTTAAAAAACACAAAAAATGCTACACTAGTTGAGAGCAGCATTTTTAGATATTTTTTTATTTTTTTTTATATATTTTTTAATTTTTTTATTTCATTTTTTTTATTTTTTATATAATATTGGATGTGTCCTGAAGCATCCCTAAAATTTTCCAGGGTGATATAAAAATAACCGTGTATATGTTCAACATGCGTGTCTAGGGTAAGCTTAGCATCTAAATAAACTCCCAGATCTCTGATGTTTTGGACTCTTTTAAGATCAGAACCGCACAGTGAGTAATTAAATTTATAAAATATCCTTTTTCGGGTAAAGGTAATAATTTTGCATTTGTCTAAGCTAAGCTTAAGTTTGTTAATGTTACAGTAATTTGTAAATCGATTGAGATCTTCATGGAATTTCTGGTGATCAAAGATGTCATCAATTGTTCGATATAATTTTAGGTCATCTGCGTATAGTAAAAATTTACAATGTCTGAAACAATTGTTGACATCATTGATAAATATGATAAAAAGAAGTGGGCCAAGAATAGATCCTTGTGGGACGCCTGAAGTAATACAAATGTCATTAGATTCATACCCATTAATTACTACTTTTTGCGTGCGGTTCATAATATAGGACTTGAACCACCTCCACAAACTACCACGTATACCATTGTAGGCAATTTTTTCTAATAAAATTTTATGATCCACTCTATCGAAGGCTTTTTTGAAGTCAGTGTAAACACTGTCTGTCTGTTTATTTGCGGCTATGTTTTCAAATAATTCAGTTGAATAAATCACGAGATTAGTAACAGTAGATCTCTTACGAACAAACCCATGTTGTTGTGGTAGTATGATGTGATGAAGGATTGGATAGTCCCTCACTGAACCCCCCTTATGTATTGGCACGATTCTGGCAGATTTCCATACTTTTGGACATACACCTTCTTTTATACACTTATTATATAATAAATATAAGGCTTTATAAATTGTCGAGTGAGTATTTTTGAGAAAAACAGAGGGAATGTTATCAGTGCCTGCGCCTTTGGTTGGGTTCAATGCTTTGAGCTCTTTTTTGATGCTATCAGCTGAGATTGTTATGTCAGATATAACAGTCATTGTAGGTGCATTTGACTCCAAGTCAGGAATATCGGTGATATCAAACGCATCAGTTACATCGGATGGCTGAAATACTGATTGGAAAAAAGTGGAAAAAAGATTGCATACATCGTTTTCTGTGTCGGCTTTCAATCCCATATAATATACACTGCGAGGAATAGTTGATTGATTTTTGCGATTCCTGATATATGTAAAAAAATATTTAGTATTGTCCATAATACTATCTTCTACTCGGTCAATATATTTACTGTAGCATAATTTAGAATCCTTCTTAAACCTATCTCGAAACATAGAAAACACCAAATAGTCCGACTTATTTTTGTATGTTTTCCACTTAATCCATGCCTCATTCTTGTTTTTGAATATATGTTTAAGTGCTGGGCTAAACCATGTTGGAAATTTAGAACTGGAAACTACTTTTGTTGGAATGCGTGTACGTATAATATTGTATATATGTTCATAGAAAATATTCACACATAGTTCAGCAGATTTATTCTCAAATAATGTTGACCAGTCAATGTTCGATATATCTTGGTTAACTAATGCATAATCGGCATCTCTAAAACAAAATTTATGATGAGGCTTACGTGGTATAGGCTTGTCAGTATTGCTCAGAGGCATTAAAATGTAGAATGGCGGATGATATGCATCTATTGGAACTAATGTTATATGTGTAGTATAGGCAATAGTGTCATGAATATTCGTAATACATAAGTCCAATAAACGGTTCGTGGTATTCTTGAATATATTAACTTGTATACAGTTAAATAAATTCATAAAATTTACTAAATAAGTGTGAGATGGTCTTTGTCCAGGCAAGTTTAAAAGTTTCGATTGGCTACCATCTACATACCATTCTAGATTTGGTAGATTGAAGTCACCAATAATGCAAAAATGTTCACTACTATTACCTGTGGCCTGTAAATATTCACGCAAATTATTAAAATAGCTATGATATACCTCACTCTCTGTTCGAGGGGGAATGTATATAGCGCTAAAAATATACTGCGTCTTGCCCTTGCAATAATATATGGTCAAGTATTGGTGGAAGAACTAGGGACGTATCGGCGGAGGGGTGTGAGGAAACGAGCACAGTGCGGTGCGAGCGCAACACGGCCACCAGTACGCCTCCGCCGTCCTGCCGGCCGGCAGCTGCCCGATTTCTATCACTGCGGTACACGAGATAGCGGGAATCTATAAACTCATTATTAGATATGTCAGCATGTAACCAAGTCTCTGTTAGTATGATAATATCGTAAGTATGCATTAAGATGTTCATATATATAGTATTTAGTTTTGTTCTTAGTCCACAGCAGTTTTGGTAGTAAACTGATAGTACATTATGCGTTTGGTCACCGAATTTTGAAAGCAATAATATAGAATATAACTAGGAGTGTAATAGATATTTCTTTGTAGCAGACATACATATAATTATGTGGTACACGAGTTGAACTATATAGTAAATGTATGTATTCATTATAATTACTTTTCATAAAATAGTTTTTATTACTGATATTTGCATAAAATACTACTGCTCGATTGATAATATAATAATACTGCCAATATTTAATATTAGTTTTTATATACACTGATTTGTTTAATGATAAAAAATGGTACATTAACACTAGTATATTTTGTTTTGAGAAGTTATATGTACATGCTTGTTTATTTGTAAAACCTTTGCCATATACGAGTATATATCTGTAAAACCTTTGCCATATACGAGTTGGAAAAACTGAAATACTATGGTATTAATGACGTCATGCATCGGATGCTGCAATCTTTTCTCTCTGGTAGGAATCAAACTGTTGAGGTGTTGTCAAACGGCAAAAAATATAAGTCCAGATCGTCTTCTGTAAAAATAGGAATCCCACAAGGATCAGCACTAGGCAATACTCTTTTCCTGGCTTTTATTAACGACTTACCCGCAAACATCACTGAAGGACAGGTCATACTTTTTACCGATGATACTACTGCACTGGTTCAAGCACGTTCGTTTGAAGAACTACATATTAAAGTAAATGCATTATACGAGCAGCTGCAACACTGGTTTAATGTAAATGGTTTGGTTTTAAACAATTCCAAATCTAATGTCATTGTATTCTCGGGTAAGAGTATTTCGCGCCCTTTTACTTTTTCCATGAATATTCCCATTTGTGCATTGTGTAAATTTTTGGGATTTACTATTGACAGTACTTTAAATTGGAAGCAACATGTAGACTCACTATGCGATAGATTGAGCAGTGCCGCATATGCTTTACGTAAACTTGAACCACTCGTAAAGAAAAACGTTTTACGGCAAACATATTTTGCGTATTTTCATAGTTTGATGTCGTATGGTTTAATATTATGGGGAGATTCAACTGATTCAGACCGGGTATTTATACTGCAAAAACGAGCACTGCGACTACTAGCAAACTTAAAACCGAGGCACTCTTGCAGAGGCGTATTTAAGGAGCATGGAATCATGACTATGTATTCTCTGTATATTTTTCACATAATTATGTATGTACGAGAAAATATGCACATGTTCGAACGCCGTGGAAATCATAATTATAAATTGTGAAATGCAGGTAGGTTGTTGAGCGTTCCTAGAAATTCGTACCTGGCTACAAAAAATCCTCGCGTCATTGGTCCAAAATACTACGAGCATTTGCCGGCGGATTTGCGCAATGATAAAAATGACAAAACATTTACGCACCGTCTGAGAAACCTTTTGTTGGATAAAGAATTATACTCAACGAAGGACTTCTTTTCTTGACATTTTAATAATTGACATTTTAATGATATTCTTTATGACATTTTATATTTGATTTTATTACATTGCGTAATACAACATATACAGTTTTATTTGACATTTTTGTTTATACCTATAAATACTATTTTACTTGACATTTTATTTTATAGGGGAGACCTAGGAGACTTGTGACAGAGGTGAGTTGTGACAGGAACGATTTCTCCCTATCTATTATTAGTTAGCAAGCTGGCAACATCGCACATTTGTCGATTTAGAGACGCGCTACTTGACTCTATATCCACCGGCAGCGCACGAGGAGCGGTTTGGTAATTACGACGTCGGCGTGCAAAAAAATTCGAAAAGTAAGTTTTTCTTCAAAATTTTGATTCAGTTTATATCTTGTTTTATTACATGTGCGCTGTTGTGTTACTTTTTCTTAAATTGTGTGGTTATTTAAGTCTCTAGGCGTTGCATTGATCTTTCATGTTTGCATTGTGTTTTTAAATTACGAATTATTATTCCGGCCAAGTCGTATTTTTGAGCACCTAGGAGAGTTGTGACAGCCTGTCACAACTCTCCTAGGTGCTCAAAAATGCTCTGAGGAACTGTTTGCAATGGTGCCTTCATCACCTTTTTAGCCACCGTAATAGAGTTCATCCGTACCACCTGGAACCGATCTTGTCTAGCACAGTTCGGTTTCAGCGTTCATTTCTTCCACGTACGTGCAGACTCTGGAACGAACTCCCAGCTGCGATGTTTCCTGAGCGCTACGATATGTCCAACTTCAAACGAGGTTTAAAAAGAGCACTTCTCTCCAGGTAGGTAGCAACTGAGCTTTGCCCTTGGCATTGCAGATGTCCATGAGCGGTGGTTACCACTTACCATCAGGTGGGCCACTTGCTCGTCTACCATCTTTAGCAATAAAAACAGCAGATCGAATGAGGAGTGGGTGCAATGCCTAGAATGCAAAGGCTGGTCACACGTAGATTGTACTGAAGGCGTGCTGCAATACATTTGACATAATTGCCTATCAAATTAGTTTAAAATTTTCGAGTGATTGTAATGTGATTGATCTCAAAGCGATGCCATAATTACTTATAAGACATAATTACTTGTTATGAGAATGTTTTACATTGTTTTTGTTGGTACTTAATTTATAAAAAGATGATTAAACTACTTTTTGCATTAAAAACATGTTTTATTTACTTATTATATGTGTAATGGTATTTTTAATACTCAAATAGTCTAAATAAAAAGCTGTCACAACTTACCTCTGTACCTGTCACAACTTATCTCGGTGATAGGGGAGTTGTGACAGAGGGAATAGTCTTCCTTTTTGTTGATTTTCTCGGAAACCACAATACTGTTATTAATTTTGATGATTGTTTTGGAAAGAGAAGGCATGGTGCTACATTAATACACATAGTTCATAACTGCCGAATGTTTCCTGAGCGAGATATGTCGCATAAATTAAAAATTGTCACAACTCTCCTAGGTCTCCCCTACTCGTACTATTATTGTATTAGACATTTGTAAATATTTGACATAATGATTTGTGAATTGAATTTCTTCATTGAAACATACATACTGTTTTTTTTTGTTATTATCTTTTTTTATATACATATATTATTTTATTTTATTATTAATGTTGTGACGATCATTTTTACATACTTTTTGTAAATTTTCTTCAATGTTATAAAAATATTTGTAAAAATGAAATAAATAAACCTAAACCTAAACCTATCTATTAGGAACATTTTTTAACGCTTTTACACAAATTTTGTTTATTAATTATGTTTATTAAGGCGAGGATTTCCCAAATTTGCCGATCTTAGAACGTCTAGATCTGGATAATATTAGAACCCATAATTCTGAAATTCACACACCTTAAACTTGAAGATATAATCTAGTGAACTGTGAAAGCAGAAACACGATTTACTCCATTTCACTCGATAGAAAAAAAAACTAAACATAGGTCTAAATCAAAAACTAAAACCACGATTTAAAATCGAAATATACATAAAACAGTATAAAAGTTATACCAAAACACGTAGTTCGTTATTATCTAGTGAACTGTGAAGACAGATTTTTTGATGTCATATAAAATATTTAGGAAAATGACGAAAATTCTATAATTTCGCTTGGTTGCAATCGCGCTCCATATAAGACAGTACTCGCCAAGTCGTCTCAGGGTATGGTCGTGTCGCTTCGTGTCGCGGGCGCAAAAAAATATATTACGTGTTTCTTTACGATCGAATTTTAATTTTGCAGTTTGCGTTTATTTTGTTAACTTTCATTATTATTATAGATTAGTGTAGTAATATGGTGAATAGTGTAAATAATGGATTAGGTATTATTTTATTTATTTATTTATTTATCAGACAAATGAGTCCATTATAAAGGAGAAAACTATTTTAATCCTTCTTCCTAAATTATTTTATGTGTGAAAAAATATGTTTTTCGTTCTTTTTTTCTATAAGTTATTTTATGTGTAAAAATCGCTAATAAAAGAAGTCAAAGACGAAATGTTAAATCAAATGCATACAAAAAATGCTGAAAGAAAAGTGGTAAATATTTATTTCCCAAATGTTTATATTTTATTGCCGCGGCCATATAGCACAGTGCAGTGTTAATAAATCAGTATGATAATTTCTTCAAGTAAATATGAAACGATTTATAGATTCAAAATAATGTTTCCTATAAAACTTTATTGCTGAATTCCTTTAAATACTTAATGTTACCCCCTTTATTCACAACGCCTTGCATCAAAGCTTTAGAAGGTAGAATCAACAGTACATTATACATGTAGCTAAATAATAGAGTTTTATTCGGGCCTATGTATTATATATATGATTATGAACAGTAAAATAGTATTTTAGGAATCTTTTAAAATGGTCAAGCGTGAGTTGATTATAAAAAAGTAAAAAATAATTAACATAAATTTCCGTTCGATTTATGTAAAGATCACTTCATTGTATTAAAAGAAAATATCTGATCAGCGGAATTTTGTGAAACTTTATAAAATATTTGCTTTTGCCCGCTGCTTCGCCCGCATAAATGTCATAGAGGTTCCATACAAACTATTATTTTTTAGTTTTACCCCCTTAGATGGCGAATTTCCAACATACATGTCAAATTTCCGCTTTTTGTGCCTTTTAATTACGGCTGTGCGTAATCTGTCAGACACTCAGTAATGAAAGTGTTTTTATATAAATACGTCGGCCCACACTAGGATTTTCAACTGTGTCGTAGGTGCAGTTTTTTTCTTTTTGAAAACGTCGCCCCACAATAAGATTTTCTCCTGTGTTGTGGGTGCAGTTACGAACATAGAATATCACATGTACATACGCCCAGACCGGAAAAAAATTCTGAAGGCCATACAAAATATTTGTCCCGTACGGGAATCGAACCCGCGACCCGTTGCGCAGTAGGCGATCATTCGACCTCTGAGCTAACCGTGTCATCAAAGTTACAAACATAGAATATATTACATATCACATGCACATACGCCCAGACCGGAACATATATCTATATTCCATACATAATATTTGTCCCGTAACTACAAAAAAATATTTTACAAAAAATAAAAACCGACTTCAAAAACACTGAAAACTTAAAAATAATATAAGAATAGGTACAGACAACATCACACTTCTGTATTGAAGTCGGCGCCAAACGATAATCTCCTAGAAAGTGTTAAAATTTGTCACCGACTTCAATATAGAAGTGTGATGTTGTCTGTACCTATTCTTATATTATTTTTAAGCTTTCAGTGTTTTTGAAGTCGTTTTTTATTTTTTGTAAAATATTTTTTATTTTTAACTTTTCAGTGAATGAAATCTTTTTAGTGAAAGAAGTGTGTTTTTAGTGCTTTCCTCGATTTTCTATGGGATCCCATCATCAGATCCTGACTTTGGTGACCATGAGACCACCCTTGCTCTATACTCTATCGAATACAAAAATAATTTTGGACATCGGTTTAAAATGACGGAGTTATGAGGTAACAAACATAAAAAATACTACCGAATTGATAACCTCCTCCTTTTTTGAAGTCGGTTAAAAATATTTGAAGTCATCATGGTAAAGAACGCTAGCTGTGTAGTACTTCCCGAGTTTTCTTACAGGCCTAAGGTGGTAGAATATTAATTAATATTTTAAAACCAGTAGAGACTAATACGGTTGCCTGATATTCATAGCGATTTGTGGCTTTCTTCTTGATAATCTTGTTTAGTACATGCACGCCCCTGTCACTCACGCAATGCAGCGTTATAAATACCTAGCACTAAGTAGCGCGCCGGCGCGCCGACCGCTGCACACACGTGTAAAGAAATTCTTAGGTTGTGTGTGAAGTCGACCAACCCGCACTTGGCCAGCGTTGATGATGGTAGCACATCAAAAACAGGTTTGAGCTTGTTTCGAATTCATCTAATAATAATATGATGGATGACATACCTGCCAGAGATACCTGTCACAAAAATTGGGATATAATTAAAATCAAAAATACTATCGTTTTTGATGCTTGCTAAGGCAAGGATAAAAATACCTCCGTCTTACCTATTTCTGCCGCAAATCAGCAGTGCTTGCATTGCTGTGTTCCGGTGTGAAGGGTAAGATATGGCACTGAAATTACTGGGTACCGTGACTTTACATCTGATGTCACAAGTTGGCAACGTACACTGTGGTTCTTGTGGGGCTTGCAGTTTTACTGCGAATCGCACAGGAACCACATGTATTATAGGTGACTGTTACCACTTACCATCAGGTGGGCAGTTTGCTTGTTTGCCAACTTAGTAGCAATAAAAAAAAACACACAACATTACATTTTTATTTTGAAGGAGTTTTTGTTTTGAAGTTGTGTCGGTATTTTTGTAAAAAAAATATTTTTATTTTTTTCGTGAAATTAATAATAGCTCTCTATGTCAACTTGAAAGAATATACCTAACTGAGAGTCAAATAAGTACCTTTTATATCTAAAGACTAACTCCCTAACTCCTTAAAGTTAAGGATCCATCGTAAGCTCAGCATAGTGGAAGAATCCTTGAGATGATGTCTTTCAGACGCAAATACCTGAATAGCTTCAGAAAAAAAACAGGAAAGACGTTGGACGTGCCTATTCTCTCGATTTTCTTGGGATTCCAATACTAGATCCTGACTTGATGGCATGGAACCACTTCGGGGGTATACTTTTCTGAATACAAAAAGAATTTTGAAAATCAGTTAATAAATGACGAAGCTATGAGATATGTGTTACCTCATAACTTCGTGAAGTCAGTGAAGTCGGTTAACAAATCAAATCGAAATAAGTTATAGTACTTATTTATTCAGTAATGTATTCAAATACCTAGATATATCTATTAAAATATTTTTCTTCAAACTACTCATTAATTTTACTCTAATCATCGGAAAAGGCAACACTAAGTAATACATTACTACCCTGGAAAACGGCAGTAGTATTGTATGAAATTTCATTAATGACCCGTTCAACATAATTGCCCTGTTGTTTGTTTTTCTAATTTAAAAAGAAATTACAATTCATATTCATACAATTCATACAAAATGTAGGCATTTTTCCAAAGAGATTTGAGTGGTTGTATAACATGTCACAAAAAATACACATGCGCTAAACAAGTTAGATAGGACCCTACAAAGTCAATTTTATTTAAAAAAGAGAGGCAATTGGCTTTAATGGCGAAGATTAGCTTTTATTTTAATAAATTAAAAATTGTATTCGAGTGAATATTGTGCAGTGAAAGTGGTGTTTTTTGGTGCACATTCATGTTGACGGCAAGAAATAAGGATTTTGTGGTGTACATGACAGTGAGTTTTTTTTTGTGGATTTTCCACTTCCGTCACCACCGTCAAGATAAGGTTTGGTTTCTTAAGAGGATTGTGAAGTAATCGTGCGCGGCACGAGTAGGTATTTTCTAAAATGCTATCTGTTTCACACCGCTCGGCCTCCCGTCTGGCGTTTACACCACAAATACAACACGCGCAAATTCTCACGCACACAACGACAGCAGCGCGGGACTCCTCGGCGCGAGGACTCGAGATCATTATTTTACCGTTTGTAATGTTTTGCGTTGCTTAGGTATTCCTGACTGCCTTTCCGCTCGCAACTTTGCCTTTGTTATTTTTGTTTTTCGTGAGGGAATTTTGTTTTCCCGTATGAAAAATTATTTTATAACCTTATATTACTCAGTGATAATGTAGATAGATAGATAGAACTTTTATTTGATACATTAGGATACAACAGGTCTTATACACTAAATTCAAATTATAAGTAGGTAATGTACCAAAAAGGTCTACACTCAGCGTACGCCGTGACACTCGTAACAAAGAGTGCCACGACACTGATATTCTGTGTAAACCTTTTACAGATGTAACATCAATAGAAAAGCGCTGGAATGGTAAACATAAGCATTCAAAATAAGTAAAGACATAAAACAAAAATTCACCACACAATATACACATAACTACACAATATTTATATACAAACTGACATGACAACTTACAAACTAAACGCTTGCAACATGTAGCATTCTATTAGTCAAAAAAAATATAATAAATAAAAATAGTTTTATTTCTAAAATTTATTTTAACAATAATTACGCCGAGACTTCCCAGTGAGCTAATTTTTGAGTTTATTCATTACAAACAAAAATACAAATCTTCTTTCTTTATAATATTTTAGTAGATAAGTTTCGTAAATTATTTCAGTATTCCTTTAAAATTTACTTATAGTGTAGGCACTTACTTGGTATCCCTACCAAGTCCTACTTTATAGGACTGAGCTGTTATTTGTTATGACAGTACCTATTTATCGTACATTTACCTGTCTAAAGAAAATGACTTTTTGTAAGATGAGTGTTATACTGAATTAAAATGATTTTCATTTGAGATGTGAATCAATAATGGATCCTTTTATGAAAAAAATAAACACTAAACATAAAATGACATTTACAATTGTTTAAACAAGAACAGACCTCTTGTTAACTTAAAAATAAATAACAAAAATCTATTATTTTAGATAGATAAATTAATACTTTTACATACTGTAGTATTCCCGCGTGTATAGTTCTGGAGACGTAAATAATACTAAGTTGTCCGATCGTTAGCTCGTTTAATTCCAAACTGCCTTTACATACATATCTACCTTACATTTATAGCTGTTTCTGTACAATTATCAAATTACCTACACTACAGTCCTCCCCTCTAAATTAACAGTAATATTACAGATATTAATAATCACTTATATTAAGACTTTACACAAACTTAGTTTATTATTCAAATACTATGGATTACACCTTATAACTAGGAGGCTTGTCTATCCGACATTTTCTTACTGGCTGGCTGGGCCAATACATGGACGACAGGCGACTGAACCTGAATTGGCGGGCTGCTTTGAGGGGTAGGTACCGAACTGTTCATTACTGTTATCAACTCGTAATGGTGATGTCGATTGAAATGGTGGCTGAGCCGATACTTTACTACGCTCCGGAGACCTTTCAGGACTCGTGGTCCCTGATCCTCTCTCCTCCTCCGCCTGCGCTCCTCCCTCTGCACGTGCTGGGTATATCAACGAACCTCTAGACCTTCGTTTTATTTGGTCTATATGTCTACGTATTTCTTTACCACTGCCATCCTTCACCTTATAGCTAACTTGCCCTACATTACCACTAACTACCCCTGGTAACCACTTATCACCCTTAAGATACTGCCTATACCACACATACAAACTAAATAGGAGCAGGGATTTAAAAAATATAAAGTAATAATTATGCATCAAATAAAAAATACCTCTCATTTTTATACACTACTCTTGGGTAGTTATACTAATAGTCTTAAATTCTAATTTTTACCACCTCCGTGGTCTAGTGGTTGAGGCCACCGGATGTTGATCGGGAGGTCCGTCCGGCGGGGTTCGATTCGTCGGGTTCGTCCGCACTACAAAAACACTGAAAAGTTAGAAATAATATAAGAATAGGTACAGACAACATCACACATCATTATTGAAGACGGTGCCAAATTTTAAGACTTTCTAGGAGATCATCGTTTGACACCGACTTCAATATAGAAATGTTATGTTGTCTGTACCTATTCTTACACTATTTTTAACTTTTCAGTGTTTTTGAAGTCAGTTTTTATTTTTTGTAAAATATTTTTTTTGTTTAACTTTTTAGTATCCCTCGATTTTCATAGGATCCCATCATCAGAACCTGACTTTGGTGACCTAGGGACCACCCTAGGAGTATACTCTACCGAATACAAAAAGAATTTTGAAAATCGGTCCACAATTGGCGGAGTAATCGCGTAACATACCTACACACAAAACGGTTGACACGGTTAGCGCAGAGGTCGAGCGATCGCCTACTGCGCAACAGGTCGCGGGTTCGATTCCCGCACGGGACAGATGTTTTGTATGGCCTACAGAAATTTGTTCCGGTCTGGGCGTATGTGCATGTGATATTCTATGTTTGCACCCACGACACAGAAGAAAATCCTAGTGTGGGGCGACGTTTTTATAAAAAAAAAACACGTTGGACGCACCTAAAAATTTAAGGATTTCCCTCCATTTTTATGGGATCCCATCATCAGATCCTAACTTTGGTAACCGTGGGACCACCATTGGAGTATAATCTTGAGAATACAAAAATAATTTTGAAAATCGGTCTGCAATTGGCGGCGTAATCACGTAACATACACAAAAAAAACATACGCATCGAATTGAGAAACTCCTTTTTTGAAGTCGGTTAAAAAATACCTATTAGTATATTATGTAATCAGCTGCTTTAAATTTTATAGTTAAAATGAAGAAAAAAACTTCAAAACCGTACGAAGGGTACTTCTTCTCATCCCTTCTTCCCATATATGCCTACCTACTTGCAATAAATAACGCTACTTGCATAGTCTATTACACGTTTTTAGCTGCTCCAACTTCATACATTGCATAAGAAATAACTATCACAAGAAACAAAATACGAATTTATTTTGAGTTGGTTTCTTTATGGCACATATTTATTATAACAAACAACTACTTACATACTTACATTTTTTTATATTTTTTGGTTTTGGGAATTTACAGTAAAGTTAACAGGCTACAGGCTGCTTAACCCTTAAATAAGGAAATTTGTATTGAAATAAAATCTTTAAAATAAAATACTAAAATCAATAAACGTATTCAAAAAGATATTTACTTATTCATGTATAAGGTATTTGTGAAGATTAATAGTTCCGACTTGAGTAATAACTTTCACTATTGATCGATATATCGATATTACTTTCTCCTCCCTAGGCGACAATAACTACGATAACATTATGTCACATCACTATCACTACATTATATCCCTGCCCCCGACCCGTATCGTGCGATAGAGAGAGTTGCAAGAAATGGTCGAAATTGCCTACAATCCTGTTTGAAATATTGTTTCGGGCGATAACTGTTTCCCCCCCCTAAACCTTTATGAAATTAGACGCTTTTGGTCTCATTAGATTCAGTATACCTTAATCTATGTTTGTACGTTTTGCTTTTTTTGTAATTCAGTATAATTTAGTCAAAAAAAGACAAAAATGCTCAAGGTAGTTTTTAAGTCGAAAATATAGATATTTAGATGCTAATAACTTATATTCTGAGCAATATTTCTTCAAAATCAAAACGTACAAACCTAGTTTTTCATTATATCTACAAGATTTAAATTATGAAAATTGGACTATGTTTAGAGGGAGAAAAGCGTTATCGCTTTTTGTATGAAAATTTACAGCTTCACAGTCCTCTTAATAAGAACAATTTGCATTTTTTTTTGTCATAAATAAATAAGTTTTTCTACAGTCAACTTCAGTTTTTTATTATTTTTTAATAAGTTGAAGGAAAAGCAGATTACACACCTTGTAAGTGATCTATTAATGCCCTCGGGTTATTAGTGCCCTCGAGCAAGTGCTCGTGCACCGAACATCCGCGGGCATTAATAAGTCACTTAGCGCTCGGTGTAACAATCTACTATTTCTAAATCAAACCGAATAGCCGTCGAAGTCAAACAAAAAAATTGAACAGTGCTTTATAAGTATATGCCGCCGCGTCAGTCATATTCTTAGCTTTTGTTTTAAATACTACTTCTAGCCAGTTCTAGCTAATCGAGCATTTCTTGTATTCTAGTGATGCATTCTATACTGCACAAAAGAAATATGTATAAAATTTGAATTTACATTTTATTAATAACACATCATAGAAACATTTAAAACCTTTGAAATTGTGAAGAAACGGTCTAATTATGATGAATCTTTAAAAAGTCTAATTATTGATAATTGCTTTACGTCTCTTTCTTATAAAATATATGTTTGTATCGGTATTATAATGGTGGACGAGTACAATGACGTCACTAGCAAATAAAAGCTTTTTAAACTTTGTTATTTTTTAAGTTATTAAAAAAATCACGTGGTTGTTTGTCAAATAAAAATACTATGTAATGTAACAATTAAAAAGTGTCCATATTTACATACAAGTAAAGATACAATAAAAAATAGCAATGAAGTCATAAAGCTGTATCTTTATTGGTTGTATTACTGTAGGTACTTACCTCAGTTTATAAATCAATACTTATTTGTAACCTAGCAAAAAGTATATTGCATACGATATAAAACGTCCTTGTCCTTGTTGTACTGTTATATTTTTACTGTGTGGCACATGATGTTGGCGCCTGTTCAGTGGCCGCGTCCGCGCTAACGTCATGTACAAATGAACGGTGTGAAGTGCGGAACATATGGGCTTGCACGTGGAAATTCCTCGCCTTAACAACTTATGAATGCCAACGATTAATAGGATTTTTTTTATTAAAAGGTAAGTTATCGTAATAATAGTAAGGATAAAGTTGACGTTAACAAAAATATTAAGTCTTATTAGGCTCAAATAATAAAGTATGATGGGACCAAAATACCTATTTAATTTTGGCAACGTCACGGTTTGTACGTATAGCAATGACTGGCGTTGTGTCAGATTTCCGTACCAGGATAACACCATGCTTAATCCATGTATATTTGTACTCGCGCTTCTTGGCCTTTTCCTGGCACTCTCGAAACAACCGCTTGTTTTGTAGGGTTAGGTGTTCATTGACGTAGATTTTTTGTGGCGTTCCGGAGATGCACAAATGCTCAGTATGAAGCTCCTTCATTGCCCTGCTTGATGCAATTATGTTGTCGCGTAGTACTCTAGTGGTAAATTTTACAATAATATTTTTAGGGCGGCTATCTTTTTGGTCAGCATGAGGTACACGAAGCACTGCTACAATATCCGAGGCTTGAATTTGCTGCTTAACGGCTGTTCCAAGATTCATTACGATATTGATGAGGTTCTCATTACGTCTATCAGGTAGGTTGACAATCTCGATGTTGCAATCCCTTGTTTGTTGCTCCATTGCCGCGAGTTTGTTCTCGAGGGTTTCAATATGATTGGTGAGCGAACAGGGTTCGGAAATTTTGTTTTCTATAGATTTTAATTGTTTATCAAAGGTGTCTTGACGCACATCGCAAGCGGTAAGAGACATCTCCATTTCATTTAGACGACTATTTTTCATTCATACTACAAAGCGATTCTTTAATGCTGACATTATCGGCACGTAGATTATTTACAGTAGTGTTTATGGAATCTAATGACACCGATATTTTTCCAAATTCAGTGGCGAAGGTTGTACTTATAGATGTCGTAATTGCATCGGAGATAGTTTCGTAAATTTTACGGCTCAACAAGGCCAATTGATTTTCGACTTTATTCTCGAGTAAACACATCCATTGATTAGGGTCATCATGAGGTTGTTTACGCTTACGTGCATTGACAAATAATTCCTCCGGAGTCGCAGTTGTAGGTAGATCCGGATTCGATGGAAACTTCGGTGGCGTTCGTGAGATCATATTCGTAGATATCATTCCTTTATTTAGTTTTTCAAATGGATAAAGGAACTGTAATGTACACTTTTTTCGTAACACTCAACAAACACAACACAGACTGAAATCGTATTCTTTCACTTTAGTTGGTGAAAATTATATTTGGCTACTAAACACGCGTCCTCTTACAGCGCGTCAAATCGCGCGAATGACATATACACGCACATTATAATGGATGACCTGCCTATTAACATAGAAATAAAATATAAAGAGTACAATATTGTAATAATAGAATATAAGCCTGCTTCAATACCCGGTGGTATTGGTTTCGTAAGGTCCCAAAATGCTATTAAAATACAATTTAAATGTCTCCCCACCCCAATGTCATAAAAATATATTTCTTCACAAAAACGACTCCAAAGCTAAAATTGAGAATTACCGTCCGATATTTTGGAAAATGTTTGGATAAAATAGTTTACAGGGAGATCAATGTAATAAAGCAAAGCGTACCTGATCAACAGCATGGATTTGTTAGGAATAGATCAACCCTCTCAAACTCAAACTTGTTTGTCAGTGATCTACACAGAAACATGGTTTTCGTTCACAAGTTGACGTGGTGTACCTACTATGATTTTAAAAAAGCTTTTGACCGTGTAGACCACATTATTATAAGCTATGTAAAGGACTGGACAATAGACCAAGTAAAGAGCCCTGCCGCACACTAGACATAAATTTGGAGTCTCAGTAATAAAGTTGGAGCGATTTCCACCTACGACAACAGCCTACTTCAACTGTTAAAGCTTCCTTAAGAATATGATTATAAATAATTTAAAAATCAAACTCAAGCTCATGGTATCGGTTTCAAACATACAAGCTATTTGCTCTACGCTGATGACACCAAAATATATATGAAAGTAAACTCGAATTAGGATTGTTTGAAACTGTAAGATCTACAAACAGAATAACGGTCAATGTTTCTAAGTACCTGCAAGTGATATTTAACAGATATAAGAACCCGATAGAATATGACCTTCAGCTTATTAATGTGGTTCTCACTAAAGCAACAAACGTCAGGGACTTGGGAGTAAACTTAGAGAAACTACTTTTTTGATTCTAATTCTAGTAATTTAAATCTTTTTGACGAAAAAGAAGAAAGCAATAAAATTATATATATTGCAACATTCCAAATAAACCTTGCAGAATACGTAAACATTATGCCAAGAAACTCAATTTACCGGATGTTATCTAACAAATAGACCAACGAATTACAAGATCATGTTTTAAAACAGACGTAATTTATACTGTTGCGTTTAGGTACAAAGCTACCTATCGATATACGTTTAAATAATATTAAGTCTACTGGTAGGTGTACCCAATTTGATGCGCTATTTTCAGGGTTACCTGTGAAATAAAAAAATACAACAAAAACTTGTCTCATAACTCGCTTATTAAAAAGTTAAAAGATAAGCTTTTAAGTTTAAAGGTTCGACACGAGATGGCAGATGCAATAATGACAACAGATGATCAAATAGAACCAACGACTTTGCCTAGTTTACCTGAATTAAGTAAAATCCGTCACGAAGTAAGAAGCGCACTTCAGTTTCATAAAAATACAATCCTGTTTCTATATGCCATGGCACATTGTGTGCCAAGTAACACTTTTATCCGTAAAATCTGTCTATTTCCGTTTTTCACATGTTTTTGGAGGAATGAACGAAATCAATACTAGAACGAAGTTTACGAATAAGGTACTATCAATTGACGTTACTGGCTTTATATTTTTCTTTAAAACCTATTTTTCTTTCAGGAAAGAAACGTGGTGGTTTGATTGTATGTATATATTGTGATTGCAGCATTATCGCCCCTTGTGTAAGATTATTGTGAGGTCAAATATCATTTTCATATTAAGCCGTTCGATAGTTCTTTTATTAGGTACTATTTCTTTTTTTTCTTACTGTATATTTTGTACTTAGTCAATATATATATATAAGTTCATTGGGCGCCACGTCAAGGCTTACATTTGCACAACGAAAAAAACGCTGCTATTACAAGTGACATATGAGCGGTTTAAAGGTCAAACAGTGCTCATAGCTTGATGCGTAGCTTACTGTACTTAGGTATGTAAGTCAATCAATGAAATCAATTTTTGAAATATTTTTGTAATTTTCTTAGACCTTTGCTGTCTTCAAGATATATAGGGAATAAATAAACAAATAGAGTCATCTTTCTCAAGTTCACTTCAAAAACAAAAGACGTCACTATACATTCGTTTAGTCAATCGGATGGTATGTTGACCTTAGGATACTAACAAGATATGACAACTTTTGTTGCTTTAAAGTTAAATGTAATTTAAATCGTGTTAAATGTATTTTTTCTAAAATGGCAGAAATGAAAAGCAACAATATCAAAGGAAAATCTGAAAAACGTGATGTGTAAATACAAAGACACTATTCAAGCATCAATTCCATCTATCAATGATAATGTCGATGTTTGCTTGCAGCAGGAATTACGCGCTAGATTTAATTGTAATATAAGTAGAAAGCCATACAAATGTGTATAAAAAGAAATAAAAACTACTTCTTTGCGTCTGATTCTAGTAAATTAAATCTTACTGTCGAAAAAGAAAGCAACATATATATTGGACCATTCCAAATAAGCCTGCAGAATACACAAACATTATGCCAAGAAACTCAATTTACCGGATGTTATCTAACAAATGGGCCAACGTTTTACAAGATCGTTTTTAAAACAGACGTAATTTATACATTTGCGTTTAAATATAGATATATACCTATCGATATACATTTTAATAATATTAAGTATACTGGTAGGTGTACCCAATGTGATGCGCTACTTTCATTAAGTATTCCCCCCCCCCCCCCTCCAACTGAGGATTATGTTTGCTTACCTGTGAAATAAAAAAATACAACAAAGATTTGCCTCATGACCCGATTATAGAAAATAAACTTACTTCTGACAGAGTCAACCAACTTAAAGAACAATTGATGAAGGGAAAAAGTAAGAAATATGTATAAATGAAAAGATTATAATATTTGATATGTCATTTTATTTAGTAAAGTTAGGAATATAAAATATTTGTTTAGTTAATCCATGTATTATTTGATAATTATGCTAGCTTTGGTAAAATTGAAATTGTTATTAATTAAATGCAGATTTTATAAAGAATTTAAATTAAGTAGTATAAGAACGCTACTTGTAAAATCGCGCTAACATGGACCTGACTGCCAGTATTAGGCTCTCACGACACAGGCGACTAGTGTGAGGACCACAGGTAAACTAATTTTTGCAAACTGTGCACAACAACATTTGCTTTTGTATAAGTAGTTCTTACTGCAAATTGTAATGGATGTAACATGTTGGGTATGTTGTTGTAAATAAATATATTTTCATTTTCATTTCAATTGAAAAATTATAAAACTTTAAAAGTTCGACATGAGATGGCAGATGCAGTAATGGCAATCGCGGCAGGCGGCGGCATCGCACTACAACTGGTCGTAGCGCTTACATCAAAACAATCCCTTGACGCATTAAGGCACATAGTACGGTCAATCATAAAAAATCACTGCAGAAAAAACCGGTTCTTTTCATAAATATTAAATGAAAAAATCTTTAAAAAAATATGTTATTATTCAACGCATTCTTTAGAGGATGGTCTTTTTAATTTTTTGATAAATTAATTAAAACTTGGTTAAAATGTGACCCAAACATGCCTCGATTTTAAAACTTTAAACCTAATCGCGTCGTAAATATTAGGTTAAATCATATACTTTTGATTTAAATAAATAAAGTGAACAATATTCTAGGGGATGGTATTTTTAGATTTTTCTAATTCGCCTTAATTAATTTTTAATTGAAATAATTCATCTTACGCGTAAAGGTTTGCTTAAATATTCCCCTCACTTTCACTCACTCACTCCTATGTAATCAGTGCGGGACGATCGACGCAAGGTCATTGGGAGCACTATGCGCCTTAATACGCTCTTCACTCTCTACCTCGCGCTTTATAAACCTCAAAAGATCGGACAGCAAATCCTCGTCTACAATCTACACGGACAATGGGACATAGCAATACTACGTGACGTTTTCCACATATTCAGCACTTTGGAAAATTTCTACATCTCTTGCTACTATGCCCTTCTTTCAGACATATAAAACAACAGTTTTTCTTTCTTAATATTTCTTTCTTGCTATCTAACGTCAAGTTTGCCGGCTTGTAACATTCCATACTACTATGAGTAATCTTATCACACCACACGCAAGTCTTCCCATATCTTTCTTACGCTCCTTGTCGTGTGTGAGAATACAAGCTGCGGTTGGCGCCTGCGGCATCGCACTACAGCTGGTCGTAGCGATTACATCAAAACAAATAACAATTGAAACAATCTAGCATTTGACATAATAAGGTTTGATTCACGTTTCTAACATCCTCTCCGGCCTAGCAGAGATTAAAGATCTACAAAGATAAAAATCTGTCAAAGCAAAACTAGTATCTATTAGGTTGTTTTATAATGCGACCAAGACGCGTTTTGACAACAGCTGGCAACTGCTCGTCTGTAGCATTCGACACTTCGAGTGGATATAGACGTTGCAATGGTCTTGTCAGTTTCGTACCATTTACCTTTAATTCGGCCACCCTAGCATAACCATCGCGGCCAGATATTATATTTGTAACAATGCCTAAAGGCCATAACTGACTTCTCTGTCTCAACTAAGACCACGTCACCAATTTTTAATAGCGGTGTACTTTGTTTAATAGGTTTGCGTTGAATAAGATGCCCCAAATATTCTGACCTAAATCTCTGTTTTAAATTATCGCGTAATGTCTGCAAATATCTAAATCTAATATTGAGAGCCTTCGCGTTACATCAAAACAATCCCTTGACGCATTAATACGCTCTTCGCTCTCTACCTCGCGCTTTATAAACCTGAAAAGATCGGACAGCAAATCCTCGCCTACAATCTTGTCATGCTTAGATCTCTCCCACGCCTTTAAAACGTCTCTTGGTATAGCTGACTCGACCATAGGTAGTAACATGGCGGCATAGTTATCCTTAGTTACTTTCAAAGATTCGAAAGCTTGTAGTTGCGTAGAGAGTTTGTCATAGAGCTCTTGCAATGATAAATAACCACCTTTATTGGAATCGACTAATTGGAGTAGACTTCTTATATAGTACATTATTAACAAGTCGTCCCTGGCAAATCGTTCCTTAAGTTCCGCTATAGCCTTCATATAATTTTCCGAAGAAGGCGGATAGCTGTCAACCAGCGCCCTTGCTTTAGAGTTCTCTACGGTAGCCTGCACGAGATATTGAAATTTATTTACCGTGTCAATACTGGTGTCCATATGAATTTTTTCAAATTGTCCCCAAAAAGAAATCCAATTTTTTACACTGCCGTCGAATTTTCGGAGCTCTAATTTCGGTAACTGTAATCGGCGCTGCTGGTCCGCACTAATATTTGAGCGTACAGTCTCTTCATCGCATACCGATGCAGGTCTTATTTTGTGTTTTTTCGTACTCGAAAGAAACTTATAACCACGAGAGCCTGTATAAATCGTTCGACTGAAGGTCTGCACATATTTCGACCTCATTAGCAGACGCCTCCATAAACCATTGATCCTTAATTTTGCCATCAATTCTACTTAAAGTTTCGGCCTTTTCTTTACATAATAAGTATAATTGATTTAAATTGGGACTTACGTCTTCAATGGCCCGTCGCAACTTCTTCTCGCTCTCAGTGTACAAGCGACGCAGAACCGTACGCTGTTTCTTTAATGTCTCCATTATAAACACAAAATAATAAAAAAATCACGGTCGCCGAATGTTAAATACTATATTATTTTAATAACTTTTACGGTATAAATATGAGAAAACGTTTGATGTGCTCAATCATGTATTGCGGAGTGACAATGTCAAATCAAAACCAATAACAATTGAAACAATCTAGCATTTGACATAATAAGGTTTGATTCACGTTTCTAACAGCAATGGATGATCCAATAGAACCAACGACTTTCCCTAATTTACCTAAATTAAGAAAAATCCAACACGAAGTAAGAAGCGCACTTCAGTTTCATAAAAATACAATCCTGTCTCTATATGCCATGGCACATTGTGTACCATAATAACACTTTTATGCGAAAAATCTATTTCCGTTTTTCACATATTTTTGCAGAAATGAACAAAATCAATCACTACAATGAAGTTTTAAAAAATACAAATAAAGTACTATTAATTGACGTTACTGGCTCTATATTTCAACCAATCAAGCTACCAGCGTCAAATCCTAAGCATTTATTTTTATACGCAAACGCTGCCTACACTATAAATTCAAGTGTATGAATGTGATACATGGCCTCGGAATCCCATACAATGGAGACGATAGCGACATGGCTCAATACTTGGGAAACCGGAAAATTTACCTTATCAAATAATAAGTGACGATAGTTATGCCCTTCCAGGAGCAATATCTAAAGTGTTTTTAAAAATAGATTTCTGTGATTATATTACGCAATGTTTCGATGTACTTGGTTCGTATGGATAAATGCCATTTTCTTAAAAAGTTTTATAAGCAAAGCTGTTTTAATAAATCATCCGAAAATCCAAGTTTTTTTTAACATTAGCTGCTTGAAAATTATCCAGCTACGCAGAAGTTAAATTGGTCCTAACGGACATTGTCACAAAAACTCTCCATGTGTTTAGGTGGATAGACATACACGATTCTCAGTCTTGGGGCCCTACCATAATCGCTTATAGCAACGTTAAAACAATATTATAGCGCCATACCGCTCTCAGTACGGTTTTAACTGAAACGGATATGGAACTTAGAAACAAGGAAAACAATAAAGACGTTTCTGTTCCTTTGGTTAAATTTTGTCACGACTTAATACATACTGAAAACGGGTGTCTATCAGAAAACAGTTTTTTTTTATATCGATTTTCATTTTACCGAAAACTATTCCACGATTTTTAATATATATTTTTTTCAATTCATCGCATTTTTAATCATCGCTATTTTATATCATCGCAAAACGTTTCTCAAAGAAATCTTTTAAAGCAGATTAGCAGAAAAACGGTATATCGAACTTACATTTCGTAAAAGTATTAAGTTATCGATGAAACTATTCGTAAAACATGTTACAATATGTATCGAAACCCCGTCATACTTTTTCACATAACAACTTTTAATCGCAGTAACGTTTCATCGAATGATGTATTCGCCTGTTGACGATAAATTGTGTTGCGGTCAGATCTATAATATTTTTTTCCTACCTATGTGAGCATTTGAAATTTGAAAAAACTAACCTCAAAATTAGCAGTTTCCACAAGCAATAAGTATGCATAAAGTTGAGAATACACATAAAGTCGTTTCTGACGCTTCGCCGGCCGCTACCGCGGCACGCTCGTTTCGCTCGCTCGGCTCGCGCGCTTGGTTCATGTTCAAACCTACGCTCGTCGCTTCGCTCCTCGCTACCTATTTTTGACCCGCCTACAGTTTCTACATCGCCAAAATATCGACACACATTGATTTTTTGAAGTAAAAATTGATGTTTCCATTATTTTGCAAACTGAAACTTACGATGAAAGAAAAATATGGGTAACAAAACTTCGATGTAATATTATTTCGATAAAATGTATAAAACATGAAAAGAAATAACGATGAACTGTGTTTGTAGATAATAAATATTCGAGGAAACGAAAATGCGATGTAACCTAATTCTAGCGTTTGTTAAATATTGAAAAAAAAGTTCTGCGATTCGTTTTATGGGTAATGAAAATCGTTGAAAGGAATTGCGATAAAATGATGGATTCCCACTGAAAACTTATATGTGGAGCTAATTGAAGCATCATATAAAAAATAATATTTCTTAGCGGAGTTTTGAAAAAACTTCCATTGTGGGGTTGCATTATGAACAATTATTTTAAGTGTGCCAAAGCTCAAATGTTGAAAGTCATTTTAAAGAGTTAGAAACTATATAAGCACATAAAATGTTCAGCACTATGGTGAAATTTCTAGTTCAGCACTATGGTTTTGTCAACGGAGCTATATAACTTAGTTCTAGCGCAGCTTTGTACAAAAAAGATACTTGTAAACATTCTCAACAAATCAAATAAAAATACATTTAAGCTCACGAGTTCATCAATCCTCGCGAACAAATCGTACAGAACATAAACTAGTATTTGATAATCTAAAATCCGAATATAACGATTTTGAGGTACAGTCCGTTTTTTAAGATAATCCTGTAAAAAATGACAATTAGAGAGGGCTAGCGATACCCACACCTAGAAGTTTAAAAAGGTCTAAAACGGCAACATGGAAAGTTCAACTGAGAATAGGTTTATTATAACTAATACATGTGCTTTAGCACAAACGTTTGCCATAGCCTACAAAGATAGACAACAATTTAAGGAATCTGTAGATAGGCGGATTATTATAGAAGAATGTAAAGATTTCATGTTTTTAATCGCAAAATTATCTAATACAAAACATAATTCTAAAGAAATATATAAATTAAAGGAAACATTGCTTCTTCAATTATTTAAACCTTCAAAAACGCAAAACGTAGTTGACTGTTCATGTGACTCCACCAAAATTTTAGATAACACTCGTATGTTGAAATTGATTGTTCGTTTCTGCTACCAGGCAAAGACTGCACTAATATTATGTGTACAAGTTATGCACATGAAAATAAGTTTTATATTTGTAAGTATTTACCCTTGGCTATTGACATAATAACCGAGGAAGGCATCAAAAAACTACAAGAAGCTTACGAATCATACTTGACACGAGATACTGCACCAGAATGAAATATTTGTCGCACTGGAAATGTCTTATTTATATACGAAGTAAAAGATATTATCATTTTTGAACTCAATGACATATACACGCACATTATAATGGATGACCTGCCTATTAACATAGAAATAAAATATAAAGAGTACAATATTGTAATAGAATATAAGCCTGCTTCAATACCCGGTGGTATTGGTTTCGTAAGGTCCCAAAATGCTATTAAAATACAATTTAAAGGTCTCCCCTCCCCAATGTCATAAAAAATATATTTCTTCACAAAAACGACTCCAAAGCTAAAATTGAGAATTACCGTCCGATATCGATTTTAAATGTTTTTGGAAAATGTTTGGATAAAATAGTTTACAGGGAGATCAATGTAATAAAGCAAAGCGTACCTGATCAACAGCATGGATTTGTTAGGAATAGATCAACCCTCTCAAACTCAAACTTGTTTGTCAGTGATCTACACAGAAACATGGTTTTCGTTCACAAGTTGACGTGGTGTACCTACTATGATTTTAAAAAAGCTTTTGACCGTGTAGACCACATTATTATAAGCTATGTAAAGCACTGGACAATAGACCAAGTAAAGAGCCCTGCCGCACACTAGACATAAATTTGGAGTCTCAGTAATAAAGTTGAAGCGATTTCCACCTACGACAACAGCCTACTTCAACTGTTAAAACTTCCTTAAGAATATGATTATAAATAATTTAAAAATCAAACTCAAGCTCATGGTATCGGTTTCAAACATACAAGCTATTTGCTCTACGCTGATGACACCAAAATATATATGAAAGTAAACTCGAATTAGGATTGTTTGAAACTGTAAGTTCTACAAACAGAATAACGGTCAATATTTCTAAGTACCTGCAAGTGATATTTAAGAGATATATGAACCCGATAGAATATGACCTTCAGCTTATTAATGTGGTTCTCACTAAAGCAACAAACGTCAGGGACTTGGGAGTAAACTTAGAGAAACTACTTTTTTGATTCTAATTCTATTAAATTAAATCTTTTTGACGAAAAAGAAGAAAGCAATATAATTATATATATTGCAACATTCCAAATAAACCTTGCAGAATAAGTAAACATTATGCCAAGAAACTCAATTTACCGGATGTTATCTAACAAATGGACAAACGAATTACAAGATCATGTTTTAAAACAGACGTAATTTATACTGTTGCGTTTAGGTACAAAGCTACCTATCGATATACGTTTAAATAATATTAAGTTTACTGGTAGGTGTACCCAATTTGATGCGCTATTTTCAGGGTTACCTGTGAAATAAAAAAATACAACAAAAACTTGTCTCATAACTCGCTTATTAAAAAGTTAAAAGATAAGCTTTTAAGTTTAAAGGTTCGACACGAGATGGCAGATGCAATAATGACAACAGATGATCAAATAGAACCAACGACTTTGCCTAGTTTACCTGAATTAAGTAAAATCCGTCACGAAGTAAGAAGCGCACTGCAGTTTCATAAAAATACAATCCTGTTTCTATATGCCATGGCACATTGTGTGCCAAGTAACACTTTTATCCGTAAAATCTGTCTATTTCCGTTTTTCACATGTTTTTGGAGGAATGAACGAAATCAATACTAGAACGAAGTTTACGAATAAGGTACTATCAATTGACGTTACAGGCTTTATATTTTTCTTTAAAACCTATTTTTCTTTCAGGAAAGAAACGTGGTGGTTTGATTGTATGTATATATTGTGATTGCAGCATTATCGCCCCTTGTGTAAGATTATTGTGAGGTCAAATATCATTTTCATATTAAGCCGTTCGATAGTTCTTTTATTAGGTACTATTTCTTTTTTTCTTACTGTATATTTTGTACTTAGTCAATATATATATAAGTTCATTGGGCGCCACGTCAAGGCTTACATTTGCACAACGAAAAAAACGCTGCTATTACAAGTGACATATGAGCGGTTCAAAGGTCAAACAGTGCTTATAGCTTGATGCGTAGCTTACTGTACTTAGGTATGTAAGTCAATCAATGAAATCAATTTTTGAAATATTTTTGTAATTTTCTTAGACCTTTGCTGTCTTCAAGATATATAGGGAATAAATAAACAAATAGAGTCATCTTTCTCAAGTTCACTTCAAAAACAAAAGACGTCACTATACATTCGTTTAGTCAATCGGATGGTATGTTGACCTTAGGATACTAACAAGATATGACAACTTTTGTTGCTTTAAAGTTAAATGTAATTTAAATCGTGTTAAATGTATTTTTTCTAAAATGGCTGAATGAAAAGCAACAATATCAAAGGAAAATCTGAAAAACGTGATGTGTAAATACAAAGACACTATTCAAGCATCAATTCCATCTATCAATGATAATCTATCGATGTCGATGTTTGCTTGCAGCAGGAATTACGCGCTAGATTTAATTGTAATATAAGTAGAAAGCCATACAAATGTGTATAAAAAGAAATAAAAACTACTTCTTTGCTTCTGATTCAAGTAAATTAAATCTTACTGTCGAAAAAGAAAGCAACATATATATTGGACCATTCCAAATAAGCCTGCAGAATACGCAAACATTATGCCAAGAAACTCAATTTACCGGATGTTATCTAACAAATGGGCCAACGTTTTACAAGATCATTTTTTAAAACAGACGTAATTTATACATTTCCGTTTAAATATAGATATATACCTATCGATATACATTTTAATAATAGTAAGTGTACTGGTAGGTGTACCCAATGTGATGCGCTACTTTCATTAAGTATTCCCCCCCCCTCCAACTGAGGATTATGTTTCGTTACCTGTGAAATAAAAAAATACAACAAAGATTTGCCTCATGACCCGATTATAGAAAATAAACTTAATTCTGACAGAGTCAACCAACTTAAAGAACAATTGATGAAGGGAAAAAGTAAGAAATATGTATAAATAAAAAGATTATAGTATTTGATATGTCATTTTATTTAGTAAAGTTAGGAATATAAAATATTTGTTTAGTTAATCCATGTATTATTTTATAATTATGCTAACTTTGGTAAAATTGAAACTGTTATTAATTAAATGCAGATTTTATAAAGAATCTAAATTAAGTAGTATAAGAACGCTACTTGTAAAATCGCGCTAACATGGACCTGACTGCCAGTATTAGGCTCTCAGGACACAGGCTCGCCTAGTGTGAGGACCACAGGTAAACTAATTTTTGCAAACTGTGCACAACAACATTTGCTTTTGTATAAGTAGTTCTTACTGCAAATTGTAATGGATGTAACATGTTGGGTATGTTGTTGTAAATAAATATATTTTCATTTTCATATTCATTTCAATTGAAAAATTATAAAACTTTAAAAGTTCGACATGAGATGGGAGATGCAGTAATGGCAATGGATGATCCAATAGAACCAACGACTTTCCCTAATTTACCTAAATTAAGAAAAATCCACCACGAAGTAAGAAGCGCACTTCAGTTTCATAAAAATACAATCCTGTCTCTATATGCCATGGCACATTGTGTACCGTAATAACACTTTTATGCGAAAAATCTATTTCCGTTTTTCACATATTTTTGCAGAAATGAACAAAATCAATCACTACAATGAAGTTTTAAAAAATACAAATAAAGTACTATCAATATTGACGTTACTGACTCTATATTTCAACCAATCAAGCTACCAGCGTCAAATCCTAAGCATTTATTTTTATACGCAATCGCTGCCTACACTATAAATTCAAGTGTACGAATGTGATACATGGCCTCGGAATCCCATACAATGGAGACGATAGCGACATGGCTCAATACTTGGGAAACCGGAAAATTTACCTTATCAAATAATAAGTGACGATAGTTATGCCCTTCCAGGAGCAATATCTAAAGTGTTTTTGTTAAAATAAAAAGGCTTGATGTCATGGTATTAACATAGTAAGGAATGCTTTATTTTAAATTAAAGACAACTATAGAGATTACAAAAGTAGACATCTATCAAAAACTGAACTAACCAGTATTTCAACATGCCCCCTTAATCTATATAGTAGGACAAAATAAAGCTAACGTAAAAATAAAAATGTAACAAAATAAATTATATCGGTGTCAATCCTATGTTGGCAACCCTAACATTGTTACACATTTCTTATGTGGGATACGTCTTAAAGGTTTTGTTAACAGATCAGCTACCAACTCATTAGTAGATACAAACAGTAATTTAATAACATTGTCAGCAACTTTTTCGCGTATAAAATGATATTTTGTATTTATTTGTTTCGTTCGGCCGTGGTGGATAGGATTTGTAGCGATTTTTTGTGCACTTTGACTGTCACCGTACAATGAGACAATATCAATTATTCCACTTACCTCGTAAAGGAAACGTCTTAAAAATACGGCTTCCTTGGCAGCAGAACACAGTGCCATATACTCCGCCTCGGTCGATGAAAGCGCTACCGTTGGCTGCTTTTTAGATTCCCAAGATACTGGCCCTCCTGCTAATTGAAAAACAAAACCAGTATAGGAACGGCGGTCAATACTATCGTTTGCCCAATCAGCGTTAACAAAACCATTCAAATATCGCCCAGTTTTCTTGTACGTTATATTGTAATCCAACGTACCTTTCAGGTATCGTAATACGCGCTTCGCAGCTTCCCAATTTCCAATAGTAGGATCAGCATTAAATTAGCTCAGATAGCTTAATGTATACGCAATGTCGGGTCTGCTATTCATTGCCACGTAAAACAGAGAACCAATCAAACTCATATATAAGCGACTATCATGAAATCGCTCAATCTTCGTCTCTTGTTTGTCCAATGCAAGTGGTGTATTAGCACTTTTGCAATCTTGCATGTTAAACTTTTTCAACATCGTGTTTATAAATGTTTTCTGATTAACCGTAATTTCATTATTAGTTTTACGTATATTCAGACCTAGGTAATAACTTAATTTTCCTAGATTTTTCAAAGAAAAATATTTGCTTAAGTCATTTTTGACTTCAAAATGTCCTTGGTCTTTATAAAATTTAAGAATGTCATCTACATAGACAGCCAAAATGACAAAGTTACTACCAAACTTTTTTATGTAAACACACGGTTCTGAAGGTGGTCGCGAAAATCCAATTAAAGACAAAGTACTATTTAACTTTGTGTTCCATGCTCTCGGTGCCTGCTTCAGGCCGTATAATGACCTTTTTAAGAGACACACTTTACTTTCATCTCCGCTGCAAACAAACCCTTGTGGTTGTTCCATGTACACCTCCTCTTCTAAATCTCCATATAAGAAAGCGGTATCCATATCTAAATGATGTACATGAAGATCCAGCTCTGCAGCTAACGCCAACAAAGTACGTAATGAAGAATGGCGTACGACCGGCGAAAAGGTTTCATGGTAATCAACTCCGGCTTCTTGAGTATATCCTTTCGCAACTAAGCGTGCCTTATATTTCTTCACATTACCTTGTGCGTCCTTCTTCAACTTATATACCCATTTACAATGTATGACCTTCTTGTCAGGTCTATCAATCAACGTCCAAGTTTTCATGTTCTGTAAAGATTTATATTCTTCTTCCATTGCTGAAAGCCAGCTGCGTTTGTCATCAGCATTTATAGCTTCAGCGAAAGTTGTAGGCTCTTCATAAACATCTTCAACCGAAGTAGCAATCCAGGACGTAAAATCCATACCAAAGTATTTTGGTTTATTTCGTACTCTCTCTGGATATCTTCTTTCAGGAATATCCTCACACTCAACAGCTGTGCAACATCAATACAGGGCTGAAAATGCTGTATTTCTTCATGGTGAGCTACTGTTTCAATAGCAGACGGTAAGCTCTCATCACCTTGATGCTGTTCTCCCAAGTCTTCAGTCGTCATGTCTCGTCTATAATTACATAATGCAAGAGGTATTATGTCATTACTACTGACCTTTACTGTTTCGACTGCTTTTGAAGGTCTTAAAGTACTAAAGTTATTTTCAAAAAAGCTTACATCTCTACCTTTAGCCAAACGCCTTGCGTTATGTACGTTACGGAAGAAATAACTATTTGGATCGTCTGTATATCCTACAAAAATGTGCTCTGTGGCTTTCACATCAAACTTATCTCTCAGGCAGGATGGCACATGTACTAGTGCTCTGCACCCAAATATACGCACATGGGACAGATCAGGTTTCTTATTAAACCATCTTTCAAACGGCGTTACCCCGTCCAATGCACAATGAGGAGATCGATTTTTTAAGTATACGGCACACTTTACAGCATCTTCCCAATAAACTTTAGGTAGAGAACTTTCTGAAAGCATAGAACGAACTTTCTCCATTACAGAACGACCAGTGCGCTCCGCAACACCGTTTTGTTGTGGATTATATGGAACACACGTTTGATGTAAAATGTCTGATAACTCTTTATTAACGAATTCAGTGCCATTGTCGGTTCTAAAGATTTTTATTTTCTTATTCGTCTGTCTTTCAATAAAATTCATAAAATCGCAAATTTTACTTTTAACCTTACTCTTTGAATCTATGAAATAAGTAAAACACATTCTTGTAAAATCATCTATCAAATAAAGAACGTATTTGTTTCCATTAAAAGATGAAACTGACATTGGACCAGCAATATCAGAATGAATTAACTCCAACGGTGATGTCGCCTTTTTATACAATATTGATTTAAAAGGCTTTTTAGGTTGCTTGCCTTCGACACAGGCTATGCATGGATCCGTGTCAACTTTATCAAAAACTACACCTACTGTATAATCTTTTAACTTTTGCATACCTATACGACATAGATGTCCCATCCTTTTATGCCAAAGTTGGTACTGCGACAAGTCAAGGTGCACATTATGAGCTGACATTTCACCCTGTAGATCAACTACCGTACCGTCTAATGCGTACAATCCACCACACTCCGAAGCATGTAAGACAGGAGTTCCTGTACAAGAAAAGTCAATATTATTATAAAAATTACAACCCTGTTTATCAAAAACAACTATAAGATTCTTATTAACAGCTTTCCTAACAGATATTAAATTCGCTCTTAAATCTGGTACATAAATGACATCTTTGATACATCGGATATTTTGATTACACAATTGAACGTCACCAATAAGTTTGCTACTGGCTATTTCACCATTAGCAAAAGTCACCTTACCAGATTCAAATGGCTGAGCATTACCAAGCCAATCCAACCTCGAAGTCATATGTGTTGTCGCTCCCAAGTCCACTATCCATCTTTTGTTAAAAGTGTTGGTCGAACTTACGTTCAATGCACTCAATAGAGTAGTGTCACGACTGGATGTGCTTTGAGCTTTCTTGTCCTTGATATGTGGACAATCCGGGCGTTTATGCCCTGGCTCTTTACAATTATAACAGACAACATTCTTCTTCCTTTTTGAAGTCGACGACTTTTTCTGTGTGAAATTACTACGTAAGGCTGTTTCAGAACCAGTAGAGCTCTTAGCAAATTCGTTTAATAACTTGCTCTTAACAATCTCTGAGGTAATCTCAATATTGGAATTTTCCAAGGCCATTACAAGAGGATCATACCTAGATGTCAGGCCTCCTAATAGAATTGCTGCTATCGAAGCATCATCTATGACCTTGCCGATATCAAGCAGATCTTGAGCTGTACATAGTATTGCATTTATATAGCTTTCGATATTCTCAAAATCATCTAGCGAGTATCTATACAAACGACACTCTAGGGCTAACCTCCGTCCCATACCTTTATCCTCATATGCCGCTGCTAAGGCATCCCAAGCTTCTTTAGCACTCGAAGCCCTTCTAACATGAGTGATAGCGGGGCCATCAAGAGTAAGACAGATTGTCGATAAAGCTAGTCGGTCACGTTTAATTTTGACGCTAAGTGGAGCTTCGTCATAAGTATACCCATCTATGCATTCCAACAGGTCCTCGTGCATTAGATGCATTCGCATTTTAAATTTCCATATCGAGTAACCTTCTCGACCACACAACGGGCTTATTCCGTTCACACTCAGACATCTCTTAAAAATGTTACCTGAATATCCTTGTCCAGTAGCCATTGTAATCGATACGAATCGTTACTTTATTCTTCAATAGTTACAAATTATAGGCAGACAAAATTCACCCACTCAAAATATTGAAATACGAAATTCTGAATTTGTTATCAATATTTATTGTAACACTTTTTAATATGCTTTAAACTGAGTTTTAAAAAGCGATTCCTTATATTTTCGTGCTGATAACGTGTTAAAATAAAAAGGCTTGTTGTCATGGTATTGACATAGTAAGGAATGCTTTATTTTAAATTAAAGACAACTATAGAGATTACAAAAGTAGACATCTATCAAAAACTGAACTAACCAGTATTTCAACAGTTTTCAAAAATAGATTTCTGTGATTATATTAAGCAATGTTTCGATGTACTTGGTTCGTATGGATGAATGCCATTTTCTTAAAAAGTTTTATAAGCAAAGCTGTTTTAATAAATCATCCGAAAATCCAAGTTTTTTTAACATTAGCTGCTTGAAAATTATTCAGCAACTTCCTTGCTACGCAGAAGTTAAATCGGTCCTAACGGACATTCTCACAAGAACTCTCCATGTGTTAAGGTGGATAGACATACACGATTCTCAGTCTTGGGGCCCTACCATAATCGCTTATAGCAACGTTAAAACAATATTAAAACAGAGACACCGCTCTTGCTGCGTATAGCGCCATACCGCTCTCAGTACGGTTTTAACTGAAACGGATATGGAACTTAGAAACAAGGAAAACAATAAAGACGTTTCTGTTCCTTTGGATAAATTTTGTCACGACTTAATACATACTGAAAACGGGTGTCTATCAGAAAACAGATTTTTTTATATCGATTTTCATTTTACCGAAAACTATTCCACGATTTTTTATATATATTTTTTTCAATTCATCGCATTTTTAATCATCGCTATTTTATATCATCGCAAAACGTTTCTTAAAGAAATCTTTTAAATTTGTTTTGATTACCAGAAAAACGGTATATCGAACTTACATTTCGTAAAAGTATTAAGTTATCGATTAAACTATTCGTAAAACATGTTACAATATGTATCAAAACCCCGTCATACTTTTTCACATAACAACTTTTAATCGCAGTAACGTTTCATCGAATGATGTATTCGCCTGTTGACGATAAATTGTGTTGCGGTCAGTTCTATAATATTTTTTTCCTACCTATATGAGAATTTGAAATTTGAAAAAACTAACCTCAAAATTAGCAGTTTCCACAAGCAATAAGTATGCATAAAGTTGAGAATACACATAAAGTCGTTTCTGGCGCTTCGCCGGCCGCTACCGCGGCACGCTCGCTTCGCTCACTCAGCTCGCGCGCTTGGTTCATGTTCAAACCTACGCTCGTCGCTTCGCTCCTCGCTACCTATTTTTGACCCGCCTACAGTTTCTACATCGCCAAAATATCGATACACATTGATTTTTTGAAGTAAAAATTGATGTTTCCATTATTTTGCAAACTGAAACTTACGATGAAAGAAAAATATGGGTAATAAACCTTCGATGTAATATTATTTCGATAAAATGTATAAAACATGAAAAGAAATAACGATGAACTGTGTTTGTAGATAATAAATATTCGAGGAAACGAAAATGCGATGTAACCTAATTCTAGCGTTTGTTAAATATTGAAAAAAAAGTTCTGCGATTCGTTTTATGGGTAATGAAAATCGTTGAAAGGAATTGCGATAAAATGATGGATTCCCACTGAAAACTTATATGTGGAGCTAATTGAACCATCATATAAAAAATAATATTTCTTACCGGAGTTTTGAAAAAACTTCCATTGTGGGGTTGTATTATGAACAATTATTTTAAGTGTGCCAAAGCTCAAATGTTGAAAGTCATTTTAAAGAGTTAGAAACTATATAAACACATAAAATGTTCAGAACTATGGTTAAATTTCTAGTTCAGCACTATGGTTTTGTCAACGGAGCTATATAACTTAGTTCTAGCGCAGCTTTGTACAAAAAAGATACTTGTAAACATTCTCAACAAGTCAAATAAAAATACATTTAAGCTCACGAGTTCATCAATCCTCGCGAACAAATCGTACAGAACATAAACTAGTATTTGATAATCTAAAATCCGAATATAACGATTTTGAGGTACAGTCCGTTATTTAAGATAATCCTGTAAAAAATGACAATTAGAGAGGGCTAGCGATACCCACACCTAGAAGTTTAAAAAGGTCTAAAACGGCAACATGGATCATAATCATGGATCATAATGGAAAGTTCAACTGAGAATAGGTTTATTATAACTAATACATGTGCTTTAGCACAAACGTTTGCCATAGCCTACAAAGATAGACAACAATTTAAGGAATCTGTAGATAGGCGGATTATTATAGAAGAATGTAAAGATTTCATGTTTTTAATCGCAAAATTATCTAATACAAAACATAATTCTAAAGCAATATATAAATTAAAGGAAACATTGCTTCTTCAATTATTTAAACCTTCAAATCCGCAAAACGTAGTTGACTGTTCATGTAACTCCACCAAAACTTTAGATAACATACTCGTATATTGAAATTGCTTGTTCGTGTCTGCTATCAGGCAAAGACTGCACTAATATTATGTGTACAAGTTATGCACGTGAAAATAAGTTGTATATTTGTAAGTATTTACCCTAGGCTATTGACATAATAACCGAGGAAGGCATCAAAAAACTACAAGAAGCTTACGAATCATACTTGACACGAGATACTGCACCAGAATGAAATATTTGTCGCACTGGAAATTTCTTATTTATATACGAAGTATAAGATATTATCATTTTTGAACTCAAGACATATACACGCACATTATAATGGATGACCTGCCTATTAACATAGAAATAAAATATAAAGAGTACAATATTGTAATAGAATATAAGCCTGCTTCAATACCCGGTGGTATTGGTTTCGTAAGGTCCCAAAATGCTATTAAAATACAATTTAAAGGTCTCCCCTTCCCAATGTCATAAAAAATATATTCCTTCACAAAAAGGACTCCAAAGATAAAATTGAGAATTACCGTCCGATATCGATTTTAAATGTTTGGAGAAAATAGTTTACAGGGAGATCAATATAATAAAGCAAAGCGTACCCGATCAACAGCATGGATTTGTTAGGAATAGATCAACCCTCTCAAACTTAAACTTGTTTTTCAGTCATCTACACAGAAACATGGTTTCCGTTCACAAGTTGACGTGGTGTACCTACTATGATTTTAAAAAAGCTTTTGACCGTGTAGACCACATTATTATAAGCTCTGTAAAGCACTGGACAATAGACCAAGTAAAAAGCCCTGCCGCACACTAGACATGAAGTTGGAGTCTCAGTAATAAAGTTGGAGCGATTTCCACGTACGACAACAGCCTACTTCAACTGTTAAAGCTTCCTTAAGAATATGATTATAAATAATTTAAAAATCAAACTCAAACTCATGGTATAGGTTTCAAACATACAAGCTATTTGCTCTACGCTGATGACACCAAAATATACGAGTATATGAAAGTAAACTCGCATTAGGATTGTTTGAAACTGTAAGATCGACAAACAGAATAACGGCCAATGTTTCTAAGTACCTGCAAGTGATATTTAACAGATGTAAGAACCCGATAGAATATGACCTTCAGCTTATTAATGTGCTTCTCACTAAAGCAACAATCGGCAGGGAATTGGGAGTAAACTTAGAGTGAAAGTTAACAACTAATAGAGAATACTCGCATTCCAGGCACACTCAACTGTTTTTCATTTCCGCTGTGAAAACAAACTATAAGGCTAACGACATGACATTTCGTCTTCCTAAGACTTGAAAGACATTATTTTCTGATATTGATCTTAAATCTCGATTTCGAAGTTTGCTTGCAAGACTGATTTTCTAAAATATATTTCCAGAATTTAAAACTTTTCCACATTCTTATGTAAAATTAACCAGCTTCGAAAAGAGAAATTTTTTTCACTGTTTCATAACTGGTTATCAAAGAAGAATATTTTTTAAAATTGTTTTATTTTTGGTTTATACATTTTCAAGAAATATTGAAGTACTTAACAGGAATCATAACTGTCCTAATGGAGTCATAAACCCTTTGATTCATCATCACAGCTCATATACGTCCCCACCGAGGGGCTCGAGCATACCTATGTTAGGGTGATTTGGCCTTAGTCAACCACTTTGGCCTAGTGCGGATTGGTTGACTTCACATACACCGTTGAATTTCTTCGCAGATGTATGCAGGTTGCCTCACGATGTTTTCCTTCACCGTAGGAGCGTCAGATAAAAACACATTGGTACATGGCGGTCGCGAACCCGGACCTCCCGATTGAAAGGCAAGTGCCGAGTCCACAGCGCCACCGACGACCCCTTTGATTATTAGTACGTTTTTTTTCGGGGGGAAATGCGCAATCGCTCCGTACCCGCCGTTGGCTAGACGGCGGGCGTATGTGGGGCTGGCCCGGCAGAGTGCCAGGCCGACCCACTAAAACCCCTCGGACCCTCGGTGTTCTCCCTGCCCTTGTGGGCGCGCATGGTAGGGTCCACACTGCGACTACCACTACCAGCGCGTCCGGCCAAGCCCGACCAGGTTGATCGGGCTATCGCCAAGGGGGGATTGCCCGAGAACACCAGGGCAATCCCCAGACGGAGGGCCTTACGGTGGCGTGCACACGGGGCCAACCGTGTACGCAGGCCTCCACGGCATGGTCACTAGACGGGCATTGCTTGTGCGAATGCCTGCCTTCTCCTGCCTATCCATCTGCAGCGGAGGGGAGCGGCTTGGGGACCCTCCTCCTGCTCCCTCTCCTCAGCCTCCTTCTGCGAGATGACGTCCTCGCAGAAGGAGGCGACAGCCTCCCATTCCGCTTCGCCGCGGAGCATGGCCACGACCATGCTCGGCAGCGAGAGGTCTCCGGTGTCGGTTATTGCACCTACCTATGGATGACCGAACTGATGAGACTTTCGACTTTAGAGTACTATTATCTATTCTGTGACTTTCTTATCGCATGTAAAAAAGGAGACTAACCATCTGCGCGTGAGATAGTAATATAGCTGAAAAGGTATTATATTATAGTGCAAAAAAATCTGCGCAAGCTCAAGATGCTTATTTGTTTCTTTTCTCGCATTTCGGTTCATCGATACGACCCTGAGCATAATCAGACATAGGAGCAGGATCCATTGTTGCCATGCGTTCCGAAGCACGGAGGAGGGAGAGGTGTTGGTTACTATCTTAGGCCTGACATAGTCCAATGTTGCTTAAATTTAGCAGTTGTTAGCTGAGCGCCAAAGCCATTGTACCACCGTGTTACCTTTTAAATAGTCGACCAACGGTGCCGGTGCTAGGATTCAAACATGCCTACATCGTTAGACGGACGTCTAGGCCCCTTCAGCCATATTGATAACTGCCTGTTTGATAACTGGTTATATCAACTGTTAAAAATGTTAGATGTTTTGGATATTTGGATATTAGTATTGTTATTTTGGGTAAGTATATATTGACAGTTCATATCGATTTATCGTTTTATCATGTAGTGTTTCGGCAGCCTGCTTGTTTGTTGTATAAAAAGTGCCGAGTCACCTTTACAAAATTTCTGGAAAATGTTTCATCTATTACAGCCTCTAGTAGATTTTACTGATAATAATTAGTTCAGTCCGCCACATGAGCCCTTGACAAAAATGCCGCACCCAAAGAATACGAGATTCGTAAATAAAAGTTCCGCGATATATGCAGACGTATTTTCCCGTGGCAAATATATATGGGTGAAACAAATTCAATAATTCAAGGTCCCACACAATTTACATGAATCACAATAAATTTCACCACAATGGTACATCAATATTCGTAGGCGTCGAGCGAATTGGTACATACCCCTGTAAATAGGAACATAAATTCCGACAGAACGACCCCTTCATTCCAACTATCAAATTATTCACAATCAACAACATGGTGACAAATACGGAGGAAAATACGATGTAATTCATGCCCATTTTGATGTCGAAATTAAATTTGAATATTAAATCATTGCATTAAACACATTTAAGCATCATGCTGTCTCTATTAATTTCAAGCAATTGACAAAGACAAAACGATTATGTAAAGACATTTAGCATTAATCGTATTCAGTGATTGCTCGATAGAATACTTGTGGTATCGATAGCGGCGTTAAACAATAAAAAACATTTATAGCAAACTTCGCAAATGTTGAAACTGTTTTAGGACGTTATTTTTAACGCGTTAGCAATAACATTACCATAGGTAGAACCCTAGCATCAGGTTAAGAGGTTATGGCTAGTAAAAGTAAAGGGGCCTTGCGTTTGCTCGAAAAAAATAAAAACAAGTAATGAACAAAGGGATGGAGGCAAGACAAAAGCATGAAAAAGTATGCTATGGTGGCAAACATATCTTTTGTAAAAGCTTTGATGTTTTTATTATTATTTGGTTGCTATATTACTCAGTATCAAAGGCGCTTTATAATTTATCCCCTTAAATGAAGCGTCCGAAAATGGGCGTTCGAGTAAGATTTATGAACACCTCAACAGAGTTACGTTAATTAATAATCTTCGAATTTCCCATGTTTACTGTAAGAAAATCCAAATTGTTTCTGGTAACATGAATCTCGTATTAGGTACCTGCTTTGTTATGTGTAGGCATGTGTAGATAATTGCCTTAAACCATGGAGACGCCTTATTTGTGAAGGTTACAAGATTCCAATTAAAGATGCGAATATACGTGTCATATAAATTTTTCGATGAATTTAACATTACGTTAATATTGTCAACGAAGATGAATGCTACACACATTTTTCATGTGAAATCTAAAGGTGAGGGTTCCTCAATTGTAAAGAAATCTAGATCAAGTCGAGTAATGTGGCACATAAATATAGATATATACCTATCGATATACATTTTAATAATATTAAGTGTACTGGTAGGTGTACCCAATGTGATGCGCTACTCTCATTAAGTACCCCCCCCCCCCTCCAACTGAGGATTATGTTTGGTTACCTGTGAAATAAAAAAATACAACAAAGATTTGCCTCATGACCCGATTATAGAAAATAAACTTACTTCTGACAGAGTCAACCAACTTAAAGAACAATTGATGAAGGGAAAAAGTAAGAAATATATATAAATAAAAAGATTATAATATTTGATATGTCATTTTATTTAGTAAGGTTAGGAATATAAAATATTTGTTTAGTTAATCCATGTATTATTTTATAATTATGCTAGCTTTGGTAAAATGGAAACTGTTATTAATTAAATGCAGATTTTATAAAGAATCTAAATTAAGTAGTATAAGAACGCTACTTGTAAAATCGCGCTAACATGGACCTGACTGCCAGTATTAGGCTCTCACGACACAGGCTCGCCTAGTGTGAGGACCACAGGTAAACTAATTTTTGCAAACTGTGCGCAACAACATTTGCTTTTGTATAAGTAGTTCTTACTGCAAATTGTAATGGATGTAACATGTTGGGCATGTTGTTGTAAATAAATATATTTTCATTTTCATTTCAATTGAAAACTTTAAAAGTTCGACATGAAATGGCAGATGCAGTAATGGCAATGGATGATCCAATAGAACGACTACTTTCAAGACAACAACTTTCCCTAATTTACCTAAATTAAGAAAAATCCATCACGAAGTAAGAAGCGCACTTCAGTTTCATAAAAATACAATCCTGTCTCTATATGCCATGGCACATTGTGTACCATAATAACACTTTTATGCGCAAAATCTATTTCCGTTTTTCACATATTTTTGCAGAAATGAACAAAATCAATCACTACAATGAAGTTTTAAAAAATACAAATAAAGTACTATCAATTGACGTTACTGGCTCTATATTTCAACTAATCAAGCTACCAGCGTCAAATCCTAAGCATTTATTTTTATACGCAATCGCTGCCTACACTATAAATTCAAGTGTACGAATGTGATACATGGCCTCGGAATCCCATACAATGGAGACGATAGCGACATGGCTCAATACTTGGGAAACCGGAAAATTTACCTTATCAAATAATAAGTGACGATATTTATGCCCATCCAGGAGCAATATCTGAAGTGTTTTTAAAAATAGATTTCTGTGATTATATTACGCAATGTTTCGATGTACTTGGTTCGTATGGATAAATGCCATTTTCTTAAAAAGTTTTATAAGCAAAGCTGTTTTAATAAATCATCCGAAAATCCAAGTTTTTTAACATTAGCTGCTTGAAAATTATTCAGCAACTTCCTTGCTACGCAGAAGTTAAATCGGTCCTAACGGACATTGTCACAAAAACTCTCCATGTGTTTAGGTGGATAGACATACACGATTCTCAGTCTTGGGGCCCTACCATAATCGCTTATAGCAACGTTAAAACAATATTAAAACAGAGACACCGCTCTTGCTGCGTATAGCGCCATACCGCTCTCAGTACGGTTTTAACTGAAACGGATATGGAACTTAGAAACAAGGAAAACAATAAAGACGTTTCTGTTCCTTTGGTTAAATTTTGTCACGACTTAATACATACTGAAAACGGGTGTCTATCAGAAAACAGATTTTTTTATATCGATTTTCATTTTACCGAAAACTATTCCACGATTTTTAATATATATTTTTTTTCAATTCATCGCATTTTTAATCATCGCTATTTCATATCATCGCAAAACGTTTCTTAAAGAAATCTTTTAAAGTTGTTTTGATTACCAGAAAAACGGTATATCGAACTTACATTTCGTAAAAGTATTAAGTTATCGATGAAACTATTCGTAAAACATGATACAATATGTATCGAAACCCCGTCATACTTTTTCACATAACAACTTTTAATCGCAGTAACGTTTCATCGAATGATGTATTCGCCTGTTGACGATAAATTGTGTTGCGGTCAGTTCTATAATATTTTTTTCCTACCTACTTATATGAGTATTTGAAATTTGAAAAAACTAACCTCAAAATTAGCAGTTTCCACAAGCAATAAGTATGCATAAAGTTGAGAATACACATAAAGTCGTTTCTGGCGCTTCGCCGGCCGCTACCGCGGCACGCTCGCTTCGCTCGCTCGGCTCGCGCGCTTGGTTCATGTTCGAATCTACGCTCGTCGCTTCGCTCCTCGCTACCTATTTTTGACCCGCCTACAGTTTCTACATCGCCAAAATATCGGTACACATTAATTTTTTGAAGTAAAAATTGATGTTTCCATTATTTTGCAAACTGAAACTTACGATGAAAGAAAAATATGGGTAACAAAACTTCGATGTAATATTATTTCGATAAAATGTATAAAACATGAAAAGAAATAACGATGAACTGTGTTTGTAGATAATAAATATTCGAGGAAACGAAAATGCGATGTAACCTAATTCTAGCGTTTGTTAAATATTGAAAAAAAAGTTCTGCGATTCGTTTTATGGGTAATGAAAATCGTTGAAAGGAATTGCGATAAAACGATGGATTCCCACTGAAAACTTATATGTGGAGCTAATTGAACCATCATATAAAAAATAATATTTCTTACCGGAGTTTTGAAAAAACTTCCATTGTGGGGTTGCATTATGAATAATTATTTTAAGTGTGCCAAAGCTCAAATGTTGAAAGTCATTTTAAAGAGTTAGAAACTATATAAGAACATAAAATGTTCAGCACTATGGTTAAATTTCTAGTTCAGCACTATGGTTTTGTCAACGGAGCTATATAACTTAGTTCTAGCGCAGCTTTGTACAAAAAAGATACTTGTAAACATTCTCAACAAGTCAAATAAAAATACATTTAAGCTCACGAGTTCATCAATCCTCGCGAACAAATCGTACAGAACATAAACTAGTATTTGATAATTTGTTTTTTATACCTACAACTGACAATAATGTCTCAAAAAATAATCCGATGTATAGAATGTGTAGGTTATATAATGAAGTCTGTGCGAACGTAGATATTTTCAATGGCAGTGTTCATTCTTTTAGAAACTCACTGTATATGTTATGAGTAATTGAGTTTGAGACATTACTTGTTAATATTGTTAAATTCTATTTTTTTTTTAAATTCTATTTTAATTTGGTTACCTTTTTCTATTTTTAATATGAGATGAGATGTGTCACTAATTCTTTCCTTTATAAAATGTTGTGCGCAGTTATAAATGGGCACAGGCATGCATTTTGTGTTTGTTAATTTATTTATTGTATATATTATTTTGTCTGCTGTCTGTAATTGTGCCATTAAAATAAAATAAAATAAAATAAAATAATCTAAAATCCGAATATAACGATTTTGAGGTACAGTCGTTTTTTAAGATAATCCTGTAAGAAATGAGAATTAGAGAGGGCTAGCGATACCCACACCTAGAAGTTTAAAAAGGTCTAAAACGGCAACATGGAAAGTTCAACTGAGAATAGGTTTATTATAACTAATACATGTGCTTTAGCACAAACGTTTGCCATAGCCTACAAAGATAGACAACAATTTAAGGAATCTGTAGATAGGCGGATTATTATAGAAGAATGTAAAGATTTCCTGTTATTAATCGCAAAATTATCTAATACAAAACATAAATCTAAAGAAATATATAAATTAAAGGAAACATTGCTTGTTCAATTATTTAAACCTTCAAATACGCAAAACGTAGTTGACTGTTCATGTAACTCCACCAAAATGTTAGATAACATACTCGTATGTTGAAATTGATTGTTCGTTTCTGCTATCAGGCAAAGACTGCACTAATATTATGTGTACAAGTTATGCACATGAAAATAAGTTATATATTTGTAAGTATTTACCCTTGGCTATTGACATAATAACCGAGGAAGGCATCAAAAAACTACAAGAAGCTTACGAATCATACTTGACACGAGATACTGCACCAGAATGAAATATTTGTCGCACTGGAAATGTCTTATTTATATACGAAGTAAAAGATATTATCATTTTTGGACTCAATGACATATACGTACAATATTCTATCTGTAATAATAATAGAATATAAGCCTGCTTCAACACCCGGTGGTATTGGTTTCGTAAGGTCCCAAAATGCTATTAAAATACAATTTAAAGGTCTCCCCTCCCCAATGTCATAAAAATATATTTCTTCACAAAAAGGACTCCAAAGATAAAATTGAGAATTACCGTCCGATATCGATTTTAAATGTTAGGAGAAAATAGTTTACAGGGAGATCAATATAATAAAGCAAAGCGTACCTGATCAACAGCATGGATTTGTTAGGAATAGATCAACCCTCTCAAACTTAAACTTGTTTTTCAGTCATCTACACAGAAACATGGTTTCCGTTCACAAGTTGACGTGGTGTACCTACTATGATTTTAAAAAAGCTTTTGACCGTGTAGACCACATTATTATAAGCTAAGTAAAGCACTGGACAATAGACCAAGTAAAAAGCCCTACCGCACACTAGACATGAAGTTGGAGTCTCAGTAATATAGTTGGAGCGATTTCCACGTACGACAACAGCCTACTTCAACTGTTAAAAAGCTTCCTTAAGAATATGATTATAAATAATTTAAAAATCAAACTCAAACTCATGGTATAGGTTTCATACATACAAGCTATTTGCTCTACGCTGATGACACCAAAATATACGAGTATATGAAAGTAAACTCGCATTAGGATTGTTTGAAACTGTAAGATCGACAAACAGAATAACGGTCAATGTTTCTAAGTACCTGCAAGTGATATTTAACAGATGTAAGAACCCGATAGAATATGACCTTCAGGTTATTAATGTGGTTCTCACTAAAGCAACAATCGGCAGGGAATTGGGAGTAAACTTAGAGTGAAAGTTAACAACTAATAGAGAATACTCGCATTCCAGGCACACTCAACTGTTTTTCATTTCCGCTGTGAAAACAAACTATAAGGCTAATGACATGACATTTCGGCTTCCTAAGACTTAAAAGACATTATTTTCTGATATTGATCTTAAATCTCGATTTCCAAGTTTGCTTGCAAGACTGATTTTCTAAAATGTATTTCCACAATTAATATGTAAATTATTAAAAATGGTCTATGCATCATGTAAACGAATCTTGTTATTTCGCCACAGAATCGATATTTATAGCATACGGAGGTAGAATAAACAGACAGGCAAATACTACTTGCTAAAGCGTACACTATGTAATAGAAACATTGTTTATTTAAAAAAAAAAAATCACATTTCTGAAACTTTGCCTACCGGGTCCAAAACTATCTTGGTACACTCAAGAATATTTTCTGAACTAAAATCGAACTAGTCATTTTGGATAGCTTATCTAACAAAAGCACGGCAGTTTATTTTTGTACTGAAATTGCTATGAAAGATTCTTATAAATGATAATAAACTCAAAAACTCAATTGCCAAATGCCAGTATGAACACGACAGTACCGACAACAACTTTTGTTTAATACTGTTAAGAATAGAAGGTGATCAATATGTATGAAACCGTCGCTTTTTGGTGGTCTTTCGAATTTAGTCGGATAACCAAAACCCTATACCAATTTTTTGGTTTTTTGTTTATATCTACGAGTACTTTAATACAAAATATGATGCTGAAATTTTCCCTTCAGCCATATTGATACCTGATTGTTTGATAACTGGTTACTTAAAAATAATTTTTTTCACTGTTTCGTAACTAGTTATTTAAGGAGAAAACTTTTCCACATTCTTATGTAAAATTAACCAGCTTCGAAAAGAGACATTTTTTTTCACTGTTTCATAACTGGTAATCAAAGAAGAATATTCTTTAAAATTGTTTTATTTTTGGTTTATACATTTTCAAGAAATATTAAAGTACTTAACAGGAATCATAACTGTCCTAATGGAGTCATAAACCCTTTGATTCATCATCACAGCTCATATACGTCCCCACCGAGGGGCTCGAGCATAACTATGTTAGGGTGATTTGGCCTTAGTCTACCTCTCTGGCCTAGTGCGGATTGGTTGACTTCACATACACCGTTGAATTTCTTCGCAGATGTATGCAGGTTGCCTCACGATGTTTTCCTTCACCGTAGGAGCATCAGATAAAAACACATTGGTACATGGCGGTCGCGAACCCGGACCTCCCGATTGAAAGGCAAGTGCCGAGTCCACAGCGCCACCGACGAACCCTTTGATTATTAGTACGTTTTTTTTCCGGGGGGAAATGCGCAATCGCTTCGTACCCGCAGTTGGCTCGACGGCGGGCGTGTGTGGGGCTGGCCCGGCAGAGTGCCAGGCCGACCCACTAAAACCCCTCGGACCCTCGGTGTTCTCCCTGCCCTTGTGGGCGCGCATGATAGGGTCCACACTGCGACTACCACTACCATCGCGTCCGGCCAAGCCCGACCAGGTTGATCGGGCTATCGCCAAGGGGGGATTGCCCGAGAATACCAGAGCAATCCCCAGACGGAGGGCCTTACGGTGGCGTGCACACGGGGCCAACCGTGTACGCAGGCCTCCACGGCATGGTCACTAGACGGGCATTGCTTGTGCGAATGCCTGCCTTCTCCTGCCTATCCCTCTGCAGCGGAGGGGAGCGGCTTGGGGAACCTCCTCCTGCTCCCTCTCCTCAGCCTCCTTCTGCGAGATGACGTCCTCGCAGAAGGAGGCGACAGCCTCCCATTCCGCTTCGCCGCGGAGCATGGCCACGACCATGCTCGGCAGCGAGAGGTCTCCGGTGTCGGTTATTGCACCTACCTATGGATGACCGAACTGATGAGACTTTCGACTTTAGAGTACTATTATCTATTCTGTGACTTTCTTATCGCATGTAAAAAAGGAGACTTACCATCTGCGCGTGAGATAGTAATATAGCTGAAAAGGTATTATATTATAGTGCAAAAAAATCTGCGCAAGCTCAAGATGCTTATTTGTTTCTTTTCTCGCATTTCGGTTCATCGACACGACCCTGAGCATAATCAGACATAGGAGCAGGATCCATTGTTGCCATGCGTTCCGAAGCACGGAGGAGGGAGAGGTGTTGGTTACTATCTTAGGCCTGACATAGTCCAATGTTGCTTAAATTTAGCAGTTGTTAGCTGAGCGCCAAAGCCATTGTACCACCGTGTTACCTTTTAAATAGTCGACCAACGGTGCCGGTGCTAGGATTCAAACATGCCTACATCGTTAGACAGACGTCTAGGCCCCTTCAGCCATATTGATAACTGCCTGTTTGATAACTGATTATATCAACTGTTAAAAATGTTAGATTTTTCAGCTATCTTGAAGTTTTAAGTATGTTTTGGATATTTGGATATTGGTATTGTTATTTTGGGTAAGTATATATTGACAGTTCATATCGATTTATCGTTTTATCATGTAGTGTTTCGGTGTTCATGCTACGGGGGCAGGTGGGCAGCCTGCTTGTTTGTTGTATAAAAAGAGCCGAGTCACCTTTACAACATTTCTGGAAAATCTTTCATCTATTACAGCCTCTTTAGTAGATTTTACTGATAATAATTAGTTCAGTCCGCCACATGTGCCCTTGACAAAAATGCCGCACCCAAAGAATACGAGATTCGTAAATAAAAGTTCCGCGATATATGCAGACGTATTTTCCCGTGGCAAATATATATGGGTGAAACAAATTCAATAATTCAAGGTCCCACACAATTTACATGAATCACAATAAATTTCACCACAATGGTACATCAATATTCGTAGGCGTCGAGCGAATTGGTACATACCCCTGTAAATAGGAACATAAATTTCGACAGAACGACCCCTTCATCCCAACTATCAAATTATTCACAATCAACAACATGGTGACAAATACGGAAGAAAATACTATGTAATTCATGCCCATTTTGATGTCGAAATTAAATTTGAATATTAAATCATTGCATTAAACACATTTAAGCATCATGCTGTCTCTATTAATTTCAAGCAATTGACAAAGACAAAACGATTATGTAAAGACATTTAGCATTAATCGTATTCAGTGATTGCTCGATAGAATACTTGTGGTATCGATAGCGGCGTTAAACAATAAAAAACATTTATAGCAAACTTCGCAAATGTTGAAACTGTTTTAGGACGTTATTTTTAACGCGTTAGCAATAACATTACCATAGGTAGAACCCTAGCATCAGGTTAAGAGGTTATGGCTAGTAAAAGTAAAGGGGCCTTGCGTTTGCTCGAAAAAAATAAAAACAAGTAATGAACAAAGGGATGGAGGCAAGGCAACAGCAAGAAAAAGTTTGCTATGGTGGCAAACATATCTTTTGTAAAAGCTTTGATGTTTTTATTGTTATTTGGTTGCTATATTACTCAGTATCAAAGGCGCTTTATAATTTATCTCCTTAAATGAAGCGTCCGAAAATGGGCGTTCGAGTAAGATTTATGAACACCTCAACAGAGTTACGTTAATTAATAATCTTCGAATTTCCCATGTTTACTGTAAGAAAATCCAAATTGTTTCTGGTAACATGAATCTCGTATTAGGTACCTGCTTTGTTATTTGTAGGCATGTGTAGATAATTGCCTTAAAACATGGATACGCCTTATTTGTGAAGGTACAAGATTCTAATTAAAGATGTGAATATACGTGTCATATAAATTTTTCGATGAATTTAACATTACGTTAATATTGTCAACGAAGATGAATGCTACACACATTTTTCATGTGAAATGGAAAGATGAGGGTTCCTCAATTGTAAAGAAATCTAGATCAAGTCGAGCAATGTGGCAGCGTATAATAAAAAAGCAACTTATCAGTTTGTCTGATTTAATCCTAAATTAAACATAGAATTTTCAAATTAATTATGCAATGTAAGTGGAAGAGCTCGATGGCGCATTAGCGTATGTGCATGACTAACGATTGCTAAAGTCAAGCAACGTCGACCGCGGTCAGGCATATGATGGGTGACCAATAATGAGAAACATCTCAAGCTCTTTCATGCTTGAAAAAGTTCGTTCTACAGGAGGTCCTGCGCATGACGTCCCGGTCGTATCGACTAGCCGTCCCATCCGACTATACGAGAGAAGGAACAGATGCCCAATAAAATTCTACTAATAATTTACAGCCGAATCGAAACTGAACCGGTCGACCAATCGGAGCGCTTATATTGCCATTCAACTTTTCGATGACGTGATAATGTGGCATTCTGATTGGTCGATCGCAACGGTTCAGTTTCGATTCGGCTGTAAGTAATTAGTAGAATTGGGCCCCTGAGAGTGCACTTGCGTTTGCGCAAACACTTATTATGCATTATACGAGTAATATCTCCCTAGCAGATAGCAAGTCTCTGTTGAAATTGGCTGCCAAACATCGGTTTAGGACATTATTATTATTATTATTATTATTCGGAGGTGCGTTACACACTATTCATTTCGACCTTATAGTCAATTAATTATACCATCAACTAATTATTCGCCAACTTCGGTTGCCAACTCCATTATTTTAAAATATACCAACTTTGTATCCATTACTAGGTGGTTGAGTTAGTTTTCTTTTAGTATGGCGGGGTTCATTATAGCAGTAATTGGTATAAAGTGTGCTTCAAAGTGACTGGTTTGAGTTGGCAACTGAAACTAGCTACTAAAGGGCCGGTCTAATTTAAGGTCAAAAGCTTCCCTGGCGAAAATAAAAAATAGAAAGCAGCATGCTAATGAATAAGATCACTTTTTTATACTTTTTTAAATAAAGACAATCTTTAAAGATACGACACCAAATCTAAGGTCGGCTCGTCACCATCTCGCACTGATGAATACAGCATCAAGCTTGTCTGCACAACGTCTCAGTCCCTTTGGAGGACCATTCGGAATCAGTTAGGAATAACGGCGAACAGCCTCCGTCTTCAAGCAGTCTTTTACACAGCAGCTGCCAAACCACACCAAAATCATAACCACACTGCCACTTTATTATACAATTTTAAGTAATTATATAACATTTTCATATCATTAAAAATACGTATTGAAGCGAAGCATAAACATTTAAATTCATACTTTTTCAGAGATAAATTCTATAAGCATCACTTACACATTCTTTTTCTGTAAGTAATCTACACTATTATTATAAAGATTTGTATGTATGTATGTACCGAATAAACTCAAAAACTACTAGACCGATTTAAAACATTCATTCACGATTAGAATGCTACATTATCCCTTATTAACATAGACTACAATATTATTTTTCCCAAGGGAAAATATAAAATTCTCACGGGATAACAAAAATAACGCGGGCGAAGCTGCGAGCGGAAAGCTAGTGTGATATAACTTGTGCGAATGAACTCCCTGGAATGAAGCGGAAATTCTGTAACGTTCACGTTTATTCTCAGGAAGTTAGAACAGTAATTATCATTGAGTATATTCCGCAAAGTTGAGGTTATCAAGCGGCCCCTATAATTTGTCATCATAATCACTGGCATTAAGAACAAAACTCCCAAAAGGCTGTAAGCATTGTTCAAACTAAGCCTCGAACAAAAGTGATATCAGGAGACTTAGCGAACATTTTGTATTGTAGTAACTGTAACTAAATTACATACATTCAAAAAAGTTTTTGTATTCTTATAATAATATGAAAGAAAAATAAAAGTAAGTAGGTATGTTTAATAAATATTGTTCAGTACGCAGCCGGTCGTATTTAAGGCAGAAACCACCTTGCCTTAACCTCAAGCAAACACACAAATAAAGCATACTTCTGTCCGCGATTCACGGCCCTTAGGATGGCACGTTGAATATTGATAATTATCCCATCGGAAGCTTCTGGATACCGGCGACGACGGGAGGAGCGCTCCTCCTTCTGTAGACCACGTCGTTCAAAGCCCAGCAATGGAGCATTCTGTTGAGTTGTTGGGAACACTTACACGGACAACAACATACTATCACAAACAGGGGCTTTCTTTAGGCTACCAAGAAACACCTGAGTTAAACTGAGTAAAGTACAGCCACGTAAGCTGGGACGAGACCCATTTACCCGCCAGCCTACGGCACACTGGTGCGCATGCGTACGCGCACACCCTTTTGTTTGCAACAAATATAATAGAAATATCATTTGAATTTGAATAGTGTTTTTTATAAAGGTTGCCAATCCTTTAGTGAATTATGTTCTTTTTGATCTTGGAACTTATCACCGTGAAAACCTGTAAGTATTGTGACTGAAAATATAATGTTTTTCTGGTCTTCATTTCAACTACAATACACCAGCTAGCTATAATTAACCTTATACCACAAAGGTGGCAAACAAGCAAGCATGTGGGTCGCCTGATGGTAAGCGATTACCAAAGCCTATAAACGCTTGCAACACCATGGGGCTCACTCGCGCGTTGCCGACTTTAAACATAAATTCCTTTTGCCTTTTTTGAAGAACCCCTAGCTATAGGTCCTAATAGAAAATGACAGAAAGCTTATTCAACAGCCTGAGTGTACGTGGAAGAAAATGTCTCAAAAACCGTACCTACCCCACGTCACCATTTTGATTGTCAGGTGTGAGTAGGTATGTGACTCCTAGAGTGATAGCTTGGGACTTCTAAAAAGCGCCACATCTTGTCCTTTGATCGTCTGGTCAAAGTTTGCCTTGTCTTTGAACTTAATTGGGTTACCAAATAATATCAAGATGTAACCATTTTTCAAAACGACCGAGAACGGACCTTTATATTTTTATTAACTCATTATATTAGTTTTTACGGTTTATCTCAGTTTTTTTTATTAAAAGAAAAAGCTAACACCTTAAAATTTATTAGTATTGTTTTACATTTCTGTATCAAATTTCAATAATTTTGGAATCACCCGATTGTTTGATATTCAAAAATGTAAGCAAATTTATTTATTACAATATCCGTACTTAAACAAACACCTTAATGTCTTTAACTATGATGAATACTTAAAACTTTTCTGAATTGTTGTGCATATTTTAGGAAATTTATTCAAAAATATGAATATTTGGAGGGCAGTGAATAATAAGTAAAACTTTGCGTTGGGTGAAAAACAAGGAAGTAAAAAAGGTACTTATGACATAAGTACGAGTATCTTCACAGCAATATCACACTTTAAAGTTAGTAGGTAAAAATACATTTTTCTTGACGTAGATACCATGGTCTCATAAAATAAACCCAGAAAAATTATACTGTCATTTAATTTTCACAACTTCGATTCCTTGCTCTGGTTAGAGACTTTTAAAACAAAGTTTGCAATCAACCACTGCGTTTTTTAATGTGGTACTTTATCAGTTCCTTTCATTTCATGTATGCCTATTATAGAGCATTTAGCATAATTTGCTATTTCCAATATTTAGGACACATTCACTCCAATGGATTTATTTTATATACCTACAAGAAGCTTATACAAAATACATCTTCTAATCTAATATATAAAATTCTCGTGTGTGTTGTTACCGAACAGTGTTTGTTACCGAACTCCTCCGAAACGGCTTGACCGATCTTTATGAATTTCTTTGTGTATATTCATAAGGTCTGAGAATAGGTCGTAAACTATTTTTTGATAATTATTATGGCGAAACGTAGTTCGCCGGCACAGCTAGTAACTATATAAAATTCTCGTGTCACAGTTGTTTGTAACCTATTTCCTGCGAAACGGCTTGACCGATTTTTATGAAATTGTTTGTGTATATTTGGTAGGTGTGCGAATAGGTTGTAGGCTAATTTTTATTCCCCTAGGTGATAATGGTGGCCCTCCAGATATTTTGACAATTATTATGGCGAAGCGTATTTCACGGGCACAGCTAGTACCTATCAATATAAAATATAAACACATTGAATATAAATATATTTGTAAACAAATAGGTATATAATTTTTATGAAAGTAATAATATTTTAAATAATTACCAATACGGATTCCAACCAAAAAAGAATACGACTCAACTCTTGTCAACATTTACCAATGAAATAATGAGAAATTTAAATGAAAAGAAGCATATACTGGTTGTATTCGTGGACTATAGTAAGGCTTTTGATACATTGCGGCATGACGATTTGATTGAACGACTAGATGAATGTGGAGTTTGAGGTCCTATGCTGAATTGGTGTCGCGACTATCTTAAAAATCGCTCATTTTGTGTGAAAGTAGGTGATATGATGAGTGATAGTATCGCTGTAACTCAAGGCACTGCACAGGGATCTGTGATTGGTCCTCTTCATTACATATCCTACGTAAATAACGTCACTAATATAATAACTAAATGTAAAATATTTCAGTATGCTGATGACACTTATTTGGTAGCAGCCCATGAAAACATTGAACTTGCTATGAAACATTTACAATTGGATTTTACTAATTTACTCAAATGGTCACGTGATGCGGGAATGGTCCTTAATGCAAAAAAAAACTAAATTAATGTAAATAAGTTCAACTCAAAATAGAGATAGCATACCACCTAAAATAATCGTACATGAGCACACATCATGTCTACATAAGAACATCGCATTCTGTACCTGTCCTGAGCTCGAGGCCGTTGAAAAACAGAAATACCCGAGCCTAGTAATAGACAGTCGCATGAAGTGGTCTAATCACGTGGATTTAGTATGTGAGAAACTCAGAGCTATCATGGCAAAAATGGCTATTGTAAAACACTATATACCATACCAAATATTGCTCGCTCTGTATAACGCGCTCGGTGAATCAATATAATAAGGGTTAATATAATAGGACTCATTTTGACAAAATTTACAGCATACAACGTAGAATACTAAAGATTATTGTTCCATCTAATAAAAAATCAAAATTTAAAGATAACGACTATGGACTATACCACCACTGTAAATTCCTGCCAATACATCAAAAAGTTAAATATGTGTTGCTTGTGGAGCACTTTTACAATAAAAATATTGATGAAATTATCTACACAAATAAAAAATATACGCGTAGAGTAAAAAATAAAGAACTGGTATGTCCAAGTTACAACAACATGTACGAAACCTGTCAACTCCAATATAAAATTGCACAACTTATTAACGAGTTGCCTGAAGACCTAAAACTATGCATAAATAAAGAAAATATTAAATTTAAAATGAAGAAATACTTTCTATCCTTATTAGTTTTGTTGATTGAATGTAAAGAATTCTAAATTTATTAATTTACATACCTGTTACTTTGTTCCGTTAAAAATAAAATCATACTGTATTTTACTGAGTGGCGGGGCACTGATAGTTGCACAGATACACACATGCGCACGATACGGCGCGCGGCGGTTTGTGCCCGTACGCATTTCAAACTACCTACCAACATACACTGACCTTCAAAAGTAAGTACCACACTTTTAAAATTGCAATTACTTTTAAAGTAGGCAAAATATATTTTCAAAATAACAAGTATTAAGAGACTAATGTATAAAAAACTATAACTTCAGAAAACCTGACGAAATGAGCTGAAAATATTTTTTGTTTGAATCCTTTATCTTTTGTAGTTTAGGGAAAAAATTTATTTTAAAAGTGTAGTACTTACTTTTGTAGGTCAGTGTATTAGCATACTCAATGTTTCGATATAGTGCCCACCCACAAATGTTTTACGAATATTGTTTTTTCTTTGGTTTAATGATGTGATAAGCGAATCGGCAACCCACGGAAAAACATGAATTTGTTTATGTTGTGTTGTCTTCCTATTATATAAAATATTATTCAATGTATTGTTTAAATAAATAAAAAATAAATAACATCTAGTATTTTGTAAAAAAGTCACACAGGAGCAAGAGTCATAAAATAAGTATTAAGTCCTTATGCGCAATAGATACGCAGACTTTACCACCTAAACTCTTAATTTTACGTCTGATTTTATAATTTAACGACCTAACTTTGTGATGTAGACAGCTAATAACTCTCAAAATTGGCATAAACTCATGAATATTCATTTTCCAGGTCTTTACGAAGAACACTTTGATTGTGTAATTTTGTATCACTACAGTAATGAAATGTTAATGTGTAAATAAAGTTGTTTTACAACCTGTATTTAGTGTTGACGAGGTACGCGGGAATATTTTACATTTATAGGGTTGAAGGGGGCTCCAAACAAATTACGGAACCTGAGTAATGCGCACTTACCCTACCGTAGCGTATCCTGCCAGCCGAGTAGCGTAGCTCTGACATATAATATAATAGAATAGAATAAACATTTATTTGGACCAATCACAGAGACATACATGAATATAAACATAAATACATGTTTTGTTGTTGTTGTTATCTGTGCGAGGCCCAAAAAGGTCCTGCCTCAGCGTGTGCCCTGGTGGAAAATTCCACTGGAGCGATTTCAATTCCACTACTACATCTAGTTCTGGATAATACGTTGAACATCATCATCAGACTTCGTCTTGAGCGTTGAGCGTCTCAACATCCTTGGTATCATTAAAAAACTTCATTGATTAAGTGTCATCTTGGTGGGATTATTGAATATATTGAATAAAATTACACATTCAGTGTTATTCACCATATAGAGTTCAATATACACTTTGGCGAATAACTCTCAAAGTTGGATTTTTTCTTTGGATCATGATCATTATTGTAAACAATAGGTGCCCTCCCCTCCATGTATCTTTTTTATAATCCAACAATTAAGACAAACTTAATAATTTGTTCATAATTATGTGTGGGATATATTATATGCAGTGTTTATAATTATAACATTATGTTGTGATTCTTTGAGAACTGAGTGATAAACTCTCTGACCATAGGATCATAGACATATATACACTTAACCTAACACTATGCTATGAATATCCAGGGCAGTTACCGGTTTTGGCTGCCTGGCTTTTAAGTCGATGAACAAAGACACAATTACCTATAAATAAGGAGAAGTTCTAGGGACTACATAGTTTCGATATATAAATCTAAGAAACTGGAAACAGTATAGGGACTGATTTTATCAAATATATTTACATTTATTCTTCAAATCAAGGCAACAAAATTTTGCAGAGCAGGTCATGTCGAAAGTTCAATGCTCACTTTTTATAAGCAAGTCTATAAACTATTTGATACGCACCAATTAAGAATTTTGCTAGACCCTTAATTTGGGTGTTGGAACGACAATGACCGTAATCTGTGTCACGAATTGTATTCCTAAAAACGGTACAAACTCTATTAAACTGTCTAATACAAGTTCGTAAAATTTATTAGATCCGTTCTTTGTAAGGTTTGCTGTTGAAAATGTCGGAGGGCCCTTGATTTCAGCATCCAATCTAATTGAAAAGTCAACCCGGGTCTGACCCTGACATCACTATTATCACCCTAGTTATGTATTCAGATATTTTCATTATTAAAATTAAATTTAATCAGCTCCCTTGCGAAACGAAATACTGCTTAAAGTTTTCGGTTATTTAGTCCCTTATGGATACCAGATACTTGATCTTCTCATGTTACGAAAAATATTAAGACGTTTTTAGATAAATGATTGGAAGCTTATAATTATGATGACTACATCCTATGGAATATTAATTTTGACGTCGACAAAGACGACGACTCATGTAGAAGCCATTTGACTCTCCTCGCATAGAGGGTTCCGTACAAACCTATCTAGGTTAGGTATATCTCGTAAGTTTCTCACTAATTGACAGTTTGCACATTTTTTTCCTTAATATTTGGTGTAAGACCTTGCTTCCTGCCAAATTTCATGATTCTAGGTCAACGGAAAGTAGTAAGGTTTTGTTTCCTCTTAGAAATCGCAAATTTTCCGAAAATATGCGACATCAATGGTCATATCTTTTGATCGATTTGTCTTACGGGTATGATTTTTAGAGTTCCGTAATAAACAAGGAACCCTTATAGTTTCGCCATGTCTGTCTGTTTGTTTGTCTTTCCGCGGTTTTATTCAGAGACTATTAGTACTAGAAAGCTGTAATTTGGTATGGGTATGTATATTAATTATGCCAAAAAAGTGGTAGAAAAAAATATTGAAAAAAAATTTTTTTTAGTATAGCTCCCATACATGTAAAATGGGGAGTTAATTTTAGTTTGATATCTCTACGCGTTCCTGAGAAACAGGGTGAGACCTTAAAAGGCAGACGGACAGACGGACAATGGAGTGATCCTATATGGGTTTCAATTTTTCCTTTTGGGGTACGGAAACCTAAAAATTTAAAAATGTTTCAAAACCCATAAGATGTGTTGCCGCGTGACCTATATTTTATCCCCCATTTTGGAGCGGCAGCCATGTTGAATTTGCAGTGAAGTTGCTAGGTTCATAGTGCTCTACTCGTCAAGCACTTTTATTTAATACCCATATTACTGGGGTCGGAAACGAAATTTTAATATATAGTCTCTGGTCCTATTTCTTTAGTGGCATGACCGTGGATCTAAGTCTTAGGACGCTGGTATTAACTTTCCATATTCAACATTAGAAATCCATTTTAACGAATTCCTTCACACCATAATATACTGAATTTATTTATGAATATAAGGGTTTTTGACCTAAAAAAAATTCAAAATGCGCTAAACTAGAGGCCTTTCATCTAGTGAAAACCCGAAGTCTCAAAGTGGGCCAGGGGCCGAGATCTCGATCGGATGGACAGACGGGCGGACGTTATCAAACAAAGTATGTGTCAGGCTTAAAAGTTTTTCCCCTAAAGCCTAGCTATTTCAGTCCACTCTGGCGCGCTACAATGACGGACTCTTTGAGCAAGAGAAGTGAAAAACAATTTCATTTTTTCCAGAAAAGAACCTCAAATATTCGTGATCCAAATATCATATTTTGAACAAACATCAAATTATTTAGAAAACAATATGAGAACGAAATACCAAATGCTAATATTACAGTGGATATAAATTACATTCCTACCAGACCATCTCGAAAGGACAGTCGCAGTAGGGGAAAAAGTAAACAAAAAGCTTTCAAAATCAAAAGTAATTAATGAGACGTCGTCGCGCGTCCTAAAATAGAACCATTCATTCAGCGGATTGAAAATCCACTGGAATAAATAAAATACAATTTCTTAACAAACTTTCATTCATTATCACCTTACATTATATTACTCAGTATCAAAGGCGCTTTATAATTTATCCCCTTAAATGAAGCGTCCGAAAATGGGCGTTCGAGTAAGATTTATGAACACCTCAACAGAGTTACGTTAATTAATAATCTTCGAATTTCCCATGTTTACTGTAAGAAAATCCAAATTGTTTCTGGTAACATGAATCTCGTATTAGGTACCTGCTTTGTTATGTGTAGGCATGTGTAGATAATTGCCTTAAACCATGGAGACGCCTTATTTGTGAAGGTTACAAGATTCCAATTAAAGATGCGAATATACGTGTCATATAAATTTTTCGATGAATTTAACATTACGTTAATATTGTCAACGAAGATGAATGCTACACACATTTTTCATGTGAAATCTAAAGGTGAGGGTTCCTCAATTGTAAAGAAATCTAGATCAAGTCGAGTAATGTGGCACATAAATATAGATATATACCTATCGATATACATTTTAATAATATTAAGTGTACTGGTAGGTGTACCCAATGTGATGCGCTACTCTCATTAAGTACCCCCCCCCCCCCTCCAACTGAGGATTATGTTTGGTTACCTGTGAAATAAAAAAATACAACAAAGATTTGCCTCATGACCCGATTATAGAAAATAAACTTACTTCTGACAGAGTCAACCAACTTAAAGAACAATTGATGAAGGGAAAAAGTAAGAAATATATATAAATAAAAAGATTATAATATTTGATATGTCATTTTATTTAGTAAGGTTAGGAATATAAAATATTTGTTTAGTTAATCCATGTATTATTTTATAATTATGCTAGCTTTGGTAAAATGGAAACTGTTATTAATTAAATGCAGATTTTATAAAGAATCTAAATTAAGTAGTATAAGAACGCTACTTGTAAAATCGCGCTAACATGGACCTGACTGCCAGTATTAGGCTCTCACGACACAGGCTCGCCTAGTGTGAGGACCACAGGTAAACTAATTTTTGCAAACTGTGCGCAACAACATTTGCTTTTGTATAAGTAGTTCTTACTGCAAATTGTAATGGATGTAACATGTTGGGCATGTTGTTGTAAATAAATATATTTTCATTTTCATTTCAATTGAAAACTTTAAAAGTTCGACATGAAATGGCAGATGCAGTAATGGCAATGGATGATCCAATAGAACGACTACTTTCAAGACAACAACTTTCCCTAATTTACCTAAATTAAGAAAAATCCATCACGAAGTAAGAAGCGCACTTCAGTTTCATAAAAATACAATCCTGTCTCTATATGCCATGGCACATTGTGTACCATAATAACACTTTTATGCGCAAAATCTATTTCCGTTTTTCACATATTTTTGCAGAAATGAACAAAATCAATCACTACAATGAAGTTTTAAAAAATACAAATAAAGTACTATCAATTGACGTTACTGGCTCTATATTTCAACTAATCAAGCTACCAGCGTCAAATCCTAAGCATTTATTTTTATACGCAATCGCTGCCTACACTATAAATTCAAGTGTACGAATGTGATACATGGCCTCGGAATCCCATACAATGGAGACGATAGCGACATGGCTCAATACTTGGGAAACCGGAAAATTTACCTTATCAAATAATAAGTGACGATATTTATGCCCATCCAGGAGCAATATCTGAAGTGTTTTTAAAAATAGATTTCTGTGATTATATTACGCAATGTTTCGATGTACTTGGTTCGTATGGATAAATGCCATTTTCTTAAAAAGTTTTATAAGCAAAGCTGTTTTAATAAATCATCCGAAAATCCAAGTTTTTTAACATTAGCTGCTTGAAAATTATTCAGCAACTTCCTTGCTACGCAGAAGTTAAATCGGTCCTAACGGACATTGTCACAAAAACTCTCCATGTGTTTAGGTGGATAGACATACACGATTCTCAGTCTTGGGGCCCTACCATAATCGCTTATAGCAACGTTAAAACAATATTAAAACAGAGACACCGCTCTTGCTGCGTATAGCGCCATACCGCTCTCAGTACGGTTTTAACTGAAACGGATATGGAACTTAGAAACAAGGAAAACAATAAAGACGTTTCTGTTCCTTTGGTTAAATTTTGTCACGACTTAATACATACTGAAAACGGGTGTCTATCAGAAAACAGATTTTTTTATATCGATTTTCATTTTACCGAAAACTATTCCACGATTTTTAATATATATTTTTTTTCAATTCATCGCATTTTTAATCATCGCTATTTCATATCATCGCAAAACGTTTCTTAAAGAAATCTTTTAAAGTTGTTTTGATTACCAGAAAAACGGTATATCGAACTTACATTTCGTAAAAGTATTAAGTTATCGATGAAACTATTCGTAAAACATGATACAATATGTATCGAAACCCCGTCATACTTTTTCACATAACAACTTTTAATCGCAGTAACGTTTCATCGAATGATGTATTCGCCTGTTGACGATAAATTGTGTTGCGGTCAGTTCTATAATATTTTTTTCCTACCTACTTATATGAGTATTTGAAATTTGAAAAAACTAACCTCAAAATTAGCAGTTTCCACAAGCAATAAGTATGCATAAAGTTGAGAATACACATAAAGTCGTTTCTGGCGCTTCGCCGGCCGCTACCGCGGCACGCTCGCTTCGCTCGCTCGGCTCGCGCGCTTGGTTCATGTTCGAATCTACGCTCGTCGCTTCGCTCCTCGCTACCTATTTTTGACCCGCCTACAGTTTCTACATCGCCAAAATATCGGTACACATTAATTTTTTGAAGTAAAAATTGATGTTTCCATTATTTTGCAAACTGAAACTTACGATGAAAGAAAAATATGGGTAACAAAACTTCGATGTAATATTATTTCGATAAAATGTATAAAACATGAAAAGAAATAACGATGAACTGTGTTTGTAGATAATAAATATTCGAGGAAACGAAAATGCGATGTAACCTAATTCTAGCGTTTGTTAAATATTGAAAAAAAAGTTCTGCGATTCGTTTTATGGGTAATGAAAATCGTTGAAAGGAATTGCGATAAAACGATGGATTCCCACTGAAAACTTATATGTGGAGCTAATTGAACCATCATATAAAAAATAATATTTCTTACCGGAGTTTTGAAAAAACTTCCATTGTGGGGTTGCATTATGAATAATTATTTTAAGTGTGCCAAAGCTCAAATGTTGAAAGTCATTTTAAAGAGTTAGAAACTATATAAGAACATAAAATGTTCAGCACTATGGTTAAATTTCTAGTTCAGCACTATGGTTTTGTCAACGGAGCTATATAACTTAGTTCTAGCGCAGCTTTGTACAAAAAAGATACTTGTAAACATTCTCAACAAGTCAAATAAAAATACATTTAAGCTCACGAGTTCATCAATCCTCGCGAACAAATCGTACAGAACATAAACTAGTATTTGATAATTTGTTTTTTATACCTACAACTGACAATAATGTCTCAAAAAATAATCCGATGTATAGAATGTGTAGGTTATATAATGAAGTCTGTGCGAACGTAGATATTTTCAATGGCAGTGTTCATTCTTTTAGAAACTCACTGTATATGTTATGAGTAATTGAGTTTGAGACATTACTTGTTAATATTGTTAAATTCTATTTTTTTTTTAAATTCTATTTTAATTTGGTTACCTTTTTCTATTTTTAATATGAGATGAGATGTGTCACTAATTCTTTCCTTTATAAAATGTTGTGCGCAGTTATAAATGGGCACAGGCATGCATTTTGTGTTTGTTAATTTATTTATTGTATATATTATTTTGTCTGCTGTCTGTAATTGTGCCATTAAAATAAAATAAAATAAAATAAAATAATCTAAAATCCGAATATAACGATTTTGAGGTACAGTCGTTTTTTAAGATAATCCTGTAAGAAATGAGAATTAGAGAGGGCTAGCGATACCCACACCTAGAAGTTTAAAAAGGTCTAAAACGGCAACATGGAAAGTTCAACTGAGAATAGGTTTATTATAACTAATACATGTGCTTTAGCACAAACGTTTGCCATAGCCTACAAAGATAGACAACAATTTAAGGAATCTGTAGATAGGCGGATTATTATAGAAGAATGTAAAGATTTCATGTTATTAATCGCAAAATTATCTAATACAAAACATAAATCTAAAGAAATATATAAATTAAAGGAAACATTGCTTGTTCAATTATTTAAACCTTCAAATACGCAAAACGTAGTTGACTGTTCATGTAACTCCACCAAAATGTTAGATAACATACTCGTATGTTGAAATTGATTGTTCGTTTCTGCTATCAGGCAAAGACTGCACTAATATTATGTGTACAAGTTATGCACATGAAAATAAGTTATATATTTGTAAGTATTTACCCTTGGCTATTGACATAATAACCGAGGAAGGCATCAAAAAACTACAAGAAGCTTACGAATCATACTTGACACGAGATACTGCACCAGAATGAAATATTTGTCGCACTGGAAATGTCTTATTTATATACGAAGTAAAAGATATTATCATTTTTGGACTCAATGACATATACGCGCACATTATAATGGATGACCTGCCTATTAACATAGAAATAAATTATAAAGTGTACAATATTCTATCTGTAATAATAATAGAATATAAGCCTGCTTCAACACCCGGTGGTATTGGTTTCGTAAGGTCCCAAAATGCTATTAAAATACAATTTAAAGGTCTCCCCTCCCCAATGTCATAAAAATATATTTCTTCACAAAAAGGACTCCAAAGATAAAATTGAGAATTACCGTCCGATATCGATTTTAAATGTTAGGAGAAAATAGTTTACAGGGAGATCAATATAATAAAGCAAAGCGTACCTGATCAACAGCATGGATTTGTTAGGAATAGATCAACCCTCTCAAACTTAAACTTGTTTTTCAGTCATCTACACAGAAACATGGTTTCCGTTCACAAGTTGACGTGGTGTACCTACTATGATTTTAAAAAAGCTTTTGACCGTGTAGACCACATTATTATAAGCTAAGTAAAGCACTGGACAATAGACCAAGTAAAAAGCCCTACCGCACACTAGACATGAAGTTGGAGTCTCAGTAATATAGTTGGAGCGATTTCCACGTACGACAACAGCCTACTTCAACTGTTAAAAAGCTTCCTTAAGAATATGATTATAAATAATTTAAAAATCAAACTCAAACTCATGGTATAGGTTTCATACATACAAGCTATTTGCTCTACGCTGATGACACCAAAATATACGAGTATATGAAAGTAAACTCGCATTAGGATTGTTTGAAACTGTAAGATCGACAAACAGAATAACGGTCAATGTTTCTAAGTACCTGCAAGTGATATTTAACAGATGTAAGAACCCGATAGAATATGACCTTCAGGTTATTAATGTGGTTCTCACTAAAGCAACAATCGGCAGGGAATTGGGAGTAAACTTAGAGTGAAAGTTAACAACTAATAGAGAATACTCGCATTCCAGGCACACTCAACTGTTTTTCATTTCCGCTGTGAAAACAAACTATAAGGCTAATGACATGACATTTCGGCTTCCTAAGACTTAAAAGACATTATTTTCTGATATTGATCTTAAATCTCGATTTCCAAGTTTGCTTGCAAGACTGATTTTCTAAAATGTATTTCCACAATTAATATGTAAATTATTAAAAATGGTCTATGCATCATGTAAACGAATCTTGTTATTTCGCCACAGAATCGATATTTATAGCATACGGAGGTAGAATAAACAGACAGGCAAATACTACTTGCTAAAGCGTACACTATGTAATAGAAACATTGTTTATTTAAAAAAAAAAAATCACATTTCTGAAACTTTGCCTACCGGGTCCAAAACTATCTTGGTACACTCAAGAATATTTTCTGAACTAAAATCGAACTAGTCATTTTGGATAGCTTATCTAACAAAAGCACGGCAGTTTATTTTTGTACTGAAATTGCTATGAAAGATTCTTATAAATGATAATAAACTCAAAAACTCAATTGCCAAATGCCAGTATGAACACGACAGTACCGACAACAACTTTTGTTTAATACTGTTAAGAATAGAAGGTGATCAATATGTATGAAACCGTCGCTTTTTGGTGGTCTTTCGAATTTAGTCGGATAACCAAAACCCTATACCAATTTTTTGGTTTTTTGTTTATATCTACGAGTACTTTAATACAAAATATGATGCTGAAATTTTCCCTTCAGCCATATTGATACCTGATTGTTTGATAACTGGTTACTTAAAAATAATTTTTTTCACTGTTTCGTAACTAGTTATTTAAGGAGAAAACTTTTCCACATTCTTATGTAAAATTAACCAGCTTCGAAAAGAGACATTTTTTTTCACTGTTTCATAACTGGTAATCAAAGAAGAATATTCTTTAAAATTGTTTTATTTTTGGTTTATACATTTTCAAGAAATATTAAAGTACTTAACAGGAATCATAACTGTCCTAATGGAGTCATAAACCCTTTGATTCATCATCACAGCTCATATACGTCCCCACCGAGGGGCTCGAGCATAACTATGTTAGGGTGATTTGGCCTTAGTCTACCTCTCTGGCCTAGTGCGGATTGGTTGACTTCACATACACCGTTGAATTTCTTCGCAGATGTATGCAGGTTGCCTCACGATGTTTTCCTTCACCGTAGGAGCATCAGATAAAAACACATTGGTACATGGCGGTCGCGAACCCGGACCTCCCGATTGAAAGGCAAGTGCCGAGTCCACAGCGCCACCGACGAACCCTTTGATTATTAGTACGTTTTTTTTCCGGGGGGAAATGCGCAATCGCTTCGTACCCGCAGTTGGCTCGACGGCGGGCGTGTGTGGGGCTGGCCCGGCAGAGTGCCAGGCCGACCCACTAAAACCCCTCGGACCCTCGGTGTTCTCCCTGCCCTTGTGGGCGCGCATGATAGGGTCCACACTGCGACTACCACTACCATCGCGTCCGGCCAAGCCCGACCAGGTTGATCGGGCTATCGCCAAGGGGGGATTGCCCGAGAATACCAGAGCAATCCCCAGACGGAGGGCCTTACGGTGGCGTGCACACGGGGCCAACCGTGTACGCAGGCCTCCACGGCATGGTCACTAGACGGGCATTGCTTGTGCGAATGCCTGCCTTCTCCTGCCTATCCCTCTGCAGCGGAGGGGAGCGGCTTGGGGAACCTCCTCCTGCTCCCTCTCCTCAGCCTCCTTCTGCGAGATGACGTCCTCGCAGAAGGAGGCGACAGCCTCCCATTCCGCTTCGCCGCGGAGCATGGCCACGACCATGCTCGGCAGCGAGAGGTCTCCGGTGTCGGTTATTGCACCTACCTATGGATGACCGAACTGATGAGACTTTCGACTTTAGAGTACTATTATCTATTCTGTGACTTTCTTATCGCATGTAAAAAAGGAGACTTACCATCTGCGCGTGAGATAGTAATATAGCTGAAAAGGTATTATATTATAGTGCAAAAAAATCTGCGCAAGCTCAAGATGCTTATTTGTTTCTTTTCTCGCATTTCGGTTCATCGACACGACCCTGAGCATAATCAGACATAGGAGCAGGATCCATTGTTGCCATGCGTTCCGAAGCACGGAGGAGGGAGAGGTGTTGGTTACTATCTTAGGCCTGACATAGTCCAATGTTGCTTAAATTTAGCAGTTGTTAGCTGAGCGCCAAAGCCATTGTACCACCGTGTTACCTTTTAAATAGTCGACCAACGGTGCCGGTGCTAGGATTCAAACATGCCTACATCGTTAGACAGACGTCTAGGCCCCTTCAGCCATATTGATAACTGCCTGTTTGATAACTGATTATATCAACTGTTAAAAATGTTAGATTTTTCAGCTATCTTGAAGTTTTAAGTATGTTTTGGATATTTGGATATTGGTATTGTTATTTTGGGTAAGTATATATTGACAGTTCATATCGATTTATCGTTTTATCATGTAGTGTTTCGGTGTTCATGCTACGGGGGCAGGTGGGCAGCCTGCTTGTTTGTTGTATAAAAAGAGCCGAGTCACCTTTACAACATTTCTGGAAAATCTTTCATCTATTACAGCCTCTTTAGTAGATTTTACTGATAATAATTAGTTCAGTCCGCCACATGTGCCCTTGACAAAAATGCCGCACCCAAAGAATACGAGATTCGTAAATAAAAGTTCCGCGATATATGCAGACGTATTTTCCCGTGGCAAATATATATGGGTGAAACAAATTCAATAATTCAAGGTCCCACACAATTTACATGAATCACAATAAATTTCACCACAATGGTACATCAATATTCGTAGGCGTCGAGCGAATTGGTACATACCCCTGTAAATAGGAACATAAATTTCGACAGAACGACCCCTTCATCCCAACTATCAAATTATTCACAATCAACAACATGGTGACAAATACGGAAGAAAATACTATGTAATTCATGCCCATTTTGATGTCGAAATTAAATTTGAATATTAAATCATTGCATTAAACACATTTAAGCATCATGCTGTCTCTATTAATTTCAAGCAATTGACAAAGACAAAACGATTATGTAAAGACATTTAGCATTAATCGTATTCAGTGATTGCTCGATAGAATACTTGTGGTATCGATAGCGGCGTTAAACAATAAAAAACATTTATAGCAAACTTCGCAAATGTTGAAACTGTTTTAGGACGTTATTTTTAACGCGTTAGCAATAACATTACCATAGGTAGAACCCTAGCATCAGGTTAAGAGGTTATGGCTAGTAAAAGTAAAGGGGCCTTGCGTTTGCTCGAAAAAAATAAAAACAAGTAATGAACAAAGGGATGGAGGCAAGGCAACAGCAAGAAAAAGTTTGCTATGGTGGCAAACATATCTTTTGTAAAAGCTTTGATGTTTTTATTGTTATTTGGTTGCTATATTACTCAGTATCAAAGGCGCTTTATAATTTATCTCCTTAAATGAAGCGTCCGAAAATGGGCGTTCGAGTAAGATTTATGAACACCTCAACAGAGTTACGTTAATTAATAATCTTCGAATTTCCCATGTTTACTGTAAGAAAATCCAAATTGTTTCTGGTAACATGAATCTCGTATTAGGTACCTGCTTTGTTATTTGTAGGCATGTGTAGATAATTGCCTTAAAACATGGATACGCCTTATTTGTGAAGGTACAAGATTCTAATTAAAGATGTGAATATACGTGTCATATAAATTTTTCGATGAATTTAACATTACGTTAATATTGTCAACGAAGATGAATGCTACACACATTTTTCATGTGAAATGGAAAGATGAGGGTTCCTCAATTGTAAAGAAATCTAGATCAAGTCGAGCAATGTGGCAGCGTATAATAAAAAAGCAACTTATCAGTTTGTCTGATTTAATCCTAAATTAAACATAGAATTTTCAAATTAATTATGCAATGTAAGTGGAAGAGCTCGATGGCGCATTAGCGTATGTGCATGACTAACGATTGCTAAAGTCAAGCAACGTCGACCGCGGTCAGGCATATGATGGGTGACCAATAATGAGAAACATCTCAAGCTCTTTCATGCTTGAAAAAGTTCGTTCTACAGGAGGTCCTGCGCATGACGTCCCGGTCGTATCGACTAGCCGTCCCATCCGACTATACGAGAGAAGGAACAGATGCCCAATAAAATTCTACTAATAATTTACAGCCGAATCGAAACTGAACCGGTCGACCAATCGGAGCGCTTATATTGCCATTCAACTTTTCGATGACGTGATAATGTGGCATTCTGATTGGTCGATCGCAACGGTTCAGTTTCGATTCGGCTGTAAGTAATTAGTAGAATTGGGCCCCTGAGAGTGCACTTGCGTTTGCGCAAACACTTATTATGCATTATACGAGTAATATCTCCCTAGCAGATAGCAAGTCTCTGTTGAAATTGGCTGCCAAACATCGGTTTAGGACATTATTATTATTATTATTATTATTCGGAGGTGCGTTACACACTATTCATTTCGACCTTATAGTCAATTAATTATACCATCAACTAATTATTCGCCAACTTCGGTTGCCAACTCCATTATTTTAAAATATACCAACTTTGTATCCATTACTAGGTGGTTGAGTTAGTTTTCTTTTAGTATGGCGGGGTTCATTATAGCAGTAATTGGTATAAAGTGTGCTTCAAAGTGACTGGTTTGAGTTGGCAACTGAAACTAGCTACTAAAGGGCCGGTCTAATTTAAGGTCAAAAGCTTCCCTGGCGAAAATAAAAAATAGAAAGCAGCATGCTAATGAATAAGATCACTTTTTTATACTTTTTTAAATAAAGACAATCTTTAAAGATACGACACCAAATCTAAGGTCGGCTCGTCACCATCTCGCACTGATGAATACAGCATCAAGCTTGTCTGCACAACGTCTCAGTCCCTTTGGAGGACCATTCGGAATCAGTTAGGAATAACGGCGAACAGCCTCCGTCTTCAAGCAGTCTTTTACACAGCAGCTGCCAAACCACACCAAAATCATAACCACACTGCCACTTTATTATACAATTTTAAGTAATTATATAACATTTTCATATCATTAAAAATACGTATTGAAGCGAAGCATAAACATTTAAATTCATACTTTTTCAGAGATAAATTCTATAAGCATCACTTACACATTCTTTTTCTGTAAGTAATCTACACTATTATTATAAAGATTTGTATGTATGTATGTACCGAATAAACTCAAAAACTACTAGACCGATTTAAAACATTCATTCACGATTAGAATGCTACATTATCCCTTATTAACATAGACTACAATATTATTTTTCCCAAGGGAAAATATAAAATTCTCACGGGATAACAAAAATAACGCGGGCGAAGCTGCGAGCGGAAAGCTAGTGTGATATAACTTGTGCGAATGAACTCCCTGGAATGAAGCGGAAATTCTGTAACGTTCACGTTTATTCTCAGGAAGTTAGAACAGTAATTATCATTGAGTATATTCCGCAAAGTTGAGGTTATCAAGCGGCCCCTATAATTTGTCATCATAATCACTGGCATTAAGAACAAAACTCCCAAAAGGCTGTAAGCATTGTTCAAACTAAGCCTCGAACAAAAGTGATATCAGGAGACTTAGCGAACATTTTGTATTGTAGTAACTGTAACTAAATTACATACATTCAAAAAAGTTTTTGTATTCTTATAATAATATGAAAGAAAAATAAAAGTAAGTAGGTATGTTTAATAAATATTGTTCAGTACGCAGCCGGTCGTATTTAAGGCAGAAACCACCTTGCCTTAACCTCAAGCAAACACACAAATAAAGCATACTTCTGTCCGCGATTCACGGCCCTTAGGATGGCACGTTGAATATTGATAATTATCCCATCGGAAGCTTCTGGATACCGGCGACGACGGGAGGAGCGCTCCTCCTTCTGTAGACCACGTCGTTCAAAGCCCAGCAATGGAGCATTCTGTTGAGTTGTTGGGAACACTTACACGGACAACAACATACTATCACAAACAGGGGCTTTCTTTAGGCTACCAAGAAACACCTGAGTTAAACTGAGTAAAGTACAGCCACGTAAGCTGGGACGAGACCCATTTACCCGCCAGCCTACGGCACACTGGTGCGCATGCGTACGCGCACACCCTTTTGTTTGCAACAAATATAATAGAAATATCATTTGAATTTGAATAGTGTTTTTTATAAAGGTTGCCAATCCTTTAGTGAATTATGTTCTTTTTGATCTTGGAACTTATCACCGTGAAAACCTGTAAGTATTGTGACTGAAAATATAATGTTTTTCTGGTCTTCATTTCAACTACAATACACCAGCTAGCTATAATTAACCTTATACCACAAAGGTGGCAAACAAGCAAGCATGTGGGTCGCCTGATGGTAAGCGATTACCAAAGCCTATAAACGCTTGCAACACCATGGGGCTCACTCGCGCGTTGCCGACTTTAAACATAAATTCCTTTTGCCTTTTTTGAAGAACCCCTAGCTATAGGTCCTAATAGAAAATGACAGAAAGCTTATTCAACAGCCTGAGTGTACGTGGAAGAAAATGTCTCAAAAACCGTACCTACCCCACGTCACCATTTTGATTGTCAGGTGTGAGTAGGTATGTGACTCCTAGAGTGATAGCTTGGGACTTCTAAAAAGCGCCACATCTTGTCCTTTGATCGTCTGGTCAAAGTTTGCCTTGTCTTTGAACTTAATTGGGTTACCAAATAATATCAAGATGTAACCATTTTTCAAAACGACCGAGAACGGACCTTTATATTTTTATTAACTCATTATATTAGTTTTTACGGTTTATCTCAGTTTTTTTTATTAAAAGAAAAAGCTAACACCTTAAAATTTATTAGTATTGTTTTACATTTCTGTATCAAATTTCAATAATTTTGGAATCACCCGATTGTTTGATATTCAAAAATGTAAGCAAATTTATTTATTACAATATCCGTACTTAAACAAACACCTTAATGTCTTTAACTATGATGAATACTTAAAACTTTTCTGAATTGTTGTGCATATTTTAGGAAATTTATTCAAAAATATGAATATTTGGAGGGCAGTGAATAATAAGTAAAACTTTGCGTTGGGTGAAAAACAAGGAAGTAAAAAAGGTACTTATGACATAAGTACGAGTATCTTCACAGCAATATCACACTTTAAAGTTAGTAGGTAAAAATACATTTTTCTTGACGTAGATACCATGGTCTCATAAAATAAACCCAGAAAAATTATACTGTCATTTAATTTTCACAACTTCGATTCCTTGCTCTGGTTAGAGACTTTTAAAACAAAGTTTGCAATCAACCACTGCGTTTTTTAATGTGGTACTTTATCAGTTCCTTTCATTTCATGTATGCCTATTATAGAGCATTTAGCATAATTTGCTATTTCCAATATTTAGGACACATTCACTCCAATGGATTTATTTTATATACCTACAAGAAGCTTATACAAAATACATCTTCTAATCTAATATATAAAATTCTCGTGTGTGTTGTTACCGAACAGTGTTTGTTACCGAACTCCTCCGAAACGGCTTGACCGATCTTTATGAATTTCTTTGTGTATATTCATAAGGTCTGAGAATAGGTCGTAAACTATTTTTTGATAATTATTATGGCGAAACGTAGTTCGCCGGCACAGCTAGTAACTATATAAAATTCTCGTGTCACAGTTGTTTGTAACCTATTTCCTGCGAAACGGCTTGACCGATTTTTATGAAATTGTTTGTGTATATTTGGTAGGTGTGCGAATAGGTTGTAGGCTAATTTTTATTCCCCTAGGTGATAATGGTGGCCCTCCAGATATTTTGACAATTATTATGGCGAAGCGTATTTCACGGGCACAGCTAGTACCTATCAATATAAAATATAAACACATTGAATATAAATATATTTGTAAACAAATAGGTATATAATTTTTATGAAAGTAATAATATTTTAAATAATTACCAATACGGATTCCAACCAAAAAAGAATACGACTCAACTCTTGTCAACATTTACCAATGAAATAATGAGAAATTTAAATGAAAAGAAGCATATACTGGTTGTATTCGTGGACTATAGTAAGGCTTTTGATACATTGCGGCATGACGATTTGATTGAACGACTAGATGAATGTGGAGTTTGAGGTCCTATGCTGAATTGGTGTCGCGACTATCTTAAAAATCGCTCATTTTGTGTGAAAGTAGGTGATATGATGAGTGATAGTATCGCTGTAACTCAAGGCACTGCACAGGGATCTGTGATTGGTCCTCTTCATTACATATCCTACGTAAATAACGTCACTAATATAATAACTAAATGTAAAATATTTCAGTATGCTGATGACACTTATTTGGTAGCAGCCCATGAAAACATTGAACTTGCTATGAAACATTTACAATTGGATTTTACTAATTTACTCAAATGGTCACGTGATGCGGGAATGGTCCTTAATGCAAAAAAAAACTAAATTAATGTAAATAAGTTCAACTCAAAATAGAGATAGCATACCACCTAAAATAATCGTACATGAGCACACATCATGTCTACATAAGAACATCGCATTCTGTACCTGTCCTGAGCTCGAGGCCGTTGAAAAACAGAAATACCCGAGCCTAGTAATAGACAGTCGCATGAAGTGGTCTAATCACGTGGATTTAGTATGTGAGAAACTCAGAGCTATCATGGCAAAAATGGCTATTGTAAAACACTATATACCATACCAAATATTGCTCGCTCTGTATAACGCGCTCGGTGAATCAATATAATAAGGGTTAATATAATAGGACTCATTTTGACAAAATTTACAGCATACAACGTAGAATACTAAAGATTATTGTTCCATCTAATAAAAAATCAAAATTTAAAGATAACGACTATGGACTATACCACCACTGTAAATTCCTGCCAATACATCAAAAAGTTAAATATGTGTTGCTTGTGGAGCACTTTTACAATAAAAATATTGATGAAATTATCTACACAAATAAAAAATATACGCGTAGAGTAAAAAATAAAGAACTGGTATGTCCAAGTTACAACAACATGTACGAAACCTGTCAACTCCAATATAAAATTGCACAACTTATTAACGAGTTGCCTGAAGACCTAAAACTATGCATAAATAAAGAAAATATTAAATTTAAAATGAAGAAATACTTTCTATCCTTATTAGTTTTGTTGATTGAATGTAAAGAATTCTAAATTTATTAATTTACATACCTGTTACTTTGTTCCGTTAAAAATAAAATCATACTGTATTTTACTGAGTGGCGGGGCACTGATAGTTGCACAGATACACACATGCGCACGATACGGCGCGCGGCGGTTTGTGCCCGTACGCATTTCAAACTACCTACCAACATACACTGACCTTCAAAAGTAAGTACCACACTTTTAAAATTGCAATTACTTTTAAAGTAGGCAAAATATATTTTCAAAATAACAAGTATTAAGAGACTAATGTATAAAAAACTATAACTTCAGAAAACCTGACGAAATGAGCTGAAAATATTTTTTGTTTGAATCCTTTATCTTTTGTAGTTTAGGGAAAAAATTTATTTTAAAAGTGTAGTACTTACTTTTGTAGGTCAGTGTATTAGCATACTCAATGTTTCGATATAGTGCCCACCCACAAATGTTTTACGAATATTGTTTTTTCTTTGGTTTAATGATGTGATAAGCGAATCGGCAACCCACGGAAAAACATGAATTTGTTTATGTTGTGTTGTCTTCCTATTATATAAAATATTATTCAATGTATTGTTTAAATAAATAAAAAATAAATAACATCTAGTATTTTGTAAAAAAGTCACACAGGAGCAAGAGTCATAAAATAAGTATTAAGTCCTTATGCGCAATAGATACGCAGACTTTACCACCTAAACTCTTAATTTTACGTCTGATTTTATAATTTAACGACCTAACTTTGTGATGTAGACAGCTAATAACTCTCAAAATTGGCATAAACTCATGAATATTCATTTTCCAGGTCTTTACGAAGAACACTTTGATTGTGTAATTTTGTATCACTACAGTAATGAAATGTTAATGTGTAAATAAAGTTGTTTTACAACCTGTATTTAGTGTTGACGAGGTACGCGGGAATATTTTACATTTATAGGGTTGAAGGGGGCTCCAAACAAATTACGGAACCTGAGTAATGCGCACTTACCCTACCGTAGCGTATCCTGCCAGCCGAGTAGCGTAGCTCTGACATATAATATAATAGAATAGAATAAACATTTATTTGGACCAATCACAGAGACATACATGAATATAAACATAAATACATGTTTTGTTGTTGTTGTTATCTGTGCGAGGCCCAAAAAGGTCCTGCCTCAGCGTGTGCCCTGGTGGAAAATTCCACTGGAGCGATTTCAATTCCACTACTACATCTAGTTCTGGATAATACGTTGAACATCATCATCAGACTTCGTCTTGAGCGTTGAGCGTCTCAACATCCTTGGTATCATTAAAAAACTTCATTGATTAAGTGTCATCTTGGTGGGATTATTGAATATATTGAATAAAATTACACATTCAGTGTTATTCACCATATAGAGTTCAATATACACTTTGGCGAATAACTCTCAAAGTTGGATTTTTTCTTTGGATCATGATCATTATTGTAAACAATAGGTGCCCTCCCCTCCATGTATCTTTTTTATAATCCAACAATTAAGACAAACTTAATAATTTGTTCATAATTATGTGTGGGATATATTATATGCAGTGTTTATAATTATAACATTATGTTGTGATTCTTTGAGAACTGAGTGATAAACTCTCTGACCATAGGATCATAGACATATATACACTTAACCTAACACTATGCTATGAATATCCAGGGCAGTTACCGGTTTTGGCTGCCTGGCTTTTAAGTCGATGAACAAAGACACAATTACCTATAAATAAGGAGAAGTTCTAGGGACTACATAGTTTCGATATATAAATCTAAGAAACTGGAAACAGTATAGGGACTGATTTTATCAAATATATTTACATTTATTCTTCAAATCAAGGCAACAAAATTTTGCAGAGCAGGTCATGTCGAAAGTTCAATGCTCACTTTTTATAAGCAAGTCTATAAACTATTTGATACGCACCAATTAAGAATTTTGCTAGACCCTTAATTTGGGTGTTGGAACGACAATGACCGTAATCTGTGTCACGAATTGTATTCCTAAAAACGGTACAAACTCTATTAAACTGTCTAATACAAGTTCGTAAAATTTATTAGATCCGTTCTTTGTAAGGTTTGCTGTTGAAAATGTCGGAGGGCCCTTGATTTCAGCATCCAATCTAATTGAAAAGTCAACCCGGGTCTGACCCTGACATCACTATTATCACCCTAGTTATGTATTCAGATATTTTCATTATTAAAATTAAATTTAATCAGCTCCCTTGCGAAACGAAATACTGCTTAAAGTTTTCGGTTATTTAGTCCCTTATGGATACCAGATACTTGATCTTCTCATGTTACGAAAAATATTAAGACGTTTTTAGATAAATGATTGGAAGCTTATAATTATGATGACTACATCCTATGGAATATTAATTTTGACGTCGACAAAGACGACGACTCATGTAGAAGCCATTTGACTCTCCTCGCATAGAGGGTTCCGTACAAACCTATCTAGGTTAGGTATATCTCGTAAGTTTCTCACTAATTGACAGTTTGCACATTTTTTTCCTTAATATTTGGTGTAAGACCTTGCTTCCTGCCAAATTTCATGATTCTAGGTCAACGGAAAGTAGTAAGGTTTTGTTTCCTCTTAGAAATCGCAAATTTTCCGAAAATATGCGACATCAATGGTCATATCTTTTGATCGATTTGTCTTACGGGTATGATTTTTAGAGTTCCGTAATAAACAAGGAACCCTTATAGTTTCGCCATGTCTGTCTGTTTGTTTGTCTTTCCGCGGTTTTATTCAGAGACTATTAGTACTAGAAAGCTGTAATTTGGTATGGGTATGTATATTAATTATGCCAAAAAAGTGGTAGAAAAAAATATTGAAAAAAAATTTTTTTTAGTATAGCTCCCATACATGTAAAATGGGGAGTTAATTTTAGTTTGATATCTCTACGCGTTCCTGAGAAACAGGGTGAGACCTTAAAAGGCAGACGGACAGACGGACAATGGAGTGATCCTATATGGGTTTCAATTTTTCCTTTTGGGGTACGGAAACCTAAAAATTTAAAAATGTTTCAAAACCCATAAGATGTGTTGCCGCGTGACCTATATTTTATCCCCCATTTTGGAGCGGCAGCCATGTTGAATTTGCAGTGAAGTTGCTAGGTTCATAGTGCTCTACTCGTCAAGCACTTTTATTTAATACCCATATTACTGGGGTCGGAAACGAAATTTTAATATATAGTCTCTGGTCCTATTTCTTTAGTGGCATGACCGTGGATCTAAGTCTTAGGACGCTGGTATTAACTTTCCATATTCAACATTAGAAATCCATTTTAACGAATTCCTTCACACCATAATATACTGAATTTATTTATGAATATAAGGGTTTTTGACCTAAAAAAAATTCAAAATGCGCTAAACTAGAGGCCTTTCATCTAGTGAAAACCCGAAGTCTCAAAGTGGGCCAGGGGCCGAGATCTCGATCGGATGGACAGACGGGCGGACGTTATCAAACAAAGTATGTGTCAGGCTTAAAAGTTTTTCCCCTAAAGCCTAGCTATTTCAGTCCACTCTGGCGCGCTACAATGACGGACTCTTTGAGCAAGAGAAGTGAAAAACAATTTCATTTTTTCCAGAAAAGAACCTCAAATATTCGTGATCCAAATATCATATTTTGAACAAACATCAAATTATTTAGAAAACAATATGAGAACGAAATACCAAATGCTAATATTACAGTGGATATAAATTACATTCCTACCAGACCATCTCGAAAGGACAGTCGCAGTAGGGGAAAAAGTAAACAAAAAGCTTTCAAAATCAAAAGTAATTAATGAGACGTCGTCGCGCGTCCTAAAATAGAACCATTCATTCAGCGGATTGAAAATCCACTGGAATAAATAAAATACAATTTCTTAACAAACTTTCATTCATTATCACCTCCGCAGTTAGGAAAGCACCTTTCGGCATAAAGTGATTAAAATAAATTAACACCCATTCAACTTTGCAACTTGAGCAGCGATCTGAATCGCTTGAAACTTCAAGAGTTGGGCACTTACGAGTATTTATCTTAAAATTCAATCACGAATCAAAAATAAAATGAGCGTGCACTTGAAATAAGTTAGGTACTTCGTGAAACTTAAACTTTTACAGCATAAGCAGACTTTTTTTTAGAATATTAGTATTCCGTTTGTACTTTAATTGAATTAAGATTATTGAGATATTAAAAATATCATCCGCAATTCGATCCCTACAGCCTGTCAAGTATGCGTACGCAGTGGCGATATTTATACTTCGACATAATTATTAAGTAGTAAGTATTAAAAAAAAGTTTAATAAATCTTTTGCAACACGCCGAAAGTAATAAAAAGTTTTTCGCGAGAAGTTATTTTATCCTTATCTATCAGCTTTTGCTAACCAAGAAAAATGCACAATTAGTCAGATAATTCCTTTTAAATTTAAACTTGATACTCTGTGTGTAAATTGCCATGCTAGTTTTTATTAAGTACTAGCTGAGTAGTTGACCGGGTGAAATTCGTATCACCTTGACCGATCTGAATAAAGTCATTTTCCATACAAAATTCAACAAAATTGCTGTTATTACTTTATATTATTTTTAAGGTTTTCTTTAGGATTTTATTATTTTTCCATTTAAACTACTCCTTTATTAAAACGAAGAAAAGAAAAAATAAATGTTCAAAAACGGCTTGACCGAGTTTTTGAGTTTTAAATAGCGAGACGAACGAATAGCGATTCAATCAAAATTCAAAATTCAAAAATCTTTATTCAACATAGGCCTTTACAGGCACTTATTGACGTCAAAACAAAGCAACACATTCTAATTTAAAGGAAACATATTAACCTTGTATGTGCATACATCCTGAATATAATCAGGATGTCTGCAAATACAAGTAGGAATGAAAAAAAAAAAAAGTTGATTCTACACCTGTTCGGAAATTGGGAGGCCTTCTCGAGAAGAACAGGCAAGAAACTCGAAAGGTCAAATTTTTTATCTCCTCTTTTAAATCGCCATTTACAATATTGGTTCTGTTACATAGTCATTGAAAATTATAAAATACATTCAGTAAGTATGCTTACATACACTTAAAATGTCAGAAAAACATGATAAGCTTAACACTAAGCATTATACAATAAATTATGTTGTTACCAAACATGACATCTGATAACTAGTCTAGCTAATTCCATATCGTGTGGTCACTTAAATAATCATTCACTTTGTAATAACCTTTGTTCATGAGAGTCTTTTTAACGTGAACTTTAAATTTATGAATTGGTAAATCGGTGATACTTTGTGGAAGCTTATTATAAAATGCTACACACCTCCCTAGAAATGAACCACTAGTTTTATGAAGCCTGTAAGTTGCAACGGCAAGCTTATTTTTATTTCTTGTGTTTATATTATGGTAATCACTATTTTTAACGAATGTAGCATAATGCTTGTGTACATAAACTAAATTGTCATAAATATACTGACTGGCTAAAGTTAAGATATTAATTTCTTTGAATAATTCTCTAAGTGAGTCCCTAGCCCGTAAATTATAAATGGCGCGAATTGCTCTCTTCTGTAACACAAAAATTCTTTCAATATGAGCCGCCGAACCCCATAACAATAATCCATATGACATAATACTATGAAAATAACTAAAATAGATTAATCTCGCCGTTTCAACATTAGTTAAAAGCCTGATTTTCTTTACTGCGTACGCCGCCGAACTTAGTTTGCCAGCCAAGGATTCAATATGTGGGTCCCATTGTAACCGTGAATCTAAAGTAATGTCTAAAAATTTCGTGTTATTTACAAGGTCAACTACATCCTTATTCATATTTAAGTGGGTATCAATCTGCCTTACATTTGGCAAAGAGAATTTAATGCATTTCGTTTTCTTAGAATTCAATGACAAATTATTAGTTGTAAACCAGAACAGAACTATAGAGAGAGCATTATTTACATCGTCAGAGCATTGTTTCCCTCGGTCAACCTTAAACAATAATGATGTGTCATCTGCAAATAATACACATAAGTCTTTAATGTAATAAGGCAGGTCATTGATGTAAATTAAAAAGAGTAATGGACCCAATATTGATCCTTGGGGTACCCCCATAAGAATAGGTGCACTGGCAGACTCCGATTTATTAACGACAACTCTCTGCAATCAGTCTGATAAATATGATTTAATAAGACTTACTGCTTCATTTGAAAAACCATAATGTTTAAGTTTATGAATAAGCGTTTCATGACTTACACAGTCAAACGCTTTGGAGAGATCGCAAAAAACTCCAATTACATCCTGCTTGCCCTCCCAAGCATCAAAAATATGTTTAAGAAGTGCTATTCCGGCGTCAGTAGTGGATTTTCCTTTGGTGAAGCCAAACTGTTTGCCATGTAGTAATTTATTTGTTAATAAATGACTTAATATATGGTTATACATTATTTTTTCGAAAATTTTGCTTAATATTGGTAATATTGAAATAGGTCTAAAATTCGAGGGATCTTTTTTATCTCCAGATTTAAACAAAGGTATTAATTTGCTGTATTTCATTAGATCAGGAAATATGCCCTCATCAACACAAGTATTAAAAATTAGCGCTAACTGAGGAGCTATTTCATTTATAATAGACTGAATTATGTGAGTCGAGATGCCCCAAAGATCTTCCGTCTTTTTCTTGCTAAGCAAACGGAAAGTTTTCAAGATAGTTATCGAATCAACATGGCTAAATTTCAAAGTTTCACTGCACTTATCTACACTTGACTCCAGGAGGGTGACCGCCACATTGGAAGATGAATTTAGATTACTGGTAGTTATAATAGGAATTTCAGAAAAGTAATCAACAAAAGCGTTGGCAACTTCATTGTCCGACTTAATAATGTTATTGTTTATTTCTAACGAGATCATTTCACACATGTCAAAAAAAACACTCAAAACTTAAAGTATATACAAAAGCGGGCTTATCTCTCAAAGAGATCTCTTCCAGCCAACCCAGGTGAGAGTGTAATCTATCTTTACAAAATCATAACTCGAAAACTACAAAAAATCGTAGATCATACATAGGGGTTATTCGGGTCTGTCTAGGGTGCTCTATCTCTGGGCTTCAGCTTTACCTTTTGGGACACCCTGTATATTATTGTGTTATATTTTTTGTTTCATATACCTATAAGAATATGATTCTATTATTCTCCCCATCTAAAGCTAATCTAAAATAAAATTAAAGCTTAATTAAATTATCTTATAATTTTAAAAAAAATTCTCACATACTTAAAATCCAAATTTTCAAGTCTGTCTGTAGGTCATTTAGTTCCGAAGTTAAGCGAAAGCAAAATTTCGCATTTATGACAGACAGACACTCACTCACTCATGATCATCAAAATAGAACTAGTACTTCCCATAAACTCAGAGAGCTGAAATTTGGTACAGAGTTAGGGTTTAATGGCCACATAAAGGGAAAACTATAAAAACTAGGATAATCGCAGATCTGGAGTACCTGGTGAGTAATACCTGAGTATTAGAAAACACAAGAGCCCAACCAAACTATTAGAGATATCGACATACCGCCTTTACAAAAAATATTCAACTTGGTGGGCTTCCAATAAAGAAAAGAAAAAAGAAAAGAAAGATTTGTAATAATAAAAAAACTACCCCTAAAAAGAAAAAAACTGTGTCAAATAAGAAAATCTAATAGATTAAATCAATAAGCTCACGTTTCTACAAAAAGAAGTGAAATCCCACCAAAAACATTCTGCAAAAAACTAGCCAAGTCAAGTGGGATTTTATTTTACTATTTCTTATTTTTGTCTTAATAATATACTCGTACTCGTACTTAGGTACACTCTGCGAAAATGTCAAACGTCTATTACGATTCAAAAGATATGCCCTCGGAATATGGAACGCGAAATATTAGTAATAAGCAGGGCCTCGTTATTCTATTATTGGATGCACGAAACCTTACAAATGAATAAAATAAAACCACAGTGTTCTATTACCGGCAAATGCTCACGACTGACTTTTTGTGGGCCCGATAATCCTCCATCTTTCCATAATCCTCCAGCTCCATATTTCCTCCGACTCTTACCACAGACGTATAACTTCCCTTTATACGTCTGTGACTCGAACGACCTACTGTCACTCTGTCAATGGCTACCGAGCAGTAACACATCCTTGCTTATTAAGCAAGTGCGAGTGGTCGACCTAGATAAATAAAATCATTATGAAAATTTTACAAGTCCATTTTTTACTATGCATATTAATCGACAACGTTGCGGTTCGCGTAAAAACTTTCATCAACAGCTCATATAGGTCCCCACCGAGGGGCTCGAGCCTACCCTAAATTAGGGCGATTAGGCCTTAGGCAACACGCTAGCCAAGTGGGGTTGGTCGACTTCACACACAACCTGTAAAGAAATTCTTTCTTCACAGGTGTGTGCAGATTTCCTCACGATGTTTTCCTTCACCGTAAAAGCGTCCAATAAACGTAAGTACATATGAATTCAAAATTTGAAAACACATTGGTACGTGGCGGGGTTTGATCCAATCGGAAGGTAGCGGTAAAAACGTTACAGGACCAAAATTGTTCCCTATATGCCTATAATGTCCTCCTTTGAGCCTTTGTTGCAGAATCTACAACATTGATCATACGAGTATTATGCGTAATTTCCAGTGAACAGTAGTACTGGAGCGCGCAACGTACCTACTGCGCGACGGCTGACCTATGGGCGTCACTCGCAGCAAGCGACGGACGCAGGAAACTCCGTGCCGTACGCTGATGTTTAAAATTTCATATCTCGGAAAGCAATTGCCCGTCTTTGCGGAGTCGAGTGGTTTATGTTGGAATTTTGAGGCTTCTGACGAGAGATGTGAGCAGTACTTCTTCTACATGCGGACAAAATTGATCTATGTAAAACACAAATACATTGATGTGGCGTGAAGTACCGCTTTGCTCTGTTCAGGACACAGCTTTTTGAAATGACTGAATGAGAAATGACTTCCAAACTGAACTTTGTTCGAGATATTGACACCAAGGATCCCGATTCTGTCAAAGATTCGAAGGGATACTCCTTGGAACTGGTGCGCTACAGAAAAGGGGTCGTCCTTGGCAATGAAAGCGCTGACTTGTGTCTTTGTGGGGTTGCACTGAACTAAATTCAATCCCCCTCATTCTGAGGCTCGCCCTAAAAAGTTCTCAACTTCAGACACAAGTTATAATAGTCTCTCCAATACGAAGTTGGGAGATCTTCTGATAGCTGATATATCGCGCATCACTGGAGCTATGTCTTCCACATAGTAATGAATTTTCTCTATTCATCGATTCAACAAGTCATCGATATGCAGAATATTAGGAAGAGAAAGAACAATATTAGGGAGAGCACCGATCTTTGTTGGATAACAGCAGCATTCATGGTTTTGGTCTCGGAGGATGAGCCATCGACAACGACTTTAATGCTCCAACCACCCAGAAAGCTGGCAATACATTTCCATAGTAAGGTAACTTCGCTAGAGGAGCTCTATGCCAGACCCTGTCAAATGCTTTGGCGATATCGAGGCTGACAGCGAGAGCCTTCTAATCTAAAGATTTCTAAGGCCTGCGCCCAGCGGTATGTCAAATACACCAGAAGATACCCACAAATACCAATATGCTTACCAATATGCAAGTAGAGGAGTCCATACTTCAAAATTCAGTAGTAACGTCTTATTTTGAGTGACTTTGGGCTTTGTCTTATTGCCTATGAGGCAGCCTATTAAGCGGCCACTTTCAGTTCTATATGTCATCACTGGCAACACGAATGAATTGAAGACTTTCTTCTTAGTACGCTCCATTATTCTAAGTTTAAAGCAATTAAATTTAAATGAGGACGCAACCTCCAGTTGTCGGCGCCCTTCACATCCGATTTCCAGCCCAGTCCCTTTCAAAGTATCCAACCCTGCTGGTTAGGTAGGCTTCCAAAGTATCTAACCTTTCCATTATGTTTCCATTATTAAACATTACAAACAGGAGTAAAGTATTAATCAAACAGCTGCACCTAATCCTCCAAGTACCCGAAAGTTAGACTAAGGCATCGAATCGCCTCTAGTAGCTTAGTTCCGGAAAACTTTGGTGCTTAGGTCGACACCGATAAAGACAAATAGCTTGATCGGAGGAGAGACAAGAAAATGCTTGGTTTCGAGTTAGCACATGACAAGTTGGAACTGGCTCTTATTTATTAAGATGATAAATAAATGAGCGTTATGAAATTCATTTTACTTGTTGTAATGATTGATTTTCGGTATATTTCAGAACTGTTCAGTGTATGATTATTTGAAAAAAAAAACTGTTTCTACTTAAAATAATTATTCTTTGATGGATGAACGTTTCTCTCTATAAATACATACATTAAATATTGTAGTGTTATTACAATATTTAATGTATGTATTAAAATTTACAGATAAAAGTTATTATATTACCAAATAGTGTTGTAAAAATATAATATTTAATCAATAAATTAATTAGAATGACTGGATAAAATTAACTAAATGAAATAATATTAAATAGAAATACAAAAAAAAATATTTGCAATAAAAATTATTATCTTGTATTAAATATGAAACCTATAAATTAATAATAAAATTTAATTATTAGATTTAGGCAACGTTAATACTAAACGCAAAGTCCGCAACTCGGTTGGCTGTCACTTTAAAATTTAATGGCGGCATTGTGAGAAAATATTAGAATTAGAATCTATCTTTTAATTTATATTAAAATAACTGTAATATCGTGACATTATACACATACATTTTTAGGCATAAAAAGAGATAAACCTTTCCGCAACTGTGTTTGAGGGGCCCCGAGTCGGTTCTGGGTAGTCTAAAAAAATAACAACCTAACCAATTATATTTGAGGTAATCTGAGTCAATTTTGGGTGGTGAAAATAAAATGTTAACCCATAATTAATATTTGCTGACTCTTTTTTACATAATTTGGGTTATTTTTTTGATAGTTATAATTTTTTCAGACAACTAACCTCAAAAATGAAAGTTAAAATTTTTCAAAAACGACGCTTTCCGCAAAAGAGCTTTTAGATTATGATTTGGGGCATCAATGTCTATCGATCGAAGCCAAAATTAGCCAAATACTAGTGCAGCAGGATACTAAAGCCAACCCATAATATCAAATACATGATTTAAATGAGCTTATGATGTTATTTATATTTTTCTCTCGACGGCAGCTATCCATCGCTTGCGTTGTTTAAGTTTCACAAGTAGTCTGGAATCGGTAAAACTTGCATTTACTATTTCTGTCAGTATTCTTGCAATTTACAATACAACAACTGCTATGATTCATTTTTGTTAGAGTAATAATGGGATTATTAATATTAGGTAGTTAAGTCTAAATAGATTGCTTTGACATTTATGACAGATAACGGAGCTAACATTATTTGTAATTTTACCCCTTTATATTGTAAATTTAACCCCCACCTAGTACTTCGCACCCAGCGAATAGAAAAATTCCAACATTTTTGATAACGGGAAATACCCGTCACTTAAATAGTCCAAATTTTAGGGTTTCGTACCTCAAAAGAAACACTGAACCATTATAGGATCACTTTATTGTCCGTTTATCTGTTAATACCCTTTATCTCGAAAACGCGTGAAGGTATCGAGTTGTAATTAAAACCATATAATTACTCAGTTCTACACTACAGTCCCTTGAAGTTGTGAAAAAATCAAACTTCTAAGTTAACATAAAAAAGCTACGGCCGTTTATGTCGCCAAAAACGTATGTTTCGACATTCTCACGGGCATCAAAATGTATAGGGTACTTTTCGTTGATCTAGCTAGAACTATGAAATTTATTTTTTCACAAAAATAAAAAATTAATTTAAACAAATGAAATTATGCCTAAATGTTCTTCCGGAAAATTCTAAGCATTGTGGTGTAAGCCATATCAAATTCTGTCCAGTAGTTTCGGAGATCTTTCCGGACAAACAGACAAACAAATAAACAAACAAACATTTTTTTAAACTATTCTATCGTGTTCTGCTAATGATTTTAAGGTGACCTGTGTATTTTTTTTTATATTTCGCAATTACCCCTACGATAGATATATTAGATTTTTGTACCCCTATGATTTTATTATACAAGTTTATTTTTTAGTTATGACAAAAAGTCTGGTGCTTGTTCAGACAAGCAAACTGAACAATTTTCACTATGGGACCAACTTCGAAATCGCAAAAAAATCAGCTGTTCCATACAAATGTTCAACATTCACTAAACCTAAATGTATGGAACAGCTGATTTTTATTGCGATTTCAAAGTTGGTGCCATAGTGAAAGTTGTTCAGTTTGCTTGACTGAACAAACACACAAAATTTTTGTCATAACTAAAACATAACCTTGTATATAGAGATTAAAATTAATAACAGTTTCGTACAATTTAATGTAAAAACATCAAACGTTTAAACTTAATCCTTGATAAATACACAAAACTTTTGCCAAGGAATTTTAAAAGAGCGACATCGATATTGACAACCCTACCAAGCCAGTGCACGCGGCCGACTGTCGGTCAGTGTCGGTCGATAGGGCCGGCCGGGACTCACCGATTTATTTTACGGCCGACTTTTTGTAGTTCGTGTGCGTTGCAACGTACAACTCCATATGTTTCATTTTCCACCGTCAAAAAGTCGGTCACCGATAATCGGCCGTGTGCGTTCGCGCTAAGTTACATAAGAAAATCTACCCTTAATTATTTATGTTATATTTCTCGTAATAAAGACATTTTAGTATTAGGGATCTATTAAATACCTACATTAGATAATTTATCGACGTTGAAACTAGGTGAGTGATGCGCACGACATCACTGGGAGAAGAACTGACAAGCGAGAATTAGTGACGACCTACAAAATTTCGAAACATCTTGCATATACGTGTCTCTGTCTAATTTCTATTAGCAGCGCCTAATGCCAAAGTGAGTCAAATATATTAAGTTCAGTAGCTATTTTTGCTAGGTTTCTATGCTTTAGTAAATTTATGCAAAATGGAACCACACCACAAATTTCAATTTTTACTTTTTTTGGAGAATACTGAATCAAAGCGCTCAAAATTTCATATACAAAAAAGAACCACATGATTTTTGCCTTGGAACCTTGGTATACTAAAAGCAGAACAGAACCAACAGCAACAATAAACTCTACATAATAAACAAAACCGAACCACAACACAATAGGACTCGATTATTCAAAAAAATAAATGATATTACTACCAGGGCATTTTATGCAAAACAGATCCACACATACTTGGGACCATTATACATTACACTTATTTCTATTATTAACAATTACTTTTAATACGTTAAATGGAACCAAGTTTCTCTGGTTTCATTACGCGTAAAATAAATTCATAATTAAAATGCTGATTTTTTTTGTAAAATGGAACCAAACGTCTGTGATTCTATTATGCATAACGTTTTGAAACCTATCATCGTTCAAAGGTACCAAATGATATGACTAGTTAGGTACAGTTTATTTTATTGCTCAAAGTGTAGAAAAAACTTTAAGGGTTTTTTTACTAAATTAATTCTTCACAGACTCGTAGTCCGTGCTCTTTTCATTAATATTTTTTCTTTTTGATCTATTCTATATATTATTATTATATTAAGACTTACGACTAGGTACTTTTCACTCCTATTCTAAGGTAAGTTGTGCAACTGAATACATTTAGTCATCTATTCTTAGTTGAATATGTATCTAATATTGATCCTTTTTTTATATCTATGGAAAATTTTCCACTAAAGTGCCGGTGTGTCTAGTTGCTGGAAGATCACGTGGCTCCTCAACAACTTCCATATGAAGGAAGACATGATCATCACTAGCAAACTCGAGACGGCAAAGGAACTGTCGGACAAAGTAACGACTCGATTCGGGGCGGTCGAGAATCATTGCCTCGGTCCTCGTAAATGAGGTTGGAGCATCAAAGTGCCTTTTAGTGGATGAAGCTCTCCTAGTCCATTTTGGAGCTTGTTAGAAGTAAACTAAAGGAGAAGAGAATTGGTACTACTGACTGACACGAATCAGATACCCTCCATAGACAGAGAGCCTGTTCGAAATGCGTTACAGAAGTTCTGCTGCCAATTACGTCTGTTACAGAAAAGCTTTTCTGCACACACAGAAGTTCGATGGATGTAGTGTACGCCCTCTGAAACATCTACGTACAAACATTCACACATCACGGTAAGTACTGTGGTGACCTTCTTGCATCTATGACACCGCATTTCACCTTATTGCGTAGATATGCACGATGGCAAGGAATAGATTATTCTGGAAGATTAAGGGACGAGCATTGATAGTAAGTTTTTAGACAGACGATCACCAAGAATTAAACGTGACACATTGTAATGAGAGTTGAGTAATATAACATATTGATATATACCTATATGGTTTAAATTAACGTCCCAAGTTCCCAACGATCCCGGAGCGCGCATAGGGCGCTACAGTACTGAGGTCCATGACATGCAGCATGGCATCGGAGGCGGTACTATGAAGGGGCGACGAAAATATTATCTTCCTTACCTTAAGATAAGAAAAAAGCGTATGGGAGGGATGGGTTCGGCACCGACTGACGATCCATGAAACATTTAGTCCCCTATGTTTCATGGATCGTCAGTCGGTGCCGAACCCACGTGGTTGTGTTCAGAGGAGCAGAAAGGAAGAACCCTGGCCACGATAGTGTCTCACACGCGGTGGTTGCCATAACCAGAAACACGGTATCCTGCACCTACTTCTACGGGGAGCTGAAAGAGGATGACGCAATTAAACTTCTCATTGCCCTTCCCAGCACAATAACAGATGGTCACAGAGTACCTACAATGATAAAATAGTGCTTTAAGCACTATCAGGCGCAGCGACCTTGGTGTAAGTAAAAAAAGAGTCAAATCAAGTTTTAAAAATAAACAATAATCCTGGAACCCGAAGCGGACACGTTACATATATGTATATAAAGGCATAAACAGGAAAATGTAGTTTCATTTTAAGCTTCAATTGTGGTTCTTTTTTGTATAAGAGAAACCGATCAATTAGTAAATGTTAAAACGAACCACATTCACATTTTTTTAATTATCTAGAAAGTTTAAGAGTATTTAGAGCATATTTATATACATATATTTAAATAAGTAATTTATCAATAAATTCAGATACAATAAATAGTAATTTTACTTCATCTAACAGAGCTGCACATATTTTTGTAAATCCTTCGATATTTCAGAAGCGTGTGTTTGCTGGGTGGTTCCTTTTTGCGTAAATACGGACTATTCTTCTGAGTAATTAACACCACAATTTTATTACTGAGCAAACGTCAACAATATTTACACAATGACAATAGTACAAAGTCACATTTGATAGATTATTTATTATCTATTCTAAATTCGAATAGCCTACGACAAGGTATAAAGTAACCAACCTCTAATAGATGGAACCACGGGCAATAACCCGTAAAATCACGGTACCCAGTAATTTCACTGCCATATCTTACCCTTCAAACCGGAACACAGCTATGCAAGCACTGCTGCTTTGCGGCAGAAATAGGTAAGACGGAGGTACCTAAGCAGGCGACCCTGGTACAGAGTCACCCTCCAGTAAAACGTATGTTTGATTTTTCCAAGCAAACAAACAATTTTTTTACGAAACTATTCTATCGCATCCTTCTAGCGATTGAGAGCATTCTGTGTATTTTTTTCTGGTTATCTCGCATTCACAGATTGTTTTATCCCTACGAATTTATTATACTTATAGACTTTAGATAATATAACCTTATATACTTCAAGAGAAATGAAACCTTTCCTTAGTGACCCCAAACTTTTGCTCGTCAGTTTAAATCTTATTTCACGATAAAAAAATCTGTTAGGCTTATATTCTTTCAAAAATATAAATGCCAAGTTGTATTCATCTAATAATACGAAGTCGGAGAAATAAGCCGTAGCTTTTCTCCTATTCCCGGATCCCGAAGACAAACAAGCGCTGGAATTTTATTTCGTAGAACGCTGAAGCCGCGACAATATACCAGGAAGTGCGAAATAAGGGATTGGTACAAACAATGCAGTTGACAGCTGCCGGCTTCTTCTATGAAATTTAATGATTCAAAAGATAATAATAATTATTATAACCTAACCAGAATGCTTTACAAATAGGTCTCCTCTTCAAAAATATTAGCTGGATTGTGCGAGCGTATCGCACGGAGCGGCCTGCTTTCTCGCGAGAACGCCACCGCGGGATGTCGAGGCATGTGTTCTTGTGATCGTGTATTGGCATCGAGGGGAGGCAAGGGATCAGGGATGCATCTCCTTGGACACACTACGAATCTGGTGTAAGGGGAGGGCATTCGCCAGTGGGTAGAGAGCACCTACGTGCGGGCTTCTGGACTATCGAGGCAGGGCAGCTTCACCTTCCAAATGGTACAGGTTCTGACTGGACACAGCTGTTTTAATCACTATACTTATGCAATTACGATTTTGAATGAAAATGCGAATTCAAAAATGTGTTTCCTAAACTGGGAATTAATTTCAGGAATACATCGGTGCTATGGAGTTGAAGCATTTAGGTAAGCTTTCATTGAATTTAGATCGACCGATTGTTTGAAATGTATTGAGTCAATGTGCAAATATTTCTGAGAAGAACTACCCTACTTGTTCTCCATTTTCATTTTTTTACCACGTTTCACTTAGCTCGTTTTCGATTCTGTTTGTCTGTTCGTCTTTCTGTCGAGACAAATCTTGCAATCGAATTTTGGACCACTTCGCGACTAGCTTCAGAGTTGAAATTTTCGGGGAAGCTTTGCTCCTGATGACAACACAATATTTAATACTAAGCTGCCTGCTATGCACAGTATTTTTATCAATTTTCGGAAAAATTGTTTCTCATTAGATAAAACGTAAGAAAAACAGTATAACGTTTTAAAAAAAACATGCACTAAAATGTATATTCTAAAAAATAATTGGTTGGCTTTGCAATTTTTATTGTTTAAAACGTAAAACCTTGGACGCATCAATATCACAATTTACTTCAGCTGGCACTTGAATTTCTGTCACTATAAGAATGTAAATGTATTTTATATAATTACTAAAAAAATTATTCAATATTTTATTTTTCAAAATTACACACGCTTCAAAAACATCTACCAATAGTCCATACTGGGTTAGTCGATATGGGTGTATCAATCGGTGGAGGTCCTTATGAGTTTTGTTATAATAGGTTGGGGAAAAAGTTTCTTCGCATTTTTTAAGAAAATTCAAAACATTTTTTAATATAGTTTATTTACATTTAACTAAAGTATGTAGGTACCATTTTGTTCGATAACTTTTTGCCATCTTGTAGGTAGGGACATGATCCCATTGCTATAGAAATTTTGGGACTTCTGGTCAAAATACCGCGACAAGTGATTTTGGCAGTCCTCTCGTGATGTTAACCTGACACTGCCTAAAGAATTTTGAAGAGACCGAAACAGGTGGAAATCAGAAGGTGCAAGGTCAGGACTATACGGCGGATGCATTAACACCTCCCAGCCAAACTCTCTTAATTTTTGCTGAGTGGCTAAAGATGTGTGAGGTCTAGCGTTATCATGATGAAAAACCACACCCCTTCTGTTGATTAATTCCGGCCGCTTTCTCTCAACTTCTTGCTTTAATCTCATCAGTTGTTCGCAGTAGAGTTCAGAATCGATGGTCCTGCCTGGTGGTAACAGCTCATAATGAATAATGCCCTTCCAATCCCACCACACACACAGCATCACCTTGTTGCGAGTTAACCCGGGTTTCGCCACAGTCTGTGAAGCCTGACCGGCCTTTAACCACGACCTTTTTCGCACGTTCTTGTCGTACGTGATCCACTTTTCATCACCAGTTATCAGCTTCTTCAAAAATGGTTCGGTTTTATTACGTCGTAATAAAGAATCACAAATGAGTACACGGTTCATTAGGTTTCTTTCAGTGAGCTCGTGAGGTACCCAAATGTCGAGCTTTTTTGTGTACCCAGTTTTTTTCAAATGCGCCAAAACTGTTTTGTGGTCAATTCCCAGTTCTTCAGCTACATCGTAACTACTGACATGCCGATCATGCTCCACTTTTTCAAAAATGGCATCCATTTTATCTGTAATAGGGCGACCAGAGCGACGTGCATCTTTGACATCAAAACTTCCGGATTGAAAACGCTTAAACCAAATTTGTGCTACTCTCACAGACACTGCACTAGGTCCATAAACATCGCAAATTTTTTTCGCGGCTTGCGTTGCATTTTTACCTTTTTTGTAGTAAAATTTTAAAATGTATCGAATTTCTTCATTAGATTCACTCATCTTGGCGGTACGAAAAACAAATGAAAATCACACATTTTCCTAATTTGAATTTGGAATTATGTTCTTTAAAATTTAAACTTTCAATGATACCAAAACCAGCCAGATACAAATAGTATAGCCAAAGAGATTTTATTACAAGTTTATACATACTATAATGCGAAAAGACTTTTTCCCCAACCAATATATTTACAAATATTTTTTTCATTTGACTTGTATTTGCACACATCTTAATAATGGTTAGGGTGTGTGTACATTCAGAATTAAATAATTTAGTTAATTAGATTCTTGTTTGAAGATTTTTGTTTTTTTTTTGACGTCAATAAGTGCCTGTAAAGGTCTATATTGAATGTAGATTATTGAGTTTAAGTTTATGCATACGTTTACATTACGGAAAACGATTATTTTTATTTTTATAAACAAAATAATATTATAAACTTTAAAAATGTACAACCCTGAAAATGAGCGGAGTATAATGCGGCAATTACGCATCAAGAAATATTTGGAGTGACAGGTTACTATACTTTTAAACATGCCGCGTTGATTTGGACGAGATAAATTAGGCCATTTCGTCCTGGAGTGACCGCAATGTAAACAAACAACAGCTGACCGCTAGGGCTGCCACAGCTTAGTTTGTTTTGAAATCTTAAAAAATCCTTTACTCCATTAATATCGATTTTCATTAAAATTGCTAGGACAAAAGTTGATCACTATACTGTATAATTTCTCAACCTTTTGGTTTGATACGTCATCTTTTTAGAATTAGGTACCCAATATATTAAAAAAAAAATACTTTCAAGTTAAAGAAGCTTAAAGAAAGCATTCAATTTTAAATTACCTAATTATGAAGTTAAAAATCTTGAAAGAACATATTCATTCATTTTCCATTAAGCTGTATAAAATTATTGCTATGACGTCTTCGCTTGTTTGTAAAGTAATGAAATATTATTTTCTCACTTCTTTTGGCATATTCTTATTTGACTTTGATTGATTGGCTAAAGATCCCGGAAATGTATGTACTCTAGACTACAAAATAAATAAAAGAAAATGATGATAATACTTCATCGAATTAGTCCATAAAACTGCCTTCTATAACACGAGATTTCTCGTAGCTACGATCTTTTTCGCTAGAAAATGTTTGAGCTTATTTTACTAACTACGAGATATTGAATTATCAAGGAAGTCGTGCTACGGATGGCTGACTATAACGATTGTGTCGACGTTCTTGTAGATATATTTAAATGAAATATGCTTAGAGATTTTTCTCTATTTGAAAATATAATACCTTCTATATAACACGAGTCCGCCTAGCTGGTTACCAACACTTTTTGTTGCTATGCTGACAATTTCAGCTGCAATATTCAGTAACTCAATGATTGTCTTGTGGTCGGTAGCAGTTCAGGTGAATGTCTATATTTTACTGTATCTTGTATACCAATATTCCGCCTTACTTTGCGACTCGTTAAGATCGTACATGACTTTATTTAACCAATCATGAAAAACGGTAAGTTGAATTTGATGATAGAGAAGAGAGAAGGGGGAAGTAGGAGTTTGTTTGAAACGGTAGTTCGAAAAGAAATATTGATCTAATGGTAATTTTAATTTAATAACAGACGGCTCGAGAGCAGTGGAATCCTGTGAAAAATAATATATCTTTCGATTACCTAGTACATTCAATTTCTTTTTAAATATCGGTTAGAATCTTAGCGAATGTCAAAGTGTTTCTAGGAAAAGTGAAATAATACAGATTGAAAATGGGGAATAATAAAACGATCGAAAAATACGTAGCGACTGGTGATGAGATACTATTTTAATAACTTGAGCGGTATGGATTTGACTAAGCGAAAAATTAACTAAACTGACGACGAATATAAATTAATAATAAAATCCAAAACGAGCTTACAAAAAGTGGGTTATGTATAATCGATTTTGGATATTAAAATTTTAAACGTGCGACTAAATTACTAAGTGAGCGACTAAAAATATAGAGAGGGCAACTTCAATATTAAGATAGAGATGATTTTTTTAAATTGAGATTTTATATAACGAACTACTTAAAAGTTTACTTTAAGCACCGTTTTGTAAGCTACTTTATTAATGATAATTGGTAACTAATATTCTATTTGAGGTCTTTTGTTTTTGGGACGACGAATCGGTGCAATCAGGAGGTCGACTCTATTTCTATGAAAAACGAAATTTCGCATGTTCCACGGTTCTCTTCGATGCAAATATTCGTTCTACCGAAAATAGTTTGAGAGGGAAACTTATTACTTGTCCGAAATTTTTTTGTCCGATTTACATTTGACTGATTTCTTTTTTACTAAGTTTATGTATTGTTTGCCAAATTTTTAGACCATGGAAATATCATTTGACATAAGTATCATTTTACTGAACTTCGTTTTACCAATTTTTTTTTTATTTTTGACCGAAGTTTCTTTTGAACTTTTTTCAATTGCCAGATGATTTATTTGACATATTTTTGTTTCACCAAACAACATCTTACCGAAAATTATTAGTTTAATACTTGGCTGGTTAGGTTGCGGAGGTTATAAGTAAGGAGGACCGGGTACATTGTAATCACACATCATACTACATATTTCTTGCATGCTTCCCCGCAAGGAGAAAAACTTATGGAATATTACTGTAGGTTAGCTTAGACATTGTGACCACATACAGCGGAACATCAAATGCATGTTGTTTGCTTGCTTGCACGCTAAAAATAAGAGCAATACCGGAAATACTATGCGCAAAATTTTCGAGAAGCTATAAAACAGTAGTGTAATGAATGTACGGAAACATAAGACTTCGAACAAATGTTGATTCGGCTGATCATAACTTCTGTAAAAAGGTTTTCGACCAAATGAAACGTCGGAGTAACGAAAAAAAACGAATTGATAATAGTTGACAGTGGTCTCCGTTCCTCATATTTTGTTTCACTCTATTGACCCCTTGGAAACCCTATCCACCCCAAATTATTGAATTTTCAAAAATGTATAACAACAATTTAAAAAAAATTGAACCCAGGTACTCTGCTCATTATAGTATTTTTCAAAGTGGTTTTTCTATTCGAAACACTTCATTTAGGATAAAATGCCGCTCACCATAAATAAATAATTTGCCAAAGATTGAAAAATATGCAGGACGTTACATTGACACTCAAACAAATATAAGGTCGCTCAAATTTTATGAAGCTTCACATTTTGTATTTGAAGTAACTCGAATGAATGTTTATAAGTTACTGTTCTGTTAATTTATCAGTCGCTCACAGTCAGTCGCTCACTTAGTAATACAATAAACCAAGTTAATTATTTTTGTCTCTAAAAATTTTAATTTACAGTCACCCGTTTAAATACTACCCATTGAAAATTGCTCCTATTGTTTCTGTTAAAATATGTCGTGGGAATTGGGATTATAATGGATACACTTACAAACTAAAGGTTTATTTCACAATACCTATTTACTAAACTATTCAATACTTAATGTTCGAATGACATTTCTTTAACATAACTTACTTAATGAATAAATTACTCGAAGCTTGAAAACACTCTTTAAAATAACCCATGCAGAAACTAAAAATCTGTTGAAATGACAGTGAAGTTAATAACGCTTTTTAATAAGCCAAAAAAAATTTACAACAATGACAAGTGTTGATGACAAATCTAAGGTGTTTGATTGTTAGCAGTTCAGGAAATTTTAGTTAAAATATCGCCCATTGTCGCCAAATTACTACAACGTTGAGTTTCGCAAGGAATTCCTATGCAAACTTCTATCTTCATTATTTGAAGGCTGCGGCGGCTTAAAGTTAAGTTAAGACATGTTTGTGTCTAATAAAATACTCTTGGAATTTAGGTGAGCCACTGGGGTTGAAGATATTCGCAAGCCTCTCACTCGATGTCTACAACAGAATTAGTCAAAGAAAGACATTACGAAAAACGTCGGAGTTTTCTTTAGGTGAAATAAGCAGCTTCTATTATTTGAATAACATAAGTACTTGTTGTATTGAATTCCATTTTAGTAAAATGATTTCACAATCTACAATCATGCGTTTAATTAAGTAAAAAGATTTTATTCGCTCGTACAACAATTTAGTTGTATTTCCAATAACACGTAATTAGATTGGTGAGAAACACTCAAAGATAGGTAGGTATATGAGAAACCCTTACTCGGGTGGGCTCTTCATTGATTTCGGGAAACTAAATGTGCTTGACCCCTGAAAAGATTATTCACCGGTCAATCGGTGGTCGGTCGGTCTACCTTGAGTGAGCATTGTATAAAGTATTCACAAAAGCCCATACTTAACGTTAACACGTGACATACACGTGCGGTATAGGTAGATTCTTTTAGCAATTTGCTATTCATTTTCGAGATGTGATCGACATTGTATTGGTCAATAATTTTTAAGTTTTATGATAATATACGCGACTAGAGTTTTTTCGACGTGACGAGTTCGAAGAAAACCCATCTTTTAGCGTTGAGTTATTACTACGTACATACATTATACACGGTGTAACTGCATGAACGCCGCAATAATATAATATACTAGCTTTCCGCTCGCGGCTTCGCCCGCGTTATTATTGTTTTCCCGTGGGAATTTATATTTTCCCGTAGAAAAATTAATCTTGTAGCCTATTTAAGCCCGGATAATAAATTTCATAGAAATTGGACCAGAATTTAAATGTTTTCCATAGAAACTTTCAACTCCTTTTTTGCACCCTAAGGGGGTGAATTCCAATAAACCATGAAGTACGTGTTCAATGAAATATATTTAAGAGCATGAGTCTCAAGTTTTATCAAAATCGTTACTAATTTAAAGATTTTTCCATACAAACTTGCAACCCCTATTTCATACCTTTAGGGTTAAAATTTTTAAAAATCCCTTCTTAGTGTGCGTCCGCATTTTGAATTAAAACAACTGTCCAAATTTCACGTTTCTACCATTAGCGGTTACGGCTGTGCGTGCGTCTATAGATGGGAACTATATCTATATATCTATCTATATATATATATATATATATATATATATAGATAGCAGTAGCTTGTGACATATTAGGGACTTATTTGCTTCCTGGAAATAATATTAAATAAGTATTAAAAAGGAACTTACCTACAATATAAACTCTTTTGTTTTTTCTCTTGCTCTTTCTTTGCTAGTTATAATAATTATTATTTTTTTCAATTTTCTTCTGTTTTCCTTAATAAGTCTAATCAATTTTTTTTCTCTTCTCTTTTCAAAATATCCCTTTTTTATTCCCTTTTGAATCCTTAAGTCTTTTTTCACCGCCTAGTTTATACATCCTATTTAAAAATATTTTACATTTTTTTTTAGGAATTTGTCGACCGAGGTAACAAAATGTTGACCCGCAAAGCTGCTGCCCAAAATACTGAGGCAAAACTCAGGCAAGCGGTTCTTGAGATAAAGACATTGAAGGATTCCTGTGACCAACTACTGAGGGAACGTAATGAGAGTGAGGAAGAAATAAAAAAGATCATTGACAAAAACACTTCCCTTAAAAGTGAGCTCTCTGCATTGGATACTAAATATGAGGAAGCACTTGAGGATCGACATCAGCTGCAGCACACTATCACTGGTTTTACTCAGTGTAATGACACTTATGTGAAAGCTCTGGACAGAATCACAGAGCTTGAACGAGACCTGTGTGAGGCAAATAGACAAATTTCTGAACTGGAACAATTCAAACAAAATCAGGAAAATGCACACACACACAGCTTGTTTGATGAACTCATACATTCACCTAGTGGACAGCTTCTGGCAGAATCCCTCTCACCTACATTGGATAGACCCTTAGTGAATAATTTCAAAAGTAATAAAAAATTAAAAAAATACATTAAAATCAACAAACTGCTGAAAAGGACTCAACGTCAACTAAAAAAGTATAATTCTTTTAAGAGTAATATTAAATTAAGGAAAGAACGTGCATGTCTAATAGATTCATTAGACATCTATGACAGCAAATTGAAGCAGAGCAGGAGTATGTATGATAGGGACATTGAACACCTGAACAGTACCATAAAGAATTTACACCACTCATTGTCGGCTATTTCAGAAAATTATAATACTGCACAAAATGATATTAAAATGCACATCCAGTCTATCAGAGAACTAGCCACACTCTGTCAGCATAATGAGGACCTAATGCGGTTGCTAAAGCATTTGAAGACTTCTTCTCTCATATACCCATAGAAACTACAAGTAGTCTCAACTCATGTCCCAATGAGGCTGTAGCTCTTTTGGGACGGAGTGTGGAGAGGTGCAACAAGGTGTTCAACTTTTGTCACATTGATGCTAACACTGTTTTGAAAACATTTCGTATGATCAGTACCAAAAAAACTGAAGATCTTTGGGGTATTTCAACCCATATAATTAAACCTGTAATTAAAGAACTTGCACCGCAACTTGCGTTGATATTCAATAAATGTGTCGATGAAGGTGTCTTCCCCGACCTCATGAAAAATAGCAAGTTGATACCTCTATTTAAGTCTGGGAATAAAAATGACCCTTCCTCTCCAACGATCAATTGCCACATATTAAAAAAGAAGAAGAAGAAAAATGACCCTTCAAATTATCGACTAATTTCGATTCTACCAGCTCTTAGTAAAATATTTGAAAAAATTATATCTAATCAGTTAACTGATCATTTCTCAAGTAACAACATTTTACATATGAACCAATTTGGTTTTACCAAAGGTCGTTGCACTACTGATGCCGGTGTTGTACTTCTGAAACACATTTTTGCTGCTTGGGAGTGTAAACAAGATGTAATTGGTATATTTTGTGACCTATCAAAAGCTTTTGATTGCGTTGGTCACCAAACTCTTTTAAATAAACTCAAACATTATGGTGTCTCTGAAGAAGCAATGAGACTTATTGAGTCTTATTTATCCAATAGGGTTCAGAAAGTTGTTATTAACAAAACTGAGTCTGTTGGTGCACCTATAGTTATGGGCGTGCCACAGGGATCGATATTGGGACCCTTGCTTTTCTTAATTTATATTAATGACCTCCCACACTTCACTAAGAATCTGTGCGATACAGTACTATTTGCAGATGATACTTCTTTAATATTTAAGGTTGACAGAGGAAATGGAAATACTGACGTTGTAAATAGTACTCTCTCTAAAGTATTGCATTGGTTCACTATAAATAATTTATCTTTAAATTCACGTAAAACTAATTGTATTAAATTCTCATTGCCAAATGTAAGAAAAGTGGATACCATAGTGGAAATGAATAATGAAATTGTTGAATTCATCGACTTTACTAAATTTTTGGGTATAACACTAGATTCTAGATTGCAGTGGAATCCACATATTGAGTCCTTGGCTAACAGACTTAGTTCTGCAGCATATGCAGTTAAAAAAATAAGACAACTTACTGATGTTGAAACGGCAAGATTGATTTACTTTAGTTATTTTCATAGTGTCATGTCATATGGAATACTACTGTGGGGATCGGCTGCTAGTATTGAAAGTATTTTTGTACTTCAAAAAAGAGCGGTTCGCGCTATTTATAATTTACGAGCAAGAGATTCTTTAAGGAGTTATTTAGAGAAATTAATACATTGACTTTAGCAGGACAGTACATTTATGAAAATTAGATTTATGTCTATAAGAATTGTAATACATTTGAAACCAATTTCCAAATTCATCATCTAAACACAAGATACAAAAATAAACTTGCCGTTCCAACATTTAGGCTTCAAAAAACTAGAGGCTCGTTTATGGGGAAATGTATAACCTTTTATAATAAGCTTCCACAAAGTGTTACCGACTTGCCTTTTCATAAGTTTAAAGCGCATGTAAAAAAGACTCTTATGAGTAAAGGATATTATAAAGTTAACGATTATTTGAATGATGCCAATGCCTGGTGTTAATTTTTCAGATAATGAATCGTGTTGTTATGTGTAACCATTTGTATAAACAAATATTATTATTTTTGGTAATAAGTAGTAAGAAGAGAACTGACACATCTAATCTTGTAATGGAAGTTGAGCTCAAACTTCTGCTGTGAGGTCAGCTTCCAATTGACGACTCTGTAACAATACAGGGAGAAAAAAATAGCCCTTGCTGGTTTTCTTGCTGGTTCTTTCCAGTAGAAGGTCTCCCGCCGTAGACTTGTGAACCAATGGCGTAGCTGCTTAGACGTTCAAAAGAGATTGTAACAATCCAATCTGAATAAAAGATATTGAATTTGAATTTGAATAGGTTAGATATAGGATGGACCCTAGCTGCTTGTCTTAGATCTGGAAACCTAATAGGGTAGACTGAGTACGGTTGAAACAATTCAAATATTTCCGAAACCTTAAGTGGTACGAGGAGGGGTCCAAGGGTTACTGGGTTACTGGACCCGACGCGATTCCCAGTGTTGCGTCGCACTTCGCGCTCGAAATATGCTTATAGAGGGGTCTATTGTGTTAAGTCTACCAAAAAAAGTATTTTTGATTAATTATTTTACGATATAACTTTATTACTAATTAAATTGTTTCATTAATGTCCATTTTCACCAACCTCTTCTTAGCTTAGGTGACTCTTAGGTAGCATGCTGTCACATTCTTTTCATTAAAGACAAAAAGTGACAGCATACGTCTTAGGGGCTTCTTAAGCTAAGTTATGGTTGGTGAAATCGGCCATAAGTGATTGTATACGTAATAGTTATACGTAGGACATTATAGAAAGTTGATTTATTTCTGTTTCGGTTATTCAGTTTTGTGTCTGTAAAGGTTTAAGCGTCAAAATGGGGGGAACAGTTATAACAGTTTCTCTGGGGACAGTTTTAACAGCTATTTTATAATATTTTTGTATTGCAGATGCCAAGATAACTTAAACGGAAGACTTCGAGAGGAAATAGCGATATGCTGTCATACCATCTACTGGATGAACCTAAAAAAGGAAAGAAAAGGGGGACTAATATGTCACTGGATATATCAGAAAAAGAAGGATGTTATTGTTGAATTTGTCTAGAATCATATTCAAAAAACTGGTCAATGTCAAGGTAACTGTAAACTTTGGTCTTATGCAGCCTTTTAGGTGCGGATGGCAGCAGGTACTACATTTGTCATAATAGAATTGACTCTGATTAATTAAGGATAAAAAAATAATTTTGTTTCTTAATTATAGTTTGATAAAAAGAAGAATTTGTAATAATTTTAGTTTGATAAAAATATATTATTGGTCATTTTTGTCTTTATTATATTAACGAGATGTTATTTTTACAAGTTTTTGTTTACTTTCACCTGTCCCGTGTCTGTAATGAAATCTTGCAAGCTATATTTGACCCACTTCCCGGTTTTCGATTGAGCTGTAATTTTGCATGCATATGTATATCTTAACAATGCAATAATAAAAGCTTGCTGATTTTTTTTGTATTAATTTATTATTTTAATTTTTCGGTTAAGTATAAGAGAAATACAATATTTTTGATTTATTTAGTTTTGTTTAGCTTTTAAGATAATCGACAGTTCTAAATCTTGTAATTTAGTTAAAAACACATCAACATTTTTTAAATATAATAATACTGTTTTCTTTGATAAAATTGTGTATTATTTCTTAGTGTCAACGTCCACCATCTTTGTTACAACCGCCCCCAGTATGGGGACGATTGTAACAATAGCACAAACAACGAATCACTACTAAACTATTTTACCTAGCCAATTTATTTCGATATCAGTTTACGGCCAAATGTCTAACCTTTCGTAACAAATACTTTTGCTGTTGTCCATAGCCCTAATCATCGAGCTGTGAGTGATCAAATGAAATGTGTTACAACCGTACCCAGTCTACCCTACTTTCCAAGTTAAGTGACTTTTACTGAAAGCAAAAACATTCAAGTGACAACAATAGTCCAGCTGACTATGGAATTAACACGAAACAAATTTAAATGTCGTGGCCATATCGTAAAATTTACCATTTCATGAAATGGCCAACTAAAACTGACCTCATAGTTTAAACGTCAACGTTTAATGATATGTTCATCCACTGTCCGGGGTAGGACTATCCAACCTGCGTAAAGAACTTCAATGTTTATGTGTTTTATATTTTTGAATAGAAGAAGGAATTATAAGTTGTCAAAAAATTGTCATTTCAATGAAAAATAATTGTCTCATGTTTTTATAATTTACGTTGTTGTTTTTAAAAATATATTTAATTATCACTTTCATCCCTGAGTTTATTTCCTTTCTAAATCAGGGCAAGGCATTGTGCCAGATAGGTATACATTTTACAAGGAAACAATAAGTTTCGACATATGGCGACCGTGACAGGACTTGGACGGTCCAGGGCCCAGCAGTTGGGGTAAGTATATTGCGCTAATGAGATTCCGGTAAGTACTATGTCATGTTCCTTTGACACCTATTGAAATTAGAGACCTTAGGAATTACGGACGACAGTGAGGTAAAGGCAAAAAATAGTTTTGAAGCTGAAGTGGTAGATTTTTCGAGAAAACTATAAAAATTAATCATGAAGGGCGACATGAAATTAAGTTTGGCCATATCGTTAATGTAGAATGTTCATGATATCCAAGGTTTAATAAAAATCCCAAATATGCATGCAACAATCCTGCAGCCTGCAAGCAAGCATGCAACGTGCAGTTTGATGCTCCGCTCGCCTCGTTCGCTCCGCTGTATGTCAGTTGTCACAATGTATACCCAACCGACAGATTTCACTTTTATCCTAACTACAAGTTATTTCCCTGCGGGGGGCTTCCGACCCCTGACCCCCTCGAGCAAGGGGGCTGTGTCCCCAGCATCCAAGCGGCCAGTGCGTCGGCCAGCGCGAATCATCATCATCATCATTTCATTTCAAGTCGCCTTGGATCAAAACAGTATTATATACCGCGATGGTGAGTATTCCATCGATTTGACATATGTTTGAGGTAGTTCCTATTGAAACGTTAACACCATTCCAGATCGGTGAAGGATCAAACCTCATTGAGAAAATGACTAAAAAGTTGATAGCGCCATAAGACTGATTTGTCATTAATTGTAATAAAATTTTATACATTACAACTCGTATAGGAAATGATGTATAAGGCGCATAACACATTGCACCGGACACCGCTCCGGTGTGCGGTGCTGCGGTTTTTAATTTTGACTGGAGAATCTTAATTTGTATACAAAAACCGCAGGGTATAACACACTCGCACCGCATCACCGTGCGGTTGTGCGGCGCGCGCGACGGCACCGCACCCCCGGACAGTGATGCGGTGCGGTCCGCGGGGTATCCCACACTGTGCCCAGTGTTGCCACCTTGGTGGTTTTGTCACCAGATCTGGTGGTTTTTCAAGACCTTTAGCGATATTTTTTCATCATTTAGCGTTTTTTTTTTGTGGTTTTTAGCGGTTTTCTGGAATGGAATCTGACAACACTTCTTCGAGAAGAAAATTTCCTACTGTTCCGAATAGACACGAAAATCTATACCTAGTTATAAGCATAAAGTCTATGAATGCTCCCACTTTACATTACAGAACAGCAGTTTCGTTTCCTATAGGTATTGATCATTTTCTCCGTAGACTTAAAATATACTGTCGTATAGATATAGACCAACTGACAGTGCGAGCGAGAATGTATAATAGTCTTATGAAGTTCTCTAGTTCTAGAGTTTGAAAGAGACAGTGCATTTAGCTACTTTTTAACCGATTTTGAAGGACAGGTCAGTCACATTAGATATTGGAATTCAGCCACATAGTATTGGAATTGACAATTCAAATATTTTGGTCTCATTTTATAATGAGCTGTCAGTACGTCTATACGCCAGTATATTCTAAGTCTATGGCTTTCTCCGGTTCCAAGGCAACGGATGATTTAAAAATGCATCGGACTAAATGTTCTGAAGTTATTAAAATGTCTTGGCACCCCATTTCGTTGATGAACTAATAAAAGATAGAGGACAGTTTTGCTTAGCTATTGTTTAACTACATTATATACTTTATTAGTATTTTATTTAAATTAAAAAAAAGTTAGCGGAATTTGGTGGTTTTTTTCTTGTCCACATTTTAAGAAACTGGCGACATTTTAATGTGGATCTGGCGCCCTAACATATTTCAAGGTGGCAACACTGACTGTGCCGCAGTATCGTACGGATTTTTGCGTAGAAAGGACGTGCATACGCTTAATAGATCTTAACATAGATAATGCGGTGATGCGGGGCGTCGTCGTTCCCCGCATCTCCGGACGGTGATACGGAGCAAACCGTACGGTGGCACGGTTCCGTGCCGCCGCAGCCGCATGCGGTTTTCGTCCCTCCATACACCGCAGCGGTGTCCGGTGAAATGTGTTATGCGCCTTACTAGTAATATGTCATTGTATAAAATCTTGATGTATCGAGTAATATGCGCCGTCCTTCGCAGTTTTAAACATACCTACATTTCTTTTGTAGGATTGTTAAAACAAACACAATAGATCCCTATATTTTCATTGAATCTTAAAAGTTATAAGTAAAAAGGGTTTACACAATAATGAAAATAAAAAAACAACGAAACCACAGAACGTAGCAGGTAAGTATATAAAATACAAATGAAAAAGCTTTGTCGTAAAGACAAAGTCCTACCTATATCATCATTATTTTATGCGCCATCCACTCTGGGCAATTTTTCAGATAGGTGGGTACTAATTTAATATTACTGTCGTCAAAGAGAATAATAATTCTCTTGCTCATCAAAAACAGCAACGTAGGTAATGTTGAAACGTAATAAATTGGACTTATTGTCTGTATTTTCAGTAGAAAAGAACTGTTCTACTTATTTGAATAAAAAGTCAAGCATTAAATAATATAAACTGAGTTGAGTTTTTAGTCATAATAATATTGGATATTTTTTTACACACAACAGGAAAGCTTTTTAACCTTCATCTCATCTGATGGTATGTGCCGATAAGATGGAAGCAAGCTTCACTCACCTGGACTCCTCAATAATTGAGACACTGACTTACTTACCTCACACAACAATATTATTAGCATTGTTATTATGGCCACAGTCGTAGATAAGATGGTGGTAGCTAGCCAGGCGGGCTCAGAAGTCTACCAGCAATAGAAGATTTTTTTACATACGACAGAGATGCTCTTGGCCTGAGGGCCAGATGGTCAGGGATGATAAGTCTGAAGGTGGAAGCGAGCTTCACGTGGACTCCTCAATAACTAAGGAACTGGCTATCTTACCTCTATTTATTGGAACACAACAATACTATTAACATTGTTATTATGGCGACAAACGAAGGTAAGACGGTGGTAGCTAGCCAGGCGGGGTCAGAAGCCCTACAACCGACTAAACCGAGCAGAAAAATTTCTACTCCCATGGGGAATCGAACCCCGGACCTCGCGATCAATACCCGGTGATGTTAACCACTAGACCACGGAGTCGGTTGAAAAACTTAGAAGTTGGGGCAAAACTTCTTCCCCCATATATTCGAATTAATCCAAAAGTAAACAACATTTATATTTTACGTCGATAGCTAATCTCCTTCGTGGGTCTAGTAGTTAAGACCATTTTTTTCGAAGGAATCGCGCAACCTAACTGTACGTGGCGTTGGCTAGACGGCGAGCGTGTGACCCACTAAAACCCCTCCGGTGTTCTCCCTGCCCTTATGAGCGCGCATGGTAAGGTCCACATTGTGACACCACTACCAGGGCGTCCGGGCGAGCCCGACCAACTGTAGCCTTACTCTCGAACAAATTCCTATAGATCGACATTAGGATTGTGATATTTCGTACGCTTATTTTGCCGCACATTGGCGCCAAATTGGACCCCATTGCGCTGATTTCAGAGAATCAAATTCAGTGTTACATAATTTTCTCAAAATTGGGATCAAATTTGGCGCTAGTGTTGCTACTCGAGCGAACAAAAAAAATGACGGGTTGCACTCCGGGGAGTGCCGGCAGAAGTGAAAACTTAAGTATTAACGTTGTGCGTTTTGGATATTTTGGAATGGTTATGGAATAATTTTGCACGAATTGCTTTAATTATCAGAATAAAAGTACTATCTTTTATGTGGTAGAATACAATATTTATTTATTGCGCTATCGTACACAAACATGACAATTTATATTACATTAAAAAGTTTATCCCTCAGAAAAATCAACTTCCTGTTGTAACGTTGTGCGTACATAATTATATAACTAGTAATAATGAATCAAAATATTTACAATTAAATTAAAAATATGATCAAAACAGACATTAATATACTACTTAAAAACGTAATTTTATAACAAATAAATGATATTTAATTTATACTAACTTACCTAATTAATATTTACAACAAAATCAAATAAAAGCACAATTTAGATTTTTCCTAACAAAGTAAATAAATTGATTAAAACTGTCTCAAGTGACGTGTGACTTCCAGTACTTTTGCCAGCCGCTATTGTTCTTGGCCGGCTTACGTGGACCCCTCACCGCACCTCGACAGTTCCTGCGGCCATTTCAATTTTAATTGGCTACTCTCCATCCGTCTTACGAATTTTCGATCAGGGTCACGTGTCCTGACGGTCACGTGTCCTGACGCGAGTTTAACATTTTTTACCCATTACAAAAAAAGTGTAGAACGCCGCTAAAGAAGTTCTCACTTCAAAAATTAGAATCCCAATGTCAATCGATCGGAATTCGTTCGAGAGTAAGCCTACTGGTCGGGCTATCGCCAAGGGCGGATTGCCCAAGAGCACCACGGCGATCCCCAGACGGAGGGTCTTACGGCGGCGTGCACGGGGCCAGCCGTGCACGCAGGCCTCCACTACACGGTCGTTAGGCGGGCATCGATTGTGCAAATGGCCGCCTTTGCCTGCCTATCCGTCTGTGACGGATGGGAGCAGCTTGAGGATCTTCCTCTCGCTACCTCTTCACGGCCTCCTTCGCGAGATGACGTCCCCGCAAAAGGGGGCGACAGCCCCCACCCCATTCCGCCTCGCCGCGGAGCTTGGCCACGACCATACTCGGCAGCGTGAGCTTTCCGCCTCCCATTGCGGCTACAAGTTCGCCGCTCTTAGTGGTTAAAACCAACCGGTATTGATATGAAGTTTTGGGACTCGATTCTCCATGGATTATAGCAAAAGTTTTTTCTGCTTGGTTTGGTTCGTGGTAGGGTTTTGAAGAACGCCTAGCTACCGCCGTCTTAATGCGTTATCTAAAACTAATAATTAAAATATGTTTACACGTAATGTCATTCAACCCAAAATTTTCATGTATATCATAGTATCATCATCATGTCTATGATTTACATGAAAATTTTGGGTTGAATGACATTACGGGTAAACACAATTTAATAATTAGTTTTAAATAACGCATTGATTATTTATTGGTTATTATGAAACACCGTGTATAAGTATGTAAGTTGTCTCACGATGTTTTCCTTCGCCGTAAGAGCGTCGGGAAATGTACATATTAATATGAAATTCAAAAAACGAAAAACACATTGTACATGGCTGGATCGAGCCACGGACCTTGCGATTAGAAGGCCAGTGCCGAGTCCACAGCACCATAAACCCAAAAGCCAACTACACTAAAGATTAACCTATGACATACGTATACGTTTACTGACCAGGGTTAAGATTAACTTACTACAAACTTTACAATGGATCTTTGGTGTATCACTGTCATATTGCCCATAATAGTTTAGGCTTTGGATGTTGTCAACTGCACATGAAATTCACTTATAATAATATATGCATTCATTTCTTCTCTCTTTTAAATCACGTTCGCTGTTTCTTAAAAGATAATATGCAAATAATCGCGATACTTACTATTAATATTGCTTAGGCTGAATATTTATCAGCGCGTTAGCGCACAACAAATATTAGGAAAGGAGATTGGCTACTAAATTGAAAAAAGGCTACTTAATATGCTATTCACGGGAAATAAAACTTCCCCAATATATTTATGGCCAGAGTGTTTACCCCGAATTGTTACCTCTAATGCCGGAATAAAAATAAACGTAGGCTCTCGCGGCTTTCACAAGGTTAATGACGGTCCCCATTCAAGGGGGATAACAAGCTGAACTACACTACTGACCATCAAAAGAAAGTATACCAAGGCACACATTTCATACAAACATGTTTGCAGAGTCACTAAAAATAAAAGAAATGCACCACTGCAATAATAGATTTGGCATTAGTTACAATATGTTCATTTTATCAATCAAGCATCATAAGTCATTACAGAAACGGGTCTGAATCTGGGTTTTCCATACAAGTACAAGGTATATGGTTTGAAATAACCTATATCTGGCGTATTTTTAAGGAACTTTCTGACATGATAGATTTAATAGACACAGTATACTATCGAATGACATAATATGCAGTATTGCAGTGCTACATTTTACCTTTACTCAAAAATGCATGTAATGTGGTCATTATTTTGACAACCTTGTTTGAGCAAAGTCGATCTTGCGGTTCTGTTTCAAGGAGCGGCCGGCAAAGTTTTGCTTCTAGTTAATCAATATTTTTTTATTTAAATTACTTGCTGGTTTTATTTAGATTTTTTTTTTTGTGTGTTTTAGTTGGTTGAATAGTTCTGTTGTGTTTGCACTGGAAGAAAATAGGAGAAGGGGAGTGAGAGTGCGATTTGATACATTCTCACTCCCCTCACCGAATTGGGAAGGAGTGGTGGATGGTTGTTTCGCTGTTTGGGTACTTCTGAGGAACATAAGGACGAGGACGAAGAAGAAGAAGAAGTTGTCGAGGAAGTAGGCGGAAGAAGAAGAACACGATGAACTGTGGTAATGTAAGAAGATGAGTGAGTTGTAGATGATTTTGGCGGAAGAAGATGAATCTATATGTGATTTTTTTTTTTTTTTTTTTTAAGTAAATAAAAAGAGTGATTACTGCATAATTAAATTTGCACACGCTGTGTGAGGTATGATTTTTTTTTTTTTTTTTTTTTTTATTATTATTTATTTATTATTATTATTATTATTTTTATATATAAAGTATTATGTTGAATTGAGTAAATAAAAAGACATTGGTTTTAATATGATTAAGTAATTATGGTAAAGAAATAAAAAGACAGTGATTACTGTATAATTAAATTTGTGTACGGTGTGTGTGAGGTTGTAGGCCTATCCAGGACCAGTTAACCCCTTGTGTGCTCGCCAAATATCTACGCGGCAGCCTTAGCCCTCCTGGGCAGACCAAGTATGGTTCGTTAATTATTACAAAGTATGGGTGTGGATAGTTGTCACCTCGTGCCGAAAAGGCGACGGGGAACCCACTGTGATGCCTCTTAAAGTGGCGACCCGGGTGCGATGCCATGACGGCGCCGCACACCAAGCATTGTTTGAGATTAACAGTGCCCGGCCCCGCACCTGGGGTTGGGCGTTGTCTGATTCTTTCAGAGCTATCCATGACTTGCTCCATGGTTGGCATGTCGTGGATAGCATCTGCAGCAGTTGCTTGTGTGTTTAAATAGTTTTCCTCTCCGTTTACATGTAGTGGTGTTGAGGCTCCTATGGGTGTGGGTGTGTGGGCCAAGGAACGTGATGAAGATGATGAGGTGGAGTTAGACGACGTCGTTTTATTTAGATTAGGTACTTGCATTTTTGAGTAAAGCACTAACAAGCCTTGGCCCACAATGACTGCTTCGCTGGTCACGCTATGATTGCCTCGGGCTAGCCTAGCGACGCTCTAGGCCTTCCAGTTTGGCCATCATTGCAGCCCTTGCTGTCCTCACTGTAAAGGCCATCTCAGCTCGTCCATCAAGTGCTGCACGCTGACCGCGCTGTGTCGGCCTGGAGCTGCGCTGTCGGCCATCATCAGCGCGACCAGCAAAGTAGTCATTATAGACCGCGGCAGTAATGTACTATTATCATCAGTGACTCTGTAAAGTAAACGTGTTTGTATGAAAATCGACCTGTGATATAACTTTCTTTTGATGGCCAGTGTAAAACGTAGGTGTATACAGGGTTAATTGTAAAACACCTGCAAGCTTGCAGGATTAGATAGCTAACAACATTGACTACAACGTTTGTTTTACGAGTTTTAAGATAACTCAATACATTGAACAAAAATCAATTTTCAAGTTTTTATAGACGACGGCAGAAGACGACGTTACACAAAAATTCTAGAGGTACCTATATTAAATTAATATTTATTTTTGTATGAAAGTAAAATCTTAGTGGATTATCAAAAGTCATAGAACAAACGTTGTTGTTTATGGTGTTAGATATCTAATCCTGCGAGGTTGCAGCTGTTTTACAAATGACCCTGTATAATGTAGATGATTTCTTTAATATACTAGCTGTTGCCAGCGTTTTCGTCTGCGTGGAATTGCGATTTCGGTTATTTCACACGTTCCCTAACCTAAGGATATCAATATAATTTGGTGTAAAATTAGTAGATATCGAGATAGTACTAGCCTTCCGTATTCAAGGCTTAAGTTATCCTTATACCAAACTTCATTAAGGTTAGTGGGTTAGGCGTTTAGGCAATTAGGTGTACTTATTACGCTGTTTTGAGCGTCGGTGGCGCTGTAGACTCAGCACTGGCCTTCTAATCGGGAGGTCCATGGTTCAATCCTGCCGTGTTCCAAAGTATTTTTCTTTTTCGAATTTCATATATACATTTGTCCGACGCTCCTACGGTTAAGGAAAACATCGTGAGACAACCTGGATACATGTGCGAAGAAATTCAAAGATACTGTATTTGAAGTCGACGAATTACTATGCCAGCGTGGTTGACTAAGGCCTAAACACCCTAACATAGGTTAGGCTCGAGCCCCTCGGTGGGGACGTATGTGAGCTGCGGCGATGATGATGGTGATAACCTACCACTTTCTTTCTCTGCATCATCTCATGGTTGACTGGAAGAAAATGTACCACCTATTAAGTCCGTGTTTGTACAGAAATAAAAAAACAGGTAACATTCTACGTTACCTGATTTTCATGAATATTTTAGCTAAAATAACTAACTTTACGAAACAACGTTGGGCACTTCATACTTGATTATTGTATTTTTAGCTTGATGACAGATTCTATCAAAATATCAAGAATACAGTAATTCAAAACTGTTATCCAAAGTATATTGAAGGCATCTTGTCGCTCCAAGCATCACAGTTTCATTGTTTTGTCTACAAATTCTAAAGTAGGTAGGTGCGTAATGGCAAATTCCACTAAATATTGTTAATATTAAGTAAACGTTCAAAACTTTGACAGTATACAAAGTAAATGTACAAGTTTCGGTGCTATTGACTTGTTTCTTCTTGTTATATGAATAGTTAGTAGACTCACCATTGTTTTCAATCTGCGTAACGTGGCTCACCAAATGTAAATCGGTACACCTTATAGTTGTAACAACATCATAACGACAATGTAGGGGATGAACGAACGCAGTTAATGAAATTGTTTTAGCAAATTGTTGTTTTCATTTAATCGAACCTAAACTGTATTTTTTTTTCATTTATTATCCAACGTCACAATTTATATAATATTTTTTTTTTTATTTAGCAGTTACTTAAGCTAGATTGCGCATATGTAACAGCGTACCTTCAAAAGAACGCATTTATATAAATTTTCCTATGTGCTATAATATAGAGAATTGCTATTATATTATTAATTAATATATTACTTGACAATACATATACGATCTAGAATATGTAACAAATATAAACCTTTAGTACTGTCTGGAGACAGTGAACCTACTTAAAATTTCCTTCCAAAATCTTCGCCTATGTAATATTGCTCTATACTTTTACAACAACAAATTACAAATGTTATCGTTTATAGTCTAGTAATCACTTCTCTGATTTGCTGGGTTCGTTCGCGGTGGAGCTCTTTTTGGTCTGCCTAGCTAGATATAGCCAAATAGCCAATCCAAAGTCAAAATAAAAAAAAATCATGTATGCTTGCTGTATATATGTATCGTAAAAGTAGAGAACAGGTAAAGGCAATAAAACTTTGAGATAAATGACCCTTATGGTATACCTATGTAGATGTTTCTACCTGCTTTCTGCAAAAAAAAAGTATGTTAACGAAATCATTTTTACACACAACCAATTATACATTCGTTGCTTCGTCCTTTGAGATTAGGTAGTAATTGTAGTAACACGTATCATGTCGCCTTTCATCCACTAAGTTAAAAGTAGGTATTCACACTTTTTTGATGGTGGTACACAAACCTTCCTAGAGACACCAACCATATAGTCGCTCATTCGCGTTTTAGTGCTTCGCCGATCACCACGTATCCTACTTAATTTCTTAGAAAACGTTACTATGCCGAAACGAAGCCATAACGAGGAAGATAGTGATTACTTACGCAAGAAAATAAGAAAGATAGAAATGATGTTAAAAAAACAGTGCGAAAAGCGTACGCGCAATCAAATAATTTCAAACAATACTTAGTAGCTCGTCGTGCCCAGCCTCACCGGCGGTGGCACTTCTGACGCTATCAGGAAACGAAGGTACGCAGTTGTTAAATAATATTATACTTATTTATTAAAAGTGGTTAACATTTGTATCACTTAATGTGATGTAATGTGTTCCTATATTTATATGGGATTATTTCATAACGAAAGACCACCACTGGTTTTTAATATTGTGTAGTGTACATCTATATGGGGATGTTACCGGCACAAAATATTATACCTAATAATATTAAAGTACCTGCCTGTTATCTATAACAGATAATCTTTAGTGATGTGTATATCTATATGGGATATTACCTACCGTCACAAATAATTACCACTGGTATCTTATATGTAGTGTACATCTATGCGGGATGTTACCGTCACAATATTTTGTATGTACTGTGCACATTTTATATGTTATGTTACCTTCATGACTAATAAAGTATGTGCACATTTTAATGGAATGTTGCCTTTTAAAGCTTCATACCGCACTAAAGGGTTTATTCTCACAAACATTGGTCGTTGATATACAACCGCATTTTAAAAATTTTAAAAACTATGGCTGCAACTGCAACAACAGCTTTACAGCCTTTAGATTCTACCGAACTACCTGCACATGTGAGCAGTGAACCAGTTCGTGTTGAATTGGATGAAGGGAACACCCTCAAAAAAAAAAAAAAACAAAGCCCTGATATTCATCAAAAATAAACACATGAAAGTTGAACCAGCCGTTTAAATTGCGATGCACAACATACCGAGTCAAAAAACAAGACGCTTTTTTATTTGCTCAGCAGTAAAAAATGACATAAAGGAGCAACTGTACAATGCTAAAATTGACAGTTTTCTATTTGGGGGAAAATTAGCCGACATTCTCAAAGCCGCAAAGGCGATATCGAAGTCTGGTGCTGATATAAATATTACTTCATCATGCAAGAAAACGCTTGCGGCGACAAAACCAAAGCAACCTTTAAATCGTCCTTTAAAGCAGAAGCCTCCGTTTCCGATGACCAGGCAGGTGGGAGCACCGCGGAGGACGGAGCTGACCCCGCCGCAGGCACCGCGCCCGCCGCGACAACAGCAGCTGCCGCGACCGCCGCCGCGCTCGCAGCAGCACCTAGGCCCACGTCGCTAGATTCGGTATGTTCAGCAGGTCGTTTAAGTAATTTTTACGATAATTGGCAACTCTTAACTGATGACCCGGTTATATTATGATGGATAAAATCCCTTTTTCCAGACCTATTCATAAATTATGGGAACCTAAACTGCCGACCTTGTCAGCTTCTGAATCTTTACAATATAGAGTGGCCATTACTGAATTGATTGATTCAGGAGCTATTTCACCTTGTCAACCAAGTGAAATAAACAGTTCTTGTCCAGCTATTTTATTATTAAACAACCAATATGTAAAAACAGATTTTTTTAAAACTTAAAACCTATAAATAAATTCATAACAACACGGCATTTTAAAATTGAAGATTACAGAACTACAATGAAATTAGTTTCAAAAAACAGTTTCATGGCCACCATAGATTTAAAAGATGCCTATTTTTTAATTTCAATCCACCTAGCTCATAAAAAATATTTTGGGTTTATATCTGAAGATAAACTATACGAATTTAACGTTCTTCTCTTTGGCCTTAACACCGCACCATTTGTATTAACAAAGTTGCTTAAGACGGTGATGTACTTACTTCGATCCTTAGGCCATATATATGTGTACCATTTTCTTAGACTATATTTGTGTCATTGTCTAGGGATTACCAAAAATGTCTAGCAAATATTGCTGAAACTAAAAATATTTTAGAGTCCTTTGGATTTATTATCAACATTGAACGACACGGTTAGCGCAGAGGTCGAGTGATCGCCTACTGCGCAACGGGTCGCGTGTTCGATTCCCGTACGGGACAAATATTTTGTATGGCCTACAGAAATTTGTTCCGGACTGGGCGTATGTGCATGTGATATTCTATGTTTGTAACTGCACCCACGACACAGGAGAAAATTCTAGTGTAAGGCGACGTTTAAAAAAAAAAAGCTGTATGATTCCTAACACTAGTTGTTGATTTATTGGTTTTATAATAGACACGAAAAAATTTCATATATGTTTTTATTTATGTATTTATTAGGATAAAAGAAATATTATTAAAAAAAGGAATTGCTTTATTTTCAACATAAGACAAATTGTAAAATTCGACGTTTCGCTCGACTGCTGGGACTCCTCACCTCATCCTGCCCAGCAGTACAGTATGGTTGGTTGTATACCAAACTAATGGAGAGATGCAAATACCTTGCTTTATGCAATAACAATAGCTACAACAGCTACAACAATTGCAAACAGATTTTTCCTGGTCCGCTAGTGGACAATGGAGTATAGAGAAATCATCCAAACACATAAATTATTTAGAACTTTTGGCCGCTTGTCTAGGCTTTCAAATATTCGCAAAAGGAGAAATTGTCTAATATTATTGCGCATTGACAACAAAACTGCTATTTCGTATATCAACCGCATGGGTGGAGTTCGATTTCCACACCTTACTGATATAACCAGGAAACTGTGGCAGCGGTGAGAACCTAGAGGTACATTTGTGTTTGCTTGTTACATAAGCTCTAAAGATAATATAATTAAATAGCAGATGCGGAGCCAAGAAAATCTCACACTGATACTGAATGGGAGCTAAAAAATCATGCATTTAATCGAATTCTAAAGGCGTTTTGCAAGCCTGACATTGATCTTTTTGCCTCTAGAGTCAATAAAGATGCAACTTGTATGTTTCTTGGAATAAATAAGGATCCAGATTACCGTGTTCAGGGGCTATGGCGGTAAACGCTTTTACCTTGAATTGGAAACATCTTTCATTTTATGCATTTCCGCCTTTTGCTGTAATACTAAAAGTTTTACGAAAAATAATAACCGATCAAGCTGAGGGAATAGTATCGTTGTTCTCTTCTGGCCTACACAACCCTGGTTTCCTTTATTCCAAGAGCTTCTTTGTTCAAAGACTGTACAATTACAGCCCTTCAGATAACGTTTTGTTGTCTGTTTCTAACAGCCTGCCCAAGCTCACATTGATAGCAGGGAAGTTATCCAAAAGGCACTTCTGAAGAGGAGCGTACCACCGTCATCCTTAGACATCATGATGGCTTCCCTGTCAAAAAATTCCATCAAAGAATATTATTCGCAATACATCGCTGGGTAAATTTTTGAACAAAAAAAATGTTGACGTGTATGAAGCATCAACTTTCTTCGCAGGTTATTTATTTTCTTACACAAATATTTTATTCGGGTTTACAATATGGATGATTAAAATAATAGTCATCGCTCTGCTCTATCTTTGATTTTGGGATCAAGAGTAAGGTCGAATGACCGCATTACAAGACTGTTTAAGGGTTTTTTCAGACTTCGTCCTCCAGCCCCTAAATATGATACATTACCTGGAATTCTTCTCTAGTTTTAGATTACCTGTCAAAAGCTTATCTAAATACCACGTTGAGTTTAGAGCAATTGTCAAAGAAGATTGCAACACTTCTTGTACTCGTAAAAGCACACAGAGTACAGACAATTGCAAAAATAAAATTAGATAACATAATTATTAGAGATCAAGTTATTATTGGAATATTGGAATCAAGTAATTATTGGATTGGAATATTGGAGCGTCGGTGGCGCTGTGGACTCGGCACTTGCCTTCCAATCGGGGGGTCGGGATCGAGACCCGCCATGTACCAATGTATTTTTCGTTTCGAATTTCATATGTACATTTGTCTGAGGCTCCTACGGTGAAGGAAAACATCGTGAGGCAACCTGCATACATCTGCGAAGAAATTCAATGATGTATGTGAAGTTGACCAATCCGCACTGGGCCGGCGTGGTTGACTAAGGCCTAATCACCCTAATACATAGGGTAGACTCGAGCCCCTCGGTGGGGACGTATATGAGCTGTGATGATGAAGTAATTATTATTAAAATTAAAGATTTGATTAAAACATCACGTCCAGGATCAAATCAACCAAATTTGTGTAATCCATTTTACAAAGACCGCCCACAGATTTATTTATTTATTTAATCTTTATTGCACTTAAAAACCAGTACAAAGGGCGGACTTAACGCAACAAGGTATTCTCTACCAGTCAACCGAGCAGAAAGTAAAAAAAAAGACATTTTGATAAGTTTCAAAAGACCTCATAAGGTAGTATCTACAAATGCAATCAGCAAGTGGATTAAGGACACCTTTTTAACTAGCGGAGTTGATATTTCAATATTTTCTGCCCACTCCATCAGACATGCAGCTACCTCAACGGCGCATAGGCAGGTGTCAGTATTGACACAATACGCAGGACTGCAGGTGGGAGTGGCAGCCAATGTGTTTGCTAATTATTACTATAGAAATATTCAACCAGATGAATCAAATAGTTTTGCATTGTCTATCGTTAATAGCTAACATTATGCCAATAAATAATTGATATTATTTGTTGTTACGTTGATTCCTTTATAGATTTGATTTTTTTGGTTACAGAATGAATATCATAATATATTTTAATTATTATTTGGTTTTAATATTTCACTTGCTTTCAAAATCTACAATTACTACCTAATCTCAAAGGACGAAGCAACGAATGTATAATTAGTGATTAAACGAACTTACCTGAAGTGAAGTTCTATCATAATTATACGAGTTGCTTCGTCCGAAGAGATTAGGTCCCTCCCTCCCAATATAGTTCCCTTTTATAGTGAAATATATAGGTTTTGCGGGACTTTCAACTAAATGAGCGACTATATGGTTGGTGTCTCTAGGAAGGTTTGTGTACCACCATCAAAAAAGTGTGAATACCTACTTTTAACTTAGTGGATGAAAGGCGACATGATACGTGTTACTACAATTACTACCTAATCTCAAAGGACGAAGCAACTCGTATTTATGATAGAACTTCACTTCAGGTAAGTTCGTTTAATCACTAATTATTGATGCATATTTTTCTTTATTTATTCTTTATTATATAATTTGTTACTTGTAATGGGATATATTTGTGTAGAATTAATATTTTATATTTTTTATTTTCATATACACATTTTCCTTATTGCACAAAGCAAAAATATTCCATTTAACTCATACACCGTCAACATTTTCTCTCACACTTTAACAGTTGTCTCGTAGAGAATGTCTTTGGCATTAAGTCCACCTTCTGTACTCCTTTTACGAGTATATGTTGTTCAAAAATTATAAATCCATAAAGTTATAATAATAATAACAACTTTTTGCTGTTCAAGGTAGCATGCCATGGCAATACCTAACCTAGTCTAATTAATTGCGACTTGTGAACAGACTCCGCCTTTTTTTGTAGGCATTAAGTTTGAACATGAGAAATTCGAATGTGAGCTGCAATATGGGTTCGCTACGCGTGCAAAAACGGTAATCGACAACATGACTCAGCAAAATAACCTGAAACTGAACCTGAAAGTTCAGAACATAGCTGCGTTAACGGTAACTTTTACTGGCGTTTGGTTGCGAACAGTTCTTGATGTAGATGGGAAGCTCTAAATCCATCCAGCTATATTTTCGTTTCTAATGACGTTAATTTTTTTTTAAAGCCTTACCGCCCTGAAAAATAAGAGTCACTGCCATAGCTTTGAAGTGTAGCTTACGTAGTAACTATTTAGTAATCTGTGGTGTAGCTTTGAAGTAAATGCTTGTACTTATGTCAAGATTGATTTACACGTAATACAGTAGTTAGGTTCATCGTCACTGGAATCTAGTGCTGGATTGGCGATTACAAACCTCTTTGATTCGCTCCGCCCTCTGTTATTATCATTGATAATAACAGAACTTCTTCATCCTTCTTTGCTCGTTTGAATTTTAATATTTTCTTACATAGAATTTTTTACACCAATGGTATTAATTTTTTCACCAATGGTGCAACATACTTATATGTTGCAACTGTTAATCGAGAGAAGCAAAAAATGAAATAAATCAGTCTGTTAGTCACGGTTTCCTTTTATATTGTTGTATATGAGACATGTACTTTCGTTTGCACCATTAATGGGTTTTGATCACAGAACACAGAAAGAGGTTAGAAAGGCAATCATGCACCGTTTGTACGGGAACCGCTGTCGCCAGTTTTGCTCCCACTTCTTTTCCTTGCACCGCCCATGCAAAGTCGCGCGAAATCGGGCTGAACCAATCACAACGCTCACTGGGCTCCCCATTCACAGAAATTCACTGACGTCCAGAGCCGCGTGTACAAATAACATTATTTTAGTGATTGACATCGATTAATAGCTATCGATATTAAATATTGCCAGCAATTTAACCATTTGAAATATTTAGAAAAATAATTATTACTTTCATTATACGTTTATAATTAATAATATTCAAGTAATATTTTGTTTCTATGTAACAAAATTAAAGCTTTTTAGCTCAAAAATGTTGTAGGTTAGACGTAAAATAAAAGAAAAACTATAATACTATAATGCACCGGTCTGAAAGCATAAACTAGAATGGATAATCTGAGAAACGGACGTGCGGTAGTTTAGTTGTTAGGATATTTTAGTTGGATGGAGAAGTAAATATTTGTAAAGTAAATATTTACCTGTAAATTTGTGTTTTTTAAAGTACTCAAATCTTCATGTCTTGCATGGCCACCTACCGATGCTAAAATAGTCATATAAATATTATGGTGATATTAAAAATTCTAAGTTGTAAAGTTAGTTTAGAATTTGCCCATAATTTTTTTACTAATCGAACTAATTGTATCGTGAAAATTGAAATTAATTTTACAATTTTAATCTTTGATTACATCGCCGTACTTATATGAATAGGATGTTAGAAAGGGTAGGTGTTAGCTTCGCCAAACATTCTGTATTATCGATAAGTAATTAAATGATCAAACGAACTTACCTGAAGTGAAGTTCGATCTTGATTATCCTGTCTTCGCCGAAGAGATTTATTCCCTAACTTAAGTGACAAATAATATGTTATTTTTACTTTATACAAAGATTTTAAAATATACATTTATTGATAAAATGTAATGCGTGCGTTTTTCGATTAGCACGGCACTATCCCTTGTACTGCGACTACTGCGTTAATGCTCATTAAGCCAAATGCGTCACTACCGAAAGCAGTGTACTACATTACGCGCTCTAAGTAATATGGCAAAAATCGCGGGCGTACATTGCCGGTAATGTATATTTTTTAGAAAAATATTATGTAACTTATCGTTATGATCAGTTTTGGTGGATTTTGACATTATGATCTATGGAATATGGTCATTATGATTAATTTACTACTTACCGATGAAAAGAAATTCCTTCTTTAGCTACACTTGACACCTGACTTCTTGTTTTACAAGTAATTATAGCACAAGAAGGCATTTTTTTATATTTATAGCGCCGCGCTTCACGATACACTCACTGTAGTTGTCCGTCAGTGATTAAACAACGCGTTCGCGTTGCGGGGCCACAACTATGAGCATTTAGTCATAGTTGTGGCTACGCGTGCCCCGCCCACATAGCCCTTCTAACCTCTTTCTGTGTTCTGTGGTTTTGATTAACTTGTAGTTACAAATAATAGCCATGAATATGGCGCGGTTGACATTTCTAAAGAAGTTTATGATTGGAGAATTATTTTTTAATTAAATCGTACCTCTGAACTATAAACCGGCGGTTTTAAATCAGCTACAAAAATAAATGGACCAAACACCTGGACAAGTTCCGTAGTACAAATGGTTGACCGTTGAACAAAGAAGGTGAAATCCTACCCCTTACCACAGAATAGATAATAGTACTAAAGTACAGAAGGATCACTCTCGAAGAAAAGCTAAGTTTAGGTATGAAAATGTACCTACTCTTGCGACCTTCAACTGACTTCACGGGAAATGGAAATTTATTGCAGGACACGAGCGTTCTAATTCCGTTACGAGTCGCTGACCCGATACCGAGTTGGCGACAAGAGCGCAGGGTTCCCACTCACCGATATATTTACGAAAATATTAATTAAATTAATAAAGATAAAAGTGTGTATTAATTAATTCAACAAAGTATATTTCTTGTCTATCTACTAAGTTTTTAGTTTCAGATTTTTGTATTGTCAAAAGAATAACATGTTTGTCAGTTCAGAAAATTGTTTTGATGAACCAATTAAAGAGTTTTATCGCCGTAGTTGCTGTTGAACGAGCTTCGACGCAGCACCATAATTGTAGACTAAGAGCTTATTTATTTAAATTTAAATAAATAAACTCTTAGTTTATTTAAATTATGAAATTTGAGGGTTGAAAATATTCGAATCCTTACAAACAATCTTATTAAATAGTCCACAGGAAAACACGAACATGGCAATGTAGGTAATTGGATTTCTTGTAGTAACTGAAACAATTCACTTCCAAGATTTCCTTGTAAATGGTGCTCAAAATTATGTATAAATACTGTCTCTAATTTCTGAATATACTCATTCATTTCTTGAGAGGGCATCTTTAAACTTCCATAGAATGATTTTCTTTTATTATAAGCTTTATAGTGAGTAATAAAATAAAACAAGTATGGTCCATATATGTATCATCTACCTACTTGACTGCGTAATCATAATAAGCATAATTTATCAAGTATAAAAACTATTGTAATTTTTTTTTAAGTAGATATTTTTACTATTATACTTATTTCGCATTCGTTCATTTAAACGCCCGAAAACACTTACCTATTTTTAACAATTTTATCCTTATCATGTAGGTACCTACTATAATAACAAAGTAGTTAGGATGTAATGTGAAAAATAGTCAAATAGCTTTCCTTTCAATATCTTTTGGTATATTAAAAAATGATAATTTTGCATCCTTTTTCTTTCGTTTACACACCCATAAACACAACAGTACCTATCATACAGATGACGTGATTATTTCGAATTCATTGTTCGTTACAAAAATCACCGAGAAAATCTTAACTATTACCACCTATTACGTGCGACGCGGCTAGCGTGCGAGCCGAGTGGTAACCCTCTGCCATATAGCGGCTGGCCGGGGCGCCCGGCCAAATGTACCTAAACTACGGAGTGAGACCCCCCTGCCCTTACTAGATAGTGGTGCAAAGCAATGAATACTTTGTACAATAGCTATGCAAGTATTTTTTCATTATTAAACATTTATTTACATACACACAAATGTGTGGTCTTATAAATAGTCGTAGTTTCAATGTTGTAGTAACATTTACGTCGCGTTTAAGCTTGTAAGAGCGAAAAAATTACGAAAATAAACAACTGATGCACAGAATCGAGGAGGATCAGCTGGTAATAAGAAATTGGGCAAACAATGAGGCAATTTCGTTGTGAGCCTAAGCTGATAATTCAGAAACTAGAGAGGTCGTGGAGTACCTACTTGCATCTATATAGTGTTATTTCAATCACCAGTTCGGGATTTCATCATCACAGCCCATATACGTCCCCACCGAGGGGCTCGAGCCTACCCTATATTAGGGTGATTAGGCCTTAGTCAACCACGCTGGCCCAGTGCGGATTGGTCGACTTCACATACATCATTGAATTTCTTCGCAGATGTATGTAGGTTGCCTCACGATGTTTTCCTTCACCGTAGGAGCGTCAGACAAATGTACATATGAAATTCGAAACGAAAAACACATTGGTACATGGCGGGTCTCGAACCCCGACCCCCCGATTGGAAGGCAAGTGCCGAGTCCACTGCGCCACCGACGCTTTTCGGGATTTACTTGATCCTTATTCTAAGGTCGAGACAAAAAGGGAAATAGTATTGTCAGAAAAGTTCTCGTTGTATAAGTTAATGAACATTAAACGAGATAATTATATTTTTCTTAAAAGACTTAACGAATATAAATATTGAATTTATTCCTTTTACTTCAAAATATCCGATATTCATAGAAAAACTATCATTCACTTTAAATGTTTTTTTATTGTAGTTTATTAGCTTGCCTAAACAAAAAAATAACCCTAAGCTTAGGATTTCATGGTGGAAGTCGCAGTGTGGACCTTACTATGCGCGCCCACAAGGGCAGGGAGAACACCGGGTGGTTTAGTGGGTCGGCCTGGCACCCTGCCGGGCCAGCCCCACACACGCCCGCCGTCTAGCCAACGGCGGGTACACGGTGCGCTTACGCATTTCCCCCCGACAAAAAAAAAAAAAAGGATCATGGTGGTCGATTAGTGATTCTAGCTTAGGTGAAAAAAAACAGGGCAATTCTCACAATTCTCTCGGCGGCTAAACTGTACAAAGCTACTTCTCGATATAATTTTAGTACTCTATAGTACCTTTGCTGAATGAATAAAATATATCAGTATATCTCTTTTTTCCATGGCCAAATTAAGATTTCGAAGAAGACAAAACATTAGCTATTCACTCGCTTTGAAATATGTATTTCTACGAGTACAAGTAAATCAATTGTCTTCTAAAAAAAATCAGCAAAGGCCTATTATGTATCTACGTATATTAAGGAAGTCATGAAATGCTTTATTTGGTGTTACCGATCTCCAATAATATCATCAGGCATAATTTTAATGATGATGTCATCATGATATAATGATCCAAAATTTGACCGAAAATCTCATGACATGTTTTGCACTATGATTTCATCATATCATTTGAAAACCATGACATCGGTAATAGGCCTACTGAATATAATAAACGAGCGTAATAACTTTCAGATGAACCATTTCTAGTGTTAATAACACTTACATCAAGTTTTTTCAGAAAACCAAAGGACCATTTTATATAAAATAACCAACAATATAAGGAGTAAAAGTGAACTATTTGTGTGACTTAGGAGCGAGTTGTTACCTTTTCTCGAGTATGCATGGAAACGAAAAATGTATTTCGCTGAGCTTCACTTGTGAAACTATTAATGCGCTATTTTACGTAGTTCGGTACATGTGATCGAAATAGGGTAGTTGACTCATATCAAAATTGATTAAAATATTGTTTATTTCTAACAGTATTTGGCATAAGGTTCCACAATATACCGATTTTAATAAATAACAATGAATGATTGCTGTAAAATTTTAATTTGAAAATGCTAGAAATAATCTTTTTTTATCTCACGCCGTAAACGCTTTGATATCCTGTGGTCAGGGCCGTGACGTCAATCATATAGTAAACAAAGAAATGTCAAATTTGATTCAACAACTCGTCGATTTGCACAATTCTTTCCTAAAACTGGCAAAAAATCGTCCAAGTCTCCGTTATTATATTTGTAAATATCGTAAATTATTTGTATTAATAGCAAAATCAACCATTGATGTTGGATTTGTGAGAGCAGATAGTACAAATCTTCCGAAAATAGACATTGATGGTCAGGAGATTCTTTGTGTATCGCTCTAAACAATATAAGTACAGTTTCAATACTGTTATAATGAAGAAGGGTTACAAGTGTAATTGTCAAGATTGTCACGCGGCAGAAGAGAGTTGCAAACATGCATTTTTGGTGTGGTTGCACCATCACAGTGAGGAGCTATTTTGTACAGCAGTTGAATGCTATTGGATAGAATTCTATCTCTCAAAAGTCAAATAAACACTAAAAATATTTACTTCAAGAGAAATGTTGAAAAGAAAACATCAGGATCATGTGTCAAATACCAGTGTAGTACTGCAAGAATTTGTAAATGAACATAAAAAAAGAAAGATTGGCAGTTGTTCATTTGTCAAGCATGAAGAAAATTACTGGGAGGAAAAATATATATACATTCACAGACACAGATTGTGACATATTTCTTAAAAAATAAAAGACCTCTTCAATGAAGAAAGAATAAAGTGCATAGAAAACTAAACCACGAATCATCAATACAGAAGTGCTCTTTAGTTCGAACTTCGTTATAAACAATAACAGCTTCCATGTGCTATAAAGTCAGCCAGTGCATAACACATGATGGTTCTTTTGTTGGGAAGATTTGTGGTGGGAAATCTTGCAGACACCTACGAGTATAATGAAATGTGGATAAAAGTTGAAAGATGAAGATTTGGGTTGAAATTTGCAAAATGTGACCTCATTTCTAATTAATACCCTGTAATAGTCTATTCAACAAACGGTATCCATAAAATTAGATTAATACAAAATTGTCATGCTCTTTTACTGAAGATAATGTTAATTATCAAAGACGGAAAACTGTGAACAGTATGCTTAACTCAAGTATAGATGCAGATGTTTTGTGCTAAAGCAAACAAAACTTATATACTTTTGTGTTGCTCGCAGTATGTCATTTTGAAAACACTCAAAAGGTGACAATATTAGCTATAATAGGTATTTATTCTAACAATCTGAATGTCAAAAAACTTATTGATCAAATAGTGTCATTTTGGAAACTATACTACATTTTTCCTAAATTATATGAAAGTATTACTTCATAATAAATCACTTTACTATTATTTTGACTTTTATTACCTGCGACCTTAAGGCAATATATACAAATTAATAAATTTGATCTAACTGTATTCAACCTATTTGTACAACAAACCTATAAAATATTATAAATCTTTTAAGGTGTAACAGAAAAATAAAACACATGCATTTCAAATTAAAATATTTTGATTCAACTTAAACCTTTACAAGTCATTATTGTCAAATAAACATAGAACATTTTTTTTTGTGAAGAACATAATGACTAATGTAGTACAAAAATTTATTATGTCATCTTTAGATGTTAGTTATGTATAAAGTAAAGAAAAAAAATTCTTTATATTATTTATTTAATAAGAAGGGTCTTGTAAATTAAGAAGAGCACAGGCTGACAACACAGCAATCACATTTAATATATTTGTATATGGCTTTAAAATGGATAACTTGCATATTCTTGCGTAAGCTGTTCTGAAATTTACCAGCCGTGGTGGCCAGCAGGTTTAATTAGTGAAGATATAACATCTTTCAGTTTTACCAAACTGGACCTAGTATTTACTTCTATGGTGCTTTGGTATATGAATACTTGAGTTATTTTGTTGACATAATGTTGTTCTAGTTGATGGGTCACATTTTGATGTTGTGGCTGAGCATGCACTGCTTTGTATTATGTTGCACAACTTTTACTGCCTTATCAATCTCGTTGTCAAGAGGAGAACAGGTTAGTACACAATAGTTCTCATTAAGTAACCACTGAAAGCAACAAATTTTAATTAGGTACTCAGTAAATTCAAGTAAAAGTTGTTTAGATAAATATATTCATTATGAAACTTTGATATTTTTGTTTGTATTACATACTTTTTAATTAATATTCAATTACATCATTCTTCAATTGGACATAAGTACATATTCTTTTCTTTGAAACATCATCTAGTGTCAGTGTATAACTTAGATTAAATCAAAAAGGCGTAAATGGTCAAGTTTTCTCTCAGTTTTCTGGTCAAGTTAAAATTTGGTTGGTCGGCTGCAGTCAGTTTTCATTCTAACTGAAAGATAAAAATTGAATTAATTTACATACAGATTTGATTATACATACAACCTAAAAACTTCTATTTTGTTTAAGTTGAAGCTGAAGTACCTACACAGATTGAGTTATTCAGTTATAGTTAGTACTTACATTAATGTGATTTTCGCAAAAATACATTTGAGTTTCAGTAGATAGTTACAGGATTTCTTTAAGCGAGTGTTAACCAAATATTTCGCATGTCTATATCACTGGGTATGTCTAATCCACAGATTTTCTGGAGTCTTTGAAGAGGTATTTCTAATATTCCTGTTCTATTGTCACGTTCCATATACAGTTTTACTATATTTTGTGATATTTAATAGAAAGCATTGTTTTTGTGAGGTTATTTCGCCCCCGTGCTTTGTTTACTATAAGACTGACGTCATTGCCACAGATAATGAACAGACTATCATGGCTGACCGTGTTTTCGGTCCAAAATTGAAAATCTTAATTTAAAATAGATTTTTTGCACTTTTTAGCCATCGAAAAAAATAATATTCATGTGCTATGGTCTAATACAACAATTATGAACATTTTAAGCCCTACTTTAAAAAAGGGTCAACTAGCCTATTGGTGTGTGTCGGTGTTTAATCCAACTCTGCCTTACTTTTCAAGAAGAATAAACATGAGGATATTTTTTCAGCTTATAACATACTTTTTTTTTTCTCGGGGGGAAATGCGTAACTGCACCGTACCCGCCGTTGGCTAGACGGCGAGCGTGTGTGGGGCTCTCCCGGCAGAGTGCCAGGCCTACCCACTAAAACCCCCTGGTGTTCTCCCTGCCCTCTTGGGCGCGCTAGGTAAGGTCCACACTGCGACTCCACTACCCACGCGCCCGGGCAAGCCCGACCAACTGGTCGGGCTATCGCCAAGGGGGGATTGCCCGAGAACACCAGGGCAATCCCCAGACGGAGGGCCTTACGGCGGCGTGCACGGGGCCAACCATACACGCAGGCCTCCACGGCAGGGTCACTAGACGGGCATCGCTTGTGCGAATGCCCGCCTTCGCCTGCCTATCCGTCTGCGGCGGATGGGAGCGGCTTGAGGATCAGCCTCCCGCTCCCTCTCCGCGGCCTCCTTCTGCGAGATGACGTCCTCGCAAAAGGAGGCGAAAGCCCCCCATTTCGCCTCGCCGCGGAGCATGGCCACGACCATGCTCGGCAGCGAGAGGTTTGCACCTCCCAGCGCAGCGTTGAGTTCACTGCGCTGGCGTCGCCAAGCCGGGCACACCAATAGTGTGTGCTCGGCAGTGTCGTCGGGAGCGTCGCAGTGATGACACTGCGGCATTTCCTCACGACGGGCAACCCGGTGCAGGTAGTGACCGAAGCAGCCATGCCCGGTCAGTACCTGCACCATGCGGAATGTGAGGCTGCCCTGCCGGCGCCCAACCCACTCCTCCAACACCGGACGAATCACCTCGATCGTCCGGTGGCCGGCAGCTGGGGAGGCGAGTGCCTCACCCCACTGGCGCAGAGCCTCCCTCTGCGCCAGGGTACGAACCCGCTCCACCTCCTGTGCAGCTTATAACATACTAGCTGTGCCCGCGAACTACGGTTCGCCATATATTTTTCCCGTTTTTGCAACATTTTTCATCAGCTCCTATTAGTCATAGCGTGATGTTACATAGTCTAAAGTCTTCATCGATAAATGGACTATCCAACACAAAAATATTTTTTTTAATTATAATCAGTAGTTTCTGAGATTAGCGCGTTCAAACAAACAAACTCTTCAGCTTCATAATATTAAGTATACTCGAAGATGTCGATCTAGCGAAATTCGAAAGCTTGAAATTTCTTCAGGCTTGCAGTATCATTACGCCTGGGCATATCATGTTGTGTTCCACATCGTTGCCATTGCGGTACTGCTGTCAACCAACTCGGTCACCATGGCTTGTCGTGCATTATAAGTGCTGGAAGGATTCCCCGCTATTCCAGCCTTAATGATATCATACGTCGGGCTTTTGCCTCCGCCAACTGTGCGGCCATTTTAGAACCCAATAGTCGCATGCGTGAGGATGGTAAACGACCTGATGGGATAACACTTATTCCTTGGAAGATGGGCCGACCTTTGGTGTGGGACGCTTTTTGTGTCGACACCTTAGCGCCATCTCATCTTCCTGGAACTTAAAATAGGGCTGGGTTAGCGGCGGAGAGCCTCAAAAGGCGCAAATATAACACCCTTGATAGCGGTTACATATTTGAGCCTTTTGGGTCGAAACACTTGGGCCGTGGGGACCGGGAGCCCATAGATATAAGGATCTTTCGGCACGTTTGGTCGAAGCAACATGTGACCAAAATGCTGGCTTTTATTTTTGGCAAGGAATAAGCTTTGCCATACAACATGGCAATGCTGCCAGCATTTTGGGAACTGTCTTTTAGATTAATATTGTACATAAAATATATTTATTAGGGTAGTTTACTGTTTTTTATTACTAGTGTTTCAATTTAATCTTTATATAGTCACTGGTTTTAGCAATAAATAAATATGTCGATCTTGAATCTTAATATATAAAATTCTCGTGTCACAGTGCTTGTCACCAAACTAATCCGAAATGGCTTGACCGATTTAGGAACGTTTTTGTGTATATTCGGTAGGTAGAGTCTTAGTCCGAGTATAAGTCGTAAACTATTTTTATAAACCCTAGGTGATAAGGATTTTTTTTACAATTATTATGGCGAAACGTCGCGGGCACAGCTAGTAATATTATTAAACTAAAGTGTCTCGATAATACATCTGGTATCTTACCTATATGCCCCCTAAATCTTATTTCGGCGTTCAGTTACCGGTATACATATCACGGTGTTTCATAATAACCAATAACTAATCAATGCGTTATCTAAAACTAATTATTAAAATGTGTTTACACCTAATGTCATTCAACCCAAAATTTTCATGTATATCATAGTATTACTATGATTTACATGAAAATTTTGGGTTTAGGATAAAATAAAACCTCTTATTTTCGCTGTTTAAAAAGAAATAAACTTGGAACATGAATGGCGAGTCTGAGTTTGATATTTGCAAGGGAACAACCTTAGGGAATTGGTGGATTATCGCACGTGTATTTTTTTCTCACTGGTCATTATATTGGGTGGTTATGGTTAGTGTACTTTTATTTACTGGAAACGTTTTATTCGTTCAAGGTTTCATTATTCCTACAATATTCGAGATTGAACGTTATTTTGTTAACATATTTTGTGTTTATAAAAAAAATACACATTAACGAACTCGACAATATTGCAATAGGGGTCCATTGCAACAAATTTATTTATTCAATTGCTGTGTCCGCGAACCACGTTTTGCCATAATTTCAAATTCAATATCTTTTATTCAAATAGGATTGTAACAATCACTTTTGCACGTCAAAGCAGCTACGCCACTGGTTCACAAGTCTACGGCGGGAGACTTGTATTGGAAAGAATCAGCAAGAAAACCAGCAAGGTCTATTTTTTTCTCCCTGTGTTGTTACAGAGTTGTCAATTGGAAGCTGACCTCAAAGCAAAAGTTTGAGCTCAACTTCCATATAACATTAGATGTGTCAGTTCACATTATATAAGACAAAGACTTTATTAACATATCAATCAAAGGAAAGTGTAGAGTTGACCTCATATCCAAATAGTTTTATCATCCAAATAATCACAAATAATATAATACCAATCTCTTTAAATCTATCTCTGAGAGAAGTGCGTGAACTTAGCTTATAAATTGCTATCGCTGAACGTTTCTTTGAAACGCAGTATATTGTTAAATATTAGAAATGGGAGTTCAAAACGAAGCTTTTTTGTCCGTCATGTAATCAGACACTTTGTAATATGCTTTTTTAATAAGTACATCTTTGATTGCATCTTTAAATTTGTTTAAGGTTTTTATTTTCTTTTAGGCCTTGTTGAATCCTTGTTGAAAGAAAATGTTCTTTGTTGTAATATTGTATTTAAAGGAGACTGGCGGATTTCGGCCTGAAGTCCTACAAGATTGAGACTTTTATTAAAAAAATGTATATTTTTCGTAGATTTTATTAACGTAACAAACATCTTTGTAGAACTTCGCAAAGTTAAGAAAAAAATCCTTTTCATTGAATTTAATCGATACATTTTAAGACTCGATTTTGGCGAATTAACCAGTTTTACAGAGAAAATAACACATTTACAAGTTATTGCATTATAATGCAAAAACTTGGCAACACTGCCCCTGCTTGTGCTACGGTCGCGTATTTTACTTAATGTAATCTAGAATAAACTCGTCAAATCCTATTAAAAGTTTGTGCAATTTGAAGCCCTGTGTCTAAGTGGGAAGTGATATTGTTATTCACAGAAAATATCGGATATAAATCACACAAAACGTCGAAGATAAGTTTCATTTTTATACCTTCATCTATCTTTCTGCGTCAAGTTTTGATCGATGAAACTCGGATACCCTCAATATTGTCAATAAATTAATTGTCAAACTCAAGTGACAGTGCTTGATTTGAGTTTGACACTGTCTTAGTGTTGCCGCATATAAAATTTTCCTTCCATCGGGAATATCTGAATTTATAGAATACGACCACTAATATGCAATCTTCAAATGCTGAAAGACATGGTGCGAATGAACAATCAAGTGTGACTCTCCGCAAAAAAAAAACAAGAAAAGCCTTATATATCTGAGGAAAGGCTAAGGGAAATATTTCACGAAGAGTTTAATTCTTTGCTCAAAAAAACTATAGGCGAGTCCTTAAAGGCAGAATTGAAAGCTACAAATGAGAAAATTGATCAGCATTGTTTATCTAGAAAATTGATCAGCATTGTTTATCTGCATTATTTAGAAATTCCAGTCCTGGGGTACGTAATTTAGTCTTAGCGTAATGTAATGTTCTAAGTAAGCTTAACAAAGACATTATGTTATGTTTATCGATCGCTGTATAAACTCTTACCTCGCGTCGTGTTACAGATGTAGAATTTATCCATAATATTTACCTTCACTCGATATAGAGCTGCTTCGAGTGTTTATAAAACTGAGCACCGAGTTAGCAGTGCCGTGATGTTTTGGGAAACAAATGCGTAAATCAATTGTAATGTGTTTATTGCAATAATTTGAGCGTTACTCGCGAGTGCAAACTCTATGAACCTTGCAACTACAAACTGCATAGTTACTATTTTGCTAACCTTGCATAGATAGGTACAAATCAAGTGCCAAAATGTGTTTTTGTCGATTAAAGTCAGCCTCAACTAATAATTCCTCAACGACTAAGGAACTGCCTACTTTTTACTGTCAGAAATCAACAATGTACCTAATAACATTCTTGTTAGGACGTCAAATTTAGATAAGATGGTAGCCAGTCAGGTGAGCTCAGAAGCCCTGCCTCCAACCAAGAAGAAAAGCTACTGCCACCAGGGAAAATCGACTCCTAGACCTGTACCTAGAGGGTCTCAACCACTAGCCAGAACATGGAAGTGGTGATACTAATATACCTCATTTTAATTTTAATCAAAATCAAAATCATTTTTATTTAAATATGACTTGATAGAAAGCTTTTTACATACGCTTTAAACCTCTCAAAAGGCAAGACAGTAACACTTTGTGGAACTTTGTTGTAAAAAGTTATACATTTCCCCATAAACGAGCCTCTAGCTTTTGGAGCCTGTACGTTGGAACGGCAAGTTTATTTTTATAATTAGTTTGTAATTAAATTGTAAATTTTTAAATTGGTCTCAAATGTGTTATGATTTTTGTAGAGATTAATGAAATATACATAATATATAAATATAATATAAATATAATGTCTTCCTAAAGTTCATGTGTTTATTTCACAAAATAAATCTCATAGAGAATCCCTAACTGCCGCACTCAGAGACGTCAATTAATTTCAATGTATCATTAAATGACTTGTCGTCTTATACTATTATTATGGAAAAGAAAGAGATAGACTATCTTTAATGAAGAACTAAAACTTAAATGACGTCTCTGAGTAGGTACGGCAGTTAGTCGTAAATTATAAATAGCCCGAACTGTTCTTTATTGAAGTACAAAAATACTGTCTGTACAGCAACCGATCCCAACAGTAATAATAGCCCATATGATATGACACTGCAATAAAAATAACTCAAGTAAATAAATCTTGCCGTTTCAACAATATGGAACCCCCGTTTATTGATGTCAAAATAAATCTTATGCATGTGATGATCCTAAACATAAATAAAAAGTACAGTAAAATAATAGTTTTTCAAATGGAATTAGCAAACAAAAGCGATAGAAATTATGTAACAAACACAATTGCTTTGACATAAAAATTTGAACTCAATGAAACTCGCTGGTGTAATTCTAATTAGAATCACTACACATACATTTATGAATATTATCAAAGCATTATCGATAGATAGTCGTAATAACATTTTCAGTTGTTTAAAATAGAGTCTAAAATCTCTAAAGCGACACAAAAATTCTTTCTTCAAATCAACGCTCGCTGTAACCTACTTTGTATGAAAATTTCCATTCATTTTCTAATGCGTGATTGTTGAGTTACTGAAATTGTGTTACAAGCAAATTCAAAGCCTAATGCCGTAGACTAAGCTGTTGTTTTCGCACGGTGCGGTGCGCGTTTCATTGTGATATTGGAAAAGCCCCAGCAGGCGGTAATAAGAAAACTTAGATTCACTGTACGTAGTCTGAATTTGAATTTGCTTAATCAACACGCCAGTCGCAGTGTGTTTAGAAATTATATTACAATATTTAATAGCTGTACCAAGTCAAAGATCAAGATTGACTTTCAAACACTCGGGTACATTATTATTATTATTATTTTTTATTCTTATATAATAGCATCAACTGTGCCCTCAATGTTTAGTAGAGTTCTGAAAATATCTAGTACATAGCTATACTATCCTTACATATTATAAAACAAAGTCCCCCGCCGCGTCTGTCTGTCTGTCTGTGCGCGATAAACTCAAAAACCACTGCACCGATTTTCAAGCGGTTTTCGTGTGCGTATGGATTGAGGAGCCACATCACGAAATCAATCGAAATCCCGCCCAGATTTAGTAGCAAATTAGATAATTATGTAGACGAAATCCTGGAATTTGTAGCAACACACATCAAGAGTTACATCAATTTAAAGGTGGTTCCTCAATTCAAACATCTGGATTGAGGAGCCACCTAGAACTCGGAAACTATTATATGTACATTTTTGAAAATTTAGTATCATTTAGTAGTATTTTTTTCTGGAACCTACAAAAAATTTGGTTCGGATACTCCTGAAACTCGAGAAGATACAATACAAAATGTGTGGCTCCTCAGTCCATACACGTACAAAACTTGTCAACGTGAATTTCCACGAAACTAATTGAGCAATTTTATTTTGGAGTGCATGATCATTTAGTAGTAATTTTGCTAGAATTTGTAGTATAGAAATAATGTTGGAGGACTTGGTGAAATTAAAAATATACAGCAATATATGTGGCTCCTCAATCCAGACGTTTTGCATATAAATGATTGACTGTATCTTCGCGAAATCACAATGGAATCAAAAGCTTGGGACGCCAACATTTAGTAGAAATTTCTACTAAATAACTACGTACAATTTATCAGTGTACATATTAAGGATCTGAAGAAAAACACACTTTCCGATATTCCATAGGAAATTGCTGTTAAGGGTGACCATAATATTAATGAAATCAGGATAACTGTTTCATGTTTATTTCTTTTAACATCAGTCATATAAAAATAACATTGATTTCGCTATAATTAATTAGTGACATTATAGCACTTTTCTTAATATTCTGAAATGAAAGTATTCAACATTGAGCTCATCAAAAACTCAGAAGAATTTTCGGCCCGTTCCAGATAAGCATTTTTAGCCATAAATACCAACATTTTTAGCATCTCTGCGTTCCATTAGCCGGTGATGCTAGTTTTTCTTGCTGGTTGTCATGCGTTTCATTTAAGCATTTTTAACACGAAATGCTAGCATCAAATACCCATGCTAATAGATGGGTCCTCTGATACCACTTTTTGACAGCTTTCAAATTTGACATTTGGAATCTTTTTTTCATGAATCAAAAAGGATTTTCAGCGGATTTAAAAAAATTATTGAAAGATATTTGTAGTATTAGCCAATTCTGATTTATATTATAAAAAATTTTAAGTGGCTGGACTAATTAAGTGAGGTGTCAAAATTCAGCACGAAAAATCAGTACCTTGCGTTTCATTTGTAACAATTAGCGCGGCTAAAAATGTCAACATTTCTTAAAAGAAACGCAAAACGAGGCTAACATCAGATGTTAGCCTCAGAAAGTAGCAGTGCTTTATCTGGAACGCAGGGTTTATTTATCATTGTTATGACAGCGCTGACATCTGTTGTAGTTTTTTTTGCAACTTTCTCATTCTTTGTGAGCAAAGGGTAGGCTGTATGGCGGTGAACGCCATACAGCCTACCCTTTGCTCCGAGTTGATATAATCATGTAAACATTTTAGGTGAACTAAAATAGATTGTATCCGGTTTTTATGTATAGAATAGAACAGAATATTCACTTAGTTAATAATAATATTATGCCTTCCCTTTGCTCCGAGTTGATATAATCATGTAAATATTTTAGGTGAACTAAAGTAGATTGTATCCGGTTTTTATGTATAGAATAGAACAGAATATTTACTTAGTTATTAATAATTTTATTTTTAAATGAACAAAACCTTCAATTTGGTTTCTTTCTGTGAACAATCTTGTTGGCTAATGTTGAGTCCGTGGATAGGATGTTATTGTCTTGATCATCTGTGGAATTAGTGCCGCGGTATAGATTTACAAGAAATAGCGTCTTATCGAGTAGGCGGTTATCAAAAGTGCATTCATGTGCTTTAAAAACTTCTCATTAAATGATTTATTTTATTTTCCTTTTCTCGTCAAGGTGTTAATTCCAGCTACATATACTATGCTTGGAGTATTTTACTACTTTAATATTTTAATTACTATTAAATTACTATTTTGATACTTATCATCACAGCTCATATACGTCCCCACCGAGGGACACGAGCCATGCTTAGCTAGTTAGGGCGATTAGGCCTTAGTCAAACCTCGCCCGCCCAGTGCGGATTGGTTGACTTCACAAAACCTTTGAACTACTTCGCAGGTGGTTGCAGGTGTCCTCACGATGTTTTCCTTCACCGTAGGAGCGTCGGATAAATGTACATATGAAATTCATGAAATGAAAAACACATTTGTACATGGCAGGATCGATCGCAGGTCTCCCGATTCTCCTCGGAGCACAGTTCAGTGCCAAGGCCAAAAGTATCAGAAGTATCAGAGCGTCGATGGCCCTGAGCCACCGACGCTCTGATACTTTGATACTTCTTAAAATATAAAACCTATGGAAAACATGGTAAGTCGTAATTTTTATCGCAATTGTACTGTGTCGTAGGTCCGCTATTACGTGACCACGTTCTAACAATTGTTATGTTGTGTTAGAGTTTTTCTCCTTTGTTTCATTTGCCACATTATAACCGCTGCTTGGGAGGCTTCGGACACCTATTTATGACGTTTCCTTTGGATTTGGACGGCGTATTATGAAATGTCTACAGCTTTCACACTAAGTACTGATATAAATAAACATTTTCGTTTAATAAATAAAATGCGTTTTATTTTATAGTCATTGACATGTATGCCAGTGAACAACGTTTCGCCATAATAATTAAAAAACACCTTTATTACATAGGTTCTAAAAAATTGTTTACGACCTATTCTCAGGCTTTACCGAATATACACAAAGAAAATCATAAAAATCGGTCAAGCCGCTTGGGAGGAGATATTAAAGGAAAGAAGATAAGTATAGTATGCTGGTCTGTGGTGGGCACCCACCTATGTCAGTGTAAGTGAGACTCGCAACTGTGAAGATTGCTATTGCAGCCATCGCTATATGTGCAGTGTATGGTAAAAAAGAGCTTTCATTATAGAAATAGGATATACATATAAAAGTGAACTGAAATGAAAAAAAAAATTAAAAAAAATGAACGACGACTCGGTAACGCAGACTGGCTGATCCTTACACCTCGGCTCGATGGCAAGTAAAAACTTGCCTTCTTGCCCATCCCAAGCGTATCTAGCATATAAAGATAACAGACAACATAATATCCGTGGCGGAGTACTGTATCTGAATCGACACGGAAGAATTGAAATGAAATGAAATAAAAAATCGCCTTTTCCATTTAACCCTATATAATGTATAATGGGCAATCTTAAACTGTTTTCACCAAATCACCGTAAACGAACGCAGTGAGATTTGCGGAGCTAGAGCGCAGCGAAGCGTAGCTCAAATCTCACTCCGTTCGTTTTCGGTGTTTTGATGAAAACTGTTTTAGAATGCCCAATATACACCTACTATTAGTACCTGTTACGCAAAAGCTATACCTAAAGTTTGCCTGTGTAGGTAGTTGGTTCTTAACCTATGAAATAATGTTTTACTTGTGTTTCTTTTTTTTTTTCAAAATAAGTAATACTTAACGCGTGAAATATCTCCCTCTTCAACATTATGGTACACAATAGGTATAACAAAAGCCAAAATGTCGAATGTTTTGCCAAAAATACGGCTATTATGCTATGTGGATAGATATAACATAATAGCATGTATTAATACACATTATAATTCCTCAGTTGCTGTGGAGTCCAGATAAAGCTCGCTCCCACCTTCGGTTTTATCATTACTTACCATCAGGTGAGATGAAGGCCGAGAACTTGCCTGTTGTATGTAAACAAAAATAAAAATTTGTTTTTTTTTGTTTGTCCTAGATTTTAGTCTCGTTATGGTGACCCTTAACAGCAATTTCCTATGGAATATCGGAAAGTGTGTTTTTCTTCAGATCCTTAATATGTACACTGATAAATTGTACGTAGTTATTTAGTAGAAATTTCTACTAAATGTTGGCGCCCCAAGCTTTTGATTCCATTGTGATTTCGCGAAGATACAGTCAATCATTTATATGCAAAACGTCTGGATTGAGGAGCCACATATATTGCTGTATATTTTTAATTTCACCAAGTCCTCCAACATTATTTCTATACTACAAATTCTAGCAAAATTACTACTAAATGATCATGCACTCCAAAATAAAATTGCTCAATTAGTTTCGTGGAAATTCACGTTGACAAGTTTTGTACGTGTATGGACTGAGGAGCCACACATTTTGTATTGTATCTTCTCGAGTTTCAGCAGTATCCGAACCAAATTTTTTGTAGGTTCCGGACAAAATTACTACTAAATGATACTAAATTTTCAAAAATGTACATATAATAGTTTCCGAGTTCTAGGTGGCTCCTCAATCCAGATGTTTGAATTGAGGAGCCACCTTTAAATTGATGTAACTCTTGATGTGTGTTGCTACAAATTCCAGGATTTCGCCTACAAAATTATCTAATTTGCTACTAAATCTGGGCGGGATTTCGATTGATTTCGTGATGTGGCTCCTCAATCCATACGCACACCGGTTTTCACCACTCGATAGCGTGATTCTCGAGGAAGGTTTTAGTGTATAATTTGTTAAGTTTTTGTATTTATTTCTGTGTACATTAACGATATTTGTTGGTCATTTTGCATTGGTCATTTTCTAGAAAAGATAAGATGACATTATTTTCTAAAATTATAAAAACAAATAGTATTTTATTCGCCATGTACTTAACATGGCGAATAAAATACTATTTGTTTTTATATCATACTTCACACTTGACATAAAGGAACATGAACATTTATCATTTAATAATTTAACTTCGCAGTAGGACTACGAGGAACTAGGCATCCTCGTGGACCTACTAGTAGGACATTATTATCTGCAGTAGGACCACGAGGAACTAGGCTTCCTCGTGGTCCCACTAGTAGGAGAAATTAGTAGGACCACGAGGAAACAGCCAGTTTCCCCAAGTCCGTCTATCCGTTCGTCAGATGGCAGCTCAGATTATAGGCTGTTAGTACTAGACAGCTATAGGTATATAATTTTGCATAGATATATTATACACGGTTATTTTTTTATCACCCTGGAAAATTTTAGGGACGCTTCAGGACACATCCAATATTATATAAAAAATTAAAAAAATGAAATAAAAAATTAAAAAAAAAAATAAAAAAAAATAAAAAAATCTCTAAAAATGCTGCTCTCAACTAGTGCAGCATTTTTTGTATTTTTAAAAAAATTAATATAAAATTAAGGAGGGGGGTTATTTTTTTTATTTATATTTATAACCGTGTATAAATAGCGGCGATAAAGTGGTAAAATAAAATCTTGAAAATATTTTCGGATTCCTATGATATAGGTAAAGTGGGGATGATAAAGAAATGTATTGCGGCTAAATAAGCTCTATAGGTTTAAGATTAATTGTCTTTCAACTAATAAAAGTTGCCTATTCAGAAAATGTTATTATAAATAAAAATCTTTATAATGATTACTTAAATGAAGTTTTTAATTTTAATTTTCACCTTAGTAAAACCACGTTATTATTCGGTACCACGAAACAAGAGGTGGCCCCTTTTTTAAATTTTCATGACTTTATTAGAGTTGTGTAATTAACTAGAAACAGAAAATAAAGAAACATTTACATAAAACAAAATAAAAAATTCGTTTATTCATGAAATCGCACTTACAATTATTACACTGAGACTTCCCGTTGAGTAATTATACATACTCGTATTGGGAATGACTCACCTCTTCCCAATTGGCTTACATAGATTTCATCAAGTTACATCAAGAGACTTATTATAATGACAATACATTATTTAACTAGGTTAGGTTAATAAGTAAATGTGCGTAAGTGTGTATAAGTGCATGTTTGTGAGTGTGTGTGTGTGTGCGTGTGTGTGGTGAATGCGTGTGTGTACGTGCATGTGGTTGTCTGTCTCTGCTCATAAGTTGGAGTGTTTGTATTTTTTTCGGTTATTCTAATAAATAGGTTTTCAATTTCTGCGTATGTTTTGGTTTTAAGCCATCGAGTTACAACTTTTTTACACTTTAATGATTGCATTGGGTAAATTTTAAGTATAAGATTAATTTTGTTGTAAATATAAGCAGATTGGTTATCAAACTGACGTCTGGCAAAAACAGTGCGCGTAGAGTATGAAGTTGCTACAATATCCTTCCTTCGTTTATTCTCCTTATTTTTGTCAAACGGCAATAATTTGTGACACTTAAGGATAATAATAATAATGTAAAGTTTTCTTACAGACAGAAGGTCACTTAGCTTGTAAAGAGAATCTGTAGAAAATTTGTAGGGCTTTGAGTACATCACTTTTATAAGAAATCATTGAGCTCGTTCAACTTCTAAGAATTTGGTCTTATTGGCTCCTCCTCAAACCGTAATGCAATAGTTAATAACCGACTGCGCCATAGCTATATAGATTTTATTTAGGAGTTGAGTCGTCATCACAGATCTTAGGGATTTAAATAGCCAAACCAGTTTCCTAATTCTATTCATTGTTGCTTCAATATGGTAGTGCCAACTAAGACATTGATCCACTATTATACCAAGATATTTTGTACAGTTACTTTTGTAAAGCTGGGCAGTTGCAAGCTGCGGTTGTGTCATTAGAGCAGTGATGAATTTTAACATGGCTGTTGCTCTTTATACATATTATGTGTTCCGTGAGACATCCGAAGTCCATTAATGAGAGAGTACATCGTTTTCTTTCCGTTACTTCCGGCAAAAGTCACTGTTTCCGCCGCGTTTTAACACCACCGCGCCATCTATATTTCTTTCTGCGAACTAACTGTCAGCCCAGTTCAAGCCGCCATATTTGAGTCATTGTTGCATCGTTTTTCAAACCGTTCACATTTTCATAAACCGATCGCAAAAATATTTAAATAATTTTTATTTTTGTGTGAATTTTCGAGATAAAAGTAGAAAATTCAGTTAAACGTAATAATTTTTATTTTATTAATTGTGTTTCCGTCGCGTGAAGTGCGTGTTTAAAAAATTTCTATAATGTCCGATAAAAACGTGTTGCAACCTCAAAATACGCGTTCAAGATCGCTGGCTAGTTCGGGATCGTCGCCCTTAAGTGGGCATTCGTCGGATTCGTCGCAAGATGCAGGCCCTCCGCCGAAAAGCGGAAAACCTGCAGCAGCAGGTCAGACCACGTGCTCGATGAGTCTGATCTGGAAAAAAGGTTTGACATGCTTTCTCAACAGCTGGTGAGTCATGTGAATAATTTTTTACTTTCGCAACACTGTTCTAATTATGTTTTCGCAAACGCACCTAGTCATAATGTTGTGAACGAAACGAATACTTCAGCAATTAATCCTATAGTGCGAAATGATTCCTTTTTACGACCACCCCCGGAAAGCATTTCTAAATCAGTGAATATAGCGGAATTAGATGTTTCGGTTAAAGAACCGGTGGTAGGCAAGGCAAAACCGGAACGTTTAGTTAAAATTACCGCCATGCAACGATTTAACTCCCCGGATTGGAACTCTGTGCGTTACACGGACGTTCAAAAGAAATATATGGCTACGCCTGCTTTTACCGAGCTTAAGGTCAACGAAGAAATGAGGCGATTTGAGGATCCTTTTTCTCCTATAAGGTGGTTTCAAATAGAGCGCAGTTTTGCGGCTTTATCAAACGCATTTTTATCCCAAAATGAAACGGTTAACCAAGCTTTACAAAACCTTGTTGACTGGTCAGCAACACCTAATTTACAACTGACGCCTACTTCACTTTATGCGAAATTATCAGAATTATTTGGTAATGAATCTAGTTACAAGAACGTGTCCCACGACATTCTTCAGATAATTTGTGGCAAACGTGCTGAGGCTCTTGAGTTACGACGTCGTTCAATTTTGAAATCTCTAAAGGATAAATTCGTACGTGAGGACTTAGAAAAAATTCCTCCTTCCAGTGAATATATGTTTAACCCTGATCAATTATCTTCTTACATAAGCAAGATAGGAGGTATCGATAAATTGAAAAAGGATACTACCCTAACTACAAATCGCTCTCGTCCGAAGTCTCCACAGCCTTCCTCATCCTTTCAAAATAAACCATTTCGAAGCGCTCCCCCTAAATTTAAAAAGCACGAGAAGCCGGAAGCTAATTCTCAAAAAACAACAGAAGATTTTTCAGCAAGAAAAAAAGGGGGGCGAAAAGACAGATCCTATAGACGATCAGGCTATAAGCAGAAATGACTCGAAATCTTTCTCGGGGGGATGTCTAAGGCTTTATCGTGCAAACTGGATACGCTTAAACCCTCCGAAAGCAATTTTAAAGATGGTCACCGGAGCACATATCCCATTCAACAACCGGCCACCCCTAGTTTTGCCGACTTTAGACGTTATAACGAAATACCAAACTCCAATGTCTTGTCAAATGACAGACGAAATAACATTAATGATTCGCACTCAAGTTTTGGAACCAGCCCCAATGACACCATCTTTCATTTCCCCAATGTTTCTTGTAACAAAATCAAACGGGAAAAATCGGGTTATTTTGAATTTGAAAGCACTCAATCAATTCATAAAACCAAAACACTTCCATCTGTTCCATCATCACCATATGCACAAGTTTCTCCAGCCCTTCGACTGGATGGTGAAGTTAGACCTCAGTCAGGCATACTTTCACTTACCAATAAGCGAAGAGCATCGATGCTATCTTCGCATCAGTTTCAATGGTCAATTGTTACAAATGACATGTTTACCATTCGGTCTAGCGGCGGCACCTCGAATGTTCGCTTCAGTAACAAATTGGACAGCAGAAGTGCTGAGAAAAAAGAGCATGCGCCTAATTGTCTATCTCGACGATTATCTAATTGTCCATCAAAACAGGGAGGTTTTAATGGACCAGATAGATTCAGCCATCAAACTCCTAACCACTCTAGGTTGGTCTATCAATATGGAAAAATCGATCACCACTCCTACACAGTCGATCGAATTTCTAGGGGTACATTGGGATACCAAATACAACACAAAATCCCTACCCGCAGACAAAGTGGCAAAAAATACGTCTGAGCTTATTGACTCGTCTTGCTGCGGGCAGTTGGTCCCTCAAGCAGGCTCAGCGCCTCTTAGGGTATCTCAACTTTGCAACCTTCATCACCCACCGGGGAAGGTTGCACTGCCGAACATTGCAGCGCCACAGCAATCGATTACGTTCCGCCCCGAAGAAACCCAGGCCGTTTGCAAAAGAAGTACGCACCGAGCTAGAATGGTGGCTAGAAAACTTACACTTAAAAACAATAATCCACATGGAAAAGATGGCCACAAATTTCATAATCACGGATGCATCAGATATTCAATGGGGTGCTATAGTCAACAACACAAAGATACGGGGGGTCTGGGAGCGCCATCAAAGAACCTGGCATTGCAACATGAAAGAGATGTATGCCGTGATTGCAGTAATTACTTCCCAAGCAAAAATTCTGGAAAACTCAAAAATAGTCCTGCAAGGCGACAACAAGTCCGTCGTATCATACATAAAAAACGAAGGCGGAACGAAATCGAGCAGATTGTTGGGCTTAACAAAGCAGCTCTTAGTGTTGACGGACAGCCTGAACATTACTCTGATACCTCACTACCTACCAGGAAGGTACAACACCGAGGCCGATCAACTGTCGCGCAAACGAAACGGATCAGAGTGGTTCCTGCAGGAAGAGGCTACGTCAAAAATTTTCGAACGATGGGGGACACCGGTCTTCGATTTGTTCGCTTCACATACCGCTCACGTCGTGCCGAACTATGTTACTCTCGACTTATTAGACTCGAACGCATGCTTTCACGACGCCTTCAGCAGAACTTGGAGCTACGATCTGGCCTGGATCTTCCCTCCACCTGGACTCTTACCTCGAGTGCTCAGTCATCTCAACTCAGCCAGAGGTCGTTTTATAATAATAGCACCCAAGTGGAAGAAACCCTTTTGGCGGACAGATATGAAGAATCGATCTCTAACTCGACCTCTCAAGATAAGGAACCTGAAAGACAGTTTGTTAGACACAATGACGGGGCGACCTCTACCAGATGTCAACAATCTGCAGTTGGAAGCTTGGCTCATTTTGGGTGGGACTCTATGACAGCTGACTGGTCTAATGCAGAGAAGGAACTACTATTATCCTGTTGGCGAAGTTCAACTATTAAAACTTACACTCCAATTTGGAATAAGTGGTCTTTATGGTGCAAAAATAAAAATATCAATTCTTGTTCTCCTCAGCCTAAAGACGTAGCTAGATTTTTAGCATACTTACACATAACTGAATCATTAGCTTTGGCTACGCATCTATTAAAGCTACCTACTAAGATCAGCCTACGAGCATTTGATATTCCGCGCGTATTTAATTTTATTTTTTAAGTACCCTTTACTAACCCATAGTGTTATATAATTCTACCTCCGTTATTTTTATTCATTCAGCAATCATACTTCATCCATTCATGTACCTAACAAACAAAAAGGGTTCTAATTATTAAAAACACATATCATCAAGATTTCCGGGTTTTATTTACAATAATAATAAGACTCGCAAGTGTCTCGGATTGAAGACATAATTGGCGACCGTGACAGGACACGAAATACGAAACGAAATTTTGTACTGCAACGTGCCAAGTTGACAAGAAGTTAACGGCGTTCCAGAACATAAAAATCCAAAGAAGAATTGTGCCAATAAATACACGAACATTAGCGTCAGGCTCACAGCAACAAAGCATCATCTACTAATAGACTTTGTCAACACCGCGCCGTGTATGCAGATTTCTTCCAAAGAAGTTAAGTGTCCTTCCTTCTTTTCCTTTAATATTTCAGACTAATTTAATTAAAATTGCTTCTACTGTGTGTCAAATTACAGAAAATATTCATTAAATAGTTGAAAACATTCGTATATAATGTAAGTATTGACAACAAAATTACTGCGTCATCATAGGTCAGCAAAGGTTATAACGCATTTTGAATTGCACTTTGTCATAAATCTTATGCAATTTTCTTTCTTAACCCATATATGCCCGTAATTATTTAGGTCATGAAAATATCTGATATTCACAAATGTTGCTCAAAATAGGAACAAATAAAGGGCTTTTACATTATTTTTGATTTTTTTTCTGGAAAAAGTAGTTTTTTTGACTGGGTCGCTAACGACCCACTGGGATAATAGATGTCCTAAAATGTATGAAATGAAACGAACTAGTAAAATCAAAAGAAAGCTATATTATGACATTAAAAATGTAACAATGATATAAATCACGTGTGGTATAGTTGGAAACACTTATCATGCAGATTGACTCCATATTTCTTGCACATTTGGTTGGTTTTATTTTTAGAAATAACACCTCGAAATGTAAGTAAAGATACTTAAATATTGTAAAATATGTTCGATATTATATTGTGTTTGAGCAGCAGAGTGTATAGATCACCTAGTCGTGGTTGATGGTTCTGGAGCATCTCGAGCTGAGGGTTAGGAGTAGAGCTGTAGCCAAGGATCTGCGAAAATTCAATGTCGACAGGGGTACTCCTAATCCTAACCAGCACTTATAATCAAATCTTATAGGCTTACCAATGCTGTTTGCATCCATACCTCCCGTCATAAGGAATCATTGACCTATTCTACACTTACGTGCTCGTCCATAGGATCGTTATCACTATCTTCTTTACCAAATCTTTTTTTTTTGTCAAATCCGAAAGGCAATTGCAAAAAGTCTATTACCTTACTTTCAGGGCTAAGCTTTTCGGTGCCATCTTTCGTACCCACTTTCGCACTGGTTTATAGGCTTCTTGTATTCTATTTTACAAGGACCGAGCAACTCTAAATCTCAATTTCATCCACAACTTCTGGAAATTCTGATCGATTTATTACGAGCTGTGTAGCTGCGTAGGTGTCAGTCGTATTTACTATATCCGAGCAGTCCTCGTCTCCCAGTCATTTTCAGACTGCTGACAGTCACGAGGAGGATCCAAGTACACATCTAATTGGCCAAAATCATTTTCTTCAGCGATGTAGTGTAAAACTTCTCAAATGAAACGAAATACTTAGAGTGTTCAAGCCAAGCGACGACCTATGAAAGAAAGAAAAAAGGTAAGGGATTATCCCAGTGGGTCGTTTGCGACCCAAATATTTTTATGGCGCTCTTATATAGTAAAAACAGCTTAGTAACTCATTGGAAATACCTAATTTCTATAAATTATCTATCTAACAAGCATGTTACATTATTTATTTCTTGTGAACATAGATAAAAAAAATTATACTTACATTTTTCGCAACCTCGCACGCAGAAAATTTACTCCAAATAGGACTCAAAAACTAAATTAGCTCTAAAAAGAATTTATATCAATAAAATTACTTGTAAATCAATGTTAAATGTTCTTCAGACTTTCAAGTTATTGGTAAAATAAAATTAAGTACAGATTAAAATTAAAAGTAAAAATATCCACCTATTTAAACGTAGTTACTAATCTTGGGTCGTTAATGACCCATTGGGATAATATAGGTTAAAACGATTTGTTTCTTATTTTTTTAGCAAATTAATGTATTTATTATTATTTTTTTGCTATTAATTGTGATCTTTTTTTAAAACTCATAGCATAGAATTATAATTTGGTAAACAATTTTTTCTCAAAGACAAAAGGCGTTCACTTTTGATACAAACAGTGTAAATAGATTTTTTTTTCGCGTTTTTTCTAGTAAACAAGTAGGTATTTTATTTCTATCGTTCATCTATTCTTACGGTAATTCCAGGAATTTCGGAACTCAATCTTGACCGATACCTACGGCTGTACCTTGTATCGATGCTGTACATAGTCGGAGTATTTCCTTACTGTTGCCGTGGAGACCAGAGTGAGGTTTAATAAAGGACAATCAAACCCAAAAGTGCAGCTAAGTGGAAAAGTGTTTTCAATTTAAATTACCTTTTATTTAATTTGTTTTTAAGCGTGATTTAAACATTTCTATTTCTGTTTTAACATTCACATTTTTTTTATTGTTGAAATGTCTCAACCGACTGGAAATGATTCAGATAGATCTATGGCAAAACATAAAGAATTATATTCCAAACGTAGCTCAATCAAGGGACAGATAACTAAATTTAAAAATTATTTATCAAGTTTGAATTCAATTGAATTAACCAGTCATGAACTCGCTAAATTAACACTTAAACTAACAAAATTTGAGTGTTTATCTACAAACTTTGACTTACTTCAAACTGAGATTGAGGTTATCAATTATCAAAATTTGGATTTTGAATTAAATGAAAGAGAAACCATTGAACATGATATTATTTCATGCATGGCAACGGCTAAAGGTATTATCGAAGATGCCTCAATCCAAGCTGATGTACGTCGCAAGTCATTAGCGCCTGATCTATCCTGTCATCATCACGACGCTGAAAATCTTGGATTTAAGCTTCCGCAAATACAAATTTCAAAATTTGATGGAGCATATTTTCGCTGGCTTGAGTTTCGTGATACATTTCAAACAGTTGTGCATAAAAACGACCGCATTTCTGATATTCATAAATTCCATTATCTAATATCTTTTCTTGAGGGAGATGCGGCACGAGTTATATCTAATCTTGAGGTGTCATCATCAAATTACAAAGAAGCTTGGTCACTTTTATGTGAACGTTATGACAACAAAAGGTTGTTAATTAATCACCATTTATCTGCATTATTCAGTATTCATCAAATAACTTGTGAATCTGAAAGATCACTAAGATATATTGTTGATCACGTCACAAAAAATTTGCGAGCGTTGGCTAGTTTGGGTCAACCTACTGACAAGTGGGATATTTTGATTATATTTATGGTATCGTCCAAACTAGACAGCTCCACAGTAATGAAGTGGGAAGAATTACGCAATTCTTTTGATGATGTCCCCACTTTAGTCCAGTTTCACAAATTTTTGATTGATCGTGCGGATGTATTGGAGGCCTTAAATCGTAATAAGTATAACAGTAATTCTAGAATGTTGAAAGCCCCATTTCGCCCCCATCATCCGCCTCATTCACAACACATACATATACATTCTAATAGTAAATATAATACACAATCAAATGCAAAGGATCCCTGTATATCTAAGTCATTTACTAGCACAAATAACACACATGTTAATAATAATACGCCCTATAAAATAATTTGCATTATTTGTTCTGGATCACATCGAATATTTGAATGTGAAACATTCAAGAACAAAAGTGTTGATCAAAAGATGGCTGATGTTAAAAAATATAATCTATGCACAAATTGTTTGCGTCAAGGACATGATGTGTCTGTATGTCGTCTAGGGCCATGTAGAGAATGCAATCAACGACATAACACGTTATTGCATACTTGTCATAATTATACATCTGGTAATACTGCTTCTACCTCGACTAATTCACCCCAGATAATAGCCACATTTTCCGATCAGCACACTAATCAAATTATTCTATCAACTGCTATAATTGAAGTGTTGAACCCGTCGACAAAGCAAAAGGAGACGGTACGCGCCCTTCTTGATTGTGGTAGTCAATCTTCTTTTATTTCCACGAAACTGAAACGGAAACTACGTTTACAATCAAATAAAACCCATAACATTAATATTATTGGCATAGGCAATAACCTATGTAGCAAGGTTGCTGAAAGCTGTACGATAAAGTTAAATTCATTAAATACATCATATAATGTTACCCTATCCTGTTTGGTGCTTGACGAACTGACAGGAGAAATACCTAAAATACCTATCAATATAAACAAATTGAAATTACCTTCCCATTTAATATTAGCTGATCCAAATTTTAATACACCCGCATTAGTTGACATCATTCTGGGTGCTGATATCTTTTGGGATATTCTTGAATCTGGACAATATTCCTTAGGAGATAGAAACCCAAAACTAATTAAATCAAAATTAGGTTGGCTAGTCGCCGGACCCATACACGCAAGCTGTTCCAAATATATTCAATGCAATACTTCAACAATTGCTTCAAATCAAACATACAATCCTAAGGATGATTTCAATTTATCTAAATTTTGGGAGATCGAAGAGCTTCCACAAAGGTCTATTTTAAGTCATAACGATAAACTTTGCGAAGAACATTTCATTGCTAATACTAAACGCTTACAATCAGGTAGGTTTTCTGTTAGACTGCCGTTGCTCGACAGTCCAGATCGTCTAGGAGATTCATATGACCTAGCTAAGAAACGTTTACTCAGTCAAGAGAAACGATTTCGTAAAAATAACAAACTTAAGCAAGAATATACAGATTTCATTAGGGAATATAAACAACTAGGTCATCTTTCAGAGTCTAATAAGCCTATGCCATTTCCTAATTATTTCTTACCACATCACGCAGTATTTAAAGAAGATAGCGAATCGACGAAAATTCGAGTAGTGTTCGACGGCTCTGCGCTGACCTCATCAGGCTTATCTCTAAACGACATTATGATGGTAGGTCCCTCTTTTCAAAACAATCTTTTCTCTATCTTGATAAGAGCTAGGCATAACAAATATTTACTCACCGGCGATATTGAAAAAATGTATCGTCAGGTCGAAGTACACGAAGACGATCGCAACCTCCAATTAATTTTATGGCGAGATAATGAATCAGAATCTATTAAAACATACAAGTTAAATACCGTCACTTACGGGACCGCAAGTGCGAGCTATTTAAGCACTCGCTGTTTACATCAAGTAGGAGAAGAATGTGACGACGAATTAATTAAGTTTATCATTCAAAATGACTTTTATGTTGATGATTTAATAACTATTTCTAATAGCGAAACAGAATTACTTAAAATTCAAAGGACTGTCACAGAATTGTTGAAATCAGCACAGTTTCCTTTACGAAAGTTTAAGAGCAATTTATCTAATTTTCACAAACATACAAATCAAGATTCAAGAGATAAACTTATACTAAGCGAGTCTTCAAGCACACTTGGTATAGGATGGGATTCATCAAATGACACTTTACATTTTCTTAGTAAAGATGAATCCAATTCCAATACTAATTATGTATGCTCAAAACGATTTATAATGTCAAATGCATTCAAAATTTTTGACCCTTTAGGATTACTCAGTCCATGCATCATAATACCAAAAATGCTTCTTCAAAAATTATGGCTTTTACAAATGGGCTGGGATGAAGCCGTTCCCCAGGATGTTAGGGCTTCTTGGGACGAATTTTCGAATAATTTAAAACATTTAACTAATTTACAAATTCCAAGAAATGTTTTTTGCAATGATCCAAAATACATAGAATTTCATATATTCAGCGATGCATCTCAGTCTGCATTTGGTGCTTGTTTGTATGTTAAATCCACTGATAATGAGGGCAATATAACTGTAAATCTATTATGTTCCAAGTCTAAGGTGTCACCCTTAAAGACAGTGACCATTCCTCGGTTGGAGCTTTGCGCCGCTTTGCTAGGTGCTCGTTTAGCCAAAAGTGTTTGTGAATCCATTAAATACAAACCTTCACGCGTAATCCATTGGTGCGATTCAAGCGTAGTATTAGCGTGGATACATTGCTCACCCAGAAATTTAAAAACATTTGTAGCCAATCGTATAGGTGAAATCATAGAAATCACTGAGCCATCTTCATGGCGATACGTACCAACTGCTGAAAATCCTGCCGATCTCATCTCCAGAGGAGTAAGTCCTAATCAGCTTGCATCATTGGATGTTTGGTGGCATGGGCCTAAATTTTTAACGATGGATGAATCCCTATGGCCAAAATTACAAAATAAAATTCATAAAAATGACTTACCTGAAGTTAAAACCCATTCAACAATTATAGACTCTTCTTCAATAATCAATTTCGATGATTACTCATCCTTTACTAGACTACAAAGAATATTTGCATACGTTAGACGATTTATATACAATATTAAAAATACAGCTTCAAAACGAATTGGTTTTTTAAGTAACGATAAATTGAGAGATTCCTTTGTTAATCTCTGTTGGATAGTTCAACAAAAATGTTTTATTAATGAATATAATCTTCTGAAACAAAATAAGCCTTTATCAAATAAATGTAAAATTTTATCTCTATCACCTTTTTTAGACAATCATCAGTTAATTAGGGTAGGTGGTAGGATTCAAGCATCTACTTACTCGTTCGACAAACGACATCCTATTTTACTGGACTCATCACATCAACTAACACAATTATATTTTCGATTTGAACATATTCGCCAAATGCATGCTGGACCCCAACTTCTCTTAGCAACTGTAAGAGAAACTATTTGGCCATTAAATGGACGACGTCTAGCTCGTCGTACAGTACACAACTGTGTCACATGTAGACGTTTTCAGGGTAAAACATTATCCCCTAAAATGGGAAATTTACCTCCACAACGTGTGACACCAGATTACCCATTTCTATCTGTAGGTACTGACTTTGCAGGACCATTCATGATTTTAAACCGAAAGGGTCGTGGCTCAAAGCTCATTAAATGCTACCTCTGCTTATTTGTGTGTATGCGCTTCAAATGCGTTCACCTAGAAGCAGTTGGTGGTCTTTCTAAAGATGATTTTATGATGGCACTGCGAAGATTTGTAGCTCGTCGAGGCCAGCCAGTGGAAATATTCTCCGACAACGGCCGAAATTTTATTGCGACAGCCAAAGAATTAAGTTTATTTTTGAAGTCACAATCTAACTCACTTTCAAACTTTGCTGCACAAGAAGGCATAAAATTTAGTTTTATACCGGCATACTCACCTCACTTTGGTGGCATTTGGGAATCTGGTATTAAATCCGCAAAACATCACATTAAACATGTATTAGGACATAGTCATCCTACCTTTGAAGAATTGCAAACATTATTTTCACAAGTAGAAGCAATACTAAACAGCCGACCCTTATGTCCCATGTCTTCCTCGCCCAACGATTTCTACCCTCTTACCCCAGGGCACTTCATCATAGGAAGACCTTTGACATCGTCTCCATCACCTTCACTACAAGATTTTGAGCCATTCAAATTAAGACGCTACGAACGATTGGAGCAAATTCGACAACATTTTTGGCAGCGGTGGCAGAGAGAATATGTCTCAGAACTCCAGCAACGCCAGAAATGGATAAAGGATAACACATCTGTTAATATTGGCGATTTAGTCCTCATAAAAGAAGAACATTTACCACCCTTATGTTGGCGACTTGGACGTGTTACCAAGACTTATCCAGGGCCAGACGGTATCATCCGCGTCGTGGATCTCAATACTGCCTCGGGAATTATACGGCGCTCCCTAGTTCGGTTATGTCCACTACCGAAGCCAGAAGATATCGATGGTTGAAAGGAGTCTTTCAACGGGCGGGAGTATGGCTACGCATCTATTAAAGCTACCTACTAAGATCAGCCTACGAGCATTTGATATTCCGCGCGTATTTAATTTTATTTTTTAAGTACCCTTTACTAACCCATAGTGTTATATAATTCTACCTCCGTTATTTTTATTCATTCAGCAATCATACTTCATCCATTCATGTACCTAACAAACAAAAAGGGTTCTAATTATTAAAAACACATATCATCAAGATTTCCGGGTTTTATTTACAATAATAATAAGACTCGCAAGTGTCTCGGATTGAAGACAAGCTTATCGTACCATCTTAGTGTACAAATCAGTAATTGCCTCGATTTGCGAGACTACTTCAAATATAAAAATTTCATCCAGTCATATAGCATATATATACATATTTTAAAAGCTATTTCACTGGCAAAGCCGGTTCCGCCTAAAGCTCCAATATGGGATGCTAGAATTCTTATTAGATATTTAAAGAATGCAAACCCAAACACAGAGAGCATTTATGAAGTTTCTAGGCACGTTGCAGCTATTCTTCTTCTAGCATCGGGTAGAAGGGTTCATGATCTTACTCTTTTACATTGTGACGATACTCATTTTATAGACAATAAGGATTCCATAACGTTGATACCTTCCTTTGGTTCTAAAACTGATTCGGCTAGTTATAAACAATCCAATTGGACCCTTCTGGCATCGCATGAGTGTAACGTAGATCCAGTCCGTTGGCTAAGGCTTCTCAGAGATGTCACCAGCCATGTTAGAGGACCTGTTACAAACCTATTTATAACAACAAGAGGCACTCCTAAGCCAGCTAGCCCGACTATAGTTGGAAATTGGTTAAAACGTCTTTTATCAGAGGCAGGCGTGGAGGCTTCAGCTGGTAGTTTTAGATCTGCCGTCGCGTCCCTAAACTGGCTAGAAAATTATCCAATTAATGACATATTGGCCAAAGCAAATTGGCGACATGAGTGTACCTTTAGAAAATATTATCAAAAAGAATTAGATACAAATCGTAATATTCCGAATCAAGAAAAATCTATTTCAACATTGTTTTCTACTGACTGATTATGTAAGTTGATTGAATTAAAGCTAATTGTCATGTATTTTGCTAGCTTTTGTAACAATTCATATGCAATTATAATATCGATATCAATCACATTGTTGCCTTTTTATTTCAAATTTACAAGCCACCAGAAGATAACAAACAGCTCTCTCATTAATGGACTTCGGATGTCTCACGGAACACATAATATAAAAATTTTACCTTTCAATAAAATTTGTATTATGTTTCCTCCGACATCCGAAGTCCACATAATGTCTTCCTGGTGGTCGAACATCATGATGAGATAAACAATGACTCAAATATGGCGGCTTGAACTGGGCTGACAGTTAGTTCGCAGAAAGAAATATAGATGGCGCGGTGGTGTTAAAACGCGGCGGAAACAGTGACTTTTGCCGGAAGTAACGGAAAGAAAACGATGTACTCTCTCATTAATGGACTTCGGATGTCGGAGGAAACATAATACAAATTTTATTGAAAGGTAAAATTTTTATATTAAATATTATCTACTCTCACTTAGAAAGTGACCATTGTTTTTAAGTCTCATGAATGGCATTAACTTTGGTTTCTGATTTCCCAAGCGTGCAATGTCCTTGCGATATTACCTCTTCGAAAACAGAAGTACCTTTTCAGACATCTAAATCTTTACAAATTTATAATGGCTACTATAACTCCCGATGAATATTCTCGCATAAAATTTGAATAATTTTAGATAAAGTCCTTTCATCGTAAATTTTACTAATCATCTACATTTAATTGGTTCACAGCGGCTCTCAAAATACCTTTCAGACATGTAAATCCAGTGAAATAACATCTTGAACGTTCAGATAATATGCATTGCTGAAACCGCAAAGAGAAAGGTTTGCGAAATAAGACACAGACCTCCTTTCAAATCGAGTGGCGATGTTTAAGAAATCCCATGAGGTTTGACAAATCGAAATCCTCGTAGACGTAGCACTATTTTGTGCCAAAAATAACTTTTATATGTCATATTTCAAATTGAATTCTCAGTGTATAGCTTTAAGGTGCATATATCTGTTTCTCCTTTAGAGAAGAACAAATACAAAAACGTTATAAGGAAGGATTCAGTGGCGGCGCATTTTTTTCTGATTTTATCGTATTTGACTCGACATCTGAATAATTGACTACGAAAATATTGAAATAAAAATTACCTCCGACTTATATTGTTGTATAAGTTTTACAATACATTGTCTGATTCAAAAAAATAATTGAATTAAGTGATTAGGTTTATAATTATATGATCTACTGAAATTCTAACAAAAGAAAATATTAGTAAAGCTTGTTTAAGTTTTTCACTCTAATCACGGTTGAAATGAACTCAATTGTTATGCTACAATTATTAGCGTACAGACAACCTTTTCTTTACTAATTTTCTAATGTTACCAGTGTGACCAAAAAGTCTAATTTATACTTTCATGGTAATACATTTCTATTAACAATATTAATTAAATACAATTCATGCTATTTACTATTTTAATTAACTACCTTTAATGCCATATACAAAATCATTTACTCCTAGTTAAAATACTGCTTTTGTTATATGAAAATTGGAATACTGTTTAAATGGAACACACGAAAAGTTAACACAAAGGCTTATGAAACGCGACAAAATGTTGCGAATCCTATCTGGAACGCGCCTTGTGACTATTAGTATCTTGTGTCACCAGTTGGCGATGATTTCAGTATTGGTATGAAAAATTCTTCCGATTTACATAGGCTCTTTTGTAATTTATTTGAAAAAGATTTAAATCTCTTATAGCATTATTGTTTTCATTATTGTACATTATACCGGTTATTTTTTAATCACCCTGGAAAATTTAAGGGAGGCTTCACGACATGGTATTAGAATGTTTTAAATATAAATAAAAAAATAACTCATTTACTTACTTTTATATAAATTTTCTAAAAAATTCAAAAAATGCACTAGTTGAGAGCAGCATTTTTTGAGATTTTTTTTTTTATATAATATTGGAATTGTCCTGAAGCGTCCCTAAAATTTTCCAGTGTGATAAAAAAATAACCGTGTATAATACTCGTATATAGCTACTACGTTACAGAAGTTAAACATCTTTCACTTCTTCGAAAAAATCCATTGATTATATTTTATGCTCTACATTTTTAACCCCGAAACATCCACACACTTCTTAGGACATCTTCAGAATACTGAATAGAAGTAATTGTTTACTACCCTTTTGTATCAAAGAGTGATCCGGCCTAAGAGGTTTAAAAATAATACAAGTATTTATGACGAATTCTATTCTTGATTGTCAAAATTTTCATTTATTTATGAACTCTTTGATCTTTAGGTTTAGTACAAAATTCTGTTGGAACGATACGAACGACCGCGCTACTTCCAGGTCAGGGATTTCGTCTCATTTATTTCAGATGTTTTAAAATAAATCATTAATCTTGTGAAAACGTACATTTCTATTTTTATAAGTAAGTAGTTATACTATGGTAGTAAAGTTTAAATGATAACGTTTATGGAGAAAAAAAAAACATAAAATTTGGACATGGCTTCTCAAACATATATAAGTGATTCATTTGATAACACATCATATACGGCTTATCTAATATATAAAATTCTCGTGTCACAGTGTTTGTTACCAAACTCCTCCGACACGGCTTGACCGATCATTATGAAATTTTTTGTGTGTGTTCAGTAGGTCTGAGAATAGGTCGTAAGCTATTTTTTGTTATGGCGAAACGTAAGTTCGCCCTTATTATGGCGAAACGTGGTTCGCCGGCACAGCTAGTGATATATAAGACTTAACATAGAAGTGAGTTGATATTTAAAAAGGTTGCTCAGTGACTTATACAAAGGTTTATTAAAATCGATGCTTCAATAAAGCTAACGTTGTCACGTCCTTTCACATATATTGACTGTGTAAGATGACATTAGACTTAAAGGAGCTTGTTATATTATTAAACGGAACGACTTTTACATCACGGGGGCAACTAAAAAAAATCAACTGCCTATACATTTCTATGAATAGGTAACTTTTGTATGAATCACCTGCTATTTTTTCGAGACTTCAGAATAAGTCTCATTATATTTTTTTTACTAAATTAATTCTCCATACACTCGTGGTGCTATTAACTTTTACGAACTTTTATGAACTTTTTTTGTATGTTCAGTAGGTCTGAGCTCTGAGAATAAGTCGTAAACTATTTCTTATTATGGCGAAACGTACTTCGCCGGCACAGCTAGTCTCGTGTCACAGTGTTTGTTACCAAACTCCTCCGAAACGGCTTGACCGATCTTCATGATTTTTTTTTGTGTATATTCAGTAGGTTTGAGAATAGGTCGTTTACTATTTTTTATTATGGCGAAACGTAGTTCGCCGGCACAGCTAGTATAATCTAAAATCTTCTTTAATATTAGGTTCTTACATATGAAATTGGTGTTTTGCCGTACTGGCCACTTTAATCTCAAATATCTCCTCTATGGTTAGGAATTCCAAATTCAAATTTATACAGCTATTTACCCATGTATTTGTGTATCGAAAATTATAATTCACTTGTTTTATCCCTAATTGTTTTGGACTTCTCAATCAATTGTTTTGTTTTCAACTTTTTTGGAGTCAATTTTCGCTTGGGGTATGGTTTGGCTGGTTCGGCAGGGTTCAGCCATTGCGATGAGCGCTTCCGATTATCGTACAGGACCCACTTTTCATCACAAGTAATGATTCGATTTGAAATCATTTCATTATTGTGCCGGTTGAGTAATGCAACGCAGCAGTCAATGCGCGTTTGTTGATTTGCTTCACTCAATTCGTGAGGTACCTTTCAAGATTTTTTACCTTCCCAGTTTGCTTCAAGTGGATTAAAACAGTTTTATCACTAACACCGCAGCCTGCAGCTAACTTGGACGTGGTTTGCGATGGATCCGCTTCCACAATAGCCTTCAGTTCTTCATTATCAACTTTGCACTCTGGCCGTCCATGGGGCTTGTTCTGCAGGTCGACATTTCCAGAACGAAAACGTTGGAACCAAAAACGCACAGTGTTTTCTTTTGCGGCACCGGCGCCATACACATCATTAATCCTTCGAGTCGTGTTTCTGCAGCACTGGTGCCACGGTGGAACTCGTACTCGTAAATAACGCGATATTTCGAGTGTTTCCCGTTGGTCAGATTGTTGGTCAGTAGTGTTGCCCAAATGCAAGAACAAGACGAGACTTAGCCAGTCTTGGTCTTGGTCTTGCGCCAATACACCTGGTCTTGGTCTTGGTCTTGGTCTTGCGCTCCCAGTCTTGGTCTTGGTCTTGGTCTTGCAGCAAGAGTCTTGCAAGTCTTGCAATTACCTATTAGTCTATTACTATTTATTAAAGTTTACTTTAAATCTTAGAAAAACGTATTAGAATTGGAACATTGTGAGCTTGAATTAACATAGCCATAGTAAAGATCAAGCAGATTAATAAATAACTGAAGATTTGATAAGAAATTCGAAAAATCAACTGACCTATATGTCGTTTTCCATGGAAGTAACTGTTTCTTAATAAACATTTATGATTTATAAGCTTACATTTGCTAAAACATGTAAAAAAACAAATTAATTACAATAACTTGACTGTATTTTAAAGAACAATACTTATCTGTCTACAAAGAGATTGAACCCTCAACTTATAAGAAATTTAATAAAAGAGTTTTACGATTTATCATTTATTTGAATAAAAAATAAAATACAACACAAATCAACAGCTTTATCATTAGGTTATGATACTTTATATCAATTCTTTTGACCAAGAATTAATACAAAGTAACCATCTGGCTGACTCATCACTTAACCTATTTCTATGTTTTCTAATTACTAATGATGCTTTTGAAAATAACCTCTCAGCAGGTACTGAAGTTGCAGGTATTGAGAGAAAATCACGGGCCATTTTCGATAAAATTGGATACTCTGTCTCATGCGTCCTCCACCAATCTAAAATGTCTTCCGAGCTGGCAGTTCTTGGTTTTCTCAGGTACTCCTGCAACTCGTCTATCACTAAGCCTTGAAGACAAGATCCAGATGACGTCGAGGGACATTCATAGAGTTTATCAAAGTCTATTACGTCTTCATCTTCATCACATACTTTATTTTCTTTTTCTGGTAATTCCAGAGATTTGTTCAGTGAGTGTAGACTTTTATATTCTTCATAAAGTTCATTGAACTTGCGCAGACTTTCTGTTTTAAGTTGCTTCCCCCACATTGTCAGGTCAAAAGTCTGAGCCTTATGCCTTGGGTCTAAAATTAAAGAAGTACAATAAATCCAGTTGCTCTTCTTGTAATGTTTAAGCATTTTGTCTCGAGCTGCTTGGAAAGCTAGAATGAGCCTTTCATCCACTTCAGATCGATTAGGTTTCTCATCTAACTGTTTTACCATGGATTCAATTTTATCTAGCAAGAGATTGAATGATACAATGACTAGCGGTAATGTAACATATTTGTCTCCACCAAGTTTTGTACTTAAAAGTTTAAAGTTTATTAGAAATTTATGTAATTTTTCGAGTACCTGCCATTCATTAGCTGTGATTTGAAAATCATTTAATTCGGTGACAGAACTGCACAATATGTCAATGCCCGCTCTCACTTTTAAACCAAATCCAATCATATCATGTGTGGAATTCCATCTCGTTGGACAGTCAAGAATGGCATTTAGATTTGATGGCACGCCAGCTGCTTCACAAGCAGACTGAAACTTCTTCTTCACTATCTCACTTCTTTTTATTTTACTGGAAATACTGCGTAACTTTGTTACAGATGTACGCGAGTCAGCAATATTTGGTGCAGATTCTTCATCTTCCTCATCCTCAGTTTCGTCTGCATAGTCTTCGTACTGCTGATCTTGCGCGTTAGTGTCAGACTCACAGTGTAATGCTAAGGTCTTTAATAAATCTTGTACACCAAGGTTTAAAATGTGAGCAAAGCACCGGAAATGTTGATTGTCTGAATCAAAGTGTGGCGGCAGCTGTTTGCCCAGTTCATACATAAATTTGGTATTTGCAGTTGCGTTGTCGACCGTGATACCTTGTAATTTATCAATTATGCCATATTCCAATAAACATTCATGGAAAATCGTTGCAATATCTTCCCCAGTATGTCGACCGCGTGATGGTATAAAATCAAGAACTACAGATTGATACTTCCATGCGTTGTCTATATAATGAATAGTAACCCCGTAGTAACTCCTACCAGCAATTGACGTCCACCCATCAATGGTAAAAGACATTTTAGATGATAATTGTTGAAGTCGTTCCTTGAGATTCAATTGGAGCTCTTCAAATCGCTCTTTGACTTTCCTTCTAAGTGTAGACCTTTTAGGAAACACCATATTAGGGCAAATACGTCGAAAATATACTTGTGTAGCTTCGTCATCGAAAAATGAGAAGGGAAGATATTTTTTCACCACCCAATCAACTGTAGCTGTCGTGATGTTGTCACTGCTGTTTTCCGACTGAAGCAAAACAATAAATCTTGTGTTATTATTTAAAACATACTAGGTTTGAGCGTATAAGAGGAGGAGGTTTGTTGTTGTTAAATCGAGAAAATCGTTAAATTGATATTTGTTATATTAAGGTTGCACTGTACTGTAATTTACCAAAATAAAGTACTTAGTTGTTACTGGCCGATTAAATGAAAATATGGGTGTTTATAAAAAATATTTAAGACGATAATTACATACTTAATATGTCGCACCCCTAGATGAAAACACCACTAACTCAAAAATACTTACGTAAGTTAATGGCGTTTTTGAAAGTATCGCATGAATAGCTACGCGGAGTTAAAATTCTTTTAACTGTTAAAAAAATATTCTTACCTGTCCACTTCTTCCAGCGGTTACTAAAAAGCTTGTGATATCTCCACTTAATTTTGGTTTAACAGGAAGAAATATTTCTGATTCCTTTTTGTGGAAAGATATTAGATGTTTCCTTAAGCCTGAAGTGTTTCTGTTCTTCATTTTTATTTCAATCTTTTTATGTTGGCACAATTTACAGAAGGCAGTTTGGGATGCATGAATTATTTCGAAAAACTCCTCAAATTTGCTTTTGGGTCTTTTAGATCTGTGACTCAAACTCTCGTTACTCGGACTAGAATAATTTGAATCTTCGTCACTCATATTAAATTGTACATGTGATACGTTTTTAGAAAACAACGAGAATTAGTAAAAACAATTATTAAGTTAGACTCGAAGCACAGCTCAATTGGAAATGACTGGAATTAAAATAATTCCTTTATTTATAGTACGCAAATAGTGTCAAATGTTATGATTTCGGCGTGGCGGCAACGATTGTTTTAGATTTCAAAAGAAGCCGCCGGCGCGTGTATCATAACCATGTACTTCCGAAAAGCGGCAAATTTCTTTGAGAAGTAAGTACAAAACCTTTGATGCCGCATTATCAAAGTGCCGATGGTTAAAACATAACTATGCATGCACTCAGTTTGATTTTAATAGATATTTTTTTATTCGCTATGTTTATGGTATTAGTCGTAATGCGCATAGGTCCAGTTTTTCATATTCTTTGATACAGTTTTTTGCGTCTCATAGAATTCCTAAGCGTACCTACCTATACACCGAACTGTTACACCTAACTACTCAGTGAAATAGCGCTAAGTCCTAGCTGCAAGACGCAAGAGTCTTGCAGGCTATGTCTTGTTCTTGCTCAAGTCTTGCACGGTCAGTCTTGGTCTTGGTCTTGCTAAAAATACGCGGTCTTGTTCTTGGTCTTGGTCTTGCAAAAACGCAAGAACAAGACCAAGACTGCAAGACCAAGACTGAATTTGGGCAACACTATTGGTCAGACTAATCTGACTAACTGGAATTTTTTTCCTGTTGTTCAGATTCAAGTTTTCCATTTTGTAAACTGAGTGACGCAAAGAAAAAAACAATCGAGGAAAAAACAAGTGAATTATAATTTTCGAAACACAAATACATGAGTAAATAGCTGTATAAATTTGAATTTGGAATTCCTAACCATAGAGGAGATATTTGAGATCAAAGTGGCCAGTACAGCAAAACGCCAATTTCATATGTAAGGACTTAGTTAATAATATAAAATTTTCGTGTCACAGTGTTTGTAAGCGAACTCCTCCAAAACGGCTTGACCGATTTTATTAATTTTTTTGTGTATAATCTGAGAATAGGTCGTAAACTATTTTTATATGCCTAAGTAATATGGAATTTTTTGGGAAAATATTATGGCAAAACGTAATTCACGGGCACAGCTAGTAATTATATTAAGACTAACGAATATTTTTCACTGCTATTCTAAAGTGAGTTGCGCAACTCAATGAAGAAGAAGAAACTTAATCAGAAGCTATTGAAACCAATGACTGTTACATCTTAGTCACTTTAGATATGTCACTTCTTAGCCGATTGAAACCGTGAAACGCTGAAGAAGTCCACAAATTACAAAGAGCAAGGCCACAAATTATTATTCCGACGTTAAGGCCAGGACAGTTGACGAAATCTGACTAAAAGATTGATCAATGAATTTTCAGTGTGAAGAAATGATGTGATGTAGAACATATAACTCTAGACTAAGAAAGATGAGAATTAATGTTGAAGTGTATGCAAGATGGTTGAATTATCTGCAAAAACACAAACTCAACGTATGTACATTACATATAAATATAACTTATTCTGAGAGTAATATTTAGGCAAACAATTACGAAAAGTAGCTTGGTGTCTCTCAAAGTCTAGTAATTTTTTATCTAAGAGTCTAGATTTTTTATAAATAATCAAGTACATACTAATACTAATATTTTCGGCCTCGGACCTAATTAAGTGACAATTTATCATAACTTCTCTAAAGATACGACGCTACAAAGCAAAGGCGAACGAAAACATCTTACGGCAAACGCACACGACCGACTTATTGTAGGCCCGATAATCGGCTTGATTTTTACTCCGACTCTTATGATTGACCCCAGACGTACGAGTATAAAGGGTTGCAGACTTAACATAATTTTACTCACACATTTGTCATAATATGTATATCGTTTTTACTTTCACTCCAAAGTGACATTATATATCGCTATTTCTGTTTTTCGTCAATGGCGAATGTTTTCTCTACCACGAGATGTCTATGCCGAAAATCTTGGTTGTTTGTTAAACATTTTTAACACGGTACAGTCTAGGTTGTGGCAAGCTCATTTTAAAAATTTATCACACTACAATTTGCGACGTAAATTCGCTGTATTTAATGTGGGTGACATAGTAATGAAACGTGCTTACTTTTTAAGCGACAAAGAAAATAATTTTACAAAGAAATTGGCACCTAAATTTATTAAAGCTAAAATTACAGCAAAGAAGTCTCTATTAGTTTGTCTTAAAGGATATGTCCGGTAAAGATTTAGGCACGTGGCATATAAAAGATATAAAAATAATAGGCTTAAATAAATAATGTAAGATAGAGGTATGAAAGCTGAGGATTGCATGTAAAACCGCAAACAAATACTGTGATTTAACAATAAAAGGATTTTATTGGTTATAGCAATAAAACCCTTCAATGAGCGAGGAGGTATTGTGACGTAGTAACGTCACTTAATTAATTATTTACTTAAAACTAAAATAAACCCTTTAAAAATTATTATAAATTGCAATGCTATCTTGTTGTCCAGTCCAACTGGCGATAAGCCTGCTCTGTTGCGAAATATTAACGTCTACACTGTGGCTCTAAAAACATTTCCGAAGCCGTGGCAGACGCCACGTGGACGCCATGTTTAGCATTGTCAAAATAAGAGACAAATGGCGTCGTGACATTGTGTTATAATGGTTTGTTTTGTTGATTATTAATAAAAATAACTGCTACTCGGACAAGAACAATTGTAAAGTACTGTGCCACGAAGTCTTCTAACGCATCATATAATGAAACTCCAGGAATTACAATAAAATTAAATTAGTGTTGTTTGTGTGTGAGTAATGTTAACATGTGGTAAAGTTGCCATGCTTTTTGAACGATACGTTTAGTCTGCTTCCCTGATACGTCTGTGTAATCGACTCAACGCACACATGTCCCACTTTGTCGGTGGCTATCGAGACAAATGCACGTCATTGAATTAATGGATTTGATGGGTCTTTAGTACATCCATCGCCCAGCAGTGGACACGTTCTTTCTTATTAAGTAAGTGCCAACTCTTATTAAGTAAGTGCCAACATTCTTATTAAGTAAGTGCCATCACTGACCGACGCGTCGTCGGTCAGTGATTTGTCACTGTAATATCGGTGTCTCTGTTTCAATATTGTTTTAACTTTTCTCTAAACGGTCAGTTAAGGCTGGATTATTCTTCTATTTGGTAAGATAAACATGAAATTGTCTTACCTTGCATGCTTCACATTTGTTTAATGCCACACTAAGTCCGTAATTGTTTTTGTAGGTCCATGGTACTTACTTACTTATTTTGGTGTGAGTTTTTCATTTTCGTTTAAGAATATTAGAAATTCGACGAAGAGATTGAATTCATTTGCAACTAGACTGAAAACATTTGACTTTACATCGTAAAATAGCTCCCTTCAGCGACACTAATGCTGGCTTATTAAAGCTGAATAAAATAGAATTGAAAAGCTTTTAAGTTGTACAGTTTGATTTAGGTTGTTTATGAAATACAGTATTTTCTATTCGAAATTCGGTTTGAGATACTTACCACTTGGAAAATTACGTTGTCTTGGTGTAAAATCGTCTGTTACCTTATTTTATGATTGTTCGCATAATCCATCGAAGCTGGCGGTTAACAATATCGTTTCGTTCCAATAACTTATTGAAATAAAAATACAGTTAGGTATAATTCCGATTATAATAAAAAAATCCCTCGTCCATACGCCCGATATATTAAGATAGCCTTTACTATCGAAAGTTAGCAATTAATGTTAAAAAGTATGCCAATTAACATTTTTTAAGCGCAACTGTACAGTGACAAAATACAAATACATTGAAACAAAGTCAGACAGTCTGGCAGCACGTCATTAGCATTACAAGGTAACGAGGCGATTAGTGAGCGTTATTGCGTATTCCCCATCTGTCCCGACATTGTAGTGTGACCATGGTTACTTTTCGGAATCTGTAACCCATATTATATATTATTTATTTATTTATTATTTATATTTATTATCATAGTAAGTATATTAAAAATGACATGTCCCGATTGATCGATTGACTGACCGATTAACTGTTTCATAGTTACCGATGACGTGATGACGTCACGCATACTTTTTTTTTATTTCTGCCTCTCGTTCAACTGGCTGCGTATCCGATACTAAACGTTACATAACGTTTAGAACTTTCTATCTTAAATCCTCTCCCTCCTCTTTTCCCCATCTATGTTCTCCCGCTTTTGAATAATATAAGAAATCTAAGGAAGGATAAAAAATATAACCTAAATTACAACCTCGTGTGTTTTGCCTCCCCATGTTAGAAATATTGACTGCTTGACATTTAACAACTATATGACAGTAATCAAGCAGTAATGCAAGCAAACATGTAAGCAAGAAGGCATGCTTGGCTTCTGTCACGGCTCCGGCGCTACGAGTTCCTAGTAGTCCCACACGTACCTACTAATCGTCGCAGATAGTTTTAAGGCTCACTACCGCAGCTTCGGCTTGGTAAAGCTAACCATACGAAATTTATCTAGATGGGTCCTCTTTATAACTCTAACATCAGTTAAGAAAAATTTTTGTGGATTTTTAAAAAAAAAAAAAACGTCGCCCCTCACTAGGATTTTTCTCCTGTGTCGTGAGAGCAGTTACAAACATAGAATATAACATGCACATACACCCAGACCGGAACAAATTTTTGTAGGCCATGCAAAACATTTGTCCCGTACGAGAATCGATCCCGCAACCCGTTGCACAGTAGGCGATCACTCGACCTCTGCGCTAACCGTGTCGTCGTCATTTTAAAATTCCAAAATTGCAATCAACGGGCGACAAAACACGAAAAGCAGAAATTCACATAACATTTCACGCTGTACACAGATATCTGGGTGACTAGTGTCGTACAGTTGTCAAATGTCGAGCAGTCAATATTTCTAACATAAGGCGGCAAAACACACAAGGTTGTATTTTAGGTTATATTTTTTTGTGTCCTTCCTTATATTCTTTAAATAGCTTTATTTTACGCAGCTTCGCTAGCGTTGTTTTATATTTTCCCACGGGAATATTACGTTAATTAGGAATAATGTAGCATTGTAATGGTGAAAGAATTTTTGAAATCAGTCTATTAGTTTTTTCGGTACATACATACAAATAATTTCACTTTATAATAATAGTGTAGAAGTGTAGATAGTGGGACAGCTAAGAAAGGGGGAAGAAGGGGGAGAGCACTCAGTATTGACATAATTTAAGGTGCAAATTGTTCTAGATATCGGATACACAGCCAGTTGAACGAGAGCCAGAAATAAAAAAAATATTTTTTTGGAAATTTAAATATCTTGGTCACCGTGATCGCTGGTCATATTGACAGCCAGAATACACCTAGCGCATACGGTATAATCAAAATGTTAGATTTATTTAAAACCCTCCACACGTCAACGGAACTTCGCGGTTCGTCGATATTTGCAAAGGAAATGACGACTGTAGTATGTAGATAGATATTGTAAATGTACGATGAACGGTACAATATTTTATTAGATTCGGAGAGTACAATGAATACACTTGCCTTTCAACATACAAGCAAATAAATTTGCCACTTCTAACACCTTACAGTAAAAAGCTTATTACTATTAAGTTATTTTACATCGAACACCCTAAAAAGTGAAAAGTTTATAACTTTTACTCACAATTTCTAGTACTACAGTTAATTGAAAGTCTCTATCATAATCATAAATTAAAAAATACGAGTGTGTGATATAACAAAAAAAAAACTCTAAATATCTTTTGTAGTACTATTATCTATTCTGTGACCTTGTTAAAGTATATTATTATTAGGTACTAGTGCAAAAACATGAAAAAGTCAAATTTGAAAACGGGACAAGTGAATAGCATGGACTTAATATGTGAACCGGGATAACCATGAGCACAGAATAGATAATGTACTACCATGAGTCTCTAGAGTGTGTAAAAATAAAAAGCAGAAAAGTAAGTTACCTTTTGCCGAGCAACAAAACTATAAAATTCACCTATTTCATAAGTATCTAAAGACAGATTTATTGAAACTGTTCGTTAATCGTAATTGGGGAACCGAACGCATTAATTACCTTGCATCAACGAGGAATGAGATAACTATCCCTTTCTAGATTTCGCGCAAAGGAAGCTTAAAACAAGATTACCTATACTAACACGAATCAACCAACACATTCTACGGCGCCATTTGCAAAAATGAACATTTTATAGCAACATAAAATGAAATGAAGGAGTTTTAATACTTTAACAAAATCCCTACGATATTCGAAGGTATCTAACCTCGTTTCATAAAATAAAGCCTATGTGTTTTGATTATAGTACTAAAGCTGTATGATGAAATAGCAATAAAATTGTATGATCGTACAGCAACTTAAATATTTGACGAATATTATGCACGATTGGATGGTGTAATTGGATCTGAACAATACGTTACGAGCGTCGGTGGCACTGTGGACTAGGCACTTGCCTTCCTATCAGGTTCGAGACTTCTATGTACCAATATGTTTTTCGTTTTTCGTATTCCATATGTAGGACTTACATTAGTCTGACGCTCCTATGGTGAAGGATAACATCGTGAGGCCACTTGCATACATCTGTGAAAAAATTCAAAGGTGTATGTGAGGTCGACCAATCCGCATTGGGCCATTGTGGTTGACTAAGGCCTAAACGTGTGCGTGTGGTGTGAGAGCTCTTTTTTTAAAAGTTATAATATTTTTACGAAATCAAGGAAGAATTTAGGAAATAATTGTGAAAACAACATGGTGAAGATAAAAAAATTGTGAAATCAATAGGGAGAAAGTTCTGGTCGATTAACTGGAACACTCACTCTGCCAACCAGAGAAAATACGTAACTCCGGTCTCAAAATATATTAGATATAAATGTTCAACATTTTTATGTGGAATAATTGTGTTGAATTTGTGAAACCTATTCACAAATATTCAAAAGATTTTAACGGTTTATAAGGATTTGGCAAAGGTTTATTTGGAACACTCAGTTCTCTTATGGTGCAGACGGAGTGTTCCTAAACTTATCAACTTTGGCTAAATAAATCGTTAATATTCTTACTCTGTTTTACGAGTATAACGCAGAGTCAATTTGTGAAACAAAAACCTTAACGTAAAACATAATAGTTAGAGAATAAATGAAAAAAAAACTTTCTTTTCAACATCCCGTGCGAGAGCTCCGTATTTTAGATTTTATTTACATAACCTGAACTTAAATACAAACGGAGGCCACATCAGAAATTGTGAAAATGTTGTCACTAAAGTTTTGACACGTTTTTTATTTCTGAGATTGTTTAATTTAAACAATAATCAACATTATTACATTTCTATGTGAGAAATTTGTTTAGGGTGACCATGCATACATCAAATAAAATATTGTTGTTTGTACTTTTTAATTTTTTTATATTATTTATGCCTAAGGTGGTACATGCTCGCCTAAAAGATGCTTTTTTATTTACATATGTTCAGATTATACTGATCCGGGAAAACAAATTCAAATTCAATATTCTTTATTCAATTGGGATTTTACAATCACTTTTGAACGTCAAAGAAGCTACGCCATTGGTTCACAAGTCTACGGCGGGAGACATTGTACTAGAAAGAACAAGCAACCGCTTTTTTTTTTCTCCCTGTATTGTTACATAGTCGTCAATTGGAAGCTGAATTCAAAGTAAAAGATTGAGTTCAACTTCCATTACAAGATTAGATGTGTCAGTGTACATTATACATTTAAATATCTATAAATTAAGTCTACAATTAAGACCAAGGTACCAGGACCAGGTACTTACGTTCTTACTTATTACCAGTAAGCGGGAACACACGATTATATAACAACACAATACAAATAAATAATTGCAACGCTCAATCAAATGTTGCGTTTGACAGGAATCTATAGAAATCTATGGAAATATCTACAGGAAAGCTATGAGTGTAAACAGTAAATAGTTAGCATAGCTGGGCACCGTTAATCAAATAGATAACTTCTTTAATCGTTAATCCGTTACTAAAAAAATTGACCTCGTTAAACGTTAAAACGTTACATTTCGGAAGATTTAACGCAAGTTAACGTTAGTCGTTAATCCGTTAACACGTGATAAAAATTGCATTTTTTATATCGTTGTGGTTGTGATCTGCTTACAAAAACTGTTGTTTTGGGTTCTGGAAGTTAATAAGTTAGGTTCAAAAAAAGACAGTGTGTAAATATATAAAAAATAAAAGTGTGTAATTTAATCATCTGGCACAATGTGGATATTCCCCTTCATGAACATTAATATGTTGAAGTTCTCGTCTGAGAGTGAGGCTCGTTTCGCGGTGTTAAAATATCTTTGCCGGTGGAAAAAAGACGTTCAACTGCAGCGCTCGAGGGTATAGCAGTATTATATTTAATATAAGTAAACAGATTTATAAATATCTGTTCCTCGAGGAATGCCGCATCATTAAAAGAGTCTTTGGATTTCGTGTCTAGCCACATTTTGACGAGAGATTGAGCTTTAGCCTTTAATGATTTGAGGCTCTTAGGTTTTTTTTACACTGAGTAACAGAATTAAAAAAGTCTTCCTCATCATTGTCATTGTTTCTCATTGCTGCCTCCGTCACTGAAACTGTCCCTGTCCTTTGAACTTTCTGAAGCTTCTTGGCGTAACGCCTCCTCTACCTTTTTTTCCAAGCATTTAAAAAAATGTGTCCGACAAAAAAATGGTCACCCTATGCATTTCTCGCTTAGAAATGTAATAAAGTTGATTATTGTACAAATTAAACAAGCTCTGAAATAAAAAATGAGTCAAAATTTTAGTGACAACATTTTCACAATTTCTGATGTGACCTCCGTTTGTATTTAAGTTCGGGTTATGTAAATAATATCTAAAATACGGAGCTCTCGCACGGGATGTTGTAAAGAAAGTATATTTTTAATTTTATCTCTAACTATTATGTTTTACGTCAAGGTTTTTGTTTCACAAATTGACTCTGCGTTATACTCGTAAAACAGAGTAAGAATATTAACGATTTATTTAGCCAAAGTTGATAAGTTTAGGAACACTCTGTCTGCACCATAAGAGAACTGAGTGTTCCAAATAAACCTTTGCCAAATCTTTATAAACCGTTAAAATCTTTTGAATATTTGTGAATAGGTTTCACAAATTCAACACAATTATTCCACATAAAAATGTTGAACATTTATATCTAATATATTTTGAGACCGCAGTTACGTATTTTCTCTGGTTGGCAGAGTGAGTGTTCCAGTTAATCGACCAGAACTTTCTCCCTATTGATTTCACAATTTTTTTATCTTCACCATGTTGTTTTCACAATTATTTCCTAAATTCTTCCTTGATTTCGTAAAAATTTTATAACTTTTAAAAAAAGAGCTCTCACACCACACGCACATGGCCTAAACACCCTAATGAATGCGTTCATTTCAATCAACACATAAACGTCTCACTTCTGTGCACGGGTCTTTTACACTTTCTTTTTGAGATACAGCTGAACCGAAAACGAACCAGAGCGATCGATCAATCGGAGCGCATAGGCTGACTTCCGAATGACGTGATAATGCAGCGTTTTGATTGGTCGAAAGCAACGGTTCGGCTTCGTTTCGGCTGTGGTTTATTAGTAGAATCGGTCCTCTGGTCTACTATAATCAGTCCAGATGGATTGGGGTAGGGTTTCTTTTCAGAAGAAGGTAAAAGTGTAGGTGGGGTAAACTCCCTAAGTCGGCTTTTACGATTTCCACGGGACTTGAACAACACCTTTCGGGACCCAAACATCATTCACTTATGGTATTTAATCAGGAGCAAGAGGCTCGATCCCCACCAACTAGCGCTGGGTCAGCGTGGTAAGGTACGTCCAAAGCTCCCCTTTCCTGGGACAGGCAAGTTGTAATATTACATTATGGCAGCACCACGCTGATGAGGACTAATAACCCAAAAAATGTGATGATTGATTGCTTGAATTGGCTAGTTTTAATCAATAAACCAAATTTCAGAAATTGTAGTAAACTAGCCAATTCAAATCCTGAACTTGAATTACATCCCAGGTGAAATGAATGCATTGTGTAAATAATTGTCTGTAAATTATATAGAAGTGTGATGTTGTCTGTACCTATTCTTATATTATTTTTAACTTTTCAGTGTTTTTGAAGTCGGTTTTTATTTTTTGTAAAATATTTTTTATTTTTAACTTTTTAGTGTCTGAAATCTTTTTAGTGAAAGAAACCAGCTCACTTTAATACCAAATTTAATACCAGCTCACCGTCGGCGTCGGTGAGCTGGTTTTAAATTAGCGTTTCCCTTGATTTTCATGGGATCCTATCATCAGATCCTGACTTTCGTGACCTTGGGACTACCCTAAGAGTATACTCTATCGAATACGAAAAGAATTTTGAAAATCGGTCCACAATTGGCGGAGTAATCGCGTAACATACACACAAAACACGTTGGACACACCTTAAAATTTAAGGGTTTTCCTCGATTTTCATGGGATCCCATCATCAGATCCTAACTTTGGTGACCATGGGACCACCCTTGGAGTATACTCTATCGAATACAAAAAGAATTTTGAAAATCGGTCCACAATTGGCGGCGTAATCGCGTTACATACACACAAAAAAACATACGCATCGAATTGAGAACCTCCTCCTTTTTTGAAGTCGGTTAAAAATACCGGTTTTTAAACGTTAATATATCAGTAACTGTTTAAGCTACATGTATAAAATTTCGGATTCTAGATAAGCTAAGGGGTTTTAATAAATGTACGAAATTTCATGTATATGGGTTAAATAGGTTTCAAGTTGTAACAGGGTCAAAAGTGGTGCAAGATGGTTCGTGTAATGTAAGCTGCTACGTCGCCAGTTCCTTTTTCTTAGCACTTGGCTGGACACGCTGCCGCGTCTCTAGATTGAATACGAAAATACAAAACGAAGACGAATTATTTCATAAATAACCGGAACTTTTGACAGGCCGATCATCTTATACGTAACGTGTACCAGACAACGCAGAAGATGAAAGGACTACGAACAAAATAGTGTTGTAACTTTATATTTACTTATAACTTGAATATTGTCGAAAGTTTTACAGGAAACTTTTATTTTAAAACGTTTTAAAAATAAACGATGATCGGAAATACCTAAAACAATGAAAGAATCTGCTTAGGATTAAAAATATTTTACGAAAAAATTTGACTTCACATAAAACTATTAAGAATCGGTCGAGCCGTTTCAGAGTTTTTGCGAGACAAACACACAGCGATTCATTTTATATATAAGAAGAAGAAGATATTAGAACAAAACTTAATATTAATTAAAAATAGATATTATAAAAATATGACTTATTATAATTTTAACGTTGACAATCCAAAAGTCAGAACGCGAATACCAAAAGAGGTCCAACTCCTAGACATAGAGATATTATAGATATAATTGTCTAACCAGCCAGTTGTAAACAAGAGTAATATTTATTTAAAAAACCGTTCAAATGCCAGTTGGACTCGCGCACCGAGGGTTTCTTACAAACTTCTTTAGCTTACTAACTATGTACATATTTCCAGTATTCAGATGCTATAAGACCTAGCTTCTAGCCAATTTTCATGATTGTAGGTCAAAGGGATGTACCCTATAAATTTTGATTCCCTTGAGTGTCGAAATATACTTTTTTTGCGGCATAAACGACCGTATCTTTATTTACTTTAGCTTAGACGTTTGATTTTTTCACAGCTTTAAGGGACTGTAGACCTGAGTATATGGTTATAATTTTAACTCGATACCTCCACGTGTTCACGAGATAAAAGGTCTTGACAGACAGACGTACGGACGGATGGACAACAAAGTGGTGCTATAAGGGTTCCAAAGGGGATCAAACTCGCGTCTCCAACATACCGTGTTGACTCCTGCGCCTTTACCACTCGGTCACCGGGCTCTTATCAATGAAATCCTTAACTGTACCTTTGTTCTCTTTTGGACTTTGTCAAAGTAGTCTCTTTATTCACTGGTAATAACTACGTATCAACATTCAATTTAGTTAGTTAACTGATTCCTCGAAAATTGATTAAGAATAAAGTAAACGTATTTTTTTTTTATATTTGTGACTTTGTATTTTTGTATAGTGACGTGTTCGTTAATTTTCAATTTATTTAGATTTTAAGAACCTGATGGCCTTAACCACTAGACCACGAATTTTGTTATAATAATAATAACGGTCTTAACAATACCCGAAAAAAATATTGTTCCCTAACTCCTTAGTTATACTTTCCATTAATTATCATCACAGCTCATATACGTCCCCACTGAGGGGTTGAGCCTACCCTATGTTAGAGTAATTGGGCCTTAGTCAACCACGCTGGCCCAAGCCCGATTGGTCGACTTCACATACACCATTGAATATCTTCGCGGGTTGCCTCACGATGTTTGTCTTCACCGTAGGAGTGCCAGATCAAAGTACATATGAATTTCGAAAACGAAAAATACATTGGTACATGGTGGTCTCGAACCCCGGACTTCCCGACTGGAAGGCAAGTGCCGAGTCCACAGCTCATTATTAGCTCACCTAAATCACTTGAACAAATAGTCCTCAGTATGTTTAAAGTGCTATCCCTGAACGTCTAGCCCTCAAGGAACTCTATTAGCTAGCTTACCCTCTCAGGAACATTATCAACTTAGCAACACATGATGATAACTATCAGACGCGAATACCTGAATAGCTTTAGAGTCTTAATCTTTGAGGGTTTCTCTCAATTTACCAAGGATTAGTTCCACTTGTCCCATGGGATTACTGGGACGTCATCGTCTCAGTTGTCCCATGATGGGACAACTCAATGGTACTAGTGGGATAGACAGACTTTTGATGACAATGGAATCATCTAAGGAGTGAACTCTTTTGAATACAACAAAAAAAGACATACATTTGAACTCCTCCTTCCTTTAAAGTCGTTTTAAATGCTCTTGCAAAGATTGTATAACTCTTAAACCTTGCACAAAAACAGAACGCTTAAATTTCTTTGCCCAAAAAAATAGATAAACAATTTTGAAAGACTCTAAGCAGTTTGTCAAATGAGTGAGGTAGTAAATTAGCTCCGCGAAAGCCTTCCGCCTACTTTGAAATAATTTATCGAAATGGCAAAGTTTCCTGGCAATTTGAACATTGTTCCCCGAAATGTAATTTATTTCGCGATGATCTGGTTTAGTGTCCCAATTTGACTCTGTCTGTATAATACGAGTATTATAGGTGCCTACGTATTCTGTAGCAGGGTTGTCTGCTTGATTACCTCCGTACCTATTTCTGCTTACATAACTGGGTTCCGGTTTGAAGGGTATGGCAGTGAAATTATTGGGTACCGTGACTTTACATCTGATGTTACAAGTTGGCAGCGTAGTTCTTGTGGGGGTTGCAGTTTTGTTACGAATCTCACAAGAGCCACATGTATTATAGGTGACTGTTACCACTTTATCAGGTGGGCAGTTTGCTTGTTTGCCAACTAAGTTGCAAAAAAAAATATTATGGTGTTTTGTATAAACATGAGCTTGGGTTTATGCGAGGACAATATTTTTTTAAAGAAATATATGAGATAAGATCAAAAATAGCTATTGCCATTAATCTTCTTCTTCTTCTTATATTAAAAATGAAACGCTGTGTGTCGCGCTATAACTCAAAAACGGCTCGACAGATTCTTAACAATTTTTCTGTGTGTATAGGTCCAAGGAAGGTTTAAAAGTACAATCGGACCCGGTAGGCGGAGCTGTAATCGGGCAGGACAGCGTCTGTCGGGCCTACTAGTCTTATTCTTCTTCTTATATATAAAAATGAAACGCTGTGTGTTAGTCTCGCAAAAACTTTTAAACGGCTTGACCGATTCTTACGAAATTTTCTGTGTGTGTTTGAATAAGCCCAGGGAAGGTTTATATGTACAAAAATTGGGCAGGACAACATCTTCCAGGCCCACTAGTCTTCAATAAAAATTTATTTGGCTATCCAATTGACAAAGATAAAGGTACTTTTAAGAACTAGATTTTGTGGAAGTTACAATTTTTTTATGTTTTATTTTAAGTTTAGATACTAACGAACATTTCAAGTTGAAAACTGACTATCAGGTTTACCGTTTTATCTAAATGAAAACATTTCCTTGATTTCAAAATTGTTGGCCTATAGAAGTCTGGATTTAACAGATTTGATTGGTGTTAGCAGTACCAACACATGGTATACTTAACCCCAGATCTGCTTTGGTAGTGTTTAATAAAAGGTTTAATGGTTTAGGTACCTATTCGATTTTAATTATTATCTGTAAGTCAAAATACTGAATAAGTTACATACTAGCTTTTCGACTAATAACCAGCAGATTTTTTATTCTCATTCCTTTTGTAGTAATACCTATTTCACTTTTTTATATATTTAAAATCATACCGTACTTGAATCATTATTTACCTTAGATCATTATTTCTGTGTACTGTGTCAGCCAGGCACTGGAAATTGAATTTAATTTCGATTAAGCTTAGTAATTGCTTATCATCGTAAAATTTTCAACGTAATGGAACATTAGGAACATCCCATAAATTATGAAAATTTTAATGAGAAAACAACAAAAACGCTTTGACGTCACTAATGGCGTGATTTAGTATCAACTCTCTAAATAAAATTGAATCACATAATTACATAATTATAAAAACAAAAAAATAAACATTTTTATAAGTGTATGCTGAGTCTGTGGAATAACATTTAACTTAACATTTTAAATAAAATTGGTTTCATAGAATATTTAACATTGAAAAGAAACTGAAAAGAAAAAATAAGTATAAAATTTTAGCAATCGTGACCCAATTTTACTAAGCTAAAATACTCGTATTCCCACTAATGTATCCCTGAGCTTATTTTTTTTTCTTTTTAATTTTATTCAATGTTTACATTTTATGCAGTCAAGTTTTTTGTTAATTTTCTTTTTTTATTTACCACGTTTTTATTTATTTATAATGATAAGATTCATCGCTTTTACTAGATATGCTCGAGCGCTCGTGCGCCTATGCTCGCGCGCTCGCTCACACTTGGGCATCATTATATTTCTTGAATTATTAATCGTAACTAAATGTTGTCGAAAAGAAACACAACAATTACTTGAGATCTCACATAGTGTAGTTGACCGAATTTAATTTTTTCTGTTTTGTAATTATGGCACCTGATATTTGCCTTATTAGATTTCAATAACTGTATGGTCGTTAACGACAATTCCAATATTAAAAATCGATTGACATGAAATAGATTGACAATGAGAATCATCTAAATCGGTTGACGCGTTTTCACAAAGAAACAAATATACATACATAGACTGATGAACACATTACCTACCTTCCTTTGCGTGCACAGTCGCATAAAATGTACCTTTTCCATTTTTTCATAAAGACTTACTTTGTAGGATTCTTCAAAAAAGACATGAATACTATTTATATTACAAGCTTTCTGTAGCCTATGGTCATAATTTACCATCAGATATGACTTTTTTTATAACACAAATCTGGTATACAAGCTCAAGATTTATCCCTCTCAATCTCAACCATCATTTCCACCATAGAATATATAATCACGGGGGATAATCCTTAAATTCTACAGACTATTGCTAAGCACACCTGCAGTTCCACGGAACAATTTTGCATTACCAAGCCAAGTTCTCGTGAAACTCTCTCAGAGACAATAGTTCGATTACTATTGTTTTCAAGCTCGAACGCGGAAGGTCGTGTTATTGATATTTTTTAATCAAGGAGTTTTAACAAATTTTAATATTGTGTTCTAGTATTAAAGTACAAAAGTTAAAATTTACAAGATCTAGAATTTCAAGGTAATTACTTTCGCGTCTAGTTCTATTGTATTTTATGTCTTGCCTCATGCCCAATTTACATTAGTCAATAATAGCGAGTAAAATACCCCTAAAACAAACCAAAAGCGATTATCTTTAATTGCAGGGCTGTCCTGCAGTTGAATATTGACATGTCCGATCAGTTAACATACACCACTGAATTAACCTTCTGTTTACTTCTCTTAACACTTAATGAATGAAAATCGAATATTATGCGACACAGAAAGGCCGATTACAAAAATGTTAAACATTAATAAAATAAAGTTGGATATGAGTTTCTGCCGTCCCTACCAGCCTCAATATCAAACTATCGCTATTTGAACTTGACTACGCCCACCGAGAAGGGATCCATATAAATGTTGAATCAATCAAGGATAATTAAATTAGTATAGACCTTCACGCCATTGTGTGATGAAAGTCAGAAACAAAGGTACCTTTACTTTGGTATAACGGTAATTAATGTATTGACTTGAGATGTAGTTTGATATGGGCGCAGTATAGTGATACGTGGGTATGTTCTTTACTAAATCGTGCTACTAGCTTAGCGTTCGAATGCTTATGTTTTAAGCAACATTGCCCGTAACCAGGAACCTGATAAAAATGTAAAACATATAGGCTCATATTAATAATTGCATCTCAAGAATGAGACCGATATTGAGATGTCGTTTTTGACAGATTGTCCGTACATAATGTCAAAACAGTATCTTAAGATCGATGTCAACTTTGAGATGCGTTTATTAATACGAGCCCTAGAGCTCCTCCGTGCTTGAGTGAATGCTTCATTGCGTTCAAAAGTGGACACACAAAGTAAGAAATCAAAAAACGATAACGAAGTCAGAAACGAACAAAATGTATGGGATTGACGTATGCCATCGTTAAATCACGTGACAATTTGGCAAATCGATCAAAGTCATCGATATGTAAATTGGTAGACAGTGTATTGATTCGCAACGAATCTGTAAAGCATAAGCGAACTATTTTCAAAGTCATCAAAGTCATCGATATGTAAATTGGTAAACAGTGTATTGATTCGCAACGAATCTGTAAAGAATAAGCGAACTATTTTCAAAGTTATCAAAATGTAAATTGGTAGACAGTGTATTGATTCGCAACGAATCTGTAAAGCATAAGCGAACTATTTTCAAAGTCATCAAAGTCATCGATATGTAAATTGGTAAACAGTGTATTGATTCGCAACGAATCTGTAAAGAATAAGCGAACTATTTTCAAAGTCATCAAAGTCATCGATATGTAAATTGGTAAACAGTGTATTGATTCGCAACGAATCTGTAAAGAATAAGCGAACTATTTTTCCGTTACTTTCATATACTAGTAAAATAACTGATTTTTCATTAAAAGTACATATGAAAAAAATAAATTAAATCATGTATTTGACTATTTATTAAAATACTAATAACATATCGTGGTCGTTACTTATATTATTTTTACATCGCGACAAATTTTTACGTCCATCTATCGCATGTCACATTACAAAAAAACATGAGATCTTTAATTTCAAAGCTTCGCATTTGACAGGATTGGTCCTGTGCGTTAGAACTTCGACTTTAAATCCGAGTGGCAATGGTTCAATCCCAGTGTAGAGCATCACTTTTTTGTTTTTGTAGATAACAAATATTTTATTTTCTTATAGAAAGAACAATTCGACACAGCGATCGCTACAATCCCGTTACGTTATCTAGGAATTAGTTTTCGTTATCTCAGAGACGGTGACGAATTTAGATATCGTTATGCTATAACGCGATTGCCATTTGTCTAGGTCCCCTGTACCTGATCTCGCTTATAAAAGTATTTTTATTTCTTTTATATCAGGAATCAGTAAAGTTATTGAGTATACGCAGACAAAACTCGGTTAAAATTGCAGGCAGATACTATATTAATATTTAGCCTGTAGCTTTTGACGAACGATAAGATTCAAACGCAATCTGAATGTCTTTTGAGATGTTTGCATCCTACTGGAAACAGAATTTATAGAGCTTAATAAAATTATCGTCTTCTAACTGAACTTGACGACTCATCCGAAATTGTCAGTAAGGCCACATAGGTATATCATATTAGTGTGCAAAAAAAATAAAAACCGACTTCAAAAACACTGAAAAGTTTAAAATAATATAAGAATAGATACAGTCGACAAAGTTGACAAAGTCTACCAGTAGAGTTTTTTGGGGTTATTGCCCGTGGTTCACCTGCGTAGTCCACCTATGTGTACCACGGGGAAAAAACACTTCCTTTGGTTCACCCAGTTGTACTACAGAAGGAAATTTTTTCCCTTGGTCCACTTAGGTGGACCATCGGAAGTCAATTTTTCCCGTGGTCCACCACTCGTACTTATCTCAATAAATTATTTTCGATATAGAGGTTGCTCGAATTAATTAATATTTTTCTTTATTTTCAACGTGACTTCGAATTAAAAACAAATTTTTTAGAAGGATGTCAATGATTGTCATTGTAAGATTTATCGTATTGTACAATTATTATCATATATATTTAATATACATATTAGTAAAGGCAATTTGTAATAAGTACTTACAATATTTAATTTAATTTAAATCACAATTATGCAATTTTATACCCATCAAGCACCATTGTGATTATGAAAAAGGCGCAATCAATGCCGTTCAAGTAGTTTTTCCAGCTACAGAAATAGTTGACTGCTATTTTCACTGGAAAAGAGCTGTAATTAAGCGAGGCAAACAATTAAAACTTAAGTCAAAGGGACAAAAACGGATCATTGGTCTGACTTCAGCTCTTCCACTCTTACCAGAAGAACTTTTGAGTGATGGCTTAGACTACATTAAAGCTGAAGCCCTAAGGTGTGGGTTAAATAAGAAAACGTTTTTTAAATATATTAATGGACTTTGGCTAAGTAGCAATTTTAGCCAAATTATTAGAGAGTTACCATTCATATTTGGAAAAGAAAATAAACAAAAGAACGAAAAATTTAATAAGACTATTGGAAATTCTAAGTGAAATTTTACATTCAAAGTCAAGAAGGCAAAAAGTCCACATCGAAAATGATGACTGTATAGCTATAGAATATTCAGATGCAACTGTTATCAAACAATATTACTGTTGGTCTAGCCTTAGAAAAATTCCGTTAATACTTATTATTATCTAGGTAAAAATTGGTACATGGCGGGTCTCGAAGCCCGACCCCCCGATTGGAAGGCAAGTGCCGAGTCCACAGCGCCACCGACGCTCTCGTTTTTCGTTTCGAATTTCATATGTACATTTGTCCGACGCTCCTACGGTGAAGGAAAACATCGTGAGGCAACCTGCATACATCTGCGAAGAGATTCAATGATGTATGTGAAGTCGACCAATCCGCACTGGGCCAGCGTGGTTGACTAAGGCCTAATCACCCTAACATAGGGTAGGCTCGAACCCCTCGGTGGGGACGTATATGAGCTGTGATGATGAGGTAAAAATTTAGAAAACGGTCGCCTATTTTGGTGGTTGGTGGGGGTGTTGGGAGGAGGGGGGTGGTATGTGGGTTTCACCCAGCGTTACCAGACGTCCCGATTTTGGCAGGACGATTCAATTTTTAAATCAAAATTATATGTCCCCCTCGGGACAGGCTCAGTCCCGCTTTTCGGGGATAACTCTGCCGTGCGTGCAGCGTGCTGAGAAAGCACGGCCGGGTGGCACAGACAAGTGTATTTTTATTGAAATACATTTTCTATTGCTATTTTTGCTATCTATTGTTATATAAACGTAATTTAAAACTCAAATAAAAAGATAAATATTTAAAAACATCTGATTATATACGTTTTTTTACTACGTCCCGCTTTCGACGAAAGAATCTCGCTTTTTTACCTCAAAAAGTTTCAAAATCAAACAATTGTCAAAAAATCTGTCAAAAAAAAAGGATTTTCTAGGTTTTAGACTAAAAAAAGTATCAAAATTACGTTTTGTTTCACGAATTTACAGTACATTACATACAAATTTTGAAAATTAATTAAAAATATTTAGACGTATTCCGACAGACAAAATTGTTTTGGGGGGTCTTAGTCGGGCTTTCTTATTCCCCCTACCTACCTACACATTCAATTTCCTGAGATTCAGGCGACTCGTTTCTAAATGGTCTATCAAAGTTGGTATTATCTATACTAACTTTGATTATATCTTAGTTTTACCACACAGCAGTAATTCGATGAAATGCCGATCCTCAATTTTCTTTCCTACTTTATAATTAAATGCTTATGGACCTACTAGTGAACCAAGGGGTATTTCTTTTTCCTGTAGTACGGTTTTTTTTTTTTTTTACGAGGGGAATGCGTGACGCACCGTACTCGCCGTTGGCAAGACGACGAGCGTGTTTCGGCAGGCTCTCCAGGCAGAGTGCCAGGCCTACCCACTAAACCCCCGGTGTTCTTCCTGCCCTTATGGACGCGCGTGGTAGGGTCCACACTGCGACTACCACTACCAACGCGCCCGGGCTAGCCCGACCTAGCTGGTCGGGCTATCGCCAAGGGGGGATTGCCCGAGAACACCAGGGCAATCCCCAGACGGAGGGCCTTACGGCGGCGTACACGGGGCCAACCGTGCACGCAGGCCTCCACGGCAGGGTCATTAGACGGGCATTGCTTGCGCGAATGCCCGCCTTCGCCTGCCTGTCCGTCTGCGGTGGATGGGAGCGGCTTGAGGATCATTCTCCCGCTCCCTCTCCGCGGCCTCCTTCAGCGAGATGACGTCCTTGCAGAAGGAGGCGACAGTCCCCCATTCCGCCTCGCCGCGGAGCATGGCCACGACCATGCTCGGCAGCGAGAGGTCTCCGCCTCCCAGCGCAGCGTTGAGTTCGCTGCGCTGGCGTCGCCAGGCCGGGCACACCAACAGAGTGTGCTCGGCAGTATCGTCGGGAGTATCGCAGTGATGACACTGCGGCGTTTCCTCCCGACGCGCGACCCGATGCAGGTAGTGACCGAAACAACCATGTCCGGTCAATACCTGCACCATGCGGAACGAGAGACTGCCCTGCCGGCGCCCTACCCACTCCTCCAACACCGGACGTATCGCTTCGATCGTCCGGTGGCCGGCAGCTGGGAAGGCAAGTGCCTCACCCCATTGACGCAGAGCCTTGAGTACGAACGAAGTACGAACCCGCTCCACTTCCTCGGGAGCGGATCATCCCCCCCGTTCTCTAACGGCAACCCGATGTCGAAACATCTCTGCATGTACGCGTGCATCGACATCCCACGGCGTTTGGCCCGCGAGAACGCAGGCTGCGCCGTGGCTGACCGTGCGATAAGCTCGCACGGCCCGGGTTGCTATGACCCTCTGCGGTCATCGCAAGAGGGCCACCGTTCGGGGGGAGAGGCACTCCGCCCATACCGGGGCTCCGTAGAGTGCCATCGACCTTATCACCCCGTGATACAGTTGACGGCACGCCGATCTTCCTGTAGTACACCTAGGTGAACCATATAGGTGAACCACGGGCAATAACCCTTTTTTTGGTCAGCGATATTTGAAAAATTAAAAGCGTCAAAACAGGTTTTAATATTATATAAAATGGTAGTATTTTAGGATTTTCATATATGATTTAAATGATTGTTTTATACCTCTTATTGTTTGAAATAATGCTTTCCAAAAAAACTCTACTGGTAGACCGCGAACTTTGTCGACTGTACCTACAGACAACATCACACTTCTATATTGAAGTCGGTGCCAAACGATGATCTCCTAGAAAGTCTTAAAATTTGTCACCGACTTTAATAGAGAATTGTGATGTTGTCTGTACCTATCCTTATATTTTTTTAAACTTTTCAGTGTTTTTGAAGTCGGTTTTAATTTTTTGTAATTTTTTTATTATTTTTAACCTTTTAGTGAATGAAATCTTTTAGTGAAAGGAACATAGGGTTTCCCTCGATTTTTATGGGATCCAATCATCAGATCCTAACTTTGGTGACCATGGGACCATCCTTGGAGTATCGAATAGAAAAAGAAACATCAAAATCGGTTCATAGACGACGAAGTTATCCGCGAACAAACATAAAAAAAGCATATATACGGTCGAATTGAGAAACCTCCTCCTTTTTTAGAAGTCGGTTAAAAATGACAATAAGCTGGCTCATCATAACAGCTCATATACGTCCCCACCTGGGGGTTTAAACCAGCCTTAAGTTAGGGTGTTTAGGCCTTAGTCAACCACGCTGGCCCAGTGCGGATTGGTCGATTTCACATACACCTTTGAATTTCTTCGCAAATGTATGCAGGTTGCCTTACGATGTTTTCCTTCACCGTAGGAGCGTCAGACAAATATCGGTATAAAATTCGAAAACAACAAATACATTGGTACATGGCGATCTCGAACCCCGGAAACCCGATTGGAAGACAAGTGCCGAGCCCACAGTGCCACCGACGCTCTTTAAGTTGGCTCATTGCTTTTTAATTCCTTGCCTGTACCTGTGACTTTCAGTATATTATATACGTATTGTATTATAATACATAATACTTACATACAACTCATTCGTAAACAATTGCGTACTTTTCCTAGCTCTACAAGGTTATTTTTTAATATCACAAAAAAATTGTGTACTTGTTCAGACAAGCAAACTGAACAACTTTCACTATGGGACCAACTTTGAAATCGCAAAAAAAATAGCTGTTCCATACATCTAGGTTCAGTGAATGTTAAACATTTGTATGGAACAGCTGATTTTTTTGCGATTTCAAAGTTGGTCCCATAGTGAAAGTTGTTCAGTTTGCTTGTCTGAACATGCACACAAATTTTTTGTGATAATTAAAAAATAAACTTGTATAACATTGCTCGGGAAACTAATTAAAAATTGTTCATACATCACACACCGTTAAGCACAATAGTCAATCTACGAGTATAGACCTACACGGTATTTTACACTCGAAATAACCAGTTAATTTAACAACAAGAAGGGTTGCTTGCAATATTATTTATTTTCCTATTCAAATAATGGAGAATGAAAGGAGGCGTGTATTTCGGCTTGTTAAATATTAATTTGTATTTGCTTTTTATTAAAACTCCATTGTTAAATTATTAACACAAAGGTCAATCCTCTGCTAAGATCCCTTTTGATATGTACGCACGATCTCTGCAAATATGAAGCAATTATAACTTTAATAATGATAAGAAATGAATCGTTATCTTTATTTTACTTGCTGAATTCTGAAACTGACATTAGATTGCGTAACTGTTTGTCTATCTGTCTGTAACGTTTTTCACCTCAACCCTTAAACCGGCTAGGGAATTTTATAATGAATAGACCTTCAGAGATTTCTCATTTATTAAATTCCTTTTATTCATATTTTTAATAAATGGTTGGTAAAATTATTAGTGAGCGTCGATGGCGGTGTGAACTCGGCTCTTGTCGTCCAATCGGAAGGCCCGGAGTTCGAGACCGCCATGTACAAATGTGTTTTTCCTTTCGGATTTCATATGTACATTTCTCTGACGCTCCTACGGTGAAGGAAAACATCGCGAGGCCACCTGCAATACATCTGCGAAGAAATGCAAAGGTGTATGTGAAATCGACCAATCCGCACTGGGCCAGCGTGGTTGACTAAGGCCTAATCATCATAAAGTATAGGCTCGAGCCCCTCGGTGGGGACGTATATCAGCTATGATGATGATGATAATCGCCTTCTAATCTTAAGTTTTTTTTATTGCATGTTCACAATGGCAGTAGGTACCTAATGCATAAATTGCATTTTAAAATAATATTCCCGATTTGGCAACCGGGGAACTTCAGACTGAACTAAATTGTGACCGGCACTTAGGCATTTTAAAGTTGAAATCGATCAAGATACAGATGTGACGTTTAATGTACAGGCATAATATAGTAAATGCCTATAACATTTGAAAAAAAATATATATGTGCCACATCCTTACCACGTTTTTTTTTTCACATTTTATCTAAATGTATTTAGGTATTTGCGTCTAGTATTCTTTATCTCATTATGCTGAACTGATGATAGAAGGTTCGTTTAGGATTAGGAGTAAGGAGATGGTTCTTTTGTTTAGGATAAGGAGTAACGAGATAGTTCTTTAATATATGACCTCGTATTGACCCGTCCTTGTGAAATACAATAGAATAATTAATGATTAAACGAACTTACCTGTACGTGAAGTTCAATCATAATTATACGAAGGCTTCGTCCGAAGGGATTAGCAAATAATACTTGTAGTAACGCCTAGTGATACGCCAGTCACGCACTTTATTTGAGGGTATAAATAAAATTGAAAATGAGTCTCACGTCAACAAGGTGGGCGACCTATCCGCTCGCTTCATTTAGTTTAGAGTAGCCGCATCCGGAATATTTCACACAAAAATGGGGACTTGTAGTTGGGAGGGAGGGTTGCTAATCCCTTCGGACGAAGCCTTCGTATAATTATGATTGAACTTCACGTACAGGTAAGTTCGTTTAATCATTAATTATACTCGGCTTCGTCCTCGGGATTAGCAAATAATACTTGTAGACTTTTAGAGATAATAGTGTGAAATATTTTGTTTATTCCTGAATTTTCATTAATTTATGTTAATAAGAATAAACATCAATCATCATTTGAATTACTCGTATTATTAACAATTGTTCTGGCAAAATAATTATTTGTGGAATTGAAGGATTGAAGTATTTATTTATTTATTTATTTATTTATTATTATTATAACTACATTATAAACTTACAGCCATTACAACAGCCAACACGTTTATATGCTAGGACACCATTGTGACAATTATAGATGTCATATTCCATCGTTATTAAATTGTATAGGCAAATCAAAATGTTAATAGCAAGTCATAGAAAATGTCAATACTACACAATAAAAGAATACTTATGTCAAAAAAATACAAATGTCAGAAATAAACTAGCTAGGTCTTATAACATACAAACACAACACAATCATGGGTCAAAAATACACATATGAGTCAAATACAAATTAAATGTTAGAGTTAACTAAAATATCAATCATAATTAATGTCACTACAAAATGTCATTTAGAATTTCCTTAAACTTATTACACAGTTTTCCTAAACCGTCTGCAAACAAATCAATTTCATAGTGCTGAGCAAGTATGTCTCCGATAGCACGAAGAGCACGGTTGGTGGGCGCGTGCCTACCAGATACCGTCCGAGCCGTAGGCAGCGCCAGGAGGCGCTGCCGGCGGCGACGCGGCGCCACCAGTCCCGCTGTATCACTAGAGATGTTTGTGGGAACCAAGATACGGAATCTTTCCAGTGCCTGCGGACTGTCGATCCCCTGATGCAATATCGAAAGATAATGTACTATCAAAAGCATAGCTCTTCTAAGCTTCAGAGTTTCCATTTCGGTCATACCGGAAACGAACACTGAAGGGTATAAATAAGGATAGTACCCGTAAAGTTTTTTATAGAGCCAACGAGCAAATTTGCGTTGTATTTTTTCCACCATAATTACATATTTTTCCTCATGGGGATTCCAAACAACTGCACCGTATTCAAGCTTGCTGCGAACGTATGCAGCGTACAGTACTTTTGCAACTGTTGCATTGTCAAATTGTGATGCTGTTCTTATTACAAAACCTAACATCCTTTGTGCCATCTTGCAGATATTTCTTATATGTGTATGAAAATCGAGCCTAGAATCTAATATTAAGCCTAAATCCTTAATGTCATCTTGTCTTTCCATTGGAGCGTCATTTAAATTATAATTATAAACTATCGGTCGTAATTTGCGTGAGAAGGTAATTATCTTACATTTGTCATTATTAAAAGGGAGATGATTGTCGTGGCTCCATTGAGACACGGCATCGATATCTCTTTGTAAAGCCTCTGCGTCCACTAGCGTTTTAATACCCAGACTCAACTTTAGGTCATCAGCGAATAAAAGACATTCAGAGGCAGATACTTTTTCTGGCAGATCATTAATGAATATGAGGAAAAGAGTTGGTCCTAACGTGCTACCCTGACTTACCCCTGACCTAGTGTAGTAGTCACTGGAGTCATATCCATTTAAACGAACATATTGACAACGATTATTGAGAAAGTTTGAAAAAAATTGCAGGAGTTTTGGTGTAAAACCAATGATTGCTAATTTCTGTAATAGTTTATCGTTGTCAACTAGATCAAACGCCTTCTTAAAATCAAAGTAGGCTGCGTCTACTTGTCTACCATTATCCATTTCAGAGTGGACATAGTCCACAAGCGCAACTAAATTTGTAGTGGTAGAACGGGCTCGTCGAAACCCATGTTGGCTATTGTGCAATAAATGACCAATCTGGCTACAAATATGATTATTCAGGATTGCCTCAAAGATCTTGGCAAAAACTGACAAGACCGCAATCGGTCTATAGGACGAAACATTTACTCCTCCATCTCCTTTCGGAACGGGGGTGACCCTAGATAGTTTCCACCTTTCAGGGTATCTTGATTGAGACAGAGACAGATTAAAAAGGTGCAATAGGGGCGAAACTAAAGCCGATATGCAGTCCTTTGCCAGAAACACAGGAATGCCATCAGGCCCGCCAGAAGACCGCGGTTTAAGACGTTTAACAGCTTTTCTCAGATCTGTCTCATCAACTGTCACAACAGAAACGGCAGTTGAGTCACGTTTAGTATGGGCAGCCTGGGCTGCCTGGAAAGGGTTCAACAAAGGTATGTTTTCGTGGAACACAGAGGCAAAATAATGCGCAAAAGCGTTGACTGCGGCCTGGCCTTCCACCTCAGTTCCCAAATATGTGTAGCTTTCAACACGCCTTCTATTATTTTTTTTATTTTTTATATATTTCCAGAACTCAGCCGGATCATCGATGATGTTTCTTTGTACTAATTTAACGTATTGCCGATATTCGATGCTTATCAATTTTTTAACTCGTTCTCTATAATAAATAAACATTTCCCTATTAAAATCTTTGCCTTCCTTTTTAAATCTCTTGTGGTGAAAGTATTTGTTCTTAATATTTTTTATTATTTCAGTGTTATACCATTTAGGGTAGACATACCTATTACTATGCGCAGATGTATTTTTAACGGGTACAAAAAGTTTAAAACAGTCGTATAGCTTATTGTAGAATAACTGAACAGCACAGTCAACGTCAGCCTCTGTATGTATATCTGACCAGTTAATATCTAATAAAGCCGTGTACAATCCCTGGAAATCCGCTTTACGCCAGTTCCAATCCGGACAGGCTCCTTGGCGTGGAGAAGGTTGCTGCGATAACGAAGGACATTCAGATGTAATGGTATAATAGTTGATCATGATATCAAGTGCAGGGTGATACGCATCAATCTGCACCAAGGGATCCACACCAACAGTCACCACTAAATTCTCAGAGTCAGAATTACTCAGCACTAGGTCCAATATGCCACCATGATTATTCATAACAGTGTTATGTTGCCGAACAGAACAAAAATCGCAAAAGAAGTCGAAGTGGGTTTTTACATTAGCACTACAAGAATTTAAATTAAAGTCGCCTACTATTAATACATTCATGTCAGAGTGAGAACAGATTACGTTTTCGATACAGGTCAAAACATTAAGATATTGCTCATCATTATAATTTGGAGGTAAGTAAACGACACAACATAGAATTTTCATATGTTTAGAAGTAACAATAGCAAAAATTAACTCTTTGTCAACAGTCATATTAACAACGTCCTTTACCACACGTATACTATAACTATCTCGAACCGCCAACAATACTCCCCCCCATCCAACATCACCTGCTCGATCCTTTCGCATGACGTGATATCCAGGAGGAAAAAGTTCGCCATCGGAAACAGAACTGTTTAGAAAAGTTTCAGTTAATGCTACTATGTCGTGTCTACTTTGGGTAACATTATTAAGAAAGGTGTGAGTCTTCGTACGTAGTCCGCGAACATTCTGATACAATAAATTAACTTCACGGTATCGGAGATGAGGACGGTGCGTTTTTGGCTTTGGCACGAAAGTTCTGCCGCCATGGTTTTACGCATATGTTTTCAGCCCAGTTTTCAGATGACATGATACTTTCAACATTTTTTGAAGGGACTCCTAGCTTGAAAGATGCGTAACGCCCACGAGATTTCAGCTCGTCTATTGTACAAATGTCACTGCCACATATGGACTTAAGGTGATTACGGACCTGCTCACTTGTGGTACCTTCTTGTACATAATAAAGGTGCAGATAACTCCACCGCTCTGAAGCCTGCAACGGTGTAGACCCTGGCGCTGCGGTACCCCTTAGTACGCTAGGAAGTGAAGCACGAGACCGTTTGCGCCTCACCTCCTCCCAGGCGCCTTTATCTGTGTCGTCGTCGCCCACGTTACTCACGTCTGGTCTTGCTGAAGGCAATTCCACCTGTTCAGGATTTTTCGGCACATGAGGCAGTGCCCCAGATGGACTGTCAAATTTCTTTTTAGCTACTACAGACTTGGGTTTAACTTGAGGTATATGTTTCGAAAGCTTATTTCCAGGAATCGGACCTGCGCTGTTTGAATTTCCTTTCGTCTGCGTAGGATCATTAGGGATCTCAATGTCAACTCTGAGTTTACGTTTCTCTTCCAATTGCACAACTTTGCTCGTTATTAGCGTCAATTTATGGATGGATGAAGGATGATAAAAAAACATTATATTGTTTAAAGGAACTTTGGAATATAGATGCTAATATCGGCGGTACACTCCACCACGCCATCCGCATAAGTTCCCCGCTATACAATGACAGAGAACGGGGTGAAAGCATAAAAATTAAAATCGGCCCAGGAAATGCATCTGGGTCCCTATGTCAGGAGACATAATCAGTGCATTTAGTATTTATTTGACTAGCGAGTAAGTCTACTTGAGGTGCCCCATACGATGAGACAATTTCCTGATATGCCCAGTCCGCTAACTCCAATTTATTTTTTTATTTTTTTTTTAAATACGTCGCCCTACACTAGGATTTTCTCCTGTGTCGTGGGTACAGTTACAAACATAGAATATCACGTGCACATACGCCCAGACCGGAACAAATTTCTGTAGGCCATAAAACATTTGTCCCGTACGGGAATCGAACCCGCGACCCGTTGCGCAGTAGGTGATCACTCGACCTTTGCGCTAAACGTGTCGTCGATTGTATGTCAGGATGTACCCGCCTTGATTCGGCATCTGCCGTTATATTATCTGATGAGCTAATGTAATAAGCCATAACATACAAATTGCGACATTCACACCACTGCCATAGTTGACGAGTGATGTCAGTGAAGTGGGGGAACTGAATACCCCCCATTGTATTGATGTAAGAGATTACTGTAGTGTTGTCGATGCGGAGAAATTTGACAACTACTTACATTTTTGGCGAATACTTTTAATCTTAGAAAAGCAGCTAGAATTTCTAGGTAGTTAATGTGTTGTGTTCTCTCCTGAATGCTCCACAACCCGCTAACCTTCTCTTTGCCACGTACAGCCCCGTATTTGAGGCGTCTGAGAAAATTTCCAGATCATGTGTATCATGTTTGATTTTACAAAACGGTATTTGTATTGCGTCATTCCTAGGGATATTTATAAATTTATCATAATTATCATTAATGATAATTTTAAGTTTAATTACTTAATGCGCTCGAATACAGCCGGCTACAGCCGGGCAAACTGAGACTAGTAATTCGACTATTTGTGCGAATTGACGTATTCAATATCTTTTAAGAGTTAACCATTTTTTTTTTTTAATTTCTGATTTGTGATCTGGAAATTTTTAGTCTAAATTAGAAAGAAACCTTAAAAATGTACATATATTACTAGGTATCATTAAACTTTTGGCCTCGTTAATTAAAATCAAAGAGAGATAATTAATTTTTTGGTTTGTATATTTTGCCAATAATTATCAAAATAATTAGTTGATTTTAGGTCCGCAGAACGGAGTAATCGGACAATTGGTTTTATTGCCTTGATGGTGCAGTACTCAAGCCAAATAGTTCTTGTTCAATTTGAAATCTTAAATATTTTCTTGAATTAGGGTCAATACTTATTAAATAAAAGGCATCTTTTAAATCTATTTTTGTCATGAAACAATTTTTTGTTTTAAATTTTAGCACTGAGCGTAAATTTTCAATTTTTTCATGATCTGCTTTTATAAATTTATTAAAGTTTTTTTTTTTTTGTTTTTAAATTCAGGATGAAACGATGTTTACCATTTGGCTTAGGTTACAGAATATACTTGATCAAAATTGTCCTTCAGTAGGTTGGCATTTTGAAATAGCACCATTAGCTAACAAGTTATGAATAGCTTAATTGAAATCATCTCTTTCTGTGGCTAAATAATGTTTCACCTTTGGAACAGGTAATTGGTTAACGGGACTAGTGAATGGGATTAGGTATCCCTTGATGCAGGATAGAATTTCTGCATTCTTAGTTATAAGAGACCATTGGTCATTAAAAGAGGCAAAGTGCCTGCATATTTTACTGGATTTTGCAGCGATCGCGTGGCGGCGGGCGGCTGCTGCGAGTGTCTCGATGAGCTCGATGGCCGACCTCTACTGGCAGGGGGCTCCATCGTCTTCGGACGATTTGGCTGCTTCCGAGTAGGATAAGGGCCCTTCTAGTTTAATCATTCCTGGAGGTGCTATGCGTCGGTGCAGGCGCCTTTTTTTTTTTTTTTTTTTGTTTGTGGCTTATGCAATGAAGTTTTTAACTCTGCACCCTATTTATTTATCGCCTTTACAGTCTTAATAATTTCTGACAGGTTTTCGCCTAATGAATGAATAAAATATGGTTAAGTATTTTGAAGCTGGTCTTTCATGTCCTTTTTAAGGGAAGACAATAAAATTCCGTCGTATGACTGAATCCGGTACTGTAAGTCACAGAGAATACGTTCTGTGTCCATCAACATTTTTATTAATTCTGGGTCACTGTTATTTTTCGAGGTCAGCAAATTAATAGCTTGGTTCAAGCATGAAATAGCCGTAGAAACTTGTTTTTGCCTAATTTCGATATTTTTATAACGTTTAGCGTTTATATCGGAGATAGCCACCTTAATTGCGGCATTCAGTACCTACGGGAGCATTATTTAGTTTGCAGTTAGTCGGCGAAAGGTATTTCACATTAATGTGTGTCCCAACTTAACTGCAAATTCTTTGTGAATGTCGGCTCCAAAAGTATTCGAAATAGTTGGATCCTCGCCCAATATTTCAAGTATTGTGGTGTTTAGCATCGCATTAGCTGACCCAGGCTCGTCGGTATCCGTCACTTGCTCAGGCGCGCCGGCGGCGGCGGTGGTGGCGGTGGTGGCGACCACCACGGGGGTCACCGTCATGACGGCACAGAAGATATAAACGGCGGGCTCGCACAGAGCGTAGCCACTTCGGCGGGTTCTGGGTCGAGGTCGACCTGCATCTCCGAACGTGGCTCAGAACCAATAATCCCATCGAGCAGTAGGCCAATTATAAATCTTTCATCGTATGACATGGCATAATAAATCATGAAATGCTTCATTTCCTATTACCGATCTCCAATGATATCATTACTATGGCATAATTTCGATGATGTCAATATCATATAACGAACGAATGATCAAAAATCTGACCGAAAATCATAATTTTCGCTTTGCACTATGATATCATATGATATTATTTGAAAACCGTGAGATCGTAATAGGCCTGCAGGTTTAAAACGTTGTTATTACGTTCTTGTTCTGAAAACCACCGATATCTCCATTAGTCATGAAACAGACCAAAGTACTGTTCGCGAGACTAATTTATAGGGTAGTACAGCTCCAAAGAAAAGTACGCAAACCCGGAGAGGTTACCATTACCATAAGGTAGTACAGCTCCAAAGAGAACCTACGCAAACCAGGATAGGTAACCATTAACACTATGTATATACTGTATTTATTCTTTAGTATATAATCATAAAAAGTAGGTGCATGTTACGATTGGATAATTATTATTACTGCTAATCAGTTAAGGAACAATCCTAAAATACTGTTCGCAAAATTATTATTGGGTAGTGCAACCCCAAAGAGAGGTACGCAAGCCCAGTTTAGTGAATAATCACTAACTATTATTTAGTAAACTTTCTTCTTAGAGATATAGTGTCATAAAAATTCATACAAAAGGGGTATAAATAAGCCCACTAGGTAGGTATGAAATAAATCTTATTTAACAGTTTTCGTAAAACTATTTCATTGGATTATAAAACTTCATTTCAGAGGAAACCAGTAAAAAATAAAAACGTGACAAATTTACCATTATAGGTATAATTCGTCATTAACTAATTAAGTTTCTCTAGTACTTATGAGAATATAACAAGATGGCTGACTTATCATACTTCTGCCCGTTATCGAACGAGCATTGTACGGGCAGCAAATAGAAAATGACATTTTCGGCCATAGTCACTAATAAATGCACTTATTCACACAATGACTAACCTTGAGACTCCGAGCGGGAACGCCTGTTGAGCAAGCTGGAACGACTCCGTGTACGGCATCTTCGTAACACTTCGAGTTTTTTTAAACTTACACAACAGATTTGACAATCCTCCTCACTTTTCCGCTTAGGCATTATAAATAAGCACTACCTCACTTAAAGTAAAAACTTTTAAGACGCGAGAGTGTGATCGTGGCGAGCACTAAAAAGCGAATGAAGCGAGCGGATAGGTCACCCACCTTGTTGACGTGAGACTCATTTTCAATTTTATTTATACCCTCAAATAAAGTGCGTGACTGGCGTATCACTAGGCGTTACTACAAGTATTATTTGCTAATCCCGAGGACGAAGCCGAGTATAATATAAAGAATAGTTGCCTCGGTAAGGTGGTATTATATTCACTCAAATGATATTTTCTTATGTCATTTCGACAAAGCAAAAATGAGATATTTTTTATTTAAGGACACCGATTATTACGAGACCGGGCGGTCTCGTAATAATCGGTGTTACCGGTGTTTTTATGGCCCGCTTTACATATTTAAAACCGGTGGAATTACATCAGCTTTACGGGCAAGGGTGTTAAAAAAGCCTTAAAAAGACATTAAAAATAGCATTTAAGTAAATAGTAAAATGTGTTATGGAAACTTCAAGTCCTACACTCTAAATTAACGTAAAACGTATTTCCTTCATTGCATTTTTAATAACAAAAAAATATTAATTCTCTGATAATTCTGCTAGAACACCGATTATTACGAGCCCGGGCCCTTAACGGACCCTTAATGTGTGTACAATAAAGAATATAATATAATTGGTTTTTGAATTTTCATACTATATTGGGGATATGTAATGTGAAAATAATCTTCCTACTGCAAGTTGCAACATGATTCCAAGTGTTGTATCCAGGTTAGCACCATTAGCAATCGCTGGCGTCACCGAAAATGGGGCATGCGTCAATGGTAATAATGTTGTGAGCTGCCGCAAGTTTGCATCTTGTCTTTTCATGCGTGTTGACAATAATTACAATATCACAAGTGGCCATAATTGTGTGTAGGTGGTTCGGTTTGAGAATGTGAAATCAGTATGAAAACAATATTTATTTATAGCATGACTTTATTACTGACTAGCTATGCCCGCGACTTCGTTCGCGTGGATGTCCGAAAATACGATATCGTGATGTGATATAGCCTAAAGCCCTCCTCGATAAATGGACTATCCAACACAAAAATAATTGTTCAATTCGAACCAGTAGTTCCTGAGATTAGCGCGTTCAAACAAACAAACTCTTCAGCTTTATAATATTAGTATAGATGTGATATACTCGTACGTGTTTTATATAAGGTGTTTTAAAAAGGTTAACATGCTCCGTGCAAAGCGCAAGCGATTTTACTATATTAATTCAACTAGTCCGTAATCAAAAATCGTGTTCTCCCTCTTTGTGCAGGAGGTCATAATTTCTGTATTTTAATGTATTCATAGAGACAAACACACATACTTGCTTCATGCCGTTATCTGATTTAAATATGTTAAAGTGCACATTGCAAATCGATGTTTAGAGTTATTCAGATAACGGTAATAATTTAAAATATTGAAGTTTCGAAGTCCTATATACGAGTAGGTTTATTCAAAGATACCCTAAGCCTTTTTTTAGAAAAAAATCCATTCGTGTTGAATCATATTCAATCAAATTGAACGGAATGTTATTAGAACACTTTCTTATTTTTATTTCAACATAATTATGCAAGATTTCATGACGTGGCTAACCATCAAGCTACTACGACAAAAGACAGCCAGTTTTATTATAAAAAACATGGTCTAAGTTTAACCTTGGTATAAATCTGACTCTGTCTCTAGCTACTTTTACTAACACAGGTAAAAGAGCATCAAGTTTAAACCAATACTAAGTTTAAATTGATCGGAATGTGATAAGAACTTTTATTTATTTATATTATTATTTGGGTGTTATTTAAATGGTTAGCATAGTATTCGTATTTTTGTGAGCAGAAAAATATAATCTGTGAGCAGAAATAGCTAATGGATCAGCAACTCATGGCCAGCAAACATTCCAAAATCAATCAGCAATTTATGTCATTCTGGATGGCTGTAATTATTTTTGTACAGCATATTAATTATATAAGCTGCAATGAGCTGCTCCTGTTTAATAAAATTTAGGTTAGCACTCAGATGGTAAGCAAAAAAATTCATTTTGAGCTGCATATAAAAGTAGCAAAAATACTTGTCATGCGCAAAATGGGCGCATTCCTTACGAAGATTATTTAATTTATTTACTCGAGTGTTATACTTAAAACCTAAACACAAATTGCTAAATTTCGTTTTTAGGTGATATGTGTTTTAGGCCAAACGTTATTAGGCAATTTGTGTTTAGGTTTTAAGTATCGAAACTTATTTACTCTCTGCTTGGGTATGTATTATTTATAGAAGTGTAAATTAATAAAATATTTATTTTATTGTTATAAAATATAATTATTTATTTTGAGTAATCCAATTAGTTATTTTGCTCACCATGTTTTAACTAAGCAAACCAATTAAATACATTGCTTATAGACATGTTTTCTCTGCTGATCAATCATGAAATCTTGCTGATCAAGTAGTTATTTTGCGGACTTAATGTTTATTATGCAAACTCATGTTATTGTAAGCTGCCTATTTATGATTTAATTTTTGACCATTATCAAAATTATTTGCGGAACAAGGATTGCTGCCTGATTTTTTTAATTGCAAACAAAATCTTTGTATGCCGACCCAATTATTAAAATGCTGTTTTTTTGTGGCTCACCAAATTTTATCATTGCTAAACATTTAATTACTTCTCTTTTTATTTTAACATTTGCCAGCTTGCAAATCTGTTCAATATTACCAAAAACGAATGATATTGGTAAAAAATTTGTGAAGTTCTTAAAATATATCAACCTACTACGACATAAAAGACCTATAAGACTGAACCAGTCTTATTTATTTATACACTTTATTGCACAATTAAGTATACAATTTTATTCTTTTGAACATTGGATCGATGCCTAATGGTGGACTTATATCTACAAGAGATTTCTTCCAGTCAACCCATGGTAGTTAAATTAATACAATGGTGAGCGCTGTTCGCTTGCGCAAATATGTATAGATAATTACTAATACTAATACATACATAATATATATAATGATAGTCTTATTACAAATCATGGTCTGTGTTTTATCTTGATTTAAAATTAATGCTGTCTCTATTTACTCTACACAGGTGAAAGAGCATCTGGATTAAACGTTTAGACCACGTTTTGTAATAAGACCAATGTTTTCATTCTTCTTACGATTATCTTAGTTAAATCATAAGGTGTATCATGTATTGGCATATTGGCATTAATTTGAAACCGAACCAAGAAAATAAATGAGAAAATAAGTCGGAGGCAAGCAAGACTATGTTTGAATGTGTCAAATGTGTCAAAAAAAACATAGTCTTACCTACAGTGTAGTCACTACTACCTTCGGAGTCATCCGTACACTGTATCCTCCTTTTCACACAGTACCAAGAAATTCTAAGATTCCTTCTTCTGTGGTTCATCCCACACTTGGAATTCTCTACCTGCGCACGTGTTTTCTCCATCCTACAACATGGGTTCCTTCAAAAGAGGCGTGAAAAAGCATCTTTTGGGCCGGCAAGGGGCGGGCAGATAGGATAGTGGATGTCGTCGCTACTCTATCTGTCAACTCATTTGGGCCTCTTTCACCGCTTAACATCAGGCGGGAGGAGGTTATTTGCCGGGCCATCGACAAAAAAAATATCAGACACCAAAAACAGTGCTTAGAATTTACCGGAAATAATCCGAACGTTTGGATATCCTTTTGATTAATTAAACCGGATACTAATGGAATTGTATCGAGCTTCGTAGGGAAACTGGAAGCACTTATCGCGAAGACTTTCATCCCTGTAAGTTGATTGACCTTTCATAAAAATGCCGGGAGGCTGGGCCATGTGCTTCAGTCATTCAGTCGTCTGAAAACCGAGCCAGTCGCCAGCGACGCTCGACATCGGAGAGACGCACTGCGACTCGCATTCGCAGCGCGGAGAGCCGCGTAAAAAACATCGACTCAACTCCGAAAATATACGTTCTTTCATCGAAATAGAACATTTTCGACACGTTGTTATTAATTCTTAAAGTAAGACATTAAAATTGGAATAAATACTTTGTGTCGGATTTGAAAATTTGGAGTTTTCCTTGTGTTTGAGACTAATGATTCGAATCACAGAAAAGTGAATGAAAAGCCAATAAGTACTCATTGCTACCGTGAAGTATTGAGTGTATTAATTTTACTGTACTTTTAAAAGTGTATGAACTAAATACTGGACATTGTGGTGACATTAAAACAATCGTTCGACAGCAGCTTTGACTGGCGGTTTCCTGCGCGACCAACGGAAATCGTCGGCTCCGTCGAAGTTCGAAATAGAATACGCCGAACGCAACTGTAAGTTGCACGTTTATTTAACTATACACATCGTTTATAGTAACAATGCTCATTGTGAATGATCGGTCTGTAAGACCCGCCGATTATGCTACACAAACAAATAGATCTCTTAAATTCATAATTCGACGTTCATTTGTTCTTAGTCCCGTCAAACATGAATCACGCGTTAAGTTAGCAGGAAACGTATTCGAAGAAGCTTATTTAGGGCGAGCGATGTTAAATAAATCTTAATTATAATGTGGGCACGGCACACGAGTAATGTTATAACAAATGCGTATGTATCCGTTGACATATCAGGACCGTAAGAGGATTACCGAACATGTAAAACAAGCCGGCTCAAGAATAACATTTGTTTTGTTACGCAGAACTGTGCGAGTATTGCGTGTGAACTCATAATGCTCGCGGTAATGAATCAACAACAGCGAAACGCTTAAAAACAATATCGTTCAGAGATTAATTTTACCCAGTTTAAAATACAGTTAATAGGTCTTATAGATGAATACGTTAGAAGAATATCAATCAATATGAAGACTGTTCAAAATTTTAATCCAATAACACAAGTTCTACTCTAACAACCCTGTTAATAATAAATAAGCTAAATAAATAACTAGGCGAGCAAAATTTATTAACGCAATAATTACTTTGTCGTGCCGACATTAATTAATTATTATATAGCAATGTATTACATAAATATTTGAAAATATCAACAAAAGTATCTAAGTATATTTAGAAAATATTTTTAATTAAAAGATTAGGCCTTGAGATTTTCTGATTGTAATGTAGGTAATTTAATCGTCTTCCATTACATCAATATTGAAAATGAATTAGGTGCGCTCAGATAACGTTGTTACAAAAATCTGAGAATGTTTGTATTACTGTCATCTGGAATCACACAGGGAAGGTATACTGTCTCCCGAAATACAGTATTTTACTTATTGAGGAGTAAGGACTTGATGAAATTGTACATTCTTACTTAAGAAAAAACTCTTTCCTTGATTCATCTTCAATCATTATCATCAGTAAGTCATTAACATCATTAGTATACATTTATGCTGTGTTTGTTCAGATCTAAAATGTCGGGATAAGATACCACGTAAATGTAATTGTTCTACTTGATGAAAGTGAATGCTTGCATTGCTTTGTTCCGGTTTGTAGGGTAGGTGCGACAGACAGTAAAAATACTGAGTGATGTGAATTGACATTGGCGATAAGGACCATGAAGGACCATGGTCCAAAAAAATATCTAAATATTTTGCTAAGAAAATTCGATAATGGCTGAAGTTTTTGTATTTGGAGAAGAATCTTATTAAGAAAAAATTAAGAAATTGCATAGAAAACGATAATATATATTACTTGTCATGCAATGTGTTCCTGTTTACCAATAATCATAATCGTAATCATCAATCAAATCAAATATCGAAGTTAAAAACATAAATCAAAAACCAGAGCTATTCATTGCACAATTTCAAAAACTTATTGAGCTGGAAGATTGAGATTTTATTTCATTTACTTAGTGTTTTCAAAATCAAAGCACAAAAGCAAAGTTTTTGAGGCAACATTATTGAAATAAAACTTTGTAGAATCTTATGAAAAAGGGCCTCAATAATATTTGTTAAGCCGACACAATAAGGTCCAATTTGGCCTTTGAAATATCCTAGCGAGCGGCCATTCATAAGTTTTATCGAAAACGTTGGCAGAATCGTGAATGACGGGCTGAACGAAAGACACGCATATTTAGCCGTGTACCCATACGTGTAAAGGAAATAGCCATAACTGGATGGTTATATCTAAGCGGATATGCGAATCTCTTGATGCAAAACAATGTGCTTTTTACACTGCACTATGTTCAAATGTACACCGCCTTCCTGCATAAACGTTATTGTCATACGTCCACTGTCGGCAGGAAGAGATCCTCAAAACAGACAAGATAGTCTTTAAACATGTTTTTATTCAAAACACGGGCTCTATTTTTGAATCATTCGTCTGGCATCGAGCGCTTTTCAAGCGCCATCTGTTCTCGATTTCTAATGATTTTCATTTGTCTTGCGATGATAATCGATAGAACATTACGACGTAGATCAATATTGTTTTGATTTTCATCGAAAACAAAACGAAAATAAGTGGAAATCGAACATTGACGAGTTGACGAGCACTCGATGCCGGAAGAATGATCCAAAAATAGGGCCCCAGGAGAGGTGTATTAAATTCGCTGTATTAGCGATTCGAATGTCGGAAAGTCGACATAAAAAATTCGTTACAATACTCCAGGTATTTCAGCTCGATTGACCAGTGCGATCAATAGGGTAGTAGTCAATTTCACCAATCTTGTCTTAGCTTAGGATACATGTGGCATGCTATCACATTCTTTTCATTAAAGACACAAAGGGACAGCATACTTCTTTCAAGTTTTCTTAGGAGTTTCCTAAGCTAAAACGCGGTTGGTGAAATCCTTACTAATATTATAAACGTGAAAGTTTGTAAGTATGGATGTATGGATATTTGTCACTCTTTCACGCAAATCTACTGAATGGATTTGGATGAATTTTGTAGGTAGACGGATTACGACATGGATTACCATGGCAACTTTTTATTCCGGAAGAGTACTCGTAAGTAGCTTACAGTATTTTTTTTAACTTTTAAAGCGATACATAGTTCGCGGGCACAGTTAGTTGGCCATAATTCCTTCTTTGAGGTGAGATAGCTAAGTAGTTCCTCAGTTGTCGAGGAATTCAGGTGACGCTCGCTTTCACCTTCAGCTTTATCATCACTTACCATCAGATGAGATAAAGGCCAAAAGCTTCTTTGTCGTGTGTAAAAAAGCAATATGCATTAAAATACCATAAATGTAAAGTGCTAAGCTCTTCGTTTGCAGTAGCGTTGAACACCCATGGTGGCAGGAATGTTAATATCATTGTTGTGTTCCGAAAATTAAGGTAAGTTAGTTCTTCAGTTATTGAAGATCCAGGAGGAGGTCGCTTCCATAACCCTTATCATCACTTACTATCAGGTCAGATGAAGGCCAAGAGCTTCCCTGTGTGTAAAAAAGAACCAGTGCACAGCCATATGAAGTTTGAAGCCACCCAGGTTGAAGTGATAGTGATGATGATGATAAATGAGAAATCAGATAACAAAATGCTGACCACGCCAAACAACGTTGTGTTCCCGCACGTGAGGCAGTGTCAGCAGAGCTTAGCGGAGGGAGAGACAATTTAGTGTAGGTACTCTTGTATTGCCGCGTGACTTATGGGTGGGTAAAGCGTAGCGCATGAGATGTATGGGCCGAAGAACATGACGAGACCCCAAAGAACAGCTGCTCGCGGTGCTCCCTGCCGTTTAACGAATGAGGCATTACCGACCCACATTGAGCCAGCGTGGTAGACGACTGAACCCCCTGTTTTTTGGAGAAGTGGATGCTGAAACAGTGTGTGTGACTGTTTTGAGTGAGATGATGATGGTGAATGAGCAAGTGACGCTATTTACAAGCTGCTACGGTTACCATTTAACATCAGAGTGGTACGCTTGTTCGCCATTTCCATCATCATCATCATAACCGCTCATATACGTCCCCACTGAGGGGGCTCGAGCCTACCCTAAGTTAGGATGTTTAGGCCTTAGTCAACCACGCTGGCCCATTTCCATGCGATGTTAAAAAGATGTCTTCAAATAATACAGATGAGTGGTTTCAATGTAAATTTTGTTTCTTTCAAAGTACGCAAGTTGGATGGATGTACGCAAGAAGCATTTTATGTGTGTATTCATTAATATTGGTTTTACGCTAAACAGTAGTGGCGCCATAAATCGGTTCATAAATATTTCAATATAGGTCAAAAATTGCAGTTCTACGAGGTAACAGTGAAAACAAAACTTTGTTTGTGCGAGATAACCATCTGAACTTTTATTTGTTGAGCTAATATTACGCCGCCCACCTAAGCCAGCGGCTGCGTGCTTTGCGCCGCTCTTTAGGAATTGTAAAATTTTTGAGAGAAAATTGAGTGTTCAGTTATCGTTAGAGCAAATTACCTACATGAGTAGGGGTCAATTTCTTGATACGTGGTCAGTTTTAACAAATAGTCAATATAATGATAGCACGGTTTTATCTAACAAATTGCCGAAAATACCTATGTCAAATTTCATACGATTTGACAGATAATGTTGACTTCGTAATCGTATTATCATTACATTGACATGGCTAATGTTAACCACGTATCAAAAAACGTATCCCTACGTGAATGCAGTAAGTTTTACCTGCTCTGGGGCCCAATTCTGCTAATAAGTTACAGCCGAATCGAAACTAAACCGCTGCGATCGACCAATCAGAACGCCACCTTATCACGTCATCGAACAGTTGAATTGCAATATAGTACGCGCTCCGATTGGTCAATCGCAACAGTTTAGTTAGTTTGATTGCTCTAACGTAGTCAAATTGCAGTATTGCGTAGTACAAGCATTAATGCAAAAAAATATTCTACAAAAAATAAAACCGACTTCAAAATATGACTTTTTGCGTTTTTTAACTTTGTTTTATTTTTTGGAAGACCATATTTTATTCCCATCTTTTTAGTAATTTTAATACTAATAAAAGCTACTGGGCAAAACTGAATTCAATTTTTATGGGATCAAATGGCAACTACTTCGTATCGAACAAAAAGGAATCATTTTTGTTCGATACGGAATTGTTTGCATAATGTAAGTAATCGGTGTACATAATAAACAAAGTAGCGTGAAATTCATCGTCCAAGTGGACAAAAATACTCATAAAATAAAAAGTACTGGGTCAAACCTAATTAAATTTTTATGGGGCAAAATTGCAACTATTCTGCATCGAATAAAAAAATAATCACGTTAATCGGATTAGAAATCTCGGTGAAAGCGGTGTACATACAAAAAAAACATACGCGATTTGAGAACCTCCTCCTTTTTGAAGCCTGTTAAAACAAAAAGACCACCGTTAACTGCCTCCGTAGTCTAGTAGTTGAGACCAACCGGTATATATTAGTCTGGTGGTACGGAGTTCGATTCCTGGAACAGAAGTTTTTCTGCTTGTGTTGGTTGGTAGTGGGGCTGATGAACCCGCCTGGCTAGCTACAACCGTCTTTCCTAAGTTTATCGCCGTAATAGCAATGCTAATAACATTGTTATGCCCTGAGGGGGCTTATTCTCATGCAATCGAAAAAAGTTCCAATTCGATTTTTTTCTAGAGCGATAGTCACAACTCAGCCAATCACTGGAAGTGTCGAGCTCCGCCATTATTTCAAGGAATGCCACTTATCTTGAGCAGTAGGATCGGTTTAAACTTTTTTATTTTTCTATGAAATAATTATTTATATTATATGAATATACCTCCAATAAAATAATTTTAATTTGAATAAATACATATTTTCAAGTGTTTATTCAGACAAAAATACACACATACAGTATTGAATACAACAAATCTTTATTGTAATTGGCAATAAATAAAAAATAGGTATACAAGGTTATTTGTTTAATTATCACAAAAAAATTGTGTGCTTGTTCAGACAAGCAAACTGAACAACTTTCACTATGGGACCAACGACTTTGAAATCGCAAAAAAATATCAGCTGTTCCATACATCTAGGTTCAGTGAATGTTGAACATTTGTATGGAACAGCTGATTTTTTTTTTGCGATTTCGATGTTGGTCCCATAGTGAAAGTTGTTCAGTTTGCTTGTCTGAACAAGCACACAATTTTTTTGTGATAATTAAAAAATAAACTTGTATAAATAACAGGAAACAATGAAAATTAAACCATACACTCCCGAGCACTCGAAATATGACAAGTGACTTTCCATAAAGAAATGTCGCAGCTCAACATGTCCTGTGTTCTGATTGGCTGAACTGCAGCGTTGAGCAGGATACAAAAAAAAAGTATATATGAATGTCTACATTTATACATAAAAATACAGTAGCCGACTGATCACAGTCTCCTCATCCCGCGGTCCGTCTCTAGGGGGAGGAAGAGGCGGAGCGGTACGATTTATGATGGAGGAGATACCATTTTATAACTACTATAAAAATTGCCTGTACCTAATAAAATGTAAGATTTGGAAAACATGATACTAAACGTTAAAAATAAAAGGAATTAAAATTGAAAACTGCCGTTAAGACGTACGTTTTAATTAGCGTTTTTTATTAAAGCGAACGTTTCAATGTCTTAATGATCCTTTTTAAATTCGCCTGAGTAGCAACTTCACCCAATTTTAATGGAAGCAACAAGAATTATTGCTGATTCTGTCTGTAAATCTAAAAAAGAATCTCGTGTCACAGTGTTTGTAACCAAACTCCTCCGAAACGGCTTGACCGATCCTTGTGAATTTTTAGTTTATGTTCGGTAGGTTTGAGAATAGGTCGTAAGCCAATTTTATACCCGTAGATGATTATTATGGCGAATCGTAGTTCGTGGGCACAGCTAGTCTACTATATTATATAAGTAACTAAGATAACAACCTAAATGGTCGACGCCGTGTACATTTATAGGTAATTGTCATGTGTATAACATTAAATACCTTAAAATGGTGTAATAGCGTTCAATAACGTGCATATGATGTAAATACACCTAAATAAATAAATAACAAGCGTTTTAGGGCTTTCGCTGCGTTAAGCGGGCGCACGGCGCGTGCGTCCGCTCCGCGTGCTTGTTTCATGTCATTTCATAGAGCAACGCTGCGTGAGGCGGACGGATAGCCGTCGCACGCGACGCGGGCAGCGGGCCCGCGTCGCGGGCGAAGGGGCACGTGACATATGGGCTAATTGGCTGACGCCTTTGTTCACGTCATCGTCTTTTGGCTAAGTAATATAATATATAATCTATAGTTATCGACTGTACCCCTACGCGATCGAAATTATACTGGTGGCGGCACTGCGATAGACGGGAGTCCGTCGCGGACGCCCGCGACGGAGCAGGCGGGTGCACGGCGCTTACATCCGCGACGGGCACCCGCTTAACGCAGCGAAAGCCCTTAGGTGTTGAGATTGGGACTGCATTTATCTTCTCCGTAGACAAAAAATACCTGTGACACTTCTTCAATAAACTTTTATTAACTTTTTGTTGGGGTTCATATTTTTTTTAAACTTCGGCTAACTGAAATCGTCAGATTATAGTCTCCCCTTATTCCCGTAATTATTTTCTTTAAAATAAAAATTAATTTGACTGCTATCATTAATACCTCAGTGATTTTTTCCAATTTTTGGTTTGTAACTTTGTGACTCTCATACTCCCTTGTGACAGATTCGAATCGTCAGATTTTAACAGCACATACTTTTTAACGTGTAACGTTTTTTTTTTGTGTAATTAACCTAACTTGCATTAATCTGACACGTTAAACCATTTTTATGTGTCCAATATTTTTAATTGAAATCTTTGAAACCTCCTGGCCGCCTTCCCCACCAGTGAAATGAAAAATATTATATATCATTTTTTGGTTCCTACAACCTTATCTTCAAAGTACAATGAGTCCCAAACACGCTCGAGTGACTAAAAATTTTGCATTCTGGCCTCCCCTATTATAACATTGTTTTCCGACACAGAGGCAAGATCAAGTTATGTTGCTCAGTTACCAGAGTCCAGGTGAAGACGCTTACATCTTCAGCCTAAAATTAATTAGCATCAGTTGTGCTAAGTTAAGAATATCGACCTTTATCGTCATCAACATTTAATATTAACTTAATAATTATCAGACATTATCGTGGAAGCCAATTTTCAAAAGCTAGGTAATCAAAGGCCGCACCGACCAATATTGAAAATTGTAAATTTCAATTACCAATATTCGCCCACGGTGCGAATGAGCAAAATGCTAGCGAAGCTTAATTGGTATTTTTACTTAGCTGTAGTAGTAATAATTGAAGTCGGTTGCTCTATGTGGTCTTCCGTTCAATAATAATAATAATCATTTATTTCCATCACAAAAGCTATAAAAGTGGATGATACAGAATTTAAGATTTTGTTATAAACATTCAGATTTATACAGGTAAGTACACATGTAGCCATCGTGAGGGAGCGGAACCTGTACTAGGATACCCTGTGTTACAGAATTCCGGCCCCCCACCCATCTGACACTCAAGATTTAGTTGATTTTGTAAACTTACAAGAAAAAGATTAAACATAAGATTTTGTATGAATGTACGCGCGTGCATGTGTGTGCGTGTGTGTGTGTGTGTCAATAAGTAGGCAAAAAATATATTTGCCGAATCCCATTTATCTCTGGTCGATAATTAAAGAGATTTAGACTACTTTGACCGAAGATTGCTGAATCATAATGTTGAATTATTAAAGTGTGTGAAAAGCAATTTTAAATTTAATTTTTTTTAAAGTACGTGCCGGAAAGGTGAAGAATATCATGGTCTGTAATGAATAGGATGATGTTATGATCTCTTGCCGTTTTGATAACTACCATAAAATTAATACGTTATGCTGTTGGCCACATCTGTATAGTGTCAAAATTATCCCGTATGATACAAGGTTGTTTATTGTTTTTCGAAGTATTCTCCTCGAAACTTGTCACATTTTTTTCTATTCGACGGAACCAATCATTGAAGCATTCATTCCATTCTGAAGTTGGGTTATTCAAAATGGCCGTTTTGTAGGCGTTTACAGCTTCTTCATGTGAAAATCGTTGACCACGCAATTTATTATTAATTTTGGGGAAAACACAAAAATCATTAGGGTTTAGGTCAGGACTGTACGGCGGATGGTCTAATAATTCAATGTTTTCTTGCTCCAAAATCTCTTGTTCGGTGGGTGGTATGGGAGCTCGCATTGTCGTGGTGTAGGATGATGCGGCGGTTCCAGTTCTCTTTCCGGAGTTCAGAGACGACCTGTGGCAAGCAAATGCTAGCATACAATTCTGCATTGACCGTCCTTTGTCCCTCAAGAGGAATATTTGCAATATGACCAGTTTTGGAGACAAACGTCACCACCATTTTTTTGCAACGCTTCGTGAACAAACAACTTTTGTTGGCTTCAATTTATTTTCGAACACCCAAACTCGTGACTAGTTTTTTGTTTTGGGTTCGTATGCATATATCCATGATTCGTCACCTGATACGATGTTATATACATCATTTGGAGATCCTCCGTGGAATCTCTCGAGAGTTCTGACGCACCAAGCAACGTGATCCGCTTTTTGCTCCTCAGAGAGGGAATGCGGGATCCATCGGGAAAACAACTTTTTTACACCTAGTTCTTCATGTAAGATTATTTGCATCTGTCTCATGTTAATGTCTATATAAAGATGCATGAATTTCGCGATATGTCACATTTCGATCTTCCTCAATCAACTTACGCACAGTATCAGCGTTATCTTGGGTGATTGCAGTTTTTGGCCGACCTTGTCGCGGATCGTCACAGAGCTTGACACGTCCACGTTGAAATTCCGCAAACCAGCAATAAATTGTGGGTTTAGACGGGGCTTCATCACCAAATGCAGAAAGCATTCGATCAACACGCTGTTTTTGTGTCAAACCACTTCGACAGTCCTAATAAATCATTGCTCTTGAATTTTCTCGACTCAATTCCATTTTTACACCGACTTGACAAGTTCGACGAGACTTTCGAGAGTTCGAATAAATAAATTGAAATCTATAAATAAAACCAAGGTGTTTTCGATTAAAAAGCATTATTATGCCGGGAAGAGCAGAAATATTACATTCCCGATACTTTCAGTGCAGCAGTAACGACGCAGGTGGAGCACGTTGTAGCGACGATAGCGCATTAACGGTTTTTGTTGACAACACATCGATGGCTGTTGTTGACGACGCGACGACGGCTGCCGCCGGCCGCGCCGAGGTGTCGGCGACTGAGCAGTAGCCTCTGTCATTAACAAAGTGCCGTTCGTCTTTGCGTGCCCTTAATTTGGTACTGTCGTTATACCATTAATTGTCACTGACATATGCTCATTTTATTTGCGCTACCTTCTCCCCCTCTCGTTTTCAAAAAATACCTTTAACTTTTTTGTAAAATTGCTTATTTTTTATTATTCATTTCATACGATTGCATGTACTGATATTGTTATTCACCACCCAAGACATTCATTTATTAACATTCGTTTATTAAATTCAAATACTTTTGTCATCATTAAAATAGAAAATGTAAAAAGAAACGTTCCAACAAACAACGTATCAAATGCAAAAGTTTACTGAACTTGATGTCGAAGTAAAAAGAATTAATTTTATCTTTCGCTTTATTGAGGATCGCGCAGCCTCCGCTCCGCCCGAACTTGCGAGCTCGACATTTTGCGAATAAAAAATATAATATGTGTCGCCTTATCGAAGCCGCTAGATTTTTTACACGAATATTCGACAAGCACAAATCCATGATGTCAATTAGAGCTCAACGTTACATCCCTATTCTCGTGTTTGACACCTCGAAGTAGGTATTCGGAGAATTTGAGAAATCTATTTAGGTACCTACATATTTCAACAAATACTTCCCGCAAAAGCAATTTCGTGGGCAAGCAAGGCAAAGAAACGAGTACAAGCAATTAAGAGCTGCTAATCGAATATGCAAATCTTAATAATGTTCAGTTAATAAACTCTTTGTCCACAATAGGGAAGGGTTGTTTTATCCTTCATCTTTTTTGGTGACAATCAGGTGACTAACCGTCTTAATATTACAAAATATTGTCTTACACCTAGTCCTGGTATAAAACTTGACGTTGTCTCTATCTATGTAACATACATAGATATAACACGAGTGAAAACGCACTAGGTTAAAAGCAAGACTAAATTTAACCCAATTAAGTTTGCGCCAAAACGAGGTTTACTTGATTCAATAACCACAGAGAGGAAGTGGCTCCTTTGCTAACATTATTGTTAACACATGTCACATTAATAAATTTTTCGCATATTCAATAGAAAACCATCTTATATTGTTAAGCGAAAAAAAATATTGATTCTGAATCGACAACATATATTCAAAAATCCACGAAGACATAAAATATAATAATATCAAACAAAAATGAAATCTCGCCATGTTTTTTACATTTGTAGATTTAAGTTTTCCAAGTTTAAGATGCAAACGGATTTAAGCACATACAGCCATTTCTTGTGTATATTTTTAGTGACTTTTCAACAAATGTAATAATTTATGATTTAATATTAAATTAATATGGTTTTGAATAAATCCTTACCTATCTTTTGTGTTGGCACCAACTTCAATATAAAACTGTGATGAAAACGACATAACCCCATCGAGTTTGGCCTCGTTTGATTCGTATTGACGAGTACTTTGATCCTAAATGGTAACCATCTGGGTCTGATGCTGGAGCTGGAAGGTGGCCATAGGAACTCCGCAATAAAACTGCACAACCCTATCGAGTTTGAGTTCGTTTGATTCGTTGTGACGAGTACTTTGATCCTAAATGGTAACCATCTGGGTCTGATGCTGGAGCTGGAAGGTGGCCATAGGAACTCCGCAATAAAACTGCACAACCCTATCGAGTTTGAGTTCGTTTGATTCGTTGTGACGAGTACTTTGATCATACATTGTAACCAGGGTCTGATGCTGGAGCTGGAAGGTGGGCATAGGAACTCTGCAATAAGACGACACAACCCCATCGAGTTTGGCCTCATGTGATTCGTATTGACGAGTATTTTAATCCTACATGACAACCAGGGTCTGATGCTGGAGGTGGAAGGTAGCTATAGGAACTCCGCAATAAAACAACACATCTCTATCGAGTTTGGGCTCGTTAGATTCGAAAATATAAAAGCTTGTCACAAGATTTACCTAAAATATTTTTTTCTTGAATTACCAATATTAAGATCAAGTTAAATAAGTATTGTATTATTGTTATATTTTCATAAAAAATTTTACATGTCAGTAATAAATTACTAAATGTTTTTCTATTCTATAAATTAAAGTTTATTTTCCTCTTTTTATGGCATTAAAATAAAAGCTTGTTTTTAAAAACCTATTTCTACTATTAGTTTTATAATTTAAAAAGTACATATTGATAGGAAGGTACGATCAACTTTTAGTTGCATTTACCAAATAGGTTTGTAAAAGCATTAATTTTATTAGTTTTAACATATTTAGAAAAATAGTAATGGTAACGATGTATAAGAAAATCTCAATCATAACTCCTTACGCGCCACTTGAGCGATGTCCGAAGCTCCCTTAAAATAAGAGCGACATTAATGCAGTTAATGTGACATTAATCACATGTCAAATGATAATTGACGTTTGAGTATACGATTTTGGTTCATTTTTGTTGATAAAAAGACCTTAAAGTTAAGACCGTCTCTAAAATTAAGAAGCTGTTAATGTTTGTTTTGAGTATGAGTTAAGTTGCTCTCAACTATTTGAGCAGCTCATAAATATCTAAGTATCGTTTGAGTATTCGGCCGTTAGTGCCTATTTTACAGCAAATTGCCAATAGGTTTGTTCACATATCTCCTAAAGACCATTACACCAAAATTTAGGAAAATATTAAAGTCAAATCGAATGATTTTCGTATTGGACTAATCTACTTGAAGAAAAGCTTAATAAGTCTTATGTTATCATTTGCGATTGCGTTGGCAATATTTTAGAAAAGGTTTCCAAAACACAACAACAACGCGCAATAGATGCGATTCTAAAAATACCCTGAATTGGGCCGGAGCTTTAAGAGGAAATTTAGATTGGGTTAATAAAATTACAATTTACTTTTAGAGGGCATCGCTAAAACATTATCTATTCGTGCAATTACCGGCGAGTCGTAAACAACCTTTTTGGTCTAATTTAATAATGCTATTTCGCAATAAATATCATTTCAATTGATATTTAAAAGGTCCGTAAGCTTATTATCATGAAGCAGAATAAAATTACGATACTTCACCGCACCCTATTCGGAATCACGTGAAGGAACCCTTTCCTGAATTTGGCCTTTCAATCGCTTTGATTTATCGCTTTGCTACAACCTTAGCGCTGCAGATACGGAGCTTCGATCTATTTTTTAACGTTGCAGAAATAAAGTAAATATATTTAGTATTAACAGACTAAAATACGCTCTGAAATTTAGTGTGAGCGAGTAATGTCTTACAAAACCGTAATGTTTTCTAGAAAATTATATGTATGGATATTTCAACGTTTTGGGTGCTTTTTTATTTCAATCACACAAAATCAGCAGTACCTACGGTCTTGGATGAGCACATTGTTAATATATACCTCCACTTAATTAACATAAGGAACTTTATCCCAGAAGTCAAAGGAAACATTGTTGTGGACATATTTGTTTCAATGTTCCATTTTGTAGCAAACGGCTGTCTGTGCAATATAAAGTTAAATTAGCTGCCAAGCTTCTCCATGCTATTCGTAGCAATATCTAAAGTAGTAGAACCCTGAAGGTAGTAATTTTATTTGTAAATGATGTAGACGTGAATGTATTTTTTATAGTAATAGGTAAAGTTCGCCTTTCTCAAATATTTTGGCCTCCAAGATATTCCAATTTCCGATGCAATTTTAAGTACTGGTTCAAAAAGAAAACGGGTCAGTTGCAAAATCTTCAAAATTTTCTAAAATTCATATCCTTACTTAATATTATAAACGCGAAAGTATGTGAGTATGGATGGATGTATGGATGTCTGTTACTCTTTCACGCAAAAACTACTGAATGGATTTGGATGAAATTTTGTAGGTAGACGGATTATGATGGGAATAAACATATAAGCCTATATGTTAATCACTGTCGTAATCCATCTTATTATCCCGGAAAAGTAAGTAGTTCGCGGTAAACTGAATTTACAGTTTTTTCTTTGAACTTTTAAGGCGAAACATAGATCGCGGTCACAGCTAGTTTATTTATATTCTATTCATTGATACTAACAAGCGCCAAATGAAAAATAAAATTATTTACAATTTCGTATTGTTAATTAACGGCCTCAATATTTTATTTAAAAGATACAGAAGTTTCTATTGTTAGTTACTGCTATGAGAAACGTATAATTAACAACTAACGTATAATTAAAACCTAAACCTTAATTTAAAAAATGCTATGAGATAAGATAAAAGATGCCATAAAATACTATTGAAACAATACACAATGTAGCTGTATATTCTTTGGATAAACGTTATATTTGGGCGTAAACAAAGTGGAAACCTTACACAAAAATTTCAAAGGCAATCGTTTCTACAGGCAGAAATTATATTAAAGATCGCTGTTTCTGGGAAATCTTTAAGTTACGCTTGAATTGAATTCGGTTATGATCTTTTCGTATTTATGAGGTCGATTTGTGTGTAGCCAACAAAATTATGAAGCAGATCCAATATATTCATACGAAGACGAGGCTCGCTATAATCATCTTCTACAGCGATATACCTACTTATTGTATACAGGTAGAGTTGCTCATTACTCAGGACATTATGAATGAATGAATAAATACTGTATTGCTAACAAAAGACGCTTAGTTGTATTTTTATACAATCATCATCATCACAGCTCATATACGTCTCCACCTGCCTAGAAGGCGATCTCCACCAGGCAAACCTTGGAGGGTGAGGCTCTCGCCGTTGGACTGGATATTGCTATGGCATTTGATGCATAGAGCTCTTCTCACGAAGTCACCATCCTATGGAATCCCCGAGGGACTTTGCAAATGGATAGCCAGCTTCTTGGATGGTAGGAGCATCAAAGTCGTCACTGACGACTGCTGCTCCGAAACCATGTCTTTAAATGCTAGCGTTCTGCAAGGTTCGGTGCTCTCCCCAACTCTGTTCATTCTGCATATCAATGACATTTGTGCATTGAGAACATATATTGTTATGCAGATGGCAGTACGGGGGATGTGTGGTATACCAATTACCAGAATGCCCCTCAGATTTCATTGCATGAAAGGCGGTTGCAACTTGTGTCTGAAGTCGATGACTCTCTAGGGCGAGTCTGAATGGGGTGCAAAGAAATTAGTTAAGTTCAACTCCACGAAGACATAAATGTGCGCAAGGGAGTTACTCTTTCTATGTCCGATGGTATTGGAATTCTCTGAAAAGTGCAGTTTGGGAGTCATTTGGAGGATTACTTGGATACTTCACTCATAGCCAGCGGCTGATGCTTTATAAAGCACAAATTCGGCCGCATATGGAGTACTGCTCGCACCTCTGGCAGGAGCTTCGAAATATCAGCTCGACCCTCTTGACTCCCTGCAAAGGCGTGCATTCCACACCGTTGGTAATCCAGTACCACGGCCTCAATGCAGACATTGGAGCAAAGGAGAGACTTTGATTTTCTTTGCGTGCTCTATCGGCTCTTTAATGGAGGGTGCTCTGAGGAACTGTTTGCAATGTGCCTTCGTCACTATTTGACCATCACGCCACCCGCCACCGCAATAAAGTTCATCCACTAACTGGAACCGATCTGGCTTAACACAGTTCGGTTAGGGTCATCATTTCTTCCACGTACATGCAGACTCTAGAATGAACAGCTGCGGTGTTTTCTGAGCATTTCCTACCAGGTAAGCAGTAACAGATGTCCATTAGCGGTGGCTATCACTCACTTACCATCAGGTGGGCCACTGGCTCGTCTGCTACCATTAGCAATAAAAAAAAATGTTAGTTGGCAACTTATTATTACAAAATCATTAATTATTATGATTATACAAGCTGTGCTCGCAAACTGCGTTTCGCCCTAATAATTGTCAAAAAAAATCTGGAGAGGGCTACCCTTATCACCTAGGGGTATAAAAAATAGCCTACTACCTATTCTTAGATCTATGAATATACACAAAAATTTCATAAAGATCGGTCAAGCCGTTTCGGAGGAGTTCGATTACAAACACTGTGACGCGAGATTTTTATATTAGACTAGTGGGCCCGGCAGACGTTGTCCTGCCCGATTACAGCGCCACCTACCGGGTCCAATTAAATTACGTATAAACCTTCCTTGGACATATCCAAATACACACAGAAAATTTCATAAGAATCTGTCTAGCGGTTACAGAGTTTTTGCGAGACAAACACACAGCGTTTCATTTTTTTATATATAAGAGAAGAAGAAGAAGACTAGCTTTACTTTACGCAGCATCGTTCGCGTTGTTTTTATTTTCCCGTGGGAATTTTATATTTTGCCGTTGAAAAAATTATTTTGTAGCCTATGTTAATCCGGGATAATGTATCATTCTAATGGTGATAGAATTTTTTGAAATCGATCCAGTAGTTTTTAAATTTATTGGTTACATACATACAAATCTTTGCTCTTTATAATAATAGTGTAGACAGATATTGCCGTGTTGTATTATTTAACAAAATGTGGTCACAGTCAATAGCATTTTTTACAACTTAGTACTTAAACTTACGTTCTCTTTCGTCATTATATATCATTTCAGTAAATTGACCCCCACTGTTGGGCATATGCCTACCAAGGATCTATAAACGATCGGCCCTGCGCTTCTCAACTCCAGCTACTTCTTGCGACCTTCGCCAGATCACCAGTCCACCTTGTGAGGGGCCTACAATGCTGCATCTCCTTTTACGCGGCCGCCACTCTAGGAGCTTTCTGCCCCAACAGCCGTCAGTCCTGCGAGTGATGTGTCCTGCCCACTGGTACTTAAGGTTTGCAATTCTTTGGGTTGTGTCAGTGACTTTAGATCTTTTACGGGTCTCATTATTTCTGAATCGATCATGTAAAGAAACCTCGAGCATGGCCCTCCATTGCCATTTGAGTGACTTTGAGCTTACGTATGAAGGCCATTGTACGTCTCAGTTCCGTACGTCATCACTGTCAACATGCACGAAATGTCTTGAGACACTGCAGTAGTTGTACCGCGAATATGCAACGTAGCTTCCCGAACGCTGCTCAGCCGAGTTCTTCGTGATCACAGTTAATCAGAGGAATTGAATTTATTAAAACTTGCCTGATGGCTGTACGGGACGTTACGTGCGTTAGCCCTGTCGGGGCTTCGCACTCACCGACAGCAGCAACGGGTGAGAATGCCGCTAACAAAAAGCGGACAAAATACGCAACAATGGAGCCTTTTTAGGGTTCCGTAGCCAAATGGCAAAAAACGGAACCCTTATAGATTCGTCATGTCTGTCTGTCTGTCTGTCTGTCTGTCCGTCCGTCCGCATGTCACAGCCACTTTTTTCCGAAACTATAAGAACTACACTGTTGAAACTTGGTTAGTATGTAGATGTATTCTGTGAACCGCATTAAGATTTTCACACAAAAATAGAAAAAAAGCAATAAATTTTGGGCGTTCCCTATACATAGAACTGAAACTGAACATTTTTTCTTCATCAAACCCATACGTGTGCGGTATCTATGGATAGGTCTTCAAAAATCATATTGAGGTTTGTAATATCATTTTTTTTCTAAACTGAATAGTTTGCGCGAGAGACACGTCCAAAGTGGTAAAATGTGTGCCCCCCCCCCCTGTATCTTCTATGAAAATTATGATGTACATTACCATGCAAACTTCCACTGAAAATTGGTTTGAACGAGATCTAGTAAGTAGTTTTTTTAATACGTCATAAATCCTACGGAACCCTTCATGGGCGAGTCTGACTCGCGCTTGGCCGGTTTTTTACCACTTTGTGCCCATTGCAGTCGTGACTCTACGCAGTTGAGAGCTGAAACCAAGGCCTTGGTATCAAAAATTGACCGCCGAATAAGGAAGAACAGCGGAGACTCCAATTCCGTCTCGTTGCTGGTGTAAAGGACGGCCTTGCTATTCAGCGTCGTAATGCTGCTGTGGGCACCTTTGCTCCAAGTTCGATACGGGGCAGGTTATGTCATTATGTAGCTCTTTTAATTTGACATTTGACTTGTATTTCTCATTTAAATCAATATTCATTAATGTTCCAAAATTTTGAAACTAAAAAAACGTGAATTAATTTGAAACAAAAAAAAATAAAACTGTCGTTATAAGGTCTTATGACTATCTTTATGACCTCAGCTTTGGGTTCCGGTGGAAGCTAAACAAGAGTATGTGTGCTGTTAGAACCTTCTCAAAGTTAAATAAGGTCCTCACCAGAAAACCGGAACAGGCGCGTTTACATAATTGGGTTTTAAAACAAATTGTACCATACATTTTGCACGCCACAAACATTGTTAAATATTAGCAGCAGCAAAGAACGCAAACAATAAATAAATATTCATTCCCGCAAATTACGTACTTTAAACATTATTCATCCGAAATCTCATTGTAACTCAAGCGACGTACTGTATAAGTAAACGCAGCAATTTACATTAACCGAATGCTGATGAGCTATTTCGATAATTTGTTTATATTGTACCATATTTTTAGGGTTCTGTACCTCGAAATGACAAAATTGGAACCCTTAGGGGATCACTTTGAACAACGCGGCGATTCATTTTGATGTTTGGTCAATACCCTACCAAACCGAAACTAGAACAATTTTTTTGCTTTAATAGAAGCTCATTCATATAATAAACAGAAATAAAAAATCGGTTTTCGAATAACTATAAAAACAACCAAGATATAAGGTATTAAAGATTTTTCTCCATCTCTTTCTAGCAAAACGGCAATTTACAAGGAGTTAATATGGCCGTACTCAACAACGACGTCACGGTTGATGTCAGATCTCTCTGTCTAATCGCCTTCAAATTAACAACTTAAAATGCTTGTATCTAATGTATTACTGAGACGATTTTAATTCTAATTTCACAGGACTGCATCTTTTTCCACGGTATTTTAATATTTAATGACGAGACGTAAAAATTTGAATTTAGTCATCATCCCAATTGTAAACATCCATACTAATATTATAAATGGGAAAGTGTGTGTGTGTTTGTTTGTCCGTCTTTCACGGCAAAACGGAGCGACGGATTGAAGTGATTTTTTAAGTGGAGATAGTTGAACGGATGGAGAGTGACATAGGCTACTTTTTGTCTCTTCCTAACCCCCCACTTCCCTAAAATGGGGCGTGGAAGTTTGTATGGAGCATTCCGCAATTTTCAAGGTAGAAAGCTAAAAATTGGTATGCGAACTATTTGTGACTAACAAAAAAATCGTGCATCATTTTTTTTTGGAAATCTGCCCCCAACCCCTTAAAAGAGGGGGTGAAATTTTATATGGGACTTTTTGCAGTTCTCAAGGTAGGAAGCTAAAAATCGGTACACAGACTCTTTGTTACCAACAAAAAATACATGCCTTATTTTTTTTTTGAAATCTTCGGTGTTACCCCTAATTTAACGCGAGCATAGTAGTCATATAAAAGATATAGCGTTATTAAAAATTGAAATCGTAATTGTTTTTTTTTTATTCCTCATACTTTTTTTATTACAGACCCAACTATGTATTTGTATGGAGGATTTCAAAATAAATTAAATTTTCAATGACGCCATACCTTTTATATGACTATGCTAATACGGGTAGTTTTCAGTTTGATAGGGTAATGACTAAACACAGTGTAATCTATTTATAAGTCAAGAACGGCTGAACCGATTTGGCTGAACATTGGTGGGGAGGTAGCTTAGAACAAGTAGACGGACATAGGATACCTTTTATCGCAGGAATCACCCCTTAAGGGGGAGAAAAGGGGAGTGGAAGTTTGTATGGGGAATTAATAACCGAATTAATAACTAATTAATAAATTTTTATCCCCGAAATCATTCTTTAGGAGTGAAAAAAGGGTGGGGGGGAGTTTGTAAAATCAATAAAATGGATTTCCACGGCGGACGAAGTCGCGCGCAAAAGCTAGTAATTGATAAAGGACTAACATGTAGGTATGAGTCTAAAACATTAATATTAAAATGTTTGATCAGTAGGGCTAGCGTGAATATTTGCGTCAAAGTATTCGTATCGTCATCGTGAAATATTTGTATAAGAATAAAAATTCGAATTTAAAATTAAACTTGGAACTAAAATTCTCATACAAATATTTCACGATGAGACGATATGAATACTTTGATGCAAATGTTCGTGCTAGCCCTAAAGCATTCAGTATACATGAAGGCTGAATCAGGACTTGCTATTGTATCAAATTGGCTCAATCATAATCTCCTTACACTAAATGTACATAAAACTAATTATATATGCTTCAAAAGAACTCAACCCAATAAAAATTTATCGTTAAAAATTTAGTCTAAGTACAAATAAAGAAAACTGTAACTGTGTACCTTTAGAGGTGGTTACCACTATCAAATATTTAGGAGTAGTGTTGGATCAACACCTTTCCTGGCACCCCCAAATTGAGTACGTCTCGGAAAGGATCCGGACACTTATATGGGTCTTCAAAACGTTACGCTATATTACAACTAAACATCTACTAAATAAGATATATATTTCACTGGCACAGTCTGTATTAGGATACTGCATTTCTTTATGGGGTGGTGCATCAAAAACCAAATTTTTGGAAGTCGAAAGAAGTCAACGATGTCTATTAAAGATTATGTTTTTTAAGCCCTTTACCTTTCCAACTAGTGAACTCTATAAAATAGCCGACCTATCTGTGAGGCAACTTTATATTTTGTTTGCTACCTTAAAATTACACAGTAAACTATCTTTTGATCCTACACAGATTCAAGGGAGAGGAAAGGATAACGTTATTAAAAGGAATATAACCAAAACAGCTTTCGCTAAACGACAATTTGATGTTCAATCTACGCATATATACAACCAGTTAAATAAGAAACTTGACATTTATTCGGTGAATCTTCGTGAATCTAAGTATGTATGTGTATAAGCTGAAATGATAAATAATAGTATGACACACACACATGCACACACACACACACACATACACACACACAAACACACACACACACATACACACACACATACACACAAACACACGCTCACACACATGCATTCTTACAACATAAACAAAATTATTATATAATAAATAGATTTAGAATAATACTAGCTATGGAAGAGCGGGTCCACCTGACACAGGCACAATTATTTTGTCTACTGGGTGGTCCCAATCACTGTATCACTGTACAACGTTGATTTACAAATAAAGAATTTATTATTATTATTATTATTCGTATCGTCAATGACGTCATCGTGAAATATTTGTATGAGAATTTTCGTTCCAAGTACGTCCTGTAGGGGCGCTGTATACAATTCTAATACAAATATTTCAGGATCACGTCATTGACGATACGAATCGAATACTTTGACGCAAATGTTCGTACTTTAGGGCTAGCACGAGCATTTGCATCAAAGTATTCATATCGTAATCGTGAAATATTTCTATGAGAATTTTAATTCTAAGTTTAATTCTAATTTTAATTATTTTTTATGCATTACGTATAACCCTTCGCGCTAGATTTAAACATACATATTATATTCTGTATTTGTTTTATGTCAATAATCAATTTAGCTTTAATAATACTAATACTTATTCAACTTATAAAAATAGGTTCAATAGCATAGCATCATAAACGTAACATGTAATATGTTACGTTTATGATGCTATGTAGTAAAATAAAACAAAATGTTTTCATGCCAATCTGCCGGGCAGGATGGAAAAGAAAATATATTATACAAAGACACGCTACCTACTGCGTTCATTCTCACAGAGATCTTGGAAACCATTTCAGGGATTCCGGAACAAAAATATCTTCGCCAGAAAGGAAAACAATTGTCAGCAAAAACGGCCCGACCAGCCAGCGAGGCATTATCTGAGCCAACTGTCAGTTTTTGTATGAATATGGCTAAACAATTGTGTAAGAGTCGAAATAAATCCCTTTAAAATTTAATAGTAGATGTACGCTTTTGGTGTTTGATGAATGCTTCTGGTTTAAAGTTATATACCAAAGTAGGAAGGAAAAAATTAGGAATTCACTCCCACACCCTAAAACTAAACACTAAATCTACTACTACTAATAATAATAATACTAAATCTAAATCGCATACCCTCAGGATGTTGAATGAACTTCGTGTCAAGGTCTTCTCAAGAGACTGCATGGGGTTCTTCAAGAAGGTTATAAAATAGTTTGTAAAGCATAGGCAACGCGCAAACGGAACGGTTGACTGGTTGAGAATGCCCTGTTGTATTAAGTCCGCCCTTTGTACCGTTTTAAGTGCAATAAAGATTAAATAAAAGTTAATAAAAGTGTGGCAAGCGTCCATAGGCTGCGGTGGGCCGTACGCTAGTTTGCTACCTTAGCGGTATGCGGTATAAAAAAGAAAACTTGGCCTTCGTCACACCTGATGTTGACTGAAAATAAGGCCGAAGCTGAAAGCGAGCTTCACCCTTATCTTCTCAACAACTAAGGAACTAGCTAACTTACCTCTAATTGACGGAACACAGCAATGTTGTTAACATTGTTATTATGGCGACAACTTAAATCATTTCTGTGAAACCTTAAGTGAGGCGGTGGTATCTAGCCAGGCGGGCTTCTCCACCAACCAAACCAAATAGAAATCTTCTACCTCCACGGGGAATTATACCTCGAACCTCCAGATTCAATGCCGGGTGGTCTCAACCACTAGACCATGAAGGCGGTGAAAAACCAAAGCAATAGGCACATATTAAAAGTGACGCCGTTTCCTTAAAAAGACGTAACTTTAATCGGTGGATAAATTACTGATTGTATGAACTTATTTAAAGCTTAGTAGTCTTGTGACCAACTAAACCAGCAAGTAGTCATTAACAAAGACAACTCGTCCAGGAAAACTTCGGAACATCTCTTGCCATGTGGGTACATTTGTCTTACCGAAATACAATAACAACTATGGCAAGAGAATAGTACAATACCTGCTAGCGGAATTCCTAAACGAGTTATTTAAGGAGGATCTCAACACTATCAAATTTAGAAAATTATAAAAGTAGGTTAAAATGTTATTTATTATCAAGATTAGTATAGGTTTAATTAGATTAAGCATAATCTAAATTTGGGAGCGTCACTTCCTGAGCATAAACTCCATTGGGAGTTTTATCAGAGAAGTATAGTTTTTTCCATAAAATATTATTTGTACTGAATAACAATAAAAAAAAGTCAAGATCAAAAGAAATCACCGTTAACAAAATTCGTGGTAACAGTATGACTAGCAGCGCCCAGCGGCTTTACATAGATAGTGCTATTCTTGTCGACTATTAGTGGACTTCCAAAAGGCCATAATTTAAATTTATGATCCACGTGATCATGCACATGATAAAGTCCGCTATTTTTGTTCCCATGCCCACCTGCTGACGGGTGAACCTTGATCGCCAATTACACTGTGTATTATAGAACACTCAAATTCAATGTTAACTTTATTTCTATGTGGTCAGCTGTTAACACCCTCAGAATAGCCACGGAAAACAGTTACAAAGTTTTCAACAATTGGTTTATTTATATTATTAGTTCTCTATTCTTAGATAAATGATGTTACTGAAATTCTTTTGTTGCAAAACTCTTGCTTTTGTAATACGCACAACAGTACACAGACTATTTTGATTTAATCCTATAACCCAAAGACATTGTAAGAGATAGACCGACAATACGCGCGGCCTCTAAGAAACCCCCTTCAACCACAACAGCGGTCAGGCGGCCGCTACTCATACTGTATTTGTACTGCATTCGACTGTCGAGCGCGCGTCAAGTTATAAAAATACTTAAACATGCCCAAATAACTTCGTTTTGTAGTGTAAAAAACGAACAGTAATAAAAACTAAATCACATTGTAACATTATTTATATCCGATGAGTCTTAATTATGCTTATTTATTTAGCTATTATCATATCAAAATTGGTTGAAGGGGACTTCATACATTTCGTTTGCATTGTTGGTCTACTCTTATATTGTCTTTGCTATAACCATTTATGAAAATGGCAGTAGCTTTTATTGGTATCTAAAGAGTTTTGTCGTTTCTTTTTATAACTTTTTATATTGCAGTTGCTTCTTTAAAGTCAACTACGAGTACGAGTACATTCATCACATTGTGAATAACAGTAAAAAAAAGTGACAAGAGTAGCGCAGAGTTTGAGACATTTGCAAATAAACAATACAGATGTAGCTGTATTTCGTTTAAATATAAATGTAAAGACGTATAAAGTCTTTATGTGTATTCGAATTATTTTATTATGCTAACCAGCTACAAAACCACAACTACATGAGCACGTAGGGCCCATGCAAAGCATAAATTAAAGCGCCATATGTTTGATAGATAAAACAAAAGTGGATTTATCTGTTTTGTTACATTCGCGTTTCTTTCGCAGCTCCCAGCTAAAATTTTACCAACGTACTGCTGATGTTACTTTTATCGAATCGAATCTTCAAAAAGTTTATACCTTTTTATGTTAACTTACCTTTAGAACTTATGTGTATTTCAAAATCAGATCAGAGATTCATGTAATTTCTTTAGAAGTAACAATCGTTTGAATTCACAAGCAATTTTAGTGTCACCCAAACTAAACTTTTGATTGATATTTAGTTATTCTGTGTGATATGAAAACAAATGAAATCTTTATATAAGTGCTTGTACTTATTTTAAAAAATAAAACCGACTACAAAAACAACATAGAATACTTACATGCAACACCATTGTTTTATATTGAAATTGATGCCAAATTTTAACCAACTACTTACATTGCTTGGCACCGACTTCAATATAAAACTGTGTAATATTAATTATATTATTTATGACTTTTTGGTGTTTTTGAAGTTGGTTTTATATTTTCTAAAAGAAAATATTTTAATCCTTTTAGTAAATTAGAAGAACCAACCAACCAAACCAAACCAGAATTACTTTAAATAAAACATCTTTCGCTCTAAACAGTATTGAAAGAATTATTCCCAAACTTCTTACCTATCAGAAACCTTCCATCATAAGCTCAGTAATATAATATGATGACTACCAGATGCATATACCTGAATATCGTCGGAAAAAACATGAAACACGTTGGACGTGCCTATGAAATTATAGGGTTTCTATCGATTTTCCTGGTATCCCATCATCAGATGATGATTTGGTGACAGACAATGGGACCACCTCGGGAGTATGCGCTTTCGATTACAAAAAGATTTTTGAAAATCGGCCCACAAATGACCAAGTAATCGGTAAACATACATAAAAAATGGATAGAGTTGAACATAGATCCTCCTCCTTACTCGAAATCGGTCAAAATGTTAATGACCTTAATTGTATCAATCCCAAACTTTTTTTTATTTGAAAGCGTATCATGAAATGAGGTCATTTAATTTAGTTGATGATAATGTGCTGTATGATCTGCAATGGACAGCGTCCTGGTTTAAAAATAATAGAAAAAAAATCAATTCGGTGTTTATTCACTTTGGTGAATCTGTTCGATATTTCTTTCCTCCTGTCGACCACCGTACTACAAATATTTATTTATTTATTTTTTATGTACTTACATATTTTTCGTACAAAGGCGGACTTAATGCCTGTGGCATTTTCTTCTGGTCAACCTTAGGGTGGTGCAGAAAAGGGTGATGCGGTAGATGTACCGAGAAATGGAACAGCTTATTAAGAATATCATATAATATACATATAACATAAAATTCTACTACATAAATAAAATAATTAAAATAAACTCATATATATCTAAAATGCCTACGACCAACGAGATAATTGCAATGTTTTGAATGCCGTTGCCTAAAAAAAATCCGTTCTGTTGTTCAAAATGCCTTCGCAATTTATTTTTGAAGCTAAGCTTGCTTGGGGCGTTTCTTACCTCTAGAGGGAGGGCGTTCCATAAAAGAATAGATTGGACAAAAAAGGATGAGTGTACAATATCAGAGCGATGAGGAGAAATTATGAGAATACCATTGAAGGCAGAACGAAGGGTTTTGTTATGAGAGGTACATAAGTTCTGAAAATGTGTCTTTGGTGGCGCGTGGGTAGTGGAGTCGCAGTGTGGACCTTACTTAGCGCACCCAAAAGGGCAGGGAGAACACCGGGGGGTTTTAGTGGGTAGGCCTGGCACTCTGCCGGGAGAGCCCCACACACGCTCGCCGTCTAGCCAACGGCGGGTACGGTGCGGTTACGCATTTCCCCCCGAGCAAAAAAAAAAAGGAGGGTGTATTAGGGTTATGAAGTAAGGAGTATAAAGTCATTAAGGCTCTCATCTGCCTATGCTGCCGAATAGGTAAGTACCCATTTTAAGCGCATTCGGAACGCCGAAACATGATCATGTAATTTCTTAAATTAAAGACGAATCGAATGCATTCGATTTCGGGTTCGGTCAAGTTTGTTGAGTAGATCTACATTCAGCTCGAAATAGCACACATCACTATAGTCTATTATAGGAAAAATTAAAGACTGTACAAGCATTTTTTTGATGTCAATAGGCAGAAAGTTTTTCAGTCGGTAGAGAGATCTCAGAGTTCCAGTAACCCTCTGACAAACGTTAGTTACCTGAGGTTGCCAGTTGAGCGTTGAATCTATATGCAACCCCAAGTCCTTGATACTGTTGCTCAAAGGGATAGCTTCACCATCAAAAATTACGGAATGAAGGTTCTGATGTTCCAGTCTAGATATGAACCTGGAACTGCCCACCATTATCGCCTGGCATTTATTTGGGTTAACGCGGACTCCATATCGCGCGGACCAATCCTTAATACTTTCGAGATCTTGATTGATTATAGCAATGGCATCATTTATACTATCAACATCTACTTGAGTATAAAGTTGCAAATCGTCAGCATACAGGTGATACGCACAGCGAATATGATGGGTGATAAAGTTTATGAAAACTGAAAAAAGAAGTGGAGATAGAATGCCACCTTGAGGAACGCCAGCGTCAAGATTACGCCATGAGGAAGACAACTCTTCACAAATGACCGACTGCTGTCGTCTCCGAAGATATGAAGAAAACCACTCAATTGCCTTGGATGAGACCTTTATATGAGATAACATTGATAACAAAATATCATGGTGAACAGTGTTAAACGCATTCGTAAAGTCGACAAGAATGAGTAAGGTAATCTTCCTGTCTTCAATTCCAGCCCTAATATCCACGGTCACCTTGAGGAGAGCACTGTGTACTGTGAGTACTGTGTACTGTGACTAGGTCTAAAGCCGGACTGAAAATGACTCAAAAGTAGGTTTCTGTGGATATATGAGGAAAATTGCTTATGCACACAAGCCTCGAGCACTTTGGATAGATAAGGGAGGATAGAAATGGGGCGGAATTAATGGAGGACAGTTGGGTTAGGGACTTTAGGAAGGGGGCAAACAAAGGCTTTCCGCCTTTAAATAGAACGTAGGATTCAAAAAAAATTAGCATAAAATATTTAAACGGCAGCTCCTTGATTCTGAGGAGTCCTTCAAGGCGAAGGCTGGTGTTTGCTTGTTCGTCCGGGCGGACGTTTGCTGTCGTCGCCTGCGCTGTTTGGAGGAACGCCAGCGTCCTCTTTTCCATCCTTGCGGTACACGTCGATTTTGGCACTCATTGCCGTGTCTACGTCTGCGTCTACCGTTCCCATCGTGGTGACCTGGAGACAACTCGACTTTTTGAACATCTAAGTCGGGTGGCAGATGACGCGCAGGAGCGATTTCCTTCCGCCGAGCTGGTGTTTTTAGGGGACTTCAATGCTCACCACGAGTTGTGGTTAAGTTCCTCTAAAACTGACCATGCGGGTAGGACTGCCCACGCATTCGCTCTCACGCACGACCTGACACAATTGGTCACCCAGCACACCAGGGTACCAGATATTATCGGTCAAGCGCCCTCTTTATTGGACCTTCTGCTGACAAATCGCCCTGACGGATATCAGGTGGTGATTCGAGCTCCACTAGGATCATCGGATCACTGCCTCGTATCCGTCTTAGTGCCTCAGGCGTCGCGACCGTCGCCTGTGGTTGCAGCACGCCGTCTGTGGCACTATGCGTCAGCAGATTGGGACGGTATGCGGGATTATTACGCATCTGTCCCTTGGTGGCAGCGCTGTTTCAATGGGATGGATCCGGACTCCTGCGCTACCTCTGTTGCTGACGAGATCATACTAGGAATGGAATATTAAATTCCGCATTCCAATCTCGTCAGTAGAGGCAGACGTAACCTCTAGTTCAATCGCGAGTGCGCCTCTGCTGTTGAAAACAAACAGCTGGCTTACCGCGCTTGGATCAGAGGACGAGCTTCTAGGGATCCCAATACTAGCCTACGGAAAACAGCCTACAATAATGCCACCAAGTTGTGTGAGAGGGCTTACATTAGAGCGGATGCTCAGCGCATTGCACAAGTGGGCCAGGAACTGCTTGCGCACCCTACGGGTAGCCGTTCTTTCTGGCGTCTGGCCAAAGCTGTGCAATCAAACTTCTGCCAACCCTCGCTGCCACCGCTGAGACATGCCGATGGTTCACTTGTTCATCAGCTGCAGGAGAAAGCCGACCTCCTGGCAAAACTCTTCGCGGCTCATTCCCGTGTCGATGACTGTGGTCCACAACCTCCGAAACTGTCCCATTGTGGCAGCACCATGCCCGATATCCGTATCAGACAGCGTGATGTGCGGGCGGAGCTTCAGTCGATCGATACTCGAAAAGCAAGTGGACCAGACGGCATTCCTGCGATTGTTCTTAAGAAGTGTGCAGCGGAGTTGACTCCGGTCCTGACGCGTCTATACTGTCTGTCGTTCTCTGCTGTTTGTGTGCCGAAATCTTGGAAAGAGGCCAATGTCCAGCCGGTTCCCAAAAAGGGAGATCGTTCTGACCCGGCTAACTATCGTCCTATAGCCGTCACTTCCATTTTGTGCAAAATCATGGAGAGGATCCTTAATACCCAGCTGATCCGTTATCTGGAAGGTCACTCGTTACTTAATGACCGACAGTATGGATTTCGCCCTAAACGGTCAACAGGTGACCTTCTAGCGTTCCTTTTGCACAAATGGGGTGAATCTGTCGATAAGCGCGGCGAATCGGTGGCTATTAGTCTTGACATCGCCAAAGCTTTTGATAGAGTCTGGCACAAGGCTCTTCTTTCCAAGCTTCTGGCATACGGATTACCCGCGCAGTTCTGTACGTGGATTGCCAGCTTCCTCCACGAGCGTAGAATTCGCGTTGTCGTTGACGGCTGCGCTTCGCGGTTCGTGGCAGTGAACGCTGGAGTTCCGCAAGGCTCCGTTCTATCCCCAACATTGTTTCTTCTGCATATCAATGACATGCTTTCCTTGGGAGCTATACATTGCTATGCAGACGACAGTACAGTGCATGGGGGATATCACGGAAGCTCAGGGGCTGCTCGTGGTGATATTGGTAGGGAGAGGCAGAATCTTATCATTGAGCTCAACAGGACGCTGGACCTCGTCTCCGAATGGGGCTCCAACAATCTTGTTGAGTTCAATGCTAAGAAAACACAGGTGTGCGCGTTTTCGGCGAAAAGGTCACCTTTCCTCCCCCTTCCTTCTCTTCAGGGCACAACCCTTCACACACAGAGCAACATCACCTTGCTCGGAATGAACATTCGCTGCGATCTGAACCCCAGAGACAACATCGAATCCTTCATAACTACTGCCTCACGGAAACTCGGTGTCCTGAACAAGGTGCGTAGGTATTTTGCGCCAGACCAACTATGCTTGTTGTATAAAACTCAGGTTAGGTCTTGCGTGGAATATTGCTCGCACCTTTGGGACGGCTCCGCTCAGTACCTGCTCGATGCTCTGGACAGATTGCAGCGTCGCGCTATTCGCATTATTGGCGATGTAGAGGTAACTAACACCCTCGAGCCTCTACAACTTCGTCGTGACATCGCCTCTCTTAGCGCCTTTTACCGAATGTTCCATGAGGAATGCTCTGAGGAGCTCTTTAACCTTATCCCTCCCTCTCCATTTCTTAACAGAAACACGCGTAAGGGCCTTCGGAGTCATCCGTACACTGTGTCCTCCTTCTCACACCGTACCAAGAAATTCCAAGATTCCTTCTTCTGTCGTTCATCCCACACTTGGAATTCTCTACCTGCGCACATGTTTCCTCCATCCTACAACATGGGTTCCTTCAAAAGAGGCGTGAAAAAGCATCTTTTGGGCCGGCAAGGGGCGGGCAGGTAGGATAGTGGATGTCGTCCCTACTCTATCTGTCAACTCATTTGGGCCTCTTTCACCGCTTAACATCAGGCGGGAGGAGGTCATCTGCCGGGTCATTCATAAAAAAAAATTCTACATTGACACTATCTATGTCTGGTCCCCGTAATCTATAATTTCGAAAATAATTGCGGTTTTGGAGAGTGTTACAACCACGCGTCTGCCGAAAAGGAAGTAAATCTTTTTTAGTTAGGTATTGATATTTTTCGTCTAGATTTTATGTTAAAAAAGTTAACAGCTATTAATTTTTTAAATCAATGCGTGCCTAATTTGTTTCTTATCTATTTAACAAAACAATCAAACAAAAAACAGTTTTATGTTCTTTACACAGGACAAGGGTCGGCAATAAAAGTTTTCCATGTTAAACTTTTCATATAGAACAATACCCATTTTTCATGAGATATGCATCCATTTTCAAATCTGTCTAGTCAGAAAATCAAACAGTTAGTAAAGGACTTCTAAATAGATGTTTCTGGCAGTGATTCTGAAGATTCTACATATATATAATCTCAAGGAAGTACAAGCAATACTCCAAAACGAAATGAAGAATAGGACGACTATGATAACAAAATTAGTCACTGACGGAGCAGAATTAGACGATCTGGGGCCTTACCATAATCGCTTATCGCAAGGCTAAAACTATATTGAAACAGAGACACCGCTCGTGCTGCGTATAGCACCATCACAGCGCGGTTTTAATATTGTTTTGGGCAATCGTGGTTAAGGGGCTGGACCAACCTGTCCTTTCTCTGGCATTAAGAAATGAATGGCTGATTTATTCACGTATTTAGGATTTGTCTTATAATAAAAGTTATTCAGTTTGTTTGTCTTAACAAGCACAAAAAACTTGGACTGTGACTAAAAATAACCTTATATAGGGAGAAACCAATACCCTGAAACATATCAGGGTTGAGATAATGAGGATTCCCTGCGTTCACTATATTAGCAAAACAATTCAATAACGCAGTATCGCAAAAATAAATACATGCCTACAGAAAAAGGCAAAGGCAATAAACATGAAATCTCGAGTTCGTAAAGCAAAATTCGAAATATTCATTATTTTTCTCTTTGTGAGAATTCTTTGAATGTAAATTTATAGAGAAAATTGATATTTATGTGTCCCTGCGTCGTATAACTATTCAGTTTCATTTCTTTTTTATGCTGAAGTTTTACAAGCGACTGTCGGGTCGGCGAATTGATTGCTTTTTCCCTAAGAGGTATTATTAAATGAATGCAGATGCGAAATTTCGATGTTGGATACCTACAAATTTTAAGATTGGGAGGAGTGTTCCAACCTTGTAATTCAATCGGTTCATTTAGCAGGTAGTAAAGGGCAGACGGGGACAGACAGTGACGTAGATAAAATTGAAAGCGTTTAATGACAATAATGTTAAACGACGCATCGGCAATATAAGAAATGGCTTTGACTGTTTCTCATTGAATGATAAGTATATAGTCATGAACTAAAATATATTAATCTATAGAAGTATTCTTAGCATGAAATTACGAATATCAAATTTAATAGTACATTGTTACCCTAGGGGTGAAAGTAACTTATTTATTCCCGAGACGGGGTTTGGCGCCCGAGCGTAGAGAGAGCGCCTATAGTTCGAGGGACTAAATAAGTCTTTAACCCGAGGTAAACACTGTGCTTTTCATTACGAATGCAAGGAAAGTAACAATAAAAACATGAATCAGCAAAATAACATATTAAGAGTGAAATTAATTTTATTAAATCAACAACTTCTGCTTTTGCCTCTTCTCTTATATTATGAAATCTCTACGGAAGAATAAACAATAAAAACTCGAAAAAACAAATGAAGATCGGATTGCCGCTATCCCGTTTATTATGATTTTTTTTTCTGTTGCCGGCCAGCTATTCAGCCATAATTTTTTTCATTTTCATCATTGAAGAAATGGTTAAAATTTTCCGCAAATCTATGTTATTTTAAAATAATAGTTAAAAGTAAATTTTATTATAATAAAGCCATTTAAAAAATATATTATTTAAATGCTTAACATTATGTTATTTCAATTTTACGCTTACACCGTGCTGTAATTGAGTGGTTGTATAGAAAGCCGGAACATGGTTCAATAAAAATGTGAAAATAGAACTTGTTTGTTTTTAAAATTTCACAGCAGCTGTCAGTTGAAAGTGATCCTCCCTAGGGCTGAAAGGTACTACTTTCAACCCGCTCCGCAGGCAACTTCAGACCTAATTTCAGAGTATGAGTAATAAAAAAATCTTTGTTCAAGATAAGATAGTCCTTTACAAGCACTTGCCGACGTCAAAATTGTGATCAAAAGGCGTGACCAAAGAGAGCGTGCAAAGTGCGAGGCAGCATAAACTTACGTCTAATTGATTTTTATCAAGATAAAATAAATCGGGGTACTCCGGGAGATCTCGCACCCACTCATAACCAGAAACTCATAATTGGAATTTAATGTGACGACTCATAACTACCTCATACGGGGGCCTCGGGGATCGGGGTACTCAGGGAATAACCCACAATTTCTGTCGCGCTTCATCTTGACGTACAGTAAGCTCCTTATCAAGCTATACTGATTGACCTTTCGACCGTTCTTATGTCACTCGTTACAGTGGCGTTTTTTTAGCGTAAATGTATAGCTTGAATGGGAGATTACTGTACGTATAGAGAAATGTACGTGTGGCAGCATTGCGCGGCACAACGAACAACACTTTTCTGTATATCTATACTTACTAATATTATAAAGCTAAAGAGTTTGTTTGTTTGTTTGAACGCGCTAATCTCAGGAACTACTGGTTCGATTTAAAAATTTTTTTTTTGTTGGATAGTCCATTTATCGAGGAAGGCTTTAGGCTATATAACATCACGATATTGTTATTTTCGGACAGAATGCCGCGTGTTGCTGTCACGCATCTGTTTGGTCACGCCTAAATGTCTAAGATTTGATCCACTAAGAACCCGCTGTACAAAAAATATGTACCTAGAAATACTTCAAACATACGCCCCATTGCAACACGATTCTATTCTTATTAAACGAGGGGGATTACCCCACTACAACGCGCTGGCCAGACGACTTGGGATAGGAGGGTTTTTTCGGATTTTCCATCTTTTGCAGAGGTACGATTGTGGTAAACTTTCTTACGCCTCGACTCTAATGACTTCCAAAGGACGAAAGAAAGCAGCGGCACGAATTCTAATTCTGTCACCGCAGGAATGGACTGAATCAAGATCATAATGGGACAGTGCATTAATATGGATACAAACTCATAGGGTGCCAACATAAACTAATACTAATTTTGCCGCATCATAGATTTTTCCTCCTTGTTTAAGACGAGATTCGTGCCCAGCAGTGCAATATACTGGATTAGTCAAAATTGGTGTATCAAACTTATGAGTGTTGCAACACTCATAAGCTTGATACACCTTAGAGCATTAAGGCTAAATGATCTAAGCTAAGGTGTTAACTAATATTATGCACACGTTTACATTACGAAAAACTAATATTTCTATTTTCATACAAACATACAATAATATTATAACAGTTAAAAAATGTACATCCCTGAAAGTGGGCGAAGCTTTCGCATCATAAAATATTTGGAGTGACAGGTGTCTTTTCTTTTGAATATGCCGCGTAGATTTGAAAAAGATAAATGAGGCTGTTTTTTTGACCGTGGAATAACCGTAATGTAAACAAACAACAGCTGACAATAGGGCTACCACAGCGTAGTTTGTTTTCAAATCTTAAAAAATCATTTACTCTAATAATATCATTTTGCATTAAAAGTGCTAGAAGACAAGGGTGTTTACTATTATGTGTTCCTTGTCACCCTTTCGGATGATAGATTATTTAGTTTTTGCTTCGACGGCGTCGAGGGGTTGCAGCCAACACCGCAGCGGGGTTCATCCATATAACCTGAAAGCAATACCGTACGGTTCGCTTACAGCGCTCATTTTAACCACGAACGTACCAATATCAATCGACTTTATTAAGAACACTTAGCGCCGTTCAAAGTTACCTATAAGAGCAAAAACTTCCAATTTCGACGAACAATCCTTGACGAAAAATTGTTCTTATTTTTTTTTTAAGTATACTTACCAATTTTAAATAATAATAAATTTACAACAAAAAATATATATCCCACGATGTTTTGGCTCCCATTTCCACATTTATGTTTTTGGTGAAATTTAATTTACCTACACATCAAAACAAAAAAGACACAAAAAATCAAAGTCAAAATCTATGATGCGGCGGCGGGTAAATTAAAAATTATTTTTCGTTGGCTCCAGTCAAGTAGCCTATGAAATCTACATAACAATAATATGTATAATCACTGCACACTGTCCTCTGTTGTACTAGAGTATAGGATTTTATGCAGCGGACTCTTGGCTATATTCTTGTAAGTATATGCGCACATCCTTAGCTTAAGTTATTTAAAGAATGAGATTTACGTTGAATAAAAGAAGTTGACTCTACAAGTGTTTATTAACAGGCAAGTTAATCGGAGGGTCTGAGGACTACTTACAGTGGCAGAATGACAAAAAAGTTATTATTAAGTTTATGTTGAAATTTGAGTAGGTAGCAACTGGAATAAATTGGCTATTGTAGTTATGAGTTTTCTTGTGCCAAACGCAAAAAAATTGAGTGTTCCTGTAGACTAGACGCCATGTCAAGCGATACTGATTGACCTTTGTGACCTTTGGCCAGTATAATGTCGGCTGTAATAGTGGCGGCTTTTGTGGTACATAAGTATGTAAAGATTGATGTGGCGCGATTGTTTCTGTACCTACTGAAATCTTTCTAAAAAACTAATTTCTCGTAAATATCTGAAGGTATAGAATGTTTCTTTTACCATCTAAGTCTACACTAAAGATCAATGAAAGCCACGGGGCAGTTGAAATGAAATAAAATCTTTATTCACCTAATATAGGTCATTAAGTGAGGATGAAACCAACATCAAGTGAAAAGTAAGAACTTACATTCGAAGTTTCTAGACCGTGTTTGAAGTTATGTCGCTGTTATATTTGCGGATTAATTATTAAACGTGCCTACATGCTTCCATTTTAAGGTTTGTGCCTTGTTGCTATGAGTTAAATTATTTATCGTTTGCATTTCTGCCAGACCTAAATACATTTTTTAATTACTTTATTGCATTATCCCATGATCAGTAAGGCTATTACATGATTAGATAGATATTTTACAAAAATATGCAATGTATATTTTAAATTGTAAACTTTGTTTCCGCATTGTCGCGAATCTCTTCTATAAGAAATACTTGATGAGGACAGACCACCAATGTCATCAGGCAGTGATGATAGAAGTGATATTAAGCCACTGAATCATTTACCAAATGTAATACAGAATTCAGCGAGCGTTGAGGAGTTGAACTTTTATGTGTGCATTATAACCGGGCTCAAACAACAAGATAAGGCATATTTTAGTCCTTTACGCTATGCTCAATGCAGCTAACGAGCGTAATTCGTAACTTCATTCGGAATTTGGCTATGAAATTAATTAGGGTCAGTTAATTTCATAGTCAAATTCTCAACGAAGTGACACTCACTCATTAAGAGAACGACAAATGCGTTTGAACTTGCCTCAGTCAATGATACAAAAACCGGCCAAGTGCGAGTCGGACTCGCCCATGAAGGGTTCCGTAGCAGCAAGTAACATAATTTTTATATTTGAGTTGATTGAATGAAAGGTAAATTGCGATTTACGATTTGTGACGAATTAAAAAAAACTACTTACTAGATCTCGTTCAAACCAATTTTCGGTGGAAGTTTGAATGGTAATGTACATCATATATTTTTTTAGGTTTATCATTCTCTTATTTTAGAAGTTACAGGGGGGACATACATTTTACCACTTTGGAAGTGTCTCTCGCACAAACTATTCAGCATGTAGTGCCTTCTTGCAGGAGCTGTGTGACTGAAGAATAGTAATTTTTCATATCTAATCTATATTGTTGTTATTTATTTTTGGTAGGATACTACTTTTTGTTTATTTTATGTAAGCTCTTAGTGTCAAAACATCGAAAAGACTGAACTAATTATAAATAAATATGTTTTGATTGCTGTGTGTTCCCGAATTTTAAAAAAGTTGTGTGTAAAATCTTTGTAATTCTTACAGCCGGTTGCACCAAGTTTTACGTTTTACGATTTCGTAAAAAGTAACAACGTGATACCTAAAAATGGGTCGTTTCACTATTAAATTAATGATTCACGCCGTACATTTCACTTTTTTAAACGTAAAAGATTAAAATAAAAAAACAATTGAAACTAGATTATGGTGCAATTCTTACGTATTTATATTGTTACTTTTACGAAATCGTAAAACGTAAATTTGGTGCAACCGGCCGTTAATGTTTTAACTAAAATTATTTAATAAAAACCTTTCATTGAAAATCCCGGTGTGTGAGAACAGCGTCACCAATGATGTAAGTAAGTCAAATTGACTTCATCAATGGCGGGTTAAGCTATCCTTACCTGCTCAAAGGCACCCTCCCGATCAACGGACGACGATCTGTCGTTCCCCACCAACGCCCACTGCGCTAGCATCTTAGACATGGATTAAATCCCCATTATTCCCCCGATCCCCCAAAGATAATGATTTCCATATAAACTATTGTCAATAGAATCTGATCATTTTTACCCTTCTAACTAGGGTGGTATAATAACAATAACAAATAGGGAAATCCTTGCAGGCCACTAATCGTTGGTTACCAATCACACATCAAACAGCTCCGCTTGAGTTCTGTAACCTTTGATCCCCTGTCTAAATCATGGCTGCTTTCGATTTTCAACCTGAACACTTGTCATATTAGGTACTTACTCACATTGCTTACTCAAGCGTGGATGTCAGATAAGACATTTTGTCGGCTTCCTTGGTGAGAGAAGCCTTTACACGCGCAAAACATTCACCTTTACGTTGCTATATAATATTATTTTATGCAAATAGAAATGTTTTTCCATTTCTCTTTCCTACTACGAACAACAAGCGTGTAGTTAAACTGATGTTGTCCTCCTAACTGGTCACTAAGTCAAATCTCAACAAAGGCTAGCCGTCTGCGTAAGAGATATTATTAAACAATTTCATGGCTTTGTTCCTTTACTCAATAGACTATTAACCACTACGACTAGAAAGAGACCAGACGCAGGACTCACTACCTCTCGCTGCCGAGCATGGTCGTGGTCATGCTCCGCGGCGAGGCGGAATGAGAGGCTGTCGCCTCCTTCTGCGAACAAGTATTCTCGCAGAAGGAGGCTGCGGAGAGGGAGCGGAAGGAAGATCCCCAAGCCGCGAAGGCAGGCATTCGCGCAAGCAATGCCCGTTTTGACTCTGCCGTGGATGCCTGCGTGCACGGTTGGCCCCGTGGATGCCTGCGTGCACGGTTGGCCCCGTGCACGCCGTCGTAAGGTCCTCCGTCTGGGGATTGCCCTGGTGTTCTCGGGCAATCCCCCGCGCTGGTAGTGGTAGTCGCATTGTGGACCCTACCATGCGCGCCCACAAGGGTAGGGAGAACACCGGGGACTTTTAGTGGGTCGGCCTGGAACTCTGCCGGGCCAGCCCCACACACGCCCGCCGTTTAGCCAACGGTGGGTACAGTGCGGTTGCGCATTTCCCCCCGAAAAAAAAGGCGCACGACTCACTGTTTAACGTGCTGTCCATAACAGCTTGAGATATATTCCATCATATGCCTGATCACGGTTTACATTGCTTAAAATTAGCAATCACCGAGCTCCTCTACCTCCGCCAATCCACCTCACCTACCTCCAACATGTTGCAAAACATAATTATAAATTCTCCAATCAAATTCCAACTTTAATTACTTCTTGTGAAGAAAATTGATCTAATAACCGTATTTAATCGTATAATACTTACAACTTTTTTGAAATAGTTTCACAGTTATCTTAGAATAATAATAATGTGTACCAATTGTGACGATAAAATTGGTCGGAAACTGTGTTTTCTTCAATATCTTACACACCATAATAATTATAGGTATATTCCTCACAATAATTTTTGTACGACATTATAATATCATGATTTTCACCCGTCCTATAAGTGTTAAAGTTAACTTTCCATAGCCAGGTGGCCTGGTAGAGATAGCTACTTTGGCAATCACTTTGGCAAAGTTTTTTTTAAATGTCATGATTTATTTCACAGAAATTATAGATGTATGCACAAACTCTGCAAGAACACTCATATAACATGATGATTATGATATACCTTAATTAAGGAATACAGAGAGTACACTTTACTAAACACGAAGAGAAATATATAAAGCTCTACTAATTAGTATTTCTATTATTTTTATTTACTAGTATGTTATTTAGTACGTTTTTTATATTTGATCGTTTTCTTCTGTACTCGCAAATATTTATTATATTACAATTTCTGCATTAGCGGGTCTGCTGGAAGAAATTTCATTTGTATTGTTTGTGCTGTCTAATTTTATGTGTACAGAAAGGTTGATTGTAGCTGATTCCTTATTTTGATGGAATACTTTACAGCAAGTAAGTACATAAATATCCCAATAAAATTAAGAATTTATGCTTATGTGTGTTTAACCGTAAATGTTAATACTGTGCATAACAGTTCACAAATCAAAGGCCATTAATTGTACATTACCGCTAAAATCGACATGACACTTTTCAAATATCCAGTCCATTAGCATTGTAGAGCATTTTTATTTACGATATATTCAAGTGACGACTAAATCTTGTAACATTCATCCTAAAAGTCCTTTCTGCTTGGACGCTGTGTCAATAACCATTCCATATCAATTTAACCTTTATCGTTCTCAACACCTTTTCGGTGCCAGATATTGCACGTTATCTTGACAGTAAACGGCTTCGACTTTGCGTCTGACAAACGATATCGCTTGCTTGGTACATTTGCCTCCAAAATATGTTTAACGCTTAACATTTCAATACTTTATTGAGGTGGTTGCTTTCAGTGGATTTCTTTCTGAACATGTTAACATATTTTTATTTCATTTATTTTGTTACCTGAAAGAAATTGTTGCCTAGAATTCGTTTACATGGATATGCAAATGATCTGAGTAGTTCAGAGGTGTGATTTTGTAACTTGTCGACTAATCGGTAATCGTAAACGGACTCTATGACTTAATAATAAAAAAATATAACTTGAACTGTGATTTGATGAATTCTGTAACTTCTCAATTTCGATTGGATCATTATCGTGATCAATTTAACGATTATGATAAAGGATAAGTATTTATTTTTATGCTCTTCTGTCTTGTGAATATTTAAATCAACTAATTAAGTAGTACGGCGTGTCATTTCAGCTTTAGACAAGCTCTACCAAATCCTCCATACAAAGCAAAAGAATTTTTGGTAATTTTCAAAATAAAGCCGGGTACATATTAAAAGTTAAGGAATAATGAGAAAAGGCGGTGTAATATTAATAATTTAACATCCATTTAAGTTAATGAGTATAGTATTTTTTTTATTTATTTTCAACTATTTGAAGGGATCACTAACCAATCAAATTAAGGTAACATATTCTAAAAAGTGTTCCACTCATTCAATTAATAGTCACTTCCATTATTATTTATAAGTCATAAATACAATAACCTCAATAAAGAGTTATACATATACCTACTTACACAATAAGACATACTCGTAAAATAACATAAAACACAAACATTCAGCAATACATGGCCTTGCATTTTAAATAACACTTTAATATTTTTAAATAACATAAAACCGTAGTTAACAGATAATATACTTAAATTTCGCGTGTAAAAAAATGAACCGGCTTGCTATAAAATTTATGTAGGACCTATATTCTAATATGGATCAGCGCCACCCCAAAAAACTAAACATGATAATTTTTATTTACCTAAGTATATCAAATTTACTTCCAACTCAAGAAACAATATGATCCTTTCCACCCACTTTTAAGTACCTACAGTAAACTATAAAAAGATATATACGGTCAGTGTTATAAAAATATGTATAACTTTGACCGTATTTATCTTTTTGTAGTCGACTATTATCATTAACATGTGTACCATTAAGTAATAAAATAGATACATATCTAACTTGGCCTTATCTTGAAATCTTGGTACATATTTATTAAGAACTAGCTTTTGCCCGCGACTTCGTCCGCGTGGAAATCCTTTTTATTGATTCCCTTTACAAATTCCACGTACACCTTTATGGAATGATTTCGGAAATAAAAACTGTTCTTTATCCTTCCCCACAACTCAAACTATCTCCATACCAAATTTCATCTAAATCGACTCAGCAGTTATTGATTCCCCATACCAATTTTCACCCCCCCCCCTTTTCTCCCTCTTAAGGGGTGATTTCTGCGATAAAATCTATCCTATGTCCTTCTCCTGGTTCCAAGCTACCCCCTCACCAATTTTCAATCAAATCGGTTTAGCCGTTCTTGAGTTATAAATAGTGTAACGAACACGACTTTCTTTTATATATGTATAGATGGTAAGATTCAAAGGAAAAATACCCAAAAAAAGAAATTCTTCGCTAATTCTATTAAGCCATTAGCAGTTTTTAGTCGTTTAGATTCTTACCGCTTCCGCTACACTTGGTTAATGACATTCTTGAACACCCTATTTCGATGAGACGATGAATATGTACATATTCTTTGTAATTCTTTGCTTAAAATCGTTTTAAACTACACCACTTACTTTTGTAATTTAGTCTCATCTCGGCGTAATACTATATTTAACAAAAAACCAGCCAAGTGCGTGTCGGGCCGCGCGCAATGTAGGGTTCCGTAGTTGCAAATGCCAACTTTCACACTCACACCTCACAACACGTTGCTATTAAATTAGGCATTATTATTATGATTAAAGCTGCAATGATTTTATATTTACTTAACTTCACTTGGTTCGTAAATTTATATTCAGTACTAATTTTCAATGAAATTTTACTTTTCCGTGTACATTTTATAAGTTAGACATCTATAACTTTTTAGTTTGTACTTAGTACTCAACTCTGATAGTTTTCCTTTAAACTTCGGTATATATACTACTGTTGTAATTTTTTTCACGTATCCATATATAACCGTTTAGCAGTTAGAGGGGGGGGGACAATTACCTCTAACAAAAAATTTTCCATTTATAACCAAATATTTCAGAAACGGATCCCTAAATCGAAAAATGATATTCTGAACCTTACATTGTTTTTTAAAGACCTATTCAACAATACCCCACACGATGGGTTAGTCGAGAAAAAAAAATGTTACTCCCACTTTACTTGTATGGGAGCTACCGCAAAAAAATTTGCAATATTTTTGCTACCACTTTTTTGGCATGATTAATATACATAACCATACCTACAGCTTTCTAGTACTAATAGTCTCTGAGTAAAACCGAGGACAGACAGACAGACAGACAGACATGGCTAAACTATAAGGGTTCCTTGTTTACTACGGAACCCTAAAAAAGAAGTGATATTAAAAAAGTAGTATAAGAATAAGCACAACATAACATTTTTATATTGAAGTCGGAGCCAAGCGATGATCTAGAAAGTATTGAAATTTGGCACCGACTTCAAAATAAAAAAGTACTATGTTGCGTATTATATTCGGGTTAGGGGTGTTTGGTCATGGTTTCGTTTCGTCATTAAGAAAAACTGGTGGCGTTTCGTCATTGCTGTTTAAAATTAATTATTTTTAGGGGCGTTTGGTCATTCGCATAAAGTACAATTCAAAGACAACAATCTTTGAATATTAGCCCTGTATTAGATAGATAATATATCTGTGATTTTTTTCTGTGATTTTTAATTATTAATTTTAAGCAGTTGTGTTAGATATTGTTATATTATTAAATTTTGCCTAATTAAAGAATTGTTGTAAAAAAGACATATGATTTTCAGACCTGTTCATATTGGTTTCATTTATTTACATAGTTTGTTGACTGTACAATATTTTAAGAACAGATGTACAAATGACGAAACACCACCAAATATTTTTGAATTAAATCATTAATGACGAAACGACACTACATAGATGAAAGTTAAAAACTATGACGAAACGAAACCATGACCAAACGCCCCTAACCCTTATATTCGTATATTATTTTTTCATTATCATATCCAGTGTTTGTTTTTTTTTTACTTTATCTGCTACGTATCATTCTGATTAGGGATAACAAGCCATCAGGGGGTGCGTTCCGTGAACTTGCCTTGCCGATCCCAAACGTACTACCTCCATCAGGGCGGAGTGGATTCGGAGGGTGGTTCACTGGTTCAGCCGGGTATGGGAACACCAGCGGAATTAACATCGGATGTTATCTGGAACGCTCCGATTGTATTGAGAAATGCGGTTTCGATCAACCTGCGTACTAGAGTTGTAGGCCAATTATTACCCTATGATTTAATAAACCGAATGACCCAGGTCGCAGCTCGAATCAATACATGAATGACCACATCACTGAAATCGAACGATTGACACAGCTCTCTAGTGGTTCAGCCGGGTATGGGAACACCAGCAGAATAGCCGCTGATGCACCCGTGTCCTACAGCATACCTAAACGGGCGACCTAGTCAACTTAGTCCCTTGGCATCGTTACAGCGCCTCTAAAAATCACATTTGTTTTCATAAATTATTAAAAATCAATCTTACTTATCTAATATTCGCCATTTTTTTAAATATTTTAGCCTCAGAGCATGTAAGTTCTATTATAAGCATAAAAAAGCTTTTTTCAACTTTAATAACAACTTGTCGCTTCCATCTTACATTTTCTTTTAAGTATAATAGTTCTGATCAAGTCTATATTTTACAATCTCGCCTAAAGTTCTCCCCTAAATATGTAAAAAAATCTAGTGCTCTCACTTGATTCTACTAGAGGAGCAGATGATATTTTACAAAGACTATTAGCCTTGCTACATGCACATACGTCACCTAAGTCATAAGATCAAGTTATCTTGAATTACCTTGCCTTAGTTGAAGAACATGTGATCTTGAGTTATCAAAGCTTGCGGAATGCTATTATAAGAATGGAAGTCTTTACCAGTGCTCGTATGAGAGTCGTATTAGTCTTGACAGTCCTATAATTTTCATTATAGGACTTTTTTTTGATAGAGGCTACCAAATAACCAAAGCAGTAGTAGGTTCCTAAAGTCCAAATATACCTAACTTTTGAAGAGACTGACCTATTCAATTGATATGTCAATATTTGAAGATGTTACAACTACCATACCATACGAATACATATGGTAGCCATCTACACCGGATGTAACTGAACGCCGGAAAAATATGTAAGGGGCATATAGGTGCTCGTCTTAGATCTGGAAACCTTATACTTTCCTAGTTAATCGACTTCAAATTAAAAGCAAAAACTTTCAAGTGACAACCATAGTCCAGCTGACTATGGAATAAACACAGAAGAAATGTATTATACTTAATGAAGAAACTAGGTACCTACGCTGTTAAAGGGCTGTCGACACTTAGGATCAAAAATAATTTATTTAGATTGTATAGAAAATACTTTTTTTTATTGCAACGAAGTTGGCAAACAAGCAAACTGCCCACCTGATGGTAAGTGGTAACAGTCACCTATAGAACATGTGGCTCCTGTGAGATTCATAGCAAAACTGCAACCCCCACAAGAACTACAGTGTACGTTGCCAACTTGCGACATCAGATGTAAGGTCACGGTACCCAGTAATTTCACTACCATATCTTACCCTTTAACGGAACACAGCAATGCAGGCACTGCTGCTTTGCGGCTGAAATAGGTAAGACGAAGGTACCCAAGCAGACGACCCTGGTACAGAGTCTTGATTAGCCCCAATATTTTTCTACAGAACCTCCACTTTTGATGGAGACATACCCTTTAATATTATTTTGGTATTCCATTAGATTAATATAACTTCGATAACTATTGCAAATGAAAATGTAATTTAGATTTTCATTGACGAAATGCTAACATCCGTTGATCAAATCATCGTTATAAGACAAATCTCAATATAATCTCAAAATACACAGACAATACAGTACATTGATGTTATTACTTACTGTTTATTAATATTGTATTAAACCAATATCTTTATCAGAGATAGTCGTAGTTGAACACAGAAAGTACAGGATATTAAACAATTTCCTTCGCGAATGCTTACCTTACACAGATGTCATCAAACTTACCCTTATGATTGCTTGACAAGATTTTGTTAGCTGTAATATTTTTATGCAAATAAGTTTTTGATATTTAGCTAGCTCCGTGATACTACTAGAACAATTACTATATTCTAAGAATTAATTGGTTAATATTGTATAATGGCATTTTTTTTTGTTTTCTGTTATCAAAGTAGGTAGAGTAGGTAAGTAGGTATGTACCTACTACTAACTTTATCCAAATATTGTAATATTTGCTGTTTCCCGCGGCTTCGTATACATGGAATTTATTGTATCGCTTGCTCGGTTATTACTCGTAATAAGCTATTTACTTATCTATTAATTCTTAATGTACAGAGTGGGCTTCATAATATGTCATAGTTATTCCCAACCAGCAAACCTAAGGGTGCTGAAGGGAGCAGGTGTGGTGGATCAAAAATAGTAGCATACAAATTTTGCATCAGCAATTTTATGATTTAAAAAAAATACATACGATAATATTCTAATACATAAATACCAAAAATGCAATACATAATATTAAAATTCGCTGTCCTTTAACCAGATTTAAACAGACAGACACAGTTAGTTTTGCATTTATAATGTTAATAGTAGCGATTTGTCAGACAGTGATATAGGTTATTATAATATAAAATACGCCCATTACTGGGCGTAGCGTAAGCATAAGCCTCTCCACGAAGGGTTGATTTGGGTTGACTGGCCCACCACGCAGGCGGTGATAGGAGAGGACGTGGCTCTCCCAACAACCATCAGGGAGATGCTGGCCCACAGACGATCGTGGCAGGCGATGGTCGACTTCTGTGAGTCTGTTGTCGTACAGAAGGAGGCAGCTGAACGCAGGAGAGAGGAGGATCCTCTCGCAGATGCGAGAAGGCGTCGGAGGACAGGGCGACGGAGAAGGTGGTTCCACCAGACTTCGCTGCCCTAGTGGGAGCCAGCGAGTTGACGTCCGTGGGGTGACGGCTGCCTGCATTGCACAGGTTCCTGCGATGGTGGGGGTGCTCCGTGGGGTGTTCCGGACCCCCCATGCCTCTGAGGGACAGAGAGCGGTGTGCCTGCGGGCGAACGCCGGGCGGGGTATGACGGGGATAAATGCACCAGCGTGCAACTCCCCCTTCCCCGCCTACCTGGCGAGCTGCTGAACGCCGGGGTGGTTTAGTTGGTAGGTCGGTGAGTCACCTTTTCGTCTGGAGTCCAACATAACCCTGTATCCCCCAGTGCAGGGTATCCATGAGGATTCCCCCCGAAAACAAAAAAAAATGGCCCATCACGCTGGCCTAGCCAGTGCGCTTTGATAGGGACGCCAGAGCTCAGAGATTCGAACGTTGATCAGCAAGCAAGCTGCAGCGCGTGTAAGGGATTAGAGGAGTCCCGTAAGGTATTTTTAGAACAGCTTATACTCCAAATTATATGGCTTTTTTTTATTTAGTTATAATCACCACAGACTCGTGGTCCGTGCCTTTTTTATTTTCATTATATGGCTCGACCTGTATCCTATAATAGTGTTAACGCCTGCGTCGACATGACACCTAAGCTGCCCCGTAGCATGAACAGCGAAACACGATAAGTATAATTAAACGAGAAATCGATATGAACTGTCGAAATATGGTGCATATAATGGCTTCCTTGAAATTTTATCGACATTAATATACTAATAATATCCAAAATAACAATACCAATATCCAAAACATACAAGATAACTGAAATATCCAACGTTTTTTAAACAGTTCATATCGATATATCGTTTTATGATGTTTCGATGGTCATGCTAGGGGGACTAAAAACAATGACTATACATATCTACGCAGTTCGCTACAAAACTTTCAACATCTAACGCTAATAACAAAGACATATACCAATTAATATGCTACTAAGATTATTAGTCACGTGCTTGATGCCAAAAATTTAACTTTTTATTGAATTGTTTTAGTTTCCTTATTTAAGGTGGTTTAAATAAAGGATCTTTCATTAAGCGCTTCCTATCTTTAACATTAAATAAAACAAAGTGTGTGTGTGATATCATTGAAATTTTTTATTCTTTTGAAAGACCTATTGATGCCATTACGTGCGGAATATAATATCGTTCAAATGTCCGCCGCGGTTTCCCTGGGTGGCGCGCATCCGAGATGTCCAATTTTCCATGACTCTGGCGCATAAATCAGGCTGAATTTGACCGATGGCATGGGTTATGTTAGCTTTGGGGGCCACTGTGGTTTGTGGCTTATTTGCATAGACCTTAGACTTAAGAAAACTCCACAAAAAAGTCTAATTGGGTCAAATCGCACAATCTCGGTGGCCAGTTCACATCACCTCCATGTGAGATGACCGTGCCCTTAAATCGCTCGTGCAGAATATCTAATGTGGCATGAGCTGTGTGGCACGTAGCACCGTCTTGTTGAAACCACATGTCGTTGGTGTCCTTAGCATCCAATTCAGGCCAAAAGAAGTTGGTAATGGACCTATAGCGCTCGCCGTTAACAGTTATGGCTTGACTAACGTCGTTCTCAAAAAAGTATGGACCGATGGCGCCGCCAGCCCAAAATGGACACCATACAGTGACTTTTTCGGAATGCATTGGAAGCTCATGGATCATTTACTGAACCAGTGGACTCAGATTTACCCATCACATTGCGAATAGTTCTCTTAGTAGGACGATTATAATGTCCTCCTAACCGATATTCGGTCACACCGGCCAATCTCCACAGAGACTAGCCATCTGCGCGAGAGATATTATAGTGCACAAGTGATTGTGCAAACGTAAGTGCACCTCTGTTCCTTCACTCGCCTAGTCCGATGGGACGGTTAACCGACACGACCGGGGCTTGATCAGGCGCAGGACCCACTGTTTAACGTGCCTTCCAAAGCACGGAGGAGCTTGAGATGTTTCTTATTTTGGTCACCCATCCTAGGACTGACCACGGCAAACGTTGCTTAACCTTAGCAATCATTCGCTGAGTGCACGCGCCAATGCGCCACCAAGCTCCACAAGCAGTAGGACGATTATGGTGACCGTAAAAAGGCGAAGCGCGCGGAACGTTGCCAGAACAGAACACCCATTTTGATAAAAAAATATTTGCACGTGTTGTTGAATGCTTAGATATCTGTCGGTGATTTGGCAAAACAGACTGATGATTTGACAGCCAATTTGACAGATGTAGCTTTAACAAGATGGCCGCTATCGACTGTCAAAGTTCGGAAGTCCCTATTGGAAGACCCTTTAGTTCAAATTTTATGAATTTCATCACTGTTTAAATATTACTTTTTCTATAAGAAATCATCCTTAAGCGTAATAAAACTTTAACCACTTAGAAACGAGCTATTATTAAAGCAAATAATAAAAAACTGTATTTATAAAATCATTAAAGGTAAATTTTATAGAATGTGAACTTATCGAGAGTTTACGCTGCGCAATCGTAGCAGAACTGAGGGAAATTTCGACGCGTAAACTCTCGATAAGTTTTGATTGTATAAAATTTACCTATAATGAATTTATAAATACAGTTATTTATTATTTGCTTTAATAATAGCTCGTTTTTAAGTTTGATTACGCTTAAGGATGATTTCTTGATGAAAAGGTAATATTTAAAGTGGTGAAATTCATAAAATTTGAACTATTTAAACCACCTTAAATAAAGAAACTAAAACATTTCAAAAAAAGTAACCAGTAAAGATCTTTGTTGAAGATTTGAGAATAAATGTTTACTGAATATATTTCATGTTTTGGTCATATTTTTTACGTGACGAGTGGATGAATAATATTGTCCTTAAACGCATGAAATGTAAATATGGGTATATTTAACCCCTCAAGCCTTAAAAAGACATTAAAAATAGCATTTAAGTAAATAGTAAAATGTGTTATGGAAACTTAAAGTCCTACACTCTAAATTAACGTAAAATGTATTTCCTTCATTGCATTTTTAATAACTAAAAAAACTTTACTTCTCTGATAATTCTGCTAGAACACCGATTATTACAAGACCGGGCCCTTAACTAATAGAATGCTTACATTCATTAAGTACTATAAGCAATTTATCCTACGGTAAAATTTAGAATTTCCTCGGAAAGCCCACGGTCAAACTTATAGCAGAAAGCTACAGTAATTAATAAAAATCGATATCGATGTTTTATTACCAAAATAGTTTTAATACTACGTAACTTTGAAATTGAAAATGTTTTACTTAGTATACTAATATAATAAAGCTGAAGAGTTTGTTTGTTTGATTGTTTGGTTGAACACGCTAATCTCAGGATTTATATTATAGGATATTGATGTTTTTGTGTTAGATAGTCCATTTATCGAGGAAGGCTATAGGCCTATGTTATCTGTTTATAGGCTACATAACATCACGTTACCACAGATAACAGACGCTACGACTAATAGCAGAATTAACAAAAAATATAGCTGTTAAGCTTAATTTAAATCCGGCCGAAATAGAAGACGCCCGTAGGGTAGGACGAGAAAAAGTCAACGACCCAAAGCCCCAAGCTGTGGTTATCAAACTACGAACAAAAACCGCGCACCAGCAATGGATGCAGGCACGTAAAAATCGCATAACTAATAATATAATTTATGGCAATAATAATGATAATTTCATATACATAAACGAGGACTTAACAAAATACAAGCGAAATCTACTCTGGGCTACAAAAACTCAATTAAAATCTAAATTTAACTACATATGGATTCAAAATGGTAATATTTTGGTAAAAAAAGACGAGAATGAGAAGCGTATACACAATATTAAGTCTGAAAAAGATATTGAGGAATTACTATAAGTCGGCGTACGTAACGCTGCGCGTACACACAACCCGATTTCTTAATAATAATAAAATTCAACGATCTCAATGATATTTCATGCGACATTGAATTCACAAGATATCAGAGTATAGAAACTTTGAATAAAAGTTTTGAATTGAATACAAATTACATACGTGTAATACACCTAAATATAAGATCGCTTAGGAAACATTTCAATCAGTTAGTAGTTTTTATGAACGAGATTAAATACCAAATAGATATAATTATCTTATCAGAAATAAATATAAAAAGAGAAGAATTGCCTACTTATAACCTAATGGGATACACTTCACATGCTACAACAAGAGAAACAAAAAGAGGAGGAGGCCTACTTATATATGCAAAAGAGGAATTGAACTTTCAAGCCGATGCATTAGAAACTGCAACTCTAGAGGGAATGCATGGAAAACTATATAAAGATAACACAAGCATGCATATCATTGCTGTATACAGGCCACCAAATAAAAATGCGCTATTTTTTATTGATGATCTTAATAACATATTGCAAAAAATACCTGCGCGTGAAAATACGATAATTGTGGGTGATACAAACATTGACTTATTAAATGATAAAATGAGCAGAACTATTACGAGATACAAAAACACCCTGTGTGGATATGGCCTGCAGTCAGCAATACCAACTACAGAGATAACACGCGAAGCGATCGTAGCAGGTAGGCTCGAGTCGTCATGCATCGATCATCTATGGGTTAGAACGAGACGGGACGAGCGTGCATTCGCGTTTTTGTTCGAGAGTTGTATTTCGGATCATTATTTCATAGGAGTGACATTTGAAATGAAGGGAGCGTGCGGCAATGTAAACAAAATATGTGCAAATACAAAACAAGTATTATGTGATAAATTAGTTAGAGAAAAGTTAGATAAGTATGATTGGAAGCAACTTCAGTTAATTACGTGTCCTTTGCTTTTATATGAAACTTTGTGTAAGGTTTTTGGCAGAATTTATGAGGAAAGTAAAATTACAATAATGGTAAGTAATAGAAGAATAAGGCAACCATGGATTAATAATAAGTTATATAAATTAATTTTTAAACGAGACCATTTGTTTCGATTGTGGAAATCATCGCCAAAAAATATGAATAAAAGACTAGAATATACTAAATTTAGGAATACTGTAAATAAACTTATAAACTCTGCTAAAAATAATTATAGAAGGGAGCAAATAACTAATTGTCGGGGGGATTGTCGGAAAATTTGGGCTTGCGTAAACTCGTGGTTGGGTAGGACTAAGTTAAGTCTAGATAGTATAATTATTAAATATTTAGGTCAGCAAGAAAATACATACGATATCTGTAATAGATTCACAAAAACATTTAGTAACGAAATACAGGACATAAAGCATATTTGTAACAGAAAATTTTTAAACAGAAACATATGTTTATGAAAGCGATGTCAGTTTTAGATTCAAAAAGGTTTCCTCACATGTAATAGAGAAATATATTGATAAGTTGTCAATCAGAAAAGCCCCAGGGTTAGATATGATAAGACCACAGGATCTTAAGTATGTAAAGAAACAAATAAGTCCTTTGTTGACACTTTTTATTAATACGTGTATCACAAAAAATATGTATCCTGATGAATTAAAAAAGTCTATTATACGACCTATTTATAAGTCTGGTGATCATAAAGAATACACAAATTATAGACCCATTGCAATACTCTCAGTTATAGACAAAATTGTGGAAAAAGTACTTGTACAACAAATCAGTGAATTTCTAGAGAAATATAATATATTATCAAACACACAGCATGGGTTTAGGCGGGGGCGCAGTACTGTCACCGCGCTGACAAGCTTCACAGATGATGTTAATAGTAGTCTAAATAATGGTGAACAGGTTATGGTGGTATTTGTTGATTACAAAAAGGCATTTGACACATTAGACCATGATGTGCTATTACAAGCAATGCAGGAGTGTGGTATAAGAGGGCCCACTAATGAGTGGTTTAAAAATTACCTTACCAACAGAACAATCCGCACAGCTGTCAGCGGGGTAGCAGGAGCAGAAGCTGCTGTGAGTTTAGGGGTACCAACTGGCTCTGTGTATGGCCCAGTGGGTTACATAATGCATGTGAATAGTGTCGCTAATGTATTAAAAAAGTGTAGAGCATATATGTATGCCGATGACATGTGTTTACTGTATTCTGCGAAAGATATCTATGAAGTACAATTAAACATACAGAGTGACTTTGAGAATATAATAAAGTGGGCACATGACAACGGAATAATAATTAATTTTTCTAAGACAAAGTGCATGCATATATGCTCACCTTACAATAGAGCTGCAAAAAAAATCCATAGGCAGGAATTGGTGATATTGGGTCATACATATGAATGCCTACATAACAGTAAGGTAAAGTGTAATTGTTCTCCATTAGAGTTAGCATCCAATTTCAGGTATCTCGGCGTTACTGTTGATCAAAAATTTAGTTGGAGGTTACATATTGATAAACTGTGCAATAAGCTTAGAATAGTGTTGGGTAAGTTTTATAACTTGAAAACTTTACTTAGTAAAAAAACTTTATATACTGTTTATTATGCTCTTGCAGAATCACTGATTAGCTATGGGCTCAGTGCATACGGACGTACCTTCCCAACTTATTTAAATGACATTAAAAAAATACAGATGAGATTACTAAAATACTTAGTTGACAAGAAAACTAAAGATGACTGTAAAGGGGATTATGAAAAATTATTTGGAATTTGCAAAGTGCTTCCAGTACATAGTAAATTTAAATATTTGTTGGCCCTTGAGCAGTACTATACTGATGATATTAAAGTGAAAATAACATATAATTATAATAGTAGGCGACAAGGTCTTGGCAAGTTAGTGCAGCCAAAAGCTGTTAACTATGGAAAAAGAACAACTAAGTATCTAGTTCCAAAAATATTTAATATGTATGATGTGTTAAGGCAAGAAACCAAATTTAGTAGGCCAGTTATAAAATGTAAATTAAAAAAAGCTTTGTTTAGCTCTACGGTAACTGTGAGCTAATCGTAATCCAAAGTACATTTTTTTTGTCGCATACCATTTACAGTAACATAAAAAGATAGTAGATAATAAATAACATATAGTATTATATTATAGGAAATAGATTTGGTAGGTATAAGCAAACTCTATATTTGAGCTTGTAATTTGCCAACAAACTGTTTTAACAGTTTGGCAATTAATTAATATAATTAATGTATTGTACCTTTATTGAATAATAAAAAAAAAAAAAAATTAATGAAAAATGTTGCAAAAACGGGAAAAAATATATGGCGAAACGAAGTTCGCGGGCACAGCTAGTGTTGTAATAAACTGTTTAGGGTACTGAATCGTCGTACGAGTTAATTGATTGTAGGTATGTAATATTAGAGCATTTAGGGTAAATTCTCTAAGTAGGTAATCCAATGTGTAGCCTAAAATTGTATAAATCTATGCTTATCTTATATAGCTGAAGATTTTGTTTGTAAGGTTGGTTGATTGAACGCGCTAATCTCCGAAACTACTGATTCAAATTAAAAATTCTTTTATCGAGGAAGGCTATATAATATCACGATACGTCCAATAAAAGCTCAGCATCAATGAAATATGTTGCAACAACGGGAAAAAAAATATTTCTTTTCAGAGTTGTCCGCGACAGCATATCCTCTATGTCTTAATGTTGACTCCATAACCTTTTTTTGGCTGTTATTTTCCGACAGCCACGGACGAAGTCACGGCCACTGCTAGTAACAAATAATTGCATATTCAGTCATTCAATTAGATATAATTCAAAGACGACCCCTGAGTATAAAATATGAATATGATTAGTAATTTACCATCGCCACGTAATATGACCTTGGCATCAATATCACGCCAAACTAGTAATAACCAATAAAAACACTCTGTAGGTTATTCTCCACTTTCTTGTAAAGCGTGTGAAATCGAAACACAGACAGCCCCGACGCCATTGCGGGCCCGAGAGATATCCTGGAGTGCTAATTATACGGAAGAGGCGTCGTTAAGAGTTCATAAATTTGCCGTAATGTGCTCGAGTAATTCGCTAAATTTCACTTTTCCTCAACAGCCCTTATTGAATCCACGAGCAAATGTGATATATTTGCGCGAGTGAGATATGCGCTTGATTTTTTAGATTATTTTTATTTTAACAAATAGTAATTTTCCTACTTAATTTGCATTTTTACTTGCATTTTTTCCTATTATACAGGCTGAAAATAAAACACGATGGACTATTATTCTGTCTGGACTATTGTTCACGTGGAAGTCGTATAGGAGCCGCCGAGCTTACCGAGACTACACATTTACGAAGAGATGAAAACCCTGACATAAAACCCTTCACCAATCGGCATAATAGGCCAATTCGTATTTTTCTCACAAGACATCTATTCCCAGATGTGGGGCGTTATTTGTGTTGACGTGATGAGGACGAAGCCGAAACTGGACCGTTGCTATTTAGTTTAAGCCAATAAGGACGCAGTACGCTGTACGAGCTATTGCAGAACGGAGTACCTATCATATTGTCACAAGTATTTAACGCCACATCCGCAAATTCATTGTCACCAAGTAAAATCAGTTCGTTGCAGGCAATCATCCTCATTTCATCATAGTTATACATCACTAGCTTTTCGCTCACGACTACGCCCGCGTTATTTTTGTTTTCCCGTGGGGATTTTTTCCGTAGGAAAATTACCTTATGTCCTTCCCCTGGTCTCAATCTATCCCTATACCAACTTTCATCGAAATCGGTTGAGTAGTTTCGAAGCATATTCAATACAAACACACAAACAAACAATCAAATCTTTCCTCTTTATAATATTACTATAGATTATCAGTGAATTCCTTTCTCTCTGTGATATTTGAACTGCCACGTTAATGCGTCATCGAATTCTTCGAAAGAACATTCGATGTACATCGATAATACATCGAAAGTCAATCTATACGCTTCGATTGGTTGAACACAGCGGTTCAGTTTCGATTCCACTATGATGTGTCGGTGGAATCAGCCCTCTGAAAGTGTGAAGCACCATTTCAAAACAAATCAACTTTTACGAGCGCACTCACTGGCGCTCGTAGGTAATTCTAAAAATTTTATTAACCACGACATTAAATAAGTTTAAAGCTGTGATGATAGCTCTGGATAATATGAGAGTAATAAAAACAGCACCTTAGGAACATAAACAACCATCTGGACGCTGTGACCACAATAGAACAATAAAAACAAAAATTATCCAGCCTCGTTTTCTCTCACAGTACAGTGATGCACAGTACAAATCCCTCGAATGTCAAATAATCGAGGTATACTGTGTAGTATACCTCGATTATTTGACATTCGAGGGATTTGTATTATTTAATCCATCGACAAGTTTCTATTAGATTAGCAAATTCAAATTCAAAAATCTTTATTCAACATAGGCCTTTACAATTGACCTCAAAACAAAGCAAAACATTCTAATTTAAAGAAAACATATTAACCTTGTACGTGCATACATCCTAAATATACTCAAGATGTCTCCAGATACAAGTAGGAATGAGAAAAATTCATTACGTACTTGTAATTATACTGATGCGTAAGCGTCGGTGGCGTAGTGCGTAAGGCTGTCGCCTTCCAATCGGGAGGTAGCGGTTCGAACCCCGCCACGTACCAATGTGTTTTCTAATTTTGAATTCATATGTGCGTTTATTCGACGCTTTTACGGTGAAGAAAAACGTCGTGAGGGAACCTGCACACACCTATGAAGAAAGAATTTCTTTACAGGTTGTGTGTGAAGTCGACCAACCCGCACTTGGCCAGCGTGGTCGACTAAGACCTAATCGCCCTAGTTTAGGGTAGGCTCGGCCCCTCGGTGGGGACGTATATGAGCTGTTGATGATGAAATACTGATGTTAGAGACATTTTCTTCAAATATATCAATTAAAAAACGATTTAATAATGTACATTATTTGGTCAATTTTTTTAATTGTATCTTCTTTTTCAGTAAATAAGCCTATAAATTAACATATACGCTCCTATATTAATAATTTAAAAAAAAAACTTCCGTTTGTTTCTGCGAGTGTCTTACACTGTGACCAGTCTCTAAACTAAGACTGCAGTATCAGCAGGTCTCACACGGAGCTAACCGATAGAGGCAATAAAATGAACAAATATAAACCGAGACAGCGAATGGAATTAAATAAACTCAGCGAGCACATGCACCAGATATAGACATGGCCTTTCATGCAGCCCACGGCACGGAAGCAATTACGACAGAATAGTAAATAAAACTCTCCTGTGATATACCACTCCAAATGCAAGAATCCTTTGTCAATAAATAAAAAATATGTCAATATTTTTTGCAATTCCATGAAAAACAAGATTAGATTTTTAAAATCAGACAATTTATGTAATTAGTGGGCCCAGAATTTGAACAGCCTTATGTTATACATGGTTGAAAAGCTGATTAAAAACACTATCTATTTCTAGTTGTATTATATTAGTTAATCCCCCCCGTTTTTGAAAAATGCAGAAAATATTTTAGCAGAAACAAAATCACATTTCCCATTTTCATCCATTTTTAGACTATGTGGGGACCATTTCTCGCAGTCACTAATAATGGCCTTATTCATAAAAATATTTAAGCAATGTTTAAGTTAGGTAATGTTGCTGTCTCTTTTGATGTCCTTTCGTTTGTAATGAGATTGAAAGTGACAGCAACATTATTTAACTTAAATATTTTTATGAATAAGGTCATAATTATTAGGTATGCTTAATTAACTTTTATTTTGACTTTTTTATTAACATTTCAGCTTTAATTCGTACAACATAAAGGAATGAAATTCACTGTGCAATAACAAAACGCTTTTTGGTACCTATTGATTTGGCGATTCGTATATTTTGTCAATTGACATCCATTGTCATATTGACGTTTGGACTTTGTTATGGAACTCGAATCCTGAACGAATCGATGGAAATATTAAAACTAAATTCCTTTCAATCTCAGACCAATCAAAACCAAAGTAAAATGTTTTTTGTCGATATTTGTAATTTTTTTTTTTAATTATTAATATTTCAGTAATTCATTTAGTAATTAATAGAAAATTTGGAGATTAGAATCCAGTGACCGATTGCGTGTATATAGATTATATAGATCAGTGGCCAAGCGTAGTGTTGAAAACTAAGCGAAACTAACTAAGCGAAATATACTTATTTTCAGTTATTCGATAAACGGGTGCGTGTTTTTAATATTTAAAATGCATGAAAAAATAACATTAATTATTATCTTCAACCTGTTATAGGTTTCATTGCTGTTCAAAAAAGAAATTATTTTGAGCCCGGCCTCCATACATTTTTTTACCGTCTCCGTACATTAACACTAGTCACTAGAGGCCAGTTTAAGACGCTATCAGTCATCGTAAATTGCTCGAGAAACCATTTACTTAAATATTAAAAATAGAAAAGTCAAAAATTTACATTATTAAACAAAACATTCTTGCTATCTGAATTGTAATAATTCTCTGCTAAAGCTTCAACGTCGTCAAAAAGTGACCCAAACACAAACATACCCCAATTTTTAGCTTGAAACCAAGATGCACTGCGCTGTGCGTTAAATCAAGCACTTTCTTTTTCAATATATATATTATATTCGAGATGAAAAAAGAAAAAAACCGGAACCCTTATAGGATCACTTCTAATTGCAAACAATATATTTAAACGCAAACAACGAAGCAACTAACAGCATTTAATATTTTTCTTTCTTGTTTAATTATATTTCCTCCGGAAAGGATAGGAACTGATAGGGCCCTAGAGAGTAAGTTCCTGTACTGTAATTTGATCTTATTTCTTCCCTTAGAAGCGGTAGTGCTATTTTGAATTCTTTCATCATTATAGATAAATGACAATAAATAAGATAAAAATAAAACAGTATTTGGCGTCGGTATTCCTCATTAAAATTTCGTGTTTTGCAATAGGTATTCAAAATTTGTATGAAATTTTTACTACACTTTTCCGTATAATGCTGCTAGTGAAGCCATTTTGTGAACGTTCCATAATACCAATAAACTACAAGGAAAATTAATTGCTGTCATATCCATTCGAGTAAATTTCAATAAATCTTTACCGAAGCGCCTCAGATTTTGCAACTATTCGGAACTGCTGGTGCGATTTGCAAGACAATTGATTTTAGGCGTGCTCTGCAGTCAAGCGGAACCGTTATAATTAAGTAACCTGAACTTCCCAATATAGAAGAATCTATGGTGCACGTGTTGTACAATAAAAGCGCCCTTAACAAACGTACCTGATGTACCATAGGAAACATTTTTAAACGTAATTTATATTTAAATCCATCGATAGAGAAATTTCCTTATATGTACTGGATTAAAAATAATACATATAAATCGATAAGCAATGTAATTGTCAAAAAACTTATTATTAGGTACACACACACATAATTCTTTAGAAGCAACAAGAAAAATCATGAGGCTCGAAATATTAACATTGATTACCTTCACCTTAATTTAGCATCTTACAGTGAAAAATCCTAATTAAGGTTCATAAATATCTTCAAAAGTTATTTTAAGATAATTGTCGAAACTGACGACCCTCTAACCACCTCTTTTCCATTTCAAGAGGTAAGTTTAATTTACAAGAACCCATTTCGCGGCACGCTCACGGGGCGCTGAATAACTGTGTTTAATTTCATTGTTTCAATTAATTCCGTCATTTAAACCTACTCCAATTTAAAATATACTTATTTCGTTGATACTATCCAGAATTGGAGTAGTCTAATTAAATCTAGGCAGCTATATCGATGATACCACTACGGTAAAACTTTGCATAACTTATAAATGCTTACAGCTATTCAAAACTTCAGTAACAGTTAACTAATTCCTTATTAGGGTACTAATTTTATAGTCATAAATATATTTGATGTTAAATTTCAATTTGTAATCGCAATAATATCAGACATTGAGATAGAAATGTGTAATAATTGGAGAGATCTCTTTATTGATATCTAGATAACGCATTTCAAATTTGGATAGTAATGTAATGTTTATATTACAAAACAATATTATACTTATATGATGATTTTCTGACTGTCAACTCTCAATAACATAAACGATAATATCAAAGGTCTCTAGCAACCATTGACATTCCAAGTGTTCTTGAACCACATAGAATTGCCCACGATGTTGGTTTAATGAATCATAAACTAAATATAAATGATAATTGCATTTGGAAAATAGTCGAGGTTTGGATATCAACTAATAATACAAATATAAAAAGATTGTATCATTACTTTTTATTTTTACACAATGGATAATGATAATAGATATGAACTCTGTTAAGGACTAATAATAATTAAAATATTTACAATTTAGTAATTCTAATATTATTCTATATGTACAATAATTCAAAATGTAGTAAAAATATGTGGAGTGGGAGGGGCGGGGTCGAAAAGGTCGGGCTCTGGGGTCATTGTGGCAAGAATGCTGGCTGCATTTCCGCGCTGTATTGTGATGCTGATCTTTTGAGCGAGGAAGGAGCCAGCCTTCTTGTCACCAGTCGATGAAATTACTTTTGGAATGATTTTCTTGAGGAAGTTTTGAGTGGATTGGCCCCATGGTCCTAGAGTTTCGAAACCAAGCGGTGCAAATATGTAATTTCCGGAGAGAGCTTCATATTTGCGTCGCTTGGCCTGTTCGGCGGAGTCTGCCGCAGCACCCGCTCTCACAGCCGTGACCTTTAAATGAGAGGTTGCCAGCGTATCGACACAAGTGGCATCCCATATAAGAGGACGGCCGCGCTCCCAAGGAATGAGAGTTAGGCCATCTGGCCTCTTACCGTCATCGCGGGCAATGCCATTTGGTTCTAGGATCGACGGAATGTCGATGGTAGCCAAAGACCTTCTAATGAGGTCGTTAAGAGAGCTGTGCCTCGAAAGCCTACCAGCGCTAAGGCGGCACGAGAGACCATGGTGACCAAAACGGTCGACCTCACTACCACAAGGGCATGTGTGAGGGACACACACTGCACAACCCAGTCGGAGTCCTACAGCCACGCGGAAGCTAAGGCTATCCAAGAGGGGTCCAATATTGACAGACGGTATGGTGTGGAGCCAGTAGCTGGAATCTTTGCACGAAACGGCAAGAAGCCGAGCACGGTCACGTTCACTAGAGGAATTTTGTTGTAATGTGGCATGAGTAGCTTCCACTAATGGTGTGTCCCAACGTTTTTGTACTGACGGTTCCGTGGGGACATCAACATTAGAGGAAAGTGAAGACCAGACTTGCACACCTACTTGGAAACTATCGATAGAGGGTGTAACATTATTTAAAATTATACGGCATAGGTGTGAAGTGCTGTGAACAGATGACAGGAACGCCGAGGCAGAAATGCTGGAAACAGTTCTTATGCCAATACCACCAAATTTTATAGGGAGTGTAGCCTGTGTCCAAGACAGGGGCGAGAGGTGTAAATTAGGGATGCTTTCCAAACAATTTTTAAGGCACCTGTCAATGTGTTCGAGAAGTGTCGGAAATTTCCAGGTGGGGCTGGAGCGAAGGATATATGTGAAATTTGGGACAAACATGCAATATTTTAAGATTGTGTACGCGATGTGGGAATTTAAGATGGTTAATTTAGAAGAATTATTGTTGAAAAGAGAAATTTTATTTTCCAAAATTGGTGGGATACTATCATCACAGAGAGGTGCTCCGAGGAGGCATAGCTGATCTCTAGGGATAACTCGGATACCAGGGGCTATAGATGAGAAATCTGAAATTGTATCATTTAAATTTTTAAGTCAAATATTCCTTATCCTCATAACAACTATGTAAGAGAAATCTTTTAGAAAATGGTCAATTTGTTATCTAGCGTAGTTGTTTTAAAGAAATGAATAGTTAATTTTAGAAAATATCAATTTCATATTTCCACTTCTATCTAATTTTTATAAAATATTTGATTTCAGGTGCCTCCCACGCTGCTGAATGGTAAGTCCCAATTTTGATTTTAAACAGTGGATTTTGCGGTACTAAAACGTTTCTTTTTAAATTAAAATGATTTTTCATAGGAATTCTGTCAATGCCTAACTCAAAATCAAAAATATTGACCTGTAAAGGCACTTATTGACAAATACACAATTTTAATCAGTCGAGAACATAACGTGTTATATAAAATACAATACAAAGTGATTGAGCATTGATCTCGTCATTGTGATTGGGTAATTAATTTTAAAAAATAACCAGATGGGTCGTTCCCAGATAAGATTAAAGGTAAAAAAATGTTTACGCACTATAATTTGGGCGATCACTTTAATAAGTTTTGTAACATGATTCAGAAAATATTTTTTAACAAAGTGCTTGCAGAACACCTGCATTAGGTTAATTTTTAATATAACAAAATACACGATCATGTTTCTGAATATCGAAAAACTGAAGCGGCTTCTCTGCCAGCTAACATTCTCGATTGTGCTACTTAGTCACTATCATTATCATTGTGTGCGCCATTCGGAAATATAGTCAATCTTTAATTATTTGTAGTCTATTTATTATCTCTCTGATACAGGCTTACAAATATTATTGGAACGTACGTACCCTGTATCATATTATATCTGCATTTTTTTAAAATATTGTTTGTTATATTTTTTCTTTCTGTATTGTTTGTATTTAACTAGCATTTTATTTACAATATCTGTAACTTATAAAGCTGCTGGAATACATTTCGTCTAGTAATAATCAGCACCTTTGTACCTAGTTACTTACAAAGTTTTCATGTGTACGTAAATTGCAAATCATGATAACAATAATGCATTTTCTGCCGAAAGTGCACGACATATCAAAGCTATTTAGAAAATTAGCCTGTTTATTTAAATCGCCTACCTTAGTATGATTCATGTAAATACAAAACAATACAGAAACGTACTTTATGACAATCGCAAAAGTTTCACAATACAAAACTCATTTACATACAAAAATAAGAGAAGCATAAAAGTTATAATGGACAGTAAAAACTCGAGCAGAGTTCGTCCATGATATATGCACGTTGATAAAACGGACCACGTTTCAAATATTTATTTCACCAAGAATTTCAGACCTGAGGAACATTACATAGCAGGGGGAATTTAAAATTTTTATAAAGTTTTTATGTCCTTTGAATTATTTTAGCGGAAACAAGATTGATGAAGGCTCTTTGTTTTCCTGCTTGTGCCTGTTGAGATCTACAATCCTTCCAACAGTTTTATTGATATTTATTGTATGTGTGAGTGGTAAAACTTGAAACAAATGGGAAAAATGAAAAAGCTCGAGTAATAGCTACCGAATGTATTAAGTGGATTACATCAACAAACACGCATTGAGTACTGTGTTACAATACTTGACGGTCACAATATCGAAGGAATATTAATTCGTATTGTTACTTGTGATGAAAAATAGATTCTGTACGATAATTGGAAACGCTCATCACAGTGATTCATCAAACGCTCATCAACCTAGGAGAGCCGGCCAAATTCTGTATAAAGCGAATGTTAACTCAGACAAAGGTACTGCTGAGTGTTTGGTGGTCCAGCCCCCCTAGATAAGAGCCACGTGCTTATTTTCCGCAAAAAATGTATGAAAATGACATTAGCCTGTGACAACCTCACGCTATTTTTTCCGCAGCTAATGTCATCTCCATACATTTTTTCTGCGGAACGACTGCAGAAAAATAAGCGTGTGGCTTTTGTCTAAGGGCACAGAATATATAGTACTAGCGAAAGAGGTCTGTTCTGATGCTATACACTACAGCTTCCTAATCTGGCCAGACGATTCTGGCAGATTGTTTGTAATCGCAAACCATGATGGAAACCTTTAAACAACCGAGACTGGTCAATCGCTCTAGCCCCTTGCTGCTCTAGGACAGGACAACGCTAGACTGCATACTTCACGACAGACGGTCGCTAAACTAGAAAAACTGCAATTAGAACGTCTCTAACAGATTTGATTCCTATCTTGCACTTAAGAGGACTGTAAAGTGCCAATTCATGGGTCGAGTATGCGCTGTCAAAAATGCAGTTTGTTGCACACCGCTTAGAGCTGAAAGTCCAAGGCAAGTGCCTACATTTCTTATTGAAATATTGTTTCGGGCGATAACTGTTTTACCCCCCTAAACCTTTACGAACTTAGATACTTTTGATCTCATTAGATTCAGTATACTTAAATCTATGTTTGTACATTTTCATTTTTTTGTAATTCAGTTTAATTTTGTCAATAAAGATAAAAATGCTTGAGGTAGTTTTTATGTCTAAAATATGGATATTTAGATGCAAATAATTTATATTCTGAGCAATATTACTTCAAAACTAAAACGTACAAACCTAGATCTTCATTAATATCTACAACATTTCCAAATATTATGAAAATTGGACTATGTAGAGAGGGAGAAAAGCGTTATCGCATTTTGTATGAAAATTTACAGCTTCACAATCCTCTTAACAGATTATCACATTTTTCAGAATTTAGTCAATTCCTTGCAAGGCATAAAATTTAATTCCTATAAAGCCAGTCCAAACAGCTGAAAAATAAAAGATTTTATTTACTCTTGCTCCCACAATTATTTCAGCAATGGAATTAATGAACTGTCTATAAAATAGCAAGTGCCTAGATAATAATTGTACGTATGTATTGATAAATTTTTTGGGTTATTCTAGTCCCCATTTAACAATTTTTTGTAACATCAGCTGGGGTTGGCTGGAAAAAATCTTTTTCAGAGATAAGTCCGCCTTTGGACTGACTTTTGTCTTTCGTGTACTATGTTTGTATTTCTTAGTGTTCAATAAGAGTTTATATATAAAAACTAGCTTTTGCCCGCGGCTTCGCTCGCGTCAAATTCGGGGTAAGGCAACCACCTTCCAGCAGCACCTTGAACTGTACTAATTATAGATGCAGAATTATTCCTGATAACTACTTCTCTCGTCTCGCCGCGCCGCCCGTGCTGCCTAGGTACCCGATTGACGACGATCGAGATGGCATACCTAAAATGAAAAAATATATAGAACCCTGATATTTCAAAACAAAAACTTAAAACACGTGTTTACTCATTTATTGATAACAGTACCCCTGTGAAATTTCGAATAAAATAGTCTGATTTTGTTTCCTCATACAAATGTTGGACCTCCGTTTCAAATCCTTAGAGGGTGGTTTTTGAAAAATCCATTCTTAGTGCTCATAGCCCTTACACCTCATATGAAACCTACTTGTTAAATTTTGCATCTTTAGACCCGAAGGTTTGGGCTGTACGTTGATATGTGAGTCAGTTTCTTCTTTTCCATATTAACTCTTAAACCCTACCAGTCTGGGAATGTAATTATTCCTACCACGGGGTACTGAAGTACCCCGCGCAAAAAAATTATTATAAAATAAAAGTATTTGATATTTTTTTTAAATATTATTTTTATTATGGCAAAGTAACAAGAAAAGACAATAAAATTTATTAATAAAAACTAATAGCCATTTTTGTTGTTATATGAAGGACAGATTTTGTATTGATGGTCAACACAAATATGGCGGCGACAAGTGTTGCAGACAGATCGAGATTTTCTGTCCTTTGTGCGCGAACAGAAGCAGCAGCGACCAGGTTTGGGATTATCAGGGACCGGCCTATGATCTATACTATGAATATTCAAGATTGCCCGTATAGTTTCTCTGATATCCCGGGGTAAACTTGGCCATTGTAATTTTGCTCTCATATGAGGCTTGATGAGTGCCATTGACAAACCCTTAAGAAATTCACGCCGCTTAGTTATTTTCTCTTTATCAATGTTAGTTGTCAGCTTGAATAAGACCCAAGAGTTGACACCAACGGCATTTAGCAACCCGTAGAAGAGACACATGGGCCACCTTTTTCTAGTATAACTGGAAGGAAGAACTAACACTATTCCTACCACGGGGTACTGGGGTACCCCGGAACACCTGTGGACGCGACTGCACTTGCCGGGCGGTCACGGCTTACTGACGTACTTACGCGCCAATTATCGAGAGTAGATTAGCTAGAGCGATTTTTGGAACAGACTGTTAAAATTGTTGATATTTTAAACACCAGGGGGGTACTCCATTACCCCAGGTAGGTTTTAAGAGTTAAGAAGAAGATAGAAAACGATGATGGTAGTTCACGACCTCCAGGTTGGATTTAGAAATCGTTATTGTTTTTGTAACCAGCGACCTGATAAACCATACAAAGGATACCCATATTAGTTTTCAGCCTTCGACACCCCATATCCCCCATTTAAAAGGGTAAATTCTGAAAAAACCTAAAACAAGTGTTGACTCATTTATCGACAGGAGTACTCCTGTAAAGCTTCGAATAAAATAGTCCAACTAATCTTGTTCCCCCATACAAAATTTGGAACCCCATTTCAACCCCTTAGGGCGTGAATTTTGGAAAATCCTTTCTTAGTACACCTCATAAGGAACCTACGTGCCAAATTTTAAATCTCTAGACCCGGTGGTTTAGGCTGTGCGTTGATATGTCAGTCAGTCGGTTTCTTCTTTTATACAGATATAGATTGAAGATAATAAGTAATATGTAGCCGAGACCTATATTTAATAAATCATTTTTCATCCCGAGCCTTAGCCCGAGAATTTAGAGATTTTAAGTATGCAAATTTTTAAGTATGCGTCGGAGCCTAAAAAATAACGAAATTTTGGATCCCTGTGATACCCAAGAGATAAGTCGGAGGAATCTAATGTACTTATGAAAAACGATAAAGTGTGAGTTTGATAAAAAAATTGATATATTTTCCTTCTGGCACTGACTGTATTGCATTTTTAACCGACTTCAGAAAGGAGGGGGCTGTCAATTCAGTTATTTTCGCTACTGTGGAACTTCGTTGATTGAGAGCCGATTTCTGTGATATCGCGGGGATGGCCCTATTTAGATACTGGCGGTCCGGTGCTTTTTGAAAGAATCGACTGGAGCAGAAGTAAGGGTGTTTGCCTTGGTTTTTTGGTGTGTCGTTTATATAGTCTAATTTTGTACAAATTTTAGACCTCCGTTTCAACCTCCGGTTTTTGAAAAATCCATTCTTTTTGCACTTGCATAAATCTCCAGCCTAAATCCAAAATTTGGAAATCCTAACTTCAAAACTGACGGATTTTCATACAAACTTTCATCCCCATTTTACCCCCTCAGGGGTGGAATTTCCAAAAATTCTTTCTTAGTGCACCCCTACACCCCACGAAGAACCTACATGCCAAATTTGGAATCTCTAGGCCCAGTGGTTTGGGCTGTGCGTTGATATTATCAATTTTCATACATTGACACCCCATATCCCCCTTTTAGGGGTTGAAATTTGGAAAATCCTGAAACAGGTGTTAACTTATTAACTTATTTATCGATTGGAGTACTCATGTGAAGTTTCGATTAAAATAGAGCAAGTAATCTGGTTTCCACATACAAACTTTGGAGCCCTTTTTCAACCCTTTAGAGGGTGAATTTTAAAAAATCCTTTCTTAGTGCACCCCTTCGCCTCATAAGGAACCTACGTGCCAAATTTGGAATCTCTAGGCCCAGTGATTTGGGCTGTGCGTTGATATGTCAGTCAGTCAGTCAGTTTCTTCTTTTATATATATAGATAATTTCATAATTTGTTTTTCGTTATACTTCTTTCATATAAACGCTAATTTCAATGTAGAGATCTTATACTCAATGCGCAGAACGCTACCTATTTTAAGAAAAGTAGAAGAAAACCCAACTAGGTACTAACTTGCCCAACACCATCCTGCTTAATTAAAGAGATTATAGATTTTTTTTTTATTAGGTAACTAATTCTTATTGTTTAGATTATAAGCATAATAATATCGTAAAACCCTGGAAGGGTTTGTCCCGATATTGACTGCTGCTGCCGATAAGATTAAATGCTTAAAGCTACGGACAGACGTGCTCATTACTAGCACGAAAGCATGCTTTTATTGAGCAAGTGCTCATTAGTAGCACGTGTGTACTAACATTGCTAGTAATGAGCATGCTTATTTAGAGCATGCTGAAAACAACCGACGTTTGATTTTCGAGCATGCTACCTGAGGCGCGGGTGGAAGGGGGCGAGCTCTGAGCGCGTCTGAACAGGTTTGTTTATAAGCATGCTATTATCGCTTTGATCTCGGTCCGCGACACTTGCTGCGTCAATCATCAAACGAAATAAACCAATACTACTATAAACAATAGTAGATTATGCACCAAGGGATTAAAGCAGTGTCACGTCACGGGCACCATATTGAACCCCGAGCGCAACGAGGGGTTCTAGAGTCTGGACCCTGTCAATGACCTTTAGTAGCACGCAGGACGAATATTAATTTGTTAACAATAAAATGGTACCAAATAAAAAAAAAATATTTTTTAACTTTGTTGTAAGTATATTTACTTTTGAAACAGCAATTAATTACTACACACAACTGTCGAAATAAATCTCAAATAGTCGACAACCTATTGACCCCAAATAAAAAAAAACTGAAGCACCTGGACATTTACTTAGGTTTTTTAACTTTATCAATAAAACACTGAATAAACTTCTAAAAAGACTGTATTATTGATGCCACAAAACACATTCCACTAAGCACTTTATTAACGTAAGCAACAAGATATTACAATTTTGAAATACGTAATGGCGTTGGCGGCAAAGTTTTAGCTATGAAAACAATACAACGGAATACTTTTGGCACACCCCGGACACTCCATACAACGTTCGCAAATCAATTACCTATTACTACTACTTAAACAAATGACGTTCGTACACGCGCAAATGTGTGCGTGGAATCTAGTAGGGCTGAGTGCGCGGTTATCAATCGAAATGACGCGGGAAGTGCAGCGACTGCCTTCTCTTTCAACCGCATAGCGCTGTCTCTGTTATCGCCCGGCGCTCACGTCTACTCGCCCGAGCGATCGCGCGTGCCCTTGTTTATGTGTCAGTGATGTCTACAAGGAAGTGCCGGGTAGGACGAGGTATTTGAAATGAGTGCGGGGAGGTGAGTGGCCGTTCTGTACGTAGTACTATTATCTATTCTGTGCTGTTGGTGCAAATTATGGAACAAATTGTAGAAACATTCTTTATGTTTAAATATGCCGCGTAATTTTTCCAAATGCTGTTTATCCGCTGCAGCATTGATTTACTAGTAAATCAATGGCTGGCAGCCTTAGTGTTCTTGCTTTACTCTGCTTTTATTTGTTTTTATCGATAGTTAATGGTGGCCGTCAAAAGATGGCGCTTTTTGCATAAAACGTATTTTATCAATAAAAAATAAAGTGAAATGTAATTGTTTATTTTAGCTTGCAGTGTTATGTAGATAAATATTTTATAATTTTGGTAAAGAAATTATGTATTTAGATTTTATAAAAACATTATTTACACAGATAGAATGTCTTTGTCTCTAGTGGATGCACGCTACTGCTGTATGGGCGTAGAACCTTTGCCTTCTTAAGCTAGCATCTATGCTAAATTTTCATACAAATTTTATGTTCCATATTTAAAACACTTTAATGCCTTGGGAGTTTCATACAAAATTATATCCCTTGGGATATAATGTCTTGCTTTACGTTGAAGTTAAGGGGGATCTAATTGATCATTGTCGCGCAGGTGGTATGAAAATATTTTTTTTCCTTTTCACCAAAATCCTCTTACACAATGATTATTATATTGAGTTCTGTGCGGATAGCACTGTCACTATATCTATTTACATCCATTTTGGCCGAGAGCCTGGCGCCAAATAAGTACGTCTGTCCGTAAGTTTGCTTTAAGTTTATTTATGAGCGTGCTTAAAACAAGCGTGCTTATTGCTGGCAAATGTGGACAGTTGCAGAGCATGCTAATTTTAAGTAAGCTTATGAGCATGCTTTTTTTGAGCACGTCTGTCCGTAGCTTAATGCTTTTAAAGAGATGTGTAGAAGAAAACAGATTAAAAGAAAATTACCAACTTACTTTTCGTTCTTTGCAAAATAATAAAACTCTGAACAATAATTCTAGAACTGAAAATAAGAACAATATCAAGCTCATATTTGAACTACCCTATTGAATCCACTATTTGTATTTGTTAAGCAAACACTTCGCAGATCTCCGCTGCAGTAAGTAAAATGAAATAGGTTTGAGTTTGAACATAATAAACACACGTATCATTTTAAGTTTTTATATTATTATATCATACGAAAAACTTCGGACCTTAGATTTTTGAGTAGACTTGTTGGAATGTTGGACAAATGTCCAAAACTCCACTTAGCGAGTAGCGATTACAGTATGGAATTTATTCATACTGTTCGCTAATCGCTGCTTGCTAAGTAGAGTTTTGGACATTTGTCCAACATTCCAACAATCCAGGAGAATTTGTGGATAAATTACTTCCGTACTCTTGCCAATACAGGTATATTCGTATTGTTCACTATTTTTATTATAACCCTGCTAAATTGTACTCCGTTGTTTCGCCAAAGAGGATGTAACTGTATACATGCTCATTAATGAAGTCTAAACAACTGTATGCATTTCGGCCGAAACTTCGGGAAACAATAATTCAACATAGTTCTTGTTTACCGCAACATATATCCGATTGTTATTATATATTGTATTTAAAAAGTCTAAAGAAGTCGATTGAAAATAACGAGAATATGATACACCTTCGGGATTTTGCAAACGGGTGGAAGTTTTCAGTCGCAATATTGCGAAAGTTCGTAACGAGCAGCTTCGCTACCACTTCGCTTAAACAGTTAAGTGGTGGTGTGCTTAACGCCCACACCTACTATACTTTGAAACATCCGCCTTTTATATGCAGAGTTTTGCAATACTATGGTAACTCGGCGTCTTTATTGATGTCATTGATTTTGTTTACAGGCCTGATCACAAAATTTCATTCTTGATATTGCATTGTAACATTGGTTGATTCTTGTTTACCTTTGGCTATTGCTGTATTTACTACATTTAATTTTATTAAGTGATTTTTGAAATTGAGTCATCTAATAAGAATCTTACCAATAAAAGCTATTCTTTGTGTAAAAAAAATATTACTGTCGATGAATATGACGAATTTGTCAACATGGAAGTTTGCTATATTGTTGATATTTCGGCTAGGTTCGCACTGATTTTTGTGCAGTAGAATAGGAAATCATTTCTTCACATTGTGCACTACTGGAAGTACAAACATCAATCTTTTCGTACGATTTCTTGATCTGGCCCTGGCTTGATGGGCAGTGTAATCTTTTTAAAACTATAGGATGAAAGTAACTAAAACCACGTGTAGGTTTAATGGCTCGTTGTTTCAAGACTGGAGCTCGATGACGAGCAATTATTTATTTTTGTTTATAATAAGGCTTTTAAGTCTGTCTGGCTAATCACCACAGCATCATGTTAAATACTGTTACCATAATTAATTATACCAACAGCATTACTTTGTTAATTTATTATAAAGTAAAGAAGCTTATCCAAGCTGGAAGATTACGGGAGGACTTCACGCTTATCTTCAACCTAATTAAAACTAAGTCCTCGTAACTGACATTCGGTCAGCGGCCAATCTCAACAGATCCATTCATAATCTGCGCGGGAGAAATTATAATGCACAAGTGTTTACGCAATCATAGGTGGAATCAATTCCTTAACTCCCATATGAGACAGGTTCACAAAGACGCGAAGCGAGATCAGGCACAGAACCCACTGCTTAATGTGTCTGAACCGTGGAGAAGCCCTCTAGAATCCGACCACGGCGAACGTTGCTGAACTATAGCAATCGCACGCCAAACGCCACCAAGCTACTTATTTATAATCGCTTGTAAAATGACAATCGGCAAAATGTTTTCTACTCGTACTAATTTGAATTCTGAAACCTAGCAAATTAAATAAACATCTAGTGGTGAAAATATGAAATTTTATAATATTTTGACGTTACACAACTCAAGTGCAGCCAAGAGATCGCTTCTAGTCATTATGTCGCTGACAGTCCTATTAGGGAGCCACAAATTGTTAAATACGCAGCCATTCCTTCGAACCTCAAACCAAGTAATAGCCGACAGCAAACTTGCTTTCCAGAAGTTTGATGCTTTCAAATCGGCTAATGCTACAAGTTTAAACTGAGTTGCGCAAGACTTTAAATCAGATGTTAGCAACAGTTGCCCAAGTTCAGTTTATGTTATATCCGTACTGGATATTGATAGATGTTTTCAAAGTCGTGTGCCAAACAGATTTTTACAAAAGGCGTTCAGTGCAGACAGTCAAAACTGTAAAAGGTGAAGCTAATTTAAAATGTTCATAAGAAATCATGTCATTTTTACTCACTATAATGAATATACGAGTATTAGCATTAATATTAATAAATGAGATGGACTTACATCCGCGTATTTTATATTTTACTAAGTAGAATTGGGTAAATAGGGACGAAATCAAACTTTGAATGAAATTTTAGCCGATACTTTGGAATACATCTTAGTATAATTTATGTCAAAGTTTAAGTCTTGATTGTATTTAGACGACAAACCATAGAAAATACCTGTAGTAGCTATTGAAATCTCTAAGAAAAATGCCAAAATAATGCCAATCCCAATTTACACCGCAACTAGGGTAAATAGGAACGCAGCAAGACTAAATAGGGAAATTTGTCAGGGCCTTTACCTTGCCAATGCTATTTAACTGCCTAGATACCTATATACTAAGATTTTCTACCTAGTGTAAGAGAATGAGAGTAGTTAGGTTTTAGCTAGGAAATAAGGACAAGATATACCTACCTATTTACCCCATTCTAACTGAAATAAATTTTGATAAAAAAAATCTTTTCAAATTACATGAACGGCTGTCACAAATATTTTTCTCTCTCTTGTAATAATTACTCATATGTCTTCTTCTGTTTGGCTTTGAAAATGTAACATGTTATACCTGCTAACCGGAATCACTTCAAATTTTTCGTTTCAATGGCAGGAACAACTGCGAAGACCAATCTAAACTTTTAACCTCAAATGTGAAATTTTGTGTTTCCACGTACGTTTTATTTGTAATTGTTACCTTTATAAGTGTTAGCCAGCTATAAAAGACTTGTTTATTAGTCAGATTTAGCAAAAGTGTAAACTGTGCGTTTTGAAATTCGGTGACAAAAGTAACCGAAGATTAGTAGGTACGTGTAAGAAAGAAGGAATACGATGAATTCATTCGCTATTTAGTTGGCATCAAAAGGTCCATTTACCGCGAGATAAATCAAAAACATTGGGAACATATCTTCAAATACGTATAAGACGTAGTTTCCAAACCTTTCTAGGTGAATGGCTACAACGCAAGACTACGCAGTAAAATGAAATGGCCTAATAAGGAGCCATTACGCTCGTTAAAAACATACCACCTAAAAAACCTGCTTTCACGTCATCATAAAAATCCTTCAGCCAGATGTAATCAAGTCAACACCTACTCGTCCAGTGTTGTGGCTGATTGGATGTAAGCAGGTTTGTTGTAAGTCTGATCACGTATCTAGTGTACCCACGTTGATTTTCTTTAGTCCGTAAATTAGGTATTATAAGCTTTTTTGAATGCTCAAGCTGTCTAATTCTCGGAGACTACTCAAGCAAACTCATATAAAAACTGTTTTTTTTATGGTCATAGTAAATAAAAAAGCAATAGTTTCTAATTTATCCAAAAATATTTATCGTTGCTATAACACTATTTAACGGGAACTAAAACTTTGCAAAAAGTACACTCTTCATATTTGATTAATTTCTGACATTAAGTATACGTAAAAGAGATTGACAAGAAAATGGTTAGATAAACCTATGCTCAAAAATAAAACAAATCATATATTATGTGGATCCGGCTCAAAGGACCATGATCGGGTTTTGTGTAAGCTGATTTCAGGAAAATTGTATCGCTGTTTATACAATGACACTAAACTTCAGCATGCTTTGGTCTGCTTTATTGTCAAATTTGGTCTGCTTTATTGACGAATTTGCTGTAGTGAGCTCACATATTATTGGACATTAATTATCAGTTAAAGGAATGCAATAGGTTTGAGGAGAGCACAAGTGAATTCTCCGGAATATGATTATTAAATAGTGGACTGAACGAAAGGCACATTACAACGCACCGTAGCGCCAGGAATCTCTTCTATTCCTTAATGGATTCATAACGCATGTTATACTGAGAAACGTGATGCGGGTAGCGGCATTTGCATCGAATGGCCAGAGCTTTATTGCTGAATACGTAAAATTATACTTAAGCCATACTGAATGCAAAATCTGTATAGTATCTTTCTCGCAATGATGTAGCCTTACTGCATCAAGTTTTACGTTATACGATTTCGTAAAAAGTAACAACATAATACCTAAAAATAGGTCGTTTCACTATTAAATATATGATTCGCGCCCGGTTAGGTTTCTCCAATATTGCAAAGGCGTAGCAATTAATCTAATAAAAAGAATTAAAACTTGATGTATGTCCAGGTATAAGAGTATACCTTGAATATACACAGCACCAAAGGAATAATAATAAAGAAAAACTAATATATGAAAAGAAAAATTAATAAATAACGCCTTAAAAACGGCTCCGATTACGTCGGAGGTAGAAGAAGAAGTGTAAAACAAAAAAAAACTTAAAAAATATTATTTTGGTATTCCGTTACACCTAGTATATAAAATAACTAAAGTACTAAAACGTCCTAATTGGGAAGTTTTATCTTTATTCTGCATCAAAACGTTTAAGCAGTGTGACAATAGTATTGTGGTATTAATAATGATAAAAGACTACAAAATATTATCTCATGTGCTAATAATAAACTCATAATAGCTAAACACTACCCTTATGATTGTCTACATTCCTCTTTTATTTTCCTTGGAGTATACATCATCGCCTTATAGGAGCGCAGAAGCACTCCTCTGTTGAAATATGTAATTTAAAATCATATGCATTTGATCATGACAATGACAAGACATGCATCTTGATCTTGTTGCTAAAAAAGAAGAAAACTTGATTTTAGAACGATGTTTATTTGCACGTGGTAATAGTAATGTATATGAACTTGATATGTGCGCTTGGTCGCACGACTACTTGCTAACGATGCTTACTAAGTATATGAATGACAATACAAATTAAGGTAAGTAAATAAAGTAATGCTGATTGGCTATCTATCATAAGATCGAAAAAATTTTAACCGAATTACATTTAACAAAAAACTTTTCGACTTCTTTTATTTTCGTTTCGCCTTTTGTTACTTCGTCGAAATCTCTTTTGCCACTGTATCAGTTGTCCTATTATCAATTCGTTTGGTAGTGGTGGTTTCATTTGTTCGAAAACCTGTTTACCGAAGTCATGTTCTTTCGAATCAGCATTTGTTTTTGATATAAGTATTGAAGCAGCAGATACAGTTCCGATGTCTAATGACCCTGCTAGTTAATTTGTTTTCTTCTACGCGTTTGCGTTGATTCTTTGTTCCAAAATAAATTTGACTTTAATTTTAACGAATGAGAATGCTGAAACGTTTTCAATAAGCTTCCGATGACACTTTTTGAATAATTTGTTGATTGCAAATATAAAACTTCCTTAAATGATACGAATCAGAAATAATTAATTTTGTTTGGAGGGAAATACTCAATTTAATTGAATAAGCATTCAGCGGGCCTATTACCGATCTCATGGTTTTCAAATAATATCATTATGAAATAGTGCAAAACGAAAAATAAGATTTTCGATCAGATTTTTGGTCATTCATTCTTTTTATCATGATAAAATCATTGATATTATGCTATAGTGATGATATTATTGAAAACTCCCCGGTGTTCTCCCTGCCGTTGTGGGCGTCCACACTGCGACTAGCACTTCCAGCGCCCCCGGGTAAGCCTGACCAAGTTGGTCGCCAAGAGGGGATTGCCCGAAAACACCAGAGCAACCCCCAGACGGAGGGCCTTACGGCGGCGTGCACGGGGCCAACCGTGCACGCAGGCATCCACGGCAAGGTCATTAGACATCAGCATTGCTTGCGCAAATGCCCGCCTTCGCCTGCCTATCCGTCTGCAGCGGGAGGAGCAGCTTGGGGATCTTCCTCCCACTACCTCTCCGCAGCCTCCTTCTGCGAAATTACTTATCAAAATTTATACCATGTCATACGATGAAATATCCATAATAGGCCTGCAACTATAAAAACTTTGTTTTTGCGTTGCGTTAACCGCGTCTATCAGAATCAGTCGATTTGGAGATCTTTGAGAGAGACCAGTGGGAGTTTTTATGCTGAAATTCTGATGAATCATCTGAAACCTCTAGCTTACAGGAAATCTTACCTCTAACTCACATGATAAAAATCATTCATTTATTTTCCAGAAAACACACCAACAGTAATACATTACAAATCTGTTATTTACACTAAGGTTAAAAGCTTATCTATACACCAATAACAGGTTTCATAGAAAGTAACAGGTTAGGCTCAATAAATGTGTTGTTAGCATTAGAAACTTCCTACATTAGGTCGTTCTTGTACATGGACTTGGCAATATAAACACTAGCTTAGTTATAATAATAATTAATTATGTGTTGGTGTATGTTAGTTAGGTAACGCGTCCTGGAATATATGCAAGTTGATGATGGGGCCAAATTGCGATTGTTTTGCTTTTGTTGTAGTTTCGAAAGCATATATCAATGGGTATTTTACTACACTCACGTTAACTTAAAACTATGTATTTATTATGTATGTATTAGGTAAGAAGGAAACAATTCCAAATATCCGTTACATTGCACCGACGAGTAGCTTGCAAATAGTTTACACGTCAGTTCAAATTCGAAAGTCCCAACTCTTGATTCAACATGTACTTATTGATGTCAAAAACAATAAAATATTGACTGTATATAAATAAAATTTATATGAGCAAATAGTCCGTACGGAAGTCGGAGGCTCTAAGTCATGGATATTCAATATCCGCGTACAATATAGAAGAACTAGAAATCCTTTATAACTTCATACATAAAACATTATCTTGTTAAAATTGTAATATTATACCAAAAATAAATAGTAATACCTCGTTAAATCGAAATAGCTTTATTGTTGTGTTAAACAGTGCGTTTTTAAAAGCTTATTGAACGCAGCAAATTATTTCATTGATCGTTTATTTCTTTGTACATTAAGTAGAATAGAATTTACAATCATTACAGCTTTCATATTTATAGAGATCTGTTTTACGGAAACGCTAAAATATATGAAGACATACTTTCATAAAAGTTATGAAAAAATGACTAATGATAAAAGTTAGATATATTGTAAACAAACTTCAAAGCAAAGCAAAACCTTCGAAGGTGTAATAATACTGCAGCGACCGCATCAAAAGTCAATAAGAGCCTATGAAAAAAAAATTTTACTTTGTACCAATTATCTTCGCCAAAATAAGCATCGTTATATAAGGATTACATTTTTAACTAGGTGAAGGTAAATGAAAATTCTCTAAAAGCTGTTAAGCAGTTCACATCCGCAATTATAATTCGAGACTTTATTCAATTAGACTTCGCCTGTTAATCATACGTTACACGCACACTCATACACACACTCATACACACAAAACACACGCGCGTTTTTTTGTTAAATTTCCTATTTTTGTAAATTACCTACACCAATAAAAATGTAGGTACCAACAAGGAAGGAACTGGCTTTTGACACACAAGTATATACTCGTATACTTATCTCATAAGCCAGGGTAACATTAATATTTTGTGTATTGGTTATGTTGCAATAAATATATTTTTCATAATCTGTGCACATTTATATGGAAATTATTCATACAATATTATTTTAATTAGAAAAAAAAACAATAACACAATTCCCACATTTAATTTCAGTAGGCTTATATACTTCCAGTAAATACTAGCGCAGGTTTTCCTGTGTGTCGGACATTTAATTATCCAAGTAATTAAAAGAAAACAAGTACAGTATATTTAATTATGCTTAGGCTGGGTAACATAAGTGAGCTAAACACAAAAAATGACAAGGAAAGTGAACGAGCTCTTTGTACCGAGAAAATTAAGAGCAGAAAAATGCTTTCCGTGACAGATTGCTCTTAGGCCACACTTATAAAAATCGCCGTTATTACATTTTCTCAGGCCGTTTGTTTCCACTGTAATGAGAAAGCAGCGCCTGTGTACATTTTTCAAGATTAATACGCAGGTTATTTGCCCTTTTATTTTTTCGTAATAGAGAATGCGTAAGTTGAATAAGCAGCTTACAGAAGATAGATAGATGGACACCGAACCCGAGTGGACTGTGAATGTTGGCGAACAATTCCGCTAGCTAGAGCAATGTTTCATGTTATTTTGCTATGACATACAAAATTGGTGCGAGTTGTGATTATTGGATAAATATGTTTGATTTGAATAACCATTCCAATCACTTTGACAAGCATTTCGATACATATAATCTTCTTCTTCTTCTTTACTATAAAAATGAAACGATGTGTGTTAGTCTCACAAAAACTCAAAAACGGCTCGACAGATTCTTATGAAATTTTCTGTGTGTGTTTGAATAGGTCCAAGGAAGGTTTAAACGTAAAATGGAACTCAGTAGGTGGCATTGGAATCGGGCCGGACAACGCATGCCGGGCCTACTAGTCTTCTATCTAATATATAAAATTCTCGTGTCACAGTGTTTGTTACCGAACTCCTCCGAAACGGCTTTACCGATCTTTATGAAATTTTTTTGTGTATATTCAGTAGGTCTGAGAATAGGTCGTAAACTATTTTTTATTATGGCGAAACGTAGTTCGCCAGCGCAGCCAGTCTAATATATAAAATTCTCGTGTCACAGTGTTTGTTACCAAACTCCGCCGAAACGAGTTTACCGATGTTTATGAAATTTTTTGTGTATATTCAGTAGGTCTGAGAATAGGTCGTAAACTATTTTTTATTATGGCGAAACGTAGTTCGCCAGCGCAGCCAGTCTAATATATAAAATTCTCGTGTCACAGTGTTTGTTACCAAACTCCGCCGAAACGAGTTTACCGATGTTTATGAAATTTTTTGTGTATTTTCATTAGGTCTGAGAATAGGTCGTAAACTATTTCTTATTAAAGCGAAACGTAGTTCGCCGGCACAGCTAGTCTAATATATAAAATTCTCGTATCACAGTATTTGTAACCGAACTCCTCCGAAACGGCTTGACCGATCTTTATGAAATTTTTTTGTGTATTCGGTAGGTCTGAAAATAGATTGTAATCTATTTTTTATACCCTTAGGTGATTTTTTACAATTATTGTTGCGAAATGTAGTTCGCAGGCACAGCTAGTATTTTTATAAAATCAAAATCATGCTAGTGAAATACTTTTATTGTGATGTTGGCAAGTTACAAGAGGGGACAAAAAATTTGACCTTCATTTGAGTTTCTTGCCTGTTCTCCCCCAGAACGCTCTCTCAATTTCCGAATACGTGGAGTAGTTATCTTTTTGTATTTGACGTCAATGAGTGACTAATAGTGAATATGTATAGTAAAGATTTCATTAGTTTTAATTCGCTGAACGCACGCGCCAATGCGCCACAAAGCTTCTCATCTCATCTTAAATAGGACGCAACTGATAATAGCTTCTAGACAGTAACTGTACACAGTCCTTGAAAATCAAGCTAAGTGTAATAAGAACTCTGATATAAAATGAATATTACACAAGTTACTGAGGCATAATCGATGAGCGTTCGTTTTTTATTAGAAACATTGTAGCGAGCCATAAATCGGTAGTAAAATCTTTATTGCGTACTTAGCTATCACTTTTAATATTCGCACATTTGTCCTGAAGATATCGTGGCAATTTGCATATGTGAATGCTCTTTTTATGGCCGATAAGAGTAGTAATAAAAGTGATTCGATCTTAAGGTAGCCGAAATGAAATTACCGTCGCTGACTACTCGGGTGCTTTGGTTTCATTCACGGTTATTTTTCAACCGGTGAATTCAATTTAATGTTACATTATGTGAGTCCACGAGAACCTTATTTAGTTGCTAATATTAATTTTTACATCCACGTCTCTAGGAGTTGGGATTTGTGTCACTATAGTTATATATATCATAATACTCGTAGATAGTCATATTTTTTCCACCACCATCACCATTTCAGCTTTCTTTCGAGATAGGATTTTTATGGAAATATAGGTATTGTAACCAGATACTTATAGCAACCCATTTCATTACATTTCATGTCAGCTTAACCTGACCGCATTCTAAATTTGTATATTGTGACATAACAATGTGGCGTGGCAGCATCACTGTTGAGCATCACAAATTCACAGATTGGAGAGAATATAATTCACAAAAATTACAAACGTACTAGTTAGAACTCACAAATTGCCTTACTAACACATTAAAGAAATCATGAATTAGTCATCGTATTGTTTGTATTAAATACTCTTTTCTTTGTGCTGTTTCACAGATTAGAGAGAATATGATGAAATAATTAGAACAGGGTCTGTACAATACACAGACAAATAAGAGATAGGTACTACAGGCGCGTAACGGGGCGTGCCAGTTAATCACAGATTTGTAAAATTTTTAGCATCAACGCGTTTCGTTTCATTAGCCTTCGGTGTTAACTTTTCGTGCTGGTTTTTGTGTGTATCATTTATATAAAGTAGTTACACATCTCTTGGGTCTTTCCTGACAAGGCCCTGCCAGAATACCAGCGCCTTCGCTGCTTGTTTGTAGCGAAAGCATGTGCTGAGGCTCGAACCTTTTTTGGCCTCGCACAATATTTGCACTACATTATTCTTTATTTTTGTGTATTTTTAAATTATAGTTTGGCCAAAATAAATTATTTTTCTATCTTTTCTTTCTTATATTTGTCATGTTTTTATTATTTTTTTCGAGACGTTAAAATGCACGATATCACAATCTAATGTAAAATTACATTTTTACCATCAATATTGTATTCGACATGTCTTGTGTCCTTGTAAAGATTTAGGAAATTTTTATAAGGCACTTATGTGTAAGTTTTATACGTTGTAATGTTTTATATGTTTGTATTATAGGTTGTACAATAGTCATTTAATTGTTACAAAGTGCGATTTTATCGTATTAAAATTGTAACGCATTATGTACATACACGCCAAAAGCATGGATAATAGGATATCAAGAAAAATAAACAATATATAAATTTAACGTCGAGTACCGGCCAAAGATACAAATACAAACAAGCAGTAAACCTACTAACCAAGGTTGTAAAATTATCATAAAAACACTTTTAAAGCCTCTAAAAATTTATCCATACTTGCTGTATATCCTTACGGCACTCATATTAGGAATAAAATGATGTTTAGTGCTACCATAAAACGGAAGGTTGATCGAGAAGTCAGGATTACTTTTTTAAACATATTTTATATGAAAGCGTAGCATTGTTAATAAAGACGCTACCTCACAACATAACGCATAAACAAAAGAATTCCGTTATATCAGATCAACATTCTCACGAATTTAATATGTACTTTTATCTGAAGCTCCTACGGTGAAGGAAAACATCGTGAGGAAACCTGCATACACCTGCGAAGTAATTCAAAGGTGTATGTAAAGTCAACCAATCGGCACTGGGCCAGTGTGGTTTGACTAAGGCCTAATCGCCCTAACATAACTAGTTAGGGTAGGCTCTTGCCCCTCGGTGGGGACATAATATATGAGCTGTGATGATGATGATGATAATGATGAAGACCAACATTATGCAGATTATTGTTAAAACCAGAGGTGTAAAAAAGTCATATTCTAGTAGACAAATATTATTAGAGAAAATAACATGTAGCATAATATGTACTTGAATTGCTCGAGTAGAAGAATTAATTCTAAAATATGTTCAAAATCTGTATTTTTATTACCACCAAACCAGAAAGTTAATTACTGAGTAAAATATAGAACCTCTTTTATAAGTTGTCAGTTGAGGATATTATCCTTAACTATCAACTTATAAAAGAAATATAATATCATATTAGTACAAACAAAAAAAAGTTATATCTACCATATCATGAGACGACGACCTTAAAACGAAAAGAATCGCCATCGATCATTGAAGAAATCACACATCATAACAATCCCAAGAACGTAGACGAAGCAACTTTGTCTCGAAGTGAAACTCAGCTTAAATGCTGAAATAATAAGCCAAACACACCAAGAAAAACATTTTGATACACTGAACTTTATATCCAATTTACTGTCTGAGTTTTTTTTGCAACATAAACAACGGAGCCGTCTCAATGGAACGAATTGATTGGTGAACTGTTAATTTAACGAATGTGACAAACAAGGGAAAATAGGTGAGCGAGGATTTTGTTGATCATTATTTGCCTGTTGTCTTTAAAGCAGTTATTTATACCATAAGTCGATAACCTTAACGCTTTGTTGTATCTTGACAAACTTTTCTTTTGTTTTGGGAACTTCTAAGTACGAAGCCACTTATGTTGTTGTTCTAAACGGCCAAATTATGATCGTTAAAACTTACTAGGTAGAAGTTACTTATTAACTGATACATTTACATTTGCAGTTCTGAATGACAGGCTTTTGTTTGAGTGGAACTCTGAGGCGCGATAGAAGACAATATCACCAAGTATTATATCTACAGCGGCGGAACGGAAAAGTTCGTCGGTTTTGAAATTGCTTGTTCGGGAACGTTGGGAAAACCTTTCGAGATGTTCAATCCGAATATGTTGAGCCGCTTGGAATATTTTTGTGATAAATTCATTTTAACTTGTACCAATTTTTTCACACGTGTATAACAGGAAAGCTCTTAGCCTTCATCTCATACGATGGTAAGTGACGATAAGGCCGAAAAGAGAAACGAGCTTCCCTTGAATTCCTCAACAACTTTTTAAATAATTAAAGTGAAAAGAAAAGTATTGTATGTTCTTGTGAGGAAACACCAAGGTCGAGAGTATTCAAAAATAGGTATTTGTAAAATGTATTGCTGTCGCGCTGTGTGTCCGAACAAATAAACTGGGCGTGATAGAGACAACTGCAGCTCGGATCGAAAATACCTATGAAAAGTACACAAAATATACGTTTCGTAGTCCCCTGTTTTCTCCACGAAAAATTTACCGATTTAATTACTTTTTGCGTTAAAAATTAAAGCAAGACTTTTTCTGTGTCTTTATGTTTTGCCTTTTTCATAAAATCTTCTTCACTTTGTGTTCTGGACGTTTGAATACAGCAGAAAATTAGGTAGATTTTTTAGGTTTTCGAAGGTTTAAAATCTCTTAATAATTAACTTAATAAAAAAAGGAAAACATAGGAACATGCTTATAGCGGCCTTTGATTTTACTGGAAGAAATAGAGTAACCAGTGCCCATTATCCAGGAAGGAAACAGGGGGCCACGTTTGTATGGAAAAACGAACTGCACGATTTCCTCTTAAGGTTTTTTTTTATTTTAATTTAAGTAATATAAATTCAACTTACTCGTGGGTATTTTCTTCTAAATTTGCTTCATGTGCACGCACACAAAAGTACAAACGATTGCCACATACATCAAGTCCGCCCCTGTACACTTTATTTATGCTGTACGAAAGTTTAAATAAATAAATACATACTCAAAACCTAATCAGATGACGTTCGTCACTGTTTCGCATTCTTATATTTGTCATTACTGTATTTTGAGCTGATACTTAACGGGACATTTAGTTCCATTGGTGGATACAGGAAGGAGAGGGACATGCCGACCATGCCCCCTATGCCCCCCCAAAACACCCTGGAAATCCATGATTTCGGCTCAGCTTTTAGCGGCACAAAGCGCGGTTACTGAATTTTCTAAAAATTCTTACCCTAGCTCCAAGCAAGAGAACTTGTCAGAATGACAAACCCTCCCCCCCCCCCCCTCCAAATGAAATCCTGGATCCGCCCCTGTTTAGTTCCGTCCTAGTTCAAAACGCGAAGCTATCTAAAATTTCAGATGAGCTCTGCAAAATCACAGGACTTAATAAGTCTTTCATTTACACGACATTTACTAAGCATTCAAATAAAGCTTCACCTTTCAGATTTACCCGCGTATACGTAGGTTAAAAAACATTTTTATTATTTAGCCCGACATTTCGAACGCTTTCCAGCATTCGTGGTCACGGGATGACTGAAGCTGGTGGGTGTCATAAAGTAATATCAGGTTTATTATTTTACTAGCGTCTTCTCATATTAATGTGCTTCGTTTCACGTAGTTTCATTTTAATCACATGGCTTGTTTTAACCATGGCTTTCTCGGTTTTTTTAGCTAAGTTGAAATTGTTCATCGGTAAATGGTTTTTAACGTATATTTTATAATAGTTCAGCGGATTGCGATAGGAGAATTGAACCAATAAGCTTAATGCTTATAATTATAAATATACTACCAAAATAGAACCGTTTTCCCCCCGAAGGGTAGAAAACGAATATTTAGGTTTCAGCCGTAGCTCGACCCACTGTGAGATTAACGCTTTGAATTTTACCTGTTTGCAGTGTGCATCTACCCTATATACAATTATTCACCTAACATTTTCAATGAGGGTATGTAAGTAAGTGCGGGTGCCATCGCCGACTAGCTTTTCTCTTCAGTACTTTTCTCACACGCCGGCTAGAACAGCAAATTTAGTGGGTCGAGCTACGGCTGAAACCTAAATATTCGTTTTCTACCCTTCGGGGGGAAAACGGTTCTATTTAGGTGTTCGAGCCTTCGCTCGACCCACTGTGAGATGTGTTTACAATCTGCCGGCGATGGCTAGACGTACTGTGAAATTGTACAAATCGTTTTTCAATGAAAAACAAAGTGACTTTACAAAGTAAATTATTTTAGTAATTATTTTAAGGAACAATATGACTACTATTTAATTCAAGATATGCTTATTTGCTTATATGTACAATCAAGGATTTAGGTATAACAATTAAATCGGAACAAATGACTGAGTTTAGTTAAATGGAGCTTGAGGATTGCCAATAGTCCACTCATTTTTGCCCATGTACGAGTATGTACACTTTGAAGTGTACATGTGTACCAAAATGTAGAGAAAATTCGAGAATTCCGAAAATTCCTTTTTTATTGAGATAAAACTAGGTAATAAATAAATAAAAGTGTTAATTACTCGATACGAATTTGAGTTGATTGAGTATTCAATTGCGTTTAGCTTCGACTTCTGCAAAACTTGTAGTAAAAGATTTTATTTTTAGTTTATTTTTGCTTACGTACTGATGTATCGTGCACTTAAATCAAAAACATAACTTAATGGGATTACAACCATCAAAGTAAAAAAAATAAAAAGAAATTGTAACTTGCAATTCATCTGTCTCTACGCAAGTAACAAAACGCTACAAAATGTCAAAATACGATCTATGGTGCACAAATGTTAGTGCCACAAACTCTTTGAATGGACGATTCAAAAGGGACTTCAAGTTAGTAAGAAACGACTTTAGTAACAAACAATGTCGCTACCTATCTAACGATTGACTTTGGGACTGCAGGGGCTATAATAAATGCTTTCCATATTCCCATCAAAGACCGCCCAACTAGAAAAGACGAAGAGCATCTTTTATGAATATTGAAGCATCATATTATTGTATTGTGTGTGATACACTCTTCAATGTTTTAGTCTTCGACGGATTATTCGGTTAAGGACAGATTCTTGATACGAGAGATTCACTCATAAGATGCTTCCGATTCGAGTTCCATTTCAACCAGAAAATAAAGTAAGATTTTGGTACCTTATCTGAGAGTTCTTACAACTCTCAGGTAGGGTAGTACCACGGTCTATTATAGTATCGTCCGTTTCCATCGTATAAAGTGCATATCAACATTTTCATTCAAATTAGTTTACGTAAACTCGCGCGCATCCCTGGACGTGTACTCATTCAACATAATCATAGTATCTGCAGTATTAATATAGCACTTAACAATAGCAATAAAAATCTCATCATTTCAATTACTGATACCTGTCAAATTGGAATTGTTTAACAGGTTTTGAGTATCAAAGATTAATTGTTACAGATAAAATGACGTATTTTCTTTTAAACAATAAAGATTAGTGTATGTACCTCGCGGTACATCGATTAGGCAGATTGAGGCGACGTCCTTTCAAAATAATGTCAGAGAGAAAAAAAATTGTAGATCAACAATTTTCCCTTATAATTAAGACATCTAGATCAAGGTTGCTGTTTATTCAGTTTTCAGAGAAAGGTAACTGCAGCTCTACAGCTGCCGGGTGAAGCGATGATTCCCGCTTTTTTGAATAAAGATTGAAATTAACATGCAATGACGCTTCGCGAGGGTGGTTTAACTTTCCCCCTGGTAGATACGAATAAATTTGTTATGCTTCTACGTCTTGATTTGCTTACTGGTATATATATGTTTATTCACCCAAAATACTAAATTTTGCCTTTCGTCCCTAATAATATTAAGCATCCAAACAGATTGCCTAAATTTTGATGAATCAGACTTGTAATCAAATTTCGGCCATAGTATAATAATAATATAATCATCACTCGATACGAATGTCTTGAGATGTATGACAAAAAGAGTCAACTCGTGAATGCGTCTACCTAAACACAGGAGGATAAATGCAGCCATATAGCGTGACACTTAGTATATGTTGTTTCTATTGATATCAAATGAGTAATTATTTATTTTGTGTAAAAAAATTACAACTAAGACGTTCACTTCTTTCGGGGTCAGCAAAAGTGGCAACTACTGATTTATGAATTATGAACTGCTATGTTTTTGTAATAATATGTGTATGATTATGAAGCAAAAAAATATATAGGGCAATATCATTTGACTTGGGATTATCAGCTATTGGCAGTTGTTACTCTGGGCGCCCCATTCCACCGCTCAGAAGTAGGAAATAAGTCTTTAGGATTCGATTGACGCCATGACGATTCGAAAAGATTCCGCTTCTAGCTTGACTATGACTGCACTGCATGGGATGTAGTTGAGAGGACAAAAAGTAGTCAAGTCATTTGATAGATTGTATCGTTGTAACAAAATGGGTCTATCTTCACGGGACTACTAACAGTCCGTGACTACTTACGAAAAAAAATTCTGAATAGTTTTGACAACCTTCAATTGCTTCATTTTAACATTTTATTTATTTCTGATGTCATATCCTTCGTGATAGAGCAAGACAATTAATTGCATGTATCCAAACTATTATAAATCTTTTTAAATAAATAATTTTATGAGCGTACGAGTATATGTGCTCGCCAATTCACACTGGGCCAGCGTTGTTGACTAAGGCCTACTAATCACCCTAACATAGGGTAGGCTCGAGCCCCTCGGTGGGGACTTATATTAGTTGTGATGATGATGACATGTGAAAAGTAACTTATATCCAGATAATATGGATAATTGAGCTTTTCACACTTCAATATAATTTTTAATTTAGCCCGCCTTGAAATCTTAATTTGCTCATGTCAAACTTCCCTGTTTTTAATTTTCCTGGCCCTGATATCGAGCAAAAGTTTGCTGGCCTTCGTGAAACTCGTTCTGATCCCAATCTTTTAACTTCTTCCACCTTGGTCTACCCTTTAATGCATATTGGTAGTAGGCGGTAGTGAAGGCTAAATCCTCCTTGTTCTTTCAATAAATCTGTCTGTAAAAGTTCAGAGAAAAGGTAAGTTGTAGAATTACAAAAATTGATGTTATGCGGTTTAAAAATGTTACATCTATGTTTTCCAAATTTTTGCTCTCTTCTCGCAACAGGTATTGAAAAACTATATCTGAAGTTTTACGAAACATGGAACCAGCTGCCAGAAAGCGCTTACTAATATGGGTTTCACGTTTAAGGATGTATCTTTATAAACATCTATAAAGTGTCTCCCCTGCGGAAGTTAATTATAACACCTAAGCATTAGACTACTTTTTGTCAAGAGTTGAACGGGTTGCCATGCAGGTGTAGCCGTTGCGAGGCTACTATTGACTTTTATGGAGGTGAATACATGGTTGGTTTCTAGATATTTTTGTTCTTCAAAATAACAAAATATTTTGTCATTTTTCAGCCCCCAAACGTTGAACTTGGATTTCATGCTTAGCAAATGATTCCTTTGTGTCTCCAAATAAAAAAGAAGTGTTCCTCTCGGTTATATTAGGAGGTACCAGGTTCATTATATCTGCATCTGGTTCACACCCTGTATCATTCATTCTAATAGAAGCCGTTATATCTGCTATGATCGAAGGTTGATAGCGAAATGGAGTTTGCCTTCTCAATTTTGACCTCGAGGATACGTGATTCTTCACTTTGGGAAATTAGCTGAGATTTTATCAAGGTGTAAAATCTGTATAGCCACTATCTGTGAGGTGATCTTTTTCATTAAGGCGAATGGTGTTTAAACCAGAGCACAACAGAATACAAATTAACAGCTTTTATTTAATTGCCTTATATTTTTGTTTGCTCAATGATTATATGTATGCGCGTCATCTTCGCTAAAGCATAAGCTAATTGAACTTTACAGATTGCAAATCGGAGTCGACATTCTTCGGCGGATGAAATCTTATCACCAAAGAGGTATTTATGATAGACGCAGTCAACCACCCATGATCCCCAATTATCCGCATTAATATCGTCTATTTTTAGATAAACTTTCCATGTGGCAGAGCTACCTAGGAGCTGGCTCCCAGTTGGCTAGGTCGCAAAGGATCGTGTGCTCCGTAATTTTTAATTGCTAGCCAGCTAATGAAGTAGGCTGCGTAGCTAGTATATTATGTGTAGGGGCAGGACCGGCTCTACCATAGAGCGAACGGAGCGGCCGCTCCAGGCGCCAAGTTCCAGGGGGCGCGTCAGTTCAAAAATTATCCTCGCTTTTTCAATATTTGGGCGCAAGGGGAGCGCCATAATTGGAACTCGCTTCATCTTAAAACTTGCCTTGAGCCAGCACTGTGTAGGGGTCGGATCATTAGCCGACGTGCAGTTCAAAAGTGACGGCTTATGACGGCTTTACAGCCGACGGTGAGGGCTGGGCAGTCGACAGTGAGAGCTGCGCAGTTGACAGTGTGGGCTGCGCAGCTGACAGTGAGGGCTGCGCAGCTGACAGTGAGGGCTGCGCAGCTGACAGTGAGGGCTGCGCAGCCGACAGTGAGAGCCGCGCAGCCGACACTATTACATGAAACGCATGCTAGAATGGTGAAGTTGTTCGACCATTCAAGTGTGGAGTTGTAAGTTTGCCGTCCAGAGAGTGACCATTCGTAAGAACAAAGCAATTTGTGATACGAGTGCTAGTTTCTAAAATATGATACGTATGCTGGGATGGCAAAGTTGATTCTCCATTCATGTGTGGAGTAGCGCATCTGCCGTCCGGAGAGCGGGCATTCGCAAGAGTAAAGCACTTTGTAATACAAGTGCTAGTTCCTAAAGCATGATACGCATGCTAGGATGATGAAGTTGTTCCTCCATTCATGTATGGAGTAGCGAGTCTGCCGTCCGGAGAGCGGGCATTCGCAAGAGGAAAGCACTTTGTGATACAAGTGCTAGTTCCTAAAACATGATACGCATGCTAGGATGATGAATTTGTTCCTCCATTCATATGTGGAGTAGCGAGTCTGCCGTCCGGAGAGCGGGCATTCGCAAGAGGAAAACACATTGCAATACAAGTGCTAGTTCCTAAAACATGACACGCATGCTAGGATGATGAAGTTGTTCCTCCATTCATGTGTGGAGTAGCGAGTCTGCCGTCCGGAGAGCGGGCATTCGCAAGAACAAAGCACTTGTTTAACTTGTACACTAAATAAAGGAAGGATCTTACCTCAAAATCTTCAACAGCTATTCTTAAATAATTTTTAAATATATATATTTCTTATATCAGCAAATAGAGCACAAAAAAAAACCTACTTTTTCTTGAAATTAATTTAAACGATATAGTTTTAACAATTTTGCACACTGCTCACGACAAAATTCAAAAACGTACTGAAGAGAAAAGCTAGTCGGCGATGGCACCCGCACTTACTTACATACCCTCATTGAAAATGTTAGGTGAATAATTGTATATAGGGTAGATGCACACTGCAAACAGGTAAAATTCAAAGCGTTAATCTCACAGTGGGTCGAGCGAAGGCTCGAACACCTAAATAGATGTTAATAAATTTGGAATTTAAATATCATAAAGATGCTTAGAATGATTTAGGTCTTTAGTGAAATAATCAAATCAAAGAAATAAAAAAGATGCAGTGAAAAGACCCTCAATTAAAACTATACATAGTTTTTGGTTTATTAATAAGTACGGATAGCACCACCAATTTCTACTTTGATAAACGACACCTCAGCGACGTCAATGTTTTATTCGGCTAAATAAACATTTATTACTATGTCGCGACATAATTACAACGATCAATTCCTATCCCATACCCCCCCCCCCCCCCCTCAGACTGGCCGCCGCACACTGGGGCGAGGTATATGGAGACAATGTGCAAAAGTCGTATGTAATAGAATAATGACTTTTATTCTTGTTTTGTTATAACATGTCAATGACCTCCGGATTAGGTTTTCGCTTTAATTTAAGTAATTTATGCATCTGGCTTATGATCGAGTCGGATTATATTAATAATCTATTTATAATGTCCGTTAGATTTTTAGTTCTATAAGTTTTTCTACTAAAACGTTCACTGTTACATCTAAAATCCTTATTCCTGTTTTCCTGGCCTTCTGCTCTTCGTTGGCCGATCGGTAATATTGTCTGGTTAATGATTTCAAGGCCATAAATTAATATTTTATAGACAGTTGAAATCCTTGGTATCCATTTATACAGATTTACGTAAAAAGAAGCCGTGTCTCGAGGAAATAATTGGAAGCTATTGGCATTTATTTTAAATCCACTCGATATAGTCTGTAGTCCTTACTAATCTTATAAACGCGAAAGTTTGTGAGTTTGGATGGATGTATGGATGTTTGTTACTCTTTCACGCAAAAACTACTGAATGGATTTGGATGAAGTAGACGGATTACGACAGAGATTAATATACATATAGGCTATCCCGGAAAAGAAAGTAGTTCCCGCGGGAATGTAGATTTACAGCTTTTTCTTTGAACTTTTAAGGCGAAACATTGTTCGCGGGCAAAGTTAGTATTACATAAAACCGTTTTATAAGTTGTAAGCACGGGTTGTAAGTTGTATTGGTTCTGCAGACTTGACGAAATTTTGGAAAAAGTACCTGCGATATTTGCGGTCATTGCAACTGCCAAACGCCCTTTACAACTCTCGCTTCATTCAATAAAATTTAAATTGGATAAATTGTCAATTTCTCCCTATCCATGTCTTTTAGATTCAAAAAATCTTTCTTTGCGACTTTTGTGGAGATTACATTTGTTTAATAATTGTTGCTTAAAATTACGTATCCTCGGAAACAAGATGAGTCTCGCACTCAGTAAATTTACTGAGAAAGTTGTATTTGATGCTAGAAAATCTATAACATCTTCATAATTTCGCTCAAAATACTTATATGTGCTCTTAAAAATACATCCAACAAAAAAAATTATTGATTTTGGACGACAAATCTAACAACGATCAGAGAAACATTAACGCTTTACAAAACCGTAAAAGCAATTTTTATGAAAATATTTAATTTGCACAAAGCTCTTTCACTTCTGGGTATAGTTTTGTGTTAAGGAAGGTTTAGTGTTTAAAAAACAGGATTTTTTTTTTCAAAAGAGCTTTGTGCAAAATTTCGAAATACCCATTTGAAAATAAAATTTACACAGAGTACACATGTACTTTATCAACATATTTAGTTAATTAAATTTCCATTTAACATTGTACTAACATTGAACTTCAATTACCAGTATTTAGTTTTAATATAACTGACACCTATCTCAAGTAAGAACACTGATTGCGTAAATTAAATTATTGTAAATGCACATGATGAACTTTAGAGCGGTATGATAGCAAAACGGTAGCCTTATAATAGATATGTTCGGTGCTAACTAAGTTGAAATATGTTGGAAATTTATGATTTGTCACATTTTTAAAATCCTATTTTGCGCATCGCCTTCATATACCTAGCCCCAGTGTGCGCCGTTTGAACAACCAAAACAGGCGGCTCCCCTCTATTGTCATTTGTCTTTGACGAAAACACCGGAGCATTTTTATGTGAAATAAAGCTCAGCTAACAACCTTTTTATTGTTTTCACGCGCGACAACAATGAACATCCCTGTAGCTGTGAATTGTTATACAACTAACGAACTTCGTAAATTCGATCGTTATAATTATATCCCCGCAAGATTTGCCCAAACAAATAAACAAACAAGGCAACATAAAGAAAACTTGTAAAAAACGCATTGGAGTAGTTAATCGTCAGGCTCACAAACGATTGAGTACCTACATTTTAATTGATTTCTGGATTTTTTCGATATCAATTAAAAGCTAACCCGTTAGTTAGATTTATGTTATGTTAGACCAGTGGTTCTCAACCGTGGGTCGCCCGTAGTACACGGAAAGGGAAATGTGGTCCCCGAACCACATAAGATAAATTAGCCAGAACGCAAACTTACTTTTGGGAGTCAGACTTTGTTAGTAAGCATGTGATTATTTGCGGGTTGCTTTGAGCAGCAATATTAGTCCTAGGAATGTCGAACTTGTGTGGAAGATTTAAGTGCAAATTACACTAATAGGTATTCAAACTTTTCCCGTGCATGTAAATGCATGTCATGATATATATATATCCCTTACTATACACTGTCGACAAAATTACCATGCATTGTTAATTAAATGAGTGAGTTATGTATATGAACAAGCTTATTTCTTTGAGAGATCTCCATTAGCCAACCTTAGCAGGTGTAACGTGATTACAATTGCGGGAAGAAGTGTACATAATAAATGAAAATAAAAGACATGCACACCATACATAATAATAATAACGTTATATAAATCGAAGAATAAACTTACAAATAAATATAATAATTAGTGGGCCGACAGACGTTGTCCTGTAATATTACAACGCGACCTACTTACCGGTTCCAATTGTACGTTTACACCTTCCCTGGACCTATTCTAACACATGCACACACACTGAAAATTCCCTGAGAATCCGTCGAGCCGTTTTTGAGTTTTACCGAGACTAACGAACTTTGATTCCTTTTTATATTTACAGTGTGTTTCTGCATAAAGTGCACATACGAGGCAGGGGGCAAAAGGGGGTAATATTAGTGATAATAAAAAAAGAGAAAAAAAAAGTACGCCGCCGTAAAGCCCTCCGTCTGGGGAATACCATGGTGTTCTCGGGCAATCCTCCCTTGGCGATAGCCCGACCAGTCAGGTCAGGCTAGCCCGGGCGCGTGGGTAGTGGTAGTCGCAGTGTGGATACTATCACGCGCGCCCATTATGGCAGGGGGAGCACCGCGGGGCTAAGTGGTTAGACTCTGCCGGGAGTGCCCCGCTCTACTACCTCATACGCTCGTCGTCTAGCCAGCGGTAAGTACGGTGCGTTCACGCATTCCCCTCGAAAAAAAGGCTAGCCTGACTTTATTGTCAAAATACTTTATTGGAAATAAAATTGCTATCTATTACGCATTATCTCAACCAAACATTTCAATAAACCAGAGCTCTGGAATACATTTTTCTAAGCTTAAATCCCAGTAAGAGAGTGTTGATAAAAAACCTGATTAAAAAGCTTAGTATAAGCAAGTAACGGTAAGCGTTTTGATAATGAAATCAAACAAGATCCGCTGAAGCCGTTAAAATAAAGTTAGTAAGTTATTAAGCCCTCTGAGCCGATAGCTCTACCGGTGTAGCGGTAACAAAGATTATTCAAAGTGAAATAAAGATTATTTGGCAAAAAGTTGTAGAAAGAGAACGGTACCTGTTTTTGCGAAGACAAGAGAGCTTTCGATCAATAATCCGCCTTATCTTATTATCTGTATGAAGCGGATTAAATTTCCCGATGATGTTTCCAAAGATGTATTAAACGTAACATCGTGTACGTGCCACAACGATGTCTTACATGAAGGCATTGTTTGACCTGATAAAAGATTGTTTTCAAAGACTATGAAAGCCTATAAATTAGCTCGTTAAAACTTTCGTGAGACATACTTAAAAATATCTAGACGGCTTTACTCGCGAAATATATCGGTTACTGTCCGACTAGTTTCAGGCCCATCGGGCCCCATCGGGGACCTTTCTTCAGGGAGAGTGAGGCGGTGGTATCGCGGCCGCGTTCCGCCTCGCGGACTGTTGGACAGTAATCGACATATTTCACGAGTCTAGATAATATCTTTTCATCTATTCGAAAAGAAGCAAAGAGTTCTTCGATAAGACGTCACCAAAATGGGTCATTCCGGCGTACTCAACAACAGTGACGAAATTACTTTTGAATTTGAAACACTATTTTAAATAAAAGCTTAAACATAATTCGCTTCGAAAAAGTCCTGGCCGGTAATAAACAAGCGCGCCTGCCGACGCGGCATTGGCCAAATCAAAAAAAAAATAAACAGGAACTTCTTATTCGATTTTTTATTACTTTTTATCAAATATTACAGTCAATTTTCATTTGATTCCCACAAATGGAATATCAGTGAAAGTGAAATAGTAACATCGGAAAGTTGAAATTAAACGCAGAAACTGTCACATACAATTTACTATCAAACAAATCGAGAGAAAAATATCTAAAAACCTATCATGATTAATAACACAAAAAATTAAAAAGAAGCAGTCATTTTCAGAAACTACTAAATAATATTCTTCACTACCAAAAGCATCTCTTACCTATTTATTTTTCTTTAAAGAGGGGGATGAAAAGCAGTGTGTCACACGGTACCAAAATTGTTTAACCTCAAACGACGTACTTTGAATCCCTCACTACGCTTAGGATTCTACTCTAGAATCCCTCTGGATTCAAATAGTCGCCCTCAATACATTATTTTGGTTGTGGCACAACTACTATTCAGCCTATGAAGTCCCACATTTATATGCTTTCAGACTTTTTTATTGCAATTAAGTTGGCAAACAAGCAAACTGCCCACCTGATGGTAAGTGGTAACAGTTACCTAAAATACATGTGGCTCCTGTGATATTCGCAGCAAAACTGCAACCCCACAAGAACCACGTCGCCAACTTGTGACTTAAGATGTAAAGTCAGGGTACCCAGTAATTTCAATGCCATATTTTACCCTTCAAACTGGAACACAGCAATGCAAGCACTGCTGCTTTGCGGCAGAAATAGATAAGACGGAGGTAGCCATGCACACGACCCTGGTACAGTCTTCCTCCGGTGAAAAAGTCTCTAAGAACAATTCCACCGTAAAGAGACCATTCGACCATCTCAGGTATCTTTTTGCGCGAATGCAACTAAATAAAATATTTCCTTCCCATCATTCATTCCGCCTTTTTTTGAAAAAAACGTGAATACTCTTGTATTATTATTATTTTAAATTTAAGAGTAAGTATTTTAAAACCACCAACCAGTCATTAGAAATAATACTGCATATGACAAATAATTACCATGTTTTAAGAAACCTACAGTGCCCAAAATATTCAAACAAAACTAAAACAGCTATCCATAATAATGAATTCCGAATACAATTCAATAAAAAATATTATTATTTTCATCAGAATACCATTAACACCTTTACGGAAACAATATATACGAACTAAATTAGGGGCAGTCATTTCACTTAGTAATTAAAACTTTTAATAAATAGCAAGGATATTTCAAGCACTTTTGATTCTGATGAAATCGTTGGAGGCTACCAAGGTAGACGACCTGCCTGTTGAGTGCCGTCTAAGTGCCGGCTATGATCTGTTATTAACTACAGGGATACTGAAGATGTTGAATTTTTCAAAGTGATTTCTTAATTAAACTTCATATCTTAGGTAAGGCGGTATTTGATTAAATTCTTGAATGAATGAATAACTTTATTGTTATAATTCAGTTTACAAGAATTTCATCGTAACTAATCCTTGTTTACGAAATGTTGCCTTATCGTCAAAGTGCCTCTACCAGGCAACCCAAGAGCAGAAAATTTTGTCTGGTATCAAGGAGTCCTATGAAATAACATACACCTTAATATATTTGATAAAGAACAAAATACCCAGCCTATCAGTTATTTCAACCCATAAATGTCCTTTTAATGCTGGGAAGGGTCTTTCCTTAAGCGAGGAGGTATATATCTTACTACATCATGTTGCCTAAATGGGTTGGTATACAGACGTTGACCCAGACTGAGGAATAAGGCATAGAAAAGGAATTAGTGATTGGCTACAAAGAGCCAAACCTCCATAACCGAGAAGCGGATTCATCTCCAGACCCTCGGTATCTATATCGGTTATAATATTATCCCTATCATAAAAATGTTTTAGATTTGTTTTTTTTTTATATACAGCCAAGTTGTTCTTGTGAGATTTGCAAATGAAATTACTGGGTCATATCACCCTTCAAACCGAAATACAGCAATGCAATTAATGCTGCTTTGCGGCAGAAATAGGTAAGACGGAGGTACCTAAGCAGGCCACCCTGTTACCGAGTCTCCCTCCGGTAAAACCAGTTTTCCAACCCTTGTAATCAAGTTTGTAAAAAAGTTTTTACCATTGACACTCGACAAAAGACTCGCGATTCTTCAAAAACAGTGAATTAAACGCTCTTTGTTTCACTGAGCGAATAAAAAAAAATAATTTGGAACATGCGCGAATATACGGATTATAGTAAGAAAAAAGGAAATATATCCTTAAAAACGTACTCAAAACCACCAAAACGTAATAAACAAGTTTCAAAAACTGTTCTAATTTTACAATTAATTTCTAGTTCTTTTGTTTTCTATTGTTCTTTTATGGATTAACCATAATAAAATTTGATTTATAATCACAGAGTAATTATTTTCTCGCAATAAATGATAAAAAGTAGAGTACCTAACACGTGAAAAAAATCATCTCGGCTCTTGTGTCCCTTGATCCGCTCAGGATTCTATTCTAGAATCCCTCGCTATGCCCGGGATTCTACTTTAAAATCCTTCGCTCCTCTCGGGATACAACTTAGTGCCTCGAAAAGAATTCACCTTTTTTCACTTGTTGGGTAATCTACTATTTCCATCTCTTCGCACAGGTATAACAGCCGCAAACTCCCTTAGTCGGCTCTTACAAGATCCTTGGAAAGAAAATGAGGCGTCACATTCTATATTCAACACCGCATTGACAAAAATACAACATCATTGGAGGTTTCAAATTGACATAGGTGACAACCTCTACGGGGTAAAGGGGATTCTAAAACGGTTTACAAACAGTTGACTGATTTATAAACATTTTGCCAGCAGAATCGTTTTATGATAGTAATAATATCATTAATAGCACTGTTTACAGCGTTTCAACCAAATTAGAAACATTTCCGTCCCCATAGCTTTTTGACAACACCCTGACAGCTGCCAGACGTGAAAACGTGCGAGAAGGATAACGATCTGGGTGGTGATTTTGTAACTCATCGATTGATCGGCAATCGTTATCAGACTGCATGACTTAATAAAGAAGAGCGAAATTATGTTCATTACCTATAAGTATTGGTTGATTTATTCCACAAATATACCAAGACTACTTAGACGACGACATTACAAAACGTTAAACATTTAAAAAATCAGTTTTAATCAAACAGAATGCGATAGTCGATTGCCGATGAGTTACAAAATCACCCACCAGATTTTGATTGAAGCGTTCGTAATAATGCGATTTCCTCTCTGTTGACCAACAGAGTTTTAAACTCGAGGGTTTTACAAAAACCATTAATGTATAGCCTTAAATATATCCATTCATCTGCTCGCTAATAGAATGGCTCGTCAGTGAATGTTTGACTAGTATCTATATATCTTTTGATATCAGCTTTTTGCCATTTCTGTTTTTCGTTAAATATTTTTTCGTTTAAGTTAGATAAAGACAACGTTATGTTTAAACTATGACTAACTTAAGACAATTGTTGAACAGCGTTTGTAGCAAGACCGATAATTTATAACATTTCTCCGAATAAGATTTCACTCAAACTGTCAAGTCTCCGGGGTAATAGAGTAAGTGCCAGGCCAAATACGAGTTCGTTGAGGAAGCATTCCATTTGAGAAGGTCGCTTTATTGCTCCGGTCGCCCATATGATACACCACGTTCAGTTTTCATAAGGTTTAATTGAAATGTCTTAACCTTAATTGGAATTAAAGTGCTAAGTTATGAATTATTGGAAAAAACATGAATATGTTCTCTTGTTCATTTTACAATTAAATGATTTATAGAAAGCTGTGAAGGTACTGATAATGTTTAGGCCTGTATCGATCGTGAGTGATCAAATCATTTTGATTTGATGGCAACATGAACGCGAATAATCAGGTATGACTCTCTGAATAATTGAATCATTAAACCCGATTTTTGTGGGTCGTATGAATAGACCTAGACAACAAATTAGACTTTGTTTATACAATCAATGACGCCAAGTGTTTATTTACCCAAACGATTGGACTATTCAATCACGCATCGTTCTTCTATCTCTTTTATTTAATACTGCTGATCACAATAATTATTATTACTATTATACCTACCAATAATTAAAGCAAAAATTTAAGAGTTGTCGGAGGACCGAGAAGAAAGTTAATTTGTTTGATATCTTAATAACGACCTTATTAATAAAAATGTTACTCCTTGGATCATCCTCGGATTAGTTACTCCGTGTTTTGTCTTGTTTCCGCACATGTCGGCTGTCATCTTGGTTTGACATATTATGTCAAACCAAGAGAAAACACGTAGGGCCATACTAATACCCATTGTATAAGCCTTGTATAGTTAACGACTTCAAAAAAGGAGGAGGTTATCAAATCGATGCATTATAGAGTGTGCGAGTGTTACGTAATTACGCCGCCAATTGTTTACCGATTTTGAAAATTCTTTTTGTGTTCGATAGAGTATAAGGTTTTAAGGTCACCAAAGATAGGATCTGATTTATTTTATTTATTTATTTATTGTTTATGTACACAAAAATGCCAGCACAGGAATAACACATAAAGAAAGACGAGTACAAAGGTGCTGCTTATTTCTAAAGAAATTTCTGCCAGCAAACCTGTGAGAAGTGATTTAAATTAAATATATCTGGTAAGCACAGTGTACAAAAAAAACATCAAATTACTTACAATAAAAAGATACATAAATAATTAAAATGATATAAATTACAAAAAAAATTATTAAATTAACAAATTGTGAATATAAGTACATACTTTAATTGGTACAGAATGAATAGAAGTAGTGCTCCTTAACACGACGTTTAAATGAGCCAACGGAGACATTTAGAGATGATGGGGTTTCATTAAAATTTTATAGGTACCTACGTCCAACGTGTTTCATGTTTTTTCCAAAGTGACCTTTTTTATTATTATCAATACACAAGTTATTGCGTTATTAGTTATACAGTTATTCACGTATTTGCGTCTGGTAGTCATGAACCGAGCTGATGATGGAAGAATTCTTAACTTTTGGACTTGATCTGACCTGACCTTTCTAGGAGATCATCGTTTGGCACCGACTTCAATAGAGAAGTTTAATGTTGTCTGTATTTTTGAAGTCGGTGTTTATTTTTTGTAAAATATTTTTTTATTTACGGGCTATTTTGTAATACGTTGTATATTACCTGTAGGTAAAACTACGATCGGTATAAATTTAAAATCCCTAAGCAGTTGTCTGCACACACTAAAATTCAACGCAATATACCTACTGGATACCCCACAGAAAGCCATAATTCTAATACTGGATATAACAAGCGAGAATAATTTTCTACTTTAATGTTTGAATAGGATAGAGTGTCCTTTTAAATCGTTTTTACGAAGAAAAAACATTATGATATAATATGAAATCATAATAGGATTTGCTCCGGTATCGGTTTTATTCGCGTAAGATTCACGAAAGCCTTTTTTGTAACGGGATAATTTACCTGTTTACCCTAAAACCCAATCTTAATATTGGTTAAGGAAGTTCTTAAGTCGGATGAGTTGTTGAGCAGACAACCTCCAAATCTAAATTAATTGACTGTTATACCTTTGTTGGTAGGTACCTCAAGACCTTCAACCAAGAGAGTGGTTGGTAACTCAACCAAGAAACATTCGGTTACCAACGTTTCTCATTCAAAGGCCCGCTTTTTTTATATGCTACCCTGAACCGAGAATCAAATCAACTTAAATTCGAATGAATTCCTATACTGTAATTGTACCAATCGAATGGAACTAATCCTTTAGGAACCTTTAGGTACTGTAATAGTACCCATCGACAGGGTTAATTTTAACGATAATTGTCGTCTAAATAAGATAGTCTCTAAAATTGAAATCACAACCTAAAAGGACGGGTGCGCCAAGTTTTACATATTACAATTTCCCAAAAAGTAACGTAAAAATCAGCTTAACACTTAAAATATTCCATTGCATAGAATAGGTAATAATACTAAAGTACTATTAGTAGTATTTGATACTCTGAGGTAGGATTTACGACCTAATATTGTGTAGGTTTATGTAGCTTCTTTACGATGCGTCAACATTCAAGCGAACAACGCAATGGCTGACTCCAGATCTAATGCCGCATCGATGTCCTAAAGCGAAACTTACCCTAAAAAAACTGACGGTAACTGTATGGTCACTTTGTGGTGTAATTCAGATCTAGTCAATCAACAGCATATATCCACAATACATAACTTCAAACAAGGATAGGGAGACTCGCAACGAAATAACGTCTAATTTACCGATCTTCGGCTGCTCTATGATGATAACGCAAGACCTCACACTGCTGGAGAAACCGTTTTAACATACTCGTAGAAACAAACCGTCATCTTCCGTAACTACTCGGACAAGTTTATACGTGTTAAGAATATTCTTCCCAGGAAGCAATACAAAATGCCTACACACAGTGTGTTGAGTCTAGCTAGACCCTTAGAGTTCCACTCAAAAACATAAATGATCATCCATGAGATGTCACAAATATATCGACAATGAGGGTGAATACTTTGATTAAATAAATGTATTTTGCATTAGAAAACAAAATGATTGAGTTTTTCAGTGGGTACAAAATGGCAATTTCATACTTTAGTCCATTGAGGATGTTGTTTTTTCGGACCTTAGTGAGTTCAATTCCCAGTTCGGGCAAGTGATTTATCGAAATTGTTTGGAGGCAGTTTTATTGATTTTATTTATTAAAATGAATGAATGTTTACTTTGCTGATTTTTTTACCATCGATATTTAATGTATTTTTCCTTCAGCTACCATCTTTAATTTTCACACTGTATATTAATATCTCTTTTTAGTAGGCAGTGAGTGATCACATCACCCACTAGCAAACAAAATTTCTGCAGCTTCCTTAAGCCTTCATTAAGTTGATCACATACGCTCGACGGTCAAGATAATATTTTCTGTAATTTTAAAAAATACAAAATAGCAAGAATTTTTTTTATGCTACAGATTAAAAAAAAATTAATGGTTCAGGAATATTCGTAGTTTTGGCAGTTGTATTAAATTTGTATCATTAAGAGGTAATATAAAATAGCGACGCTATATTGTATCTGTTAGGAAATTACATCAGTCTACCTGTCGAGTCAGCAACACGAGACGCTTCAGCTAAGTCGCAGACGTCCTCTTTAAATAGGTACGAGCGCCCTCCCTCATATTCCCACCTAACCAAATAACTCCCGCAATTTAATTTAATAACACTTGACTCGATCGGATACGTATTGAATGTTAGACACGAATAAACGTAATGGGCTGAAATAAACTACACGTCTCCTGGGAGGAGTAACGTAAAATAGGTACCTAACCAGTAAACGATGTATCTGTTAATGCTTAAAATGTTATTGATAAAATTGACAATTTTACATATCATTATATAATCATTGTTTCCTGTTAAAAATAACCAGATAGAGACTCAGTAGGTATCAAAGTCGCGAGAAAAGTGAAGGAATGGTACCAGCCATTAGCCCCTTAGCTCTGATGAAATAGAAAAGATTCTACAATATATTAAATACAAAACAGTGATACATTTGGGATTCGCTAGACAGTTAGCTTCTCGGTCTATATATTCACAATGCAAATACAAAACAGTCACGATGCAAACGCGTTCGATACAAAACAGCTCTTAAAAAAAGCTTTTTAATAATTAAGCTCTTATCTTCTACCTTTCTGGGGTATATAAATCAATTAAAAAACTATTATTGTTTTGTTATCTATTCGAAGTCCCATACCAATTAGACAGCAATTTTGAAGATTAAGTTCAATCATTTTTAGTGCAATGTAAATTTCAGTAATGCTTCATGTTGTGAACGCAAAAATGAATCTAGGATGTTATTATGATCACATGAGAAAATAAATTATTCAATTTCACTTAATGATCAGTTATATTCAATCATAAATTAAGACAACTGTATAACACATCAAAAAACCGCCCAATAATACATTAAATTATTTCCTACGTGTGAACATTAAAAGGCCAAATCAATCTCTTTATTACCCAGATCTTCGCTTCGTAGAAATTGTTTCGAGCTGTCGTGTTTAGCGAACACGAAATAAGGACGCGTGCAGACTAAAAGCTATATGATATGCTAAAAATTATTAACTACTAGTGGGTCCGGCAGACGTTGTCCTACCCGATTACAGTGCTACCTACCGGGTCCAACTGTACGTTTAAACCTTCCCTGGACTTATGCAAATACACAGAAAATTTCGTAAGAATCGGTCGAGCCGTTTTTGAGATTTAGCGAGACTAACACACAGCGATTCATTTTTATATATAAGAAGAAGAAGAAGACTAGTGGGCCCGGCAGACGTTGTCCTGCCCGATTACAGCGCCACCTACCGGGTCCAATTGTACGTATAAACCTTCCTTGGTCCTATTCAAACACACACAGAAAATTTCGCAAGAATCGGTCGAGCCGTTTCTGAGTTTTTGCGAGACTAACACACAGCGTTTCATTTTTATATATAAGAAGAAGAAGAAGAAAGAAGACAATTTTATATATAAGAAGAAGAAAACTAGTGAGCCAGGCAGACATTGTCTTGCCCGAATACAGCGCCACCTAATGAGTCCAACTGTGCATTTAAACCTTCCCTAGACCTATTCAAATACACACAGAAAATTTCGTAAGAATCGGTCCAGCCGTTTTTGAGTTTTAGCGAGACTAAAACACAGGGTTTCATTTTTATATATAAAGAGAAGAAGAAGAAGACTAGTGGGCCCGGCAGACGTTGCCAGTTGCCATGCCCGATTACAGAGCTACCTACCGGGTCTAACTGTACGTTTGAACTTTCCCTGGACCTATTCAAACACACACAGATAATTTCGTAAGAATCAGTCTGGCCGTTTTTCAGTTTTAGCGAGACTAAGACTAACACAGTAATTAATTTTTATATATGACAGAAAAAGATTATATGTAACGCAACCATATCAAGAGCTAATACACTAGCTGAGTTACGAAGCTACGTAAATGTATATGTTCGAAAATACAGCTAGCCAGTACCTACCTACGAGCCAGTACCTACCTACGAGCTTAGCTATAGCCCAGCTACAGCTCGCCGAGCCAAGCTAGCAGTATTAATAGGCGTGGAATAGAAATGCTACATCTACTGGCTGAGCTGTCATATCTGTAGCTTGAAGTGTGAACAAAAACTATAGTCTATTCAAGATAAGAAGGTTTCGGTGACAGGTCCAAGTTTTCCGTTTCATGCACACTAGTTTCAATAATAAAAATATTATATTTTAAAAATATAACATCTCTTTCGGTTATTTTTATTACCAATGCAACAATTAATTCTACATTAAATAGAAACATGAAAATCAGCCCAGTCAAATATAATAATTATTTATAATTCTAAAATAATATTTGCTTAATTAAGTATGTATTTAAATCGTGAATCGGAACTTATACTTTACACAAATATTTTATTTGTAAAATCTAAACAAATATTTTTTCAGAATAAAATTTTTATTTAACTGAACTTATATTCTTGTTTTTGTTTAATGTAGAATTATGTAATTATTGCATTTTTTATAAAAATAACCTAAAGAGATAAGCTATATTTTTAATCACGGAAGCTTTAAGTATGCATGAAACGGAAAACTTAGAACTGTCACGGAAACCTTATCATGATTAGACTATAGTCTGCTATCATTGTTATGCTCATAATTATTTCGTTTCATCAAATTACAATACAAATCCTCTTGAAATAGAAAGAAGTTACAAAGATACGGTGGTAATGATGTTGAAAGCAATTTTAGTTCCGATTTTAGCAACACGCCAAAAGTATCCCAAATTGACAGCGGGGCGTTCAAAACGAATTTAGATATCAAAAATTGTGAGTTTTTTCAATATGGCGGCCTCACTTCCGGAAATAAGCCACCTGCTACAATATCTTTGTACCACTATTTACTAAGCTTGTAGTTATAAATAGCTCTTGGTCTGTCCGCGCCCTAACGATTACAATCTGGTGTCGTTGAATATCTGACATGTGTTTGTAACGAAAAAGAAACAACGCCAAACCCTTTGAAAGTTAACACGTGTGGAGATCGTCGACTGCAACGTGAGAAATGTCTCCGATACAACCGAAATTAGGTGTATTAAGAAGGGGTCGACACAATCCCACGACAAAAAATTTTATGATTCAACGTCGTTCTCTCATCTAAATTGTAGAGGCAAAACTGAAGGACAAATTAAACTAAGGCATTAAGGCAAATTAAAGTAATCCAAAGAAGTAAATAAACTTGAAAATAAAAAGTTCTTATTTCGCAAAATTAAACTTAAATTATTTCCAATAGTTAAAATTAGCCGGGTGAGGCTAATTGTAACTATTGGAACTAATTAAGAATTTTAGCAGTTACATATACAGGTAATTTTTAAACCATCAACAACCTCCCAGGGGCTGATTCTAGTGCTCAGATGTAACAACTTTTTGTATGGGACCAACATCGAAATCGCAAAAAAAATCCACTTTCCCATACTAAAGTCTCGATCAGCTAACCTAGTTTGTATGGAGAAGTGGTTTTTTTTTGCGATTTCGATGTTGGTCCCATACAAAAAGTTGTTGCATCTGAGCACTAGAATCAGCCCCTGGGAGGTTGTTGATGGTTTAAAAATTACCTGTATATGATAGTTAATATTATCACATATATGTAACTGCTCTTTAATAATTCGCTTCTCAGTTTTTAGAGATGGTGTTTATTACGGAGATTTATAACTTGCAATTTGCTCTTTCGTTTAGTATTACAAATATACGATATTAAGAATCTTTACTACCGTGTTTGACTCGCCCTGTATACCTATTGTTAGTAAAGTTTTTGTTAGGGAAGCATCTCATAAAAATGAATACTCTGTTCGACCAAGAATAATCGTGGATGATATAAACCTTGATTTCCAAACAAACTGGCGAATATTGATACAAAATGTTGACATAGCCGGTATCGAGTGGCTCCTGACACATCCCTAGGGAGCACTGGCAGGGTGCCCGCGCCTGGAGCTGTCGGAACGAAGATAGATCACCACCGGCCTTATTATGATCGCTTATAGCAAGGTTGAAACAATATCGAAATAGAGACACCACTCTTGCTGCGTATAGCGCCATCCCGCTCTCAGCACTGTTTTGATATTGTTTTGAGCGGTCGTGGTTAAGGGGCAGTTCTCTTCCGCCGCCAGAATCGCGCCATTTGCATTATTTACGACTATTTGGACAGAGTGCGGTGACACACTGAATTGCTGGTTGGGTTCGTTTAAAATTTGTTTACGATGCCATTATATTTAAATGAATACGTATCATAATATATTGTTGGGAAACGTCCTGATCTATGCTTAAGGTTTTATTTTGATACTTTTTATGGGAGAATCGTTGATTGTGATGACCAAATGATGCTTAGTATGTGATTCACTTAGCGGACGCTGGAAATATCCTTCATTCCTCCTCTAATTGAGCGGTCAATATAGGTACATATATCATGCCAAGCCTTTGATGAAAAATTTATTTCAAATCTGGAACTTAAAATCGTACTCCCACCAAAACTCCTTACTTTTAAACCGATATTATCTCTTTATTTGTGTTAAACACTTAATTTTTTTTTAATTACAATAATATCCGAAATATTAGTATAATTGTCTTCAAATTGATCGTTTTACATTTGTTTACTGTAATTTATAGTTAAAAAACTGACTAAATCTGATTATCTATTATGCTGATTTCATGCATAATTTCCGTGAATTGATTTATTTAATGAACAAAAAGATGTACAAAAGGCAGACTTAATGCCTGAGGCATTCTCTACCAATCAACAACAAAATGTGTGAAAAATTGAAGGCGCTGTACGAATTAAAAAAAGGGAAGGACTATTGTTTAATTCAAAGAATATAAGTAACTATACATAAACATAAACAGATAGGTATAATAATAACAATAATAATAAACAGATAGGTATACATAAACAGATAGGTATAATAATAATAAATATAAAACTACATACATTATAAGATAAATATTATCTATATAAATATTGCCAATATTATGTCTACATAATGTCAAATAGCAGCTGACTACACAGATTCCAAAAAAAAGCTTCGTTCCAAATCATAAACACAGACAATACAACCGGTCACCCATCCTTAACTTGACATTAGTAAACATTGCTTCCCATCAACAATTGCTGCTCCAAGCTTTTGCGACTGCGCGAATGAGATAAGCAGAACAATATGCGGGGATCATTTGTTATTACTGCCTAATCATCTCCCTTTGTTAGGCCCTGGGCTCACACCTGTCAACAGATTCAACAAAATGAAAAGCTCTCAGTGACGGCTGAAAACAGAAATTTCATTCCAGCCCGCGTTCTATAAATAGACGGTCGTATTTTACCATAGGCTTTAAGTAAACTTTGCCTGACCTCGTTCGTATATCTGAATTTTTCCACGCTCTATTAAACTTGAACGTGAACGTCCTTATTTGTTAAGTCCCTTCATGTGTTATGTATCACGTTGTGACTGCTTCTCGTGTAGTCCGGCGCTTAATTCCCAGAGAATGTCCCACCGCCACCAAGGGTCATACCAACCTCGCGATTTTTATGACCAAATTATGGGAGATGGGCGAGGAGCATGCGACTGCACTTTGCCGTTTTGTCTCTTTCTCAGTCTTTTAAGTCCTCTCCCCTAAGTAGGGGCAAAGCTCATAGGTTATGGCTCCGGCACGGATCCGTCACCGCATCCGATGTTCCTCCTCCTCGAACGAATGGCATGAAACACTGGAACTTACGGCTGCACAAAACAGAATTACGCTTCGGTGGATTAAATGATATAGTGGGTCGTTGGGTATTGATGCTGCGGACCAGCTGGCTAAAGAGGATCAGAAAGCATAGTGGCTGGTCCTATGCCACAGCTGCCGATCCCCTTTAGCCAGCTGAAAACATGGACACTGCAATATACCCAAAACAAACATAATGACCGTTGGGCAAATACCTCAACATGTAGACAGTCCAAAGAAGCGATACCCGCACTTACACCGCTACTGAGATATAGACTGCTCTACTTAAACCGACTTGAACTAAGAATACGTGGTAGGCTCTCTAACAGGTCACAACACACTCAACAAACATTTACATCTATTAGGCGTAACCGACAGTCCCTTGTGCAGAGGATGTCTGGACGCCGAAGAATCAGCTGCCCATGTAATCCTGGAATGCCACACAACGGGCAGAAATCCTTGGCAATCCGAGGTCACTCCTAGAAGCCTGTGAACGTCCCAGGAGTTTACATACACCTTTGAATTTCATCGCAAATGTATGCAGGTTACGCTACGATGTTTTCCTTTACCACATTGGTACTTGGCGGGATCGAACTCCGGGCCTCCCGACTAGAAATGGCCTTCTAGCCAAGTTCCCATCGCCACCAAAGCTCTTTAGCAGCATATCCATCAATTACTGCTTTTGTAACATTATTAACTTTTATTTCTTTAACTTGATCAAGTTGAACTGCGATAATTTATTTGCTGCCTTACTGCTATATGTAAATACAAGGGGATTTGCTGCGCCCAATCTGAGGTTTGAACAAAAACCTCTTTATTTCCTTTAAATCCACTCGGTTTTCATGATAATTGTGAGTTGAGCCTTCCTAATGGAAACAATAAACATGCTTAGTACTTTGAGTTAAACGTATTTCGATAAGTTAGATATTTTCAATCGTCTGTGTATCGCGACGGGCTTAGATACAGCGTACACCGACGTCTGTAAAGTTGGATAACTTTATGATATCATGAAACTTAAGGCGAGGAATTTCCACGTGCAAGCCCATATGTTCCGCACTTCACACCGTTCATTTGTACATGACGTTAGCGCGGACGCGGCCACTGAACAGGCGCCAACATCATGTGCCACACAGTAAAAATATAACAGTACAACAAGGACGTTTTATATCGTATGCAATATACTTTTTGCTAGGTTACAAATAAGTATTGATTTATAAACTGAGGTAAGTACCTACAGTAATACAACCAATAAAGATACAGCTTTATGACTTCATTGCTATTTTTTATTGTATCTTTACTTGTATGTAAATATGGACACTTTTTAATTGTTACATTACATAGTATTTTTATTTGACAAACAACCACGTGATTTTTTTAATAACTTAAAAAATAACAAAGTTTAAAAAGCTTTTATTTGCTAGTGACGTCATTGTACTCGTCCACCATTATAATACCGATACAAACATATATTTTATAAGAAAGAGACGTAAAGCAATTATCAATAATTAGACTTTTCAAGATTCATCATAATTAGACCGTTTCTTCACAATTTCAAAGGTTTTAAATGTTTCTATGATGTGTTATTCATAAAATGTAAATTCAAATTTTATGCATATTTCTTTTGTGCAGTATAGAATGCATCACTAGAATACAAGAAATGCTCGATTAGCTAGAACTGGCTAGAAGTAGTATTTAAAACAAAAGCTAAGAATATGACTGACGCGGCGGCATATACTTATAAAGCACTGTTAAATTTTTTTGTTTGACTTCGACGGCTATTCGGTTTGATTTAGAAATAGTAGATTGTTACACCGAGCGCTAAGTGACTTATTAATGCCCGCGGATGTTCGGTGCACGAGCACTTGCTCGAGGGCACTAATAACCCGAGGGCATTAATAGCTCACTTACAAGGTGTGTAATCTGCTTTTCCTTCAACTTATTAAAAAATAATAAAAAACTGAAGTTGACTGTAGAAAAACTTATTTATTTATGACAAAAAAAATGCAAATTGTTCTTATTAAGAAACCAAACCTTATCTTGACGGTGGTGACGGAAGTGGAAAATCCACAAAAAAAAACTCACTGTCATGTACACCACAAAATCCTTATTTCTTGCCGTCAACATGAATGTGCACCAAAAAACACCACTTTCACTGCACAATATTCACTCGAATACAATTTTTAATTTATTAAAATAAAAGCTAATCTTCGCCATTAAAGCCAATTGCCTCTCTTTTTTAAATAAAATTGACTTTGTAGGGTCCTATCTAACTTGTTTTGCGCATGTGTATTTTTTGTGACATGTTATACAACCACTCAAATCTCTTTGGAAAAATGCCTACATTTTGTATGAATATTAATTGTAATTTCTTTTTAAATTAGAAAAACAAACAACAGGGCAATTATGTTGAACGGGTCATTAATGAAATTTCATACAATACTACTGCCGTTTTCCAGGGTAGTAATGTATTACTTAGTGTTGCCTTTTCCGATGATTAGAGTAAAATTAATGAGTAGTTTGAAGAAAAATATTTTAATAGATATATCTAGGTATTTGAATACATTACTGAATAAATAAGTACTATAACTTATTTCGATTTGATTTGTTAACCGACTTCACTGACTTCACGAAGTTATGAGGTAACACATATCTCATAGCTTCGTCATTTATTAACTGATTTTCAAAATTCTTTTTGTATTCAGAAAAGTATACCCCCGAAGTGGTTCCATGCCATCAAGTCAGGATCTAGTATTGGAATCCCAAGAAAATCGAGAGAATAGGCACGTCCAACGTCTTTCCTGTTTTTTTTCTGAAGCTATTCAGGTATTTGCGTCTGAAAGACATCATCTCAAGGATTCTTCCACTATGCTGAGCTTACGATGGATCCTTAACTTTAAGGAGTTAGGGAGTTAGTCTTTAGATATAAAAGGTACTTATTTGACTCTCAGTTAGGTATATTCTTTCAAGTTGACATAGAGAGCTATTATTAATTTCACGAAAAAAATAATTTTTTTTTTTTACAAAAATACCGACACAACTTCAAAACAAAAACTCCTTCAAAATAAAAATGTAATGTTGTGTGTTTTATTTTATTGCTACTAAGTTGGCAAACAAGCAAACTGCCCACCTGATGGTAAGTGGTAACAGTCACCTATAATACATGTGGTTCCTGTGCGATTCGCAGTAAAACTGCAAGCCCCACAAGAACCACAGTGTACGTTGCCAACTTGTGACATCAGATGTAAAGTCACGGTACCCAGTAATTTCAGTGCCATATCTTACCCTTCACACCGGAACACAGCAATGCAAGCACTGCTGATTTGCGGCAGAAATAGGTAAGACGGAGGTATTTTTATCCTTGCCTTAGCAAGGATCAAAAACGATAGTATTTTTGATTTTAATTATATCCCAATTTTTGTGACAGGTATCTCTGGCAGGTATGTCATCCATCATATTATTATTAGATGAATTCGAAACAAGCTCAAACCTGTTTTTGATGTGCTACCATCATCAACGCTGGCCAAGTGCGGGTTGGTCGACTTCACACACAACCTAAGAATTTCTTTACACGTGTGTGCAGCGGTCGGCGCGCCGGCGCGCTACTTAGTGCTAGGTATTTATAACGCTGCATTGCGTGAGTGACAGGGGCGTGCATGTACTAAACAAGATTATCAAGAAGAAAGCCACAAATCGCTATGAATATCAGGCAACCGTATTAGTCTCTACTGGTTTTAAAATATTAATTAATGTTCTACCACCTTAGGCCTGTAAGAAAACTCGGGAAGTACTACACAGCTAGCGTTCTTTACCATGATGACTTTACATTTGACGACACGGTTAGCGCACAGAGTTCGAGTGATCGCCTACTACGCAACTGGTCGCGGGTTCGATTCCCAAATATTTTTAACCGACTTCAAAAAAGGAGGAGGTTATCAATTCGGTAGTATTTTTTATGTTTGTTACCTCATAACTCCGTCATTTTAAACCGATGTCCAAAATTATTTTTGTATTCGATAGAGTATAGAGCAAGGGTGGTCTCATGGTCACCAAAGTCAGGATCTGATGATGGGATCCCATAGAAAATCGAGGAAAGCACTAAAAACACACTTCTTTCACTAAAAAGATTTCATTCACTGAAAAGTTAAAAATAAAAAATATTTTACAAAAAATAAAAAACGACTTCAAAAACACTGAAAGCTTAAAAATAATATAAGAATAGGTACAGACAACATCACACTTCTATATTGAAGTCGGTGACAAATTTTAACACTTTCTAGGAGATTATCGTTTGGCGCCGACTTCAATACAGAAGTGTGATGTTGTCTGTACCTATTCTTATATTATTTTTAAGTTTTCAGTGTTTTTGAAGTCGGTTTTTATTTGTAAAATATATACCCACTAGGTACTCGTGGAATGAAAAAGACGTTTAAGTTGATTACGATTCCCAAAAGGTTTCACCTTCAAATCGAACCGTCGAAAAAATCGGGGTACTAAGTTGGTGTACTCGTATTTACGAAGGCAACGAGTGTTTTTTGGTTTCGGAATCAAAATTGTAGTTACGGGTTGCATTCACGGTCACAAAACGTCCAAAATATTTAACGGTTCTCCTTAGAGATAAATATTACTGCCAGAGAATAAACAATTTTTAAGTATGAAATAACTGCCTCGACCGTGCAGTTAGCTTGCAGTCAGCATGAGGTTATTGGAACTGCATACCAACTGTACTCGGTTTTTGACTTTACACTGCGGTACACGATTGACTATACACTGCGGTCGCATTGACTGCACTGAAACTATGATTGACAACGTTCGTTTTATAAAAGCTTTTTAATTATCATATGTATAAAAGAGACATGAAAAGACTAAATTAATTTTTTTAATCTATCTATTTTAATTAAAGCTCTAATTGTTTACTACTACCAATTATTATTAAAACTCATTCTAAAAGGACGTCGTTGTGCAGTCGTAACATTTTTTTAGGCTAATTCCGTTGCCTATAAAGATATACTATTGCCATTGTATTACTTATAATGGTTGAAATATATTTTATCAATGTTATCAATTCTACGCCATTTTGCGATTATTTGAGCATTTCTTGATATAGATATCGCTTAGCAAGTTATAGTAGTATTCATGACCAAATCTCCAAATGGTTACGCAATTTTCATACCGTAAAATATGCATATAATCATTGAAATGTTGTCAATTTGGCTATCGGAGTTCAATTGAAGTGCAAACCGTGTGTATAGAGTCTTATACATCAAAACCAACAATAAAAGGTATTAGCTTTTTATCACCTCAAATTCATACCTAGTGTAATTTTATACGCCGCAAACATTTTTTGGCCGTGTCTCTTGAAACATTTTCAGCAAATATGTCAGCCAATGCCAACGACCGACCTACATCTTCGCGCATTATAAATAAGACACGTAACGTTTTTCAAACTGCCGTTCTCAGTTATTGCGAACGACGATACTAAAGTAAATAGGTTGATATGAAAATAGAATTGTACTGTGCATCAACTGTTTTGCTACGAGTTGAAATGAAGGGTACAGCAGGCTGTAGAAGTGTAGAGTGGAATTCTCCCGCAGATGGTGCAGCTTCTTTGACTGTCATTCACTTCCTGCACCGCGATAGTCTGGGAATGAGACAAGCTCCACCAGACTATAACCAAGCTTACCAGAGGGAGATTCTATGCCTAATCGTCTGCGCGGGTACCATTTACCCATTTCTGTCGCAAAGTACCAATATTTGCATTGCTGTGTTCCCATACATTGTTCGCCCCAGTACCAACAGCAATAAAAAAATGCTTTTCGTATGATTAGACATATAAACAAATAAATAAAATTGAAGTGTCTGTTTGTAATGTCAAAATAACAAGTTTTTACTAAATAGGTATGAATTTATATCGGGTACCAATAACAAAAACACAATTTAAAAATTTTGTGTCTGTCTGTTTGTTTGTTCCCTCTAATCTCCGGAACGGCTGGACCGATTTTGACGGGACTATCACTAATAGATAGCTAATTATATAAGGTGTAACATAGGCGATCAAGATCTTTAAAAAAATTGCCCCCAAAAATCAAAATGCTGCCAAAAGTTACTATTCCTCGCGGACGAAGTCGCGGGCACAGCTAGTTAGTAAATAAATACTGTACGTCCACATCAATTACTACGGACAAGCTTCGAAATCGAATTATACATATATCAAAATGAATCAGATTTTGAGGTTAGTTGAAATAACACTTTATTTCGTTACAGCAATACATTATAGTCTATACCTATACAATTATTAATAGTAGATTACTAGCTAAGGGCTGTAAGGCATCAATTGCACCCTCGAAATATAGGCTAGAGCTTACAGCACTAGAGCTTTTCTAGCTACATTATTACCCTAGAGCGCTAATTGGTCATCTACAAGCCCCGTTTGGGGGTAATAAGGACCTACTTACCGAACATGAGAGATGTAAAATAATAATTATTGCAATTAATCAAAGAGCTGTATTATAGGCACGTAGTAAAAAACAAGTAATCTCGAAATTATAATGCGAGTCAAAAACACAACGAATTAGCAAGCGACAGCGCGAGAGTAGTCAATTGATATGTGTAACGTTGTAAATTGTGAAAGAATTTATGAAAAACATAATGTATACAAATAAATAAATGTCCATACCTCCATAAAATCGACTCAATTCTATTGAATTGAGCAAAGGTAACAATAACCATTCGTATATTTTACTTAGTTTGGTTTTGTTTCTGAATGTACTTTTATATGTTTTTGATTTGTCCGTCAAATACGTTAATTAAATCTTTGTTGGTAATGGGGCGTCTTTCGACATTGTCCTTTGTGTCGGGGTTACTATCTGTTCGTGGAGCTCTAATTGCGATGAAGTCGCCACTCACGACATCCGCGAGAAGAGGGACAGCGACGTCACGCAGGCTAAATGAGATCTGGCAGCTACTAAGAAAGCCTAAGATTAAGCTCGTCTTGACCAAGAGGTGGCGCCGCTTATGGAACACAATAAAACCAGGACCCGTTGCTCATTATTCCCTAAATCCGTCACCGCACACAGGAACCATACCGAATATAATCACAATATTTCATCCACCAATAATGGAATAAATACAAAGCAAAATATTCGTACTACCTACACATGGCTCTCAGTGGAGCAGCTGACCATCTGATTAAATTTTAATAAGGTCCTTTTTTATCTGCAAAGGAAAAACTCGTAATCTTCGTCTCAATTGTAATGACAAGGCTATCTTGAAACAAGCTTTATCCGGTTTCCCATATAATAGAAGAACTGGCTATCTTTCTATTGATCATTAAACGTTACAATGTGTTTATCATTGAATTCGGTAAAGAGAATTAGTACTTAAGAAAGTCATGTCACATAACAAATTGTCTCAAAGCTTTACGGCACAACGATAGATTTTGATAATTTTGAGATTTCCCATGCTTTCAGGCATATTACTTATCAAAGTCGTTAATTGTCGCAGCAAAAAAATACATAAGAACATTGATATTGTTACGCCGATGGTATAAGAAACTTCCGGCGTGGTTTTCTTGGCCTTAGAAGCGTTTTCAGCGACCTGAAAACGCAGTTCAGCGCGTTTCAGGAGGTGCTCTATCACATACTAGAATATCGAAATTTTACCCAAGTTGCCGTTGTTTTCAGGCGCCTGAAACATGTTTTCAGTCCGTTTCAGGCTACCCTCTATCGAACCACATCATAACCTGAAAACCCGTTTTCAGGCGTTTTCAGGACCCCTTATGGGCCTTTGAACCACACTTCGATATATGACAAAATTTTCAATAGGAGTGAGTGAGATAGCACGATAAGAAAGAGACAACAACAGTGGGCACCTTCCAGAGATAAAAGATAGATCGAGATGCATCTAGAAACTTCTAAACGGCTGACAGACAGAGATAGAACATGCTCATAAAGACAAACATAATCGGGAATGCGATGGAACTTTCTAGACAGACAAATCGATCGGGTATGGAATGTTCTAGAATAGAACATTCTCGAATGTCTCGGAAGTTCACCGGTTCTACTGTAGAAGCGCGAAGGCATACACGGAACTTTCTAGAAGTCTAACGATCGATCGGGTATGGAATGTTCCAGAATAGGACCTTCTCGAATGTCTCGAAAGTTCACCGGTCCTACTACATAAGCGCGAAGGGTACCACGGAACTTTCGAGAAGAGAAGATAAATAATCGATTGGGTACGGAATATTCGAGAATGGAACATTCTCGAATGCCCCGAATGTTCGTCGGCCCTACTAAGGTCAGTCGGGGCAAGTGCGCCATAATTTTTTCATAGATGATTTCGATCCACAATAAAATATTTAAATGATGACTTATGAGTGAACATTTAGCATGTTGACAAAATTTAGTATTTTGAAATTGCAACAAATGTCGATTCAGTCAAATCTATCAATAATTTTACAATATTTTATCGAAAATTGGAAAACATGGATATAGGCGCACTTGCCCCTGGAAATGGGGCAAGTGCGCCTGTATGAAAAAAAGTGCTAAAGAATTACGTTACAAGAAAAACAATTGGTGTACTCTATTGATCATTGCCAACTAAACGCATTAATCTTGTTTCTTTTTTAATAATCTAGTCCCATAGGCAACAACAGCTGTCTTAATAAATTTGGGGCAAGTGCGCCATAGATTTGTCATTAGGGGTGCTAAACATTTTAAAGTTATTTTTCCTGTTATATTAATTCAAACTGCTTTATATAAATAAAAATGTTTGCGTATAGTTTTGCTGGAATAATAGTATTTTAATAATAAACAAAATTAGCATTTTTTTGTTACTTTTATTTGTGAAAAAAAAATACAAAAATAGGTAATAATTTTGATGCTTCATGTCCAGATAGGCCAATTATGGATCTTTCATCGTATGACATGGTATAAATTTGAGAAAAAGAAGTAATGAAATGCTGCATTTCGTATTACCGATCTCCAATGGTATCATCACTATGGCATAATTTCAATGATGTCATCATTAAATAATGAAAAAATGATCAAAAATCTGACCGGAAATCGTATTTTTCGTTTTGCACTATGATATATAACCTCGCGAGGCCCAATGACCTCAGACTAGGACATAATATCGAACCTGATTACCGCCCAGGTTAATATTTCAGTACGTAGTTCTATCGGCCCAGTGGTCTTGCATAAGAACATAATAGCTGTCGTTAAATATTTTAAAATTTGCCGCGAGTGGCCAAATTTTTATAATGCTATCTGATTGGAGAATGCATAAGTGTCAATGATCGTACGATACTCAGCTCATCCAATCGGAAATCACTTGCCACAGGACATCAGAATGGCAAACATGAAGCGCACGCGTGGTACAAGTAAGTTTCAATGTCTAATTATTCAAGTAATCGTGTTGTTAAGGGATTTAAAAGTTAGTAAATTATGTACGTTAAGCACGAAATTGTATGCAAATTATAATATTATTGTGAAATTCCTCTTTTGAAGTGTCTTTTTTTCGCTCCTAAATAATATGTACTTGTATGAGAACAGTGAGCGTATATTCCAATAACTGTTTAATATTTTATGTCCTCATGGAAGTACATTGGGCTTTAAGATATACTTTGATTTTTAGGCTTACATTCAGACGATATTGAAAGGTTGCTGGCCAATTCTGACTTAGGAGATTTTTTGCCATCCGATGAAGATCTGGACGATCCCCCTTTTGTAGTTTCGCCGGGAAATATATCATACTCTTCTAATAAGCCGTGGCAGTCATGGAGGTCGGGCCAGCCGACGAGGTCAGGCTAGCAGCGGTGATCGAGTCAGCAGCGGGTACCGAGGTAGTCGTGGCCCGAGTAGACGCGTAAGTCGTGGCGGTCATCGTGGAAATACGCGTCCAAAAAAGATCAGAAAATATCACAGTTAGTACGCAAGATATTCCATCCTCAAGTGATTCCACGCCTCTTTGGACAGATACCCCTTTCTCCCCAATAGATTTTAATCGGTCAGAACCTTCGTATTTAGGTAATGATACATCTGGCTTTAACATGATACATTATGTGTCTCAATCAATACATAGATGATGATCTAATCGATCTAATTGTTGAAAAAACCAACCAAACTGCCGTCAAATTGGATGGCCGAAGCTTAAATTTAAATAGAAATGAATGCTTTCTATCAGTACTTTGGTATTACATTGGTCATGGCTAGCCTAAATTTTCCCCAAATATAATTTCGTCCAATATGTCACGTAATAGATTTTTGAAAGAAAAATAACTAGTGTTCCTTATTTGATCTCAGATAAGTTTTAAAAGTTTTTGTTTATTTATGTTTTTTGTATTATGTTTTTTTTGTAATTAAAATTTTACTACATTTCTACATTTGTAAGCAAATACTTTTGAATTATGTTACTATTTGTAAGTCTCAAATAGTTGTTAGTATTTTTATGTATTTTATTGCCAAAAAATTAGAATTTTTGCTCTATTCTGTTATAAAAATGACTAAATTTTTACTTGTAGTGGGTAAGCCAAACATTATTGAGACTGAATTACTAATTACTCTGAAACATTAGTGATTAATTTATTGTTATAACGTAGCTGTGTAATATTATTCACAATAAAAACGATGATTTATATTCAGTGTTTATAATTATGTTACAGCCCAATGTGCTCACCAGAAGACATAAAAAATATACCTTCTCTAACAATAGCAACCCAATGTTCTTCCACAAGAACTTTTTTTTTAAGTTTTTGATTGTATAAATATACTCTATTTCATTCCAATAAAGCATACAAAAAAGATCACGTTGAAAAAAACAGTTTATCATAGTTTTTTTTACTCTTATATGTTTGGGCGTCAAGCATTATAGCTACTTTTGTACTAGTGTAAGAACATTGGGCATTTAAACTAGCCGCCGAAAATAACACTTGGGCGCTACGAGGATATATCATGAGATCGGTAATAGGCCCTCAGATCGGACAGCGTCAATTGCCTGACATGAAGTCTCTCTAGTTAGACCAAGAAGGGTTATGGGTTTTTTCTTTGGTAATTACGAGCCATCTGAAAAAAGGACATAGGTAATCATTTTAGGGCTAATTATGGTAACTACTCATCTGAATGTGGACCTTAAGGCAGTTTTCCAGCTTTTTATCGAGTGGTCAGTGGCCAACCTAGTTTCAGAGTTAAGACCTATCTAACGACACCTCACATAATGACCTAAGCAAGTAAATCATCATCATCATCACATTACGTACCCTAAAAAAATTATGATTTTACTTGACCACTTTGTCGGTGTAATTAATTTGTGTATCCGTGCCAAATAACAGTTATCTAAAACTTGAATCTCTTAGTTAAGCTGCGGACGGACGGATGGACGGACCTAAATACGAGGTATCTATCACTACCCAATGGCACTCATTTACCGTCTCCATCATGTGACCCTAAGCACTTTAGTTAGTAAGTTTTCAAAAAACATTATCTGCATCATAAAAGTTGGTGACTTCTGACTCGGGGCAAGTGCGCCATACTACCAACAATTTGGGCGCACTTACCCCACTCGAATATTTTGAGGTCAAGATTTTAAACTGTATAAAAAACATTAATTTCACGAATTAGGAGTAAAATACTAATACAGATTTGAAGAAAAACATCTAACCTTTGTACTCACCTCTTTGGTTTGCCGCAATTCATTAAATAATTAAAGAATAATGTGGATTAGTAATATTAAGTCATCTCTGGTAACAGGTCTAAATGACACTAAAACTTAAATGGCGGATATTTCATGTTAAGGTGTACAGAGCCATCTGTGAGTGTGAAGTGGAACTGTGTTTTAGTTTGTTGTATGGATATAAGATGTCGTTAGTTGTGTAATATCTGTACTTTTCGATATTTTTATGGGTGGCGCACTTACCCCGTTGGCGCACTTGCCCCGACTGACCTTATATAAGCGCGTAGGCGAATGCAGCCGGGCAGTTCTTTTCAAGAGAGCGAACCGAGTGGATCAAGCGATACAAAGTGACTTGGAAGCGCTTCATAGTGAAGAATTCTGTGTGTTCAATGCTTAGTAACGACTTACAGTGAAGTGATTTGTGTTACTGTGAAGTTTTTAGTGTTTGTTAAGTAGTTTTCAGTGTTAAGTAAAGTTGCTTAATTGGTGCTTAATTAAATCTTATCTCTAATTGTCGGTGTTTCGCGTTTTTCTATACAACACCCATCCCACAAACGTAACAATATTATAATTAGTAATTGCGCAATAGCAGTGATAATTACACATCATTCATTCGCAATCAATCGGCCTAACTTATTTACGGCTGCACCTACTCGTAATTCCATGAACCTTACACAAACTTCTAAAACTCAGAGAGATCGTCTTTGTCGTCGTAAATATGTAACCTATTTCCTATTAATATCTTTTCGACGCAGATATGGGTGTTAGCTAGATACAGAAACCGTTAAACTACGTCGATGAATTCTAGATATAATGACTGTTCTCCATTTTTCTTTATTTACGTACAGTTTTCTTTATAAAGTATTCCGACACTTTTTGCTTACCTCATGTAATAACGTCGGTGATTTGACGTTTTCGCTTCAAAGGCTCGAAGATTTACTTGAGCAACATTCTTTAGTTTAGCTTCCGAAGCAATACGTCTTGTTTCAATTATAATATTGATATTACATTAGATAAGTAGTTCTTTTTGAGCGCTCATTTAAGTGAAAGTTTCCCTTTCTTCAATGTTCAGAAAAAAACTATAGATAAATGGATGTCACTTTTAAAAATTGTTCTACAAATTTTAATCGATATGTTTACATACTATCAGTAAATATTGATTAAAATTTGTAGAACAATTTTTAAAAGTGACATCCATTAGGTTTTTTTCTGAACAGTGAAGAGAGAGAAACTAAGGGAAGCTTCATCCATCACCATAAAGGTGAAAACGTTCCGCCCGCCTTCTTGAGATTATCAGTACCTATGTCAAGCAAAATTTACGCTAAACGCACGTGACGTGACACGACATTTCAAATCAAATGTTTCGTCTCAAGTTTTTGATTATGTAAAAAATCGGCAAGTGTGCGCTGGACATGTAAACCGTTGGTTCCGTACCAACTTATCTCAGTATAATATCAGTACACATTTACGGTTTTCTGGCCTTGCTTCCTTTCATGATTTAAGGTCAACGGTAAGTGCCATATAGGTAACTATCTAATCTGTGATATAGATTTTGATTCCCTTGTGAAATCGCAAATTTGCGAAAATATACTCAAACTCAAACTCAAAAATCTTTATTCAATATAGACCTTTACAGGCACTTATTGACGTCAAAAAAAAACATAAAAATCTTCAACCAAGAATCTAATTAACTAAATTATTTAATCCTTGTATGTACACACACCCCAACCATTATGAAGATGTGTGCAAATACAAGTCAAATGAAAAAAAAAATATTGTCTCTACACCTGTTCGGAAATTGGGAGAGCCTTCTCGAGAAGAACAGGCAAGAAACTCGGAAGGTCTTGTATTTTTTTTTTGTCTCCTCTTTTATATGCGACATTAACGATCACATTGTCTTTTTATAGCATTGACTTCACATACAAGTATGATTTTTGTACAGCTGAAAAAGATAGTAGAACGGTGTATCTATAAACACGGTGTTTCAAAATAACTAATAAATAATCAATTCTTCATCGAAAACTCATTATTAAAATGTGTTTACACGTAATGTCATTCAACCCAAAATTGTCATGTAAATCATAGACATGACGATGATACTATGATTTACATGAAAAATTTTGGACCTTAGTTTCCCTCTCTTCACTGTTCAGAATAAAGACGCACACTAAGAAGGGATTTTAAAAAATTTTAGCCCTGAAGGGATGAAATAGGGGTTGCAAGTTTGTATGGATTTTTTTTTAAATTAGCAAAGATTTTGATAAAACTTGAGGTTCATGCTCTTAAAAATATTTCATTAAATACATGTTTCGTGGTTTATTGGAATTCACATCCTTAGGGTGCAAAATAGGGGTTGAAAGTTTCTATGGAAAATATTGAAAATCTGATCCAATTTCTATGAAATTTATATTCGAGCTCCTAAATATAAATAACAGTCTTCTATATAGTAGGCTACAAAATTATTCTACGGGAAAATATAAAATTTCCATGGAAAAACATAAACATAATAACGCGGGCGAAGCCGCGAGCGGAAAGCTAGTTTAATATAAATTTCAGCTTGATATCTCTACGCGTTCCCAAGGAATAGGGGCTTGCCCAACAGACGGACAACGAAGTGATCCTATAAGGGCTCCGTTTTTTCCTTTTAAGCCACGGAACCCTTAAAAGAAAAATTACTTGTCTGATCTTTTTTAATAATCTACTACATGGCGGACATTAAAACAAAATATTGTCATCATCCAAATAGACAACGACCCGGTTTCAAGGAGATAGAATTTTGACGTATTACTAATATAAACTAATGTCAAATACCTACCTATCACTAGTAACCACACCGATCCACAGATGGATAGAATATTGAAAGCGGCCGTTAGCCACTGTAAACACTGAAGCTCTTTGACTGTAACTTTTATAAGTAAGGGGGGAAATGTAATCTAAACATATATTCCACGGGAATGTAACTCTTATTAGTAAGGGGAATACTATACTTAGTTTATGCGTTGCCGCCGCAGCGACAATCTTTGTTGAAAAATACTGAGACCGCCAGAGATTTCGTATCTCTGGAGACCGCAACGATTAATATTCACGCTAGATTTGAAATTTGTGTTTGACGTCAATAAGTGCCACAAGGTTTCTATTAAATATTTTTGAATTTTAATCGAATCATGTAATATCATTGATAGGACTTTATTTTAATAATAAAATAAATAGTACATTGTTACCCAGGGGTGAAAGTAAAGCCCGAGCGTAGCGAGGGCGCCTATAGGTCGAGGGACTGAATGAGTCTTTAACCTGAGGTAAACATTGTGCTTTTCATTACAATACAAGGAAATTAAAAATGAAAACATGAAATAACTTAAGAAAAAATGAGTGAATTTTATTTTAATAAATCAACAACTTAACTGCTTTTGAAATCAGGCGTTAAATCTATATCTGAATCAGACGAACTCATTGTGTGAATATAAATCTCTGCGGAAGTATAAACAGAACTCTACAGCTTGCCTGTTTATTTTTTTTTCTGTGGCCGACCAGCTTTACAGACATTTTTTTCATTTTCATCATTGAAAAAATGTTCAATGTCTTGCCCAAATCTATGTTATTTTAAAGAAATAGTTGGAAATAAATTATAATAAAGCCATTTTAAAAAATGGATTCTTTAATTAATGCTTAACTTTATGTTATTTCAATTTTACACCGCGCTGTAATTGAGTGGCTGTATAGAAATTTGGAACTTGGTTCAATAGAAATGTCAAAATAGAACTAGTTTCTTTTAATAATTTGACAGCTGTCAGTTCAAAACGAATCTCCCTAGGGCTGAATAGTATTACTTTTAACCCGCTCCTCAGGCAACTTTAGACCTGCTTTCAGAGTATGAGTAATAAAAAATCATATTTATCATTCTGTCAAGCTTTCCATCTTCCTAAGGGCTGACGCATGATGAAATAGAAGAGGCCTCTCGTCAGTTCGTTCGCAGCCGCCACACTCAAACACCTACGCGCAACTATTAAGATGAGTCACTCCCACACACTCTTTTGACCAAATTTCACGGCACTATCCACTGATTGATGTGGATATAATATCCGACAGTTTAAGTCAATACGTTGGAACAAAAATATACTTACTAGGTGAAATTTTAGTCAGGTAATATTACCCTTTGGAAAAACACTTGTTCATTCATTCTGTGTCGTAATGTGATAAAACGAATTTACGCAAAAAACCTAGGGATATCATGAAAACACGGATAATTATACAATAGTAAAAACATTTCTCAATCTTACTAAAAGAGGTTAGGGTTTTCTCGAAAACACGAGTCGCTTTAGTAACATTGAATAACCTTACTCGTATGTCTAATTGGCTAGATTTTTATTTGTTGACCAAATCTTATTCTAATCGGTTCCTAGTTTTACCCTATACGTTTTGAAGTATTATTACATAGAGCTATGAACGGTAAGAAATTACTATGACGATTTCTAGAAACTTTACATTTTATTGAACAAACTTAAGAACCCTTTGGCAATTTGTTAAATTTTTTTTTGCTCAATGAGCGTTTTCTGTTTTTGAGCTTAAGATATATTATATTATGTATACACGTCATTCTTCCTCCATCCTGTCGTTTAGCATAAAACTGTCTTAGCTCTTTAAAAGATCTTTTTTATCGGACATAGCCTCAAAATTGATTTATGATTCTGTTGAACGTTCAACATTAACTTTCTTATAGCTATTTTTTACTCATTTAACCCCAGTTAATAACAAAAAACTAATGACTCGCTTCCAAAAAACAAACAAAACACCGTGCATGACGTGACGTTAATGGTTTGAGATTTAATGTCAACCATCTTGTTTCTCGTTTACCGATTTCATTAATTTTTTTCGTGTTTTCTTATACTTTGTAGAAGGTTCTTACGAAAATAAAAATTAAGGGAATGGAAAATTAAAGGAGTGAATGACTATTAAAGCGCTTTTTAATTTGGATCGGGTGATTATGATCGTATGCACTGCGAGCGCTATTGAGTTTCGGACCGCAGGGAATGTCATTCAAATGGCTATCTGCATGACCGGAAAGCAATAAAATACTAAATATATAATTATATTTTTACCCTAGTTGAACAGTTATAAGATTGCTCATGATTTATTTTGAATAGATTTTTGGGTTAATTATAGTCTCTGTCCATTTCAGGCATTTCTTGGGCATTCCCCTTTCGTGTGTTTGACAGTTCGCGCGCCTTTGACGTCAGCACCCCTAAAGCTTTCGTCTTTAACTGACTTGTCTAACACCGATGTTTGTTTGGTAGTGAAACAATTTCGAAAAAAAAAATGTGTTTTTACTTTTTCCGAGTAATATTTCTACCTTCTCCAAAATCAAATAAATACTTTAAGAAAAAATGCATCGAATCCATCCAGGTGTTCTCAAATTAGCGATCCATTTTTATTTAAATATATTTACTAATCAAACTCATACGCGTCACGTGCATAATTTTCTATCAAATCATCGTTCTATTTTTGGAAATAATGCCGTTTTCACTTAAATAATGCCGTTTTCACTCGACAAAAATAGATTTCTTCGTACCTTGCGAACTAGTTACACAGTTCAAATTGCTTAAATAAATTTGTTCCATAGCACTCATTAGATTACAATTTGAATGTCCTCGTTAATTGTATTTACAGTTCAAATACCTACTCCCTTTGGGACGTCGATGTTAAGGTTCAGTTCTGTTAACGATCCGCCCTTAATCTTTCGCATTAGAAGGGCGAGGGCGAGACACGTTGATTTGTCCCTATAAATTGTAAATTCAGGGATTGCCCTTGTTTATAGCTCTTTTTGAATAGGAATAGCAATAAAAAGTTCTTTGTCCGCAAATCTATTGTGTCCTTTGTTTATTTCTTTGCGAGAACAATCAATTGTTTTCGAATGAAACTCTATCAAATTAAATAGGTACTGAAAATACTTTGTTTTGTATTTAAAATGCAAACATTGGGGGGGCTTTGACCCCCTCTAATTTGTTTCTGTGAAATAGCGAGTAGCTACAATATTTTGCAGGTGTTTTAATCGAAATCTCATCAAAGGCAGGCTGTCTTTAATAAGATTTTAATACTTAGTTGAAAATGTAGTTATTCAGAAATGTAAAATTACTGAATTTCTGTAGAATAATTTAAATGTAATAGTCAGATACAGAACTAACTCTAACAACCTACTTAATGTGTATATTGTTCACGAATATTCATCTCTTTTTTTTATCTTTCTCTTTTCAATTTATGAAAATCTTGCGCCACAAAAATTTTAACGGGATAAACTCCAAAACTACTTAACCGATTTTAATTAAACTGTGTGTAATTTGGTCCAACTTAAAAGATAGTGTAATTTCATCTCATTTCGTAAAATTTATTTTAACCTAACACTAAATAATATTTTTGTAGTCTATGTTAACTTATTAAACAAAGTAATGTCAAAGGCATAGAGCGATTAAGAAAGTATTTCTTTTTCGTAATTTTTTAGCACGCAGGGCGATGAACGCACGTTTTACGCATTGCGCCTTGGGGACTACCCACAGTCCCCGCGGACGTGTGAGCGGGTAACCATTCGAACGTCAACTCTTACGCGACGCACCTATGAATACCCGCTTCTGATTCTTCACTTCTAAGTGCTACGCTTCTAATATATTTACATTATTCAACCGCATATATCTACACCCGCAATTAAGTATCGAAGTGAATGTGAAAGGGTCGACCCAGCAGCCACGAAAAGAAAACAGAGGAGTAAGAAAGGGACAAGAATTCTAGTTAAGGTGAGTGCTAGCATAAGCCCTTGATTTGCCTATATTCCGTGCACTGTTTTGTGTGGATCACTTGTGTTCGACCCAACGCGCCCACGACTGAATTATCGTTAAATTTTAATCCCGAACACGCCACACCAAAATGAAAACTCTCGAAAAGTTTTCTATTAATTGATATTCGGTTAAAAAAAATTCGCGCTTGTGATAGGTAACCCAAATATAGCTATGTTTTATAATAGCAATGTGCGAAGTTTCTCTTCGTTTCGCATTTTCGCTTCTTAAGGTTTTGTCATTTAAATCGTAAGTTTGCACCGTTTGCTTTCTAATAATATTAATTTTCAATGTTTATGTTTAGATTGTCTTCCGCCATTCGCGTAGGTACTTTAATTTCCATATGGTACTTGTTTGAATATTTTTGAATTTAATACTGTTCACGCATGAAGTACTTTTTGTGTATTCGTCCCAATTCCAGAGACCAATAATATCAAAATCTGTTATTCCATGCAAGACATCGGTGTCACCATTATATCCTCAGAAATACTTAAAATAAGCAAAATACATATATTCACAGAAATACGGTGGCAAACGTGATTTCGACGAAGTAAAAAAAAAGTGAATCGGAAATACTCAAAAGTTTTCTTTAAATGATTGCTTAGTCAATTATCAATGATTATTTATATTAATTTGTACGCATTGGCTTAAATTCTGATACGTATGTAGCGTGGAAGAATTTAAGCCAAGGCAAACACCAGAATAACTTAAAATAAAATATCTTTCGCTCTAAACAGTTTTGAAAGAATTATTCCCGAACTCCTAATCTACCAGAAATCTTCCATCATTAACTCAATAACATCACATGATGACTACCAGACGCAAATACCTACCTTAATATCTTAAGAAAAATAATGAAATGGTGAACATACATAAAAAAAAACAAAAAAAGGTACAGTCAAACATAAAACCTTCTCCTTTTTCGAGGTCGGTTAAAAAGAATGCTCCTTTACATGAATTAAAAGGCACCTGCCATTAGACGAGTCTGGGATCTGCTTGAGCTCAGTGTGAATTTGAGCCAGATATCCATGCCCATGAAGAGCTTGGCGTGTGACATTCCTTTATGGTTGGCCCATTCTTCTTGGTGCCTTCTTTGTGATTCAGCTCTTAAGCCTGTCTCGACTGTTTTTGGGGTGATTCCGACAAATGGTTCCGGTCCCACTATTTGTGTTTCCGAACCCTTCCTTGCCAGGTAGTCAGCCTTTTCGTTTCCAGTGAAACCTTTATGACCTGGTATCCAGAACAGGCGAACCGTGTTTGCTTTACCCAATTTATTTAGAACTTCGATCGCATTCAACACTAGTTTGGATTCCACCTTGTGTGACAAGAGCGCTTTCAGCGTTGCTTGGCTGTCACTGAGAATGTAGATGTTCAAGCCTTTACGACCTCTGTCTAGATTCTCTTGTGCACAGGCTAGAATGGCGTATGTTTCAGCTTGAAACACAGTTGCCAACTTGCCCATGCTAACCGAAATTTCCGTTTTGTTGCAATATGTGCCTGCTCCTGTACCGGTCTTCATTTTTGATCCGTCCGTGTACCATATCATGCTGTTCCCCCGAGGAGGTTCCAGCCCTTTTCAAGCGATTAAGTTTTTGTATTTATTTCTGTGTACATTAATACTATTTTTTGAAGATGTGGGGAAAAAATAAATTAAGGCGAAACGTAGTTCGCGGGCACAGCTAGTTTAATTATATAAAATGACTTCATCGAGTGATAAAGAAATTTTAACACCGTCAGAAATTCAAGAAGCGGTAAAACATTTGTTTTATTTAATCGACTTTGAAAAAGGAGGAAGTTCTATGTTCGGCTGTATCTATTTTTTACTCACATGTTTTAGAAAAGTACTATACAAGCCTTGACCACAATTGAGCATCGCCGGACTCTGTGATGTACTCTCGCGACAGTAATGTCATACCTTAGGTATGCTAATCTGCAGGCCTATTCTGTAACTTCGGTTGCTAATTAGGACTGTCATTTTTGAAAGGAACTTAACATCCATTGCTGCCATCATGAACGCTGCCGTAATACATAAGATCACTAAACCAGTAATGGATACAAAGTGACTTTCAAAAATGACAGTTCTAGTTACCAACCGTAGTTAGCGAATAGGCTAATTAATGATTAAACGAAGCTACCTATAAGTGAAATTCTATTATTATGCGAGTTGCTAAGATCAGTATACAATCTGCCCTGCCCGATATTATCCCATTCCATAGATCCCAATCCAATATTTGAAATATTTTAAACTGTTGTTTTTCTCAATTGAATGAGGTATGTGTGGCCAGGGTAAAAAAGTGTATTTTTTTATTTATCTAATATATAAAAATATCTTATTTATTTATTGCCATCAAATTGAAAAACTTCTTCCAACATTTATGAACGCTGTTAGGATTAACGTGTAGTATAATTAACTAACATTCACAAATAATTATTATCAGGCGTTTAAATGATTGAGATTTAAACGAATTGGGACGAGTTAAAACTTCAATTAATGTTTCAATACTAGTTTTTAATTGTCAAATAGTAGCCTCTCACATTGTACAGTTTGTTGTATTCCATCCATAATAATGTAGGTATTTCAACGTTTCCCGGCTTAAGATCAACTTAATTAAAGGGTGCTTTGTTGTTTTAGGCCTCCAAACAGCAGATAGGACTTGAGCCGCTCCGTGTCATGTGACATAAGTCCTGAGGACTTGAGAGAGTCGTAGTCACGTTACGTCCTTCCTTATTTAAGATAATTATTTGTTCTTAATTCTGTGTTTGCTGTTGCGACATTAACCTGAAACTTGTTGTTTTGCTCTCAAATTTCTTTAAGATTCTTTATATGTGCGCGCGAGCTGACGACAAAAAAAAATAGGTAAAATCAGGAGGTGCCAACTGGCGCGCACTCGCCAATTGGGATGATGACTGAATTCTGATTTTTACTTCTCGTCATTAAATATTAAAATACCGTGGAAAAAGATGCAGTCCTGTGAAATTAGAATTAAAATCGGCTTAGAAATACATTAGATACAAGCATTTTAAGTTGTTGATTTGAAGGCGATTAGACAGAGAGATCCGATATCAACCGTGACGTCATCGTTGAGTACGGCCATATAAACTCCTTGTAAATTGCCGTTTTGCTAGAAAGAGATGGAGAAAAATCTTTATTACCTTATATCTTGGTTGTTTTTATAGTTATACGAAAACCGTTTTTTTCTTTCTGTTTATTATATGAATGAGCTTCTATTAAAGCAAAAAAATTTTTTTTGTCATCTAGCCTATTGTAGAACAAGTCCAAGTTGATAATTAATACATTAAAACAAATAAACAGTATAGCGATATTTCATTATTTTAAGCATTTTCTTAATGATGTCATCAAACTCAAACTCAAAAATCATTATTCAATAGACCTTTACAGGCACTTATTGATGTCAAAAAATTACAAGAATCTACTTAACCAACAAACTAATAAAAAATGTAAAAACTAAAATAAGCATTAAATTTAAACCTTGTATTTACATAGACCCCAACCATTCACTTCATAATTAAGATGTATGCAAATACAAGTAAAAAAAGAAGTTGAATCTACACCTGTTCGGAAATTGGGAGAGCCCTCTCGAGAAGAACAGGCAAGAAACTCGGAAAATCGATATGAGTGAAGGTTTGTTGCCTTATTTATAAAATACTAGGTGACCCGGCCACACGTTGCATTAGCTTAGCAGTTATAGTAAGTTGGATCAATGTTTAACTAGACCTACTAATAAAGTAAAAACGTTTTCATACAAAACGATACACAACAATATATTATAGGTGTTATAGGTGTCTCAAACATAAATATCTATAGCGTGGAAAATACTGTAGCCTAAAAGAAATCGAAATACAACGTCATCTACTGGACGGTAACCCAACCTAGATAACCAAGTTATGTCGAGGTGTTGTGTCTATGAATTAACTCACACTGCCATCTGTTTGAAACTTATGGAACTAACAAATACAAATTGCAATTAAATTCGCAGTAATAAATATTTAAGGTTTACAAGTCTCTGATAATGGCCGCGCAAGGAGCAAGATTCAATCCGGCTACGTAACAAAACAGCGCCATCTGTGTATGTTTTCTCATAGTTTAATGATCCCGTTAAAGGATCATAGATAGCACTAGCTCCACCCAAGAAGCCCATTACCGGACAATCAAATGCGGACACCACTGTATTCAACTCAAATGCGCCCGACCACTTCGTTTTTTTTTACTTCGTCGAAATCACGTTTACCACTGTATCAGTTGACTTAAATCGATTTTTTCGTTACTCCGACGTTTCATTTAGTCGAAAACCATTAGACCGAAATTATGCTCAGCCAAAATAATATTTGTTCAAAGTATCATGTTTCCGAGCATTCATTACACCACTATTTCATTTGCACTATTTTCATTGCAGAAATATTTGAGCACACTAATTCCGATCCCTGATCTTGCTGTTATCGTTTTCGGTGAAATGCAATTTGGACAATAAATTTTCGGACAAGTAATCGATTCTTCCATAAGATAAAACTTGCTACAAAATGTTCGTTTGCGCGAGTAAATTCAAAATATGGGAGACCTCGAGAAGGCCGAGGGGTTGCCGCTAAATGTGACATGGCAGCCTCTGATATTTTAAATTTACACGCTAAACTTTTAAACGCAAGTCTCATCTTGTAGGTCTAAAGATAATTTACCCCTAATCCTACTGGAGAAAATCTTTAATGTGGCCAAAATTAGAACAGGGAAAAAGGCATATTTTTAATTCTGTCATGTAGGTCACAAATATAGGATAAGTATTTTTTCTTTTTTTTACAGACTTCAAAAAAGACGAGGTTCTCAGTTCGATTGTTTGTTTTTTTGTGTGTATGTTATGCAATTGCTTTTTTTTATCATTGCAGAAAGTTGGCAAACAAGCAAACTGCCCACCTGATGGTAAGTGGTAACAGTCACCTATAATACATGTGATGGCTCTTGTGAGTTAATTCACAGCAAAACTGCAACCCCCACAAGAACCACAGTGTACGTTGCCAACTTGTGACACCAGATGTAAAGTCACAGTACCCAGTAATTTCACTGCCATATCTTACCCTTCAAACCGGAACACAGCAATGCAAGCACTGCTGCTTTGCGGCAGAAATAGGTAAGACGGAGGTACCTAAGCAGACGACCCTGATACAGAGTCTCCCTCCACTCCGCCAATTGTGAACTGATTTTCAAAATTCTTTTTGTATTCGATAGATTGTACTCCTGCGCTAGTTCTGTTGTTATCAAAGTCAGGATGTGATGATGGGATCCCAGGAAAATCGAGGAAAACCCTTAAATTTCAAAGGTACGTCCAACGTGTTTCATGTTCTTCCGCAGCTTTCCAAGTATTTGCGTCTGGTAGTCATAAACCGAGCTGATGATGGAAAGATCCTTAACTTTTAGGAGTTAGAGGTAGTTTTTTAAATACAATCGGCACGTATTGACCCTTTGTCGTATTCTTTCAAGTTACTTTGGAGAGCTGGTATTAAAATCACTAAAAGATAAAAACAAAAAAGCGACTTGAAAAACATTCAAAAGTTAAAAATAATATTATAAGAATATTAAAATTACATTTTTGAAGTCGAAAATTTGACACTGACTTCGATAACTTTTAAGTGATTTTGAAGTCATTTTTATTTTTTGTAAAATTTAAAGACAATCTAAAACTTTCACAGATATAAAAAAAACGTATAACGTTCTAAACAGCATTAAACAAATTATTCCCACAGTTGCTCGGTGGCTGCCGAACGGTTCACGCGTGCCGTCCGTCACTACTGCGTCTCGTCGATGCACTACGCCCGAGTAATTGTGGTCGCGAGTGATTATTGTGTACCTTATATTATTAATAGTTCAAACCCACGGTAAGGGGCTCTCCTGGCAACAGGAACACCCAACTCAACATGGAAAACTCTAACCCCACAGGAAGCTACGCCAACGTAACATCACAAACAATGCATCCAAAGAAAGATCAAGCCATAGTCTTGGAATCCATCGATGGAGTTACGATAAAAGATTACCTCGTGTGCCTCTCCAAAGTTACCAAATCATCTGCTATCCGTTTTATTTCTCGAATTGCTAACTCAAGAGTATGTATTTACATGGACTCAAAACAAACAGCTGACGATCTTGTAAATATAGTAAAAAAAGTGAAAGTTAATGATTATTACCTTGACATTCGCCCCTTGATTTCTAGAAACAAAAGAATCGTACTATCTAACGTATGCCCAGTAATACCCCACGAAGTAATTGAGGAAAAATTTGAACAGATGAATATTAAAATATTGTCTCCCATCAATTTTATGAAAGTAGGTATCTCCGACTTTGGATTTTCACATATTATGAGCTTCAGACGACAATTATATGTTTCCCCAGAGGATGAAAAGCGTCTTCCAGAATCGATACAATTAACCTACGAAGATACCAATTATTGGATATACATAACGAATGACTCAATGAAATGCTTTGTCTGCAACGGAAACGGTCACTCAGCAAAACACTGCCCCCAAAATAAACAGAACCCCGACCTTACTCAAGTCTTACAATCAACAACTGATCCTACTAGTAATTACGAAAATCAAAACTACCCACCAATTGAATTTAAGAAACCTAAGACCCAAACGATGAAATCCTACATAGACAAAGAAGAACCAAACAAAGGTACCAAGCGTGCGCGTTCATCTACCACTACAGAACCCTCACAGTCCGAGCAAATAATGGTTCAAAGTATGGTGGAAGAAAATTTCTCAGCGGGTGATTATACAGATGACGCAAGCAGTACATGTGGTACTGGCAGCGACTGCTCACTTGACGACGAACCTCTGAAAACCAGGACAGTAAAAAAATGACAGAAAACTCTGGACAGCAGGACCGAAGAACAAATATGGGAAGATATTAAGTTTGAACTACGTGACTCATCCACCCAACTAGACCTTCCCCTAATGATTGACCAATTTGTAAGCCTATTAGACAATTCCCGTGGTAAACAAAATATTCAAGAATTAATCAAAGACTACACTGACAATCTTCCTAAGTTAATAAATATGTGTTTATACCTACATCCTAAACTAAACAATAAGTTAAAAAATAGGTGCTCACGGCTTTCTCGTAAACTTCAAGATATCAGTATTCGTAAAGGTAACACAAGCAATTAATTATTAGTATCAACTCTATTCATTAAATAACAAATTCATACCTATGAATATATTACAGTGGAACGTTAATGGTTTTTCTGTTCGATTCGAAAACATAAAAATAATTTTGAATAAAATGGATCCACTTTGCTTTTGTATACAGGAAACAAATTTTTCAAATAACTATTGTGCTAAATTAAAAAATTACGAAGTTTTTAATAAAAATAGAACTCATAGCAGCATAGCCAGTGGTGGAGTAGCTACCTATATTAAGCCACACACCCTACCGGAATTAATCAATTTAAATACTTCCTTAGAGGTACTAGCGATAAGAATTAAATTTCCCATTACTCTGACGATATGTAATATCTATTTACCCAATAGCTGCCCCTTCACTGAAAATGATTTAAATAATTTAATTAGCCAACTTCCAAAGCCATTCCTATTACTAGGAGATTTTAATAGCCATCATTTTTATTGGGGATCTAGCGATTGTGATCAAAGGGGTAGAACCGTGGCTAACTGGTTAGACTCACATGACAACATTATACTTTTGAACATCCATCAGCCTACCCATTTTAATGTCAGAAACGGTCACACAAGTAATATAGATTTAGCATTTGCTTCACAAAGTATCTCAACTTACTTTGACTGGAACGCTCTTGACGATTTATATGACAGTGATCATTTTCCAATACTACTTACGTCTCAGATAGATCTAACATTAAATAATATAACCACGGCAAAATATTGGAAATATCAACTTGCGGATTGGCCAAATTATCGCTGTGAAATAGAAAATAATATTAAACATATTGATAAATTGAACCTTGATTCTAATAGATGTATTAATTAAATAGTGAACGAATTTAACCTTATAATAATAAATGCCGCTGAAAAGTATATACCTAAAACCTCAGGCAAATCTAAAAAACCACAAGTTCCATGGTGGAATGAAGAATGTTCTAAGGCACTAAAAGACACTAAAAGGGCTTACAGATTGTACAAAAAGAAAAGTAAGCAGTTAAAAGAAAATAGCCAATTGAACCAACATACTAAGCCTATGACAGATGAACAGATGAATATAGAGACCTACAAGATAGAATTCCATAGAAATAGAGCTAAAACAAGACGAATATTTAAGGAAAGTAGAAAAAGTAACTGGGAAAAATTATCAATGTAAAAGGAAATCTACTAGCATTTGTGAAAAACTTTTTAAGCGATAGAACTATATGTGTTAAACTAGAAAATTCTATATCTACCCCTCATTCTACAGAAAATGGGTTACCAACCGGATCAGTTCTTAGTGTTATTCTATTTTTAATATCTATTAATAATGTGCTTGATGTTATAGATAAACCAGTGAAAGGGTATTTATTTGCAGATGACCTGACCATAATTTGTAGTGGTAAAAATCTTACACTCACTCAAAAGCTTGTACAAAATACCTTAGATAAACTAAACGACTGGTGCAATCTTACCGGATTTAAATTTTCAAAAACTAAAACAAAATTCATGATTTTAACAAAGAAGAAAAATAAAGAAAAAATTAAATTAAAATTAAATAATCACACTATAAAAGAAACAACAACACTAAAAATATTAGGCTTAACGTTTAATCCAAAAATTAATTGGGTAACACACATTAAAAAATTAAAGTCTGAACGCTATAATAGACTCAACGTCATTAAAATATTATTTTCTTATAAATGGGGATCTGACAGTAGATGCATATTAAATACATATAAGGCATTAATAAGATCAAAACTTGATTATGGTTCAATTATTTATGACTCTGCATCTCCCATAATTCTACAAATATTAGAGCCCATACACAACACCTGCATTAGATTAGGTTTAGGTGCCTTTAGAACTAGCCCTGTTAACAGTATGCTTATTGAAGCGGATGAAATACCCCTAAGATTAAGAAGAAAAGAATTATGTATGTCGTTTGCTGCAAGTCATATAGCAAATAACAAGGATTCCACAATAGCTAGTTCTCTTCCATCAGATATTGAATATAGCCTACGTCCATCATTAGCCCTTCCCTTACGGTTACGAATAAAAAAATACCTGAAAGAGATTCAATTTGAACTTCCCCCTATATTTGTACGTACACAGTCAAATCAACCTCCTTGGCAAAATACTGAAATCCCAATCAACCTAGAAATAGCTAAATACCCACGCGAAACTACTCCTAAATATATTTATAAAAACTTGTTTAATGAAATAAGCGAACGATATTCAAAATTTGAACCATACTATACCGATGGCTCTGTTTCCGGGAATAGAACAGGTTGCGCTATAGTTACGGCTAATAATAATTACATTTACAGGCTACCTAACTACTCCTCGATTTTTACTTGTGAAGCAGTAGCTATCCTGGAGTGTATAGATAAGATAAGACTAAATACAACTTCAAAATTTTATGTCATTTACACCGATTCAAAATCTTGTCTCATGGCTATTTCTAACAGGAAAAATAATGATCCCCTTATAAACAATATCCAAAATAAATTACTATCACTAATGAATCTTGGATACAATATAGAAATAGTTTGGATACCAAGTCACCAAGGGATCGCTGGGAACGAAAGAGCGGATAAAGAGGCTAATAAAGCAACTGACCTAGAAAATTGTAATTACCTAACAGCTAATATCAGTGACCTTAAGAAACACATTAAAGTAAGCATCAAAAAGCTTTGGAACAGCTATTGGGTAAATGATAACACTAGTGTATTGTTTGAAATTAGGAAATCAATATTTGAAAAAAAAGAATTTACAAATTGACAATAGAAGAGACCAAGTTGTAATAAATAGGTTAAGAATAGGGCACACTAATTTAACTCACATACACCTCATAACAAAAGAAAATAGGAACAAATGTACAAAATGCAATAGCGATATGACTGTAAAGCACCTTCTTATAGAATGCTCATTCTTTAATGCAGATACACTTAAAGTAAGCCTTACTAGAAATCTAAAAAAATGTCTAGATGAGCCTCAAAATACCCTAAAGTTTTTTAATTTAACTAGCTATTACAAAGAAATTTAAATTGTACCCTACTGTGGTCGCTATTGACCTTAGATGTTTGAGCGACCTTAAATAAATGAATAAAAAAAAAATTCCCAAACTCCTAACAAGCTAATTGTCAAAAAGTTACTATTACCTTGTTTACTTGCAAATACCTGACCAACTAGAAAAAAAAACATGAACCGCGTTGGACGTGCCTATGAAATTTAAGGATTTCTCTCAAATTTCCTGGGATCCTATCACCAGATTCTGACTTAGTGATAATGACACCAATTAGGAAGTATACCCTCTCAAAAACAAGAAATTCCCAAATCGGTTAATAAATGACGAAGTTATGAGGTAACAAACAAACAACCTCATCCTTTTTATGGATTCGGCCAAAAACTGGCTGAAAAGCAACTGTTTGCCAAAAATATTATTAGATACCCAACAGATTGGATAGCCATCACGACCATCATATAAAAAAGTCTTAAAATGAAAAAAGTGGTTTTAGAAAGGGAAATGATAGATTTATATGAGACCACTTAGGTCTCTTCTCGTATGAAACGTGCTATAACCACTTCATCATCAGTAATTGTGAGAGAAAGCCAAAATGGTCACAAACATTGTTTAATGTTTCATTTGAAAATAAGCCCGGCCATAAGAAATAATATAAACGTTGTAGTGTAAGCAGTTTATCTGGGGCTTAGGGAGACGTATAATGCCCATGACACGCGATTCCCATTTGGAGAGGGATTTCCATAAATAATAGTCACAGCGTCTGAATATTCCACGCTCAGGATATATTAAGTGGGTCCCTGGTTGCCCATGGTTATATTTTTCAAAGCCATGCATTAACCTACATTTGTAAAATTTGTTTTTTTTTAAGTTTGAAACTGACACTAATCGGCTTGACTGTACCAAACGAGAAAGACTCATAAGCGAGAGCTAAAACGAAAGCGAGTGAGTTATAGGATAGGACAAAACTCACTCGTTACCCTTCATAAAAATTGTACTAAATGACCTATTTCTTTATATAAAAATGTGGCACCGATTTCAAGAAACCTTTTGTAGCTTTCCGCGCGAATCCTATTTATGCAGAACAGTACAAAAGTTCAGCGTGTTTGTCTTACTTTAGAAAAGTTATTCAGAACATATCTGAAATCCTTCGTCAGACGGTACATTTATTCTGTGAATACGAAGTTGCTTGAATGAACATACACACAATTAAGTACATTAACTACATAAACGAACACTAAACATTCGGAGCCAAAACGGATTACGTTTCGAAAGTCACCGAACCGTCTCGGGGCGAGTTTAGATTAGTTCGCGGTCGTTAACGTACCAGTCCGGATTGGCCTAATGACACAATCTTCCATATCATTAAGTTAGCTTCTGCCCTGGGAATACGTATTTATTACAGACTAGTTTTTGTCCGAGACTTAACTTGTGATTCGAAAAAGACGTATTTGTAATAATAGATTAACCAGGGGGGTAAAGCTGTGTCTTACGTCACGAGTGTACACTTGAATAGCGCAGCGAGGGATTTAAGCTCACCCAAGACTAAGACTGCTTTATCCTCGAGGTGAATACTCTTCTTTTTGCAAAAACATTGAAAAAAAATCAAATAAGTAAGAAATACAACATTTATTCAAAATCATATTAATTTAATATTAAATCACAGATTATTATATTACTTAAAATAGTCACGAAACTTCTGTATTGAAAAAACTACACAGAAGAAGAGGCTGTATGAGCTAAAATGTATTTGCATAACCCTTGCTTTTTTAGCCTGGAAAACTAAAACATACAAATGTATACAAAATGGAGCGATTTAATTTCATTTGATTTTGTTATATTTTAATTTCTTTACGGATTGTTGTGCATATATTGTCGATTTAGAATCATTAGTTGTTTTCGCCGAACAATATAAAATAGGTTTCTATCATAATTTATGTAGGTACTTTTGGTGTACAGACATTTAGTATAATATGCAGTCCTTGTTTTTAAGACCTTAAATTACTTACTATAAGTTGAGTTTACATGACACAGAATAGGTATGTCATTTTTGAGCAAGTGATGCGAAAAAACATAATGAACACTTTTTTTCTTTAGATTTTTTTTGACTAAGTATAAAATTAAGTACCTACGTAGATCAACCTAGTTCAGGTTTAGTTATTAGGTTCGAGAAGTTTGAAAACATGCCACTATTATTTTTAAGTCTTGAGTATCGTTGGTTGGTCTTTTCATTAAACGTTGTTCCACCTTCGAGATATTCTCAGGCCAAAGGGGTTGAAATTTAGTTAAGAGTTACGGAACACGATATTGAGGGTTGATCAATATGTAGGATGTTATCATAATTATGTTTTATTATTCATTTTGAAGTAAGTTATGTAAGTATGTGAGAAATAAGGATAGTGAGCTTGAATATCAAAAACTATTATATTTTCTAATACAAATAACATGTATTTGACAGTTATATATCCCTTAGTTATTGACTCGAAAGTAACATGAGAAATGAATTTAAATCTAAAATCAAAAAGCATTATTTAACTTAGAGGCTTATACAAGGACTTATTAATATCAAAACTAATAAAAAAATCTAACTAAACGAAAACAATATGTGAAAGAAAGTGAATTCATACAAACTTGGGAAAGTATTAAACTATAAGGTAATCCCTGTATATGTGCATACATCCAACTATAAATAAAAGTATGTGTTCAAGTAAAAGTAGTAAAAGAAAAAATGAAAAGTAGAAAAAGAAAAAATGTTGACCCCATATTCTAAACAAAAGTAAGTAATTATAACAAGGCTATTGAAAGTCCCTTTAAAAAAAGCTAGTCAAAGGAGTGTCTGATAGAATCTGCCCTGTCTGCCTGCTATCTACACAATTTCGCATGCAAAGCTTACTTAACGATGGTATTAACTGTTTACAATCTGTCTGTACCAATAATTGCTCGGAGTTCACTTTACAGAACATCAATTTACTTCAGCCAGCTGTGCGCCTAATAAATATATCCGAAGCTACATTTTCAATTAAATTTTCATCAGTCAAATTCATTTGACCCTTGTTTATATTTGCTGCTCCTTCAGAAGGGAAATTGTCCAGAATTGAAAAGAGCAAAGTATGCGGGGATTAATTTGGTAAACAACTTTGATGCAAGCCATTGTGAATCTGGTCGAGTTCGGAGAGAGCTCAGTGAATTTGAAAGTTGATATTTAGGGCAAGAGGTTTGAAAGAAACTTACGACTCATTGTAGCAATGACCTTTCAACCCTAGTTCTCAGTTGAAGTGAAAAACTACAAACAATGTTCTCGAGACGAGAAAAATAGGAAGATTGTGAGGATTCAAGAAAAGTATGTTAGTTGTAAGCCACGCGATAAATTTTCTTGACAGTGTCAGTAGAAACAGTAAACTGGGATTTACTTAATAATTAGTAAATCCCAGTTTACTGTTTCTACTGATGATGATGACTTTAGACAAGTATGCATATACTTGTTTAAAGTCATCATATTAGACATAGTGTACATACCAATATACTTATGTCACTGTAATGTTTTACTTCTTATTATGGCCGGTTCACACTTTCGAGTCGGAACACCTGTATTGACTATATTAACCTTCAGCTAGACTTTTTGTAAGTCAAAGGTTTTGGAAACTTTCATTTCAGCCCACTGTTTACATAAAGAACAAAAAAAACAGTTAATACTAAAAAAAAAAATTTTTTATAATTTACCATGTACTAATTTTGAACAAAATTTTATGGAGGATTATCGTGTATTTTTGTCTTATCATGAATTTTTGCATGTTTCTTTTTTTCAGGTAAATCTTATGCATTTCTGCACATCAGCGACACTGGTAATATTTTTAAATTACAATCATTTGTAATACCTAGATAATTTTCAACTAAATAAAATTGTAAATAAAAATTGGTATCTTAAAAGTGTCATTTAGTTTTCAACCTTTTGGCTTGCATCTCACCTGGTTAGCTAGTACGATTAGTCCGAAGGTGAAAGAAAACTTCACGTAGGTTCACGAGTTCGAAAGTGATCTGGGGCTTTATTCTACTTGTTAGTATATTTTCGGCGTGTGAATAATGCTTCAATAGCATTGCTTTTTGAGAAAGATAACCGATAACTTACTGAAACGTTTATCACTATATACTTATCAATTGTTGTACGAATAAATTATTCCATGAAGAGCGCATTAAAGTGACACGATAACAACTGTTAAATTATCAGAATTAGACCCCAGTTTTTACGTATTTCACCAACGCTACCTCTGATTTCTGTCAACTTATAAGTTTCTATGCACAGTTTATGACCTGATTATGATGTGGAGATAATACACATTTCGGTTCAGTTCGACTCTCAGTTTTAGATCAAGAATGTTTAAAGTAATATGTTTTGATAGAATCGCAAGTAACATTTTGGTGGTTGCTTATTGATTATATCTTTAAATTTTAATAACCCTAGAAGGGTTTTTATACATTTGATAGTGGGATTTAATAGAACACGATGACTGTTTAGCGATAAGTTTATTTAAGAGATGACCGTCACCTCACTAGAAACAGCAGGTCTATTACGTTACATTTTGTGTTCTTGCGCGTTGGTGAAGTCATCATCATCAATGATGAAACACCTTCAATGCATTTGTTCTAGCAGCGGAATGAGCTTTGATTGTTTAAAGTTTGTATCATGCAATACCATTGTTACAGGGTCTATAAAATACTGGAACCGCTATAACAAAAACCGAAAGTGTCGCTTTCTTAATTAACATCAAGTGGACCCTTTGCTTGTTTGACACCAGTGGTAAAAAAAGGAGTAGTTCTACTAGTAGTTCTCCTAAAAAAGATTCTTTTTATGTCTGATAAAACATTCATCCAAAGCAATTTGCCCGATGCGAAACAAGTTTCTTAGGCTCTGTGGGAACAGTAAAACAGTTTCCGTGCCCTTTTTTAAAAGCCGCCATGTTCTCTACTTTCCCCAAGAAACATTGTTACTTACAACAAAGTAAAAATTATGGTGTAATAGTCCCTGTTATCACTTTTTTATTGCAGCGTAAAACTTTTGCCCAACAAAATATCTGAGCGACATTTTCAAGCAAGCAAACATTGGCCTCGTATTCCTTGAATCGTAAAGACAATAAAATTATGGTTTTGTCGCAGTAAACCAAGAAACTACAACGAAAGCTATTATAACAAATAGCACGTTTACTGTTACATCTATCTAATATATAACAATTTCGTGTCACAGCGTTTGTTATCGAACTCCTGCGAGACGACTTAACCGATCTTTATGATTTTTTTATTTATTTGGTAGGTCTAAGAAAAGATCCTAGACTTTTTTTTAATACCCGTGGGTGATAAGGGTGACCCTCTCCAGATTTTTTGACAATTATTATGGCAATCATCGTTACGTAGATCGCGTAGGGCACAGCTATAGTTTTTAAATATTATTTGAAGCAAAAGAATAAAACAATACTCATGCCATAAAATCAGTAATAAAAATCCGCAACGAGGAAAACCCTAACCGCTGCCAAGTCGCTGTCAATCGAGTTGCAGCGAGTGGGTGATGAATTAATGGTCAATATCCTCATGTAGGGGGGAGGAGTCGAATCCTCCGCAAAGGCTGTCCAATAAGAATCCAACTTTATACATCACTGTCCCGCCATTATGTAGTTATTGGAAAGAAGATTAACCGAAGCGACATCTGAGGAAACGTTTCCAGACAAGATAAAATATTCTGAAAGCTTCATTTGGTATTCTATACTGATAGGATATTCTAATAGCTTTTACCCTTTTTCTAATATGTGTTTTGCGGAAGAGTGTTTTATCGTAATTTCAATTTTCCTTCTACTTGGAAATTTCGTAACAAAGGCTGTTATTCTAAATACCCAGCTATCAACATATCAAGTTTAATCGCAATCAAGTCACTCGCCATATATTTCGTATAAAAGTAAGAAATTTCTATCAATTCGTCTTCACTTTATAATACCCAGTAAAATTTAAATTAGGAGCCAAATCTACGGGAGATTTAGTATCCGTAAAATAGCTGATCCACGTGTACGTAAAAAGAGAAGATTTTTTTAACCAAATTTAATTAAGTATACCTTTTCACCGTCAGAAATAGAACTCATGGATATAAGTTAATCTCATAAATAAAAAATACGCTGGTCTACAGAAAATCTAGCTTAACTGCGTAGTTGAATGGTCTTATACTTATAATATCGCACAAATATAAGCTAGTGTCATTCTTACAATAATTCATTGATATTTTAAAATTTATATTATAATAACAACATTAAGTATGTATATGTGTAATATCAAAAACAACAATAAACATAATGTAAGCGCACTGGGCCAGCGTGGTTTGACAAGGCCTAATCGCCCTAACATAACTAGTTAGGGTAGTCTCGTGCCCCTCGATGAGTTGCGATGATGATGATGAAGTGTTAGAAGGTGGTGCTGTGGACTCGGTGCTTGCCTTCCAATCGGAAGGTCCGGGGTTCGAGACCGCCATGTACCCGTGCGTTTTTTGTTTTTTGAATTTCATATGCACATTTGTCTGGCGCTCCTACAGTGAAGAAAAACATCATGAGGCAACCTGCATACATCTGCGAAAAAATTCAAAGGTGTATGTGAAGTCGACCAATCCACACTGGGCCAGCGTGGTTGACTGAGACCTAAACACCCTAACTTAGGCCAGGCTCAACTTAAGCCCCTCGGTGAGGACGTATATGAGATGTTATGATGATGAAATGTTAGAAGTACTTTATCATATGAAATTCCACCAAGATTTACAACAACAATTATGCAACAAAATTCATATCAACTACTGAAATGAGGTTTTTATCAATTTTATTGACAGTTTAGGTTGCCTAATTGACCGAAAAGAAAACATCGAAATTAAAACGAAGCACATTTCTTCCATTACAATTGAAGGACAAATATAATGATGTAATACGTAGTTCAAAAAGAAATCTACTACAATTGCGCACTTACGAACAAATCGGTAAAATAAGAAAGTTTGAATGGTGATTTGACTGATCTACAGTAAGGAGTACCCGTTGAAGCTTGGTTTACCTCCCTTGTTGAACTAGTACAGAAATGAGAAGATTTGGGGCGAATTGGGATGGTGACTGAATTCTAATTTTTACGTCTCGTCATTAAATATTAAAATACCGTGGAAAAATATGTAGTCCTGTGAAATTAGAATTAAAATCGGCTTAGAAATACATTAGATACAAGCATTTTAAGTTGTTAATTTGAAGGCGATTAGACAGAGAGATTCGACATCAACCGTGACGTCATTGTTGAGTACGGCCATATAAACCCCTTGTAAATTGCCGTTTTGCTAGTAAGAGATGGAGAAAAATCTTTAATACCTTATATCTTGGTTGTTTATATAGTTATTCGAAAACCAATTTTTTTCTTTCTGTTTATAATATGAATGAGCTTCTATTAAAGCAAAAAAAAAATTGTCATCTAGGCTATTGCAAGCGACTATTGAGAGAGAGAGTATGGATAAGAGGCTTTAAGCGCTAGGCTCACCTTACTTCGTTCGCTTATACCCAAACATCATCTCGCCCTACGCCACCACTGGCGAGTATTACTGAGAAACAGTACGACTTGGTCCAACCACCAGACCACCGTCTAAAAGAAAAAAGTGACCCGCGGGACCTCGGAAATGGGGATGACTCGTCGTTCCCATCGCTGTCGCGAAATCGGCAAATGTGAGACACGTGGTAGTAGGAAGTAGAAGTAGTTCGGCTAGAATGTGGTCCTTGCTCCCCAGGCCGACCCGCTGCTGTTATGGCTGTCCGGGTCGCTCATCGGGAGGAAGGAAACGCCGCAGTGTCACACTGCCAAGCACACGCTGTTGGTGTGTCCTAATACAAAATACCTACCAGGCAACTTTCGTGCATAAGTCGGGTTTGTGTCACGTGATCATTGGCTGGCTGGCTATAACACTTGATAATATGGACAAGCAAGCCAATTCAATTTTAGGTGTAATCTGCCTGGAAATAAGAGTTCGTAACACGTCCTCAGCCCCCCCTAGACAAGATGCATTTCGATAATCGCTAACGCAATCGCTAGAAGGAAAATGTATGCGATTTGACATAAGCCCTCGCTTAGCTTTCAAGCGCAATTGTCAAATCTCATACATTGTCGATTTAGCGATTGCGTTAGCGATCGACAAAGACATCTTGTCTAGGGGGGCAGGATCTAAAGTTAGAAACCATTTATCATCCTCCGTTCTCGGCAGACCTAGCTCCGTCCGAATTTTCCATATGTGTAAAAAAATCCCATGAAGCAATACAATGTCTTCATACTTCATAGTTTGTTGAGTTCCTAGAATTTAACCGCAAAGGTATCAATGATCATTCCATGAGATGGCAATGTAGGCAAATAATTATTTAATTTAGAAATTAAAGAAATTAAATTAAATAAATAATAATAATTAAAAAATTAAATATATAATCAAGATAAGACGAGATAGGGCAAATTTTTATCATTGTTGCGTAGCAGTTTGTGTTATACAATGTCTTCACACAATATAGCGCAGACGTGCCGATACATAATATTAAACTATATTTGTATTGATATAATAAGAACATAGTTATATCAATGCCATGTTAGGTAAGTAACTATCAATTTATTGGATTCCATAAATATATAATTTTTTTGAATGGCGCAATTCACTTATTCATCTTGTAATTGAATAATCAGATATACACAATGTTATACAATGTACAATAACTTACAGGATAATAACATGTTTTTATAAGAGGGCACTAAGAAAATGTATTTCTTATTGAGCAAGCATTTCTGATCCTTTTTGTGGTAATATACCGCAAGGTGCTCATTAATGGCCGAGTACTAAATGACTGTTCAAGCATAGTGCAAAGTCAAATATTTACATATTATTTAGTTACGAGTAATGATTGGACATCCTTTTTACTTGCGGCAATTCTTTACAATCCCTTATCCTCATTGTCATTACCAATGCACGTTGATTCCATAATAGAGTTAATTTGTAAATTTAATTATTATAATTTTTTAAGGATACATTATAAAGGTTCGGACGGAATATGAAAAATCATTCTCTTATTGTGGTTAAAATAACAAAAAAAACTACAGAGATAAAGCGTTCAGGAGTTTAATATATTGGCATGATGTTATTAATCATCATCATCACAGCTCATATATTCGTCCCCACCGAGGGGCACGAGCCTACCCTATACAGTTATGGTAGGGCGATTAGGCCTTAGTCAAACCTCGCTGGCCCAGTGCGGATTGGTTGACTTTACATACAACTTTGAATTACTTCGCAGGTGTATGCAGGATGTTATTAATACATGATGTTAATTGTGACATTTTAAATCAATAGGTGTATCGTCGAAAGTCGAAAGTATTTAATTGCATAAAAAAAGAAAAAAAAATAATAAACAGTAAATTGTACAATAAGAGCATAAACAAGCCATTTTAGAGAGTACGAGACGAGAGCATCCCAAGCCATTATGGTGAACTACATGACATATTCTCCCAATGTAATGTTCACGCTATCTTGGTTTCCGAATCTTGGTTTAAGCCCCATCTTCCTTCTACTTCGTACCCACTTCCAGGATTTACACTCGTCAGAAACGACCGCATTGGAAGAGGTGGTGGAGGTGTAGCTATATATCTCCGGAGTGATTTACCCTTTAAAATTATTACTGCTTCCACCCCCCAATATTCGGCTTCGGCTGAATATTTATTTTTGGAAGTTGGCGTTGGGAGTGCTAAATTAGTGCTTGGGGTAGTTTACTGTCCTCCCTCTATTGACTATTTCACTGACCTCGAATCAGTTTTAGAATCCTTAGGGTCTGATTATGCACACCACATCATCATGGGTGACTTTAATACCAATATCCTTTGTCCCCAATTTCCTCGTCCTCGCAAGCTTTTGCAAGTCATTGAATCAAACAGTCTACATGTTCTGCCTCTTCAATCAACACACGTAAATACCGGTGGAAATGACTCTTGGCTTGACATAATGCTTGTTTCAAATCCCAGTCTTGTATCTTGCCATGGCCAACATCCTGCTCCTGGTTTCTCTCACCACGATCTTATCTTCCTTTCTTATATCCTTAAGCCTCCCAAACCAATTCCTAAAGTACTGTACAAGCGTAATTTTGCTGGGATCGATGTTTCTAAATTCCGATCTGACGCATCTAGGATAAACTGGGAGCCCGTATTTCTCGCTAGTGCAGTTGACGATAAGATTGAAGCTTTTAACAATATTGTAACTCAGCTTTACAACACTCATGCTCCAATTCGTAAAATAAAATTAAACACAAGCCTGCACCTTGGATGTCAGAAGAAATTAGGAAAGCCATGAGGAGAAGAGACAAAGCATTTCAAAAGTTTAAGAAAGAACGCACCGATGAGAAATGGAATGCTTACAAAGTTGCAAGGAATCGGTGTAACCAGGTGATACGTAATGCTAAACGCCGCCACATACTTGACAATATCTCATCTTCTACGTCTGCCTCCATCTGGAAGTTCCTAGGAACCCTAGGTATAGGCAAAACTCGCCACTCTGACCTTCCTAACTCCATTTCTTTGGATGATCTAAATTGTCATTTTGCCAATAATGCTCATCATCAAAGCCTTAACACTGAAAACACCACGGCGTACATAGCTGGGCTTCCAATGCCAAACATCGCTCCTTTCGACTTTTCACCAATGTCATCGGATGAGATTAAAAAGATAATCCTATCAATTAAATCTAATGCTGTTGGTTGTGATAACATCAGCCGTGAAATGATTATATCCATCCTCGAGCACTCCCTTCCTGCGATCACTGAAATCGTAAATTTTTCCCTTGATTCTGCAACTTTCCCCACCCTTTGGCGGAAAGCCTTTGTTCGCCCTCTTCCTAAAGTCCCTAACCCAACTGTCCTCAATCAATTCCGCCCCATTTCTATCCTTCCTTATCTATCCAAAGTGCTCGAGGCTTGTGTGCATAAGCAATTTTCCTCATTTATCCACAGAAACTTACTTCTGAGTCATTTTCAGTCCGGCTTTAGACCTGGTCACAGTACTTCTTCTGCTCTCCTCAAGGTGACCGGGGACATTAGGGCTGGAATTGAAGACAGAAAGATTACCTTACTCATTCTTGTTGATTTCACGAATGCGTTCAACACTGTTCACCATGATATTTTGTTATCAATGGTATCTCATCTAAAGGTCTCACCCAAGGTAATTGAGTGGTTCTCTTCATATCTTCGGGGACGACAGCAGTCGGTCATTTGGGAAGAGTTGTCTTCCTCATGGCGTAATCTTGACGCTGGCGTTCCTCAAGGTGGCATTCTATCTCCACTTCTTTTTTCAGTTTTTATAAACTTTATTACCCATCATATTCGCTGTGCGTATCACCTGTATGCTGACGATTTGCAACTTTATACTCATGCAGATGTTGATAGTATAAATGATGCCATTGCTATAATCAATCAAGATCTCAAAAGTATTAAGGATTGGTCCGAGCAATTTGGAGTCCGCGTTAACCCAAATAAATGCCAGGCGATAATGGTGGGCAGTTCCAGGTTCATATCTAGACTGGAGCATCAGAACCTTCATCCCGTAATTTTTGATGGTGAAGTTATCCCTTTGAGCAACAGTGTCAAGGATTTGGGGTTGCATATAGATTCAACGCTCAACTGGCAACCTCAGGTAACTAACGTTTGTCAGAGGGTTACTGGAACTCTGAGATCTCTCTACCGACTGAAAAACTTTCTGCCTATTGACATCAAAAAAATGCTTGTACAGTCTTTAATTTTTCCTATAATAGACTATGGTGATGTGTGCTATTTCGACCTGAATGCAAATCTACTCAACAAACTTGACCGACTTCTAAATAACTGCATTCGATTCGTCTTTAATTTAAGAAAATATGATCATGTTTCGGCATTCCGAATGCGCTTAAAATGGTTACCTATTCGGCAGCGTAGGCAGATGAGAGCCTTAATGACTTTATACTCCTTACTTCATAACCCTAACACACCCTCCTACCTCAAGACACATTTTCAGAACTTATGTACCTCTCATAACAAAACCCTTCGTTCTGCCTTCAATGGTATTCTCATAGTTCCTCCTCATCGCTCTGATATTGTTCACTCATCCTTTTTTGTCCAATCTATTCTTTTATGGAACGCCCTCCCTCTAGAGGTAAGTAACGCCCCAAGCAAGCTTAGCTTCAAACATAAATTGCGAAGGCATTTTGCACAACAGAATTGATTTTTTTTTAGACATTGGCAATCAAATGATTGCAATTGTGGTATTCGTAGGCATTTTAGATAATATATATTAGTTTATTTTAATTATTTTATTTGTGTAGTAGAATTTTATGTTATATATAATATTCTAATTAAGCTGTTCCATTTCTCGGTACATCTACCGCATCACCCTTTTCTGCACCACCCTAAGGTTGACTGGAAGAAAATGCCACAGGCATTAAGTCCGCCTTTGTACGAACATTGTGTACATAAAGAATAAATAAATAAATAAATAAATAAATAGACACACACAGCGAGAGTAAAATGGGTTTTATGGTCAAGATTTACACTCTGCTTTTCACTTCGATTGCAAGGCATGTACATTTTTTGCACTTCTCTCCGTTAAAGTATCAGGCGAAATCATTATTTGATCGTCACTACTCGTAGTCTTTCATTGTTTAATTTCGCATAATTTAATGACTTCTCAACCGCAACACAACAAAATTGGCTAGCTTTGGAGAATGCGGCTTTTTAGTTTTTAAAGAAGAAATTACATTATGCACGAGACCATAAAAAGCCGTGTTATGTAGCTTTCTCTCGACATGAAGAACAACTTTACGAGCATTAAAAGTGAAAAAAATAATCTTCTTCTCTGCAGATCGCACAAAATTCTACCAACAATAGAATCATATGTATTTTTTTAATCGATACACTCGACAAATTGTTATATCAAGTTTGCATACTGGCTATATGTTCCTTCTAATGCTGATATCCTATTGATCCAAATGAACGCTGGCTAAATGGACCGGTAACATAGAATAAATCTTTACCGAAATCAAGATAAGAGGTTCTTAAATCGACACATAAATACAGGGGAGAATGAACGTAATTGGTTTCACGTAAGCGGAAATCTGTCCGTACAATCGCCTGAAATACGACAACTAATCAAAGTCAATTTATTAGCGAATAACATTTTTGTGTTGTGTATCACTTGTCGGCCCTTATGCCGCGATGTATAATCCTCAGCCCTGTACTAAGGTAAAAACTGACCTACTTTCAGAATATGAGAAATGAAAAGTATATTAACATCTAATTCTTTATCTATGTCAGGGGTTCCCAACCTTTTATCCTATGCGCCTCACCAAACATTATGCTAAAATACTACGCCCCCATAGGGGCCGAAATGGGGAGCCAAGAAAATTAAACAAACCTTGAAAATATTGGCGTGTTTAGTTTTATTCAAAATATGGGTGTAACGTGTCGCTGACTTCGCATATATGGCACCGTCCGCGTCGCGCGAGTTTATATGAACAGTTTTAATAAATATTCTATATACAGTTTAATTTTGGAACCGCTCGCTGCGCCCCCCCCCCCCCCCTTAGTTCACTCTACGCCCCCTAAGTGGGGCGCGCCTCACTGGTTGGGAAACCCTGATCTATGTTATTGCTTATGATTAACTTTTGTTTGCGACTACAGCTGTGTGACTTAAGATTTGGACAATAAGCGGTCAGTTCCGGCTTGAACCCCCTAGTGACTAGTTAGACAAGGGAACACCCTTAAGGTGATACCAGTCCGATAGAAATTCAGCAGGATAGGTTCGCCAACAAGGCTTGAGTACCCACGAAACTCTCGCCTTCTTCCAAAATTAGTTCAGGTGACGCTGTAAAAGCCATCCCACCAAAACATTCTGTAAAAAACTAGCCAAGTCTCGATGGAGCTGCTTATTTATCTCTAAAAAGTAATAAAATCTAGACAAAGTCGTGCTAAGTCTACGGTTCCTTACTGCGATTTCTTTATTATTATAGTTAATGTTGTGTGACTTGGCCGTTGAACATTCTTTATACGTTAGTGGGTACAAGTCAACAGCCAAGTCACACAACATTAACTATAATAATAAAGAAATCGCAGTAAGGAACCTTAGACTTAGCACGACTTTGTCTAGATTTCATTACTTTTTAGAGATAAACAAGCAGTTCCATCGAGACTTGGCTAGTTTTTACAGAATGTTTTTGGTGGGATTTCACTTCTTTTTGTAGAAACGTGAGCTTATTAATTTATTTTATTACATTTTCTGGATTTTTGCCTGACAGTCGATTTTTTTATGTACCAATAGTAGAAGGGGGCATTACCATATCTCTAATACAGCTGAGACCAGCTGAGGGTTCTTCATCAGATACTTCAGACCTTCGCCTTATGACATCAAATGAAGCGGCCCACCAAGTTGAATATTTTTTGTAAAGGCGGTATGTCGATATCTCTAATAGTTTGGTTGGGCTCTTGTGTTTTCTAATCAGGGTCACCAGGTACTCCAGTTCTTCGATTATCCTAGTTTTTATAGTTTTCCATTTATGTGGCCATTAAACCCTAACTCTGTACCAAATTTCAGCTCTGTGAGTTTATGGGAAGTACTAGTTCTATTTTGATGATCATGAGTGAGTGAGTGAGTGAGTGACATAAATGCGAAACTTTGCTTTCGCTTAACTTCAGAACTAAATGACCTACAGACTTGAAATTTTGGATTTTAAGTATGTGATTATAGCTTACTGGATGACGAAAATTTCTGCGTTCTGGTCTTATCCAGAGGTTCTCAAATAGGGGCCTGAAAATGCGGCGAAATGGTTCCAGTAAAGGATGGTAATGGTTCCAGTAAAGGATAAAGGAGCGTCGGTGGCGCAGTGGACTCGGCACTTGCCTTCCAATCGGGGGGTCGGGGTTCGAGACCCGCCATGTACCAATGTGTTTTTCGTTTCGAATTTCATATGTACATTTGTCTGACGCTCCTACGGTGAAGGAAAACATCGTGAGGCAACCTGCATACATCTGCGAAGAAATTCAATGTTGTATGTGAAGTCGACCAATCCGCACTGGGCCAGCGTGGTTGACTAAGGCCTAATCACCCTAACATAGGGTAGGCTCGAACCCCTCGGTGGGGACGTATATGAGCTGTGTGTGATGATGTGATGTGAGGTTAGATTAAAAAATAGAATCTTGGGACAAATAGAGAGAGACACTTAACGATGCCTTAAAGTAAGTAGGTACCTAACAATCACCTACGAAATCTCACGATATGTGATTTTCCTAATAACATACTGAATGTACTCATATTGCCGCGTCTGTGTGGATCGTAAATAGAAATCGTAAATCCTCACACTTGCCGTCCTGAATTCTGACAAATGGTGACATCAAATAACCGGACCGATCATTTTTGGCGGATCGAATATTCCACGCCAGTCATCCATTTTATTTGACAGATATGAATTACAGACCGTCTCGAAGCAGAGTGTTAGTTTATTACGTTACGTGAATAGTATATGCCACGAACGGAATCTCAGCAAGCTATTGGGACAAACTTATTACATGTGCAACTTTACGCTACAAGCTTACGTTTAGGATACTTTCATCTGTTATGTGGGTAAAAATTTACCAATCACAAAGATCGATTCCAATATCAAACATGACAAGTCAGAGCACTGCTTTGTCGGTGTTTAAGGTTTTTATTGATATTTTAATCTATATGGCCCAAACAAGCGTCGATGGCCCGCCACGTACCAATGTGTTTTCAAATTTTTAATTCGTATGTACGAGTTTATTCGACGCTTTTACGGTGAAGTAAAACATCGTGAGGAAACCTGCACACACCTGTGAAGAATAGTAGTTACTGCAGAGGCCGGGAAGTCAGGGACAGCCGGACGAGTACGACAATAATTACGAGTCCGGCAATCCCGTTCCCGTCGGGGTATGTATAGTGCTTTTCTCAATAATTGCGAGGAAATAATGAATGACGTAATACTGGAATTAATCATGAAATTCAGTGTAATAATAATACTATATAAATAAAAACCTTTCATATTAAAATATTGTTTAATGTTGTCTATTTATTCAAATATTTATAATTGACGTGATCTTCGTATAATTTATCTGTAAATAAAACAATAGTAGGTACCTAATAACAATAACATTCCCCTCTCTTGTTCAACGATTGCGGGCCCAACGGGTCCATAATGATCTTATTTTTTGTGAACCACCTATTTTACACATTATGGTAAGCAATAAAGATTTTGAATTGAATTGAAAACAAATGAGTATAATATGAATAAAAAAACAAATCAAGCAATTAATTAATTTATTATTATAGCACGTAGCCTAGCATGTAATAACTAATTCTTTTTAATTTTCAATTAGTGCAAAGGAAACAAAACCCATACAGCCCAATCATATTTTACGCAAAAATGTAATACTGCAGATTATGACTTTTTTCTCTCGCAACGACAATTAAGCATATTTTCATGTAATTTTATACCAACATTTTAATAAAATTGTTGTCATATTCATATATAATACAACGTGTCTCATAATAACTCCCCATAAAAATTATAATACTACTTAACCGAAAAGAATGTGTCAACTTTAATAACTTGTTATATCAATAGAATTTAATTGTCAAATTTATGAAAATTCAGTTTTAGAACAGTTTTAGGTTGGCACTTTTAATAGTTTAAATAAAATTAAATATTATAATTTTTATGGGGAGATATGAGACACGTTGTATATGCTCGAAAAGTGCATTTTTGATAATGTGGTAGCAATTGGCTGTATGACAAGTTACATAATTCAAGTTATAGATAAATTAAAAAACATTGGAGCAGCGGCCAAAAATGATTTTTCATACTTACTTTCCTGACCTAGGCCGGTAAAGTAATGCATGAGCCAAGAATTACAAACTTTGTGTCTTCTTTTTACTACAATAATGCCTACATTTCCGAGCATGTTCGAGAAAAGAATTTCTTTACAGGTTGTGTGTGAAGTCGACCAACCCGCACTTGGCCACCGTAGTTGACTAAGGCCTAAACGCCCTAGTTTAGGGTAGGCTCGAGCCCCTCGGTGGGGACGTATATGAGCTGTTGATGATGATGATGATGATGGCCCAAACGTCAAATCAGTTAGGCTCTAAATAAAAACCACAAAAAACAAATATTTCACAAAATAAAACTGTCTATCATCAAACAATATGTACCAAGATGTAGATATATTTATTCAATCAAACCATAGCCTAAATTTTTTTGCGTGAACTGAGGATCTTGAAAAGGGCAACTTTAAATTAAGCCAGATGGATAGAATGGCAGCGAAAAGGTTTGTATCAAGTGAACTGTATAATGAATGAGCAATGGACCGGCAATGTCTACGCATGGGATTACTCCGTACGATCCTGATTAATCCTCAGAAGTTTGACCGATAGCGATTTGTTTGAAATTTCAAAAACCATTTGGCACAAAAAACATTTGACCGATAGCAGTTTGTTTAAAATTTCGAAAAACATTACCATACTGTATTCGTATTTAACTTTATTGCACATTCTCAATCGTTCGTTGGGTCAGAATAGTATATCTCGCACATATCTTTACAACTATACAAAATAATTAAATTGAAGTGTCTGTTTGTAATGTTAAAATAACAAGTTTTCACTAAATGGGAATGAATGTTTATCGGGTACCAATAACAAAAACACAATTAAAAAAATCTTTGTCTGTCTGTCTGTTATTTCCCGCTAATCTCCGAAACGGCAGGACCGATTTGACGGGATTTTTACTAATAGATAGCTAATTATATAAGGTATAACATAGGCCTTATCAAGATCTTAAATAAATTGCCTACAAAAATCAAAATGGTGCCAAAAGTTACTATTCCACGCGGACGAAGTCGCGGGCACAGCTAGTTAAGAATAAAAATTGTGTAGTCAATTCCTCATTATGTAAGTTTCGAGTTAGCCGGCAAAACCTCACTACCACCTTGGCCTTTGGGTTATGTGTCTTCGGACAAAGCCCTTTGGACTCTTCCATCTATATCTGTCTGCTTCATATTCCTACCACCCAATTCTGCCAAATAAGACCTTTGAGTGAAATGGAAATCAAGAGTTTTAGAGTTGTAAATTCAAAATATATTTCTATTCTAATACTCTATTTATTTAATAACATGAAATTAAAATGTATTTTACGTATTATTTGATATTTTGAACTTTCTTCATTTTAGTGACCAAGCAATAACCTATACAAAACCTATACCTATATAAAGATTTCGGCATAATCATCATCATCATCACAGCTCATATACGTCCCCGGATTGGTTGACTTTACATAGACCTTTGAATTACTTTGCAGGTGTATGCAGGTTTCCTCACGATGTTTTCGGCAAGATTTCGGCAACCAATACAAAATGTTTCCTTTTCTTTCAAATATAGCTTTTTTTTTTAATAACAGGAATGTGCGAAGTTTCTCTTCGTTTAGCATTTTCGCTCCATAATGTTTTGTGATTTACATCGTAAGCGTGCTCCGTTTGCCTCCCAATAATATTGCTTTTAAATTTTCAGACGACTGTTCTTCCGCTTTTCGCGTAGGTACATCCTTTAATTTCCATATAGTACTTGTTTGAATCACTTTGAACTTACTACTCTTCACGCATGAAATACTTTTTGTGTATTCGTCGCAATCCCAGAAACCGATAAAATCAAAATAAGTTACTCCATGCAAGACATTGGTGCCTCCATTAGATTCTCAGAAATACTCAAAATAAGCTTATAGAGCAGCGGTCAGCAACAGGCGGACCGCGGTCCGAATACGGACCGCCGAAGGTCGAACCTCGGACCGCCAAATATTGTAAAATATACCTACATAATTTAAATAATATTCTCATAAAACTAACTACAAAGAAATATTGAACATCCAAACACTGAAGGTAAAAATTCAGGTGATAGAAACGTTATTTTCGTTTACTTGTGATTTTAACATTTTTAACCTTTGAGTAGAAATTTTGTCAGAATGAGCCCTCCTCCAAAATGGACTTGTGATTTTAACCCCTAACCTAAATGACATCCTGGATCCGCCCCTATCCAGACCCCACAAATAACTACTTGCCGACCCCTGTTATAGAGAATGATTCCTCGAGCTAAGCACTTGGTATTAGTTAATGTATTTGTAACGAAATAATCTAGGAACCGATTCATGAAGCTATATACATGTATAGTGTGAAAATAATCTGCTACGAATCGTTCGCAACTCCAAGCAATGAATAAATTAAGAGAGCCGGAAATTATTCTATTTTAGGAAACAAATTATTTATTGGATTTCAGGAACTCTTACGTTGGAACTTGAATTCTTTATTTTTAGCATTACATTATTTAGTCCGAACTCGCTTTTAATTTTTTTTTTTGAAATAACTACTACAATAGACATACAAGCAACGCCCAATGATCAATTAAACCATGAATAAAATAAATAGGTATGCTTGGAGTAAAGGTCAACTTCACCAACCTTAGCTTAGGAAACTCCTAAGAAGTATGCTGTCAATTTTTGTGTTTAATGAAAAGAATCTGACAGCGTGCCACCTAAGAGTATCCTAAGTTAAGACAAGGTAGATGAAATTGAACAAACGTTTGTTATTCTGGATTTGGGCATTTTTCGTTTATTACTGTGTCAAAATGACGCTTTAATACCATAAAATAGTCACCAAAAATATTTCTTTATTCATTTTGTAATAATTTAAGCTATATAAAAAATCTGTGGCCAAAACTTAATTCATTGTATTACATTTTTACAAGCTTTTGTTTACTTTCACCTGTCCCTGTCACCTGCTGAACTGGGATATAAGCACAACGAAATCTAGACAATAATGTTCTATCTATATTATAATATTATTCTTACTAACATCATATACTTATATTTACGCTGTGCCAATATTAAGTCTAGAAGCTTGTGATCGTATATTATTTCCTGTATAAACATAATAAAAAGCAGCTATATCCCATTTTCTGTAAGTCATAATATCTCCTTTATACATATATAGATGTATAAAGACATGCAAAGTCACTTAAGTATTTCTCGCTCGAGACATGTATAATAATTGCTGACATGTATTACAGCTCCTTTTGTATATTGAACAGGAAACCTCTTGAATGTTTTAATATTATTTTTCTGAGTGTCCTCTGCTGTATTGAATCCATCAGCTTATTTATCGTTCGTAAGTAGCATTTCATATATATTTTTTATTTCATTCAAAAAATATTGTACTCGTACCTACTATCAATAAAAATAATTTTATAAGTTAAATAAAATTTACAATTTTTAAGAAATCTGTAAAGATTTCTAAACTGGATGTTGATACGTAGTTATTAGCAGTGTCTAAAGACTATTTTGGTTCAGCAAAATTCAAAAGATATTAATTAGTTTTCGGTTTCGAGATTTCGTCGGGGCTCGTAGGAGTTCGGTGGACGAGAGGTCTAGGCGTCAACACGGTATGTTGGGAACGCGGGTTCAAATTAAACCTCGTCCGAGACGAAATTTATTCTTTATCTAATCTAATATAGTATAATACTAGCTTCGCCCGCGTTATTATTAATTTCCCGTGGGAATGTTATATTTTCCCGTAAAATAATGGTGTAGCCTATTATATAGAAGACTGTTATTTATATTTAGGAGCTCGAATAATAAAAATCATAGAAATTGGAGCAGATTTTAAATATTTTCCATAGAAACTTTCAACCCCTACTTTGCACCTTAAGGGGGTGAATTCCAATAAAGCATGAAACACGTGTTCAATAAAATGTTTTTTCAACACACTTCCTCATAAAGTGGCTCTAATCCCATGGCAATTAGGCACATAATGACACCTATAATCAAACTGTGACTTTTTCATTACTATTATTCACGAGTGAGTAATAGTTTTTTTTAAATATTATTGGTTGAGTTACGCTTACACTTGCGCTAAAATGCTATCCGCGAAAAGCCCAAAAAAAAGAAACCTCATTTTTTAGTCTATGGCCGATGCGCGCGCATAGGAAAACTGATGAATTTTTCCCGCCATTACGAAATTTATTAGTCTATGGCCGATGCGCGCGCATAGGAAAACTGATTAATTTTTCCCGCCATTACGAAACATTTTTCACAACTCGTCTCGTTTTCTCTTTTGAAGTTTTTAGTTAGTTATTAATTAAGATGTCTGCAAATACAATTTATGAAGAAAATGATTTATGTTGTACACCGCCCGATATAAGATGTGAAGCCCAGAACGTTATGGAAAGTTTACTACCAGAAAACTCAAAGGAAAAATATCTATTAGCGTACCAAAATTTCATACAATGGCAGAACAACAAGAATACGCAGTCTTTTTCAGAAAATGTGTTCATGGCGTACTTTAAAGAATTATCTTCTAAGTACAAACCTAGCTCTTTGTGGTGTATTTACTCAATGTTAAAAAGTACAGTCCGAACAAAGAATGGAGTGGACTTAAAAACATACTCGAATTTGTCAGCTTATCTAAAGAGACTATCTGATGGATTTAGAAGCAAAAAATCAAAGGTTTTATCATCTGATGATATTGAAAAATTTATTAAAGATGCTCCAGATAACCAATATTTGGCTACAAAGGTTAGTTAAATTTATTTTAATTAAATATTTAATAGCAGCTTGTGTTGTGTGTTGACCTTAATTATTGTTTCTTTTGTTTCAGGTTGCTTTAATATTTGGTGTAACTGGTGCCTGTAGGATACAAGAATTAACAAATATAACTGTAAAAGATATAGAGAACCATGGCCAGATGCTTTTAGTGAAGATACCTATCACGAAAAATAAAATACCTAGGTCATTCACCATACACGGTCCATTCTATGATATTGTTAAGAAGTATGAATGTTTGCGTTTGCCAAAAACAAAAAATGACCGTTTCTTTCTAAATTACCAGAATGGTAAATGTACCTGTCAGCCTATAGGTATAAACAAATTTGGTTCTATGCCTAAAGAAATCGCTAAGTTTTTGGGTTTAGTAGAGCTACACTGGACATAGTTTCAGAAGAACTTCAGCTACATTGCTGGCAAATTCAGGAGCTGATATAATGACTTTGAAACGACATGGCGGGTGGCGATCTAGCAATGTAGCAGAATCATACGTAGAAGATTCCATACAAAACAAGAAGGAAATTTGTGCAAAAATCACAAAAAGAATTAAACTTGATTCTGAGACGCATCCTACTGGCGAAATACCAAGTACGTCCAATGATTGGATTTCACCTACCTACACGAATAATGAACCATCACAAATAACAATAGAACATGAAAGTATTTCAATAAATAATCTATCTGATGAGACCGCTATGTCATCAAAAATTACTAACTGCACATTTACTAATTGTTTCTCTAAGTAAACTTTTTATCTACTATGTAAAATGGTTTTTTATTTAAGTATTGTTTTATTCAGAAGTGTGTTGAAAAACGTTGTATGATACACGTGTGTATTGATGGTTACCGTCCTCGGCTTCTTAAGACCCTCGCCTGACGGCTCGGGCCTCAATGCGCCTCAGCGGTAATCACCAACATTACACACTTGTACCATAATGTACTATTATGAACGAACATGCATCTAAAGCTTTATCAAAATCGATGCTAATATAAAAAAAATCCATACAAACTTGCAACCCCTATTTCACCCCTTCAGGGTTATTTTTTTAAATCCCTTCTAAGTGTGCGTCCGCATTTCGAATTAAAACGACTGTCCAAATTTCACGTTTCTACCATTAGCGGTTACGGCTGTGCGTGCGTCTATAGATGGGAACTTCTCCTTTTATAGATTCTCATGTCACAGTGTTGTAAGTGTTGTAACCGAACTCCTCCGAAACGGCTTCACCGATTTCTGTTTTTTTTGTGTTTCTTCGGTAGGTCTGAGAATAGGCCGTAAACTATTTTTTATACCCCTAGACGATAAGGTTTTTTTTATTATAGCGAAACGTAGTTCGCGGGCACAGCTAGTTGGTTATTAATAAATGTTTCCACTCTTACCACGTTTGATAGGCAGAAAATAAAAACATTTTCAAATTACATTCCAGTTCAAGCATCCTTGCTAGGTAATATTATAAATGCGAAAGTAGCTCTGTCTATCTGTTACACTGTTAAGTCTAAACCGCTGTACCAACTTTAATAACATTTGGTAGAGAGAAAAACATAGACTTTTTATCCCGTATTTCAATGAGTTTTCAAGGGAACGTTTGATGTAACTGAAACTAAACAAAGGTATATTGAGTTGGTATCCTGATGAACATCGTTAAATAATGTTGGAATTACAATATGCATTGAATTTCGATTAATTTCTCTAAACCACTTTCTCTGATGGTTACAATCAAAGCTTCTAATTAAGAATACCAAACACATACCTGAACTAATTATATCTCCATATTAATATCCTATATTAATTTATTAATATGAAACGTTACCAGACCCACAATTTGTGTTGAGTTAATTATTATTAATATAAGCAATTGCTCTTATTGCAATGAACCTTTGACGGCGAATCCTGTTGGAGCGCTATTAATAATTGCTTTAAATATTCCAGATATTGACTGCAAAGGTAATTAGCATTTAAATGGGATTTTACTCGGAATAGTAGGTATACGAAATTATCTTGATATTCCAACACTTATGTACACGTATGAATAGATGAAGCAATAGAAATATTAAATTATTCAAGATTTATTTTACACAGATATTATACAGACATACAGGTTATTAATTGCTCTAATAAGGAACCTGACTGGAGAAGCATCTCCAGCTCACATAGTACCATAGCCGAATAATTTTATATTAAAGTGTATTTTTTATGTATTTACTGAATATTTTATAGTTAAAAATTTAATTAACTAAAAATTTTATCCGAATATAGGAAAGTGGTACAGTTCAAATATATTTAAGCTACGTATAGTTTAAGTTACCGTTAATGTGAATGGGTTAAGTATAGTGTTAGGAAACTTTTAAGTTCGTTTTGGGTGGCGTGTTGGACAGTTTTAGTAGTAAAACTCAAACTCAAAAATCTTTATTCAATTAAGACCTTTACAGGCACTTATTGACGTCAAAAAAAATAAAAATCTTCAACCAAGAATCTAGTTAATTAATTATTTAATCCTTGTATGTACTGTACACACACCCCAACCATTATTTATTTTTTATTTATTTATTTATAACCCTTTATGTACAATCTAGTATACAAAGGCGGACTTAATGTTTATTATTATTAAGATGTAGGTATGCAAATACCAGTCAAATGAAAAAAAAAGTTGACTCTACACCTGTTCGGAAATTGGGAGAGCCTTCTCGAGAAGAACAGGCAAGAATTTCGGAACATCTTGTACTTTTTTTGTCTTCTCTTTAATTGCAAACATTACAAATATTAAATTTCACAAACATTTTTATAAAAAATAATAATATAGAAATGCCTGTCAGAGTGAGTACTCGAATGATATTTATCCTATTGTCACAAAGTGTTTAAGTTTTACCCTTTGAACGTCAATTATCACACTGTTTGTCTATCTCAAGCAGTTTTATCTGTCATATAATCAGACACTTTATACTATGCTTTTTTCATAAATGCGCCCTTGATTGTGACTTATATTTATTCAAGCTAAGTGCTTTAATATTATTTGGGATTGTATTTTCTTTCTTAAGGCCTTTGAATTTTTTTTTATCTTTTTAAGCTTAGTTAGCGTCTTTGGTAACGCCAACATATTCTTTTGTCTAGTATTTACTGAATGAATATCACTGTCTTTAGAATATTCATAATACCAATTTCTTTAAATGTTTCCCTCAAAGAGTCTTTTATTTTAAGATTATAAATAGCACGAACAGCCCTTTTTTGCAGCACAAAACAGTCTGAATTTCGGCAGCATTTCCCCACAGCAAAATACCATACGACATCACACTATGAAAAATTTTTTTACAAAAAATAGAACCGACTTCAAAAACACTGAAAACCTAAAAATAATCTTCTTCTATATTGAAGTCGGCGCCAAACGATGATCTCCTAGAAAGTGTTAAAATTTGTCACCGACTTCAATATAGAAGAATGATGAGCTGATCCGTTACCTGGAAGGTCACTCGTTGCTTAATGACCGTCAGTATGGGTTTCGTCCTAAACGGTCAACAGGTGACCTTCTAGCGTTCCTTTTGCACAAATGGGGTGAATCTATCGATAAGCGCGGCGAGTCTGTGGCTATTAGTCTCGACATCGCCAAAGCTTTTGATAGAGTCTGGCACAAGGTTCTCCTTTCCAAGCTTCCGGCATACGGATTGCCCGCTCAGTTCTGTACGTGGATTGCCAGCTTCCTCCACGAGCGTAGAATTCGCGTTGTCGTTGACGGCTGCGCTTCGCGGTTCGTGGCAGTGAATGCTGGTGTTCCACAAGGCTCCGTTCTATCCCCAACATTGTTTCTTCTGCATATCAATGACATGCTTTCCTTGGGAAGTATACATTGCTATGCAGACGACAGTACAGTGCATGGGCGATATCACTGAAGCTCAGGGGCTGCTCGTGGCAATATTGATAGGGAGAGGCAGAATCTTATCATTGAGCTCAACAAGACGCTGGACCTCATCTCCGAATGGGGTTCCAACAATCTTGTCGAGTTCAATGCTAAGAAAACACAGGTGTGCGCGTTCTCGGCGAAAAGTTCACTTTTCCTCCCCCCTCCTTCTCTTCAGGGCACAACCCTTCACACACAGAGTAACATCACCTTGCTCGGAATGAACATTCGCTGCGATCTGAACCCCAGAGACTACATCGAATCCGTTATAACTACTGCCTCACGGAAACTCGGTGTCCTAAACAAGGTGCGTAGGTATTTTGCGCCGGACCAACTATGCCTGTTGTATAAAACTCAGGTTAGGTCTTGCGTGGAATATTGCTCGCACCTTTGGGACGGCTCCGCTCAGTAACTCCTCGATGCTCTGGACAGATTGCAGCGTCGCGCTATTCGAATAATTGGCGATGTAGAGGCAACTAACACCCTCGAGCCTCTACAACTTCGTCGTGACATCGCCTCTCTTAGCGCCTTTTACCGAATGTTCCATGGGGAATGCTCTGAGGAGCTCTTTAACCTTATCCCTCCCTCTCCATTCCTTAACAGAAACACGCGTAAGGGCCTTCGGAGTCATCCTTTCACTGTATCTTCCTTTTCACACCGTACCAAGAAATTCCAAGATTCCTTCTTCTGTCGTTCATCCCACACTTGGAATTCTCTACCTGCGCACGTGTTTCCTTCATCCTACAACATGGGTTCCTTCAAAAGAGGTGTGAAAAAGCATCTTTTAGGTCGGCAAGGGGCGGGCAGGTAGGATAGTGGTTGTCGTCCCTACTCTATCTGTCAACTCATTTGGGCCTCTTTCACCGCTTAACATCAGGCGGGACGAGGTCATTTGCCGGGCCTTACATAAAAAAAAAAAAAGATTATTTTTAGGTTGTCAGTGTTTTTGAAGTCGGTTCTATTTTTTGTTAAAAAAAATATTTTTAACTTTTTAGTGAATGAAATCTTTTTAGTGAAAGAAAACCCGAATTTAATACCAGCTCACCGAATCGGTGAGCTGGTATTAAATTAGTGTTTTCCTCGATTTTCTATGGGATCCCATCATCCGATCCTGACTTTGGTGACCATGGGACCACCCTTGCAGTATACTCTATCAAATACAAAAAGAATTTTGGAAATCGGTTTAAAAATGACGGAGTTATGAGGTAACAAACATAAAAAAAAATACAAACGAATTGATAACCTCCTCCTTTTTTGAAGTCGGTTAAAAATAGGCAAAGTATCAACATCAGTCAGCTGACTTATTTTTCATACAGCGTAGGCTGCAGAACTAAGTCTCTTCGACAATTTATCAATATGTGGGCCCATTGAAGCTTAGAATCTAAAGTAATACCAAGAAATACTACGGTATCCACAAGGTTCACATTTTTATGCTTTATGTTAACAATAGTGTTTAACATTGGGTAAGACAAATTTTATACATTTAGTTTTCCCTTCCATTCCATTTAGTGTAGTGCATAGTGCACGTTCTAAAAATGAAATTAACAGACACACTCGTATTATAAATGAAAATATCTAACATGCACAAGTTTTGATGTATTGTTAAGAATTATTTGGTAAATGATATTCGTATAATAATAGACTTCAATGAAATTCCGTACATAAATTTGTTTGTATATTGGATTAATATGGGATCCTTCCAGCAAATAGGAGCTTTCTTATCTGACTGACATAAACCTGAAAATGCTTTAAATATTATTTTTATGGCAACTTCTTATTTGATCTTACTAACTAATCTCAGAATAGTTCTATCAAATTCTTTTTTTAGAATCGACTACTAATCCGTTACGCAGAACTCTTGTTATTAAAAATCATTAAATCTGGCCATTGACAAGCTAGCGTTTTGGAGAAACGTTTTTTTAAATAATCCTCATCTTTCAGCCAGGATACACCCACGATAGCATAATTAACAATGAAGGGGACTGAAGCGTTCCCCGTGTACACCCCAATATCTTAATACCTACTTGGCAATATTACGTTTCTTGAGTTTTACGTTCTGTCAAGAGATAAAATGCGGAAATGTTCGGCGTACAATGTAAAACTGAAACAAAAGACGGCGATTACTTAATCGCCAGTGCGTGGAGGCTATTGAACCGCGGCGAGTGGATGAGACACCCTGCAGGCGCCGCTCTGGCGTTCGCTGCGGGTGGATCCGCAGCTTACACATCCCCCACTATAATTGTGTACATTAGCGCCATCACGCTGCGGAGTAATTATCTAGATTTAATACCACTAGCTTGAGTTTAGACTGGGTTGATCAGATTTATCCAATAAATAACGCTGTAGATTTGTAGTTTAAGGTGTGGTATAAGTAGGTGAGTGGCTGATGTAGATAGATATTATGTCGTCTTATACCCTAAAAATGAAATAATACATATAATTATTCTTGAAGTAATACCCTATTTTCAAAACTTCTTCTAAAATAGTCTTAGATGCCAATTACGACTGACTTAAGGGTCAAGGACCAAGCGTCGCTGGCGCTGTGGACTCGGCACTGGCCTTCTAATCGGGAGATCTGGGGTTCAATCCTGCCATGTACCAATGTGTTTTCGTTTTCGGAATTTCATATATATACATTTATCCGACGCTCGTACGGTAAGAGAAAATATAGTAAGGCAACCTGCATACATCTGCAAAGAAATTGAAAGGCGTATACGAAGTCAACAAATCCGTACTAGGCCAGCGTGGTTGACTAAGGAGTAAATCCTTACTTTTTTTATTGCAATTAATTTGGCAAACAAGCAAACTGCCCACCAGATGGTAAGTGGTAACAGTCACCTATAATACATGCGGTTCCTGTGAGATTCGCAGCAAAACTACAACCCTCACAAGAACCACAGTGTTACGTTGCCAACTTGTGACTTAATATGTAAAGTCACAGTACCCAGTAATTTCAATGCCATATCTTACCCTTCAAACCGGAACACAGTAGTGCAAGCACTGCTGCTTTGCGGCAGAAATAGGTAAGACGGAGGTACCCATGCACACGACCCTGGTACAGAGTCTCCCTCCGGTAAACTTACTTACGGTACTTACTTACGGTATTTATTTACGGTAGACTCGAGCCCCTCAGTAGGGATGTATATAAGTCATAATGATAAGGGTTAATGGAAATTATGAATGTCATCTCGGCCTGGCGACCCCAGCGCGATGCTTTAGCAGTCGCGATGAACCACAATGGAGCCTTCGCGTTGGCCGACATTGTAAAAAAGATGACGACCAGTGCGACGGTATGGGGGCTATCACCTCCATTTATCAAGAGTTATCTCGCAGAAGGAGGCTGTGAAACGAACGCAGGAAGAGCTGGGCCTGTCTCCAGGGGGTGCGGTTGGTGAATTGGCCTGATACCGAAGGTACCTCTATATCGAGAACGAAAATCTTTCGGAAGGAGATCTCATTGCTCGTTTTAGAGGCTTTCATTTAGCCGGTACAGAAGGTAATCGCATTTTACATATTTAGAAAAATATGTACAGTGCAATTAACGTCTGTCATATTGATGAATTAAGATATCAATTACCTGTCTCTTATAGGAGTGATAGCCTAATATGTATATTGTTATTAATCTTTTATTGTATGATTCGACGAGGCGGTGCAACGGAGATCTCAGGCCCAATTCTACTAATAAGTTACAGCCGAATCGAGACTGAACCAATCAGAACGCCAAATTATCACGTCATCGAACGAATAACATGGCGGTCAGCGTTTCCGCGCGAAAATTCAAAATCATAAATAAAACATTATTTTTAAGTCATTTTTCGTTTTAATAAAATTAAAATAAAATTTATACAGGTTCATTACGACCTCAAGATTGATTTAAAATAGTTTCCAAAAAAGGGTGTAATAAAGTAAGAAAATAGGGTATTTTCTTTTATGTTTAATTTATTACAGCAAATAAATGAGTTCTATATTTTTGAAGTGCGTTCGAGTCGTTCGTTCGAGCCTGAGTTAGAGGCAAAGAAATTTCCGCTCATGGTAAACGTCGTCCTCTTATGTTAGTGATGTCTTGTAGATAAAACGTGTATCACAGTTCGTTCTGGGCGCGACCGTCATTCCTCCGGTTTTCACTTAGCCCCGGACCCTTCTCCGGGTATATGTCATACCTACATATTCGCGTCACATATTATATTTCGTCGTATGCAAAACCTTTTACATACTTACGCGCTTTTTGCCGAGATAACGTTTTTAGGGATCATGTTTGTATTGAATCCACGTCATTGTTTACGTAAGACAATAGTATCCAGTTATGTTTCTAGACAACGGTCCCTTTTCAGTTAACTATGTAGATTTTGGTCTTGTTATTATTCTATCTTCTTCCTATCTTCTTTCTTCTCCTTATCTTTATATATAAAAGGAGAAGTTCCCATCTATAGACGCACGCACAACCGTAACCGCTAATGGTAGAAACGTGAAATTTGGACAGTTTTAATTTAAAATGCGGACGCACACTAAGAAGGGATTTTAAAAAAAAATTACCCTGAAGAGATGACTTATTTATTAACAACGATTTTGATAAAACTTGAGATTCATGCTCTTAAAAAAATTTAATTAAATAGGTGTTTCATGGTTTATTGGAATTCACCCCCTTAGGGTGCAAAATAGGGGTTGAAAGTTTCTATGGAAAATATTTAAAATCTGCTCCAATTTCTATAAAATTTCTTATTCAAGCTCCTAAATACTCATACAAATAACAGTCTTCTATATAATAGGCTACAAATTTATTTTACGGGAAAATATAAAATTCCCACGGAAAAACAATATAACGCGGGCGAAACGGCGAGCAGAAAGCTATTGTAGTCTTCTTCTTTATTATAAAAACCGGCCAGGTGCGTGTCGGGCCACGCGCAGTGTAGGGTTCCGTAGTTGCAAATGCCAACTTTGAGTTCACACTCACACGTCACAACATGTTGCTATTAAATTAGGCATTATTATTATTATTAAAGCTGCAATGATTTTATATTTCCTTAACTTCACGTGGTTCGTAAATTTATATTCAGTACAAATTTTCAATGAAATTTAGTTTTCCGAGTACATTTTATAAGTTGGTCTTCTATAACTTTTTAGTTTGTACTTAGTACTCAACTCTAATAGTTTTCCTTTAAACTTCGTTATATATACTATTGTTGTAATGTTTTTCACGTGTCCATATATAACCGCTTAGCAGATAGAGGGGGGGGGACCTCTAACAAAAATGTGCACTTTAAAACCAAATATTTCAGTAACGGAACCCTAAATCGAAAAATGGTGTTCTGAACCTTACATTATTTTTTAAAGACCTATCCAACAATACCCCACACGATGGGGTATTGTTGAACAAAAAACACAAAACATAATTTAGAAGTAAAAAGATAAGGAATGTAAAAAAAGTTATTTAACTAGTAATTTAGTGAATACCTAATATACGCGAGTGGCAGAAATGAATTATTAACGATTATTTAGCAATGTTTTTTCATATTTAAAAGGAAATATTTGACTGAGAATGTCACGTTTGGAGCCAGTCACGCTGTTCGTGTTGATTGAGTGCTCAATTATCAGAATAAAAATGCTGAGTCATTTGAGTGTGAATTTTCTAAAGATTTTCAAATGATCAATTTCCACACTCCTGGGATTTTCCTTATTTGTGACAGCTCTGAAAGGCATAAAAACGATAGATATCGAGACCTTACGTTTTCAATGATTTATTGCGCCCATTTATTATCAGACGGATCCGCCCTACTAGCTCTTTGTTTCTGGATGCGTGATTTGTCATTTTACTTAGGACCGGTTGGTATATGGTACGCATCATTAATCCAATATTTACTGGTAGGTACTAATAGTTCTTAACTGGCTGAGCCCCACTTTTCCTAAGTCTGTCTTATCTTAGCCGCCCTTTTTTTAAGTAGGAGAAATCCTGCTTACGGATTCGGCAAGGGGCCGACTGACGAGGCCTTCCCAAGGATATGCCGGACTCGGTTAAAAACCCCATACCTGGCTAAAACCCCTCCAGATACTTCTACCTATCTTAGCTGCCCTAAATTAGTGGTCGAGACCATCGGGAGTTAATCGGGGTCCGTGGTTCGATTCCTGATAAGGGTAAAACTTTTTCTGCTCGGTTTGGTTGTTGGTATTGCTTCTGAGCCCGCCTGGCTAGCTACTGCTACTACTGTCGTACTTAAGTTTGTCGTCATAATAACAATGTTAATAGCATTGTTATGTTCCGACAATCAGAGATAGGGTAACCAGATCTTCAGTTGTGGAAGAGGCCAGGTGAAACTCGCTTCCACCTTCGGCCTTATCGTCACTTACTATCAGGTGAGATGATGGCCAAGAGCTTCGCTATCGTGTGAAAAAAAACTCAAAACATGATGATCTATACCTCTGCATCCTTATTATCAACACAAATTATTGAAACAGCATCACGTTTCAACTATGACTAATATTAAACAACTGCTAAACAACGACGGACTTACTACAAAAAATTTTGAGCGCAGCTTAAATTTAGATTGTTTAAACATTATGCTGTCATAGTCGATCCTTTTAAAACAAATGAAACAGCATCATGCTTAAGAGTGTTTAAGCCGTGTCTAACTTTAGGCAGCGATTAAAAACTTTTTGCAGTAACACTGTGAACTTTTAGTAGTTTTAAAGAATACATTTAGACAAAGTCTTTTGTCTAAATGTATTTTTTAAATGTTAAGATCCTCTTTTAAGAGCCTTTAATAATTATAATTGATATGATGGTGTTTGATAGGGATAAACAAGAAATCAAAATATTATTTGAAAGTAAGTTTTCATGACTCCCCCATATAAAGACCAAGACAAAAATGATCCTGATATGCCCTAGGATTTAGAATTGAGACCAAAGCTGAATATGAAAACGACATAGAAGTAAAATGTTATGCTCACTTATAAACTACTAGCTTTACTTTACGCAGCTTCCCCGCGTTGTTTTTGTTTTCCGCTGGGAATTTTATATTTTTCCGTAGGAATAGTACATTACTGCAGAGGCCGGGAAGTTAGGGATTGCCGGACGAGTAATGCTTGACAATAATTACGAGTCCGGCAATCCCATTCCCGCCGAGGTATGTATAGTGCTTTTCTCAATAATTGCGAGGAAATAATGAAAGACGTAATAGGAATTAATTATGAAATTCAGTGTAATAATAATACCATATAAATAAAAACCTTTCATTAAAATAATTATTGTTTAATGTTGTCTATTTATTAAAATATTTATAATTGCCGTGATCTTCGTATAATTTAGCTTTATGATCTGTAAATGAGACAATAGTAGGTACCTAATAATAATAAGCTTCCTCTCTCTTGTTAAACGATTGCGTGCCCAACAGGTCCATAATGATCTTATTTTTTGTGAACCACCTATTTTATACATTATGGTATGCATAAAAGATTTTGAATTGAATTGAATTGGAAACAAATGAGTATACTTAATATGAGTAAAAAAACAAATCAAGCAATTAATTAATTAATTCTAGTAGCCTAGCATTTAATAATACTTTTTAATTTTCAATTAGTGCAAAGGAAACAAAGCCCATACAGCCCAATCATATTTTACGCAAAAAATGTAATACCGCTGATTAAGACTTTTTTCTCGCAACGAAAATTAAGCATATTGTCGTGTGATTTTATACCAACATTTTAATAAAATTGTTGTCATGTTCAAAATGCTTACAACGTGTCTCATAATAACTCCCCATAAAAATTACAATATTTATTTAACCGAAAAGAATGTGTCAACTTTAATAACTTGTCATATCAGTCGAATTTAATTGTCAAATGTTTGAAAATTCAGTTTTAGAACAGTTTTAGGTTGGCACTTTTGATAGTTTAAAAAAAATTATATACCTATTATAATTTTTATGGGGAGATATAAGACACGTTGTATATGCTCCAAGAGTGCATTTTTATAATGTGGTAGCAATTGGCTGTATGACAAGTTACATAATTCATGTTAAAGATAAATTAAAAAACATTGCAGCAGCGGCCAAAAATGAATTTTCATACTTACTTTCTTGACCTAGGCCGGGAAAGTAATGCATGAGCCAAGAATTAATAACTTCGTGTCTTCTTTTTAGTACAATAATGCCTACATTTCTGAGCATGTTTGAGAAAAAATAATTTATTTATGAAATCGGTCCAGCAGTTTTTGAGTTTATTCGTTGCATACATACCTACATACAAAACTTTCCTCTTTATAATAGTATAGATAACATCCCCGCGACGGTAGCTATAGTTACATTTTACACGACAAAAAGACAATTGAGTATCTATCTTAACTCAATTGTCTTTATAAAAACCCGGAGTTTCCCGAGGCCATGTGGTGTACAACGAACTAACGCAGAAGCATCCATCACGAAGTTGTAATAGGTTTTCGGCTAAACAATCAATGGGCAGCGAAACGCGAAAATAAACTATCATACTGGAGATCCATCGATCCTTTTTGTCGCGATGTTTACAGATCAATCAATGTCACTTGAATTTCTGTTGACTAACCGGCGCACCGACTTCCTAACATTTTTTATTTGTTTGAAAGTGAAAATTTGACAGTACTGTTTCAGGAATGGATTTTTTCCAGTGAAAATTTTTCATCATACAATTTTTTCTTTTTTTTTAATTTGTTGATTTGCATTGTCTGTCTGTTCTTATGTTAGGTAGGTGCATTTGCGCTTTGCTATGTGCTTTTTTGGATTGTGGCCCAGGCTGGTCGGCGCGATCGGTATACATCGGCCAGCCTGGGACGCTCCGGGAGGTGTCTGATGAGAGCAGCGGGCACATGGTAGTTGTCCCCGCTGGTCCCGTCAGGCCCTTACAGTGATTGTTTGGCATGGCCACCAATTCTGTGGTACGACTGTCAGGGTGAAGCGAAGACGATGGTATGCTTCGGTTGACGTATAGCTCGGGCGGAGGAGCGAATGTGACAGCGATAGCAAAGTGTCTTGAGTGTAGCGTCGTTGTCTATGTCACGAGTGTGACAGCGTCGTGTTTGATTGGCGAAGTTTCGCTCTACGACCAGAATATGTGATCCCAGGTGATTAAGAGGAGTGCCCTTGAGAAAGAAAGAAAAAAAAATGATAGGCGATTGAGTTGGCAATTGATTCTCGGTTGCTATGGATAGAGGATATGGTAGTATAGGGTTAAGGAGAGATGCTAGGGCTAGGAAGGGAAGGGGGGGTATTGGATGGGGAATTAAAGTGGCGGAGGTGCTGGTAGATGTGGGTGATGAATTTACAAAGGGATTTGAGGCGTCGGGGCTTGGAGAGGAGATCATGGAGTGAGAAGGGGGACGTGTCTTCGTTGTTGCTGAAGCCGGAAGTGTGCTCCAAACGTTGAGCGGAAAAAATGGGACAGTCAATGAGGAGGTGGGAAGGGGTTTGGGCAGTGTCTTGGTCGCAGGGGCAGGAGCTGGAGGGTGTAATTTTAAACCGGTTTAAGTATGCCAGATTGGCGCCGTGTCCTGATGTATACTGCGTGATGTGGAAGGAGATGGGGATTATGGATCGGAATTTTTGTATAGAGCTCAGGGTTGGGAACAGGGAGCGGGTGTGAGATCCAGTTTCCGAGGACTCGTACCTCCTCTGCCATTGTAGGTGGAGTTGGGTTCGCGCGTGAGCCCTGACATAGGATAGGGGAAAGTGGGAATAGTCAGGGCGTCTATGGGATTTGGAGGCTTCGCCTGCGGCTGCATCTGCGAGTTCGTTGCCTTCAATCCCAAAGTGCGCTTTGACCCAGCAGAGGCGTATGTTGCCCTCGGAACTGTGGAAATGGATGGCGGAGTGGATTTGGGAGATGATGGGGTGGGAAGAGGATCGCTGGCGAATGGCCTCAAGGGAGGAACGGGAATCGGACAGGATGAGGACGTCGGGGTAGGAGCGGAGGCGAGCAAATAGGCACGCCTGGAGTATAGCAAAAAGTTCCGCTTGGAACACGGTGCAGGTTTTATGGAGAGCAAACTTTTTGGTGGTGGTTGTTGGGCGTGAGTCTGGGTCGACACAGACAAAGGCGGCGCCGACGGAGCCGCTTTCTTGTTTGCTCCCATCTGTGTATATCTGCACCGTGTTCTCCAGGCATGCGTCCTCGATATGGGCGGAGGTATAGGTAATGAGGAATTGGGGTGTGATGCGTTGGGAGGGGTGTAGGAGTTGGGCGTTCAAGGTTCATCATACTATTTTATCTTATCAGCGATAATACCCCCACTCCCGACATAATACCCCCAATAGGTAAGGACCTCTCCCATGACCTGGCATTTGGGTCAACTTCCATCACGCTCAGGCCACTGCCCAGGACCTGATGGGGTAGATGACTAGCACCAGTGCATCGTCTGTTGATCAACTCTGAACCAGTACATTCTAAACCTCACGGCTTGGGCCCAGTGAGACGTAATTCGTACTCTTAGAATTGTTTGGCAACAAGGTACATTATGGTACATCATAGCAAGAGTCGCCATCGTCCGTGCGGAGACGGATTTAGAATACATGTGTTACCGCCCTCTTTCTTCCCGTTAGACCCGACTAAGGGAACTCACATACTAGGTGGCCACAAACCAGGACCGGTGGCCGCAAGCGACCGGCTAAACTTTAGAACCATATGAATGGTAGCGCACTTGGTCGCAGTGAACAACAGACCAACAAATAATGGGCCGTCACGACTGGCCATAATCGTCATGGCCGTCTAGTCCGCTAAGTCCCTATAGGAGTTTACCGTAATAACACCTCGCGAGATGAAAAAACCCTACACCAAGCCTTCTTGCCAGTGTTCCTCCTCGTCTAAAACGAGACCCGCGTCCAATAGCACAATATCCGCAATTGGGTCTCACCAAGAATGGGGGGAGGTGTGTTGGAATTCAGTAGTTGGCTCAGTGGGGTGGGATTTGGTCGGAACGCCAGAAGCCCGTCGCCCCAACGCGTCTCGAGTCCTGTAAGGTTCAGAACGTCACTCTTTGTTTCAGTGACTCCCCCCCCCCCCCGCACTATTTTGTAAATCAAAATCTATCACTATCGATTCTAATTTGATCATCATCAATGTATTAAATTTATTACTACTTTGTATAGACATTGAGGGAGACTGAGTACTATGATCACCTGTGCCTACCCCTATCCTAATCTTACCCATTTCTGTCGCCAAGCAACGGTGCTTGCATCGCTGTGCTCCTGTTTGAAGGGTCATGCTGCGAAATTACTGGCTGTTGTGACTTACATTGGAATCTTTATGAGGGTTGTAAATTCGTAAGGAACCACATGCCTAGGCGACTGCAGCCGCATATCATCAGGTGGGCAGTCTGCTTGTTTTGAGGTACGGAACCCTAAAATAGGCAGTCGTTATTATATTAACGCAACAATATCTCTCGAATCACAGGCAAACTTCATAAATTCGAATTAAAATTTCTGTGTGTGCCTTGGTTAATACAATTGCACTCATAATCGGTTGCTGCCTCAACAAGAACCGTTCGGTATTACGCCAAAGCCTATCGTGTAATATGTATAGAGGCACAGAACAGGACAATGTAATTTGATTAAATGATATATTAGCATGGGAGTTGAGACTCTGACATATTGGATTTGCACGTCGAAACGAAAATTTTAGCAGCAGTATCTTTTGGTCTTTCGAATTTAGAAAAGCAATTCGATGGAATCTTATTGCTCCATGTCTATACTAATCAGTGCACATTCCCCCATTTCGTACCTCGATACTATGAGTTTTCATACATCTGGCTCTCTGTCTATGTATATTCCTTGTAGGATATGCCCTGCAATTGCTACGTACACATACTCGTATCAAGCTCACAACGGAATTGCTTCAGCTCGGGACAATAGGAAAAGCGGCGACGATCCCTTTGTGGCTAAAGTTGCCTACAATACCGGAGGGAGACTCTGTGCCAGGGTCGTGTGCATGGGTACCTCCGTCTTACCTATTTCTGCCGCAAAGCAACAGTGCTTGCATTGCTGTGTTCCGGTTTGAAGGGTAAGATATGGCACTGAAATTACTGGGTACCGTGACTTTACATCTTAAGTCACAAGTTGGCAACGTAAACTGTGATTCTTGTGGGGGTTGCAGTTTTGCTGCGAATCTCACAGGAACCACATGTATTATAGGTGACTGTTACCACTTACCATCAGGTGGGCAGTTTGCTTGTTTGCCAACTTAATTGCAATAAAAAAAATACATGTAGCTCCTGCAAGACTTTAAAGTCTACAACTCCTACAAGGACCTCATGTACGTTGCCAACTTGTGATGTTAAATGTCCAATCCTTGTATACATGGCCGAAAAATGGTTTACCGCCCCAAGGGTGAAATTCAGTTTCATGACATTATTCAACACTGTGGTATTATACTCGTATTTATATGTGATACAGTTTTTTTCCTTCGCAATTACATACTGACAGCTATCAGGTTACCTCTTTCTTATACAACTAAATTGGCAAAGAAGCATACTGCCCATCTGATGGTAAGTGGTAACAGTCACCTATGGTACAATCGAATCTGCAACCCCCACGAAAACCACAGTACACGTTGCCAAGTTATGACATAAGATGTAATGTTTCAGTTCCGAGTATTCACTGCCATATTTTGCCCTTCAAACCGGAACACGGCAAACACTGCTACTTTGGGGCAGAAGACGGAGGAACCCAAGCCGGCGACTCCTCCGGTAAAATCCGGTCCTGTTTATAGTCTTGAGTCACAACGAATCAGATATATTATATTGAATAATATCGTGTAAAGAAACATAGATTTCCGAAATCGGCGCAGGTCTTGTTAGCAACGCAAGAACGCAACTCTATTTCATGGCTTCTCCGGGCGATAACGACGTCAATTTGTAACCTAACGAGCTTCGTAATTGACTCTCTATTGCCCCTTCGGCAGCGGTTCAACACCTCTTTTTGCGTATCGATTTCATTCGAGCACTGAAAAATTACTTTGGGGAGAACTCGTATTTAGTATGGAAATTCAAGCAGTCAAGTAATCCTAAGGAACATAACAAAATAGTGAAAAATAACATCATCGTTTCAAAATTTTCTACTAATCTCTTTAATTCTCATTAAAGATTTCTTCGTCAACTCTCAAAAAAACTTTATTATAAGCACCAACTAATAAATAACAGCCCACTGTATTATCCGTACATTTTAAATCTGTTTTTTTTTTCATTATTTAATAGTTTTTGTTTATTACTAATAAATACAACTTATCCTCGTCATCATAATCATTTCAGCCGAGAGGCGCCAACTGTTGGACATAGACCTGGACCAGGGATCTCCAAACCGATCGATTCTGCGCCTCCCGCATCCAGCAGCTTTTCGCGACCATTACCAGGTCGTAGGTCCACCTTGTGGGGGGCCTACCAACGCTGCGTCTCCCGGTACGCGGCCGCCACTTGAGAGCCTTTCTGCCCCAGCGGCCGTCAATTCTGCGAGCTAATGTCTTGCCCGCTGCCACTTAAGGTTTGCAATTCTTTGACCTATATTCTTGTTATGACTCTTGTTCTACGGATCTTATCATTTCTGATGCGATCGCGTAGAGAAACCCCGAGCATAGACCTTTCCATTACCCTTTGAGTGACCTTAAACCTTCTGATGAGAGCCAATTGTAAGCGGCAACTCAGTTCCGTACGTCATCACTGGCAACACGCACGAACTTAAGGCGCATAGTGCTCCCAATGACCTTGCGTCCAGCGTCCCGCACTGATTACATAGGAGTGAGTGAGTGAGAGCGAGGGGAATATTTAAGCAAACCTTTACGCGTGAGATGAATTATTTCAATAAAAAATTAATAAAGGCGAATAAGAAAAATCTAAAAAGACCATCCCCTAGAATATTGTTCACTTTATTTATTGAAATCGAAAGTATATGATTTAACCTAATATTTACGAAGCGATTAGGTTTACAGTTTTAAAATCGAGGCATGTTTGGGTCACATTTTAACCAAGTTTTAATAAATTTATCAAAAAATTAAAAAGACCATCCTCTAAAGAATGCGTTGAATAATAACATATCTTTTTTAAAGATTTTTTTATTCAATATTTATGAAGAGAGCCGGTTTTTTCTGCAGTGATTTTTTATGTTTGACCTTACTATGCGCCTTAAGTCTTACTTATTGATAAATACAACGGAGCAAAAATTTTTTTTATTTTTTTAATTAATTACAACCAGTATTAGCGGGACTCGGTAAGTCCACGTCTCTTGTTATGTACTTGCATAATATAAGTATACAAATTATTATCAATAACACAAATGATGCATGAATTTTGGTTTTAACCACTAATTTAACATAGCTGAACACTTTTGTAACGATTTTACTGACAAGCGAAGAAGATAATGCATTACAACTGATTTACTTTTACGGTCTTACCATGCCTACATCCGATTCCATTCCTAATTCCAAATCTTATATTTCTCAAATTTATTACTGCGTCTTATAAACGTTGGCTACCGTGAAACTACATAAACGGTAAACTGAATAACAACAATATAATAATACAATATCTCCAACATTTTTCCATAACACTGACGTCAGTCTCCTCCGAAACGGTCTCATCGTTTACAGCCTAATAAAGATGGCATTCGAATGGTCCACAATATTTCATTAACACCAAGCGCTCGACCCAAAAAGAGAAATTTGGGTCGCTGGACGTCAGAACAAGGAAAAATCCAATAAAATTGCGATTGCAGGAACCAGAATCGCGTTGAATATACGGGCGAAGTTCCGGTAAGAATGAAACATTTTCTTATGACATGTTCATTCAAGACATGACATTTCATTGTACCTATTGCTAGAGAGACATCTGTATTGCTAGCGACTATATAAGCGCTTAAGTAACCAATCAGCTGGAGTATACTCAAAAGGCACCCTAAAGTTGTTTACCAAACAATGCCAGCCATATTAACTTGATCGTTTACCTGTTTATTTCAGCCAACCAATCACATTGACTTGTAACATTTAACGACTAGCCAAGGCGATTCAAGTTCAATCTATACTAATATTTAAAACACTGAAAACTTAAAAATAATCTTCTTTTATATTGAAGTCGGCGCCAAACGAAGATCTCCTAGAAAGTGTTAAAATTTGTCACCGACTTCAATATAAATGAAGATTATTTTTAAGTTTTCAGTGTTTTTGAAGTCGGTTCTATTTTTTGTAAAAAAAATTTTATCTTAACTTTTTAGTGAATGAAATCTTTTTAGTGAAAGAAAACCCAAATTAGTGTTTTCCTCGATTTTCTATGGGGTCCCATCATCCGATCCTGACTTTGGTGACCATGGGACCACCCTTGCAGTATACTCTATCAAATACAAAAAGAATTTTGGAAATCGGTTTAAAAATGACGGAGTTATGAGGTAACAAACATAAAAAAAAATACAACCGAATTGATAACCTCCTCCTTTTTTGATGTCGGTTAAAAAGAGAAAAGATTTGATTGTTTGTATTGAATAGGCTTTGAAAATACTGAACCGATTTTGGTGAAAGTTGGTATAGGGATAGTTCGAGACCAGGGGAAGGACCATGTAATTTTCCTACGGGAAAAAAATCCCACGGGAAAACAAAAATAAAGCGGGCGAAAAAAAAGTATTTAATATTACAGAATGAAGACAATGGGAGTGTAGGTATTAGATAAACCGCCGAAAATATGGTTTAGGTATTTAATCATTCCCGTAATCAATTACTTTGCTTTATTTTATAACATTAAAGTTATATCAATCCTTTCAACATTGAAGTCATATCAGGGCTATCTAGTTTCATTTATTTATTCATTTTTTCACAGAGATACAGAATTAAGACAGACAAGAATTAGATGAACCGCTGAAATATATTGAAAGTTGAAACTCGAGGAACAAAATAATATTTGAGGAAAGAGATTATATAAATCTATACAAATAAATAAAATTTAAGTGTCTGTTTGTAATGTCAAATTTTACTAAATGGGTATGAATGTATATCGGGTACCAATAACAAAAACACAATTGAAAACACATTGTTAAACTTTGACCCGTTTTACGAGACTATTCGAGAGAGAGAGAGTGAGAGAGACAGAAGGAGAGGGAGTAAGACGAACAAAACATTCCAACCGTATTACAGGTATTATTCTGATGGTAAATACCAGGGTGTGATATTTTAATTTTGCTGGATGGTAATTTTTATTCAAAGCGCTCGCAGTTTCACCCGCGTTATTTTTGTTTTCCCGTGAGAATTTTATATTTTCCCTTGGGAAAAATAATTTTGTAGACTATGTTCATTAGGAATAATGTATGATTCTAAATATAAAAGAATTTTTCAAATCGGTCCAGTAGTTTCGGAGCCTATACAATGCAAACAAACAATCAAATCTGTCCTCTTTATAATATTACGAGTAGTACAGAAAAATCAACAAAATACTCGTATGATATAAACACTGATAATTTCCGTTTCCCATTGATCTGAATCGAACTAAAGAAAATTAAAGCTGGATAAAAGCAGCAAGATCTAAAAGTATTTTGGTTTTTGTTCGCGACTTTTCAAAAACCGGGTAAATTATACCCAATGACCTTTAATTGACTAATTCTAATAATAAAACTATGTATTCGCGGATAAAACTCGCCCGGGTGTGAGAAAAGAAAAGGAACTTGAGTGTAAACACTCAAAATTACTGAACAATAATTCCACTCGAGCGAAGTTTCCGGACGCAAACTCTATGGCCGCGGAAACACATTTGTCTAAAATTCACGTTATTGTGAGCTCTACTTAACGCCCGACCTAATTCCCCGAAATTCCTACGCTCCGTTGGCTCCGTAATTTAGACGATACTACGGTAGAATAGGTGATCGTTGATCTTGCAAATAAATCAATTATGAACGGAATACGGAAAAGAGAAATAACATCTTCTGACAAAAAAATCATATTAGGAAAATATTTGCAGTCAAATTAAGATGTTCATCATCAACAGCTCATATATACGTCCCCACCGAGGGGCTCGAGCCTATCCTAAACTAGGGCGATTAGGCCTTAGTCAACCACGCTGGTCAAGTGCGGGTTGGTCGACTTCACACACAACCTGTAAAGAAATTCTTTTGAAGTGAAACTTCTTTAGGCACGCTTGACTTGGGGAGTAAGCTGGCGAACGCGTTACGAAAAGTGTGATCGGGCAAGGCGAACGGAAGTTAAGTGGGGGATATAAGCAAGAGACAGCAGTGCGCGCGCACATTTTCTTTCTCTCTTCCTCTCATAGAAGTTTCACTTCAGTCGTGTGGTCATAAGCACACTCGTTTTTTTTCACAGGTGTGTCCAGGTTTCCTCACGATGTTTTCCTTCACCGTAAAAGCGTTGATTAAGATGTTATATGATTATAACTTAAATATAAGATGTTATAAGATTTCATGACAGGACTGAGTCCCACAGAGAGACTCAGTGCAAGACTGCCGCCAAACAGGTGCTTGCATTGCTGTGTTCCGGTTTGAAGGGAAGATAGATAGGCAGTGACATGACTGGGTGCAGTGACTTGACATCTTAAGTATGTCACAAGTTGGCAACGTGCGTTTGGGTCCATGTAGGATTGTAAATTTGCAAATTCTATAGAAACGACGTGTACTATAGGCGCCTGTAGTCGCTTACCACCAGGTGGGCAAATGCCTGCAAATACTTGCTTGTTTGCCAAAATAGTTGTATAAAAAAGCTTCAGAAACAACTTGTTGTATTACTAATGTCGGGCCAGGGTTTATTTCTTTTGAATTGGGACATGCAGCGGTACCTTTAGGCGCGGAATGGTAATAACTACTCGAATGAGTTAAATTATTACACATAAGTTAATAATAAACGGAATACGCAAGTTACAAATTGAAATAACAACTTCAATAATAAAACGTTGTTAAATACCGCACACTTCCTACGAGTACGCTTTAATACATTAATTGTAGGAGTTTGCACAAGCCATTTTGTTCGCTCTACGTGTACAATCCATACAATAACATTATTAATGCGAAAGTAATTCTGTCTCTCTGTCCGTCGCGCTTTCACGCCAAAACTACTGAACCGATTTAAATGAAATTCTGTACACAGTCTCTAGAGCCTGAGAAAGGACATAGGCTACTTTTTAATGCGAAAAAAGGGTTGTAAGGGGATGAAAGGTTGTATGGAAGTATTATCATTTTTAAAGCTACTTGAAACTTATTTTTTAGGCTATTGATTACATAAAAATAAACATGACATTTGTAAAAACTTTTGTAAAAAATTTACCCTCAAGTCAAGGGGGTAAAGTAACTATAGGGTGATAAAAGTTTGTATGGAAATATGAACAGATTTTAATGCTTATTTTACGGGTAGATTAAGCTTAGTCTGGAAGGACATATTTACAGTTTTTGTTTCATCGAAATCTGATGTTAAATTAGCGACTTGCTGATAATAACCGAATTCCACGCGGACGAAGTCGCGGACAACAGCTAGTAGAAAATATTTTAATTTGGGGGAAAATAAATATCTACGTTACTTGGGCCTGTTTCATAAAGCTATAATTCAAATCCAAAATACAGAAATAATAGGTTTCTATTAACCCTTAAGATTGGGGAATTATTGCTATGATGTCATGAAAATGGAATGATAAGTCTTGTTTAGATCCCCAGCCACTCAGGAATACCTGGAAACGAGACAGTGGATACATTTGCTAAGGATGCGGCTATGTTAGGATGTAATGAATATTACAAGATATACTGATTTGATCTCTGCTCTCCAGCTAAAGAAGATCTTATGACAGATTGGGCCAACAGTTATGAGAAATCAAAAAGAGTTTAGAGGAAATATTATAGTGATTTCAACCCACTATCCCGATAAAATCGTGGTTTTCTAGATATCATACCAATGACAAGATAACAATCTCTACAATTATCAGACTGAGGCTAGGTCACACCTGTACACTACTCCATCTTTTAAAAAATCATGTTAAAAAAATACTCCAATCTGTGACTGTGGCACTGAAGAAGGTTCAACCGACCATAATTTATTCAACTGCTTTCGTAATCCTATATCTCTATATGACATTAATCTCTCTAACCCCCGCCCTATAAATATAAAATCACTGCTTTCTGTAACAAATCATCCTATCCTTACGCTTCTCTGCAAATATACAGAGTGTAACACAGACCCTGTGAACCTTCTTAGGAGCATGGTCAAAATCCACATTTAAAAGTTATAGCTATGATGTCATTGAAAATTCTAAATTTTGAAGTCCCGCATACAAATAGTTGGGTCTGTGAAGATAAAATGCATGAGGAACACATATAAATACGTCCGTGATGACGAATTAGAAAATTAATTTTACAATTTCGAATTTTTAATGATGCCATATTCTTTCTTAATATTATAAATGCGAAAGTAACTCTGCCTGTCTAGTCTGTGAGTTACGCAATCACGCCTGAACTACTGAACCGATTTAGATAAAATTTGGTATAGACATAGTTTGAGTCCCAAGAAAGGACATAGGATAGCTTTTATCGCAGACATCATCCCTTAAGAGGGAGAAAAGGGGGGTGGAAGTTTGTATGGGGAATCAATAACCGCTGAACCGACTTAGATGAAATTTGGTATTGAGATAGTTTGAGTTGTGGGCAAGGATAAATAATAGTTTTGTATCCCCGAAACTTTTTTAAGGGTGTAAAGGGAGGGGGGGGATTGTAAAGGGAATCAAAAAAAATTGACTTCCACGTGGATGAAGTCGCGGGCATAAGTAGTCTTTTATATATCGATTCTGAACAACACACGGTATATCAACTAACAATATGAAACTATTTTAATTAAATGTACTTTGTTTATGTTGCTATATTTGTGATGTCATATGTTTTATCCCTTTTTAAGTGACCCAAAGCAAAACTTTAAACCACAATTTTGGCCTCTGTTAACAATATTGAAGCTCAGATTAAAGTGACATATTATTATCTATAAATTCGAATTTGGCAGTAATGGTTGCTTAAATTGAGGCTTAAATAACGATCGATTGCTACCTAACAAAGAAATAAAATGAAGTACAAGTGACAATGATTTTTTGTAGATGGAGTTTGATGAAAAAAATATTAGGTCCTTACATATGAAATTGGCGTTTTGCCGTATAGATGCCCAATTCAGCTAATAAACTACAGCCGAATCGAAACTGAACCGATCGGAGCGGTCAACCAATCGGAGCGCTTATATTGCCTTTCAACTGCTCGATGACGTGATAATGTGGCGTTCTGATTAGTCGATCGCAATGGTCTAAGATCGCAACGGTTCACTTTCGATTCGGCTGTAGCTTATTAGCTGAATTGGGCCTCTGGCCACATTGATATCAAATATCTCCTCAATGGTTAGGAATTCCAAATTCATATTTATACAGCTACACTCATGTATTTGTGTTTCGATATAATTCACTGGTTTTTTTTTAATTGTTTTTATTCTTTGCGTCACTCAGTTTACAAAATGAAAAACTTGAAATATCGCGTTATTTACGAGTACGAGTTCCACCGTGGCACCAGTGCTGCAGAAACGGCTCGAAGGATTAATGATGTGTATGGCGACGGTGCCGCAAAAGAAAACACTGTGCGTTTTTGGTTCCAACGTTTACGTTCTGGAAATTTCGACCTGCAGAACAAAGCCCGTGGACGGCCGGAGACCAAAGTTGATAATGAAGAATTGAAGGCTATTGTGGAAGGGGATCCATCGCAAACCACGTCCGAATTAGCTGCAGGCTGCGGTGTTAGTGATAAAACTGTTTTAATCCACTTGAAGCAAATTAGAAAGGTGAAAAAGCTTGAAACCCACCACCTCACGAATTGAGTGAAGCAAATCAACAAACGCGCGTTGACTGCTGCGTTGCATTACTCAACCGGCACAATAATGAAGGGATTTTAAATCGAATCATTACTTGTGATGAAAAGTGGTTCCTGTACGATAATCGGAAGCGCTCTTCGTAATAGCTGAACCCTGCCGGACCAGCCAAACCATACTCCAAGCGAAAATTGACTCCAAAAAAGTTACTTGTGAGCGTTTGGTGGACTAGTGCTGGTGTCTTTCACTACAGTTTTCTTAAATCTGGCCAGACGATTACGGCAGATGTCTATTGTCAGCAACTGCAAACCATGATGGAAAAGCTAGCTGCTAAACAACCGAGGCTGGTCAATCGCTCTAGGCCACTGCTGCTTCATGATAACGCTACACCACACACTGCACAACAGACGGCTACCAAATTAGAAGAGCTTCAATTGGAATGTCTAAGACATCCACCGTACTCTCCGGACCTTGCTCCAACAGATTACCATTTTTTTCGAAATTTGGATAATTTCTTGAAAGGGGAAAAAATCAACTCCGATGGGGCAGTCCAAACCGCCTTCAAAGAATTTATTGATTCCCGTCCGAATGGTTTTTTTAGTAAAGGGATCGATGAACTACCTATGAGATGGCAAAAGTGCATAGATAGCAATGGTACATACTTTGATTGAATAAATATATTATTTTTTAAAAAATCTACTTTATGTTCCTCCCATGCAAAACGCCAATTTCATATGTAAGGACCTAATATTAATATTTTTTATGGCTATTTAGATACGTAGTATTTGATAAGTATAGAATAGACTTATAAAATTAATTAAGTGATGATGAATCGCCTCCACTCGGAACATGTGTTAATAATGTTATGACATCACAATGAAGCGTGGCTGTCAGTAAGCTTAAGCCTGTAGTATTATATTATCTGTGCTTAAGCTAAGTAACGAATAACGCTGTCATCGCCAGCAGTTAATTAAAAGTTCTATACGAGTAGGCCGCTGTCGACCCTAAATAATTATGTTTATTAAATTCATGTACATTAAATTCAAAATTTGAACTGTATCTTGCATTCTTAATCAGGGACGTAAACAGCTAAAATAGAAGTAAATTATGGTTATAAGGACGTATCTCGGATAAACACGAACGGGTTTTAATTGGAAAGATAGTTTTCTTTTGTTACAATCAAGTTATTATAGTCTAAGATGTCAATATAATTGACACAAAACAAATCGTCAGAAGTTCGTTTTAAATACTATTTCAAAAGTTGAAATTTGCTGCGTTTTTTTTTTGTATTTAAGCCCGCAAAAAAGACGAAAACCAGCAACAGCAGAGGTAGCATGTAACTGTCTAATCTATAAATTATGTTAAATTATGCCATGGTACCGAATGGCAAGAGCGTCGGTGGCACTGTGGACTCGGCAGTGGCCTTCAAATCGGGAGGTCCGTGCTTGGCGACCTGCCATTTACCAATGTGTTTTTCGTTTTTCAAAGTCCATAAGTACATTTGCCGATGCTCCTACGGTGAAGAAATACATCGTGGGGCAACCTGCATACATCTGCGAAGAAATTCAGTGGTGTATGTGAAGTCGACCAATCCGCACTGGGCCAGCGTGGTTGACTAAGGCCTAATCACCTTAACATAGGGTAGGCTCAAGACCCTCGGTGGGGACGTAAATCAGCTATGATGATGGTGATGAATATTGACGCACTTATCCAGTTAGGTTACTCATTACGAGAAAACGCTAAAATAGCTCTATACATAAAAATTAACCACATAATATGAACTAATTTTTACTAATTTAGAGAAAGATGTAATTTACCCGTATAAGTACTATCAAGATAATGCAAATGAAAATGGCGTATTATATAATTGTATGGCAGTTTCTTCTTTAAGTATCTCTTCATTAGTTTAAGATAAAATTGAAAATAAAATAAGTGATACGTATGCATGAGGTTACTCGAGCTTAAATGAGATAAAGACTAAAGGAGTTCAACAATTTAATTATATTATGTTACCAGGCGGAGTGTTTGAAATAATTTAGTAAGCATCGCGGTTTATTGTTATGGTACACATGTGCAGATTACTTGTTCTTGTGGTTCACGAAACAAAGTAGTCTATTTACTTTGTGTTCTCGATGATACGACATCAGGGACCTGATTATAGTCGGTTGAAATGCACTAAAACGTAGGCGTTTTACTTAATCTCTTACACGGACAAATCTTTTAAAAATTTGTCCGTGTAAGAGACATCGCGGACAAACATCGTGACGCGAGATTTTTATATACATTAATTGTAAAACACCTGCAACCTTGCAGGATTAGATAGCTAACATCATTAACTACAACGTTTGTTTTACGAGTTTTAAGATAACTCAATAAATTGAACAAAAATCAATTTTTAAGTTTTTATTGCACTGTGACATGTGACGTCTATGTTTTGTTTTTCAATTTCGTATAAGCGACGCGACGACGGAAGACGACGCTACACTCGCGCGCTGTGCGCGTAGAGTTACAAACATTATAGAGGAATATTAAATTAATATTTATTTTTGTATGAAATTAAAATCTAACGAATTATCAAAAGTCGTGGAACAAACGTTGTTGTTCATGATGTTAGCTATCTAATTCTGCGAGATTGCAGGTGTTTTACAAATAATCCTGTATATCGATAGAAAATTTTAAACTATTTATGACAACTTTCACATATACAAATAATTAGGTGCCTATATAATTTAAGTGCATTAACCATCCAAGGTAGTGAGGCGTGTGTATTCTTTGCTATAATATACAATACAGCACATAAGCCTTCAGCCGACCTCAAAGACTTACTACATCTACGGAATACACAACACTGAGGTCCTTAATCTATCACTTTAGCTACATTCCGAAGGACAAACCTTAACCGTGAAGGTAATTAAAGTTTCACAGACATCGTAATTCGAGCCGGGATCTTCGAGTAAGTAACAGTTAATAATTTGTGGCCAAACAACTAAAGAGCAAGTGTGGTACAGATTTAGCTTAGGTATAATATGCCTTAGTTAATTGTATTTTAGAGACAGGTAAAGAATTGCTAAATTGCATATTAGCGCAAACGAGATATCGATCGAAAATACTTCGTGCTGATTTATCGACCCAAGCGAGAAAAGATGAAAACTGAAATAATTATTTACTAATCGAAATATGGAGTTAATTACATTCGGCTTAATATAAACACAAAATGTTTTTTTAGGTACATTCTTTATGACTTCTCTCAGATTGTAAAAGTTCGAACGTAGTAAAAGATTTCGTAAGCTGATTATATGTTAATGTAGACGAATAGAAGGGTTAAAAGTAAACAACCAATAAATAAATTTAATTTTGGGATGGTTTATACCACTTTATATAACGCCAATATAATATACCCGTAGACTACAATACAGAAGTGACATTTGAAATACGTATCAAAATACGCATAGAAGTCGAAATTAAACCGTTTTCGTTGTCGCAGCGTCATGCCCCCCACGGGGGCTAGATTAGATGAAGGAACTTAATCCGGATCCTGTTGATTTTAATCTGTAAGTGCTCTTGATGTAATCTAAATGAAACTCATTTACTGAGCCCTATTTTTTGCTGAGTTAAATGTCCGTGATTATAATTGTATTAGCTTGTTGGCGTTAAAATTAGTTTTATCTTTCTTTAACATTTGATCATGAAACGTACTTTCTTTTAACAAGTTTGATAAAAAAAAGTAAATCTTCTCTCTTATACAGGGTTACTTTTCAAGCAAGAGCCAAATCTTTTATGCTTGTTCAGACAAGCTAACTGAACAATTTTTACTATGGGACCAATCTTGAAATCGTGAAATAAATCAGCTGTTCAATACATTTAGGCTCAGTGGATGTTGAACCTTTGTATGGAACACCTGATTTTTTCATAATTTCAAGATTGAAAGCATAGTAAAAGTTGTTGAGTTTGCTTGTCTGAACAAGCACACGAAGTTTGGCTCCTGTTTGAAAAGTAGCCCCGTATATGAAAATGAATCGCCGTTCGTTAGTCTCGCTAAAACTCCAAAACTCCTCAACCAATTTTTATCAAATTTTCTGTGTATGTTTTAATAGATTCAGGGAAGGTTTATACAAACAATTGGATATGCCACCGGTACATGGCACTGTAATAAGGTATGACAAAGTCTGACGGGCCCACTAGTATTATATAAATAGGTGAAATCAATGTCTTAATTCAAACGTATAAATGAAAATTTATGATACATAAGTTTTTGACTAGCCTTGTTATCAGAAGTCAAGTTAACAATTAATATCATCATACTTAGTAACCTCAGTGTTTCAACATTGAATTTACGATGGTCAGATAAAACCAACTGTCTGTCTCGTACGTTGCAACAGAGTGATAACAAACACACACTGCAGACAAAAAACAAGGTTCACCTTTTCCTCAAACTTGGGGTGGATCCTAATGTCGCCGCCGAAATTAACGATGTTCATTTATCATTGCAGATACCGCACAATGGGGCCGACAGTGGTGCGATACGAGCGCACTTCCTGAGCAGCTGTGGCCTGATAACCTCGCGCATCGACGAAATGCTTTATCATCCAAGTACTGACTTACTGGCACTACCCGAGTTGTGGTCGACTTATCAGTCGCGCGCGACGCTCGCCCGCGTCCCAACATAACCTCGAAATGGAGAGAAGTGTGTTTATAAACAAATGATGGTCGTTAATGAAGATTTAAAATGGGTGATCTGCTGCCAAGTATACCGAGGAGTACTTTCGCTAGTGAGGTAGAGGGGCAGAATTGGAGTGTCGTGGGTCTCGATGAGTACAGCACGGATGAGGCGCTGGCCGCGGTGGAACTGTTCAAGGACTATCCGGAGGCGCTACTGAGGTTCGCTTCTGTGTGCTGTGTGCTCTTCATGCTGGTGGGCATCCCCGGCAACCTAATCACTATAGTGGCGCTGGCACGTTGTAAAAAAGTGAGTTGGTTTTCATTTTAAAAAACATTACAATTATATACGATCAATCAAACAAACATCCACTCTCCATATAAATAACTAGCTGTGCCAGCGAACTACGTTTCGCCGTATATTTTTTACCCGTTTTTGCAACATTTGTCATTGATGCTCAGCTCCTATTAGTCGTAGCGTGATGTTATATAGCCTAAAGCCTTCCTAGATGAATGGACTATCCAACACAAAAAGAATTTTTCAATTTGAATCAGTAGTTCCTGAGATTAGCGCGTTCAAGCAAACAAACAAACAAACTCTTCAGCTTTATAATATTAGTATAGATATGTAGCCATAGACATACAAAATATCAACAAAGTAATGCATAATAGCTTTATTTAACTGTACATAAACTAGTTAATCATGCATATGATCATGCTTTTCTTTGTCACTTACTACTTGGTTACTCTAGAACAAGTTAGAGTCGACAACAACAGTGTTAACGGCGATGTTGATTTGATTATGCATAGAGATAGATAATTCGTCGGTGTCGCGTCGATGGCGTAGTGCGTAAGGCTGTCACCTTCCAATCGGGTGGTAGCGTTTCGAACCCCACCACGTACCAATGTGTTATCAAATTTTGAATTCATATGTACGTTTATTTGACGCTTATACGGTGAAGGAAAACATCGTGAGGAAACCTGCACACACCTGTGAAGAAAGAAATTCTTTACAGGTTGTGTGTGAAGTCGACCAACCCGCACTTGGCCAGCGTGGTTGACTAAGGCCTAATCGCCCTAGTTTAGGGTAGGCTCGAGCCCCTCGGTGGGGACGAATATGAGTTGTTGCTGATGATGATGATGAGATAATTCCTCGGAAATCGGAGAATCTTCGAAAAACTTACCTTTACCTTCGTCGTTATCATCATCAGGTGAGATTAAGGCCAAGATTCCATAATAACGGATGACACTTAATGTTATTATTGCATTTGCCTTCAACAATATAAAGGCTTATGAAAAATAATTGAACATGAAAGTTTGCCAAATATAACAAATATTGGAAATGGAATATAGTGTGAGCATATCTCTCAATAACTTACTAATATGAAGTTCGCTCTTCTAGATATTTTTTCCCGATCTCCTCTTTTGCCATAAGCGATTTTTACCAATTCTTATAAAATTTTTCTCATAAATATTGCTGAGATAGGTACGAAAATATTTTAGCGTCCTCTATTGTGAGGGATATCGTGTCGGTATTTCAATCGCCATAAAGGATCTTAAGTGACTTTTTCTAAGTTGAAGTGTAATATCGCCCTATTCGTTGCGCATTAAACTGATAAAAGAGGTCATTCAAGCAGCCAAACTGTTCACTAATAATTTGTACCTCCATTAATGTTGGTGGAGTAAAGGCTCCAACGAACAAATAAATCTAGCCAACGCCTAAATATTTTCAATTTAGAAATTTCTATTTTCAACAGCGGCGAAGATCTTTGCTTAATTTCATAGCGGGGTGGTGATAACTAATAGAGGGGGGGAACTATTGACTACCTATCTACAAGCCCGGATTCAAACTTTCCAAAAAAGATTCAAAAGGAGTATAACAATATTTCGGCCGTTAATATCCGCGTGCTGTGGCTACGCCACGCCACGAAGACCATCTACGGAATAAGTAGGTTTCTACTCCAAAACGTAAACTTCATTGTAAAACGAACTCTGAGCTCATAAGTTTGGTTTTGAACTGGGAAAATAACTCTTCTAATCCTTTTATTCTTACAACTACTAACTCGTTTTTGACAACAACACCGCCAAAACAAGTATTACAGCTAACGTCACCGCACTAAGCTCTGGTTAAAGAAAGTACTCATTTGCAAGAACAGAAACGTTGCCTTTACCTTAGTTTTCTTTCTTGTGGAGGGTAGTCATTACAGCTAAAAACGCTATTTGCTTTAATCGTAACATAATTTTTTAATATTTCTTACTTTGGACTAATAATTGGTCGCTTGTCTAAAGAAAAATTTTTATTTGTAATAATAAGTCAACAATTTTTGCAGGAAAATTTCCGATAAAATGTAGTTGTTCATTTATGAATTCCTATCGAAACAACATTTATTATTACTCTGCAGGATATTCCCAAACACATTGTTATTTAGACGTCCCGCCATTGACATCGGCATTCTGGTCACAGCGGGCGCGACGAAACACTTTGTCTGTGCTGTTATCTAGACAGTTTCCGGACCCTTATCTTTAATCAATGACAGTGTGAGAATTTTGCGAGTTGGGTTGACACAAAGTAGGTCGGCCCGCCGCGCCGCCGCAGTTTTACACAAGTAAGGACGTGCTAAACGGTCTAAGAATTAAGGTCATCTTTAATCCTCTTAATACTTAGGCTAAGCACGGGAACGAAATTTCAACCATAGCTTTAAGTATTACAAGTTCGTCAAGCATTCGTCTTCTATGAACTTCATGAAGCTTCCCGTAGGGTCTGCCGGTAGGGACACTAATCGCCTAGGTGTCGGGACCTGAGGTGCGAAGTATCCCCCGTTAAACGACATTGACCATGACAACATAACCTTATGTGCACACACTGGGAAACTAGAAAAAGCTACTGGAACTGGAGAAGAAATTGAACAGGATTCGCTGGAGTATTGTGGGACTATCCGATGTCCGAAGAGAGGGCGCGGACACAATGGTCCTTAAATTGTCTCCGTCCACTTGGATACACCAGCAGCCATCAACCGTGTAGTCTTCTCGAATTCACCAGTGGATCCATAGGTATTTTCTTAGCCTGCTGTTGGATCCAGTGGACGGAGGGCTTAAATCCGGCAAACTGTACTATTTCCGGGAGAGCAGAGACCTGCCCCAAGGTGGTGTGTTTGACACACATTGCTTAAGCAGAGAGTCTGTACCTATATATCAAACGCTTTTTAAGTCCCATGCAAGTCGTGGGTATAAAACCAGTACTTACTTAATATTCTGTATGATAAGCACTTGGTTAATTTTACTAAATTTAGGTATAGCGATACGATACTCGAAAAGCTTTAAGAAACAAAAATTCCTCCGGATAAAGCCGTGGACGAAAAGTATCGATATTTTTATAAAGATAATACATATTGGAATACAAGTTGTTTTGAAAAACACTGATTCAATAAGAAACATGCAATGTTATGGAAACTGTTTATGATAATTGAAAAATGTTACAAAAGCCTTTCAGAATAACAGGTGAAGAATATTCTACGATAATCACAAAATAAAAAAAAATCTCTCGAATTAAAACTTCATTCCGTTTTAGTATTTAGCTGAGTTATCGAAGCTGCCATAAAACCAGATAAAACTGTCTTAATTAGAATCAACAAAAGGCCATCAAACGTTAATAACTCAGTCACCTAACGTACTCAAATCTCCGCTGTAAACTGAGATCCACTCAAATAAAGGACTACTAATGTTACTCAGAACTGTGGTTTATGCCAACCTATTAAGTCCTAGTCAAATAACTAGAAAGCATGAATACTTGAGCAAATGTTTTAATGAAAAAGTAAGAACCACAATTTTACTGTTGAAGATTGAAATTCAAGAGTGTACATTCCTAAATATAACCTAAAGATGAAATAATTTCCCTTTAAAAATCCCCTAAGAAAGTAATTCTTGAATATGTCATTTTGTTCCATTTTGTGACGTTGTATTAATTTCCGATAACTAAATATATTGTAGTGTGGTTTTTCCTTTGTTTACTGTACACGTTTACCTACTCGTTAGGTGGTCACGATAATGACGTCTAATGATGTGAACCATAATTCCAATTGGCACTTCTTATTACATTAACGATTCACTTATTCATTATTTAGATAAAGCGTTCTTATTTTATCGAAGTCATCAAAATTTAACGTAGTCAAAATAGTACCGAACTTTGTGTTGGTTTCCAAATTAATTAAGGGCTAATAGTTATATAATTCATTAAATGAATAATTGTTTACCCTAGGGCAGGGTTCAGTGCTCGCGAGAGCAGTACAAGAATATAAATTGATAAGAGAATCGCGGTAATTATTTGTCTATTGTGAAGAAATTGTGATCGTAAATAACAAGCGAGATAAAAGACCTTGAGCAAATCGAGTTTAATAGAGAAATAAGGGAGGGAGTAGATATTAATAATAATGATACATATTTTATACATAACATTAGAAACACAATGCAAATTAATTGTATTAAATGTATTTGGATATATTGGTTATATAATTTAACTATTTTCCACACTAATAAATACATCATTAATAATAATTTTCCTGGGTTTGAGAAAATGTAGATGTGTAAATAAATATGTTTAGCCAACAAACATTGATATAATGATGATTTATTTTTAGATAAGAAAACGGGTGCCCAAGAAATAATGTTGCGCGTAAAATGTAGAAATACGAAGCGTATGGCCATATTATCTTATCCGTAGTGTAGCTGTCCTTTTTTGAGATTCCTACGATACATAAGTTCTTAGTGTTTGCTCCAAAACTTGCGCGGCCGTGGACTGGACACGTAATAATACCTAGGCTCGTATTAATAATTGCATCTCAAGTATGAGATTGATCTTGAGATACTGTTTTTGACAGATGTTCCATACATTAAACGTCAAAACTGCAGCTCAAGATCGCTCTCAACTTTGAGACGCGTTTATTAATACGGGCCCTAGTATGCGAAATCAGCTGGCTACAAGTCAACACAAAATAAGAGGCCCGTTTTGACAGTTCACGTTCTTAAAGTTTTGTATTTTTTACCTATGGAAATGTTCCACAGTAATTTGATTTTTTATGGACGGGCACCGCCCACTCGGCTCAGTGATGTGCTTAACGATTTTTTCATAATGTCCATAGACTATTCATAATCGATTATGATAAATTATATATTACGATAAATTGTACCTTATTTTATTGATACCTTATACATTATTGTTATTATTGATATTATTGTTATATTGGCTGTTTAAAAGAGGAGATAAAAAAATAGACCTTCCGAGTTTCTTGCCTGTTCTTCTCAAGAAGGCACTCCAAATTTCCGAACAGGAGGTAGATTCACCCATTTTTTTTCAAAGTCGTAGTTTATTTAATTTTGTAAATTTTATTTTACTTTAATGTCTTTTTTTATTTTGTTTAATGTTATATTCTTTATTATTTGACGTCAATAAGTGCCTGTAAAGGTCTATGTTGAATAAAAATTTTTGACTTTGACTTTGATAATAACATGAAAAAATACGATTATGGAAAATTTTACTTGTTTAAAAAAGTATTCATAATGTGGCAATAACAAGAAAATTTCTGGAGCAGGTTTATTCATTTTCCTGGTCAGGTATACAATACATATTCAAATCGATTAAATACTCATACAAACTACAATCGATTTATCGTGAGAATCAAGTACAGAGTCGTATGGTTACATGACTAGTTACGTCATGAAGTCAAATGTCAAAACGGGCCTCTTATTTTGTGTTGACTGTAGTTATATTCAATCGATTGTAACATTGGACGTTTTATTCAAATGTTTTTGTATGACATGTCTCCCTTACTTAAGTAAAATTTTTATCTGTTGTATATCAAAAATTGTATATCTAATGACCGGTACAGACTTATGGAACGCAACGTGTAATACAACATGAAACGAGCATTTCATTAGTGTGGACGCTCTACCACAGTTTAGATAATAGTGTCTCTACGCGCACGAACCGAACATGAACCTTTTCACCTTTGTTCCCGGTATGCGCGCGAAGCGAACGTCACTTGTTAGTCTGTTGACAACAAGTTCGGGCGCGTAAGGCGTCCACACTATGGCTTTGTTACATTGCATAAGTGTGTACCGGCCTTTAAATCTTTTATACATTTCATTATAAGCTTCAGATTTTATTGTAATAAGCTACATTTAACATCAATATTGGTTTACCTGGTATGAAACTTTTTAAATTATAACGTAAACTCTGCAAGAATATGCTATTGTACGTGATTTAGGGTAGTATAATTATGTTTCTTAGTTTTCAGAAATATTTTTTTAATATTGGTAAGTAGCGCTATCTTGATCAAGTCAAGTCTTGATCAAGTTTATAATTCAAAACGTCAAAATCAACTTCCCTTCAACAGAATATTTAGGTTTGGTCAAACATACCATAGCAACCTCGTCTCCTTATAACATTGGATGTTAAACTAGCGTATTTTGAGCTTGCAATTGTAAAACTTTCTCGTGGTTACGTAAGATTTAACGTTCACTATCTTTACAGGTACGCAACGCGACGGCAGTGTTCATAATGAACCTTTCCTGCTCGGATCTTCTCTTTTGCTGCTTCAACCTGCCGCTGGCCGCGTCGACCTTTTGGCAAAGGTCTTGGGCGCACGGCAGGATCCTCTGCCGCATGTTCCCCCTGGCGAGATACGCGCTCGTCGCTGTGTCGCTCTTCACGGTGCTAGCCATTACCATTAACAGATATGTGATGATATCACATCCCAGACTTTATCCTAAGTATGTCCAACATATTTTATAGAACCATATTTAATTTCTCTTCAAAGATATTTAATAATCCATTATTGCTTTGTCAACAGATTATACAAACGAAGATATTTGGCCGTGATGGTAGCCAGCACGTGGCTGTTTTCGTTCGGAGCATTAATAGCGACATGGCTGGAGAAGTGGGGACGTTTTGGATTAGATCCAACAATCGGATCCTGCTCAATACTTCCAGATCGCAATAATAGATCGCCTAAAGAGTTTCTCTTTGTAGGAGCATTTATGCTCCCGTGTTTAGCAATAGTAATATGTTATGCGAGAATATTTTGTATCGTAAGAGAAGCAGCTAGAAAGTCCCGAGCACCAGCTAGACGCCCACGCGGTGGCCTCGAGGATTCTGCTGTTGGTTCAGCGTCCACTGCTCTGGAAAAATCTCCGGGTCCCGAAAATGGAACCAACCACTTAATACCACCACGGCGAACGTTACTAGCTCCACCAGTATTGCACTGTCCACCAACTCCGGGCCCAGAAAGATCATCCTCTTCAGGAGTTGATACCTTAGACGGCCATGATGAGGAGTGCGCACTTGATGCAAAACCTCGAACTCCAAGCGGAGGTGAAACAGCGAAAAGGCTGCGCCAAGCTGCAGGGGTACTGAGAAGATCGCCAGCTTCTGTTAGACCACCGCGTCTAACGCCAAAAGATAGGAAATTACTCAAGATGATTATGGCCATTATGCTATCGTTCTGGGTTTGTTACCTGCCAATTACTTTGACAAAGATATTTAGAGAATTCACATCACACCCTACTGCAAATATAGCTGGCTATATCCTGATATATTTGACGACGTGTATCAATCCCATAATTTATGTGGTTATGTCAAGTGAGTACCGGCAAGCCTACAAGAACCTTCTAATGTGCAGACGGTGGGCGTGACGTACGTCCGGCGATGGTGCATCTGAGAAGCGCCCGCCGTAACTAGTCATCAGCGACGTAAAGTCCGGAATTGCACTAGGTAACAAACAATTTTTTGTAAAGCAAAAATTGTTTCAACTGTGACAATGTTGTGTCAGTGGCTTTTGCGTCTCAGAAGACTTAATGTGTTTTAAAACGTTTGGACAACAATTTTATTACGCAGTTTGATCGTGAACCGTCCGTGTGTGTGCTGCTATAAAGGATGTGAGATATTTGTTGAATATTTGTATAGCCATTATATTATTATTCGTTTGTAATAATATCTGTAACTGTATAGCGTATAAGCCTAGCGTTTAAAACGAAGTTATCCCGTGCAATCTCATAAATTATTGAATTAGGAATAAAAATGACTAACGTTTGTAGTGATAAACATGATTGTGTAAACAGTCAGATTAAAATTTATCAATTCTGTTAAAAGTCGCGAATCGGTAAAGGTAGCAATATATTTGATATGAATGTTTATTGGTGGAGATAATACGTATGAAAAAGATTAGCAATAAAAGTCGAGAGGACCAAGGCGAATGGTACAATAATGTTGGAAAGCAATAAAGTTAGTAGTGTATGTGTCGAAAATCCAGTAACCAGGCCGTCTGTTGGACTTATCGGCATTACGTCCGCTCACACGTAAATTGACTCACCACCCATTAAGGAAAATCATAATAAAGAGTAATCATCGCAATGTCAGTAGGATGGTTAAGCCAATTCATTTGTGGATGAAGTTCAGTTATTAAATGACGTGGCGCGAGTGTCCAGTGAAAAATGGGTGCTGTAGACAATTTCACAAAATTTAATAATAGTGACGCCGTCGTTCACAATAACAGTGTGTTAAGTTTGGATGAGTATGGCTCAAACGAGGCACTGGCCGCTGTAAAGCTTTTTAACGATTATCCAGATTCGTTGCTGATATTTGCTTCGTTGTGCTGTGGTGTGTTCATGCTAGTGGGGATTCCTGGAAATTTGATAACGATTATAGCACTTTCTAGATGCAAGAAGGTATGTAGCTTATAACGTTTTTTACACTCTCAAGTAATCTTGTTCTTTTTTTAATAATAAGCTTACGTAGCAGTTCATTTTAAAAGGAATGTATGGTCTTATCGACCTAATCTAAAGAGCAATTGCTAGGTGCAATTACCACATGCATCAATGGGGTATTGTGGACTCCACTGTATGTGCCTGCGGAAATTTTACATATACGAGTAATATGTCCAGCACAACGTGTGGAGAAGATTGGCCCCTAATGATGTATGATGTGTTAGAGCACCAAACTTGTGTAACAGTTCTCTTTTAATTTATCAGTTCTATCAGCTTAAAAATTAACTTTTGCTCGAAAATATCCACTAAGAACAAACATAAATAAATATATGACAAAATTCTTTCACCAACGTAGTGATGAAGGAGCTTATCGCTGCCTAATATTAGAGAGATGTTAGGCAATTTTAACTAATATCGAAAAAAAGGAAAACTTCAGCACTAGCCAAATACAGCCTTTCATTTCAAATCTCCAAATTTTGAATAGTTTTCATTTAGGATCTTATTAAAAGCGATAAAAGATATGGTATCGTATACTTATTTCTACACATCTTCCAAATCATTCAACAGATCTTCATCTGACATTTCTATTCTTTCTGTTGACAGGTTCGCAATGCAACAGCTATATTCATTATCAATTTGTCCTGCTCAGACTTACTATTTTGCACCTTCAACTTGCCATTAGCAGCCTCTACCTTTTGGAACAGATCCTGGTTGCACGGCCGATTTCTATGCCGAATGTTCCCAATGGCTAAATACGCGTTGGTTGCTGTGTCGTTGTTTACAGTTTTGGCCATCACAATAAACCGATACATAATTATCGCCAAACCAACACTTTATACCAAGTAAGTGTACATTTCCTACACAATATAACTTTAAAATAATATCATAAAAAACTTTTAAATCCAAACTACTTAAGCTTTTGTACTAATCTATAAAGTATAATTTATTTTCTGTTATTCTCTTGTTTTAGACTTTATTCAAAACGAAACCTGATTTTGATGATAATTCTAATATGGATTTCGTGTTTCGGTGCCCTTATTGCTACATGGCTTGAAAAATGGGGTATGTTTAGCTTAGACCCCATAGTCGGATCTTGTTCCATAGTACCAGACTCAAACAATAGATCTCCTAAAAAATTCTTATTCATTGGAGCGTTTTTGATTCCCGGTTTAGCTATAATAGTTTGCTACGCCAGAATATTTTGGATTGTGAGAAAGGTAGCAAAGAAATCTCGAACCGTCATAAAGGTGAGAGAAAATGAAAATTTTAGAAGAGAGTCCGTTTTGACAACAGATTCAAACTCTGATCATCAAACCAAAAACATTATGATAGAGCCCAAACGTCACATGCAAGTTTACAATTGCCTCGCAATTCCTGAAACATCTTCTATTTCGGGAACCGAAAATGTAAGTGACGAACGTGACAAACAAATGGCAGAAAGAGATAGATTTCTGTCGAGAAGCAGCGAAGCCCTTCAAAAGCTTCGAGTGGCCTTAACTCCCGCACCTAAGGCAAAGAATCAGAAACAGTTGCCTTCAAAGAAAGACAAAAAGTTACGCACTATGATAATGGCAATAATGATCTCATTTTGCTGTTGCCATCTACCAATATCAGTAACGAAAATATTCCTGGAATTTAGTACCCATCCTATCGTCAACATCGCTAGTTACATTTTACTATACTTGACAACATGCATTAATCCCATAATATACGTGGTAATGTCGAATGAATACAGACAAGCATACAAAAATATAATATTACGTCGTGGAAGTGATCAAGATTTCACTGACTCTACAGTCCTTAGAAGAATAACCAGTATGAAGGCAATTGCATCCGTGCGTCGTTCATTAAGAAAATTTAACTCGGTAAATACCCGAACACCTACGTAATGTTTATGAATATTGATTTTTGGATGAGTAATTATAGTTCCATGTAATGAATTGGAAAAGTGGCAGCCGTCCGATTGTATTAGATGAAAGAAGGTAGTTAAGTAAGCCAACACAGGCTCACAAACAGAAATGAATATTTTTATGTGAATTAAATAGTGATACTATGGAACACGTCAAAGATTTTAAATTAAAAGTATTGTGATGTGCTTTCATGTTGCAGAAGTGCCTACTTCAGCACTATTATATTATTTCCTGGATATTTTATGAAACCTAAATCGACTGTGTTTGATTTTTTAGGGGAAAAGTGTGTAGGAATTCGCAAGAGATGATGGTTATTGTGAATGAATAAATATTTATATTGAATATAAAAATATTAATACAATGAAATTATAATAAGTTTGACGACAAATAAATGTTATTATGAATATTATATTTGACATGAGTTTCATACTCGTTCGTTACCTCTCTCTAATTTTATGATACTGTACTCATTAATTAAATAAGTAATGTATGAGTATCGATAATACCTAACTAGTAAGATATTAGTATGTATCACTGTTTGATTCGTTTAGAGCGGTATCTGAAAGAGAAAAAGCTGAATCAACTTAAATTGAATACATTTACATACTTTTATTACTATCTCTTTTAATTTATTCCAAATTGCATATATTGAGACCCTGATTTTTTCATTAAAGGATTTAATCCAAAATAAAAAAGTTACGAAAACCGCTTGATATGTAAATAACGTTAATTAGGTTAAGTATATCGTACTGAGTGTACAATATCAATGTGTGATATTATTTGTAAATAAGGTGAATGTCAAAGACATTAAGAATTTCATGAAGCTGATATTGAATCGAAGACGGTGCTGAGTTAAAAAGTTTCTAATGAAATAGAAAATAGGCCAGAATAATCTCATGAAACCCACGACCACAGTGCATGTTTATTAGTTATCAGAACATCTCGTCAGGAATCAGTCTGTCCCTAAAACTTCGCTGTCTTGTATTTTGTGGCACTGCGGCACATTGTTTATGCATTTATATCTGTGTAATAAATCATATATGGTATTGCTGATTCGTGTTCAAATAACAGAATAGCTTCTTCTTTAAAAGCTAGCCGAGGCTGGTTTTTATTGCTATGAATAATAGAGACTTGCACTTATAATGTAACCATTCCAAAAGGTTTTCCTACTGTCTAAGATTTTATGAATAGAGTGCTTTTTAATTGGATGTCTTGTAAATAAATTATTGTAATACAAGTTTCCCAAAGATGTATTGAATGTAGGTGTATTTCATAATTATATAAGTGATAATTATTATTGTTATTAAAATATAATGTATAATGTTAGTGAGATGGCGAAACACGTTTAAAGTATTATTCGTATCCACAATGTTAAACTACAAATATAACTTATATGATATTTTTACAAAATAAGCTAAATATTATATTATTCTAATTATGAATATTTGAATCTCGATGTACTGTCATGGACAATCTTCAACGAATGTTACTCTAATGAACAAAATATCTCTAAAAAATCGTTCCAATTCGAGAAAGTCAACAATTCAGTAATTATTGTACAAAATGTCACTAACCGTCAATAAAAACGTGTCTTAAACCAAATATTTCATACATACCTAATTGAAAAATATTTTTTACGCCAAATTATTCATACAAATTCAAATTTATAATGTGGCAATATTTAGAATTAGCTATTGGCGCCCTAATAGTCTATCTACATCAATACTAATCAATGCATATTGTCCCATTGTCCTAAAACCAAGGTTTTCAAATGGCGGGCTTCTTTTGGTCTATTTGTTTATTTTCTTATCAGTCATCTGTTAATGCATATAATCACAGTTATATCCATTAGGAAATGACTGTAAGTATGCTCAAACACTCCAAATATAATATCTGTTTCGTTACTTGTTATCTTTAAAATAGCATTAGTTTTAACTGTACTTACTGCGTTTTTTGGCTGATTTGTGCCAACATTAGGTATAAAAACATCCAATTTAAAACAACACAAATCAAAAACGGTCTTCATTTAAATTTTATTTGCATTTGTAAATCCTTTCTGAAACACAAAATATGAATTTCGGGCGTAAACAAATCAACTTAATTTCGAAATGTGTTAGTTATACCGCTATATACCTAATTACATTTCATTACCTACATTTTAAGACAGACGTTTAAAATATATTACATAATTCTTATCTATTTCCTACATACAAAACGATGTCAAAGATCGAATTCAATTTTTCCGAAAATTGGTTAAATTCGAAATACCTTCAGAGTTTCATCTTTTAACAATTTTTTTTTCACTATTTGCTAACCGCAAATGGGTATTAAGAATGACCGTCGCTGCTTTGTCACGTTATTACTCATTGTTATTACGCTGTAAACTTAATTTATGTGACCTATTATTATGATTATTTGGCAGCTCTTAAGAATAATGTTATATGGATAATCAATTAATGTTATTTGTCATAACTCAACGTAAATCATTTTTATGTTTATATAAACAGGTAATAACGTGTTTATAGGGACATAAAATGATTAGCAACTACATAACATTAATCCAATACCAAAGACCAAACATTCGGGGCCATAAGCTCCCAAGCCATTGTACTTACCAAAGATGTACTTTAAATAAAATAAAATATTCAATCTTACTTCTTTTTCTTTCTTTTTCCTGTGAAATAAACGTGGAACAATGAGTATTCGAGAAAAAAACAGTAAATAAATAAAGGTAAGTAATAGTAGTAAGTATGGTGGCTTGACCTCCCCGGGCGTGCACGACTCACCCCTCCGGGCGGATAGGATTGCCTGAGCCTTGTTTATAATCACATCCGCCTGTTCAAAACATTGATCATAATCGGCATTAAATTGGTCGACTGCCCGCAACTCAGCGGCACCCTCGGCTGGGTGGTCGAGCAGATATTGTTGATGAGCAACGAAAAGCTGCTCCAATTCCTTCAAGCGAGCAGGTACTCCCTCATGCCGAATTAACAAGGCCTGTTCTCGGTCTGGTCGGTCTACCAAAGCGACGGCACTAGCAAACCATCTCAAAATCTTTTGTGCACCCGCGCGGGCACCACTAAGCGGGCTGACTGGCGGGACCATTTTGCACCAAAATTAATATACACTATAATAATACACGGACAAACAGACCGACAACCGCAGACAACAAAACAGATCGGGAGGAACTTCAAAGGCAGAACAAAATATATAAACAAACCAAAATCAAGTGTAAATGCTAGAACTTAACTAGAACAACAAAGGCATTTAACAACAGAATTTTTCAAACAAATTAAATTCAAGTATTAAGTCAATAACTTAACAAACATAATATTCAAAGGCAAACAAAACAAAATGAAATGTAAATGCTAAAACTTAACACAGCAAAATAGTGTATTACAACAACAGCAAAGTCATTTAGCAGCAAAATTTTTTAAACAAATTAAATTCAAGTATAAGTTTACAACTTAACAAACAAAATATTCATGGGCAAAACAAAGATATGAAAAAACAAACCAAAATCAAATATAGGTAAATGCTAGAACTTAACTAGAACAACTAGTTAGGGAGATCGGTCCACAAATGAGATTGTAGTCGGTTTAAAATCAGCAATCAAAAACAATTAATATGTATTGCCCGTTTGGACAACCAACAAGATTACAATATTAATTGTACAATACTAATCAAAATCAAATCTAATAACCACGCTCTGCTACCAAAAGATGGTGGTGCCCAAAGCAGACTCCACCACGTCGGCGTTTCACCGAACAAAACTGCTGAATTTAATAACCTACTACCAGCTCCTAGAAAACATTGTGGCTTACCCCTATTCCAATTGGTCTCCGTATGTAGCCGGTGGACTTCCTGAGCTAGCTCGAAGGAAGTCGCGGCTCCTGAAGGACCAACCCTTCAGGAGCCGCGACTTCCTTCGACGATGGAACATTAATCCAACGATGGAGACCGGAGCACTACATAGGCCTATTAGGCCACCAATACCCGAACTTCGCCGACACTAAAACTTTGCCACTATTCACCGACACTAAAACTTGGCGGAACCTCGCACCAACAATCACTTGGTGCGCCGCGCAATACTATTTGTTAGATATTTTATATTATATTTTATTGCTGTCCGGTCCTAACCTATATCAATGTCATGACATTTCGACTCGACAGACATGTTACATGCGGCCGGCCGCCACAGGCTCTCACTGCACAGACTATAATGCAGTGTTGCCACTCGCTCTTCCTCGAGCGTAAACAAAGTAAGTAAATAAATACCTACATGTAAGTAGGTACTCGAATTAAATTTATTCAATCAAGTAAAGGAGTCTATCATTTGGTTTTATTTCTATAACTACCTTTTAATATTTTTTTCTAACTTTCATTTGTCCGTCGGATTTGTTAAGAGTGTTATATACGGTATAATAATTATGACGTAAGTCAAATCTTTGTTAGTCATTGGGCGATTTCCGACATCGTCTTTTACCAGAAATAAAAATAAAACAGGCTACTAACGTTATAAGTCCACCTCATTCATAACATATTTTTACATATTTGTTTAAATTAGGTACCCGAGCAATTTAAGTGTTTTGTATTTAAATTTTACAAACTCAATTTAATTTTTTTGAATATTTTGATTACTTACCTTTCTATTTTAATTTCTCGCTGCTCGTGTTGCGCCATCAATACCAGACGACTCGGATATTACAGACTCAATTTCAAGCTCCCCTGATCCAAACAAATATTTTGACTTTGACAAATGATTTCGAAGTGATCCAAAACAGCTGCCGTAAACAGAGGGCACGTTTCCGCTTGGCAAATAACTTTCGGTCGCAAACGCTTCCGACCCGGGGGGCTATTGTCTAAGAAAAAATCTATCACGATCGCCTTGAAATTACTAGTCACTGCGGCGTCAATACAAGACTCTGTGTCGATGTCTGATGAAAAATAGTAATGGATGCACTTTGACGGTCAAAATTGAAAGCGATCGCGATAGATTTTGTTACACAATCAAGGGGCTGGGCCGAGCGGTATTTTCTCGTACTATTGTCGCACGAATAAATGAAAGCTTGAATCGCACGAGCGTTAAAAAAGCGTTCCGTTAAATCCCGGCGTTAGCGCTTTTATAACGTTCGTTTTACGATGCGATACTCTACGCTCAACGCCGAGCATCGAAAATACAATGCTGCTCGGTAAAAAAGCGTCGTCTTATTAAAGCGCTACCGTGTGAAAATAATACATGAGAATGCATTTGTTCGTATTTTAACACTTTTTAAATCACGTTAAGCTGCGTATAAATTACGCACGGCGCGCGGCAAACCCTCTAACATTGGCTCGCGCGGCAGCCGCGCGAAACAATGTTACACGGCAAACGCGTTTGGTTCGAACGCCCGCCACACTATATAAACTCACCGAAGTAACTTGAAAGAATACAACTAAGCAACAATACGTGCTCATTATATTTAAAGACCTAAACCCTAACTTTCAGTGTCAAGTATCCTTCCAACATTAGCTTAGTATGATAGAAGAATGATGCCAGATGCAAACACCTTTCAAGATTCAGTAAACCATAAAACACATTGGACGTGCTTATGATAGGGTTGCCTTCGATTTACCTGGGATCCCATCACAAGATGCAAAAAGGGACCACCTCAGGATATAAAAAAAAATTTTTGGAATTCCGTTCACAATTGATTGAGTAATCGTTGAACATACTTACATAAAAAAGAAAGATAGAAATAAACTAACATAAAACTACAACCTATCATAGAACCTCCTCTTTTATTGAAATCTGTTAAAACTCAATCACCAGCACTACAGCACAGCACCCTTCATGAGAGTGACGTGTCTTCTAATAAAACGTCAATTGATTTCCTTGACTTTGAAAGCCGTTACATTAAAACTGGATTACCCACATATTATATGTAATCCACAGATAAGAATGTGGACAAACACCGATAGTGATAGTGATAATGTACTCGATAGAAATATCTGCTAAGACCTGATAAGACAGGCTACTTGGACCCGTTACGGTTAGTCGTGTAGACTTATAAAGTTCCATGATTCATAACATTTATCTATACTTGTCATTACTTAACTAAATAAAGAAATCATTTCTAACCTACTTATTAGCAGGATTTTGACACAAAATGTGCGTAGTTATGAAACACTGATTAATTTACTAGGCTTACGTAATTTGATGAAATTGCCGTTTCGTATTGAAAAATTTTAACAATTATAAGTAAGGCAAAAGTCTTTTAATCTATACATTATTTTTCATAGAATTCCTTTGAAGATAAATTAGTCTGGGTTTCTTAATAATTACCGCGGTTGAACGAAGTAAAAATTGGGCGGCTTTAATCTAGAATCGTCCGTGTGACCTTATAAAATAGACCGAAATAATATTTCCTTTTTTCATCCAACATTTCCGATGGTTTATCTTTTTTTATTTTTTCAAAGCTGTGCAAGGTGTGTGGTAAATGACTGTATTCTTCATACCTACACGTGAGTGATTTTTATAAGACTAGGGTGGCAAACAAGCGTATGGCCTACCTGTAGGCCAAGCACAAATATTTGTAAGATTTGTAACGATAACGTATCGAGTTCACGATACAATGGCGCTAGTACGTAGCACGAAGCACCTTCGCAATCGTAAAATATTCGTACATTTTCGATAGCCAGCCTTCGAATTTGACGATACTATATGTCAAAACCGTGTTCGTGCTCGCAATCTTCATACAAATGTACAACGTTACGCTTACGTTACGCTACGAAACTTTACACAAAAAGTTCTTGCTTCCAAATTTAGTACCAAGTACGCCCTGTATAGGGGCGCTGTACAATTCTCATAGAAATATTTTACAATGACGATACGAAAACATTGACGCAAATGTTCGTGCTAGCCCTACAGATAGTAAGCGGTTCTGCAGCCTATGGACGCCTGCAACACTGGTGCTATCACCTGCGCGTTGGCGACACAACAAATTTGATACTCTTCTTGAAGAACCCCATACCGTAGTTCCTCAAGAAAACCTCGACAGGGAGTTCGTTCCACACCCTGAGCGTACGTGGAACGAAATTCCTTTGAAAGCGTACGGTACGGGACCATTTTGTTTCTAGGGTGTGAGGGCCAGATGTAACCAGGGCCAATGAACAGAGTACAGGCAGATCAAGTTTCGAAGAATGTATCTACAACAACAGGACTCCTGCCTTTTTTCTTTATGATGGTCCACTTTGGATCCTTTCATACAAACAAACATATTTCCTTTTTTCAAACATGCTACGATATATCTTACACCACCTTCTTTGGAATAAATCGTAAATGCATTGCTGGGTCAGACAGCGGCCACCAATTTCTTATCTGGCGTGCTTGAGCGGCCGGCAATGTAATTTGAAAATTGAAGGACCTTTTTAAAGCCCGTATATTAGTATTAAAGAGGTGAATTAAGTAACTCACTTAAGTTTTATTTAAATTTTGTACTGGCATAACAAAATGAATACTCAGTTTCATGAATTAAAAAAATATTTAACAAAATATAAAAACCGACTTCAAAAACAATGAAAAGTTAATAATAATATAAGAATAGGGAAGAACATCATACTTCAATATTGAAGTCGGTGCCAAATTGTAAGACTTTCTAGGAGATCATCGTTTGGCACCGATTTCAACCCTAATTTAATAAGCTGGTATTAAATTAAGGTTTCGCGCGATTTTCATAGGATCCCATCATCAGATCCTGACTTTGGTGACTATGGGACCATCCTTGGAGTATACTCTATCGAATACAAAAAGAATTTTGAAAATCAGTCCACAATTGGCGGCGTAATCGCGTGACATACACACAAAAAAACAGCATACGCATCGAATTGAGAACCTCCTCCTTTTTGATGTCGGTTAAAAAGAAAGTAAAAAAGAAATCGGTATTTGCACACGGCTTTACAATTTTTTTTGCTTTTTTTAACAAGGTGGAATGCTGTTCTCACCGTACCTGCCGATGCCTAATCGACAGGCATGTGTGGGACTCTCCCTGCAGGGCATACCTACTAAACCAATCTTGATATCCATCCTTAGGGTGATCCGGGTCTGGGTAACCCCAATTCTCTAAACTACCCCTGGACAGTCCGGCCAGCTACGGACTGGGTCTGAACGCCTGTGAGGTTATTACCCTGACCATGGGGTTAATACCCAAATGCCCCCCGCTTTAATCGCGCGCATCAGGAGCCATCCTGCGGCCACATCTACGGAACGTGGGCTACAGAAGCCCGCCTTCTACCGCCCAACCCTCTGAGTCGGAGAGGAGCAGCATTTGGGTAATATTTCCGCTCCCTCTCCGCTGCCTCCTTCTGCATGATAATATTCTCGCAGAAGGAAGCGACAGACTCCCTCTCACTAGCCAGCATCTTACTGACGATAACTGGCAGCGAGAGGTCACTGCCGCAGTGCCGCCCAATGCCATGCGTAGCTCGTGACGTTGGGTTCGCCAGGCCGGCCACTCTAATAAAGTGTGCTCGGCCGTATCGTCGAGAACGTCGCAGTGGTGACATCGCGGCGTTTCCTCCCGACGAGCGACCTTGTGCAGGTAATGACCGAAGCACCCATGTCCGGTCAATACCTGCACCATGCGGTACCAGGCTGCCATGCCGGCGCCCAACCCACTCCTCCAACACCGGACGGCCGGCAGCTGGGATGGCGAGTGCCTCTATCCATTGGCGGAGCTCCCTCTGAGCCAGGGTGCGCACCCGTCGCTCTTGTTCTGCGACGAGTCGCTCCCCCTGATTTCTTGCTGCCTGCTAGAACGCAGGCCGCTCCGTGGCTGACCGTGCGATAAGCTCGCACGGCCCGGGTCGCGATGACCCTCTGCGGTCCCCGCAATTGTACCACCGTACGGGGGAATAGGCACTCCGCCCAAACCGGGACTCCATATAGTGCCATCGACCGTATCACTCCATGATACAGTCGACGGCACGACGAATTCAGTCCTCCCAGATTAGGAAGGATCCGCCCGAGGGCTGCTGCGGCAGCACACAGCCGTGAAGCGAGGAGCTAAAAGTGCTCCTCGAACTTCCATCGGGGATCCAGCACCAGGCCGAGGTACTTCATATTGACCTCAACCGGTATAGGGATTCCCTCCACTCGGACGAGAAGCCCCTGTTCGGTCCGGTCCTGCGACGGGTTGGATGGAACGAGATTGCCGTTGTCTTATCAACGGCTACAACCAACCCCAGGAGGCGGATGCGTTGGACTAACATTGTAGTAGAGACTGAGGCAAGGCGGACCGCCTCCTTACCCGTTTTTGCTTTCGCCGCGACTAAGGTATTGTTGTCCATTTATTATATTTAATTGAACGAATGAGTTTATCGAGTGATGAATATATTTTAACTCAAGAAGCAAGAAATTCATATTCATATTCATTTATTTCATAATACATGGGTATATACATTGGTGTTCTAAATAATGGGTAGTGTACAGCCATGATTCAAGAAGTGCTAAAAGTTGTTATTGAAAATATTTTAACATCGAAATCGAGGGACATATATTTAAAAACCTAAAAACCTTTTTCAATGAAAAAATGTAAAGAAATCTGAATTGCTCTCTGAGTGCCTGGTGTGAGTTTTATCGAGCTCTACTCGATCGCACGCATCGAACGCGTAAACGCGAATTTGTATGGAATTAGAGCAGCGCCATCTAGTAGCTGCTATGGAATTAGACAGCTTCATCTAGTAACTACTAGGTGGTACTGTTCTAATTCCATACAAATTCGCGTTTACGCGTTCGATGCGTGTGATCGAGTAAAGCTCGATAAAACTCGCACTTCGCACAGATGACGTTTTCAGCTTATTTCGGTAAAATAGCGGAGCCGAGGCACGCATCACAGAGTCTACAGTCCGCGGAGTCTCTACTTGCGGGCCGCGGCAGTAATGTACTTGTACTATAACCAGATTATTTTTCAACGATTTTAAACCCCATAATCATTCAAAAATATTACGATGAAACCAACATGACATATAAATTACCCTGGGAGGTTGGAACGAAAATTTATTTCCATCGGTAGCTAGCATCTCGGACGGATAAGAGATCTGGAGCGAGCATTTGTAAATCGTGCCATTAGTTTGCCACCACTTAAGATTTTATCGGGGAGTGAAATATTTAGATGAACGTGCCAATCTGCCGCCGGCACTATCCCTGGCTTTTTTGGGGCTTGGAAAATATAAATGTCGTTGTCAATCTGCCTTAGGATCAAGCAAATTATTTAGGTCAAAAACGTATGCCTCCGCAATTTTACTCGCAGTTACTGCTAAAATACTGCGCTTCTAAGTTTAAGTAGTGATAGTAGAGATTTTCGATAGAGATTTGGTTGTCTTCTCTCATTTACTGTTTAAAATGTGTAATACGAATTTTTATACTCATCTTCTTAAATATATACCTACACAAATTAGGTTCAAATTATTTTGCCAGTAAATATACTAACATCACTATTAAAAAATGGAGGGTTGGTGGTAGAAACCTTTATTCGGTAAATGGCAGATTCAAGGCGAAAATTTTGGATTTTATGTATTTTTGATGTCAAATTACGAAAAAAAATCATTGTGTGGCTTTATGAAACCACGATGGAAGTGAAACTTTTTAACCGACTTCAAAAAAGGAGGTTCTCAATTCGATGCGTATGTTTTTTTTAAGTGTGATGTTGTCTGCACCTATTCTTATATTATTTTTAATTATTCAGTATTTTTGAAGTCGGTTTTTATTTTTTTGTAAAATACTCATTTTCGTCTCGATTCAAAGGTACTTAACTGAAAATTATCGGAAAATAATTCGATTTATTTACAAATTTAAAAAGGTAATAAAAAAGATAATAATCAAAAAAACATAAAAAAATAACGCTCTACTCACACAGATTTAAGGTAAGTAACTTGCCGGTTAACAGGACAGATTAAAGGACAGTGTGCGGAGTGCGAGTTTTATCGAGCTTTACTCGATCACACGCATCGAACGCGTAAAAGCGAATTTGTATGGAATTAGAGCAGTGCCATCTAGTAGTCACTAGATGAAGCTGTCTCACTCCATAGCAGCTACTAGATGGCGCTGCTCTAATTCCATACAAATTCGCGTTAACGCGTTCGATGCGTGCGATCGAGTAGAGCTCGATAAAACTCGCACTAGACACACAGCTTTATGTAAGTTACAGGTTAACAGGAGCTAAACCCTTTAAGGGGAGGTAGTTTCCGTCATTTCTGATTGATTTCACTATGAAACACCCTATCCCAAACTTAACCTACGACCTAAATCCTTTAAGGGGAGGTAGTTTGCTTCATTTCTGATTGATTTCACTATGAAACACCCTATCCCAAAGTTAACCTACGACCTAGATCCTTTAAGGGGGGGTAGTTTCCGTCACTTCTGATTGATTTCACTATAAAACACCCTATCCCAAACTAACCTACGTACGACCTAGATCCTTTAAGGGGAGGTAGTTTGCGTCATTTCTCAGTCATCCGCTATAATCTAATTTGTTGTTAAAGCAAAAATATGTTGAATTTACTTCTAAATAAATAAATATAACGCGAAAGTTTATAATTGGAGGTGGAATATTGTTCCAACATTTCGTGGCAGCGTAACGAAAGCTACCACGAAAAGCAGACCAACAGTGCCTTGGACAGGTGATTCTAGAGGTAAGTCTAACCTCACGACGAGAGAATCCAAGCTTTTGGTAGAGATACCGTGGCCGATGGGATTGTAATAATTTAAATACCAAAAAGTAATGTGGCAAAGTGTAGGGCACGACGGGCTTCCATAAGGAATGGTGTAACATCTTGACGTGGAATTTTTAAACAATAGCGTGCACAAGCGTTTTGTACACGCTGAATAAGAGTGTTTGTCCTAGAAAGCAAGCAGTTACTAATTACCGCATTATCATTGTTCAACTTGGTCAAAATCAATGAGTCACAGAGCCTGATTCTTATTTCTTTGCTAAGAAATTGACGAATTCTATACAACACCTGTAACCTATAACAACAGCTTCTGACAGTTCCTGCACATATTCTTCAAATTTCAGTTTGCTGTCCATTAAAAGACCCAAGTTTCGCGCCACAGGTACATTCTCCAAACAATCATTGGCCAACTTAACACTAGGCTTAGAACTTAAGATTCTGTCTACCTGACCTTTGGAACGAAGTTTAGATTTAAGTGGATTAAGAACTAGACTATTTTTTTCTGCCTATTCGGTCAGTCGTTTGAGATCTTGATTAATTAGGTTTATAGCAGTATCAGTATCATTCGTCGTCGAGCGTCGGTGGCGCTGTGGACTCGGCACTTGCCTTCTAATCGGGAAGTCCGGGTTCGAGACCACCATGTACCAATGTGTTTTTCGTTTTTCTAATTTCATATGTACATTTTTCGGACGCTCTTGCTGCGAAGGATAACATCGTGAGGCAACCTGCATAACATCTGCAAAGAAATTCAACCAATCTGCACTGGGCCAGCGTGGTTGACTAAGGCCTAATCACTCTAACATAGGGTAGGCTCGAGCCCCTCGGTGGGGACACGTATATGAGCTGTGATGATGATGATGAGTATCATTAGGTTTAAAACTCAAATACAATTGTAAATCATCGGCATACATATAAAAGTACAATATGAACAAAATGGGGCCCAAAATAGAGACCTGTGGTACGCCACACTTTAAGGGATATACTTCAGATTTATCTTTCATGCCCGCATCGTTACACAGCTCAACTCTCTGTGAACGCCCAACATGGTAAATTGCAAACCACTTTACAGTTTTACAGCCAAACCCATAATATGCAAGCTTCGACAGTAGAAGATTTATGTTAATTGAGTCGAAAGCACGAGAAAAGTCTAGTAAAACAAGAATAATTTCGTCTCCTTTATCCTGAGCAGATAATATCATCAATTACATCCAGTAAGGCTGTGGTAGTACTTTGGGATTTTCTGAATCCAGTCTGTTTTAAAGTAAGTATATTACTAGTTTCTAAGTAATTTCTAAAGCATTTTCGGCATTTCTAAAGAGACGTTCTGACGGATATATTGGTCGAAAGTCAAAAGTGTTGTCACCAACCGACGTTGAAAACTTTTTAAAAGAAGCTCCGGATAGTCAGTACTTGGCAACAAAGGTCAGTTTATAAATATAAATTTATGTATCAGCTCTATAATTGCGTTACTATGGCAAAACTTTACTAACTATACTTATTTAATAACTTTGCAGGTAGTGTATTCGGTGATACTGGTGCGTGCAGACGTCAAGAACTCAATGATATTACAACCAAGGATGTAAAAACCCACAGTGAAATGATGCTTGTATAAATTACTAACACCAAAACAAGATTCCACGATCTTTTACAATCCACGGGCCGTTTTATGAAGTAGTAAAAAAATATCAAGCTCTCCGTTTAACAAAAACAAAAAATTACCGCTTTTTCCAAAACTTTCAAAAGGGGAAAAGGAACAGCTTATCCCATTTGTATTAACAAATTTGGTGCAATGTCAAGAGATATTGCAAAGTATTTAGATTTTCCCGAGGCTGTTTCTTACACTGGGCAAAGAACTTCGACTACTCTGCTGGCTAATTCGGAAGCCAATGTATTAACCTTATACCGAAGATTCTATTCATAATAAGGCAAACATTAGTGCTAAAATAACACGTGCTATTAATTTGGATTTCGGATTTCTGTCGGATGTCGGATTCTGCTGGATCACCTGTGGTGAAGAAATTTTTCCCTGAGCCGTGACCAGGGGCGCCGACTCCGTGGGTGCTCGGGTGCTCCAGCACTCACGAGAGGTAAATAGTGAGTGCCGAGCACCCACGATTATGAATATCTAAAATAATTCTCTTTCTCATCTTTTAACTAAATCTAACACATTTTTCGGACTATGAAACGCCGTCAACCACATCTGAAATTTTATTTGAAACTAGCTAACCCGGCCTACTTTGTATCGCCATGTTTTTAACTAAATTACTGAAATGTTTGTTTAAATTATTATATTTTTTATATTACACAAACCTTGTCCTATCAATAACGAATACATAAAACTAAGAATCATCCAATTTGGTGCAGTCGTTCATAAGTTATGGGCGTACATTTCGAAGATCCATTTTTATTTATATAGATTTTCAATGACGTGCTAAAAAGATTTCGCCTTGATATCAAAACTTGCACGGGTCTATGTACAGATGGCGCTGCTAATGTTTCTGGAACGCATACTGGCCTTAAAACACAAGTTCAAGCTATCGAACCAAGGGCAGTTCATGTGCATTGTGTCGCACACTCCTTAAACTTGGTTGTTCAAGATACTATGAAAGAAGTGCCGGCAATAAGAGATTTTTTAGTATTAATAAGAGAGCTCGTTGTCTTCGTCCGCGTTTCACCGAAACGCCAAGCTTGTTTTGAATCCCTACAGGCAGCTGAGGATGCACAAAATTTTTCTCTACGTCTAAAACAATTCTCGACAATTATAGTGTACTTATATAATAATAATAATCATCTTTATTTATATCTTCACAATGGCTTCACAATGACATTATAGGTACATCTTATCTAACATACTACTACTACATACTACTACTACATACTAAAAAAAGTGATTGAATGTGAATTTAACCAGTCTACTACATTGTTGTTATTTATTGCAAATAGAGGTAATATGAACAAAAAAGTCCTGACTCATTATTTAAATAAATTAAATAATTTAAATGTACAAAAAATTATTTTGTTCACATTACCTTATTACAACAACTTGTCACAAGAGGAAAATAGTGTAAGATATAAATTGAATTTAAAGTTAAGTACCTTATGTCATAATAATAAATTTCATTTAATTGACATCAATAATTATGTAAATAGATTGTATTTGACTAAAGATAATAGATATTGTCTATCAAATTATTATAAGAGACGAATAGCAAAATCGCTATCATATTATTTTTATATCTCAGCCAAGAACTTGGCTACAAAAATTGCTCCTATTGAGCATCGTAGAAGTAGGATGACTGTCAGTAATATTACTGATGTATTAGTTAGTAAGTCTTTAAATTAGGTATTGAGACAATAGAGAAATCCTCTTGCATAATGTTAAATAAAGAACAAAATGAAAATTGTTTATTAGATAATGTACTGGAAGACCCATTTGAATATAATAAACATGTAAATTTTATCAACCTGGTGCACCAGAACATGCAAGGAATGATGGGCAAAGATCTGGAAGTTGAGTTATTCATGAACAGTAGTAAAGTAGACATTTTTTGTATAACCGAACATTGGCTTAAAAGCTACCAGTTCATGTTTAATTTTAGCAACCACCAGGTTGGTAGTTCGTTCAGTCGAGAAAATGCAATTCGCGGTGGCTCATTAATCATATTAAATAAAAAGCTTAAATATAAAGATCGTAAAGATATTGTGAACCTCTCAGTTGAACGAACAATAGAAATTGCCTGTGTAGAGTTGGACCAGATTATTGTAGTGAGCGTATACAGGCCTCCTTCGGGATTGTATGACCACTTTGAAAATATAATGGATGAAGTTTTAAATAAAGTCTGTAAGCAAGGCAAACAAATATTAGTCTGTGGAGATTTTAATATTAACTTATTAGAAAACTCTAGTTTATGTATGAGAATTAAAAATTTGTTTCAGTCATATAATCTTAAAAACTTATTTCTGGAGCCAACACGAATTACTGAGTTTTCTGCCACATGCATTGATAATATTTATACTGACATAGAACCATTAGCACAAAATGTTTTTAATAACTTAGAATCTGACCACTCTGGTCAATTTGTTACTATACCTTACAAATGTAAGCTTATGGCGAAAAAGAATATCACTGTTGTACCAAAGACTGCTGGCCGCTTGGAGCGTTTCAATAATAATCTTGGTATTAATTTGAAGTATATTGATTATGACGAAGACCCAAATAAATTGTATGAAAACTTTTTTAACACATTTTGTTGTGAATTTAAAAATATCTTTGTTCCAAAAACCATCTCAGTCAATGGTAGATTAGCTTTTAGTGAATGGGCCACACCAGGTATTCACAAAAGCAGAATAAAACTTTATGAACTTTACAATGAGCGTTCATTAAATACTAGTGATCAATTTAAATTGTATGTAAAAACTTATTCCAAAGTATTTAAAAAAGTTTGTAAATTTGCAAAGTCCAATTATTTAAGCTCTAAAATAAAAAATAGTAGTGACAAAATTAAAACGACATGGAACATTATTAATAATGAAACCGGAAGAGTAAAAACTAATAACAACAATTTTTGTTTAAATATTGAAAATAAGAAAGTTACAGTAGATATTGAGGTAGCTACAGAATTTGAAAAATTCTTTACTGACATTCCAGTTTCAATCACAAAATCTTTGGATTCCTCCCCCACTGTAGCCGAATCTATTCTAAAAGATTATGTTAAAACTTGTGATGATAAATTTAAATTTGCCCATATTTGTGCAAATGATTTAATAAAGTCATTTAAAACGCTGAATAAAAAGAAAACCGTGGATCTGTGGGGCAACTCTGTAGATGTTTCCCAATCTGTAATAGAAACAATAGCTCCAATACTTGCTAGTATTTTTAATGATTGCATTGACTGTGGTGTGTTTCCTGATCTAATGAAACTGAGTAAAATTATTCCATTACATAAATCTGGTAGCACATCAGACCCCAATAATTTTAGACCTATCTCTGTGCTACCTACTTTTAGCAAAATCTTTGAAAAAATAATGTTGGAACAAATGCAAAGCTTTTTTAACAGAAATAATCTTCTACACTGTAAACAATTTGGTTTTAGAAAGGGTCGCTCAACAACTGATGCTGGTGTTGAGTTAATACAAAATATATATGAGGCCTGGGAGGACTCACATGATGCGCTGGGCGTTTTTTGTGACTTGTCCAAGGCGTTTGATTGCGTTCATCATGACACCCTGATCAGGAAATTACACTACTATGGATTTCGCGACACTGTTCTGGATTTACTCATCTCCTATTTGACTGAGAGGATTCAGAAAGTAGACGTCAACGGGGAGAGGTCCCAGGGCGCCTCGGTTAAAATGGGAGTTCCGCAGGGTTCAATTCTTGGTCCTTTTTTATTTTTAATATATATAAATGACTTGCCTGCTTTTGTACAAGACAGGCATGAGATTGTATTATTTGCAGATGATACTTCACTTATGTTTAAAATTAAAAGACGATTGCAAATTTATGACGATGTAAATAGTTCTATCTCAAGAATAGTTTACTGGTTTAATGCGAATAACTTGTGCCTTAATGAAGGGAAAACTAAATGTATAAAATTTGTTTTACCCAATGTTAAAGAGGTTCACACCACTGTTAACATAAAGCATAAAAATGTGGACCTTGTGGATACCGTAGTATTTCTTGGTATTACTTTAGATTCAAAGCTTCAGTGGGGCCCACATATTGATAAATTGTCGAAGGGACTTAGTTCTGCAGCCTACGCTGTATGGAAAATACGTCAGCTGACTGATGTTGATACAGCAAGACTTGTATACTTTGCCTATTTTCATAGTGTGATGTCGTATGGCATTTTGCTGTGGGGAAATGCTGCCGACATTCAGACTGTTTTTGTGCTGCAAAAAAGGGCTATTCGTGCTATTTATAACCTTAAAATAAGAGACTCTTTAAGAGAAAAATTTAAAGAAATTGGTATTATGACCGTCGCGTCGCAATATATTTACGAGAATATAGTATATGTTCATAAAAATATACATTCGTTTTGTAAAAACAGTGATATTCATTCAGTAAATACTAGGCAAAAGAATATGTTAGCGTTACCAAATACTAGGCTTAAAAAAAATTATAATTCTTTCAAAGGCCTTTGTGTACGTTTCTACAATAAAATCCCAAATAATATTAAAGCACTTAACTTGAATAAATTTAAAGTCGCTATCAAGGGCGCACTTATGAAAAAAGCATATTATAAAGTGTCTGATTATATGACAGATAAAACTGCTTGGGATTGACGAAAAATGTGATAACTGACGTTTAAAGGGTGTTAACACTTTGTGATAGTGGGATAAATTTCATTCGAGTAACTGTTCCACTCACACCGACAGGCATTTCTATATTATTTAAAAAAATGTATGTGAAATATAATATTGTAATGTTGGCATTTTAAAAGAGGAGACAAAAAAAAATACAAGACCTTCCGAGTTTCTTGCCTGTTCTTCTTGAGAAGGCTCTCCCAATTTCCGAACAGGTGTAGAATCAATTTTTTTTTTTTTTAATTTTACTTGTATTTGCACACATCTTAATAATGGTTGGGGTGTGTGTACATACAAGGATTAAATAATTTAGTTAATTAGATTCTTGGTTGAAGATTTTTATGTTTTTATTTTGACGTCAATAAGTGCCTGTAAAGGTTTATATTGAATAAAGATTTTTGAGTTTGAGTTTGAGTTTAACAACTATGTTTAATTTAAATGACAAGCCAGAGTGAGAGCGGAACTTGTACTAGGCAAGCCTGTGTGACAAAATTCCGGCCCTCCACCCTCTAGGATTAAATCAAGACTAAGTATAGGTACATATTACATTATTATTTGTAGAAAATTTTTGGAAGAAAAAAAAAAATAGTGTCCATGTGGTGTATGATATGTTTGTGTGAGTGAATATGAGTGAACGTGTGCGTGTATGTATATGTGTTTTATTGTAAGAGAGATTGTGTGTGTGTGTGTCAGTGTTTGCGCCTGTCAATGTTAGAAAACTAAAAAGTTGGGAAATGTTGGTCTAACTCTTCATCATCCCCTCTCCTCCCCTCCCTTAATCTGAAACATAAGAGTGCAGCGACAAAGAGAGGGAGGAAGGTGATAAAGAGAACTAAAAAAAAGGGTTTATTGTAATTATATGCTATGAATGATAAGGAATTAGGTATATGATTTTAATTAGGATTTACGTTATTCTTTCTGCACCATGATTTATTGATGAGTTTTAAGTAAATTTTCTGTTTCTTCATATGATTGAGAGTGCAAGAATTGAGTTGTCGCTTCTTTGCATTTATAGCGAGATTTAGAATAAATGCTAATTTTGCTGTTAATTTTGTTATAAAGAAAAGGTCCAAGGAATATTTGGTGTCGTTTTGCGTAGGGTGAAGCTCTATCGCGATTTCGATATATAATACTATTATTTCTTCTGTCACTATGTATGACAGGATTATATTCTGTTTTTGCATGAGTAAACAGTATTGACTTTAGTATGAACAATTGTCTCACAGATAGGACCTCAGCGTCTTTGTACAGTTGGGACGTTGGGTATCTGAAAGGTTTTTTAAGCATGACTTTGAGTACCGCTCTTTGTGCCCTTTCAACACCAAGCATATAGTTCTTATAAGTACCTCCCCATGCTTTTTATTGTTTTTTGAACAACACAAAAACTCAGAAAGATGATGCCGGTGCCAAAACAAAAGAGTTTTTAAAAGGTCTCCAATCTTTCGAATCTCTATTTATCATTAAAATTCTGATAGAAATTCTTAGTCGCATTGAAGCTTTAAATGCTACGTTACAGAAGATAACTCTGCATCTGCAAAAAGCTGTCGATAATATTAATACAGTCAAAGAAGTTATATCGTCCCAAAGAACTGACGAAAAATTTGAAAACGTATGGAAATCTACTGTAGATTTGGCTCACATTTTGGAATTGGATGAACCTAAAACACTACGGAGAAGACCTAAAAAGATAGACGACTGTGACGACTCTACAAGTGAACCGCACGAGTTTTCTAGTCCAGCTGACTTTTATCGAAAAATGTATTTTGAAGTGTTAGATAAAGTCATAGGCTGTATTGAACAGCGCTTTACTAAGGATACTATGGCAACATGGAACTATTTGTTACTCAGCAAAATAATGATACAAGCAGCAATTATGTGAAAAACTTTTATGGAGATGACTTTGATATGGATCGTTTGATTCTTCATCGAAACATGCTTTTAGATATTGCGCAAACAAAAAATTACAACCTAAATAGTGTAGAGGATGTTGTTTCTTTTATAACTACTCATTGCGAATCTACCAAAGATATGATACCAGAAGTCATCAAATTATTAAAAATAATTTTAACTATTCCAGTATCGACATGCACAGCTGAAAGGTCATTTTCAGCATTACGAAGAATAAAGACTTACTTGAGGACTACTATGACTCAGCAAAGACTTAATAATTACATGGTAGTGCATGTAAACAGAAAAATAGCAGATGATTTGGAACTTGAAAACATTGCCGACATATTTATAAATAGAGCAGTAGGTAATAAAAAATAATGTTTAAGATAAATAAGATATTTTCATCCCCCTATCTCGGAAAGAGTATTTTTGCTATTAGATATCTGACCGCCAAAGTCGTTTTTATCCGCTTGAGGTTAAAGTAAATTTGAATTTAGAACATCGCATGCACAAAGTATGTGATTTCAAAACACCATTAAACCTATTTACTTCCATCTCCAAAGTGCCGAATTCATCATACAACTTTTTTTCAATTTGTTAAAAACTCAGACTCTGAACCTCCTTAGTGTACTTTTGTTTTTAATTTGCTTTGCGCGCGCCATTTTGTTTTGACGTCGTATTCTTATAAATAAGAAACTTGAAAATAAGTAAAAAAAAACGAATTATTTGTTACATTATACATAATATAAATATTTTTCTGTAATACCATGGATCTTACTTGGTCCATGGTAATACTTACCTATCATAATGTTGTAGTAAATATGTACCTAAACTGAAATAAAAGTATCTTGTGATTGTAAATGTTTTATTTTGCATTTCCTCGCTGAGGGGGGATGAAAAGTTACGTGTTGCACTCGAGTGCAAAGATTTTCACCTTGTGCTCTTTTGATTCCCTCGCTAACGCTCAGGATTCTAATTTTTAAAACACTCGCTGCGCTCGTGATTCAATTTTAGAATCCTTCCTTTGCTCGGTCATCAAAGTTGAGCACGCGGTTAAAAAGTAACTTTGCACTCACGTATAACAAATAACTATTATTAACAGGTGCACATGTCAAACTGCTGTGTAATATAATAAATTATCTTTTCTAAATATCTTGTATTTTCTTGTGTCTATTATATAACAAAAATACATTATAAGTAGCTAGGTATGTCATTAAAAAAGCTGGAGCACCCACGGGAATTTTAAAAACTCTGCACCCCTGGCCGTGACCATCGACTTCTCGTGACACTGGTTATATAGTGCCGCCTGTTCCCACTAATAAGCCCATGAATTTTCAACATACATACAACTTCTATGAAAATATTTCGTCATCGCCAACATACCAACACCATAACGCAAACTGTAAAAATGCCAACCAAAACTATTCAGTTTCATTTTGATAATTGCACTTACACTAATTGTTAATAATAAATAAAAGTTACTGTTGGAGGCAGTGGACTGTATAAAAATAATATTTTTGGATGTTGGCCGTATATTACTCGCGAAGTGGAAGAGCGCAGTGAAACACGTATTAAATACATATCGCCATCTTTATTACTACTGCGTGCAAAAAATCATATAACGTTAATGTTGCCAGCAACAGTTCCTATCAATACAAGTTTATTATTTCCTCGCAATTGTGTTAAAAAACGTCGTATGCAACTCGTGTGCATTGATCATTACACACTCAGCTTCCTCGTCTCATAATGCCTCGTGTGTAATGACCAACTTCTAACACACTATTGATTTTATATTCAAATGCTAGTATAAAGGACATTTCATTGCATTATTGACGTTTACTTAAACAATCCTACCATTTGTTTATTCTAAAATTTTTACTATATTGTTATTACAGTTAAAAACGAAGGTCTAAAGTCTAGTGAAAGAAAAAACTCGTATAAGCCCGAAGTCTCTATGTGGAGATATCGTACTCTTACACACATTCCGCGTAACGAGTTTGCATATGTTTGGAATAGTAGAAGGCCAGATATTTTTTATAATCAGTTAAAAAAAATGCTCGAATATATTACGAAAAAATTTCCTCAAAAAAATATAATAATAGGTGGCGATTTTAATGTAAACGTGTTGGAAAAAAATAATAAGTCAATAGAATTGTTAGATTTTATGTTGGAATACAATTTTAAACAGCAAATTAAATCTCCTACACGTATTGTAAAAAACTCGTCCAGCTGTATTGACTTAATATTTACAAATTTTGACGAAAACTTAAACACTTTAGTTACAAATTTTGGACTTTCAGACCATAGCAGCACAATACTTCATATTAAAAATAGCTTCCAATGTCAAACTCTTAAAACTAATTTGCTACATTATACAATAAAAAGGATTTACAATGACAAAAATATAAATACATTCAAAAATAACCTCCAAAAAATAAATTGGCAAAATACCATTTTAGAGACTAATAACGTTAATGAAAACTATACTATTTTCAGCAATATCTTATCTCAAATACTTGAGGAAAGTATTCCTAAAAAACGTATTAGAATAAATAGCACACAAGGAAAGAAAGAATGGCTTACTAAAAGTATTAAAAAATCATGTAAGAATAAACGACTTTTAAAAATTCATGCTACACATTCAAAAAATAAAACTCTAAGCAATTACTACAAACGATACAGCAAAATACTAAAAAATGTAATATTGAAAAGAAATTGAATTCTATTAATAAAATGGAAAAATCGACCAATAAAATAAAATGTATGTGTCAAATTATAAAAGAACGTACAAAAAAATACAGCCTTAGAACGAATATATAATTGCGTATCAACAATGTTCTAACGTCAGATCCTCAGTTAGTGGCAAATACTTTCAATAAGCATTGGTAGTTTTCCAATTACAGAGCATAATGCGACTCAGTGGCGCACAATGCCGAATTATGCTGATGCTTAATTGGAACGTGAATTAGTTTTCAAATGCACCAGCAGAGTGCGCTAAGTTCAGTGTTGAAAAAAAGAAATATTCATAGAGTTAGCAATAACCTCATTAGTGTGTAAATAATGTGGTATACATAATAATTGGTTGAAAACTATTTACGGTTATTTTAAGTAATTTGGATTTTGATTATTTCATTACCATTTGTTTGTTTTGAGTAATTTTTGTACCTTCATCCATACTTATATTTATTTTTTAACACAGTTTGAATTAACTTTGATTATTTCAAAAAAACTACAATGAAACGAAAGCTTTAAAAATTTTTCAACAATAAATAATATTACTAACGATTATATATAAATAAAACATTTCGATCAATGCCAACTTAAAGAAAAAACACTTGTTAATTTTCTGTCACTGAGTTGGTATCGATTGCACGCATCACACGAAAACATTGCTTTTGAGAGTGCTCGATTGTGCGAAGTGTTGCTGTAGTTGGAACATTCAACGTTAAGCATTATGCCGCATAATGCGCTCTAGTGCGGTAATTGGAAAACTACCATTATGTGTCGGTCGGCGACTCTCCTCGGACAGACGGCGCGAAGCAGCCACGCGGTAGGCCCGTGCTTAACACCACTGAGAATTCTCTTTTCTTGCGGCCAGTCGAAACACGTGAGGTTTTAACGATAATACGACGCCTTAAAAATAAATCAAGTTTCGGGGTAGATGAGCTACCTCCTACACTTATTAGGAAATGTGCAGAAATATTGTGTATCCCTATAACAATTCTTATAAACCAATCTTTTTCGGAGGGACTATTTCCCGACCAGTTAAAAACTGCAATAATTAAACCAATATATTAAAAACATACTAAGACAGACCTAAATAATTACCGCCCCATTGCTCTCTTACCTGCCATCTCAAAAATATTTGAAAGGGCTATGTTCACGCGACTTTATTCTTTCTGCGAAAAGTATAAGATTTTTGACAATTCTCAAAATGGCTTCAGGAAGGGAAGGTCCACAGTTTATACCACATTCCAATATATGAATGAAGTTTTAAAAATATTAAATAACAAAAAATATGCAATCGGTATTTTGTTTGATATGGCAAAAGCATATGAACGTGTAAAATTTGACATATTATTAAGTAAATTATATGAAGTAGGAGTACGGCGTACTGCCCATGATTGGTTTAGATCCTTCTTAAGCAATCGTAAGCTTAGATCGACAGTGTTAATGAAGCATCACAGCTACTCTCCAGGGTCACATCGGAGGAACTGCCAGTGAGAGGTTCCATTCCGCAGGGTAGTGTTCTTGGTTGTATATTGTTTTTATTATACATAAATGACCTTCCCAAAATTCTAGACGACACATGCGTAATGTTTGCTGACGATTTCTCGCTGTTATTTTCAGTGGATAATGGCGGAGATATAGATGGAAAATTATCTACTACTATTAATAAAATAGTCAATTGGATGAACAATCATAATTTGGAGATTAATTTTTCTAAAACCAAAATCATGCAATTTAGACCCTATCAAAAACCTAAACTAGACATAAATTTTTCATTTAATAACGTTACATTAGAATGCGTTCCATCGTTTGAATTGCTGGGAATAATAATAGACTCAAACATAAATTGGAAATGTCATATTCAAAAAATAAAAACCAAACTTTCTCAATTTACGTATGCTCTGAGAGAGCTTAAAAAATCAACCAATTTAAAAATTGCTCTTTCGGCTTACTATGCGTATGCACATGCGTGGCTTAACTATGGTGTAATATTGTGGGGAAATAGCACAGATATACACGACTTGTTTGTTCTTCAAAAGAAATGTATAAGAATTCTTACTAACATCAAACAAATTGACAGCTGTAAGCCTCATTTTACAAATCTGCGTATACTTACCCTTCCATGTATGTTTATTCTGGAGATATGCAAGTTCGTACGAAAATACTTTCATTTATATACAAAGGAAAGCGAAGTTCCTCAGCATAATATACCGCGATATAAAAATAATTTAAGGCAAATATATTCAAGACTAGCTCTGCAATCGTCAAGCTCCTACTGTATGTCTATAAAAATTTATAATAAATTGCCCGAGTATATAAAAAACGAATATAATAGCAAAAAATTTATTAAAATGTTGAAGAATTTGCTACAGAAAAAAGTATACTACTCTTTAGAAGAATACCTGAATGATAAAAAGAAATAATGTTATTTTCACTGATTTAATTTGATTTATTAGAATTTTTATTCAATTTATTATTTGATATGATTTTATTTTACTCGACATAGTTTTATTTTAATTGTTTCATATCATTTTAATTTTTTTGACTTTATGTTAAGGAATAAATTTATTAAGTAATTATTTGGTTTGACATATATAATATTTAAAATGACTCTAATCAATTACCGAATTCTGTATAACTTGACATTGCTTAAATATATAATAATATACATCTTTTTTTTATTTTTTTTTATTTTAATTTCATTATTTTTCAGACATGAAATAAACTGTATAAGTGATAATTAAAATTACTACAATCAATTAGCGTATTCTATATTATTTGACTTTGAAGAAATATATTATAGTATTTTTTTTTTTTTTCGGAGTTAATTATATAGGTACTTATTTTTTTTTTGACATTTTATTATAATGATACTTTACTGGACTTAATTTATTTAATTGTATTTGATTCATCATATTTACTACACACATCATATTTACTACACTCTGACATATTTCATTTAATTAGAAATTAAAAAATCAAAATTACCATAATCCTTATTGTATTTAACTTGACATCAAATATATATAAATATATTTTATTAATATGACAAAATGGTACTACTTAAAATGTTGACGCCTAATAACTCTGATATTATTTTATTTTATTAACGCCTAATTTTATTGACGAATTATAATGGAGTAATAATAATTAGTGAAAGCAGAATCAATGAAATTGTATGCAATTTAAATTTAATGCACCGAAAATTGTATAATGTCTGCCCTTCTCTATTCTAAATTGCAACACCTCAGCGAGGTACATATGTTTAAATACATCCAAAACATTTGTAATGCAAAAATAAATAAATAAATAAATATCTAATAAAAAAAATTAAATCACCAAATTTTGATGTGTATGGTGAAATACACGATGTGCAAGTGTACAATACTTTTGATGGCGGAATGTGTTAAAAATCGTAGGAAGAGACAACTTTTGATGCAACATTTGCAACTAATCGCATCTGACGTGGGAGTTTTCCAAAAATTCGTGCGAACCCTATATTAGAAACTTCAAAGCTAGTCTACAACGTGGTTGCAATGAATACTGTTTTATGCTTGTTGTATGATTTTAGGGTACAGTGGGAGTGGCATACATTGTTAAAAGTCCCTAAATTAATTACAAGAAAAATACGGAACTCACAAAAAGACAGACACACGCACGGAAAGATGAGCACGTAAGCGTTATCAAACAAAGTTTGGCTCACTCTAAATTTTTTAGATGTAATTATTTTCACCACTCCTTCTAGATAAATGGATAAAAACATTGTTATAGTGAATGTGTCTTGCCAAAATAAATTATTTGATTCGCTATCCGCTTCACAGTCAAAATTTTTATATAGGCACAATCAGAAAATATTATAAATGTCTAAAAGTCGTTATTCATATTCAGAAGAATAAAAACGTCTCAGCAAACCGTGGGTAATTTATTGAAAAATTATACAGCTTAGGACAAAAATAATCTAATTCGGACTTTATTTTCGTCACTTCATTGCTCATTTCAATTTCAATGTCGTACATACATAGAGATAGAAATGAATAAAAGATTCAATCAAATTTTTGCTATTTAGACAAAGGTTAATCTTAAGAATTGAGAATAAAAGATATTAATTGGAGATTTATATAATTGTATACTTTGTGCACGAGGCATCTAGCTTGAAGATACCTTTTAAGTGAATTCGCCCCGTCGACATTTCGATGGTTAGCATTAATTATTCCGCTAATAGATTTTTTGCTGTTTATCTTCTCCTAGCTGTCTCATTCAGTAAATGTGAAAACACTGGAAGCACCAGATAACTCCTTTGATTAAGCAAATAAGCTTTTAAAGTAAAATATTTGGCACTCTTAGCGAGTGAAATGACAATTTATCTTTTTCACGCTGCGTTTTAAAGGCACCTAATTGGTTCCATTTACTCGTTCCTTTACTTGGATCTGGATTATTCCACTGTGAGCTCCTGGGTGATATCACCCAGGTGATTGAATTCCACATAAAAGAACGGGATTTTTTTTATTAATTCCCGGAATTTTTGGTACTCGTTGATACTCAGATAAACGTTTAAACATTTTTTTTAAATAGGCTCACTTAAGTCCATTTTCATTTACACGCTCTTGTGTTAATTTCGCGGTACGTAGCTTACGACGTATATTGCATAGGACATCTAGGCTCAATGTGGATAGCTTTCTTAATAATTGTTAGAAGTCAAACGAAATATTAGAAAGAAAGAAAGAATCTTTTTATTTGGCCAAAAAAAAAGAAATATTTAACAAAAAATAACTATGATAAAAAATGGTCAAACGGTTCCATCTCAGCTAGAAGCTTCTGTTTACGCTCGAGGTAGAGCGAGTGGCAACACAGCATTATAGTCTGTGCAGTGAGACCCTGCGGCCGGCCGCATGTAACATGTCAGTCGAGTCGAATACGGAATGACATTGAAATAGGTTAGGTTCGTTTTCGAGAATAAAAGAATTCATTGAGTTTTGCGCGGCGCACCAAATAATGTGCGAACGTCCGCTTGTGAAAGTGTAAATGCTTTAAAGCTTTTATCGGTGAAGTTCGGGTAGTGGTGGCCTAATAGGCCTATGTAGTGCTCCGGTCTCCATCGTTGGATTGACACCAACCCTTCGGGAGCCGCGGCTTCCTTCGAGCTAGCTCAGGAAGTCCACCGGCTACGTACGGAGACCAATTGGAATAGGGGTAAGCCACAAAGTTTTCTAGAATCTGGTAGTCGGTTTCAAATCATAGTGTCGGTGAAACGCCGACGTGGTGGAGTCTACTTTGGGCACCACCAGCTTCTGTTACATATTGCAACAGAAGCGCTGGTTTTCTGATGGGACCCTTTGTGTCGACGTTACGTCGACATATATCATATATACAAATAAATACAAAAAAAAACCACTAACTTAAAACCTAAATGGACAACAATTTCGCGCACATAATAGTTATCTTTATAAATAAAAATCAATGTATTACTATGTTTGTTCCCTATGTGTTCCGAAACCATTCATCAGATTGTAATAAACCTTGGGAGGGTGTTATGGGGACACCCGTGAGGGTTCCTAGCAAAAAAAAAAGCATTTACGTGGCATTGCAACGCATGTCGGGTACAGCTAGTTATTAAAATAAAATAAGGATTCAAACTAATTTAGACTTAAAAGTACAACACTAAGCTTAAATTATGTTACACACTAACAATGCTACTTATCTATGTTAATATTAATATTAATACCAAAAAATTATGAAACACCTTGATTGGCGAGTCTGGCCTACTGAGCGTCAGGCCGCGAAGAAGAATCCATAATAAAAAATTAAATTTCCTGACGGGGGCACGTGCAGAGAAATTATTCACTCAACTGGTACCAATTGGCACCAGTGATGCTTAGTCGATCGCGGGTGATCGTGATAGTCAGCCAAGTTGCCGTGAAGATTGTGACGCAAATGTTGCGTAAAATATGTCTTAAAACTTTAGTGTGACAATTGAAAACACTGTTGTTAGTACGTGTGAATGTTGGTTTTATATTTAAGATGTATTACTGAGTAATGGTTTCCGAACTGCGATCTACGCTCGACCGCCACCTTATGGCTTTAGTTTTGCTGTCTCTTTTACTCTCATACGAGCGAGCGAGTGCGCTACTGTCGACGTCTCACCCAGCGCTGCCCCGCGTCGTGACACAATTTTTCTTCGCAACAGCTTGTCTAGGTTACGTATACGTCGATGCCCCGCAGGTTTTGTACGGCTTCTTTCAATGTCTTAATAAATTTCCCCTTTAGGTTCGAAAACCTTTCGGTCACATAAGTGATGGTGTTGAGAGCCCTACACATACGCTCGGTGACTTTAAGCGCTGGGTCCATCGACATATCGGATATGCCGACCCTTCTCGTTCTGGAGCTTCCACTCATTTCTTACGGTTCGGTCGCATTCTTACCCCTCGACGGCCCAGGAACCGCCGTCGGAGGTTGAACTTGAAAGGGTGGAACTGGTGTTAGCGCCAGATGCACCTGGCTGCCCGCAGCTGCTTTACGCGGTCCTACGGGAGGGACTGATACCCCCTGAGCACGTTTCGAATTTTTGCCGAGTTTCATAGGGCTGTATATAGGGACCGGGCGCGTGGATAGTGGAGTCGCAGTGTCGACCTTACCTAGCGCGCCCATAAGGGCAGGGAGAACACCGCGGGGTTTTAGTGGGTAGGCCTGGCACACTGCCGGGAGAGCCCCACACACGCTCGCTGTTTAGCCAACGGCGGGTACGGTGAGGTTACACACTTCCCCCCGAAAAAAAAGGTCTGTATTTAGGGATACGCTCTCTTTCGCCCGCTTGAAACTGGTCTCTCACTAACCGCACTCACCCCCTTGGCACGGAGAAACTACCTCGGGATTGGGGTATTTTTTTATTGTGGTTTTATCCCATACGGCCCGACGCTTAATGCGTTGGATCCCAGATCCACTCAATTTAGGTAACGGGTTGCCCGACAGCAGACCCCATTGGATCCACAGCCACGCGGGTAAGCCGAAACCCGAGGCAAATCCCTGAAAGGCGCAAAGCGCAATGGCGAAAAACGCGCCCAACCACTGCCTTCGCCCTTCATCACATGAGGCAATTAGCCAAACAAAATGGCCTTTACAAAAAGGAGGATGTTCTCAATTCGACTATATGTATGTTTTTATTTTTGGTACTTCATAACTCCGTCATTTATTAACCGATTAGGAAAATTCATATTTGATACTTCCCAATTGATCAATGGAATGGATAACGGAATCCCAGGAAAATTGAGGGAATAGGCATTTCCAATATGTTCCATGTTTTTTTTTTGAAGCTATTCAGGTATTCGCGCCTGGTAGTCTCAAGTCGAGCTGATGATGGAAAGATTCTTGACTTTTAGGAGATAGAGAGTAGTTTTCTAAATACAAAAGGTACAAATCGACCCTTAGTTGTATTATTTCAAATTACCAAGTGAGCTGGTATTAAATTCACTAGAAAGACTAAAATAGGCAAAATTGTTAACAAAACTAAAAACGGACTTTAAAATTGCAAGAAAATAAAAAATAATATAAGAATTCACACACCATAAATTTTATTTTGAAATCATTGCTAAGTTTTAACTCACGATAATCGATCGTCCGCACCGACTTCAAACGGAAAAAAAATTAATGTTGTGTGCATTCTTATATTATTTTCGACTTTTTTGTGTTTTGGGGTCAGCTTTTATTTCTTACTTTTTTATTTTATTTCACTTACTTTCTTTATCAGTGAATAAGTGATCCGAAGAAATTACTTACAAATGTATCGGATAAAATGAAATCTACGCGTCACTTTGAGTTCGCGCACAGTACGATTCATCAAACCCTACATTTCATATTGTGTAATTTAATAACGAAGGAGAGGCAATAATTACGCCCACTGGTGCTAATGGATTACGTCATATCTCAGCACCAAGTATCTTAGCATTAGCTTATTTAATTTGAATGCAAACTGTTTCAATATACTAAACCAGCAGACCTATTCTGTAACTTCGGTTGCTAACTATAACTGTCATTCTTGAAAGGAACTTAACATCCATTACTGCTATCATGAACGCTGCCGTAACACAAATTATCACTAAACCAGTAACATTATGTAACCTGTTACTTACTTCCTCGTGTTTATTCAATTACATTCGCATACTATTCAAATGATTCATTAATAAACATCTACGTTGATGTTATGAAGGATACCTTATTATAGCTTATTTCTCGAAAAAATTGTACAGTATTTTTTGGGAAATAAAAAGATTTTCGGCGATTCTATTAGTGCTACATGAGACACAACTTGTGTAGATATATATTAAGAATTGGCACTCATGTGGATCGTCATTTCTAGCATTAGACACAATTTTTTATATTGCCGTTCGTGGGTAACCGCCGCCTATAGACTACTAAAACCAGGAACATAGCCAAGCCACTGCCTACTTTGAGTGTATGTATACTGTCCATAATGGAAATGGACATATGATTGAAAAGGAACCGTGCTGGACGATTTTGCTACCAAGTAATGTGGGTGAACTGTACTGCGGTGTCGAGTGGTACGATGATAGAAAGGTAACGTTGGTACCAAGTCCAACAGTTGCTCGGAGCAGTCACCGTTGAAAAGTCTATAGAAGACACTGAGATATCCGTTTTCTCCTTGGTTTTCTCTCCGTGACTCCAGCGGTTCTAATGAGCCCAACAGTGATTCGCCGACGATTCGAGCAGCACGTCTTTCATCACCACAGCTCATATACGTCCCCACCGAGGGGCTCAAGCCTACCCTATGTTAGGGTGATTAGGCCTTAGTCAAACACGCTGGCCCAGTGCGGATTGGTCGACTTCACATACATCATTGAATTTCTTCGCAGATGTATGCAGGTTGCCTCACGATGTTTTCCTTCACCGTAGGAGCGTCAGACAAATGTACATAATGAAATTCGAAACGAAAAACACATTGGTACATGGCGGTCTCGAACCCGGACCACCCGATTGGAAGGCAAGTGCCGAGTCCACAGCGCCACCGACGTCACGTCTTTACTGGAAGTCAAATGGTTCTAATTGGTATTTTGGGGCTCCTTTCCAGATATATGAGCAGTACTCCACATGCAGACAAAATTGAGCTTTGTACAGTAGGTACAAGATCTTAATGTAGCGTGAACCCATTCTGAGAAGTCCGTTCAGGGGGGCGATTTTGTAACTCATGTAACACTTTTGTAATTTCCTGTGTACATTTATCTGACACTCTTATGGTGAAGGAAAACATTGTGAGGCAAGCCGCATACATCTGCGAAGAAATTCAAAGGTGTATGTGAAATCGACCAATCCGCACTGGGCCAGCGTGGTTGACTAAGGCCTAAACATCCTAACTTAGGTTCGAGACTCTCGGTGGCGAGGTATATGGGCTGTTATGATGACAGGCACATTGACAGCTTTATCAACAAGCCGAAAAATGAATGCACCACGTGAGATCAACAAAAGGATGTGCGCATAACGCTTGTGCGACAATACTGTAGTGCAACTGACTGACACGCTTATCTGACACACTTAAGGTCGACATTACAAATACGACACACGATCGTGAGACAGCGCTGGGTAATTTTCAGCGTGTCAATCAATTTCGTGCCTGATACAGAAATTGGCGCCCCACGTTGGGTGCCAATTCCGTAATGTCGTAAGATTTTGGCTCATCAGGGGCTATTCCACTGGTTTTCCCATACCCAGTTAAACCTCCCTCCGCACCTTTTCCACTCCCTATAGAGGCCTCGTTCAGAACGGAGGGCCAAATCTCCAAACGAACCCTCCTCTGGAATAGGTCCAGCAGTATAAACAAGCTGCGACTTCCGCTAGGGAGGGATCACTAGGTATTTATTAATCCACGTAATATCTACACAAAATTTGTACGAACAAACGTTCTGGAAAAACTGAATAATAAAAATAATAATTTGTGAAAATAAAATGACTAAAAGAAGGCTACCTACTTTTCGACCTTTACGACGAGCGAGCGATGGTCTTAGTGTAAGTGCTTAAGTTAACGGATCTGCACTATCGGTCGATGAATCCATCATGATAACTAGAAAACTATAGATTTTAACAAATGCGATAATTACCTGAGATCTCCAATAGAAGCTGAAAGCAGGAATGCGTTCCAAAATCTAACAAACATCCTTATTAAGAGATCAATTAACCGACACAAGTCACTCCTATTGTAATATGCGTACCTACCTATTCACCCTTATATTGTTACATGTTATGTAAGCGTTTCGCAGAGTTATAGGATACTGGCCTATGAAATAGTTAGCAATATTTCACCTGGTCCGAATGGATTCCCGTCACGCATGTAGCCGTCTGATTCGTCGACACCACAACAGATAGTATTGGGGCCAACATGACGAACGGCGCCAAGCGCTGAGTGGAATAAATAAACAGAAAAACAACTACTCAAATACAATCTAGAGATGTTGTTATCCCCCCGGATAAAATCCGTATCATCTGAAAATTGCCGAATAACTTAAGGTATTGAGGTAAATAGATTTTGAGTGTGATTAGACTGTAGTTAATATGTAAAACCTATAACTACAGCGCATTTTTTGACGTCAATAAGCGCCTATAAAAGTATACTTACATAATGTGGATAATTATAAAATCAGAAAGATTATAAGACATCCCGATAATTCAGGATAATCGCAGTGTTTGAATAGCAATTGAAACGGCTATCTACAAGAATTTAGTTATTAAAATATTTTTTGTAAAATAAAAATGTTCCTTTACCATGTGCCTAGGATTTTTGCAGTCGTCCTGATTTTGTAATAATCCAACGACATATACACGTATATTGAATAAAGATTTTTAAGTTTTGAGGCTGATAGCCGGCTTTACACCATATAGATAGAATTCCGGATAAATTCATAGCATTCCCTTTAAATCCACTGCAGGAGATAAAGAAGAAAGATATGTGATTATTTTATTGGGACTATCTCTGGCACTGAAAATATCACACTAAAATCATGTTGCGATGATTTTCATTAAACCAACTGTTTTCTTAATTATTCCAGTTGTGGTTAAACCAAGCGTTCAATAAAGGGCTATTGTGGAAAAAGCCTAACCTACAAATAGTCAAAAAAATAAACTGAAAAAAAATTGAAAAAATTTACTGAAGTTCTTGGGCAACGTGCACCTTATTAGTGAAGAGGCTGCGTCTAATTAGCACGTTGGCTCATGGTTTGTTTTTGTCTTTGGTTATTTAATTTATCAAAAAAAAATTGTATCACTATTCAATGTGTTGATTTCTTAAATTTTAATCACATTCGTAAATAAAGTCCATAATATAACTGTACCTTGTGCAGTCCATAATATAACTGTACCTTGTGCAGTCCATAATATAGGTGTACCTGTGCAGGTGTCACCTTTATGTATCTCCTCTACCCATACGTCCCAAGTCCCTTTGCTGGGCACGGATCACTTGCAATTGCAAACCTTTTGGAGATCACTGTTTCTAAATCGTCAAGCCGTTTTGGAAAGAAGTGGCAACATTCGTTTGATACAAAAAAAAATATTGTATAGCCCCCGTGGTGATTAAAAACCAAACAAATTATCTTATTAACTATCATATATATAAACCATACACTAGCTGATGGATGAGTAACATTCGATTACGCACACACAGACAAACATATAATCTCTCACCCTAAAGGTATGTGACCTGTGCTGTGCTCCTTTCCGTCGTGGGTAAAAATTTACATATTCTTTGTCCGTCATGTTAACCCAAAATGAAGTCAGTCATTTAAAAACTCGTTAAAAACAGGATCGAAAATTGTACTGAATTCTTGTTCCTTCTCATCCTAGGGATTGAATTAATTTCTATTAATTCATATTTCATATATATCCATTTCATATTGTCTGGTGAGAAAATAAAACTTATTCTAAATCGACAGCACAACATATGCTAAATGCAAATCCGTGAAAACACTAAAATATTACAAAATCAAACAAAAATTTCATCTGGTCATGTTGTTTACATTTAAATTTGTACTTCACTTCTCTAGACTATGGCAAGTTTACATTTGTATGTTCACCCTCAGAACAATCACTTATTCTTCTGAGTGTTCACCACATGTTCACTTATTAGTTTGTGTTGTTATAGTTTTCCAAACTAAAAAAGGAAAGGGATTTAAGTTCATACCGCCAGGTAATTGTAAGTCAGTCTGTGTAATTGTTTCAACACAAAAGTTTCGTGACTTTTAAGTAATATATTAATTTATGAATTAATATTAAACTAATATAATTTTTAATAAATTTTGTATTTCTTACGTATTTGTTTTTATTTTCTCGCAGGTGATTCAAAAGTAGGTAGAGAATTTTCAGCCAGGTAAAAAGTAGAATAATTTTATTCTGCCAGGTTCAAAGACAAATAAACAAACAAAACCACACCATGCATTATAAAATTGTATACATATATAGATACAAACACAATACTCTGCTTTAGCAACTGCGTAGGTACTCAAATGGGAAACGTCTGAAGCAACAATAAACGTGACGCAGGTAAATATACGAAAACATGAATACTTTGAAAGCAAATTGTTCAGGAGGTCCCGGTGTAAACAGGCGGCAATACCAAACGTTATACGGAACAAAAACACACGTACCCTTATTGCACACCTTTCATATGCCACATGTAGCAGACATGCATGCGTTCACCTATCCGATGGCTATACTTGGATGTTAAATACAAACTTTCATCTCCCTTTAATCCAAACTTAATTTTCATGACAAATTTTATCAAAATCAACGTTAATTTTGCCGTACGTTGATTTTGAAAAGTTGAAAAAATAACAGAGAATGCTCATCAACAATAATTACAGCACGCGAGACGCGACAAAGCTCTATCTGGAAAGCTTAACAACCCAACAATTTAAAAAATAACATATAGATTCCCTCAAAAATACTTATGGAAATTCTCGTACTACGTGCATTGCAATAAGTCAGGGAATGAACAGACTATCTCTCCCTTTTTTTAATAAGTGTTAGCTATAATCAATAAAAAAGCAGCGGCACACAATTTCTACTCTGATAATAGTATTGTTTCATATCTATGTCTGCACAAAGTTATAAAGACTATTTAAATGATGCTCCGCTTATTACCTACTTTGCAAAAATGATGTATAAAAACTTGCGTAGTAAGAAATTTAAAAACACTGGAAAGAATGCGATTTGTAACGTGCAAAATATGAAATGCAAAAAACAATTCCCATATGTTTTCACCGTAACAGCGTCCGCTAACAAAACTGCTGTCAAGAACCCACAACGACGACCATAATTCGGCCTAAAAATAGATAGATAATAAATGCGAAAACATCAAATCAGACCACGACGAATATGTCAAATAAATATGGAAGGTATAGCAATAATTTCAGTCTGTATCGCAACACTGAGGTATGCAAAATCTTTGGGCTCCACGCCATTTGACGGCTACTTTATGGACACGTCATTTGAAGGCAATCATTTTGATATTTTCAACTCCTTATTTTGGACCTCAAAATATATTTCTATCGTTTTCAATTTGACAGCTAATGATATAAATAAAATGAAACGCTTACTAATGAGCTTAGGTTAGGTTAGGCTCTTCATGAAAGGAGGGATTGGGCCGTCTCCCAACAACCGGGACAGTCTAGTTTGAGAGGTAAGTCAGAGCCATATCGGTTGGTCTTTAATCAAACACGGGTTTTTAAAGCGGACCTAGCAAATGACACCATCTTTTTATTGTCTGTAGTCCTGAAGAAAACAAGAAAAGATGGTATTAGACAAAAACCGTCTCTGTACGGAATCTTGTCATCTCTACTTTATAATAAAAAAAAAACAGTGAAGGCAGTATCTTGATTTGACTTCAGTTCAAAGTGTCAACAGTTACTCGTCTAATGATTGGGTTCTCCCAATCCTGGCGATCCAGGATCCAAATTAACAGCCCGTGGACCATAGAGGAGAAAATAACACATAAAGTTCGCATCGTACTTCATTACTGTATGAAAGAGAAGGAAAGGGGATGTTATTTGTCTCTGATCGTGTTTTGTCTACATTCTCTATAAGTGTTAATACATGACTGAAACGCTGAAGACGATCTCCTTACAGTTCCAAGGTATGAGTGACCCTTTGACTAAAAGACTCACCCTACGGTGTTCACGGCAATTTTATTTCAAAAGCTTTTCTGCTGTTCCGCTCTTGGCAGAGCAATAATGGTAACGTCACGACGTTCACGTCTGCTGTAGATGCGAACACAGCTCATCGCTTGATATCCCACCATCTACCTCTTCGCAGGTTATTGCATGGTTTCCTTGCGGATGTCATCTGGTTAGGTCAGTGCAGTGAGCTGTAGTGCAATTTGGCACCCATTCGCAAAAAAGGGTACACAATGCAGACAAGCAGTCCATCTTATTCAAAAGTACCTAGTGAAAGTAAGTACAGTTATGAGGATTTCTATAGCCACGAGTCCATCACTAATTGAAAACTTGTACGACATCAACTGAAATAAATGAGGTGGAGACATAAATGTACACAGTGTAATATTTTCTTACGGAGTAATTAAAGTCTTTTCCAGGTAATCTCCTCAATCACACACACACAGCTCATATACGTCCCCACCGAGGAGTTCGAGCCTACCCTATATTAGGGTGATTAGGCCTTAGTCAACCACGCTGGTCCAGTGCGGATTGGTCGACTTCACATACAACATTGAATTTCTTCGCAGATGTATGCAAGTTGCCTCACGATGTTTTCCTTCACCGTAGGAGCGTCAGACAAATGTACATATGAAATTCGAAACGAAAAACACATTGGTACATGGCGGGTCTCGAACCCCAACCTCCCGATTGGAAGGCAAGTGCCGAGTCCACAGCGCCACCGACGCTCTTTTACGACAAAGTTTATCTCCTCAATAAACAACAAATATTCTTCGGAGTCATATGTACACTGTATCCTCCTTTTCACACCGTACCCAGAAATTCCAAGATTCCTTCTTCTGTCGTTCATCCCACACTTGGAATTCTCTACCTGCGCACGTGTTTCCTCCATCCATCCTACAACATGGGTTCCTTCAAAAGAGGCGTGAAAAAGCATCTTTTAAGCCGGCAAGGGGTGGGCAGGTAGGATAGTTGATGTCGTCCCTATCTGTCAACTCATTTGGGCCTCTTTCTACGCTTAACATCAGGCGGGAGGTCATTTGCCGGGCCATCCATAAAAAAATCATGTTTTATATCTACGAGTACCTTTTTTCATTTTATGAGCACATGTATAAAAAGTGAAAAGAAGCAAAAATATCTGCAGATATGATAAGTTAAAAATAAGGTTAAATACATATCTGTTGCTGGACATAAACTTCACCAAGAAGTCTTACTTTCTTCCTACTGAGCTAGCCGAGTGCGGGTTGGTGGGGCCTCTTTCGTTAATTGACCTGTTTCTGTTGAAGAGGAGCCTGCTGCTGATCTATTCACCTTACATTCCTCATTATAAATATACATTGTATTTTTATAAAATTAACAATTGATAACCACCACCAATGATTTCGCAATACAAAGTACTAGAACAACAGGAAACAACAGGAAAATCTTAATTATTTTGAAATGCTTTTGCCTGTGTCTAGTTGAAACTGCATTCGTAAAGGAATTAAGGAATCTAGAGAGACTTTCTTAAGTTTACCAAAAAGCTCCTCTGTAAGCTTAGCAAAAGCATACACGGTGTAGGCACAAATGGCTGTGTTCATCCCTTTTGAATCGCGGACTTTCAAAAGGGAGAATGATGGAGGTAATCGCTTGCACGCGCGAGGCCACGGCGGGAGGCATATTTGTCAAGATCAGAATGGCACTTTTTCTTACCCGCTGACAAGTTGCAAGTGCCGACAACTTTTTACTGGGATTCCTGGGTCACGGCACGCCATAATGGTTTAATAAGCGATATTCAACATGTGCCGATGTTTGATTAATAATCTAAGACGGGGGTATCTTTGAATAGATTTTTTTATACAACAAAGTTGACAAACTAACAGGCTGCCCACGTGATGGTAAAGGACTACAGTCGTCTATAGTACATGTGGTTCCTGGAAGACTTTTATACAATGACGCCAATGTACAGCCGGCTTTAAAAGTAGATGGGCATTTTCGTACCATATCACATCAACGATTCCTTTTATTTAGTATGGTTACACCTATATTGCATTGCTAATAGTTGGTGTGACATAGTACTAAAATACTTATCTACTTTTAAAGCCGGCTGTATGTTGCTAACTTGTCACATAAGATGTTAAGTCACTGTACCCAAAAATTGATGGGTGATAATTTTTTTAATGTGCATTTAAAAATATTCCTATAAAAATCCCAGCTACATTAAAATTTATCAAACTTTTAATAATATAAAACACACACATTATTCGTTAGTGAAAATATTTCACACTCACTTATATTTTCATTTTTTCGTCCTTTTCGTAATTCGATTCTCTGAGATCAAACGATTTACTCGGCGACGTGAACCGCTATCGAGAAAGATTGACTCGGCCACATTTGGGTCATACGGATATCACCGGTAGTAGATGTAGGCAAATCAATCGCTGACAGATTAAACGCTGAAGGGAGTTATCTATATCTTTGATATGAGACGCGATGGCTGAATTTCCGACCTCAATAAGGAAATAGAACATAAATACACTGTGTGTTACACACGTGTTACATGTGTTACAAAGGATCTCATGTATTAGGTATATTTTATTTCAAAACAAAGCATAAATTTTGATTGAAATAAGCTTGAAGTGAACTTATTGCTTTTCTATTAAAATTAAAATAATATATAAGATTAAATATTATTCTTATCAAAGGAGACTATGACGTGTTCGCATTTCAAATAGCTGTAGCTGTCTACTCACGCGTGCATCTGTCTAAACCAATTTAAAGTTATAAGTTTGAAACTGCAATCAAACTTAACAAACAGATTATTGTTATACGCAAACTGAATTAATTAAACTTTAAACTAGTTAAATTTTCTGCTAGAGCATTTCGTCATAATCCCCAAATGTCATGGACTTCGTTTAGTTTTACTGAGAATCAATATACCCATATCGGTGAAATGAAGACAAAGGTTGTAGAATTATTCTTCTCCACGGTTGCACATGATGGCCTATCATGATAGTTCGAAACAAGTTGAAAACAATGTTTGGGATGTAAGATATTTTCGCACCACCACCTGCTCAAAAATTACATATGCTGTGTCTTGTAAACCCAACATAAAGTAAGTCATTTAAAGTCTCTAAAAACCGGGACTAGTAGAATATACTTACTCAATGTATATAAGTGTCCAATAGTGTCACTATGGCAAATAGAGACACCGCTCTTGTAGCATATACCTCTACATCGCCATCTTACAGCGTTTATAACGTTGTTATAAGCAACGGTTTTTTATTGAGACATCGTAGTAAGCCATCTGAAATATAGCAAGGACAAAAAGGACAAGGAAATGAATTTTAAATGACAACAAAATCGGAACACAAGGAAATCAGAAATTCCGGATCCAGGGACAACGAAGTACGGAAGAAGCGAGGTGGCGCGATACTAAAATCTCAAAGTAAGTAGCAACGGAAAACTTTTGTTTACTCGGTGACCGAAACGGGACTCCGACTCGCTGGAACAGTTTAGATAAAACTTTCCCGCAACAGCCTAATACGACGCACTTAGACGATAGAAGTAGAAGATAATCTTGGCGGAATCGAATAAATCCACCTCGTGATTGGGATGTGGGAAGTTTGATTTATATTAGCAATCTTCGGTATCGCGGCCGTCGTCCGGGCCCGTCTATTTTATTTTCGCGTCACGTATTTGCCGGCCAAACTTTTGTGGTCCACCGCGACAAGTATTTTTATTTGATCCAGTCGTATTGAATATTGAAAAATGCGTATTGAAATGACTATTTTCATTTTCAGCTTCTATTCTAGCTGTATTTTTATTTAATTCACCCTATCGTAACGAACGTTGTAAATTTCTTATTGTAATTCCATTTTTTCTCGTTCAGCTTCTCCTTTCTCTTTTGCGATCAGCCAAATTAGCCTGTGGCAGGTGAGATTTGTTCTCCCAGAAAATAATCCACCTTTTTACATACAATAGAGAAGGTTTTTGAAGGCCTTTGTCTCACCTGATGGTAAGTGATGACAAGTCGAGCTTCAGCTGGGCTCCTCAACAACTAAGGAACTTGTTATCTTACCTCTATTAACGGAACACAACAACTCTATTATTGGGGGGGGGGGGGGGGGGGGGCTGATTACTCACTCCTTTGTGCCGCCAGCGCACAAAGGAGCGGGCGATCAGTGTTACTTTTAAGATTTTAATGTTGATTTATTTTATTGAAGAGTTTTGAAAAACGACATATATAGAAACAATCGTAAATCGATTCTAAGCACGCCCCTATCTATCTATCTATCTGGAGTTCGAGGGGATACTGGGGGCGACGGAGGGGCGTCCCCCAGCGGGCCACTGCGACCTGTACAGATCTATTGTGGCCGACCCCTCTATTTTAAAGGTCTCCAAATAGGCCCGCGGCGTTGAAAAAGCCAATAACCTTCTTTGGAGACAGAGCCTTCGCATCATGTGGTGGCAGACTAGGTCCACCCAGAGCTCGGCTCCTTGTGTGGATGAGAGCATGACATTCACAAAGAATGTGAAATGGTGTCTCTTCATCCTCACCACAAAATCTGCACGTGGGAACATTAGTCAGGCCCATTCTATGCAGATGTTTGTTGAGTTTGCAGTGACCAGTTAGGGCTCTAGTGAGCGCCCTTAATTGGCTCCTGCTTAGTTGGAGGTTTTGTATTGCAACTCCGGGTGAAAATTCCCTAATGAGCAATTTCGAGTGCAGTAGTCCAGGGGAATGGGCCCACTGGAGTCGGGCTTGTGTTTGTACCCAATCTCTGAGGACTCTCTTTTTAATCCCCCTCGAAATGCCACAAGCTGGTTCTGGTCCTATGAGAGCGCTCTCGGAACCAGCCCTCGCCAGTTCGTCGGCAATTTCATTGCCTCGGATATTGGAGTGGCCTGGAACCCAGCCAATCATTACCGAGTTCCTGGTCCCCAATTCATTCAAGGTGTACGAGGTTTCTTGGTGTTCTTGAGGAATGTAATGATCACACCTTATTTTGTTGATACCAATTTATTAGCTCGACTCTCGTTATCTCGTTACAACTTTGAATAATGGAATGCGCACACAATACTTAATTTTCTATTCTACCGACGTACAAAAATTGGCGGCTAAGTACTTATAAAGTGTTGCCACATAAAAATATATTTTTACATTAATGTTACCACTGTTGTTAACATATTGGGGGCCGCGAAAGGCAAACAAAAAGTATAGCGCTATTCGCAAAAGTATTACTTATAATATTAGTTCTGACAAGTTATATTAAATAGTAAATCAACTTAAAGTTATAGCCTTTTATTACATGTAGCTAATCTTTATGTATACAAACATTGAGAAACCAAATTAGCTAAAAACTAGAATTTAACTTAAAAGTAGACTTATAGAAACATGCTTTAGTAAATATACAACTATACCTTGTGTATCATAACTAGATAACTGTATATATTTTTTAAATACTATTTATCGTTAATAGGAAATAAACATATTTTTGTAATCGACCTAACATGTGTCTTTCTATTAGGTGTCATGACTTCAAAGGCTCTCACTACATTGTCAGTGCCAGGAAACACTTTTATGATGCGGGCCATAGGCCATGTGAGAGGAGGACTATTATCCTCGCGTAAGAGGACTAGGTCACCCACCTTTACATTAGAACATTCAGTTTTCCACTTAGGTCTAGATTGTAAAATATTAAGATAATGTTTGTGCCATAATTTCCAAAAGGATTGTACCATTTTATTACAAATATTCCACAGCTTTAGTTTAGAAATTGGAACTTCACTTAAATCATTTTGTGGATAAGAAAGTAAAGATCTACCAGCGAAAAAATGTCCTGGGGTAAGGTATGTAAAATCATCACAATTGGAAGATAATGGCACTAGCGGTCTTGAGTTTAGAACCGCTTCTATCTGAGCAAGGACTGTATTTAATTCTTCATAGGTAAGTATATTAGCACCAAGTACACGTTTTAGGTGGTACTTTGTACTCTTAACGGCTGCCTCCCAAAGGCCACCGAACACAGGGGAGTATTTTGGTATAAAATGGAAGTTTATATTATTCTTTATACAATAATTGTTGACCTGTGCCTGGTGGTCCCGGGAACGAAGCACTTTATATAATTCAGCCATTTTGTTCCTAGCTCCCACAAAGGTAGTAGCATTGTCGCAAAATACATCATGTGGAATACCTCTTCGTGAAACGAAACGTTTAAAGCAGGCTATGAAAGTGGCCGTACTCAAATCAGACGTTAATTCAAGGTGCACTGCTTTGGTTGTAAAGCATACATATACACATATATAGCCCTTTGAAATTATCGATTTTCTTATTCTAGACTGTTTCACATTTATAGGGCCTGCAAAATCAATGCCGACTCTTTGAAAAGGTCCAGCTTGCGTTACTCTCTGTGAGGGCAAGGAGCCCATAAGCTGTTTGGAAGCCTCAGCTTTCAATCTAAAGCAAGTTATGCACTTATGTATTACACTTTTTACATGTCTAAGGCCATTTATTAGCCAGAATCTATTATTTAAATTAAACAGTAAGAGTTTTGGCCCCGCATGTAATAACCTAAGATGTTCATTGTGAATGATCATATTAGTAATACGTGACTCTTTAGGTAATATTACTGGATGTTTCTGATTATAAGAGAGGTCAGAATTACGAAGCCTTCCCCCTACTCTCAATAGATTATTGCTGTCAAGAAATGGATGCAAAGACTGTAATGGACCATCTATAATCTTATTATTGTTTAATGCTCTTATCTCTTTATAAAAGTAAATCTGTTGTTCATGTCTAATTATAATTAGTAAGGCATTTTCTAGCTCTTTGCTAGTTAAATAATTGCAATATATTTGTTTTTCCTTCTCTTTATTTTTGCAGTTGTTATAAAACCTTATAATGTAAGCTGTAATTCTTATCATTTTGTTGATATCAGAATATTTTTCGAATAAACATAATAGTTTGCGATCTCCGCCTACTGCAGAGAAACATGCCTTTGATACTGCCATCTCATTCACAGTCGATTGCGAAGACTTTACCTCTGGTATTATAGTGGGAAGCTTGACCTTACTATCAAAATTATAATTACTATTATGTAGGAATGTGGGGCCATTCCACCATATCTCGCTTTTTGTAAGGTCTTTTGGAGTTACTCCTCTTGTTATGCAGTCAGCCGGGTTCTCGTGAGAAGGGGCATAATGCCAAGACCAACCTGTAGTCAGCTGAGAGATGACATTTACGCGATTTGCAACATAAGCGTTGAGCTGTGCCTGTTGTGTTTGAATCCATGCTAAGACTATTTTTGAGTCTGAGAATAAAAATACATTGTGCACAGACACTTTAATGCTTATACATTTATGAACTTTGGTCATAAGCTTAGAAAGCAGCAGTGCGGCATTAAGCTCCAGCCGTGGAATGGTAAGTTCTTTATTAAGTGGATTTACTCTTGATTTAGAGCAAAGTAAATACATGCATGCTGAGGACTTATCATTAATCACTCTGAGATAAATGCAACAACCATGTGCCATTGAAGAAGAAGCATCAGCAAATCCGATCAACTGGATGGACACTGCCTTGGTTATAGGTATGTTTCTTTGCAGTGTGATTGGCAACATGTTTTCTAAGCTTTTTACAAACAATAACCATTCTTGTTGCAGGTCATCTGTCAAGGGAGAATCCCAACCTAGTTTGGCTGACCACATTTTCTGGATGAAACTCTTTGCAGTGACTATGATAGGTGTTACAAGCCCTAAGGGATCATAGAATTTAGAAATATAACTAAGAACTTGCCGTTTAGTTATTTTCTTATCACCATAAGGTTCTGGGCATGTAACTATAAAATTATCATTTTTAACATTATATTCAACACCTAATGTTTTTAAGTTGTAATTTTGGTTTGCTAAATCAATGTTATCGAAATGTCTCTCATTTTTATTAACATTTTGAAGAATTTGAGGAACATTTGATGTCCACTTGTGTGCTTGAAAGCCTCCTTTAGCAAGTAAACTAATTAGTTGACTCTTTGCTTCTATGAGTTTGTTTACATCATTGTCAGCATATAAAATATCGTCAACATATGTAGAATTTTTTAATATGAAGGAAGCTAACGGCAGTTCATCCTTGAAATTGGAAGAAAGTTCATCCAGACAACGTGTAGCCAGAAAGCTGGAGCTTTTAAGGCCATAGGTTACCGTGTCCAGCCTGATACATCTTATCTCTGTGTTGGGACTCTCTCTCCACAGGATATTCTGCATGGAAGTATGTAAAGGATTAAGTTTCACACAGCGGAACATTTTCTTTAAATCTGTTGTGAACATATGTTCACCAAAGCGAAATAGCATGAGAATCTCAAATAAATCTCGTTGAACTATTGGGCCATTTAATAAAATATCATTAAGAGAAATTTTTTTATTAGTCCTCATGGAACCGTCAAAGACAGCCCGCAACTTGGTGGTCACACTTTTTTCATTTAAGACCGCATGATGAGGAAGAAAATATATTGGATCATTTTGAAAATCATAATTCTGTATGTCTACATAATGACCATGGCCAAGTTCAATGATCTCATCAATAAATTTTTTGTATTGTTGAAACAGTTCACTATTTTTATGTAACCTTTTTTCTAAATTTAAGAATCTATTGAGAGCAAGGTTGAAGGAATCACCCAAAAGGCCATTGACCTTCTCTAGAGGCACTTTGAATGGTAAGTCTACTTGAAATGTGTTGTTTTGCAACTTAACAGTGTTTTTAAATATTTCTTGGCACAATTCAGACTCTGTAGATCTTTCACAAAAGATTTGGGGTACCTCTTCAGTTTTCCAAAACTGTTTCAAAGTATTTTTTATATCCGAGTTACAAGTAGTACATAAAAGTGTTACCTGCTTAGATGGGGAGTGAGAAGTTAAATATGGTATTGTCCCTCCTACCACATAGCCTAATTGTGTATTGATGAAACACGGAGAAGGAGCAGAAGCACATTTAAATGGCTGCAGCTGCTGGTTTGGTAGGAGCACCTGAAAAACAACATCACATCCCATCAGCATATCTATATCGCTCGGATTATTGAAATTTTCATCTGCCAATTGTATTCCAGGGGGAATAATTAATTTATTAAATTTTTGCTGCGGAAGTTTACAAGTAATTTGTTCCACAACATTGCAATTGACAGTTAATTTGAATGGTTGGGTGAGTGAGTGTACTTCTAGAGGAATGCTATACTTAATTTTATTATTGACATTAGCAATTCCTATTATATTTATATCACTCTCTTTTGGTTGCATACCCAACTTTTTTACCACTCTTGAAGTGACAAAAGAAACTTGTGATCCCGTATCGAGCAGGGCTTTGATGTGCAAATCTGTCCCATCAGAGTTAATTAACTTTATTATTGCTGTGGGGAGTAATGTCTGATTATTACACATATTATTAGATAGCAAAGCCACTGGGGACTCATTGTCTTCTTTATGAAGAAGAGTATTATGCACCTTTTTGCAGGTATTGCACCTGAAGTGAAATCTACACCTGCCACTATGATTATTGAGGCAGACGTTACATAACTTATTGGATTTAACAAATTCTATCCTATCTGTGACAGGTATTAATTTAAATTTAGGACAATTGTACAATTTATGTGTGAAATCACATTTGCAGTACTTACATGAGACTGCAAGAGTTGATGCCTTCTGCGACGCTATGTTGACAGCCAGAGCCTTGTGTTTGTAGCTATTGCCGTGCTGACCATTACCATCAACACTTTCTTGTGCTAGGGCTCTCCGCTCCAGGAATTCTAAAAATTCCTTTACCTTCGGCTTCAGCTTCATGTCACGGTCCATTTGGTAGGACTTAGCTGTATACGCGTCCAATTTGCGTGAAAGAATGCATATTAGTAAAGGGTCCCATGTATCTACATTAGAGTCTAAATTTCTGATAGCTGCTAAATGTTGCTTAACATTAGAAATAAATTCTCTTAACGAAGATGCTGAATTTTTTGTAGGATTTAGGTCAAGTAACTGAGTAATATGATCATTTACAATAAGCACACTGTTATCATACCTATCTTTTATAATTTTGATAGCTTCTAAATAGCTTTCTCTTGTTATAGGTAAGTTTTTTATTAAATCGAAAGGTTCAGCTTTGAGGAAGCTTCTTAAATAATACAGCTTTTGTACATTGTCTAAACTAGGATTATTATGTATAACGGAATCAAATATATTAATAAATTGTAAGAACTCACAATATTTGCCAGTAAATTGTGCAATTTCGATATTCGGTAATTTTGTTTGTGCCAGGGGAGAACTTATAGGAGACGATTTTGAGCATTTTGTATCGGATATATTAATTGCTTCATTAAGACGTGCCAATGTGGTCATAAATCGGTCTTCATGTTCCGCCACGTTTTCGTTGTCATCCATTTTCAATGATAATATAACCATGTTTTTATGCTCATAATCTTTAAATGATTCTTTTAGTCGGTCCCTTTTTGCTTCAAGCACAGCATTATTGATAGTGCTGAGATCTTCGCTTAAAACAAAATTGTATAAGCGCGTGAGTGACGCCTTTAGGTAACCCCTGGCACTAATTAACTCTTTGAGCTTCATGTCTTCCGTCATAATAACTATGATTCAGTTTTTGCAACACACTTATAATAAATATGAGCAATAAAATACTTAAATAACAGAACTGAACAAAATTGCTAAAATAATCGAAACAAAAACCATACAACCAACGAAACACGACTAAAAGTAACATAAAATGGCCGACCGATCACCGATCGGAAATTCGAAAGTTAGCCACGATTCCACAAAGCGACGCTGACGGCAGGTACCAACACGAAGCCACGAACGAATCACAGGCGTCTTCTTGAACTGGCAGCGCTCGCGTCGTCCAATCAGAAGCTTCCACTCGTCGTCGGAGCGAAGCAGGCCTTTGCTCGGTACTCCGAACTCGATGTTGCTCAGCAATGCTCCACGTTGTTTGACACAATATGTAGATGGCGGAAGTATCGTCGGATTTATCGATTGAAATTGAAATAATTTTGCCGAGAGTTTTTGATAATTTTTTATACTGTATATGTTTTTATTTCTTTATATACCAACCAGGTATTTCGTAGACTTTGATGCTGAGTATATAGTTTGCAGCTTTGCAAAGTTCTGGTAAAAGGTTTTGTAGGTACCAAAAAAAGGTGCTTTGCAATCCAAAATATATTTTGCAATCCTCACTGGAGTAAACTGCGTGAGTGTATGTAGTGTAATCATATACTACGTATATTTTGCTTTTGCTGCTTTAAATGAGTGGGGAAAACAGAAGATTGCACTAACTCACGGTTTTTGCGGATTTTTTGTCCGTACTCGCCACGCCTCCTCTTGAAGGCAAAAATTTCGCTGATCGCTGATCTGTTTTTCTCGTTGCTGAAGGACCATGTACGAGGTTTCTTGGTGTTCTTGAGGAATGTAATGATCACACCTTATTTTGTTGATACCAATTTATTAGCTCGACTCTCGTTATCTCGTTACAACTTTGAATAATGGAATGCGCACACAATACTTAATTTTCTATTCTACCGACGTACAAAAATTGGCGGCTAAGTACTTATAAAGTGTTGCCACATAAAAATATATTTTTACATTAATGTTACCACTGTTGTTAACACAAGGCTTTCTTGCACTCTAAGGTGATTTTGGACTTGAATTCTACAGCATCAAGCGCTTTTAGAGCAGCTTGGCTGTCTGACAGGATGAGGATGTTCTTACCCTCATTCGACATGTTTGCGTGAACGCAGTCGATAATGGCATACATTTCTGCCTGGAATACGGTGGCATATGCGCCCAGGCACGTGGTTCTCCTGGATTTCGCACTACCTCCGAAGACACCTGCACCTGACTGGCCCTCTTTCCTAGAGCCATCAGTGTACCATGTCTGGTTAGCTTTCCTAAAGGGCTCAGGGACTTGCTTGTCCCATTCATCCCTATTAGGAATCATGACCTTGTAGTTCTTCTTGAACTCCAAAGTTTCAATCATGGCATCGGCTGGCATTGCCATGACAGGATTAACCATTAGGCTGCCCTGTAGCTTCCTCATGGTTTGGGATTTCCATCTCGATCTGCCCCCCTCCACAGCTCGGAGCATTGCCATCCTAGCCTCCCCCTGTATGAACAGGTGGAGTGGTGGGAGGTTCAGGATAGCCTCCATTGCAAGGATGGGAGAAGATGAGATAGCCCCCGTAATCATCAAGCAGGCACATCTTTGCAGGCTTTCCAGGGCCTTTATGGTGGTCCCTACTGCAGTCTGCTTAAACCAAGCTATACACCCGTAGCTAACCATAGGTCTTACCACAGCGGTGTAAAGCCAGAGAAGGTGACTGGGTTTCAGTCCCCACCTGGAGCTGGTTAGCCTACGGCAGATACCTAGCGCTGCTTTGGCCTTCTTGATAATGTTGCCTATATGTATACCCCAGTTAAGTCTTTGATCCAGGTGGATCCCAAGGTATTTGGCATTCTGAGAGAATTCAATAGTTCTTCCAAACAGTTTAGGAGGCTTGAGGCCGTCTAAATTCCTCCTCCTAGTGAAAGGAACTATTATGGTTTTGCTGGCGTTCACAGACAGCCCCACCTGGCAGCACCATTGTTCGATCTTATTAAGAGCGAGTTGCATGAGACCTGATATAGTTGAAGGACATTTTCCAACTATGTGGACCACCAAGTCATCTGCGTATCCTTGAGTGGGAAGGTACGCATTGTTCAACTCCTGGATAAGGCAGTCAACGACCAGACACCACAACAGTGGAGAGAGCACCCCACCCTGGGGACACCCTCTAGTCACCCTGGCGGTTAATGTGCAGTCCAACAGCGTGGTTTTCACTGTTCGCGTTGTGAGCATTGCCTCTATCCAAGAGATTATTAATTGATCGATGCCGCGGTTTTGCAGACATCGTACAATAACTCTTGTTGGGGTGTTATCGAAGGCACCCTCAACATCCAGAAAGGCACACAAGGCTATTTCTTTATCTTCGAGCGCTTGTTCAAGTCTATCGGTCAGATCGATTAAGGCAGTTTCCGTTGACTTTCCTTTCTGGTAGGCATGTTGCCTTAAATGTAGGGGGTCGCCTGCCAGATGCGTTTCCCTTACATATAGGTTGATTACCTTTTCCATGGTTTTCAAGAGAAAAGAGGATAGGCTGATCGGTCTGTAGAACTTCGGTTGGGCCCTATCTTTATCCCCTCCTTTGGGAATAAATATAACCCTGACCTTAGTCCATAGACTTGGGAGGTACCCCCATGCTAAACTAGCTCTGAGGATCCTCACTAGGACTGGGAGGAGGATATTCTTACCCTGTTGTAGTAGGGCCGGGAAAATGCCATCCTCACCTGCAGTCTTATATGGCTTGAAGCTGTTAATAGCCCAAGCCACCCGTTGAGGGCCGATAATCAAGGAGGCTTTTCTCCAATCATCCACTTTCGGCCTAGGCCTGGAGAATGACCGCAGCTCCTCGGATGATTCAACTACCCTCGAGTCCGGGAAGTGCACTTGGGCTAGGAGTTCTAAGGTCTCCTTTGCGTCGCACGTGAAAGTCCCATTTGGCTTCCTAAGCAAGCCAATATGGGAAGGAGGCGCCTTGGATATCAATTTGTGAATCCTTGCGGCATGGGCTGTGCTGTTGATCATGTCACAGAACCTACCCCAAGATCTCCTTTTCGCCCTCCTTAACTCTTTATTGAACCCCGTTAGGGTCCGAGAATAGGCTTCCCAATTCCCATCCCTTTTTGCTTTATTGAAGCGAGAGCGGGCTTTTTGCCTAAGGGATTGCAATTTGCTGTTCCACCAGGGCACTTTACGATTACTTTCCCTGGTGGTGTAGGGGCAGTTATTCTCATAGGCTGTTAAGATGCCTGTGGATACTGCCCCTGCCGCATATTCTAGTTGTTCTACAGTTTTCACGGCTGGTATCGTCCCCAGGCTCTGTTTCAGGCTCTCCCGATAGCCCTCCCAGTTTGTATGCCTAGGATTACGATAGGATTCGATTTGTTTGTCAAGCTTAGCTGCTATGTCGAATCTAATGTACCTGTGGTCGGATAGTGAAGCCTCCTCTGAGACGTGCCATCCCTGAATGCGGTTCACTAAGCGCGACGTACAGAGGGTAATGTCTAGGACTTCACTTCGGGCTGCCGTGATGAATGTGGGACTGTGTCCCTCATTAAGCACCGTCAAATTCCTAGAAAGCATGAAATCATGCAAAAACTCACCTCTTGGGTTCGTATTGCTACTACCCCATGATGTGTGATGCGAGTTGCAGTCGCAGCCAAGGAGCAGGTCCACATTTTGCTCCTCGCAGTAATCCACCAGGCCGGCCAGTTGCAACGACGGGTCCGTCTCCTCTCCGGGCATGTAGGCAGAGCAGGCCACTAATTTCCTGTCCTGCGACCCAGGGAGTACAACATAGGCAGCAACCAAGTCATCTGTACACAGATAGGGTATAGGTAAAAATTTTATATTATTATTAAACGCTATACATGCTCTAGGCCTCACCCCACCGGCATTGTAGAGAAGATTGCCTAGAGGGTTCAGCCCAAGAACCGCGCTTCCACTTATCCACGGCTCTTGTATGAATGCTATACAATACCTTTCATCGCTCCACTTCTTAGCCAAGGCAGCTGTTGCCGTCTTCGAGTGGTGGAGGTTGATTTGTATAGCCTTCTGCATTATAGGATGGGGAAAGGGAAAGGTTATAAGGTTAATGGGGAGTGGAGTTTTGGTTGTGTAGGAAGGGGTACTGATAGGCGGGAGTTGGGTTTAGGTTAGGTCTACTTGGGCGGGAGGAAACGGAAGGAGTTGAGGGGATTACTGGCGGCTTTTTTAGAGGAGTGCTCGCGGGCCAAGGACGGCAGTTGAACTGGCCGTCCTCGGCAGCGTGCTCCACCTCTATTGCCACCTCTCCCATTAGGGTTTGTCGACCTTGGGGCACCACCACGTCCACCCCTTGATCGCCCATTGGGAGACCCACCACGTCCTGGTAAGCAGGTTTGGGCTACGGGTGCCCACTTTCCTTTGCCCTTGGACGTGGAAGGTAGCGGGCCAGCCGTCCCGCTAGTTGTAGAGGGGGCCGTCGTAGGAGGGCTCCGAGACCCTCCCGCCGATTGGGGTTGAGGTTTGGCGGTGGTTCTGGGCCCGGTTGACGGCCTGGAAACCGATGGGCTCGCAACTGCGTTCCCCTCGGCAACCCGACCGGCTTCCCCACCCTGATTCTCGCCTCCTCTCGCCCCCGATCTGTCCCCCTTGACCCTAACTTGGATAATTTCAAAATCCAGGCATAGTCTGTGGTTTGTTTTGCGGAGGGCATCCTGCGCCTCTGCATCCAAGGAGAAGCACAAAGTCTGCCCCTCCTTTTCCGCTTTGGAGCTCAGCACCCTCCAGGAACCACATCCTATGTCTGGATTTTGCTTATCCAGCCTTCTTAGTAGGGACTTCGTGCTTCCCGCAGTATCCCTGACGTAAGCCGTGGCAATGATTGGTTTGGGAAGGTCCTTTTCATCCACCACTTTTAAACAGGCACCTTCCCATGGCTTGAAACCCCTTATGTTGGTCTCTAGCCATTTGGCGGTTGCATCATTCAAGCACGTGAACACAAGGCCGCCCGCTCGAAGGATGCAACCGCTGAACCTCGGCCCCACACCGCTTGCAGACTCGATGCAGCGGCGAAGGTGAGCCTTCACCCGCTCCGCATCTGCAGCGGTGAGTGGCCGGTGCTCATCTACAATCCCCACCTTCTTTGAGCACGCTGCCTCCGCAAAAGAGGGCCCTGGTTGTGGCTCCAAAGGCTCCACGGCGACCCTCTTTTTGCGCGGCTGCTCCTGTGGGGAGGTGAGGTCAGACCTGCGCCTCTTATTTGGCCCCTGACTGGGGTTCTGGCACCTGTTGCCGGCCTCCTTTCGATCCGGTGGCTCAATAGGCATCTCCGACAATGGGCGCTGGTTTTGGCTCCCGTTATCGGCCTCCTGTCGATCCGTTGGATCGTAAGGCACCTCCGACAATGGGCGCTGGCACAGTTCTAACGCCTCCCTCCTGGTGAAGCCTCGCTTCATCCAGGTGGTGAGGCGCCTACGGGCAGCACCGCAAAGGTGTGGCCTATTCGACCTGCCTTTGTGGCCGTCACCCATCTCCACTGTGGTGCTGGAAGATCCCACACCACTCGTTTGCGCAGGTTCCGGAGGCGATGAACGACCTCCAGTTCCTGTCTGCAAGGGGGTAGTCTCTACTACCTCCATAGGAGTACTAGAGGGCGCTGAGTCCCTGCTAGTCTCCGCCTCGACGACAGGCGTCTCGGCCAAGAGCTGCGACAACTCCGATAACTGGCTTTGGAAATCCATAAGAGTCCCACGAGCAGCTAGGGAAATAAGGTGTCCATCCCCGCAGAGCCCCGCATGCGGAGATAAGGCTCATTAGTCCTTGAGGTCGCCCGGTATCAAGGACCCTCCGTTTGGGCTGGGCACCCCCCAGCCAAAGTATCCGGGGCACGGGTCGGATAACACCCCGGATTTGGGACGTTTTTGGTGTCGAGGTGTCGTCTCCTCCAGGACGTAGGGTAGGATAAGAGGATGAGGGCTTGGAATGGGTAGATAGCGGATGAGAGTGAGGAGGGAACAAGGGTAAAAAGGATGCGGCGTTTTGCTAACTGTCAGGGAGAGGGGATAGTACCCTTTCCGTAACAGCCATTGCCCAGGGTGCACCGGCGCGGGTTAATACCCGCGCACACGTGGAGGTAGCCGTGGAAACCGCACCCCCTGCCCTAAAATGTTTCACTGGGTTTTTGTTACACATTGTATAAGAAGCTAAACTTTATCAATTTTCATTGAAATACGTATGCGAATAATAAGACGTGGCTAAATTAAGTTTCCGCCCATTCTTAGCTACGACCAACTTGGTAGACTTTCGGTGCAAATATATTACTGAAGTTTGGGTAATCCAAGACTGTAGAGCCTTCCCCTGTCAAAGGATTTGATCTGAAGTAATGAAGAACAAGCCTTATATTTAATTTAATGTTACTAGCGTAGTTTTAAGGTCTGTTACACTAACAAAATTGATATATTATATATATTTATGTGTGTTTGTAAGGTGTAGGTATATCTATGGGTTTTTTCTATGGCCTTAGTTGCCTGACTATAAATGAAAAATATTAAATGTACGTAATAAATGTAGCTGGGCTCCTCAACAACTAAGGAACTTGTTATCTTACCTCTATTAACGGATCACAACAACTCTAATAGTGGGGGGGGGGGCTGATTGCTCACTCCTTTGTGCCACCAGCGCACAAAGGAGTGGGCGATCAGTGTTACTTTTAAGGAATTCTTTAATGGCTAAGGTCACATGGCTGAAATTTAGACATCAGAGGTTCAATTCAACGGAAAGTTTCTGTTCAGTTTAATAGACGGTTTATTTATTTCCTATCTTTTCTTCTGACCAACGGACGAAGTTCTAGCGCTCCCAACCCAATTAGGCCACCGTGTCGGAAATAATCCAAATCCTCCTTCCTTCTGGGACCTATAATAATAATAATAATAATCATTTATTTCGGGCATTAACCCATATTTTGTTAGTAACAATGATTCTTAGCCTATGTTAGTAATATGACAAAAATTACAAATTGAATAATGAAATTAAAAATTGAATAATAATATTATACATTGATTATTAAAATTAGAAATTGATAATTAAAATTAAAAATTGATTATATTATTAAAAATTGAATATTAAAATTAAAAATAAAAATTAACATTTGAAACATAAAATTGAAAATTAAAATTAAAAACTGAAAATTAAAAGTGAACAATTTTAATTTTAAAAATACGGATTAAAATCGTATGCTTCGCGAATGCGGTGTCAGGTGCGCACCAACCCAATAACAAAGCATAGAGCTGTCTACTCTCAGACCTACAGTGTTCAAGATGCTGTTGGTGCTGCCCCGCACTCTGCTCATCAGGGATGCGATTCTTTTGCGCATTATGGCTTGAAAGCCGTCTACTCGCGCTTCCGTGAACATCCCCGAAGCGCTGCAGTAGCGTGGCAGCCCCAGCAGCAGCCTGAACCCATTATTATATTGCACTCGCAGAGCGTTGTAGGCTTTTTGTGTAAACCTTGTCCATAGGCTGCATGTGTAAAACGATTGGCAGTAAGCTTTAAATAATGTGACTTTTACATCACAAGAGCTACGTGCAAACCTACTGGCCAACATGTTACACCTCACCGCCAACGCCCTGCGTTCTCGCTCCATGTCTAAGTCGTCACTCAAGTCTTCGGTAACCCAGTGACCTAGGTATTTAAATTTAGTTACTTTCTGCAACGCAGTGCCCGACAGCGTAATCTCTAACCCGACAGCGTATGCCTATGGCCAGACTTTCACATTCATAATAATTGTGGAATATGATGTTTATTAGATATAACAAAATGTAAGCAATTACTAAGTTATTATAACTAAGAAAGACACAGCAGAAAATTTTCATCGAGGATTCTATTTAAAAGGTACATAATTATTAAAAATTAATTCTAAATGGCTAAGTAGATTAGAAATCTTACATTTTACAAGCTTTTATTACAAGCTTTTATTTACTTTCACCTGTCCCGCGTCTGTAATAAAATCTTGCAAGCTAAATTTGACCCACTTCCCGGTTTTCAATTGAGCTGAAATTTTTTGGGACCATTCGATTCCCTAAGATGTTTTACTTGACTTTCTATGGTACCACCATTATATATCTAAGTTAATATGTCGTGGCTATATCGTAAAATTGGCCATTTCATGATGTGGTTGGCCATTTCATGAAATGGTTGTATTTCATAAGACGCTTCCATCAATGAGGTATAGCTGAAAACATCTCTATTAGAAGAACCTGTAAACATACATCAAGAATCCTCCAAGGATATTTAAGAAATAAATGTTTCCTAAAGCTTTTTCACATATGACTTAAAATGTTTTTTGATATAAAAAAGCCAAGCTTTAAAAAGTAAACTGATAATATTTATTCCTCGTATTCTTAACGTGCGGAAATTTGCTCAGCACTTAGCATAAGTAGGTGTTCGTATCATCTCGAAAAGGCTTTGTGTGTAAAACATTTTTAGACTCGTAACCCTCGCGTGTGCGCTATTTATTTTTCATATCATAAAATGAATATGAACATTCAATATTCTCAAGGGAGAAATCAGTCAGCCTTTCCTAAATAACACCTTGGCAAGATGTATTATTCGAATTCGACAAAATTTTGCGTTTTGCTTGTGAAATTAAGAAAAATAAAGAATACATGAAAACATGTTTTTATGTATCATAAATTATTATTTATACAATATCCCCTAACAAAAATATTTAATTAAAATCCATACAGGAAAAACTTAATCGTGGACAAGATGATTTTTTTTTGGTGTTAACTTCGAGTGAAAGACGCGCTACTCAACCACAAAAAATTACGGGCACGATACTTCAAATTACTCTCGGATGTAGATACAACACGTCGTTAAGAATGCCATGTTCACCGGTGGCTAATAGCTACAGTATTCATGTTTAGCAGTCATCGACAAACACACCAAAGATAGGAGCGTTATTGTGTAATAATAAAACATTATTTTCCAAAAAATTAAAACCGACTTCACAAAAGTTAAAAATAATATAAGAATAGGCACAGACAACATCACACTTATAATATCGAAGTCGGTGCCAAACGATGATCCCCTAGAAAATCTTAAAATTTGTCACCGACTTCAATATAGAAGTGTGATGTTGTCTGTGCCTATTCTTATATTATTTTTAACTTTTTTGAAGTTGGTTTTTAATTTTTTGTAAAATAATTTTTTATTTGTAGCTTTTTTTAAGTCGGTTAAAATTCCCTACCTCAAAAACTACTGAACTGATTTTGATAAAACTTGCAGTATTCCCTAAGTTGAACAATACCTAGTACAACAAAAAAAGAATTACTTAAATCGGACTTGTAGTTCCGGAGATATGTGAACACAAACATAAAAACATACATACACTTTTGAAATTTAGCAAATTTGTTCAGACGCTGATATAGACTAACATACGAAAACTGGGCAGTTCTGGAAATATTACATACATACGGGTCGAATTGATAACCTCCTTTTTTCCTTTTTTGCATCAATACAAGACTCTGTGTCGACTGTCTGAAAAAAAATAGTAATGGATGCACTTTGACTGTCGAAATTGAAAGCAATCGCGATAGATTTCTGTTAGACAACCAAGGAGACGAGACGTCCCGTTTTGAACGGGGCCGTCCTTCTTTTTAACCGACTTCAAAAAAGGAGGAGGTTATCAATTCGGTTGTATTTTTTTTTATGTTTGTTACCTCATAACTCCGTCATTTTTAAACCGATTTCCAAAATTCTTTTTGTATTTGGTAGAGTATACTGTAAGGGTGGTCCCATGGTCCAAAGTCAGGATCGGATGATGGGATCCCATAGAAAATCGAGGAACTAAAAAGTTAAAAATAAAAAGTTAAAAATAAAAAAAAAATTACAAAAAATAGAACCGACTTCAAAAACACTGAAAACTTAAAAATAATCTTCCATATTGAAGTCGGTGACAAATTTTAACACTTTCTAGGAGATCATCGTTTGGCGCCGACTTAAATATAGAAGCAGATTATTTTTAAGTTTTCAGTGTTTTTGAAGTCGGTTCTATTTTTTGTAAAAAAAATTCAGTAGGTAATCTTTTCGGTGTCCCAAAAACTCCGGGACGAAAAATTTATGTTTTTTTGAAAAAACGCGAAAATTGAGCCGAAAGGGCCGCGTATTGCCAAACACCAAACACAATTGTTGAGTTTTAAGTGTTTTTGAAGTCGGTGTTTATTTTTTGGTTGACTTTATGTCTTTTATGTTTGTTACGCGATAACTCCACCAATCTGAACCGACTTTCAAAATTATTTTTCTATGCCAAAACATATAATCCTGAGGTAGTTCCAATGTCACCAAGTCAGAATCTGATGATGGCACTCCAGGAAAATCGAAGGAAACCCTTAAATTGAATTGTCACTTCCAACTGTAACGAGATGCTATATTCTAGATATAGCAACTCGTTGCGTTCCCCCCTAACCTGACTGCATTTTTAATTTTATGTTTGTCATAATTTCATTCTGTTTTCCCGTCACTCAATTACCGACATCAAATCGCAAAAAAGACACGATGGTACGGTCGCAGACAGAAAATGTTTACCACCTTAAGGATCACAATTGCATGCACACATTTAGGTCACAAGTTCTAAATGTCTAATCTCTATCTCTAGTTATATATATAATAAAATCGTAGGGGTACAAAAATCTGTAATTGCGAAATATTAAGAAAAAAAATACACAGGTCGCCTTAAAATCATTAGCAGAACACGATAGAATAGTTTTTAAAAAAATTGTTTGTTTGTTGGTTTGTTTGTTTGTTTGTTTGTTTGTTTGTTTGTTTGTTTGTCTGTTTGTCCGGAAAGATCTCCGAAACTACTGGACAGAATTTGATATGACTTACACCACAATGCTTATAATTTTCCGGAAGAACATTTAGGCATAATTTCGTTTGTTTAAATTCACTTTTTATTTTTAGTGAAAAAATACCATATAAAATTTTCGAATTGGCTTTAGGTAGAAAAACAACATGGCGCACGTGAAATTATTTTAACAAGTCTGTCACATAGTACAGAGAGAAGGTATTTTCTTCCACGAAGGAAAGGCAATGGAACTACGCCATACAGCCTGATCTTAAGTAATTGGATTTCGAAAATTGAAAGGCAGGAACGAAGTGTTTCACATAGTACAAATAAAATTTAATATTTTCTGTTAATGTGCTGAGCCCAACTGGATTTCGCCAACCAAATTGTCTTTTTCTTATGTCGTACCGTGGTGGTAAGGCAAAAAGATCAGGCCATACAACCAATGTATAAAGCATTTTTTATGATAATACTTATCGAGTGACCATAAAATTTGTAGATTGGTTTAATTCTTGACAAATTTTTACAAAATCGGTACAATTTTTGAAATATTTGAAATGTTGAAAAATGAAGATACTCTTTTCAAGGTATTTTGAAAGATGTTATATGTTTTTACATTAGGACTAAGGAATCAAACTCTTTCATCCATTTAAAACTTTTAAAAGTAATACATTAATATTGATAATAAAAAAAAATATCTGACTGCAATGTTCTGGGTTACGCGTAGAGGGACGGGACGGGACTCTTGATCCTAATGTCTAAAATGACGGATCACATTTTTTGGATCCACCCAAGGAACATGGATATCGAACGAAGAACCTAAAGAGTAGAACACATTGAACCTAGCCACGTTGACTTAATTTGACATGACTGCCGATAAAGTTCGTTTCCAAACCCAGCGATATGCATATCAAATGAAAGGCCTTGATGAGTAGAGCACTATGAACATAAGAAAATCGCCCTAAATTCAACATGGCCGCCGCTCAAATAAAACGGATAAAAGTTCGTTTCCAAACCCAGCAATATGGGTATCAAATGAAAGGCATTGATGAGTAGAGCACTATGAACCTAGCAACATTGACATAAATTCAACATGGCCGCCGCTCAAAAAAGGTGGATAAAAGTTAGTTTCCAAACCTAGCAATATGGGTATCAAATGAAAGGCATTGATGAGTAGAGCACTATGAACCTAGCAACATTGACATAAATTCAACATGACCGCCGCTCAAAAAAGGTGGAATAAAGTTAGTTTCCAAACCTAGCAATATGGGTATCAAATGAAAGGCCTTGAAGAGTAGAGCACTATGAACCTAGCAACATTGACATAAATTTAACATGGCCGCCGCTCAAAAAAGGTGGATAAAAGTTAGTTTCCAAGCCTAGCAATATGGGTATCAAATGAAAGGCCTTGAAGAGTAGAGCATTAGGTACCTAGGAAAATCGACCTAAATTCAACATGGCAACCGCTCAAAAAAAAAAAAAGATAAAAGTTCGTTTTCAAACCCAGCAATATGGGTATCAAATGAAAGGCCCTGATGAGTAGAGCACTATGAACCTAGCAACATTGACATAAATTCAACAAAGCCGCCGCTCTAAAAAGAAGAATAATAGTTCGTTTCCAAACCTAGCAATATGGGTATCAACTGAAAGGCTGATAAAAGTTCGTTTCCAAACCTAGCAATATGGGTATCAAATGAAAGGCCTTGAAGAGTAGAGCATTAGGAACCTAGCAAAATCGACCTAAATTCAACATGGCCGCCGCTCAAAAAAGATAGATAAAAGTTCGTTTCCAAACCTAGCAATATGGGTAGCAAATGAAAGGCCTTGAAGAGTAGAGCATTAGGAACCTAGCAAAATTGACCTAAATTCAACATGGCCGCCGCTCAAAAAAAAGGATATTAGTTCGTTTCCAAACCTAGCAATATGGGTATCAAATGAAAAGCCTAAAAGAGTAGAGCATTATGAACTTAGGAAAATTGCTATAAATTCAACATGGCCGCCGCTCAAAAAATGGATAATAGTTCGTTTCCAAACCCAGCAATATGGGTCTCAAATGAAAGGCCTTGATGAGTAGAGCACTATGAACCTAGCAACACATAAATAAATTCAACATGGCCGCCGCTCAATAAAGATGGATAAAAGTTCGTTTTCTAATCTAGCAATATAGGTATCAAATGAAAGGTCTTCAAGAGTAGAGCACTATGGACCTAGCAATATTGACGTAAATTCGACATGGCCACCGCTCAAAAAAGGTGGATAAAAGTTCGTTTCCAAACCTAGCAATATAGGTATCAAATGAAAGGCCTTGAAGAGTAGAGCACTATGAACCTAGGAAAATAGCACAAAATTGAATATGGCCGCTGCTCAAAAAAAACTGTTTAAAGTTCGTTTCTAAGCCCAGCAATATGGGTATCAAATGAAAGGCCTTGATCAGTAGAGCACTATGAACGTAGCAACATTGACGTAAATTCAACATGGCCGCCGCTCAAAAAAGACGGATAACAGTTGCTTTTCAAACCCAGCAATAGGGGTATTAAATGAAAGTAGGCCCTGAAGTTTACCTAGAGCAGCCATGCTCTAAGTGTGTTCCGCGGAACCCTAGGGCTCCACAATACCCCTATAAGGGTTCCGCAATAATTTAGAAAAATCAAAACACCCTCTCTGGTCGTACTTTTATTATGCTTATTAATAAAGAATACACTTTTAAAAACTATTGTTTTTAAAAGTGTATTCTTTATTACGTTGTAAATACGTTTTTTCGTATTCGTTTTCTGAATGCGGGCATCCGAATGCATCAAATCTATACAAAATACTCATTGACTGCCGCACACGTTCGTTTTTATTACGAACGGAACACGTTCTGTACGTACGTTTAGGTAGAATGGTAGAAATCCCGAATGAGAAGAAACGAACGTCTGCGCTACGTTCACGAAACTCCGTGTCTGTATTCCGTGATTGGATATCGAATACGGAAAACGTATTTGTACAGTAACCCCCCCATTCATGCTATACATTAACTCTACGAAAACCGCCAGTATTACGAGCGACATAAGAACAGTTCAAAGGTCAAACAGTATAGCTTGACAAGGAGCTTACTCTACGACCAGTCAAAATTGGCCAAGATGTCATATCCAAAAAATATATTTTGTTGGTAAAAATATCTAAACTTTATTCGTATACAGTTCTAATTTATTAACAATTGCTTATTTTAATTCGAAACATGAATACGATAAAGATTATTCTTGCAACTGTGTAGTTCTTTCTACTGAAGAAGAATTTTTTAATATCAATAATGTCTCTAAAACAATAATTATACTTAGTGTTTATAGTAATATGTAATGTATTTAATTTTGTGGACTGTTAGAAAAAGAGCATTACGAACCTACGAAAATTGTCCTAATTTCGAAATGGCCGATGCTCAAGAAAGGCAGAATAAAGTTGAATCATTATGGAATAAAATGGAGGAAAAAACTAAACACTGTGTTAAGTATTTTGATGGCGAAACGTAGTTCGCGGGCACAGCTAGTTCATAATAATTTGATGGACCATTAATGATATGACAACGAATGCTGACTACTATGAAGGTTTGATATATTTAAAAAAAACTTGGCCCGCACTAGGCTTTTCTCCTGTATCGTGGGTGCAATTACAAGATTAAATCTCACATGCACATACGCCCAGACCGGGACGAATTTCTGTAGGCCATACAAAATATCTGTCCCGTGCGGGAATCGAACCCGCGACTCGTTGCGCAGTAGGCGATGACTAACCGTGTCGTCAAAAAAATATAGAAAACTTTTTTTGAAAAAACTAGGTAATATTTAAGTTTTTTAACTAAGAATATGAAGAAATAATAAAATGGAAACTTTAAAAATCTTTATTTAATATATATCTAGTATAACCTCCGCAGCTATGACGGCACGTAGCACAGTGTGATCTAGGAGCATGAGGGTTTGTTTTATTTTGATAGTCCCAGCGTTGAACCAAAAGCCCCCATAAATTTTCAATAGGGCTTAAATCAGCAAACCGAGCGGGCCATTGAATGGGATGAATGTCACGGTGCAGGTTCAGCCACGCCATAGCACGGGCCATGTCTATTCGTGCACTATCTTGAACGTAAGTAATGTGTGGGAATTCTGATGCAAGATACACTACGCGCATAGTAGGCAGCATCACTTCTTCCTAAAGCGACATATAATTCTGGCAGTACCTAGACAGTTCTCCAACGCTCTCCGACGCCGTCGAGGCTCATCGACCTGACATCGTTTTGAGGCACGATATGAGCTTCATCATACCGAGTTCTATTATAGCGCCATAAAGTTAATCTTCCGATTTGACTTGATTTAAAAGTTTTTTCATCGGTAAATATAGTATTCTAACAATTAAATATCGAGATGTTATCGCGCAGAGTTAAGCCAGGCTGTTTTGTGGTGAGGTTTCAGCTCCACTTTAACAGCATGGTGTCTGTGTAGTCCAGCACTATGCAAAACTCGTCCGATCGTCCGAGCACTGTCCCACTGCTGAGCAAAGGCCTCCCCCAAATCCCTCGACAAAATCTTGTCTCGAGCCACATGCCACCAATCTTCGTGGAAATTTTTTAGGTCATCCCGCCAGCGCTTTCATCATATAAAGCAGCAAAATAACTAGTTGGTGTGAAACCGTTCTTTTCGTAACGACGAATCATTTCTGTAATCAGTAAAATTTTGCTCTTGTCCAAAAGACGTCCAATCATTTTTGCTAAATGTCATGTCAACAAATAAAGAAATGAGTTTCATAATCAAAAAGTGATAAATCAAAATCAAAATCAAAAGTAGTTTATTTCATAGGCCCTTGCGGGCACTTAAAATCGTCAATTTTACACATTTTACAAAATTATTAAAACATAAAAAATATTCTACTAAAATCAAGCTAACCCGTGCGCTAGTGGCAAGTACATCCGCGGAGTTGATGCCGCGCATGTAATCGCCAAGAGCGACCCGATTCCGAATGTAGGGGCTAACATGAGAAGAATCGGGCAAGAAACTCATGTGCCAAAACTCTTTTAAAATCGCCAAATGTCTTACAAATTGTGAATATTACAAAACTATTCAGAGAACGAGCAATTCATTTCTTTTACCGCCACGCTGCCTTATCATTAAAAAAATCTTTAACACTGTAATAAGCCTTTTTGCTTAACTGAGCTTTAATTAAAATTTTAAATTTATTTACTGACAAGTCATGCATGTTACATGGCAGCGTGTTGTACATTCGTATACAGTGACCTGCAAAAGAGTTGCTTATTTTATGGAGCCTATATGTGGGCATTGCTAGCTTGTCTTTATTTCTTAAATTTAAATTATGATAGTCACTATTTTTACTGAATTTGATATCTTTATTCTTGTGTGCATACAGTAAGTTTTCATAAATATATTGTGAATGTACAGTCATAATATCAATTTCTTTGAATTTTTCTCTTAAAGACTCTCGGGAGCCCATCCCATAGATCGCCCGAACAGCCCTCTTCTGCAGTACAAAAATGCAGCCAATATCGGCGGCATTTCCCCACAGTAGTATCCCGTATGACATAATACTGTGAAAGTAGCTAAAATAGACTAACCGCGCAGTTTTCACATCTGTTATTTGACGAATCATTTTAACGGCGTATGCTGCAGAACTTAGTCTGTTCGATAGGCATTCAATATGAGGACCCCATTGTAACTTAGAATCTAAAGTTATACCCAGAAATACAGTTTGATTGGCCAGCTCTATTTCTTCATCCCTAACCTTGACTTTGGCTTTAACTAATCGAACATTTGGCATAGTGAATCTAATGCATTTTGTTTTACTTTCATTTAACAACAAATTATTGGCGCCGAACCAGTGAACGACCTTGGAGAGTGCAATGTTTACTTCGTCAATATTAATTTGTCCACGTTTAACTTTAAATACTAAAGACGTGTCATCTGCAAACAAGACTATCTCATGGTCGTGTCTTACAAGGTGAGGGAGGTCATTAATATATACCAGAAATAGAAATGGACCTAATATTGAGCCCTGCGGCACCCCCATTTTTACAAATGATCCAGGTGACTGCTCTCCATTGATGACCACCTTTTGAATCCTGTCACTTAGGTAAGAAGTGAGAAAATCCAAAGCGGTACCACGGATACCGTAATAGTGTAATTTCCTGATTAACGTCTGATGTTGGACACAGTCAAAAGCCTTCGATAAGTCACAAAAAACACCATAGACATCCTGCGACTCCTCCCACGCCTCATAAATGCACTCTAACAATTTTATTCCAGCATCAGTCGTGGGCCGTCCGCGGGTAAAACCAAATTGTTTAATATGCAGTAAGTTATTATTACTAAAATGTTTCTGTAATTGCTTAAGCGCGGTTTTTTCAAAAATTTTACTGAATGTTGATAGTACGGATATTGGACGAAAGTTAGAGGGATCTGAAGTACTACCAGATTTAGACAATGGAGTTATTTTGCTAAGTTTCATCAAATCAGGAAACACACCACTATCAATACAGTTGTTGAAAATTAAAGCTAAATGTGTAGCAACTATATCAATAACATTCTTTACCATATATACAGATATTCCCCAGAGATCGGCAGTTTTTTTAATGTTCAACGATTTGAAAATGTCTATGATGTCACGTTTACTAACATGGTTAAATTTAAATACAGTATTACAATAAGGAACATTTTCTTTCAACAAGGATTCTGCAATGGGGGTGGAAGAGCCTAAAGTGCTTGTCAAATCTACAGGAATTCGAGTAAAAAATTTCTCAAATTCATTAGCAACATCCGAGTCTGAACTAATAAATTTACCATCAATTTTAAGTTTATAATTATTTGCTGAAGCTTTTGTTTGGCCAGTCTCTGCATTGATAATTTTCCAAGTAGATTTGACTTTGTTTGTACTGTTATAAATTTGAGCACTAATATATTTAATTTTCGCAGTTTGACAAACCTGCTTAAAAATGTTTGAGTATGACTTAACATAATTTTGAAAAGATTCAGTTCTATTAAACTGTCTTTCTGAGTACAGCTCATACAATTTTTGCCTACTTTTGTGTATTCCTGCAGTGGCCCATTCGCTAAACACTGGATTAACAGTAACAGTGATCTCTTTGGTTTTGAAAATTTTGTTAAATTGGTTACAAAATGTCTCAAAAAATAAATTATACATATCATTTGGTGACATATGCGGTGATAAAAAAGGAAGTTTAAAACATAATTCAATTCCAATACGTTTCAATCTGTCAGCAGTTACTGGTCGACATATAATTTTACGTTTATTGACTTGTTCTATGTCAATTTTGAAGCTAGCTAAATGCCCGCAATATGGTCTGAATCTAAGTTTGTAATAACTTTCTTACTTACAGGTACTAGATTACTATATATATTGTCTAAACAGGTTGATGTTGTGTTACAGAATCTAGTGGGCTCCATAAATAAGTTGGAAAGATTTAAATAAATTTAAGATTTTATAGGTTTCAGTGTTCTTTTTAAGAAGATCAATATTAAAATCTCCACACACAATCAAGTATTTTTTAGATCTACCCAATTTGTTCAAGGCTTCATCCATGATTTCCTGAAACCTATCATAGGCTGAGGAACCAGGTTTGTATACACATACCACAATGAGTTGCTCAAGTTCTATACATGTTAGTTCTATTATGCATTCTACAGAGAGAGACACAATATCTTTCCGTTCTTTAAATTTTAAGCTTTTGTTTATCAGAATCAGTGACCCCCCATGTACTGTGTTGACTCTGCAGAATGAACTACCAACCTGGTGATTATTGAAACTAAACATGAGTTCACATCCCTTAAGCCAATGTTCTGTAATACACAAAATGTAAATTTGTTTTGAATTCATGAATAATGCCATCTCTAATTGTTTGCCCTTTGATAGTCCATTACTATTTTGATGCACCAGGTTAATATTTTTTATTTTATTTAAATTAATACATTTATTTTGAGGGCATTTTTGAACACATTTTTTTTTATTTGACTCTAATGATAATGTCATATTAAAATCATTATTTATGTATTTATATTTGCAAGAGGATACCTCTTTTGTCTCTATATCTAATTTAAATAGCTTGGAACAGATTCCACTGTCATACTATTATTTAAATTATACTGCTCAATAGAGTCAGTTTGTTTAGCCAAGTTCTTGGCTGAAGTTAATAAAAAATATGATAGTGAATTTGCTATCTGTCCTTTATAATATTGAGGCAGGTAATATCTACCTTTAGTCAAAGTATATACATTTTTACTAACAATACTGTTAGAGTCAATTACAAGGAATTTATTATTATACTGACTGAATAAATTCAGAGTCATATTTAAATTAAATCTATAATTATTTTCCGCATCTGGCAAATTTTTTATGTAGGGGAATGTAAACATTACAATTTTTTTAATCTCTTAATTGTTTTAATTTTTCAAAGTAATAGGTTAACTTTTTTTTGTTGACATTACCCCTATTTCCAATAAATATAATTAATTCATCATCCTTACTAAATGTGTAGTTAAATATTTTGTGCATAATTTCATGTACATTAGCACAAGGAAAACAATTAATTATTTTTGATAAATAATTCTTTTTATCATTCTCAATGCGTCATTTTGCATAATAACTTTTAAAAGGTAATAAGTAACTTGATATGACATTTTAGACTTAAGTGAAAAAATTATGTTAAAGAATCTAATTTCAAAACTGGTAAACATTTTCTGACCGCGACCGTACAATTAATATAAATATAAATAAATATTGTTATTATCAGCACTATTTCTAAAAATCAGACAATATAATATAATGCATATCCTTTTGAAGATTAAGGCACTTTATGTGTAAGTTTCTATTTGGGTAAGTGTTTCTATTATTATTATTATGTTTATTTTCCATAGTTCTTCAATAGTCTGCATATTTGTTCCAGAGTGCCTTTTATTACTAATATGTAGTTGTAACCGTGGAAAATATACAATATCAGTGACAGAATTTTAGTGCATCATTTATTGGCCCTACCTGACCCACTATGTCACCGCACCTCACCACGTTACACTGGCGCCCAACGTGGGGCGCCAGTGTAGTGTGTGGTGAGGTGCATTTATGAAAATATATTCCATGAGTAAAATATGTTATTTGAAAAAACTTTTTCTTATTTTTTTGAATTTATTTAGTGTGATCATAAAATCATAAAGTCGGTACTATGAGTATTATGTAGATAATTAACAGAGGAAAACTAAGAATTGTTAATGAAAATGTTATATTCAAAAAACCAAAAATTCATATCAAAACATAAACTAATAAACGTTTATCTAAAAATATTTTTCTGGGTGTTCTTTAAATAGTTAATATTCAAAGCATATGATTTGGTTTTAGATCATGTTTGAGACAAACTCATTATATTCAAAGCTTTTGTGAAACCAAATTTCAATATTTGTTTTGTATTAGGTATTTAAATTTTTATTATGAAGCTTTAGCCGGTTCATTTTATTGCAGTTGATTTCCGACTCATAATCGTAACTAATTCTGAATCTCTCTCAGACATATAAACTGAAATTTCTATGAAATGACATAAGACATTTTCCAATTCAAACTTTAGTACAATCGACAGTAATGGCCAATCTTGGCCAGACGACATTAACATACAACTCCGAAAGTAAAATAAAAAGCATATTAGCCCTGAGCGATGAATGAGCATTGAAAAGAAAATGTTTTTGGCACGAGTGGGCCGTCACCTGAAAAATTCGGGCCATTTAACTGAAGCTCGTTAGGGTAAGAGGCCATAAGGATATTCGAGCTTGGTGTCCTCTCACAAATTCTGGCCAGGTTTTTTTTTTCAAATGAAATTAGTTGTGACTTGTGACATTACATCACTAGTCTTGTAGCAGGAAACGTCAGGGATATGAAACTTCAAATGTTGGTTTTAAAGAAAGAAAGAAAGCTGCCTCAACATAATGTCAATAATTTTATGATAATACTTACCGTTGCCCGCGTCTTTTCTGTTCCCTAGAGAACTCATTAAATTTCAGAATACAAAGTATCCTATGTATTTCCTCAGGGCTCAAGCTGTCTCTATGCCAGCTATACTATATGGTGCAGCATTTTGTTCGTGAAATCGTAACAGACAGAGAGACAGTTACTTTCGCGTTTATAATATTAGTAGAAAGGAAAAAAATCTTTATAATATGTAAATGGTATATGAAATGACGACCTCCATTGGGACCTTAAAATAGAGTTCGTTGACAGAATATTAAAAAATACACAGAAGATCACCAAAAAAGACTTCAAAAAAATGTGAACGTGTATGCTGTCCAGCTTCTCGATCACACAAATAAAAAAGAAGACTAAAACAGATGAAGCCATGCGATCTAGTGTAATGAAGTGGAGTGATAAAAAATAACTTTTCATTTAGTACAATATAAAGTCATGCTGCAACTAAAACAGTGTATTAGTGGCGTCGCCTTAATAGAGACAATAAAAAACGTGTTAATGGATACTTCTTAGAGACATTTATCTTAAGCAAATTAAGATGGAATTAAATTACTTATTAGCCAGTAGGCTAGATTGTAATATACTATTCATTACTCATACTCTGAAAGTAGGTCTGAAGTTACCTGAGGAGCGGGTTGAAAGTAATACTTTTCAGCCCTAGGGACAATCACTTTCAACTGACAGCTGCTGTCAAATTTTACAAAAAGAAACTAGTTCTTTTTTCACATTTTTATTGAACCATGTTCCGACTTTCTATACAGCCACTCAATTAAAGCGCGGTGTAAAATTGCTATAACATAATGTTAAATATTTAAGGAATATATTTTTTAAATGAGTAATATAATTTATTTTTAACTATTTCTTTAAAATAACACAGATTTGGGCAAAATATTTACCATTTTTTTAATTATAAAATTGAAAAATAATGGCTGAATAGCTGGCCGACCACAGAAAAAAAAACAAAATAAGCCGGAAAGCAGCAATGCGATCTTCATTTGTTTTTTCCATTTGTAGAGTTTTGTTAATACTTCCGTATAACAGAGATTTGTATTAACTGTAAATAATATTTGTATAACACTGTGTTAATTCAAATTCAAATATCTTTATTCAACATAGGCCTTTACAGGCACTTATTCACGTCAAAACAAAGCAAAACAATCTAATTTAAAGAAATCATATTAACCTTGTATGTGCATACATCCTGAATATACTCAAGATGCCTGCAAATACAAGTAGGAATGAAAAAAAAAGTTGACTCTACACCTGTTCGGAAATTGGGAGAGCCTTCTCGAGAAGAACAGGCAAGAAACTCAAAAGGTCAACATTTTTTATCTCCTCTTTTAAATCGCTATTTACAATTTGGTTTGTTACAGAGTCGTCAATTGGAAGCTGACCTCAAAGCAAAAGTTTGAGCTCAACTTCCATTACAAGAATAGATGTGTTAATTCACATTATATAAGCAATCTCTGAGAGAAGTGCGTGAACTTAGCTTATAAATTGCTCTCACTGAACGTTTCTTTGAAACAAAACGCAGTACATTGTTAAATATTAGAATTGAGAGTTCAAACCCAAGCTTTTTTGTCCGTCATGTAATCAGACACTTTATAATATGCTTTTTTAATAAGTACATCTTTGATTGCCTCTTTAAATTTGTTTAAGCTAAGTTCTTGTATATAACCTGGGATTTTATTGTAGAAACGTATACACAGGCCTCTAAAAGAATTATTAATTTTTTGGAGCCTGGTACTTATTTGGTAAAGCTAACATATTTTTTTGTCTAGTATTAACTGAATGAATATCACTATTTTTACAAAACAAATGAATATTCTTACGAACATATATTAGATTCTCATAAATATATTGCGACGCTACTGTCATAATACCAATTTCTTTGAACTTTTCTCGCAAAGAATCTCTCATTTTAAGGTTATAGATTGCTCGAATAGCCCTTTTCTGCAGTACAAAAACGATCTGAATGTCAGCAGCATTTCCCCACAACAAAATACCATACGACATCACACTATGAAAGTAAGAAAAGTATACAAGTCTTGCTGTATCAACATCAGTCAGTTGACGTATTTTCCATACAGCGTGAGCTGCAGAACTAAGTCTCTTTGACAATTTATCGATATGTGGGCCCCATTGCGGCTTAGAATCAAGTGTGATCCCAAGAAATACTGTCGTGTCCACAGGGTCAACACCTATATCCTTTATTTTTACAGTGGTGTGAACCTCTTTGACATTGGGTAAAACAAATTTTATACATTTTGTTTTCCCTTCATTAAGTGACAGGTTGTTCACATTAAACCAATAATAATTAACACAATGTGTTCATCTGATTCAGGTATGGAGTTAACGCCTGATTTTATAAGAGAAAGCGGGCTAAAGCAGAAGTTGTTGATTGATACAGAGTCATTTTTAATGAACTAACAACCTCCCAGGGGCTGATTCTAGTGCTCAGATGCAACAACTTTTTGTATGGGACCAACATCGATATCTCAAAAAAAAACACTTCTCCATACAAACTAGGTTAGCTGATTAAGACATACAAAAAGTTGTTGCATGTGAGCACTAGAATCAGCCTCTGGGAGGTTGTTGGTCCATTAAAAATGACCCTGTATAAAATAAAATTTACACGTTTTGCCTTTAGCTAATTCATTGTTTTATTTTTACTTTCCTTGTACTCGTAATGAAAAGCACATTGTTTACCTCGGGTTAAAGACTTATTTAGTCCCTCGAACTATTGGTGCCCTCGCTACGCTCGGGCGCTAACCACCGTCTCGGGACTAAATAAGTTACTTTCACCCCTGGAGTAACTATGTACTATTACAATGTTCATATGCGTTTCATAAAAAAATGTAAAACCATACTTACGGCAGATTTCAAAATTATATCTATCTATGAATTTAGTTACTAGCGATAGGTGAAAAAAAATCCAGTGATAGGTAGTGTTCGCGCCACAATTAAAGGTACAAATGGAGTCATCTAGTGGTAAGATGCGGACGCATCAAAAGCCTACTCAACTACAATCGTCAAAACGTCACGAAAACGTCACAAAGCATTATACATCATCATCACAGCTCATATACTTCCCCACCAGCTCCAGGCTAGGCTCCAGCCTAGGTTAGGGTTTAGGCCAACGTCACAAAGCATTATACATCATCATCACAGCTCATATACTTCCCCACCAGCTCCAGGCTAGGCTCCAGCCTAGGTTAGGGTTTAGGCCAACGTCACAAAGCATTATACATCATCATCACAGCTCATATACTTCCCCACCAGCTCCAGGCTAGGCTCCAGCCTAGGTTAGGGTTTAGGCCAACGTCACAAAGCATTATACATCATCATCACAGCTCATATACTTCCCCACCAGCTCCAGGCTAGGTTAGGGTTTAGGCCTTAGTCAACCACGCAGGCCCAGTGCGGATTGGTCGACTTCACATCCACCTTTGAATTTCTTCGCAGGTGTATGCAGGTTACCTCTCGATGTTTTTATTCGCCGTAGGAGTGTCGGTCAAATGTACATATGAAATTCGAAGTACAAAAAACACATGTGTACATGGCAAGATCAAACCCTGAACCTCCCGATTATAAGGCCAATGCCGATCATACAACGTCGCACCAATTAGCGGTCTCCAGGCGCGAGCGTAAATTTTTTTTTTTTTTTTTTTTTTTATATAATTATATCACCACAGACTCGTGGTCCGTGCCCTTTTAAGGCTGTATTTTCGTTTTGATCTTTTTCTTTTGTTTTTTAAAACTTAATAAATCCGACTACTCTACTCTATATCTAGGGTGAGTTGCGCATCAATTTAATTTTTATATTTAGAGCTATTGGTTAAACATAGGTTGGTTAAAAAAATAAAAAATAATAACTGCAACCAGAAATAACCTGATTTTCAGCAGCATTTTACGCTCAGCTGTAACAAACAGAATATTGAAACCGATCGTTAGTTAATCCATAATTTCCTTAGCCCTAAACCTTTTCGAAACAGTTACCTTATTATACTTACCAGACAAATTATAACAACAAATACGTACTTTTCTTATAATATTAAAAAGTAAGGAGAGCTAATGTTTTGTTTTATTATAGGAAATAATACAATTTACAGTAGGGTTACTCTTGAACCATTTCCGGTGGATCGTTATTGGGATTGTGATTTTTTATACGCTTGAGTAACAACACTAGCGCCAAATCGGACCCGTATTTTGAGAAAATTTAATAATACTGAGTTTGGTTCACCCAAAATCCGCACAATTCGGGGTCAAATTTGGAGCCAATGCACAAAAAAAAATTTACGAAAAGTCACAATCTCAATGCCGATCGATCGGATTCGGTTCAAGAGTAACCCTTATGGTCATGAAATAAAAATTGGTTACCCTAGTTGATGTAAGGTTTGATTACTCTTATTTTTAACACAATTTCATCTGCACATAAGTAGGATAGTATGATCGAGTTGGGCAGCTGAAGGGATCGGTCAGTGAAACATTCCTAATTCCCAGAATTGTTCATCTACACTATTATTATAAAGAGGAATGATTTTTGTATGTATGTGTGTAACGAATAAACTCAAAAACTGCGGGACCGATATCAAAAATTCTTTCACCATTAGAAGGTTACATTATCCCTGATTAACATAGGCTACAAAATTATTTTTCCTACGGGAAGATATAAAATTCCCACGGGAAAACAAAAACAACACGGGGGAAGCTGCGTAAAGTAAACCTAGTGATTAATAAGCTTAATTGTTATACGTGCAATGTGAATTGATGAAGATATATTGCACGTACGGCGATATATCGTACATAAATGTATTGCAGCGATAATCCTAATTTCATAATAGGTATCGTAGAGTTGATAGATCGATTGAACAAAAATGTGGCTTACTGCAATATATTTTCAAGCTGACGTCGGGCACAAAGAATATTATTGTACTGTCATGTTTCTACACTGGGTGTTCTTTATAGCCAGTGATGCGAAATATGTGAATGGTCTGAGAGAGGGCATCTCAAAGGGATGATGGATGTCTATGCCGTTCTCTCTTCGAGAAATAACGATCAAATTTTTCTTCGTTTTGTTTAAGGGTAACCTCCGTAGCCTTTTATTTGGATACAAAACAAATCTTTTCTTTGAAAATGTGAACATGAAGTCTAGCCCCAACGCCCGCCGTGACTAAAAAATCAACAAACTTAGAAAATAACATAAAAAGTTTTTTTTTAACATTATATATGTATATATGTATACATTGCGCGAACTGCGTCACGCACTCGAGCGAAGCGAGAGCAGTATAACATTGCATTTTCTTTGTAATGAAATGAAATTAATCATTTGCAATAATTTTGGGTACAGCAGATTTTATTTTATGTCGATATCCTAGCAAAACACAGGCACAAATATTACAAAACTCTCAATAATAAAAATGATCTGTTAATAATAATAAGTTAAGTTTTTATAACACATATGATCAATCACGCTATAAAAACTATGTATATTTATACTACTTACCATCCCGCCAAACTTTTCTTCAATGCATTACCTGTCAATATTTTAATATTATTGGTAAGGTTTGTATAAAATACAATACACAAATTATTAACATTTTTCTATAAATGAAAGTGCAGTAAGGTTTATATAAACTTGGTTCAGTTTTATAAAATATTCTGGGTGAGACACTACCTAGTTGGAATCGTGCTCCGGGTAAATTCCTCTAGCATAGATTTCAATGTTATTCGAAAATACGGCTTATAGTGTGTTTATAAAGAAAGGCCTTAGAGCATAATAAATATTCATTATAATCATCCAACCACAATACTCCTCCAAAAATTGGTATTTCAGCCATTTGCTACAAGTTTGGCCCAGTGCGGTTTGAATAGGCATAATGCGCAGCAAGCAGGCAACTGGCAACGTTCCCGCTGACTCATCAAACTACATATTTCCCAGGGTATTTTCCCTTATATCCCTAAAACAACTTCACAATTTTTAACCGACTTCACAAAAATGAGGGGGTTATCTATTCGACTGTATGTTTTTTATGTTTGTTTCTTCATAACTCTGTCATTTATAAACCGATTTGGTAAATTCCTATTTTGTTTGTGAGGGTCTACCTCCCGATTAGTTCCATTGTCATCAAGGTCAGGATCTGATGATGAGATCCCAGAAAAATCGAAGTAAACCCTTAAATTTTTAAAGGCACGTCCAAAGTTTTTATTTGTTTCTGAAGCTATTCCTTTTCAAATACAATAGGCACGTATTGACTCTCAGTTGTATTAAGTTACTTCGGTGACTTGGTTTTAAATTCACTTAAAAATATTTAAATAAGAAAATATTTGACTTACAAGTAAAATTATCTATAAAAAATCTTTTTTAAATACAAGCTCTTATATCATCTTATGACGCGATATACATACCTACCTATGCAGGAAAAAATTCAGCTCAATCAGAGACCGGAAAGTGGGTCAAATTTAACTTGCAAGATTTCATTACAGACACCGGACAGGTGAAAGTAAATAAAAGCTTGTAAAATAAAAACCGACTTCAAAAACGCAAAAAAAGTCAAAAATAATATTAAAATATCACCTTTTTGAAGTGAAACTTCTTTAGGCACGCTTGACTTGGGGAGTAAGCTGGCGAACGCGTTACGAAAAGTGTGATCGGGCAAGGCGAACGGAAGTTAAGTGGGGGATATAAGCAAGAGACAGCAGTGCGCGCGCACATTTTCTTTCTCTCTTCCTCTCATAGAAGTTTCACTTCAGTCGTGTGGTCATAAGCACACTCGTTTTTTTTATTTTGAAGTCGGTGCCAAACTGTAACTCATGATCACCGCATCGATCATCCGACCGACGTGTTTTTATATTGTTTTTGACTTTTTTGTGTTTTTCAAATCGGTTATATTTTTCATCAACATTTATTTGGTTAATATTTATTATACTTACTAAAAATAGCACGTTCTTCTGCCATAATGTCTTCCCGCATTTTGCTTTTAACTTATTCTCTTCAAACAGAAAAAAGGCATTACAATTATGCTCACATCATTTTGCAACTCCCCAATCTTATTTTCCATCCCAAATGAATTTTGGGCTTATGTAAAATTCTTCCTTGAAGATAATTGTGTAGGCGATAAAGTTATTCGTCGCGACGCTATTTTCGACTTATCACGTTTTCACGCAACTCTCCTTGACCTCGTCACAAGAGCTTACCTACTCTAAAGCTGACAACAACTTTAAAACAACACGTGAAGGGAGACACAGCTTCAGATGAGTATTGCCCCATCTCATTTTAACCGACATATGACTTTGTTTTAAGCGACCATAGTAGATCGCCTGGCAGCCCATTATTTTTACAGAACACAAAAAAAAACAAACATAAGCGATAACAAACGACTTTAGCCTCGATCCAAATAAACTTTTTTAATAAAACGTTAATTGTTGTTACAAATGGCAAAACCTTCGGCTGTAATTCGCTTCGAAGTCAGAACAATGACGAACAATTTCCGAAATAGATTGTTTATAGGTAACACTCGCGAAATATATTGCTTTCTGTTTTTATTTATTTTACCGTACAAATTTTAACATCCAATGTTTCCTACGCTATTATTTTAGGTTTATGTTATATGCAAACAATTTATATAGAGTATTAAAAAAATATCTCACACCAAAGAAACTGAACAAATTTAGACTGTTGACTACTGACTATCATACAAATATTGACGATAATTTTTGCATTTTCAATATCAATGTATGTGAAAGAAATATTTAAATAGAATAACATTCTGTGACAAAAGATTCGTTACAGATCCTGTTACAGATAAACAAAAATTTAACAATACCTGTGTTATATGAATGTTTTCCAACGAAATGAGAATTTCTATTGATAAATCTATCACGATTTTTGGGTCTTAAACGAAGTGCATTATATCGGCAGCTGTTCAAGTATATGCTGGGACTTTTGTACTCTAAGGCAATTTTACCAGTTATCCGCGAAGACAGTGCGAAATGTGTGTGTGTATAAAATGCACACATTTCGTAAATAAGTGTTTTAATTTATTTGTATGCCAATGTTAGAGAAGAGAGTAATGATTGGTGAGACTAGTGGGAAGTGAATTTTAATTGGGAATTATTTGCGAATTATAGTTGTAACACAGTTGTAGTTAGGGTGATCTTGTAAATATCTTCTAGAAAGTCTTAAAATTTGTCACCGACTTCTATATAGAAGTGTGATGTTGTTTGTACCTGTTCTTATATTATTTTAAACTTTTTAGTGTTTTTAAAGTCGGTTTTTATTTTTTGTAAAATATTTTTTTTATTTTTAACTTTTTAGTGAAAGAATAAAATACAATATTAAATTAGCGTTTTCCTCGTCTTTCATGGGATTCCATCATCAGATCCTGACTTTGGTGACCTTGGAACCATCCCAGGAGTATACTCTATCAAATTCAAAAAGAATTTTGAAAATCGGTCCACACTTGGAGGAGTAATCGCGTAACATACACACAAAACACGTTGGACACCTTGAAATTTAAAGGTTTTCCTCGATTTTCATGGGATCCCATCATCAAATCCTAACTTCGGTGACCATGGGACCACCCTTGGAGTATACTCTATCGAATACAAAAATAATTTTGAGAATCGGTCCACAATTGGCGGCGCAATCAAAAAAAATACGCATCGAATTGAGAACCTCCTCCTTTTTTGAAGTCAGTTAAAAAGAAAGCTACTCGTAAGTATCTATTGAAGTGTGATAGTAAACTCCATTGCCAATACTCCAGTAGAAAAAATTATTCCCAAGTTGGTAGAATTAATGCTGTCCTCGTAGGCGTCCCCACGCCTCAGTGGGCCCAGAACCTCCGGGGTCAGTACAATGTAGGCTGCACGGTCCGGTAAATTGATGGCTGTCGTTCCGCTCTGGATGCTGAATGCTCATTATATCCCTGTCTATCACCCCAATCCCGCGGAAGAACCAATCAATTAGCGATTAAGAATGAACGTTGCGCAAGACACAAAACTAATGTTCGACAAATATGTCGGAAGAATGTTATTTCTTCCGACATATTTATACAGGGTGTCTCAGAAACAATGGATAAACCTTTAACTGTTGATAGGTTTCGTCGAGACCTCTCTAATCTCAAATTTTGACTTTAGTAAAAATATCTCGGTTTTCAAGATATTTGAAAGTTTATGATTTTTTTTTAAAATGCCACTTTTGGTTGGTTTTTAATGTGCCATTTTTACAAATACGGACTTTTTCTGATTCAGGTTTTTTTAGCTTCTAACGGAATAGTTCAGCTATCAATAACAGTGGTTAAAATTGAGCTAGCTAATCACGAAGTGCTTGGAAAAAACAATGTTCCAAAAAAAATTAAACAAGAAATTATTTTTCTTCGTGTTTGGTCTGCTACCATGTAAAAAAAATGTATGACGCTCATCCTGCCCATTATCTTAAAAAAATGCTTAGTTATTCTAGTTTCAAAAAAGATATCATAAACTTATGCTTAATGTATCTCTGAACTTTTATTACTGCTTGAATAGCAAATGGTATGAAAATTTTAAAAAGATTGTTTGTCGGATTAATTATTTTTCGGATTAATTTTATTCGGTTAATTTAGTTTTCCAGTATTAAGTTTATGCTTTCTTGACTTTCTGACTGGTTGAATAGCAAATAAAATGAAAATTTGAAAAAAAAAAAAGGTTTTTTTTTCCACTAATAAGCACTTAAAGCTTATTTGTAAACATTCGTTTGCGAGTCACAGAGTTGAGAAACGTGTTTTTTTTTTGTGGCCCCTGCCTGCCACATGTCTCATCCACTATGCGCAATCAAAAAGGAGCCTTATCATTAACAGCACATGAGTCATAAGCATTTGCAACCTTACCTGCTATCGAATTTCCTGGAAGGACTTTTTTTACCTGCGTCTGATCATTGGGTTCTTTGTTACGATTGTTAGTGTCCTTCTGAACTCCGGTTGTGACCCACGCGTGTTTTCTGTATTCGAGAGATTCGATAGAGCTTCGATGATTTTAAACGACATTTTGCTGTGATTTTGGACTTGACTAGCTTTGCGATTCGGATATTGTTTGTGCTGTGAAACCTATTGACAACCAAAACATAACACTGAACATGCCTAGACATCAATACACGTCGCGCGAATATGCAAACATGCATTTCGTTTATGGCGAATGTCGAGGAAATGCTAACGCTGCTGCTCGTCTGTACGCAGAGAGGTAAGATTATTTATTTTCTCTTTAATTCAATCAATCTTATTTTTTTTTAAATCACACATATTTATTGCAACTTTAGTTAAACGTATCAGGATGGGTCTTACATTATGTTATCCTTCTAAAAATAGTCACACGCCGTGTTTAATTAGATTTTAAAATTAAATGAATTAGTAAATTTAATAACGTCATTTTTTGTATTAGGTACCCCAACGCACGTCACCCGGACTATCAAGTTTTTGCTCGGGTACATAATTCGTACTGCGAAGGGAGGCTTCCAGGAAGAGGCATTGGTGGTGCAGGGCCAGGAAGACCAGAAAGAAACGACGATGAAGAAGTAGTAGTCCTCGACGAAATAGAAGAAGATTCAACACGTTCTGTGCGTGGAATTGCACGTCGAACTGGCATTAATAGAAGCAAAGTGCATCGCATATTGAAAAAATACCTTTTGCACCCTTTCCATATTCAAAGGGTCCAAACTCTACAGCCTGCTGACTATCCGCGCAGGATTGCATTCTGCAGAATCATGTTAAATAAAATAAGGGAGGACCCGCAATTTTTCAATAAAATTTTATGGACGGATGAATCCTCATGCCGGAGAGATGGATATTTCAACATCCACAATCTACATAGCTGGCAAGTTGAAAACCCACATTTGATGAGGGAAGATCGGTCCCAAGTTCAATTTAAAGTTAACTTGTGGACTGGGATTATTGACGGACAGGTGATCGGGCCATATGAACTTCCAGCTACACTGAATAGTGAAATTTACCTTAATTTTTTACAAAATGATTTACCCGGCATGCTAGAAGATGTCAATTTAGAAGTGAGGCGGAGAATGTGGCTTCAAAATGATGGGTGCCCAGCTCACTACGCAATAGTAGTAAGAAATTATTTAAATCAACACTTCCCACAAAGGTGGATAGGCCGGCTCGGCCCTATTTTATGGCCGCCCAGATCGCCGGATCTAAATCCCTTGGATTTTTTTTATTGGGGATGTCTGAAAGACCTTGTCTACGCGAGGCCAGTATCCTCAATAACAGAGTTGCGTACTCGCATACAAAATGCAGCTGCACACATAAAAACGTCTGGTTACGCGCGCCGCATCAAACTTTCTTTTATAAAAAGATGTAGGGCGTGTATCAGAGCTCAAGGACGCCAATTCGAACATTTATTGTAAATTTAATAAAAAATTAAAATTTCATGTTGTTTTATTTCAAATTCTTTATTCAAACTAAGAATTAATAACTATTCTGAAAAAAATCTTTTTAAAATTTCATACCATTTGCTATTCAAGCAGTAATAAAATTTAAGAGATACATTAAGCATAGGTTATCATACCTTTTTTGAAACTAGAATAACTAAGCATTTTTTTAAGATAATGGGCACGATGAGCGTCATACATTTTTTTTACATGGTAGCTGACCAAACACGAAGAAAAATAATTTCTTGTTTAATTTTTTTTTGGAACATTGTTTTTTCCAAGCACTTCGTGATTAGCTAGCTCAATTTTAACCACTGTTATTGATAGCTGAACTATTCCGTTAGAAGTTAAAAAAAACTGAATCAGAAAAAGTCCGTATTTGTAAAAATGGCACATTAAAAACCAACCAAAAGTGGCATTTTTAAAAAAAATCATATACTATCAAATATCTTGAAAACCGAGATATTTTTACTAAAGTCAAAATTTGAGATTAGAGAGGTCTCGACGAAACCTATCAACAGTTAAAGGTTTATCCATTGTTTCTGAGACACCCTGTATTTAAGGCTGATTCACACAATTCATAGTTCCGGTACAGCATCGCCATCGTGATAATTATTCTTTCATACATTCCTTATGAAGGTCACTCAAGCCCTGCGTCATCACAGTCACTGACAGGTGAGGTTAAATGGTTACGTTCTAAAATAGTCTCTATCTCGTCTATAATGAGCCATTTAAGCCCCTTGTACTATAAAACGTTCTTCTATTTCATAAATCAACTTTTCGGTAATACAACTTTTCACATACCTATTCGTAACTTTTCATCATCATGTAAACGACTTAGTCGCTATAGGCTTTTAAGCAACTTACTTTTATTCAGAGAGTTAGCCAAACGTTTAAGAACGCGTCTACTTGTTTATTAATTAATTTTCACACCACTTACACACTTACACGATTACGTCCTATTATATGTCATGTAAACTTAGTCTAAGGCAACTCATTTGGGCCTAAATGTGCTTTAGACTAAGTTTGGCAGGTTCAATTCAGGTATCCCCGGTACCTACATAATATTGTACCAAATTGAATAAAGAATATGTCAACTACAAGTCCAAATAAAGTAATGCAATGTTGATAGAATCCCGATTTTATTTACATTAATTTGTAGGTTTTAGTTTTCCAAACTGAAAAAAAACAAGGGGATTCGAGCACATTTAGGGTGCGGTCCATAATCTGACAACAGCGCAAACGTTTGCATGCATGCAAACAACCCGTCCAAGTAGTTTGCACTGCTCACGGACGTAAGCACTCAGATCAATTTTGGACCGAGCATTCGATGTGTGAGTCTATTAAGATGACAGTCAATGTTATTTGAAAAGTAAAATTGGAGGGTGAGTAGGGTGACATGCATTGTACCTCCAATATCCTTACAGAGCACTTCTCTATTAATTCAAATTCAAAAATCTTTATTCAACATAGGCCTTTACAGACACTTATTGACGTCAAAACAAAGCAAAACAATCTAATTTAATGAAATCATATTAACCTTGTATGTGCATACATCCTGAATATACAAGATGTCTGCAAATACAAGTAGGAATGAAAAAAAAAAGTTGACTCTACACCTGTTCGGAAATTGGGAGAGCCTTCTCGAGAAGAACAGGCAAGAAACTCGAAAGGTCAAAATTTTTTATCTCCTCTTTTAAATCGCCATTTACAATTTTGGTTTTGTTACAGAGTCGTCAATTGGAAGCTGACCTCAAAGCAAAAGTTTGAGCTCAACTTCCATTACAAGAAGAGATGTGTTAATTCACATTATATAAGCTATCTCTGAGAGAAGTGCGTGAACTTAGCTTATAAATTGCTCTCACTGAATATTTCTTTGAAACAAAACGTAGTACATTGTTAAATATTAGAAATGAGAGTTCAAACCCAAGCTTTTTTGTCCGTCATGTAATCAGACACTTTATAATATGCTTTTTTAATAAGTACATCTTTGATTGCAACTTTAAATTTGTTTAAGCTAAGTTCTTGTGTACAACTTGGGATTTTATTGTAGAAACGTATACACAGGCCTCTAAAAGAATTATTGATTTTTTGGAGCCTGGTATTTGGTAAAGCTAACATATTCCTTTGTCTAGTATTAACTGAATGAATATCACTATTTTTACAAAACAAATGAATATTTTTACGGACATATATTAGATTCTCATAAATATATTGCGACGCTACTGTCATAATACCAATTTCTTTAAACTTTTCTCGCAAAGAATCTCTCATTTTAGGGTTATAGATAGCTCGAATAGCCCTTTTCTGCAGCACAAAGACGATCTGAATGTCGGCAGCATTTCCCCACAACCATATGACATCAAGATATGAAAGTAAGAAAAATATACAAGCCTTGCTGTATCAACATCAGTCAACTGACATATTTTCCATGCAGCGTGAGCTGCAGAACTATGTCTCTTTGACAATTTATCGATATGTGGGCCCCATTGCGGCTTAGAATCAAGTGTGATCCCAAGAAATACTGTGGTGTCCACAAGGTCAACACCTATATCCTTTATTTTTACAGTGGTGTGAACCTCTTTTACATTGAGCAAAACAAATTTTATACATTTTGTTTTCCCTTCATTAAGTGACAGGTTGTTTACATTAAACCAATGAACAATTCTTGAGATAGAATTATTTACATCGTCATTCATTTGCAATCCTCTTTTAATTTTAAATAAAAGTGAAGTATCATCTGCAAATAACACAATCTCATGCCTGTCCTGTAAAAGATCAGGGAGGTCATTGACATATATAAGAAATAGAAAAGGACCAAGAATCGAACCCTGCGGAACTCCCATTTAAACTGCGGAACCTTGAGACCTTTTTCCATTGACGTCTACTTTTTTAAATCCTTCCACTTAAATAAGAGAGTATAAGATCCAGTGCAGTATCACAAAACCCATTGTGGTGTAATTTTCTGATCAAGGTTTCGTGATAAACGCAATCAAATCAATCTTCTTTTAGCAACATTTTTGAAATAATAATCTCCAACATTATTATTTCAAAAATTTTGCTAAAAGTAGGTAGCACAGAGATATGTCTAAAATTACTGGGGTCTGATGTGCTACCACATTTATGTAAAGGAATAATTTTACTCAGCTTCATTAGATCAGGAAATACACCACAGTCAATGCAATCATTAAAAATGTTAGCAAGTATTGGAGCTATTGTTTCAATTACGGATTTAGTAACATCAACGGAATTGCCCCACAGATCCACAGTTTTCTTCTTATTCAAAGTTTTAAATAACTTTATTATATCCATTCCACTAATGTGTACAAATTTGAATTTATCATCACAATCTTCAACATGATCTTTCATTGTAGATTCAGCAATAGCGAGGGAGGAATCCAATGACTTTGTGATTGAGACTGGAATGTCAGTAAAGAACTTTTCAAATTCTGCAGCTACTTCTGTGTCAACTGTTACCTTCTTACCGTCAATATTCAAACAATGTTGATTATTAGTAGTTTTCGCTTTTCCAGTTTCATTATTTATAATATTCCATGTCATTTTAATTTTATTATTACTGTTTTTTTTATTTTTGAAGTTAAATAATTAGATTTAGCAAGCCTGCATGCTTTTTTGAATACTTTGGAATAAGTTTTTACATAAAGTTTAAACTCATCGCTACTGTTAAATGAACGTTCATTATAAAGTTCAAAAGTTTGATTCTGCTTTTGTGAATGGCTGGTGTAGCCCATTCACTAAAAGCTAAAGTACCCTTAACGGATATAGTCTTTTGAACAAAAATATTTTTAAATTCAGAACAAAATGTATGAAAAAAAAATTTCATATAATTTATTTGGGTTTTCTTCATAACCTATATAATTTAATTTAATACTTACCAATATTATTTTTCAGCCGTTCTAAGCGACCAGCAGTTTTTGGCACAACAGTGATATTCTGTTTTTCTATGCGTTTACATTTAAATGGAATGGTAACAATTTGCCCAGAATGGTCAGATTCTAAATTATTAAAAACTCTTTTTGCTAAAGGAACAATATTTGTATACATATTGTCAATGCATGTGGCAGACGATTGAGTTATTCTGGTTGGCTCCAAAAATAAGTTTACAAGGTTATATGACCAAAACAGATTTTAATCCTAATAGATAAACTAGAATTTTCTAATAAATTAATATTAAAATCACCACAAACAATGGTTTGTTTCGTGGAACTACACACTTTTTTCAATACTTCATCCATAGTATCTTCAAAAAGGTCATATAATCCTGAAGGAGGCCTGTATACACTTAATACAATAATCTGGTCCAGCTCCACGCAGGCTATTTCTATTGTTCGCTCAATCGAAAGGCTCACAATATCCTTACGATCCTTAAATTTCAGCTTTTTATTTAATATTATTAATTGAACGAATTGCATTTTCTCGACTAAACAAACTACCAACCAAATGATTACTGAAATTAAATATAAACTGATGGCTTTTAATCCAATGTTCAGTTACACAAAAAATGTCAACATTACTACAGTTTAAAAATAATTCCACTTCCAGATCCTTGCCTGACATTCCTTGAATGTTCTGGTGCACCAGGTTGATGAGATTTACATTATCTTTGTTATTAAATGGGTTTTGCAATACATTATCACTTACAAAGTTTACTGTATCTTTTCTACTTAATGATAAGCAAGAGGATGTCTCTATTGTCTCATTACTTAATTTAAAGAATTGTAAAAATTATCATCAGTACTATTACTGATAGTCGTTTTATTATCACAGGAGTATTGCTTAATAGGAGCAATTTGACTACTGTGAGTGGGCTGCTCAATAAAAGCATTGCCAGAGAAAGAGTTTATAGCCATGTTTTTGGCTAAAGTTAAAAAATAAAATCTTAGCGAAATAGCTAATTGTTTTTAGAGCTCTTACAGATCTGTGGCGACAGCTGTCGTGAGCTGTCGCGCGCTCGCGACCGGCACCGATACCAGTATAGTAGTTCGAGTATGGGAGCAATGTTTTCAAAAATGGATTTTGAGGAAGAAGTACTTCTTTTGCTTTTACTCAAAAGACGACAACGAAAAAGGAAACGTCGAACTATATGGGTACACGAAATATTAACATACAGGGAACAAGACAGTCAATTTTTTACTTTATATACGAGACCCCTTTTAAGACGAGATGAGAAGAAATTCTTCAATTACTTTAGAATGTCCATAGCGTCGTTTGACGAATTAATAAATATTTTAAGACATTCAGTTACTCGTCAAGATACTGTATTCAGAAAAAGTATTTCAGCTGAAGAAAGAATTGCTATGACAATAAGGTAGGTTATAACTTCTTCCAATTCAAACATTCACATGCCAAGCAGAAAGACTTCGCGTTTTTAACCGACGTTCAAAAAGGAGGAGGTTCTATGTTGACTGTATCTATTTTTTTTTTCACTAAATGTTTTATTTTCAAAATCTTCGACTACTATATTACTACCGCACATATTGCCATCCATGCACCATTCTTAGCGGTTTTGTTGCTGTAATCTTTACATTTATAATTCCATAAACACTCATATTTTTTTATTGAAGTAATTAATAAATCGGTGTCCAAGTCGTTCATTTTTGCGAAAAGTAATACGTCCTGTCACTCAGTCTATACGCCTCACACTGCGGAATAGTGTCTTACGATCGGGAGTCGCGAGCAGACGCCGGCGGTCGCGCGATAGCCGGCGGGCGGTCGCCGGCTGTCGCGCGACAGCTTGCGACAGCTGTCGTCGCAGATCTGTAAGAGCTCTTAAGAACATTGATAGAATAGAATAGAATAGAATATCATTTATTTGCTAGAACATGGTGTTACAATATGATCTTCAAGTGTATAAAGTGTCACATATTCCGCTTATGTCAAAAGCATGCAAATATAAATTGTTATTTAATCTTTAATGACATTTTCACATAATTTATCATTTATAGAAATACATCAAAACAGCTAAGTAATGTCATTATTCTCATTTTGTCAGATTTTAATTAAATATTGTGTCATAAAATAAAAATATAGGTACTTGTGAATGTCTTCTTCTTCTTCTTTCAATAATCATAAATAATTTAAATGTCAATAATCATAAGTAATTAAATAACTCGAAACAAATAGATTATGTCAATTATAAAATACTGAGTAATGATCTAAATTCTAAAAATAATCATTTAAATATTCACTAATACTATAGTATAGCTTGTCTGCTAAAAGTTGGTTAATTTTTTTTCTAAATATAGTCAGCGGTAGGTCCTTCAAATTGTTTGGTAATTTATTATATATCTTGATTGCCATGTAATATGCATTATTCTTATACATATTTAGATTACATTGGGGTGTATATAGCTTATAAGGATATCTTGTAGGTCTTCCAGTAACATTTTTGTTTAGTTGGAAATAATGTGGATGTGTTTTAACAAAAAGACACACCTCTTTAATGTACATGCACGGCAATGGTAAGAGTCTTAAAGAACTAAATAATGGCTTATAACTATCTAAGGGCCACGCTCCACAGACAGCTCGAACACATTTCTTTTGAATTTTGAACGCCTTGTCTACGAATACAGAATTGCCCCAAATTAACAGGCCATATGAAAGAACAGATGAAACGTAGCCATGATATGCTTTTAGAGATGCCTCTTTAGATACAACTTGTCGCAATCTTCTTAGGGCATAAACAAATTTATCCAGCCTAGTACAAATGGCAAGAATATGGTCTTTCCAGTTTAAATGCCTATCAAACATTATACCCAAAAATTTGGCCTGTTCAGCTTCTTCAATTTTATCACCATTACATATAATATTAAGTGGAGTTCTATTTTTATTATATGATTGAAATTGTACAATTTATTCGTATTCATTTTCAGATTATTATTTTTAAGCCAGTTTGTTACTTTTGTTAGCTCATTACTAATGTCATTTTCAAAATTTGAGCTATTTGCTTCTTTTACGATTATTGTTGTATCATCAGCATATAATATGCAATCATGTTTTAAACAGTCTGGTAAATCATTTATATCTATAAGAAATAAGAACGGGCCTAGTATGCTTCCCTGCGGAACACCGCATCCATTAAATTCGTATTGTGATTCATTAACAATTTTATTTCCATTTATAATTTTTGTAATTTGTGTACATTGCTTTCTATTTTTTAGATAACTCTCAATCCATTTATATGCGTTTCCTCTAACGCCGTACCTATATAGTTTATAAAGCAGTATGTTATGATTCACCAAGTCAAAAGCTTTACTCATATCCAAGAATAGTGCTGTCAGTGGTATTCTATTATTTATACTTTCAGTTATAATTTTTACTAGATGGAAACTCGCTAATGTTGTTGAACTGTTCTTCCTGAACTCAAATTGTTCCCTAACCAGTATATCATTTTTATCAAAAAAGCTTACAAGGCGCTTATACATTGCCATTTCGAATACTTTCGCAATTACCGGTATGAGTGTTATAGGACGATAGTTATTCATATCTTGAGGGTCGTCTTTCTTATATATAGGTTTAATTATAGATAATTTTAAGCTTTTTGGAAATATGCCATTTGTAAATTACAAATTTATTATATGAGATAGAGGAGCACATAAACAGTGACTACATTTAATATGTCTTTAGTATGTCCGTTCTTATTTTATCATAGCCTACTGACTTTGTGTTGTTAAGATTCATAATGATTTTGTATATTTCATTTTCATCCGTTGGTTGTAAAAATATGGTATCAGGTGTGAATTTTATTGATTTCATTTTGTCAATTTCATTTGTTAAATTATTTTTGTCAGCATTTGTCAGATTTATAAAAAACTTATTAAATAATTCAGCTATGTCTAATGGATTATCATATTTAATATTATCTTTTAGTATTATTTCAATGTCCTTTTTTTGGCTTACATGTTCGTTCACATTATTCTTAATTAGCTCCCAAGCCGCCTTACATTTATTTTTCTGTCGATTAATATATTTAATTGATTGTAATTGTTTTGATTTGTGTATACATTTTCTCAAAATAGTTTTATAGACTTTATATTTTCTCTTATTTATTGTTTTATTTGTACCTTGGAGTCTATATATTAAATAAATTCGTCGCTTATTTACCAATGAACATTTTAAGCCTTTGGTCAACCATTGTGTGTTCCCTGCATACAATTTCTTTCTTATTCTTATTGTTGGAAAACAGAGATCATAAAATAACCTCATCGTATTATGAAAATTATCAAATTAGATATAATCTATTATTTGTTAAATAAGCATTATCTCTAACAATTGTCAGTTTGTTATAGTCAATAATATGACATGACATATAGAAGCACATCTCTCTTCCTATAAATATGAATTCTACAATAAATATGAATTTTAATAAAAATGAAGAAGCTACAAAGTCCTTTCAATCTTCAAACAAATCGAGTTGTCGTATTTATTACACGCTTTAAACAGAAAAGCATAGAGTTCTAGGGACCGACAATACAATTATTGTAAATCAATTTAAGGGATGCTCGCACAATTCACCCGATCCACTGAGCAAACTAAGACTTACTTTTCAATTTTCGTCTGAGCCTTCGCCCGCCGCCTTGAAAACATCTCTTCGACAAATAATGAAATTCAAAACGCAAAATAGCGAAAGCCATTACTTTTATTTATAACTATCTGTGCCTTTTGATGCTCAGGCTCAGTCTTGTTAAATGGAATTAATGAAATAAACGTCATTTTGTACATCTTAGATAAACTTACTTGTATGTACAATACAATAGATAAACACAAAGTATTGTTTTGATAAAATACCGGGTTATTTTTCCATCAGGAGCCAAATTTTGTATGCTTGTTTAGACAAGCAAAATGAACACTAGGGACCAAACTCGAAATCGCGAAAAAAAATCAGCTGTTCCATACATTAAGGTTCAGTGGATGTTGAACATTTGTAAGGTACAGCTGATTTTTTTTCGCGATTGGTCCCACAGTAAAAGATCTTCATTTTGCTTGTCTGAACAAGCACACAAAATTTGGCTCCTGCTGGAAAAATAACCCGATATAACAAACTTAGTATAAATGCATGCCCGATATAAATGCAGGCAAAATATTTCAAACGCAAATTATCACTAAAAGTTTGTTCGCAATTATCTGTAAAATTTTCACTAGATAAGATGAAAGGGAAGTATTTTAACACGATTAACCATCAAACAAAACAACAACAACAACAAAAATTGAGTTCTTATTAGCTTGATTTTTTACAAAATAAAATAACCGCTCCTTGTGCTGTTAAAAGATGAGCCGAAATTATGGAATTCCTAGATCTTTTGGGGTTATGGGATTGAACTTTTGTGTTGTTATAAAAAACGGAGTCCTTATAGGATTACTTCGTTGTCCACCTGTGCGTCTATCCGTCCGTGTGCGATCTTTTTTTTATTTATTGCAACTAAGTTCACGAACCAAGCAAACTACCCACCTGATGGTAAGTGACAACAGTCACTTATAATACATGTGGCTTCCCTGAGATTCGCAGCAGAACTGCAACCACCACAGGAACCACAGTCTATTATCTAATCTGTGCCACAATGTACGTTGCCAACTTGTGACATCAGATGTAAAGTCACAGGGGTGTGTAATCTATACCTACCTATAAACTTCTTTGTCCTAAATTACTGACTGACTGACTGACTGACGGATCAACGCACAGCCTAAACCGCTGATCGTAGAGACTTGAAACTTGAAGGGTGTGTTCTTTGTATGACGTAGGCGTCCGTTAAGAAAGGATTTTCCGAAATTCTACCCCTAAGGTGGTGAAAAAGGGGGGCAAAGTTTGTATGGGACAACTAGATTCCTTGGTCCAATCTACTTTAAATTTTGCATAAACATTCATTAATAGAATCGATGGATAACATGTTTCGTATTTTATTGAAATTCATCCCCTAATAGGGTGAAATGGGGTGGTAAAATGTGATATCGACATTATTGTCGTTTTAATGGTTTTTTGGGTCGTAGATTACGAAAATAACATCGATATCAAAATCCAACATGGCGGACGCAAAATACTATCGATACGATACGATTCTGTATTAATTATCTTAATCGTATTTAATGTAGGTATATAATAAAATCGTAGGGGTGCAAAAATCTGTAATTGCGAAATATTAAGAAAAAAATACACAGGTCGCCTTAAAATCATTAGCAGAATACGATAGAAACGTTTTTAAAAAATTGTTTGTTTGTTCGTATGTTTGTTTGTCTGTTTGTCCGGAAAGATCTCCGAAACTACTGGACAGAATTTGATATGGCTTACACCACAATGCTTAGAATTTTCCGGAAGAACATTTAGGCATAATTTCATTTGTTTAAATTCACGTTTTATTTTTCGTGATAAAATACCATATAAAATTTCCGCACAATGCAAGTAGAAAATCAACATGGCGCACGTTAAATTATTTTGACAAGACTGTCACATAGTGCAAAGAAAAACTTAATCTTTTCTGTTATTGGCTGTGCCCATCTGGATTTCGCCAACCAAGAAGTTTAGGAAGTTTAAATTGTCTTTTTCTTATGTATTACCCTGGTGGTAAGGCAAAGGGATCAAGCCATACAACCAATGTTTATAGCATTTTTAATCGACTTCAAAAAAGGAGGGTCTTAATTCGATGCGTATGTTTTGTTTTTTGTGTGTATGTTACGCGATTACGCCGCCAGTTGTGGATCGATTTTCAAAATTCTTTTTGTATTCGATAGAGTATACTCCAAGGGTGGTCCCATGGTCACCAAAGTCAGGATCTGATGATGGAATCCCATGAAAATCGAGGAAAACCCTTAAATTTTAAGGTGTTTCCAACGTGTTTTGTGTGTATGTTACGAGATTACTCCGCCAATTGTGGACCGTTTTTAAAAATTCTTTTTGTATTCGATAGAGTATACCCCTAGGGTGGTCCAAAGTTACCAAAGTCAGGATCTGATGATGGGATCCCATGAAAATCGAAAAAGATTTCATTCACTAAAAATAAAAATATTTTACAAAAAATAAAAACCGACTTCAAAAATACTAAAAAGTTAAAAATAATATATGAATAGGTACATACAACATCACACTTCTATATTGAAGTCGGTGCCAATGCCAAATTTTAAGACTTTCTCGTCGTCGTTCATCGTCGTTTGGCACCGACTTCAATATAGAAGTGTGATGTTGTCTGTACCTATTCTTATATTATTTTTAACTTTTCAGTGTTTTTGAAGTCGGTTTTTATCTTTTGTAAAATATTTTTATTTTTTTATGACAATATCACGTAACAAATATAAAATTTTTAGGTTGGTTTAATTCTTGACCAATTTTCTCAAAATCGGTACAATTTTTGAAATGTTGAAAAGTATTTTGAAAGGTGTTATATGTTTTTACATTATGACTAAGGAATCAAACTCTTTCATCCATTTAAAACTATTAAAAGTAATTGATTGATATTGATAATTAAAAAAAAATATCTGACTGCAATGATTCTGGGTTACGCGTACGGGACTCTTATCCTAATATCTGACGGATCAAATTTTTTTGTATACACCTAAGGAACATGGATATCGAACCAAGGACCTAAAGAGTAGAACACATTGAACCTAGCCACGTTTTCCCTAATTCGCTGCTGCTAATAAACGTTACTGCTAATAAAAGTTCGTTTCCAAACCCAGCAATATGGATATCAGATGAAAGGCCTTGATGAGTAGAGCACTATGAACCTGGCAACATTGACGTAAATTCAACATAGCTGCCGCTCAAAAAGGCGGATAAAAATTCGTTTCCAAACCTAGCAATATAGGTATCAAATGAAAGGCCTTGAAGAGTACAGCATTATGAATCTAGGAAAATCGCCCTAAATTCAACATGGCAGCCGCTCAAAAAAAACTGTTAAAGTTCGTTTCCAAACCTAGCAATATGGGTATCAAATTAAAGGCCTTGAAGAGTAGAGCATTAGGTACTTAGAAAAATTGACCTAAATTCAACATAGCCGCAGCCCAAAAAAGTTGAATAAAAGTAAAAGTTCGTTTTCAAACCTAGCAACATGGGTATCAAATAAAAGGCCTTGATGAGTAGAGCACTATGAACCTAGGAACATCGCACAAAATTCAATACGGCCGCCGCTCAAAAATAACGGATAAAAGTTAATTTCCAAACCCAGCAATATGGGTATCAAATGAAAGGCCTTGATCAGTAGAGTACTATGAAAAATGGCCGCTGCTCAAGAAAGGCACAATAAAGTTGAATCATTGAATCATTATGGAATAAAATGGAGAAAAAAACTAAACACTGTGTTAAGCATTTTGATGGCGAAACGTAGTTCGCGGGGACAGCTAGTGTATGATATAACAACAATTAGTATATTCATATTATATAATTCCAAATCATATACTTTTGTTTTAATATATCAATCATTTCGTATAATAACCAGGTGATATAATTTCACATGATATCATAATCCGAATTATTGCCAAAAGTGGCCACTTTTAGCAATAATTCGGATTATGATTATTCCTATACATTTTATCTATGCCTGAATAGCTCAAAAAATCTGAAATATCTGTATTGAGTAGTTGACTGATCTATGTTTTGTAGAAACGTCTTTAATTTATCATAATTAATAAAAAAAGAATGGCGGCGCTAGTAGTAGGTACTGTGCCCTCTTAAATATAACAATTACTTAAAACAAAACTCTCTTCATGTAACATTCAGAAGGTAATCATTAAATCGAAAATCAGTTCATACACCAAAACGTTTAGTATTGTAGGCTACTTTGTCGTAAAAGTATTCACACAGAAATTTATACACATTTACAGCTTATACTTAATTATATAAAATCAATAAAACTTAATATTAACTTAAATCTATTAAATAACAATTAATTATATTTACATTTATATATTAATAATAATATTTTATTAACACATGTATTTACATATTAAAATCAATATTAATATTTCATATAACAGTACGATGTGTATCGGTTTGTCGATGTCGATATCGATACGACCCTCGCACTAGCGTCACTGCTTGTACATAAACCTATGTAATGCATCAGCGCAGCGGTGCCGGCGCGTCTCCAAAACCAGTCGAGACCTTATCACGACGCGGAGCGCACGCTGCTTTGTAATCGCTTATATACTTACCGTTCTAACACATACGCATTGTTACTTGCACAACGCTTCTTACCACACCAACTATATAAGATATATATCTTGCCTCACGCTGATTGTAGTGTACCATATAGTGATATCTTATTGGATTAAGTGCATATATTCCTATCGCGCCTTCTATATGTGAAATAGTTTATGGATTGGTTCGAGTAAATATATAGTATAACGTGAGTTGAACTGTTTATTTACCAAACCCTCCGTTATTGCCATCGAACACACCATAGTATCACAATTAACCCAACCTTACCTACAGTTTTCAGTTTTATCCTATAAGTTTTTTCCTTGCGGGGGGCTTCCGCCCCTCGACCAGGGGAAGGGGACCCCCCCCGAGCAAGGGGAAGGGGGGGGATTCAAAGGTGTATGTGAAGTCAACCAATCCGCACTGGGTCAGCGTGGTTGACTAAGGCCTAAACACAACTTAGTGTAGGCTCGAGCCCCTCGTCGAGGACGTCGTTGTTTCATTTGATATTAACGTTCATAAATTAAAAAATTCAATTACGTTCATAAAAATTGATTATTCTTCCGAAATTCCGAATTGACGATGTTATCCCAGATAGCAACGCAAGTCTGCACACTTGAGGCAAGTTTGAATCTAACTTTCTAGTTTCCCATCAACAAGCTTGCATGATGTTTTTTTTTCAATGTTGCAATGTACAAACAATATTGCCCCATCAAACTTGTCGCTTTTTAACAAAAAAGCGACATGTTTGTTGGGGCTATATTGTATACAGTATACAGTTGTATACAGCTTGAAAAATCAAACATCATGCAAGCTTGTTGATGGGAAACTAGAAAGTTTGACTTAAACTTGCCAGACTTGCCATATCGTTTCATAAGTCAATTTCGAAACTGAAAATCAAAGAAACTGCATGCCCTAGTAAGTAGGGTTACGCGCGCACCCACGTTTAGTCGCTACCGTATGTTATTTAAGGCGCTACATCGAAAATTAATCAAACAATGGGAGGCGTGGTCTATACGTAAACGCGGGGCGCCCCCCGTGCTCAAGTAGCTAGTCTTTATATCTATGGCATCAAAGTCGTGAATGCACTGCGCCCGCATGCAATCAGGTCGTTTAGAAATTATCGACGTAAGCGACAAAATACAAATTATTTTATAAAAAAAATAATTATAATGATTAGAAAAAAATGCTTTTACACGATTCTAAATAATGATAATATCTACTTATTTATGGAACTTTTTAATGAATACCTAATACCGTTTACTAGTAATCCTGAATTTTCTTATTCTTAAGAGGTAATTTAAAAAATAAAATGTATCGAGGCAAAATCTTTAAATCGCGTTTCCGGATTTTGGCGTTTCTAGCTAAAGATATAAAGAAACACATATTTCAGTTTCAGACCTGTAAGATCTCTCAGTGACCTATGACATTACATTAAAAATAACCAATTTTTTCGACATAGCCCCTTAACTAAAAGCTCGTGAGTAACTGAGTAGGGTAGGCTATTATCGCAAACACAAGTTCGAGTCCGCATAGTATTATACTTATACCATGCTTTTACAGCCTCTACGCATACACTTCACATTGCTCTGCTCCTCGTATCTCCCACATCACTAGTGGAACGGCACGGCTTGCTTTCATGCACATTAGTTTAATACGACTCCTTAGAGGATAATTCAATTCAATTGAACTGTAAGATTCCTCCGATTACTGACTTATGATGCATAAATAGTAGCTATAATTATAAATCGTATTTTAGAGTAATCGTACAGGAGTTTTTTCCATACAAACGTAGTCCCCTGTTTCCTTCCTGGATAATGGCACTAGTTGCTCTATTTTATTCCTTTTTATTTATTTATTGTTTATTATTATTGTTTATTTATTGCTTATTAGCCTTGTTGGTTTATTGTTTATTAGCCTTGTTAGTTATTGTTTATTTATTGTTTATTCTCAAACTCAAAATGTTTTATTGCGAACTAAGTGTAGGTACCTACATTAAGGTCTCGGTTAGTGTTACTATAAGCGATCGTGGTAAAGCCCCTGATATGATGGGGTCGAATTTAGGGATATTATAGAGATACCCAAGGCAGTTTGTTGATCACTTTTAACAAACAAAGATATAAAAATTATACGTAGCACATACTTACGTAGCCTTTTATTTCTTTCCAGACTCTAAAATTAGTGAGCCCGATAAAAGTTAGAGTGCCTCCGAAGTAATTACTTGGTTAACTGGGACAAAACAAGTCCGAACTCCAAACAGTACCGTAACTTTATATTTTCACATATTCAGTGTTACTATTGTTCTACAATAGAAATTGCCTTAATCTGGGTAATTGTGTTTAACATAATAGGTACTTCATTAATCATAAGACATTGCAATAAGCTAAAAAAGGTGTAGGCGGTTCTAATTCTCAAACAATATAATATTTGTTACTTACTTAAAAAAGCCAAAAAAAATGTTTTTGTTTTTTATGATCTACTAGCATTGCGCTCGCAGCTTCTCCCGCGTTATCTTCGTTTTTCCCGTAGGAATTCCATATTTTCCCGTAGGAAAATATTCTATAGCCTTTGTTACTCAGTAATATTGTAGCATTCTATAAGTGAAAGAATTTTTCAAATCGGTCCAGTAGTTTCGGAGCCCATTCAATACAAACATACAAAAATACAAATCTTTCCTCTTTATAATATGAGGAAGTATACATATTATTGGAGGACTATGATCTCACAACCCTGATATTGCAAACGGCACGGACGGATATTATCCCCGTGAGGGATTTCTTCTAGCTGAAGGACAATTTTTTTTGGTCCGTTTCCAAAATCTGTATGCATCTAGTGAGTAGGGATCTATACAATTTTTTATACTAAACATCAGATGATCGTGATCGGTCCGATCTTCATTGGTTTGCAATATACCTCCCTTTTTCCTCTCGGGTGGAAATGCGTAACCGCATCGTACCCGCCGTGGGCTAGACGGCGGGCGTGTGTGGGGGGCTCTCCTGGCAGAATGCCAGGCCTACTAAGATCAAAGTGTAGTATCCTTTCTATTCAGCTTAATATCTGCAATGTACCTCCCTAGACCTAGAAAAAAAAAACTTTTTTTCAAGTCCGTGTATACCTCTTAAAAAGCACATCAAATTACTTATCATAGTTGTTAAAATATATGAATAAAATAACAGAAAGAACATGAATTGTCTATTTCTGGCTAGAATTGCGAATTTTGTTCGTTGCCCTTCCATGCGCCCCTTGTGCCCTTCCATGCGCCCCTTGTGCCCCTCCCAGAAAAAAATCCTAGATCCGCCCTTGCACACATCGACACTAATAAATAAATAAACAAAACCTATATAGAGATAACCATATTAATAACTTTGCGTTTACTGTGAATTTTCACGTACTAATAAACCACCTAATAAACGTCATTAAATGAAACAACTTTCCCGCTTAAATCGCAAATAGAATTGATGTTAAAACACTCTAAGGTCGACTGGCAAAAAATGTCCTATGGCATTAGGTCTACCTTTGTACACTTTATGTACATAAAGAATTAAATAAATAAATCTCGGACGGGAATCGGGAATCGTGCTCTTCGTGGCATTTTCATTGCGCATACGCATTGCGAAGTCAGTCAGGGGGTTTATTGTCTCTAAAACTTATTAATAGTCTATAGTTTTTAATTAGATGTTAAATAGTTATTAAGTACTGTCTCTTTCCTAATAAAATAAAAAATCTATCACGATAGCCTTCAATTTGACAGTCATTGCGCCTTCGACATAAGACTCTGCGCAGACTTCCTTTTATAAAGCAGTGATTGATGTACTTACTGTGATTGTAAAAATTAAAAGCGGTCGCGATAGATTTTGAGTTACAAATCAAGGGGCCGGTTTATTTAACGTGCCACCGAACAAGGTCACATAATTATCTTCTCATTTGCTAAGTTATTCGACCTGTTACACGCTAGTACATATCTAGCAGGATCACAGAACGCAGTTTTTGTGTTCTGTGAGCAGGATGAAAACAGAGCAATGATCATTTCTACCCACTTCTTCTCTTAAGCGCTCCACACACAGAGGCGGAAACAGGACGATAGCGAAACTGCGCTGCCGCTAAGCGATTAACTTGCGCTGCGCCGCTTCTGCGGCACGGACCTGAAAAAAAGACGGACGGAGCGTTGTTAAATCAAGAGTGAAGCATGCAAATGACAGCACATTGTTATGTGTGCGAGTTTTAAGGGATACCATATACATTATAAATTTGCCCACTTTTAGATTCAACACATTCAAATAATGCTATTTTTATATTTACTATTACACTTATTACTGCTTAGTTTTTGTTAGATTATAAGATGTAACAGTATTATTAATGTAAAATAGGTTAAATATAAGGGGTTAAGAACAAGCATGTGATTTGACGAGGCACTTTTCTACGTGAATTTAATTCCACTTGCATTAAAATAACCAAGATGTAAACATTTTCATATATTTGTTTCTTAATTTTCGTATTGCTAAAATACAAAAGAGTTTCTTCTTTAGCGATGCAAAAATTAAAAAAAAACATTTTTAAAGTAATAGTAATAAATTAATAATGACTGCATAATGTATTTGCATATCCCTTTTTCAACAGAATTTGCATATTTTAGCAACAATTTTCTAACACCGAATTACAAAATAACAAAAGAAATCCGATCGCTAAGCAAATTTTTCGCTTACAAAATGTATTAACTTATTACTGTTTATATTATTAACAGTAATAAGTTAATACAGTACAATACAATACAGTACAGTATTAAAAAAGCGATCGTAAACACAATTTGTTTACAGAACATCTAGAACAGCAAATAAAGTCGTACATTTTTAAAGGTTGTCAATGTTATACAAAATCAAAATCAAAATATTATATTTAAATAAGTAAGTATGACTTGATAGAAAACTCTTTTGAATCGTCCAAATTTTAAGCCTACTACTACCCGTTCAGAACATCTTTTAGCTGATCAGAAGGATGGCCGCAAGATACTTATCAGCTTAACCAGGAATGTACCAACATTTACAATTAAAATATGTCGACACAGAAATAACATTCTTAACATAACCTGCGACAGAGACGGTAGCCTGCTTATAATGTCGGCTATTGATTTTTTGCTACTTGTTCTCTTCCTCTTAATAAGAGTTTTTATGAATTAAAAAATTGTATTGATAAACCATAACAAAAATTACCTACATAAAATAAATATTATTACCTGCACTGTTGTCGCAGTAGTGTTTTCTAATTGTTTTTGCGGGGGGTTTGATAGTAACTGTAATTTGTTTAAAATATAAGAAAAAATTAACTTATGTAATAACTAAAACTATACAGTACCTTTTTCGGAATTGCATACGGAACCAAGCAACGTAGTCCCATGGCTGTTGTTATAAAATCTGCCTCCTTAAAATGTGCACTGCATTTAGTCTACTGGCAGATGATGGGTGTTTTGTCCTCAACAGTTTCTAATTATTACGACATGGCCATTTTTACCAACCTCTTCTTAGCTTAGAGTACTCTTAGGTGGCATGCTGTCTCATTCTTTTCATTAAAGACAAAAAGTGACAGCATACGTCTTAGGGGCTTCCTAAACTAAGTTATGGTTGGTATATATTATAATATTTATTGCATTTCACATAAGCAAAATGTGAACAAACAGGTAGCGTACCTACCAAAAAATTTACAATGACTAATCTAAGTGTTATCTGACCATAGTTGTAACAAGTACAGATTTCCCCATTTTAGGGAGATTTTTCCGTAAAAAAATGGTATCATACTATTGATTTGAGTTTGAAATTGACATCAAAGTAAAAATAAATATAAAAATCATGAATAAAAATAGCTTACGTATGTTATGTAATTCCTTGTAATTTTTTATGTTAATTCGTGTAATTTTTTATGTTAATTCGTGTAATTTTTACATTATTTCACTACACAATACGATGTTATTTAATAAATAATAATGTTATTGAATAAACCATTTTCTTTCTTTCTTTATTTCTTGAGGTAAATTTTATGTCAGTCTGTCACTGTTGCTCATCAATAAATGGCGGCGGTTTGTCTTATCTGGTGCGTCTGTGTGAGTGTAGGTCGTGTACAAACACATGAAATTGTTCTACCTTGCATGCTTCACATTTGTTTAATGCAACACTACGTCCGTATTTTTTGTAGGTCCATGTTCTGCGGACGGTTTCTGTGTGCATTGTCCGCAGCAAGAGTAACATTACAAAAAATTCCGCTCCGCTACCGTGGAATGCTTTAGAGAGGCAGAGGCTAATACTACAAAACGCTAATCAGAAAGCCTTTTTAGGAAAACAGGGATTTCCAACTTTTTGAAAAGGTTTATAGGGTTTACCTTTGTGGTAAACTCCCTTAGTCGACTCTTACGACCACAGGAAAAAACATGTATTCTAAATCCGTCTCATTATCCATCACCACACGCACAGAAGAAAGAGACACAGACAAAGTAAGGTCTTTATATAATAATAAAAAAATAATATAGCTTTATAACACTGAAATTTTCCGTCATTATACCCACTAATTGATAAGTAACGTTGCTCATACAACCGCTTAATCCGGCCACCTATTAACAAACCCTTTGTACCTTGCCCGTTAAGCCTCTTCAGTTTTAATCTCTTTCCTTATAATCTTACTTGAATCCGGTGTCATTGTTGCAAAATGATGTATCATTTAAAACAAATACATAAAGTTGTCTTTGAAAACGGATATGAAAAAATAGAAATGGTTATGTATTGGTTGTCACTTCACTTCAACTCATATAGGTACTGGAATAGGAGTATAAGAGGAATTTGCCTACCAGATCATGATGGCTGGCTGAAGGGTTGGTCTGGTGTAGGGTTTTATTATGATTTTTCCATCCGTTCGCAGATTTGTAATTGTGGAAAGCTACCATCAGCACAGACAAAATCCGCAAAACGTTCAGGAGGCACAAGAATTCTAAATTCTAGCATTAAATGATTACAAACACTTTAATGCCAATGAAAAGGCTATCAGGTTAGAGATCCTTAAGAGAGCCCTAAGTCCAACAGTTGGTGTTTCAATACTTATTTGTGAAGTTATCAACAATAACATATTTCATATTGTTATTTTATTAAGAAATCACAAAAAAACCAGCAGGCCTAGCACGGCGCGTAGATTATAGAAGTGACTAATCCCCGTCTCGCTTCATTGTTATATTGAAGAGCGAGAAAAAACGTGTTATTTGTCACTTGTCCCTTTTTGTCTACGGTCCGTGCTACACCTGCAAGGTGGCGATTTTGCAACTTATCGATTGATCGGCAACCATTATCAAACTGGAGGCCTGCCCTAGACGAAGTGACAACTCAAAAACAATAACGAAGTTTGATAAGAACAAAATATATGGGATGGGCATAATATGCCATCCCTAAATCGCGTGGCAAATCGATCAAGGATATCGAAATGTAAATTGGTAGACTGCGCGTTCAGAGTCTCTGGGTGTAGTTGTCCGGTTGTTTTTTAACTCGCTCATAGGCAATGAACGCATTGTAGCAACCAAATCTTTTATCTCCCTCTTTCACATGAATTTTTATTTCTTTCTCATTCTATAAGATGACATTTTAGATTATGGCCTCCAATATCATCCAATCACGTTATGGCGGCTGTACACTCTCGACGAGTGCTCTCGTCAAGTCTCGCCGAGAGGTCTCACCCGAGAGACCTGTCAGCGAGTGCTTACCATTAGAGGTGAGCGTTTAAACGAAAAGCACTTAAAAAAGTTTGCTTTTGAACAAAAGTAGAAAAGCAGACTTTTCTAATCATAACATTATGCTTTTACTTACGCTTTGCTTTTTACCGACAAACATTAGTCCCGCCATCTGTACTCCCGCAATAAAATTACCTACTTTGAAAGCATGCTCTGTATACATGCATCGGAAATAGAACGTTCGCCGCTAGATGGCATTATACTGCGTGCTGGAGTTATAAAGCGACCAAAACGCATCCCAAAATTGGATGGCTTACCACGCTTTTCGTTTAAAAAAGTAGTAAGCTTTTCACTGTCGAGAGATAAGTACGCGTTTGTTGTGTTGTGGCTGGCTGCTTTTACGTACGCTTTCGTTTTATTTTTTTAAATACGTGTATAAATAAGCATTGTATTTACGTTTGTTTTGCGTGTGTGTATAAAGTGCGATTAAATAAAGTTTATAAATATATATATAATTTGATAGTTTTAGTGTCGAGAGGTGGTAATAATGTAATGTAGGACTTTTTTGAAAGGAACTTGGTCAATTAAGTCGCGTGATGCAATATTTGTAGATACATTGTTTATTAAAAAATAAAATAAGAATATTAATATTTCCATCAATAAAAATATTTCATTTGATTGATATGAGAGGAGTTTTTTCGTTTAAATAGTATAAAGCTATCCCTATAGTGTTTTTGTCATTAGCAATAGAACGGTGCATACGTTGTACTTAAACGTTTTTGCAAACATAATTATACGCAGTAAACAATAAGCGTTTAAACGAAAAGCTTTTTTACAAGCGCGCTTATTTAAATAAGTACAACGTTTAAACGTTTTAAAATTTTAAGCCGTTTTTTCCACTTCTACTTACCATGTACACTCTCGTCTATTCACTTGCGGTTTTGATCACCGAGAGGATGGACGCGTTAGAAGTCGCTTCCACTGTTTCGCTATGCACTATTAATTATTATATGTACGTACACGAATATCATACAAAAAAAAATTCAAAAAGAGTGGCGTTAAAGAAGATGGTGGATGGTCGCTATGCATCGAATAATAATAATAAAAACCGACTTCAAAAACACTGAAAAGTTAAAAATAATATAAGAATAGGTACAGACAACATCACGCTTCTATATTGAAGTCGGTGACAAATTTTAACACTTTCTAGGAGATCATCGTTTGGCACCGACTTCAATATAGAAGTGAGATGTTGTCTGTACCTATTCTTATATTATTTTTAACTTCTCAGTGTTTTTGTAGTAGGTTTTTATTTTTTATATAATATTTTTTATTTTTAACTTTTTAGAGAATGCAATCTTTTTAGTGAAAGAAACCCGAATTTAATACCAGCTCACCTTCAGTGAGCTGGTATTAAATTAGCGTTTCCCTCGATTTTCATGGGATCCCATGATCAGATCCTGACTTTGGTGACCATGGGACCACCCTTGGGGTTTACTCTATCGAATACAAAAATAATTTTGAAAATCGGTCCACAATTGGCGGCGTAATCGCGTAACATACACACAAAAAAAACATACGCATCGAATTGAGCACCTCCTCCTTTTTTGAAGTCGGATAAAAATATGGTTACAGAGATGATTATAAGAAGCTAATTCAACATATTTTGTCATTTTTCGACGTGCAAATACTTATTCCGATGTGAAATATTATGATTAGTACGACTCAATTCACGTGTGTTCAGAGCGGTTGCTGGCTGTGCACTGCACTGGCGAGAGTGTACATCAATGCTCTCGCCGTTCCTCGCGAGACATGCCGAGACCCTTTGACTCGGGCACAAAAAACCGACACGGGAGCGAGAGCGGGCGAGTAAGCACGAGACATCCCGAGGCGAGGCGAGAGCTACCATGTACACTCTCGCACTCGGCCTGTCTCGGGGTGTCTCGGCGAGAGTGTACAGCCGCCATTAGAGTATTTCAATAATAAACGTCAGAGCGTTTTACAACCATAAACTTCGACGGTTGTTCGGTTGTAACTCGCTCTGACACTCTAAGGCCGTGAACGGGGGCCGGTTGTTTCACCCGCGCGAGACGCTCGAAGGCATTGAACGGGGTTAGAGCGAAAAGTTGTACTTCGCGCGAAGGCTCTGAACGCGCTCCTGTAAACGCAACGAATCGATGAATAAACGAATTGTTTTTTGTTACCTTCATATACTTACTACTCAAAATAACTCATATTTCATGAAAAATTAAATTAAAATATAAAATTTAATAATTTATTTTACATACCATTTATAGGAATATTAAAAAGATACGGTGACCGTTATTTTGTTTTGAGTAGATAACCAATATTTTGTTTTCTTAGAAAGAACAATTCGACACAGCGATCGCTTCATGTCGTCATGAGCGTCATTCCGCTGCGGAAAAAATAGCGTGAGGTTGTCGTAGGCTAATGTCATTTCCATACATTTTTTCTGCGGAACGACAGCGGAAAAGTTAGCGTGTGGCATTCGTCTTAGGACCTTAAGAATTAGTTTTCGTTATCTCAGAGACGACAACGAATTTAGTTATCGTTTCGCTATACGTATAACGATTGCCACTTGTCTAGGCCCCCTGGATGAAGAAGAATATTTTTCCTTGTACATCGCTAGTAATGTACCTAACTCGGTTATGTACGAGTAACAAGGGGAAATGTGCCACGAGTGGCCACGACCGCTCGGACGACTACGTAACAAATTTTTAAATGCATTAAAAATCAGTTTCAATCAAACAGAACTATCAGATTTACAACGCATTACAAAATAGCCCGCATTACATACAATAAATTATCATTATCAACCCTAGTAAGCTGTCATGTCAGAGAACAGAGCACCGCACCTATCATTCTGCGTAGTCTACTCTTTAATTTTATTGAAATGGGTTTGCAGTTTTGCACATCAATGAAAAATGTTGTGATTTTTTTTACGGAAGTCATACAGTGAACAGTGATAACATTATATTATTTACGGGTATTTTTGTAACACCCCTTTTATGGCTCCTCTTCATTATCGGCGATTACAGACAATTATGAGCGAGCACGATTGTGCAGAAGGCATACTCGGCTGGACTCGGCTGTACCCGCCGATCATCGTCTATGATCGCCTGCGACCCGTGAATTGTCGGTTTTTCGGGCACGCATCAAAGGGAATCGCCTGTATGGTTGCTTTGAGGTATCCACATGATCGCCGCTCAAGTTCTATGCTCATGCTCATGTTCACTTTGTTCTATTACGATGAATGGTCAAACACCACCATCTTATTTTTCTCTATTTTTTTCACAACTTTTCGTAGAATCACATTAACAAAATGGTTGTGCACCGCAACCATTTAGGTTGCAGCAGCAACACACTCCAAGTCCATCTTGACGCTTGCCGTTCGACAAACTACTACAGACGATCGTATGGATGCTTGCACGATGATCGTACCGATTATAGACGATCACACGATCAACGATCATCGCCGATAATGTAGTGCAGACATTAATGACCGATTATCGATGAGTTGCGAAATTGCCCCACAGATTTGAACTATTGTGATATCATTATCATTGTCTGCCTCTCATCCATAATAAGCTCACTGCTAAATAAGGCCTCCTTCCAGCAGCTCCGAGCACTTCCAATCATGCTAGCCAAGTTCTTAGTGGGACGCGCTAGAGCCGGGTCTCTAGAAGATAAAGTTTGCTTGAGCTCATAAAATAGTATGAGCCTGGTCTTGTAACGTCGTCGCTCTGCGCGCTGTTTGGAATGTTCGAGGTCTTAACCATCACTTTCACTTTTATTTGTAAATAAAATCTGACCATGTTCTAGTTCGTATTCTTCGCATTTTTTAACTTATGCTACTCTGAGCCTACTGCAATTCAGTATGGTGCATGTTAGAGTTCAAGTTTGGGAATATTGATCACCTCTAGTATGTCGGCATGGGTCGCCCTAGGAAAATGCTCGCCAAACCCAACTTGCGTGTAGGATACACTGGAGGTACTCCCTCGCAGCACTGCCGTAAGTGTTAAGCTGGTTAGACTTGGGTCATATTATTAGCACCCAAAGCCCAACACAACTTTATGTTAATTCCAGTGGAAATCGCGTGCAGTATTACACTGTATGTACAAATGACTTAGGTTCTGTTTGTAACGTGTACTGTCTGTTAGTGTAATGCTGTAGAAACATATGCGTAGTAGAAACATATTAAATGTTTCTACTACGCATATGCTCTACACTACATAGTCTACGCTAAACTAAAATCCCTATGGCCGTTACTAATAGATGGACAGACAAATACACTTTTGTTAATTTTAAGACTGTTGTGTACCGCTTGACCTCAACGAATTCCTATATAAGGAACGAAAGATGAGTGTTGTAAATAAGAATGTCTCAACATTACCTTGTATTCACTTTTATTAACACTGTAAATATGTACAAATGCTTGTAACTCTTATAAAATTAACGAATATTCAGCTTTCTTTACGTAGCACTTTGTCACTCAATTTTCGATGTATAATTCAACCTTTTGGCACGTTTATAGCACTGGCTACTCATCTTTCACGTTACTGCATTATTTTCTTTGTATTTTAATTATAATTTATTACTTTTGGTACACTTTTTCGGTAGCTCTCTGCATATCGCTTATTAGCGATGTTTACTTGTTTGACAAATGTCCGTTGATAGATGTATTCCATGAGATTCCAAACAAAAAAAGGTTATGTCTAAAATTTTTTAAATTTTGTATTGTCTAGTCCAGGCAGACATTTAGAAAGTTCAGACATAAATCGATTGTCCATTGTTAAGGTAGAGCGTGCTCAGCGTACTTTGCTAAAGGTGATGTATTTCAAAACTAAGACATTCCCATCAACGCACGAGCTTTATCCGACAGCCAAATTATTATCAGTACGTAAACTATACATTATACACACGCTACTTCAAAAATACAAAAACGTAACATACATTCCACCCGATAAAAATAGGAGAAAGAAATATATGGTACAAATTCTCTATAAAAGAACAGTATTTGCGAGAATGCAATGAGAAACTCGCTCTGCATACCTATATAATAAAATAAATAATGAAATACATATATATATGACAAATAAAATTGTGAGTGTTAGTCTACACTAAAATATTTGTTACAAAAATTAACTTATAAAGAAATTGAAAATATATTTATACAATACATAAAATAACATAGCTATATAATAATACACATAATTATAAGTGAATATACCTATTTATCATTACAGCTCATACACGTCCCCACCGAGGGGCTCGAGCCCACCCTATGTTAGGGTGACTAGGCCTCAGTCAACCACGCCGGCCCAGTGCGGATTGGTCGCAATTTCTTCGCAGATGTATGCAGGTTGCCTCACGATGTTTTCCTTCACCGTAAGAGCGTCAGACAAATGTACATATGAAATTCGAAACCAAAAACACAGTGGTACATGGCGGTCTCGAACCCGAACCTCCCGATTGGAAGACAAGTGCCGAGTCCACAGTGCCACCGACGCTTACCTACCTATTTATAATACATAATATTTTATTAATATTATCTATCATATCCTATATTTATATCTTATATATTTGTACATACAAATATAATAAATTGTATAAGTTATTTTATATAGTAAGTATAAGCACGCTATACTAGATTGAAATTATATGCTGTTGTCTTGGTTTAAAATATTTAATGTAACATTACAAGGAGCGGAGCCTCCTGGCACAGGCATTGCTTAAAAGGAAGGAGGCTTCAACAATGATTGTACAATTGTTAGAAAGAGAAATAAGTTATTATTATTATTAAGGTAGAATAAATACCGGATAGGGTCTCTAGGCAGGGCATTCTACCTCCGGCTCTCTCATCAGAACCACCTGAGAAGTAGCTAAGCTTCTCGGAACGCCGTTGCCGCTTCCACCGAGTGTGGAACAGTTGTCCAACAAAACTTTGCCCGACACACGTATGAGCGACGGGAACCAGCCGTGCCTGCGTGCCTGCCGTCGTACCATCGACGACTGCTTGATGCCGCCGTCGGCAGCCAGCCGTGCCTGCCTGCGTGCCTTCGTGCCTGCCTACGTGCCTTCGTGCCTGCCTACGTGCCGTCAACGATTCGACTGCTCAGAGCCGCCGGGGACCAGCTGCACCTACCTGCCCCTGTCTATACGCCTGCCGCCACTACCGGAGCTGCCAGCTGCCTGCTACCACAGAATAGATAATAGTACTAAAGTACAGAAGGATCACTCTCGAAGAAAAGCCAAGTTTAGGTATGAAAATGTACCTACTCTTGCGACCTTCAAATGACTTCACGGGAAATTGAAATTTATTGCAGGACACGAGCGTTCTAATTCCGTTACGCGGCGCTGACCCGATACCGAGTTGGCGACAAGAGCGCAGGGTTCCCACTCACCGATATATTTACGAAAATATTAATTAATTAATAAAGATAAAAGTGTGTATTAATTAATTCAACAATATATATTTCTTGTCTATCTACTAAGTTCTTAGTTTCAGATTTTTTATTGGCAAAAGAATAACATGCTTGTCAGTTCAGAAAATTGTTTTTAATGAACCAATTAAAGAATTTTATCGCAGGTAGGAAATTAGAGGAGCAAAGAGAACCACCGGTCGTCGTCGTTGCCGTTGAACGCGCTTCAACGCGGCACTATAATTGTAGTCTAAGAGCTGGGAGCTTATTTATTGTACAGAAAAGTGAGTGAGTAACTAGAATCGAGTACTTCTTATTTTATTACAAAAAAATCTTACAATTGTTTTACTTTTAAGTATTGTTTGATTGATTTTTTTCCTGATTTAAAATATCGATTATTAAATTTGAGGGTTGAAAATATTCGAAGCCTTACAAACAATCTTATTAAATAGCCCACAGGAAAACACGAACATGGCAATGTAGGTAATTGGATTTCTTGTAGTTGTCCCGTACGGGAAGCGAAACCGCGACCCGTTGCGCAGTAGGCGATCACTCAACCTCTGCGCTAACCGTGTCGTCAATAAACTTTAAAATTCGACACATCAGAAACTTGGCTGTATGTAGCTATTGACTTTCCTTTGCCTACGGAAGTAAATATCTAAAGAAAAATTCGGTGCTACGAAACTATTTCTGAGAAAAAGCGCGGGAACTTCACATAGTAAAGGCGGGCTCTTTAAAATATTTTATTTGTAATTTTTTAATTGTAGTCAGTTACTTAATAAAACACAAACAAAAGAGGTATATAACATATAGGCATTAAATAATATTATAAGCAGATATGGGGAAGCGGAGTTCGAGAAAAAGAAAAAAAAAGGAGGATGAACCGGAGTCTGGTGATGCAGATAGGGAGACAGATGAGGTAAGGTTGGTAGAAACGGATATGTCCTCTTCGGACAGTGATGAAGAAATAAGCAATGCAGATAGGTACAAGCCTTATTATGTTACTGACTATATACGCAGATATCCGGAAGAAATTAGCGGCACTGAATTTGTGGTTTTTGTTGAGTCATCAGACATCCAGAAACCAATTGGAACAAGAGATCTTCTTTCTTTGTCAACTTGTTTAAAGCGCTTTAACAAAGGCGTCAAATTTTTAAGAAATATCAATAAGTTTAAGATAGGTATTTATTTTGAAAAACCAGACTTGGCGAATGCCTTTTTAAATAATAATACCTTCTTGAAAGAATACAAATTCAAAGCCAGTATTCCTGCTGCTACAACTGAGGTGTCCGGAGTTATAAGAAATGTACCTACCATTATATCAAACAAGAGAATATTTACTATGATAACAAGTACAAAAAAAAATAATAACAATAAAAAGAATAATGAAAAAAATAAATGTGACTGAGGGTTTTATATTACAACCTACAACTACAGTAATAGTGACATTTGCCACTTCCATTTTGCCAAATCATATAGATATTGGTGGTTGGAGACATGATGTGTCTCAATATATACCACCAGTTAAGCAATGTTACAAATGTTTGAGATACGGACATTTGGCAAAATATTGTAAAAATTCTGAAAAATGTAGTATATGTAAAGAAAATCATAACTATAAGACTTGTACAGTTTCTATCGAAAAAGCTACTTGCATTCATTGTGATGGCAATCATACTAGTGTGTCTCCAATATGCCCAGTTAAAAAACAGAAAATCATTGAAAATAGAAATAAATATAAGCCTGCTTCTTATGCAGATATTACAAATCCTTTAAATTTTCCCAAATTAGAAAGTAAGACAAAAAATAATGTAGATTTGTTTACACTGCTCAATACTGACAGCAAGTGTCTCTCATTATTAGTTGAAACCATAACTAAATGTGTTTCTTTGCATAATACTCAAAATACTTCTATAAATTCTAAAAGTGTTTTAGAGGTCTTAAAAAATACTTTTGGTAAGCAATCAAATCCCCACAATTCACCCCCAATCAATTGAATATTGTACAGTGGAATGCTCAAAGCTTATTAAGCAATCAACTTATTTTTACGAAATTTCTTTATGACCATTTTATTCATATCGCAATTATATGTGAAACATGGCTAAAGCCTCAGAAGCAGTTTAAAATCAAAGGTTATCATATTGAACGTAATGACTGTGGCAACAAGCATAATGGTGTTGCTATTTTAATCCATACATCACTAAAATATCAAAAAGTAACATCTTATTTTGACAACTCTCTTCAAACAATTGTAATACATTTAGAACTAAATCAGAACACTATTTCAATAGCCAGTATATATTGTCCAACAAATTGTATTCCCAGTTTCTCTAAAAATAAGTTTAAACATTTCTTGAATTCTCTCCATAGGCCGACGATTATAGCTGGTGACTTCAATGCTCATCACTCAATTTGGGGATGTCCGTTATCGGATTCCAGAGGTAAGGATATTCTTGAGTGTTTAGATGAATGCAATTTAGTCCTGTTGAATGATGGTCAGGTCACAACTGTCGGTTCTCATTCTTGGAGACCCAATGGTTTGGACTTGACTATGGTATCTCCTTCATTAGCTCTTCGCTGCGAATGGTCAGTACACGACGATCCATTGGGCAGTTATCGTTTGCCAACATTTACTAAGATTACATTCAATAGTAGTTCACAATGTTTTAACTCTCAAAACAATTTTCAGGATGAAAATGATTTTAGCAATCGCATTAATCATAGATTAGTTGATTGGAAGTTGTATTCTTCAATTGTTAATAAGGATTTAGATAATTTTCAATGTAACCCTATTAGTAATCCAATAGATTCATACAACTCTTTTTGTCAAATCATTTTGACAGCTGCACAAAAGTCAATTCCCTCTCGTACCTCTCGGTCCGAATCACGTAACATTGCTACTCAAAACTTAAAATCAAAATATCGAACAGTTCCTTGGTGGAATAGTAATTGCGCTAAAGCTGTCCAGGAAAGCAAGCAAGCCTATCTTGATTTTAAGAATAATCCTTCTCAAGAAAAATATATTAATTTCAAAAGATTACAAGCTGCTAAAAAACTTACCATTAAGAGAGAAAGACTAAGTAGTTGGATAGAATTCTGTACAAAATTAAATCGATTGACACCAGTTTCAGTAGTATGGGGTAACATGAGAAAACTTACACATAAAACATATAAAAAGCAAAATAGTGATTTTTCGTGGGTCAGTGATTTTTTACGTAAATACACGCCTGACTTTGTGCAAAATAACAGGCCAATTGAGAAGGACAATAGTTTACCAGATAATCAGTCATTCCTCACTGATCCATTTTCTTTTGACGAATTAACTGCAGCTCTGAAATCTAGAAAAAACACTGCTTGTGGATTAGATAGTTTATCGTACAAGATGTTTCAGCTACTTAACACTGACAATCTTTATAAGCTTTTACAAATTTATAATATTTTATGGCAAGATTGCACAATTCCTCCTAATTGGAAAATGGACTGCTTGGTTCCTATTTTAAAACCTGGAAAAATTGCATCTCATCCCGATTCTTATCGTCCTATCGCTTTAACGTCTTGTGCTGGTAAATTATTTGAACAGCTAATCAAACAAAGATTGGAATTCTTCATAGAAAAGAACTCAATTTTACCTTTAAACCAGTTTGGGTTTAGGCGAGGACTTTCGGCCCAAGAAAGCTTAGCACATTTTTTTTGGACGTCACTACAGCTCAAAAGAATATGGAGTATACAATAGCAGTGTTTTTTGATATAGAAGGTGCATTTAATAACGTTAATCATGGTATTTTGTTTGAATCTCTATTATCTTTCTTACCTGTAAAAATTGCTTATTGGATATATGCTTTTCTCACGGATAGAAAAGTGTATGTCAAAATAGATAATAAATTTTTAGGCCCTAGATTTTCGAGCAAAGGTGTATGTCAAGGAGGCATCTTGAGTCCTATTCTGTATATTTTGTATATAAGAAAACTAAATTCCATTCTTAATAATAATTTAGTCAACAATCTTCAGTTTGCTGATGACCTTGTCATTTATTGTAAAGGTACTAATGTATTAGATATTCAATTAACATTAAATAATAATCTAGTGAAGCTGGCAGATTACTTCTCAGAACTTGATTTAAATGTTAGCCTTTTAAAAAGTAAAGTTGTAATATTTTGCCCAAAATACAGTTCTCTACCTCTAATTAATATTACATACAGCAATCATACTTTGCCTATTGATAATTCAGTTAAATTCTTGGGTGTTATTTTTCACGAAAATCTTACGTGGGATTTATATGTTGATTGCTTGGTGAGCAGAGCTTTAAAAGCCACTAATGTAATTAGGTCCGTTACTGGATTGAAATGGGGTGCTGATCCTAAAATTGTGTTAATGCTTTATAAAGCTTTGGTCAGAAGTCATTTTGAGTATGCTTTCTTTTGTTACGCTTCCGATCCAAAATACATAGATGTTATTGATAAAATACAGAATAAGAACTTACGATTAATACTAGGTGCTATGAACACTTCCCCAATAAATTCTATGCAGGTCGAATGTCATTTACCACCAATGGTTATTCGCTTTGAATTTTTAAAACTTAAATTTCTTTTTAAACTCTTATCACGTTCGAATAACGATCTTTTAAATAAATTAAATGTATGTTCCACTAACACTTTTCTTTCAAAGAATTTCTCACATTTTATAAGTTTAAAAGAACAATGTAATATATTTTGTAGTACTACTTTACATTGTTATAGTGGCTCATATGCTAGTAAATTCTGTGACATTCATATTGTCCTACATAAAGATTTTAAAGATAAATATGATGTTTACGAAAGTCTACAGGCTTATAATGATTATCGATCAGTTTATACAGATGGTTCAAAGACGAATGTAAGTGTTGCAGTAGCTATGTATGATACAGGTAGTAAAACTGGACATAGTTTTAAAATGTGCCAAAATGCCAGCATATTTTCTGCTGAGGCGAATGCTATAATTGTAGCTCTTAACTACATTCAACAGTTCAGCCAATACAAAAAATGGATTATTATTACTGACAGCATGAGTGTGTTGATGGCTTTGAGAAATCCTTCCTTTTCAACAGTCACAAATCATTTAATATATAATATCCGAGATCAGATACATCATTTAAAAATAAATTATCAAATAGACATTATATTATTTTGGACTCCAGCTCATATCGGTGTATATGGAAACGAGGAAGTAGATAAACTGGCCAAAACTATGAACACTCTAGACGTACCTATAAAAAACATACTAATTTCATATACTGATTGTACTGCTCTAATCAAGAAAGAAATATTGAAGCTATGGGAAGAACACTGGAATAGTACTTTGCTCATAAAAGGGAAGTGGTATCGAGAAATAAATAATAAAATAAAACAACCCTGGTTCAATAGACACAATTACATAAACAGAAGATTTTTTACTATTATTTGCCGTTTGCGAATTGGGCACGGTCGATTCAATGACCATTTGTACCGGCTAGGCATGACTTCTTCCCCATCGTGCAACTGGTGCAACACCACCTTACCTCAATCTCTGCATCACCTTTTTTACGAATGTCCAATTTTTGCCCTGCAAAGAAACATTTTATTAGAAGAAATTTCAAAAATAATGAAACACCAGCAAGATCTACCGCGCTCTTTACAAAAACTTCTTTCCATTGAAAAATGCTTTGAAGCAATTTATGAATATGTAACCTCTACGTTTGGCGATTTGTGAATTCAAAAGAAGAATGAATAACAATAGTTTATTGCATACAGACTAGGCTGTATGGTTGACGCCTTTGCCTTTCCCAAATGGGATAAACAAAATTAAAAAAACTATTTCTGATAGTTTTTGTTGACGATTTTAAATTGGCGTTCCAAATTTAAATGTCATTACCCAGGAACTTCTATACAACTTTAGCTTTGGCTTAGTAACTAACTTTAAATTGAGAATACTTGTCATATAATACGTGCCTCAGGTGCAGGTGGTGTATAAATAAATATTATATATCATATACATGCATTACGATATTGTACATAAATAGCTCTCGGACTATAATATACATCATCTACCTACTTGACTGCGTAATCATAATAAGCATATCAATTTATCAAGTATAAAAACTATTACATTTTTTAAAGTAGGTATTTTTACTATTATACTTATTTCGCATTCATTCCTTTAAACTCTCTAAAACACTTACCTATTTTTAACAAATCCTTATTATGTGGGTACCTACTATAATTACAAAGTAGTTAGGATGTGATGTGAAAAATAGTCAAATAGCTTACCTTTCAATATCTTTTGGTATGTTAAAAAATGATAATTTTGCATACTATCTCTTCCGTTTATTTATACACCCATAAACACAACAGTACCTATCATACAGATGACGTGATTGTTTCGAATTCATTGTTCGTTACAAAAATCACCTAGAAAATCTTAACTAATATATTACCACCTATTACGTGCGACGCGGCTAGCGTGCGAGCCGAGTGGCAAACCTCTGCCATATACCGGCTAGCCGGGGCGCCCGGCCAAATGTACCTAAACTACGGAGTGAGACCCCCCTGCTGCTACTTTCGACCTACTATTACTCACCGGTCCCTTCCACTCTCCCTGGCCAGGCTTGTTTTTTTTATTTCTTGTACATAGTTAAGTTAATTTTAAGTTTGTTTTTAAGTTCTAGGTCGTGCCCTCCCAATCTTAACCCCTTGCTTCCTTCTTTTGTAAATATACAACTTTTAACTTTGTTTAGCCTTCCGCTATGTGACAGTCTCTAGATGGTAAAGTTTGCTTAAGCTCATAAAATAGTATGAGCCTGATCTCTAGAAGGTAAAGTTTGCTTGAGCTCATAAAATAGTATATGTTATTCAAAACCCTGTTTCATATCTGGTTCGTACATTGGTTCACCGAAGAGATTGTACGTGAAAATGATTCAAAATCCTCGATACCTATCTACGCATAGCACAAAGTGATCAAAAGTGTGTAGGAAATATAAATACATGAAAATCATACGATACATTGTTTAGCGATTTTTTATACTCTTTTAGTAAGATTAGATTAGGTTTTATAGTACCTATAAAAGGATAGGCAGCGAGATTCTATGACGGCATCGCCATTCTCTTACGAAGATGTGCCGACACAGATTCACCGCACTCTATGTGATTGAAGGCTCGTTATTAAACATATTGGAAGAGTATAGGTTTTTCACGGGCCAAAATGCGATGTTGTTTTGTTTTTTCACGATAATTAAAATTGCTGAGTTGAAAATTACAAATGATAAGATGATAAGCACAAAAATAAGTAAATTTAATCACTACTCAATTTGTATCCCGCTTTTCCTCTAGGAGTTATGGTGAAAAAAGATAAAGAGATTCTTGTTCTAGATGAAAATCAAAAAGCAAGAATTGAAGATTTATAACCAAACGAATGAATTACAAAAACATGGATATATATACTTGCAATTTTAAATGGCCACTACGCTGACTATCCCAATATTACGAAAATGTTGCGTTTTGACACGACGAAGTATTCATATTATTATTATCATGTACTAGCTGTGCCCGCGAACTATGTTTCGCCATTTTTCCATTCCATTATTTTTCTCCCATTTTTCCAACATTTTTCATTGATGCTCAGCTCGTATTAGTTGTAGCGTGATTTTATATGGCCTATAGCCTTCCTCGATAAATGAACTATCCAACAAAAACATAATTTTTCAATTTGAATCAGTAGTTCCTGAGATTAGCGCGTTCAACCAAATAAACAAACAATCAAACAAACTCTTCAGCTTTATAATATTAGTATAGATATAGATGCCCGCGAACTAAGTTTCTTCTTTCGCCATAATAATATTAAAAAAAACACCCTTATCACTTAACTGGACTTTTTTCTATTTCTTTATTATTTTATTGTAAATTTCATATTTATTTATTTCATGAAAGATTAGGTAGAGGTACAGAGTGCTGCAAGAATGTTGCAATTAAAACTCTTAACAAATCAAAGAAGTTTTGACGGGTTCGACGCATGTGACCAAAAACGCAAAAGGCCAATAGACGCATTTAGCCAGATACGCAAATGGCCAAATAAGTTATGGCCAGATACGCAAATGACTAAAATTGCTACCTCTATCTCTCAACAATAGTCCTCGTGACTGAAGTTGTAATCAAATATAGTTTTGTCCAATACTGGTCGAAATATTTTTTTATAAATGGCTTATTAGCTTCAATTCACGAGTCATATTTTGATAGCGCATCGAAATAATATAGTATTTTGCAAATGATATTTTTTTAGATTTTATAAATCTTTCTTACGTAGATTGGCAATGGTCCTGAGTTTCTCGTGCAACTTTGGCTTTTGCCCCCTAACCATGATCGCCCAAAACAATTTTAAAACCGCATCGAGAGCGAGATGGCGCTATACGCAGCGCTATATGCGGTGTCTCTGTTTCAATATTGTTTTAACCTTGCCATAAGTGATCATGGTAAGGCCCCAGATTTCATTTCAACTCAGTATAGGTATCCGAGTGAGACAAAGTCTTGTAAACATGATCAGGTATATTTTGAATACCTATCAAAAGTTTCACAATCCTGACGAGCTTATCTGAAGTCTGAGTTTTTAGGTAAAACGTTCTGCGAAAACTTCGCATAACTTTAAAGAAGCAATGTTAAAATTTACTTGGACCATTAATGATAAATGTATAGAGTTTGCTTTGTTGTTGTAGAATATAAATAAACAAAAGGTACTTAGATATGAGACAAATGACAATAAACTATATAGCCTATGGAATCACGCGGCCCACGATTCTCCACCTTGCGACGGAAATTAAAGTCCCTCATACAGAATAAGTGCGGCCCGATTGTTTATACATTCAACAGCACATCGTGCTACCACAAAATGGTAATTTTCAACCAACTTTGAACTTAAAGTAAAACAGTTTAAGGCTCAAAATAAATTAGAGAAAATTTACAGATTTGTTTAGCCTCATGAGGCCCTTGCCTGCTGAAAGGTTGCAGACCGCTGCAATAAAATGTTGCAATAATATATAAGTTACTTAGGTAGATGAAAACGAACAGGATATTAAAATCAAATGAAAATTTAATGTAGGTCCTACCAACATATTAATACCGCCGTAATCATTATTATAATTTTCCTTTTCATGAAATGTGCACAAGATACGACAATCGATGGGTGTCCAAAGCCCATATAAAAGAAGAAACTAATAATGAAGAAGACAGCTTAGAAAATGTAAGACAAAAACAAATAGACATAATAGGGATGTAAACAAATGTTTGAGACTGTTTTTATTTAAAAGTTAGACACGTAATTATTACGAAAAAATATAAAGAAAATTATTCGTTAATTTCAAATAAAAAATCTAATTATTCTTAATTAATCTAATCTAATTATTAGTTTATTCTTTTAATTTCGCGCTTAAGCGCTCCGAGCTGTCACCTGATCATGATGACATCACAATGTGATAAACAAGATACTGTCTTACGCATATTTACACTTACAAAAAATGATTTTCAGCGTTCTGATATTTACTTCTATGGTTAAACATAACTTTTTGTATATTTGCGATACATGTCAACATCCCTATTGTCACAGAGTTCATGGCCGACATTTGTTATATATTTTCCATACATAAAAAGGAGCATTTAAACAAATTAGTTTTCCCCTTTTGTTATTTGCAAAAACGGTATACACCTTGTCTTTCAGTTAAGGGTCAATACGGCAACACCGAATCAAACGACCCACATTCGATTTCATGTTATGTTGCGTTACATGAGTATCGCAGTCTGGAAAAGGTCAGCATTTCGTTGGACACAAAGGTGCTTTATAAATAATTATTGCTGTAAACCACTTTCCTTTTTGCATTGCTGATGTGTAAGTTTGTAAGCTACAGCTGTTCCAGTGAAGTCCGTATCGCCTTAATCAGGTTTTGTAATAGATCTACCCGAGTGGGCCACGGCCCTATGAGAATATCAGAATACATAGAAGTTTATACGTGTCCCAGAATGATAGTAAGATATCATATTTATAACATTTAGGGAACCGTATCTTAAAAGGAAAAACGGAAGAGTTCGTTGTCCGTCTGGGAAACAAGACCACAGATAATGCAAGACCAACGCGTGGAGGTATCAAACTACAGTGGACCCGCGGTAATCCGGACCCTGTCTAATCCGGCGCCCCCTGTAATCCGACATGTCTATAACTTGTTAATTCTACATAAAAAATTCAGAAAATCTTCACTAATATAATGCATGATCGGACATTTGTTTGAACATAATTATTTCCTAACATAAAAGAGTTCAGTTATTATTTTTTGTGATTTCTACAGCACAAATGATGTCATTTTTATAATAAAGTATTAGCTCTTCATTGTGATGTTTAATATAATAAATTCCACATACATATACAAAATTATGTAGTGCGATTCGGAGTTGAAATAAATTCTTTGATTTGTAATTTGTCCGATTACAAGGTAAGTACTCTTATTCAAAAATTCCGGACTATCGAGGGTCTTAGGCAGTATTCTATAATCCGACCAATATGCGATAATCCGACATCGCCCTGCACAACGTATGTCGAATTACCGCGGGTCCACTTATCATATCGCTTAATATAAGGCGACTCACGTGTTAAGCCATGAGCTAGCTGTACACTTATATGTAAGATTATTTATTCAAACCCTTATACCAGTTTAAAATTTTAGAAGGAACAGTCTTATTATTAACTAGCTATGCCCCTGACTTCGTCCGCGTGGAATAGTAACTATTGGCAGCATTTTGATTTTTGTAGGCAATTTTAAGATCTTGATAAAAAGTAGCCTATGTTATACCTTATATAATTAGCTATCAATTAAGGAAAGTCCCGTCAAAATCGGTCCAGCCGTTCCGGAGATTAGCGGGAACAAACAGACAGACAAAAATTTTTAAAATTGTTTTTTTGTTATTGGTACCCGATATACGTTCATAAACATTTAGTAAAAACTTATTTTTACATTATAAACAGACATTTCAATGTTATTTATTTGTGTAGATAAATTAGAGTAGCAAAAATCTTGTGCGTAATTTACGAATCAACGTAGCTACGACCATCTACGACGTAGCAAATGTTAATTTCATTAAAATAATAACTTGAACGCAAAGCTCTGCTGGTGAACGTAACTTTGAAAACCTTCCGTTCAAAAGTACCTAGTTGACATCATTAACGGAAACCTTAAGCACTAAGTAGGTATAATATATGTTTATTGACTCTTTACTTGCTTCTAACGTTCAAAAGTAATATTCAATTTCGACTGTTAGTACCTTTAAACATGTTATACGCTCAGCTACAACTCTAACTGTAATATCCAGTAAAAGGGTATCCAGATAGGTTGTTTGACTTCATAAAATGATATTGTTGATGTTGAACGTTCATTTATGATGCATCGTAAACTTTGGATATTGGAAAGGACTTTTTATGAAGAACGAAAATGCGTATAAAAATGGAAACATTTGGGCATCCTTATTAAATTAATGTTTAAGTAGAAAAATTGTCCATGTCCGAACTAATACCTTCTTTTTAACGAGGTGCAATGTTACGTTAGGTTGGCCCAAAACAGGGTTTCTTAAAATGGGGTTGGGTTAGGGGTCTGTAGTATTTGTATCAGGGGTCCGCAGTAGGTCAGTCTGTAAACATATTTACCAAGAAAGTGTGTAGTAAACTTGACGTAAACATGACATGCGCCTTGCCTTGTCGAGGGCAATCCTACAATTTAACGTTCTCATTGAGGCCAAACAGCGTCCCCTTTCTCATTAACTTATCAGTAAGTGTACCTACTGATTGAAAGTACAAATATTTTTTTTATTTATATAAATAAGGCTTTTCAGTTTTTTCATTTCCAACCATAATTTTGACAGGGTCCGTGGAAATTGTGAAAGTGGTCCGTGACTGCAAAAAATTTTAAAAACCCTGGCCTAAAAAGTAGTTTTACCACCCTAAGGTTGAAATTTAGATTCATGTCATAAACCACAATGTTTTTTTCCACTGAATAACATATTGACAGTTAGTAAGGTAACAGATATTTTGTTTATACGTGAATTTTTGCCAAAAGTGATAATTACAGGTAATTCTTACCACTTTTTCTATCATGCCATTTGAGCCATGTGAGTTTACAATGTGAGCTCGCCATAGCACCTACAAAAAATTTACCGTATTTAGTATGGAGCCGGGACTTATAAAAAAAACCGGCCAAGTGCGAGTCGGACTCGCGTACCGAGGGCTCCGTACAAAATTATTAAAAATATTTTTATTATAATATGATGTAACTAAAAATTTACGGTTTTCGCAATTTTTCCTTTATCTGTGCTATAAGACGTTACTTCGTACCAAATTTCAAGATTCTGAGTTCACGGGAAGTACCCTGTAGGTTTTGATTCCATTGCGAGTGGCGGAAATTTGTGGCATAATCGGCTGTATCTTTTAATTGCGTTGGCTTAGAGGTTTGTTTTTTTCACAGCTCCAGGGGACAGTAGACCTGAGTATTTGATATAAATTTCAGCTTGATACCTTCCTCGTTCCTGAGAAAAAGGGTCTTGGCAGACAGACAGACAGACGGACGTAGAACAAAGTGATCCTATAATGGTTCCGTTTTTTCCTTTCGAGATACGGAACCCTAAAAATTGAATTTTTTCGACTGTTTTTGTAAAGAATTTCAACCCTGAAATATTTTTCTTGTAGTTAACAAGATAAATATTTACAAACAATGCTTATATCTCAAAAACAATGCATCGATGTTAAAAAATAACAAAAATGTTGACCCCTGTAGACCTTCGCAGCTAATGAGGGAGGACACACATAATGGACTTATCAAAATATGGTCAAGTGTGAGTTTGACCTTTTTTCATACTAAATTTAGATTTATATGAAGCTTAGTCCAGATTCCACCTTGTGTAGCAAAGGGTGTGCTTTTTTTAATTGAACTCATCTATCCATCTTGGATTTTCGGACGTCAATCTTTTTGCGTGTATTTAGTCTGTAATCTATATTGCGCTAAAATTTCAATCCCCTAATTATGTTTCTTTCGCCATATTAATAAGCTGAATGATTCAATTAATATTCGTACCTATTAGTACGGTTCTATTTTCGCTGTATAAAAGTGGTTTAAATCTACGGTCCTAATAGTACTGCAAGCCCGAATAAGCTGTTGTACCTTACGCGTGTTGTACGAGTATTTTTGTATTTTATTTCAAATACGAAAAAAAATAGGTTCGATAAACGAATATTCAGACGGATGCCGAGTAGTATGATTCGAACGGAGCACACATGTTCGGGAAAAAGGTACACATCAAGTAAACGATGCCTGTTAACGGTAACTGTAAGGCGGAAACAGTTTCAAGATCCCTAACACCCCCTATAAAACCGCCTGCTGGTTGTAATTCGCCTTATGTCGCAAAAAATACTTTGTGAAGAATCCGCTGCTTGGGCTATTACTCTGCAGAGTGAGTTTAAATATGAAGAGCTCGGTAAGGAGGTTCGATCGTCGCTTCAATGGGGTTGGACAATCTGGAAGTACCTGAATAGCGTCGCAGTGAAATGGGCGAATGCGTAAATGGGTTTGTTAAAAAGTACCACATACCCAAGTACCCACGTACGAGATGTATTCGTGATGTTCATCACGCACCCGTCCAATTTGGTACACATCAATTTCGAATCCGGGTTCGGTAATGAAACAGAGGTCGCATTTGAATATTTTCCATTTGCCGGCTGAGAATAAGTGACATTGTGTGACGTGCCCTATTGAGGCTGTTTAGCACATAAATATTCCATGTTTGTTGTGTATAAGAAACTAAACTACATAAGTACAGCCGGCTTCAAAAGTAGATAAGAATTTTTAAGCATTTTATTACCATATCACACCAACTATTCCTTTTATTTAGTATGGTTACACCTATATTGAATTGTTAATAGTTGGTGTGATACGGTAGTAAAATGTTTATTTACTTTTCAAGCCGGCTGTACAAGCGACAATTTTTGTATAAAACACTACTGTCTTATATTGAAGTTTCGTAATGCCACAGATAATATAATACTACTATAATATAATAATACTACTATAAATAATATAATATAATACTACAGTAATACCAATACTGCTCTATTTTTGAGTAGAGATACTGTAGTATTATATTATCTGTGGTAGAGATCATTCAAGAGTAAAACAGTATTGGCTCTATATGACATAAGTATGGTTCTATGTTCCAAAAGTATTTTTCAAGGACTAAAAATTTTTATACAAATAAGTTGGCAAACAAACAGGTTGCCCACCTGAAGGTAAGTGGCTATAGTCGCCTTAGTACAATACTTGCAAATATACAACCCCTACTAGGACGTCGATGTAGGTACGTTGCCAGCTTGTGACATAAGGTAATTTCACTTTCTATCTGACCCTTCAAATTGAAATGCAGCGATGCAAGCTCAGAACAATCACTACAGCAAGTTATTCTTCTGAGGATGCAAGTACCGCTGCTTGGCGCATGGACTTTAAATCCATGGCTTGGCGGCAGAAGTAGATAAGATAGAGGTGCAGACGACTCGAGTATAGAGTTATAAGTAAATATAAGTACAGTCTTCGGAGTTTAAAAAAATCCAATATGACTTCTGACCTCCTCCTCAAAAAGTCATTCTTATCCAATTACAGCGCTCCTGTCACATCACAGCTTGGCGAAGACGTCGGCCTTAGCCAAAGGTTTTTTTTATTTCCTTATTTATTTTGGGGCTTTTAACCACATGGCAATGTCAGACCCATTGTATCTTCTTAACTTAATACAATCTTACATAAACAAACAGAACTTTAAAAAAGCAACATACCATATCTAAAGCCATCGGTTGTTAATAGTAGGTACATTGTTACCCTAGGGGTGAAAGTTTCTTCTGCTTTAGCCTCTTATGAAATCAGGCGTTAAATCCATATTACGAGGGCGGGTCAATAAGTCCGTGACTTTTTGAATGAAACACAGGTTTTTAGATAAAAAGTTATTTTATTTTTCAACGTAGTCTCCTTTGAGCTCTATACACTTAGCCCGTTTCTCCAGTTTTTTATCCCTTCCGAAAAATATGATTTGTCGAGGTCTTCAAAATAGGCATTTCTTTGTGAGATGACTTCGTCATTGGAGGCAAATCTCTTTCCGCCGAGCTATTTCTTCAAGTTTGGGAACAAGAAATAGTCACACGGGGCTAGATCGGGTGAATAGGCCGGATGAGGGAGCAATTCGTACCCCAATTCATGGATTTTTGCCATGGAAACTGCACATGTGTGCACCCGTGCATTATTGGTGGAAAAGGACTTTTTTCTTGGCCAAGTGCGGTCGCTTTTTTTTCAATGCCTCATCGAATCGACCCAATAAGTTGCTGTAATATTCACCATTGATTGTTTTTCTTTTTTGAAGGTAGTCAATGTGGATAATACCGCGCGTGTTAAATGTTTTAAAAAGGGGAAAGTTTAATTTTAATATATGTATAGTGAAGGTAATAAATAACTTTCAATATTTAATTAAGGTAAATAGGTTGAATGCGCCCGTTGTGGATAATTAATGACATAATAACAAACTTGGTTACTTTAGTTTTATTACGTATTTACAATATAAAATATGATATTGTAATATTTTTGCGTGTTCTTGACAATATTTCGAAGCGCAGTCCAATTGACTTCCGCTGTCTTAATCTCAACACCTTGCGCGAGGTTTAGGTTGTTGAATTGGATGGTGATGAAATTTCAGGCAGAGAGCATAAATTACGAACAGCTCTGCGGATGACGCCCTTGGCGGTGTAGACATCAGCTACTCTTGTTACTCCGTCAGCTCCTGGATGCGCATGATTGAGATGTTGGATGACGATTCTCCAAAGCAATTACAAGAACGAGACTCAACCGAAAGCTTTCTTTTTCGATTGATGTCACGAGCGCAATCTTTTCTAGAATCGTTTGAGAATAAAACCAAAGAGGAATCCTCATCCAACATTGGCTTTAAAGGAAATAGCAACGTTAAGTTACCAGTATTAAGGGTTTCTTCATTTAATGGTGATAAAATAAATGGCTTTCCTTTAGGGATATGTATTTATCGCTCATTCATGATAATGAAAGTATTGAAGATATCAACAAATTTCACTACCTCAAGTCCTATTTAGAGGGCACGGCTAGTTCGGTCATTGAGTCCGTCGCTGTATCCGTATGTTGTTAGTAATTGCTTGGCAACTTCTTTGTGAACGGTTTACTAACAAACGTCTTCTTATAGATGAACATGTTAAAGGTTTATTCTCTATTAAACAAATACAAAAGGAATCCGAAAAGTCAATCCACAATTTAATCGATATTTTATCAAAAAACATTAGTGCTTTAAATTCATTGGGTGAGCCTACGGACAAATGGGACACTCTCATCATACACATGGCCTCATCAAAGTTAGACAGCGTCACTGCCAGAAACTGGGAGGAGGTCAGGAGCAATAAAGACACAGTTAGCCTGCAAGATTTTTATAATTTTCTTAGTCAACGAGCATCTGTATTAGAAACCGTGAATGCACGCAAATCTCCTAGCCTAGAAAAACGTCACGGCTTATCTTCATCGAAAACTTTCATTGCCCCTTTAGTTGAGGGCCTCAGCAGGAATTGTAGCATCTGCAAATCGAATTACAAGATATATGAGTGTACAGAATTTGAGTCATTACTAGTTGCTGGACGAATAGGTAAGGTGTCAGAAATAAAATTATGTCGCAACTGTCTTCGTAGCGACCATCTGCCCTACCAGTGTAGGTTAGGTGGTTGTAGAGTTTGCCATCGTAAGCACAACACGTTGCTACATATAGAAAATCAAACAAGTCACACATACACGGCTTCCGCGCTACCACGTTCATCTGAACAAGTTAAGTCTGGTGCACAGTTCACTTCTAATAATAAGGAAAATCAAATGAACTTACCCAAAGTGCACGATGCTGCTAATGTTGTGCCATCTGCTTCTGTTTCCATGTCTGTTGTCTCCACCAATCAGGTTCTACTATTCACAGCTTTGGTTAAGGTTTCATGCAAAAATAAAACACTTTACGAGCTTTATTAGATTCTGGCAGCCAGTCGTGTTTTATTAGCGAGAAGGCCCAGAATCTGGTTGGTTCCGACAAAAGATAAACTGGTTATAAATGTGTTTCTGGCTTAGGCAGTTAGTGTTAAACGTAACAGAACATAGTAATATACGTTTAAATTTTTTGTACAATTCTTTCAATATTACTGTAAAATGTTTTGTCCTCCCTCATATTACAGATAAGGTACCTTCCACCATTATCAATTTACAAGAACTAGATATTCCAAAAAATATACAGCTAGCTGATCCTAAATTTTACCAGCCGGATGACATTGATTTGTTGTTAGGCGTAGAAGTTTTTTGGGATATATTAAAGACGTCTCGAATAAATCTGGGACCAAGCAAGCCCATCTTACATGAAAAAGAGCTGGGCTGGATTGTGAGAGGCACAATGGGGGGAACGTATTCTAATGATACCAAAAATAAATTACAGTGCAATATTTCGCGAGATTTATGTAAACAGATTTCAAAATTTTGGGAACTGGAAGAAATTCCATCAGATGGGAATTGCTTTAAAAATGATGTTTGTGAGAGGTTGTTCAATGATACTACTAGTCTCACCTCGGATGGTCGATTCTGCGTACAAGTTCCGCTAAAGGATTCGCCGCGTGTCTTAGGTGAATCGTACGATATCGCGTTAAAAAGGTTTCTTCAAATAGAGAGAAAATTAAACAATAATTCTAATCTTAAACAACAATATTTACAATTTCTACATGAATACGAAGAATTAGGTCACATGACCGAAGTAGTTAAGCCTAACTTTGGTTGCTACCTCCCACACCACGCTGTGATAAGAGAGAACAGGGAAACGACTAAGCTACGTGTTGCCTTTGATGCTTGCTCCAAGACGTCTACTGGAGTTTCGTTTAATGATATACAACGTATAGGTCCAGTAGTCCAAGAGGATTTATTTTCAATTTTGCTAAGGTTTAGGCAACACGCATTTGTGGTCACAGCTAGGGCATGGAATACCGGAATGATTTTCATACCGGTATTGATACCGGTATTGAAATTTCAAATACCGGTATACCGAAATTTCGGTATATTTTCGGTATTTGTTTAAATACTGTTAATTACTATTTAAATGATTCCAATAACGATTGGTAAGTCTTGTTTGGGGAGAGCGATTAAAGCAGTTTTCCACGCTTTATGCCAGAAACACTGAAAATATTTATCATCTCCCTAGAAACCACAAAATGAGTTATTAAAATAAATAGGATTAAGAATACTAATAATATATCAACTGGGTTTGCTGATGAAGGCTCCTACAAGAACTTGGATTACCAAATCATCTCTATTTCGCACCTTGTATGGTTCAAGCCAGGGAGTCGTAAAAGTCGATAAAATAACCTCAAAACCCTTTAAATTTCACCAAGGAGTACGCCAGGGATGTATTTTGTCGCCCATTCTATTCAACGCCTATGAAAAATACATAATGAGACGAACCTGCGAGAATTGGGAGGGTGGCATCACAGTTGGTGGACTGAAAATCACCAACTTGCGCTACGCTGATGACACTACCCTCCTTGCAGCAAATGAGTCGGAAGTGTCTGCACTTCTAGGCCAAATGGAGCGGATTAGCGAGGAGATGGGATCTTCCATAAACAGGTCCAAAACCAAGATCATGGTGGTAGATAGATCTGGGAAGTTAGAACTCACAGGCGTGCTGGACCTTTTTTCCGGGGGAAATGCTCAATCGCACCGTACCCGCAGTTGGCAAGACGGCGGGCGTGTGTGGGGTTGGCCCGGCAGAGTGCCAGGCCGACCCACTAAAACCCCTCGGTGTTCTCCCTGCCCTTGTGGGCGCACATGGCAGGGTCATCACTGCGACTACCACTACCAGCGCGTCCGAGCAAGCCCAACCAGGTTGATGGGGCTATCGATTGCACGGGGCCAACCGTGCACGCCGGCCTTCACGGCAGGTTCATTAGATGGGTATTGCTTGTGCGAATGCCCGCCTTCGCCTGCCTATCCGTCTGCGGCGGAGGGGAGCGGCTTGGGTATCTTCCTCCCGCTCCCTCTCCGCAGCCTCCTTCTGCGAGATGACGTCCTCACAGAAGGAGGAGACAGCCTCGCAATCCACCTCGCCGCGGAGCATGGCCACGACCATGCTCGGCAGGGAGAGGTCTCCGCCTCCCAGCACAGCGTTAAGCTCGCTGCGCTGGGTTCGTCAACATCAACAGGGTGTGCTCGGCGGTGTCGTCGGGAGCGTCGCAGTGGTGACACCGCGGCGTGTCCTCTCGACGGGCGACCCAAAAATGACGTTGAAATGGATATTGTGAAACTAATTGACAAAGAATTATTGTAGTAAAAAAAAAAGTTGTGATTTTTATGTAAAAACAACAGTGAAACGAAAAAGTTTTTTTGCAAAATTTGTGTTTAATTAAATTTTAAGAACAAACGGTGTTACAATTCGTAAAACTGATGGTTAGAATAGATTTATTCTCAATGTGAAACCTTTCAATGAATTTGTTCAGAGTTGCCTTTTAAAATGGAAGACATTCGAACGGCTATTAAGCTGATGTCTAAATTCTGTTATATGGCGTTCATCGATTTATAAGATGTCTATTTTTAGTCACTATACGCATTAATCGTCGAAACATTATCTTAGATTTAAATTTAAGCAAATAACTTATGATTTTTAATGTCTTCCCTTTGCAATTGCTTCAGCTTCATACATTTTCACTAAGCTTTTTAAACCCATATTATCTCATCTTAGAAGTCTTAGTTTACTATTATAAATTATTTAGATGATTTTCTGTGCCTTGGAAATTCTTATCAAGATTCTATCAAGAGCCTATCATGCGTAATAAAACTCTTTAGTTTTCTGATTTAGATTTTGTTATAAAAAAAAGTCAACTTATACCGAATTAACGACAAACTTTCTTTTTTTTTTCTTTTAATTGAAAATTTCTCAAAATACTCTAAACATCCTACCTGGTTAATATATAAATCTCGAGGATGCAACGTCGTAGTATAATTAATGGTTAAACAAACTTACCTTTGTGATGTTTGACCATAATTATACGAGACGTTGCATCCGAAGAGATTTATACTCCCTCCCTACCATTATTTGCTGTGTTGCAAATAAATACCCAATGTCAAACGGCGTAACATCGCGCAAGCGGGTGAATAATACTAAAACTACCTACCTATCTTTTTATTTTTGTCTTCGCTCTAAAATTGTGCTTGGTGCCCGGTACATTGGAAAGTGGACTACCTGGTTAATATATAAATCTCTTCGGATGCAACGTCTCGTATAATTATGGTCAAACATCACAAAGGTAAGTTTGTTTAACCATTAATTTTACGCATTTACTTTTCAAATTTTATCACATGAAATTGTTACATGGCGGACCACAACTTATGCTCAACGACATAAGAAACAAGTTTTGACCCTTAAAGGGGAGGATATTGGCAAGGTCAACTGTAAATAATTGCAAACTATGTAGATTAATAAGGGCTAAATGTTATCAACCCATAATGGGTAACTTGACCTTCTAGTAGAGTTACTCCCAGTTTTCCTTTTGAAGTCACAGGCGTTGATTTTGCCGGGCCATTTCTTATCACTGACCGCAAAGGCCGAGGTTGTAAAATAACAAAATGTTATATGTCTATTTATATGCTTCAGCACTAAAGCCTTGCATTTAGAAGTGGCAAGCGACTTGACCTCTAATGTTTTCATTTTATGTTTGAGGCGGTTTATATCCCGGCGAGGAAAGCCATCACATATTTATTGCGTAAGGTATCATACGTAAAATACCTACAACATATTCATTGTCGAGCGCTGCTGTCCGCGGTGCCTTTCATCAGCTGCATAACTGGTTTGTCTGCATCGGCCGGTCGCAGTCGAAAGTCTACAAAACCGTAACGTACTTGTAGTTTGAGTAAAAGTATTTCTTTTCATACCTACTCGTATTTGTAATACAAATTCTATTTTTCACGTGTCATTTTGCGTTATTGCGTCGACAAAATGCTTGAGTTAAACGAGCTTACTAAACAAAAGGTTTTAAATCTGTTATATTTGAAGACAGCCAACCCAATACAACCGTAGAGTCTGTCCAATGGTAAGTTATATCAACCTTGCAACGAAGAGACCTAGTAACCTTATCGCTTAAACGTGCCGCCAGTAATGATCCGCAGAGCTCCAGTCGCGGAATGGTAGTAGGTTTTACTGGCGCTACTTTCGTTTTGGCACAATGCAATCTAATCTGGATAATTATGTCCCAGCTTATCGATAGATCGAACATAAATAGCAGCAGCATAAGCTACTTGCGAAGCATCAGAAAATGCATGGAGTTTTATTGTTATTGGATTGGAAATAATTGTGCATCTGGATATTTCTACATTTGACAAATATTTTAAGTTATTAATGAAATTCAACCACTCCCTTTTTAATGTAGGTTCGACGCAGTCATCCCATCCTATGTTTGACAGACATAGCTTTTGTATGATGATTTCGGGAATTATCGTGCATGGACATAGTAATCCTAATGGATCGAATAACTTCGCAGAATTCGAGAGTATTGTTCGCTTAGTAATGATTCCCTCAAACTGTATGTCAACTGGGAATAACAATACGTCTTTCGGAGGGTTCTACCTTAAGCCCAGAACACTAGATTGTTTGGATAAATCTAAACCCTTGGGTAAAGTAGTATCTAAGTTATTGGCGAAAATAGATGGTGCATTAGTTCGCCATTTCCTTAATGTAAGACATGCAGATTTTAATATTTGAGTGACAGAATGAACCTTAATGCGTAACTCATATTCACTTTCAGCCCCCGATAAACAATCATCTACATAGAAATCTTCTTTGATTGATTGGGCTATTGTAGGCTCATTACATTCCTTGGAAAGCTGTAAGAGGCATCTAGTGCTTAAAAACGGAGCAGATGCAGTGCCATATGTAACGGTATTTAATTGGAATATTTTAATAGGCTGAGTTGGTTCGTCTCGCCGTAAGATCATTTGTAAATTCCTTTGATCTGGATCTACCAATATTTGGCGATACATTTTTTCCACATCTGCTGTGACTAGGGCATGGATACCGGTATACCGGTATACCGAAATACCTGTATACCGATAAATTTTTTCGGTATTTTGATACCAGTATTTGAGGATAAAATACCGTTATTTCGGTATTTGCAAAAAATATATTTATTTTCGCAAGGGTGTTTAAAGACTATGCGGAACGCTCGATTTCTATGGTTCATAGTGATGATACTGCTTCTCATATGACAATCACGAAAAATCTCGACTATGGAAAATCATTACAAAATCAACTACGCAAGACACTGCATGCATATAGCTTGTATTTAGGTGGTATTTAATCATACTGCTTTCAGTTATTTGTTTAATGAATTACTTCTACAAATAAATTGCTGTCGGCACTCGTGCACGTACGGACACAATACGGCAGAAACAATACGTAAGCGCTCTGCTCTGAAGCGGCAATCACACCAACCAACATCACATATATCTCTCATACAGTGGGCTAGTGCACGGTCACGCTGCACCCCTCCCTCAGTTCTGCTGTTTTTATTGAGAACATGTGCCGGTATATAGTGAGCTTCTTATCATGAGAATACTTTAACAATAATTTTGGAGTCCATTTAAGTGTGAAAACATCGTGTGTCAAACACAACACTACTCACACATTGTGTGAGTAGTGTTGTGTTTGTGTCCTGTACAAGTGCAAACAAATAAGCTGAGTAAGTACTTAAACTTTTCAGCGACACAAGAGAGATATTCGAAATTATTGTTAAATAAAAATAAGACTGATTTTAATACCGATTTGATTGTGATATTCATGCCAATCATCATCATCATCATTTATGCCAATGAAACAATATAAATAATTCTAAGACCATACCGTATTTTCTTTAGTATTCTTCCTCCTCCTTGAGTCGTATTCCTCAGTATTGAGGGTCGTGACCTCCCTTTGTATCACTTTCTCACGTACGGTCTTTCTCCATCTGTTTCTGTCTCCGGCTGTGAGGAGGGCGTTGTGGATCGTGGAGTCAAGAGCGGTGCGGATCTTTTCTCCATCTGTTTCTGTCTCCGGCTGCGTGGAGGGCGTTGTGGATTGTGGAGTCAAGAGCGATGCGGATCTGGTCAGACCAACGCATTGGGCTGCGTCCACGAGGCCTTTTCCCATCAACTTTGCCGGTCACGATGAGCTTCTCGAGGTTGTCACCGTCTTTCCTTGCAATGTGACCGAAGTATTCTAGGATTCTGCGTAGACACTTAAATGACAGTCGCGAGGAGATTTTGAGTTCTCGTAATATGGAGGCGTTAGCCCGAAATGCTGTCCACGAAATACGGAGTATTTTTCTCCAGCACCACATCTCAAAGGCTGACGCCTTGCCGATGCGTTTGCCGTCTGTAGCTTTCAGTATCCACGTCTCAGCGCCATATGAAAAGACCGAGAAGGCTAGAGTCCTTACCAGTTTGGTTTTAGTTTTTACGGAAATGTTGCGATCTCTCCAGATTTTTTCAAGCTGAGACAAGGCCTCTTTGCCCATGCCGATTCTCCTGCGCACCCCCTTTTCGCACGAGCCATCGTGACTGATATTAGAACCCAGGTAGATGAAGTTGTCCACTATTTCTAGGTCCAGCGCGCCTCGATTCGTCCGGTGTTGGAGGAGTGGGTTGGGCGCCGGCAGGGCAGCCTCACGTTCCACATGGTGCAGGTACTGACCGGGCATGGCTGCTTCGGTCACTACCTATAGTCTATAAAGATAGATTTTTATTTTTCAAATTCAAAATGATTAAATTTGGGATTAAATCCGTTTGTCTTGATAACTTTTAGAGACATTTAACAAAACATATTTTAAATTAATAGATCAAATTAAATGAAGATATTTAACACGAGACATAAACTGATAGTTTATAACAAGAGTTTCGTCGAGTAGAGTTTTTAAAAGCTTTTATATTTTTGTTTATTGTTAATTAATTATGACCTTCTGTCTTTTTCAACCAAACATTTATTACTTTCACTTAGAACACTGATTATATTATAGAACTTCAAAAATTTCATATGTTTACTGGTGACGGTGATAAGCGATAAGTCCGTCCTTAACACTTCTTGAATCACAATGAGAATTTCATAGGTTGTGCAACTGGTTGGGGTATTATGGGTGTTATTCCTTTACCAATACCTTGACCATAGAAAAATCAATCCCTAGTTATAATCGAAGCATATTTTCTGCTTTTCATTTTATTCAAGAAAAAATACGAAATAGTTTCGTTGGAATATATCAAGTGCACGCGACCTTCGAGGTTTTGTTTCCAGTTCGAGATCAAGACTCAGGACACGCAATACATACTTAGCTATAAATAATAAGGATTCTCCGAATGATTCATCAATTTGTTATAATAATTTAAGTACTTACGCTAATTACCAAGGTACCTTAGGTATTTCTAAATCACTTGAATTTTCTATTTGATTTAGAACAGATAAATTTATTAACTTTTTTGTTAGGTAGGGTTTTTTCAAACACATTATATTCCCATAATCCGTCTTTTACATCCCCTATTTCATAAAAATAAACCTGATAGTAAGCGGCGTCTTGGTGGATTAATTAACAATATTAACACATTTCAGGTTATAAATATTGTAGATTTTCACCATAGAATGTTTCAGATCACTCCTTGGCAAATAACTCACAAAGACAATTTTCTTTGAATTAATGGTAGTAGTTGTACACAAAATAGGTGCTCTCTCCTCCATATGTTATTTTTATAATCCAACAAATAACAACATTTTACAATTTAATAAAAATTATGTTTGTAAAACCCAGTGTGAGAGTTCCTGACCATACGATCATAGGCATGTTACTATATACTTATTAACCCAACACTGTACTATGAATCTCCAGGGCAGTTCCCATAGGGCTTGGCTGTCTGGTTTTTCAGTGGAGGAACTATGAAACAACTAGTATAACAAGGAAGAATTCTGTGGAATTACATATCTAAAACATGAAATCTAAGAAATTGGAGTACAGTATCATTGACCCGTGATCGCAAGAATTTAAAGTCGAAGGTACGATCCACTAACCATCGTTACGGGGCAGGCTAATCTTAAAAAAAAGAAACAAAACATTTTCATTTGGTGTATTCCATTGCCCAGCTGTGTACCCAATTTTTAGCTTTATTAGTTTGATACCGAGATTGATAAAAAAAATCCGAATCATTCTGCCCTTTGTATAGATTTCTGTATCTATTATAATATAGGTACCTGATTCTTTTTAGAGACTTACAAATCTAAGGATATGATTGTATCTGACTATTATTATGATGGCTGGCTTGATTGTATTGTTCTCTTATGCTTATGCATAAGAGAACTGTATAAAGCTTATTATTTCAATAAGTCAAGGATTAAATTTGTTTTCTTTTCCCAAATTTAAATTTACAACCAAATTTTGACAATTAGCAAGAAAAGAGCATTACAGGTAGGAAGTATTATGTTAGATATAAATTGATCTAATTCGTCATTGCATCATCTTACTGCTCTCATTTGGTATAACTTCTTAATTTCATAACATAATGTCACAATATTTGACTGTAAAAAACGTGAACTTATAGGTAAACATCTTTGAGATTCGGTTTCTTAAAAAGAAACCGAATCCGTTTTACCCGTTACAACTCATAAGAAAACGGGATCGATTTAATAAAAAAAATTTTCAGGTGTGAATAAAATATTTTCATTTACCAGAATAATTAATTAAATTTTTCCTCTATTATGTTTTCATCTGCGCCTTTGGTCGAGACTTTGTTGTCTGATATCGATCTACTACAGGTGCTTTCCTCGCAGACTAATGGTACGAGTGACTCCTCGCCCAACCACGTCTCTGCGTGCGTGGCATTTGACACGGTGGGGCTTTCCAGTTTCCCTGCTGGCTGACTGAAGGCCTATTAGAAGAAGAAGTACTTGCGCAGCTGGAACTTTCTTGATTTGGAGTCCCGATATTTTGCCGACTTCGATGCTTTAATTTTATTAGTGAGATTCTCGCCAAAGAGAAATGCATCACTTCGTACACGTGCAATATCTTTTTAAACTTTTAATCTAATGAATACATTTATTAATTTCCTTAGTTTAAGTGTGTTTTCATAATGAAGGTCCAATATAAGCTGATTTCTTTGATTAACACAGCAATGATTTCTGGATTCGATTTGGGTGTTTTCACCAATTGAAAGTTTTCAGGTATAAAGATCTTGCCCTCTAACTCTTTCTTTTAATCCTTATTTAAGTCTCCGCACAATATATGACCCCAACGTTTAGAGATTTCATCCTGGATTTTTGTTCCGAAAAGCTCGTGTTTCCCTTTTGAGGTCCCTAAGACCTCTAAAATATTCTCATGTAAATTGGTTGCTGGAGGGTAAACATCATTTACAAGTACCTGAGAGCTAGTGAATGGTATGGGACACTCGGCTGGTGCTTCTGATGTCATCACCTGTACATTACTAGGTTGTCCCTCATTACAAGTTTCAGTCACATGAACCACTGACTGAACATATGGGATGTATGTGATCACACTGAAGCCTATTCATCCTCTCCATAGATTTTTTATTTATTTTATTTTATTTAACAAAATGTACCATTATAAACATGAACACCAAACTAAGAAGTAGTTTCTCGGCGAGTAACATTAGTAATATTATGCGAGGCGAGTCATATTCTGCGAGGCTATCCACAGCCTGTGTACTAATATATATGAATAAAAAACATGACTACAATCGCATCGTAGTACTGTGCGCGACTATGATCGCATCGTAGTACAAAGGCACACTGTTCTATTAAAAATAAACAAATAACATTCCGTTGAAAAAAAATAAGCTAGGTCATGATCACACCATGAAAAGAAGTGCTGTGATCGAGACCGTAATCGCGTCACGGTACTAATAAATATGACCAAAAAACATGACTACAATCGCATCGTAGTACTGTGCGTGACTATAATCGCATCATAGTTCCAAGGCACACTGTTCTATAAAATATAAAGAAATAATGACATTCTGTTCATAAAATAAGCTAGGTCATGGTCGCATCATGACAGGAAGTGCTGTGATCGAGACCGTAATCGCGTCACGGTACTAATAAATATGTCCAAAAAACATGACTAAAATCGCATTGTAGTACTGTGTGTGACTATAATCGCATCATAGTTCCAAGGCACAATTTTCTATAAAATATGAAGAAATAATAACATTCTGTTGAAAAAATAAGCTAGGTCATTATCGCATCATGACACGAAGTGCTGGGATTGAGACCGTGATCACGTGACGGTACCAATAAATCTGACCAAAAAACATGACTACAATCGCATCGTAGTACTGTGCATGACTATAATCGCATCATAGTTCCAAGGCACACTGTTCTATAAATATAAAGAAATAATAACACTTACACACGTGTACAAGGCGTGTTTCAAAGTGCCGATTCACAGTTCTTTAGTAATTATGAATTATTTCTTGAATAGACGTTTATTTGGTACAAAAAATACAACACACAATGTAACAAAAAAATATAAATATATATTCAGATAGATTTTTGGGCCAAATAGGCCCCGCATGCAGAGGCCACAGAGTGCTTTGACGCTGGTATTCTGCGGATACCATTTTATTTAACACTGTATACAGAATATTCTCTAATTAAACAGTAACGTTAGGCAATGCGCAAACAGCAAGGCTCTTTTTATTGCTCAATAAATTTCAAAATGAAATTAATTAGTGAGCTAAATATACTTTAAACGAACGAAATGCAAAGATGAGAACGTGTCGATAAATAGTACAATATAATACACAATAAACACTTATAATTTAAACTTACATACTTCCAACACCATCAAAATGCTTGCAGCGGCGGCGGCGGCGGTGACGTAAACGTTTCTCTAGTTTACGAATCTTTTCCTTAAATATTGCTTAGAATACTTACGTTTTCATTTACCTATATTGATATCTATAACAACTACATAACACACTAAAAATAAAGTAATAAAATAATAAAACTTTGATCTTTAATATTTCGATGCTGTGATACTGTGTGCACAAAGAAAGCGAATGTGTCAAACGGCGTAACATCTCGCAAGCGGGTGAATAATACTAAAACTACCTACCTATCTTTTTATTTTTATGTCTTCGCTCTAAAATTGTGCTTGGTGCCCGGTACATTGGAAAGTGGACTACCTGGTTAATATATAAATCTCGAGGATGCAACGTCGTAGTATAATTGTTATTACTGTCCAAAAGAATCGGATGTTTTTTATTGCAGGTTTCAGCTGAATTTTGAATACGGCCGCCTACACAGATAATGCCATCTGCATTAAGATATGGAGTTAATGATAACAGACGAGATTTTGCAGGTAAGGTATGCCCTGAATTTAGTAATTTAATTTCTTCAGAAAAGCATTCATTTTGATTTGTTGATTAGAGTATTGTTTGATAAGAAAGTTACTATTCCACGCGGACGAAGTCGCGGGCACAGCTAGTATATAATAATTCATAACCACACTCTTTAATAAGCAAATAGGAAATATGGATAGTTGGATACTATAAAGAATATCGACTGTGAACCGGCAGATGGTACTATCTCAATTTTGACAACTTTGTAGGAAATAGAAAAAACTTGTTCTTGAATTCATATGCGGAGATTTTTATGAAATAAAAAAACAGTTGGCTTTACCTATTTTTATTTATTAGAAAATGAATTAAAAAATTCTATATTACCATCCTTTTAATTAGAAAATCGAGATAGGGTATTTTAAATCAGCTGTAGTAACAAGATAGGATATATTACTTGGTAGAAAATGTCCTAAGTTATAAATAGGACATAATTTATTTAGATAGGACACTATTCACTATGTATTTCAAGTAATATTAAATGTAAAAAGTACTTAGTAACAAAATTAATCATTTTAAAATCAACATATTTTTTTTTACTTAAACAATATAGCTACGTTATGTTAATCACTCTTGATAGGGCAAATTATCGTAAAAATAATGACAATCTTGGGGTATTACTGATTTAAGTTCTTGCAGATGTAACCACTTGGTTTTGGTAATTCGACATCGTTCCGTAAATAATGGTGGATACGATTGCACTGGATCAAATCGTTTTGGTCTTTGTGGTAAGTCCATTAATTCAGCAGAAAAATCAAGTTTTACTTTGATTAATCCCGAGGGATGGTAGCTCAATACTTTTATGTCGGTTACTGTTGGATCATGTTTCACCCGACCAGGTCTTATAGAGTTATAGCGTAATGGTTTTGTGTAATCTCGAAAGAACTCATAAGTTAGTTCTATAGCTTCATATGGAGTTGGCTTTACACGAGCTTCTCGAGTAGTATAGACGTAGTCACTAGGGAGCTTAATTTCTTTATTTTTTAATTTTCTCTCGATACATGCATGAACGGAGTCGACTTCCATCTGAGTATGTCCCACTTCCAGATATTTTTGGTATATTGATACTCCATGAAGCATACTAAAATTAAGAAGCGCATTCGCCATCACGTTATTTCTGTTTTGAGCTGTGCATCCATCGGAAAATATGATGATAGATTTTTTTTCAGCAGACAAACATTTTTTTTCCAGGTAATCAATTAAACATGAAACAAATGTTGATGCTACTAATTGATTATTTTGATCTTCTGAGAACCAGTAACATGTTGAATGTTTTTTCGCGACATCATAGATTGTAAAGTTATGACATGCTAGCTTTGTTTTATAATAAAAAGCGTTAGCATGAGTAAATGGTGCAAGTTTGACTGCCTGAAAATCTACTTCTATCAATATGATTTCCCCTCTGTTGGCTTTTTCTATGTCTTCTCGTTTTTCTTTTCGAGCTGTCTCTTTCTTATCTATATGTTCTTTCCAAACCGCCTCTTGTAGGTTTCCAGTTTCAAAACTAGCACATAAATTGCATTTATCTTTTTTTACATTAAACAACGAAATATTTTTACTGTTCATTACTTGACTAAACTTTTTGCGACTGAAACTTGGCTGTCTGGTTTCATTACATTTATTTAAATAAAGTTTGTAAATATCTTTGAGTGTTTGAAAAACTGGTTCTAGGTAGAGTTTAGATGAATTTTGTCTATTGTAATGCGAAGGCATTTTTGGTAAGCTATCAAAAAACGTGTTCAAAAAATCTTCCTGTGACCTCACCATATCATTAACAAAAGTACTTTTAGATTTCAAAGTAGCTGGTATTCCATGCGAGCTATCTTTCACCCATGATTGGACCATTCTATAACCAATTCCTAAAGTATTTAGAAACATGTCTCTACAAACTTGATGATTATCTTGTCCATTATTCAAGTTATATATTAAAGTAAAATTACGCCTTGAGTCACTACCTGTGGTATTTGTTTTTTTAGCGACTTTATTCACATACCCACACACAAATGCTTTTCGCTCTCCCCAAGTAAGACTCCAAAATCGGTTGAAGATAACTTCTCTCTGTTCTTCAGTAAAACATGAACAATTTCTTTTCTTTGAGTTTGCACAGACAGTACTCATACAGGCTGGTTTCATTTTGCGTTCTTGCCTTTGTGTATCCTGAATTACCGTGGACCCAGATTTTCTGAAACCTAAGTACGCCTTTCCATCCATGCGTAATTTTTTATTTTTATTCCTCTTCCACTGACTTGGGTCAGCCTTCTTTCGTCTTTTTCTTCCTTCGTTCATGTTATGATTATTTGGGTCAATAGTAACAGTACCAGTTTCATTTTCTGTAGGAGTAGAGAGAGACTCTAAAGGTTCATGAGTATTTGTTGGCGTGTTTGGCATAAAACAATCACCCTCGATATGTTCCATATTAACATCATTTGAATTATTAAAATTATCATCGCATTTTTCTGCTAGTATTGATGGAGAATCCGAGAGTTGTATGGTATTTGCTGGAGTGTTTGGACTATGAGTATCATCTATTTTTTCTTCTAAAACAACATCATGTTGTTGCTTTAAAGTTTCAGAGCTCATGCCACATGTTAACTCTAGTTCAGTCATTAGAACGTCATGTTCTTGTGAAGGCACACAACATTCTGTTATAAAATCTGTAGGTAGAAAATGAAGTTCTTCTGTACTTTCATTTAAGGAAACTTCTTCGGTATAGCAATTGTCTCCTGCCAGTACTATAAAAGAAAGTGTGGATTCTGTCTGGGGTACCGTTTTCATATCGTCTTTAATGTTCTCTTTAGACGTACTCGGCAAATTTTCTGTGTGTAAAGTTCTAGTGTTAGGTTGATTTTCAACCTCTTTATTTTCGTTAGCATCGTACACCGCTTGTACCAAACGTCTACCTCTAGATAACTTATAGTCCTGTAATAATACAAAATGTACCCAACATAAGGCTGGCAAATTAAAATTATTACACGTTAAAAATTTTCGTAAAAAAAGTAATGTAAAAAATTAAAGTTATACAAAGTAATAAAACTTCAAAAATGTCGGGGAATGAACTCAAGGGCCCCCGAGACGATCAAACCTTACGTATTTGGTCAAACCGTTTGTTGTCACTTTTAAAATTACGTCTAACCAGAGGCACAGTTTATTAAATTGTTTCAAACCACAAGGCTCTATTTGCCTCTGAAGGATAAATATTTTCTCGCATTCATCGTATTAATTTCTGCTTAAAAAAGAATTTGGTCTAAAGAATGGTACAAATTAAGACAGTTCAATAACTACAGACAACATATCGCTTCGAATACAAGACTGATGCGGTTTGATCAAACATGTCCCGAACACGATTAAACGGCGCTACAAACAAACAAAAACATGAAGTTACATCAAAAGGTGAAACCTATCAAACCGTTGGGTAAATGATCAAAATGGTTTAACTCAAACCAAAATCCACGTGTTTGAATGAAACTGTTTGACCATCTCGGGCCCCTAAAGACTACTTGGTAAGTACCTATCTTGCTTCTACTTTGTAGAACTTCTTTCAACCGATAATCTTAACAGGTGACACATAATGTCCTATCTTAGTATTTTAATTATTTACGTCTAAATATATTTAATAACGGTAAAATTTGAATAAATTCTTACCATTTTAGTATTCAAACATCACCAATAATATCAGGAAATAACGTTAAACATGCTATACTTTAAAATAACTTCATAATCACACTTTTTTCCAAGAGCGCGCGAAACCGTGTTCCCGTCGGTACAAGTTTAGCGAGATAGTACAAAATGCTCGCAATTATAGCACGGGCGCAGTTAGTACAAGTTGAATCCACGTGATTTTGGCGGTAAATTCAATTTTTCTAGTAGATACAACATTTTGAAACGGTATATTGCAGGAAATAGTATAAAATGCCATTAAAAAGTACTTTTGCTTAAATTTTAAGATAGGACATGTTGCCAGTTCACAGTCGATATTCTACTACACAGATAATGAGCAGGCCCACCACAAGCAAATAGGTCAGAGAAATTGCCTTAAACTCCACTCAAATATTTCCCCAGCGTACGCAGCGCTCTCAGTTCGGTTTTAAGGTCAATCAAATCTACAAACTAACCGTTTACAACCATCGAAGGGCCGGGAACAGTCCGCTTATCATAGCCGAGTGCCCCCATACAGGAACTGTAACCAGTTTAGCCATCTGACTATAATTATATTAGACACGGGCACAAAATAGATAATACTACAACACGGGCGACACCTTTTGAACTTACACAGCTCCCCAAGTAACATAAAGTAAGTATACGAAGTGATTTTATTTTCAATAAAAATATTTCTTAGTACCTACGTAAGTAAAAACAAAAAGAAAGAAGTAAAGACTATTTTTGTGTATTTTTTTAAGAAGTCTATGTTATTTCGTTACCTTTAAAGTTGTTGATTAACAAATATTTTTTATGACAATAATTTGAGTTTTTATTATATACCTACTTTCTTAAAATTTCCTATGTCCGATACTTAAAACCTAAACACAAATTGCCTAATAACGTTTGACCTAAAACACATAATGCCTAATAACGTCAAAAATAGGTAGCTAGGAGCGAAGCGACGAGCGTAGGTTTGAACATGAACCAAGCGCGCGAGCCGAGCTAGCGAAGCGAGCGTGCCGCGGCAGCGGCCGGCGAAGCGCCAGAAACAACTTTATGTGTATTCTCGACTTTATGCATACTTATTTAGGCTAAACGTTATTAGGCATTTCGTTCTTAGGTGATATGTGTTTTAGGCCAAACGTTATTAGGCAATTTGTGTTTAGGTTTTAAGTATCGCACTCAAATTTCCTACTTAAAATACTACACACAAATACACTGAGGTCTTTAAAAATACAGTGAGGCTAGCACGCAGGAGAATCTAAAATCGAATCGAAATCCGAATCGAGGAGTTTGTATGGCAATTTTATTAGTTCTGCTACTCACCGCCGCGGCGCTAATAAAATTGCCATACAAACTCCTCGATTCGGATTTCGATTCGATTTTCGATTCTCCTGCGTGCTAGCCCCACAGACCTAAGTCATACGTACGTCAGTAGTAGTGTAACAAAATAACACGTCATTCCTTTTTGTTAAAAACAAATCATATCATTAAGAGGATTGCTTTTTAGCAATAAGGCCGCCTGTGTTGTACACTTGTGCTGATTTAAAAAAAATCTGTTTCTATATTTTTGTGTGCAATAAAGTATTTATTATTATTATTATGAAAAAAAGCGGACCATGCGGTCACAGGGGAAGGTTAATGGTCAATATGAAAAATTATGTTAAATGTTGTTTTTTTTTACAAGTCATTTTTAAATAATCTTTACGGTATCTTGTTTCTGTTTCTTCTAGTCTACAGTAATTTTTGTGTAACTAGTAGAATTCTTTTCCACAGATTTCGTGAGCTGGCCTGGGGGCCTAAACAAAGTAACAATACAGAAACTATACTACATTTAAAAAAGAACAAAATGTATGGGAATGACTACACATTACGAATCATTGTTCATACATTCATTCATACATTGCCGTTCAATGTGAACGAAATGAAAACGTATGATAGCTAGGTACCTACTTTGGCTATAGGCAGTTGCACAGCTTAAATACATTAATGAGCAACAAAAGCCAATTCCCCTTGGCAAGTACTTATCAGATTAATTGCCGCTTTTGTCTTAGATAAATGATATAAAACTCCACTTTATTTTATTACAAAATTAAGTACTTTAAGAGAAGATTTTGTGTATATAGTTAAGTTCGGTGCTTACCCGTGGTACTACCGTTGGTACTACTGATTGATTTTTACTGAATAATGAAAAGGTAATCTAATGCATGTCTATAACCACTAGCTAAAACCAACTATCGGATGAATGAACTCATTTGTTATTAGAACACCCAAATTTTACAAAATGATGAGTGATAGTATGGATGGACCTCGATTTATTTAATACTTCTCTAGCTTTAAAACCATATTCACTAACAACTTTTTTGGGTAAAATGCAGACTGTTTGTGCCTACATGCGTAGTACGTAGGGGTACAAAAATCTGTAATTGCGAAATATAAGAAAAAAAATACACAGGTCGCCTTAAAATCATTTGCAAAACACGATAGATTAGTTTTTAAAAAAATTGTTTGTTTGTTTATTAGTTTGTTTGTTTGTGTTTGTCCGGAAAGATCTCCGAAACTACTGTACAGAATTTGATATGGCTTACACCACAATGCTTAGAATTTTCCGGAAGAACATTTGGGCATAATATAATTTGTTTAAATTCACTTTCTATTTTTAGTGAAAAAATACCATTTCAGCTCGAGTTACCCGAGTTGAAAAAATTGCAACTCGACCCATCACTACTTTACACCTGGGGCCTAATTCCGCTAATGTTAACGTCGTTGTCGTGTCTTGATAGCGTTTCAATAAAACTGCTTTTGTCGCTTTTATACGCATTTCCTGATGCAAATTATTCGTATCTTGATAAATCAATAGTGTTAAATGTTTTAAGGCCTCTGCATACGTAACGTGCTTAGAACGTGGACGGAGCGAGGACGGCACGGAGACGGGACGTGGTTTAGAAAACCCTGACGTGGAGTTTAATGCATAGGCAACGTGACAGTGACTCGTAACTAACGTGCTAGTGTTGTGAATATAGGAAAGATGGACTTTTCATTTGAAGAATTGGCTATAATTGCTATTGCTTTAGATGACAAAAAAGCTATGGCTGCCAAGAGAAATAATAGTACATTACTGCAGAAGCCGGGAAGTTAGGGATTTCCGGACGAGTAATGCTTTCAACAATGACAATAATTACGAGTCCGGCAATCCCATTCCCGCCGAGGTATGTATAGTGCTTTTCTCAATAAATGCGAGGAAATAATGAAAGACGTAAGTAGTTAATAGGAATTAATTATGAAATTCAGTGTAATAATAATACCATATAAAAAAAAACCTTTCATTAAAATAATTATTGTTTAATGTTGTCTATTTATTAAAATATTTATAATTGCCGTGATCTTCGTATAATTTAGCTTTATGATCTGTAAATAAGACAATAGTAGGTACCTAATAATATTAAGCTTCCTCTCTCTTGTTAAACAATTGCGTGCCCAACGGGTCCATAATGATCTTTTTTTTGTGAACCACCTATTTTACACATTATGGTATGCATAAAAGATTTTGAATTGAATTGAATTGGAAACAAATGAGTATAATATGAATAAAAAAACAAATCAAGCAATTAATTAATTCTAGTAGCCTAGCATTTAATAATACTTTTTAATTTTCAATTAGTGCAAAGGAAACAAAGCCCATACAGCCCAATCATATTTTACGCAAAAAATGTAATACCGCTGATTAAGACTTTTTTCTCTCGCAACGAAAATTAAGCATATTTTCGTGTGATTTCATACCAACATTTTAATAAAAATTGTTGTCATATTCAAAATGCTTACAACGTGTCTCATAATAACTCCCCATAAAAATTACAATATTTATTTAACCGAAAAGAATGTGTCAACTTTAATAACTTGTCATATCAATCGAATTTAATTGTCAAATTTTTGAAAATTCAGTTTTAGAACAGTTTTAGGTTGGCACTCTTGATAGTTTAAATAAAATTATATACCTATTATACTTTTTATGGGGAGATATAAGACACGTTGTATATGCTCCAAGAGTGCATTTTTATAATGTGGTAGCAATTGGCTGTATGACAAGTTACATAATTCAAGTTATAGATAAATTAAAAAAACATTGGAGCAGCGGCCAAAAATGAATTTTCATACATACTTTCTTGGCCTAGGCTGGGAAAGTAATGCATGAGCCAAGAATTAATAACTTCGTGTCTTCTTTTTAGTATAATAATGCCTACATTTCCGAGCATGTTTGAGAAAAAGGAGATTTTCTGTACATCTTACATATCTTACAAGAAGAATTTCACTTTTTGAGCATATGTTGACGAATCTGAATCATTATTTTTTTCGCTTAACAATAAAAGATGGGTGGACGTACCCCTCCCTTGCCCCTCGCCGCTTGGTCGCGCGAGCGACATGAGTGAATTAGGACATTCAGTACAGCTCAAGTATGTTTGATCGCACGAACGTCCGATTTAACAATGCGTCGATGCTCGTGCGATGAAAACTAGACAATTTGGTCATATCGCATAATCGCGCGACTGCCAATTAGGACATTCAGTAGAATCAGTATGTTTGATCGCACGATCGCGCGAACAGTTTCATCGGACGCACGCATTATCGCACGAGCGATGGCCAATTACGGGCACGTACGGGGCGGGACGTGCTAAACATCGTCGCCGACGATATTTTTCCCTTCACGTGGGCGCCACGTTCCCGTCCCGTCCGTGCGCTCGTGCCGTATACACTATCGGATACATTTTCTATAAAACGATATTTCCAAAATTTCCCGTCCCGTTCCGTCCGAGTAAAAACACGTTACGTATGCAGAGGCCTTTAGTTAGTAATCAGTAATCGTTTAACCAACAATAACTGTCTCAAAAAGCTATGCTATTGAAGCGTTATTGACACGCCACAAATGCGTTAACGCTAGCAGAATAAGGCCCCTGTTGTTACAAGTTGGTAACATACACTGTGGCTTTTGTGGGGGTTGCAGTTTTATTGCGAATCTCACAGGAGCCACATGTATTAGGTATAGGCTAATACACATGTATTATAAGATTAAGATTATAGGTGACTGTTACCACTTACCATCAGGTGGGCAGTTTGCAACTTAGTTGCAATAAAAAAAATGAAAAAATAACTACTTAACCGATTTGGATGAAAGGCTTGCTGTACGTAATTTGGTCCAACTTAAAAACATGAGATTGTTTTTATCTCGATTATTGAGCTCAATATTAATTATTGCGAATTAAATTGTTTGTAATTATTTGTTAGTTTCATAAGATTTACACAGATGGCGGTGTAAGTTAATTTATCGACACAACACTTGGTTATCTAGGTTTGGTAACCTTCCAGTAGATGGCGTTGTCATAATCCAAAATTGTTTTTAATCTTGGATTAGAGATACATTATTGGGTTCGGGCGTTAGGCTACAGTCTATTCCATTAGCAAGTTTCCATTAGCATTGATCCAAGGTACTTTAACTACTAAGCCAATGCAACAACTCCATCTGGTTAACTTCAAAGTAAAACACTTTGATGACCTATTAAAGGTATGGGCAAATATGGCAGGTACGACAAATAACATTACCATTCAGTGGATAAAGGGTCACAGCAGCGTGAAGAGCAACAACGCAGTAGACGGACTTACTCTTACTCGTAAGGGATCGTGCATGGCACCCACTGGACCGCAGCCAATCGTCCCAATTCCATTGAGTTAGTTTAAAGGTAGGGTATGCAAACGCACTCGCACACACTGCCTACACGACACCTATACGAGCAGCAAGGACACGAGCACGACAGCAATTTTAACAGACATCTTTTAGCTTAAGTAACACGGACAGCCCTCTATGCAAAGCATGCATGGAGGCAAAGGAGACCTTCGCCCATGTGCTGCTGGAATGCAGAGAGGTGGCACATGTGGGCAACGGGTACGTTTCAGGAAATTCCAGGCTACCTTCGGGAGCTCGTAAATTTCCTGGAGGAGCTAGGATGGCTGGAGTTAACCGGCTTCCAACCTTCCGACGCCAAACAGACGCATAGTCGTAGTTGCGGAAAATGGAGAGAATGTTTCTTAAATATTGAAGAATTCTGTTCAAAGTTTTTAAATTATATTTCCAGAGCCAGTAATCGAACCCATCAAATGTTGAAAATTACCTCTCTTTTTATGACACCGATTGATAAAGTCAGTCGTAAAGAACAAATCATTCTAATATACAGTTGAGGAATTCCATCCACTGGTTTCTTTGACTCACTCAATATAGCATATTAAATAAGAATTTCCGAAACAAAGAAAACAACAATTACTTTATAATGTATAAATGTAATAATGTTTATGTACGTAAACTGCATTTTATGTCTAAGTTTCATCTAGTATTTCTCCAATCCACCAAAATACTAAACTATTCTCAGCATCACAGGAAAATCGCAAGTCATTTTCACATACACTATCTTCGTTTGTCTGTTCCAGAGAATCTGTTTGATTTTTTTCTGCAGATTTTGGCAAGTCAATGTCTATTAAAGATTCAACTGGATCTTTAAAGTGGTGTTGCCCTGACCCCGTTGCAATAATCGGTCTTATTGGATGAATAGCAACACTGTTGCAGCAATCCTTGTGTAGAGGAAACTGAAAACAATAATTATTGGTAGCTGTATAACAATGACAATTTAAATCTTGTCATTTAAGTAAGTGTTCTTTCTGTAAGTCATTGGCTGGTTTAGTGGCAATTGAACACCGGTAAGCAATCACCTTTATAGCCAATGGTTTCATTATAAAATGATCACTTCTTGCAGTCCAACTGAGCAAATCCAAAAGGGTTACATATGAAAAAAAAATATTTTGAAAAAAACTTTTATAAATACAAGCTTTTAGTAATCGTCAATTCGAATCAAACGAGACTAAACTCGATGGGGTTGAGTCATTTTATTGCGGAGTTCCTATGGCCACCTTCCAGCTCCAGCATTAGATCAGTTCCTTAACATCATAATACTGTATTGTCACGCGATATCTCGTACATATGCATGCGAAATTTCAGCTCAAACGAAAACCGGGAAGTGGGTCAAATTTAACAGGTACATCAATGCTTTATAAGTCAGTTGGTAAATAAGCCAACTGCCTATTGACGCCATTGTGATGACCAAAAAATCAAAAGCCATTGTGACACATTTGTACTTACATACACTATAAGCCCCAAGGTTGTGTCTAAATGCAGCCCAAATATAATTAAAAAAACCTACCTGGTATGTCACATTATCAGTTGCTGCATCGCAATCTAACAAATTAGTTTTCCAATTGACTGCATTTGCATCCCAAACTTTTAATATTCCATCAGTGCCTCCAGACACCAAATATTTACCACATGGCGATATATCAAAGTATATTCTTTGGTTTGTATTGACAGTTCTTGTCAACACATTAAGTGGTTGCCTGTAGTATCTTATATCCCACACAAGCAGTCTGTGGTCTTTGCGTGCTCCTGACACTAATCTAATACCATCTGGGGTAAACTTCATATGTGTGACACCTCCTATAAAACAGTTTAAATTCTCAAAAATTATTCAAAATTATGACAGAACCTTTAATATAGTTCTGTCAAGCAGTGTCTGATAAATGTATATTCATCAAGTAACATACACCATAAACTATGTAAGAGTATAACAATAAATCTTGATACTTCAACATTGTGAAGATTGCGGGTCTAAGGGGTTCCGAATATCACCTAACGGAACCGGAATCGAAACTTTCAAAACGCGATATCTCAAAATACCGTTAGTATAGATAATACCCTTTTGTTTGTGACGTGCGATATGTCAATGATTAAATCTGAATTAAAGCAATTTCATGAAGTACCTGCGTGACCATGCATTTTTCCAATACTTTTATAAGTTCCCATCTCGCTCACATTATACAGACTGATTGTAGAATTCCACGATCCAACTGCAAGTAAATTACTATCAGTCGCAAAACATGAAGCAGGACTGGCAATTTTATGTTCAGAAAATTCTCTTCCAGGCCTTTAATAAATAAAATCATATCAAACAATAATGTTGAGCTTCAAATTAAAATTAAACTTGTTTCTACCCAAACTCAATCACCTCTCAACATCAAATGTCCTTAAGTATTTTTTATATCCAGCAATTATTCTTGACCCTTGTTGGCTAAATGTTACAGATATTGCAGGTTCCATTTCATCAACAGCATTAAAACCTCTGTATGTACATTTTAAGGATCCATCAAACGCATCCCACATTTGTATTGGTGAATTTTGTATTGTTGTAAGCCAGCTGAAAAATGTTTTGTTCTGATTTACAAACACAGTTTTACAAACAAAATGTTGTGAATAAAGCAGTAGACCAAACAACAGACCAATTAAAAGTTACTGTGCAAGAAATTCCTTTTTTGTTCCATGATGATTTTTATTTTATAAATAAATATGTGTATACAAAAGCATGAAGTTATTACCATGATCCTATAATGTACAGAAAAGAAAAAAGAAGCCTAATCCAACTAGGAGACCAACCTATATTCTTCTCCATTAAAATAAATAAGTTATAAAGTACAAACCAGCATGATTCAGGTATAGTGCTATTCATACCAGGGTACCAGCAATAATCATAAACTAATCCAGCTTCTTTCTTGTGCACAACAGAATCCAATATGTCAATAGTACGATTTGATGAAGGTACATCTGAATATAAGTCTCGTGGAAGCTCCACAAGATGTACACCATCATTATTTACCACGCTCAAGCAACAGGTCCCATCAGGAGACCATTTACAACCACGCAAATAAGGTTGCACATCCTCTTTGGCCTTTTGAGAACGACACCATGAAGAATTACACAGTTCTATTAAAGTTTTACTTTTGAATAACGTCGGATATTCGTAGATGCAATCTGCAGTAGCCGTTTCTACACTAGTATTAAGAATATTATTGGTTTGACTATTACTAGTAGCAAGTGAGGTTATAACACAGTCGGTGTCCATCAGCGCGTTTTCCATGTTTAATGATTAAACTGTCACCCTCTAACTAGGCTATGGGCTTAACATAATCAAAATACATTATAATGGGATCTAATATAAATCTTTGTTTGTTTTATCAAAACTTTGAAAAGTTTACAAACAAACAAACACAGACTACATAGAGATCACAGACTAAGAGAGATTAGCGATGGGCGATTGTTACTAGAAACAATCGAATTATTCGTTTGTTGTGTTTATTCGAATGCATTCGAATAACTATTCGTGTTGTTCGATTGTTGCGTCGATTGTCGGTCGCACAATACGTCTAAGTTCTGTTTGTAGCTCGTGGACATTTTCATACTGGTTCTTGCTGTAGTGTATAGAGATTTGTCTCGAGCGAACACGACACAGCTCGGTCGGTAACGGCGGCATTCAGCGTCCGGCAGTGGAGCGGAGAGGTGGTGTTGTGTGCGTTGGCGAGCCAAATTATCGAGTATATGTGTACATTACACTTGCGTTCAACGCCTCTGAGCGAGTTAAAAAACAACCGGACAACTACACTCAGGGCTGCATTCGTAAACCATCGCTCGACGTCGGGCGATCGCCCTAGAGAGGACGACGCTCTTCGTCGGACAAAACGATATCGTAAGCTGTGGCCGTCAAATGTCATTTTGATGTCAAAATAACCTAAAATTGATACATTTTGCTTTAGTTTTATTAACTTGTTTTGATCTATTCGAACTTCACTCATAGAAATTATTAAGCAAATATCCATCTTATAAATAAACAATGGTGGCAATTCTGTTGCCACTAATTCGATTAAACTAAATTTAGTTTAAGTGCTCTCAAATTGTGTTTCCAGTAAAAATTTTCGAACAAAAAACACGATTTGACAGCACTAAAACTAAATTGTTTAGTCTATTCCAATTAATGCCAACAGAATTGACATTGTCATTTTCATCTTTATTAATGTAATCATCTTCTGTAACTATTTCTATTGTCTTCATGTTTATGAAATTAAATTACATGGAATTAGAGCAGTGCCATCTAGTAGTCACTAGATGAAGCTGTCTCATTCCATAGCAGCTACTAGACGGCGCTGGTCTAATTCCATACAAATTCGCGTTAACGCCTACGATCGAGTAGAGCTCGATAAAACTCGCACTAGGCACTCTGAATAAGGAAACCTTGGTGTCTTTATTCAGAGGTTCACACCGTGGGTTTTCGAACGGACGGTACGTCATCGAACGTCGTCATGGCCTAGAGGACTCCGGCAGGCCTATTCTGTAACTTCGGTGGCTAACTAGAACTGTAATTTTTTAAAGGACCCTAACATCCATTACTGCTATCATGAACGCTGCCTTAACACTTAATATCCCTGCGTTCCGTAAAACGATAAAAGTGATAATATCGCGAATCCGACCAAAGTCACAACATAACCTACTGAATTAATAGCCCTTATATTTTGCGACGATTTAATTTGGTCGGATCCGCGATATTATCGCTTTTATCGCAATTCGGAACGCAAGGTATCATTAACATAGATTTATAGTGGCCCTGTTCCGTTTCGAGATTACAATAATCACAGTACTCAGACCACAGACATATAAATAAAAGCAGACTTAACATACAATTTGTTCAAAAATGCGTGGCAACTTCACCACATGTAAACATTACTCACACACAAACAAAAGTCAGGGCCGCATTAGAGTACACCGGAGCCACACTCTGCACTATAAGGACAATAGAACGTCGATTATCCGAACGTCGATCAACCGAACGACCGCTTATCCGAACTACAACACCCGCCCGATCCGCACGTGTGTACCTCCTCCCACGCTAAGATAGGTTTACTTCGGCAGACGACAATTGGAGATTTAGAGCATTAATTTTATCTAGTCCATGTAGGGGTCCAAGGGGGTGTTATGCGGAAAACAAGATGGTCTACAAGCGATTGTCTCTAGCCTCTGCACTCCAACTCCACTCTCGCCTTCATGCGGTGGACCCTGTTAAGTTGAGCAACCATGACGAAGATTGGGATCAAACCCCAGTGGGAAGCATGGTCAACGAACAGAGAGAGATAGGGGGGATCAATAAGGCGTAGTACGGTTTATTGGTCTAGAGGTATTCAGGGAAGGAGTATCTCTTAGGGTTGGTAGCGGATGAGCCTTACCAAGGTCAACGATAGCACCCAAAATCCAAGTTAGTAGGATTACTTCTCACTCACCAGGACGCCTTGGGCAAGCGGGTGAGTTAACTAAGCCTACACCCTTCAGAAACATGAAAGTACAGAAAAAGCAACGGCCCCGAGTTCCCAGCGGGTCTGCGATCCCCAGCAAAGACAGCAGCGTGGGCACCAGCAGAACCAGGGGTGCTAAGAATCACTGGGAGTCAAAAAGCTGTCAAAAAAAAAAAATGAAAGGAAGAACATCAGAGTTTGCAGTGGCGTCGTATAACGTTAGAACTTTAAGAACAGAAGACCGATGTGAAGAACTGTTGTATGAGCTAGATAAAATCACATGGGATGTAATCGGTTTGTCTGAGGTCAGAAGACCGGGGGAAGAATGTCTAAAACTAAAGGACGGACACATCTTTTATTACCGAGGATCTGATGATAATACTCACAACCATGGCGTGGGAATGATTATTAACAAGCGTATCTGGGAAAGTGTCATGTCTATTAAGTCCATTTCAGATAGAATTATTTGTTTGTTGCTAAAAATCACACAAAAGATTACAATTAAGATCATCCAAGCATACGCTCCAACTAGTGATGCATCCGATGATTCCATAGACGGGTTTTATGAAGACTTGGATAAATGTTTTGCTGAGAATAAATCTACCTACTCTATTCTCACTGGCGATTTTAATGCAAAAATTGGGCTTAAAATGGAAGACTCAGAGTCCTTCATGGGCGATTTTGGTTATGGTCGTAGAAATCCTTCGGGTACTAGACTGGTCAACTTCTTGGAACAATACAACCTTTTCCATATGAGATCGTTTTTCCAAAAGCGCATGGAAAGAAGGTGGACTTGGTTGTCTCCGGGTGGAAGACACAGAAATGAAATAGATTATGTATTCAGCAATCACAAATGTATAATCAAAGACGTAAGCGTCCTTAATTCATTTAACGCTGGTAGTGACCATCGACTTATCAGAGCAAAAGTCGTTATAAACGCTAAAATGTCACGATATACTTCCGTAAGATCGAGGAAAGTAAAGATAGACCCGATAAGCCTCATGATTAATCGAGATATATATCAGAAAAGAGTCAGCGATGCCCTTAATTTGTCTCCTCCATCCCCCGACGTAGACAAACTTGCTAAACACCTACAAAGTACTATAACGAAGCAAAGCAAATAGTCCCTAAAGGCAAAACTACCCGCCGCAGACTGAAAAAGGAAACCCACGACCTTCTAGAAAAAAGAAGACTGCAAATTAAGCAAGGACGTGCTACAACCGATGAGTTTAAAAACCTTTGCAAAGAAGTAAGAAAGAGGGTGGAAGGAGATATTGAGGAATATAGGGAAAGAACTGTGCAGGCTATTATAGAAAAACATAGAGGCCCTAAAATATTTCGAAAGGCAATATCTCAAGGTACTCAACAAATCACTAAACTAATGGATAAAAGCGGAAACTTGGTGACAGACAGAAAATTACTACTACACGTAGTGGAACAATACTACCAGGAGCTTTATTCATCTCAAAGCCCAAAACCAGCAGTAGTGCGTGATAGACGTGTCATAAATGTTGGTTCAGAAGACATACCGGAGATATCTGACTTGGAAATCGAAGCCGCTCTGAATAAAATGAAGAACGGAAAAGCTCCTGGTGAGGATGGGGTGGTGGTCGAAATGGTTAAGGAAGGAGGGAAGCGGGTGATAGACTTTATTAACATAATATTAAACAAGTGCCTCGAAGAGGGCAAAATACCAAAAGAATGGGAATCTGCAAATGTCATTCTGCTATTTAAAAAAGGTGACAAAACAGACCTGAATAACTATCGCCCAATCAGCCTATTATCCCATCTGTACAAGTTGCTTACCAAAATCATCACCCTTCGTTTAACTAATAAGTTCGATTTTTACCAGCCGCCCGAGCAAGCAGGTTTCAGAAGCGGATTTAGTACTATGGACCATATTATAACAATGAGAACTGTTATTGAAAAAGCTACCGAGTATCAAACGCTTCTCTGGATAGCTTTTATAGATTACAAAAAAGCGTTTGATAGTGTGGAGTCCTGGGCGGTTGTTCAAGCACTACAGAATTCTCGCATAGACCACAGATATACAACACTGATAGAGAACATCTACAACAACGCGACCATGAAAGTCACAATAGTAGACCAAACGCAAGACATAGACATCAAAAGAGGCGTGAGACAGGGGGACACTCTTTCACCTAAATTGTTTACCCTGGTTCTGGAAGATATCTTCAAAACACTTTCATGGGAGGAACGTGGTCTCAAATTACCAGGAGCAAGACTGAACAATCTTAGGTTCGCAGATGATATCGTTCTTCTGAGTGACAACCCTGATGACCTTCAAATTATGATCCATGAGCTGAACGAAGCCTCCTTAAATGTCGGTTTGGAAATGAATCTTAGTAAAACTAAGGTAATGACCAATGATCCCACGCCTGTCGTGATTAAAGTAAACCAAACTGTCATTGAAAAGGTAGAGAAATACGTATATCTGGGTCAGGAAATAAAGATGGGAAAAGGGAATCAGATGAATGAAATCGACAGACGCATACGTCTCATGTGGGCTGCCTATTCAAAACTAGAATATGTGTGGAAAATGAATATAACAGCTGAACAGAAAGCCAGGTTGTTCAATCAATGTATCTTGCCGGTGCTTACCTACGGAGCAGAAACCTGGGTCCTGACACGGGAATATATCTCTAAGATACAAGTCGCCCAGAGAAAACTTGAAAGGAAGCTCGTGGGAGTTACGTTGAGAGATCGTAAGACAAATAGCTGACTTAGAAAACAAAGTAAAGTCACGGACGCCATTAAACGAGTCGCGAGTTTGAAATGGCAATGGGCAGGACACATAGCCCGTAAACATGGCTCTTGGGGCAGGGCGGTTCTGGAATGGCGACCTTGGGAGGAAAAACGTCCCAGAGGCAGGCCACAATTGCGGTGGAAAGACGACATCAAGAAAGTTGCAGGGAGCAATTGGATGGAAGTAGCGCAGGACCGGGATAGATGGCGCAATATGAAGGAGGCCTACACCAAATTGGTCGAGAATGGCTAAGAAGAAGAGAATTTTATCTAGTAAATACTCGTACATGTTTCATTACAAGTCTGTCTGCACTTTTTTGTTTAATCCTATTTGTCATTAAACATAGAAATATCGTTTTCATTCGATTATACAGTTCGATTATACGAAAAAACCGGATTCCCGAACACCCATGTCCCCCAATTTATTCGGATAATCGACGCTCTACTGGACTTTGTACTCATTTTTACAGGGATTTTTTATTGAGTAAAATATGGCATTTTTAAGTGATAGAGTAGAGTTGGATTATTTACTAAAATTTTTAGGCTAAAGCAATAGCGTTTTTTACTGAGTCTTGAGTGCATCACACACAACATTAATGTAGTCATTAAGCTGAATTAAGACGGTTCATTTTTGCTGGCGTCTAAATATGACAATTTATCGTTTATTAGTGATGCGCCTTTGCCTATGAAAGTCACTATAGTTATAGTTCCCTATAGTTATTTTACCCCCTTGACAGTAAAATTTTTACAAACTCTGATCTGAATGTCATATTTATTTATAGATATAACAGCCTAAAAAATAAGTTTCAAACTTCTAGCTTTAAAAATGACATAACTTCCATACAACCTTTCATCCCCCCTTTCAACACTTTTTTCGCATTATAAAGTAGCCTATATCCTTCTCAGGCTCTAGACTATCTGTGTACCAAATTTCATTTAAATCGGTCGAGTAGTTTTGCCGTGAAAGACGGACAAACAAACACACACACACACTTTCCCATTTATAATATTAGTATCAAGGATGATATAAAGATCGTCTATGTTAGTATGGATAGTATGGATGTAGGAGTTGCGCGGTAATGAAAAAATCAACTTGTAGGTGTATGCTTGCTTATTTATTTTTAAAAAGTACAATTTTCTTGAAATAATTTCTTTCGGAAATTTGGTCAGTACGAGCGTGATCTTATGTCTAAATATAATTTCACAATGGTTTTTAATAAAATATATACATGTTGTGCATCATGTTCCAAGTCGTGGGTCCGTCTCTCAACTGTCGTCTTCTTTGAATGCTGCAAATTAAAAATATTTTTAAAATATGGATATTATTATCCAAGTTAACATAATCTACTTTTTTAATTTTTAATTTAGTTATGACTACTGAAATTATTTTATTTTACGTACAAAAAGAAAAGCATGTATTTGGAAGGCAAAGGTTCACAGTGCCCTACTCTTGGTATCCTTAAAATTAAAAACATTTCTTTAACTTAGTTTTATTATCTCTTTAGGCAACATTATATAATATCATATAGTTTCATTCTACTTAAGTTAATAGTTAGTAGCACCATACAACAACAAACTACCAGAATGTTCATAAATATAAGCTAGATTTTCTATTCTAACCCTGAGTTCGACCCCTTTGAACTGCCTAGTACAAGAAATGTCAAATTAAGTCATGAAATATATTGAATTGAAAAATTCACAACTATTTCAAAATAAAACCAAGTAAAAACAGAATTTTGTGCAAGGCAGTTAACGTAGCTCACAATCAGAGAATTATAAACACCTAATACGCGATATACATCTTGTAAACTTAACCAAAAAATATGTACGAGAATTACTTACCGATGGAAGGTAATTTCTGGAGTTTTATTATAAGATGCCTTAGAACACTTCGGGGCATAGCACTTTACCATTTTTCTTGTCCGATTAGCAGTTATTTTGATATAAAATCACAAAACAAAATATTATAACACAATGTCACTACACCATTTTTGTCTTACTATGAAAAAGGTAAACATGGTGTCTGCGACGGCTTCGGAAATGTTTATGTGTGCGTTAGTATCGACATAGACGAAAAACAGAAATAGCGATATATCATGTCACTTGGGAGTGAAATTAAAAACAATATACATTACTAGTATAAATGTGTGAGTAAAATTATGTTATGTCTGCTTTTATTTATGTCTGTGACTTGGACTGCTCACGCCCGGACCGAATCAATAGACGCGATAATGATGCCAATGGCATGCTATCGTCTCGGAACGATCGTGAGCGCGCTTATGTCAATAATATCAAAACAAACATAACCTCAAAAAGAATTTAACTCGTAATTTCAATTGTTTTCTGTGATATCCAAGCTTTTGCAGTTTTTCATTGCCTTGTACCTATCTTTTATCATTTTCTGCTGTTTTAGCGTCTTCAGGAGACAGTTTGAGGTAAACTACTTTATTTTCTTCTTCAACAAAAACTAGTAATTCTAATGTCGTTATTTTTTCCTTATATTTAATTAAATTTTTAGGATATTTGGCTTATTTTTGCCTTCAATTCAAATACAGAGTTCTTTTCAACCATCGAATTAGCGAACTAAAACAAAATGTCAACTCGACAATGACATTTGACTCACGGTGCTGACGAAGGCCCTGTTCCGTTTCGAGATTACACTACTCACAGTACTCAGACTGCTCACGCCCGGACCGAATCAGTAGACGCGATAATGATGCCAATGGCATGCTATCGTCTCGGAACGATCGTGAGCGCGCTTATGTCAATAATATCAAAATAAACATAACCTCAAAAAGAATTTAACTCGTAATTTCAATTGTTTTTCTGTGATATTCAAGCTTTAATAGTTTTTCATTGCCTTGTACCTATCTTTTACCGTTTTCTGCTCTTTTAGCGTCTTCAGGAGACAGTTTGAGGTAAACTACTTTGTTTTCTTCTTCAACAAAAACTGGAAATTCTAATGTCGTCATTTTTTCCTTATATTTAATTCAATTTTTAGGATATTTGGCTTATTTTTGCCTTCAATTCAAATACAGAGTAATTTTCAACCATCGAATTAGCGAACCAAAACAAAATGTCAACTCGACAATGACATTTGACTCACGGTGCTGACGAATTTGGCCTGAGCACTGTAAACGTTGTTTGTGACGCAATCAATGACGTCATCACATCCAACGTGAACGCTGTTGTCGCGAAACGGGCCGCCTGTTAGCGCGCTCACAGTGCTTATGGTCACTATAATCGCGAAACGGAACACGGCCAGTGTCTTTCAAAAATGACAGTTCTAGTTACCAACCGTAGTTAGCGAATAGGCCTGCAGGAGAGCTATTGTTGAAGAAGAAAACAAAGTAGTTTACCTCAAACTGTCTCCTGAAGCCGCTAAAAGAGCAGAAAATGGTAGGCACCTACAAGGCAAAGAAAAACTGCTAAAGCTTGGATATCACAGAATATAATGGAATTAAAATTCTTTAAAATTCAAAAAGAATTTAATGGGTTAAATTCTTTTTGAGGTTATGTTTTGTTTTGATATTATTGACATAAGCGCGTTCACGATCGGTCCGAAACGATTGCATGCCATTGGCGTCATTATCGCGTCTATTGATTCGGTCCGGGCGTGAGCAGTCTGAGTACTGAGGCGCGTTCAGAGCCTCTGGGTGTAGTTGTCCGGTTGTTTTTTAACTCGCTCAAAAGCGTTGAACGCATTGCAGCAACCAAATCTTTTATCTCCCTCCTTCACTTGAATTTTTATTTCTCTCTCTCTTTCTATCAATGACATTTTAGATTATGGCCGCCAATATCATCCAATCACGTAAGAGTAAGTATTTCAGTAATAAACGTCAGAGCGTTTTACAACCATCAAATTCGATGGTTGTTCGGTTGTAACTCGCGCCGACACTCAAAGGTCTTGAACGGGCCGGTTGTTTCACCCGGTTGTCACGCTCGAAGGCATTGAACGGGGCTAGAGAGAAAAGTTGTACTTCGCGCGAAGGCTCTGAACGCGCCTCTGTGAGTAGTGTAATCTCGAAAAAACGGAACGGGGCCGTTATAAGCTCTACTAATCCCTGCGTTCCAGATAAAGCACTGCTACTTTCTGAGGCTAACATCTGATGTTAGCCTCGTTTTGCGTTTCTTTTAAGAAATGTTGACATTTTTAGCCGCGCTAATTGTTACAAATGAAACGCAAGGTACTGATTTTGACACCTCACTTAATTAGTCCAGCCACTTAAATTTTTTTATAATATAAATCAGAATTGGCTAATACTATAAATATCTTTCAATAATTTTTTTAAATCCGCTGAAAATCCTTTTTGATTCATGAAAAAAAGATTCCAAATGTCAAATTTGAAAGCTGTCAAAAAGTGGTATCAGAGGACCCATCTTTTAGCATGGGTATTTGATGCTAGCATTTCGTGTTAAAAATGCTTAAATGAAACGCATGACAACCAGCAAGAAAAACTAGCATCACCGGCTAATGAAACGCAGAGATGCTAAAAATGTTGGTATTTATGGCTAAAAATGCTTATCTGGAACGGGCCGCATGTCAATGTCTTTTGTCAATGTCAGAGTTCAGTCAATAATTTTTGTAAAAATTCTTTGCTCGCTCGCTCATTTTACGGTCGTTTCCTGTAATTTATACATTTTGCTGGTTTCAGAATCATTTGAAACTTTATACACATAAATTATAAAATTATTTATATCACTTGTTTGGTCCTAGCTAATTTATAAATCAATAATGATACAAACAATAAATCATCAAATATTTCGTAAATATTTATTTAATAGGTAATTTAGTTTTGTGTACTTAAACGATTGAGTTTATAATAGGACATTTTCAGATGAGGTTTAAGTGGTTCGGTCTTGGTGTTCGATTTGCAACGGGCAGAGCAACTAAGAAAATGTCCTTCACTGAATCGCCGGCGAAGGCTTCCGTGTGCTGCGAGGAGAACTCCGGTACCCCACCGACATTTGCTATGTATGAAGCATTGAAAGACTCGTGTCAAAACAATGCGACTTACTTCCATCCAGATGATAGCGAAAATGGCCAACGTTTGTATCAAGGGTTTATGACTTTGGTTGACCATATTGATAATGTATGGCCTCTTGTGGATCATGTGCGAAAGGTATGACCTGAAATTGTTGTTACTTGTAACCATTAGTCATAATTAAAGGTTTCTAGCAAAATAAAGTGTCCATTAATTTGGCACTGTTTATAAGGCTTAAAACAAAGTTGATTTTTTTGCAATTTTTATTCATCTTTGTGATGCATTTAATGTAAAAAATGTAATTATCAAAAATGTGTATCACATTCAATTTCGTCAGTGATTATTTTTTGTTTAATAAATAATCAATAAATGTTTGTCATTTGTAACGCGAACATAATTGTTTATTGTTTTAGGTGGCCCCATTATACGATTTTGACTCCAATTCTCCAGGTAATGGTTATCGCAGTTTTGTGTCAGTGGTTGATTCTTGTGTGCTGCATGGTCTTAAGCTAAGCAGACAAGTCTGTACAGGCAGAGATGCTCTACTTTTCAGAAAAGGATATTTTGTTAAGTAAGTTAATTTCATTAATCTTATAATAATTTATGTCATTGCATTGTGCACATAAGTATTTTACCTAATTACAAGTTTGATATTATCTGTAATGTAAAGTTCGAAGGTGTTTAAGTATTATAAGGTATGGTATGGAGTGATGAAGATGTGTAGGTGGTTATGTTGTTATGTTCAGAAACAAAAAATCGAAAATGTAAAAAAAAAATCTAATTTTGTCAAAACTCTATGCAGAAGAGTGTCCTAAAAATAAAAAGAAGAGACAAAGTAAGGTTGACAGACATAAGGCACAAAACAAGAGTTACACCTGTGACTACGGTGATAAAAAGACTGAAATGGCGTTGGACAGGTCATATGATAAGAGGCCCAGAAAAATGGTCATAAAAGGTAACAGACTGGTATCCTAGAGGTGAGAAACGCAAGAGAGGAAGGCAGATTAGTAAATGGGTTGGCGATATTAAGAAGGTGGCAGGATCTTTGTGGTCAAGGAAAGCCAGGAACAGGAGTGAGTGGAGAAATTTAGAGGAGGCCTATGTCAGTGGACAAGCTAGGAAATAAAAAAAATAAAAAAACATTGAATATTATATAATGTAAAAAAATCCTAGAAATAAAGGCTATCTTTATCTTTATGTTCAGAAACTTATATGTGTATAAATGAAAATTATGTTTAAGTTGCTGAGGGGAACTTACCAGTACTAAAGTCATCTCTCTCTATTTCACCGCCAAGCAGTAGTGCTTGCATCGCTGTGTTCTGGTTCATTAGGTAAGATGGAAAGTGAAATATTTGGTGTAATGTGACTTAAAATCTTATGTCATAAATATTTACATATGATGCGCATTAATCCATCACCACTTTGTACCAAATACGGTACGGATGAACCACTTTTTGACGGAATGTTTTCTGACAAAGAAGAACAGAGATAAATATTTGACAAATTTAGATCTGAGGAATGGTGGGATATATTTGATGCTGCGGATTGTGTAGGTGGTGCAGCAGGCCAGATATAGGTAATGGTTAATAAGAAAATCCTTCAAGGAGTGGAATAGTGTATTATGAGTAACTAATCAATCATTGGGCTGAATATATATTTATCAACCGTTAAATTAAACTAATAAAAAAATTAACACATGTATTCTATAAATATTTTCAACCAAATCACGAATGATCTGTGATCCGACAGTTATGAATAGAGGAGAGGCTGAAAGTTGACTGGTAGAAAATGCCCCAGGCATTAAGCCCATTGTACACAATGTACACACAGCAACACGCCATACTTTATATGTTCACCATAAAACTGCTCTTTTATGTCGCTTGTCATAACAAGGTGACTCGTAATTCGAAAGTAAGACTTGACATGTTGCTTACTGTACTAAAAAAGTGGTAGTCCCTTTCTTCTCCAAATTTCGATCGTTCGAAAATAATAATCCCGAAAACGCTTGCTATAATCATCACTTTCCATAATGTATATGAAATTGTATATTACCTAATCGTCTTTAGGTCTAATGCTTTTGTGTCATAATATCGGGTGCTATAATAATAAGATATCCTAATTTTACTTGCTATAAAGTCACATGTCCTAAGTGTTTTTATATTGTATAAAATTGTTAGTCCAAATGATGGTTTATTATAATATTGTTAGTCCTAAAACATGTTTAAAAGTTGATTTATCTTGGTTATGTTATCAATATCATAAAGCTTAGATCTACTATCAATAATAACAAATTGAATCAAAATGTTGTCTTATGAACCTTAACAACCGTTACGTTTTAGAATTCAGTGACAGAAATATATCGCTGTAAAACCGACACCACATAGTCTTGTCTGCCCTACCCCTAGAGTGTTATTTAAACCCGTGTAGGTGCGGAGGGGCGAGGTTTTAACGACCACCGCCGCGGCTGAGGCTGGTGCCAGCAAGCCGAAGCTGCGGTGGTGGGCGAAAACCATCTGCGACGATAAGGTCGCGTGGGACCGCCGGAGCCCCGCAGCGCCATAGCCGTGACAGAAGCCATGCATGCTGCATGCTGCTTGCTTGCATCCTTTAAGCTTGCTTGCATTACATCAAGTGACTGTTTTTTAAAGTATGCATGGATTTGGTAATACATATAATGAAAGAACTTTATATTTGTGGTATTTCGATTTTAGGGCACGTTATATTATAAGATATTACGTTAGGACTTATGACTTTTATAGAAAAGTTTTTTAGGAATTTTAAATATTATAGATTGTGATATTTATAGCAAAAAAAAATAGGTCATATTATATTTAGAGATTTCGGTTTTCGGGCAAGTGATATTATGAGAAATTAAGTTAGGAGTGCTTATCATTCGGACATAATGATGATTATGTCAAAAAACATTATGACACGTTAGATTATGGATAAAAAAATTATGAGACAAAATAGACAACCAAAAAAGTTTATAAATAATTAAATAAAGTAAAAATTTGTAGCAGCACTTCATAGGGTTCCTCCATAGCGTAGTTGCAAATGCCAACTTTGAGTTCACACCTAACAACACATTGCTATTAAATTAGGCATTATTATTATTATTAAAGCTGCAATGATTTTATATTTCCTTAACTTCACGTGTCCATATACTATAACCGTTTAGCAGATAGAGAGGGGGGGAGGACACTTACCTCTAACAAAAACACTGATCCCTAAAACAACGAAAAATGGTGTTCTGAACCTTACATTATTTTATAAAGACCTATTCAACAATACCCCACACGATAGGTTAGAAGAGAAAAAAAATTGACTCCCACTTTACTTGTATGGGAGCTACCCCATGGGCCGACTGACGAGGACACCCCAAGGATATGCAGGACTCGGGTAGAAGACCCAATACCGGCTAAAAACCCTCCAGATACTTCTACCTCCGTAGAGACACAATCGGGATCGGCGTTAGCCATTCCCCGATTGTGCCCCCTGGAGGGTTGCCTGGCGCACGTGCCAGGACTTACCTCTACGGGGGGTCGACAAGTATCTGGAAATTCGAAAAGGAGGCCAAGCTAGGGGTGAAAAGTGTCTCGGCCGGTGGTCAGCCGGCCGAGAGACACTTTTCAGCAGCTTGCTAGGGGAGTTGGTGGAGCGCGTTCAGGAACGCACGCCTTCTTCTAAAAAAAAAATTTTTCTACCACTCTTTTGCCATGATTTATATACATACCCCTACCAAATTACAGCTTTCTAGTACTAATAGTCTCTGATTGAAACCGCGGACAGACAGACAGACACACATGGCGAAACTATAAGGGTTCCTTGTTGACTACGGAACCCTAAAAAGCGACATCGCCGCTCCGCGTAACTACATTTTACTTTAGACCTTAAGCACACTGTGTCGAAGATTTTTGTTCGGTCAGCGCACTTAAACGCGACCTAACCACTACAAATGCATCTTCACTACTGAAGTCATACAAAAATGGCAAAGCGGCGGCGCCGCCGCTGCCTTTGTAATTCGTCTCATACGAACTCTAAGTGCGCGTCCAGAGTGCGAGCCTAGCGCGGTTGCGACGACGGGCGCGAAATATTGAACATTATGAAATCGCCGTTTGCGTTCACAGTGTAGTGACTAAGGCGGGCGCCTAGCGCGACGGGCATGAGCGACATAGCGCGCGTAGTTTACAAACATTCCTATCCGCGCGCCATGGCCGCACTACGGGCCTAGTTAGCAAGCGACCCAAGGCGCGGGTGGCGGAGGTATCAATTTAGTTCGGTCTTGTCGCTCGGCGTACGCGTGTCTTCAATATTGTATTTCTGATGAATTATTAAAAATATAATTAAATACTAAACTGTTTATAATTGCGACTCAGTCTAAAACAGCTATAGTTGCCTATGGCACTTCGTACAAAGTAAAAAGAATCACCATAGTTTTATCTGTTTTTATTTATTTAGTGCACAACTCCTTCATGCTCAACATCTCCCAACTAAAGATCGGGTTGTCGAGTAAATCCGAGTAAACGTCGTGTAAATCCGAGTAAATGTCGAGTAAATCCTCATCCATGGTTTGTAATACCTCAAATTACGTCACTTGGTCGCGCGCTAGCTCGCTCGTCACTGTGGCCACCGCGCGCCCTGTGGACGCACACTATGTGTGCGTCCACAGTGAATGCGCGGTGACTAGGGCCTACGGCGGGCGCGACCGCGGGGGCACGCGGTGGCCACAGTGACGAGCGAGCTAGCGCGCGACCAGTGATATTGAAGACACGCGTACGCCGAGCGACAAGACCGAACTAAATTGATACCTCCGCCACCCGCGCCTTGGATCGCTTGCTAACTAGGCGGCCATGGCGCGCGGATAGGAATGTTTGTAAACTACGCGCGCTATGTCGCTCATGCCCGTCGCGCTAGGCGCCCGCCTTAGTCACTACACTGTGAACGCAAACGGCGATTTCATATGTTCATATGGTCGTCGCAACCGCGCTAGGCTCGCACTCTGGACGCGCACATAGAAACTCGCATTCAGAGCGTCGGCGACGACGCGGCTTAATATAGTACCGGCCTATTAGTGGCAGTGGTATTTACATACTCGTCCTGCCCACTTTCTTGCACACTTCTTTGCCCACCTCTGCTGTATGTTAACGCGGGATCACATACTGAGTTTCATCAAAGTTAGTCCAATATTTTGTCGTGAAGCAAGTTCCATCCTTGCAAAACCTCGCTTTTGTAATTTTTTTACATACGACAGGGATACTCTTGGCCTTCATCTCACCTGATGGTAAGGCCGAAGGTGGAAGCGAGCTTCACTTGGACTCCTAAACAATTGAGGAAGGCTATCTTACCTCCTATTAACATTGTTATTATGGTGACAAACTTAGGTAAAACGTTGATAGCTAGCCAGGTGAACTCAGAAGCCCTAATCACCGACCAAACTGAGCAGAAAACCTTCTGCCCCCATGGGGAATCCAACCCCAGACTGCCCAAGCAACACTTGGTGGTTTTACCACTAGACTACGGAGGTGTTTAGAATATTAATATGATTTACAATCAAATATTATTTTCAAGGGAAATAGAGTCATGTGGACAATTGCTGGCATCTTTGGGGACTTGTCTGCATCACCTGCATACACTGTTGTCCTGGGCGCCGCCTGGAGACTTGTTTCCAACAGAAGCGCACTCCCCAGAAGAGCTTTTCTCTCAGGCGGACACAATCAATCAGTATTGTTTCTATGGCAGGTGTCTTGGATTTCAAGTAAGTCTTTTAGCTTTCGTACCAAAATCTCAATTATTACAACATCCTTGTTCATCATCATCATCACAGCTCATATACGTCCCCACCGAGGGGTTCGAGCCTACCCTATGTTAGGGTGATTAGGCCTTAGTCAACCACGCTGGCCCAGTGCGGATTGATCGACTTCACATACATCATTGAATTTCTTCGCAGATGTATGCAGGTTGCCTCACGATGTTTTCCTTCGCCGTAGGAGCGTCAGACAAATGTACATATGAAATTCGAAACGAAAAACACATTGGTACATGGCGGGTCTCGAACCCCGACCCCCCGATTGGAAGGCAAGTGCCGAAACCACAGCGCCACCGACGCTCTTATTAAAATACAATTATACCAACATCCTTGTTATACCAACATTTTATTTTTGTATTTTTTTTATTGCATCTAAGTTGCATTTTATTGCAAACAGCAAACTGCCCACCTAGTGGTAAGTGCCAACAGTCACCTACCTATACATGTGGCTCCTGTGAGATTCGCAGCAAAACTACAACCCCCACAAGAACCAGTGTATGTTGCCAACTTGTGACATCAGATGTAAAGCACGGTACCCAGTAATTTCACTGCCATATCTTACCCTTCAAACCGGAACACAGCAATGCAAGCACTGCTACTTTGCGGCAGAAATAGGTAAGACGGAGGTACTCAAGCAGAAGACCCAGGTACAGTGTCCGTACGGTATAAAACTTAATGAAATGAATAATGTGCGCTCCACACTTCGCGCGAGATTCTCGGCGAGAATCTGGCGCCAGTTAATTTTTTTAATAAATAATTCAGTAAATTAAAATGCTATCTAGTAATTTCTACCATATTGTAATTTCATTCTCGACAGTTGGAGCAATACAATTTATAATTACATATATCGTAATGCCATAAGCAATCCCTGTGAAAAGAAGATATTGTAGACAAGCCTTGCCTTGAGCATAGATGTGCATCATTTGAGAAATTTTTGCAACATCGCTTTTACACTAGCATCGTGTGTTAACTTCATTACTTTTTTTTTATATAGTGGGCCTAGCAAATGACTCCATTCTACCTGATGGTAAGTGGAAGTGGGGTCCAAATGCGAAGATAGCTAGTGCAGCAGAGAGAATACACGCTGCACTAGCCACCCTCACCTTGCCGACCTGCAAGGTGCTTCTTCACGCCTCTTTTAAAGGACCCGGGATTATAAGAGGGAGGGAAAACGTGTGCTGGCAGTGAATTCCATTTTTTGATTGTGCGACAAAGAAATGAGTTACCAAATTTCTTTGTACGCGTTGGAATGGTAGTCACAGTATGACGGTGACACGTGTAGTCCTTAAAAGGAATGGAGAGGAAGGGATTACAGAAAAAAGCTCTTCAGAGCACTCGCCGTGGTAAAGACGGTAGAACGCGCTTAGTGACGCAATGTCGCGACGCAATTGCAGAGGTTCGAGGTTATAAGTCACCTCAACATCGCCAATGATGCGTGTTGCGCGCCGCTGCAACCTATCCAAAGCATCGAGCAAGTACTTGGCGGAGCCATCCCAAAGGTGCGAACAATATTCTACACAGGACCGTACTTGCGTTTTGTATAGTAAGCACAATTGGTCAGCCGTGAAGAATCGCCGCACCTTGTTCAAGACTCCGAGTTTTCGCGAAGCTGTTTTTAATATGCCTTCAATATAGTCCTTTGGATTTAGGTCGCAGCGCACGTCTATACCGAGCATGCTAATACTGCTCTGCAGCTCCAGTTTTGTGCCCTGAAGAGAAGGAAGGGGTAGGAACGGTTTGCCGAAAACGCATACACATGTGTTTTCTTGGCATTGAAATCAACCAGGTTCTCTGTGCCCCATTTAGATATGAGGCCCAAGACCCCGTTGAGTTCTGGCACGACGGCTTGCTTAACAAGCTTCCTTCATATGGACTACCCCGAAACCTTTGCTCATGGATAACTGATTTCCTGAGGAACAGATCGATTCGGGTAGTCATTGATGGCTGCTCGTCTGATCCCTTGGCTATCGATGCCGGAGTCCCCCAGGGATCGGTCCTCTCTGCAACACTTTTTCTGCTACACATCAACGATCTGTTGAAACCCGGTATCTTTGGGTACGCAGACGATAGCACAGTTGCAGAGAGATATATGTCCAGTGCTAAGGCTGGGAAGACCGAAATTGAGCTGCTCAGAGCGAACATGGTGGAACGCTTAACTCGACCCTGCAAAAAGTTTCGGATTGGGGGGAAGCTAACAGAGTCGAGTTCAATGCCTCCAAGACCCAGGCGTGTCTTTTCAGCTCCAAGCGCAACCCGTTCAACTTGGTTCCCACACTCCGAAATGTACCCTTGCCTTTAACGGACCATTTAAGCCTACTGGGCATCGACCTCTCACCGAACCTCAACTTTGGGCGTTCTATTGAGGCGAAGGCGGCTACTGCAGCTAAAAAGCTTGGCATACTCTCGAAGGTTTTTTTTTTTTTTTTTTTTTTTTTATGAATGGCCCGGCAAATGACCTCCTCCCGCCTGATGTTAAGCGGTGAAAGAGGCCCAAATGAGTTGACAGATAGAGTAGGGACGACATCCACTCTCCTACCTGCCCGCCCCTTGCCGGCCCAAAAGATGCTTTTTCACGCCTCTTTTGAAGGTATTTCACGCCGGGGCAGCTTCTTACACTTTACAAGCACAGGTCCGGTCGTGCATGGAATACTGCAGCCACCTTTGGGACGGCTCTGCTAAGTACCAGTTATCTGCCCTTGACTCGGTGAAGCGCCGGGCGAAGAGGTTATGGTATGCGGCGATGTTTATGTGTTGGTTTGTTGCTTGGTTGCGGCTTATAAATCCAAATCAGAACACAGTTCGCTTCTTCACCATTTACTTTAACTCACAATTTAATCAGAAGGATATACAGGAATAGATTACTATTAAATATACTGAAAACGTTTCGATAATTTCGCAATAACAATGTAAGGCATCCGCGTCGCATAGGCGATTGTCACAGACTGCGCGGGAGCTGACTTTCTCGACCCACGTTGACGTCACACACAAACGGTACAGTTCCGCGTTCTCATTACACCTTTGTTTCGGAACCACACTCATCCGTCACGACATATATGGTAAGTATTAGATGTAATTTTTATTTATATTTATTTAAGTAAGTATTTAATTAGTAATTTAAGAACTTTATAGATTTTAGTATTCAGTATAATATTTATAATTTATGTATGTATGTATGTACTTGTGAGTTTATGTAAGTATGTTTATGTACATATTATTTTAATAATAAAATATGTGATTATTATAGGTTAGTATATAATATAATATGTGTAGATGTAAAGGTGTCCCCACAAGGTTGATCGGTGAAGACACTCTGAAAATTTCAAATTTCCAGAGTCTTGAACATCGCCGCGCAGTGGCCCGTTTATCGGTTTTTAACAGGCTACATTTCGGATAGTGTTCCCAAGAGCTGTTTGATCTTATTCCACCATCTCTCTTTTACTACCGAGGCACCCGGAGAACGGCAAAGACCCACCCCTACGTAGTAGAAATTTCACTGCTCCGCACGAAGCGTTTCGCTTCCTCTTTTTTAATGCGTACTGCAAAGGAATGGAATTCTTTGCCGTCCTCTTTGTTCCCACCTCATTACAACCCGGATCTTTTCAGGACTAGAGTGAGTCGGTACCTAATGAGTAGGCACGCTCCACCTAGTCCCCACCTTTGCTTACCATCAGACAAGTGTCTACCCATAAACTATAAAAAAAAGTTCAGTGACAAGATGATCGTCCAGCCGTCGCGTGTCAAAAATATCCCGCATGCACTGTACTGTCATCTGCATAGCAATGAATATTCCCAAGAGGAATCATATCATTGATATGCAGAAGAGAGAGTGTCGGAGATAAAACGGAACCCTGGGGTACTCCGGCATTCACTGGCATAAGCTGCGAGCGGCATCCATCTAAAAGGACTCGAATTTTACGCTCACGTAGGAAATCATCCACCCAGGTACAGAGCTGAACAGGTAGACCGTAAGACAGAAGCTTGGAGAGAAGACTTTTGTGCCAGACTCTGTCGAAGACTTTGGCAATATCTAGGCTGATAGCCAGCGATTCGCCATACTTGTCAATAGCTTCACCCCAGACATGCGTTACATACGCTAGAAGATCACCCGTCGATCGTTTCGGTCTGAACCCGTATTGTCGATCGTTGATCAGAGAGTGGTCCTCTAGGTAACGGATCAGTTGGTTGTTCAGGATCCTTTCCATGACTTTGCATAGTACTGAGGTGACAGCTATGGGCCGATATTTGGCCGGGTCCGAGCGGTCTCCTTTCTTGGGCACAGGCTGCACATTAGCCTCCCTCCAAGCATCCGGCACACGTTCTGAAGAGTATGAGAGTTTGTACAGGTGCGTGAGTACGGGAGACAACTCCGCTGCACAACCCCCGGAATGCCATCAGGTCCGCTAGCTTTTCTGACATGGAGTGACCGCAATACAGCACGAACATCACGCTGCCTGATTTTAATATCAGGCATCGTGGAGCCACAATGAGCCACGCCACGGGAACCCGTGGGGTGCGTTACCAATTCATGGCCAATGCGTGCAACACGCATGGCATCCGCTCTTAAGTAAGCCTTCTGTGCATCTATTTCAGGATCCTTGAGAGCGCGACCCCTGATCCAAGCGCGATGTGCCGCCTGTTTATGTGAAACAGCATCAGCACATTCGCGATTGAACCAACGGTTACGTCTGCTCTTACTGATGAGATCGGAATGCGGAATGTAGTATTCCATACCCATGACGATCTCCTCAGTAATCGCAGCGGCGCTGGCTGACGGATCTCTTGCACTGAAGCAGCGTTGCTTCCAAGGGATAGATTTTTTTTTAAAACGTCGCCCCACACTAGGATTTTCTCCTGTGTCGTGGGTGCAGTTACAAACATAGAATATCACATGCACATACGCCCAGACCGGAACAAATTTCTGTAGGTCATACAAAACATTTGTCCCGTACGGGAATCGAACCCGCGACCCGTTGCGCAGTAGGTGATCACTCGACCTTTTTTTTTTTATGTATGACCCGGCAAATGACCTCCTGATGTTAAGCGGTGAAAGAGACTCAAATGAGTTGACAGGTAGAGTAGGGACGACATCCACTATCCTACCTGCCCGCCCCTTGCCGTCCCAAAAGATGCTTTTTCACGCCTCTTTTGAAGGAACCCATGTTGTAGGATGGAGGAAACACGTGCGCAGGTAGAGAATTCCAAGTGTGGGATGAACGACAGAAGAAGGAATCTTGGAATCACTCGACCTCTGCGCTAAACGTGTCGTCAGATGCGAAGTAGTCGCGCATACCATCCCAATCTGCCGAACCGTAATGCCAGACCCGACGTTTGGCGACCGCTGATTGCGGAGGCTTAGCCTGCGGTATTATGGAAGATATCAGGCAGTGATCCGATGTGCCCAGAGGAGCTCGGACCTCAACCTGATATCCGTCTGGGTGGGTTGTAAGCAGAAGGTCAAGTAAAGAAGGCGCTTGTCTTGCTATGTCTGGGATCCTGGTGGGCTGATCAACCAGTTGCGTCAAGTCATGCGTGAGAGCAAATGCGTGGGCAGAGGTCCCAGCGTGGTCGGTTTTGGATGAACCTAACCATAAACTATGGTGAGTATTAAAGTCACCCAAAAACACCAGTTCTGCATTGGGAAATCGCTCCTGCGCATTATCTGCCGCCAGACTAAGGTGGTCAAAGAGTCGAGTTGTCTCAGCGTCGCCGGTGTGGGATCTGTAAAGGCACACGTAAACTCTGGCCAAACGACCAAAGTCGACGTGTACCCCCAGCATGGAAAAGGATGGGTCTTCCAGGCAGCTGAGACGGCGATAACAAACATCCGACCGAATATACAAGCATACACCGGCTTTCGCTTTGAAAGATTCTTCAAGCATGTAGCCGGGGTAAGTAAGGTAGCTTGCATCAGCGGGTCGAAGTATTTGTGTCTCCGTTAGAAACAACAATGCAGGTCGAGCTGTCTCTAGATGTTGATGGACAGCATTGAGGTTAGCGTGGAGTCCGCGTATGTTGCAGAATTCAACCTCAAACGGTGTGGGAGTAGTGGGGTTGTGCACCGCTGTACGACCAGATTGATTTTTTTGGGCTGCCATTGTGAAAGGAAATAAAAGACGTGAATCAAGCGAACATTGCCGCGACACACACAATAGGACAAAGCGAGGAAGCTTGTCTCTCCGGGGGTCTGCCAATAAGGGATATGCCATCGACTCGCCGGACGGAAGGGCCCCCGTACCCCCCCGGGAGTGGCCGCCGGGACCCCACATTCCGGTCACCAACCGGCACGACGGTCCACCCCGAGATTATGCGTGGCATGATAGGGCAGCCTCGCGAGCTGGTTAGGCCCCCTTGGGCCCCTGTACTGTGCCACGGGCGGCCAGCGGGACAACCGTTTCTACGGGTCTCCCTGGCCGGCTCGGATTGACGGGTACCGCCTCTGGACCTTTTTTTTCGAGGGGAATGCGTGACCGCACCATACTCGCCGTTGGCACCGCCTCTGGACCTAAATAAGTCGCGCCAATGTCCCCTCGAGCACTGGTTATGCGCTGGCTGACCTCGAAACGCGCTTAAGAAGCACTTGACGAGTTTTTCACCAAACGCACGGTGGTAACTAACCAGGCGGTCTTTAGGCCCTACCACCAGGCTTCCTTAGTCGCCTCTTACGACACCCTCGGAAGTATAGGGGCGGTGATTTGTATTCTTTCTTCGTCACCGCACGGAAAACTTAACTTAAAATAAATATAAAACATTATTAATATCAGATGTTATTACAAAGAAAATTCTGCTGCTTTAGTGGAATACAGTCATTATTTTAATCTTAAGCATCCGGTCTGCTGTCTACATAGGTAATTTATTCTGATAACCTTTTGTTCTTATGTCTTAAATATGATATAGGTAGTGTATTATACTACGATAAAATTCGAAGTTATTTATACCCAGCTATAACTGAATATAAGTGACTTTGTAAATTGCCTTCTTTTTGAAGTGGAATACATCAGCACCTGAAAGCTGGGACTACCTACTAAACAACTCAATGTAATGTGAGGTATATTCAAGATGAAGACAAGCTCAATTCAACAACCTGTCTTCCTAGTTTTATCTAAGCGATCCTACTGCCTAGTTTACAGCTTCACCGACACTTGCATTCACTCGCACGTTAGCTTGCAAAGTGTCAGGCTCTAGAGTCTAGACCAATCAATTGATGACAGATTACGATCGACGATAAATTGATTAATTGGAAGATCTCAAATGAAATAAAAATACCAAATCATATCCAACCAAACTGGATAGTTCCGTTTAACAGAGTTTAACTTGTAGATCTGATGAACAAATCTGTTATAATAAATTAATAAATTTAATTTAATATTGTTTTTTCATTCAAGTTCCTGCCTTCAATGAGAGGTATTCTCAAAGGAATATCTATCTGCATGGCTGGGTTCTCTGAAGCGTACTACAGCCATGGCAACCTAATCAGCTCGGTTTGGACAGGCGGCCAGTACTTAATTGACCCGGAAATGCGAGCAAGGCGCATTGTAAATATTTCTCAGTCTGCAAGTGTCGAATTCTGCAAGGCGTTTTGGTTCTTGGCTGAAAGTGGTATGTTACCTGTGTAATATTTTGTAATAAGTACACCTGTTAATATTAATATTTTAACATTTTGTCACATGTGTAATAATTGTAATATTTTAAAAATAACTTAACTATTTAGATTTAACTAAAAGAAGATGTTAGTCACAATTTTAATGTCTTATATAACGCTTTGAATTATGCAGAAATACAATATAGACAAGTTTCTCGGGGTAATAGATTTATAAGCTGCCCTGAAAAGATAAAATATTAATAAAATAATTGCCCTTGGTTACTGATAGACATCGTTAATGTTTATATAACTTAATCTAAACTAAATTTTAATTATGTTTGTATGTACTTACCTACATTTTATCAAGCAGTTAATTCATGCCAAAAGCGTGTAAACAAATAATGACAAAGTTAAAAACTCACAATATTGCAGAGATAATGAAGCGTGTACCGAGTCTGATGTCATCGACAGTGGCCGTTAATAAATTGATCACGATTCCGCCCGAACCGATCACGGTCACGACGACAGAAGACAGGGAGATCACAGTTCTGCCGCCCACAGTTCACATAGGATTGCAAGGCTTGAACGTCAGGCTTATAAGTGTCAACAAAAGGAATGGCATGGTGAGCACCTTACTAACTTAAAGCGTCAAAAAAGATACTTAAAAGAAATATTTTACAAAAAACAAAAACCTCCTAGAAAGTCTTAAAATTTGTCACCGACTTCAATATAGAAGTGTGATGTTGTCTGTACCTATTCTTATATTATTTTTAACTTTTCAGTGTCCTTGAAGTCGGTTTTTATTTTTTGTAAAATATTTTATAGTTTTAACATTTTAGTGAATGAAATCTTTTTAGTGAGAGAATAAATTAGGGTTTTCCTTGATTTTCACACATCTTTATCACATCCTGACTTTGGTAACATGGGACCACCCTTGGAGTATACTCCATCGAATACAAAAAGAATTTTAAAAATCGGTCCACAATTGGCGGCGTAATCGCGTAACATACACACAAAAAGAATTAAACATACGCATCGAATTGAGAACCTCCTCCTTTTTTGGAAGTCTGTAAAAAAATTGCCAGCCTCTTAATTGCCTAGATAGGAGTTAAACCCGTGAACATTCAGAAAACGGACGACTGCTCTTCCAACTGAGCTCTTAAGATTAATGTTACAAGGTTTAGATAAACTCATATACTTACTTTGACTGTTGGTAAATAATACTAGCCTATGTCCAATCTTATCTCTCTTAATTAATCTCATCCACCTGTGGCTAAATCACTTGACTTTTGATTCAACTCTTTTAAGATAGCACTGACGTATCAGAAAGTTATTAATGTACGTAATGTAGGTATAACCTCTGTCTGCAGTATTTGATAAGTGGTAATATTAAAACCGGCCAAGTGCGTGTCGGGCCACGCGCAGTGTAGGGTTCTGTATTTGCAAATGCCAACTTTGAGTTCACACTCACACCTCACAACATGTTGCTATTAAATTAGGCATTATTATTATTATTAAAGCTGCAATGATTTTATATTTCCTTAACTTCACGTGGTTCGTAAATTTATATTCAGTACTAATTTTCAATGAAATTTTACTTTTCCGAATACATTTTATTAGTTAGTCGTCTATAACTTGTGAGTTTGTACTTAGTACTCAACTCTGATAGTTTTCATTTAAACTTCGTTATATACTTATACTACTGTTGTATTTTTTTTCACGTGTCCATATACACGGTGTTTCATAATAACCAATAAATAATTTATCGTTATCTACAACTAATTATTAAATTGTGTTTTACCGTAATGTCATTCAACCCAAAATTTTTATGTAAATCATAGACATGATGATGATACTATGATATTCATGAAAATTTGGGTTGAATGACTTTACGGGTAAACAGAATTTAATAATTAGTTTTAGATAACGATAAATTATTTATTGGTTATTATGAAACACCGTGTATAACCGTTTACCAGATAGAGGGGAGGGGGACACTTACCTCTAACAAAAATTTGCAAAACCAAATATTTCAGAAACGGATCCCTAAATCGAAAAATGGTGTTCTAAACCATACATTATTTTTTAAAGACCTATTCAACAAACCCCACACGATGGGTTAGTTGAGAAAAAAAATTACTCCCACTTTACTTGTATGGGAGCAACCTTAAAAAAAATGTTTTTTCTACCACTTTTTTGGCATGATTAATATACATACCCATACCAAATTACAACTTTCTAGTACTAATAGTCTCTGAGTTAACGCGCGGACAGACAGACAGACATGGCGAAAATATAAGGGTTCCTTGTTTACAACGGAACCCTAAAAAGCGTGAGTAATGTATGTCCAGATGAGCAGCCAAATCCAATTTATACCGATGTTATTCGTATATCAAAATACGTTAGTAAAAGGCGTAAGGTTTCAAAAAAGTTGTAATGATGGTTAAAAAGATCGTTCAATCCATCAAACTAGCTAATTTTTAACATGGATACCACTCTGAAATAGTGAAAAAGCAGCTGATCTGTTGAGCACCTTTTGAACATTTATTATTACTATAACATTTATAGCTTATTTTATTCACGATTTCACAATAGGGAATATGCATAAAATTTAAATTTGTCTCAAATATATTTTTTTAGAATCTTTATTGCCTTTACATTTTACTTAAAAGGTATTTTTTTTATTAGTAATTATTTAAGCTCGGAAAATATTAACTAAAAAGTGAAAAATAAGGGAGGGAAATTCAAACTTTCAAAACGTGTCACTATTGGTCGAAACGGAATGTGACGTCAATGGCCACGTCACTGGATTTATCAGTGTGTTAGTAGTGTTTGTGAGAAAAAAAAATAAAACTGTATTCCTGTGTGTTTACTTGTGAATATATATTTGTGGTTAATCTAGGACGATGATAGAAACTGGCTTAGTCAAAGCACAATCGGATAATCTACCGAAAATAGATGCTTTTATGATGTCAGAAAATTTTGCATCAAATGTCGATTTTACGAGCGCAGAGATCAAAGGAGTGAAAGCTGCAAAGTAATTATTATGTTAAATGGTATATTTTAGTCCATAACATAGATTTTTATTCACAAATGTTTAAATAATACCAACAACAAAACATAACCTATACATAACCATTTGTTATTAAAATTGTTCCTAAACTCCTAATTTACGTCTATATCATTATAATTTACACGTAATATTGTATTATTGAAACTCACTATGAATGTTTATATACTTTTTGTAAATATTAGATATCTCTCTAGAGAAATTTTTAATGAACTTTTGTAAACTAAGTTACGTTAGTTTAGACCGAATCTTCTACTGCTTAATAGCGCTAATTCTTAAGTTGGGTGAATAGAGTGAAACAAATAAGTTTCCGGGGTCAATAGAGTGAAACAAAATATGAGCAACCAATGGAGTGAGATCATTGCCGTAAAATAGGATGAATAGGGTAAAGGGTTTTCGGGGTCAAAAGAGTGAAACGGAAACTTTTCCTTCGATATATGCGATTTTTCGTCAATTTGTTGGAAATAGTAAATTATTAATGGATAATCTCAAATATGTTTTTCAAAATGAAAACAATCACGATTTCTTGGAATTTGAGTTTGTATAAAATGGAAGGTGAATAGAAGGTCCATTTTAAGTGGTTTAGCAGTTTTCGAGTGGTTTTTTTTAGTGTCCGCTATCCTTTCGGTTTTCGTAGAAATAGAGTAGACCCCCTGTTTATAAATATAGCATACTTAGTACTTACGTCAAAACGATCTTCACAACAAAATAAAATATAACCGATAATGGAGGTATCACTTCTCATCATGTTACACTATTTGTTTTCGTACTTTCGCATCGCGTGGAATACAAAAAAAACTATATCCGGTGGACTAATAATAGTATTTTTGCACTTCGGTACCATACAATACTTGTAAGAAAGTTTTTTGACTTCTTCCATGACTTGTATAACAATTAAAACTGAAAATAAGTATGAAGTAACTGAAACGCTATAGTTAACAAACACGTGACACACCAATGACGTCATCAAAAGCGCGCGCAAAATGGTGACGTTTCAACGACTCAAATTTATTCAATGTTTTAAATTTCACATTGAAAAATAATTTGACCATTTTCAAGCCTATTAATATTTTTTCTATGTTATAAAGATGTAAATGATTAATTAATGAAATAAAAAAAATCATGCATATTCCCTATTGATGCCACAGTAAAAGATATCCAGTTTTAAAGTCATCACAAAGTAAGGCAGTCAAAAGTTTTATATTCACCCAACAAATGTAGATGGATTTGGACCTGTAAAAAATTTCAGTAGCTTTGCATGATGCCAAGTAGGTAGGTACCATATTTACGACTTTGATTGGTTAATTTTTTTTCCCTATCTCTGTAAAATAATCTTTATCTCTCTAAGCAGATGGTCTGAATTTCAATTGCACTCTGACTGTAAAATCAAATTCAGGTTTGCACAACAATAAGGTATTTGAATCATATTTTTTATTTAACCGAACGAAAAATTTACTACAAGAAAACAAGTTTAAAAAGTGGTTGAATTCCGATGGAAGGAGTGCCTTCTTGTCGACATACAGGGAGGTGACAATTAAACGGAATGCGTATGAGAGAGACAGCGCTATGCCTCACCACTTTTATATTTTCTCCCAATTTGAAAATATAAAAACACGTTCACAGATTCGTTTAATAACACTTAAAGCTTTAATAACGAAATTCAAATCTTTTTTCACATAAATGTACCTTATTATTAGTAAATCTATCTTTTACGAATACCATATTGCTTCCCGAGTGCAATCCAACTGACGTAACTAAGCTAACGTTCATTGGTAGTTTCTTTGCAGCCTATTGAATCCAAACTTGAAACTGCATCTGAACTGCAAATCGCAGTTAAAATGCAGCTTACCGTGTCGTCATCTTTCTGAATCTTTCTAAATCGATCTAGATAAAAAGGTAGAATTCAAATTAATCCAATATGAACGGGCAAAGGTTCTCACCATACAGCCGTGTCTTCTGATTCTAGGCTGGCGAAGGATCTTCCACATTACCTCCGTCCGACGGCATAGTTTTCCACTGCCACGGTGGAGGGTTCGTCGCTCAGAGCTCCAAGTCCCACGAGACGTACCTTCGGGATTGGGCGGCAAAACTCAATGTGCCCATACTATCCATAGACTACAGCCTCGCGCCGCAGGCGCCTTTCCCGCGGGCCCTAGAAGAGGTTTTCTACGCGTACTGCTGGATGATTAACCATTTTAAAGAAATCGGCACAACAGGTGAGTGGTCAAATACAATTTCACTGTGAATTCTAATTATTAAAATGCCTACAGATTGAGATTCCAACAAAAAAAACTGTTACTTCGAATTTAAAAGACATATCACACATCTTGATCTTTTTTATTGCCGACTGGCTGTTTTAAGTATGACTTAATTTTAGAATAAAAAATGAAGACTTTTTACTCAGGCACTCAGGCACAGATTTTCAGCAGAGATGCAACTTTAATTCCTTCCTAATATTAAAAATTTTAAATTAAAAAATAATGCAACTATTTTGATTAATTCTAATAAAGTGATGACTTTTTGAGTTAGACGGAATGTTTGGGTGCTATTGGGTATTCAACACTATAGGGAACATGCAAATTTTTTTTGCCTTTATTGTAAAGAATCCCATGTAGAATAGATCACAAGTATGATAAAAATTAAAATAATAAATTTTATTGCAATAAAATGCAGTCTGAAACTAACAGTTTCAAATTTCGCGCTAAAACGGGCCTACAGTTCTGATGACGTCACTCCTGTCTGTCACTCATTCGTCGCTAAAATTCAATTCAAATATCATAGGGAAAGTTTCCATTTGTTTCAAATTACTTATTTTAAATGGACTATCCATCACTATAAGATAGTCAGAAAAATGCAAATATTGCTCTGAAAGAAGACGTTTGGATTCATGTTTTATACCAATGTGTCCATCGACTTCAAAGAAGTTCCCAAATAAATTGTTTTTAACTGGACCTTCTGATCCAAAGTTGAAAAAATGATTGTAACACGATAACCTTCTTTTCGTACTTTATGCTCTTAATAAAACACTTAAACTTTACTGTAATTTAATACTTTACCCACCGGAGAAGTTTAGTTTCTTTCATTTCTGCACTGGAAAACTCGGCACTTTCAACAAAAAAGTTACTACCATGTCGACACTAGCTCTCGGTAGGTTTCTGGGGTCTATTTTTGTACAACTAACTACCATTGTTTTTCATAAAAATGTAAATAATGTTTACCTTTACATCTGACGGGAATTTACTTTTTTCATCCGCAATTTTTAATGGGAAAATAGTATTAACTAAAATAAAAACGTTGCCATCATTCTTATTTTAGGTTTTTATAACATTTTAATTACAAATCGTTCATAAATATTACAATTGCATCTTCCCTATTGCACAATGAAGTTATAGTGCAATATTATTGTACGTCTACGCATTGATGTTGTATTATAATATTGTCTATTTACTTTGTTTACAGAACTTTGTTAAATGTAGGTAGACTACAATTTATACTTTATATGATGTCTTTTCACTAGGCAAACGCATCGTGTTCGCTGGTGATTCGGCGGGCGCGAACTTAATAGCGGGGTGCACCCTTAAGATCCTCTCATCAGGGCTTCGGCCGCCTGAAGGATTGTTCATGGCGTATGCGCCGCTGCTTGTGAGCTTCATACCGAGTCCCGCGCGGCTGCTGTGCCTTATGGACCCCCTACTGCCTTTTGGTTTCATGATGAGATGTTTGAAAGGTGAGGAGAACATTGTGTTAGTATGAATAAATAATAAAAAACAACAGTAACTATATTAAAATCATCAATCATCAAGAGCTCATATACGTCCCCACCGAGGGGCTCGAGCCTACCTTAAACTAGGGCGATTAGGCCTTAGTCAACCACGCTGGCCAAGTGCGGGTTGGTCGACTTCACACACAACCTGTAAAGAAATTCTTACTTCACAGGTGTGTGCAGGTTTTCTCGCTATGTTTTCCTTCACTGTAAAAGCGTCAAATAAACGTACATATGAATTCAAAATTTGATAACACATTGGTACGTGGCAGGGTTCGGACCGCTACCTCTTGATTGGAAGGTGAAGCCTTACGCACTACGCCATCGACGCTAAAATATTGTGCTCAAAATTATGTTTCGTTTATTTTTATGATTTAAGAACACTTGTCAGAGATTATTCTGCAGGTAAAACATTGTAAAAGTTTTGTCTTAGTGATTGAATCTTAAATCTATATTGACACATGACTACTACTTAAGTTAGTAATCGAATAAAAACAAGTCATTGCTTAAGTTAACCTAAGCAAAGTCAAATGTTTTAATATACACACTGATTGATTTTGTTTTTCTATTATACCCTAATGAGATAGTAGTAATATAAACTTGTGTTTTTACAGCCTATGCGAGCCCTAACACGAGTAAAAGAGACGAAAAGTCAGGAAATAATCAATCAAATCCATTATCTAATGCAACTACACCACTGGACAGCAATGGGTTCCTCAAAGTGAGCCCTTCTCAAGGTATTGTTTTGAGAATGCAGTTTTTAATGTTTTAAATCAATTTCTTTTGCTACAATAGAGATGATAACACAATATAAAAAGGAATGATAATGTATTAAGTCCGTTAGTTACATGTTAAAAAATCTGACACGTATTTTTGCTTTAAAAGGAAAGTAAGAAAAAACCTACCTTTACAACAAACCGTGTTAACACCATGATGGCCATTTAAGCCATCAAGGACTTATCTGACCCGCGAGTAATTTTAATTGTTTTGAACTCCTTTTATCTTGCTAATCAAAATTAGACCTTTTACACTGTTAATAACTACACTACATATAACATCAAATCAAAACATGTGTCAAGATTGTGATTAGTTAAAAAATAAAATAAACATGTCCTCGTATTTAATTGATCGGCCAGACAAATGAAATTAGTCATCACCTATTAAGCAGTGTGTCCACTAGATGAAAATGGACGAACAATACGTGACGCCCAATGTGTTCGGAAACATTTCACAAAAGCGCGTGACGTTGGCAAAAATATGCAACATTCAGTTACATCCTATCGGAAAGGATCTACTTAGATACTTGTTCTTGTGGAACAAAACGTCACTTTTTGAATTGATGGGATGAAATGGGAGTTTCAAAACAAACCGGATGTTGTAGGTCACGTCCCTCCTCGTCTTAGGAGAGAGCCGTGCTCAGCACTCAGTGGGGAAATAATATATGGGTTGAAGAGAGTGATGCGCGGTTAGAAAATGCTGCTAAACAAAGATCCACGTGGTATAAATAATGTTTCATCTTCTAATTGTGCAACGTTGCGATCGATGTGTTTGCATCAGTCACATAGTAATCTCCGCTGCCATTTTGATCCGAAATAAGTAGCGGCATGTAAACCAGGGCTTGCCTTTGAACTCATTATTAAGTATAATATAATTTACACGAGGAGATTTACTTAAATTTTCTAAAGCAAGGTTAAAAATGTGTCTGAAGAGGGACATCGCTGTCACAGAACCATATCATTTCAATTGGCTTCACAAATATAGTAGCATGTTTGATCAGTCACCATTTCAACCCATATACGTCTCACTACTGGGTAAGATTTTCCTCTTAAACAAGGAGAAATTCGCGTACTACACCACGCTGGACAGACAGAGTGGTGTAGAGCTTTGTTCCGAGGTTTCCATCATTGCAGAGGTGTAAATGCAGTAAACTCGACAATCGGGCGCTTATATACCTAAAGTTTACATTTTTTGACATGATTTTCTAAATTAGTTTATTTAAATGAATCACGCAACTGCGGGATTAATTAATATTTTCCATGTGTCAGTGTAATTAAAGCTGCTGTTGTTAAACAAGTTTTTATGCAAAATTTGATTGTTGATTGCTTTATTAGAATCACATGTTTTATTACAATCAGTTCTAAAAAATCTATGATAAAGTAGTGCAAGTCGAATGAAAGCGGCAGGAAGAAGGCATGTCCGTGATAATCTCTCGTGAAATGTAGCTTAGGTATACAAGGTTATTTTTTAATTATGACAAAAATTTTGTGTGCTTGTTCAGACAAGCAAACTGAACAACTTTCACTATGGCACCAACTTTGAAATCGCAAAAAAATCAGCTGTTCCATAAATTTAGGTTCAGTGAATGTTGAACATTTGTATGGAACAGCTGATTTTTTTTTGCGATTTCAAAGTTGGTTCCATAGTGAAAGTTGTTCAGTTTGCTTGTCTAAACAAGCACACAAAATTTTTGTCATAACTAAAAAATAAAATTGTATAAGCGCCCGATTATCCGATCACTAGCTATTTTTACAGAAGGTATAAGTGAAGGGCCGTCGTCATTCGAAGAGGTGTCGCCATCGGACCTCGCCGAATTACAAGCACACAAGTCAGGCAGCGAGCGCAGGAAATCTTCAGACACTACAATTAGCGCGGCCTCTTTGCAAAGCGAGCACACTGCAACAGGTATTACGTTCGTCAGTCATCATCACCATAAAATTAAAATTTTGATCTGCATCTATGCTGAATCGCAATCCTGAATTATTTTATGCTGAATGCTATTACAAATTTAGTCTTACGCATTGCGAAATTAAATTGCAATAATAAAAGGTTACATTGCTACAGGTATTAGGACGGAAATGTCCTCTAGTGGTGGCCAAATACTGGGAATTCTTATTTTTATTGTCATTGTCTGTTTCATCATCTAATGTAAATGGAGATCTATTTTGACAACGAACTACACAAACAAATCATCCACATATAGGTGTGACGCCACCAGAAGACAAGTCACAACAGTTCGTATCGGATTTCTTGGAGCGTTACGTGCTTGACAGCGATACTGATTCCGAAGGGCGTCGCGTGCCCGTCATCAGACCTAACCTTCGCAACGATGACCTTTCTCACAGGTAATATTTTACACATGAAGTTAACTGTCTGTTGCCTGCTATTTCGTTTGTGGAACTTTACTGTTGGGTCTTATTCCTATATAAATAATTACGTATTCATTGAATCAGTATCAATTCTATTTATTAACTCAATCTTTAAATTACCAATGTATAAAAAAAATTAAAAAAAATTGCGTAGATCGGCTGTTTTGCTCGCTAAGTCGCTCGTGTTAATTTGGCTCCTAGTGGCAAAGTAACCCTGTATAGTAATACTAAAGCATTTCAATATAAACTTAACATTTAGAAGATGTACGAAGTAAGTTTTTAATGCACTCAATTTCTATTAACATTAAAGCCATTGTTTTCAGAGAAGCTGAATCGGAAAATTCTAGCACTCTAGTCGGTGAACCTCCCCTTGTGGATGAAGGTGATGCCAGGGAAAACAAAAAGAGAATTAAGACTAGGTAAGAAGAACTAGATGACCACAAGAAACTGTTTGAATGTATACAACTAAATAAAGCCTCACCTAACAAAAAATAAACCCTAAATATAAATAAAGATGGTTAACTTAAACGAAATATAGAAAGACTGTGAAGCATAATATGAAAACCAATAGATTTCCATTCCAATTTCAATTCCAATTCCAATTTCCAATTTAAACTTTTAAAAAGTGTGGCCATTGTGGCGGTTTCGCATTTGTTTTCAATTTTATTTTTATTGCGTATTTTTTTTTTAGAATTAGCGAAGCCGCTACGGGCATAATGGGTGCTATGTCTTCACGGCTGGCTTACATCACGGGATCGAACACGATATCAAGACCAATGCAGGACGAGTGAGTAACCAATAATAGTAGTATGTTTTTGACTAGAATCGCTTAGTAATCTGTTCTCATTCATGAAATAGCACATTGTATGTAATTCTTGTGAAAGGAATAAAACAAAATAAAGTTCAATAATTTTAGATTTTTATCAACAACTAGATGTATACTGCCCCTTAGCATGGTTTGTAGTTATACATTTTCACGGACCTTCCACGAACACAAATTCTCATCGATTTCGTCCTCCGTATCTTTTACACCCTTATGCCAATCATTCAATACACAACCACCATAGTGCACGACGGGAAGCTTGGGGCTGCTACGGTGCTACCACATCCAAACACTATTCGCCTGTGATGAGTAATTTTTGCTGCAGACTGAAATATAGGTACAAAAACGTCCATTTCTATAGATAAAGTACAGAATAAATCTTCACGATGTGCACATGTTAAAAAAATTGGGGAAAATGTGATTAATTTTATCGACAAACAAAACACGTATTTAAAGAAAAAAACCGGCCAAGTGAGAGTCGGACTTGCCCATGAAGGGTTCCGTACGATTTATGACGTATTAATAAAACTACTTACTAGATCTCGTTCACACCAATTTTCGGTGGAAGTTTACATGGTAATGTACATCATATATTTTTTTTAGTTCTATCATTCGCTTATTTTAGAAGGGGGGGGGGGGGACGACACACATTTTACCACTTTGGAAGTATCTCTCGCGCAAACTATTCGGTTTAGAAAAAAATGATATTAGAAACCTCAATATAATTTTTGAAGACCTATCCATGTATGGGATTGAGGAAAAAAAAATTTTTGGGTTTCAGTTCTATGTATGGAGAACCCCCAAAATTTATTGCTTTTTTTTTCTATTTTTGTGTGAAAATCTTAATGCGGTTCACAGAATACATCTACTTACCAAGTTTCAATAGTGTAGTTCTTATAGTTTCGGAGAAAAGTGGCTGTGACATACGGACGGACAGACAGACAGACTGACGAATCTATAAGGGTTCCGTTTTTTGCCATTTGGCTACGGAACCCTAAAAATCAGGTGTTCTACTGTTACCCCTATGTAAACAAAGTGTTGTAACTGTTAAACTAAATAATCTATCATGATGAAGCAATAATTGGAATGAGCATTTGCACAGAACGAAAATTGAAACATTTTTTGACAAAAGCTAGTTCTTTTCTTTTTCATCATTTTTACACAAATTGTAAACTATTTTTTTTATTATGTTTAATCATACTACAAACAAACTACTTAATGATAGGAAATAAAAACAATTAAAACGCCGAAAAACTTTTTAATACGATTTTTTTTTTATTTATCATACTTTCTCTCATTTTAATATGTGCACATCATCAAAACCACTGTGTGTAGCTGATTGTAACTTGCAGTTGTTTTATTTCTAACTAAACAACAACTTTTGTCATTAACGACAGACTTAAATCAACTAGTCAGATAAGCTCCAAAGATATCCCAACCAAACCAGTCCACAATATTCCTAGCCCATTTTAAATATCGATTTTTTAAGTTAAATCAGTACATAACATTTGTTGCAGCTTGGCAGCCCGCACAAACCTGGATGCGTTGATAGCGCGCAGTCCGTCCGATGAGTTCATATTTTCCGTGCCCCGAGACCCGTTGCTGTCCCCGTACTGGGCCGACGAACAACTGCTCAACAAATTCCCACCCGTCAGAATATTGGTAAGTTTGTTATACTTTGTAATGCCTAATTGCCCACTGGGATTTAAATGTGATATCTTATTAATTTTTCACTTCATGTAACAATAACTTCAATAGTAAGCCTACTAGCCGCTAGAAATTAAATTTGGAAATCGTGTATTGCCCTCATAGGACAGCCACAGCCTAGTATGGGGGATTATTTTAATTAATGGATAGTTCAGCTTTTGGTGTGAATAAATTTCATTTCATTTAAAGTGGATTCAAACCCAGTGGTGAGGACTGGGAACAACTGTTGTTAAAGAATATTTATTACATGTTCTAACTGACGTAACTGACTGATTCCTCTTCTCCGAGCCTAAACTATTTAAGTTACAGATGACAATTTCAGGCTCCTTTTATAACGCTTACATTCACTAAGAGAGTTTTGATGTAAGCATTTTGGATGCAAGTCCGCAACTCCGCAATCGAGGATACTGACATAACCCACCACTTTTAGACACCCCTAATAAAAATCTAAGGTATTTATATCCGGTGATTTCGGCAGCCATAAAATAGGACCAAGCCGGCCTTTCGACCTTTGTAGTTAATTTTCGTTTAAATGATTACTCACTCTTTCAAAAATGATGTTTTCATTTTATACCTTTCTGCGTACTGTCGAGCAGCAGCGTTGGCATTGCCTTGACACTCGCCCTAAGTGAAATGCATGTTTGCATATTCGAATGTCGTGTACGGGTGTTGAAAGTCCGAATAACGATTGCTAATTGTCAGAAAGTATCACAAACACAAACAATATCCAAATCGTAAAGCTAGTAGAGTCCGTGTACGCAAGGCCAGTATCCTCGATTGCGGAGTTGCGCACTCGCATCCAAAATGCAGCTGCTTACATCGAAACGTCGGGTTACGCGCACCAGATTAAACATTCTTTTATTAAAAGGTCTAGGACGTATATAGCGGCGCAAGGTCAATTTGAATTTTTTTTAAAGAATAAATGTGTTTTTTACCGAGTACTTTCAAATTTTCATACTCTTTAAGTAGCCATGAGATTAAAAAATACAGAATACCTAGGTTCATTTAACCTTTACATTAACACAGGACCATAGAGTAATTTTTACGACAAAATCAGTTTTTTGAAGTTTTTATACTATCTGCTATTCAAGTAGTCATGAAATTAAATATATTCAGAATACCTAGGCTTATGATACCTTTTTGGAATCTAGAATAGCTAAGCAAGTTTTTAAGATGATGGACACGATGAGCGTCCTACATTTTTTTATACTGTAGCTGATCAAATATGAAGGAAAATTAATTACATGGGTTGACCTAGGAATTTGTGTTCACTTTTTAATCACTTCACAGAAGTGCAATTGCGATAAGATACCTCCTTTAGTCGGTTCCTACGACAGCCATAGGAATATAATAGCGTAATCACATGTATAGTGAGCGTCGGTGGCGCTGTGGACTCGGCACTTGCCTTCCAATCGGGAGGTCCGGGGTTCGAGACCGCCATGTACCAATGTGTTTTTCGTTTTCGAATTTCATATGTACATTTGTCTGACGCTCCTACGGTGAAGGAAAACATCGTGAGGCGACCTGCATACATCTGCGAAGAGATTCAAAAGTGTATGTGAAGTCGAGCACTCCGCTCTGGGTCAGCGTGGTTGACTAAGGCCTAAACTTAAGGTAGGCTCGAGCCCCTCGGTGGGGACGTATAGGAGCTGTTATGATTATGGTGATGATCACATGCATTCTTAATCCATCACCACAACGCCTCCACCCTTAACAAATACTATTATCAATGTATTATTTCTAGACGGTCCATCTCGACCCTTGCCTGGACGACTGTGTGATGTTTGCGAAGAAGCTGAAGAGACTGGGCAATGTGGTGGGTATGGATGTGCTGGAAGGACTGCCTCATGGATTCCTAAATTTCTCGCTGGTAAATAAATGAAAAATTACACATACTCTAAACTTGTTTTACACTAATTCTAAAGAGCAACAAGTATTTTTTTCTCTTTTTAAACAATAAGTTTGTTGCCTTTATCGCTTTTTGCTGCTTTTTGCCTTTATCGCTTAGATATAAAATTATCTATCACTGAGTCTGTGCCTGTATTTTATATTTTGCTGTGAGTATTTACACTGTTTGAAATTGTGAACTCTGCCCAGTGGCACTTTTCGATAACAAAATCACGTGAGAATTGACTTTTAACTGTCAACATTGGTCTGCAATCAACATCGATTTGTCGCCTTCGTCTATTCGTTGCCACATTGTAAACTTCCCGCTACATGAGGACTCTATAAGGCTGAAATTTAACTCATTTTCAGATGGCGAAAGAAGCGAACGAAGGTTCCAGACTGTGCGTTGAACGCATAAGGCAACTGCTCGATGTCGACAGTTCTGCGCCCGCGCCGTCGGACAGTAATAATTTATGAATGTCCTGGCCGTGCTGTCCCACTCGAGACTGACCTACCGCTTACTGAGAAGTGGGTACGGTTGAGTTAGGTAGGCTATCTACGAATATATTTCTCTATTATTACGTTTTAATGAGAATTGATATTACGTTACTTAAGAATTGAATTCTTTGCCAGATGACGGCAGGAATTGAGCTGGCGAAATGTTGGTGTCATTAATGTTTTGAATGATGAAATGATTTGAGGTAAACTCATTGTGGACTTCGAATTGGACGTTATTAGTTGGAATCTGAGTCCGTCTTTCTGCACTCAGTGTGCATTTTTATCTTGAAAAAAATCTCCTTCTAGATTAGTCTCCTAAAATATTAATAAAATCACGATCTTCCTACAAATTGTCTGAAAAGTGAACAAAATAAGTTATACAAAATCGCTAATGTAAATATCTGACCAAATTATGAAACAACCTCATCATCTATCTATATGAAATCGTTGTGGCATGCAGTTAAATATCCAACTCGTCAAAGGTATATCAATATGTACAAATTTAGAAATTATTTTTTATTCACTAGCCACAAATTATACCAATCACATTATAGGAAACGTATAAAATACCGGATATTATCCGGAAGTGTGAATTACTAAACAACAAGAGGAGATGTGGGTTACAGGATAAGCGAAAACGCGTGGGCACGTATTGCATGATTTGCAATGGATTCCGAATAATATATTTCATTGATATTGTAGGTGCTGACATATTTAAGAAAATTATTTATTATCCACAAAATTAGTTAAAATAAGTAAAAGAATTAATTAAAGATATAAAAATACTCAATAATTAGTCAATTAACCAATTTTTAAACCCTCATTAGAGGTTGCCTGACTTTTATATCAAACATTATATGCATTTACAATAAATTGCAATGTTGATTGTGATGTTTAGAAATAATTTTCTTTCTTTTCTTTGTTATTTTTTATTTTTGATTCTCATTTAACATCACAAATTTTAAAATGAACTTGTATGACGATGTTAAGTAATGTAACACGTTATTAGTTAAATAATTTAATATTGTTAGAATTGTCGATGAAGAAATATTTATATTGTTATTTAAAAATGTCAACCTATGAATTAGACTTAATGTTGTGTATTCACAATAAGTCTATTCAAGATAAGAAGGTTCTGTGACAGGTCGAAGTTTTCCGCATACTAGTTTCCGTGATCTTTTCCGTGATCTTTCCTTATCTCTATAGGTTACTTTTTATCAAAAATGAAATAATTAATTCCACATTAAATAAACTCAAGAATATCAAACTGGTTAAATAAAATTATAATTCTAGAAAATATTTGTTTAAAAACTAATAAAATATTTGTGTAAAGTCTGTTACTTGAATCGTTCCGATTTACGATTCAAATACATACTTACTTACTTAATTTAACAAATAATTTTTTATAATTATAATATTTAACTGGACTAATATTCTTGTTTCTATCTATTTAATGTGGAATTAATTATTGCATTTTTTGATAAATATAACCTAAAAAGATGTGATATTTTTTAAACATAATATTTTTAATCATGAAAACTAGTATGCATGAAACGGAAAACTTCGGCCTGTCACGGAAACCTTCTTATCTTGAATAGACCTATAGTTTCGACACTATGTATTTATAATACTGTTTTAAATATACATACTCCAGCAGGCGTAGCACGGGCTGCAAAGACGGGACTTGAGTCACGCATTATCTCACAATTTCAGTGACATAATATCTATGTCTTAAAGAGTAGCACGGCGGCGCGCATTGAGACTGCGGTCCGATGGTCCAAACAGCGCTCACAATGCTAACGATTATAATCGTCTTGTCCATATTAAAGAGAACACTGAAAATGCTACCGCATGCTTACGATTTCGGTCCGGAAGAACAGGTACATTCATTTTGAACCGAAAACACAATTATCGAACGTCAGACTGACAGTTCGCATAAAGTGATTTCACTCCAGAGCATTAGCGTCGTAAGTTCTATATGACGTTAACGATGACGTCATGTGGCTCTTCATGCCGGCTAACATTAGCGCGCTCAAAACATTTCGGGACGCGTTTGAGCGCGCTAATAGTGACTCTTATTAATTTTCGGAACGTAGCCCTAATGTGACTGACATGATAAAATTTCTTGACGCTCGTCAAGGGATACGTGTCACTGAGTCTTATCACAAATTTCTTGGCAGCCCGTGCTACGCCTGCAGGTTACATACGGCATTAATATACATACTTTTAGAAAATAGTCGACAGCTATAACCCTCGTTCCGTTATAGCGATTGAAGCAATTGAAGCGTCAATTCATCACACACATCACAAATAAAATATACCAAATACTGTAACTAAATAAATATACTTAGTAAATATTTCGTTTAATCACGAGGCAAAAATGCGTGTAATATAAGATGTTTTTTTGTGTAGTATCACAACTATTATTTTGAAACACATTTTATTATTACGCATAATACAACTAAGGGTCGGTTCTTCGATTGCTAGTAAGTAAAACCAACCCTATGCTATGAGTCATAAAGGTCCTTTGTGGGGTGTACCTTCTAATACTTTGCTATTACAAACGATCAAAAAACCGACCCTAAGTAGTTCATCTGCTTGTACAAATGATACGCCAATAGATTGACTATTGTGTAATCAAACATCGGTTTATTTTAAAACTATGGAGTCCCCACTCCATAGCTTTAATTCACTTTATCTCAGTGGTTTTTATCGTTTTTTCAGTATATCGGCAAAGCAAAAAGTACGTTTCTGAACATTTTTATTAAAATTATACATTTCTGAATCTTTTTATTATCTGTCTGACGGACCAATAAGAATTCGATTTTTCATTCTCAGTCCGCACACCTATTAACCGAAATTGCCCATTACTAGCTATAAAAATAACACATTGTGTAATCTGTGAATCTATCTCAGTATAACATAAAGGTTATATGTAGAAATTTTCACTAAACTCGAGATAAATCTTTGTACTAGGTAGTTACATTCCAATTTGAACATTCTAATAAATAAGTGGATGCGCACGCTGTGCGACATGCGATTGCAACAGCTCGGAGACTAGCTAGACGTATCGGCGCACTGTGCCCGATGTTAGGCGGATACCACATTGCACCGGGCTCCGCTCCGTTGTGGTTTTTAATTTTGACTAAAGAATCTTAATTTGTATACAAAAATCGCAAGGTATATATAAAACACTCACACCGCATTTCCGTGCGGGTGTGCGGCGCACGCTACGGCACCGCTCTCCTGCCCCCGTATTACGGATCGTTTATGACATGACATGGTATAAATTTGCAATATTTAGAATGTCTAGAAATGCTCATTTACTTGTCCTTACTCTACTGATATGATTGCTAGGGTATAATTTCGATAATGTCATCATGCCATAACCCTTGAAAGACATATTTATGAAGTGTTGATCCGTAAAAAGGCAAATAAATTTTATGTCATCATGATATCATTTGTAATCATGAGATCCGTAATCGGCCCCCTGGACGGTTATGCGGTGCGGACCGCGGGGTATGCCACACTGTGCCGCAGTATCGTACGAACTTTTACGTAATAGAAAGGACGTGCCTACGCGTAATAGATCTCGACATAGATAATGCGGTGATGCGGGGCGTCGTGCACCGCAGCTCCGGATGGAGATACGGAGCAAACCGTACGGTGTACAAGCTAAATAATGACTTTCCATATGCACAAGGATGCTGGCTGCTATATGAAATTTATTGTAACAAGACAGGAGGGTTGTATTTATGTAAATGACAACTTTGCGTCTAGTCGCAGTGACAAGACTGCAATTGCGGAATGCGTGTGCGTCTTGTCTCATGTCGCAGTAATGAAATATACTCGTAGCAACAGTCGGCACAGTTTGCGCACCCATGCACTAAGACACAAACTCTTTGCAAACCAGTCAGGGTTGTTTTGTTAATTATCATGATAATTATTTACTTTGATAATTTTCCGTGCCGAGACGAATGTTCACTTCACTTTTTTTTTATTAAAATGTTTTGATAATGATCTCACACGTGTTTTCAAGAGAAAGATAAGTACCTATTAATATTATACTACACACGTACACGACAAAGATTTGTTTGCGTTCAGATTTTGACATTTCACGCGTTTGGATATATGGTCGTACTGTGAGTTCAGAGTTCACACTTTTGTTTATTCATTTTATAATTATCATTGATTTTGATGAACAACCCTGAAACCAACACATCCACCGGTATCAATCGACTAAAACCACATTACAACTGCTTTTGCTTGTTAGTACTTGAATAGGTATGTGTAAAAGCAATACGTATAGTTTGCTCCTTTACGACCATTTCACCACCATTGGTCAGCTGGTATCTTCAGTAATATCCAAACTAGCCACCAGTCAGACTAAATGATACCACTACTCTACCACAGAATAGATAATAGTACTACGTAACTCTACTAGTACACCGACCGGCAGAAAAATAATAAGTTCCCATTGATCATCTAACCACGATTTGGTTTCAGACTCGAGGCATGTTAATTTGGGTCACTTTTCGGTGAAGTTAATTAATCATCAAAAATATACCCACAACATTTAATATAAAAATAATATGTTGAAGAATCTTTTCAAATAGATTTTTTATAAAATGTTTTTGAAGAAAGATTTTCTCTGATTGAGACGACAAGGCACCTTAACGACTAATAAAAATAAGTTCAAACGCAAGAAAGATGTTAGTTACAGACCACCCCCTTACCAAGATCGCTTTCACAACCTTAAACGTATTAAAACCGCAGGGAGAACGAGATCAGTTCAATATTGTTATCTTGCTTTCACGGTACGGCCCCTCTAGTCTATAGTTATTAAAGTCATGTTAAATTAGAACAGATGTCCAGTTGACTATCAGCGATGAGATGGTGCTAAGGGAGTTACATCATGTCTGTGATAGTGAATTGAGAGGCTTTCTGAAAGCTTGACAGTATTCTAACGTGCACGTTTATGAATTTTATTGATAAAGTTACGTGAACAAATTATTGTATAGAAATTATAAAATGTTACTGTTTGTGTAATTACGTATGTAGATATATGAGAAATTATATTGAATTATATAGAAATATTTTTATAATAACTGAAAATAGATTCAGTCCAAATTATATGGTATATTACTTGGAATTGAAACAATGTTATCCGTAAACATTAATAATGTCAGGCCTTAAGATAAATATTATTTCAATTTATAGAAATAGTCCAACATAAAAAACTTAAGAATAAGTAAATAGCAATAGCCAAAATCATCAGGGAAGAAAAACATCAAACTAGTCATCATTGACAATGTGTAATTGTTTAATAAATTATTGCTGTCTTATTTGGATTGTTTTATTCCTTTGAAATAATAATGGTATTTCCTTTTGTTAATACCACCTTTGCGTTGAAACAGGTGTGATTTGTTTGTACCCACTTAGCTAACTAATTTAAATTAGTTGCAACTAGCGACAGCCGCAAATACCCCTCCGGACCCTCAATATCCCTGGCACTACCTGTGGGGGTAGGGTGGGACTTAACCATACCACCATAGAGATGTGACCAATATATATGAATATATTTATAGTTAAGAGGGCACAGTACCTACTACTAGCGCCGCCATTCGTTTTTTATTAATTATGATAAAGAAGTTTCTACAAAAAATAGATCAGTCAACTACTCAATACAGATATTTCAGATTTTTTGAGCTATTCAGGCATAGATTAAATGTATAGGAATAATCATAATCCGAATTTGTTTTTATTTTAAAAGAATAAAAAATATTTATAAAAATATAAATTAAATTCCGGCAGATGATTAATGAAGATAATGTCCATCTTTTTGTTTTGTTGCATATCTTGCAAACTCTATGGCCGCGCGTCTGCGCTTACGATGTTAACGTTTAGCCCTCACGTAACGATAAGAGGAAGATGGTAGAGTTAAGTTAAAATTTTATTTTTTGATAAAATTTAACTCATTCTTTATTAGTGGAATCGGTTCTACTCTCGATTCCGAACAAACTACATTTAGATTTTGCGCAATTTTCATTAACACGTTCTTTATATTCACAAATGGTGAATAATTTTGCAATGACATACAAAATAACCCATGCCCCGCAGTGAGATGTTAAGTGGTCAATGATGATTGTGACATAAAATATTAATCTGCACGACTACTTTTGTCATGGTTTCATGTAAAATGCGGACGTGTGTCCAGTTGGCGAAAACAATAGTGATTTAAGTTTCACCATCTGGACACGCCTAAATGTTGACGCGTGTCATGGTGAAACTATAAGTGATACTAATTTTGAGTTTCACCAACTGAGCACACGTGTGTTCAGTTTTTCGTGTCGAGTTGGTGAATAACCCGTGTAAATGCGCTGAAGTGGCTTAGGGTCAGCGCACACCGAACTGCAAAATGCTCGCGCATGGTTTAGTGAAATTTTGACTGCTCCACCATTCAGGCGGCATGCTCGTCCTTCGATGAGGAAGCTCCGTTGTAAGTATAAAAAATACTCTGGGTTGTCAGGCGGGCGTGCATGACCAGTTTGATGCCAAAATCCGACGTTGGCAAATGTGTTCAATTTGGTTGATTGGGACTTAGTGATTATCGCCTTTTTGGCAGAGAAAGAGAAACATGAAGAATATGTAAATAAAGAAGACGCCATAAAATGAGAAAAACAGTGGATAGAAGAAATGTGGCGGAAAAGACTTACCTTAGGCGAATATTATACATTGTGTAAGACACTACCATTGAGAAGAGCTGGTGTTCATTTTTATGACTATTATAAGATAAACTACGAATAAAAACACGTGCGAACAAGCGCCTTATTCTGCTAGCGTAAACGCATTTGTGGCGTGTCAATAACGCTTCAATAGCATCGCTTTTTGAGACAGTTATTGTTGGTTAATCGAATATTAACTAAAACATTTGTCACTACTGACTTATCAAGAAATTGTAGTACAAATAAATTGCAGCAGAAAATGCGCATAAAAGCGACAAAAGCAGTTTTATTGAAACGCTATCACGACGTTAAGATTAGCGGAATTAGGCCACAGTTTTGTCGCTGTGGCAATACTACTGAGCACGGGCGGCGCACATCGGCGGTTTGAGCGCGCTTGTGCATGTAGAACGCATACTCGAACACGCATCTTGCAAGCTCGAGCATCACGTTTGGACGTGTTCTTAATTTTGCAATGTATGGCCACAGATAATATAGTTCTGGTATGGCATTGTCATAAGATTAATTTTTCAGTAGTCGCAGAAAATGCTCTCTGGTGTGCTCTTGGTGTGCGCTGGGGCTTAGTCGGCTCTTTACATTCATTACATCATGCATTCTGATCCGACACCGCACGAAAAACGTGATAGCCTGAGGCGCGACTATGATTAATTTTATTTTAAATCCGTACCGTAGCATACGTAGTCAGACTGGGTTCGTAGACAAAGTTTACGTATTGAACGTATGACAATGATTCGTGATGTTGAATAATTCCCATACCTACATTTTGTTATTTTCTAACTTCTTTGTTTTGTTACTTTGTTTAACCCTCTGGTATGTAGGAATGGGTTGGGTGCCGACACGGCAGCCTCTGGTACCGGATGATGCAGATAAAAGATGATGACGGGACTCGTCCGCCATTATCTGCACCATGTCGCACGTCGGAAGCAAACGCCGCAGTGCCACCACTGCGATTCTTCCGACGATACGGCCGGACACACCCTAACGGAGTGCCCGGTCTGACAACCTCAGCGCGAAGCACTAGTCCTCGCGCTAGGCATAGATAACGGTACGCCCGTCGCGCTAGCCACCGTCGTATGCAAGATGTTGACCAGTGCGACGGCGTGGGAGGCTCCGCCTCCTTTTGCGAAAACGTGATTTCGCAGAAGCAGGCAGTGGGGCGAGGGAGGAGGACCCTCAAGCCGCCCCGCTCCGGCGCAGACGGTTGGGTAGCAGGAGGCAACAACCCTATGGAACCAGGGAGGAATCTAGCCCGGCCGACAGACAACCGGCCGGGAGATTTTACGTTTTCCTCCCTGTTCGCCCGTTTCCCAGGTAGCAAATCTACGTTATAATGACGTCCCAATACAGTCAGTCAAGGACGCAACGGACGTCATAAAATGACATCGGGGGGGTCCTGAAAAGTACCTTAATTTGTCACAGCCTATGGGACGTCATCTCAGGACGTCCTTACAAAGTCAAGCAATGACGTAAATGAAAGGGCGTGACTTGTAAAATACAGTACACCAGGAAAAATAATATAAATAACCATGGCGTATGGCGGTCATTTTCAATACACAAAATGAAAATATATTAAATAAATTAATAGTATAGCGGCGAGTGGGGCGAGAATAAAAAGCGCACTCGAGTTAAGATCCTTCGAGCCTTATGGCTCCTCTTCATTATCGGCGAATACAGACGATCACGCGCGAGCACGATAGTGTAGAGGGCATATTCGGCTGTACTCGGCTGTGCGCGTCAATGATTGCACAGAACACAATACCCCATGTCTATGATCGCCTGCGACCCGTGAATTGTTGGTTTTCGGGCACGCATCAAAGGGAATCGCCTGTGGTTGCTTATAACAGACGAACGTGGACGATCGTGTGGATGCTTGCACGATGATCGTGCCGATTATAGACGAGCACACGAGCAAGGATCATCGCCGATAATGTAGTGCAGACATTATATATCTCAAAGTTGCACACAACGCCATCTCTGTTGTCACGCACGAACTAATAGTATTATGTAATTATACACAATCTTATATTTTAATGCCCTAAAAAGTGAAAAAATAAACTTTAATTTATAACTTGATACATTTTTTATGAACGTTCGTCGTGCTTGTTTTTATTTTATATCTACGACCAATGGATAGTGGTCAAGTAGTGGTACTATAATGGTAGTCTGTACGTCTTATAATAACGTGTAAACTGCTATCCTAGAATCGACGTACTGTTGACGTTATTTAGACGTCTAAATATGACGTACTATTATTGACTTAAAAATGACGTCTATTATTAGTAATTGACGTCAGTTTGCTACCTGGGTTGGGGGGTCGCATCGTGGTAACTTGGTGACCCCTCCCGAGGAGCTAGTCCCAGCAGCGTTTGGGTAGGAGGCGCGCCTTTAGATGCGCCCCAACTACCCTAAGCAGCCAGGAAGGATTCAGGCCCAGCCGACCGACTACCGACTGGGATATTACGTTTTCGACCTGATCGCCCGTCTGGGAGGTCACAACCGAGTTAGCCTGTTCACAAGGAGTGCGTTCAGGGAATGGCTAGTCCGATCCCGAGCGTGCCTCCACCAGGGGCGGAGAGGTACCGGAGGGTGGTTTAACCGGGTATGGGGTTTTTGCTCCGAGTCCTACGGCATATGCAAGGGACAGCCTTGTCTGCTTCAGTCCCTTGTAGACCGATAGCGCTAGGCTTTTTTGATGTCATAAGTTTCAAAAATTCTAAAGTTGTTTATTTTTTGCATGTCGATGCAGTCGTACCTATGAAGCTTATTATTGCGTTTTGTGTCACATCTGGTACTTGCATTTTCAGTAATTCGATGATTTGTGATTGATTATTTATATTCAAATTAAAACTGGCAAAATTTATTTAAAGTTAAAAATAATTATGGTACCATAACTAGGAGAGCCTGCGGAGTGTGCAAACCCAGTTTGTGTCATCTTCATCCAGAGCAAACTGACATAGAGTCAGTATTTAAGTACACTACGAAAAAAAAATTACAGTTAATGAAATAACTATTTTCTATCTCAGATCACTTACATATGCCTATTTAATAAATTTGTGCCGATTTGGATCACGCAATTTTAAGATTATTAATTATTTTCCTTTTCCAAGCTATAAACGCTTCAAAAAAATATTAAAATAATTAGAGTTTACACATTTAATATCATAAATGCATGAAAAGTCGACATTGTAAATTTGTGTCATTTTCATGCACGATAAACATAGAATGAATAAAACACAAAAACAATGGTTACGGTCGAAGCGGGTCGACGCGCGGCGCGACGCGGGCGAGCGGCGGCGGGTGACGCTCGCCGTACGCACTGTTCACCTTCGTTTGGTAATCACAGCTAATTCCATTCAGCCGTTAAAGCATGATTGATTAACAAACATACAAACACACGCGTAGCACTAGGAACTCGAGAAACATTTTGTCTACTCCGTAATGTTATTTTTCTCTCGTAGACTAATCTTCTCGTGTACTTTGTGTTACTAGTGCAATGTACTATACTTTGTGTTACTAGCAAGTGCAGGTATAGCCTCTAGATAGAATAATCGTTTCTTACTATAACTCGAAGAACATCCAGTAACTTCCTTTCTTTTTCATTTCATTTTTCCCGCTTCAATACATTTCGGATTTCTATATCGCACACCTAGATCTAAGCTGAGTCAATTCAAAAATTCGTGATTTTTTAGTTATCCTTGTATTCGAATGCTCGCTGATCATATACATCTATCCGGCATAACAGTTTCGGTCAAAGCTTAAACCAGTCGTCGTTAGATAGAAATAGCTTACCTTGCTGAATCAACGCATGTCAGTTCTTCCCACCGAAACAAGTGTATTGTCAGTTGACCTCCGCTTGTTATTTTTTGTTTTCTTTAAAAAAAAACGTCGTCCCACACTAAAATTTTCTCCTGGGTCGTGGGTGCAGTCACAAACATAGAATATCACATCCACATATGCCCAGACCGGAACTAATTTCTGTAAGCTATACAAAATATTTGTCCTGTACGAGAACCGAACCCGCGACCCGATGTGCAGTAGGCGATCACTCGACCTCTGCGCTAACCGTGCCGTCGTTGTTTTGGAGAGTGTACGTATTAGCATAAACGAGAACACGGTTATTTGGATTTGTTGCAGTTTTGATGAAGAAATATATGTGAGTTCATTTGAGTTGTTACAGTGTTGATCAATTTTCTGTCATATTAGTTCGGGATGTTTCTACTTGCTTCAGTATTATTTGCTAAGGTATGTAAATTTATTTTGTTACTATCTTGATTTGACTTTGATTTGGTGGAACAACTTGTAAATTTCTAGTTCACCTAGTTTTGTTAAAACAATTTTTCTTTAATATTTTTGTCACAAATCATGTCATTTTGAATATGTTGACTAAATGTTTATTTAAGGTATTATAGCGTCTATTTGAAATGTATATTGTTTTAATCAAATTATCTACCACTTTGTTTTAAAAGGAGATGTTTTGAGTTAATGAATAAGTAAAACTTGCTATACCTACTTTTTTCTAGAGATAAATGAAGCAAGGCCGTTTTCTTGTCAACATTGTAAAAGAACGGTATTAGGAGAACCCACTAACAGTAAGAGGCGAAGAGTCTAAAAAGTCTGTAAATGTATAAGCAGAAGAGTATAAACAAAATAGGGCAACAAACACAGCCGTGGTGACCAAACCATGCCATTGTGAGAAATTAAAAATGACTTTTATAGTACGTCATGTGATGAAAGTTTAATAAATGACTCTGAAAGAGATCCAAGCTGTGTCCGGCATGTATGATATTTTCTTAATTTCAATTGTTGATCAAGTATAATAAGATAAAAGTGCCATATCAAGTACAAGTATCATGAGAAGTTTGTAAAAGAATTTATTTTTAATTAGCACTTAATAATTTTTAGATGTTTCTATTTTTAATTACACAACATTAAATATCTTCAATTTTGTTTGGAAATGTTTACTCTCTTACTGTTGGTTTTTATACTTCGATTTTTTGTGCTTATTCATTCGATATTGCTATTCGAATACTTTGAATAATACGAATATATCAAACTTTTACTGGAGGGAGACCTTGTACCAGAGTCATGTGCATGGGTACTCCCGTCTTACCTATTTCTGCCGCAAAGCAGCAGTGCTTGCGTTGCTGTGTTCCGGTACATCTTAAGTCACAAGTTGGCAACGTACACTGTGGTTCTTGTAGGGGTTGCAGTTTTGCTGCAAATCTCACAGGATTCACTGACTGTTACCATTTACCATCAGGTGGGCAGTTTGCTTGTTTGCCAACTTATTTGCAATAAAAAAAACTTATTTATTTATAGCATAAATAAATGACACCACATTTTTAGTTACATTACTAGTAATAAGTTATAAAATATCAAAATTAATATTAAAATAATAAATCACAAAATATCAATCTCAAAGTCTTCGAGACTAATATTTTGTGATTTATTAATAGCACCACATTTTTTTATATTTAAGTCTTATCTGTTAAAGATTAAGACAGTTTTTGTGAAGTAATAACAGAAAAATGTCTCATTTTTTGTTCCCTTTAGTTCATTAGTTCAGAGACAATTATTTTTGATTTGTTAGAAGTCTTCACTTCGTGCGTGTTGCCAGTGATGACATACGGAACTGAGACGTGGCCGCTTACAATGGGTCTCATAACAAGGCTCAAAGTCACCCAAAGGGCAATGTAGAGGGCTATGCTCGGGGCTTCTCTACGTGATCACATCAGAAATGATGAGATCCGTAGAAGAACTAGAATTACTGACATTGCGAATTGCAAACCTTAAGTGGCAGTAGGCAGGACACATCGCTCGTAGGACTGACGGCCGTTGGGGCGGAAAGGTCCTCGAGTGGCGGCCGCGTACCGGGAGACGCAATGTTGGTAGGCCCCCCACAAGGTGGACCGACGATCTGGTGAAGGTCGCGGGAAGCCGCTGGATGCGGGAGGCGCAGGACCGATCGGTATGGAGATCCTTGGAGAGGCCTATGTCCAACAGTGGGCGTCTCTTGGCTGATATGATGATGATGATTAAAAATATAACAGAATAATTCACTCAATTATACCTATGTGAATGTATTTTTTTTTGAGGGCCCGACAAATGACATCCTCCCGCCTGATGTTAAGCGGTGAAAGTGGCCCAAATGAGTTGACAGATAAAGGAGGGACGACATCCACTATCCTACCTGCCCGCCCCTTGCCGGCCTAAAATATGCTTTTTCACGCCTCTTTTGAAGGAACCCATGTTGAAGGATTGAGGAAACACGTGCGCAGGTAGAGAATCCCAAGTGTGGGATGAACAACAGAAGAAGGAATCTTGGAATTTCTTAGTGCGGTGTGAAAAGGTGGATACAGTGTAAGGATGACTCCGAAGGCCCTTACGCGTGTTTCTGTTAAGGAATGGAGAGGGACGGATAAGGTTTAAGAGCTCCTCAGAGCATTCCCCATAGAACATTCGCTAAAAGACGCTAACAGAGGCGATGTCACAACGAAGTTGTAAAGGCTCGATGGTATTATGCGAATAGCGCGACACTGCAATCTATCCAGAGCATCGAGGAGGTACTAAGTGGGGCTGTCCCAAAGGTGCGAGCAATATTCTACGCAAGACCTAACTTGAGTTTTATACAACAGGCATAGTTGGTACGGCGCAAAATACCTACGCAACTTGTTCAGGACACCGAGATTCCGTGAGGCGTGTGAAGGTTTGTGCCCTGAAAATAAGGAAGGGGGAGGAAAGGTGACCATTGAGAACGCGCACACCTGTGTTTTCCTAGCATTCGTTCTTGAAGTCTCTAGGGTTCAGATCGCAGCGAATGTTCATTCCGAGCAAAGCGATATTGCTTTGCGTGTGATAGGTTGTGCACTAAAGAGAAGGAAGGGGGAGGAAAGGTAACCTTTTCACCGAGAACGCGCACACCTGTGTTTTCTTAGCATTGAACTCAACAAGATTGTTGGAACTCCATTCGGAGACGAGGCCCAGCGTCCTGTTGGGCTCAATGATAAGATTCTGCCTCTCCCTACCAATATCACCATGAGCAGCCCCTGAGCTTCCGTGATATCCCCCATGCACAGTACTGTCGTCTGCATAGCAATGTATACTTCCCAAGGAAAGCATGTCATTGATATGCAGAAGAAACAATGTTGGGGATAGAACGGAGCCTTGTGGAACTCCAGCGTTCACTGCCATGAACTGCGAAGCGCAGCCGTCAACGACAACACGAATTCTATGCTCGTGGAGGAAGCTGGCAATCCACGTACAGAACTGCGCAGGTATATGCGCGGATATCGGGCATGGTGCTGCCACAATATGACAGTGTCGGAGGTTGTGCACCACAGTCATCGACACGGGAATGAGCCGCGAAGAGTTTTGCCAGGAGGTCAGCTTTCTTCTGCGGCTGATAAGCAAGTGAGCCATCGGTATGTCTCAGGGGTGGCAGCGAGGGTTGGCAGAAGTTTGATTGAAAGATCGGCTACCCGTAGGGTGCGCTAGCAGTTCCTTCTGATCCACTTGTGCAACACGCTGAGCATCCGCTCTAATGTAAGCCCTCTTACACAGCTTGGTGGCATTATTGTAGGCTGTTTTCAGTAGGCTTGTGTTGGGAAGCTCGACCTCTGATCCAAGCGCGGTAAGCTAGCTGTTTGTTTTTTAAACAGCAGAGGCGCACTCGCGATTGAACCAGAGGTTACATCTGTGACTACTGACGAAATTGAAATGCAGAATATAATATTCCATTCCTAGTATGATTTCGTCAGCAACAGAGGTAGCGCAGGAGTTCGGGTCCATCTCACTGAAACAGCGCTGCCACCAAGGTAATAATCCCGCATACCGTCCCAATCTGCTGACGCATAAGCTACAGACGGCGTGCTGCAACTACAGGTGACCGTCGCGACACCTGAGGCACTGAGACGGATACCAGGCAGTGATCCGAAGATCCTAGTGGAACTCGAATCACCACCTGATATTCGTCAGGAAGATTTGTCAGAAGGTCCAACAAAGAGGGTACTTGACCGATAATATCTGGTACCTAGTGTGCTGGGTAACCAATTGTGTCAGGTGGTACGTGAGAGCGAATGCGTAGGCAGTCCTACCCGCATGGTCAATTTTAAAGGAACTTAACCACAATTCGTGGTGAGCATTGAAGTCCCCCAAAACACTAGCTCGGCGGAAGGAAATCGCTCCTGCACGTCATCTGCCACCCGACTTAGATGTTAAAAAAGTCAGTTGTCTCCAAGTCACCTCGATGTTAACGGTAGACGCAGACTTAAGACACTGCAATGAGTGCCAAAATCGACGTGTATCGCAAGAAGGGAAACGGAAGGTTCTTCCAAACAAACGTTCTTCCAAAACGCAGGTGACGACAACAAACGTCCGCCCGGACGAACAAGCAAACACCTGCCTTCGCCTTGAACAGCTCCTTAAGAGCGTAGCCGGGGTAATTAAGGTAGCTTGTCGGTCGGGCAGATAAGATAATGCGTCTCCATCAAAAACAGCATTGCTGGACGGGGTGTCATGAAATTGTTGGGACAGCTAAGAGGTTAGAATGGAGCCCGCGGATGTTAGCGAGCCCCACCTCGAATAGTGGTGTTTTGATGGGATAGTGCACCGATGTACGACCAGTCCTAATATAGTGCGCTGACATATTTGTTGGAGTGAGAGAGGCGTTAAATTACGGTGTCGTTGCAGCCCGTTAACTATTAACGGGCGTAGGCCTGTTTCGCCAGGGAACTGCCGATAGCTGATTTGCGCTGACCCTCCGCACGGAAGGGCTCCCGAACCTCCCCGGAAGTGGCCGCCGGGACCCACCGTCCGGTCACCAACCGGCACGACGGACCACCCCGAGATTATGCGATACATGGTGGGGCAGCCTCAAGGACTGGTTAGGTCCGCTTGGGCCCCTGTATTTTACCACGGGCGGCCAGCGGAACAGCCGTTTCTTCAGATCTTCCTAGACGGAGGGTCAACGCAGTCAACCTGGCATTGGGTCGACGGAAGCCCACACGAATCGCAGCAACGACCCCTCAAGCTCTGGCTGTGCGCTGACTGATCTCGAAACGTGGACAAGAAATAGCCTTTTTACGGGTTGACGTGTTTTACGTCATGCGCACGGTGGTCGCTAGCCAGTCCGGTTTCTCAAGCGCTACCACCAGAAGTTGGTCACTCCATCAGCACCACCCGAGGATCACGTGTAGGGTCTCGAGGTTCAAACCTACGGACGCGAGCGACTCCAATCCCCTATTATACATTTATATTTAATTTTTCATATTTTTTTAAATATTTCATTTCATGTTAATGTTTTATTATTAATTTTATATTTAAAACAAAGTTTAACAAATTATTTATTTAAATTTTGTTGTAGACTAAGTTCAACTCAAAATGGTTCAATAAAACTGATTCACGTCTAAATGTAGTTTATTTTTTGTACAAAGCCACCACCCTAAAGTGTAACAACTCAAAATAATCAATTATCTGTAAAAAGGATTGATTCTTAGCCGAATTTTATAAAAACAGTGATATTTTACAACCTATTACGATTTTAAATTTTATAGGGTTTCATAAGTTCCCTCACAAACAAATCTCCTGAAAAATATAATTTTTTGAATTATCTCAGTTTAGTTCTAGCTGTGCGATATATATTTCGGGAAGTTTTGTGTAGTTTTATTTCAGCACGGTCCTTGAAACAATCTGTTTTTCCGTCATCCCTAACAGTAACAATGCTTGATTCTACGAACTTTTATCGTCAACTTTCTTTGACAATTACCATATTAACGTCTAGTATGACACCATATATAATACATTTATTTTCAATCTCCATTTTAGTCTTCATAATGTTAAATCTCAGAATAACGCACGCACTCGTTTGTCGCAACTTGGAAAGATCGAAAGTGCCTAAACAATCAGCTCAGCACGTGCCACGCGCGCGTGTGACTGGCCGGTGCCCGCCGCCTGCGCGCTTCCCCGCGCTCGGCGTTCGTGCAAAGAAGTTGGTATTTTTTGAAATAAAAGGATTTCGTGGATGAAAACAACACAAATTATGAATAGTGTTTTGTTACAAAATAATAATTAGAAACACGTGAACTCTAATAACTTGCATTTTATTTTGAGGATTTTACAGGGTGTTGTAGTAAAATAATAAAATATCTATACATCTCGTGGATGAATTTGACACAAAATAGTTTAAACAACAGATACTAGTATTCTAAAACGCATAACACCTATTTTACCAATTGTAATATTCTTTCAGAGCTAGTTGGGCGTCATGTTAGCCACTGGTTAAAAATTAAGATTCTCGTGGACAGAGATGACACAAAATGCCTATGCACATCAGATACTACTTCGTTATTATGATGAAAGTAAAATTTTCATCTCTAATTTTGTTTTCGTCCAATACTGATTGAAACGACAAATACCTAAATTTCTACCTATGCAAGTACCTAGAATGACACAAAATATTTTTTTAGGTTGGGCAAATGGTCTGGAAACTATATGCGAAAAACAAACAACTTTAATATTTTTGAAACTTAAAAACCTAGCGCTACGGGTCTATTGCGACTCGTAGAGATTCCCCGCCCTAAACAAAGGCCCTCTGGTGTGGGAATTTGGTACGACTACGGATCGGATGTTTTTTCTTTGGGAATCTATCAATAAATACCTTCTCACAAAGGCAATATTCTATGACTAGGATATATTTCATTCGTAAAAAGCATAAATGAGTAAATCGAACATACAATGGGGTAGAATTTTATGAGACGAAAAAGCAGTGTGGCACACGAATGTCACACTGTTCGGTTTTTTAACCGAGATTAGATCGAATCCCGATGATTCATTTGCACCATTGGCCTGCACGACGGTATGTACTCCGTGGCCTGCACCATCAATGGTGCAAACGAAACTACCATGTCTCGTTTGGTAGGTAGGTAAAGCAATTTCGCTGTGATTTTCGTGTAATTGCCAGAACACGTCGCGTCGTGGGCGTTTTCATAAAAGACATACCTATACGAATTTCGCGCTGTGGAGTGACAGTGTTTTACAGTGACCACCCGTTATGTTGTTTTTTCGCTCAATGAGCGTGTTCGGTCTTTGAGCGTAACATTGATATTTAGGACATACGGTCGAATTAGGTAGGTCCGATTTCGAGAGGTAAACCGCCGAATCCAACTCAGATGGGCAGCGTTTGGGAAACAACGCGGTATCTTCTCGTCCCAAATTCTTCAGTACCTACCTGTATACAAGTCTGTCAACTTTGTTGTATAAAAAATGTCCTACAGTGGACGTTAAGCTGTCCCGTCCATGTATGGGGATTTTTTTTTGAGCTATGGCTACGCAAGATATATCAAAAGTTGCGTTTTGACAGAGATTACGATTTTGTCATCTTGAGGCCACTACTGGTCCTTGAAGTTTCTAAAATTTGCAATTTTTAGGGGTTCCTAACTGTTGACAACAGTTCGATGTGGCGGGGACCCGGAACTAGGGTTGCCATCTCTAAAATTTGGCAACCAGGACAAGACGCGAGAAAACCCCGGATTTTAGAGCCCAGAACCTGGACATGTCAACAGGTTTTTTAAACATAGTCAGTGTAATAAAAAGCAGTTGAAAATGTCATAAATCACCTTTTTATTTATTTTCAGATCTTTAAATTTAGTCATCTTTTATCATCATTTTAAATGTACCTATCTATCTATCAGGAATTCGAGGGGAGACTGGGGGCGACGGAGGGGCGTCCTCCAGCGAGCCACTGCGACTTGTACAGATCTATTGTGGGCGACCCCTCTATTTTAAAGGTCCCCTAATAAATAGGCCCGCGGCGTTGAAATAGCCAATAACTTTTTTTGGAGACAGAGCCTTCGCATCATGTGGTGGCAGACTAGGTTCACCCAGAGCTCGGCTCCTTGTGTTGATAAGAGCATGACATTCACAAAGGATGTGAAATGGTGTATCATCATCGTCACCACAGAATCTGCACGTGGGAACATTAGTCAGGCCCATTCTGTGCAGATGTTTGTTGAGTTTGCAGTGAGTTAGGTCTCTAGTGAGCGCCCTTAATTACCCCTGCTTAGTTGGAGGTTTCGCATTGCGACCCCGGATGAAAATTCCCTAATGAGCAATTTCGAGTGCAGTAGTTCAGGGGACTGGGCCTACTGGAATCGGGCCTGTGTTTGTACTCAATCTCTGAGGACTCTCTTTTTAATCCCCCTCGAAATGTCACAAGCTGGTTCTGGTCCTATGAGAGCGATCTCGGAATCAGCCCTTGCCAGTTTGTTGGCAATTTCATTGCTTCGGATATTAGAGTGACCAGGAACCCAGCCAGTCGTTACTGAGTTCCTGGTTCCCAATTAATTCAAGGCTTTCGTGCACTCTAAGGTGATCTTGGGCTTGATTTCTACAGCATCAAGCGCTTTTGGAGCAGCTTTGGCTGTCCGACAGGATGAAGATGTTTTAATCCTCATTCGACCTGTTTGCGTAAACACAGTCGATAATCTCATACATTTCTGCCTGGAATACGGTGGCATATGCGTCCAGGCACGTGGTTCTCCTGGATTTCGCACTACCTCCGAAGGCACCTGCACCTGACTAGCCCTCTTTTCTAGTAGTGTCACCTTGTCAGTGTACCATATCTGGTTAGCGTTCCTAAAGGACCTGGAGCTGGTTAGCCTGCGGCAGATACCTAGCGCTGCTTTGGCCTTCTTGATAATTCTGAGAGAATTCAAAAGATACGCATTGTTCAACTCCTGGATAAGGCAGTCAACGACCAAACACCACAGTAATGATGAAACCCCCCTACCCTGGGGACATCCCCTAGTCACCCTAGCGGTTAATGTGCAGTCCAACAGCTTGGTTTTCACTGTTGTACCTAACAAACCAGAATCTTATTACAGTTATACATTACACATTGTTTTAATGTCAGTGTCACTGCGGAGTGTGGGCAGCGAAGTCGAAGTGCGCACTGGCAACGCAACAACGACGGTCGGGGCGGGGAGACAGTGAATTTAGCGAATCGGTTCTTCGGTTGATCGCGGCGTGCGGGCACAGTGCGTGTGTCACGGGCAGCCCAAGACTTTAAATTATTAAACCCGGACTGCAAATGAAACCCCGACCGGACGCTCCCCGGACGCCCTCTAAACTAGGACAAATCCGGGGAAACCCGGACGGATGGCAACCCTACCCGGAACTAACCAGCGGACGTAGGCGCCTATGCGCGCCCCATACCCCACGAACCGCGTCATAATTTAATTCGGCCCCTTTGATTGGTCCGCGGGCGGGATGTCCCCCCGCGGATCAAGGGATAGTCTATAAATAAATATAGGGCCAAATATTGTAAAATTGTAGTCAGTTGAAGTCGTGTTGTGAACAAGTCAATAAAGCTCCTAAGTGATCATCTAGAAACCAGTGTTAACATCCCTAACAAGTACCTACATACAGTCCACTCTCATCATCTTGGTCATTAGAAACGGATACCAACTCTTGAGCGGAGAAGAGATCTCAAAGTCACATTGAACGGTGACACCGAACTGAAGGGATCTCAAGTCGCCACGATCGGCGTCGCTCAACACTAACATTAACTATAAATCATACAAAATTTTGAGCTACGGCTACGCAAGAGGTATCAAAAGTTGCGTTTCAGTTTAATTAAATATCTCTCATCTTGAGGCCTCTGCCGGTCCTTGAAGTTTTTAAATTTTGCAATTTTTTCTATAGCTCAAAATAAATTCCCCATATATGGACGGGACAGCCGAGTGAACGTCCACCGGCTGAAACGACGAGACAAGCAGAAACAGGATCCATTTGCATAGTTTTTGTCTATGCCTATTATACAACTTTGGCAAACAAACATGTGGTTCCTGTAAAATTATATTAATTCATAATATTGATAGTATAGAATATGTACCCAGTCACACATCTTCTGCGCTCAATGTGGTTTGCCAGTCACTAGTGGCTGACAAGACAAGGCCATCTGTATCTAAATGTATTGTTTTTTGTGATGAAATAGGCAAAGATATGGGTCACTTATTATCCAACCAATTGGGACTAAGTGTTATAAATCACTGTATGCCTGGCTCTAGTTATGAAGATGTGATTGCTAAAATTTGTAATTATAAGTTTAACAACGAAGATAATCTTATAATACTTATGGGTAATAGGGGTAACTTAAGCAAATTTGAATTAAAAACTTTTTATTCAAAGTTGGAATATTTGGATGTAAATAAAATAATTATGTACACATTTCCTTACCACCATAAATTGTCTGAATATGAGAATGGCATGAGATATAAATTGAATTTGACTCTAGACATATTGACATGTTATTCTAATAAATTTCATATTATTGACATAAACAAGTTGACATGCATTTCTAATAAGTCATACTTGACAAAAGATAGATTAAATCTATCAACATATTCAAAAAAACAATTAGCTGTATCGCTAAGCTTTTATTTTTCTAATTTAGCCAAAAACTTGGCTATTAATTCTCACATTGACAATGCTTCTATTGAGCAACATACTCAATGTAATGTTTTGGAACAAGTTCCAAGTAATTTAAATTAAATAATAAGACAATAGAGGTAGCCTCTTGCCGGGTATTGACCAAAGGAAAGCCTAAGTATTTGCGGATTGTTCATCAAAATATTCAAGGCTTTTCTGGGAAAGATTTAGAAATTAGCCTATATTTAGATTATGAAAAGATTGATGTATTTTGTGTCACTGAGCATTGGCTCAAAAATTATGAATTGTCAACAAGTTTAGATAACTATAAAATTGCGAGTTCATTCACTAGGAAAAGTGCTATTAGAGGCGGATCCCTTATAATTTTACATAATGACATACAGTTTAAGGAACGAAAAGACATAGTTTCTCTTTCAGTCGAACGAATAATTGAGTTATCATGCGTGGAACTTGATAATTTCATTGTAATATGTGTATACAGGCCCCCCTCTGGAAACTATTCAGAGTTTGAGTCTGCTATGGAAGACGCACTAAGAATAGTATCTAGGAAAACTAAAAAAATTGTTGTCTGTGGTGATTTTAATATAAATATTTTAGTGGAATCACAATTATGTAGTAGATTTATTAACTTATTTAAATCATTTAATCTGAATCATGTTTTTCAAGAGCCAACCCGAATTACAGCTACATCCGCTACTTGTTTAGACAACATTTTCTGTAACTGTGATGTACAAGATAAATTTATTATTAATTGTATAAACTCTGACCATAGTGGGCAATTAGCTTCGTTTGAACACCATCATGTTTGTTCTGAACGTGAGATTACTTGTAGACCCATAACAAAACGCGGTATAGAAAAATTTAAAAGAAATGTTGTTAATCAAATTGCAGATTCATCAACCGAGAGGAGCAACGCGAATAATCTTTATAATAATTTATTTAATGTAGTTAAAGATGAATGTAACAACATATTTAAAAAAAAAAGTAATTAAAATCAAACATGAGAGAAAGAAATTTAGTGATTGGGCGACGCCAGGCATATACAAAAGCCGTAGGAAATTATTTGAACTTTATGCTTTAATTTGAACTTTATGCTTTAAAAGTAAACTCCAGTGATCCCGCTTTCATAGATTATGTAAGAAATTATTCTAAAACATTTAAGAAAGTGTGCATGTCTGCAAAAGCGATGTACATAAGTAATAAAATTAGCTTATCTAAAAACAAAGTAAAGACCACCTGGAACATCATTAACCAGGAAACAGGGAAACCCAAAAGCCGTGTAAATTCTTTCTCACTAGAAGTTAATAATAAAGCAATAAAATCGGATATTGCAGTTGCAAATGCGTTTGAAGATTTCTTCTACCACATACCTATAGAAACTACAAGTAGTCTCAACTCGTGCCCCAATGCGGCTGTAGCCCTCTTAGAACAAAGTGTAGAGAAGTGCAGCATAGGCTTCAACTTTGGTCACATTGACGCCGACACTATTCTAAAAACATTCCGCATGATCAGTACCAAAAAAACTGAAGATCTTTGGGGTATTTCGACCCACTTAATCAAATCTATAATAAAAGAACTTGCTCCGCAACTAGCGTTCATTTTCAACAAATGTATTGATGAAGGTATCTTTCCTGATCTAATGAAATATAGCAAGTTAATACCTTTATTTAAATCTGGAAATAAAAATGATCCTGCAAATTATAGACCAATTTCGATTCTACCAGCACTTAGCAAAATATTTGAAAAAATTATTTCTAATCAGCTGTCAGATTATTTCACAATCAATAAAATCCTACATATGAACCAATTTGGCTTTACTAAGGGTCGTTGCACTACAGAGGCTGGAGTTGCACTTCTCAAACACATTTTTGCCGCCTGGGAGTGTAAACAGGATGTGATCGGTATATTTTGTGACCTGTCAAAGGCTTTTGACTGCGTTGATCATCAGACTCTTCTAAATAAGCTCAAGCATTATGGTGTGTCTGAAGAGGCAATTAAGCTTATTGAGTCTTATTTGTCCAATAGGGTCCAAAAAGTTGTAATTAACAGAACTGAGTCTTCTGGTGCACCTATCATTATGGGTGTGCCTCAAGGATCAATACTGGGACCTCTGCTCTTCTTAATTTATATTAATGACCTCCCACACTTCACCAATAATCTGTGCGATACAGTACTATTTGCAGATGACACTTCTTTAATATTTAAGATTGACAGAGGAAACGGAAATACTGACGTTGTAAATAGTACTCTTTCTAAAGTATTGCATTGGTTCACTGTGAATAATTTATCATTAAACTCGAGTAAAACTAAATGTATTAAGTTTTCATTGCCAAATGTTAGGAAAGTGGACAATATTGTGGAAATGAATAATCATACTGTTGAATTCGTCGATTTTACTAAATTTTTGGGTATAACACTAGATTCGACTTTGCAGTGGGATCCACATATTGCGTCTTTAGCAAACAGACTCAGTTCTGCGGCATATGCTGTAAAAAAAATGAGACAACTTACTGATGTTGAAACGGCAAGACTGATTTACTTTAGTTATTTTCACAGTGTCATGTCATATGGGCTATTACTGTGGGGATCAGCCGCTAGTATAGAAAGTATTTTTGTACTTCAAAAAAGAGCCGTGCGGGCTATTTATAATTTACGAACAAGGGATTCTCTACGTGATTTATTTAAAGAAATTAATATATTGACTTTAGCAGGACAGTATATTTATGAAAATTTGATTTATGTTTATAAAAATTATAACACATTCGATACCAATTTTAAATTTCATAACTTAAATACAAGAAATAAAAATAAACTTGCCGTTCCAACGTACAGGCTCCAAAAAACTAGAGGCTCATTTATGGGGAAATGTATATCTTTTTACAATAAAGTTCCACAGAGTGTTACTGACTTACCTTTTCATAAGTTTAAAGCGCATGTAAAAAAGACTCTAATAAGTAAAGGATATTATAAAGTCAATGATTATCTGAATGATGTCAATGCTTGGTCTTAATTGTAGACTTAATTTATAGATTTAAATGTATAATGTACACTGACACATCTTATCTTGTAATGGAAGTTGAACACAATCTTTACTTTTGAGTTCTGCTTCCAATTGACGACTCTGTAACAATACAGGGAGAAAAAAATAGCCCTTGCTGGTTTTCTTGCTGGTTCTTTCCAGTACAAGGTCTCCCGCCGTAGACTTGTGAACCAATGGCGTAGCTTCTTTGACGTTCAAAAGTGATTGTAAAATCCCAATTGAATAAAGGATATTGAATTTGAATTTGAATTCGTAAATCTGCACCCCTGCAAGCTTGTGTGCGTATAGAATGCACAGAAGGCACATCACGTAATCAATCGAAGTTCCCTAATTAAGTTGCAAATTAGCTGCTTAAATTCAGGAATTTGTAACCTTGGTTCGCCGCCGCCAAACACAGCATTTAGTGTCATAGATTTAAATCACTTGTTGTGTGGTTAAACATAGTAGTAAACTAGATATATATTTATATAGTGACCCAAATAATGTTAAAATATTAAAAGTAGGTACATGTTAGTAGAGCGTCGGTGGCGCTGTGGTTTCGCCACTGGACTGTGCCCCGAGTAGAATCGGGAGGCCCCCGATCGATCCTGCCATGTACGAATGTGTTTTTCGTTTCACTAATTTCATATGTACATTTATCTGACGCTTCTACGGTAAAGAAACATCGTGAGGAAACCTGCATACACCTGTGAAGTAATTCAAAGGTGTATGTGAAGTCAACCAATCCGCACTGGGCCAGCATGGTTTGACTAAGGCCTAATCGCCCTAACATGTTAGGGTAGGCTTGTGCCCCTCAGTGGGGACGTTGTGGTGATAATGACATGTTAGTAGGTACACCTTAGTTGTCGAATTACATTTTTTTACGATCAGCTGCTAGAAGTAGGTGCCTATTCATCTAAATAATGGAATTATTCATGCAAGACTGATGAGTCTCGACCTCATCTGTTCATTAAACAGTGGGTTCTGGGCCTGATCTTATTCCTGTCATGTTGTTTAAGAGGACTGTCAATTCATAGCTCGAGTATGCACTTCAAAATGCAGTTTGTTGCACACAGCTTAGAGTTGAAAGTCCGAGGCAAGTGCCTACAATTAATATCGAAATATTGTTTCGGACGATAACTGTTTTACCCCCCTAAACCTTTACGAAATTAGACATTTTTGGTCTCATTAGATTCAGTATACGTTAATCTATGTTTGTATATTTTGTTTTTTTTTTAATTCAGTATAGTTTAGTCAAAAAAGATAAAAATGCTTGAGGTAGTTAAGTCTAAAATAAGGATATTTAGATGTTAATAATTTATATTCTGAGCAATATTACTTCAAAATCAAAACGTACAAACCTAGATCTTCCTTATATCTACAATATTTCCAAAAATTACGAAAATTGGACTATGTTAAGAGGGAGAAAAGCGTTATCGCTTTTTGTATGAAATTTTACAGCTTCACAATCCTCTTAACCTTCCCATGGGTTGAAGTGAAGGAAAAGTGTGCACTTGTTTGAACAGACACTTCTGCACTGTAATTTCAACCATGCAGATGGCTAATCTCTGTTGAGATTGAATGCAAATCAATAATCAGTCATGACTATTATTATTGCCATAATTTAAGAAAAAATATGTAAATGATGGTATTTATTTTATGCTAATACTAGTTTTCTGTGAACATGTTTTATTTAACAAATAGGTTCAAAAGGTATTATGTATTATAGGACACAAATTGACTTTTGGTAACAATTCCTGTTTAAAAACAATGACTTAGCAACAAAAATTATGGTTTGTTTAAAAAAATAGCATTAACATATTTAACAACAGAAACATTTAAATAAAAATATCAACATATACATAGAATATTTGAAGCCAAAATGTGTAGTCATAATGCAAAAAATAAAAGACATAATTAGTACTTAGGAAGTACCATCCCTTTTTTGTATATATCAATTGTGTGTATTCCGAGAGAGAAGCACTACATAATTTAGAAAATATTAACCCTAATTCAATATATTACATTATAAAAAGACAATACAAATAGATGACAAAAATTACATGCCCGTGGTAGTTACAAGAATGGCTAGAGCTAAAGATGATTACCATTATTCAAGTGATTGACAAGACTAATCCAATATTTAATCTACTGAAGTTATATATGGTTTCCTGTAAAAGGAGATTCAATAATGATTATCTAATATTCACTCTTTAAGTACATTTGTATCTGACAATCTGAAAGAATCAAATATGAAATTATTGATTACAATATGAGAGAATCAGTCAATCCATTACATTATGGCCTCACACACCAGCACTCTCACCACTTACTGATAATATTTGAAGTGTCTCATTTTGTTTAAATTATTAGTAATTAGCAAGTGACTAACTTAACACACAGTATCACTTGTTCGTTTCACTATATTAACAGATTTGAGGCTTAAAAGTAAGTTAAGTATTTTTTTGTTTTGTATCTCAGTCATGTCCATTCGTTTTTGCGTGAGGTACTGATCCATTAAGTAGTGGTGCTGTGGAATTCGACTCTCTGATTGTCTTTTGCAATACATGTGCATCTGCTGGTTCTATTCTCTTGTAGTAATGTTCTTTCGTCTCTACAATTTCAAAGCCAAACTTCTTATAAAAATCTATTGCACCTTCGTTATTTACTTGTACATGCCTGCAACATAAATATAACATATTGCTGTATAAAATGTAACTGTGTCCTTTCTTTTATCAACATGGGACATCGAGTAGCTTGTAACCTCCATCAATGACCTCACTATTTGAATTAAATACATATACTATATATTTTGTTGATTTTCTTGTAACTTTTATGGGGTATGCATGCACTTTGCTAGAGCACTGAATTGAAACCAAATGTTTACTGCTCATGTTTAGGCACATGGCATTTTGACTATTTTGCCACCCTAAATTTTTATATAAAGTTTATGTTCCTAATCGATGAAGATCCAACAAGATATCTGTTTCAATCTCTAGTTTATACTGAAAAAAAAATGTTATGTAGGCAGAATGTGCATGGCCAGCTCAGTATCTCAGTAATTCCTAAAAAGCATGATTTTTAGTATTCTGCACACACTCTGAGCGAGTCATGTTGCTGACATCCTTAGAATCGGAATGACATGCAGTGATATGGTGAGCAGCTCTAGTCACAACATGGACTGCAAAGGCAAAGCCTTTGCTTATAAGGGGAAAGCTTGGGCCATCTCACATCATGCTAGCTTAGTGCAGGTTGGCGCGGAACACAAGAGCCTTTTCATTGGTCAGCAGAGTGCACCATGAGCAGGTAAGGATGGATTGGGTCCCTGAGATTTATTTCGGAAACCCTTACACACAAATAAATGTCAATGCACTATAAATGCTAAGTTAATAAATGGGAACTCTTATAACCTAGCATTAATATAAAAGTAACAACAATAGCAGCACAGCACTTTTTTAAATAAATAATAAAATTGTAAAAGATAAAAAGTATGTACTTACAAAAAAATGCTATCAAAATTCCCATCCTGTTCAACATACTTGAGCACATGTTCTACCATTAGGGTTCCAATGCCCAGTCTTCTATATGGATACAAACAACCTAGTGTCATTATGTACAATCTCCGAGAGTTTTCAGACGTATCTACTCTACAACATACTGCTCCTACTACGATGTCATTGTAATACGCTAATTTTGCAAGTTCACCTGCTTCTAAAACGTCTTTGTAGAATTTGTCATTATATGTCACTGGAAATACAACTGTATTTAACTTTTTCAACTGTTTTATGTTATGAGGGGTTACATCGCCAAGCTCTATTTTAGCTCTGAAACAATAGAGACATGGTTGTAATAATATATTAGCACAAAAGAAACTTTTGGTGGTTATTATGGTTTATCATTATCAACGTCCAAGGCACTAGTTAACACCAAGTATATCAGGTTATTAATATATTAATACTAACCTAGTCATTTTAATAACTATTCTTATAAATTAAACACTACAATTTAAAACCTAATCTAACCATCTACCACAGTTATATCACACGAGATCAATCCCGCCATCTGCCACTAGCTGTCGCTTTTCTCGCAATTCGAGATAATGACATTTGGATAAAATAGTTACCATAACAAAAATATGTCATTGGAGGAATAAAACTACAGGAGTGCGTTCAGGTGGGTTATTGTCCTAAGAAAAAATCGGACACGATCGCTTTTAATTTGACAGCCATTGTGCCGTGAACATAAAACTCTGTACCGACTTTCTTTTATATGAGGATGGACGACTTCCTTTTATATGAGGAGGAAGGCGTAATGGATGGGATGCGACTGTCAAATTGTAAGCGATCGCGATAGATTTTTTCTTAGACAATAACCCCCCAGAGCCTCTGGGTGTAGTTGTCCGGTTGTTTTTTAACTCGCTCAGAAGCGTTGAACGGATTGCAGCAATCAAATCTTTTATCTCCCTCTTTCAGGAGAATTTTCATTTCTCTCTCTTTCTATAAGATGACATTTTAAAATATGGCCCCCAATATCATCCAATCATGTAAAAGTATTTCAGTAATTAACGTCAGAGCGTTTTACAACCATCAAATTCGACGGTTGTTCGGTTATAACTCGCGCTATCACTCTAAGGTCTTGAACGGCCGGTTGTTTCACCCGCGCGAGACGCTCGAAGGCATTGAACGGGCAAAAAGTTGTACGAAGGCTCTGAACGCACGGCGCTCCTGATTGTGTATATAAGTAGCAATAAAACATAAAATGGGGTGCGATCCATAATCAATAGGCCAAACACGAATATTTGTAAGATTTGTAACGGTAACGTATCGAGTTTACTGATGGCGCTAGTACGTAGCACGAAGCACCTTGGCAATCCAAAAATATTTGTTCGTTTTCAATAGCCACCCGCCTTCGAATTTGACGATAATATACGTCAAAACCTTGTTCATGCTCGCAATCTTCATACAAATGTACAACGTTTACGTTACGCTACGAAACTTTACACAAAAAGTTCGTGCTTCCAAATTTAGTTCCAAGTATGCCCTGTATATACTATTCTCATACAAATATTTCACGATAACGATACGAATACTTTAACGCAAATGTTCGTGCTAGCCCTACAGACAACAGTACAAACGTTTGCAGCATTCAAACAACCTGATCAAATCGTTTGCACTGCTCACGGAGTGTAAGCACTCAGATCAATTTTGGACCGAGCTTTCGATCTGCCCCTCAGAAGAATAACTAAAGCAGTTTCATTGTACTGAGTCTGTCCCCCTAGACAAATGAACGACTGCGGAAAAGTTAGCGTGTGGCAAGTGTGTCATTTGTCTAGGGGGGCTGATGTCCTTCAAGTTGACAGTCAATGTTATTTGAAAATAAAAGTTGGAGAGAGACATGTATTGTGCCTCCAGTATCTTAAGAGAGCGCTTCTCTATTTATTGTAGATAATCTTGTGAAAAAATAAATTCGAACAAACTAAAATACAAATAAAACTCCGCGCGAAACTTATGTTGACATTGACAGTTCTGGAGACATTCGACTACCTCTTTTTTGTTAGCACTATCAGCATCAATCGATTACGGAACAATTTTGGGCGCAAGCCAGACAGAGGCGGCGCGGCGCGCATCAGTCGCACCCGGTGGCGCACTCGCAGCGCGCTGAAGGCGCGCCCGTGGGCGCGAACAGCGCTTGTATGCTACGGTGCACCAGCGAGTGAGTACGTTGGTGCCATTAAAGAGTTTGATTTTGATCGAACAACATGTCTTCCTCTGACGACGAAGACATGTTAGCCCTGGTGCAATTCGCCAATTTGCAAAGGAGAAGAAGAAGGAGAAGAATAGACTGAGGTACGCGGCTGCGCGCCAGCAGTGCGACGGCCGGCGCGCCCGTCGTTGCAACCGTAGCGCGCCATCTGGAAGCTTGTCGAATGATCTTTCATACTAATTGTCTGAAAACGGACGGGCACAAAACAGATAGAAGCGGTGCGCCGATGGCGCGCCACAGGTGCGCCTCGCCCGCGCCTTTTCTATCTGGCCCACGCCTTGGACCGACACTGTTTGCGTGCAAAGCGCACTTGAGCACTGATATCAAATTTTGGACCGCACCCTAGATAAGGAACACATTTTTTTTAAGAGGGGAGATCCTTCTTAACCTTAGATAAAGATATCTATGTTCTTAACAGAGCTTATTACACTATTCAATTTGTAGAGATCCGATTGAGGAAACAGGAAGGTGTAATCGCAGTTAGAACAGATTGGATACGATTTAGGAAGCAAGGAGGTTCCCAATCGCTCTACTTCAGTGTTGCCGTTTGTAGGAAAAAAATACACTAAACTTTTGTAAAAATTCCGCTAGATTTTAAGAAAATCGAATGTTGAAAATGTGCTAAATTCTACCAATAATTTCAGCAATGAATGTAAAGGTAGAAAAAAAATGTGATTTATTTAATAACAATACTATTACATCGACCAAAATTGCTAAATTCTACCAAATATTTTTAGTATATATGTATATTCTTCTTCATCATTTATAGCAGTAAATATTGATTAATTATTAAGGGCCATACTAATAACCATTGTATAAGCCTTGTATAGTTAAGCAGTGTTTTGTCTCTTTTGTTTGAATTTGAAATGTCATTCGAGTAGACGTGACAAAACACTGTTTTACTAAATCAGGCTTACTTATGCAATGGTTATTATATTAGTAAGGCTTTAAATGTATAGTATGTATAGGTTTATTATTATTTATAGATATTTTTATAATCTGTACACTTATCTCGGGTGTGACATTCCGGAATGACAGACTAGTATTTTATTAGATGAGGTTCATTTATGTTTATGTTTTTGACTTTTGATGCCCACTAAAAACTAGCCACCAGAAACACCAAACCATCAAAACTAGTGGAAAATCCACTAACGTGGCAACACTGCTTCCGATTTAGAATTCAATTTAAGGCAGAAACATACTATTGTGTCGTGGTGTGTAGTGACGCGTCAGAAGCGTATCGGTTGTATACATATATGGCTAGAAACACATTATTACAGTGTGTTGTGTCGTGGCGCTAGTGTGTTTCTAGCCATATAAAATGTATGAAACCGATACGCTTCTGACGCGTCACAACACAACACGACACAATAGTTTGTTTCAAGCGTTAGTCTAGTGTGATCACTCGCTTCGAACTTTCTAATTAGAGTGTTCCTAAATCGGATCTCTACAAATTGAATAGTGTATTAAGCCCATTACGGATTCGACAAGGAGCCGACCGACTGACGAGGCCACCCCTAGGATATGCCGGACTCGGGTAGAAGACCCCATACTCGGCTAAAACCCCTCCAGATACTTCTAACCTCCGTAGAGCCACAATCGGGATCGGCGTTAGCCATTTTAATACGATATTAATTTATCGTGATAAATATTGAACCCGGCATCGTTTATATGAAGTTGACGGATCGCGATCCATCAATATCATAATATACTACACCATCAATGGGATCGTTGTCCAAATATCGTGATAAATATTAAACAATACAAACGTGGTCCAAATAACGTGTAGCATACGCCTAAGCCTAAAAAAATAAACCTCGACTGTGTCCCTGGGGGATTATTGTGTAAGAAAATTCTATTCTATTATTTCAAAATGAGTTGTGCAAAAGAACTTGATATCTGCTTTTCAATACAAGATAGGTTTTAGTAACATAATAATTATTTAAAAAATAATGAATATCAATAATTGTCTTTCATTAGATGGGCCTTTCCAATCGGTATATTATGTTGAACCCACTGCCACATAACAGATAATCAAATATATCAACTTATCAAAAATGAGTCAACACTAAAATCCCTCTGTGATTAAATACATACCTAGTAAAAGAATGAGTAATATTTTAAGAAGAAAAGAATTAAAAACAGATCAGTGTGAGTCGAACTGTTTCAACAATATTTAAAACTTTGTGGTTTCGCCAATATCTTGAACAGAATGTTAATGCCAATAACTTAACATCGCATCGTGTAAGCTAAACAATAAATAACTAATATAAATTACTTTTATTAAAAAAAATTAAAAATTGCGATAATATTTAGGTTAGGTACATACCATGTGGTCACCCTACTACAATGACAACGAAAATTACTGACATTGACAAAAAATCGATGTTGCAATATAACATTTTTTAAATACTACCACTAGAATATTTCCTGGACGTAAAATCATAGTGTTATAATTATTAATAGTAGGCTAACATGGTAATTTAATTTATTTTATGTTATAATTATTACAAAAATAAACAATTTAGATATTTTGGGCGTTAAAAGTAATTAAAATAAACAATAATAAAAAATCTTCATCTACCATTAGTTGTTTCATAACTACTAAATTATAAAATATACAACAGTAGCAACACTGTGGGAAAGGGATAAAAGGTACAGTTATTGCGATCTCTCTCGGCACACTTTTGCGCTTTCAAGTGTTTAGTCTTTATTTGCATAGAAATAAAGTCCAAATTTGAACAACAATATTTTGAAGAGCTCATTCCTGTTTGAGTAATAATTCCATGCATAAAACATTTTTACGATATTTTCCAGTAGGGTCAGCTGGTAAACAGTGGGTCACTTTTTGATCACTCATATCTTAAAACCTTTCAATCAGATTGGTAAAAAAGATTTTTTGTATTATATGTAGGTAATTATATTTTCATCTGTTTTCAGAATATAACTAAATCATTTGTCCTACAATAATAAAGAAAAGAGTAGGTAAATAAGGTTTTTTAATATGGAAATTGACCCACTGTGCACACTGGGTGCTAAACAATGAATCACCCCATTGTTAACATGGGGTCTAGGTGTTTTGTATGTAATTTTGACTATACAAGGTTATTTTTTAATTATCACAAAAAATTGGGTGCTTGTTCAAACAAGCAAACTGAACAACTTTTACTATGGGACCAACTTTGAAATCGCAAAAAAATTCAGCTGTTCCATACATCTGGGTGCAGTGAATGTTGAACATTTGTATGGAACAGCTGATTTTTTTTGCGATTTCGATGTTGGTCCCATAGTGACCGTTGTTCAGTTTGCTTGTCTGAACAAGCACACAATTTTTTTGTGATAATTAAAAAACAAACTTGTATAACTAATTTTGTTTATAATTTCTAACTTACAATACTTAGATAACGATAAAATTGTATTAGTACATTTTGACCCTGTTAATACCTACTACCTACTTAATACACAGTAATATATTAGGTTGGGGAAAAAGTCTTTTCGCATTATAGTATGTATAAACTTGTAATAAAATCTCTTTGGCTATACTATTTGTATCTGGCTGGTTTTGGTATCATTGAAAGTTTAAATTTTAAAGAACATAATTCCAAATTCAAATTAGGAAAATGTGTGATTTACATTTGTTTTTCGTACCGCCAAGATGAGTGAATCTAATGAAGAAATTCGATACATTTTAAAATTTTACTACAAAAAAGGTAAAAATGCAACGCAAGCCGCGAAAAAAATTTGCGATGTTTATGGACCTAGTGCAGTGTCTGTGAGAGTAGCACAAATTTGGTTTAAGCGTTTTCAATCCGGAAATTTTGATGTCAAAGATGCACGTCGCTCTGGTCGCCCTATTACAGATAAAATGGATGCCATTTTTGAAAAAGTGGAGCAAGATCGGCATGTCAGTAGTTACGACGTAGCTGAAGAACTGGGAATTGACCACAAAACAGTTTTGGCGCATTTGAAAAAAACTGGGTACACAAAAAAGCTCGACATTTGGGTACCTCACGAGCTCACTGAAAGAAACTAAATGAACCGTGTACTCATTTGTGATTCTGTATTACGACGTAATGAAACCGAACCATTTTTGAAGAAGCTGATAACTGGTGATGAAAAGTGGATCACGTACGACAAGAACGTGCGAAAAAGGTCGTGGTCAAAGGCCGGTCAGGCTTCACAGACTGTGGCGAAACCCGGGTTAACTCGCAACAAGGTGATGCTGTGTGTGTGGTGGGATTGGAAGGGCATTATTCATTATGAGCTGTTACCACCAGGCAGGACCATCGATTCTGAACTCTACTGCGAACAACTGATGAGATTAAAGCAAGAAGTTGAGAGAAAGCGGCCGGAATTAATCAACAGAAGGGGTGTGGTTTTTCATCATGATAACGCTAGACCTCACACATCTTTAGCCACTCAGCAAAAATTAAGAGAGTTTGGCTGGGAGGTGTTAATGCATCCGCCGTATAGTCCTGACCTTGCACCTTCAGATTTCCACCTGTTTCGGTCTCTTCAGAATTCTTTAGGCAGTGTCAGGTTAACATCACGAGAGGACTGCCAAAACCACTTGTCGCGGTATTTTGACGAGAAGTCTCAAAATTTCTATAGCAATGGGATCATGTCCCTATCTACAAGATGGCAAAAAGTTATCGAACAAAATGGTACCTACATACTTTAGTTAAATGTAAATAAACTATATTAAAAAATGTTTTGAATTTTCTTAAAAAATGCGAAGAAACTTTTTCCCCAACCTATTATACATATAATATAACAAAATAATGGATCTACCAATTAATTTTCTAGTTGATTCATGCTTGTATTTATAGTTGATGTATTATTATGGGTCAATTTGATTCACTGTACACAGGATCGATTTTGAATGAATTTTGAATTCATATGTACGTTTATTCGACGCTTTTACGGTGAAGGAAAACATCGTGAGGAAACCTGCACACACATGTGAAGAAAGAATTTCTTTACAGGTTGTGTGTGAAGTCGACCAACCCGCACTTGGCCAGCGTGGTTGACTAAGGCCTAATCGCCCTAATTTAGGGTAGGCTCGAGCCCCTCAGTGGGGACGTATATGAGCTGTTGATGATGATATACATACATACTTAGGTACCTACTTATTATACTGATGAGGATGACTTTGAAAGAGACGAAGTAAAACGAATACAAAAATTGGTAGTCATAGTCACTGAGGATACAGAACTCAGAATTTATTCACCCGGATAAGAGCACCAGATGGTGTTCCAACCCTCATGCAGACTTATGTTCTTCCGTGGAGAATATCAATGCCCATTCTGTAACCAAATGATTTTATTCAATTACAGTATTGACTTCTTTTTTGTTTAATATTTCCTGTATATTAATTTTGTATTGGGATTAATCATACTCAAATCAGACGCATCGCCTTAACAAAAGTAAAATAACAGAATAATAATATGCAACAAAACAAAAAAAAGGGAAAAGTCAACGTAAATAATCCACGATAATTAATTTATAATTTAATTAGTTGGGGTGTCTGGAAGTTTTGCGCTATTTTATTAGCAAATTTTTTTAAAGGTACTAATATTTTTAACTTTGGGCGATTTTTTGTACTTATAGTAGACGATTTTAGTTTGGATAATAAAGTTTTCTAATTTTAATGGTAAATAATTATCAAATTCAAATTGGTTAAGTAGTTTTAAAGTTCATCGATTACAAACAAACAAATAATTATATCCTCTGCTCTTGATGTAGGTACCTAATATTAAGCCGCGTAAGTCCCGATCCTGTTTAAGATAAAACATAACAAAATACATTGCCTCAGAATCTTCAGATGTATACAATATAATCATGTGTAGTCTTTAGTTCTGTACTAACTGACAGACAGCCTTAAATAATGTCGCTACCTCGTGTGCACTATTTTTGATCGAAGTTGAAAGATAGATGATGTCTTTGCTAGCAAGAGAGTTAATGGTTGTAATAAGGCGGAAAATCAACAAAAAAAATCCTTTCATCATTAATCACATTAAAGCCTTATTTCGTTTCACATAATAATAAATTATTTATCTCTCGCTCGTCATCACGAAAATATCACGAGTGTCGTTGAATCAGAATAAGTGCGAGCACACACGTGCGACAATCGGTGACCGATTTTTGTGCGGTTATACTTATACTTTTACGAACGTTCCATTTTTCATAAATAATTGGTCGTGTGTTCGCGCTAACACAAAACACTGCATTATGTTTTAGCGCGAATACACAATACCGACTACCGGTAACCGATTTTTTGACGGTGGAAAGTGATACTTATGGAGTTTTACTGTGAAACGTACACGAAGTACAAAAAGTTGGCCAAAAAAATCGATGAATCCTGGCCGATCCGATTATCGGTGATATATGCACAAAAATCGGTCAAAAAGTCAGTCAATCACTCACCGATAAATCTACGAAGTTATTCTATAACTTCATGGATAAATCGGACGTGTGCGTTAGCACTTGGGCTTATATCGCATATTTCAGGAAAAAAGACACACAATTTTTAAATTATCTACTAAATAAGGTACCTAAGTAAAAGAAAAATTGAGTCACTAGATTTTTTGCCTTTTCTTTTTTGTTAAAAATCACGGACGTCCATCGGTAAAAATTTATACACTTGTTTTGTTAAATTTTCACCAAGTATTCACCCTATCTATCTGTTTCTGTGTGTAGGTACCTATTCTAGCAAGCAATATCGACTAAATACTTATAGGTAGGTGCTGTTGTTCCGTGATAGGTACCTAAGTAAAACCATGGCCATTTTTGTCAAATTCATGAAAAAGAAAACGTTTACATCGGGCCATCATCTATTCAACATTCATTTGTTTTTTCCTTCACAATTATTCCAATATAGTTCTGTTGGGTAAATTACATTGCATTTTATTGTAGCCAAACAATCACAAACTAATAACTAAGTGAACAAGTTGTAACTACCATTAATATGATACTTAAACAAGTTCAACAACGGTTCATACGAAAATGTTACAACAATGTGTTAATTTATAATCATTCAAAATACACAAGTTTGAATGGAATTCGGTATCAAACAGCAACGAAGTCTCAGCCTGAAGAAAATGTATCTCAGAAGGTCGTACCGTCCAATATTGACAAAAATGAAATAACCCACAATGATAAGCAGATGTTTGGTGAAATATTTTCAGCAACGCGAGTGGTTCCTATGGTTTTAAGAAATAAGGAACCTGTGTTATTATCGTTTGACGATGTTCCCGGACCGAAAGCGCTGAAATATTTGTCAAGCGCTCGTCAGTATTTATCTGAAATAGGAACGCAACTAACCGCCGGGCTCCTTACTGTTGGATTAAATATCGGCAAGTTTATATCGCTTAAGTCATCACCATTACTACAGCTACAACAATACGCCTACTGCTGCAGGCCTATTCGCTAACTACGGTTGGTGTTGGTGACTAGAACTGTCATTTTAGAAAGACACTATATCCATTACTGCCCCCCTAGCACGTCCACCAAAACACGATATGATAAAGCGGTTTATCGCGGTGAACTGTCAAAATACAATAGGATTTCGTCGTATTTTGACAGTTCACCGCGATATATCGCTTTATCATATCGTGTTTTGGTGGACGTGCTACGGGGGCTGGTTTAGTGTTCTTATGTGTTACGGCAGCGTTCATGATAGCAGTAATGGATAGATTAAGTTACTTTCAAAAAGGACAGTTCTAGTTAGCAACCCAAGTTACAGAATAGGCCTGCTGGAGAATGGTCTCCCAAAAATGAGGGAATTTAACACCACGCTAGCCTAATAGTTGTTAGGAGCGCTGGAATCGGGTACATTGGTTTTCAAGATGCACTAGGACGCAGGTTGGCTTGAGACTAGGTAAAATGGAATTTGGTACGCCTTAGGTACTGAACATCCGAATGTCGGTGGCGCTATGGACTTGGCACTTGCCTTCCAATCGCGAGATCCGGGGTTCGAGACCGCCATGTACCAATCTGTTTTTTTTGTTTTTCCAATTTCATAAGTACCTACCTACATTTTGTTTGACGCTCCTACGGTGAAGGAAAACATAGTGAGGCAACCTGCATACATCTGCGAAGAAATTCAATGTTTGTGAAGTGTCGACCAATCCGCACTGGGCCAGCGTGGTTGACTAAGGCCTGATCACCTTAACATAGGGTTGGCTTGTATCACTCGGGGAATGGCTAGCGCCGATCCCGATTGTGCCTCTATGGGGGTAGAAGTTGCTGTGGAGGGTGGTTTAGCCAGGTATGGGGTTTATACCCGAGTCCAATGGCATATCCTTGGGGCGGCTTTGTCAGCTTTTCAATCCCTTGTCGAATTGTAAAGAGATTTCCCCTCCTTAAAAAAAAGGGTTGGCTTGAGTCCCTCGGTGGGGACGTATATGAGGTGTGATAATTTCAGACATGAGATGGTTAATAGAGAAATGGGTTCTCAATTGCCCTTTCACTGTCTTTTTTCATTTTCTTCCACTTACATAGTTTGCCGCTGGATATGTTTAATATATGGATTTATTAAGTGAGAGTTAAGTCCAGTCTCTATTATATCCCTATGTCTACAATAGTCAGAGACTATCCTTGGCCCGACCAGAAACTGTCCGCTTTTTTCTCCGCATGTGTTTTGCAGAAAAAAATGTACATACCTACATACTAAACTTGTACAGTTGGCAATATAAATAGGTGTTTATTTATTAAAACGTTTAACATATGCAGGTTCTTATCTTAATACTAGAAAACCTCTAAAGTCTCTTTCTGTACTGTTCGACGAGTACGGCCCAGTTGTCCGCTTCATAAGTCCCGTGGGTGGAGATATCGTCCTTATTAATCATCCAGAGCACATTGAAAAAGTATACAGCATGGAAGGGAATCTCCCAATACGCTCAACGTTGGACTCCTTAGAGAAATACCGAATTGAGCATAGAAGCAAAAGTTTCGGAGGATTGTACACAGTGTACGTATCTGGATTAATTATACTCGAAGGTATATTGTTACGAATATCATTATTATTTTTTTGTTTCAAAGGAGACAAACTACATCTTTACTCGGGTTTAACGATGATCCAGTCTAAAGGCCAATAGACTAGCATCTACTGGCCTAGGCTTGGGCAACGCGCAAATAACCCCACTGATTGCAAGCATTCTTTTGGCTAGCGCTAAGGTCACCATTTAAAGCTAGCTCTACACTTTCGATCACGAGAGTGTGGTCGAGTCGCTCGCGTCACCTCGCCTCGCCTCGCCTCGCGTGCCTCCCTGCGCTGAAATTAGTTTTTTTGGGCGCAATTCAAGCGGCGCGAGGTGCGAGGCGAGGTGTTACGAGCACATTTACGCCAAATCAGTATGCCACACAGCGTTGCCAGATTTTTTTTGGCAAGTCCTGATTTTGAAACTTTGAGGTAAAAAAAGCGGGATTCTTTCGTCGAAAGCGGGATATAGTAAAAAAACGTATATAATCAGATGTTTTCAAATATTTATCTTTTTATTTGAGTTTTAAATTACGTTTATGTAACAATATATAGCAAAAATAGCCATAGAAAATATATTTTAATAAAAATACATTTGTCTGTGCCACCCAGCCGTGCTTTCTCAGCACGCTGCACGCACGGCAGAGTTATCCTCGAAAAGCGGGACTGAGCCTGTCCCGCGCGGGACATTTAATTTTTATTTAAAAATCGGAATGTCCCGCCAAGATCAGCACGTCTGGCAACGCTGATGCCACAAGACTGCAGTGGGACCACGTTGCCAAATTGAATGCCGAAGTAATGAGAAACGAGTGGAACCAGGAAAATTTGATAATGTTTGTGGAGATAAAGTGGAACCAATTTTATGGAATCCAACAAACTGAGCAAAGGCGAGAGTGTGGATGGATACTCCTTGCGTCACCTCCATAGAACACAGAAAGACGTTCTGTGTTCTGTGGTCACCTGCAATCTCGTCGAATTTCGCCCGCCTGACTTTGACGAGAGTGAAGAGCTAGCATAAGAAATCAATATACACTCGCGAGCAAAAGTTTGGAATCAGTTACTTGAAATTGGTTCCGCGTGATCTTGCTTACTAAATAAATTTTTAATAATCATAAAAATGACATCATGTTAAAGGTGCAACTGTCCACTTTTAATCGATATAAAATTAATTCATATCCAGCCCGTAATTGTGGAGTTATCCCGGATTAAGTGAAGGAGGTAGGAAAACAAGGAAATAGGGAAAAATAATGAATGAATAAAACAACAAAAATTATTAAATAAAAATTTTATTTATCTTTAAAAATAAGTGTCAATATTTTGTGTTCCCTCCCCTCGCCCTAATAACTGCTCCAAGACGATTCTTAATAGACCTGATCAGCTTCTGAATTGATTCTTGTGGAATACCTTCCCACTCCTCAATCAACGCTGATTTCAGCTCATTCAGACATGAAGGAGCAGGAGTTCTGGGACGAACCTTCCTCTTCAGTTCATCCCACACGTGCTCAATGGGATTCAAGTCAGGGCTGAGCGCTGGCCAGTCCAATGTGGCAATACCGACTTCTTCGAGGTATTCCGTTGTTACACGGGCAGTGTGACCACGAGCGTTATAAGGAGGAAGTCATCACTGATGTATCCCGCATAGGGAACGACATGTTCCAGGAGAATATCGGAAATGTACCGGTCCGAAGTTAGACCGCCTCCTCGTCCCCCGCCAGGCACGAAAACAAGCTCGGTTTTACCATCGAAGGAAATGCCGGCCCACATCATACAAGAGCCGCCCCCATAAGCCACTGTTTCAGCGACACAGCACTGTGCAAATCGCTCCCCAGGCCGCCTGTAGACCCGTCTTCTGTCGCTACCGTGCAAACACATCCTGCTTTCGTCGGAGAACAGGACTTGCCTCCATTGCTCAACCTCCCAATCAAGATGGGTGCGAGCAAACTGAAGGCGTGCTTGTCGGTGAGCTGCCGTGAGTTTCGGGCCTGTGGCAGGCCTTTTTAGAGTCAGATTCGCTTGCTTGAGTCGGCGACGAACTGTCCACTCGCTGGCTGCTACCCCACGAACATCTCGGAGCTCCTGTTGGACGTCGACACCAATCAAATGTCGATTTCGGAGAGAGGTTGACACGATAAAACGGTCATCCCTCTCCGATGTGCACCGGCGCCGTCCAGATCTTGGTCTCGGGATAAAGCCACCAGTCTCCCGAAAGCGCTTGGTTTGGAAACACAGGATTGGCTTATGTGGAGCCGACGAGCGACAACCCGCTGGCTGAGCCCTTCTTGCAATAGGGCTACGATTTGTGCTGCTTCTGTAGGTGTTGTCTCCATTGTCGTACAAGGTAAAGGGTCAAAAGTGTCGGAGATGTGTACCGGTCAACGTGTGAAAGTCGACTGATAAAGAAAATCCGATAACAGGTGCTTTTATAGGGGGTCAATAGGTCGCAACTCGTGACGTATCAAACAATTGAAACACGTCTTTTTCGATACACCTTCACTTAATGCGGAATGGCTCCATAAATACTGGCTTGTTTTTAATGAATTCGGTATCAGTTTAAAAGTAAAGAGTTGAACCTTTAAAATGATGTCATTTTTACGATTATTAAAAAGTATTAACTACTCAAGATAACGCGCAACCAATTTCAAGTAACTGATTCCAAACTTTTGCTCGCGAGTGTACTTACATATTAAATTATAAAACAAAGTCCCCCGTCGCCAACTCGCCACTGTCTGTGTATTCGCTATGATCTCTAAAACGATCGCTTCCTCGTGGTCCTACTAATTTGTCCCACTATTATTAATTTGCTCCTGTACTTTCCTAAAATGTTTTAATAAACAACGCAGCAAAAAAATTCACGGCGATTAAAATATATATCTTTAGTGAAATAAGACATCCTTATTTATATACACGAGGGTAATTAATAATTGTACGACAAATTAGTAGGACCCCGAGGAAACTGCCTCAAAAACTAAGTTTCATGCGGTTCTTAGTAAGAACCATCCGTAATAAATTATCTAAGTGATGGTAAGAACTTCTTACCATCAGTTAGATAATTTATTACGGATACTACCAGAGGGACCACGGGTACTAACCCTAAAATTCTCGTGTCACCGTATTTGTTACCAAACTCCTCCGAAACGTCTTGACCGATTTTTTGTATATATTCGGTAGGTATGAAAATAGGTCGTTAACTAGTTTTTTTTGGCAATTATTATGACGAAACGTAATTCGCGAGTACAGCTAGTTTTTATATTAGGGGTATAAAAAACAGTTTACGACTTATTCTCAAACCTACTGAACATAGGTACACAAAAAAATCATAAAGATCGGTCGAGCCGTTTCAATGGAGTTTGGTAACAAACACTGTGACACGGGAATTTTATATATTAGATAGATGACTAGCTGTGTCTGCGAACTACGTTTCGCCATAATAATCACCTAGGGGTATAAAAAATAGTTTACGACCTATTCTCAGACCTACCGAACATACACAAATAAAGTCAAAGATTAGTCAAGCCGTTTCGGAGGAGTTTGGTTACAAACACTGTGACACGATAATTTTATATATTAGAAGATACTCAGGATGTGTATTATATAATATGTTTAATTACAATCTAACTCATTCTCGACGCAACAAACTGATGCAATGAGTGTAGGCAAGTCATATTTAGCGCAGAGGTCGAGTGATCACCTACTGTGCAACGGGTCGCGAGTTCGATTCCCGTACGGGACAAATGTTTTGTATGGCCTACAGAAATTTGTTCCGGTCTGGGCGGTATGTGCATGTGATATTCTATGTTTGAAACTGCAGCCACGACACAGGAGAAAATCCTAGTGTGGGGCGACGTTTTAAAAAAATATATATATATATAAATACGTATCGCTAATATAAGATGGGCCGTACCTACAGTATTCTCTAAAGTGAATGTTTCCAGTCATGGGGAAGAGTGGTCGCGGCAGAGAGGAAGAGTGTGCAGTCCTTTGCACAACGCAGTCGACATTCACACCCATGGCATCAATGATGTGTGCGAAAACTTTGTCCAGAAACTGTACACGATCAGAAACCATCAAGATGAAGTTTCGAAAGATTTGTATAAGGAATTGCATAAATGGGCGTTTGACTGTATTGGCAAGTATCTATCCACGTATATAACTCTTAGGATTACCTACAATGAAAGACAAACTCTTAGCTAAATACATAGCGTAAAAGCGATAAACGTTTTTTTGCTACTATAAGTCTAAATTAGCTGCAATAGATCAAACAAAATAAGGCCGAAATATTGGTAACTTTTAACGTTTGTTTATACGCTCTTTTGACGACGTATTCAGTAAAAAAAATTGGCACGCTCGGTTTTCATACAGATGAAGGCAACTTAAATGAATGGTGCAATGCAACCATTCAGTATACCTATTATAATTGAAAGTTTAATAAGTCTGCTAAATAATTTCTTTTATATTTGCAGGTTTAGTAGTGTTCTCAAAAAAGTTCACAATGCTCGACACCGAAACGGTTTACAGCCAATGCGATATGTCCTGGTTGTACCATAGCCTGGAGAAGGCGACCGAGGCTATAATGAAGTGCGAGTCTGGATTGCACCTGTGGAAAATATTCACCACTCCAGCCTGGCACACGCTGGTCAAATACTGCGATAGCTTGGACAAGTGATTAATTACGTTACATTCGAGTTACAGACAAATTAGTTTGGTATCTTCTAAGCATCGTTTCAATGACCTGTTCATTGAAACGATGCTTAGAAGATACCAAACTATATACCCTAGTATATGTATTCGGCATATTATAGTATTGCTCTATATTTTACAGTTATACGTTTTTTATACAACTAAGTTGGCAAACAAGCAGGCTGCCCACCTGGAGCCCTATCTATGATCTCTTTTAGCAAGGATAAAACAATATTGAAACAGAGACACCGCTGCGTATAGCGCCATCCCGCTCTCAGCGCGGTTTTGATCGGTCATGTTTACCGGGCTGATGGTGAGGCTGCAGTCGCCTATGGCACACGTGGTCCCTATAGGATTTGCAAATCTACTCTACAACCCGTACAAGAATCCCGGTTGTGACATTAGATATCAAGTCACAGTACCCAGTAATTTCTATCCTTTGAACCATAAAACAGCAATGCATACACTGCCGCTTGGTGACAGAAATGGTGACAGAGGTACCCACTTAGACAACAGCTCTAGTACCGACTCTCTTTCTACCACCAGATCACGCACTATATACAAGGTTATTTTTTAGTTACTAAAAGATTTTGTGTGCTTGCTCAGACAAGCAAACTGAACAACTTTCACTATGGGACCAACTTTCAATTACAAAAAAAACAGCTGTTCCATACAAATGTTCAACATTCACTGACTGAATCTATATGTATGGAACAGCTGATTTTTTTTCGATTTCAAAGTTGGTCCCATAGTGAAAGTTGTTCAGTTTGCTTGTCTGAACAAGCACACAAAAACTTTTAGTAACTAAAAAATAACCTTGTATATAGTGCGTGATTTGGTGGTAGAAAGAGAGTCGGTACTAGAGCCGTTGTCTAAGTGGGTACCTCTGTCTTACCATTTCTGTCACCAAGCGGCAGTGTATGCATTGCTAAAAAATAAACTTGTATAAAATATGATACGTAAGCCGAAGAATTATTGATTCCGATCTAATTGAACATAGGTAAGGTGAAATTATTTTGATTCACAAAATTATTTTATACTACTTTGCAGTCTAATTGGAAAACACGTAATGGAAGCGGAACATGGACTCTCATACAAAAGCCTGGACAGTAGCCATGGTAAGATTTAAAATTTTAAACTGATGAGTAGGTAGTTCATCCGTGTAACTTATTTCGCTTTTCATATCAACACTTTTTTTGTAAAAATCTCACATATTCTACTTTTATTCCTAAATCTATATCTGAACATTTATCCATATCCTACATAAAACTGGGTCTCTCAATTCTCGTCTTGTTAGCAGTCTACTCAGGTGAAGCAGTGTCCATGCCCTTCCTACTCACAATTTTTTACACAAAAGGAAAATAGGATTTTCATATAAAAAAAATCCGTAAAATCTGTTGTTCGTGAAAGAGACGGAAAGCAATTATCACTTGTCCAGAGTGGAGTGTAAAACACGAAATGCGAATAATTTATTAATTGAAGCTCATAAGAAAGACATTTTTCACTGAAGAACTTTGAATTCATATTTATGAAATATAATCTTATTTTGTTAGGTACCAATTCCTTAATAAATAGTATGTTAGACGGCGAGAACAGAATGAGTGCTGAGGACATATCTACAGTAATAATGGACATGCTGTTGATAGGAGTAAATACGGTATGTTAAACAAACGACCATTACGAATCTTGAAATGGAATTTCGATTGCTTTAGTCAATTTAATTCTTACAGGTCGCGTCGTCAATGTCTTTCATGTTGTATCACTTAGCAAAGTATCAACTGGCGCAAAAAAATCTCTACGATGAGGTGAGACACTTGGAAATCGATATGAGTGATGTCGAAAACATCAAGAAAAACACGCCCTACCTACAAGCATGCATTAAGGAAAATCTCCGGTATGTGATTGTTGTTATTATATTTAACGTAGGTACCTAATATTTAACATTTGTAATTTTAAAATCACATGAAACCCATTGGTGTCAAGTCGTTAATCGTGCAAGGTAGTTTCGACCTGCAAAATGTTTCACTGAAATGTTGATTCGTTTACAGATTAGCTCCTCCCATACCGGTTTTAAGCAGAATTTTACCAAGAAATATAACGTTGGATCGATACAAGTAAGTTTTATAGTCCAAAAAATTGTTATATCATGGGATCCCATCATCAGATCCTAGTTTTGATGACCTTGGGACCACCCCAGGAGTATACTCTATCGAATACAAAAAGAATTTTGAAAATCTGTCCACAATTGGCGGAGTAATCGCGTAACATACACACAAAGCACGTTGGACATACCTATAAAATTTAGACTTATATCGGAGACTGGCCCCACAATTCCAGAACACACCCTTGACCATCTCAAAGAGTTTAGGGATCCTCGGTGTCGACATCTCCAGCGACGTCCAATTCCGAAGTCACTTAGATGACAAGGTCAAGTTGGCGTCCAAAAAACTAGGTGTGCTTAACAGAGCCAAGCGGTACTTCTCTTCAAGGCAAAGACTGTTGCTGTATAAATCACAGGTCAGGCCTCATATGGAGTACTGCTGTCATCTATGGGCGGGAGCACCTCGATACCAACTTGGACCTTTTGATTCGGTCCAAAGACGAGCTGAGCGAATTGTTGACGATCCCAAACTCACAAGCGGTATTGAGCCTCTAAGTCTGAGGAGAGACTTTGCCTCATTATGTGTGTTCTACCGCTTGTACAACGGGTTGTGTTCTGAAGAATTGTTCGACATGATGCCAACGGCCACTTTTTATCATCGCACCGCTCGCCATCGGCAGGGTGTTCATCCTCACACGCTGGAGCCTAAGTGGTCACGCACAGTGCGGTTTGAGAGAAATTTCCTCCCACGCACGCTCCGGTTGTGGAACGAGCTCCCTGCCGAGGTTTTCCCCGGGGAATACAGTATGGGGTTCTTCAAGAAGGGAGTAAATAGGTTCTTAAAGGGTCGGCAACGCGTTTGTGATGCCCCTGGTGTTGCAGGCGTCCATAGACTACGTTAACTGCTTACCATCAGGCGGGCCGCAAGTTTGTTTGCCGGCATCGTAGTATAAAAAAAAAAGACTAGAAATCAACCAATAAGAAAACAGTAGGTATGTAACACAATTATCACTCCATCAATGTAGAACTGCCTTGATACGTAAAAGCATACTTAGAATGGCCCCAACAATTTATAACAAGTTACCAGATGATTGAAAAGATAAGAAAATACTGAAATCAATGTTGACCAGTAAATGTTATTTATTATACTATTGACGAGTTTTCAAATGATAAGAGAATTTATATTGATTAGAGTATTGTAAGAAGTTTTATTGGTGTAACTGAATCAGACCTATTTTCCTTTAGCATACCTCAAGGAACACTAATAATAATGTCCACGCAAGATGCATCGCTTAAGGAAAGCAATTACGACGACGCAGCTAACTTCAAGCCCGACAGATGGCTCCAGGCTGACGCTAGCGATTACCATGCATTTGCATCCGTTCCTTTTGGGTACGGCGCCAGAAAATGCCTCGGTCAGAACGTCGCTGAAACTATGATGATGTTGCTCTTGATCAAGGTAAGTTACTTGTCTAGTTGACTCGTTCTAATGGTCCATTACACAAAGAATATCAAATTGTTATTGACGAATAAAAAGATCGCATTATTGTGTTTTTAGTAAAGTAAATGGTATTGTCCGAGCGACCGAAACAAGATTTTCAGTCGAAAAAAAATCATACAGTACACGATTACTTTTTGAGCAGGGAGCCAAATTATGTGTGAAGTACCCTCGGTGCGTCCCTCCAATTGTTGCACCTTGAATATGCTCTGAAAATACTAGCAAGTTTAAGGCTCTATACAGACGGACTGCATTTCAACTGCATTCCGTCTGCAAAATTGCAGTTCAGATGCAGTTTGAATGCAGTTAATACAATTGCAACGAAACTTAAAACCAACCGTGCAGCCGACTGCATTCGGACTGCACGGTTGAATTGCGGTCCACTGCAGTTGACCCGACTGCTTAGGGGTAGGTACCTATACATCCTCTGCGAACACTGATTTCTTTGCTTGCAGTTCTCTTGCAATCCGAATGCGTCGGTGTGCAGTTGATGGAACTGCACACCGACTCCACGATAAGTCTGCAATTGGGTTGCACGATATGTTTGCGGTTTTGTTGCAGTTGTACCAACTGCATTCGAACTGCATCTGAACTGCAATTTTGCGGTCGGAATGCAGTTGAGATGCAGTCCGTCTGTCTGTCCAGAACCTTAGTTACACGTCGCGATAGCGGTAAAAAGTGATATCACAATTATAAAATCACCACGATACATTTTTTCGCATATGCGCGCACTATGCTAAAACTACATATGGTGAGCTCAGGAACTTATCACATGTCAGTCAAGATATATAATTAAATACATAAAGATAGAAACTGCAAAAAGATACAGAGTTTAATAATAAGTTAAAAGAATATTTAATAGAAAAATGTTACATATTACCATAGACGAAGAATAATATTACTCATTAAAAGAATTTTTCGATGCTTAAAGTTTATTAAGTAGGTACTTACATTATGTGGGAAATGTTATTTATTGCTATTACCTCAAAATAGTGTTTTAGTGTTTTAGATATAGGTACTTTAGACATAAGTACTTTTTTACATACATAATATTATTATTATATTTCAATTGCGATACCCTTACAGGGTCATGTTTATGGAACATTTCTTTTATGTAACATATGTTATACCAACATGTGGCAATAAATGATATGACTATGACTAAACCCATACATTGCATTGCTGCGACAAAATTATCGCTCGATAAAAAGTCGTAAAGCGCTAAAAAGGCGTTTCCACTGGCTGGCTAAATGCTCTAAGCCTGGCGATGGCGCCATCAATGACAAGACTAATGTAATGTATTTTTGCTGTTAACCTTGCTGGCGCCAGCAGTGGAAAAACAAAGAGATTTAAAAAATCGGTGAATTTGTTCATTTGTTCTTTATTATGAGATCTGGTGCAATATAAAAAAATATCTTTATCCTAACAAACCAGAAGAATTTGGACCCTTGGGGTGCCTGGTGGGTCTTACAGACGCCGTTACTTCAAGGAATCGACAATTTCTTAAAGTTTATAAGTACTTTTTTACATACATAATATTAATTAAATTCTTCATCAAGCGCGTTCTGCTCCTGACTGACTCGTGACTCGTGCGTGTTCACAGAATAGTTCACTCACATTTGCCTAGAGCACGCGAATTTTATAATTATGTCAAAATTGTCGCATAAGTCTACTAATTAATTAGAAGCCCTTTTATATTTTTTTCTTATGCAAAGATACTAGTTAGTAAGTTCATTCATACGTGTCTTAAATTAACGTGAATTCTAAATTTTCATCTCAATTTCAAAATTAAATAATTTTAAATTATTATTAATCATAAGTGTTGATTTTTGTTACCTAAAGTAAGAGGTTTTTCATATATTTAATTAAACTATATAAATTACTTATATTTTTCTTTTTCTTATTTTATCCCTTAAAATAGTTGTAGAAAATAAATATAAACTTACTATATATTCAGACGTATTCAATAACAAAAAAATTGACTTGGTTTCCGGGTCCTACAAACCCACCAGCCACACCGTGTAATTTTTACCTACGTTATTTTTATAAGTTAGAGCCATCCATGGAGCTTTGATTTGACTCACCCTGTACGATAAATTGTTAAAAAATAATCCTACGACAAAATAAGCTCATAATAACTTTTAATTCTACAAATCCCTTACGTACACTAGCACCCCTAGCGCAAAAATCAATGCCGGTTTCATTTACATAATATTACCTATATTATTATATTTTCAGTTGGTGCAAAAATATAAACTTCAGTACCATTACGGAGACATCCGACCGACGAGAACCTTTATTGCTAAGCCGAACCGACCATTAAAAATAAGATTTATAGACAGAATTTAGTGCTATTATGTCAAGAATATACTTATCCTATTAGTGTAATGCCACAATGCCTACATTTAAAAAATTATTTTGTATAAACTTCATATTGCGTTAATATGAGATAATAATATTGTTTATTTAGCTATTAAAATTAATTATCAAGATTTTTTAGTATTATTTAATTATTCATCATATGGTAAGTCGCTCTAAATGTGCACCTAAAAAGTTGTTTATATACTTAATACCACCATTGTAAGGCCCAGCACACACCGCTGGAAGCGCGGCGGAGTGCATTTCAAGACAACAATGAGGTCCCGTAATGGTATGGGTTTTCATAATACAACATACATAGTAACATTCCTTATTGTATCACAATAAATATGTTTTTTAAATCACCAAAATCGGTCCATCCGATGTAAAGTTATAAACCAATTTGCATCAACTGATTTTATTAAATCCGCCGCTGCCTACGGACAGGCTGTGACGTCAGTCGACACTATCCGCCGCCGCCGCGCGCCGCACTATGGGATGAAACTGTGAGTTGCGTTTCAAAAATCTGCAACTTTTTTTCTACTACACCTACGGATACAAAATTTTGCATACATGATCTCCAATATATAACCTATGAAATGACACTAGAATCTTTATATATTTAATTTATTATTACACATAAAAACATACAAAATAAAAAATCGCTACTTTTCCATATAAAATTACTTTTTCCGTTTCATTGTTTGCTCATTACGATTATATGAAGGTGATTATAAAGGAAATAATGAAATAATATTGTTATTATATCACTAAATGACGTGATAGTTGACTAAAAAACACTATAAGAGCATGGACCTACAATAATCTTTTATTCAGGTCTGTTTATTCAGGAGACATGTTTCCCTCAAAATTTATAAAGTTAAATATAATATTACCTCAAAGTTTATCGTTGTTTGTATTCACTTTGCCCCGATGAACCAACACATCCCCATTTGCTAAACCTGAGACGTATTTGAGAAGGTCTGTAAACACCTTTTATCATCAAAACACGGCCAATAGTACCTATGATCCAGAAGATCTTGTAGCTTTAGTTTAGCACTTGTGTCTGTTACTTCAATACTCGAAGCAGGCAGATAGTATGTTTTTTTTGCGTCAGATACTCGATATGTTATAATAATGACGGAAACATGACTGAGTTCTTTTCTATAAATTTTAAATCTTAAAAATGTGTACTAGCTTTTAACATCCAAATCTTAAAAATGTGTACTAGCTTTTGACAAATCCAAATCCCCGTAGAGGGCCAAAGCTTCATCTGCAGAGAAACTTTTCATATTGATGGTTTCATTAAATATTTTTTCTTCATCACCTTTTTCTCGTTTGTATTAGAGCTTCGCATTATGGCAACAATCGAAGCTTTTTCCGACCCGCCTTCGTCTCTCAATTCTTGCACATATGCGTTATTCGAACCTAATGCACCGTTCAGCCATGTTAAATTTTAGTTACAAAACGTTCGGCTTGTTTTGTTAATGCGATCTTGAAATTTCGAAAACAGTTGTTTTTGTATCCTTTACCCAACTTACATAATAGATTATGGTGTTTTTTTAATTTCCTTTATGTATTTCTCTGGTCCAAGGTTGCCTGGAAGAGATTGCTTATTAGCAATAGCTTTCCGCTCATAGCTTCGCCCGCGTTATTTTTGTTTTCCCGTGGGAATTTTATATTTTCCCGTAGGAATATCACCCTATGCCCTTCCCCTGGTCTCGAACTATCCCTATACCAACTTACATCAAAATCGGTTCAGTACTTTCGAAGCCTATTCAATACAAACAAACCAACAATCAAATCTTTCCTCCTTATAATATTACTAGCTTTCCGCTCGCGACTTCGTCCGCGTTATTTTTGTTTTCCCGTGGGAATCTTACATTTTCCCGTAGGAAAATTACTCTATGTCATTCCCCTGGTCTCGAACTATCCCTATACAATTTTCATCAAAATCGGTTCAGTAGTTTCGAAACCTATTCAATACAAACAAACAATCAAATCTTTCCTCTTTATAATATTAGTATAGATTAGTATTAGTATAGGCCGCCTGTGCTGAACATCTGTTGTTTTTGAAAAATTTCTGTTTCTATATCTTTCGTGTGCAATAAATCGTTTATTATTATTATTTTAAGTAAGGTTGAATGTTTTCTTGTTTAGTGCTACAATCAATGAAAAAAAAACAAAACTCTCTTTGTGGCAGGCAGGGAGACTTGTATCCTACCTACAGTAAACGAGTAGAGAGAGACTAATCGTTGTATGAGTCCATGCAATATTAGACTGTATAATGATATAGTGAATCTATTTGTGTTCTGACGTTATTCTGGCTTTAACAGTGCACAATGTGGCCAGTTCTCTTTACTTGCACCTAACTTACGGCTTCATCGCCATAAGCTGCACGTCCAGATTGGAAAATGGAAACATTCTTTGTGACGGTAACATTCATAGATAGGTACATATATGCATAAAATCACGCTTATAATCCCAAAAGGGGTCTAGCAGAGCTATAGGTAACACTCTGTTAAAACTAGGTTTTACACTCAAAGCCACATCTGGCAGTATGGGCCATACATACAGTACTCCAGCCTGTCGCCTACACAAAACGGGCACCTTAAAAAAAATATCAATTTTTCAGTAAACAAATCAACTAAAACCAACGACCAGGGCCCTAATTCCGCTAATCTTAACGTCGTTGTCGCGTCGTGATAGCGTTTCAATAACACTGCTTTTGTCGCTTTTATGCGCATTTTCTGCTACAATTTCTTGATAAGACAATAGTTACAAATGTTTTAGTTAGTATTCGGTTAACAAACAATAACTGTCTCAAAAAGCGATGCTATTGAAGCGTTATTGACACGCCACAAATACATTAACGCTAGCAGAATAAGGCCCCAGGACATTATGTTACACTCAAAATCATCTCAGCAGTCCAGGGGGGCTACTGCCTTAACTCATAGCGATCACTCGCTATCGCTTTCGTGACATTAGAACAATAGTTTAAATGTCACCTGTGACATTAAAACTATTGTTGTAATGTCACGATAACGGTAGCGAGTGTTTTAGGCGGTACGGCCGCGGGTACGGATAGGATAGGTTTAGGTATCAGGAATAATAAAAAATGTGTGTTTTAAAAGAGAAAATCAAAAGGGAGCGCACGCTCATAGTGTAAATAAAGAATATATTCCGCGCCACGCTGCACCCTCATTGTGTGTTTCGATCATAACATCACCACCATACTATGAATGATCCAGGCCGCCCAAAACTGTCACGTTGCGATCCTGAAGACAGTCCTGTGTTCATTCGTTCGTACATCTTACGAAATAGACCTACCTACTTATTTTGTGCTCAGAATACCTACCTATACCTACCTACATCAAAAAATATATATTTGAATGTTTTAAACATAGATAAGAACCAAAGAAATACTCAAAGGTAAATACTAGTTTATAACTTAGTGACATAACTTTAGAGGTCAATAACCTACATATTATTATTTTAATTTTAAAAAATGTAGCTTTATTCACTTACCTTTGAAGTTTGCAACCACGGATTTCGGCACTGGTGTACTTTAAATAGGTAAGTAATCAGATAACCAGATTCCATAAAAATGTCAAAAATAGGAAGTTTATTCGATTGACCTTGCACAAAACCGATTTCTAGTTTATTACTCATTGCTCAAACTGTACTGAACCTCTTGAATACTACTACTACTATGACATAAAAAAAACAATAGGTATAGGTATGTAATACGATTAAGCATTAAACGCTGCGCGCGGCTACTAGTCGAAAACTCGGGAGTCATAGCTAGCACCGATGCGGAGTCTGCTTAGAACGTGTCGTGTGACGTCTCACGCGCCTGCCAGGCTTGACGGAGCGATCTGTTTTTTCGTTATAATTTCGACAATTTTCATCGTAGAAAAAAAAATTGGTACCATTTATATTGATTTTTAATTATCTACAAAGCTACATTTATAGTTAAAATCGTTACGGATCCTCATTACTTGCACGAGTCGCACGCATGCTCTTGTGGGCGCTCCGATAGCCGCGCGCGTATTCGTGTAATGCAATTATTGACCGTTTGGCCAACACGTTACGGTTTATATTAAATCGTTGTCTTGAAATGCGCTTCGCCTAACTGTTCTAACGTGTATTACAGGGGAGCACAGCTCTGCCCCCGTAGCACGTCCACCAAAACACGATATGATAAAGCGATTTATCGCAGTGAACTGTCAAAATACGACGAAAGTCTATTGTATTTTGACAGTTTACCGCGATAAATCACTTTATCATATCGTGTTTTGGTGGACCAGCTAGGTAGGCTGAGCTGCATGTAGCACATGTCTTATAGACTACAGGCCCGTGGCAAAAATTGATGGGTCAATTTGAACCCACACCACCAGGCGACCTATTTAGGAAGATAGGGCACTAAATAATAAGATTCAGCACTATGCCGTCACTTGTAAGCTGTCCAACTGAGTGCAGGTGAGAATTCAAAAGTACAAGTAGAGGGAGTACATTTTGGTCATATATTTTTGTACGGCATTCTTACCATCGATAGATCCATAAAAAATAATGAGAAAACACGTAGTGCCGTACAAAAATAGTGCGCCACAAAGTCGGGATTTTGTTTTATTTTCCGGCGATTTTCAGGGTAAATTTGGTCATTTGATTCTGTACGGCATCGGTTGCATACAATTCTATACCTCTTCTAATCCATTATTCCGCAACGCCGTACAAAAATCATACAAGGGGGAAAAATCGAGGGTTGCAACCCCCTCCCCTTCCGTGGTCCGAGGGGTGATTTGAAAAAGTACGGCATCGGTTCCAAAACATTAAGTAGCACTCAAAATTACTATTAAAAATAATGCCGTCAAAAAATTATTGTTCATTTGAATATAGGTATATTAATAATTATCTTAATTTCATAGTATAAAGCTGTAAGGTCATTTGGTCCTGTACAGCAACTTTATTTTTAACATGATACTGCTAAATACAATTCTTATATAATATCGCCGTTCAAAAAAAAAATGTTCTAAAAAAATTAGAAAGAAAAGCAAAAAATGCAATTTTTCAAATTATAGTCAAAGTTTCAATAATCATAGATTAATGAAATATAGCAATTTTCTACATATCATCGTTGTTTTAAATAGTATTTAGGTAAATAAATTAGGAAAAAATGATGCCGTACATTTTAATGCCGACCATATTTTTTGGTTGGTGAAAATGACACTAACATTTCAGGAGTACTTTATGGTCATCTGATACTGTACGGCATTAACATATTTTTGAAGAGAACAATTGATAATATATTTAAATCATTATGCCGTCTATTTAAAGTGAAGCAGTGTGTATATTATATCCAAAAATTGAAAACTATCAATCTCAGTATCAACAGTTTTGTATACTTTTTGATGTAATATACTTCAAACATTGATATAATTTGTTTAATTGTGTAAATAAAAAGTACTACAATTTAATCGCAAAATTTTATGTATTTTTAATGATCCTTACAAAATTGAAAGAATAAGGTTTCTCTTTGAAATTAATATTCATTTTTTGAATCAGCCACTGAGTCGTCATCAGAATACCGAATCAACGTCCTCATCGACGTCCGAATTCTCTTCTCCATCATTTTCTGAATCATGAAATTGTGCCACGTCTTGGCTTCAGTCACAAATGAGGTCGAGTGTCGGACACTGACACGGGAGAGGATGTTTACGCAGTAAACATTTACATTGAAAAGCAGAAGTATTTTAATTAATAATTATATGTATTTATTATTTTTATTACTTTTATATCATCAATTTTGTAAGGATCATTAAAAATACATAAAATTTTGCGATTAAATTGTAGTACTTTTTATTTAAACAATTAAACAAATTAAGTATGTTTGAAGTATATTACATCAAAAAGTATACAAACCTGTTGATACTGAGATTGATAGTTTTCAATTTTTGGATATAATATACACACTGCTTCACTTTAAATATACGGCATAATGATTTAAATATATTATCAATTGTTCTCTTCAAAAATATGTTATTGCCGTACAGTATCAGATGACCATAAAGTACTCCTGAAATGTTAGTGTCATTTTCACCAACCAAATGAAAGCGCATTTCAAGACAACGATTTACTATAAACCGTAACGTGTTGGCCAAACGGTCAATAACTGCATTACACGAATACGCGCGCGGCTTAGAATAATAACGTTATTATTCTAAGGCGCGCGGCTATCGGAGCGCCCACAAGAGCATGCGTGCGACTCGTGCAAGTAATTGTTGTCTTGAAATGCACTCCGCCGCGCTTCCAGCGGTGTGTGCTGGGCTCATTGATTTACTACCAAACGTAGATAACGCATGAACGATCGAAAAGTAGGCCGGTGAAGAACTGCTCAATCGCGACTCGTGCAGTTCCTTTCCATAGTGAGTGATTAGCTGTCGGCACGTAAACATGCCGAAGTGCGCATTCAAAAGTTGTGGTAACAATAGCCAGAAACGGCAGAAAAAAGACGGGATTTCATATTTTGCGTGAGTAAACTCATTACACATCTTATCATGTATTTAAATATTTGATTTATACGTAAAAACCAATCAAAAACAATTATTTTAATCATAAACATGTCGCTTCGCGTCAGTGTCAGTACATCACAATCGTCTCGCTCGCACGGGCGTCGTATCACGATGTGTTATCTCATTCATGCCGTTGGAGCGATAACGCGATAAGCATTTTCAAGCATTATGTTTGAGAGTATAAAGTTGATTTTTCTTGTAGCAATTACTATAACGTCGTTTGATCTGTGGCTAGGTATGAAATGATGTAACTTCCCACAGTTGTACTTAAAATAGTTGCCGTAATAATGCAGAATAAGGTTGATTGATAAATACGGTACTTTCTTTACTGTATGTACAAAAACTTCCTCACTATGCATCTTCTATCGCATATATTACGGGGAATGCTCCGAGGAATTGTTCGGTCTCATACCTGCCGCCTCTTTCCGCCATCGTTCCACGCGACAAAAATTCCATGCCCATCACTTAGATGGTTGGCATTCCACAACTGTGCGTTTTTCTCGCAGTTTCCTGCCTCGTACAGTCAAACTTTGGAATGAATTGTCGCCTTCGGTATTCCCGGACCGATAGGACCTTCAAATTTTCAAGAAAAGAGCGTATGCGGGGGTTGCGGGTGTCCATGGGCGACGGTAATCACTTACCATCAGGTGATAAGTTTGCTCGTTTGCCCACTAACCCATAAAAAAACCGCAGGGTATAACACACTCACACCGCATGCCCGCGCGCGGTTGTGCGGCGCGCGCGACGGCACCGCACTCCCGGACGGTGATGCGGTGCGGTCCGCGGTAGAGGTGAGCGTTTAAACGAAAAGCACTGAAAAAAGTTTGCTTTTGAACAAAAGTACAAAAGCAGACTTTTTCTAATCAAAACATTACGCTTTTACTTACGCTTTGCTTTTTACCGACATGCATTAGTCCCGCCATCTGTACTCCCGCAATAAAATTACCTACTTTGAAAGCATGCTCTGTATACATGCATCGGAAATAGAACGTTCGCCGCTAGATGGCATTATACTGCGTGCTGGAGTTATAAAGCGACCAAAACGCATCCCAAAATTGGATGGCTTACCACGCTTTTCGTTTAAAAAAGTAGTAAGCTTTTCACTGTCGAGAGATAAGTACGCGTTTGTTGTGTTGTGGCTGGCTGCTTTTATGTACGCTTTCGTTTTATTTTTTTAAATACGTGTATAAATAAGCATTGTATTTACGTTTGTTATGCGTGTGTGTATAAAGTGCGATTAAATAAAGTTTATAAATATATAATTTGATAGTTTTAGTGTCGAGAGGTGGTAATAATGTAATGTGGGACTTTTTTGAAAGGAACTTGGTCAATTAAGGCGCGTGATGCAATATTTGTAGAAACATTGTTTATTAAATAATAAAATAAGAATAATATTTCCATCATAAAAATATTTCATTTGATTGATATGAGAGCAGTTTTTTCGTTTAAATAGTATAAAGCTATCCCTATAGTGTTTTTGTTATTAGCAATAGAACGGTGCATACGTTGTACTTAAACGTTTTTGCAAACATAATTATACGCAATAAACAATAAGCGTTTAAACGAAAAGCTTTTTTACAAGCGCGCTTATTTAAATAAGTACAACGTGTAAACGTTTTAAAATTTTAAGCCGTTTTTTCCACTTCTAGTCCGCGGGGTATGCCACACTGTGCCGCAGTATCGTACGCATTTTTGCGTAGAAAGGACGTGCATACGCGTAATAGATCTCGACATAGATAATGCGGTGATGCGGGGCGTCGTGCACCGCAGCTCCGGACGGTGATATGGAGCAAACAGTACGGTGGCACGGTTCCGTGCCGCCGCAGTCGCATGCGGTTTTTGTCCCTCCGTACACCGCAGCGAGATGCGGCGGCAATGTGTTAAGCGCCTAAGTGAAGAGTAGTATTTTCGCCTGACAGGAGTGAATTGCTCACGGCCCCCAGTCAGCGTTAAATTTTACCTGACATTGACAGTTGACTGTTCTGTGATCTGTGGCTACTGATTTCGTTTTTAGGTCGAAGTTAGAGTGTGGTTAGAGTTTACAAATGTTAAGTAAAGCTTTGTGTACTTGTAAAATAAAGCAAGTTCGCGTTGCAAAACACAAGAAGTCTTATTTTCGTTTTTAACTGACAGAACCCGTTTGAAAACTCCTGTAGTGCGAAAATCACTCGCTAGCGTTTGAAAACCAGTTAAACTTCTCTTTCTCGCAATATGTCTATCCTTTTCTTTTTTACCGAGTGAAAACCTCACGGGTTTTCGAACGACCTTTTATTTTATACATAATCACCATCAAGTTCAATGCACTTTTGCCACCTGCCCTTCCAAGCATTTAGACCATTGAAAAAAAATGATTCTTTCTTAGAGTCAAAATATGCGTCTACTGCTAATTTGACCTCATCGTTTGTCGAAAATCGTTCACCTCCTAAGTGCTTTTTTAGGTTGGTGGACAGAAAGAAGTCTGATGGTGCCAGATCAGGTGAATAAGGTGGATGCGGTAACAGTTCAAAGTCACAGTTGTGGATCTCAGCAATCGATTTCACAGAGGTGTGCACACGGGCGTTATCTTGATGAAACAGGACTCTTCTTCTAATCATTCCTGGACGTTTTTCTTTAATTTCCTCTCGTAAACGACACAGTAAGATGCAGTAGTAATCGGAGTTTATAGTTTGACCCCTTTCAAGATAATCGATCATAATCACACCCTTCAAGTCCCAGAATACTGAAGCCATTACCTTATTAGCCGACAAAATCGACTTAGCCTTTTTAGGGGGTGGTGAACCAGATCTTCTCCACTGTTTTGATTGTTGTTTTGTTTCCGGTGTACAGTAATGAACCCATGTTTCGTCCATAGTAACAAAACGATTTAAAAATTCATCTGCAAACTCCAAACAGTCACGTGAAATAGTCAATCGCGTCCTTTTTTGTTCGACTGAAAGCAGCCGCGGAACCCACCTTGTAGACACCTTGTGGAAACCCAACTTGTTGACAATGATGTTTTGAGTGCGTTCATAAGTGATGCCTATAATCTCGGCTATCTCTCTAATTTTTAATCTGCGGTCTCCCATAATTAAATCAAGCACTTTTTGAATATTTTCGTCAGTAGTGGACGTCGAAGGCCTTCCAGAGCAGGATTCATCTTTCACACTCTACCAAGGTTGAATTCTGCTATCCATTTTTTGACGGATGAATATGACAAAGCAGATTCGCCTAATAATGTATTGACCATATCATCATGGATGGCTTTTGATGATAGCCTTAGATTCTTATGGAGGTACTTAATGACGGCACGCTGCTCGATTTGCTCCATTCGCGGAATGGAGCAAATCGAATCGGAAATATCTATGTTAGACCGAGAACTTTTCAATCCACCCTCGTAGCTAAAAGCAATCAAGCGTATGCTCAAATTCTGTAAACATGTTATATTGAAAATCGACAGTTTTACATAAAACGTTAACAAGTAAACTCGATATTTTCATAATAAAACATGATTTTTAGCTACAAAAAATAATTTGTTAATTAGCTACTTACTAAAAATATTTTACACATTACTCATTTTTTCAAAAATTTTCGTCATACTTTTGAAGCAGCAATAAAAATATCTAAAAGTGGCCATAATATCTCGAAACTGTTTTTTTTGCTTTGGTCACTTTTTGCATAACGACACTCAAATGTGAAAAATAAATATGTGTAAATGTGTGCTTATCTGTCCTAAACCGAATAATCCCTGTTTACTTGAGCCAGATAATTTAAAGCTTTTACCGGAGGAAGACCCTGTACCAGGGTCGTGTGCATGGGCACCTCCGTCTTACCTATTTCTGCTGCAAAGCAGCAGTGCTTGCATTGCTGTGTTCCGGTTTGAAGGGTAAGATATGGCACTGAAATTACTGGGTACCGTGACTTTAGTCACAAGTTGGCAACGTACACTGTGGTTTTTGTGGGGGTTGCAGTTTTGCTGCAAATCTCACAGGAACCACATGTATTTGCCAACTTAATTGCAATAAACAAAATAAAGCTAGTAGCTATTTTAGAGATATCAATATTGGCATCAAAAATATTTTTGGTGTCTATGAATTTACTTATCTATACCTTGAATAATAAGGATCTACCATCAGCAAATAAAACTATTTTATGACTTTCCTTTGCAAGCATTGGCAAGTCTACGTGTCGCCGGTCGCGTGCGCCGCGGCCGGTCGAGTTGCCTTTCATAGTGTTGCGTGCGCAGTCGACCGGGGTGGACGTGTACAGTCATTGACACAATTAGTAACAAAAGACTTATTTTGATCTCTTTACTACATTACCAAAACAAAATACGCCGTGCCAGTCGAAAAGGAAAATTGTTCATGCATCCTACATATCCCCTGTGGAATGCTTGGTAGTTACATTAATCACAAGTGTATAAGTACATACATATAACCAAGTGTATTGAAAAAAATACACAGAAGGCTAAAATGGGGTCAGCTAATCTTTACATAGTATATAATAGTAAAAAAAAATTAACAAGCTTTTATTATTGCATTGTCACGCAATATACATATGCATGCAAAATTTCAGCCCAATCGGAAATCGGGAAGTGGGTCAAATTTAGCTTGCAAGATTTAATTACAGACACAGGACAGGTGAAAGTAAATAAAAGCTAGTAATAAATTAATAGTCACAAAAATTTTTAAACAAGCTTTTATTATTGCATTGTCACGCGAAATACATATTCATGCAAAATTTCAGCTCAATCAGAAACCGGGAATTTGAACCTCTCTTATCAATAATTCCGTTTCAATTGTCGCGATGATTGTACAAACGCACACGTCGCGCACGCCCAACTCTGAAAGCTCACACGCCGGTACTGGCCCGCGCGTCGATCATCGCACGCAGTGCGCGCGGGCCCGGTCCAGGCCCGCGCGCCGGTCGGTGCGTGTCGCAAAACGCGACCGGCGCACGCAGCACTGTGAAAATCACCACCGGCTACATACAAATTCCGCCGGCGACACGCAGCGCTATGAAAGGGGCCTTAAGCTAGATATGGTCCAAGAATGATTCAAATGCAAAAAATCTTTATTCAACATAGGCCTTTACAGGCACTTATTGACGTCAAAACAGAGCAAAACAATCTAATTTAAAGAAATTATATTAACCTTGTATGTGCATACATCCTAAATATACTCAAGATGTCTGCAAATACAAGTATATACATTATACTATTTTTACAAAACACATGAATATTCTTACGAACATATATTAGATTCTCATAAATATATTGCGACGCTACTGTCATAATACCAATTTCTTTGAACTTTTCTCGCAAAGAATCTCTCATTTTAAGGTTATAGATTGCTCGAATAGCCCTTTTCTGCAGTACAAAAACAATCTGAATGTCGGCAGCATTTGCCCACAACAAAATACCATACGACATCACACTATGAAAGTAAGAAAAGTATACAAGTCTTGCTGTATCAACATCAGTCAGTTGACGTATTTTCCATACAGCGTGAGCTGCAGAGCTAAGTCTCTTTGACAATTTATCGATATGTGGGCCCCATTGCAGCTTAGAATCAAGTGTGATCCCAAGAAATACTGTGGTGTCCACAGGGTCAACACCTATATATATCCTTTATTTTTACAGTGGTGTGAACCTCTTTGACATTGGGTAAAACAAATTTTATACATTTTGTTTTCCCTTCATTAAGTGACAGGTTGTTCACATTAAACCAATGAACAATTCTTGAGATAGAATTATTTACATCGTCATTAATTTGCACACCTCTTTTAATTTTAAATAAAAGTGAAGTATCATCTGCAAATAATACCATCTCATGTCTGTCCTGTACAAAATCAGGGAGGTCATTGACATATATAAGAAATAGAAAAGGACCAAGAATCGAACCTTGCGGAACTCCCATTTTAACTGCAGAACCTTGAGACCTTTTTCCATTGATGTCTACTTTTTGAATCCTCCCACTTAGATAAGAGATTAGAAGATCTAGTGCAGTGTCACGAAACCCATAGTGGTGTAATTTTCTGATCAAGATTTCGTGATAAACGCAATCAAATGCCTTGGACAAGTCACAAAAAATGCCTAACGCATCGTGTGAGTCTTCCCAGGCGTCCAATATATGTTGTATTAACTCAACACCAGCATCGGTTGTTGAGCGACCCCTCCTAAAACCAAATTGTTTACAGTGTAGAAGATTATTCCTATTAAAATAACTTTGCATTTGCTCCAACATTATTTTTTCAAAAATTTTGCTAAAAGTAGGTAGCACAGAGATAGGTCTAAAATTACTGGGGTCTGATGTGCTACCAGATTTATGTAAAGGAATAATTTTACTTAGCTTCATTAGATCAGGAAATACACCACAGTCAATGCAATCATTAAAAATGTTAGCAAGTATTGGAGCTATTGTTTCAATTACGGATTTCGTAACATCAACGGAATTACCCCACAGATCCGCAGTTTTCTTTTTATTTAAAGTTTTAAATGACTTTGTTATATCAATTCCACTAATGTGTACAAATTCGAATTTATCATTACAAACTTTAACATGATCCTTCACTATAGATTCAGCAATAGCGGGGGATGAATCCAAAGACTTTGTGATTGAGACTGGAATATCAGTAAAGAACTTTTCAAATTCTGCAGCTACTTCTGTGTCAACTGTTACCTTCTTACCATCAACATTCAAACAATATTGATTATTAGTAGTTTTAGCTTTTCCAGTTTCATTATTTATAATATTCCATGTCATTTTAATTTTATTATTACTATTTTTTATTTTTGAACTTAAATAATTAGATTTAGCAAACTTGCAAACTTTTTTGAACACTTTGGAATAAGTTTTTACATAAAGTTTAAATTCATCACTAGTATTGAATGAGCGTTCATTGTAAAGTTCAAAAAGTTTTATTCTGCTTTTGTGAATACCTGGTGTAGCCCATTCACTAAAAGCTAAAGTGCCATCAACCGATATAGTCTTTGGAATAAAAATATTTTTAAATTCAGAACAAAATGTATGAAAAAAAATTTCATATAATTTATTTGGATTTTCTTCATAACCTATATAATTTAATTTACTCGTAATACCAATATTATTTTTCAGCCGTTCTAAGCGACCAGCAGTATTTGGTACAACAGTGATATTCTTTTTTTCCATGCGTTTACATTTAAGTGGAATAGTAACAATTTGCCCAGAATGGTCAGATTCTAAATTATTAAAAACTCTTCTTGCTAAAGGAACAATATTTGTATAAATATTGTCAATGCATGTGGCAGACGATTGAGTTGTTCTTGTTGGCTCCAAAAATAAATTTCCAAGGTTATATGACCAAAACAGATTTTTAATCCTAATAGATAAACTAGAATTTTCTAATAAATTAATATTAAAATCACCACAAACAATGGTTTGTTTTGTGAAACTACACACTTTTTTCAATACTTCATCCATAGTATCTTCAAAAAGGTCATATAATCCTGAAGGAGGCCTGTATATATTTAATACAATAATCTGGTCCAGCTCCACGCAGGCTATTTCTATTGTTCGCTCAATCGAAAAACTCACAATATCCTTACGATCCTTAAATTTCAGCTTTTTATCTAATATTATTAAAGAACCACCACGAATTGATTTTTCTCGACTGAACGAACTACCAACCAGATGATTGCTGAAATTAAACATGAACTGATAACTTTTAAGCCAATGTTCAGTTACACAAAAGATGTCTACATTACTACAGTTCAAGAATAATTCCACTTCCAGATCCTTGCCTAACATTCCTTGAATGTTCTGGTGCACCAGGTTGATAAGATTTACTTTATTTTTGTTTTCAAATGGCTTTTGCAATACATTTACAAAGTTTTCAGTATCTTTTCTACCTAATGATAAGCAAGAGGATGTCTCTTTTGTCTCATTACTTAATTTAAAGATTTATTAAAAATATCATCAGTAACATTACTGACAGTCGTTTCACTACCACAGTATTGCTCAATAGGAGCAATTTCAGTACTTTGAGTGGGCTGCTCAATAAAAGCATTGTCAGATAAAGAATTTATAGCCATGTTTTTGGCTAAAGTTTGTAAATAAAATCTTAGCGAAATAGCTAATTGTTTTTTATAGAATGTTGATAGATATAATCTATCTTCTGTCAAATAAGCTTTAATACATGTCAGTTTGTTGAAGTCAATAATATGGAATTTTTTCGAATAATTTGTCATTAAATCTAATGTCAAATTAAGTTTGTATCTAATATTATTTTCATGTTGTGACAAACGATTATGGTAGGGAAGGGTAAACATTATTATTTGATTAACATGTAAATTATTTAAATGAGAACAAAAATGTTTTAGTACTTTTTTGTTCAAATTACCCCTATTTCCCAAGATCATAACCAGTTTGTCATTAATATCAAACTTATAACTATTATTTTTTTTTGCAATATCATGAAAACTTGATGAATGAAACCCTGAGGTACCCCTTACAGACAGCGAAATCAGATGACTTTTACCAATGAATATCCATTTCTATTGCAGAATCAGTAGAAACACAGGGAACAAAATATAATTTTAATCAACCAAAAATAATAATGAAGAAAATCTAAGCTTCACAGTTGGTCTACTGAGTGCACATCGCAGAGCTATCCCCTGAACAACGAGATTTTAAAATAAAATTAGTAATTTGCAACAAAATAAGAAATTTTTATTTAACTTAAATAAACTTACAACTTATGTACAATTCATTTGTGCTTGTCAAGTATTCTCATCTTTGCCTTTTTGAAGTAAAGATGTTCAGATATTTGCCTCTAGTCATTTCCTTAGCTTCTTCAAGACCCAACTGATAAGCCAGGTCATGTAATTTTTTAATTTCCATTATAAGTCCTGTTGCAGAAAGTGAATCAAGTTCTGTAACAAATACAATTAACTAAATTGACATTGATTTAAGTAGCAATACTAAATCTCTAAGAAAACTACCCAACGAATAATCTAATTATCTCATACTAGCTTTCCGCTCGCGGCTTCGCCCGCGTTATTATTATTTTCCCATGGGAATTTCATATTTTCCCGTAGGAAATGTACTGTTTTTAAGTTTAGGAGCCCGGATAATAAATTTCATAGAAATGAGGATCAGTACAACTATTACAAACTTGTTCAAATTAGTATTCACATTATTATCTATGACAAACTAATGGTATATGTTTTTGAATTATCGAAATCGGCCGATTAGTCACCGAGATATTGAGTTTTAAATCTAGACCCGTGCGGGGGGTTAAAGCCGTGTGCCGAGAATACGCGTGACGTCACAGGGAGCCATGCGTGCTCCTTGTACGCTCACGCCTCAGTCCGCCAGGCAACGGTGTGAGTTAAGATGTTTCATATGTGTATTAAGGTGTAATATGTTTAAATATATGACATTGTGATATTGTATATCGAACTAGTTCTAATCATGCCTATAAATTACTTAAATCTTTTTGTTTTGTGATTGAATTACTGTTAAGAGGCCAATCACAAAATCGCGGCGCGCGGAACTAAACAAACAAACTTTTCGGCATCGCCGACGAAACAATATAAATTCTAGTTCTATTTCATTCATAAGAAATATATCGCTTTATAAACATATAAATAACACAACAGTTTAAGCAAGGTTGAAAAAATATTTTGGCATAAAAATTACGTTTAAGCGATGGAGAACTTCGTACATAATCTGACTTGTTTCGACGGCTTTTCGTTAGAAAAGTTAATTAGATTAAGAATTTCTTTCTTTTCTTAGGAGCCATAAACGAAATATATTTAATTTTTGTTGAAGTGAAGGATATTGTGTCACGTAAAATTAATATTTTGATAGTTAATATTAAGGCGCATAGTAAGGTCAAACATAAAAAATCACTGCAGAAAAAACCGGTTCTCTTCATAAATATTGAATAAAAAAATCTTTAAAAAAGATATGTTATTATTCAACGCATTCTTTAGAGGATGGTCTTTTTAATTTTTTGATAAATTAATTAAAACTTGGTTAAAATGTGACCCAAACATGCCTCGATTTTTAAACTAGAAACCTAATCGCTTCGTAAATATTAGGTTAAATCACATACTTTCGATTTCAATAAATAAAGTGAACAATATTCTAGGGTATGGTCTTTTTAGATTTTTCTTATTCGCCTTTATTAATTTTTTATTGAAATAATTCATCTTACGCGTAAAGGTTTGCTTGAATATTCCCCTCACTCTCACTCACTCACTCCTATGTAATCAGTGCGGGACGATCGACGCAAGGTCATTGGGAGCACTATGCGCCTTAAACAGAATCTATAGAGTTCCCAAATCAGGTGGGTGATTTTGTAACTCATCGGCAATCGGCTATCGTATAGATTTGATAATTCTGTTTGATTAAAACTGATTTTTAATATGTTTAACATTCTGTAACGTCGTCGTCTCAATGATCTTGGTATATTTGTTTAATAAATCAACCAATTCTTATAGCTAATGATCATAATTCCTCTTTTTTTCATTAAGTCATCCAGTTCGATAACGATTGCCGATCAATCGATGAGTTACAAAACAGGGTGTCCACTGCTAATGTTCAAAAAAATTCCCTGACTTTTCCCCGACTTTCCCTGACCATTTTTCAAAATTCCCTGACCAAATATATTCATTTTACAGAAAATAAAATAGAATACCTTTTTTCGAAAATATTTAGTATTTTTTGTTGCAATTTTCAGACCAAATTGTATCTAAAACTAGCTTTACGCTCGCGACTTCGCCCGCGTTATTTTTGAATTCCCGTGGGATTTTTTTTTCCTGTAGGAAATTCCCCTGGTCTACTATCCCTAAACCAACTTTCATCAAAATCGGTTCAGTAGTTTCGAAGCCTATTCAATACAAACAAACAAACAATCAAATCTTTCCTCTTTATAATATTAGTATACATTTCATTTTTTTAAGTACCTACTTAGATAATTTATATTTTTAGGCACAGTATTTTTACACTGTAGAAAGTACACCCTTGAGATCAAATGCAATTTCCTTCAAATGTTTGTACCTTTGTTAAATAAAAAATGCAAAAAGGCTCTTATTGAATACTAAGATACTCGTAATAAACACAATCGCTTTTCATTAATCTTTTGAGGGTTGACTTCTTCATCAACCTATGTCCACCCACTGATGGGTATAGGTCTCCTCCATTCTGCGCCATTCACTACGGGGTTGGGCTTTTCTTGTCCAGTTCTTGCCCGCTGTCTTTGTTATGTCGTCTGACCAACGAGCCGGCTGTCGACTATCGTTCCTTCGTGCTGTTCCGGGACACTCCCATTCGATGATCTTATTGCTCCACCGGTTGTCGGTCCTGCGGGTCACGTGCCCTGCCCATCGCCACTTTCTACACGCAATGACACGAGCCACGTCAATCAGTTTGGTGTGCTTGCGTATCTCCGTATTCCAGATCCGTTCCCCCAGAGAAACCCTAAGCCATTTTTCTTTGGCTACCTGTAGGGCGTGTATATGTTGTCTAGTCAAGGTCCAGGTCTTAGCCCCTATCACGAGCATTGCTCGAAAGCTCGGCGCTTAAGACATACAGGCATTTCACTCCAGAAAATGTTGGACATTTTGCTAAACGCGCCCCAACCTAGTTTTATTCGGCGTTCTATTTCTTGTTTGCCCACTTTTTTCAAGGGTAAATTTCTTGTGTTTGCCCACTTTTTTCAAGGGTAAGTAGCTGCCCCAATATGTAGTAGTAGTCAACCTGTTCAACCACGTTTCCTGCAATCATTATGGGTCCTATGTTTGGATCCCTGGTCATGATCTTCGTTTTTGAGGTATTCATGCGAAGGCCCACCGACAGCTGAAGATCTGCAGCCGTCTTAGCAGAAATTATAATGTCATCTGTGAATCGCAGATGAGTTAATTGCTCTCCATTTATGTTGATATTCCTACCAGACCAGTCGAGGACCTTAAATGTATCTTCTCAGCACGCCGTGTACAACTTAGGGGAGATTGTGTCGCCTTGTCGTACACCTCTTTTAATAGGAACACGTTTGGAAAGGTGGAATTTCACTTGACAAAAGTCATTAAACTTTTCTGCGTAGTTGCTTACTTTGTCTTTAAGTCTTCAGATTTCGGTTATTTTTGTTCCTAAAAATAGATAATCCGCTCCAGGAAGCTATACTCAAGCTGTCGCATTACTTCAATGGAGCCTTACTCATCGTCGGGTTGCTCAAATGTTAAGGCGTTTTTCGATGCAGCGCGTCTATAGAAGATACCTAAAGACTGGAGCTTTCAATCGACGCGCAGAAACTAATAGGCCATGGGTTACATCCTCCGCAGATGATCGATACATGCATTTAAATGTCCCGAGGAATCAGCGTCAGAACGCAGTGCAGGTTCAACAACAGCTTCGTGACGAACGTGGAGTTGCCTGGCCATAAGCGCGCGTACAGCCAAGAGAAGGTTAGCCAATCAAAATTTAACTGCCGAGCTAGCCTACTAACTAGCCAAGCAAAATTAACTGTAGCTTAACGCAGATCACGCTTTCAATTTGCTCGTGAGCATATAGAATGATGGACAATGGATCAATGGGCGCATGTTATTTTTTCTGGCGAGGCAAGAGTGTCTTTACAGAAATAATCGAAGACAGAGACTGTACCGTTGCCCTAGAAAACGTTACGCTCAGTGCTGTATCGAAGAAACTGTTACTTATGATGGCTCCATTATGGAGCCTCCATAATGGGTGTGGGGCGGCATTTCCCTAACAGCATAAACAGAGATGGTTTATATCGAATCCAATGCTCTTTCACGCGGATTTGCTACAGAACGATAAATCCCTGATGTTCTTGAAGATCTCGTGGTACCTTAATCAGGATGTATTTAAGATGAGATCTTTCTAATGTGCATGATAATGCAAGACCCTATACGCAATATTATACTCAGGGACGTTGGCATTCGTGTCATGGATTGGCCAGCACGGAGCCCTGATTTGAACCACATGGAATATCTTTGGGACGAATTAAAGCACAGGGCCTAAGATAGGGATCCGGCTTCTTCAAAACCTTATGGGCTCAGAATGGCGATAAATGAGGAATGGAACAACATTTTTCAAGATATCATGGTAAGATTGGTAAGATCAATAGGTTCACATACATATGCAAGCAGTTATACAAGCTGAAAGCAGCAACACACATTACTTAGAGCAGAATAATTCTCTTAACGGGGGATTTGGCTCGCGCAGCTTAGGTACTTACGTAAAACGGACGACTCATAGGTTTACAAGAACGAATCCGCCGCGGGATGTTCGAGCTGGATCGGTTGCCGCGCGCGGCAGCTGCGTTCTGCTAAATAATTATATAAAAATTGGCTCGCGCGGCAAATGAACGCCTACCTCGGTCGAACACTGGCTCGCGCAGCTGCCGCGCGTAGTTTATACGCACCTTAACAATGCCACTTAACAAAATTATGTTCATACATTTGAAGGAAATTGCATTTGAACTCAAGGGTTAAGGGTTGCTCGGTTGATTTATCTGCCAAAATTATGATATAATGTGCAAACCTGGACATAAATAATTCGATAGTCAAGATTAGGAATCATTCTACAAAAAGCATGAAGTAAACATATTCCTCAATTGACAATCACTGGGAAATTTGGGGACCGAACAGTGTAAAATCCAAATTTTTCCCTGACTTTCCAGGTAGCCTCTCGATTTCCCTGACTTTCCCTGACTGCCTTCAGCTTCCCTGACTTTTCCCTGACTTTCCCTGACTTTCCAGAATGTGGACACCCTGCAAAATCACCACGCAGGTTCGCGTGAGTTTTTGCCTTAAACGTGCTTCTGGTAAATAACTATGACTAAATTATAAGCCGCTTTATTGTTACTGTAGATAACAATATTATCAAGTAAATGCTTTTTATTTCAACCAATGAAAGGTATACTATTTTAACCATTAAAGACCTTAATCTGCGCGTTCTTTTGTAATACGCCTCTTAAAAAATGTAAGCTCATACCATTTATGTTGTGTGGAAAGTATGGGTAAACTTATAGTACTATATCAAAATATGATATTATACAATACATTAGCAATGTATCTATAATCACTTATTATATTGGTGTACCTTTTCCATAAATAAATAAATTAACTTATTTAGATCATCAGTTCCGGAATTGTCTGCTGGTCCCAGGTCTCTTCAATATAGTAGTTGTGAATGAATGTAATTTACAAAGACTTTCCAGCGTTTTTTTTTTAGTCGGGGTCTATTTCTTCATATTTCTTATTTTACAAGTAAAGTAGGTATAAATGAAATATAGATTTATTTAAAACGGTTTCTATTTTTTTACATAAAGGATAAAATAAGAAATCAAAATCATAAGAACACATTTTGGTACAACAAGCTGTTGGTATCTTGAGTTTTGCGTGCACCATAAATACCTATTTGAAATTCACGGCCCTCTGTATATATTTACTTTGTGTACTTAATAAAGAGGACAGGCTGTCTACATCGGGCGAAAACAGGCTTACTCGTACATAGACGCGGGCATACAGCGATCTAGGTACAGTTAGGAATGAAGGATTCAAGCCCGTTTGTGATAGCGCGCGATTCACATATCGATACATAACGCTCTGTTTCACGCTGCCAAGCTATTCGAGCCATTGCTGCTGAAGAAGATCCACCTCGCGGCCGTAATGAAGCTGAATAACCATACCGTCGGGGTTTTGTGGCCTCCCGGTCTCCTCTACAAACTGGCCGTCACCAGCATGTCGCCCGCTCATATGAGACTGCTGACGCTATTTCAGAGCTTCGTTCTCTTGGTCAAGGAGGCCACCTTCCAGCCACGCCCCATACTCGCAGGTATACCCCAGGACAGCTGCCTGTCGCCGTGCCTCTACGCATCCTACATCGAAGACATCTTCACCCTCCAAGACCAGCTCCAGGAGGGGCAGCAGGACTTATTGTTAGCCCTGCTCGCCGTCGAAAGCGCCTTCTTCGCTTCGTCGCGGATGGTGAGCCTCGCAATCAGGCCAAGATGGCCCGTGTTATCCAGCGCCCGTTACTGACATCCTGGCTGCCGCTGCGTATGAAACTGTCATGTTCGTTTGCGAACGGTGAACCCGCTAGGACAACGTATAATACACGCATCGCCGGATTTAGGGGAGGGCAACCGGGGCTACAGCCCCGGGGCCTCCACAAAAGAGGGTCCCCCACAATAGAGACTTCGGAAAAAAAATTTCAAATTCAGACTAGTAAACACTAGTAAACAACTTTTCCTTCATTTTTTTCTTCGCGTTTTACCTTTACCTACAGTTCTTTGTACAAACATGATTAACTACATTAAATATTAACAGAAATCATCGATCTATATTTGTTCACTCCAATCAGGCAATCAGTAAAATAGTCATTTTATTTTATTTGGAATAGTTATTTTATTTGGAAAATTATTTGGGGCCAAGGGGCCTGCACTCCTTTGTTCAGACCTTTAAATCCGGCCCTGAATACACGGTGAGTAAGCCCCGGGTGTTACGAAAACCTTAGCACTACTTCGAAGTACTCGTCGATATCAACAACTAAGGTCGGCCTTCTGCATCTACTTGTGGTTGAGCCGTGGATCGATTCGCCCCTCTATTGTGTATATGCAGTTGATGGATTGATCTGTCGTTTATACATCCATTTTACATCCAAAGCTGCTGCTCAAGTGCTCATATAATCAATGTCGCCAAAATAATATACTAAAATAATAATATAGCTACCCACCACAGAACACATAAGTTAGAAAAGCCTTGTTGTTAAACCTTTAACTACAACTACCAATGTAGTTATTTGGTGTTATTATTATTACATTTTTTTCAAAAAGTATCTTAAATTTAAGTTTTTACAATTCATACATGTAGAAATACAAATATTATAAAAAAACATAAATCTACTGTTCCACTGACAGCGGAGCACGGCCCAAACCGGTGCTTATTATTTTATATTAATATTATTATTATATTAATACTTTTCGCAAAAATAGTAATAACATTTTAATAGAACTTTTAAAGTTATTCAAAATGATAAAAATATAACTGCGGAATATTTAGTGATAAAGAGCTGAATGAAAAAGTTGTGTGTTTTTAATCATCGTGTGGATTGTATGTTACACATATAATTTTTTTCCGGGCGTTTACATTTACATGTTTTATATGTATATTGTATACCTTTTTAGCCTTTTCTGTGTTCTGTGATAGTTAAGATCTAGTTTAGTACGTACGTAAACACATGACAATCCACTAGATTTTACAAGTTGCTTAACATCTCTCTTCTCTTTGTCACGGAATATCACTTTTTCCAAAGTTTCTCTGGCTTTTTCATGGACGTATTGCTATATTTAGGTACTATGCAGTATTAAGACATAGTTGATTGTCATAATAACAAACATCAATCGGACGCCAAATAAGTAAAAAACAACAATTACCAAGCGTAGGCACGGGCGCACAGTATCGCGACAACGGCCCGCTGGCGGTCACGGGGCCTGTGACGTCACGCTCTCTTGCCGCGACTTTTAACCGAGTGGCGCATTCATTTAATCGCTACTCACTCATTTTTGGTCGTATAAAGACTATACCAATGTACAGGATTTTTTACGGACTAATACGGATAATTCTATATTCAAAACTAAAAACCGCGTTGATCCTTATTGGAGCAGATTTTAAATATTTTCCATAGAAACTTTCACCCCCTATTTTTCACTCTAAGGGGGTGAATTCTAATAAATCATGAAACACATATTCAATAAAATATTTTTAAGAGTATGAATGTCAAGTTTTATCAAAATCGTTGCTAATTTAAAGATTTTTTCATACAAACTTGCAACCCCAATTAACCCCTTTAGTGTTAAATTTTTTGAAATCCCATCTTAGTGTGCGTCTGCATTTTGAATTAAAACAACTGTCCAAATTTCACGTTTCTACCATTAGCGGCTACGGCTGTGCGTGTGTTATATATTAGAATTTTATAAAGGGTAATAATAAAAAATATAATACTCATATAATTATTTCTAAAGCTGTTTTCATTATTATCTTGTTTATTTACTTAACTTAAACATATTTTTAAAGTCTAAATCATAATAGTTTCTAGAGTTATCAAAATATTGATTATAAAAACAATAACAGTATTTATTTTGTAAACAATACGTATACCCTTGAAAAGGTTAGAACCTAATAAGAAGAATAATGTTCAACATGTATAATTGTATGTCGTATCTGTGATTACCTATTGTAAATAAGTAATTAAGATATTTTAGTGTTATGCAAATCTCAAATTGATACCATTTGACACCACGTGGTTTTATTAAATCATGAAACACATAATAATCATGAAACACATATTCAATAAATCATGAAACACATATTCAATAAAATATTTTTAAGAGTATGAATGTCAAGTTTTATCAAAATCGTTGCTAATTTAAAGATTTTTTCATACAAACTTGCAACCCCAATTTCATCCCTTTAGTGTTAAATTTTTTGAAATCCCATCTTAGTGTGCGTCTGCATTTTGAATTAAAACAACTGTCCAAATTTCACATTTCTACCATTAGCGGCTACGGCTGTGCGTGTGTTATATATTAGAATTTTATAAAGGGTAATAATAAAAAATATAATACTCATATAATTATTTCTAAAGCTGTTTTCATTATTATCTTGTTTATTTACTTAACTTAAACATATTTTTAAAGTCTAAATCATAATAGTTTCTAGAGTTATCAAAATATTGATTATAAAAACAATAACAGTATTTATTTTGTAAACAATACGTATACCCTTGAAAAGGTTAGAACCTAATAAGAGGAATAATGTTCAACATGTATAATTGTATGTCGTATCTGTGATTACCTATTGTAAATAAGTAATTAAGATATTTTAGTGTTATGCAAATCTCAAATTGATACCATTTGACACCACGTGGTTTTATTAAATCCTAATATATATGATGTTTTAAATACATCATGAATTGGTTCTTTCGCTGTACCGTTTGAATTGTAATTTCCACGTGATTTCATTTCATAAAATACGATGCATAATTTATACACTCTAAATTGTGTATCGTATTTTTAAAATAATGTTTAGACTATTTAAAGAAAATAGGAAAACAAATTACATTATAATAATCATTTATTATTGAATAACAAGCCTATTTCCGGTGGAATGTTTGCGGCGCGATCTTGTTCCCGCCATTTTCTGTTAATATAAAGAGGCTACAGCTTTGCCATAGTCAGTTTTTGCTGTGAACAGTTTTTAAGTAACATCGATCTTCGGGAACAAGTTTGTCTTGCTAGGCTGCTACTATACCAAGCTAAGTATTCTGTCGAATATTCTATTTCCCTGTCTCATCAGCAACTTTGAATATTGTTTGTAAAAGTGTAACTTGTTAATTTCTTTATTTAATTACTAATAACTCGTTCTTTTGTTTTATTATGACTTATTACTTTTGTTTGTTATGTTTAATGGTTAATCATTTATTATTTTATTTCTATGTAATATGTACACCTTTGTAACTTTTATTTGAAAAGAGCAACCCCTGAGTTTCTCGCTAGCTCTTCTCGGGGAAGTCTGCATTCCGAGCTAGTAGTCGAGTCATTTTTAATAAAAATAATAATTGAATTTATATTGTCGTTTGTAATTGCATTACCTCATTAACTGGATTAGATTAAAATTGCATTGAAAGGCATTTACTACCTCAAAGGCTAGGGGTATTTCCTAACACGTGCGTCTTTAGATGGGAACATCTCCTTTTATATACACGGTGTTTCATAATAACCAATAAATAATGAATGTGTTATCTAAAACTGATTATAAAAATGTGTTTACATGTAATGTCATTCAACCTACAATTTTCATGTATCATCAGTATCATCATCATGTCTATGATTTACATGAAAATTTTGAGTTGAATGCCATTACGGGGTAAACACAATTTAATAATCAGTTTTAGATAACGCATTCATTATTTATTGGTTATTATGAAACACCGTGTATATAGATTATTTGTACAACACTCAAAAACTCTTTTTTCTTTTATGTGCGGAAATTGCCACATGGTTTTCTTGTAACCTTTAAATTTGAATCTTATCCCAATAATACCATCACTGGTAAGGCAAGAATTGAAAATTAATGCGGACAGGAGGGAGACTCTGTACCAGAGTCATCTGCATGGCCATCTTACCTATTTCTGTCGCAAAGCAAATCTCACAGCACAGGAGCAACATGTATTATAGGTGACTGTTACCACTTACCATTAGGTGGGTAGTTTTCTTGTTTGCCAACTTATCGCAAAAAAAAGAGGAATATATGTTGCGCCTCTTTAAAAAAATTCAAAATATATATTGCTCTAAATTTTAAGTTCCTTTTCCATCAAATCTTTTTATCAGCCAACCTATCCATTCCAGAAAAAGATGGAAAATATTCAGTCACTCATTTCTGACTTTTTATTAATCCAACCTTAGTTGGTTTCATGAAGTTTTTGATCAGTATCAGAAACATTATGAAATGAAATGTATTTTATGCTTATCAATTTGACTAGGCCGCCGAAAGGTCAAAGAGGCTCGTTGAATGATTTAATGATTTTTTTTATGTCAAAGGTGAAATAAAAATCATGTACGTGCTTGTTTTTAAGTTGTGTAAACGTTTTAAGAGTCTTTTCCCACTTTCTTTTATTTTCATGAATTTCTTTTGTTTCTGATCTGTCACTTATTTCACGATCCGCGCCCCGCGCATTTAAGTTTTAGTTTATTAGGTTATTTTCTATTTTAGTTTATAATAAATATTCAAAGAATCTTGTTATTTTTCCTTTTATGCTTGCTTGTACAATATCGGACGAGTTGGGAAAGAGACGAAATACAGCATGAGACATGTAAGAGATGTTGTCTAGTTAAGCTAAGAGACGTCTTATTGAATGCGACATACTAAGTAAAGTGACGAACTGTCAACAGAACCGGTAAACCATAATTTTTTGCAAGGTGGGTATTTCACAGGTATGGTGACTCCAAATTCAAGCAAGTATACCTGCTATTCCCTATTTCTTATAAATAGATAAATAGTTATCATATCTATATAAAAACTACTGATAAATCAAATGATGTACAAAAGATTAGTCACAAGTTACAAAAATATTAAGGCATACATTTTAGATTCTCTTGAATAATGGTTTAAATAATAAACAAACTTACGCTGCATGTACATAAAGTCCTCTTTATTGAAACTTTTGTCCCATGACGGGGGCGACTGATTCCCACTTTGAAGTGATGCAAACTCAGATACACCTGGCACTGCAAAAGAATCGTTAGATCGTGAGCCTAGGTCTGCTTTTAAGGTTTTATCATTATCGTCACCCATTATTTTACAAAAATTTTGAACGAAAACGGTTACAATTGAAATGCCATCAGCAAAACTATCGTTAGGAAAGTGGAAATGACAACATCATTGAAAAGCAAATCGCGCGATTTTTGAAAATCTTACTCGACCGAATAAATTAACAGAAGAATATTAATCTCATTTAAATACAAATGGACATACTTTGTTCGGGCCATAGCTCGGGAGATGCACGATCCAATTTTTCTAAACTCAGTAAGCTTTCCTCTAATGATGTCAAAGGAATATCGTCAGATGCAGCAGTTTGTCCTAGAACGAAACGTGTTGATTTCATCAATACACAACAACGATAAAGCACAATTCTCAACCATATATGTATAGTCTATATCAACAATATAAATTATATATAAATGATAAGTTTGGAGTAAATCAATTGCTTAAAAATTAATTATATACCATCTTGTACAAAACAATTCTCTTTCGCGGCCATTTTTCAGCTTATTTAAGTGTGACTATTATCTGAAATCTTTAAACTACTAAGGTTGCGTTCCGAAACAAAATTTTCTTTGTCGGGTAAAGTTACCCGATTGAAAATCGGTTTGGAACGGGGTAAAAAAGAAAGCGTCACGGAACCACAGACGTATAAAGGGAAGCAGACTAAACGTATCGTTCAAAAAGCTTGGCAACTTTACCACATGTAAACATTACTCACACACAAACAATGGACTCAATTCTGGAGTGGCCGCTAAATTGCCTAATTTTATTTAGGTGCCGCTAAACCAGTATCCTATTCTACGGTAACTGTCAAATTCAATTGACATTGCTAATTTGAATCTGACGTTTCTAATTTTAGACGGTCAATTCAACTTAGCTTTAGCCGTCCAAGCGCTATTCCAGACGTGAGATTTTTACGCGTAATTTTCCTAAACTGACTATTTTTAGCGGCGACTAAAATCATCCCGATTAAAATTAGAACCTTGCTAAAATCCGCCATTTTGATAATGAAATATACAAATCCAAATAACAAATGAGATGAAATTTTAATATTGCTTAAAATTTTAGTAGTTACAAAATTATATTTAATGGATTATATGGATCGCCAGCAATCGGTTATCTGGGGAGATACTTCCTCCTCATGGTGTAATCTAAAGGCTGGTGTTCCTCAAGGCGGCATCATATCTCCAATCCTTTTCTCAATTTAATACGACCACATATCTAAGCATCGGCAGCGTTTGAACTGGTTACCTATTCGGCAGCGTAGACATGTAAGAACTTTAAATACCCTTTTCGCCTTTTTGAATAGTCCCAATGCATCCAGTTATTTTCAGTATTTATGTACGTCTCACAATCGACCTCTTCGGTCAGCATCCTTCTTACATGTCCATCTCATAGTTCCGAAATAATTCACTCTTCCTTTTTCGTACAATCCATTCTTCTTTGGAATGCGCTGCCTTTAGATATTAAGAAATCTATCAATAGGTTAAGTTTTAAAAATAAACTGCGGAAATATGTGCAACAGAACTGTATATCATAACGTCGCTTATTTGTTGGCTGTATTATTGTTGTAACTTATTAATGTTGTGGAATAATAATATGTATTAGTTTATTTTTGTTATATTTATGTATTAGGTTTGAAATATTTCTAAATGATTGCGATGTAAAATTGTCAAATGTACATTAGATATATTAACTGTTTTTTTTTTTAAAAAAAAACGTCGCTCCACACTAGAATTTTCTCCTGTGTCGTGGGTGCAATTACAAACATAGAATATCACATGCACATACGCCCAGACCGGAACAAATTACTGTAGGCCATACAAAACATTTGCCCCGTACGGGAATCGAACCCGCGACCCGTTGCGCAGTAGGTGATCACTCGACCTCTGCGCTAAACGTGTCGTCAAGTGTTATATAAACATAAACCCGTTATGGTTTCTTTGACAACAAGACCCATCCCTCAATTAATTTTAATATTTTTACGATAGCAACACAATCACAATTAAAGGCACCTCCAGACTCACGCCGAGAAGTCTCGCCGAGAACTTGCACGAGAACCGAGAAGGTATCCACACTCAGCGATCTTCTCATTTACATTCTTGGTCGTGATCCGGAATGGACGACAGTGCTACTGCCTTGGTTTTGTGTGCGTTAACACATTATAATCTCGTTAACCCGAAAATTAAAAATAGTATTAAGAAAAAAAGGCTCAAACGATGGTGGTTATTGACAAAGTACTTTTTTATAGAAAACGTTTTGCTTCCCACAAAATGGGCTCTGTGTGAAAATATTTTTTTAACTTTAACTCTGTTTCATTTTTCCACATTTTTCCACATTAAAATTACTGAACTAAAAAGACTAACGAAATATCTCAAAACAATTAAAATCTTCGTGAATTTAATTTTTTTTGTTAAACACTGATAGCACAGATGAGAGACTATATTAAATGAAAGAGTATACAATAACTGTGAAGTTATCTAAATGATACTGATATGCATCAGACACCACAAAGTATTTTTTATAGAATAATTGGCACGAGATAATATGCGATCTACGCCACAGTCGCAGTCGCACTGAGAACAAACGAGAATGTGATAGTGTTCTCTTTTCTCTCCCGAGAAACCCTTTGAAGTGGGCAAAAAGACCGACACCGATCGGAGAACAGGCGAGCCCGAGAACGAGAAGCCGAGAAACCCATCACATTCACGCTTCTCGGGTGTTCTCGGCGTGAGTCTGGAGGCACCTGACATTTTCGAATTACGCTTAAGCTCTGCCTAAATTTAGTTGGCTTGTCACCGTAGAATAGCACTTGCTTAACCGGCCATTTAAATTAAGTTTAAAAGAAACTTTAGTTTTAGGTTATTTAGACGGCGGACGCACAGAAATGAGTCCAATATCAATCTAATTTTATTGTAATTTAGAACACTTCGGGGCACAGCACTTTACCATTATCCTTGATTTCACTCGGGTGGTTCAACCTTCAAACACAACAGAAAATAGGTGACGAAATTGCCTACTGTAGGTTAGGTTAGGTTCGGACCATGACTATGCGTCATACAGTTCTAATATATGGGAACCTATACCACTGAAATATTATTAATTTTATAGGTATTTCGTCCATTCGGGCATTTGGACATCGGTTTTTTATGTTTCGATATAACGGCTATCGGCATTTAAAACTTTCGGTATTTTGATTTTCTTTGTTTTGGACGTCGGTATTTCAGTCATAGTTATTTCGAAATTTCGGTATTTTAATACGTACCAGGGGCCCGATTCTCAGTTTTTTAGAGATATCTCTAATTCGACATATCTCTAATACTTTGCATCTCTACTAAAAATCTCTATGATATGAAAAAAATGTCGATTGCTATCTACCACTAGGCATAGACATTTCTCTATCGTGACATTTTGAGAATACGGAAACTGTGAAATATTCGACATCCGCCATTTAATTTCGACATATGTCGAATTCGACATTATGTCTATGGCTTGAGAATCGGGGGCCTGGTCGCACACCAGACATACACTTGTATTACGATAACAGCTGTGGCGCTGCATTTCAAACGCGGCACATTTAACGCCCCCCTATATTTGCACGCAAGCAAGCACACCACTGACACGTTTTTAGCAGGTGAAGTTTGTGGCAAGGCGTTAGCCACGCTACATGTAAGTATGTACTATTTTAATATAATTGAGTATGTAAAAAATATGCTAAGTAAATTAAAAAAGTTTGTTTAGAAGCAAAAGCTAATTATATTAAGTCAAAACTCAAACTCAAACTCAAAAATCTTTATTCAATATAGACCTTTACAGGCACTTATTGACGTCAAAATAAAAACATAAAAATCTTCAACCAAGAATCTAATTAACTAAATTATTTAATCCTTGTATGTACACACACCCCAACCATTATTAAGATGTGTGCAAATACAAGTCAAATGAAAAAAAAAATTGATTCTACACCTGTTCGGAAATTGGGAGAGCCTTCTCAAGAAGAACAGGCAAGAAACTCGGAAGGTCTTGTATTTTTTTTGTCTCCTCTTTTAAAATGCCAACATTACAATATTATATTTCACAAACATTTTTTTAAATAATATAGAAATGCCTGTCGGTGTGAGTGGAACAGTTACTCGAATGAAATTTATCCCACTATCACAAAGTGTTAACACCCTTTAAACGTCAATTATCACATTTTTTGTCAATCCCAAGCAGTTTTATCTGTCATATAATCAGACACTTTATAATATGCTTTTTTCATAAGTGCGCCCTTGATAGCGACTTTAAATTTATTCAAGTTAAGTGCTTTAATATTATTTGGGATTTTATTGTAGAAACGTACACAAAGGCCTTTGAAAGAATTATTAATTTTTTTAAGCCTAGTATTTGGTAACGCTAACATATTCTTTTGCCTAGTATTTACTGAATGAATATCACTGTTTTTACAAAACGAATGTATATTTTTATGAACATATACTATATTCTCGTAAATATATTGCGACGCGACGGTCATAATACCAATTTCTTTAAATTTTTCTCTCAAAGAGTCTCTTATTTTAAGGTTATAAATAGCACGAATAGCCCTTTTTTGCAGCACAAAAACAGTCTGAATGTCGGCAGTATTTCCCCACAGCAAAATGCCATACGACATCACACTATGAAAATAGGCAAAGTATACAAGTCTTGCTGTATCAACATCAGTCAGCTGACGTATTTTCCATACAGCGTAGGCTGCAGAACTAAGTCTCTTCGACAATTTATCAATATGTGGGCCCCACTGAAGCTTTGAATCTAAAGTAATACCAAGAAATACTACGGTATCCACAACGTCCACATTTTTATGCTTTATGTTAACAGTGGTGTGAACCTCTTTAACATTGGGTAAAACAAATTTTATACATTTAGTTTTCCCTTCATTGAGGCACAAGTTATTCGCATTAAACCAGTAAACTATTCTTGAGATAGAACTATTTACATCGTCAGAAATTTGCAATCGTCTTTTAATTTTAAACATAAGTGAAGTATCATCTGCAAATAATACAATCTCATGCCTGTCTTGTACAAAAGCAGGCAAGTCATTTATATATATTAAAAATAGAAAAGGACCAAGAATTGAACCCTGCGGAACTCCCATTTTAACCGAGGCGCCCTGGGACCTCTCCCCGTTGACGTCTACTTTCTGAATCCTCTCAGTCAAATAGGAGACGAGTAAATCCAGAACAGTGTCGCGAAATCCATAGTAGTGTAATTTCCTGATCAGGGTGTCATGATGAACGCAATCAAACGCCTTGGACAAGTCACAAAAAACGCCCAGCGCATCATGTGAGTCCTCCCAGGCCTCATATATATTTTGTATTAACTCAACACCAGCATCAGTTGTTGAGCGACCCTTTCTAAAACCAAATTGTTTACAGTGTAGAAGATTATTTCTGTTAAAAAAGCTTTGCATTTGTTCCAACATTATTTTTTCAAAGATTTTGCTAAAAGTAGGTAGCACAGAGATAGGTCTAAAATTATTGGGGTCTGATGTGCTACCAGATTTGTGTAATGGAATAATTTTACTCAGTTTCATTAGATCAGGGGGCCGATTCTCAGTTTTTTAGAGATATCTCTAATTCGACATATCTCTATTACATTGCATCTCTACTAATAATCTCTCAAAAATGTCTATGATATCAAAAAATCGTATTCTCGCTGGCAATAGAGATGTATGTCGAATGATGGTCGAATGACTATGAGGGTGCGGTCCGAAATTTGATATCAGCGCTCGTGTGCGCGTTTTGAGTGCAAAAAGTCGGTTCAAAATTGCTCATATAGGTAGTTTTCCAATTACAGAGCATAATGCGACTCAGTGGCGCACAATGCCGAATTATGCTGATGCTAATTGGAACGTGAATTAGTTTTCAAATGCACCAGCAGAGTGCGCTAAGTTCAGTGTTGAAAAAAATAAATATTCATAGAGTTAGCAATAACCTCATTAATGTGTAAATAATGTGGTATACATAATAATTGGTTGAAAACTATTTCCTACGGTTATTTTAAGTAATTTGGATTTTTATTATTTCATTAACATTTTTTTGTTTTGAGTAATTTTTGTACCTTCAGCCCTACTTATATTTATTTTTTTAACACAGTTTGAATTAACTTTGATTATTTCAAAAAAACTACAATGAAACGAAAGCTTTAACAATTTTTCAACAATAAATAATAATACCAACGATTATATATAAATAAAACATTTCGATCAATGCCAACTTAAAGAAAAAACACTTGTTAATTTTCTGTCACTGAGTTGGTATCGATTGCACGCATCACACGAAAACATTACTTTTGAGAGTGCTCGATTGTGCGAAGTGTTGCTGTAGTTGAAACATTCAACGTTATGCATTATGCCGCATAATGCGCTCTAGTGCTGTAATTGGAAAACTACCAATGGTAGTTTTCCAATTACAGAGCATAATGCGACTCAGTGGCGCACAATGCCGAATTATGCTGATGCTTAATTGGAACGTGAATTAGTTTTCAAATGCACCAGCAGAGTGCGCTAAGTTCAGTGTTGGAAAAATAAATATTCATAGAGTTAGCAATAATCTCATTAATGTGTAAATAATGTGGTATACATAATAATTGGTTGAAAACTATTTACGGTTATTTTAAGTAATTTGGATTTTGATTATTTCATCACCATTTTTTTGTTTTGAGTAAGTTTTGTACCTTCATCCATACTTATATTTATTTTTTAACACAGTTTGAATTAACTTTGATTATTTCAAAAAATATACAATGAAACGAAAGCTTTAAAAATTTTTCAACAATAAATAATATTGCTAACAATTATATATAAATAAAACATTTCGATCAATGCCAACTTAAAGAAAAAACACTTGTTAATTTTCTGTCACTGAGTTGGTATCGATTGCACGCATCACACGAAAACATTGCTTTTGAGAGTGCTCGATTGTGCGAAGTGTTGCTGTAGTTGAAACATTCAACGTTAAGCATTATGCCGCATAATGCGCTCTAGTGCTGTAATTGGAAAACTACCAGTATGCGCATTTGTAAGCGTTAGGTATATCTACAATACATACAGAAGTGCTCTGTAAAGATACTGGAGGGACAATACACGTCGCCCTTCAATTTTTCTTTTCAAATAACATTGATTGATCAAATTGACATTTGACAGACTCAAAGATCGAAAGCTCGGTCAAAAATTGATCTTAATGCTTACGTCCGTGAGCAGTGCAAACGATTTGAATGGGTTTTTTTGTTTGCATGCATGCAACCACACCCATAAAAATGAATGGTTACGTTTTGTTGATTTATACGATCAAAAAAAAACAAAAAAAAGTAGCGTCCAAGTTGTCATCAAAGTTACTTTCTCAAAGCAGACTTTGAGCATGTCAACGCGGCTTTGCGAAGCGTATTGTTAACCTTTTTCACATCGTTCGAAACGTTGAAATGTTTCAAAACGTCGTGTTTTTTATTTGTAACATTTTTGAATATTTTTAGAAAACAGAATTATTAGAGATGCAGTAATACATCTATAATGGACTATAAAAAACAATATCCCACTTCAGCACAGAATTCGTGGCTTTGTCAGTTAAAGGTTGAAGAACTTTGTAAAGCCAAATTTTCGGGGACTTTTACTAAAAAAATCCGAACAAAAGTGGAAATGTATAGCAGAGGAATTAAATTGTTTGGGAGAAGTCAATAAGACTTGGATTGACTAAATATATTACAATGTTAACTAATTCTTTAGAAAAGCGAAAGTTCTTAAATGCATATATGTAATGGTAATTCCACTAAAAACCGAGCTTCTTCTATTATACATTAACAAAAGTTGTTATAATAATCATCGATTATTCATATTAATTAAATGTGTTAGCAATTAAAATACACACATAAACTAAATCGTAAAAAAAGTTCCAACAAATTATGTAAAACAGACACAGAAATAACCAATTACTGTAGCTCGTACTCGACTTTTCAAATGTCGATTGCTATCTACCACTCGTGACATGTCGAACGCTAGGCATAGACATATCTCTAACGTGACATTTTGAGAATACGGAAACTGAGAAATATTCGACATCCGCCATTTAATTTAGACATATGTCGAATTCGACATTATCTCTATGGCTTGAGAATCGGGTCCCTGGAAATACACCACAGTCAATGCAATCATTAAAAATACTAGCAAGTATTGGAGCTATTGTTTCTATTACAGATTGGGAAACATCTACAGAGTTGCCCCACAGATCCACGGTTTTCTTTTTATGCAGCGTTTTAAATGACTTTATTAAATCATTTGCACAAATATGGGCAAATTTAAATTTATCATCACAAATTTTAACATAATCTTTTAGAATAGATTCGGCTACAGTGGGGGAGGAATCCAAAGATTTTGTGATTGAAACTGGAATGTCAGTAAAGAATTTTTCAAATTCTGTAGCTACCTCAATATCTACTGTAACTTTCTTATTTTCAATATTTAAACAAAAATTGTTGTTATTAGTTTTTACTCTTCCGGTTTCATTATTAATAATGTTCCATGTCGTTTTAATTTTGTCACTACTATTTTTTATTTTAGAGCTTAAATAATTGGACTTTGCAAATTTACAAACTTTTTTAAATACTTTGGAATAAGTTTTTACATACAATTTAAATTGATCACTAGTATTTAATGAACGCTCATTGTAAAGTTCATAAAGTTTTATTCTGCTTTTGTGAATACCTGGTGTGGCCCATTCACTAAAAGCTAATCTACCATTGACTGAGATGGTTTTTGGAACAAAGATATTTTTAAATTCACAACAAAATGTGTTAAAAAAGTTTTCATACAATTTATTTGGGTCTTCGTCATAATCAATATACTTTAAATTAATGCCAAGATTATTATTGAAACGCTCCAATCGGCCAGCAGTCTTTGGTACAACAGTGATATTCTTTTTCGCCATAAGCTTACATTTGTAAGGTATAGTAACAAATTGACCAGAGTGGTCAGATTCTAAGTTATTAAAAACATTTTGTGCTAATGGTTCTATGTCAGTATAAATATTATCAATGCATGTGGCAGAAAACTCAGTAATTCGTGTTGGCTCCAGAAATAAGTTTTTAAGATTATATGACTGAAACAATTTTTTAATTCTCATACATAAACTAGAGTTTTCTAATAAGTTAATATTAAAATCTCCACAAACTAATATTTGTTTGCCTTGCTTACAGACTTTATTTAAAACTTCATCCATTATATTTTCAAAGTGGTCATACAATCCCAAAGGAGGCCTGTATACGCTCACTACAATAATCTGGTCCAACTCTACACAGGCAATTTCTATTGTTCGTTCAACTGAGAGGTTCACAATATCTTTACGATCTTTATATTTAAGCTTTTTATTTAATATGATTAATGAGCCACCGCGAATTGCATTTTCTCGACTGAACGAACTACCAACCTGGTGGTTGCTAAAATTAAACATGAACTGGTAGCTTTTAAGCCAATGTTCGGTTATACAAAAAATGTCTACTTTACTACTGTTCATGAATAACTCAACTTCCAGATCTTTGCCCATCATTCCTTGCATGTTCTGGTGCACCAGGTTGATAAAATTTACATGTTTATTATATTCAAATGGGTCTTCCAGTACATTATCTAATAAACAATTTTCATTTTGTTCTTTATTTAACATTATGCAAGAGGATTTCTCTATTGTCTCAATACCTAATTTAAAGACTTACTAACTAATACATCAGTAATATTACTGACAGTCATCCTACTTCTACGTTGCTCAATAGGAGCAATTTTTGTAGCCAAGTTCTTGGCTGAGATATAAAAATAATATGATAGCGATTTTGCTATTCGTCTCTTATAATAATTTGATAGACAATATCTATTATCTTTCGTCAAAAATAGTGAACTCTAATAATAAAATACAAACTACTTGGAAAGTTATAAATAAAGAAACATGTAAAATGAGGTCTCATGATTGCACATTCGAACTGAAGATTGGAGATAGTTACATCACGGATACATACGGATATAGCAATAGCAGACGCATTTTTTTCAAATATACCTATTACTACAACAAGCAAATTTCAGTACATTGAACCTTCAAACAACTTAAGATAAAAAAGACTGAGGATCTTTGGGGACTCTCGATACATGTACTGCAACCTATCATATCTGCTATAGCAGTGAATTTAGCTTTCATTTTTAATAGATGCATCGATGCAAATGAGTTTACTGATTTAATGAAGTACAGTAAAATCGTACCTTTGTTCAAAACAGGTGTTAAAAGTGACCCTTCTAATTAGTGATTGGTAAAATTTTTGAGAAAATATTATTTAATCTATTGGTTGTACATTTTACAGATAATAAATTACTTCACAACCATTCTATATCTATGTTCACAACAAACAGTTTGGTTTCACTAAGGGTAGAAGTACAACTGATGCTGCAGTTGCGTTAATGAAACATATTTTCGATGCGTGGGAACACAAACATGATGCGATAGGTATTTTTTTGTGATTTATCAGAGGCTTTTGACTGTGTTGATCATGGGGCCTTATTATTGAAATTAGGACATTATGGTGTCTCTTGTAACTCACTTAGCTTTTTGAGTTCTTACCTCACTGGCAGACTTCAAAAAGTTTCTGTTAATGGTTTTAATTCTTCAGGTGCCCCCATACTCATGGGTGTTCCCCAAGGCTCAATATTAGGACCTCTTTTGTTCCTGATATATGTAAATGACCTTCCCTACTTGGTTGAAGATCATTGAGAGATAGTATTTTTTGCAGATGACACTTCATTAATATTTAAAAGTAATAGACATAAACAATTACTTGACGTTATAAATGGTATTCTTGCTAAAATTCTACACTGGTTTACAAGTAATAACTTGTTGCTCAATGCAAAAAAAAAATGTGTAAAATTTACAATGCCCAACGTAAGACAAGTAGACACTTCTATTAGTATTAACGGTGAAATTATTCAAGCTGTCAATGCTACAGTATTTTTAGGAATAACTCTAGATTATAAGCTACAGTGGGGTCCTCACATTGCCGCCTTGGCAGGAAAACTTAGCTCAGCTGCCTATGCGGTTAGAAAGATAAGAGAACTAACTGATGAGCAAACTGCACGATTGGTTTACTTCAGTTACTTTCATAGTATTATGTCATACAGTCTACTGTTGTGGGGCTCGGCTGCAGATATTGACACGATTTTTATACTACAGAAAAGAGCTATTCGTGCTATCTACAACCTTAGGCTCCGTGACTTACTAAGAGATCTTTTCAAACAAATTAATATATTAACAATAGCTTCTCAATATATTTACGAGAATATCATGTACATACGCAAAAACTTAAATTCATTTATAAAAAATAGTGACAAACATAATATTAATTACTGGAGGGAGACTCTGTACCAGGGTCGTCCGTCTTACCTATTTCTGCCGCAAAGCAGCAGTGCTTGCATTGCTGTGTTCCGGTTTGAAGGGTAAGATATGGCAGTGAAATTACTGGGTACTGTGACTTTACATCTTATGTCACAAGTTGGCAACGTACATTGTGGTTCTTGTGACTGTTACCACTTACCATCAGGTGGGCAGTTTACTTGTTTGCTAACGTTCTGCAATAAAAATAATAATAATAATACAAGACATAAAGATAAACTTGCTGTGCCAACACTTAGGCTCAATAAAGTCAGTAGATCATTTGTAGGGAAAAGTGTAAAAATATTTAATAAATTACCCCAGGATATTGTTGAATTGCCAATTAATAAATTCAAAACCGAAATAAAAAACGTTTAATGAATTGTATAGATAGGTATAATAGGTATTCATATGGTTTTATTAGTTTTAGTTTGTATATTTTATGTAACTTTTTGAGATTCATATGTGCTCTTTATGTGCCTAAACTGAATAAATGAATTTGATTTGATTTCATTTGATTCAAGATCGAACACGTTCTTTTTTGTGGTGCAGTGGTTTGCAATAATGATAGACAACATTGAATTTTATGTGTAGTTTATTGCAGAGGTTGAAAAAACCCTACATTATATAACCATGGACTCACTGATTATAGCAATAGACGGAATACAGAAATCATCTAGATCAAAATCGACGAAATATTCAATGAAAGGGTTGTACTGTGTAAATATTTTGCCATGGCACCAATCGGTATGGATTTATGAAGTAATTACACAAATATTCTCGACATTCTGTAGCATCGTTATTCGATCCTCATTTATATTACCGTGCGTCCGGTGTGCGTGTACGCGACACATATACTCAGAGCAAAAATGTAGCATGCATATTATGACAACGTAAATGTTGCGTGCATGTAGCTTGACCTTGTGGCTCCGGTGTGCGGCCCCGCTTATTCAAGTTCAGTGTGTAGACGAATATTACATATTGATATTAAAAAATATACTAAATCTACTACTAAATTTGATACTGGCAATGACATTGTATAAAATTCTTTAATTTACAATCAAAGGGTATCTAGATCATACAGACAAAGTAAAGAATTTTTCTAAAAATTTCTCTTGATGAGAATAATTTATAGAGAATAATTTCACAATGTTTGAATAAAGTACCTATTTTACGAAAAGTGAAAACGCCATCATTATTCGCAAAATAATAGTTTGATTCCGTTGTTCAAGATGTTTCAATTAACTGAGACCGGATTTATTTTGTTTAAATATTGTTGAATGTTTCAGACAGGTATTATGTAATCGAAGTCCATTCTATAGTAATTATTACATACTCTGTTTCATTATTTATAGTACAACTTCAGAATAATATTTATTTTTTACTAATGACAACACCATATTTCTTACTGTCTTTCTTTCTTCCGGCTGCCACTTTAGCCAAGGTGCGTATCCACATGGTATTTTGGTGAAATAAACTTGTTAAAGCTAGAAATCAAGATTTTTAAAGGTAAATACTTCAATGCTTTATATAATTTCTAGTTTGAAAGTCTTATGTATGCAATTAGTTTATTCATTTCATGTTTGTCGTAGTATCAATACTAACAATGTATTCATGAAAGCATGCCAGCTACAATTCTTATTCATACAGTAAATATGTAATGCTATTTTAAAGGTGCTGAAAAGGACAATATTCCCATTTCGCAAATGGTTGAACTCTGCTTTTTATCATTGAATAATAAATCATTGAGCACTTATACAAAGTAACCTAATTTTCAAGACACTCAAAAGATTTGAGTGTTGCATTTCAAACGTTGACTTATATTTCAGATGCGCTCTGTAACATTGAAGGATGTCGAGCAAGACAAGGTCGTTAAGACCGTTGCTGCCCATTTGAAGAAGTAAGTTGTAGAAAAAAATTATTTCATGTTCTCAAACATATTTTTTTGTTTTTTTTTATCAATGACAATAAAAATTGGATCAATTTTTATTAAGACTTTGATGTCCTTTTAATTTTATATTGCTTAAGAATAAATTTCCTTTTTTAGGACAGGGAAAGTGAAGGTTCCAGATCATATGGACCTTGTAAAGACTGCTCGTTTCAAGGAGCTGGCTCCTTATGATCCTGACTGGTTCTATGTCCGTTGTGCTGCCGTTTTACGCCACATTTACATCAGATCACCAGTAGGTGTCAAGACAGTGACCAAAATTTTTGGTGGACGAAAACGTAATGGAGTTACACCATCACACTTCTGCAGGTAATTGTAATTACTTTTAAGGTATTTCATAGTAATGTTGTAGATATGTGGAAATCATATATCATACAGTGGCAAACATTTAGTGTTATTACCGGTGTTTGGTATAGGTAGTGCTATTTCACAGGATACATTAATTGTGGCATGACATGGACATACCCTCTCATCTCAAAATCCTGTGATTATCAAGCTCACTTTCAATCAAATATTTCCACCATTTAATTTACAAATACGTACCCTGAATGTGTTACCACTTTTTTTAACTACAAACAGTGGCATTTAACTATAAGGTGGTAGGGCTGGTGAAATGCCACAAGCCCAGTCCCGAGAGCCCACAAGCTCAGAAGTAACCCAACATTTTAAACAAATTTTGTCATTTAGTTAATGGTGGGTACCATGCGGTCACACATTCCCCCTCGAATAAAATAATGTTCCCCAATATTTGGCTAGAATTAAGAAGTAAGTTCAAAATACACATTAGGTATTGTAAAAGATGATCACAAACTTTTTCTGAACTGTCAGAAATCGTTTTATTCCAGTTTCTACTGGTACACTAAATACACAATAAAAAATTGTTGACATCTAAACACTGCTTCATCTGGTAAACCAACATACTTGCCCTACAGATATACCAGAAAAATACCAGACCTTATAAACTTGTATACACGGTGTAAAATATGGAGAAGGATGGAAAACTAGTAACAAAACCTGCGTCTATGCATTCAGACCATTAAAATTACCTAAACAATTATTCATGGGATACAAAATTATTTTTATGTTTTAAAAAACAACTGCTATAAGTACTACGCAGTGTGAAGCACGCTTGCGCGCTACGGATATCGTCTCTGTGTAAGTCAGCGGCTCGCAGCCACAATAGGCAGTGACAGTTGTAAATACATAAACTTTTAAATATTTGTTAAAAAATACTGATTTTTTTCTTCGGATGAAAATTAACTATTAATGTTCCAAACACTGATATAAAAACCCCAAAAAATAATTGCCACTTTGAACTTAAATGTCTCGGTAACTATTAATTTCCCAGGTATGGTCTAAAAGACAAAAATGATATTGACGATGGGTTGGATACCTGGGCTTTGGCTTAGATTTTATTACACTCGTTATAATAAAAGATTCTACTAAACTTTATGTTAACCTGCAGCTTGATGGGATTGGTCTGCAGGCTACACACCAGTACCTATAATATAATAACAATAAGCCTTTATTCAGACATTTGACACATTCATAATTCAATTATTTCAATTCATCATAGTAATAAATATTAAATTTTCTACTCATTAAAATTGATTCCGAATACATTACAATAATATTTTAATAAAATTCGTGATGTCAACTTTATTTTTTTTTCCTAATATACCGGGTCCACGTCTGATTGCCCTCCAGCAAAGGCCTCCTTCAAACATTTCAATTCTGCACTATCCCTTGTTTTTCTGGTCCATACTTTGCCTGCTATTTTTCCAATTTCATCTGACCAGATCCTGTCATTGGGTACCATTGGGTTACTATTTGGCTCCATTTGTCTGATCCTCTCATTAAATGGCCTGTCCATTTCCCATTTTAGTTTTCTAATTTTCTTTTTGACATCCCGCACCCTACTAACTTTCCTAATTTCATCTCTTCTTTTCCTTTCCCACTTCTTTATTCCTGTCATACTCCTTTCCATGGCGTGCTAATATGCTAGTAACTTTTTGGTTTGTTGTTTTGTAAGTGCCCATGTTTCACTTCCATATGTCAGAATAGGTAGTATGCATGTGTCAAATGTTTTGCTTTTAACCTTATTACTCAGGTGTTTATCCTTCATAATTTCTTTGAGAGTCCAGTACCTTTTCCATGCATTCGCAATCCTTTGTTCTATTTCTTTGCCATAAAGGTTTGTATGTGATATTACTTGTCCTAGGTATATGTATTCATCTACATATTCTATAATAGCAGGTCCGAGATTGATTATCTCTGGGAGTGTGGTTAGTCATTATTTTTGTTTTCTCTAGGTTCATCTCCAGTCCAACTCTGCAGCTTTCTTCTAAGTCATGTAACATTGCTTTTACTTCTGAGGCTGAGGTAGAAAACAACACAATGTCGTCAGCAAAACGGAGATGTGTTAAACATCTTTCAAACATCTATACTTAATCCATAATTGTCCCAGTTGAGTTTTCTAAATACCATTTCCAATACAGCAGTAAACAATTTGGGCGAGACTGGATCTCCCTTTTTTACACCTCTGTGGATTTTAAAATACTCTCCCTTTTTTTCCATCTCTGCTGCTGTGCTGTTTTTATACACATTTCTGATGATCCTTATATATTTGTCAATGCCTTGTTCGTTTAGAGCCTAAGATGCTTTCATGAATCAGTGAGTCAAATGCTTTACTGTAGCTTCCTAAGCTAAGTTATGGTTGGTGAAATCGGCCATTATTCAATCAAATTATGTACCATTGCTATCTATGCACTTTTGTCATCTCATAGGTAGTTCATCGATCCCTTTACTAAAAAAAACCATTCCGACGGGAATCAATAAATTCTTTGAAGGCGTTTTGGACTGCCCCATTGGAGTTGAATTTTATCCCTTTCAAGATGTTATCCAAATTTTGAAAATAATGGTAATCTGTTGGAGCAAGGTCCTGAGAGTACGGTGGATGTCTTAGACATTCCAATTGAAGCTCCTCTAATTTGGTAGCCGTCTGTTGTGCAGTGTGTGGTCTAGCGTTATCATGAAGCAGCAGTGGCCTAGAGCGATTGACCAGCCTCGGTTGTTTAGCAGCTAGCTTTTCCATCATGGTTTGCAGTTGCTAACAATAGACATCTGCCGTAATCGTCTGGGCAGATTTAAGAAAGCTGTAGTGAACGAAACCAGCACCAAACGCTCACAAGTAACTTTTTTGGAGTCAATTTTCGCTTGGGGCATGGTTTGGCTGGTTCGGCAGGGTTCAGCTATTGCAATGAGCACTTCCGATTATCATAGAGGACCCACTTTTCATCACAAGTAATGATTTGATTTAAAATCCCTTCATTATTGTGCCGGTTGAGTAATGCAACGCAGCAGCAGTCAATGCGCGTTTGTCGATTAGCTTACCTTTCAAGCTTTTTCACCTTCCCAATTTGCTTCAAGTGGATTAAAATAGTTTTATCACTAACACCGGAGCCTACAGCTAACTCAGACGTGGTTTGCGATGCATCCGCTTCTACAATAGGCTTCAATTCAATCTTCATTATCAACTTTGGTCTCCGGCCGTCCACTTAAAACTTTGGAACCAAAAACGTACTGTGTTTTCTTTTGCGGCACCGTCGCCATACACATCATTAATCCTTCGAGCCGTTTCTGCAGCACTGGTACCATGGTGGAACTCACTCGTACTCGTAAATAAGGCGATATTTCAAGTTTTCCATTTTGTGAACTGAGTGACGCAAAGAAAAAAAATAATTGAGGAAAAAACGAGTGAATTATAATTTCCTAAACACAAATACATGAGTAAATAGCTGTATAAATTTGAATTTGGAATTCCTAACCATAGAGGAGATATTTGAGATCAAAGTGGCCAGTACGGCAAAACGCCAATTTCATATGTAAGGACCTAATATTTCTGGATGATTTGTTTGACTACATGCACATAATCTACTACAGAGTACCCTTTTCGAAATCCAGCTTGCTCGATTGGCTGCCATTAATCTAGTTTTTAATGGATTCTCCCTAGAATTATTTTTGCGAAAATTTTATACATATTCGACATCAAACTGATTGGTCTGTAGTTTGATATAGGAGGATTAATGTAGGATTTATCACCTTTTTTATGTAGGAGGATGATACATGATTCGGTCCATTGGGATGGTATTGTTTCTGATTCTAAAATGTCCTTCAAAATATTTCTGAGAGCTGGTATTAATTCATAATCATTCTTCGATGCTATTAAAATTTCAATTGTTATCCCATCAGGCCCTGGGGCTTTGTCAAATTTTTGAGAACTGATTACTTTTTCGATCTCCCTATCTAAGATTTCTGGTCCGTTCCAGTTTGTTGTCAAGAAATCGTTGGTAATTCCAGACACATCAGACAAACAAGAATCAATCATTTAGAAAGGGAAAATAGAAAGAAAAATTTAATCATACATGGTTTACATGAATCAGAAACCAACAAAACTGAACTTGTGGATTTAATAATCGAAACTTTGAACAAGGTTAGTGCAAAAGCTAACATAGACAAGTGGGACAAATGTAAAATTAGCAAAGCCTACCATAGGACAAAAGAATGACAAGAACGGAAGGCCAATTCTCACATATCTCTAACATTAGAATGGCGAAGGATGGAAGTAATAAGGAACAAGAAATATTTTCCAGAAAACGTATATGTCACAGAAGACTACCCAGCAGACACACCAGTACCTACTGCTAACTTATTAATACAGTCGAAACCAAATATAACGACATTGAAGGGTCCATTAATATATTAATTTCGACGTTATATCCGATAGTTGTTATAAGCAATATTCTTCCAAATGTTGATATTGAAGAGTGTGAGACTCCACATTCCTGTGCAATTTTACTATTCGACTCGCCATTTTGTAATCTCCATATTATAAGTGATTTTTCTTCAATATTTAAACACTCTCCTTTTTTCTTGCACACCACGGTCTAAACCAAAACTTATAAAATCAACCTGTCATTCATACTGTCATCTAAGGGTACGTTTGAAAACGAGTAATATTTACTCGGGGTAGAGTGAATTTCACCCGATAGCGTTCGAGAACCACCAGAGTGAAACCGAGGTTAACCGAGGAATTACTCCTCTCGTATTTCTGAACGCATTAGTGAAGAGTAATTTTTGCCTGACAGGAGTGAATTTCTCACGGCCCCCAGTCAGCGTTAAATTTTACCTGACATTGACAGTTGACTGTTCTGTGATCTGTGGCTACTGATTTCATTTTTATGTTGAAGTCAAAGTTTACAAATGTTAAGTAAAGCTTTGTGCAGTTGTAAAATAAAGCAAGTTCGCGTAGCAAAACACAAGAACTCTTCTTTTCGTTTTTAACTGACAGAACCCGTTTGAAAACTCGTGAAGTGCGAAAATTACTCGTTAGCGTTTGAAAACCAGTTAAACTTCTCTTTCTCGCAATATATCTTTCCTTTTCTTTTTTCCCGAGTGAAAACTTCACGGTTTTTCGAACGGCCCCCAAATAAGCCGTGAAACATGCAAGGGCCAATGGCAAAGATGTTCGGATGGAGTGGGAGAAAGTGCGTAGCTATTAATAAGTCAAAATATTCCCACATAGCTTAGTAATAACTTTGAAAATTGTTCCTATTGTTTTGTTTTGCTGGAACAAGTATTGTTGGTCGTTATTGCCGATGAATATCGATAAAGTTTCGTCGTTTTTAGCGATTTGTCGCTGTATCCAATGTTGTTATATGCGGTATGTTTACTTAATAGTTAACATAGGGATTCAGCGGGACCTTGCCTTTCGGTTGTAATAACCGATAGGTCGTTATAAACGATGTCGTTATATTCGGTTTCGACTGTATGTACAATGCTGATAGATAGGTCCTGAAATTTGAAACTGACTACCACTGCGAACATGCTATACTTATGCATGTTTGTCTTTCATAGAATAAAATACATTATTTAAGACATTGACGACCACTGCGAAAATGCTGTATATATGCATTTTTGTTTTTTATGCAATAAAATACACGGTTATTTTTTTATCACCCTGGAAAATTTTAGGGTCGCTTCAGGACACAACCAATATTATATAAAAAATTTAAAAAATGAAATAAAAAATATAAAAAAAATAAAAAAATCTTTAAAAATGCTGCTCTCAACTAGTGCAGCATTTTTTGTATTTAAAAAAAATATATATAAAATTAAGTAAGTGAGTTATTTTTTTATTTATATTTAAATCATTCTAATACCATGTCGTGAAGTGTCCCTTAAATTTTCCAGGGTGATAAAAAAATAACCCTGTATACAACCCTTCTACAAAAATCATGCCGTATGTTTACTTTGGATGTTAAGGCCAGTCAATCACACACCAACTTTCCACTGGGAATTAAAAAACCAGTTCTTGAGAATCAGAAACTAATAAATGCTAACAACAACACATGACAACTCAGCTTGAGTGAGACACTTTCTGCCACAGCATCGACATGATGACATCCAAGTTCACCCTAGTTAGGAGTTCAATTTCCAAAAACCTTTTCTTATTAGATGTAAGCATTATTTAAGGAACAGCATCGACATGATGACATCCAAGTTCACCCTGGTTAGGAGTTCAATTTCCAAAAACCTTTTCTTATTAGATGTAAGCATTATTTAAGGAACATACTGGCTTAATTTTAATGTTCATAAGGTAGTGGCACCAGAAGTTGGATGAAATAGGTGTATAATTTTACATTGCAATATGGCTGAATATTGCATAACTTCAGGTGTTGATTTACTATTTAATATTTTAAATTGATTTTTTGTAATACTGAATCTTTTATAAAGAATCTAATCAGTTTTTGTGTTATATCACTGGCAATAGAAATTATGAAATAATCAACAGGAAAGTTTATTTTTAAGCATATAAGTATTTATGTTTTTAGTGCTAATTTTTTGAAATGTCAGATAACTTTTACCTGTAGAATTAATATGGTCAAACTGTCACATTTATCACTCAGATAAAAATTATCTGAATATTAAAATTGACCCTTAGAGAGATACCTAGCCTTATTTAAATATTCTAGTTAGTGATTGTGTTATAATGTCGAAACTGTTCATAACTATGCTTACAATGTTTGAGCTTTTGCGACTGGAGAGGTTTTGGCATCAACATAATCAGTGAGCGCATGACGCTCCTTTGCTTCACTCATGAGGTAGTCATTCATGGCTGAGATCCTAGATGACGTAGGGGACAACTTTTATAGAGCTTCTCAACAATTGGGTCTTAAAATGAAACAGACAAGGTCAAAATTATATCAAGACTCCCATGCCGTACCTACTCTTGAAAAGGTTGGAGACTACACTGGTTGTCGACGTTGTATTTACCTGGGATAAAAAGTCCCAACTTGGTAGGTCTAACCTCCAGAAAGCGGTCAGAAGTACATGCGCGGCATCAACTTCGCGGATGTACTTGCCACTAGCGCATGGGTTATCTTGATTTTAGTAGAATATTTTTATTCTACTATAGAATATTTTTATGCGCTTCTATCTCCAGGGCCCACTGTTGCAATGACTCATTACGGCCCTTGGTTCTGTTATTCAGCTGGGCTCTGTAGACGTGCTCTAAATGGCTGTCACCGTAACGGGCTTCCAGAGCTTCTAGAAGGCGGTCATAAGTCCTGTCATTTCCAAGAGCCTCCAGGACTGTGAGAGCTCTTTCTCGCAGCGCCAACTTCAGTGACATTTTGGCCTGCTCTTTGTTCCATCCATTTGCCTTGGAAACGGATTCGAATTGGAGCTTGTATGCGGTCCATGACAAGGTACCATCAAATGGAGGCACTTTAAATCCTCCATCCACTGGTACCATTGCATCTAGTCCACCGGTCACCCCGTTGGCGACTTTTATTTCAAGCTTCTCAATGTCGTTACTTATAGCCTGAAGGCGGTTCTCATGTTCCTCGATCTTTTCATTGCAATCATGAAGGCGAGTCTCGAACTTGTTGAGATCCTCACGGACCTCCGACAATTTCCCCTGCCATTGCTTTGCGGCCTCTTGAAGGTTTCGGAGGACACTCCATTGTTCATCCTATTTCTTGACCTGCTCTTCCTGATTCTTGGTCTGTTCCTTCCAGAGGGCGCACAGTTAAATCAAATCAAATCAAATCAAAAGTACTTTATTTCATAGGCCCTTGCGGGCACTTAAAATCGTCAATTTTACAAAATTAATGAAATATTAAAAATATTCTACTAAAATCAAGATAACTCATGCGCTAGTGGCAAGTACATCCGCGAAGTTGATGCCGCGCATGTACTTCTGACCGCTTTCTGGAGGTTAGACCTACCAAGTTGGGACTTTTTATCCCAGGTAAATACAACGTCGACAACCAGTGTAGTCTCCAACCTTTTCAAGAGTAGGTACGGCATGGGAGTCTTGATATAATTTTGACCTTGTCTGTTTCATTTTAAGACCCAATTGTTGAGAAGCTCTATAAAAGTTGTCCCCTACGTCATCTAGGATCTCAGCCATGAATGACTACCTCATGAGTGAAGCAAAGGAGCGTCATGCGCTCACTGATTATGTTGATGCCAAAACCTCTCCAGTCGCAAAAGCTCAAACATTGTAAGCATAGTTATGAACAGTTTCGACATTATAACACAATCACTAACTAGAATATTTAAATAAGGCTAGGTATCTCTCTAAGGGTCAATTTTAATATTCAGATAATTTTTATCTGAGTAATAAATGTGACAGTTTGACCATATTAATTCTACAGGTAAAAGTTATCTGACATTTCAAAAAATTAGCACTAAAAACATAAATACTTATATGCTTAAAAGTAAACTTTCCTGTTGATTATTTCATAATTTCTATTGCCAGTGATATAACACAAAAACTGATTAGATTCTTTATAAAAGATTCAGTATTACAAAAAATCAATTTAAAATATTAAATAGTAAATCAACACCTGAAGTTATGCAATATTCAGCCATATTGCAATGTAAAATTATACACCTATTTCATCCAACTTCTGGTGCCACTACCTTATGAACATTAAAATTAAGCCAGTATGTTCCTTAAATAATGCTTACATCTAATAAGAAAAGATTTTTGGAAATTGAACTCCTAACCAGGGTGAATTTGGACGTCATCATGTCGATGCTGTTCCTTAAATAATGCTTACATCTAATAAGAAAAGGTTTTTGGAAATTGAACTCCTAACTAGGGTGAACTTGGATGTCATCATGTCGATGCTGTGGCAGAAAGTGTCTCACTCAAGCTGAGTTGTCATGTGTTGTTGTTAGCATTTATTAGTTTCTGATTCTCAAGAACTGGTTTTTTAATTCCCAGTGGAAAGTTGGTGTGTGATTGACTGGCCTTAACATCCAAAGTAAACATACGGCATGATTTTTGTAGAAGGGTTGTATACAGGGTTATTTTTTTATCACCCTGGAAAATTTAAGGGACACTTCACGACATGGTATTAGAATGATTTAAATATAAATAAAAAAATAACTCACTTACTTAATTTTATATTATTTTTTTTTAAATACAAAAATGCTGCACTAGTTGAGAGCAGCATTTTTAAAGATTTTTTTATTTTTTTTTTATTTTTTATTTCATTTTTTAAATTTTTTATATAATATTGGATGTGTCCTGAAGCGACCCTAAAATTTTCCAGGGTGATAAAAAAATAACCGTGTATTTTATTGCATAAAAAACAAAAATGCATATATACAGCATTTTCGCAGTGGTCGTCAATGTCTTAAATAATGTATTTTATTCTATGAAAGACAAACATGCATAAGTATAGCATGTTCGCAGTGGTAGTCAGTTTCAAATTTCAGGACCTATCTATCAGCATTGTACATACAGTCGAAACCGAATATAACGACATCGTTTATAACGACCGAAATTACAACCGAAAGGCAAGGTCCCGCTGAATCCCTATGTTAACTATTAAGTAAACATACCGCATATAACAACATTGGATACAGCGACAAATCGCTAAAAACGACGAAACTTTATCGATATTCATCGGCAATAACGACCAACAATACTTGTTCCAGCAAAACAAAACAATAGGAACAATTTTCAAACTTATTACTAAGCTATGTGGGAATATTTTGACTTATTAATAGCTACGCACTTTCTCCCACTCCATCCGAACATCTTTGCCATTGGCCCTTGCATGTTTCACGGCTTATTTGGGGGCCGTTCGAAAACCCGTGAAGTTTTCACTCGGGAAAAAGAAAAGGAAAGATATATTGCGAGAAAGAGAAGTTTAACTGGTTTTCAAACGCTAACGAGTAATTTTCGCACTTCACGAGTTTTCAAACGGGTTCTGTCAGTTAAAAACGAAAAGAAGAGTTCTTGTGTTTTGCTACGCGAACTTGCTTTATTTTACAACTGCACAAAGCTTTACTTAACATTTGTAAACTTTGACTTCAACATAAAAATGAAATCAGTAGCCACAGATCACAGAACAGTCAACTGTCAATGTCAGGTAAAATTTAACGCTGACAGAGTTGCGTTCCGAGGGTCAGAGTAATGCAACCGAGAGTGTTTTTCACACTCGCTCAGATGTTCAGAACGGGTTGGTTGCTATCTTTTTTTTTAGTTTGTATCTTGCCGATCAAGATCAAGCAAAGGGCAAAATATTACTAATCCTTACTATGAACTTAACAGTCAATATCCATTTTCTGCTTAAAAATAATTACAACACATAGAAATCACTATATTTCCCTAGTATTAGGCTTAAAAGAATTCAAAGTAGTGTTATTTAATAAAATAATAAATAATTAGCGTATTTTTGACATCGACATTGACATAAATTCTGTCAGAGTGTTTTTCACCCTACGCTCGAGTTGGTTGTTTGGTTGCATCACTCGAAGCTTCTGAACGGGCACAGAGTGTACTAACCGCCTGTCAGAGCGTTTTTTACCCCGAGGCTCTGAACGGGTTGGTTGCTGTCAGAGTGCACTCGGAGTGCACTCGAGCGTAGGTTCTGAACGCAGCTCTGGGGGCCGTGAGAAATTCACTCCTGTCTGGCAAAAATTACTCTTCACTAATGCGTTCAGAAATACGAGAGGAGTAATTCCTCGGTTAACCTCGGTTTCACTCTGGTGGTTCTCGAACGCTATCGGGTGAAATTCATTCTACCCCGAGTAAATATTACTCGTTTTCAAACGTACCCTTAGATGACAGTATGAATGACAGGTTGATTTTATAAGTTTTGATTTAGACCGTGTGCAAGAAAAGAGGAGAGTGTTTAAATATTGAAGAAAAATCACTTATAATATGGAGATTACAAAATGGCGAGTCGAATAGTAAAATTGCACAGGAATGTGGAGTCTCACACTCTTCAATATCAACATTTGGAAGAATATTGCTTATAACAACTATCGGATATAACGTCGAAATTAATATATTAATGGACCCTTCAATGTCGTTATATTTGGTTTCGACTGTATTAATAAGTTAGCAGCAGTAGCTACTGGTGTGTCTGCTGGGTAGTCTTCTGTGACATTTACGTTTTCTGGAAAATATTTCTTGTTCCTTATTACTTCTATCCGTCGCCATTCTAATGTTAGAGATATGTGAGAATTGGCCTTCCGTTCTTGTCATTCTTTTGTCCTATGGTAGGCTTTGCTAATTTTACATTTGTCCCACTTGTCTATGTTAGCTTTTGCACTAACCTTGTTCAAAGTTTCGATTATTAAATCCACAAGTTCAGTTTTGTTGGTTTCTGATTCATGTAAACCATGTATGATTAAATTTTTCTTTCTATTTTCCTTTTCTAAATGATTGATTCTTGTTTGTCTGATGTCTGGAATTACCAACGATTTCTTGACAACAAACTGGAACGGACCAGAAATCTTAGATAGGGAGATCGAAAAAGCAATCAGTTCTCAAAAATTTGACAAAGCCCCAGGGCCTGATGGGATAACAATTGAAATTTTAATAGCATCGAAGAATGATTATGAATTAATACCAGCTCTCAGAAATATTTTGAAGGACATTTTAGAATCAGAAACAATACCATCCCAATGGACCGAATCATGTATCATCCTTGTTGAGAGTGGACTGTATGTAGGTACTTGTTGAGATAAAACGCTGATTTCTTTGTGATAATTTTGGAGCTTTATTTACTTCTTGCAAGACGACTTCCACTGACCGACTACAACTGACTACAATTTATCAGTATTCGGCCCTATATTTATACACTATCCCTTGGTTCGCGGGGGGACATCCCGCCCGCGGACCAATCAAAAGGGGCCGAATTTATTTAAGATATGGTTCATTCATGGGGACTTGGCCCGCATAAGCTTAGACTACGTCCGCTGCTTAGTTCTGGGTCCCCGGCACTTGCGAACTGTCTTCAACATCCTCCCCCCGGCGAGATCTCATACTCGCCTTCGCCGTAAGACAGTGCAGCGCGTCCTCTCCCTCTAGTCCGGGGAGAGTGCGGTAGATCAGACCGATGTGCAGCGCGTCCCCTCCCTCTAGTCCGGGGAGTGTGCGGTATGTCAGGCCGATGTGCAGCGCGTCCCCTCGCTCTGGTCCGGGGAGATTCTTCTTACGCCGTCCGGTCCCGGGAAAATCTTGTCTATGCGTCCCCGCGGTCAGACATTCCGGGGAAGCATGGGGTCTGCGATCAGGACCACATCTCTGTCGTCGAACTTTGCTGGCGTCGTAGCTTTGAGGCGAGGTACAAGTTTCGGGAGGTACTCCCGCACCCATCGACGCCAGTAGTGATCGGTCAGCGTTTTTGCCGACCTCCACGTGTGGCGACTCCTCGCGCTTGCTCCCGTTCTCCATCCAGTGGGGCACGGCTTGTAAGTCGCTCCAGTACACGGCTTCGTCCACGGGAATGCAGTGATCCGTCTTGACGCTTTGAGCGAGTCTAGCTCCGATGAGCGCAGCCTGCATCTCCAGCCGTGGAATCCTTTGTGGCGGCGCGGCCTTCACCTTGGCCGAGACCAAGATCGTTTCCGAGGTGCCATCTTCGTTTTTGTGCACCCAATATGCCGCCGCAGCGTATGCGTCTTCGCTCGCGTCGCAGAAAACGTGCAGTTCGCGACGCGTTACTCTTCTCCCCCCGCTGTAAGACCGGGGCAAGCGCAGTCTGCCGACGGCTTCCAGGCTCGTAAGCCAGTCTTTGAACATCGACGCAATCTCGGGAGGGACTGGCTCGTCCCAGCTCGTCTTCAGCCGCCAAAGTTTCTGTAGCGCGATCTTCGCTGTAGCAGTGTTAACAGCTCAACAGCCCGAGAGGGTCATAAATGCTCATGATTGTCGAGAGTGCTTCCCTCTTCGTCGGCGGCCGAAGTTGCGTCTTCACCTCGTTCGGGACGCGAGCCAACGCGATGTTGAAGCTCAATGTGTCCTCTTGCGCGTCCCACATTAGGCCCAGTGCCTTTTCTGGCTTCCCAAGGAGCGTAGTGGTCGCGCGGCGTTCACTCTCTACGTTCTTCAAGAGCTCCGCGCAGTTACTATTCCACCCCTTCAGGTTGAAGCCAGCTTCTTTGTGCACTTCGTCGACTTGTTGGATCGTTCTCGCTGCTCGTTCTAGTTGTTCGAAGCTTTCGACGTAGTCATCCATATAGTGTGCTTCTGTGATTGATTTTAGAGCATCTGGATGCGTCTCGGCGTATTGCCGTGCGTTCTCGTTCCGAACGCTGTGCGCGAGAAACGGTGAGCTTGATGCACCGAATATCATAGCCGTCATCTTCATTTTGACGGGCGGTTCTTCGCAGTTTTCGCGCCATAAAAACATTTGCGCGGGCTGGTCTTCTCTTCTTATGTTTATGCGTAGAAACATTTCTTCGACGTCCGCCGTTACTGCGAAGCTGCCTTCCCTGAATCGGAGCATTATTTTCGGTAGGGACTGTAAAAGGTCAGGTCCCTCCAAAAGAGCGTCGTTCAATGATACTCCATTCGTCTTGGCAGCGGCGTCGAAAACTAGACGGGTCTTCCCGGGCTTGTTCGGGTTGCGTACGGCGAAATGCGGTAGGAACCATGCGATCGGACTCTGCAATTCTGTGCCGTCGCAAGGCTTGGCGTATCCCTTCTCGATGAGGTTCTTCATCTGTTTATAGTATACGGCTTTCCTGTCCGGGTCGCGTTCTAGCTGCGTCTCTAAGTGCCGTAGCCTTTTTTTTTTATTATTCAATAAAGGTACAATACATTAATTATATTAATTAATTGCCAAACTGTTAAAACAGTTTGTTGGCAAATTACAAGCTCAAATATAGAGTTTGCTTATACCTACCAAATCTATTTCCTATAATATAATACTATATGTTATTTATTATCTACTATCTTTTTATGTTACTGTAAATGGTATGCGACAAAAAAAATGTACTTTGGATTACGATTAGCTCACAGTTACCGTAGAGCTAAACAAAGCTTTTTTAATTTACATTTTATAACTGGCCTACTAAAGGGGATTGTCCATTTTGTATGAGACTTTGGCTAATGATGAACATTCATTTATAACTAAATTTTTACAATAATTAATTGGTTAGTAGCCTCATATAAAGGAATTCGAGCATGATTTAGTATCAAAGTGTTTAAATCGATTTTTCTAGCGCTTACCAATTTTGTAAAATGTATAACAAACAATCTTCCGTTCGCTATCTTTAGCTGAGCCAGTCACTATGAGAGCGAGAATCGATGTCCGTGGGATTACGAAGGTCGTCGGAAAGAGAAGAATTATCGGGGTCCATTATGAATAAACAAAGTCGGCGTTGCACAAATCACGAAAATAACACTCACGTACTCGTACCTACAGAAAAACATAGCGAATGACAATTGACATGACAAGAGATATTTTTTCCTCGTTTTTGTATACTTAAGTGTTGCCATATGTCAAAAATACTAAAATCATATTCAGTAACAGTTCATATTTATTTTAATTCATACCTATTGTTGTATTACTAGTTTAAACTGAAAAATGTTATAACTTTATTTATTTTCACTTAATAGACCGCAGTATTTAGATCTCTCGCACACTAAGCAATTATTATTGGATAGAATACCGTGCGCTACGCCGGAAGATGTCATACTATTGATCGCATAAATAAAATAAATACAAAAAAAAAATATTTTGACAAAAGTGTTGTTTGATACAAATCTGTTTGAGTATAAGTTTGCTAAAATTATAAGATAATTAATTTGCAAATCATTTTCCTTGTAGCATTGTGTTCACTGGTAGCCAGAAATGGACATTGCCCTTTGGTTTCTTGCCTTAACACATCATACATATTAAATTTTCAATGCCGCGTTGTAGCTAGACGGCAACTCGACGTCATCTTCTCTCCACGGCAGTCCTACTTCGTATCTTCCGTCGACTCGTTTGACGGTGGACTCAAAGATACTCAACGCTCGCTTGTCCTCTGTCCTCGTGTGCGCTGACTTCAGCGAGATTCCCAGCGATTCTAATTGAAAGTGCTCGCTGACTTGCCGTTCGATGTCTTGCGTCCACACGTGCAGCACTTCATCTTGGCGCTTGATTATTACTTTGGTCGGTGCCGTTCCGTGCACCACCCATCCGAGTTCCGTTCGGGATGCCGCGGGCTCGTTTCGTTTGCCCACGCGCAGTTTTCGGGTAACAATCAGCGGCCAATTATCGGATCCGATGAGAATGCGAGGTTTCGCGTTCTTGTACACGAACTGATCTTGCAGGTCAGTGAGGTGATCAAACTGCACCTCTTCCTTTGCAACTGATTGAGTGGCGAGGTTCAGGTCCGCCATTGTTCGCGCCGAACACGCCTTGAAATTTCTCGTGTTTCGTTCGGCGATGCGTAGTGAAACGACGCGGCTGTCAATTTCACGCTGTCGGTCGTCGATCCCTTTTACGCGCTGCGTCGCGGGGCCATCCAGGCCTATCTCTCGTGCCAGTCCCTCTTCTATGAGCGTCACTGTGCTGCCTTCATCGAAGAGCGCGTATGTGTTACGCTCCCCGTTCTTGCCCGATACGGTTACTGGGCAAACCTTGAGTTTCACAGTGCACTCAGTTCGGGTTGAAGAGACGCTTGCTTCCTCCGGCTGGTTAGTTCGGGCCGCGGGTGCTTCGGCGTGAAGCAAGCGGTGGTGCGGCCGACGACATCCATTCACGCCACATGGTTTCTGGCGGCAATTTATTCTTCGGTGCTTGCTCTTCAAGCACTTGAAACACAAGCCAGCTTTCTTCGCGACGTTCAATCGTTCGTCCAAACACATCTTCTCAAACTCGTCGCAGGTGTCAAGTCGGTGTGCGTTGTTGCACTGTGCACAGCGTTCCAGGTCGGTCTTGTTCGACGACGACGATTCTGCTACGTCGTACGCCCTCCTCCTCTGTTCGGGTTTAGGGGCGGGGCGTCGCGGCGGTCGCGGCGTCGGTTGCGCGTCGTCGTACTGTGCACGGCGTTCCGGCTCGGTCTTGTCCGACGACGACGGTTCTGCCACGTTGTACACCCTCCTCCTCTGTTCGGGTTTAGAGGCGGGGCGTTGCGGTGGTTGCGGCGTCGGCTTGTGAGTCGTACCGGAGTATCCGTGCTTGAGCGCTCGATCAGCCTCTCGCATGAGGAACGTGGTCAACTTGACTATTTCCGGCTCAGGTTCATTGTGTTCTTCGGCGTAGTCGCACCATTTCGTCTTTAGATGCGGGCTAAGCTTCTCGAAGATTTCCCTCACGAGCAGCGGATTGTGTAGATAGTTCCTTTCTACGTTGTTAAGCACGGCTACGACATTCTGTACTCGAACTGCGAAGGTGTTGAGTTCTATCGCAGTCGAGCCGAGCTTCGGTAGTTTTTTCAGGTCTTCGAACGCGACGTCGATCAATATTTCAGGCCTGCCAAAACACTGCTGCAGCGTCTTCATGATGACGTCAGGATGCGCTGCGGTGCTCAGTAACGGCGCGACGGTCTCCTTGGCTTCGCCTCGCAGACAGTTACGGAGGCGCGCAAGGTTTTCCACTTTTGAAAACTGGTACACGGCCGTCGTTTCTTGCATTGCTGCGGCAAACTGCAGCCACTCTAGCGGTGATCCCGAGAATAGTGGCAGGTCGGTGGCTTGACGCGGCGGCGGTCGCGACCTCATCATGTGGTCGAGCGTGCCGGCTAAATGTTTAATAGCCCGTCCTCTCGAGTGCTCGCGATCACGCGGTGTGGTTGTTTCTTCCCACCGTAGTCTCGTTCGGTGCGCGACTGGAGTAGCGATTTCAACCTCCCTAGGTCTATCTATGTCGCGTCTCACCGGTGCGAGTACGGGCAGGCCCCCGTCACTCGCGCAATGCAGCGTTATAAATACCTACCGCTAAGTAGCGCGCCGGCGCTCCGACCGGCAGAGGGCCGCCGCCACCCGCCGCGCCGCACGCAAGACTTTTATTATTATTATCGTATCTTGTAACTTGTTTTTTTTCATAAATTTGTTTTTTATTGTTTTGTTTTTTATTGGTTTCTTTTTGTTTATTTTATTGCTTTTTTGTTTATTATATTAATTTGATTTTTATTTTCTTTTTTTTATCAATAATTTTTTATTTATAAATTTCTTTTCAAAACTAAAAACGGGATTTTTATACCTAAATCGAATAATTTTTCGAAAATTTTCGGTTAAATGTTAATTCGAAAAAAGTTCTACTTGCATTGTGGTTTATAAAACCACACAATAATTTTAATTTAATCAATTTATTTAACCATACGGTGGTACATTACTGTGAAGCTATTGTAAGTTGTTAAAAGACAAAAAAATGAATTTTTTTTCATAGTCGAAATTCGAAGTTATTCGAACTAATAAGACAGTAATTCGATGCCATAGTAACAATCTTCAGTCCTCAGCAACATCGTCACTTAACATCGGCTGAGATGAAAACCAAGAATTTGTATTTTTTTATAATTTTTAAATGTATTAATGACGATAAAATAATATTCTATTCTCTTATTTTTTGCCATGTACTAAGTATTTTAAAATTTTCAATATTTGCGCACTGCCAATTTAGAAGTAGATTATGAGGAATAATGTAATATATATAATTTAACACCAATCATGTATTTTACCATATTCTTGCAAATAAAGTACTATTGTTATTATCATTTTATAAAATTAAAGCACATTTGAGTGGGGCTTTCCTCGCAATCAATTTATTTCATTAATCCTACGTATACCATTTTGTTTATGTTCTTTGTACAACCCTTATGTTTTCGCTCGATGACGCAATCACGCGGTGTACGCGGGAATCTCGATTCTCGGCTCGCGTTTATAGAGACCTTTTCTTCTTGCAGCGACTTTTGTTTGTCGGTTTTGGCTATTATTATTACAGCGATTCGAGCGTTTCTATGGGAGTGATGTATCTGTTACGTAGTAACTATTAACTAATCTGTGGTACGGGTTCCGGTTCGAGCACTTGTTGCACTTGTTCCTCTTGCCTCGAAGTCTCCTGTAGCCACGCCTCAATTCGTTAGTGGTTTTCCGCCGGTTCGGTCTCTTCTTCCAGCATACTGCCATCTTCGGCGGCGGCTAGGTCGGCGGTTAACTTTTTTCGAATAAGCTCCGCTTCAATTTCTAGCTCCTGGCGTCGTATTGCAGCTTCCTCTGCAGCTTCCTGGCGTCGTACTGCGGCTTCCTGGCGTCGTACTGCAGCTTCCTGGCGTAGTGCTCCGGCTTTCTCTGCAACTTCCTGGCGTCGTACTGCAGCTTCCTGGCATCGTACTGCAGCTAGTCTCTCTTCGGCTTCGAATTGCAGGCGGGCGATGGCACTGGCGGTCGATCTCGTGGAGCGAGCAATGTTCCTAACCGGCGTCGTCTTATAAACGTGACGCGCATTCTCCTCCTCGCGAGTTGGCATCCCTTCCGGTCGGTGAAGTTGTTCGGGGCGAGTTGAGACCCCTTCCGTTCGGTGTCGCCGTTCAGTGCGACTTGAGATCCCTTCCTCGCGGTACAGGTTTTCGTCGCGAGTTGAGACCCCTTCCGTTCGGTGTCGCCGTTCAGTGCGACTTGAGATCCCTTCTTCTCGGTACAGTTTTTCGTCGCGAGTTGAGACCCCTTCTATTCGGTGTCGCCGTTCAGTGCGACTTGAGATCCCTTCCTCGATGCCCGGTTCCATTTGGGCGGCGACAGTCGTCGATGCGGATGGCGATCGTGGTGGGTGGTCGAATACGCACACCAAATCTTCCTTCCCGCTCTGGCTCCGTGTAACTACCATCACTTGTACTTGTTTAGATCCGGCTCGGTAGGATCAAGATGTTGAGAGTGGACTGTATGTAGGTACTTGTTGAGATAAAACGCTGATTTCTTTGTGATAATTTTGGAGCTTTATTTACTTCTTGCAAGACGACTTCCACTGACCGACTACAACTGACTACAATTTATCAGTATTCGGCCCTATATTTATACACTATCCCTTGGTTCACGGGGGGACATCCCGCCCGCGGACCAATCAAAAGGGGCCGAATTTATTTAAGATATGGTTCATTCATGGGGACTTGGCCCGCATAAGCTTAGACTACGTCCGCTGCTTAGTTCTGGGTCCCCGGCACTTGCAAACTGTCGTCAACAATCCTCCTACATAAAAAAGGTGATAAATCCTACATCAATCCTCCTATATCAAACTACAGACCAATCAGGGGGCCGATTACGGATCTCATGATTACAAATGATATCATGATGACATAAAATTTATTTGCCTTTTTACGGATCAACACTTCATAAATATGTCTTTCAAGGGTTATGGCATGATGACATTATCGAAATTATACCCTAGCAATCATATCAGTAGAGTAAGGACAAGTAAATGAGCATTTCTAGACATTCTAAATATTGCAAATTTATACCATGTCATGTCATAAACGATCCGTAATACGGGGGCTGTTTGATGTCGAATATGTATAAAATTTTCGCAAAAATAATTCTAGGGAGAATCCATTAAAAACTAGATTAATGGCAGCCAATCGAGCAAGCTGGATTTCGAAAAGGGTACTCTGTAGTAGATTATGTGCATGTAGTCAAACAAATCATCCAGAAATATTAGGTCCTTACATATGAAATTGGCGTCATATTTCATATTTCAAGTTTTCCATACTTTGCCTGCTATTTTTCCAATTTCATCTGACCAGATCCTGTCATTGGGTACCATTGGGTTACTATTTGGCTCCATTTGTCTGATCCTCTTATTAAATGGCCTGTCCATTTCCCATTTTAGTTTTCTAATTTTCTTTTTGACATCCCGCACCCTACTAACTTTCCTAATTTCATCTCTTCTTTTCCTTTCCCACTTCTTTATTCCTGTCATACTCCTTTCCATGGCGTGCTAATATGCTAGTAACTTTTTGGTTTGTTGTTTTGTAAGTGCCCATGTTTCACTTCCATATGTCAGAATAGGTAGTATGCATGTGTCAAATGTTTTGCTTTTAACCTTATTACTACGTCCCACTGCTAGTCAAAGATCTCCTCAAACAAGAGGGTACTGGCTTACTACACTACTGGCATTGCGTTGACCTTCGTCGGCTCTTACGACATCCACGAAGGAAGAGAGCACATTTATTCCAAACTAGCTTTAAGCAATATCTAGCTTACCCAATTGTACTCTTTGAAGTCAACATAAATAGTACTTACTACTTGTTTTATATCATACTTGTACTGTATAATTTACTAATATGGATTTTGTTACTGCAGGTTGTTCTGTTGAATACTTGTTGAAAGATTATTTGTTACTTGCCATAAGACATTTGCCAGCTGAACCATCTTATGCAACCGACGAACTGAGGAAACTGCTCAGGTGTGTGAGCAGTTTCTTCAGTTCGTCGGTATCATAAAATTGGCTCGTCGTGGCAGTTTAACCCGCGGTTTCGCTCGCGTTGTTGTCGTAGGGATCTCTAATTATAAAAAAAAGCTCTTCGTTGTTGAAAGAATTTATAAAATCGGTTTAGTGGTTTAGGCGTGAAAGCGTTCCAAACAAACTCACTTTCGCATTTATAAGTTAGGATTAGTAGTACAGTTACTTATTACGGACGATAATATTATAATATTTTTAGTTATTTAATATTGTTCTATTATCATTCCCTATCCAGGAAAGAAACAGGGGACTACATTTGCATCGTAAAACGGGCCATATGATTTCCTCTTTGTTGTTACAACTACCTGGTCTTTTAACACTCGGTGATGATGAATCAGTCATGAAATTTTATGATTTACCCATTTATTTTCAGATCCTCTGGCAGCATTGCGCGTAAAGCTTTACAGGCTTTAGAAGCACTCAAGATGGTTGAAAAGGTGCCTGACGGTGGACGCATCCTGACAACACAAGGAAGACGTGACCTTGACCGAATCGCTGCTCAGGTGCGTCTAAAGGCCAAGCAAGCTGCTAAGCAAAGCGTTATTGTTCTGTAATTTACAATAAAGAGTCTAACAAAATTTGTGTTTTGTTGTTATTTTATGAACAACTCTGTACCAAAGTCGTCTACATGGGTACCTCTATCCTATCTATTTCTGCCGCCAAGCAACAGTGCTTGCATTGCAGTGTTCCCGTTTAAACAGTAAAGATAGGCAGTGAATGAGGGGTTGTAGATTTTCGTATGCAAGATGCCGACCAGCTTGACGGCGTGGGAGGCTGCCGCCTCCTTTTGCGAAGACGTGATCTCGCGGAAGGATGCTGCGGAGCGCGGGAGGAGGACCCTCCTCAAGCCGCCCCGCTCTGGCGCAGGCGTTTGGGTAGGATGTAGTGTATTTTCTTGCTTATCTATCAAAATGTGGTAAGAATTTGAAATTGGGAAAAGGATTAGGTTGGTGAAATGGGTTTCATCATCATTGAATGAAACCCATTATTATCCATAAATAAGTACCATAAATATATCCGGGAGTATAGTTGAGTTCGTATAGCCCTTGGCAGTTATTCCATGATTTATTTGTGCTGCATTTATGTTTATTATTGTAGTAATAAATAAGTTACATAATTTACCTATTATTAAAAAAATTATTTATATTATTGTTATTAATTTCACAATCTCTAAGTATATCATTTGTTTTGCTATATTGAGTAACAAAATATATTCTTTCAAGTTTCCTAATATCCCTTTTTATTAATTTTCAATTCAAAATGATACTTCAGGGGTATTAGCGGTCATTCGGATTATTAAAAGATCATTTTCCAATATACGGTTCACTTTCGCTTTATATACAGGATGTCCCAAAAAATAGTGTCAAGCGAAAGTCCAGAGTTAGAGCACCTCTTGGAGTACCCGAATCACCCCCATGTATGTTCCGCGATTATTCGTAGTTTTAGAGTAATATTTTTTTTTCTGACTTTTTGAAAATTTCGATCTAAAGAACTTAAAAATTTTTAATAAAAAAAAGTTGAACATATTTTAATGTTTTTCTTTATGCCACTGAATTATCTTTAGTGCTTCTTTTATGTCTAAAATAATCAGCTTCGTGACTTTAGTGGAAATTTAGAAAACAGTAGTGTAAAGTCAAAATTTGAATGTTAGTGAATAATTACTTAAAAATTCATCTTTAAATTAAAAATCTAAACAGGCGAATTCATGGTTTCTAAGTATGTGTAAAAACTTCTCTAGACTCTCTGCTTTCATAATAATTTAAAAAAAAGTACTTAATAGGGCTACTTTGGCTTAAATCGGCCATCAAAGACAGCAAGGTGAAAATTTCATAAAACTCGACTTCTGAATAATTTTTTTTTTAAATTCCAATTATTTATTAATAAACCAAAAATGATTGTAGAAAAGCTAAATATTTATTATTTGAAGGTCAAAAATAACTGTTCCTGCTGCCATCTTTAATAACCTTTGAAGGTTTATTATAACGTAAAATATATAGAAGTTTTCAAAATGACGACCTTCGTGCTCAATACATATTCTACATCGTCTAAAAAAGTTTTCTTTTAAATTTATAAACGCAATTTTGTTGTTTTTTATTGTTTCTTCCGCTTGTCTTAATTTTGTTCTTAACACTGTGACGTTTGTAATGTCCTTGGCGTATACTAATTCCTTGTAGTATCCCCAGACGAAAAAATCTATGGGGTTCAAGTCGGGGGACCGTGGCGGCCACGCAATGGGCCCTCCACGACCGATCCATCTGCCTGGAAATGTTTCAGACAAATGTTGTCTAACATTTCTAGCAAAATGGCATGGAGCGCCGTCGTTTTGAAAAATCATATTTCTCCGCGTTAATAGGTCTACATCTTCTAATAAGACGCCGAGATCACGTCGTAGAAATTGCAAGTAGGCCTCGCTGTTCAGTCGGTCCGGTAGTTCGAACGGACCAATCAGCTGTCCGTTTAGGATGCCTGACCACAAATTGATACTAAATTGTTCTTGGAAATTAGATTCCCTTGTGAGGTGTGGATTTTCAATACTCCATGAATGGTAGTTATGCGCATTAAACACCCCACATCGCTTAAAATGTGATTCATCAGTCCATAGAATATTTTTAAAGAAATTTTCGTTTTCAGCTTGTCTCCGTAACATTTCCTGACAAAATGCCACCCTTCTCGGGTAGTCTGCGGGCTTGAGCTGCTGAACTTTCTGGATGTGATATGGGTGAAAACTCAAAGTCCGTAAAGAAAGCAAAGTTCGTCAAATAATCACAAATGAGCGTATCGTACGTAAGGCGAAAACAAAAGCAGGCAAACGACTGGCGCCAGAACACAATAGGCGCTCGGACTACACCCCCCGCCTCATCCCCTTGTAACAAAGAATAGCATTCCTCAGTTACAGTTATCCATTTCGCCAATGAGAGTGAGAGAGATAGCAATAATGCGGTCTCTTTCATATCCTCTCACTCGGGCAATTTTTTAGCAGGTAAGTACTGCGTTACATCCAACACTACAACCGATGTGATCCGCGAGAAAAATATTTAAATATGGGTTTCATGTAGTTAATTTTTGCTAAAGTGTAATTAATCTGAACCTTAGAAATTATAAAAAGACCAGATATTTTTTTTTATCATCTGATAGGAATTTGGTAAATTTTATGAAATTTTCACCTCGCTGTCTTTGATGGCCGATTTAAGCCAAAGTAGCCCTATTAAGTACTTCTTTTTTTAAATGATTATGAAAGCAGAGAGTCTAGAAAAGTTTTTACACATACTTAGAAACCATGAATTCGCCTGTTTAGATTTTTAATTTAAAGATGAATTTTTAAGTAATTATTCACTAACATTTAAATTTTGACTTTACACTACTGTTTTCTAAATTTCCACTAAAGTTACGAAGCTGATTATTTTAGACATAAAAGAAGCACTAAAGATGATTCAGTGGCAAAAAGAAAAACATTAAAATATGTTCTACTTTTTTTATTTAAAATTTTTAAGTTCTTTGGATCAAAATTTTCAAAAAGTCAGAAAAAAAATTATTACTCGAAAACTACGAATAATCGCGTAACATACATGGGGGTGATTCGGGTACTCCAAGAGGTGCTCTAACTCTGGACTTACGCTTGACACTATTTTTTGGGACACCTGTATATATATGTATATACAGGCCGTCCCAAGACTATGGGACATGAGGGGAAAGTACCTTAATTGGGATGATGACTGAATTCAAATTTTTACGTCTCGTCATTAAATATTAAAATACCGCGGAAAAAGATGCAGTCCTGTGAAATTAGAATTAAAATCGGCTTAGAAATACATTAGATACAAGCATTTTAAGTTGTTAATTTGAAGGCGATTAGACAGAGAGATCCGACATCAACCGTGACGTCATTGTTGAGTACGGCCATATAAACTCCTTGTGATTTGCCGTTTTGCTAGAAAGAGATGGAGAAAATCTTTAATACCTTATATCTTGGTTGTTTTTATAGTTATTCGAAAACCGATTTTTTCTTTCTGTTTATTATATGAATGAGCTTCTATTAAAGCAAAAAAATTTTTTGTCATCTAGCCAATTATCGTAGATAGGATATTTTGCTGAAAGAAGACTTTGTTATTTTTAAAAAATAGTAATACTGCATTCAAAGATTTTCTAAAAATTACTTGCTTCGTCTTTTAATCGAACCGACTTAAATGTGTAAAAAAAATCACCCGTATTTTTATGACGCCAATCGAAAGAATGGACAAAAAACAATAAGTCCTCTTAAGTAACATAGTATCTTAAAAGAAAGGAATAACGTTAAATATTTGATTCAAATTTCAAATGCATCCTCTGTAAGTAAGCTAGACAGAAGGCCAAAAAAAGAAAAAGAATGTTCTTTTAAGAATGGAACAATTTGAGAGAGCGTTTGTGTTTCGGATTTGTATCTGTTTAATCTTCATGCACCTTTGCCATTATAAAAAAAATACTTCATTCACTTGCACGCGTGTTATTGTGTTAATTTATTGCGAACATGGCATATGAAGCAAGTTTCATATTTTGTTGAAAGAAGACTATGTTATGGTTGCTGCAATCCGTTCAACGCCTCTGAGCGAGTTAAAAAACAACCGGACAACTACACCCAGAGGCGCTGAACGCGCCTCAGTATACATCGCAGATATCGCATATATATATACTTAATATAATATGGTTGGAGAGAGCGAACTTAAAGAAAAAAAATAACCACCCTATACATAGATATAGAATGAAATAGATGGGCTATAAAAGCCGTCAAACATGAGGAAAAGAGATAAACTTATACACATTGCCAAAGGAAAGAAGAAGATGGCATCATTTTTTTTTGTCCTTGTTACCGTATATATAGGTGAAACTGGTAGTGGGGATTGTTTATCACCAGCGTCTGGTGCTAAACAAATACGTGGAAGAAATTTGTTGTGTGAATTATAGCTTACTGTGTAATTATTTAACACTTTAATTAGTGTAATTGTGAACTATTTGAACATTTAAAACATGGTGCACTGCTCCGTTTTAGGTTGTAATAGTGATAGTGCTAGAAAACAGGAAAATATAACCTTTTACAGGTAAGACCTAAATTGTGTCAATAAAAAGCGCCAAAACTATTTTTTAAATTATAAATACAAGTTATATTGCAATATTTTATCATTCTACTATGGTTCTCAATCATATTCTGGGATTAAACATGAAATTTCAAACTAAGTAGTAAGGTTACTGTTAACCTAACAAGCTAGGAATGTCGCCATACAATATGGCCACGTATACAGCCAACGCGTATAACATTTTGCCGGGTTATAATGATACCAGTTACGCTACGACTATTTTTCCTTGATACGTAGGTAATTTGTTACGTGAAAGGGAACTCACATATTAGTTTCTGTGTTACATTAATATTGACATATTTAAGTATAAAATGTTGAGCATTTTAGATAACAAAGTTAATTCTTTTGAAGTGAGACTTTCCATTTGCTTGTTTGTCTGTATTTAACAGATTTCCTTCGGAGATAACTACTCGAAAACAGTTGGGTTAAAGCTACTGGTCGATTGAATTGGCAGCCAACCAAGCATACCCGAATGTGTTCTAAGCATTTTGAACAACAGTGGATTCAGAAAAACAAAAAAGGCACTTTTCTTAGGAGTGGTGCTATTCCTAAACTTTTTTTACAGATCAGTAACTTATACATATTATATCTACAAGGTACATACCCTATCAAGCCAAAACCTAAATTTATTTTTCACAAACCCAACTATTTTTATGGGGGATTTTGGTCATTTTCTATTAATATAACAAGTCTGACCATTAGTACAGATACAGTTTAAAAATTTATTAATTAATATTTTTAATGTTGTAAAATTAGAACCTGCTTTTATTTTTAACCTGTATACATATTGTTTCAGGACGCATCGGTGTTGGATTTCGGTTCAAATTTGAATACGCCCCGAAAGAGAAAAATGCGGCTTCAAATGCTGGGTTTGAAACAATCAGCGAGGTCATCAAATAAAAAACTACGGCCAGTGCGTCAATCGCTTAGACGATTGGGAAAAAAAGTAGTCACACTTGAAAATGTGTAAAGTGATTTGAAGTGTAAGTTATTGATGCAAAATTAGTAGTTGGACATTTTAGATACTGTAGGAGGAACCAATAGAGATTTTCTGAAAAGATTTTTAGGAGTTGACAAAAGAAAGTATTCTGAACCTTTAAGGAAATTCGCGCTGTGCTTACACTTTTTAAGTTCAAAGGCATATGAGTTTGTACATAAGCAATTTAATACGTGTTTACCACACCCAAAAACAGCTGGTGAGTGGCGAGGAGTAGACAGCCTCTAGAAAATGTTTGTGATTTATTAGCAATTTTGTGCCATAGCTAGTAATCTAGCTTAATCCAAATGAAATAAGTCATATCTCTACTTTGTCTGAATATTTAATAAGAACACATAGGATGTAGATATAGCTCTATGCACCGAACAAGTGTTTCTAATTAATTATATAGGTACTTGACAGAACATAATCTTCCTCAGAGATCTACAAATTGGTCTTGTCCTGCGCTATTTTCAAGTTGCCGCCAGCGGGGGCGAGGTTGGGGGTGGCAACACGGGCAACTAAGAATAACCAGCTATCTACATCGGCATCTTGCGTTCTTTGCCAGATCTTTTTTCCACATTGTGAGCAAGCTTACCAACTTTGGGCTTTGAGCACCATATTGAGTGCGGTATCAATAGTTCAATTCTTGAACTTACCCAGCCCAAATGAATTTTTACCTGTATTGTAGTGAATTTTATCTCTGTAAGCCGAAGTCCTTTATTCGATGACAATAACGGTGCTATTGAAATCTAATTTTAGAAAATGTTTATTTAAAATTTAATATTATACATTTTCTAAATCTTCACAAATATTTAGTAAATGTGTAAATATTGGATTTTAAATAAACTGCAGAGATAAAGAAAAAACAATGATTATTGCCCGCTGTATTCTTAATCGAGCGACGATCTTTGCAAGGTACCTAGCTGGCAAAAGCTGGAAGCGAGTGGTCGCGGATCGTGCTCAGTGGCGAGCACTTGGAGAGGCCTATGTCCAGCAGTGGACGCGTGTGGATGATGATGATGATTCCTAATATTTTTTCTTATATTTGTAAAGATGTTTACATAATAGCTTAAATAAATAATAGTAAAATGTTTTAAAACGAAATATACTCGAGTAAATCCGAAAAGTGTAGTTTTATTTAAAAGTGTAAATAACTTTAGACTGCGGCGAAAGTTGAATGAAGAATTCAATAAAAAAAATCGCAACTTCCTCCCACTTTTATTTTTTGAGACATATTATTGAGCGAGGGGCGCTCATTAAAATGTTTCAAAAAAATACGTAGATCAATCAACCCTACTTTATGTTTATAGTGGTAAAAGCACAGATTTAGAGTAGGCTAGATACCACTTGTTCATTAAATAGTATGAGAACCGAGCGTGCCTCCATATCCCCACTCACTATGACGTCACGCGAGTCATTTAGTGATGTACACACAAAAAAGAATCGTTTCAATCGCAACACGCGACGCGCGCGCTCGCTCAGCGAGCCATCAGACTTCGACGAGAGACGACGCGCGTAGCGTGCTCCGCTCTTCGACTCACACACTCGCCTTTCTACCAAGTAAATTCATAATTATCATTTTTAATACTTTTTATAAGAATATCAGTTCGTTTTGAGACTGTTTTTAGGTCATATAAAATATGATTGTAGGGTACGTACACAGATATCGACTCGATATCGTATATTATAGGTATAATAGATTTTCTTTCTTTTTCCGTCGATACGATAAGTCGACAAAAATTATAAAGAAATAAAAACTGTTAAAAAATCATAGTTGATAGATTAGTAAATTTTTTAACATACCTTACCACCAGATCTTTCATTAGTTAAATTATTTATTTGGTTAAATTAATCGATTTTATATTCGAATAGAGAATCGATTTATCAATTGACAGACAAATGAGGTTCGCACGGCTTGCTACCACCATCTTGCTCGCTAATCCTGCCGTGAAGTAGCAGCGCTTGCGCTGTTGTGTTTCGGCGTGGAGAGTAAGACAGCCGGTGAAGTCTCAGTAAAGCTGTCCGTCTATAGCAAGTTGCACCTACGGCCTGGCGCTGTGACGCCACATACGCCACACACAACGTAGTGAGGTACGGGCACAAGATGCAGAATGCTCGCAAACCGTAAAGTAATAATAACGTAGTTATAGCCAACTAGCTGCGCCCGCGTACTACGTTTCGCCTTAAAAGTTCAAAGAAAAAACTGTAAGTCGACTTTCCCGCGGGAACAACTGACTTTTCCGGGATAAAAAATAGTCTATATGTTAATCCATGTTGTAATCCAACTACTTACCAAATTTGATTCAAATTCATTCAGTAGTTTTTGCATGAAAGAGTAACAAACATTCATACTTACAAACTTTCGCATTTATAATATTAGTAACATTAATAAACACTCCCCCCCCCCCCCCTTAACAAAATCATATCTACGCCCTTGCGCCACATACCTAATATGTTGCGGGCTTCGACCTATAGACTAACTGTTGCTTACTGCTGCTTACAATACATACTTTTTATTTAATTATTGAATTTTGATTTAATAATGGGATCGCTTGGAAAATTGAAAACAATCATGCCATCTCTATACTTAATTCGAAAATGCATTCTCATTGGTTGATGGCTCGATTGCTAGAATCGATTTGAAAGTAACCATTGTACATCACTAGTCGCAAAATTTTACAGACGAATGATAAAAGTCCTTGTACCACGAAACTTGTTTACTGTGAAGTGATTCTGTCGTTTAAAATTCATTGCGTACGGCCAGAACACCCGATGGTGGTCTTTCATAGCCAAACCCGCAATGTAAAATAAATATATCAACATTCCCAAATACGAATTTATCGCAGTAGTATCACGCGAATATCACAACAAATCATAAATAATTGATTTTAAAATGAATAACAGCTATTTGTGAAACAAAGTTACTTACGGATGATAGGATACATCTCCATTGACACGATTTACTACTTTTGAAGAGTTTTTACAGTTTACAATTGCGCAATTTGGCACTTTTACGTTTTCAACCACACGACTCGTCAACGTTACGGTAGAATGCCAACTAAAGTAGAAGCGCGGTCAGTTTGAGCATTGCTCAAACTCGGGGCACGCATCGGGCACGCTGCGCCGGGCAACAGGTGGTATCTAGCCTACTCTAAATCTGTGGGTAAAAGCCACTATAAACATAAAGTAGGGTAAAACTTAAAGCAACACTGGTATACCCATCTACTTTAGGCAGGTATGACGTCATCTCTGTCCCTTACAAGGGCGGATCTACGTCTTGGTCTTGGGGGGGGGGGGGGGGGGTTTCCTACCACTACAGCAGCTATAGTATGTATTTTTACGAACTGTAGAATAAAGATAAATAACTGTTGTTTAATGTAAAAGTAGTAAAATAACTTATTGTGGAACAGAAAGTAACAACTGTTTTTTTGTCATTTTGGATCTGATATTTTTAAAATCGCTTGGGGGGGGGGGGCGGTCGCCCCCTCCGCCCCCCCCATAGATCCGCGCCTGGTCCCTTACGGGTATACGGTCACGTCCTATCTATTCATTCTTTATCTAAGGTTCAATACGATGCATCGTTTCTATACATCGAGTGTTTAAAATACATCGATGTATATCGTCCATCAGTAGAGTGAACTCAAAGTTGGCATTTGCAACTACGGAACCCTACACTGCGCGTGGCCCAACACGCATTTGGACGGTTTTAATATTGAGTGTGGCTGACCCCAGCCGGGCCACAAAAAAAAACTGGAAAAAAGATTGTTTTAGTTCAGAGAATATTTCTCACTTCAAAGATTCTTTTATTTCTGTATTGCGATTAAAGCGTGGTTGCATGCAAACAGTTAATAGTTTGTAACGTTGGTAATATTTTCGCAGCTGGAAAAAAAACATATTTACCTGTAATACTGGTAGTGCCGAATATTGACAGTTCAGGACACGTCAAGTTAATCCTCTGCAATACGATAGGAGACTATAGAATTGATGAGTTTTTTACTGTATAGTCAACTACAAAAAAATCCAAAAAAGTCACCTACAAAAAAATGATACCTTACATACACATCCACATACATGCACGCAAGCACACACACACGGTTACCTATCATAAGATCGAAAAATTTTTGACCAAATTTCATTTAACCGAAAACTTCGACTATTTTCGTTTCGTTTTTTTTAAATTCGTCGAAATTACGTTTGCCACTATCATTTGACCTATTATCAATTAGATTTTCTTCGTTACTCCAACGTTTCATTTGGTCGATTTTTTTTTTACCGAAGTTATTCTTAACCGAAATAATATTTTTTCGAAGTATTGTGTTTCCGAATATGCTAACAAAGAAGCAAGCAAGCATACAAGCAAGCCTATAGCATGCAAGCAAGCATGCAACATGCAGTTTGATGCTTCGTTCGCTTCGCTCGCTCCGCTGTGCATGGTCACAATGTCTAACCTAAACCTAACATAACCTAGCTATTATCCTGTAACAACTTTTCCCCGACCCCCCCCCCCGAGCACTTTTTGCATAATCTGGCTTATTCGTTACCTTTGGTGTAATAGCACAGAGGTTAAGTAGATACACAACATAATGTAACATTTGTAGCCAAATAATATTAGGATAAATGTTGTTTTGGTGAAGTGAAAGTATATGGCAAATGAAAAAAGTTCAAAAGAAACTTCGACCAATAGTAAAAGAAATATTTTGAAAATCGGTGAAACGTTGTTCGGTAAAATAACACCTATGTCGAATGATATTTCGATGATTTAAAAATATGGCAAACAATACATATGGCAAAAAAGACGTCGGTAAACCGTTTTCGATCAAATGAAATTCGAACAAGCAAATTTCGGACAATTGATAGGTCCTCCCCCTACACACACACACACACACACACACACTACAGTCTGATTTTAATAATGCCGCGGACGCTTATTTCATTGCCGTGGATGCGTTTCATTGCCATGCATGCATGTTTCATTGCCGTGGCACGAAATTTTTAATATTGTATAACTCGTTTGTTTTTTAAGTTATCTGCTAGATATTAATCAAGTATACATACATTGTCTTAAACGTTAAAAAACGCAGCTTTTTTTAACTTTAAGATAAAATAAATCTATATAAATCTCTAATAAATGATCATTTTAATGGACCTGTTGAAGGTACAGTTATTGCTATCTCTCTCGCTCGGCACACTTTTGCACTTTCAAGTGTTTAGTCTTTATTGACATAGAAATAAAGTCCAGCAGGCCTATTCGCTAACTTCGGTTGCTCACTAGAACTGTCATTTTTGAAAGGAACTTTATATCCATTAGGTACTGATTTAATGATCTTATGCGTTACGGAGGCGTTCATAATAGCCATAGATATAGAATGAAATAGATGGGCTATAAAAGCCGTCAAACATGAGGAAAAGAGTTAAACTTATACACATTGGCAAAGGAAAGAAGAAGATGGCATCATTTTTTTTTGTCCTTGTTACCGTATATAGGTGAAACTGGTAGTGGGGATTGTTTATCACCAGCGTCTGGTGCTAAACAAATACGTGGAAGAAATTTGTTGTGTGAATTATAGCTTACTGTGTAACTATTTAACACTTTAATTAGTGTAATTGTGAACTATTTGAACATTTAAATCATGGTGCACTGCTCCGTTTTAGGTTGTAATAGTGAAAGTGCTAGAAAACAGGAAAATATAACCTTTTACAGGTAAGACCTAAATTGTGTCAATAAAAAGCGCCAGAACTATTTTTTAAATTATAAATACAAGTTATATTGCAATATTTTATCATTCTACTATGGTTCTCAAACATATTATGGGATTAAACATGAAATTTGAAACTAAGTAGTAAGGTTACTGTTAACCTAACAAGCTAGGAATGTCACCATACAATATGGCCACGTATACAGCCAACGCGTATAACATTTTGCCGGGTTATAATGATACCAGTTACGCTACGACTATTTTTCCTTGATTCGTAGGTAATTTGATACGTGAAAGGGAACTCACATATTAGTTTCTGTGTTACATTAATATTGACATATTTAAGTATAAAATTTTGAGCATTTTAGATAACAAAGTTAATTCTTTTGAAGTGAGACTTTCCATTTGCTTGTTTGACTGTATTTAACAGATTTCCTTCGGAGATAACTACTCGAAAACAGTTGGGTTAAAGCTACTGGTCGATTGAATTGGCAGCCAACCAAGCATACCCGAATGTGTTCTAAGCATTTTGAACAACAGTGGATTCAAAAAACAAAAAAGGCACTTTTCTTAGGAGTGGTGCTATTCCTAAACTTTTTTTACAGATCAGTAACTTATACATATTATATCTACAAGGTATATACCCTATCAAGCCAAAACCTAAATTTATTTTTCACAAACCTAACTATTTTTATGGGGGATTTCGAAATTTATTTTACAGTTTTGGATTAACATGGGTAGGGTAGGTACCAAACCCTTTTCTACTATTTTGATATGGCCAAACATATTATTAATGGTTTGATTTTGGTCATTTTCTATTAATATAACAAGTCTGACCATTAGTACAGATACAGTTTAAAAATTTATTAATTAATATTTTTAATGTTGTAAAATTAGAACCTGCTTTTATTTTTAACCTTTTATTATTACCTTTTAATACATATTGTTTCAGGACGCATCGGTGTTGGATTTCGGTTCTTATTTGAATACGCCCCGAAAGAGAAAAATGCGGCTTCAAATGCTGGGTTTAAAACAATCATCGAGGTCATCAAAGAAAAAACTACGGCCAGTGCGTCAATCGCTTAGACGATTGGGAAAAAAGTAGTCACACTTGAAAATGTGTAAAGTGATTTGAAGTGTAAGTTAATGATGCAAAATTAGTAGTTGGACATTTTAGATACTGTAGGAGTAACCAATAGAGATTTTCTGAAAAGATTTTTAGGAGTTGACAAAAGAAAGTATTCTGAACCTTTAAGGAAATTCGCGCTGTGCTTACACTTTTTAAGTTCAAAGGCATATGAGTTTGTACGTAAGCAATTTAATACGTGTTTACCACACCCAAAAACAGCTGGTGAGTGGCGAGGAGTAGACAGCCTCTAGAAAATGTTTGTGATTTATTAGCAATTTTGTGCCATAGCTAGTAATCTGGCTTAATCCAAATGAAATAAGTCATATCTCTACTTTGTCTGAATATTTAACAAGAACACATAGGATGTAGATATAGCTCTATGCACCGAACAAGTGTTTCTAATTAATTATATAGGTACTTGACAGAACATAATCTTCCTCAGAGATCTACAAATTGGTCTTGTCCTGCGCTATTTCCAAGTTGCCGCCAGCGGGGGCGAGGTTGGGGGTGGCAACACGGGCAACTAAGAATAACCAGCTATCTACATCGGCATCTTGCGTTCTTTGCCAGATCTTTTTTCCACATTGTGAGCAAGCTTACCAACTTTGGGCTTTTAGCACCATATTGAGTGCGGTATCAGTAGTTCAATTCTTGAACTTATCCAGCCCAAGTGAATTTTTACCTGTATTGTAGTGAATTTTATCTCTGTAAGCCGAAGTCCTTTATTCAGTGACAATAACGATGCTATTGAAATCTAATTTTAGAAAATGTTTATTTAAAATTTAATATTATACATTTTCTAAATCTTCACAAATATTTAGTAAATGTGTAAATATTGGATTTTAAATAAACTGCAGAGATAAAGAAAAAACAATGATTATTGCCCGCTGTATTCTTAATCGAGCGACGATCTTCGCAAGGTACCTAGCTGGCAAAAGCTGGAAGCGAGTGGTCGCGGATCGTGCTCAGTGGCGAGCACTTGGAGAGGCCTATGTCCAGCAGTGGACGCGTGTGGGTGATGATGATGATTCCTAATATTTTTTCTTATATTTGTAAAGATGTTTACATAATAGCTTAAATAAATAATAGTAAAATGTTTTAAAACGAAATATACTCGAGTAAATCCAAAAAGTTTAGTTTTATTTAAAAGTGTAAATAACTTTAGACCGCGGCGAAGGTTGAAAAAAAATCGCAACTTCCTCCCACTTTTATTTTTTGAGACATATTATTGAACGAGGGGCGCTCATTAAAATGTCTCAAAAAATACGTAGATCAATCAACCCTACTTTATGTTTATAGTGGTAAAAGCCACTATAAACATAAAGTAGGGTAAAACTTAAAGCAACACTGGTATACCCATCTACTTTAGGCAGGTATGACGTCATCTATGTCTGTCCCTTACGGGTATACGGTCACGTCCTATCTATTCATTCTTTATCTATGATAATAGCAGTAATGGATGTTAAGTTCCTTTCAAAAATGACAGTTCTAGTGGGCAACCGAAGTTAGCGAATAGGCCGGCTGAACAACAATAAAATGTTGTATCCATGTCTTAGATAAAGGATGGAATAGATAGGACGTGACCGTATACCCGTAAGGGACAGACATAGATGACGTCATACCTGCCTAAAGTAGATGGGTATACCAGTATTGCTTTAAGTTTTACCCTTCTTTATGTTTATAGTGGTAAAAAGGTTGGTTGATCTACGTATTTTTATGCTTTAAGTTTTACCCTTCTTTATGTTTATAGTGGTAAAAAGGTTGGTTGATCTACGTATTTTTATTGATACATTTTAATGAGCGCCCTTCGCTCAACAATATGTCTCAAAAAATAAAAGTGGAAGGAAGTTGCGAATTTTTTTATTGTATTCTTTATTCAACCTTCGCAGTCTAAAGTTATTTACACTTTTAAATAAAACTACACTTTTCGGATTTACTCGAGTATATTTAGTTTTAAAACATTTTACTTAATTATTTAAGCTATTATGTAAACATCTTTACAAATATAAGAAAAAATATTAGAAATCATCACCCACACGCGTCCACTGCTGGACATAGGCCTCTCCAAGTGCTCGCCACTGAGTACGATCCGCGACCACTCACTTCCAGCTTTTGCCAGCTAGGTACCTTGCGAAGATCGACGCTCGATTAAGAATACAGCGGGCAATATCATTGTTTTTTGCTTTATCTCTGCAATTTATTTAAAATCCAATATTTATACATTTAATAAATATTTGTGAAGATTTAGAAAATGTATAAATATTAAATTTTAAATAAACATTTTCTAAAATTAGATTTCAGTAGCTCCGTTATTGTCATCGAATAAAGCGTATTAGCAATGAATTCGCGTATTTAAATATTTTTTACAAATACATTTCATCAAAAGCGGGTAGTGATTATGCGTAAACTCTTCAGTAAAAAAATTGATTTAACAATTTTTCTAAGCATTGGTGCAAAAGGGAATGCATAGTAATTTTATTTCCAAAAGGTTTATTTCTACGATATGTTTTTTCAGCAACTTCGCACGTGGTAACTACCTCTTTGACTGCAGACTATTATATATGGTTCAGAGGCAATCAGTGATTCCACACATTTGTGACATTTTATTTCTCGCTGCATTTTATGTATGTACTTAATAATATTTTTAGAAAATCTCTATTGGTTTCTCCTACAGTATCTAAAATGTCCAACCGCTCATTTTGCATCATTAACTTACACTTCAAATCACTTAACACATTTTCAAGTTTGGCTACTTTTTTTCCCAATCGTCTAAGCGATTCACGCACTGCCCGTAGTTTTTACTTGATGACCTCGCTGATTGTTTCAAACGCAGCATTTGAAGCCGCATTATTCTCTTTCGGGGCATATTCAAATTTGCACCGAAATCCAACACCGATGCGTCCTGAAACAATATGTATACAGGTTAAAAATAAAATCAGGTGCTAATTTTACAACATTAAAAATAATAATTAAGAAATTTGTAAACTGTATCTGTACTAATAGTCAGACTTGTTATATAAATAGGAAATGACCAAAATCAAACCATTAATAATATGTTTGGCCATATCAAAATAGTAGAAAAGGGTTTGGTACCTACCCTACCCATGTTAATCCAAAACTGTAAAATAAATTTCGAAATCCCCCATAAAAATAGTTGGGTTTGTGAAAAATAAATTTAGGTTTTGGCTTGATAGGGTATATACCTTGTAGATATAATATGTATAAGTTACTGATCTGTAAAAAAAGTTTAGGAATAGCACCACTCCTAAGAAAAGTGCCTTTTTTGTTTTTTGAATCCACTGTTGTTCAAAATGCTTAGAACACATTCGGTTATGCTTGGTTGGCTGCCAATTCAATCGACCAGTAGCTTTAACCCAACTGTTTCGAGTAATTATCTCCGAAGGAAATCTGTTAAAAACAGACAAACAAGCAAATAGAAAGTTTCACTTCAAAGAATTACCTTTGTTATCTAAAATGCTCAAAATTTTATACTTAAATATGTCAATATTAATGTAACACAGAAACTAATATGTGAGTTCCCTTTAACGTAGCAAATTACCTACGAATCAAGGAAAAATAGTCGTAGCGTAACTGGTATCATTATAACCCGGCAAAATGTTATACGCGTTGTATACGTGACCATATTGAATGGCGACATTCTTAACTTATTAGGTTAATAGTAACCTTATAATTAGTTTGAAATTTCATGTTTAATCTATGATTGAGAACCATAGTAGAAGGATAAAATATTGCAATATAACTTGTATTTATAATTTAAAAAATAGTTTTGGCGCTTAATATTGACACAATTTAGGTCTTACCTGTAAAGGTTATATTTTCCTGTTTTCTAGCACTATCACTATTACAACCTAAAGCGGAGCAGTGCACCATGATTTAAATGTTCAAATAGTTCAATATTACACTAATTAAACTGTTAAATAATTGCACAGTGAGCTATACTTCACATAACAAATTTCATACACGTATTTGTTTAGCACCAGACGCTGGTGATAAACAATCCCCACTACCAGTTTCACCTATATACGGTGACAAAGACAAAAAAAATTATGCCGTCTTCTTCTTTCCTTTGGCAATGTGTATAAGTTTATCTCTTTTCCTCATGTTTGACGGCTTTTATAGCCCATCTATTCCATTCTATATCTATGATCCATGTTGTATCGTATCGTATCTCTTCTTAGTCTGTGGAAGTACGTAGCAAATTAGCAATGCGCAGCTTACTTCAATTCATATTTTGATCTGCAATTCGATGATTCTCTGAATTTGATTATTGTCAAACTTTTATTTATTGTGAATAGTCATTCGTTCGTATGATGCAGTGATCACAAAATGTTGGTTGTGTACGGACGTAGTGTTGCTTGTTTATTTTTAGTGTTTATAATATCCAGTGTGGTGTGTTTGCAACAATATGGGACGCCAGACGGTTCATTATACGTGGCAGAAGAACAACCAAATAATAATAAAGTGATCTTAATAAATAGATTCAGCGAAAATGGCCAGGAGGCTCCATTGGAAAGGAGAAAACGGGATGCGGTTTCTACTCCAGCACCCGCAGTACAGAAAAATATAAGTACTTGGGTAATTATCTAATTCCTCTTTAAATCCAATAGGGACTGTTTGTAATTTTTCCCTACGTCTGATTCTCTTTGTCCATGTTCATTCTGTTGATGCTATAAAACTTTTATTTAGAATAGTTTGAGGTCTAAATTGTTTCAGCTGTCTTTGAAGATATTGATATACTAATATAAAATAATCTGATTTAATGTTACAGAACACTCAATCAAACCTACATTACCTACATGTCATTTTAAGAAAGCTCAACATTTTGAAACTAATAAATAGTGTAGTCAATAATGTTGAAGCTACATTTTCAATTATTATTGTAACATCTAAAATAATATGATTTTAATAGATGGGAAGCCAGTTCTTTGTTTACTATATTTAGAGCTATTCATAAATGGATAGCATCTTGTTTTTATGTTGATTCTTTTTGACAGAGTGCCAAGCTTATTAAGCTAAGATGATACCTAACAGAAAATTATATTCCTAAATTTATTTATCGCCATAATGGGCACCATTATTAACATCAATATGTAATTCTTGATCAGATTGAAGTAAACTTAGTGCCTTACAATTATAAATGACTAGCTGTTGCCTGTATCGCCGTTTGCATTTACTGTGGAACCCACTAAATTCAGGATAAAAAGAAGCCTATGACTTTTCCCGATACTCAAACTATATCTATTCTAAATTTAATCTCAATCTGTTCAGGGCTTAGATGTTAAGAGGTACTTAACTGAGGGACAGACAGACACACTTTCGCATTTATGATATTAATATGAATGAAAGAAATAGGTTTACAAATGTACAAAACATTATTAAATATGAAATGTGGCATCTTTTTCAATATAATATTATATTTAAAAAAATCAAACATTGTATTTAAGGAAGCATTGTCTGTGCTGTAACATGTATTGGTTTTCTCTCTTTGCCTGTGACTGTCATAAGAGCTCACTACAGTCTTCAGCGCCACAGGTTGCAATAGGTTGCTGGAGGTGATTCTTGTCGCCCCCAGCCACCTCTCAACAATAGAAGATTCAACTAAGACTGCTTCTGTTATTATGCATATGTGAAGAGTTGGAAACTTGAAGCAAAATGCTTCACCAACTAGTGCGGCCAGCATGATGTATTAAACTGCCAACTCATTTATAGAGAGTTCCAAATAATACCTCATAGTACCCAAGTCTAAACCCTGTCAATCAACAGACAAAACTGTAGTGCTCCCCACCAACCCTACTTGGGGGAAGCTTGCCCAATAGTAGGCATATTATGATTGACATGATGAAAAGGTGGGTTCTGCACCTAGCAGTAGAATGTTTATGGGCTGTGGTGCTGAAGGAAGCATTTTGTCAATTAAAGTCTGGTAATTTTAAGTAGATTTGTCTTTTACATAGTAGCTATACCGTCAATCCATTACAATACCTAAAAGAAAGGTATGTAATCTTTTTGATTAATTTTGATTGTGCCATGTGATCATTAAAAATCTGTTTTAATGCATTTCTTTACATTGATTTGATTATTTGATAATCTTTTTCAACAGACCACCCATCTTAATGATAGTCATCAACAACTTATGGTACACTGGGTTGGAGAAGGCTCCAATGTGATCATTTGTTTGGCAAGGGACTCCAGTCCAAGGACTAAAGGGGTGATCTCTCCTTCTGCACTTTTCATTTCATATGATTATGGAAAAAACTTTACTAACAAAACTGAAAGCTTTCGATTAGGTGATTCACCCGATAGTGGATATGCACAATTGGATAAATTTTTCAACCATCCCAAATACCCTGAATTTGTAAGTACTGTGTGTGATTTAATTTTATGTAATGAATAATATTTTCAAAAACTATCTTAAATACATGTTGTTACAAAAGTACCCATAAAAGGGAAAGGGGTTTAAATAGTCCCTTATAATGAGTCCATTTACAATAGTTGAAATCCTTAGTATCACTGTATCACTGTATGACTATACCTCCAGAAAAAATATATAATTACAAAAAATATATAATTTAAAGACCAACACGAGACCACCACCAACCAAATAAACAGTGAACTCGTCAAAACCAACACCGCACATCACTTTTTAAGCAACCAAGTGGTTCACAATTAAAAATAGACTGGATAATTGGCTACGCACAAATAATGTGACTCTTAAACATTTATAGTTAGTGCATGAACATTCAGTGAAATGTGAAGTGACAATTAAAGAAATTTCAACAGTGCCTGAAATAGACACATCAGCTATAAGCTGCTCGTCTATAATCAAATAAATGAATAAATAAATAAAAATTCATTAAATTTGTAATTGATGTGCAAACCCTATTGCAGCAAAATTAAAGAGTAGACTAACATTGTCTAAGAAAAATTTTATCATGATCACCTTCAATTTGACAGCCATTGTGCCATCAACACAAGACTCTGCACCGACTTCTATTTATAAAGCAGCAATGGATGTACTGCGATTGTCAAAATTGAAAGTGATCGCGATAGATTTGAGTTACACAATCAAAGGGCCAGTTCTCTGACATGATAGCTTAATACTGTTGACAACATTTTTGGCTTTATATTATATTTTTTATCGGTTATGGGTTATTTTGTAACACATTGAATTATTACTGTGGAACAGAAAAAAAAGTGAATATGCGATATGAAATTGATGATAGCGGTCTTCATAGTAATCTATGAAGACTGCTATCATCAATTTTTGTCAAACAAATTTTACATCACTAAGCAACTTTTTAGCTTATTTCTCAAATCGATTCTTAATTGTCTCCTGTCTTATTGTTTATTTTGTTAAAAATATGCCTAAATCAAAATGATTTATTCCTAAATCTCGTGTGTGTTGTGTCTTTAAAATATATATAGTTTTCTGGAAATGGATAACTTTTAACACCAATTCATATTTGCAGTGTGTATTTGTTGACTCCACAAACAAAAAACTGTTCTACACGAGTGACAATGGTCAAAACATCCACAGATCTGATCTCACTTTTCACCCTAGCGAACTGGCTTTCGATGAGGAATTCCCTGATAAATATGTTATTTTGGATAAAGTGGACACTGTGAGAAAGGTACGCAATATTTTAAGATATACTAGTCAAAATTATACCAATATAAATGAGAATGAGTGTTGTTACTTCTATGTTTTGTATGGTTTTAGCTGTACCTGACTTTGGATGGGGGGAAGACTTTCAAAATGATTCATGACTTGGTGAAGACTTTCTTCTGGTCTTCTGGACCTGGTTTTTCTAAGGTCTTCTATGTTGAACGCTGGAAACCATTTAGAACGAGTATAGTCCTCAGTGCAAGTGATCCTACTGATATGGCAAATGCTGAAATGCTTTTCGAGGACGCCAAGGATTTCCAGATTAAAGGAGATTTTATGTTTGCCACCAAGCAATCAAAAGAGGTAAGTTTTTTTGATCTTATAAATATCAGTGAAAAAATATATTAATAATGTAAACCTATAGGGATCTCAACTTCTGTGATTTTCATAGACATCAACCATCTATAACTTTGTGTCTGTAAGCAGAAAAATAGCAGATTAGGCTTGGTCATACTCCTTAATTATATGAGGATGCAGATGAGATGTGGGACAGTGAGTGACATTACAACAATCTAACTCGAAAAATGTTAATTAATGTTTGGTTTCTTATTAGTTGTTCTAGTTCTCTTATTCACTCTTATTGCATGGTGAGGAGTACACAGGCGTCCCAAAAAATAGTGTCAAGCGGAAGTCCAGCAATAGGACACCTCTTGGGCTATCCGAACCACCCCCATGTATGTTCCGAGATTTTTTGTAGTTTTTGAGTTATGAATTTTTTACCGAACTTTTGAGAATTTAAGAAGTATGAGTTAAAAAAAGAAATTCAAATATTACGCCTACTTTTTAAATTTCTAGGTGCGTGCGCTTCGCCTTGCGCGTCCCAGAATTGACGAAAAATCTCTAGCTTGTACGAATACCTTACATTGATAATACAGCGACCTTGCGCTGGGCGCCGTGCGCTATGAACAAACAAATGGCCATCATTTTAAAGTTAAAACAAAAAAAATGTAAAAAAAATAATTTCTATTTTATAATTTGATTATGGATTACCACTGACAGGAAAAAAAATTGGCGGGAGGGTCAAAAAATAATCGTGTATATACAACTTCAGTGAAATTACTGGATACCGTGACTTTATATTTTGAACAGACTTCAAAAAAGGAGGCTGTTCTCAATTCGATGCGTATGTTTTCGCAGTGAGTATGTTACGCGTTTACTCCGCCAATTGTGAACCGATTTTCAAGATTCTTTTTTATTTGATAGAGTATACTCCTGCGGTGGCCTTATTGCCACCAAAGTCAGGATCTGATGATGACATCCCAGAAAAATTAGGGAAAACCCTTATTTTTTATGGGATAGGGGGCAAACGAGCATACGTGTCACCTGATGGTAAGTAATTACCGTCGCCCAATGACATCCGCAACCCTAGATGAGTTACAAGTGCGTTGCCGGCCTTTAAGGTAAGATTACGCTCTTTCTTGAAAGTTTGATGGTCGTATCGGTCTGGAAATACCGCAGGCGACAATTCGTTCCAAAGTTTGACTGTACGAGGCAGGAACCTTCGAAATAAACGCACAGTTGTGGTCTTCCCACCATCTAAATAATGGGCTTCTATCAATGCGATAGAAGATGCATAGTGTCGCGACATCTCTACGCAGCGTCAAGATATTAAGCCGATTTGAAATTTCCTGGCAGTCAACGATTCGAGTCCTTCTCCGTTGCGATGAGAACCCTGCTCAAAGATGAGAACAGTATTCCATATGAAACCGAACCCGCGCTTTGTAAAGCTGTAGGCGGTGTGCCGGAATAAAATACAGTCTCGATCTCTTGAGCACACCAAGCTTCTTAGAGGCCACAGAACCACACTTCGCTCAATATGTCGGGTCTGAATATTGGCTGAGGCAGTTAGGGGAATGCTCTGAAAGCGAGGAGATACGGCAAATGACATTTTCTTGGCGCACGCGCAAATCTGTCTTTTTAGGTTCGAAATGGACTAAATTAAGTCGACCCCAGTTAGAGACTTTCTCTAATGAAGCTTTAATTTCAGACACACGTTTATTCTGGCACTCAATGATGTTTTCCCGAGAAATGTTCACACGAAAATTATAGAAGGAGTCTACCATGCTGTCATCTGCATAATGAATGCCACTGATTTGCAGCATATCGATAATATGCAGAAGGAATAGTGTGTAGGTGATAGCACACATCCTTGGGGGACACCAGCATTTATAGACAAGTCTGAGCATTCACGATAAATTAAGACCTTTTTATGCTTCTGTGCTAAAAAGCGAGTGACCCATCCAAATAATTTCTCGGGAAGTCCACACAAAGAAAGTTTGAGAGAAGCTCTTTGTGCCACACCCAATCGAATGTCTTCGCAATGTCCAAACTGACTGACAGTGCCTCCCTCTTCGTTTTAGTTGCCTCTGCCCAACAATCTGTCAAGTAAACAGAAGATCACCAGTAGAGCGATTCCTGCGAAAGCCGTATTGTTCGTCACTAAGCAGCTGGTGATCCTCTAGGTACCGAAGGAGCTGGTGGTTGATAATTGATTCCATTATCTTTGAAAACAAAGAGGTTATAGCTATCGGCCTGTAGTTGGACGGATTTGAGCGGTCACCTTTCTTAGGGATCGGATACACTAAAGCTGTTTTCCATGAGATCGGTATTACGCCAGATGAATAAGAGAGTAGTCATGAACCGAGCTGATGATGGAAGGATCTTTAATTTTAGGAGTTAGAGGTTAGTTTTTTTTATTCCATTGTATTCTTTCAAATTACTTCGGCAATTATCTGGTACTAAAGTCACTAAAAGATAAAAAAACGACATAAATTAAAAACCGACTTCAAAAACACTTAAAAGTTAAAAATAATTCAAGGATACAGACAACATTATTACATTTCTATATTAGTCAGTGCCAAACGATGATCTCCTAGAAAGTCTTAAAATTTAGCACTGACCTCACTAAAGAAATGTAATGTTATTTGTATTCTTATATTATTTTTAACTTTTAAGTGTTTTTATGTCACAAGTTGGCAACGTTTACTGTGGTTCTTGTGGGGCTGTATATTTGCTGTGAATCTCACAAGAACCACATGACACATGTACTATAGGTGACTGTTAACTTGATGACACTTACCATCAGGTGGGCAGTATGCTTGTTTGCCAACATAGCCGTTTTAAAGTCTTCAGATTTCTTCAAAATGAGTTAAGAATAAAGCAAAGTTACAAATGTCATGTTTGTGTCCGTAGTAATTGATGTGGACGTACAGTATTTACTATTGTCTAATTATACGAAAAGCATTTTTTCGCTGCTGTTGGTGTTGGGGCGAACAATGCATGGACGCAGGGCAATGTCCTTTCTATGAATATGAATTATTTAAGTGAAATATATAAAAAAAGTGGGTTGTATGTAATGTCATTTGATGTTAAAACAGTAAACAATTAGTCGTAAGTTTAGTCGTAAGTTCGTAACAGTAACAGACCCTTTCTACTAACAGTAGAGGTCACTCGATTATTTATTCCATTCTTCCGGTGCTTTTATTATGAAAGAGTCATTGAAGCAGTCGGTCCGTGGTTTCTAGAGTACAGTTAACAGTCTGTCTGCGAGCGGTACGAGGAAACGCTCTATCAAGTGAATAATGCGCCGAGAAGCGAGAAATGCCGGTTGCTTTGTTAATATGACTTTTCGTAGAATATAAAGTTATTCTTAGACCCTAAATGGTCTAAGAAGTTATTCTAAACTCGTAGTGCTAGTTCACATTTTTGTATCCTCGACACATTTTTCGTCGACACAATCTTTGTATAAAAGCGAAAGGTCACTCATTCACTGTGTGGCCACGAAGTCCCGAAACTACTTGTCCTATTGTGATGAAAGTTACTGAGACGTCAGCTAAGAAAGAATTATAAAAAAAATCCATCCCAAAATAACATTGGAGATAAGGATTGTAATCCGCTAAACTGGGTCCGGTAATACGGAGGATTACTATTTACCGTCAGGTCTCATGATGGCCCATAGGCCCATATTCTTTGTACTTTTAAAAATCCGCCATCATTTACCGGATCCATTAACAGAAAATTTTGACAAAATAATCGAGCCATTGTACGAGACGGTACTTTTAAGTGCGTGCGTTTGTGCTCGAGTTTCGACGCTGACACCCCGAAAGGATTTCCAGGAGAACTAATAATTATTCTTTAAATATTACCCCGTCTAAAACTTGAAAAATTTGAGTTTTGACCCATTTTCTTCAAAATCAATTAAGTTTTTTTTTTATTTATTTGTGTTCAGTCAACACAAACTAACATAAAATATCATAATTTTGTTAGTAGGTATATAAAAATATAGGCTCAGTTAAGCTATATGGGCCATTTCGTCGGCTGGCTTTGTTATAAGTTCACTGGAAAATGTTTTGTACGATTTTTTAAAACAATTGTTTATCGTAAGTTTATAAAACTGAAGAGTTAAATATAAACTAAGTATTGTGAGACTTGATTCATTAGAATCATCCATCAGAAAGTAATTTGTCATAACATACTCGTATATCAGAATGAGACTTGTGTAAGCGTTTTCAAACACTTGATTATGCTTTCTGAATTTCTTTCTTAATTTAATAAGATACTTCCTAAAATTGCATATGATTCTTTTAAAGATTAATATTTTTCATACAACTTAGTTGACAAACGAGCATACTGCCCACCTTGATGGTAAGTGGTAACAGACAACTATATAGTACATGTGGATTTTGTGACATTCGCAGCAAATCTGCATCCCCCACAAGAACCACAGCGTACCTACGTTGCCAATTTGTGCCAAGATGTAAAGTCACGGTACCTGCCCAGTAATTTCACTACCATATCTTTTTTCCTTTAAACCGGAACACAGCAATGCAACCATTGCTGTTTAAGTTTTCATAACATCCTTATTCTAAAACGATGAAACTGGAGAGCAAACGCTCCAATGTGTGTTTTTTGTAGTGCTGTCGTTGTCAATTGTTGAAAATCAAATACTCAAAATCGTCTAGCTAGTCCATCCGACCCAAGCTGCGATTTTATGATCAATTTAAAACTGAATGAAGAAAGCATTCATTGAAATGTAATATTAGGTGATAAATTATTAGTATTTTTTAATGAACAATATTCTTGTTAGTCTGTTTTGCGTTGTATTAGGTTCACGGAAAGTGGATTCTATGTTTTGAATGATGTCATGCCTCAACATATATCCAGATAAAAAAGCAGGATTTTAAATAAGCAAATCATTCGTATAGATATTGCAAGTAGTTTCCTGTATCAATTTGATAGGTAGTTTTTGTTCGGTACTAGCTGTGTCTGTAGTGTCGTTCGCGTCCGCGTGTAGTTAATTTTGTGTCTATAAAACTAGACGAGTTTGCAACAATTATGTTAAAGATTTTGACAAATCAAATTGTGTTGTGACCTCAGAACAATCACTAAAGCAAGCAAGCAAGCAAGCTTGCTTTAGTTATTGTTCTGAGGTTGTGACGATGTGACGATACAACACACTGCATTATATTATTCAAATGTCACAACACCGCACAGTACTCACCCTCCGCTTTGGTGGAGCTTGGTTTGTACTAAGATATTTGAGGCGGAGACTAGAGATGTTGTTTTTTTTCTAGGGAAGTCGAAGCTCTGTGGAGATGTGTACAGGCTTTTAATCTCATTAAAAACTTTGTACAGTTACTTCGGTCAAACGCAGGTACTATAGTTTATAGCAAACGCACAGTTATGCATAGTAGTTGCGTAACTTTACAACGTGGAGGCCTTTGACCGGTAAACTGATTAAACGTTACCGATATTTTTACCGGTAATGTTACCATTTAGTATATTAAGGCGTCATATCGATACCTAATGCATACTACGACTACGAGTATATGTTATTTTCTCTATTTTAGGCTATTTATTACATTCTTTCGTTTCCTTGTACGTTTTAATAATTTATTTGATGCATGGCGGAAATGCTTTGGATTTAAATGCTGAATTAGATAGGTTATTACCGTTATTCGAGTTATCGGTAACTGCATAACTTTAATGAAAATAACGGTACTCTTCCTACCCACTTAATTTGTGAATGTGGTTATAATATCCTATACAAGATGATCAATTCAAATGGGTCAGTAGTCAGAATACTACATGCGATTATACTCACAGAATTTTGACCAGGTCTGATTCCTGGTTATGTATGAGAGTTAAAAAAATTTGAATGCCATTATTATTAAATCTAAAATCGACGCTATGGTTCCTTCCTAAGAACAGATTTCGTTATCTATCTCTCATAGTTTCTGACTTCTCCCTTTTGTTACCCATTTGAATAGATCACTAGGACGTTACCTCCTGTCGGCTTAGAGCAAGCTAAATGCTCTAAGCCTGTCGGTCTCTGTCAGTCATAAACATTCAGACAACATCAGAGCTCTTTCGTAATTAGTATCGAAAATATGTTAATACATTCACACGTTGAGTCTTAATTATGTAACATAAAAAACAACGCGAAAAAATATGTTAGGTACTTACTTGACGATCGATGCTTATTCATAAAGAATCAAATTTTTAGGTAACAACTGTGTTGATAGTGGAATATCTCAAAGAAAGATTATACACCTTTAATGATCGAATATTATACTTCTCTGTATTTTTCTCAGAATACACTTAAGTAGGCACAAAAAACAGTTGTTTTAGGTAGTTTTGACTTGGCCAATAAATTCTTCCAACATTTAGTATTCAAATAATAATAGAATGGATAAGTAATGGAAAAAGAATCATATTTAATGTAAATAAATAAAATAATTACATGATAAATACTATTTATTACAATCATTATCTCCAGATCTTAATAGGAATAGCAGTTTTTTTAAAATATAATTATATCACCACAGACTCGTGATCCGTGCCCTAATGCTGTATTTTCGTTTTGATCTTTTTTAAACTTAATAAGTCCGACTACTCTACTCTATATCTAGGGTGAGTTGCGCATCACCTAAAGTGTAACTATCCTACATGTTTATACCTATATAATACACACACGAGGAATAGCAGTTTAATTAAGTAAGACTTTAAGAGGAAACACCAAGGTCCAGAGAATTCAAAAATAGGTATTTGTCAAGTATTGTCAAAAGTATTGCTGTCGTGCTGTGTGCCCAAACAACTGATTTGAGCGCGATAGGGACAACTGCAGCTCGGACCAAAAATACCTATGAAAAGTACACAAAATATACGTTTCTTAGTCCCCTGTATTCTCCGCGAAAAATTGACCGGTTTAATTACTTTTTGCTTTCAAAATTAAAGCAAGACTTTGAATGTGATTCTATGTTTTATTTTTATCATATAATCTTGTTCAATTTGTTAGCTGGACGTTTGAACACAACAGAAAATTAGGTCGATTTTTTAGGCTTTTGAAGGTTTAATATCTTTTTAAATAATTAACTTAATAAAAAAAGGAAAACATAGAAACATGCTTATAGTGGCCATTGATTTTATTGGAAAAACTAAAGCAACTAGTGCCATTATCCAGGAAGGAAACAGGGGACTACGTTTGTATTGAAAAACGGCCTGCACGATTTCCTCTTAAAGAAAATTCACGTCTGGATCAAAAACGTAATTGATACGTATTGCGAGAAAATGCTGCTGTTGAAGATAGGATATTCACAATAAAATAACCACAGAACAGATTTTCCGTTCTGTGAAAATAACCATTGCCCCCTGCGTAGCAGTCGAATGGACAAGACTTTTTGAACGCTACGCACATTACAATTTTCCTGTCATGCGGGTATATTTAACTTGGGACCTTACATTAAATCAAATTAATGTAAGCTTAGGACCCAATCCCCCCTTGGCGATAGCCCGACCAGTGAGGTCGGGCTAGCCCGGGCGCGTCGATAGTGGTAGTCGCAGTGTGGACCCTATCACGCGCGCCCATAAGGGCAGGGAGAACATCGGGGGGTTTAGTGGGTAGGCCCGGCACTCTGCCGGGAGAGCCCCACACACGCTCGTCGTCTAGCCAACGGCGAGTACGGTGCGGTCACGCATTCCCCTCGAAAAAAAAAAAAAAAGGACCCACCCTGAGACGCAATGGCTACTTCGTCGCCGGTCACGAACAAACAATTCGTATTAAAATGAAATGGCCATTAACTCACTTGGTGACTGTTTAGTAACGTCACGAATTTATACAAAATGACCGTATGCAACTTTTTTTTGCATTATAACTAACTTTTACCGTAGGGAAATTACCCTATGTCCTTCCCCTGGTCTCGAACTATCCGTATACCAACTTTCATCAAAATCGGTTCAGTAGTTTCGAAGCCTATTCAATACAAACAAATAAACAATCAAATCTTCCCTCTTTATAATATCAGTATAGATGATGGTTACATGGCCGGCGAAGTCGCCATGCCGTCTCGGTTACAATATGGAATACGCAATTGCTTTCAAGAGTAAATCTAATGGTATTTGGAGCAATTTTGATTGTGACCAATGATAAGAACTCGCTATAATAATGCACTTAATAAGCAGACGCAGCCTATTTTCTATACAGGCAGATTCTATAAGTTAACACTTTGGATTCCGGTTTAAGTAGTGGTTAGTCCACTGAAAGTCGTTTATCCACAACTTTTTTGTCTTGTCTTCGCCTCAAAGGGTGCTGTTTGAGGTCAGGGTTAAAACAATTAGCCGAACAGTCTACACGCAACCGGCACACAGCTCTTTCCGGGACTCGGTTACACCGCAGAATAGATACCTACTATCAAGCAAGACGTGATAACCAGACCAACGTGTAAGTGGAAGAGGTGATATATCTTTTACTCTTGATGAGTTACACCCGTATTGCGGTGTTGAGAACAAGACTGTGCCAAGTGTCTTCTACAAAGCAGTAATGGATGTGTTTTGATTTGAAGACCAGAGAAATAAATTGCGATAGATTTTGAGTTACATCAAGGTGCCGGTCCTCAACCGAGGGTTAGCCGCTCCCTCATCATCTAGGGAAGTTGGAGGTTGCTATGCGCTGCCAAAAGAACTACGCAGGGGCTATTAGAGTGACCATGACAACTGCACATAGTACAACTAGCAGATCGGAATGGTATGGCCCACTTCATCTAGATGGCTTGAGTGATTGAAAAGTTACTGAAAGCGAAAGTGAATATTTGTTTTTTTTCGCGGCATCGTTTTATTTTATTATATAATATAATAAAACGATACCAATCCGATCCGCTAGTTGTACTATGTGCAGAGTTGTCATGGTCACTCTAATAGCTTTAAATTAATTTCTTATTCACCTTTTTATGTACTTTGTGCAAAGCCCTTTCCTTTTAGTAGTCAAGTATATACAAAAGTAGGTTTAATTTGTTGATCTATACATCCTCGTCTACACACGATAACGTAATATACAGACTGGTAAATATGTATTTTGTATATATGTTATATACCGGGTGTAACAGGATACCGCAATAATATTTAAGGTTGTTGATTAACAAAAAAATGTTTTATGACTATTCTTTGTATTTTTATTATATGCCTACTTTCGATTTAATAAGCTTAACAGTTAAGCGTATTAAATCTAAAGTAGGCATATAATAAAAATACAAAGAATAGTCATAAAACATTTTTTTTGTTAATCAACAACCCTAAATATTATTGCGGTATCCTGTTACACCCGGTATATATATTAAATATAAAGGTTCTTTCACTATTAAGTGCCTGATACGTTTATAATATTGGTCACAGCCACATAGATTATAAGATAACTATCGCTTGTATGGAACGATTGCGGTTCAAATGTTTGCCAGTCATAGTCCACGGTAGATAGTAAGACGGACTACACACGGAAATACACGCGTCGCCGCTCCTTTTCTTCCGGTGGATGTCGTAAGAGTCGATTATGGGAGTTTACCGCAATCACACTGCTGCGAAGAAATGAACCCCTCGAATCAACATCCTATACCATCTGATCTGCGTGACTTACGGTAGATTTCAATATTCTATCCACAGATAGAGATCGGCTTACCTTAGCTTAGTTGTTATTAAGTTGCCTTTATACTTAGCAACAAAATTATAGTAAGCACACCTTCTATCCGTGGATAGAATATTGAAACCTATCTATTCTCGTCTGAGGAGTACCATGCCCAGCAAGAGGACGTATATGAGTTAAAATGATGATGATAATGATTCTAAATAGAATTTCCTTTATCTACTAGCATCTCCTACGTATTGCTCCTTTGTAGATCTATCGTTGTATCCTCAATATCATCTACTTTTTCGTCCAACAATTTATAAGTTTTAGGTATTTTATTTAATTTGTTGAACCATGTATTTTAGTTAAGACGGATTCTAAATAGAATTTCCTTTATCTACTAGCATCTACGTATTGCTCCTTTGTAGATCTATCGTTGTATCCTCAATATCATCTACTTTTTGGTCCAACAATTTATAAGTTTTAGGTATTTTATTTAATTTGTTGAACCAAGTATTTTAGTTAAGACGAAAATTTGCAGTCCCCTACAAAACAGCTTGACCACATTAAAAATTGTTCTGAGTAGTTGTAGTAGTCCTTGTAGAATCTGGCTTCCACGAAAATCACACATGAATTTAAATTGTACGTGAGCATCTTAAATTGAGAAGCTATTCAAATTTTAAGGAAAATATTCGTCATTTCTAGCTAACTAGATCTATTGAAAATTTACTTATTATTTACATCTGTGGATAGAAGTGGACGGCCATGACAATCTACCTACAAGATACATTTACTAAATTAATTAAGATTAATAAATTCTGGTGAATTTTCTATTCGCCAAACAAAAATATTTGAAAACTTACATGTCTATATGCGTCTTCAGGTTACCTTTGTCAGTTCGAAAAAAATGTCACAGTCGTACTTATTATGTTCCTATTTTTATGTGTCGTATTATAAAATTAAAACTCGTAAAGTAACATTTTTAAATGTTGAACCGAAAAATACCACTTTCGGTAATCAAAGTTGCAGAAAAACATATTCAGAAAAGTGTAATTTAGCAGTCTGCATAAGTGAAAGATATTAATTTAAATTTTTCATAAAATAAAATTGTTTACACTTCAGTTTTAAAAATTAACACAACATTAAGACAACATGGGATATTATAAATCAAGAAACCGGGAAAGTAAAAGACAAACGGACGGAAATTGGGAGGCCTTCTTCTCGAGAAGGCCTCCCAATTTCCGAACAGGTGTAGAATCAACTTTTTTTTTTCATTCCTACTTGTATTTGCAGACATCCTGATTATATTCAGGATGTATGCACATACAAGGTTAATATGTTTCCTTTAAATTAGAATGTGTTGCTTTGTTTTGACGTCAATAAGTGCCTGTAAAGGCCTATGTTGAATAAAGATTTTTGAATTTGAATTTATAACTGTTTGTTTATGTATTATGTCGTTATGTTCGTTTAAGACACTAGTGCGTATTTAACGTTGTTCATAAAAAGTTTCTTATAAGGGCTTTTTGCTAAGAAAGTGTTTGTCCTTTGCGATGCAATAACCGTTATTTTAAGGCCGACTCAAAGTCGATACACATTTGTGCTAGTTTGTTATATCCGAAGTCATATAACTTACGTTAATTGTGCCATAAAACAAAGTAGTGACATAAAACGCTAAACGTTTTCTGTGTCACACTGATTGCAGGTGATTGATATTGATATAAAACATGTAACTATTTTAGCCTACTTATTATAGAGGGCAAATATTAGTTTATGTTTAAAAAAACATAATATTTGTACTTGGACATCTACAAACATATTTCCTTCGCTCTAAATCGATTAAGAAATTTCTTATCGAATGTTCACAATGTCTGCATTCAAAATTTCGCTAAACTTAGTAACGACTCTTCGAGATTTACATGCAGTGGGTAAACTATTATCATTTATCAAACAAATTATTTTACCGTCACTTTTGCGTGAATTAGTGATATGGCTATGACCGATAAATTTATAACATCTTCTGATACCTACCGCCGAAATTCATTCAAAGATTTTTTATTACTTTTAAGTACTTCGCTTTGTTCTATTATGCATATTTTATAGGCGTCCTCAAGTTTTAGAGGATTGGAGGGATTTGTTTCCTGTGATCGATTTTATCAATCGCTTTCATAAAAATACAAGCTGTTAATTGTCTAGATTTGGCAGCTTCGATTCCCAGTTGAGTAAGGCGATTATTTAAAAATTCGTGAATGTATCTCCGCAGAGAAATTTCTGCACACTACAGTTGAAAGTAATTTGTTTTTCAAGCCATAAAATGCTTAAATGAATGCTCATTAAAATATTGACTGGTTTAGAGTACAGAATTGTCTATGCCGGTTACGGGAAAAGTCTAGGATAATGTCTTATTGGCTTGTGAAAGAAGTTCACTCTGACCGCCTTGTTGACAATGACCTGGAAAAGATGTAGGTGTTGTTGTTGTGTTGTCCGTACCAAATAGTGACTCGGTGAACGGCCACGGTGATTGCTTTGTTTTCGCTTTTGGGTAATCTTTTTAGAATACGATTCATCAATGTAGGTATACTCGTATAAGGTTTCTCTGACCCGATTAGCCGCCTAATTTGAAAATCTACTTTAATTGACTGATTGGTTTGGATAGTACTCGTGTTACTCGTCGTTAATAAAGAAGATATATTACGAAGGTAATTATCGTGTGACTTTCTCGAATGCCAATATCATTATACGACCTCGAAAATGTCTCATATTAGTCATTTACTTGTAGGTCGAAAGAGTGAGCGTATTTCATAAAAGTTCAACTCAAACGAAACGTCAAGGTGAAGGTGACTGCTTCAATTTTTACGCCGCCAATTGTGGGCCGATTTTCAAAATTCTTTTTGTATTCTATAGAGTATACTCCAAGGGTTGTCCCATTCCCATGGTCACCAAAGTTAGGATCTGATGATCGGATCCCGTAAAAATCGAGGAAATCCCTTAAATTTTGATGTGTGTCCAACGTCTTTTGTGTGTATGTTATGCGATTACTCCGCCAATTGTGGGCCGATTTTCAAAATTCTTTTTGTATTCGATAGAGTATACTCCAAGGGTTGTCCCATTCCCATGGTCACCAAAGTTAGGATCTGATGATGGGATCCCATAAAAATCGAGGAAATCTCTTAAATTTTGAGGTGTGCCCAACGTCTTTTGTGTGTATGTTATGCGATTACTCCGCCAATTGTGGACCGATATTCAAAATTCTTTTTGTATTCGATAGAGTATACTCCTGGAGTGGTCACCAAAGTTAGGATCTGATGATGGGATCCCACGAAAATCGAGGGAAATCCTTAATTATTATAGGGTTCCTTTCACTAAAAGATTTCATTCATAAAAAGTTAAAAATAAAAAATATTTTACAAAAAATAAAAAGCGACTTCAAAAACACTGAAAAGTTAAAAATAACATAAGAATAGGTACAGACAACATCACACACTTAGAATAATAACGCATAGAAACCCAACCGACGCGCACGATTTGATACAACTAAATGTGAGCCATAAATGGCTCGCTACGCCGGCAGCTCCATACTGTTTTTATCGTAGTGTGCGTGTTTCGCGCGTAAGCGACTGCACACATCGGTGTCATTTTTGCTTCACTTTAATCATCGCGCTCTTTAACGGGCTATCCTTCTATGCGTTATTATTCTAAGATCACACATCTATATTGAAGTCGGTGACAAATTTTAAGACTTTCTAGGATTTTTCTTTCTTCATCGTTTGTCACCGATTTCAATATAGAAGTGTGATGTTGTCTGTACCTATTCTTATATTATTTTTAACTTTTCAGTGTTTTTGAAGTCGGTTTTTATTTTTTGTTAAATATTTTTTTAGATTATACTTGTTATAAAATCTGATATTTATTGCCTGTTGTTGATTGACCTATCGTTAATGTTTCATCTGGGGCCTTATTCTGCTAGCGTTAACGCATTTGTGGCGTGTCAGTAATAATGTTTCAAGCATCGCTTTTTAACCGACTTTGAAAAAGGAGGAGGTTCTATGTACGGCTGTATCTATTTTTTTTGAGAAGGTTATTGTTGGTTAACCGATAACTAACTAAAACATTTGTCACTATTGACTTATCAAGAAATTGTAGTAGAAATGAATTGCACCAGGAAATGCGCATCAAAGCACCAAAAACAGTTTTATTGAAAAGCTATCAAGACCCGACAGCGTTAAAATTAGATTAGCGGAATTAGGCCCCTGCTCCGATGCATCTCTTTACTATTATAACACAACACATGCATTTTGTTTACATGTTTGAATTAGAATCTCCAATGCCAACAGAAATTAATTATATGAATTTGATCATTTTCAACTATAACCTGGAAAATGAATAAAGTCAGTTTTCACAAGTCACAAGTTCGGGAAAGGGTCTCGGAATTCAACAAACCTTTTTTACACGTCGTCTCAACAAAATTTTTTAAAAGTTGTGCGGCTAAATATTACGTAGCTACGTCGAGGGTATAATGTTATATCAAAACACGTGTGCGTTGATTTTTGTTTAATCGCTCGCCTATAATGGTTCGCCGCACCAGACATAACGGTGAAGCACGCCTTCACTGTTACTTTTGTCCGTGAGCGGCTGTTGATCTTTGTCCGAAGTGTCCAACGAAGTTCAATGTTACTCTAGCTAGCAGCGTAACGACGGCGTCACTACTGCAATACTGCGTAACCAACAGCGCTGACTAAAAAGCGAAAAACAATTAAGGCGCATAGTAGGGTCAATAATAAAAAAATACTGCAGAAAAAACCGGTTCTCTTCATTAATATCAAGGATGATATAAAGAAAGGATTGTCAATGTCTAACATTTCTAAAATTAGTTATAACCACTAGCAATAGATGGAGCGAGCTGTATCAAATCCAAAATTTGTCGATATTTCTAAAAGCAACAAAGCACACACGCTCCTAGGGTGCACAGCAGTGATTACATAGATTTATGTAGTTATACAAGAGCACGATAGATGGCGCTATATACATTTTTGACACTTTCTGCCAGACATTCCCTCTCATTCGAGAACAAGGTAATTGATAACGTCCGAGAAGCAAAGTGGAGTAATTTTCGCCTGAGAGGAGTGAATTTCTCGTGGACCACAGAAAGCGTTAAATTTTACCTGGTATTGACAGATGATTGTTCTGTGATTAGTGGCTTTCGTTTTTATGTAGAAGTTAAAGTTTGCAAATAGTAAGTAAAGCTTTGCGCAGAACAGTTGTAAAATAAAGCAAGTTCGCGTTGCAAAACACAAAAACTCTTTTCTTTATTTTTGAGCTACTAAAAAATTTAGGAGTGGCAAAAAATAAACCCTTTTTTAACCGACTTCTAAAAAAACCGTATCGGGCCACGCGCAGTGTAGGGTTCCGTAGTTGCAAATGCACACTTTGAGTTCACACTCACATCACACCTCACAACACGTTGCTATTAAATTAGTAATTATTATTATGATTAAAGCTCCAATGATTTTATATTTACTTAACTTCACCTGGTTCGTAAATTTATATTCAGTACTAATTTTTCGTCTATAACTTTTTAGTTTGTACTTAATACTCAACTCTGATAGTTTTCCTTTAAACTTCGTTATACAAGTTGATTTTTTAGTTATGACAAAAATTTGGTGTGCTTGTTCAGACAAGCAAACTGAAACACTTTCACTATGGGACCAACTTAAAAATCGCAAAAAAAATCAGCTGTTTCATACAAATGTTCAACATTCACTGAACCTAAATGTATGAAACAGCAGATTTTTTTTTGCGATTTCGAAGTTGGTCCCATAGTGAAAGTTGTTCAGTTTGCTTGTCTGAACAAGCACACATTTTTGTCATAACTAAAAAATAACCTTGTATACATATACTACTGTTGTAATTTTTTTCACGTGTCCATATAAACGGTTATTTTTTTATCACCCTGGAAAATTTAAGGGACGCTTCACGACATGGTATTAGAATGATTTAAATTACCTATGAATAAAAAAATAACTCCCATACTTAATTTTATATTAATTTCCCAAAAAAATTCAGAGAATGCTGCACTAGTTAAGAGCAGCATTTTAGAGATTTATCTAATTTTTTTCTATTTTTTAAAATTTTTATTTCATTTTTTTTTTTTTATATAATAATGGATGTGTCCTGAAGCGTCCCTAAAATTTTCGAGGGTGACAAAAAAATAACCGTGTATAACCGTTTAGCAGTTAGAGGGGGGGGGGGGGGGGGACACTTACCTCTATGAAAAATTTGCAAGAAACGAATCCCTAAATCGAAAAATGGTATTCTGAACCGTACATTGTTTTTTAAAGACCTATTCAGCAATACCCCACACGATGGGTTAGTCGAGAAAAAATAGTTACTCCCACTATACTATGTATGGTAGCCACACCAAAAAAAAATTTTTTTTTTCAATATATTTTGCTACCACTTTTTTGGCATGATTAATATACATTACCCATACAAAATTACAGCTTTCTAGTACTAATAGTTTCTGAGTAAAAGCACGGACAGACAGACAGACATGACGAATCTATAAGGGTTCCTTCACAGAACACAGAAAGAGTTTAGAAAGGCAATCATGCACCGTTTGTACGGGAACCGCTGTCGCCAGTTTTGCTCCCACTTCTTTTCCTTGCACCGCCCATGCAAAGTCGCGCGAAATCGGGCTGAACCAATCACAACGCTCACTGGGCTCCTCATTCACAGAAATTCACTGACGTCAAGAGCCGCGTGTACAAATAACATTATTTTAGTGATTGACATCAATGAATAGTTATCGATATTAAATATTGCCAGCTATTTAACCATTTGAAATATTTAGAAAACCAAAAAAATAATTATTACTTTCATTATACGTTTATAATTAATAAAATAATATTCAAGTAATATTTTGTTTCTATGAAACAAAATTATAGCTTTTTAGCTCAAAAATGTTGTAGGTTAGACGTAAAATAAAAGAAAAACTATAATACTATAATGCACCGGTCCGAAAGCATAAACTAGAATGAATATTTCTACACGCGGCTCTTGACGTCAGTGAATTTCTGTGAATGAGGAGCCCAGTGAGCGTTGTGATTGGTTCAGCCCGATTTCGCGCGACTTTGCATGGGCGGTGCAAGGAAAAGAAGTGGGAGCAAAACTGGCGACAGCGGTTCCCGTACAAACGGTGCATGATTGCCCTTCTAACCTCTTTCTGTGTTCTGTGGGTTCCTTGTTTACTACGAAACCCTAAAAAGGAGGAGGTTTCTCAATTCGACCGTATATATGCTTTTGTTGTTTGTTCGCGGATAACTTCGTCGTTTATGAACCGATTTTGATGATTCTTTTTGTATTCGATAGAGGATACTCCAAGGGTGGTCCCATGGTTAGGATCTGATGATTGAATTCCATAAAGATCGAGGGAAACCCTTAAAGTTTTAGGTGTGTCCAACGTGTTTTGACCGATTTTCAAAATTCCTTTTGTATTCGATAGAGTAGGTATACTCCTGGGGTGGCCCCAAGATCACTAAAGTCAGGATCTGATGATGGGATCTCATGAAAATCGAGGGAAATCCCAAGTTTCCTTTATATTATTTTAGGGCTCTTTTCACTAAAAAGATTTCATTCACTAAAAAGTTAAAAATAAAAAATATTTTACAAAAAATAAAAACCGACTTCACAAACACTGAAAAGTTTAAAATAATATAAGAATAGTTACAGACAACATCACATTTCTATATTGAAGTCGGTGACAAATTTTAAGACTTTCTGGATCATCGTTTGATACCGATTTCAATATAGAAGTGTGATGTTGTTTGTACCTATTTGTAGACTTTTCAGTGTTTTTGAAGTCGGTTTTTATTTTTTGTAAAATATTTTTCTATAGTGAAGAACGCAAAATTGTTTCAATTTTTGATGTGCCTCATTTAATAAAAAATATAAGAAATAATGTTTTAACTCATAATATCACTAACAACAAAAATGAAGTCTTTTAAAGATATCATCAACTTATCATTTAGACAAAAATAATAAAAGTAGGTCGCTTCTAAAAATAACCGATCGGCACATAAATCCGAACGCATTCCAAAAAAAGACTAGAAGCCTTGCAACTCAGCACCTAAAAGTTTAGGTACCTACCGTGCATAGAATCAAGATAGAATTAAAATGTATCGGAGCATCGGGTATAACGAAGTTAATTTCTCCGCTTGTATTTTTTCTTTTTTTTACAGCTTAAAATACACTTTTTGTTACTTCTTTTAATATTTGTGTACATGAGATATTATTTACAATTCCTATAATATACACAGAAAGAATTAAAAATAAAAATATTATTGAATGTAACATTATCCATTAAATTAAGCGCCATCTAGTAAAAAAGTATTATAACAATCTAAGCACCGCACTGACCGCACCGTGCTTAATTGTATTCGCCATCTAGCGCGAAACCGTAGAAACCGTGTAATAGGATTAAACTTTTCGATAAAGATTAAAATTGTTCTGGCGGAATATTGTAGAATTATTTGTAATTTACTATTATTAAAACAACTTTTTATTAATTTTCAGGCATGATTCAGTATAAATTATCAACAAAATTTCAGTTAGCAACCTTATAGGTCAGCGCCATCTAGATATAAGGCGGAAATAGGACCTTTCTTATAGTTGTATGACATTGGCAGTCTATATTATTCTTCGTCTATGTTAATATTGAATATTTTTTTTAAAAAAGATATGTTATTATTCAACGCATTCTTTAGAGGATGGTCTTTTTAATTTTTTGATAAATTAATTAAAACGGTTAAAATGTGACCCAAACATGCCTCGATCTTAAAACTTTAAACCTAATCGCGTCGTAAATATTAGGTTAAATCATATACTTTCGATTTCAATAAATAAAGTGAACAATATTCTAGCGGATGGTCTTTTTAGATTTTTCTTATTCGCCTTTATTAATATTCAATTGAAATAATTCATCTTACGCGTAAAGGTTTGCTTAAATATTCCCCTGACTCTCACTCACTCACTCCTATGTAATCAATGCGGGACGATCGACGCAAGGTCATTGGGACCACTATGCGCCTTAAGGGTCTTGCCAGAAAACGTTGTCTAACAGTCTAGATTTAAACATGATGCTGTTTCATTTTTTGTTTATAAAATTAGTTAGACAGCATCGCGTTAAATCATGACTACCTTTAGGCAATGTTTTGTTAGAACGGTATATTTCATTATTTCTACGTGTTAGTGATGTCCCACAATTTTTGTGACTCTAGGGACTATGCCAAGAGAAGAGGCTATCACCTTCACACACTAAATCTTTTTTTTTATTTCCGTAATTTTGCTAAATGCTGGTTATGTGGTTTAGCAGTATAGCCGACGATAAGTAGTTTTTTTAATATACATCACTTTTATTTATTTATTAATTTAATTCGAAATTATAAATCATATACATGATATTATACTGCCAGATTTTTAGGCTATTGTTATAAAGGATTAATTAGTTTGTGATATAACTTGATATGATGTAAGTCACAGATATGGTATACAGCAGGGGTAGTCAACTTGGTTAGGCCCAAGATCTACTGTTTACTAACGTAACCCTTTGTTACTTCTTAAAATTTTGAATGAAACAGTATATAGTTCAGTATATAATAAGGTATGTAATATTTAAAAATAAATTTTATTGGAAAATTTAACATAACGCGCAGCAGTACTACGTATTTTTACATATAAATATTATTATTACGTATATTAAACTTACGTTTTTGCCACGATTGACTGGACTAATAGCCGCGATCGACCGGTTGGCTACCCCTGATATATATAGTGTAAGTCAATGTCTTGCGTCCTATATTTTCCTGCCTAGAATACATACGTATTCCTGTTAATATAGTATTACAAATCAGTAGAAGCATAAATGGAAGAGTAATAAAATGTTACGTTAGATTCTGTACTAATGATACATGTTCCATATACAACAACAATATTGATTGTCTGACTAAATTACTATGTAAACACACCATATACAGTAACGCGGTTAATTTGTAACTGATATTTGAATAAGCCGATGTGTTATCAAGTGTGCATCATATTTCGCTTTACAAATTGGATTGCGTTACGTGAAAATTAACATAACATATTGTATTCAAAAACCAATGGCATCATTGTTTATTTTTTTATTCTTATCATTGTGCAATACAGTCTTTAGCGTGAATAAGTTTTACTGAAATACTTACTTCCAAGTGATACGTACTTCGTACAACGAGCCAGAATTTACAGTTTGATCTTTAGAACGCCTTAAGAGGAAATACCAAGGACCAAGGTCAAGAGAATTCAAAAATAGGTATTTGTAAAATGTATTGCTGTCGCGCTGTGTGCCCGAACAACTGAATTGAGCGCGATAGGGACAACTGCAGCTGGGACCGAAAATACTTATGAAAAGTACACAAAATATACGTTTCACTTGAATTGACCGATTTAATTACTTTTTGCCTTAAAAATTAAAGCAAGGCTTTTTCTGTGTTTCTATGTTTTGCTTTTTTCATATAATCTTGTTCATTTTGTTTGCTGGACGTTTGAATACAGCAGAAAATTAGGTCGCTTTTTTTAGGTTTTTGAAGGGTTTATCTTTTAAAATTAACTTAATATAAAAAGGAAAACATAGGAACATGCTTATTAGTGGCCATTGATTATATTGAAAAAAATAGAGCAACAAGTGCCATTATCCAGGAAGGAAACAGGGGACTACGTTTGTATGGAAAAACGGACTGTACGATTTCCTCTTAAGGCGCATAGTAAGGTCAAACATAAAAAATTACTGCAGAAAAAACCGGTTCTCTTCATAAATATTGAATAAAAAAATCTTTAAAAAAGATATGTTATTATTCAACGCATTCTTTAGAGGATGGTCTTTTTCATTTTTTGATAAATTAATTCAAACTTGGTTAAAATGTGACCCAAACATGCCTCGATTTTAAAACTTTAAACCTAATCGCGTCGTAAATATTAAGTTAAATCGTATACTTTCGATTTCAATAAATAAAGTGAACAATATTCTAGGGGATGGTCTTTTTAGATTTTTCTTATTCGCCTTAATTAATTTTTTATTGAAATAATTCATCTTACGCGTAAAGGTTTGCTTAAATATTCCCCTCACCCTCACTCACTCACTCCTATGTAATCAGTGCGGGACCATCGACGCAAGGTCATTGGGACCACTATGCGCCTTAATGTCGTTCGCAATAATGACGGTTTTCGTGCTGTAAGTGTAACGCTTGACGTGTCACTGACCGTACATAATAACTATTTGGCATAGAAAGTTGGAGAGAAATAAACGTTGCTACGATTTCGCAGTCTTACTTTTACAAATTTTTGATTCTGCTTAAAATTCGCCTTTTTATTGTGTATTGTTTGACTTATTTATTTTCTACCTAGTAGTTATTTCTTTTCTGTTATTGTAGGTACTATACTGTCATTGTGTTAGTGTATCACTGAGTTTCGGAAAATTGAGCTTATCACCATGGACTTACTTATCGCGGTCTCGGGCTATCCCACTGTGGCATTTTGCAGATACATTTCAGAGGTAGTTCCCCCTTTTTCATGGGGCCTCCCCCTGCCGCGTGGTCTGTGCGGTACGGTACGATAGGTATGGTGCATAAAAGTCTATCCTCGCGTGCAATCGCACTATGCTTATCGGTGAACAATTTCAGAATGTTTCTGCCACAACAACTACTTAGCGCGTTAATTAGTATGCTGCATTGTTTGTGGCGTTAGACGTTAATATTTTTGCAGCGACCTCCGCAGATATAACCACTGTTTAGTTCTCTCTGTAACTCGTTCAATAACTAACATCGTAACATTCAATAAATAACATACTTACGACACAGATGTTAACACTAGCAAAAATGCAGGTGGAACCCGAACATTATGGCGTCCCTAGACGATTAAGCATACTTGACGACCATGCATGGCTTGACGTAACGTAATGTCAAGCATCGGCGCTCATATTTTAATCGACTTCAAAAAAGGGAGTAGGATTATAGTGTTTGACTAGTTTTTTAAACGTATGTTGATTATTAAATTTATATGAACAGATTGCGCAACTTAATCACCAATTGTAGCTCGCATCATCTTGCATTTTTGTTTAAGTAAATTGGTATATTGCACAGGGTTTCATAGTAAACAATATATCTAGCGTTTTATCAAGTTGGCTACCCCTGCCCCCTAACCATCATCGCCTAAGATGATCGCTCAAAACAATAGGTGTGTTCCAGATAAGAATCACCACTTTGCTGGTGCTACATCTGATGTTAACCTCGTTTTCCGGTTTTTTAAAGAAATGATAACTTTTTTAGCTGCGCTAATTGTCACAAATGAAACGGTTGGAACAGATTTTTCGTGCTGAGTTTCGAAACCTCACTTAATTAGTCCATTAACTTACAATTTCAAATAGTACAAATCAGAATCGGCTAAAACTATACACTTCTTTTAATTTATTTTTAAATCCTCTGAAAGACCTTTTTGATTCATAAATGAAAAAAAGATTTCTAATGTCAAATTTCAAAGCTTTTCCTGGCAAAAATGTTTAAACGAAACGTTAACACCAAAAGCTAAATAAGATAGGCTCAAGGACTTGTATCCATTGCCAATAAACGATAAAAAAAAATGAAGCGTGTTGATGCTAAAAATGTCGATAATGTTCCAAATCGGTGCTTATCTGGGACGCCCATAATGTTAAAGCCGCACTGAGAGCCGGATGGCACTATACGCAGCAAGAGTGTTGTCTCTATTTCAATATTCTTTTAACCGTGCCATAAGCGATCATGGTAGGGCTAGCGGCTCCAACTCTATTTCAACAGAAATTCGGCCCGTTCGGCGTCAGACGATTGATTCAAAATACTCGTACCTAGTTCCCTTGGCCTGTTGGCTTGTGTACCTACGATAATGTTTGTTTGTTTTCACAAGCTTACGTGTTTTGCTTTGGTCAGTGAACTGAACAATAATTTGATTTGACATAATTGAGTTAGTTTTTGTACAGTAAGCTCCTTATCAAGCTATACTGTATGACCTTTGGACCGTTTTTATGTCGCTCGTAATAGTGGCGGTTTTCGTAGTGTAAATGTATAGCTTGAATGGGAGCTTACTGTACCTACGCACATCGTTCAGTTCTTTATGCCATGTTTACGTAGGACCTAAGTAGGTACGACATTGAACAGTGAATCACGCAAAATTATTCTGAATTTGATCTGACAAATATGACTCAAGTATGGTTCATTCTTTTTTTCGTATTATGTCCATAAATTGAATAAACAAATACTTGTAATTTTGTAATGTTTTATCATTTGTGCACTAAGTCTGGATACTTAAGAATTTAAATTTTGTAAAATACTTACGTTAAGTAATCTGATACTATATATCAGAATACTCTGGTGGAATCTTAAGTCAAGCAACTTTATTTAGAAGAAAGTCTAAATAAAGTATTAGTTAATACCAAAACCTAATTTCGTCCTTCCGAGGGGAGTAGTTAGTACGAAGAACTATGACTCTTTAAAGTGAAAAACCTGTTATTTTTATCATTTGCAGTTCGTATTGTTTACAAACATAATAAGTCTTATACATACCTATTGAAGTATTTGTCAGCGTTAATATTAATCTTATCAAAAATTCTATACTGAACAAAGGTATTTACGAATCTAGTTTGCTGACTCTGTTTTGTTATCCAGCACGTAGATAACAAATCAGATAATTTATACAAACGCCACTGTCGGAGAGGTCGTAATTGAAAAATTACCTACCTACTTGTGTAGAGGCGATTGCATTCCCAAACAAGCCAAAGTGACCAGAGGGGCTTGGTTTATTCCACTGGAATCCGACAATGTTAGTACCACGTTATATTGTAGCGTAATACTGTTTTAAATTTTCGTTCACTACTTCATATTTTAATGGTATAAAAATTGCCGGATTTATTTGAATTAACCAGATGACACTAGCAAACTATGACCAGACCCCCTAGATAAATGCCACACGCTAACTTTTCCGCAGTCGTTCCTCAGAAAAAAATGTATGGAGATGACATTAGCTGTGGGAAAAATAGCGTGAGGTTGTTGTAAGCTAATGTCATTTCCATACATTTTTTCTGTGGAACGACTGCGGAAAAGTTAGCGTGTGGCATTTGTCTAGCTAGAGCCTCAGTTAGCGCAATTAATAAATCTGTTAACCCATGTCTTTAAAATAATAAAGTTTTACCAGCCGTAAATACAATTACACATTGATAGCTACAATCTTCTTCTTATATATATAAATGAAACGCTGTGTGTTATTCTCGCTTAAACTCATAAACTTTTAACGAAACTTTTTATGTTTATTTGAATAGGTCCAAGGAAGGTTTAAAAGTAAAATTGGACCCGGTAGGTGGCGCCGTAATTGGGCAGGACAACGTCTGCGGGGCCACTAGTAACCAATAAATGCATAATAATAATAATTCATATTACAGAATCAGTGATTTTACCCAGAAAACGGGGCCCCGTGGCTTTCGACTCATCCAACACTTTGTTACAGAGAAACACGTTACACCTGTACATATCGCACCAAAGGGGGCCTTTCTACAAAGCCGAGTTTCAGACAGAGCTGGATCTGAGGAAATTTCACATTTCGGACGTGACGGACAAGCGCATATTCGTGTCAGTGATGCATTCTGAGTCCCTGGCCAATTTGTACGTCTCAGAAATCAACAACAACTTCTCGCAATACAACTTTGTGCTGAGCCTGGAACAGATATTGTGCTATTTCCCGGACGGCAATTGGAAGGACAGCTTCTTGGAGTGAGTAATCTGTTTTGTTAACGTGACGCCAAACGGTTGTTTCGTATTGAGTGTGTATTACAGGAACCATGGCAAATAAAATTTTTACCATTGATGGTACTTTACTTTCTAATGGTACCATGGTAAAGAAAGGGTTTTATCTGCTGCTTCATGTATCCTTCCCTTTTTAGGGTTCCGTTGTAAACAAGGAACCCTTATAGTTTCGCTATGTCTGTCTGTCGGTCTATCCGCGGTTTTACTTAGTGACTATTAGTATTAGAAAGCTGTAATTTGGTATGGGTATGTGCGAGGGGCATTCAATTATTACTTAGCCTCGCCGCCCGATGGCGCTGTTTTTACAAAAGAGTTTTACTATCGTGCAGTAAATTCTTTTTGAAGTCTACTAAGAAGTTTTCAATCTTTTCCCTTCATTTGTTTTGTTTTGACAGCCTTTGGAAGCGAGCGTGTCGGTCGGTTTTACGAAAATGGAAAAAGGATCAAAAAAAAAAACAATATCGTTCAGTGATTAGATTCTTGTTTTGGAAGGGAAACGCGCAGCGAAATCATAGAGCGCTTGGATGCTGTGTACGGTGACTCTTCTCCTTCGATGGCGGCCGTCAAAAATTGGTTCAACGAGTTTGCTCGTGACCGCACGTCGGTTTTTGATGAGCCACGCCCAGGTGCACCGAAAACGGCTACTACGGAGGAAAACGTAAAAAAATCCACGATCTCGTGTTGGCAGACCGGCGATTGAAGATTCGCGAGACAGCTGAGACTGTAGGCATCGCAGAAGGGACAGTGCATCATATTCTGCACGAAGAACTGGGTATGAAAAAGTTATCGGCGCGATGGGGGCCGCGATTGCTCACACCAGACAACAAGCGCAACCGTGAGACCACATCGGCGACATGTTTGGCGCTGTTTCAACGCAATCCGGCGGAGTTCTTGCGTCGTTTTGTGACCGTCGACGAAACATGGGTTCACTGGTACACACCAGAGACCAAGGAACAGTCGAAACAGTGGACTTTACCCGGCGAACGTGCTCCAATGAAAGCGAAGACTGTTCAATCGGCCGGAAAGGTGATGGCCAGTGTTTTTTGGGACTCACAAGGTGTGATCTACATCGATTACCTCGAGAAGGGTAAAACAATCACAGGGCTCTACTATTCCGACTTATTGGGCCGATTCGACGCCGAATTGAAAAAAAGAACGGCCCCATTTGGCAAAGACAAAAGTGCTGTTCCACCACGACAACGCGCCGGCACACACCTCCGCCGTCGTCATGGCCAAATTAGTCGAATTGCGCTACGAATTGCTGCCCCATCCACCGTATTCTCCAGATTTGGCTCCCTGTGACTTCTTCTTGTTCCCAAATCTTAAAAAGTCACTCGCCGGCAAAAGATTTGGGTCGAATGATGAGGTCATCGCCGCCACAGAGACCTATTTTGAAGACCTCGGGAAATCGTATTTTTTGAACGGGTTAAAAAAGTTGGAGCATCGCTGGGCCAAGTGTATTGAATTGAAAGGAGACTATGTTGAAAAATAAATCTCTACTTTCTTAAAATTTTCGTTTTTCTTTTGTAGGCTAAATATTTGTTGAATCGCCCTCGTATATTAATCATGCCAAAAAAGTGGTACATAAAAATATTGAAAAAAATTTTTTTTTTGGGTAGCTCCCGTACAAGTAAAAATTTGGGAGTATTCTTTTTTCTCGACTAACCCATTTTGTGGCGTATTGTTGAATAGGTCTTTAAAAAATAATGTAAGGTTCAGAACACAATTTTTCGATTTAGGGATCCGGTTCTGAAATATTTGGTTTTAAAGTGCAAATTTTTGTTAGAGGTAAGTGTCCCCCCCTCTATCTGCTAAACGGTTATATATGAACACGTGAAAATTACAACAGTAGTATATATAATGAAGTTTAAAGGAAAACTATCAGAGTTGAGTACTAAGTACAAACTAAAAAGTTATAGACGACCATCTTATAAAATGTACTCGGAAAAGTAAAATTTAATTGAAAATTAGTACTGAAATATAAATTTACGAACCACGTGAAGTTAAGGAAATATAAAATCATTGCAGCTTTTAATAATAATGCCTAATTTAATAGCAACGTGTTGTAAGGTGTGAGTGTGAACGCAAAGTTGACATTTGCAACTACGGAACCCTACACTGCGCGTGGCCCGACACGCACTTGGCCGGTTTTTAGTTTTACGTTTTGTGTATTTCTCTCTAATTAAATGTATTCTACAGGCTTTTTAGTATATTTTGTAATTAACGATATCGTAATACTTAAGTTCTAGAACAATAGCCAAGTATCGATTGTTTTGTTGACCTAAATGAATGAGTAATATGATTCTAGTGTATTTAAATCAACATGAACTAGCTAGGGAAGTTCACGCTAGCGTCAGTTGATGTCAAGATTATGAAATGTAATAAAATGTATGTTTAATTGGTAATTGGAGAATTAACGGAGGTTTTCACATACAAGCGGAAAAGTTTAATGCTTTCTATTCACCATAGTTATATTTACAATATTTACTTTAACCCATATATGCCCGTAATTATTTAGGTCATGAAAATATCTGATACTCACAAATGTTGCTCAAAATAGGAAGAAATAAAGGCACATGATTTTTGAATTATTTTTTTGAAAAACTAGTTTTTTTGACTGGGTCGCTAACGACCCACTGGGATAATAGATGTCCTAAAATGTATGAAATGAAACGAACTAGTGAAATGAAATGAAAATTATATTGTGAAATAAAAAGTAACAAAAATAGAAATCTCGTGAAGTATTGTTGGAAACACTTATCATGGAGATCTACTCCGCGTTTCTTGCACATTTTGTTTATTATATTTACTCGACTGTTTTAGAAATAACACCCCGTAGTCTCCTTTACTTACATAGTAAAATATGTTCGATATATTGTGTTCAAACAGCAGAGGGTATAGATCGCCTAGTTGTGGTTGATGGTTCTGGAGCTTCTCGAGTTGAGGGTCAGGAGTAGAGCTGAAGCCAAGGATCTACGAAAACCCAATATCTACAGGGGTGTTCCTACTCAGCATTTATGACAAAATCTTATGGGCTTACCTATGCTGTTTGCATTGTATCCATACGTCCTATCAGAGGAAATCCATTGACTTATCTACACTTACGTGCTCGTCGTTAGCAGCGTACCACATGGACCCTTATCGCATAAGATCTTGCCTCCGCATTTTTTGAGCAAAATTCAGACACTCCCATTACAAATTTACATTCTCATTACTCATTATTTACTGAATGGAAATATGTGAAAATCGTCGTCGTCGAATTCGTCTCATTGCAGTAGATACACAAGTATTGTGGCAATCTTCATTGTATTCCCAGTACATCCGTCTTCGCGGAACAGTGTTATATCCCCATAAGATCATGAGCCCTAGAAAAGTGTCAAGAATCATCCAAAGAATGAACAAAGTGCGGGTTTTTTTTTGTACGGCTTATATCATTGTCTTCTTTACAAAATCTTCTCTTACGTCAAATCCGATAAACAATTGCAAAAAGTCAATAGCCTTACTTTCAAGGCCGAAAGGGTAAAAAAGGCTGTGCCTAAACTTTTCGGTGCCATCTTGCTTACCCACTTTCGCACTGATTTTATGGGCTTCTTGTATCTCATTTTACTCGGCCTTATCAAACTGAATCTCAAATTCTTTCCCAACTTCTAGAGATTCGATCGATTTATTACCATTGCATTGGGTTGTAGCTACGTAGGTCACCTACGTAGCTACAACCCAATGCAATCATATTTATATCCGAGCAGCCCTCGTCTCCCAGACATCTTCAGACTGCTGACGATCATCAGGAGGATCCAAATACAGATCCAATTGGCCAAAAACATCATCTCCAACCGTGTACTCTAAAACTTCCAAAATGAAACAAAACATTTGAAGTGTTCAAGCCACGTGACGAACTGAAAGAAAGGAAAAAAGTTAAGGGATTATCCCAGTGGGTCGTTTGCGACCCAAATATTTTTACGGCGCTCTTATACAGTAAAAACAGCTTTGTAACTCATTAGAAATACTTAACTATTATCAATTATCTATCTAACTAGCATGTTACATTATTTATTTTTTATGAATATAGGTAAAAAATTAATACTTACATTTTTCGTAACTTCGCACACAGAAAATTTACTCCAAATAGGAGTCAAAAATATAATAGCTCTCAAAATAAATTATATCACTCAAGTAACTCGTAAATCAATGTTAAACGTTCTTCATACTTTAAAGTTATTGGCGGAATACAAAAAATTACAGATTATTATTAAAAGTAATAATATACATCTATTTAAAGGTAGTTACCAATCTTGGGTCGTTAACGACCCAATGGGATAATATAGGTTAAAGTTACGAATCCATACATAATTATAACAATGAATGAAGAGGTTATTATTTTATTTCTGGCAAGTGTGTATAGCGTCAATCATAACTGTGTCTAACCGTTATCTTTTAGTCTAAGGCTCTTGTTCCCTCCCCAGCTAGCGGAACTATAGGGTCCGACTGAACCTATTTTTAACGATTTTCTAAGTATTGACAAGGAACGTATGATTCTTAGCCGCCACCGACTGTTTATAGGGAAGTCCGGGGTTGGATTCCCCATAGGGGCAGAAGTTTCTCGACTCGGTTTGCTTGGTGGTAGGACTTCTGAGCCCGCCTGGCCAATTACCACCGACGACTTATGTAAGTTTGTCGCCATAATAGCAATGTTGTGTTCCGACATTAAGAGGTTAGATAGCCAGTCCTTCAGTTGAGGAGTCCAGGTGAAGCTCGCTTTCACCAGTCGCAGTGTGGACCTTACCTAGCGCGCTCATAAGGGCAGGGAGAACACCGGGGGGTTTAAGTGGGAAGGCCTGGCACGCTGCCGGGAGAGGGGAGAGCCCCACACATGCTCGCCGTCTAGCCAACGGCGGGTACGGTGCGGCTACGCATTTCCCCCCGAGAAAAAAAAAGGTGAAGCTCTCTCAACTTCGGCTTCATCATCACTACCATAAGGGGAGCTCAATACCAAGAGCTTCCTTGTCGCATAGCTCTACTCTCTTGTCTTATCGTCGGCGACGGGGTAAAAAGAGCCTAAGTCGAACATTACTGAATATTACAAGTATTCTATATCTACTACTATTTTTCATGATATTCTATTTTTAAATCTATATATCCACTAAAGGCCTATCAATACTGTTTACCTTTTAGATTTTAGCTAAATTGAATGGTTTAGCTAGAAGTGAACTAACTTCTAGAATAGTTAAGTGTAAAATTAAATTTAGGTTTGCAACGAATAAGGGAAGTTGATGGTTCTCTTTGTTCCAGAGACGTAACCGAGGACCCATTTACGGACCTCTACCGCGTGGAGGGTCTCAAAGGCGTTTATATCGCGTCCCGCGTGAACTCCACGTCTCTGGTGTCGAACATCGGGCCCGAACATCTCGTGTCGGTCATCACGTTCGACCACGGCGTCACGTGGTCCCTGATAAACCCCCCCACGGAGGACGAAAATGGTTGGTACCTTGATTTTTCAGTGGGAGGAGTAAAAGTTTGATTCTTTTTATTTACCTCAGCAAAAGAACTCTCATCGAATGTCGGTCTAATATGGATACGAAAATCATTCAGAATCCTTAACCCAAGAACAGTTGGATTGTAAACTCAATTATATCAGAACGAAACAATGCTCCTAATATTGTTTTTATTGACAAATTGTATGTTGGATTCAAAATCCAAGTAAACCAAGTAAACAGCAGAAAAAATTATTTCTGTGGGCTCGACTCAAATTCCTTTTTTTCCATTTTTCCTTTCCTTTCTCTGTTCCAAAGTGTGCTGTTATGGATATTAGATGTCGTAGGTTCATGCATATATTTAAGATATAAAAATAAACTTAGAAATGTAGTTGTTTAAAAATATACGTTTATACGTATCCGTTATTGGGATCCTCTGTGTTGCATTAAGTTAACATTTATTACGATGATTTTGAATGTTGACGGTCGATCTTCATTCATTAGATATAATTCACATAGCCTTATACTGAGGCCTGAAAACCTGTCTAAATCTTATGTGGTCCTTAGACCTGTAAACTTTGAGTAACACAATAAGCCCCTCTGGTTTCCGAGTTACACTAGCGTATGAGCCCGAGAATCGCCAAAATGAAACTAAGATTAAAAATCATAATTATCGTAAAGTTCATGTTATTGAAGATAAACTTGTTGACTCATTTGTATAGGTGTATGTTTGTAGAAATGTTATCTTTTTATATTCACGGACACTATTCCGCGATCGAGTTACAAGTAATTACGAGATACTTCACGATCACAATGTAATGATCGCCTCACGGTGAAAATTATTATTAATAACTATGTAATATTTTACTGGATATTAATAAATTGTTTGTTTACGAGCTGAGTTCAGTATCATTATATGTATTTGCAGTAGGTAAGGTCAGATCGTAGTGTTATGTAGATAGGTGCTAACCGGTACATATTTTTTTTTGATTATATTGTTGATTTGTTATGTCGCACGTGTGCTCTTTATACGCTCTTGTCCAAGGAATTGAATTTAATGATCCTATAGTGAAGACTTAATTTTTCCCTTGTGGGTTTTGTTGTTACATCCACGATATAGTCGCGATGCGCATTTTTTTATATAACTTAGCTGGCAAAGAAACATACTGTCCACCTGATGGTAAGTAGTGAGTGACAGTCGCCTATATTACATGTTGTTCTTGTGAGATTCGCAACGCAACCCGTCAACGAACACAACGAACCACAGTGTATGTGGCCAACTTGTGACAAGGTGTAGTCACCGTACCCAGTAATTTCACTATCATATCTTACCCTTCAAACTGGAACATTGCAATGCAAGCACAGCTGATTTGCGGCAGAAATAGGTAAGACGGAAGTACTCAAGCAGGCGATACTGGTACAGTCTCCCTCCGCTGAATTAAAATAGAACTCAACATCCAGTCGTTTGATTGATGCATTGCTGATGTCTCGATAGCTATCTCCCATTCAGCTACATCCTCGCTTTTACGAGGAGTAAATCGACAACGGACTGTAACCCACTGTGAGCCAAGTAGTATGTTTTTGTAGGCTACGGAGGCGGCCCTGGAAAATCACAACATTTCTCGTATTTTCACCTACCCCTTCTACCGTAACTTATACTGCAGTATAGGATGAAATGAAATTACTACCAGCAATAGTATAGTTTTTCTACTAGTACGATAATCATGAGTTGGATTGTGAGGTCTACCTTCTTTTTTATTGAAATGCGTGACCGCACCGCACCCGCCGTTGGCTAGACGGCGAGCGTGTGTGAGGCTCTCCCGGCAGAGTGCCACGCATACCACCAAAATCTCCCCGTGTTCTCCCTGCCCTTATGGGCGCGTGTGGTAGGGTCCACAATGCGATACCACTACCCACGCGCCCGGGCCAGCACGACCAATTAATTGGTCGGGCAATCGCCAAAGGGGGGGATTGTCCGAGAACACCAGGACAATCTTCCAGACGGAGAAGCCTTACGGTGGCGTGAACGACGCCAACCGTGCAGGCAGGCCTCTAGTTTCATATGTCAAACTCATTTAATTCAGCTAAAATGTTATTTAGTCAAATTAGGTTTTTAATATTGCGTTGCAAAGCAAAGCATGAATGTATCTACCTAATTAGTTTATTATTTTCTGGTATCACCAGGAAACCGTCTCAGCTGCTACTTGAACAGCTCCTGCAGCCTGCACTTGTGCCAGAAATTCAGTCAACTGTATCCAGTCACAAGGTGAGTGCATGAAACATACACCACTGTTATGTGTACAGATTAAATACATGTACGTGTAATTGTGTATACATTTATGAACGTCACGTAATTACGCTATCGATATTAATTATGTTGGTAACTGATAGTACCTTTGTTGTTAGTGCTAGAAGTTTTGTTTGCTTGATAGTTATTATTTGCTGACCGTCTTAACGTGATAATAACAAGTAAATCTATTGAACGAATGAAGAAGTTTATCTTAAAATAAATTTTGTTCCGTTCTCACTCAACTATGATAGTTGCAATTTAAAATGTGTAATTCGTACCAAGGTAGAAGAGATTTAATCTCAAAAACCATGCTTTTCCCGCATTCGTCATACTCTGCTAATTCTGAACTAGAACGAAACAAGAACGACCCAAGGTAACGTCTGCGTAACTAAAGCAACAATGCTCTGTAACTAAACATATTTGAAGAAATTCCTTTAAAATAACGCATAGAATTGTAGTATCTCTGTAACTGTCATGTCAAAAGTGAATAAAAAAATTAGAAATGTTCATAAATCAATCAAGTGCAGAAATCGCCTTTGTAAAATCAACCATGAAGGCGAATAATAATCTTGTATTAGTCTCTTGTCGTAGGTGCATGTTATTGTTCTAAGTTATAAGGATAATTTATTTTTGTGTGATGTGATGTCCGAAGCAAGCATACTTGAATACAAAACACGGCAATCGCGACAATATCAAACAATAGCGTAATATGTACGAGGGGTCTGTCCCCACTGACGATGACGAGTTAATACGGGATACGGGCGAATAGAGCGGCTATGCCAGGGGCAATGAGTCGCACGATCTCGTTACGAAAGCACTAGATTCTAGTCTTCCTGTTTAGGCATAATCGACCGCAGACCCCGCCGAATGGTTGATTAGCAGAAGGCTACTGCTCCGCTCTACATCATTGTAAGGCCCAATATAAGTATCTCTTAGCATTTTGTACCGTCCGAGCTGAATTGCGCATTGTTGCGTCACGAAATAGTTGTAATTTATTTTACATTGCGACGCTTAAATCCCTCGTGTGAGAAGAATTAAAAAACATATTGAAATCTGGAGCATTTGTAGGTATTACAAACTGGTTGTTACTGACACTATAATTTCTAATATAATATACGTTCGATGTAACATAAATAAAACGAAAGAACTAGACCGAGAACTTATTAGCTCTATGTTAGGAACATAGTGCACGCAGCGATATATAGCATTAAAATTATACATCACCGATTACGGCGTAGGTACATAGGGAGTAATCCCGAGAGATGAGAAATCCTTCTGGAAAGTTCTGGCTAGTGTGCAGAGGGCACGTAGGCAATAGGTGTAACGTGTATTTGAGATTGCTAAGGTGTGACAAAGCTATGATTACTGTGAGCATAAAGATAACAAACTGTCCAGTTTAGAATATAATACAAATGTGGTGTTTTTGTAATATTTTCGATCATAAAATGTATACTTGATATGAAATTCTTCTGAACTGCTGCCTAAGCTAATCAGTATGCTTAATTAACGTTTTGATTTTATCATGCGTTTTATATATTGCATTGTAATATAATATTACGGAGCAATAATTATTGTCATCATAATAAAGTCTAAAATATAATGATTTGCATTTTTCATTATTAAATTAGACGTAAAAACTATCAACCGCCGTAGCCACTTCATCATTAAGATGTAAATATTTTGTAGTATTTTACAAATTCTTCCGCTTTCGGGAATCAAGTCACGTCACTCGCAGATAAATGATAGTTTTTTTTTAATTTTGCGAAAATGTTAGTTATATTTGATTCTAACTTCTCTATTAAAAATGGAAAAATTTAAAATAATGATAAATTATGTATTACTTACCTACTTTCATTTCATATCGATTACTGAACAATACCTAAATGTATGACTAGCACAACATAATTGTTACTTTGTCCTCTTATTATTTATTTTTGCTTGGTATAATATTATAAATATGTAGCTACATCGTATGTTATGTTGCTATGTGGATAGTTTTACATATATATGAGTGTTGTGATGTGTCACGATAACCTTTAGAAGCGGAAGCTATTGCATAACAGGATTAACAAGCAGCTTCATGATAACAACTTTAAAACGAAATTAAAATAAAATATTTAAATATTTTAAAAAGTAGCACAATAGCTGCACTATACAGTTTTTAGTTATTAATACGACGAAGGCGATGTTGTATCTACATATAATTGCAGTGCCCTTGCAGGGTTCCATGTAAAAAACGTATAAATATGTTAACACCTTTTAAAATGTACAGCACGGAAGCAATTGATGATGAAATGAAGAAATATAGTCGATTTTAAGGTATATCACTTGAAACAGTAATTTTTGTTTTGAGACAGAATAGTATCAACATTACTTGTTTTAGGCTAGATGTAGATATGACGTAGTTGTAGGTGATAAGCGGCATTAGGTTGCTATATTCATAGATGTCTGTTGATTGCAGCCCGCAAGGAAATGTACTCAACGACGGGCTCAGGTAAATGTTGCCATGTTTATAAATACCTAGTTTGAAAATCATGCTATGTTGTTTGTGTGCGTGCTGTGTTACCTGAGCATTTTATCTGTTTGGTATGTTAGTGTGATGATCTTTTAAAATTATATTTTGTTTTATATCATGGTTCATATTCAAATCAAATCATGCATTTCTTTTACAATGAAATTTTGCCGCTGTTGCCTTCGATTACAATAATGCGAAAAATAGGGATACAACAGAAACGCAAAGAAAGTTATCAAAAATACTATAGAACATATAACAGAATAGATTTTAAAGAAATTCTATGAAGCAGTTGCGTAATAATGTGAAACAAGGAGCGCTTATGGTCTCATACTCGAAAATGGAAATAATTTGAGATAAATATAGGGGGACAAAACTATATAAATCCCTACTAGGGTCTTGCAAATTTTTACTTTTCTCGTTTACGGGATAGCGAAAATGTCTCGCTTACTAGGCACAATAATTGTTTTCATTAGTCCTTTTTTGTAATACTTACTTTTGATGACACTATAACCTATTGTGCGTCTTGGCCTCTTCAGCAAATAGCCTTTTTATAATATTCACATAAAAAAGTAATTATTAATCTTAATAATGGCATACGTTTTAAAGCATATAGCGAGTGTTTATGCAACAATTGATGTTTGCATAGCGCCTTAGTCGGCGAATCTACAAAAAATTCGCAGTATCACATTCACCGTGTATGCATTATTTTTTGAACAAGAATGTTTCTGCATTTAAATGACATCTCACTCACTGCACAACATTCACTCACTCACAAATTGCCAACAATGAAAATGAAAGTCACTTCATACCATCAACACTTATAAAAACATGTTTTTCATGTTTTTTATTAGTTTTTTTTGGAAACTGAATTGAAAGCGCGAATGCTAATGCATCATAGTGCTCCCACAATGCTGCACTTGCAATCTTTTGAGATCATTGGATGTTTGCCTCTTATATGCTTATTAACTACTGCTCAAAAAGACGTCAGTAATACAATGGAGCTACACAGTACCTAAACACTTTACATTTTGATACAAAGACAAACATTCAAACTAATTTAATTTTTTTATATTTCTCGTTGATTGATTATTTATCTACAGATAATTTGTTTTGTTACAAAATTTTCTTTCCTATTTTTCTCTTGTATAGATTTATTTCCTTGTAAGGTAAAAATCGAGATTTATTACCACATCACCTTAAAGTTTGTATTTACTGTGTATTTGTTCTATAAAACATTGGGTGGCAATCAATCTTATGGCCTATGCGAGTACGCTTACGCTCGCGGCTATTCACTAGCGTATTATCGTACCAAGACGCGTCTCGCCAGCATAGGAGTACTGACAGCAACACTGTTACCCGATTTGGTTGCGGTCTTCTGTATTTTTTTGTCTCCTGTCGGTCTGCTCGTTCATTATTTCAGTCGAGGGACACCCACTGTTAAACATAGGCCACCATCAAGAATCCGAACTGACCTTGTGGGGAGATATTAACGCTGCGTTTACCGGTACTCGGACGCTACCAATACCTTTCCCCTCCAGCGGTCGTCTATGTCGCCGACCATAGGGGTGCTCCTTAACTTTTTATTAGCGCTCAAGTCCTTATTCAAGTTTTGTGTGCAGGCTTGTGTTTTTTATTATAATAATTTTTCGCTGCGATTGAACGTTTATTGATTTGCGAAATGTTGTATCGGTACAAAAAGTTTGCCAACTTATCGATATTTGATTAGGACTAGGAGTAATAATTCGCGGTGCGTTAAATCATCATAATCATCTAAATAATGGATAGAATGGTTGTTGCGTTACAAACACAATAAATAATAATACTACATAAAACATTTAGTCATCAGTATTCCATAGTATTATCACTATTTACTGACTTTATAGACTTAATTTCGGTTATTCCATTACATACATAACAAAATGATGCATGTTTTTTTAAATTAGTTTAACTTTTATAAACGCGAATGTTGTTTGGCTTTGTGTGTGGAAATAGTCAATAATTTATCTTTAAATTCACATAGATGGGAGCTAAAATGATTCTCTGTTTTAAATGGATGAAAACTCCCTAATCAGAAACATGGATATATTTCATTTGAGTAAAGTACTGAACGACCGTGTTGTTTATAAATGAAGTTATTATCGAACAGCAGACTTATGGCCAATATTATTAACCTTGTCTTAGCTTAGGACAATCCTAAGCAGTATATGCTTTCACTTCTTGTCTTTTATGAAAAGAATGTGTCAGCATGCTATTTAAGATTATTCTTAGCTAAAATAAGATTAGTGAAATACGCCATTATTCTCTTGAATATTCTATGCTTATATTGTGCGTACATCAGGCCTTTTTTAATGTTACCGGCAAAACGAGTTCTGAATACAAAATTGTGCTTATGGACTAATGTTTTATTCTAGGTCAGCGAGTATAATGAGCTCGAAGTCAGCGCCCGGCATCATAATGGCTACAGGTGTTATGGGGAAATCCCTAAAAGGCATCCCGGGCGTTTATTTGAGCCGTGACGCAGGCCTCACTTGGAAGAGGATTCTGAAGGACTACTACTTTTTCAACTACGGAGACCACGGCGGCGTCTTGGTCGCCGTGAAATATTTCAAAACGCGCGGCGAAACAAGGAGAATCCTCTACTCGACGAATGAAGGAATCGAATGGAACTCTTATCAGTGAGTCACATAATTATTATATACGCTGCATCCAAGTTAGATAACACGCGTAAACTACGAACGCTCGCATTCATTTCCAGGTTCAATGACGACGACCTTCGCATCTACGGGCTAATGACCGAGCCCGGGGAGAACACAACTACATTCACTATGTTCGGATCGGCGAATGAGCAGCATCAATGGATCATTATCACTATCGACTTGCGTAACACTTTTGCGCGCAACTGCACATGGGAAGATTATAAATTCTGGTCGCCTTCGTCTCTCAACTCGTCCGTGTCGTGTGTGCTCGGTGTAAGGGAAACGTTCCAAAGGCGGTTCGCTCATACCAATTGCTACAATGGTATCGATTACGATAGACCTGTCAAGAAAGAAATCTGTGAATGTAGCCGGCGCGATTTCGAATGCGATATTGGTTTCATGCGTCAGGGTAGCGAATGTGTCAGGAATAAGAGTTCCAGCTTCAACCCTTACGCTATCCCGTCCAAGTGCCGACCGGGGAAGACTTACAAAAGAACTAAAGGCTACAGACAAATTGACGGAGATATCTGTTATAGCCCATCCTACTTACCTTACTTGCCTGATACTATCGCGTGTCCCATAGAGGAGCCGACTGAGTTTCTTCTATTAGCTTTAAGGGACAAAATTGCTCGCATTGACCTTTCCGATAACTCTACGCTAGTCCCGGTGACGGATCAAAAAAATATTGTTGCTCTCGAGTTCGATATGAAGAACAACTGTCTCTATTGGGCCGATATAGCGTTAGATAAGATCAGTCGGCAGTGTTTCAAAAATGGAACGACCCAAGAGATTGTAGTAGATACTGACCTCGCCAGTATAGAAGGTATGGCGTTGGATTGGATCTCGAACGTTTTATTCTTCGTCGATGGCGTTAGGAAGAAAATTGAAGCAGTTCGAACGGATTTGACGTATGCCGGTAGAATGAGAAGAACAATTTTAGATTCGAGGGTTCTCTCTAAGCCCCGCGGAATCGCTGTGCACCCCAAGGCCGGTTACATGTTTTGGACCGATTGGGATAGGATGAATCCGTCAATATCTCGCGCCAATCTGGACGGTTCGAATGTGAAGAAATTATTCGGGAAGCCTATTGTTCAGTGGCCGAACGGTATAACAATAGATCAAATGTCCGAAAGAATATACTGGGTTGACGCGATGGAAGACTACATAGCTAGTTCGGACATGAACGGTCACTTCTTTAAGAGAATCTTGTGGAATGACGATACCGTGTCTCATCCGTTCGCTGTGGCAGTTCTCAAGGACAACATGTATTGGGACGATTGGAAGGCGAAGTCCGTTTTTGTCGCCGACAAAAACACTGGAACGGGAATACTTACTATAAACGACACGTTTACTCATTTGATGGATCTCAAGGTGTTCGCTCATTTCGTGCAGCAAGGCACCAACGGGTGCTCCGCGAAAGCCTCGCCGTGCGAAGCTTTGTGTCTTGGCACGCCGGGCGGCTACAGTTGTCTATGCCCAGATGGATTCATAATGACCAACGGGAAATGTATGTGCTCTAATGGCGAGACCCCTGCAGCAAACATGACTTGTCCCAAGAAACCTGGTCTACCGTGCGGTCCGGTAAGGCTCTTCTTGTCTCTCAGCTATGGTCTCATATTGACTTGCTGCACATTATACAACGTGTTACTGAAACTGCGCAAAACCTGAAATTAGTTTGTTCAAAATTGAGAGCAGAATCGATTCCACTATAATACTAAAAATGAGGATAGATTTTATAAAAAAAATCTACAATGCCGCTTTTAAATTTACTAAACTCTACTGTCATTATCTCTTCGTAGGAGTATGACCCCATAGAGGTTTAAATTTGCAAGACATGCAACAAAAAAAAAATGTTGTTGTTAATGATGTTAGCTATCTAATCCTGCGAGGTTGCAGGTGTTTTACAATTAATCCTTTATAATAATTAAAAAATATGTTGGACCGCCTGAGGTTTTGCGTTATTTTATTAACACGTAAATTTACTCGTGAAATACTACTCTATTAAGGACACCTCCGTCCTCGGCCTTGGTTTTAGGATCAGTTCACGTGTAAGAACGGCCTGTGTATAGCCGACACGTGGCGGTGCGACGGCAACAACGATTGCGGCGATTTGTCCGACGAGGTCGGCTGCCAGTGCACGCCGCCGATGATACCGTGCGACGACACGCGATGCTACCTGCCGCACTGGAAGTGCGACGGCGACAACGACTGCGCCGACATGAGCGACGAGAAGGGTACCTAACGAATATAATATGTTAGAGATGTTATTGTATTCATTAGCTACAATGCGCATTTTGTAAACAAACAAAATATTTAAAAATAGTATTTTACGATCGAATACGAATCGATCGATCGAAGGCGTCGGTGGCGCAGTGGACTTGGCACTTGCCTTCCAATCGGGGGGTCGGGGCTCGAGACCCGCCATGTACCAATGTGTTTTTCGTTTCGAATTTCATATGTACATTTGTCTGACGCTCCTACGGTGAAGGAAAACATCGTGAGGCAACCTGCATACATCTGCGAAGAAATTCAATGATGTATGTGAAGTCGACCAATCCGCACTGGGCCAGCGTGGTTGACTAAGGCCTAATCACCCTAACATAGGGTAGGCTCGAGCCCCTCGGTGGGGACGTGTATGGGCTGTGATGATGACGATCGAATAAATTCAGACTCTACTTGAATTGCCAGCCAGCGAAACATGATCCTGAAAAATGGCGGCAAATTCAAAAAAATCTAATGCTGGTATAACTGTAAATAGCGAGGAAAAGACATTTTGATACTTTTGATAAATAAATAAAAAAAATGTTTGAATAAACAACATTTTGTTACAAAAATAAAAGTTATTATTTTAGATTAATAATTTAAGAGAGTCGCCTTTTATTAAACATGCTTTTAATAGGTCGATTAACAAATTGTAATGAACTCTTGGAACTCGAATTTAACCCTTTTCTGATCACGACGTTTGCACGACAATGTAATAATCTGCTACCATCGAGCTGCCAGTGCACCCAGAGTAGGCCTCCTGTGAGGGAATTGTTCAACGGTGAATAGCACAAACACGAAATTTTGTATGATGCTTTAATTTTGATTCTCCGTTCTAAGCGTGTTTTTTCTTACATACATTTACAAATCGTAATCAAAATCAGATACCGAAAACTCCATTTCAAATGCAAAACGAGTTAACGAAACGAGCTCATATTTATCAATTATGTTTAATATTACCTTTTTGGTTGCATTTTTAATAAGATTCTTCATTTTCAGTGGCTTAAAATCACGCAAACAATAATGATGTTTACCAAACTGACAAGTCATGTATTGACATTTGACAGAAATTAGGTGTGGCCATGTAAAGAAAACTTAATATTTGCCAGTATCATGTTTCGCTAACCAGGCTCTACCAAATTCAGTGATCAGTCGCGATATCGGCGCGTCGCGTTATCTGGCTCTCCTTCGCTCACAACACAACCCTCGCTGCACGCTGTGTCCAAATTTTCCTAAACTAACACTTGAGAAATACATGAACATATTATCGTAAAGCCTGCCGTAGTGCCGGAAAATGTAGTTGGTCAATCGTGGATAACCCATTATTGGTGTTATGGTTTTAGATTGTGACCATCGTGAATGCACCGAGGACAAGTTCCAATGCGCCAACGGGAACTGCATTGAGAAGCGATGGGTCTGCGACGGGGACAACGACTGCAAGGATGGCTCTGACGAGCGAAACTGTACCGTGAGTATAGGAAACTATTTAGTCAATACTCTTTTTAAATTAAAAAAAAATAAAATATGCATAATTTTGTATATACAGAGTGTAACTGAACACCCCAATAACATTTAAGGGTATATATCCATCAGAAGTAGAGATTCTGTAGGAAAAATATTAGGGCTAACAAACCTACTTTTTCCCATACAAACTAAATAAATTATTTGTTGGTATTAAGTGCCGACAGCCGTACGTAAGCGTACGAGGAATACTACGCTCATGTCATAGAAACTAAATAAAATATTTTTTGGTATTATGTGCCGACAGCCCTACGTAAGCGTACGTGGAATACTACGCTCACGTCTGTCACGTGTCATTTTGTGTTTAAAATTCTTTTGTATTAAGAGCGGATTATGGTTGTCACTTAAAAGTGTTTGCTTTCAGTTTAAAATTAAATAACTCTGAAAATATTGGGGTTCCAGGTCGCAGGCAAGCACCGAAGGTCCATTTAGTATGTAACTTATATGCCCCTTAAATGTTATTGGGGTGTTCAGTACACCCGGTATATTATTTAAAAGAAACCACTTTCGTGTACGTTTCTGGCAATATCCAAGCGTAATTTACGCCGCTAAACCGAAGATCGGTTGTGCAGCCAAAATTCTGAAATGCCTTTAATAAAAAATACTACTACTACAAGACTACACGCGAAATAATACAGATTGTAATCGAATACGTACACTTCCATCTATTCAATTGGCAGATGCCCACAAAACCATTAGCTGGCATCGGATACAACTGCTCAGCCGACAGTTTCGCGTGCGACAACGATAGTTCACACCGCTGCATCCCGAACTCGTGGGTGTGCGACGGAGAGAGGGACTGTCAAAACGGGGAGGACGAGAAAGAAGACAAATGCAAGGATTCCACCTGTGCGCCCTACATGTTCAGATGTCCTAACGGAAAATGCATATTCAAAACTTGGGTGAGTACTTGAGAGATTTTGGAATAGGTTAAGATCTTTCTGATTTATATTTAAAAAGGAATTTATTCAATACCTTAGAAATGGCTCTCCAGATTTGAGTTAAATCTATTGTGGGAGAGTTGTGCCTTACTAGGTAAACCTGTATTACTGGTCACCAGGTTCCCACCTCACGGAACCGTACACTAGAGAGACAACATCAGGCTTAAACCAGGTCTTAGTTTAGACCATGTTTTCTAATAAGACGGTATCAGTTTAGCGTTCCAAAGTAAAAAGGTATAGGATCATTATCCCTATAGGATTTACCGTTTTCGTCTACGGTATCCTTCAGCTGTCAAAAAATCAAACTCTTAAGTCAACGCGATCAAAAATATGATCGTTTCTGTTTCATATGTTTGCATATTTTGCGATTTCACAAGTGAATCAAAACCTTTAGGGTACTTCTCGTTAATCTAGAATCATGAAATTAGGCAAGAAACAATGTCTTATATATAGCACATGTAAAGGAAAAAAATCTGAAGAGATAGAGACGATAACTTAGCATTCCATGGATTAACCGTGCGGGTGCCGGGTCTATCGCATTGCAGAGAAAAGAGCCAAGAGCAGTGCTTGGGGCTTACATTACGACTCAGGCGCAGGTTTAAGTAGCTACTTTACAATGCATCAACATTCACCTTCACCACCTTGGCTCCTCTCTCTGCCTAACCATCCCTGCGAGCATGGAACTCTCGATAAACAACATTTGACAGCTAAGATCGACATACTCGACAAAAATCGATAAATTTGACAGAAATTCCTAAGGAGTGAAAAGGACAGATGCTTTTGTCGATCGATATATGTCGATCGACAAGTCTATGCTCGCAGGGCACATTTGATACGATTCCGTAAGTGCCGCCTTTGGTACGCGCTTTAATATTGAGCTCACGAACGTTCTCGATAAGCATAGATCTTTTAGCAATATGTATAGGGATTTTGCCGAAATACCTCTCTCGTCTACTTCTACCGCATATAAGTGAACATAATAGTGATTTCGTTGGGAAGATCGTAGTACCTATTTAATTTAAATGTGTGGTCTTTGGGTTGTGGTGAGTTCGATGTAGTAGCAGTAAATATAGTATAGTTAGTCCGAATCCGAAGTAAAAGTTTGTAGGGAATTCTTGGTATGTGTGTCCAACTTACACTTGTCAGGCTCTCTCTTTAATCTACAGTGGATTTCATTTATAAAGTCCTCGGTTGGACATTTTGGTCCTAAGTCCCTTGAATTTAAAGCATATTTTTAAAGGACATTAGTTTGGTTATAGCGACTTCGAATGTAACGCCGATTTTAGGTAAGTATAGGGACTAGTTTGAATTATTAGTGACAAGTTTCTAGAAATCCCGTTCAGATGTCGTGACCGAATCTACACACGAACACAAAGGTACATTTACATGAATATCATAAAGCTTTCTTATCTTTTGTTTTCATCCACAAATGGTGAGCAGTGTGTCATAATACACTTTTGTTTATTCATGTTTAGGTGGATAGAGTTACGTCTAAGAATCAGTTATACTTAGAATAATAACGCGTTATTATTCTAAGCAGTTTTGTAATAATTATCGTTCCACAGTAATTATGTTGATATGAGTCGATATAAGCAATTTACGGATATAGCGAGAGAATTGTAGTCGTCGTTATAACCGAAATTGACTGTATATTCACTGATATCTCTGCTAATAGTAGACTGATTTTCCAAAGGGTACTTAATTTTTTTTTATTTTCGAAAGGGTGACTCCCGAGGTGGTTCTATTATCATCAAGTTTAGGGATTTGATTATGGGATCCCAGGTAAATCGAGGATAATCTTTCAATTTTATTGACACGTACCAATGTGTATGTCTGGTTTTTCTAAAGTTATTTAGGTATTTGCATCTGGTATCTAGTCATTATCTCTTGCTGCTGGACTGATGATGGAAGGCACCTTGTGAGTTGAAAGTTTTATAAAGATTATGACCCGTAGTAGTTTTATATTTTCATGTGATTCAGGTGAGTTGATGATGAAAGGAAAGGTTAACTCGACAACGATTCTAAGGGAGTTTGGGAATAATTCTTTTAGTAGGTACCAATCGATACCATACAGAGTGAAGGTCGTAGATATTTTTTCAAGTTATTTTGGTTTTTACATAAAATAAGTTCACTTAGTAAAAATTGTCAGCAAAGAAAACTATGTATACAGTCAGAAATAATATAAAAAATTCAAACAATTATTACATTTTATATTGAAATCATTGCCATGTGATGATCTACTGGAAAGTCTTAAAAATATAAGAAAATAAAGTCAGTCAAAAACTTGTTGTAAGTCAAAAACTTGGCACTGAAGATTTTAGTTTCTTAGCAGTCTTTTATTTTCAAATATATAGTTCTAACGAACAATTAGTTTCTAAATTGTGACTTGATGCAGCAAGAATAAAAGCACACCTGTATGTGTGTGTTTTTATGCTTGCAGACAAAGACTGTTCTTATCGATGGCTTTTTCTTGACGCACAATTCCAAAGGTGTGCGACGGCGAAAACGACTGCAGCGACATCGAGCAATCGGACGAGAAGAACTGCACGGGCGGCAGGAACACGAAGCTGATACCGCGGCCGACGACCGAGAAAACGGAGATCACCAACGTGTGCCACGACGGCATGTTCCGTTGCGACAACGGCTTCTGCCTGCCGTACTGGCTGCGGTGCGACGGCATCGAGGACTGCGGGGACCACTCGGACGAGGCCGCCTGCGGCGTGGTCACGCCGGAGACGACCTCGTCGGCGCCGGATCACGGGGCGAAGAAGTGTGGCAGGAATCAGTTCACGTGCGCGACAGGTTTGTGTTGTATTTCACTCCCAATCGGTGGGGATTGTTACGGAACTTTGGCTTCGATTCAGGGCAGTTGGTAATACCAATTATAGTATATTCAGGATTAGAAGGTTCCTGTGACAGGTCGAAACTTTCTGTTTCATGCATACAATTACTAGTTTCCATGATTAAAAAATATTACGTTTTAAAAATAAAACATTTCTTTAGGTTATTTTTATCAAAAATGCAATAATTCATTCCAAATTAAATAGAAACAAGAATATCAGTCCAGTTAAATGTAATTATCTATAATTCTGAAAAAATATTTGTTTGATTAAGTATGTATTTGAATCGTGAATCGGAACGATTCAAATAAATATACTTTACAAAAATATTTTATTTGTTAAATTTAAATAAATATTTTTTTCTGAATAGGCTAGATGAATAAAAAAAAATTGCTTTAATAGAAGCTCATTCATATAATAAACAGAAAGAAAAAAAAATGTTTTTGTATAACTATAAAAACAACCAAGATATAAGGTATTAAAGATTTTTCTTCAACTTTTTCAAGCAAAACGGCAATTTACATGGAATTTCTACGGCCGTACTCAACAATGACGTTGCGGTTAATGTCGGATCTCTCTGTCTAATCGCTTCCAAGTTAACAGTTTAAAATGCTTGTATCTTATGTATTTCTAACCCGATTGTAATTCTAATTTCACATGATTGCATCTTTTTCTACGGTATTTTAATATTTTATGACGAGATGTGAAAATTAGAATTCAGTCATCACCCCAATTATAATTTTAATTAACTGGACTGATATTCGTATTTCTATTAAATGTGGTATTAATTAATGTGCATTTTTGATAAAAATAAACTAAAGTGATAAATTATATTTATTAAACATAATATTTTTAATCATGGTAACTAGTAAGCACGAAACGGAAAACTTCAACCTGTCACAGGAACTTACTTATCTTGAATGTACTACTACAATTTTTCCTTTTAATTTTACCCAAAAGAGAAAATCTAAAGTATGGTTCAGTAGCAAACATTGGCAGCTACAGTCTGATTTTTAATTCGACGGAATTCTGACAGATGTCATCCATATACAAATCAGATATAAATAACCTTTTCTGCTCAGAATTTTTTAAATATTTAATAACAAAAAATACGAAACACAATTAGATAAAGTTATGACATTGTAAATAGTGTTTGTTTTGTGCACTCAATGCACACTAGCCCGAAAGTAAATTTTTAACTGCTAAATGGCAAATCAGAGTAAAACAACATACTCGAATTTCTCAAATAAAAATATTTATTAAATATCATCACTTATATCATCATTGTCGTCATCATCATCAACTCGGATTATAAAAGAATCACACACTATCCAGCAGATCATTAAGAGGGTACATTTTATTCTCTTCTTTCATAATATGGTTTATGAATTCTTGCCATTTTTCAGCTGTGATATTATATGCCCTCTAATACTAATTGTTTCACTTTGCTCAACTCGGACCGCGGTGCATGACGCGGCGTAAATAGTTTTTTAATTTTAGATGTGCTCATAAAATAAGCAAAAATTTTATAAACGAAGAGGTTTTTCTAAAAAAAAAGTTGGTAGCGGCTGGATTATTGAACAGGGATCCCAGTAATATAAATATAATTTCCTTGACAATTATTGTAACTTCAGTAATATGATATTAAACAGTAATTACCATTTTAAAATTATCAGTAATTTTTAAGTCTCAGTTTTTCTTAAAGGTTTATTTTTTAATTTGCTTAAATGCTGGCTCTTTTTAGGATGAGTTTTTCATTGTTGGCAACACTTCGGAAATTCCGTCGAATTAAAAATCAGACTGTAGTATGTATTTGAATCGTGAATCGGAACGATTCAAAACACTTTACACAAATATTTTATTTGTTAAATTTAAATAAATATTTTTTCAGACCTATAATTTTAATTAACTGATTTTTATATTTCTATTAAATGTGGTATTAAGGGTACGTTTGAAAACGAGTAATATTTACTCGGGGTAGAGTGAATTTCACCCGATAGCGTTCGTGAACCACCCGAGTGAAACCGAGGGTAACCAACCAATTACTCCGCTCGTATTTCTGAACGCATTAGTGAAGAGTAATTTTCGCCTGACAGGAGTGAATTTCTCACGGCCCCCAGTCAGCGTTAAATTTTAGCGCTGACATTGACAGTTGACTGTTCTGTGATCTGTGGCTACTGATTTCGTTTTTAAGTCGAAGTTAGAGTTTACAAATGTTAAGTAAAGCTTTGTGTAGTTGTAAAATAAAGCAAGTTCGCGTTGCAAAACACAAGAAGTCTTATTATCGTTTTTAACTGACAGAACCCGTTTGAAAACTCGTGTAGTGCGAAAATCACTCGCTAGCGTTTGAAAACCAGTTAAACCTCTCTTTCTCGCAATATGTCTATCCTTTTCTTTTTTACCGAGTGAAAACCTCACGGGTTTTCGAACGACCCCTTGGTATTGCATGCATCTATACTTAATATTATAAAGCTGAAGAGTTTGTTTGTTTGTTTGCTTGAACGCGCTAATCTCAGGAACTACTGATTCAAATTGAAAAAATATTTTTGTGTCGGATAGTTCATTTATCGAGGAAGGCTTTAGGCTATATAAGATCACGGCTACGATGAATAGGAGCTGAGCGTCAATGAAAAATGTTTCAAAAACGGGAAAAAATAGTATGGCGAAACGTAGTTTTTGATAAAAATAACCTAAAGTGATAAATTATATTTTTTAAACATAATATCTTTAATCATGGAATATAGTTCGACACAGAGAAGCTTCGATCTGTCACAGGAACTCGACAGCTAAGTAGGTTTGTCGAGCGTATCGCAACCGGCTCACAAAGAATGCATCCGCATCCCCAGGTGGTTGCATACCGTTGATATGGGTGTGCGATCGGCGCGAGGACTGCGCGGACGGGTCGGACGAGCGCGGCTGCGAGCGGCGGCCGGCGCACGCGGACGGCGCGGGGCCGCAGCGGTGCGCCGCCGACGAGACGCCGTGCGCCGACGGCGGCGGCTGCATCAGGGACGACCAGTTCTGCGACGGCGTGGCGCAGTGCGCCGACGGGCGGGACGAGGCGTTCTGTGCGCCCGCGGTGAGTATTATACTGGGCTTTTACAAAAAAAAAACGCGCAGATTAAGGTTTTTAATCGTTCAAATTGTATACCTCACCTTACCTTAGTCGCAATAAAGAACATTCACTCGATAAAACTAGTTCATATTCTTATTTACAATAATAACAGAGCGGTTTTTAGATTTTATTTTTCTTAATTTAGTAATAGTTATTTTCCCGAAGCATGTTTAGGCAAAAACTCACGCGGACCTGATTTGGGAGCTGTCATTTACAGATTTTTGTTTAATGTCACAACTATCAAAATATTTATTTTATGTGACACTCCTTATCCTTCACTTCAATAATAATAAAATATATTTTCGTTATATGGCTCCTAAGTAAAGACATAAATTCTTAAGCGAGGAATTTCAACGTGCAAGCCGATATGTTTCGCACTTCACACCGTTCGTTGTATAATGACGTTAGCGCTGAGGCATGGCCACAACCCAGGCGCTGACGTCACATGACGCACAGTAAAAATATAACAGTACAACTAAAACGTTTTATACCGGGTTATTTTTCCATCAGGAGCCGAATTTTGTATGCTTGTTTAGTTAGACAAGCAAAATGAACAACTTTTACTATCTAACCAAACTCAAAATCGCGAAAAAAAAATCAGCTGTTCCATACATTTAGTTCGGTGGATGTTGAACATTTGTAGGGAACAGCTGATTTTTTTTTTCGCGATTCCGTTATTGGTCCCATAGTAAAAGATCTTCATTTTGCTTGTCTGAACAAGCACACACAATTTGGCTCCTACTGGAAAAATAATCTGGTACAGGGCTATTTGTAAAACACCTGCAACCTCGCAGGATTGGATAGCTCTCACATAAAAAAATAAATATTAATTTAATTATACCTCTAGAATGTTTGTAACTCTTCGCGCACAGCACGCGAGCTTAGCGTCGTCTTCCGTCGTCGTTTATAAATGAAACATAGACTTATCAATGTCACGACAGTGCAATAAAAAATTTAAAATTGATTTTTGTTCAATTTATTGAGTTATCTTAAAACTCATAAAACAAACATTGTAGTCAATGATGTTAGCTACCTAATCCTGCAAGGTTACAGGTGTTTTACAATTAATCTGTATATCTATGTAAATAAAAATGTATCGGCAGTCAAATTAAAGGCGATTGTGGTGGATTTTTGAGAATGTTATTCCATTTATCACATATCTTTGTCCAATTTCTATGTCAAATATTTGATCAAATTTCTTTGACGGATGCCTATTCCACTTGTCCTATATCTTTGCCCAAGATTTTGCGTTGTATGAGAAAATGGAGGGACGCGGAGAAAGTTTATGTGCTGCGATTGTTATTCAGTTATTACTAAAAAAGAAAAAATCAAAACACAAAAGCTTTGGGTGAAAAAAGCATCAGCATAATTTACTTAGAGCATCACAGGTTGAGGACAGACATTCGTATAAGCATTTTTTACAAATAACTCGACATTTAATTACATTGTGAAGAAAGTATTACCCTATATAAAAAGGCAAAACACTAACTTGGATCAAATATCAGTGTTGTTAACACATTTGATGAAGTCATCCAATTGCCTTGATCAAATGTACCACTGGACAAAGATCTTTGATAAATGAAATACCACCCTTAGACAATGTCCACTATTTCGGTCCAGCCATCGTTGTGTAGGCAGGCAATACCTCCTCATCCAAGAAGATCCCAAAAGTGAGACGTATCGTTGGAAATGTTGACACGTGCGTTACTTTGCAGAGTAAGCCTGCTGTCAGCTGCCCGCCCGAGACTTTCCTGTGCGACGATGGGTTGTCGTGTATTGAGATGCACAGGGTGTGCGACGGCCGACAGGACTGTTACGACGAGGCCGACGAGACCAACTGTACCGCTTCTACTCGCATGAATCAGGTAGGTGTTTTGTTTGTGGTCCCTTTGGGCGCGTGGGTAGTGTAGTCGCAGTGTGGACCTTACCTAGCGCGCCCATAAGGGCAGGGAGAACACCGGGGAGTTTTAGTGGGTATGCTTGGCACTCTGCCGGGAGAGCCCCGTACCATTTCCCCCCGAACAAAAGGTGTTTTGTGGTCCGGAGTAATTGGGGTTTTTTTATGGAACACTCGACATAGTGACTCAAATGAAGACTTACACGTAGTGCCATCTAGCGTGAGGATACGGAAAACTTGAATTGAGCTCATCCACAAAGCGTGCCTTTCGAGTGGTTGTGTTCGCAGTTAGACAGCTCTTGACGTCTCTCTAATGCCACATTTTTGCTTCACATGATTTCATAGAGAAAGCTTCCAACAACATTGTGTTTCCTCCATAATGGTACCTCCATAATTTCAAATATATATTATTTTTTATTATTATCAAGATGGTATTCAGTTGTTAATTACAACCCAATTCTTAGTGAATTGCATCTATTAACTCAACCAATGGGAAGTGTAACGTTGAATATTTTTTTTCTAGCTAATAAGTCTTGGCGTAGACCAGTCATCGATCAATTCGACCAGTTTTCTGGTTTCGTGTTGGATGGCGCAGCAAAAGATGGTCATGTACAGTTTTCTGCCGTCGATATCGAAGGTGGCCGATGGCACATGGACCAATATGACCTGGTCTCTCGATAGCACGTACAGGTGAGGTGTTCTCTTATCTTGTGATTGGAATCGTATTTCTGATTTTTTGACATTGATTGCCCAAGACAAATTACACACTATTGAAGAATTTGTATATTGATAAATGTAAAATTATTATAATTAGTAGAAATAGAATATTAGAGAATTATTTATTATAATATTAGAGAAAAATTATCAGAGAAATAGAATATTAATGTAGATTATTAAAGCTTAGTTCATTGGGGCTACAAAGTAGTGATGTTGCGTTAGTAATAAATTTAACTTCGATTGGAACTTAGAAAGAATTCAGACTTAACTAATAACGGAGTTGCATATTTATTCAGTTTTAACCTTAAAAATAATAACGTTATAAAAGTTCTAAATAACCGGGTCAGGCAATCTGCAGGCCTATTATGGATCTTTCATCGTATCGTATTTCGAAATAAAGAAGTCATGAAATGCTTCATTTGGTATTACCGATGATATCGTCACAATGGCATAATTTCAATGATGTCATCATCATCATGCTATAATGAACGAATGATCAAAAATCTGGCCGAAATCTTATTTTTCGTAATGCACTATGATTTCATAATGATATCATTTGAAAACCATGAGATCGTTAATAGGCTGATCTGACAGAGATTGGACATGGTCATACGGCGCGTTCGTTGTACATTTCATACAAAATCTGTTTTGCGGGCAAGAGACACACACTGTAATATTTAATTGCTAATATCGTCATTTTTCACTGCAAATAAAGGAAATCACTTTTTACAAAGTTGTTTAATATAGTATGATGATCTACAGATAGATCTACAGACGCAATTTTATGTATATTTTCTATTGCTAATTATATTAACATTTTTCAAAATAGAGTAAAAATTACTAACATATCTTATTAACTAAATTTCTATGTAATCTGCATCGATACATTGCTTGATAGTAACATTTGCAGTATGAACTTTTATAGATTCACAAATCTGGAGCCCTACACCAACTATAATATCACGTTCTACATCAAGGACAGCAAGTCAAACAAGACCTACGCCTCCATGAAGTTCGTAAACACCACCACCGGAGAAGGAGGTAAGATTCGGATAGTAACCAAAAAAATTAGATTTGGCAAATTACATCAAATGTCCCAGCCCAAAATTACGTTAATTATGTCCCAGAAAAATTACGTTACATAATTTATGTCCTATCTCAAAATTACGTTATGCATATTATTATAATGTCTAACCTCAAAATTACATAACGTATGTCCCAGCCCAAAATTACGTTACAAATGTCACAGCCCAAAATTACTAGAACACATCCTTGGTTAAATGTTAATTGTTTTATGCTAATAACTTGTCACATGCTATATCTTTAATCGCTCGGTTTATATGCAAAATGGAGTGATATGTGCACTTTATTAGTGAGGGTCAGTCATCTAATCACTTCCTTATAAGGCAATAAAAATATGTCACGCATATTTAAATGTGATTATTAGGAGAAGACTACTTAAGGCGATAACTGTAATATCTAGAATAGTTATTGGATGGGTTTGTATATTTGATTCTTCCTAAGTGATGAAAAGTTTAGGAAATACAACCAAAACAATGTTATAAAATTACTTTCTTCAACAGTTTTAATTTTAAATATTGCAATTAAGTAATTTTGTGTTTTAGTATTTAATACATTTTCTCAACAAATACAACAAAGTGTTGCGAATTCTGACAGATTTTATTCATAGACAATTCAGGTTATTATCTATGAAAAAATCTATCGCCATCGCTTATAATTTGACAGTCGCCGTCCATCCATCGCTCCTTTATAAAAGGATGTCGGCGCAGAGTCTTGTGTTCAGGCCGCAATGGCTGTCGAATTGAAAGCGATCGTGATAGTTTTTTTCATAGACAATAACCCACCTGATATCAATAACCTTTTCTGCTTTGCTTTTTTAAAATTTAAATTAACGAAAAATATAAAACAAAACTAGATCAAGTAAAAAGTAAAACAAAAAATCGGGTTTATATTGGCCCTTACAAAAAATGTAGATTTTTCAAACAAAGAGGTTTTCCTAAAGAAAGGTTGGCAACCTATGGATTTTTGGTCAGGGATTCCTGTAGAAGAAAAATAATTTCCTTAAGAATTATTTTAACTTCAATAATATGATAACAAAAAATCTAATTACCATTTTAAAATTATTAGTAAATTTTTAAGTCTAGTTTTACTAATTGATGAAACCTTAAATTCAAGAAAGGTTTATTTTTTATTTTGGTAAAATGCTTACCCTTCTTAGTGAGAATTTTTCAATGTTGCCAACACTTCTGAAATGTCAGAGTTCCCTCGAAAACATCAGATTAGATATCTAGGTACGATATAATTGTTGCATAGTTGCAAGAAAAAAAAACTTTCACTTTAATCCCAGTACCGTCGCCGCCTGAACGGCTGACCGTGCGCCAGTTGATCGGCAGCCGAGTGCAGATCCTTTGGGACCCGCCGAGGAACCCCCAGGGCGTGATCAAGTACTACACCGTGTACTACGCGCCCCCCCTACCCCCTATGCAGAAGAACATCGCGCCCAAAGAGTCCAAGACGATGGCCATCACTGTCAAAGGATACTTCAAGCCGAACACCGATTACTCTTTCTGGGTACGTGAACAGAATTATAAAAACTACGTTATACACGTTTATTTTTCACAGTAATTATTTCATGTTTTTTTTTATAGTGTGCCTCGCAAATGACTCCATTTCACCTGATGGTAAGTGGAAGTGGGGTCCAAATGCGAAGATAGCTAGTGCAGCAGAGAATACATGCTGCACTAGCCACCCTCGCCTTGCCGACCTGCTAGGTGCTTCTTCACGCCTCTTCTGAAGGACCCGGGATTGCAAGAGGGAGGCAAAACATGTGCTGGCAGTGAATTCCATTTTTTGATTGTGCGACAATGTACGCGTCGGAATGGTAGTCACAGTATGACGGTGACAACGCAGACCAGCACGTGTAGCCCTAAAAGGAATGGAGAGGAAGGGATTAGAGAAAAAAGCTCTTCAGAGCAGAACATATCCTGTAATAGCTTTCGAAAACGTTTCGATTCATAACTAATTGTCACAAGAATTTTTGATAAAACGCGGTCTGTTCTACTATGCCCATTTTATTACGAAGTATTGCCACGCAATAAAAAAAAACATGTGAATGGCAAATTTAAGAAATTATCATTATTATAATTAAAATCATCCTGTAATAAAAATTGTAAACTGATTGTGCGACTGTCGTCATGACGAAGAAATAAACCTTCCACTTTCAATCTCATTTTGGGCTTGCCGCTGCATTTCTCTGCATCATCTGCATAACATTTATAATTTTAATCACACTCATTTACATCTGGTAGGTGACAGCGACGAACAACGTGTTCACATCGAACTCGTCCGAAGTGTCCAACATAACGTTCGAGGACAGCGGCGACGTGGACGACCTCGTGAACGTCAGCATGTCGCGGCTCACCCCGTCGTCTGTGTATCTGGAGTGGCACAAGATCCGCGGCGTCGAGGGATACAAGTTGCAGCTCCGCTTGCCTCCCAACTACAGCAAGCGGGATGAGGTCGAAACCAAAGAGTGTAATATTACATGTGAGTGTACTATATATATCTTTTATATAGCACTAGCTGTGCCCGCGAACTACGTTTCGCCTTAATTTATTTTTCCCGACATCTTCAACAAATATCGTTAACCGATTCGTTGCTGATGGCACGACAGGCGTGTCATCTTTTTTTTTACATGTGGCTTATGACACGATAGGCGTGTCATTTTTCGAATGATTGTAACACCCTCAAATTAAGATTTGGAAGGATCTGCCTAGAACAAAACAATCATGTTTTTCCACGTAGATCTAGCCTGTTGTGTTAGTTTCTGAAATTGTGTGAATTCAGAAGTTGCAGGGGTTGACAACCTTCATAAGTTGCCTTGAATTATTTTTAACGTGTGGCGCATGACACGATAGGCGTGTCATTTCTGAATCGATTGTAACACCGTCAAATAAAGTTTTAAAGGGAAGTTACATAGAACAAAACTATCATGATTTCGAAAGTAGTTTTTTTTTCGATTTTTAGATAATTAATACAATGTGTGTGACGATAATTTCTTACCAAACGAATGCGGTTTTTTTTTCATCGATGCTTTTGAGGTGCGTTGTTGTAACGTTAGTTTTGACAAATATACACATTTTGTTACATAAAGTTGTGGAAAAATACTTATCTCGTGTTGCCATCCGTGATCGATCAAAACCACACAATTTGTAAACAACTTTCTGGAGCGTCTTAAAGACCCATACGTTTTCGCCATTGGTTTATTTTTGCGAAAAATGGTAACACGGTTAATGTCGGGGAGAGACGAAATGAAAGACTCCCAATCTCGCAGCAAACGGCCCGAATGGGGCTCATCCCACGACACTTCGGCTGACCAAAGTTCCTGTAGGAAGCACTTCATCCAAAACACTACAGGACAAATCTAGCCATTTCAAAGGTCAAAGGTACCAGCTACCGTAGACAAAACCAACCATTTCGTCCAGACCTTCGGAGTAGAGAGCTAGAGTAACCCATACTAATGTCATCCACAAATGCGTCCTTCTTGAGAACCAAGGATGCCCGAGGATATCGTAACCGTTCACGTTCAGCGAGTTCCAAAAGCGAGCGTATTGCCACAAAAGGGCTCGAACGCAACCCGTATGTGTTGGTGTTCAGCTCATAGACTAGCATGGGATCTCTGGGATCCTCCCTCCATAATATGAGCTGGTATAATATATGATGGAGATAATATGATGGAGTTACAGCCGAACTCCTAAAAGCGGGTGGACTACCAGTCCGGAAAGCGCTGCAGCGGCTATTCAACTCCGTCATACTCGAGAGCAAAACGCCTAAAGCATGGCACAGGGGCGTGGTGGCACTTTTCTTCAAAAAGGGCGACAGGGCCCAGTTGAAGAACTATAGACCCATCACGCTCCTGAGTCATGTTTATAAGCTATTCTCGAGGGTCATCACGAATCGTCTCGCACGCAGGTTCGACGACTTCCAGCCTCCCGAACAAGCCGGATTCCGAAAAGGCTATAGTACCATAGACCACATCCATACGCTGCGGCAGGTTATACAGAAGACCGAGGAGTATAATCTGCCACTATGCTCGGCGTTTGTGGACTATGAGACAGCTTTTGATTCTGTCGAGACCTGGGCCGTACTTAGATCACTCCAGAGGTGCCAAATAGACTATCGGTACATACAAGTGTTGCAGTCATTGTACGAAAACGCCACCATGTCAGTCCGCCTTCAGGACCAAAACCAGTACGACTTCAGCGTGGTGTGAGACAGGGTGACGTTATATCGCCGAAACTGTTCACAGCTGCGTTGGAGGATGTATTTAAGCTTTTGGACTGGAGGGGACTCGGCATCAACATAAACGGCGAGTATATGACTCACCTTCATTTTGCTGATGATATCGTAGTCATGGCTGAGACCGTGGAGGATCTTGGCACAATGCTCGAAGACCTCTGTAGTTTCCCAACAAGTGGGTCTTAAAATGAACATGGACAAGACTAAAATAATGTCGAATTCCCGTGTAGTACCCACTCCTGTGAATGTTGGAGGCTCTACGCTGAAAGTTGTTGACGAATATGTTTACCTGGGGCAAATAGTCCAGCTCGGTAAGTCCAACTTCCAGAAAGAGGTAAATCGACGAATCCAACTCGGCTGGGCAGCGTTCGGGAAGCTACGCAGCATATTCTCGGCCCATCTACCGCAGTGTCTCAAGACGAAATTCTTCAATTCGTGCGTGTTGCCAGTGATGACATACGGAACTGAGACGTGGCCGCTTACAATGGGTGTCATCAGAAGGCTCAAAGTCACCCAAAGGGCAATGGAGCGGGCTATGCTCGGGGTCTCTCTACGTGATCACATCAGAAATGATGAGATCCGTAGAAGAACTAGAGTTACCGACATAGCCCAAAGAATTGCAAACCTTAAGTGGCAGTGGTCAGGACACATCGCTCGTAGGACTGACGGCCGTTGGGGCGGAAAGGTCCTCGAGTGGCGGCCTCGTACCGGGAGACGCAGTGTTGGTAGGCCCCCCACAAGGTGGACCGACGATCTGGTGAAGGTCGCGGGAAGCCGCTGGATGCGGGAGGCGCAGGACCGATCGGTATGGAGATCCTTGGGGGAGGCCTATGTCCAACAGTGGGCGTCTATTGGCTGATATGATGATGATGATAATATGATATAGGTGGCTCCATATTATGATACAGGTCGAGTCGTTTGAGCGCGTTAATAGCGCTTAGCAGCGGGTTCAAATTCTCCTTTCCTAATGAGGAGACCCGCGATACTCTGGTCAGTCCCAAAATGGCAGCCACATGTGTGTCTGCTAGCAAGCGGACATTTTGATACCGGGCGGACAACAGCGCCCTTGCAATGTCATAACTGTCGTCGTTGACAGGTAGATGCTGGACAAGCACACCAGCCTCTCCACGTAAAGCAGAGAGCAAATACCTGTTACAGTCAGTCCACCCCGACATATACATGTTTCAGTCAAAGTGATTTATTACCTTTTAAACATTTCTTTTGATGGTTTACAAAAAATAACCCTAACCTAATATATTACATGGACCATACCATTCTTAACCCTAACCTTTAAAAATTTACTTGTATTTATTACTTTATCCAAGTTATACATAATAGCTAGTCAATGTGATCAATTCTATTAATCACTTCGAACAAAATTAGTACAGATATTATACATAATAGCAGAGATCTCTGCATAATGGCTGGTTATTGTGCATCATATCTGATTTATCACTTTGTCTGTAACAAACTACATGTATATACTACATATAAGAAGAAAAAAACATGGAAACATTTTGCTATTATTAAATCAGAAATGAGTTTTTGATACAAAAATCTGTTGTCCATCCATTGTAGTTATGTAAGTAATAATAACAACCCTCCTCCTCCCAAAGCAAGTTACCCCACTCACCATGTGAATTCCCACACCGCAAATTGCCTTTCGTTATAAATGAATAATCCCCAAGTCGAATAAAATGTTTCTAGTTTTTTTTACCAATTCGTTGAATACAACAAAGAAATTAAACAACATTACAAAAGGCTTGCAACATCTGAAAAAGTAAAGTCACTTACCTTCCATTTCAGGGAAAACACGTATTTAACCTCTTCAAAACCGATTTAATTAAGAGCGCATCGAGCGTTTGAAATAGCACAGATTTAGGTATATCGGCGCGCGACTTGATTGTGTGCGTAGCGGAACTCACACAGACCGGCCGCCCGACTGGCTGGCAGCACGGCTCGAGATTTCAATGCGAAACGCTGCAAGTCATAAATACGAAAATGTGTTGTGTTATAGATAGGTTGGTTTTTATTGTAATTTTAAAAATGCGAAGTTCTGTATACCAATGAAATTTATTATTTAATAAAATAAAAAATTAAATTTATTATTTAATAATTAACGATGGCAGTAATGAAATAAAAATTGTACAGATACGTTTTAGCACAATATACTCGTAAGTAGCGTAAATGAATATTTAAACACCTTCAAGTTTCTGTAACCACAATATTAACGTAACCGTACTATACTATAGTAGGTATAAAACTTATAAAACACAGAGTGGTAGAAAGATGGGATGTAGTTTAATCATGTGCCAAAATAACCAAAGTCTATTTTTTTTATCTCCTTTACAAGCCTCAAACAACCCAGGTTACAACCAAATGGAGAGTTGTGATTGCTTATTTCTTGAAGTTGTTTAAATATACACGGTTATTTTTTTATCACCCTGGAAAATTTAAGGGACGCTTCACGACATGGTATTAGAATGATTTAAATATAAATAAAAAAAATAACCCCCCTCCTTAATTTTATATTAATTTTTTAAAAAATACAAAAATGCTGCACTAGTTGAGAGCAGCATTTTTAGAGATTTTTTTATTTTTTTTATATTTTTTTATTTCATTTTTTTTATTTTTTATATAATATTGGATGTGTCCTGAAGCGTCCCTAAAATTTTCCAGGGTGATAAAAAAATAACCGTGTATACATAAAGTCTACTATTCTATTTCCCTCTATCATGATTTCGTCTTCGTCTTCTTCTACGTTTTTGTTTTCTAAAATCAACTCTGGACAATCAATTCGTAAAGATGATTCCTAAAATAAAAGCAAGATCATCAATCATATGATTTCTTAACATACTATACAAACTGGTTTTGATTTGTGCAGAGTTAACTCACCTCGTTATTTTTAGGGGGCATATCTAGATCAATTTTGGAAGTTTTGTCCTCATAACTACTAGCTTCATTTACAGAAGAAACCCTATAAATTCAATAATTCATTAATACCATCAAAAAGTCAGGTTTTGTCTTTAATTTGAGTATAAAAAATATTTTTTGGCAGTAATAAATATATAAATTGGTACCATATGGCGCAGAATATTTTTTATTTTTACTGGTTTCATAAAATTACTCGTGTTTAATGGCCCTTATTATGTATCAGTCGCAAAAACTTTTATTAACACATTTTTTTATACTAACTTTTTATGAGGTATCCTCTTTCTTCTGAAGAGTGTACTACATTTCTTTGTGTAATATTTTTCCTTTCGCTTTCCCATTGCACTACAACAGTAACAAAATTGTTAGTGTACTTTAAAATAAATAATACGAAAAAAAAACCTTTTTAAAAACAAGCTTTTATTTAAATGCGCTAAAAAGAAAAAATAAACATTTACACTAAAACTTTTACTTATAACGTTATTTCACATTTGACGCAATTTATATGACATAAAAGCTTGTCGCGAGATTTACTTGTGTGTAGTAACTTAAAAGTACTTAAAAGAGTACCTTTAAGTACCGACTCGTATTTACTTAGTTTGAAAATTGTAATGTATAAAATTATTTAATTTACTTGTTGATCTACAAAAGTAAATTTCGCGACAAGCTTTTATGTCATATAACTTGTGTCAAATGTGAAATAACGTTATAAGTAAAAGTTTTAGTGTAAATGTTTATTTTTTCTTTTTAGCGCATTTAAATAAAAGCTTGTTTTTAAAAAGGTTTTTTTACATTTAATTTAAGTATTTTTTTACTTTTTAGATATGGACACGTTTCTCAGTATGTTCATCTCATTCAACGCATCATAGTTGCAGGGTCGTTTGCCGGAACGCCTATACAGAATTTCAGCTCAATCGGTTAAAGATATCTACTTCAAAATTGATTTTTTGGGTTTAGAAGTACACCATAAAGAATTAATAGTGACACTTAATTTTCAAGTTATTCTTAGCAAGACCTTTTATTTGGTACCCATATTGTAGGAGTGCATTTAAAATAATTGGTCCGCCATCTTGGGTATGCCACCATCTTGGATTTAGAATGACGTCACACAGTTAACCATGCATTTTTATCCAAACTGTGTGTATACAGAATTTCACCTCCATCGGTTAAAGATATCTACTTCAAAATTGATTTTCAAGCTTTAGAAGTCCGCCATATTGGATTAATAGTGACGTCACATTATTTTTCGAGTTACTCCTAGCAAGACCTTTTATTTGATACCCATATTGTAGGGGTGCATTAAAAATAATTGGTCCGCCATCTTGGGTATGCCGCTATCTTGGATTTAGAATGACGTCACATAGTCAACCATGCATTGTCATCCAAACTCAACGTGTATACAAAATTTCAGCTCAATCGGTTAAAGATATCTGCTTCGAAATTGAGTTGCAAGATTTCACCCGAACATACATACTTACATATTTACATACTTACATTGCAAGTTAAATAAAAGCATGTAAAAAAAGTATAGCTACTGAAAAAAAAGTAAAAAGATACTTACATAATATTGCCACGCGGGCAGAGTACCTATACGCATATACGAGTATAAGATCGCGATCGAATAATTTGGCGCGGACGAGACGTAAAGCGGCATGTCCTCTCCTTGAGCGCTCTCGACCGACTGATTTGGCCTAGCTGCCCCGCGCGTCCATAGTAAAAACGTATGGAGAATTAGAGTAAATAAATCATTATAGTTTTACTGAGGCAAAATTAACAAATGTGAAACGGTGGAGTTGTAGTTCATACATTTAAGTTTATTTTTTAGTATAAGTCTACAATTAAATTATTTAGTAATGTACATAAAATCAATTTAATTCCAAACACGGTTTTCCAAATATTGCTCTCATTTGAATATTTTTTCTAATTACACGTTTATGTATGTTTTAAATTTAGCTTCTCAATACTGTTCTGACACTCTCTGTGATTTCAAATATGTGTTTATTGTGTTATTTACCGGAGTATAATTGATAACTAAGGCGAAACCGTGAACATTGTTTTGCCTGATTTTGCTCGATAGCCTCTTAACGTATCGTGCCGTACACTACTGTAGTTTGATTGCAACTAAACTTGAATCAAGTCTAAACCAGTGAAAAATCAAAAAATGCATGTGGTTTTATATACATGGCTGATGGTACGTTACGCGTGTCATCTACTTCTATGGCGCTTGACACGCCAGTCGTGTCATGGAAAATTTGTTCACAGCAATGGCGAAAAGTTTTCAAAAAGGGGCGCCGCAACGAATCGATTAATGTACACAAAAATAAATACAAAAACTTTACAAATTATATACTAAAACCTTCCTCGGGAATCACACTATCACAGTTTAACAATCATACAGTTACGAAACGAACGTGTTAGCGCAGAGCAACGGCGGGGAACTCACGGGGAAGCGGGCGGCGCGGTCCGTGGCCTACAAACTCGCCGAGTTTGTTTACTCGAACGATGAGGGTTGAAGGAAACGACTGTGTGTGACTGTGTGATACGCGAGCGAAATTTGCATTGGTTTTTTACGTGAATTGTTTATTACATTATTTATAATGGTGCACACTTGTTCTGTATACGGATGTTTCTCGACCGCAAAATACAATAAGGAATTAAGATTCCATAGATTACCCCGCGACGCGAGGTATATTTATTCCTATAATTTCTTATTATTACTTAACCAAATTGTTATTGTCTAATATTATTTATTTTGTATACACTATTTATAGCCGTCGTATAATAGTGATATTATACTAGTAAAATAAAAATAAATAATAAATAAAAAGGGTTAAAGCATAACTTTAAGATTTAAAAAGTTACTCTGCATATGTAATAAGAGAGTTTAGTGCAATAATAATAAATACTTCCTAGTTAATTCTCAACTATATTTGAATGAACTCTAGAATAAATGTGTCGCCGCTACCTATCTTCCCGTGGATGTCGAAAAAAACGACTAAAATAGTTTAGTGTAATTTAAAATATAGTTAATTCTAAACTATGAATAAACTCTATGATTGTGCGGGTGAAATATATTGAGAAAGAGAGTGGACTGTATTTTTGCGGTGAGAATTAACGCTAAACACTTCGAAGTAAATAATGGAATAAGAACTGCTTGCGGTAAGAAAAAAATAGAACGCAGTTCACTAAGGAAATAGGTAGGCACGGTACCTTGATGATGACACTTTCTTCAGCGAACGACCAGCCTCGTGGTTATGGTTGCTAAGGCAGCTCCCGTTGTCGCGTCCGGCGCGTAAAATATGCGTGCGGCTTCGAGCGTTAGCGCAATGAACAATAAAATAGATCACTCGCGAATTTGTAACGGTACGTGCCGGAAAGGGATGCGGTTATAGGAAGGAAAAGGATTAGAGTGTTGTTTGTCAATTCTCAACCTTAAATAACTATTTTTATACGCGTAATTGGCACAACCTTTAAATGGCGCGAACATTCCCCCCGGCTTGAAGGGTAGCCTTCAAAAAAATTAATAAAAATGAAATTAAACTAAGACCTTAACCTAAGATGCATTACATAATGAACTATTGTCTAGGTAAAGGACAGAGGCGTACAACTGGCCGTAAATACGATCCAGTTGCGGTTTTTACACGAACAACGCGAGTGACACCATCTTTGGCGGGAAAAACCTCTTTCACAACACCAAGAGGCCAGTGAAGGGGCGGAACATTTTCGGTATTTAGAATCACGACAGTCCCTACAGTTATTGGGTTGGATGGAGTGTTCCATTTATCGCGACTCTGTAACGTGTGTAGGTACTCGGCTCTCCATCGTTTCCAAAACGACTGAATTAATTTATCCAACAATGCGTGTCGAGAAAGAGTGTGAAGGTTATCTTCACCAATATCTAAAGCGGGTAAGTATTTTAAAGGTGTCAGATTTAAAAAGTGTGCGGGAGTCAACGCGAGCGGTTCAGACGGATCACTGGAGAGTGTTCTACACATCGGCCGCGTATTCATTATAGCCCCAACTTGTGCGAGCACGGTACTCATCTCTTCAAACGATAAAATTTGATCACCTATTACGCGGAATAAATGCGTTTTGAGGCTCTTAATATTCGCCTCCCAATTACCACCAAAATGACTAGCGGCAGGGGTATTCAAGGACCAAGTAATGCGGTTTTCAGCAAGTACATGTGCGAATTCAGTGTTAAAATATTTGGCATTCAAAAATGCGTATAATTCTGATAGCATGCGTTTCGCGCCAACATAATTGGTACCATTGTCAGAGTAAATCTGACCAACGGGACCGCGCAGAGATAAAAACCGTTTAAAAGCTGCCATGAAGCAATTAGTACTTAGGTCGCTTGCCAGTTCAATATGAACGGCGCGCGTGGTCAGGCAAACAAATAGGCAAATGTAGGCTTTAGTGGACCGTATACCACGGCCACGCGATATCGTAACTTTAAAGGGACCAGCGTAATCAGTACCCGTGTGCATAAAGGGCTTTACGGTTTGTACTACACGGCAAGACCTGTGATCTGACATTTCGGGAGAAGTGGACCTTGGGCGAAGTTTAAAACACGGTAAACATTTATGTACCCGGTTTCGAATCAAGCTGCGAGCGGATAAGATCCAATATCTTTGCCGTAAGATTGACATCAACAACTCTGGACCAGCGTGACAGTGAAGTTTGTGGTAATAATCTACCAATAAATTTAAAATATGATCTTTGCGCGGCAAAACTATCGGATGTTTTTCATTAAAACTTAAATCCGAATAAACTAAACGACCACCAACCCTAATTAGTCCATCTTGAATATACGGCTTGAGCCGTTGAAACGTGCGGTTGCAAGTCTTTCCCGCCCGTAACCTGACAATCTCATCGTGAAAATATAAAGATTGCAATTCGCGAAGCACCTTATTCTCTGCGTACTCAAGATCTGAAGCGGTTATAAATTTACGCAGCGGCAATAATTTCAAAAGCGACATACATAAATAATAATACGTAAGAGTTTAGACCATGATGAAACGCGGTTTGATAGCGTTACGATGAGAGACTGATTGTTGGATACAGAAGTGACAAAGACACCTTTCTTCTCCTCTGGTGGTTGAGAAATGGTAGCGGGATTGAAAGGGCGGATGGGCCACATTGACGGGTCAGATTTAGTCCAAGCGGGCCCATGGAACCAAAGCGGATGGTCAATAATTTGGGCAGGAGTAAGTCCGCGGGATAGACAATCTGCTGGATTTTCTGTGCCTGGCACGTGATAATAGTTTTGCGGAGACAAAAGGAATTGAATTTTTGAAACCCTATTGGCGACAAAGGTGTCCCATTTATGAGGGGATGCGTGAATCCAGCAAAGCGCAACAGTCGAATCGGAGAATGCGTATATTTTTTCGACTGGGAAGCGATTATTACATGCGTCAATTATATTATTTAATAATTTTGCGAGGACAAGAGTTGCACAAAGCTCAAGTCGAGCGAGCGAAACAATTTTCTTAGGAGCGACCTTTGATTTAGCGCTAATAAGATGGACCGAATTATTGTCACCATTATTAACGTGAAAATAAATCACCGCTCCGTAAGCTTTCTCACTTGCGTCTGCGAAGCCAACAATGTTGAGAACACTACCCTTGGTGATGTCAACATGGCGCGGAATCTTGATCTGTTCAAGAATAGGGAGCTCCTTCCAGAAGCGGCACCACAATCTAACAATATTGTCAGGAGGAGTTACATCCCAATCACAATTACAAAGCCAAAGTTCCTTAATGAGAAGCTTAGCGAACAATATAACAGGAGCCACAAACCCCATAAAATCCCATAATCTAGCAACACAAGATAATATGGTGCGTTTAGTACATTTTTCATTAGGATTACAAATTTTTAAACTGAATAAATCAGAGCGGGGAGACCAACATAAGCCGAGAACTTTATGAGAATCAGAGTCATTAAATTCTTTAACTGCTGAAAGACGATGTGTTGGCGGAATAGAATCTAAAACTGTCTGCGAATTGCTTGTCCACTTCACGAGATCGAATTGTCCAGCTTTCATGAGAGAAATAACTTCAGAGGCTACTGCTTCACTTTCGCTATCGATGCAGTAGACAAAATCGTCCATATACAGCCCTGTCTGCACTGCTTCCTTTGCCATTGGAAAAGAATCACCTTCATCGGAAGCGAGCTGTTTGATTGTACGCAATGCGTGAAAGGGGCTCGACTTGAGGCCAAAACAAACGCGGTTAAACTGATAAACCTGGAGAGGTTCATCAGGAGCGAAGCGATATAAAAAACGTTGAAATCTGCGGTCACACTCACGGACACCTATACATAAGAACATCTGTCTTATATCGGCAGAGAGTGCTACGGAAAATAAGCGAAAATTAACAATTATATTAAATAGATTTCCTTGTAAATTATGACCATTATAAAGAATGTCATTGAGGGATACAGCCGTGCTAGTTTTAGCACTGCCATTGAGAACCATGCGTAACTTGGAAGTTAGTTTATCCTCACGGATAACACCGTGATGCGGTATAATATAAGACGGCAAAGTTTTACTTTGTTCCGTATCTGGAGGCGCGAGTGAGATATAACCTTTATTTAAATATTCATGAATGACGTCGTCATACGCGTTTTTAAGTTTAGTTGAAGCGTGCATTTTACGCTCGAGACAAATAAAACATTTCTCCGCTAACCTATAAGAATCGCCAAGAGAAGAAACATCTCCCTTAAAGGGGAGTGCGACAGTATAACGACCATCAACATCGCGTGTGGTAGTGCGAGTGTAAATGTCTTCACACTCTTTATCTTCAGGACTGAGAATAGGTGGGCCATCCACCTCTTCGATTTCCCAGAACTTGCGGACGACGGAGTCAATGGACTCGACTGTACAGCAGTACGAAGCGGAAGCGTAATTATTAAAAGCGGGAGCGGAATAATTAATAACAGGAGCGGAATAATAATTAACAGGAGCGGAACCAATAATAACGTACCCTAGTACGGTCTCTAATGCGTGAGGAGCGGCGTTTGCGGGTTGACCTTGAAGATGGCGTGACAACAAAAGGTGAGGGAAAATCGAAGCACCGACAAGTATATCAATGTCCCCAGGAACACAGTAAGTATCATCTGCCAAAGGTAAGTTACCAAAATTTGTAAATAATGAGACGTCTATACTGACGGTGGGCAGCCGTTCAGTTATTTTATCGACAATCAAAGACTCCATATCGAAGTGAATATTGCGATCAAATCGCGAAAAGAATTTTATATTCGTAGCACCTTGTATAGTTTTAGTACAACCCCCTATGCCCTTTACTATAGAACGCATAAGTATTTTTTGTGAGTGTAATCCTAACCGATTACAACATTCGCGCGTGATAAAATTACTTTGGGAAGCGCTGTCCAATAATGCACGAACATAATGTTCGTTGCCACAAGAATCAATCATAATAACGCGAGCGGTTGCAAGTAAAATAGTAGTAGGCGCTAGTGGAAAAGGTTTGTTTACGTTTTCCGATAATGCACACAACGCAATGTCATTCGATGTGGACGGACGCGATGCCGTCGGGCGGTCGGAGTTCGAACCTTCGCCGGGCAGGGGCGCGCGGGGCGACGGGACCGATGCGTAAGCGCATGGCGGCTGTTGCGGTCTTGTTACCGAGAGTGATGCGCCACCGAGTGTGGATGCGGCATTTTTATTTTCAAAGTGAAGCATCGTATGATGCTTAAGCTGACACTTACGACAAACTGAATTAGAATTACAATTAAAAGAGCGGTGATTTTTACTTAAACAATTAACACAATAAACATTTTGTTTTACAAATCGAAAGCGTTCATTAGGTGTAAGTTTTTGAAATTCCGAACAGTTATATAAATGTTCGTGTTGCGTGTTGCATAAAAAACAATTTTTATTAAGTTGCGAAGTTGTGGTTGTAGTATTTACATATGTGTGCATTGTTTTTTGTGGTTTCGATACCGTATCCATATTTCGCCGATCGATCTGCTTCTTAGTGACTTCATGTTTCATAGAAGTGCGTTGTAATATTTTAATATGTTCGCGGAGAAACGTCACTAAAGAATCGAAAGATGGGATGTCGGAACCACGTTTGTCCATTTCGAAAGCGCATGCAGTTTCGGAATCTAATTTCTTTAATGCAATATACAAAAATATAAATTCTGACAAATTATTAATTTTCAAGTTATTTAATGCAGAAACGGACGTTGCAAATTTATCTAAAAATAATTCGAGATTACTGGCCGTTGCGGAATTTAGAGGTTTCAATTCAAATAACTGATCTAAGTAGGAGGAAGCAAGTAATCGCTTATCTTCGTACTTGCTTATCAAACAATCTAGTATAACTTTGTAATTTTCGGCACTTGGAGTTATGCCTGCGAAAACCGACCTAGCTTTGTTAGTAAGTTTGCCAATTAAAGAATGCAATTTTTCTGAATTTGTCAAAACAGGATTATCATGAATAGTATTTTTAAAGGAACTATAAAACAAAGGCCAAGACTTTATATCGCCATTGAATTCGGGCAACTCAATAGGCGGTAGCCTGGGCCTATCACTTTTGATGTTTTTAATATCGGACTGCGTTATTTGACAAGACTTTGCGGCGCGTTTTACTCGACCATACAATGAGTCGAAAACTGATAGGGGCTGATAATTAATAGAATATGTAGGATTTAGACTTAATTCAATTGAGTTTATTTGATCCAGCACACTTTCGAAATCCGAGCGTAACTTATCAATAGATTCAAGGTCACATAGAAATAATTCTCGTTCATGATCCTTAGACAGGTTATCGACCTTATCGGCGATAGCTTGTATGCGTGAGAACATATGATCTTTTTTTGCGTGTAAAAGTAGTAAATTATTATCATTTTTAGGCATGTTTAAATTTATTTAAATAATGTAAACAAACAATAACAAATAGTACCTACACGTAGTTAACTATGTAAGTATGTCGCGTTAAAATTAAATGCTGCGGTGCGGTGGAGAACAGAGAATACCTATTCACGTTATGTTATGGGAGTGTGGAGACAATAACCCAAATGTATCACGAAAGTATTTCCTCTGTACTATAAATAAATTTGCGGTAACAACAAAAATAATTATGCGGTAATATAATTAAAGTTAGAAATAAATATTAGGTTTTAAGGGTTAAGTATAATAGTTATAAATTCGAGTAAATGCGTAAACTCGATAATAACTATAAATACGTACTCAAAATAATTTAAAGCGGTTAGCAACAACAAAGAATGTAACTTTTAGTTATGTAATGCGTCGTAGATTTGTTTTAGTATCTACCCTCTATTGAAATAAATATTGCGATGGAAAATTCCCAATAGGCGCGGCGTGTAAATATAATAGACAGCTAGGTTTATCGATTAACTAGGTGAACAATGCGGTTATTTTGAATAAACTTACAAGATTCTACTTTAAACTATCGAAATATATTAAGATAGATTAGGCTTCTACTGTAAAAAATATGGCGGTTTCATGCGTAAAATATTAAACACTAAAAATTAGATATTTTAGCGCGAGATTTAACTAAATTTAGTTCTAAATCCGGTTCGTTAGGACCATAAAATGATTGTGCGGGTGAAATATATTGAGAAAGAGAGTGGACTGTATTTTTGCGGTGAGAATTAACGCTAAACACTTCGAAGTAAATAATGGAATAAGAACTGCTTGCGGTAAGAAAAAAATAGAACGCAGTTCACTAAGGAAATAGGTAGGCACGGTACCTTGATGATGACACTTTCTTCAGCGAACGACCAGCCTCGTGGTTATGGTTGCTAAGGCAGCTCCCGTTGTCGCGTCCGGCGCGTAAAATATGCGTGCGGCTTCGAGCGTTAGCGCAATGAACAATAAAATAGATCACTCGCGAATTTGTAACGGTACGTGCCGGAAAGAGATGCGGTTATAGGAAGGAAAAGGATTAGAGTGTTGTTTGTCAATTCTCAACCTTAAATAACTATTTTTATACGCGTAATTGGCACAACCTTTAAATGGCGCGAACACTCTATAATACATGTATCGCCGCTACCTAGGTATCTTCCCGTGGATGTCGTAAGAGACGACAAAAAAGTTTAATACATTTTTTTTACTTTGTACACATTTTTATACCTTTAAAATATGGCGAACTTAGGTAGGTATTCGATGTCTGTACTTTAATTCACCTACGAGCACCGATCACCTACCTGACATAGCTACCTAACATATGTAAATGTAGTTACTTATATGGGTACTTCTTGTAAATAAATTACATTATAATCGCATTAAAATTATTTTTCTTTTTTGACAACCCTTACACATTTGCGAGTGACAGCGTAAGTTCCCACGCTGCCGGCGGCATCGTCCAATATCAAACGCGTTTCTAAACTGTATGATTGTTAAACTGTGACGCTATCGAGTGGTGAAAACCGCTTGAAAATCGGTGCAGTAGTTTTTGAGTTAATCGCCAACAGACTGACGCGGCGGGGGACTTTGTTTTATAATATGTAAGGATTTTCTCTGTTTATGATTTCATTTTGTCGTCATCATCACTTCAAGTCATACATACTATTGCATGGGTTTCCACCATGGACAGAAAGAGAAAGACAAGGTATTGTAGGGCTACTTCTCCAGGTTATGTTTATGACATAAACGGAAATAAAGGGAGAGACACCAAATGTATTGTAAATCTGTCACCACGTCATTATTTTGTCTTACGCTTTGGCCCCACCTGCGCCTATCGTCCCGAAGCTTCGTGCTATAGCACGATACACGCAGATGTGACCAGTCATATTCGGCTGTCGTCGAAAATATTCGGGCTTCGTGTGCGTTATCGGGCGTTTGGCGGTACATTAAAGGGTTTTAGCGCGCTAACTATTCGCGCTGCGTGGTCACACTAGCGTTGTTCATTTCGGCGGTTGCTTTCGATTTCTTAAGACGTGTGCGACGCAATGGTTTTATAATTTGTTAGCACACATGTAAAAAGTAAGAAATTCATTGTCCATAGTTCGACGTCTGGAAATGATTTCGGCCATCTTGGATTATTGGACGATAGTTCGTGCAAAATGACGAAGCCGCTAATGTGACCATAGTATATACGCGATAACTTTTGAGCCTACAAAACGTACGAAGCTTCTGCACGAATTGATTCGGAACGATAGGCACAGGTGGGGCCAAAGGGTTAGAGTACTGGAGGAATCGCATTTTCCATTGAAAAGTTATTTTCCGAAAATATCTATTCAACTTTTTTATTACAGTGAATAATCTCCCGCCCGGCGTGTCGATGCTCGTTGAAATCCGTGCGTATAAAGGCTCTGTGATGGGGGTTCCGTTCTCCTTCCCGCTACGCACCAGCGGCTTGCCCGATGAGACCCTTAACCTGACCGCCATACTGCTCAAGGAGAAGGGCAACTCCGTACAACTGACCTGGTCTCCGCCGCTAGGGGACCGATACCAGAACAAGACGATGACCTACGAAGTGCATTACACCAACGCCAACAAGCTGCGGTACGGAGACTTTGGTAACGGTGAGTGTTAATTTAAATTATAATAAAATTATTAACTAGCTGTGCCCGCGACTTCGTCCGCGTGAAATAGTAACTTTTGTTGAAGTTGATGAAAAGTCCCGTCAAAATCGGTCCAGCCGTTCAGGAGATTAGCGGGAACAAACAGACAGACAGACAAAAAAAAATAAATTGTGTTTTTGTTATTGGTACTCGATATACATTCATTCATACCTATTTAGTAAAAACTTGTTAGTTTGACATTACAAACGGACACATCAATTTTATTTATTTGTATAGATAGTGAATCTCTTGAGACACTGTTTGAGTGACAGTTCAGAACGACACAAAATAATTAGCTCTCATTTCTAGGGAACAATTAGTATAGTGCCAATTATATATTCCAATAATAATAATAAAAAATCAACTCATTATTTTCCAAATATAAAATATGTAATTCTCTTTACAGATACAAAAGTATTGACTGCTCAGACAAGTATAGTATTAGACAATCTCAATTCTTGTGAGAGCTATGTGTTTGCGGTGGGTTTGGTAGGCGGACCCTTGTCTAAATTCATCGAAATTATTACCAGAGAAAATCCGAAGTAAGTGTAAATTAACAATATTATTGATAAATGCACCTAGTTTTACAAAATTGTAATACATTTTAATTGTCTTGTTCACAGAGCGCCTGTTAAGAATCTACGCGCAATTTATGACCAGGACACCAAAAAGCTCACCATTCAGTGGTCTGCAAACTGTGATGTACTCAGTGAACCTGTCTCTTATATGGTAGTTTCATATTTTAATTATATTAATTGGTTCCCTTAATTAAAAAAAATGGATTCCCTTCTAAAACATGTACAACATATTATATATGCTAAATAAGATTTGAAGATTATTCTGAAGAATTAGTCAAATTTAATATAAATATAAATTATGGCTAAAATAATTCTTTTACTTTAAGGTGGACCTAACAGAGGAGACGCATGAAAAGACGAGTAGCTACGGGTTGGCGCCAACGAAAAATGTATCATGTTCACACGTATTGGAGAAAGTGCCCGAAGGGGCAAGGTTCAACATCTGCGTGCATGTAAGTACAGGGATGTCTTGTGCTCATGTTGTGTGAATGAAAATATACTTGCGCTATAAAGCTTGTTTACGTAATTCTGGTGATGCGCGTAGAGATACAAACGTTCTAGAGGTATATTAAATTAATATTTAATTTTGTATGAAAGTGAAATCTTAACGAATTATCAAAAGTCGTAGAACAAACGTTGTTGTTTATGATGTTAGCTCTGCGATCCTGCGAGGTTGTAGGTGTTTTACAAATAAGCCTGTATATGCCAGAGGTTTTTTTCGAAGACTATTCTAACGATTCGGGAAAAGGTGCGATATTTTTTTATACTACACCTGATCGCAACAGCAGTCATTATTCCCCAAAAATGAAAGAGAAAGTCTATAAGTTATATGAAAATCTATTTCTTACGTGTTTTACCGGGAAGAAAAGTTGTACTAAATTCCATTTCTAACCTGTTTGAGCCACCGCGGGGCGGGGGCGGGGTATGCCTCCTCCATTCACCACGACCGGAGCTGCGTTTTGCCGCGCTGCGAGGTGGCTGTACTGTATGATCTCAAATTTCTTTGTTATCATAAAAGAAAAGAAAATAAGCGCGAATTTTTCATCAAATCTGTGAACGTATTTTTTTTGTTACAAAAAAAATACGTTCATCAAATCTGTGAGTTTATTGAAGTTAAAATGTAGTGAAAGTGATATTGAGATGACACCCAAATCATGTAAATGTAATAATATTTTCGTACTAATATAATTCTGTATGAACAATTTCAATCAAACAATTTTTTAAACGCTCCTCACAGGTGTAGTATAAAGCACTATGTAGCACTTGGCAGAAATTCCGTTTCCTACCTCGGGAGTAGATTGTAGCCCTCGGCTGCGTCTTCGGACCACAAACTACTCCCTCGCTAGAAATCGGTCACTTCCTTCCCGCGGTGAGCAATGTACTATTGTTTATCTCATCAGGCGGACGTACCCTCTTCGGTGGTGAAGTGCGCGCCGATGCGAAGTGGCATGGTGGCGCCCCCCCACGGCGTGGTGGCGTGGCAGTCGCCCAACGGACACGTCATGGTCAGCTGGGCCGACGACGCGGACCACATTGCGCTCAAGTTAGTATGAGTGGGGATGACAGCATACCGATCGTTGAGCGACACTTGTATTCATTTAGGTATCGAACCAAAAGTATCGATTCAATATACACGGTATTCATTATCGAAAACTCATTATTAAAATGTGTTTACACGTAATGTCGTTCAACCCCAAATTTTCATGTAAATCATAGTATCATCATCGTGTCTGTCCCTGCGTTCCAGATAAAGCACTGCTACTTTCTGAGGCTAACATCTGATGTTAGCCTCGTTTTGCGTTTCATATAAGAAATGTTGACATTTTTAGCCGCGCTAATTGTTACAAATGAAACGCAAGGTACTGATTTTTCGTGCTGAATTTTGACACCTCACCTACTTAGTCCAGCCACTTAAAATTTTTAATAATATAAATCAGAATTGGCTAATACTATAAATATCTTTCAATAATTTTTTTAAATCCGCTGAAAATCCTTTTTGATTCATGAAAAAAAGAGACCAAATGTCAAATTTGAAAGCTGTCCAAAAGTGGTATCGGAGGACCCATCTATTAACATGGGTATTTGATGCTAGCATTTCGTGTTAAAAATGCTTAAATGAAACGCATGACAACCAGCAAGAAAAACTAGCATCACCGGCTAATGAAACGCAGAGATGCTAAAAATGTTGGTATTTATGGCTAAAAATGCTTATCTGGAACGGGCCGTATGATTTACATGAATTTTTTTTCGGTTGAATGACATTACGTGTAAACACATTTTGATAATGACTTTTCGATAAAGAATTGATTATTTATTGGTTATTTTAAAACACCATGTATATTCAATACTATATTTACCGGGGTACAACTCTAAAGTAAGTTAAGGTGACGCACGTTGATTAACATTCATATTTATTTCACGTTACACATCCATGCTAAGGGCACAGAAATACATATGTGTATTAAATTTTAACTTAAAATAATGGTCCAGTATAGCGTTTCCCAAACATTATTCTGTCATGACCCGGTAATTTTCATACTGCCACTTCGTAACCCACTAGTAAGTTACTCCCCCGCTTACTTTAGGCTATATTTCGACATACATTTGTATTGAGTACTTACAATTAAAAATGTTTTTACTAGCTAGCTTTTTCGACTATATTTCAGTGTTCGATATTATATCGATTATTGATAGCTAAAATTATTTATAAACGAGGCGGGAACGTTGCGACCTGGGGATCTATTTTTGAATCATTCATCCGGCATCTGTGCTCGATTCCTATTGATTTTCGTTTCTCTTGCGATTAAAATCAATAGAACATTACAACGAAGATCAATATTGTTTTGATTTTCGTCGAAAACAAAACGAAAATCAATAGAAATCGAACAATGACGAGCGCTCGATGCCGGAAGAATGATTCAAAAATAGGACCCCTGGTATTTTATTTTGATGGCCCGGCACCGGGTCGTGACCCACCAAATGGGAAACGTTGGTATAGCTAGTATATTCGTAGCAAATTGATAGTTGTTTGTATTCTTTTATAAAAAGGGATAGATCTCCATTTAGTTGTTGAGAGGGGAGTGGCGAAATTGACTGATTGACTTGCTCCAATATCCAACAGGAACAAATACGAAGTTATAGTGTCTGAGAAAGAGATCCCGGAGGATCTACTGCACCCGACCGAGGACATGAAGACGGCAGTGGCGGAGTTCTCTCCCCTGCTGATGACAGCACCGAACCGGGGAACGAACCCGTTGTACGTCAGTGTCAGAGTGGTCACCCCGGACGGATACTACAGCGATCTAAGCGAAGTGCAGACCTTGAAGATGCAAGGTGACTATTTTATGATTTCTAATAACATTTATGAGAGTATGTATAGTATATGTTTCTGTGTATGTGTGTGTGTGAGAGAGAGAGACCTGAATATCAAAAAGGCTATAATTCAAACGAACCATTGAAACTGGAATAGTGATTAGCGCTAAGTCAATCTTAACTGTGAAATTTAAGGTCTGGGTTTGGAACCTGCCTATTATGGAACTTTCATCGTATGACATGGTATAAATTTTGAGATAAAGAAGTCATGAAATGCTTTATTTGGTATTACCGATCTCTCAATAATTTCAATAATGTCATTATGATATAATGAACGAATGATAAACAATCTGACCGAAAAGCCTATGACATGTTTTGCATTATGATTTTATCATAATATCATTTTGAAAACCATGAAATCGGTATAGGCCTGCTGGTCATTTAATACTTGTGTTATAGACACAAATGTTTTTTGTCAGGTCATGTATGTTAATTTATTTTATATGTATTTATATTAAGTACCCATGCAAGTTCTAAATTACTTTGGCTTAGCTCTCTTGTCACCAGTGACAGCAATGCCTCCTTTTCGAAAGGAGGCATGATATTTTTTTTGTTATTTGCCACAGGACCAAATTCATGTAGTCTGAAACCCCAGTGACAAGTATGTAGTTATCATCCCAGAAAATAAATATTTGCGGCGCTTGATTAGTTCTGTATTATATTATACAGGCTTACTTTTAAAGTAGGAGCCAAATTTTGTGTCTGTTCAAACAAGTAAACTCAATTACTTAGGGACCAATCTTGAAATCGCGAAAAAATCTTCTGTAGAATAGAATAAGGTTCAATGGATGTTGAACATTTGTATATGTATATATTATATACTCTTAATTGCAAAAAGCACATAAGAGAAGTAACAAAAGTTAATAAAAAGATGGAAAAGGTGGACTTATCTCTAAAAGAGATCTCTACCAGCGAACTCCTCATTGCGTGGGAGATTCCATTTTATTAATAGGACACACCAAAGTAAAATAAACTAAAAACTAATTATTGATATTATTAATTGATGTTATTGTTTTAGACATTTATACGGAACAGAAACCCCGAACAATAACCCGATTTTTTCTCGCGATAAGGTTCGTCCCATAGTAAAAGTTGATTAGTTTGCTTGTCTGTACAAGCACAAAAATTTGGCTTCGGCGTAAAAGGTAAACTTGTATATAAATGTAATATGCGAATAATTGATTTTTTTTTATTATAAGACTTACAACATTTCCAAAACTAAAAATTAATTTTTTTGCGGTGCACTATAAACCATAATTGGTTTTTCTGTACACTACAGATTCGTATCGTCATCTCAAAAATAATATGATATATAATATTATGTAGGTGCATGCATGTAACACAATGAAATAAACAGCACGTCACTTTATTCGCTCGACATAATTCACTCCCCAAGAACCAGTTTTGACTGTGCGGATACATACGGGCGTGAATTTTGCCGAGCGAGTCGGTATACAGAAAATAAGTCGGTATACAGATATATTTGACATTCATTCATTTTCTGTTATTTTCTTAAATATTTTTCTAAAATCTTAGAAGGTGTGGTAAATAAATCCGTTACTGTAGGGCTAGCACGAACATTTGCGTCAATGGATTCTTATCTTCGTGAAATATTTGTATGAGAATTGTACAGTGATCCAACAGGGCGTACTTGGAACTAAATTTGGAAGCATGAACCTTTTGTGTAAAGTTATGAAGCGTAACGTTGTATATTTGTATGTAGACTGCGAGCACGAACAAGGTTTTGTTTGACGTATAGTATCGTCATATTCGAACGCTGGCTATCGAAAACGTACGAATATTTCACGATTGCGAAGGTGCTTCGTGCTGCGTACTATTAGCGCCATCGTATCGTTACGAATCTTACAAATATTCGTGCTTGACCTACAGATCCATATTAGGTTTTTGCGCATAACATCCGGATTCTTTCAGGCGCCGAGGCTGAAACCAGTGCTGCGACCAGCGCAGTGTGGTGGGGGGTAGGGGGGGCTGCTATCGGCGTAGTGGTGCTAGGTGGGGCCCTACTGCATGCAGTGTTGAGACACAGGAGGCTCGCGCGGTCGTTCCTCAGGTTTACCGCGCACACCCCGCGGTACGACTCCCGCCGCGGACAGGCCACCATAGGCGACCACGGTGAGTTGTACGATAGATTGGTTCATGCTAATTCGTCACTTATATCCACAGTGTCGGTCGTATACCCTCTACAGTTTCTTACACATTTTACTGTTTGACTGGTAAAAATAATATTTTAGTACATCCTTTTAATAAAAAAAATATATAAATGTCTTGGGGCTAAGGTACAAATTAGTATGAACCAAGTGTTTAATGATTTTTAACGTATCTACCATTCGGTCAGACGTCGTTTAGTTGATAAGCAGTAGATTGGGCAAGTTGGAAAGCAATTGGGAAAGTTATCAGTTTTATGAGAAGTCTATCGACATTCATAACAAATTATGTCGTTACCATACACATTTCTTTACATTGTAACGAGTGATGTCTACAAACTAACACCAAGCATTGGCATCATTCAAATAATCATTGACTTTATAAGCTTATCTTTTGTAGTAAAACCTTCACTAATAAGAGTCTTTTTACATGCGCTTTAAAATTATGAAAAGGCAAATCAGCAACACTGAAACCTTGTTGAAAGAAGTATTTTATTCTATATTATAATATATAAAGCTGGATCTTATATATATAAAAATGAATCGCAAAATGTGTTGGTAAGCGCAAATCTCAGAAACTACTGGTTCGAATTGAGAAACTCTTTTACCATTAGAATGCTACATTGTCCCTGATAGTTATAGGCTATATTATAATTTTTACCGCGGGAAAATATTTCTTTCCTATGGGAAAATTCGATAACTACTGGGCCGATTTTAAAAATTCTTTCACCATTAGAAAGCTACATCCTTCATGAGTAACATAGGCTATATTTCCCACGGGAAAAATGAATACCACGGGAAAAATATGACGGGAAATCTATCGTAAGGCGAAACGAAGTTCGCGGGCACAGCTAGTGTCCAATAAATAAACAAAGTTTTTTAAGTTTCAACATACATGTATGTTGTTGTTGTTTCTAGTGTTTAAAGTTGTTGTTTTTAAAGGTAAAATGTCTATTGGCATAAGGTATAAATTCGTATAACCGCACTTGCATTTTTACGACTCTCGTTGCTGTGGCCCCTATAGTCGACCACGGTACGTTGTACTGTACTGATAATTTTACAGGGTCTACTATGCGTTAGTTAGAGCGATGGTTATAAAAATTCATGTAGCTGCAGTGTGTTATATCATAGATGAGTTTATTGGGTAGATATAGGGCCTTAACCCTTAATTGGGTGCGCCTAACAAATTGCGTAAATGGTTGTGCAGGCTGTATAGCATCCCACAGTCAGTTAATTACTGTAAAATACGAATTTTGAACATTTGAACATGCATAATAGTCAAATGTTAGTCGTTTTTAAAATTATTAATAAATTTTAAACAAGAAACGAAATAAATGTAAATACTAGTTATATATATTATGCTACTATTTTCACAGACTACATTCATATGGTCACTGCATATATATTCATGGTATTTAAAGCCTTAGTCTTAGTTTTTTGTCCTGGAGCCCAAACCGCTCACGACCTAATGCTTCTCGCGACTAAATTCTAAACGCAACTTTTGTCTATGAAACTACTTAGGAGAGCAGTGCCATTAGTTTTTACTGATTGGCCTGGAAATTTCCTTTGGGATGTATGACATCCCACGCGCCCAAGTAAGGATTAAGGTACAGTTTTCGAAAAAGGTTAATGTTTTCCTAAGAAAATAGGGATAGAAAGTTAAACGTTTTCAATAAGAATTTGGATAAAATCGAAATAAATCTATAAAAGCGATAGGCGAAATAACAATTATTATTTTTTCAGACGATGACGATGTGCCGCCGATTCAAGGCTTCTCGGACGACGAGCCGCTCGTGATCGCCTGAGCGGCCGCCATAACGATGTGATTTAACCGTGATCTTGTCATTACATAGTATTTTTATTAATAAATTAATTGGTCGACGGCTAGAGTGCGATGTATTGTATTAACCGGTCACACTGTTGATAGGAACTGATAGTGTAGTCGCCTTTTACTACTAATCTGTCGAATGCACGAAAGGTTGTACTGATAAAATGTACAAGATTGCAAATTTTTATAATAATTTAATGTGTCATCTCAACACGCATGTTTGTACTATGCGTCCTACACCGAATTGGATATGGTGTTCTGTACAAAGAAATGACTATAGTGGTCAAAACATCAATATTGATTTTTTATTCCATCGCCTCAAATTTTTTCGTCAGCCATGGCCAATATGGCGACGCCCATGGCTCGCACCAGCTGACCGTGTGGCATTTATATTCTCACTAATTTGTGCAAGTGCTCCGCGGTATTTTTGTGTTTTGGTCATTGGGTTGATGTAAATGTTGTTGTTCACTTGATCGTGATGGACAACGATACAGCTACGATCCGAAAAAAGTTTCACTTGCATCTAAAACCACACAATGTTTGTTTTTTTATAAATGTTTTACTGGCCATGACTACAAAGGCCTTCAGCCGTTTAGGAATGAAATAGTGCTATTGGCACAGACAATGCATCTAAGCACATTTCGGACTGTACGGATCGACAGCTATTACGTCACAAAATGGCGACATTGCTATGTTTAAATTTTTTTCCTATTCTTAGTTTGATGGGATAGTGATCGACTTGTGTGCGAGTATGACTGTGTAGGTAGACCATCGCACCCTCGGCCTGTCGTGGATAATGTCGCAGTGATGCGTTCTAGTGAATTTTTACTATTTAAATGTTTCGTAATTTTGGTGTCACAATAAGTATATTATGATTAAAATTGCGCGGAGTATAAGTACACCATGAAAAGTACTGATTTTCTTATATTGTTTTAAAGCTGCGGAGAAAAGGTATGTGTTTTTATTATTAGTTGTCTATGTTATTCTGTTTATTTAACAAAACGCTAGAGTATTATATGCTAAGATATGGTTATGTTTATTCTAAGAAAAAGACGAAAAACTACCCACAAGTACTTTATCTATGTTCTGAATTTTACCTATTCATTTTCATTTCCGAATCTAGGAAGTGTTTAAAATTATTCTACTTGAGTTTTTTTTTATGAAATTGTAAAGCGTTCGTAATTTGAAGATTGAATGACACAAATGTCTAATAGCATTTTCTTGGCGGCAACTATCGGGTTAGGGTTATTTGTGTTGTACCAAATGTGGGACATTGTGACAACGAGCTGTAACATAACGCAAAAAAAAGACAATTCCGCTTGCTCACTTTATTGTATTTTAGGTTAATTCGCATGCCATTATGAAATGATTATGTCAGGTTCGACACCAAAGATCGTTTTAAGTACATTGTTATTTTACATAAAATTCTTATGCCTGTGTTGAACTTCCTTCTGAGTATCGTCATTGAGTTAAAGATCTCTACATTTCTATAATTTTTAAATAGTAGTGTATAAAGCATTTAGTTCCTATGGTCTTATGTAGCCGCGTCATCTTATTTCACTTACAGACATAGAATGCGTATACGTGTACGTGTTGTATGGCTGTCTTGTTTATTGTATTATTATGAAGTGTAAATTATTAAAAAGTATAATAAAAAAATCTATATAAATAAAAATGTTTTATTTAAATACAATCATCTTAACCTTATAATCAACATTCTTTTATGAGTATAGTGTGTTATTGTGAGGTATCATTTTTTGTATAGTGTGTTAAACTCAAACTCAAAAATCTTTATTCAATATAGACCTTTACAGGCACTTATTGACGTCAAAATAAAAACATAAAAATATTCAACCAAGAATCTAATTAACTAAATTATTTAATCCTTGTATACAGGGTGACTTTAAATAGGTGTAATTGTTTTAAGGGGGTAAGAGTACAGCCCATGGGATGTTCAAAAATGTGTGGAACACCTGGTCGAAATCGACTGGTTTCGGAAATACACGATACTTTAACTTTTTTAGGAAAATTACCAAAATTCAAGAGAAACCCTTAAAAATAAAAATAAATACTGGATGCATGGATTTTATTTTTATTTTATCTGATTGCTGGATAAATTATCCATAAAATAAAAACATCAAATGTTATGAATCAGTTAAAATTTTAGAGTTATGAGAGCTAAAACTTGTAACAATAAAAAAAAATTTGCTTTATCGAAATTTCAATTGATTTTAGTGAAAAATATCCACTCCGAACTGGTCGTACAAACGATGTCATTAAATTCCTTGTTTCCTTAGCTTTCTAAAAAGGTATAATAAGTGTACAAAATTCTCAGATAGCGCCCAACATACTCAGTTAGTCCCGAGCAGGTAGTTATGATCCCTATTGTTAATGTATTGCAAGCCGAGCCGATACCTGGAATTCTTAAAACCTTTCTCACGGTTTCACTATGCGAGAGTGAGAGAATCGATAAATAGCACAGCGTGTGTGAGTGAAATAGCAATTGTTGACGGTTGGCCGTTGCCTTGCGCTTGGGCCCCAAGTAGCGCGACCTCTGTCTAGTACTACTTAGATACTTACGCGTGCCGGACGTACCTATTATTCGTACTAGTTATTTCATCCATCTGTTTCTATGCTTTATTTCAATGGCAAGCTACAGTAGCGAAGAGTACGCAGACATTGTGTTTGTGTACGGATTCTGTGACGGTAATGCTGCAGCGGCCAGAAGGGAGTACATACACCGATTCCCAAATCGTCGCGCACCTAGTGTACGTGTCTTTTCTGCGGCGTTTCAACGGCTTAGAGAAAGTGGAAGTGTTCATGAGCGGCGTCACGATGCTGGTAGACCTCGTCAAGTGGATGCAGAGCACGAAGAAGAAATACTGGATCGTTTTACGAGAGATCCCACTACATCTACACGCATAGTAGCCAGGCAAATGGGATTATCTCAATGCAAAGTATGGTTTACTTTACATGCAGCGCGACAGTACCCATACCACTACACACCTGTTCAAGCGCTAGAGGAGGGAGACCCTGCAAGACGAGTAGATTTCTGTCGCTTCATGCAGCATATGGACGCTGAAGACGCAATGTTTTTAAGTAAAATCTTATGGACGGATGAGTCCAAGTTTGACCGAGACGGCATAACGAATTATTATAATCTCCACTACTGGACTACACGGGGAGAAAATCCAAGAAAGTCCAAGGAAGGAGCTCATCAAAGAAGATTCTCTGTAAACGTATGGATGGGCGTTATTGACAGATACTTGGTGGGGCCATATTTCTTACCAAACAACTTAAATGGCGAAGCTTACGAGGATTTTCTTCGAAACCATTTATTCAACCTTCTCGAAGATGTTCCTGTTCGGGAAGATTTTCCACTAACTAACCGGGAAGAAATGATCTTCCAGCACGATGGCTGCCCAGCCCATTACCGGGCTAGTGTTAGACAATGGCTGGATGAAACGTTTCCACTTCGTTGGATTGGCAGAGGAGGCCCGACGCCGTGGCCAGCGAGGTGTCCAGATTTGACCCCCTGTGATTATTACCTATGGGGTCACATGAAGACATTAGTGTATACAACTCCCGTCAATAATGTTGAAGAATTGAAAGCTAGAATCATAGCAGCTGCTAATCAAATACAGCAAGATCTTACGGGAGTTGTTACTAGGTCCAATTTTAGAAAACGACTACGGGCGTGTATTAGGAAACAAGGAGGTCAATTTGAGCAAGATTTAAAATAATAAGGTGTTTTAATTAAATCAAGTGTTATAAAACGTGTTTTTCCTACTGTGTTTTTGTTATTTCTTTATGTAAATAACTTGAGTATTTTAATTGTAAAGATAACTTGCGTTTTTTCTTATTAAATCTTATTATTTTGTATCAGTATGAGTATTATTTCATCTACATTAGATATTTTTTTCATACTACTCTTAGTAAAATTAACCATAGTCATCCTTACTTGCTTGGAGAACCAAATGGGCAACAATACACAATGCATTCATAAAGTCCACTAAAGCAAATCAATGAGACGTCTTACGAGGTAAATTAATGACACTTAAAGAAAAAACCTTAGCAGGGTAGTATGGTAAAGTGCTAATAATGTTATTAATGTGCAGTTTACGTATTACCTACTCGGCAATAACTGAGTTTGTTGGGCGGTATCTTAGAATTTTGTACACTTATTATACCTTTTTAGAAAGCTAAGGAAACAAGAAATTTAATGACATCGTTTGTACGACCAGTTCGGAGTGAATATTTTTCACTAAAATCAATTGAAATTTCGATAAAGCAATTTTTTTTTATTGTTACAAGTTTTAGCTCTCATAACTCTAAAATTTTAACTGATTCATAACATTTGATGTTTTTATTTTATGGATAATTTATCCAGCAATCAGATAAAATAAAAATAAAATCCATGCATCCAGTATTTATTTTTATTTTTAAGGATTTCTCTTGAATTTTGGTAATTTTCCTAAAAAAGTTAAAGTATCGTGTATTTCGGAAACCAGTAGATTTCGACCAGGTGTTCCACACATTTTTGAACATCCCATGGGCTGTACTCTTACCCCCTTAAAACAATTACACCTATTTAAAGTCACCCTGTATACACACACCCCAACCATTATTAAGATGTGTGCAAATACAAGTCAAATGAAAAAAAAAAAAAATTTGACTCTACACCTGTTCGGAAATTGGGAGAGCCTTCTCAAGAAGAACAGGCAAGAAACTCGGAAGGTCTTGTATTTTTTTTGTCTCCTCTTTTAAAATGCCAACATTACAATATTATATTTCACAAACATTTTTTTTAATAATATAGAAATGCCTGTCGGTGTGAGTGGAACAGTTACTCGAATGAAATTTATCTCACCATCACAAAGTGTTAACACCCTTTGAACGTCAATTATCACATTTTTTGTCAATCCCAAGCAGTTTTATCTGTCATATAATCAGACACTTTATAATATGCTTTTTTCATAAGTGCGCTCTTGATAGTGATTTTAAATTTATTCAAGTTAAGTGCTTTAATATTATTTGGGATTTTATTGTAGAAACGTACACAAAGGCCTTTGAAAGAATTTTTTTTTTTTAAGCCTAGTATTTGGTAACGCTAACATATTCTTTTGCCTAGTATTTACTGAATGAATATCACTGTTTTTACAAAACGAATGTATATTTTTATGAACATATACTATATTCTCGTAAATATATTGCGACGCGACGGTCATAATACCAATTTCTTTAAATTTTTCTCTCAAAGAGTCTCCTATTTTAAGGTTATAAATAGCACGAATAGCCCTTTTTTGCAGCACAAAAACAGTCTGAATGTCGGCAGCATTTCCCCACAGCAAAATGCCATACGACATCACACTATGAAAATAGGCAAAGTATACAAGTCTTGCTGTATCAACATCAGTCAGCTGACGTATTTTCCATACAGCGTAGGCTGCAGAACTAAGTCTCTTCGACAATTTATCAATATGTGGGCCCCACTGAAGCTTTGAATCTAAAATAATACCAAGAAATACTACGGTATCCACAAGGTCCACATTTTTATGCTTTATGTTAACAGTGGTGTGAACCTCTTTAACATTGGGTAAAACAAATTTTATACATTTAGTTTTCCCTTCATTGAGGCACAAGTTATTCGCATTAAACCAGTAAACTATTCTTGAGATAGAACTATTTACATCGTCATAAATTTGCAATCGTCTTTTAATTTTAAACATAAGTGAAGTATCATCTGCAAATAATACAATCTCATGCCTGTCTTGTACAAAAGCAGGCAAGTCATTTATATGTATATATTAAAAATAGAAAAGGACCAAGAATTGAACCCTGCGGAACTCCCATTTTAACCGAGGCGCCCTGGGACTTCTCCCCGTTGACGTCTACTTTCTGAATCCTCTCAGTCAAATAGGAGACGAGTAAATCCAGAACAGTGTCGCGAAATCCATAGTAGTGTAATTTCCTGATCAGGGTGTCATGATGAACGCAATCAAACGCCTTGGACAAGTCACAAAAAACGCCCAGCGCATCATGTGAGTCCTCCCAGGCCTCATATATATTTTGTATTAACTCAACACCAGCATCAGTTGTTGAGCGACCCTTTCTAAAACCAAATTGTTTACAGTGTAGAAGATTATTTCTGTTAAAAAAGCTTTGCATTTGTTCCAACATTATTTTTTCAAATATTTTGCTAAAAGTAGGTAGCACAGAGATAGGTCTAAAATTATTGGGGTCTGATGTGCTACCAGATTTGTGTAATGGAATAATTTTACTCAGTTTCATTAGATCAGGAAACACACCACAGTCAATGCAATCATTAAAAATACTAGCAAGTATTGGAGCTATTGTTTCTATTACAGATTGGGAAACATCTACAGAGTTGCCCCACAGATCCACGGTTTTCTTTTTATTTAGCGTTTTAAATGACTTTATTAAATCATTTGCACAAATATGGGCAAATTTAAATTTATCATCACAAGTTTTAACATGATCTTTTAGAATAGATTCGGCTACAGTGGGGGAGGAATCCAAAGATTTTGTGATTGAAACTGATGTCAGTAAAGAATTTTTCAAATTCTGTAGCTACCTCAATATCTACTGTAACTTTCTTATTTTCAATATTTAAACAAAAATTGTTGTTATTAGTTTTTACTCTTCCGGTTTATTATTAATAATGTTCCATGTCGTTTTAATTTTGTCACTACTATTTTTTATTTTAGAGCTTAAATAATTGGACTTTGCAAATTTACAAACTTTTTTAAATACTTTGGAATAAGTTTTTACATACAATTTAAATTGATCACTAGTATTTAATGAACGCTCATTGTAAAGTTCATAAAGTTTTATTCTGCTTTTGTGAATACCTGGTGTGGCCCATTCACTAAAAGCTAATCTACCATTGACTGAGATGGTTTTTGGAACAAAGATATTTTTAAATTCACAACAAAATGTGTTAAAAAAGTTTTCATACAATTTATTTGGGTCTTCGTCATAATCAATATACGTTAAATTAATACCAAGATTATTATTGAAACGCTCCAAGCGGCCAGCAGTCTTTGGTACAACAGTGATATTCTTTTTCGCCATAAGCTTACATTTGTAAGGTATAGTAACAAATTGACCAGAGTGGTCAGATTCTAAGTTATTAAAAACATTTTGTGCTAATGGTTCTATGTCAGTATAAATATTATCAATGCATGTGGCAGAAAACTCAGTAATTCGTGTTGGCTCCAGAAATAAGTTTTTAAGATTATATGACTGAAACAAATTTTTAATTCTCATACATAAACTAGAGTTTTCTAATAAGTTAATATTAAAATCTCCACAGACTAATATTTGTTTGCCTTGCTTACAGACTTTATTTAAAACTTCATCCATTATATTTTCAAAGTGGTCATACAATTCCGAAGGAGGCCTGTATACGCTCACTACAATAATCTGGTCCAACTCTACACAGGCAATTTCTATTGTTCGTTCAACTGAGAGGTTCACAATATCTTAAGAGGCTGAGTAACGCCAACGACCTTGAGACATGATTTGTACTGGATTACGGGCGCGGTGCGTTATTGAAATTGAGCGAAAAAATCAAAATTTATATTTTTTGAAGATATGAAACATCAATATTATCAAATTAATTTTAACATTAGTTAATTCCCTGAAAATCATTAAATAACCTTTGTTAAATAACTCGGATTTTCTTCTGGAAGCTGTTTTAATGGGTGTCTGGCATTTTTTTAACGAGAAATTTTGATTAAAATTTGTTTTGGGGACATGGATATTCTCAAAAATATTTTCAAGAGTAACATATATAGTTTTTTGAAAATCATTAAATAACCTTTGTTAAATAACTCGGATTTTCTTCTGGAAGCTGTTTTAATGGGTGTCTTTGGCATTTTTTTATCGAGAAATTTTGATTAAAATTTGTTTTGGGGACATGGATATTCTCAAAAATATTTTCAAGAGTAACATATATAGTTTTTTTTACTACGGTATATTAAACAAGTTTTGCTAAAAAAAGTTTTAAGTAGGAATCGATGAGCTCAGCTCAGCGTTGTCAGCCTCTATTTTACAAGTTTTATGCAATGTTTACGTTTATTGTTTACACTCGTATACATGTATAAAACTTGTTGAATACAAAACATGTATGAAACTTGTATGAAATTGTTTCTGAACTACTAGTTGTCTACATGTTTATGATGTCACGTTTTATACTTGTTGTAGGTAAACTTGTAGAATATGACACGCCAGTAGTTTCAATAATATTTTCTACTCAATTGACTCTTCACAATGGAAAGTAAAGATGCTGAGGAACTTTACTTTATGAGTGCAGTTTAGGTACTTGTATACACGGTATTTCAAAATAACCAATAAATGATCAATTCTTAATCGAAAACTCATTATTAAAATGTGTTTACACGTAATTTCATTCAACCCAAAATTCTAGCTATGTACTGGTGATTCATATTCTTCTTTAATTAATGTACTTGCATCGGATATCGAAGACAAGGATTAGTCAATGCATTCCTGTGGACCTAAAAATATATACATATATATCTCTCATCTCACCCCAGAAAACAAACAACTTCTCAACGTGGCTAAAATCCGCGCTAAAGAAAAAGCATATAAATATATCTGGGTGAGAAACTGCAATATTTTTTTAAGGAAAAACGAAGAATCTCCTATCGTGACAATAGGTTCCGTGAAGGACTTGCAAAAGATTATCTAAATACCAACACAAAAATGCTTTCACTATTAGTAGATTGCGATTTGCTCTCCTTCTTTTATATTTCAACTTACAGAATGCTTGCCTGGTGCGTCCATCTCGCAGGTAACGTTCTAATTCCTACAATTCACTACACATCTCAAAATCACTATACAATCACAAAATCATCAAGCACACACATCCTAAACACTTTTTCTCGCCTACGCCTCACTAATACACTTCACCTCACTTCTCACACAACTCCATCACATTACCATAACCAAAAATGCTCGCATCACATTAAGCCTTGCCATATACGCGGTTTTATAGATATATTTTTAAACCTAAACTTGATAATAAATTCTTTTACTAAATGCAAAAAACCGCGAGGCAAACTTAAAAAAATAGCTCAGATATTCTACATTGTTTCTTACATTTTGTTACTTAAAAAAAACTACTACAATGGGTCCTAATAAGTTAAGTTTATATTATCAGAATGTCCGTGGCCTCCGCACTAAAACAGCTGATCTAAAGCAGAGTATACTTACACATAATTATGATATTATATTAATGACGGAGACGTGGCTTACTGATGGCTTTTATAACACTGAATTTTGTGATGAGCGTTATGATGTCGTCAGGTGCGATAGAAGCGAAAGTACATCTACGAAAAAAACCGGAGGCGGAGTTATGATCTGTATTAAACGTAATTTGCATGCGCAAGTGGCTTCCGTATGGGATTGCGCCGGCGCGCCGGCGTCGAGTGCATCTGGGTGGCGCTTGGCGCAGGCGACAGGTTCGATTTACATATAGGTGTCGTATATATACCTCCCGATAACACACAACCCTCCCGGCTAGCAGAGCTCAGTAATGTTCTTGCTAATATTATTGTACGATGCCCAAATGACCATTACATATTAGCGGGAGATTTTAATCTCCCGGGAATCTCTTGGTCTACAAAAGGACCCACTATCAATAAACGGGGTTCCGTACGCCTACAAGAAGCCATAATTAGTTTTACCGACGCTTGTAATTTATCCGGATTGAATCAATATAACTTTCACGTTAATCGCTGCGGTAATGTATTAGATCTAATATTTAGTAATGTGTCTATTGAAGTATCTCGCTCAGACTCACCTTTGTTAGTAGAGGATCCATATCACCCCTCCTTACATTTGGACGCAACGGACTTAACGATACCGCTTAATAAACGAAAACCTATAACCTATAACCCTAACCAAATATTGTTTTAAAAAAGCCGATTATGATAAAATAAATGAATATTTAAATAATGTAGATTGGGACTCTGTACTGGTGGGTGATTCTATTAATATTATTGTCCAAAAATTTTACTCTCAGATACATCAAGCTATTGACAACTTTGTCCCAAAAGTATCCTGCAATTTATCTGGCACTTATCCTGTTTGGTATTCTAAAGCCCTTGTCCATATTATTAGAGACAAATTTACTGCACATTCTCGTTGGAAGAAGGGGGGTAATCCGAGAGACTATGTTGAATTTTCCATACTAAGGGCGAGACAAAAACTCATTCAGAAAAAATGTTTTCATAAACATGTTGAAACTATGCAATCGCTTCTTAAAACAAGTCCAAAACATTTATGGTTTTATGTGAAATCACTGCGTAATAGTGGCTCGGGTTATCCCAATACTTTAACTTTAGGGAATACTATATTTAGGACAGAACAAGAAATATGCAACGGTTTTAATGACTTTTTTGAAAGCGTGTTCCAGCTTCCGGCGTCGTCATACAACAATAATTTGCGCACATACTCAGAACCTAATGACATGGCACATAGACTGAACATCCCAGAAAACTATGTGTTAAAAGTATTGCAATCCCTAGATGTAAATAAGGGGCCAGGTAATGACAGTATCCCACCACTTTTTATTAAAAATTGTGCGAAATCTCTCAGTAAGCCATTACACAAAATATTTATGCTGTCGGTTAACGTATTTGGCGAGTATCCTGAAATGTGGAAAGAGGCGAGGATAGTACCTGTCCACAAGAGTGGCTCACGAAGACGTATAGAGAATTACCGTCCGATTTCAATATTAAATACATTTGGCAAGATATTTGAAAGGGTAATATATAATGAAATATGTACAATTATTAATGGTTAAACAAACTTACCTTTGTGATGTTTGACCATAATTATACGAGACGTTGCATCCGAAGAGATTTATATATTAACCAGGTAGTCCACTTTCCAATGTACCGGGCACCAAGCACAATTTTAGAGCGAAGACATAAAAATAAAAAGATAGGTAGGTAGTTTTAGTATTATTCACCCGCTTGCGCGATGTTACGTCGTTTGACTCATTCCTTTAGAGCAAAATTTCTCAAAAACATTGGGTATTTATTTGCAACACAGCAAATAATGGGTAGGGAGGGAGTATAAATCTCTTCGGATGCAACGTCTCGTATAATTATGGTCAAACATCACAAAGGTAAGTTTGTTTAACCATTAATTATACCACGACGTTGCATCCTCGAGATTTATATATTAACCAGGTAGGATGTTTAGAGTATTTTGAGAAATTTTTGATTAGAAGTGAGAGAAAAAAGAAAGTTTGTCGTTAATTCGGTATATGTTGACTTTTTTTATAATTTATAACAAAATCTAAATCAGTGAATAAGAGTTTTATTACGCATGATAGACACTTGATAGAATCTTGATAAGAATTTCCAAGGCACAGAAAATCACCTAAATAATTTATAATAGTAAACTAGACTTCTAAGATAAGATAATATGGGTTTCAAAAGCTTAGTGAAAATGTATGAAGCTGAAGCAAGTGCAAAGGGAAGACATTGAAATTCTTAAGTTATTTGCTCAAATTTAAATCTAAGATAATGTTTCGACGATTAATGCATAGTGGCTAAAAAATAGACATCTAAATTGATAGTTCATAACAAGAGTTTCATAGGTGGTGTAACTGGTTGGGGTATTATGGGTGTGATTCCTTTACCAACCTTGACCTTAGAAAAATCAATCCCTAGTTATAATCGAAGTATATCATTTCTCCTGCTTTTCATTTTATTCAAGAAAAATTACGAAATAGTTTCGTTAGAACATATCAAGTGCACGCGACCTTCGAGGTTCCGTTTCCAGCTTGAGATCAAGGCTCAGGACACGCAATACATATTTAGCTATAAATAATAAGGATTCTCCGAATGATTCATGAATTTGTTATAATGATTTAAGTACTTACGCTAATTACCAAGGTACCTTAAGGTATTTAGGTATATCTTAATTACTTGAATTTTCTTTTTGATTTAGAACAGATTTTATTAAGTTTTTTGGTAGGTAGGATTTTTTTTTTCAAACACAATATATTCCCAAAATCCGTCATTTACATCCCCTATTTCATAAAAAAACCTGATAGTAAGCAGCATCTTGGTGGATTAATGAACAATATTTACAGATTTCATGTTATAAATATTCTAGATTTTCACCATAAAAAGTTTCAGATCACTCCTTGGCAAATAACTCACAAAGACTATTTTCTTTGAATTAATGGTAGTAGTTGTACACAAAATAGGTGCTCTCTCCTCCATATGTTATTTTTATAATCCAACAAATAACAAAATATAACAATTTATTAAAAAATATGTTTGTAAAACCCAGTGTGAGAGCCCCGGGCCATATGATCATAGACATGTTACATATATTTAACCCAACACTGTACTATGAATCTCCAGGGCAGTTCCCTTAAGGCTTGGCTGTCTGGTTTTTCAGTGGAGGAACTAAGAAACAACTAGTATAACAAGGAAAAATTCTGTGGAATTACATATCTAAAACATATAAAATCTAAGGAATTGGAGTACAGTATCATTGACCCGTGATCGCAAGAACTTAAAGTCGAAGGTACGATCCACTAACCATCGTTACGGGGAAGGCTAATCTTAAAAAAAAAAGAAACAAAACATTTTCATTTGGTGTATTCCATTACCCAGATTTGTACCCAATTTTTAGATATATTAGTTTGATACCGAGATTGATAAAAAATCCCGAACCATTCTGCCCTTTGATTGTATAGATTTCTGTATCTATTATAATATAGGTACCTGATTCTCTTTAATTTAACTTACAACTCTAAGGATATGATTGTATCTGACTATTATTATGATGGCTGGCTTATAATTGTATTGTTCTCTTATGCTTATGCATAAGGAAACTGTATGTAAACATATAAAGCTTATTATTTCAATAAGTCAAGGATTAAATTTGTTTTCTTTTCCCAAATTGTGACAATTAGCAAGAAAAGAGCATTACAGGTGGGAAATATTATGTTAGTTAGTTTATATATAAATTGATCTAATTCATCATCGCATCATCTTACTGCTCTCATTTAGTATAACTTCTTAATTTCATAACGTAATGTCACAATATTTAACTGTGAAAAACGTGAACTTATAGGTAAACATGTTTGAGATTCGGTTTCTTAAAAAGAAATTTGTAATCCGTTTTACCCGTTACAACTCATAAGAGAACTGGATCGATTGTATTTTTTATTTTTTATTTTTTTTAGGTGTGAATTAAATATTTTCATTTAAGTATTATGTTTTGATCGGCGCCTTTGGTCGAGACTTCGTTGTCTGATATCGATCTACTACAGGTGCTTTCCTCGCAGACTAATGGTACGAGTGACTCCACGCCTAACCACGTCTCTGCGTGCGTGGCATTTGACGCGGTGGAGCTTTGCAGTTTCCCTGCTGGCTGACTGAAGGCCTATTAGAAGAAGAAGTACTCGCCGCTGGAACTTTCTTGATTTGGAGTCGATATTTCTGCCAACTTCGATGCTTTAATTTTATTAGTGAGATTCCCGCCAAAGAGAAATGAATCACTTCGTACACGTGCAATATCTTTTTAAACTTATAATCTAATGAATACATTATTAATTTCCTTCGATTAAGCGTGTTTTTATAATGAAGGTCCAATATAAGCTGATTTCTTTGAGTAACACAGCAGTGATTTCAGGATTCGATTTGGGTGTTTTAACTAATTGAAAGTTTTCAGGTATGAAGATGTTGCCCTCTAACTCTTTCTTTTAATCCTTATTTAAGCCTCCGCACAATATATGACCCCAACGTTCAGAGATTTCATCCTGGATTTTTGTTCCGAAAAGCTCGTGTTTCCCTTTTGAGGTCCCTAAGACCTCTAAAATATTCTCAAATAAATTGGTTGCTGGAGGGTTAACATCATTTACACGTACCTGAGAGCTAGTGGGTGGTATGGGACACTTGGCTGATGCTTCTGATATCATCACCTGTACATTACTAGGTTGTCACTCATTACAAGTTTCAGTCACATGAACCACTGACTGAACATATGGGATGTATGATAACACACTGAAACCAATTCATCCTCTCCATAGATTTTTTTATTTATTTTATTTAACAAAATGTACTATTATAAACATAAACACAAAACTACGAAGTAGTTTGTCGGCGAGTAACATTAGTAATATTCTGCGAGGCGAGTCATATTCTGCGAGGCTATCCTCAGCCTGTGTACTAATATATATGACCAAAAAACATGACTACAATCGCATCGTAGTACCATTCTCTATATTGTGGTAGTACTGTGCGCGACTATGATCGCATCATAGTACAAAGGCACACTGTTCTATTAAAAAATAAAGAAATAATAACATTCCGTTGAATAAATAACCTAGGTCATGCTCACACCATGACAGGAAGTGCTGTGGTCGAGACCGTAATCGCGTCACGGTACTAATAAATATGACCAAAAAACATGACTACAATCGCGTCGTAGTACTGTGCGTGACTATAATCTCGTCATAGTACCAAGGCACACTGTTCTATAAAATATAAAGAAATAATAACATTCTTTCAAAAATAAGCTAGGTCATGATCGCATCATGACAGGAAGTGCTGTGATCGAGACCGTAATCGCGTCACGGTACTAATAAATATGACCAAAAACCATGACTACAATCGCATTGTAGTACTGTGTGTGTCTATAATCGCATCATAGTTCCAAGGCACACAGTTCTATAAAATATAAAGAAATAATAACATTCTGTTGGAAAAAATAAGCTAGGTCATTATCGCATCATGACACGAAGTGTTGTGATCGAGACCGTGATCGCGTCACGGTACCAATAAATCTGACCAAAAAACATGACTACAATCGCATCGTAGTACTGTGCGTGACTATAATCGCATCATAGTTCCAAGGCACACTGTTCTATAAATATAAAGAAATAATAACACTTTAACACGTGTACAAGGCGTGTTTCAAAGTGCCGATTCACGGTTCTTTAGTAATTATGAATTATTGCTTGAATAGACGTTTATTTGGTACAAAAAATACAACACACAATGTAACAAAAAAAATATAAATATATATTCAGATAGATTTTAGGCCAAATAGGCCCCGCATGCAGAGGCACAGAGTGCTTTGACGCTGGTATTCTGCGGATACCATTTTATTTAACACTGTATACAGAATATTTTCTAATTAAACAGTAACGTTAGGCAATGCGCAAATAGCAAGGCTCTTTTTGTTGCTCAATAAATTTCAAAATGAAATTAATTAGTGAGCTAAATATAATCTACTGATTCGAACAAACACGAAATAAAGTTTTGCTTTAAACGAACGAAATGCAAAGATGAGAACGTGTCGAAAAAATAGTACAATATAATAAACAATAAACACTTATAATTTAAACTTACATAGGTACTTCCAGCACCATCAAAATGCTCGCAGCGGTGGCGGCGGTGACGCAAACGTTTCTCTAGTTTACGAATCTTTTCCTTAATATATTGCTCAGAATACTTACGTTTTCATTTACACATATTGATATCTATAACAACTACACAACACACTAAAAATAAAGTTATAAAATAATAAAACTTTGATCTTTAATATTCCGATGCTGTGATGCCCGCACAAAGAAAGCGAATGAGTCAAACGACGTAACATCGCGCAAGCGGGTGAATAATACTAAAACTACCTACCTATCTTTTTATTTTTATGTCTTCGCTCTAAAATTGTGCTTGGTGCCCGGTACATTGGAAAGTGGACTACCTGGTTAATATATAAATCTCGAGGATGCAACGTCGTGGTATAATTCACAAACAAATCCCGGACGAACAACACGGTTTCATGAATAAGCGCTCCACGGTAACTAACCTGGCATTATTTACCGATTATATCTTTCGAAGCATGGACGAGGGGGCCCAGGTTGATGTGATCTACACAGATTTCGAAAAAGCTTTCGACAAAGTAGATCACATCATCCTGCTCCACAAGCTGCACGTGCTAGGAATACGCGGAGACCTCCACAGATGGTTTAGTTCGTACATTGCGAAGAGGAGACAAGCGGTAGTAATAGGTAGTGCTCGAAGTGATTATGTAATTATCAAGTCTGGGGTACCGCAGGGATCGCTGCTTGGGCCTTTGCTGTATAACGCTTATCTTTATGACATTAACACTTGCTTTAATCATTCGAAATTTATTATGTTCGCGGACGACAAAAAAATCTACTCCAAAGTTAATACTATCGCTGACTGCTTAAGAATACAAAATGACTTAAATAAACTCTTCGACTACTACAAACGCAATAGAATTTCAGTAAACACCGCTAAATGTCTTCACATAACTCTCACACGTAAAACTAATACCATCCTAAATACATATTCTTTAAATAATGTGGCTATCAAAAAGGTAGATACAGCACGAGACCTAGGTATTAAACTAGATTCGAAAATGATGCTAATCGAACATATTGATTACATAGTGGATAAAGCCTACAAACAACTTGGTTTCATAAAGCGTACCTGCCAGTCCTTTAAAGATATTAGCTGTATTAAAGTTCTATATTTTGCCTATGTACGAAGCATACTAGAATATGCCTGTAGTATATGGTCTACGTGTTATATCAGTCATATCGAAAGACTGGAATCCATTCAAAAAAAAAATTATAAAATTCCTCAGCTTCAAAGCATACAGAAGCTTTGATTCCTACTTAGAAGCATGCAACTACTTTGGCATAGAACCATTATCACTGAGGCGTAAACAATACGATATTGTACTTTTGCATGATATTTTATCAGGAAAAGTGGACTGCTCGGAACTATTATCGAACATTCAAATGTGTGTACCTTCTCGTCGAACTCGACATACTCCACTTTTCCAGGTTCCTGACTCCCACACGAAATACGCTAAAAACTCTGTTTTAAGTCGAGTCATCCAAACTTACAATAGTCAATATTCTGAATTGGATCTGTTTAATTTATCTAAAAATGCCTTGAAAAATGAGATCAAAAAAATTCACCTAAAAAATTTATGTCAACCTTAATCGTGAAGCAGCATTTAACACACACGCACTCACACGCTCACACACACACACGCGCGCGCTCACACACGCACTCACGCTCGCACACACAAGCGCACACACACACGCTCACACACACACGTACAAGCACGCATACACATTTCTAAACCGTTTTGGCCTTATTAATGTTAAAAATGTTTATTAACCTATGTTCATTGTAACGCTGTTGGATTATTGAAATAAAAAAAAAAAAAAAAAAAAGGCCGCATCGCAGAATCATAATACGAATCATATTATGATTCATATTATTAATGGTGTGCAATTTATCATAAGCAATTATTCTATTTGACAGCTTTGTATGAATATTCGTAAAATGGTCCACAAATTGGGCATTGCTAAAGTGTCATTTCGGGCCATTGTACGAATATTCATACAAAGCTGTCAAATAGAATTTGCATATGATGAATTGCACTCGATTCATAATATGAGTCATAATATGATTCGTATATTCGCCTTTTTAGGTCCGCTGAAGTTTGCGAGGCGATTATAAAAGTATTGAAAGAATATCTTAAGGTAAATGGTTGACTGGTAGATAATGCCACATAGCATTAAGTCCGCCATTTCTACGTACTTTTTATTGTAACGTGCAATAAAAATTTTAAATAACAAAAAAAAATAAACCGACATAATTGTTGCTTATAATTTGTAGAAATACTTAGATGAATAAAGAAGGAATTTAACAAATCATTTTTATTTAAACAAAGGATAGACTCAAATTCAAACTCAAATGTAGGTACTTCTTATCTTTTCAAAATGGAATCATAAAATAATAGCGGTCTACACTGCGCTGGATTTTACATGTTCAGTTCAAAAATGTGTGTGACCTACGCAAGATTTTAAAAAAATATTAGGTTAAGAAAAAGGTAATTAAAATATTTCTTATTAATAATTAAGGTGAAGCTGTAACAGCCATCTGCGGCAAACAGCATACGAGTAAGTCCCTCAAAAAAAATCTTCTCTTCCCTCCGTGAAAAATATTCGGTCCGTCCAGTAAAAGTTTAAAACTTTATCCAACAAGCATGGATAGAGTTTAAAATTTGTTTTCAATTAGTATTATACATAAATTTCAGTGAAATAAACAAAACTTGTTATAAACACGATTGCTTTTTGTAAGTGTGAACGCTGTTAATGTATCAGACTAGTTTGAATATGTCATAGATCTAAGTATAAACGCAGATGTGGTTTATATCGTCTATAGACTTATTGGCAACAGAGTATGAACGAAAGAATATTTGAGACAGTCGCAATACATGTTTAGAACAAATAATTATGTTTTGACAAGTATTCTACAAGTATTGTATGAAACTAGTATTTTACTTGTTTCTTGGTGAAAACGAGGGGTTAGTGTGAACCTCAGAAGAATAGTAGTGATTGTTCTGAGGTGTGAACGCTGTCAATGTATCAGACTAGTTTGAATATGTCATAGATCTAAGTGTAAACGCAGATGTGGTTTATACTTGTTTAGAGACTTGTTGGCAACACAGTATGAACGAAAGAATGTTTGAGACAGTTGCAATACATAATAAATAATTATGTTTTGACAAGTATTGTATAAAACTAGTATTTTACTTGTTTCTTGGTGAAAACGAGGGGTAAGGTTCCTTACTGCGATTTCTTTATTATTATAGTTAATGTTGTGTGACTTGGCCGTTGACTTGTACCCACTAACGTATAAAAAATGTTCAACAAGTTACCGACAATAAGCGAACAACATTGACAGGAGCGCGTTCAGTTTCGGAGTGTAGTTGTCAGGTTGTTTTTTTACTCGTCCAAAGGCGTTGGTAATGCAGGGCCGCGCCGCCCCTGTGTGCGAAGTGTGCGGCGCACACAGGCGCCGCCCCTGTGTGCGAAGTGGCGCCGCCCCTGTGTGCGAAGTGGCGCCGCCCCTGTGTGCGAAGTGTGCGGCGCACACAGGCGCCAAGACGCTAGGGGCGCCAGATGACGAAGCGAGCGCGGGAAGAAGATCCTCCACGACGAAAATAATATAGGCGCTTCATAGGCTTTGCACACAGGCGCTGCCGGGGGTCGGCGCGGCCCTGTGGTAATGGTTGGTATAGATAATAAATCAAACTATAATATTAACAGTACTTAAAATATAATGGTAACTTTTACGAATTATTGTAAGGGTTAGGAATTATAATAAAGTCACACGATGCTTAAGTCTTCCATTGCTTGTAGTATCCACTCCTGCGCAGGCAGAAGGACCACAGCATTGTCACGGTGCACGGCTATCCCGACTGAGGTGGCGCGATCGCTAATCTCGCAGACCAAAGAACCTCCCAATCCAGTCTGATACAAGAAAATAGTTATTTGTTATACATGAGTGCAAAGTTGCTTTTTAACCGCGTGGTCAACTTTGATGACCGAGCAAGCGAAGGATTCTAAAATTGAATCACGAACGCAGCGAGTGATTCAAAAATTAGAATCCTGAGCTGAGCGTTAGCGGGCACAAGGTGAAAAATATTTGCACTCGAGTGCAACACGTAACTTTTCATCCCCTCTCAGCGAGGAAATGGAACAAAGCAAATAAAAAACAAAAGTACACCAAGGAGGTTCAGAGTCTTAGTTTTTAACAAATTTAAAAAAAGTTGTATGATAAATTCGGCACCATGGAGATGGAAGTAAATAGGTTTAATGATGTTTTGAAATCACATACCTACTGCACGCGATGTTCTAAATTCAAATTTACTTTAACCTCAAGCGGATAAAAACTGCTTTGGCGGTCAGATAGCAAAAATACTTTTTCCGAGATGGGGGGATGAAAAAATATTTAGTCCGCCTTTGTGACTATGAATTTACAACATTAACTGTAGCCAGTGCCAGATTAGCCCATAAGCGAATAGAGTAAAATAGGCGCTGCGCCATTATAATGGAAGAGGATATATTTCTGAAATATAAATTTATTTTTTTATGAAATACAGTTTAACAAGTTCACCTCATACAGTTTAACCGTGTATATATTATGTCGTGGCCAGATCGTCAAATTGACCACTTCATGATGTGGCCGGCCATTTCATGAAATGGCCAATATTGTCTGGCCACATCATGATGTCGTGTGGCCGGATCAATGAATAATCAAACGTTTAACGATATGGACAGCTACGTTTGGCTACTTCATGAGATGGCTAAAAATTTGGTGATCAGATCGTAAAATAATTACATTATTCACCGCTAGAGGCGCTGATATCATTTTGTTTCGGTGATGCATCATGGCGGCGGACAATTGTTTCGATACATTTATCGATCAAATCTGTAGGTTAGGTTGGGTTAGTTTTTTTTTCGTACCTAGTTGTTTCACATTGACGTGTGGTGTGCAAACGCTGAAGGAAGTGGAGAGGAAGCAAGAATGCGATTTGATACATTCTTTCTCCCTGTTCTTAAATGGAGTATGAAGGAGTGGTGGGTTGTTCACTGATTGATGAGAGGGAGGATTAGGATTAGGAGAGGAAGATAGAGGAAGGGAACTGGAAGAAGGAACTGTGGTTTCGTATATGTTTGTGTATGTGCTTTTTGTGTGCTTGTGTGATTGCATGAGTATCTTGTTCGGGAGACAGTGTATATGTGTGTTAGCATGGTGATGCATGTGATTATTTATGTGTGATGATGAGTGGGGTGGTTTGTGATTCATGCAGATTGATTTTTTTTTGTAGGTAGTTGCCAGGTGATTTTATAATATAATGTATTTTATGATTTTATTCTTATGAGTTTAGTTTTTTGTTATCGTTATGAATGCTTGTGTGATTGTGTGTATGCAATATGGGTGTATACCTATGTACCTATGTATAAAAGTGTATGGTATGTATTGTATAGGTTGGGTTAGTTAGATATTATGACCACATACATGATACAGCGGGGCGAGCGAAGCATCAAACTGCATGTTGCATGCTTGCTTTCACGCTGCAGGCTTGTTTCATGCTTATTTGGGATTTTTATTAAGCCCTATATCATGAACACTACATTAACGATATGTCCAAATGTATTGATGCAACCATTTTATGAAATGGTAAATAAGATATGGCCACGAGATATATATATTTTTTATATATCTATCTATACTATATAAAGCTCGATTTCTTTGGTTGAACGCGCTAATCTCAGGAAGTACTGATTCAAAATGAAAAATTATTTTTGTGTTGATAGTACATTTATCGAGGAAGGGTTGCAAAAACGGGAAATAATATCAAATCCATGCGAACGAAGTCGGGGGCACTATTTATTATTTTTAAGTACATTGGTGTATAAGGCGGACTTAATACCAAAGGCATTTTCTGCCAGTCGACCTTTGGGTGAATTTGAGAAAGATGAGGTAAATGTAAAAAAAAGAATATGACTACTAAATTAAAGAACAGTATTATAAACTATAAATATAAAATAATACATACACTATACTATATATACAAATACATATTATAATATTATATAATAAATATATATTGCCGAATATTATGATAAATGAATCTGCAGTAATAGTACACACGGAGAAGGTAGTAATGTCGTGTGTAGGTCACTGGTAGTCAAGTGACAGAAAAATACGCAGTCTCCTCTTGAATGCAAACAGACTACATTCAGCCATTCTCAAGTCAGGAGGAAGAGTGTTCCAGGAGAGAATCGATTGCACAAAGAAAGAAGAATGAAAAGCATCAGAGTGATGAGTGATGATAAGATATAAGGGTCGGCTTCCACTAGATTATGTAATGGCAGTAAAATTGCGATTGTGTGAATGGCAGTAAGGCAGAGAGCAATTATCTGATGAAATTATAACATGCTAGATTAAATTAAAAGAAATGACGTCATAGTGTGATAAATGGTATACTCACCACAGTACCACGTGCTTGCACAATGGCACAAACAGCCTCGCCGGGTAGCTTGCCAGGCTTGGAGAAGCGACCGGCGCAATCGTTGAGTGAAATAGTGGATGCCCGTTGCCATCTCGGTCGCATACGCATGCCTTCCAGAACAATTTAAAATTTATAAAAGTACGAGTTTTTCCAGGGAATCCACTGGTGCACGGTGACTGCTTTATTGCAAGGTGACATAGTCGATAATTGCATAGCTTCTAATGTCGCTTACGTGCTGTGACCTAACTAAAACGTTACTATTGATTTTTGGAAAACTGGGGTACAAAATGAAAAATGTAAATTTTCTATACAATAAAAATGCACGTCTATTGGTAATACTTTTATATAATTTATTATTTTATTTTCTGATTCACAGCTGTTTTAAAATATTGAACAGAGTGATCTAAGGATATTTTTCTATTCTAACTAGTTCATGTTTCTGTCTTTAAGAATGTTTGGATAAAATGTTCTACAATTATCATATATGAATTTTAGAACTATGTTTCATATTTGTGGCGGAACCTTGCGGAACAGTAAGGGCGCATGCGCACTTATAGGTACGTATTCGGTTCGCTTCGTTTTTGATCCGGTTTTTTATAGAAGGCCCGGCAAATGACCTCCTCCCGCCTCATGTTAAGCAGTGAAAGAGGCCTAAATGATTTGACAGATAGAGGAGGGTCGACACCCACTATCCTAGCTGTTCGCCCTCTGCCGGCCCAAAAGATGCTTTTTCACGCCTCTTTTGAAGGAACCCATGTTGTAGAATGGAGAAAATACATGCGCAGGTAGAGAATTTCAAGTGTGGGATGAACGACAGAAGAAGGAATCTTGGAATTTCTTGGTACGGTGTGAAAATGAGGATACAGTGTAAGCATCGAGGAGGTACTGAGCAGAGCCGTCGAGGAAACTGTTGATTTTATTTTTATGTGGGTACTTTTAAATCTATATATTCATATTATGTATCAATGGGTTGCTGGGGCAATATCCTGTGTATAAGCTTTTTTTAAACGTCTAATGCTGTTTACGTTTTCACTACGGCACAGATTACATAATGCTACGGTATAGGTAGGTACACTATCTTTCTTACCTTGGTCAAATCCACCCCAACCATAAAACTTGCAGTTCTCGGTGGTCTGAGGGGAGTTCGCAAGACACGCAGGTTGTATGATAGCATTCAAACGAAGTGGTCGTGTCCAGTGCTGTGTTTAACAAAAATATAAGTAAAATGGGATACGACAAAAAATACAGATAAGCAATTCTGTTTCGTCGAAATAAAAAAAAATTGCAAAGAGAATTAAGGGTGTGGTGGGCTCGCTACGTCAGATCTCAATACAAAATGTTCTCAGCCATGACATCATATGATATTTCAAATCAATGTAATCTTATGTTCACACGCCTGTACATCAGACTAAACATTTCTGTTGCAAAATAGTACTTATTACAACGATATACGATGCCACAGTGTTACCTTGATGTGCTGTCGTCCGTACGTACCGTCGCAAAAGATGAAAGAAAATGAAATACGCGTCCAATGTTTTTTAATCTACCTGAAGGTCCAATCACTCATCCATCGGTCATCGACCAATGGGACGGAAGGAAGCTTCTATTGAATATTTATATAACCACAGACGAAGTCGTAAGTCGCTATATTTTTTTTGCCGAAAAAGAATACTGCTATCCTCGCAATTTTGATGATAGACATAGATTGGATTGTGGTAGTTAGCCAGGCGGGCTCAGAAGGCCTCATCATCACAGCTCATATACGTCCCCACCGAGGGGCTCGAGCCTACCCTATGTTAGGGTGATTAGGCCTTAGTCAACCACGCTGGCCTAGTGCGGATTGGTCGACTTCACATCACATACACCTTTGAATTTCTTCGCAGATGTATGCAGGTTGCGTCACGATGTTTTCCTTCACCGTAGGAGCGTCAAACAAATGTACATACGAAATTCGAAACGAAAAACATAGTGGTACATGGCGGTCTCGAACCCGGACCTCCCGATTGGAAGGCAAGTGCCGAGTCCACAGCGCCACCGACGCTCTTTAAGAAGGCCTACCACTAACTAATCCGAAAAAGATAGTTTTTTGCCCTAATGGGGAATGCAACTCATGATCATCAAATAGATTGAACCACGTGGAGTAGTCTCAACCACTAAAGTTAGTAGTCGACTATTATCATCATCATCATCACAGCTCATATACGTCCCCACCGAGGGACGTGAGCCTACCCTAACTAGAAAGGGCGATTAGGCCTTAGTCAAACCACGCTGGTCCAGTGCGGATTGGTTGACTTCACATACACCTTTCAATTACTTCGCAGGTGAATGCAGGTTTTCTCACAATGTTTTCCTTCACCGTAGGAGCGTCAGATAAATGTACATATGAAATTCGTGAAACGAACAACACATTGGTACCTACATGGCAGGACCGATCGCGGGTCATGGCTGTCCCGATTCTATTCTGATCACAGTCCAGTACGGAGGCCACAGCGCCACCGACGACACTGTCGACTATAGGTACCCAGGGAAATTTAAAATTCAACAAACACCTTAAAAGGAATTAAGGCTTGCTCGCAAACTGCTCACTGATCGAATAAAATCACATTTGCTTTGTTCAAATCAGAAGCGAAGTGAGTTGAAGATATTTTTTAACTTACTACAAGTGCTAAGTTGTGTGCTAAATTTTCTTCTCTCCATTGTGGATGTGACTGTATAGTAACTACTCTTTTTTGAGCGGTCGTTACATCATTTATTTCTCGGAGACCAGCGACCAGCAGCAATTTTTCTTTGGGTGACGGTCTCTTGAAGCTAAAAATTTTAAACCTTTACGAGTATATATAACATTTGAATAAGAGGGAATTAATCCCCTACCAAAATGAAAAAAAAATTATTTTATAAGTACCAATCAGACTCAGACTAGCTAGAGATTGCAATGCAGTTACATACAGTGCGCATGTTTCATTCGTTGTTACATAATAGTTATCTTATATTATTTATATAATAGTTATAATTAGTTATATAATAGTGAAATTTTTGCAAAAATACTATTATTTTTTTTATGCTTTATACTCGCTTGGTACTCAAATGATGAAACCCCCTTCGAAATTGTTTTCTGGGTACGGCCTTGCCTCTTGCATATCTAAGTTAAAATATGTGAAAAACTAAAGAAAATATAAAAAATGTAAAACTGATAAATAGTTTTTAAATTATCATTACTAGAAATGAAAAAAAATACCTATCAATAGCGCTGTAAGTAATTTGGACGGAAACGCTGAAAGATCCTCAGCCTTTCTGATGAACTGTTTCCTGGGGTTCTAGCGGGCTTCAATAGGGAGTCGCAACATACGAATAATCCCTGTCTGAAAAAGTAGTAATAGCCACATAAAGAGCTACTAATACTCTGTACGTACTCAACAACGCAGTCACCGGCTGTGACTGCTGCTCGAGGGTGTATTATTGTTGCGTAGCACACAACGTGCTGCTGCCTCGTCGATGGCACCAGCACAGCCAGCCATGGATGAGCGCCGATTTCTGCATCGCCACTTTCTTTTTCTGAGGAAGAAATATAGGTCGTTGACTTTCTTTTTTCCTCTTTTACAATATGGCAATTCTGTAGACCCCATAAGACATTTTAAATAGGTACTCTCATGTCTTTGGTGAAATTGGCAAGATGAAGCAAATGGATTGACGTAAAAATTTAAGATTAATACGAATCGATTATGATAAAAATCATTGAAATCGACCTATGCGTTTGGTTACTAGGGTCCTGCAAAGGAATTAAAATATAATATGTATTAAGGCTAAAACACAGCCTTTATACATTCTACATGTTAACTTACACTGTCATATTAAAAAAACCTGCTATACTGTTATATTTACATACAGGTTGGAATTTTGTAATGCCACCTGAAGGGAAAGTACTCTTAATACTGTAGATAGAAAATTTTACTCAAAGGAAACATTCCTTTATTTTTGCAAAGAAAGAAAACTGCGTTCAAAGATTTTCGGAAATTCGCTTGCCACACCCGGGAATCGAACCAACTAAAACTGTAGAAATTACATCCTGTACTATTGCATCGATCGTTAGGGTCAATTATAAAGACGAAATCTCTCTAAAAAACTTGATAAATTAAATGAAAGGAAAGCCATAAAACCCTTAATTATTTTATTTTTTTACAAAAAAATGGTAAAGTAACAAATTAGTTGCTCGAAATGGGCTCCATTCTCTTGAATACACAAATTTATTCTTCTAACAAATTCATTTCTAGTAACCTTTAATAACGCGCTGTGGTGAATATTATAAATCGTATTCTGAACATCAACCCTCAACTCGTTTACAATTAGCATAAGATTTAAGGTAAATTTGATTTTTTACATATCCCCATAAAAAAAATCTAAAGGGGTGAGATCTGGTGATCTAGCAGGCCATCTGATTGTGCCGTTTGTACCTATCCAGGTATTAAAATGGTTATTAATGTAGGCAGTAGTGATTCTGCTGTTATGGGCTGGAGCACCATCTTGCTGTAGAATAATTTGGTTTTGCTCTTCCTCGGGGAAACCATTTAACTCATTTCTTAAGAGATCTAGTATTTCTAGATACCTACTAGACAGTGTTTAAATGTCCTTCGTAAACGTAGACTAACACAACCATATTTCTCATGATTTCGCACCAAACGTTAAAAGAAAATCTTACTATTGTTAGTTTCATGAACCCGAACCGGATTCACTCGAGACCAATAATGGTTATTGCGGCGATTGTACATGCCGTTATTGCTGAAGTTGGTTTCATCAGATCATACAATGTTACTCATAAATTAGGCTTAAGGTCAATTTCTCTCAGCATGTTTTGACAAAATTGTAGTCTCTCACAACCCCCAGGATGCAATTTTTGCACTAACTGACCATCACGATAACATTTGTATTTATACTTTTTCAGCACTAAGTACGCGAGTATGGGTTGTCCCAATTACTTCGGTAGCATCTCTGCTAGAAGCCTTTGGAAATGCTTAGAAATATGTTAAAATATCTAGCTCAAAATCGAAATGGTTCTGCTGAAGAGTTTACGGTCGTTTATCGAAACTACCCATATTCTTTAAATTTTCCACCATTATTTTGAATACGAACCAAGTTGGTGCCAGTCGGTCTCAATATCTCTCTCCATACCACCGCAGAGCTTGATTCACATTTTTCTTATTTTGTTTTAAAAAAATAAGCTTCCATTAAATCAAATTGTTCTTGATAAGCCATTTTTACAAATATGAAAATAGACAGCAGATGGATCTTTGAGTAAAAGTGCTTTAACTTGACCCATTGAATTTATAAGTTCATTTTCATGGCTTTCCTTTAATTTAATTTATCAAGTTTGTTAGAGAGATTTCGTCTTTATAATTGACCCTAACGATCGATGAAATAAAAGTACAGGATGTAATTTCTACAGTTTTTAGTTGGTTCGATTCCCGGGTGTGGCAAGCGAATTTTCGAAAATCTTTGAACGCAGTTTTCTTTCTTTTCAAAAATAAAGGAATGTTTCCTTTGAGTAAAATTTTCTATCTACAGTATTAAGAGTACTTTCCCTTCAGGTGGCATTACAAAATTCCATTCTGTATAATATGTTAATTTACAATACCTCGCAGTCGGGTAATACGCATTTTGTGAATAAAATAACCCGGTTATAAAAACAAAAATTTGTTTGAGACTAAATTTCAGATGGAAGCATCTCTGAATTTAATAAAGTTAATTATGTTATATCGATCAGCCCCTTATTCACAACTGTCGGAAAACAATCGAATCATGGAATCTCTATAACTGTCACTTTTTATAGCGGCGCGGCGCATCAAAGCGAGATGAGATGAAACTTTTCGAATCGAATTCGCGATCCAGCATTTGTGGTAGCCACAACTGCCGGGGGCAAGGCGTAACCACGATGAAGAGTGTCGTCGTTTATAGCTCGCCTACAAGGTGGGTGGGTAGTAATGGGTGCCTATGAGCACCTGTATGACTTTTTTACACAAAAGGGAAGCTATTGGCCTTCATATCACCAGATGGTAAGTCACAATAAGACCAAAGATGGAAACGAGATCACAGGGACTCCTCAACAACTGAGGGTCTGGCCATCTCATCGAATTTGTCAGAACACAACAATGTTATTAACATTGTTATTCTGATGACAAACTTAGGTAATAGGTCGGTAACTCACCAGGTGGACTCAGAAGCCCTACCACCAACTAAACCAAACAGAAAAACTCCCATGGGGAGTCGAATCCCGGAGTTCCAAATATATACCGGATGATCTCAAAGACTAGACCAAGGAGGCGGTTTTAATACCAATTCAACAGTTTTTATATCACTGAAAAGGTTTACCTTGATTATTAAAATAATGTTCACTTGATATTTTTCCACACGGCTCGTAAACTTGCGGCAAGCCATCGGTTCCCAAGTCCGTTTCTAAAGTTTCATCGGTGTCACCGTCTGCACCTGATTTCATTGTGCTTCTCGTAATTTTCGCGTTAAACTTATTTTTAGTCTGTGCAAAATTCAGCTTAAATCCCTGCAGCACTTGAAAATTCGGTTTTGATTGAAATTTAATAGTTTGGCTTTCTACGTCAAAAGCTTCGTCTTCTTGTGGTGCTGTCGTTATTTTCACTGGTCTTCCTTTATTTAATAGATGAGATGACGTCACTGAAACAACCGTTTTCCCAACAACATTATTCAAACTGGTTTTTACAACAATAGTTATATTTAAGTACCTATACATTTAAAGCTTTTTAGAAGTCGGTTGTAAACCCATTTCCTAAATATTATCAACACTCTAAATACATATACGCTAAGTTTTTAGCGGGCTGATAAATAAAAAATATTTTTAACCGACTTCAAAAAGGAGGAGGTTCTATGTTCGACGGTTCGACTGTATTTATTTTTATGTATGTTAACCGATTAGTCCGCCATTTAAAGGTCGATTTTGAACATTCTTCTTATAATCGAAAGATGTTGGGATCTCAAGAAAAACGAGAGACACCCTTAAATTTCATAGACACATCCAACGTGTTTCATGTTTTTTTATAAAGATATTCAGGTATTTGCATCTGGTAGTCATCATATCATGTTACTGAGGTGATGATGGAAGTTTACTGGTAGGTAAGAAGTTAGTTCTTTAAATATAATGGGATTTTATTGAAGCCTAGTTCTATTCTGTCAAGTGATTCAGGACGTGAGCTGATAGTGGAAATTATAACTCATAAACAAATAGTTTGTTAGGAGTTCGGGAATAATCCTTTTTAAATTGTTTAGAGCGAAAAACTTTTTGAGTTATTCTGGTATTTGCCTTGGGCCTACGGTCACATTCTAATACTCATGTAATAAATTAATAAAAAAAATGAAATAAAAATATTTTTACAAAAAATGAAAACTTCTTTGACTTCAAAACAATCAAACAGTAAAAAATAATATAACAATATAAATATATAACAACACATTTTTATATTGAAGTCGGTGCCAAGTAATGATCGCCTGGAAAGTGTTTAAAAATATAAGAACAATTAATTTGGCACGAACTTCTATGTTGTATGCATTCTTATATTATTTTTGACTTGTGGTGTTTCTGAAGACGATTTTTATTTTTTGTTAAATTATTTTTGTCCAACAAAGATACCTCTTCTGGGGTCAATAGTTGAATACCCAAACACATTTCCATCGTCTTCATAGCTGTAGTCTGAGTCACTGTTGTAATATGGATTGGGGTTATTATTGAAATCACTCCAGGTCGCAGGTCTGGGACCATTATCCGAATAAATGCCAACTAGACCTGGTTTTGGGAGTTCTGCTGCATAATTGTCTGCATAATCCTGATAGTTGAAGCTCTGAATATTAGCACTTTTTGTATGAGAATTTTTAATATTCCAGTAAGGATCAACATAGTCGTCGTCAGATGTTACTATTCTGGTTGGTATTGTTGATTTTACATTTTGCGTTTCAAATCTCTTTCGGAGTAAGAAATCTCTTTGACTTATTGTTTTCATATTTTTACTCGATCTTTTCAATCTTATATTTCTTGTTTCATATGTGTCGGGAAACATGACGGTGTGTTTGTTTTTAGCAATTATTGGCAAAATACAACACACAAAATACATATTAATGTTGCCTTTCATTTTCAAACTGTAATTATAAATTAAAAGTAAAATTTAAAAAAATTGTCATAGTTATATTGTTAAGTATGTACCTAGTTAATGGATCAGTTTTATTAAACATTCATTTATTACATACCGTTCTTGTGCATATAAAGGTCCATTATATTGGTAACATTCATTCTTTTTTACATTAGAACAAATATTTTCCGTGACAGAATCTTTCCTTTCAGAGTTGGATTCATTATTATTATTCTTTTTTCTTACTTGACTGTAGAAATCAATAACATTTACAGTGTCATTTTTTTTGGTTAACTCTTTATCGTTACGTATTTTGTTCTGATCTTCAGGAAACTTAATTATCACGGAACTTTTATTTTTCTCAGTAGAATTCACTGATGACTTGTTTTGTTTATTATAATGTTTTTCTGAACTGTCTTCGTTTGGAAATCTAAATGAGAATTCATCACTGTTTTCATTCTGAGTCAGGCTCTCCGTTTCTATGTAATTTTTATTAGTTGGTGTTAGCTTTGACTCCCTTTTTCGTAAGTTCATAAAGTCATCTGGAAAAACAATGTCATTTTTCGATGAATTATTTTTCGTTTTTTCGTCCTTTTCCTTTTTATTATTTTTAATAACTTTAGAATTACTTTCGATAAGATTTTCATCTTTAAACGTAACTTTACTTGATTCGTCAGTATCGAATTCAGTTAATTCTTCAAACTTTGGCGGCAACGGCTCGATCCCTTTAATTTGTTTTAATTTATCGTTTAACCACCAAAATTCGCCGTTAAGTTGAGCTGAAGAAAATCTGAGGATAACGAAACATATTATAAATTTAAACGACATGGCTTGGTATTGACGTGTGCAGCTGCCGAGTGCACGCGTAGGTTATGCTGAAAGCACAGGATGTTGCAGCGAGCCACTGATTTGATTGATAATTGCACAATAGCCTAGTTTAAGAGTCAGAAGAATAGTTTTACGCCCGTTTTACTTTGTTGATGCACAAATTAACACTGCATCGCTTTTACGTGATCAACATTTATAGATTGCTCAGTAAGCTGGTTTGAGGAAAATTTTTAATCATATCGGTGCGGAGAACGGTGTTGAGCTGTCGGGATAGAAAATATAGGTCAAGGCATAATTAATCACTGTTATTTGTTGAACTCGGTTGTCAATTTACAGATATAGAAAATATGTAATTGTGGTTAATGTGAGCGTGGACAAATGGCGTACTGCCTTTGCATTCCTATTCACGATTAAAACAGATAGTAGGTAAGTATTCTCAATAATTTGCAAGTTATAATATATAAAATAATTGAGCTTTGTTATTCGTTGTCACGTAAGATGGTTTATGTATACGTGATTGGGTCGATACGAATCACTATTAAAGTTCTTATTATTATAATATTGTAAATAGCCTATGCTGCCCCTGAGAAATTATTTGAAGTTCTTTCTTCATTTTTAGCTATTGCTTCGTTAATAGTACGTTGATTGTTTATTGGTAATTTCTTTTGAATATTCAGGTCATGATTCAGGTAAAATGTTCCAAAATAAATGTGATACAAAATCTGCTATAAGTTAATGAATGAAATCAGTATGCTTTAAAAGCAAGGACTCATTTTAATGGAGCTATTTATTCATTTGTAACTAAAAACAAGATAATAGTGGAGTAACGAAAAATCCCAGTGTATTTTCATCGCAGTACCAATCTACGTTTTGCTTTTGTTCGCCTTCATCGGGCGAGCAATTAAAATGCATAGCTTAGCTTGATTTTTATTCCGGCTACTAACAGATATCGCAGAAGAGTGAATTTTTTGGCACTTTGTTTTGCACGTATTCGGTGCGCAAAAAGTTGGGTGACGTTTCGAATGCTTAAATAGGATTATCCGTTCTTTCATAGATTATTGGAATCAAAGGTTCATTACCAAAAGAAAAAAGAAAGTTTCTAAGCGTGAAATTCGATTCCGGGATTGCAAGTTGTCTTTGTCTAAGTCTTTGTACGTAAAAGTATGTAATGTTGGAATCCCTGTCACGTCAATCATGGCTGGACCAACGGCAACAGGCTTAACTGCCTATTTAAGATGCAATATAGAGTAAATATTAGTACGATATAGGGATAGCTTTCCACATGACAAAAATAAAGTTTTACATGATTGTCATCATAACGCCAATGTGTGTAGAGCAGAGACATAATACAACACGCTTCCTGAAAGTAGTGTGTTAGGAACTGGCTTCTGAATCGATTTAAATAAAAGAAAAAAAAATATTAATTTATTCAAAGTTACCTATTTAGTCACGATACTAAACAAAAGATACATAGTACAAGATTTTAAAAATTATTTTTTAAAAAGCAGTTGCAAATACCTACATTGAATTTGATTCATAAAAAAAGCTCCTTTCAACATATACGTTATTTTTAACCGACTTAAAAATGGAGGAGGCTCTTAATTTGATTTATGAAAATCGAGGGAAACGCTAATTAGGGTTTCTTTCACTAAAAAGATTTCATTCACTTAAAAGTTAAACACGGTCACGGTGACAATTTTTAACACTTTCTAGGAGATATCGTTTGGCACCGACTTCAATGTAGAAGTGTGATGTTGTCTGTACCTATTCTTATATTATTTTTAACTTTTCAGTGTTTTTGAAGTCGGTTTTTATTTTTTGTAAAATATTTTTTTGTTACATGTTGTTTATGTGTGTGACGTAGTTCTTATCTGTTGCCGTTTTAACGACAAAATACGTCTTTCATTTTTTCGTGTTTTACAAAATGGTTGACTGCATTGTTTAGGCCACTCTTTGCCCGGGTTACGGTTAGGTTATCCCGGACCAAGGAAAAACAATTTATCAAACAGTTGTTCGGTTCAGCATAAAACGCAGACCCAGTGCGGTTTGATCGTGAGACCTAGACCCTCGTCCACTGATCAGTAGGGTGTATTAAGCGCAGGTGGGGTTTCACTATACGAAGATGATTATATTAGTAATATATTGCTTATTTTTTAATGTTTTTCTAATATTCGTTGTTATTTTTAGGACAATGTTACTTCGAGGAAATGCAATAAAAGGTAACAATTGCCCTTAAGGGTGCAGGGATATTATTTTCGAAGGTTGGCATTCTTTGATGCCAATGTCTGGTGTTAATTCGAAGTTAAGAAATCGTGTTGTTGTGTATAACTATGTATTTCTGTAAACAAATATTGTTGTATTTGGTAACGACACTAAGAAGAGAACTTTTACTTTGAGGTCAGCTTTCAATTAACGACTCTGTAACAATACAAAAAATAGCCCTTGCTGGTTTTCTTTCTAGTTCTTTCCAGTACAAGGTCTCCCGCCGTAGGCTTGTGAATCATTGGCGTAGCTGCTTTGACGTGCAGTAGTGATTATGTAATCCAATTTGAATAAACTATATTGAATTTGCGTATTGAGGATTCCTAGCAATCAAAATAAGCTCGGGACCACGTCAGTCAGTTGTGAAATGTCCTCACAGCAAGCATTTAGCAGGTTTCAACCTCTGCTGAGATCGTTTGCTCCATCTATTACCGATGCTATACGCAAGCAATCACGCAAATTTCACATCAGCATGTTTACAAGTGAGTTTACAGCCAAAAAATTTGAAAAATCAGTATTCAAGGCGGAAGATTATGGAATGTCTATTGAGAAAAGAGGTTTGGTAGTGGATTTCATGGCCAAAGGGAGTGCAATCAATGCTGAAACATATCGTGATACCCTAAAAGAAAAAAAATGATTAAAAGACAAAAAGAGGGGGAATGCTGTCTCGTGGTGTGTATCTACTTTACGCCATCGTTAGACCCAATACCGCTCTACCATTTTTCCTGCACCTAGCGCCCTTTTTTTTTTTTTTTTTTTTTCGGGGGGAAATGCGTAACCGCACCGTCCCCGCCGTTGGCTAGACGGCGAGCGTGTGTGGGGCTCTCTCGGCAGAGTGCCAAGCCTACCCACTAAAACCCCCCGGTGTTCTTCCTGCCCTTATGGGCGCGCTAGGTAAGGTCCACACTGCGACTCCACTACCCACGCGCCCGGGCAAGCCTGACCAACTGGTCAGGCTATCGCCAAGGGGGGATTGCCCGAGAACACCAGGGCAATCCCCAGACGGAGGGCCTTACGGCGGCGTGCACGGGGCCAACCGAATTTTTACCTTTTTACCAAACTGAAAGAATTCCCGATTGAGGAACGTTTTTCCAACGACGAGGAGATGAAAGACACAATGGAGAAGGGACTTTCGGAAGTGGAGCTGAAGGTATTCCACGAGGATAAAAAAAGCTGGTGGGTAGTTTGAAGATGTGCATAAAAGTTGACGGCGATTCATCATCACTGTTCATATAAGTCCCCACAGCGGGCCTCGAGCTTACCCTATGTTTTGGGTGTCACGCTGGCCCAGTGCGGATTGGTCTATTTCACATACACCATTGAATTTCTTCGCAGATGTATGCAGGTTGCCCCACGATGTTTTCCTTCACCGTAGGGGCGGCAGACAAATGTACATATGAAATTCGATAAACACATTAGTACATGGCGGTCTCGAACCCTGGACCTCCTGATTGGAAGGCAAGTGCTGAGTCCACAGCACCACCGACGCTCCATTATGACGGCGATTATGTTGAGAAATAAACACATGTTATATCCTGTCAGTTAGATTGACAATACGTGGGATATCCAGAAAAAAAGGTGTTTAAAATCGAAATTAATTTATGTCAATCTAACAGGCTTCAAGTATGATTTGCAAAGACAATAATGGTTACGGAATTGAACAATATTGTTTAAAGTTACGTAACAAGGATGATTTCAACTCTGATAGGATAATGTTTTCTATCCTGTGCGTAGAAACCAGAGTTAAAATTGACTATCAGTTTACGCAACTGGTGCATGACCACAATTGCGCAGTTATCTTTGTGCGTAGTCACGAACATCATGCTTGCAGGTGACCGTTTTGTATGAATTAGTAAATTAAACCCATTTATAAGTAGGGTGTAAATGGTGTAATAAATCAGCAATTCATATCTTTTTTCTTATAAAAGTCACTTGCACACGTAGCACAAGGACTCCGAGATAAATATGTCTATCATTAACTGTCACTTTCTCGACACCAAACAAAAGCTATCTCATTCGAAAGTGACATTTCGATGTAGAGAAATAGGCCGAGAAAATACTCTCGCGATCCTTGTGCTACGCACGCGGCAAGTGGAAATAGAGCCCAAATGCGAAAATAGTTGGTGCGGAAGAGAGAAAACACGCCACACTAGCCAGCCTCACCTTGTCGACCTGCAAGGTGCTTCTTCACGCCTCTTTTCAAGGGGACCCAGGATTGCAAGAAGGAAACACGTGTGCTGGCAGGGAGTTCTATTTTTAGATCGTGCGACATAGAAATGAGTCGCCAAATTTTTTGCTTCGCGTTAGAATGGTAGTCACAGTAAGACGGTGACAACGCAGGCCAGCACGTGTAGTCCTTAAAAGGAATGGATAGGGTGAGATTAGTGCAAAACCTCTTATATGTTTAACTGATCACCAAATATAGTAAAATATAATGCCAAAAAATGATTTTTACTGCCAAAAATAGTAAACGATCACCAAAATTAAAACACCATTTTCATGTGAAATTATAGCCAAAAGTATAACATATTACTATCTAATTAAAGACAATGTCTCCAAACATATCATTGGTGACCCAAAAATAGGTAATGAGTGCCAAAATGTAAACTCCTTTTTTTTCCAAAATTATAACCTAAATTATAACATCTTGCTATCCTATTAAAACACATGACTCCAAACTAATCATTGTTAACCCAAAAATGGTATATGACCACCAGAATTATAACCGAATTTTAATCTAAAATGTCAAGCAAATATTTAACATCTCATTATCCTAGTAAAGATAATTATGCTATATTTTTTTTTTTTTTTTTTTTTTTTTTTTAAAGTTCCAAATATTCTAAAATGTATCGCAGAGTTACATATTCATTAACTGCTAAAGCCACTTATGGCTTATTTACAGCTAGAGTTCGGTCTATTTTAATTAAACTATTTCACACTTTAACAAATTCATGGTGCACTGAGTATTAAACAATTTGTTTTATCTGTCAAGTAACATACAGAGGTTATCAGGGCTATAATATATGTTCATGATTATCAGATAGCATAAAGTAGTTATTAACATCTTTGATTGATCCATAGTTTGAGAGGTATAAATCTTGAATGTGTTTTGGGAGGCTATTTATTATTTTCGCAAGCAAATAAGGATTAGTTCTCATGCCATAAACATTTTTACTTGGAGGTAATACAAATCTATGTGCATTGGGTAAATTTCTTAATCTAGTATTGCGATTGTATTCGGTTAAATTGACTACATTTATATACTCTTCTTTTAGTATGGACATTTTGACCATGTTTTGTACGGGAAGTACCTTGCAATATTTGAAAAGGTCGGAGTAGTCACTACTGTACTTTATTTTTATGTTTTTGGGAACTATGTTTTTCAATATCGTTCTTTGCAAGTTATATATATTAGCGATATTGCTTTTAAACGACCTTCCATAGCTACTTAGACCGTATCGTATGACTGAATCTGCTAGTGCTAGATATAACATTCTTAATGTCTTATATGGTATCTTCTGCTTCAAAATAATTATTCTACTTAAAAACGATCTAAGTTTGTTGCACACATATTCAATATGTGGCTGCCAGTTAAATCTATTGTCAATCAATAAACCGATGTACATATGTTCTTTTACAAAATCGATGTTAGGGCAAGCACAATTATTGTTTTCCAAGTGAAGACAGCAATGGCCGTGTGCCTTGATTTTTGGGGCGTAGGATGATTTGTTATATGAAGAATGAATGTGCATGGCTTTTGTTTTGTCCGCGTTAATTATTAGGCCGACGTCATGTGACCATTTGCATATGGTGTCGAATACTTCTTGGATTTTCCGCTCGGCTGATTTAAGATCCCTATCTGCTACCACCAAACATGTATCGTCAGCAAACTGGTATACATATTCCTCACCTACAGTATTACACATATCGTTGACGTAAAGAAGATACTCGGTAGGGCCGATAATGGATCCCTGTGCCGTGCCTTTCGACGTTTTTATCATGTCACTATAGGAGTTTCCTAATTTAACTGTAGTATTTCTATTGCTATGATAGTTTGTAAACCATTTTAGAAGAGGACCCTGAATTCCATTTTGTTCTAGCTTTTTGTACAAGGTATCGTACTTCAGAGTATCAAATGCTTTGCTAAAATCTATAAAAATAACTAAAACATGCTTTTGTACATTTAAATATCCATTTATTTCATTACAGAATTGTCCTAGTAGCTGTGTACAACTTTTTTTTCTTTGAAAACCGAATTGTTTTTTATTAATAATATTATTGCGCTGTAAAAATACATTAATTTTATCCCCTATGTAACGTTCAACTATTTTGTCAATGCATGAGAGTATTGTGATAGGTCTATAATTATTATGATCATTTTTTGAACCTTTTTTGTATATTGGCCGAATTATACCTATTTTTAACATGTCAGGGTAAGTACACGAAGATAGCGATGTATTTATTAAATGTGTAATTAAAGGAGTAATTTCACTTGCAATATTTTTTAAATCAGAAGCGCGTACCCCATCAAAACCCGGGCTTTTATTTTTATTAAGATTTTTTATAATTTTTTTCGTCACATCGTTAGTTATTTTCTCTATTCTTATCGCTATGTTTGGCTTAATGCAATAAGTGGATTCGACAAGTATCGGCGAATCGCAAGTATGTGTAATGGAGTCCACATTGCGCTGAAATTCTTCAGCAAAATTACATGCTATTTCTTTTTCCTGTCTCTTAAATGCGCGAAGAACCGTCTCCTCTATAGACTTGCTAACGTTGCCACATAAGGAATTGACTATGGTCCATACCATTCTCGTATTATTAAAATTTTTCTGTATTTTATTAAAGTAAAATCGATTTTTAATTTTATTTATATATTTATTGGTATTATTTCGGTATTTATTATATATTATTCTATTATTTAGATTATTGGGGTCAGACTTCCAAATATTGAAAAGTTCGGTTCGCTTCTTGCTCATGAATTTAATTTTACTATTTGCCCACTCACAAGATTTTCTTATGTAGCCGCGATTTGATCTAATTACTACTTCGCACTCTTTATAAATACGTTGAAATTGTCTGACAATGAAATCTACCACCTGTTCGGGGCATTCGTAAACAAGTCCCGCATTCCAGTCAACAGATTTAATGAGTGAGAGTACACGCTTACTGTCTGTAGCTATGCGCGTACGCTTCTGGAGCTGCAGTCGAGTGTTTGGCGGCTCACACGCATACGCGCAACCTATTATGTAATGGTCAGCTGGTGCAGTATATATCACCCCGGCCCGGGCCTGAGTCCCGCGCATACTACGCAGGAATAGGTGGTCTATGCAGGAGCTACATATATAGTCACCTTTCTTTTCTACCCGTGTATATTGCGAAATACCACACATCAATCCCTGTTCACTCATTTTGTTTAAGTAAGAATTACAAATACTATTTGGTATTTTTAAATTGATGTTTACATCTCCTAAGTATAGTAAGTCCGTTTTTTTGTCGAAGCTGTCCAACACACCATGTAATTCCCGTACAAAACATATAAATTATTATTTCTCCCAAACACAGTAATCTCCTAAAATTTGACCCTTTACACAAATATATTGTAAGATGTTTACTAAACTGATATTTATATTCCCTAAATTAAATTACCACTGCCAAAAAACAGAAGCGTTTAATAAATCAAATGCCTATCAGGTTGAAAACTAAAACTCCTGAAATACCAATAATTCTGTTATTAAATTAAAAAAACATAAAAAGAAAAGACAAATTTTTCAGAGTGTATCAATGTACGGAATTTCTTAAGTTGCAAATAATGATTCTTAAATGTTAATGATCGGAGGTACATACAATAATTCTTAAAGGTACCTCTGATCGACAGAGACTGGAATATTTATTTTCGCTGCAATTTATTTCTAAAACATTTCGTGGAACGGAGGAAGGAAGGAAATCGGAAAGAGTGCTGCATTACATTTACAATTTGACTCTGGATTGGAATTCGATTCAGTTGGGAAGCGGAGGCTTGCGAAATAGGGTAGCTGGATCTCATCCTTCCGAATCTCATACTATTGGTTGGACATAGTAACTGTGGTCTTGCGCGAAATGTTCAATATTTGAATTGAAATGTTTGAGGTAAGTTTCTGCGGAATCGGAATGTTATGGGCGTAGTATACATTTCGAAGATCCATTTTTATTTATATAGATATGCAAAAAAGAGCAATAGATCCCACTTTTTTAACCGACTCTTTGACTGAATGTCTTGGGTTAGTTTGATTTTTCGATGGAACAACATTTTGTCCAGTTTCATTCTAAATCTTTGGGCGATTAACCTATATTCAATGTTTAGAAGATTGAAGCCTGAAGTTGTAAATTAATTTACAAAAAAAATTAATATTTTTTTTAAAAAGCTTTTAGTACTCGTCAATACGAATTAAACGAGCCCAAAAGCGACGGAGTTGTGTCGTTTTATTGCGGAGTTCCTATGGCCACCTTCCAGCTCCTGCATCAGATCCTGGCTACCATAAAGAATCAAAGTACTCGTCAATACGACTCAAACGAGCTCAAACTCGATGGGGTTGTGTCGTTTAATTGCAGAGTTCCTATGGCGTCCTTCCAACTCCAGCATCAGATCAGCTCTATATTGTCATAATATTGCATTGTCACGCAATATATACTTATGCATGCAAAATTTCAGCTCAAATGACCTTTTAATAGTAGATTAATAGCTAAGGGCTGTAAGGCATCAATTGCAGCCCGAGATAATTACCTATATTTCTCTATCTCTCCCTATATCTCGAGGGTGCAATTGGTGCTTACACCCGAGCTAACTACTCTGCTTTACATCTCGATTGTGAGGTAAGTAGGTCCTTATTACCCCCAAATGGGGCTTGTAGGTGACCAATTAGCGCTCTAGGGTAATAATGTAGCTTGGAAAGCCTTAGGGCGGTAAGTAATAAAAAAAACACTTCACTATTTCAAAAAGTTCGCGTACATCTAACCATCATACTGGCAATAAATTATTTACAGCCCTAGGGCTTTTCTAGCTACATTATTGCCCTAGGGCGCTAATTGGTCACCTACAAGCCCCATTTGGGGGTAATAAGGACCTACTTACCGAACATGAGAGATGTAAAAATTGTTAAAACGGCTGGCAATAACAACTTACTAAGCAGCAATTTTCGATGATTTGTCCTATTTTTACGAGCTATAAAATCAATGTACATTTTATTTAGTCTGTAAATTAACAATTATTTGATATTAAAAATTGTGTTTGGTAGTTACATGTTTATAAGTAATTATTTTAATTTGTGTAGAGTTGTTATACGCAATAGTTTTTTGTTCGACAAGAGAGCAGTTATTTTATGTTTTTGTTGCGAGTGCAAGCCTTAAATTACGAACTATAGTGAAGCCTAGCCCATAATTGAATCATGGGCACAGCGAGTGATAGTCGTTTCTTTATAAAGGCTTCAGAGTAAAATTTGCGAAAAATTGCTCTTGTGTGAAACACACAACATTTGCAGTGAGGAGATAAAAAAATTGAGAAAAAGTTAACACACTTTGTCGGTGCCGAGTTAATACAATGGTGGTGTTCGAAATTTAAATAACTTTTTCATTACTCACACTCTGAAAGTAGGTCTGAAGTTGCCTGAGGAGCGGGTTGAAAGTAATACTTTTCAGCCCTAGGGAGAATTACTTTCAACTGACAGCTGTTGTCAAATTTTAAAAAGAAACTAGTTCTAAAATCCCATACACCCACTCAATTACAGCGCGGTGTAAAATTGAAATAACATAATGTTAAGTATTTAAAGAATATATTTCTTAAATGACTTTATTATAACTTATTTTGAACTATTTCTTTAAAATAACAGAGATTCGGGCAAAATATTTACCATTTTTTTATTATGAAAATGAAAAATAATAGCTGAATAGCTAGCCAGCCAGCCACAGAAAAAAAAAAAAACAAAATAAGCGGGAAAGCGGCAATGCGATCTTCATTTGTTTTTTTCCATTTGTAGAGTTTTGTTATTAATTCCGTATAACAGAGATTTGTATTAACTGATAATTTTATTTGTATAACATTGTTTTAATAATTAACACAATGAGTTCATCTAATTCAGGTATGGAGTTAACGTTTGATTTTATAAGAGAAGGCTAAAGCAGAAGTTGTTGATTTGTGTAAAATAAAATTTACACGTTTTTTCTTTAGCTAATTAATTTTTTATTTTTACTTTCCTTGTATTCGTAATGAAAAGCACAGTGTTAACCTCGGGTTAAAGACTTATTTAGTCCCTCGATCTATTGGTGCCCTCGCTATGCTCGGGCGCCAAACTTTCACCCCTGGGGTAACAATGTACTATTGAAAATCGGTCCACAATTGGTGGCGTAATCGCGTAACATACACACAAAAAACATTCTCATCGAATTGAGAACTTCCTTTTTTGAAGTCGGTTAAAAATCTGTAGAAATGAGAATCTGTAGACATGAAAATCTGTAAAAATGAGATTCTGTTGAAATGAAAATCTGTAGAAATGAGAACCTGTAGACATGGGCAAAAAGGATTTATGAGTAGTGAACTCGCAGCCAAAGGACCGTTTTCGTACAGAGATTAATAAAATATTGAATATGTTGTACAAATTATGATTTGGGCATGTAGAGAGGCCTAACGTAGCGAGGAATAAATAAGGTAGTGGAACTGAGCTACACATAATAAACTTTCGTTTGGGGGGAGTGAAAAATAATTAAGTTGCACGAACATTGATAATGTTACACTACGAAATAAATTAACTATGCAGATTTTGATCCAGAAATATATTCTAGCATTTTTCATTTCCATCTCACAGAGTAAGTGAATTTTTCGCAGGATCGTCTAAAATGTTCTCACGTCTGGCCTCACACAAATCTCCCTGGTCGAGTGCGCAGCATCCGAGCCGGCATCCGAAAATTCGAGATTGCTGCGAAACACTGTCTCCGAATTTCACAAGACGTTTGCAACGCATTCCCATGTTGGACCGATTTTGTGTTTGGATTTTATTAAACTTTTAGGTTTTGCATGTAGAATTTATTCGTGATTATTTAAATGAAAGTAACTAAAATATGACAATCCATACTAATATTATAAATGCGAAAGTAACACTGTCTGTCTGTCGCGCTTTCACGCCAAAACTACTGAACCGATTTAGATGAGGTATGGAGATAGTTTGAGTTGTGGAGAAGGATAAAGAATAGTTTTTATCCCTGAAGTCATTCCTTAAGGGTGTAAAAATGGGGGGGGATTTGTAAAGGGAATCAATAAAAAAGGATTTCCATGCGGACGAAGTCGCGGGAAAAAGCTAGTGTACTATAAACTGGAAGTCAATTTATTTTTATTGTCAAGTGGCAGTACCACTTGACAATGAAAATGAGGTGGTCAGTCTTTTCCTTATATAGCCGTTTCCTTTTATAGGTAGGTACTGGTATATACGAGTAGTTGGTATATGGTATATAGCCCCCGTAGCACGTCCACCAAAACACGATATGATAAAGCGATTTATCATGGTGAACTGTCAAAATACGACGAAACCCTATTGTATTTTGACAGTTCACCGCGATAAACCGCTTTATCATATCGTGTTTTGGTGGACGTGCTAGGGGGGCTGGTTTCAGTCGTTTTCTTATATAATATGGTATCCGTCATTGGTCTGGAGTGGTGTCACGTGACTTGATAAAATTGAATAAGCCTTCTCAGTCATACTCGTAGGTCTGTAGGCTGATAATATTACTGATTGCCAACAAGAACTGTCACTAGAAAAGACACTACATCCATTGCTGTTTTAATGAACACCGCTATAACAAAACTACTCACTATACCAGTAATGGACATAAAGCTTCTTTCAAAAATTACGGTTCTAGTTAGCAACCGAACTGTTGGGGTCTGAGGTTGGGGTATATGATATCGTTATGGAGCAAATTAATAACAGACAAAAACGACTTATTATTCTATGATATAAAATGTATTAAAAGAGCCGTACTCGAAAGCAGTGTGCAGTATTTTTTTTTAACGTTATTTACGATGAAAGCTCACGTGTAAAAACAAAAGAAACGGAATTTAATATCCCGGTTATTCTGCCAATGTCCGTAAAATGAAATTTTGTTTAATATTTTTCAATCTTTTTCAACTGTGGCTTGGATTAACGGAAATGAAAGTGGCGGCCGTGCAGTTAATATGAAATGAATTTCCGTTGACAATAACGGATGGGAATAATCAAATTGAAACTGTGTATGTACATACACTGTGTATGTATTCATGGTTTCAATTTGATTACGCATTATAAAGTTGAACATTGGCGTAGATGTGCCTTTGATTACAGTTAGTTTATTGACCTTTTTAATTTTTTTTCTTACAGAAATCGATCATCATCATCATTTCAGCCAAGAGACGCCCACTGCTAGACATAGGCCTCCCCCAGGGATCTCCAAACCGATCGATCCTGCGCCTCCCGCATCCAGCGGCTTCCCGCGACCTTCACCAGATCGTCGGTCCACCTCGTGGGGGGCCTACCAACGCTGCGTCTCCCGGTACGTGGCCGCCATTCAGAGACCTTTTCGCCCCAACGGCCGTCAGTCCTGCGGCCACTTAAGAGGCTGACAACGCTGAGCTGCGCTCATCGAGCTCCACTTAAAACTTTTTTTAGCAAAACCTGTTTAATACACCGCAGTAAAAAAACTATATGTTACTCTTAAAAATATTTTTGAGAATATCCATGTCCCCAAAATAAATTTGAATCTAAATTTCTCGTTAAAAAAAATGCCAAAGACACCCATCAAAAACAGCTTCCAGAAGAAAATCCAAGTTATTTAACAAAGGTTTTTTAATGATTTTCAGGAAATTAACTCGTTATACTTAATTTTATAATATTGATGTTTCATATCTTCAAATAAGTTACTAGTTTTTTTTTTAATATATATATTTTAATTTTTTCGCTCAATTTCAATAACGCACCGCGCCCGTTTTCCAGTACAAATCATGTCTCAAGGTCGTTGGCGTTACTCAGCCTCTTAAGGTTTGCATCTTTGGGCTATGTCGGTAACTCTAATTTTTCTACGGATCTCTTCATTTCTAATGCGATCGCGTAGAGAAACCCCGAGCATAGCCCTCTCCATTGCCCTTTGAGTGACATTGAGCCTTCTGATGAGACTCATTGTAAACGGCCACGTCTCAGTTCCGTACGTCATCACTGGCAACACGCACGAATTGAAGACTTTCGTCTTAAGACACTGCGGTAGATTGGCCGAGAATATGCTGCGTAGCTTCCCGAACGCTGCCCAGCCGAGTTGGATTCGTCGATTTACCTCTTTCTGGAAGTTGGACTTACCGAGCTGGACTATTTGTCCCAGGTAAACATATTCGTCAACAACTTCCAGTGTAGAGCCGCCAACCCTCACCTTCACCACCTTCCTCCACAGAAAACGATCTAATGAGTATTTTTATTGTTAATTTCATTAAGGGAATTTCAGTTTTCTTACTTTTCACAGTTATAACAAATATAAGAAGGAGAGCTATGCGGAAATCTTACGCGTATAGAAGCTAAGCCAGCTTGTGTGTAGTTTGGATGTAGTTTAAAAATGTGAACTGCGTTTTGAACACTCGTGTGCTCGCTTCGCTGAATGTTAAACAGGGGAGCAATCTTAGGGCTGCGGTGTGTAAGTTACACTTACAGAGTGTAACTCACAAAGAAAACGAAATTTTTAAAGCAGAAATGAACCAAATTCCAAAACCATTATATTTGGTGCAAATTATTACAAAAAACAATAGCTTTAAAACATACAATTCCTCTTTTTCTCCTCTTAAACAAACTTAATGTTTGAATGTTTTGAATCACATTTTTTTTATCATTGTCAAATTTTTCATCATCTTTATGTCTAGGCTTAAGAAGGAAACGACACTGTTTTTGAAACCACCGCAGACTTGGTGGATCACAGTACGTATAATAATACTGTTAGAAATACCTCCATTTATTGTTCAGAGGACTTAGGTGGTAGGAAGTTCTTACAACTCGAAAATGTTCTGCCAATGATACTGGGAAATCGTATTGACTATTTTACAAAATGCATAAGTTTGGATAGCCCATTGCTTTTTCTGCTTTTCTGTGATAAAGTTTGAATAACGTCTCGTTGGCTCTTTCATCATTTAAGATGTGTAGGTTTCAAAACACATGCTCTATCATTAAGAAAATCAATTTAATTATCTTGGGTACTAATTACAATTTCGGATATAAAATAGCCTACGTCTATTCTCAGGGCTTAAGCTATCTCTATACCAAATTTTTCTATATTAAAACTGGTTTAGCGGATTAGGCGTGAAAGCGTAACAGACAGACAGCTACTATCGCATTTATTAAGTTAGGTTTTAGGTTAGGTACATCCCCACGTTCTATGAAACCTGTTTTAACATATTATTGTGATTTCCATAGTTTATCTGTCAGTTGACAGATTTGTTTGACGTGGGGACTGTAGTAGGGATTATTCTGTAACCTTATGCAGAATGCTAGAATTAAAGAAATCGTTTGATGGTTTTAAAAATAAACGACATATTCAAACACCATGTACCATCACTGGATAATAAAACAACACCACTTTTACTGTAATCCGGGAATTTGAACTCTATACGGAATAACTTACTTCATAGTTTGGACGAGTTAAACATTGAAGCATACTTTTACGTTGGAACGAGACTCGTGGAGAATTTAAATTGAGTTAAAGGTAGAACATAACCGATATTAGGTACTTTTATTGGTATCGATAAAAATCCTGACCCTTTTTGTTCAGACAAATATTGTATCTTACATTTATATATTAGAGCTGTGCCCGCGAACTACGTTTCGCCATATTTTTCCTGTTTTTGTAACATTTTTCATTGATGCTCAGCTCCTATTAGTCGTAGCGTGATGATATAGCTTAAAGCCTTCCTCGATAAATGGACTATCCAACACAAAAATAATTTTTCAATTTGAATCAGTAGTTTCTGAGATTAGCGCGTTGAAACAAACAAACAAACAAACTCTTCAGCTTTATAATATTTGTATAGATATGTTTTACAACTTTCACACACAAGTAGTTAATTTGAGGAATTAAATCTTAGTTTGAAAAAAAAGGGTAGGTACATTGATTTAGTAAATCAATGGGTAGGTACGATAAAGAACTTTATTTCTTAACTAGCTGTGCCCGCGAACTACGTTTCGCCATCAAAATATTTAACACAGTGTTTAGTTTTTTCCTCCATTTTATTCCATAATGATTCAACTTTATTCTGCCTTTCTTGAGCATCGGCCATTTCGAAATTAGGACAATTTTCGTAGGTTCGTAATGCTCTTTTTCTAACAGTCCACAAAATTAAATACATTACATATTACTATAAACAGTAAGTATTATTATTGTTTTAGAGACATTATTGATATTAATAAATTCTTCTTCAGTAGAAAGAACTACACAGTTGCAAGAATAATCTTTATCGTATTCATTTTCGAATTAAAATAAACAATCTCTATATATAATAAAATCGTAGGGGTACAAAAATCTGTAATTGCGAAATATTAAGAAAAAAAATACACAGGTCGCCTTAAAATCATTAGCAGAACACGATAGAATAGTTTTTTTAAAAATTGTTTGTTTGTTGGTTTGTTTGTTTGTTTGTTTGTTTGTTTGTTTGTTTGTCTGTTTGTCCGGAAAGATCTCCGAAACTACTGGACAGAATTTGATATGGCTTACACCAGAATGCTTAGAATTTTCCGGAAGAACATTTAGGCATAATTTCGTTTGTTTAAATTCACTTTTTATTTTTAGTGAAAAAATACCATATAAAATTTTCGAATTGGCTTTAGGTAGAAAAACAACATGGCGCACGTGAAATTATTTGGACAAGTCTGTCACATAGTACAGAGCTCAGAACAATCACTACAGCATATTCTTCTGAGGTACAGAGAGAAGGTATTTTCTTCCACGAAGGAAAGGCAATGGAACTACGCCATACAGCCTGATCTTAAGTAATTGGATTTCGAAAATTAAGGCAGGAATGAAGTGTTTCACATAGTACAACTAAAATTTAATATTTTCTGTTAATGGCTGTGCCCAACTGGATTTCGCCAACCAAATTGTCTTTTTCTTATGTCGTACCGTGGTGGTAAGGCAAAAAGATCAAGCCATACAACCAATGTATAAAGCATTTTTTATGATAATACTTATCGAGTGACCATAAAATTTGTAGATTGGTTTAATTCTTGACTAATTTTCACAAAATCGGTACAATTTTTGAAATATTTGAAATGTTGAAAAATGAAAATACTCTTTTCAAGGTATTTTGAAAGGTGTTATATGTTTTTACATTAGGACTAAGGAATCAAACTCTTTCATCCATTTAAAAGTATTAAAAGTAATAGATTAATATTGATAATTAAAAAAAATATCTGACTGCAATGTTCTGGGTTACGCGTAGAGGGACGGGACGGGACTCTTGATCCTAATGTCTAAAATGACGGATCACATTTTTTTGGATCCACCCAAGGCACATTGATATCGAACGAAGAACCTAAAGAGTAGAACACATTGAACCTAGCCACGTTGACTTAATTTGACACGACTGCCGATAAAGTTCGTTTCCAAACCCAGCGATATGCATATCAAATGAAAGGCCTTGATGAGTAGAGCACTATGAACATAGGAAAATCGCCCTAAATTCAACATGGCCGCCGCTCAAATAAAACGGATAAAAGTTCGTTTCCAAACCCAGCAATATGGGTATCAAATGAAAGGCATTGATGAGTAGAGCACTATGAACCTAGCAACATTGACATAAATTCAACATGGCCGCCGCTCAAAAAAGGTGGATAAAAGTTAGTTTCCAAACCTAGCAATATGGGTATCAAATGAAAGGCCTTGAAGCGTAGAGCACTATGAACCTAGCAACATTGACATAAATTTAACATGGCCGCCGCTCAAAAAAGGTGGATAAAAGTTAGTTTCCAAGCCTAGCAATATGGGTATCAAATGAAAGGCCTTGAAGAGTAGAGCATTAGGTACCTAGGAAAATCGACCTAAATTCAAAATGGCCGCCGCTCAAAAAAAAAAGGATAAAAGTTCGCTTTCAAACTCAGCAATATGGGTATCAAATGAAAGGCCCTGATGAGTAGAGCACTATGAACCTCGCAACATTGACATAAATTCAACATAGCCGCCGCTCTCAAAAGAAGAATAATAGTTCGTTTCCAAACCTAGCAATATGGGTATTAACTGAAAGGCATGAAAGGCAGGCAGTAGAGCATTATGAACTAAGGAAAATTGCCCTAAATTAAACATGGCCGCCGCTCAAAAAATGGATAAAAGTTCGTTTTCAAACCCAGCAATATGGGTATCAAATAAAAGGCTTTGATAAGTAGAGCACTATGAACCTAGCAACATTGACATAAATTCAACATGGCCGCCGCTCAAAAAAGATAGATAAAAGTTCGTTTCCAAACCTAGCAATATGGGTATCAAATGAAAGGCCTTGAAGAGTAGAGCATTAGGAACCTAGCAAAATCGACCTAAATTCAACACGCCCGCCGCTCAAAAAAAAAAGGATAAAAGTTCGTTTCCAAACCTAGCAATATGGGTATTAAATGAAAAGCCTAAAAGAGTAGAGCATTATGAACTTAGGAAAATTGCTATAAATTCAACATGGCCGCCGCTCAAAAAATGGATAATATTCGTTTCCAAATCCAGCAATATGGGTCTCAAATGAAAAGCCTTGAAGAGTAGAGCATTAGGTACCTACGAAAATCTACATAAATTCAACATGGCCGCCGCTCAAAAAAAGGATAAATGTTAGTTTTCAAACCGAGCAATGTGGGTACCAAATGAAAGGCCTTGATGAGTAGAGCAATATGAACCTAGCAACACATAAATAAATTCAACACGGCCGCCGCTCAATAAAGGTGGATAAAAGTTCGTTTTCTAATCTAGCAATATAGGTATCAAATGAAAGGCCTTCAAGAGTAGAGCACTATGGACCTAGCAATATTGACGTAAATTCGACATGGCCACCGCTCAAAAAAGGTGGATAAAAGTTCGTTTCCAAACCTAGCAATATAGGTGTTCACGCTCGAGGAAGAGCGAGAGGCGGCACTGCATTCTAGTCTGTGCAGTGACAGCTTTTTTGGCGGCCGGCCGCATGTGATATGTCAGTGGAGTCGAGTCGAAATGTCATAATTTGTGGTTAGGATGATGTCCGGGCATCCATAAAATATAATACACAATATTCAAGCAAATAGTGATTAGCGCGGCGCACCTAATATCGGGGTGCGAAAGCCCGCTTTGTGTTTGTGTGTCAAAATCGCGAGTGTGAGTCGTGGTGGCCTATTAGGCATTTGTAGTGCTCCGGTCTCCACCGGTGGATCCACTGCAGATCTTCAGGAGCCGCGACTTCCTTCGAGCTAGCTCAGGAAGTCCACCGGCTACGGAGGAGACGGAAGGAGACAATTGGAGCCAAGGTAAGTAATACCAGCTTTCTATGAGTTGGTAGTCAAATAAAATTCAGCAATACAAGTCGGTGAAACGCCGACGTGGTGGAGTCTACTTGGGGCACCACCATCTCTTGGTAGCAGAGCGTGGTTCTTAGATTTGAGTATTTGATTAGTATTGTACAATTAATATTGTAATCTTATTGGTTGTCCAAACGGGCAATACATATTAATTGGTTTTGATTGCTGATTTTAAACCGACTACCAGCTCATTTGTGGACCGATCTCCTTAACTAATTGTCATTGTATATGAAAAATTGAGGTTAAAAGTCTTTGTTGTTCTAGTTAAGTTCTAGCATTTACCTATATTTAAATTTTGGTTTGTTTTTTCATATCTTTGTTTTGCCCTTGAATATTTTGTTTGTTAAGTTGTAAACTTATACTTGAATTTGATTTGTTGAAAAAATTTTGCTGCTAAATGACTTTGCTGTTGTTGTAATACACTATATTGCTGTGTTAAGTTTTAGCATTTACATTTGATTTTGGTTTGTTTGCCTTTGAATATTGTGTTTGTTAAGTTATTGACTTAATGCTTGAATTTAATTTGTTTGAAAAATTCTGTTGTTAAATGCCTTTGTTGTTCTAGTTAAGTTCTAGCATTTACACTTGATTTTGGTTTGTTTATATATTTTGTTCTGCCTTTGAAGTTCCTCCCGATCTGTTTTATTGTCTGCGGTTGTCGGTCTGTTTGTCCGTGTATTATTATAGTGTTTATTAATTTTGGTGCAAAATGGTCCCGCCAGTCAGCCCGCTTAGTGGTGCCCGCGCGGGTGCACAAAAGATTTTGAGATGGTTTGCTAGTGCCGTCGCTTTGGTAGACCGACCAGACCGAGAACAGGCCTTGTTAATTCGGCATGAGGGAGTACCGGCTCGCTTGAAGGAATTGGAGCAGCTTTTCGTTGCTCATCAACAATATCTGCTCGACCACCCAGCCGAGGGTGCCGCTGAGTTGCGGGCAGTCGACCAATTTAATGCCGATTATGATCAGTGTTTTGAACAGGCGGATGTGATTATAAACAAGGCTCAGGCAATCCTATCCGCCCGGAGGGGTGAGTCGTGCACGCCCGGGGAGGTCAAGCCTACCCCGGCCGGCTTGCTGGGCAGACTGCCCACTTTAGACATCCCAACCTTTGATGGGAACTTGGCTTCTTGGATGGGGTTCATTAACCTCTTTGATAGCCTGGTTCACTCGAGGGACGACCTGTTCCCTAGCCAGAAATTGGCCTATTTGCTCTCTGCCTTACGGGGAGAGGCTGGTGTACTTGTCCAGCATCTACCTGTCAATGATGACAGTTATGATATTGCAAGGGCGTTGTTGACCGCCCGGTATCAGAATGTTCGCTTGCTAGCGGACACACATGTGGCTGCCATTTTAGGGCTGCCACGAGTATCGCGGGTCTCCTCATTGAGGAAGGAGATTTTGAACCCGCTGCTGAGCGCTATTAACGCGCTCAAACGACTTGATCTACCGGTGGACCAGTGGTCCTTTATTTTGCTCCACCTCATCCTCGATAAGCTTCCCATGGAGATGAAGGGACGCTTCGAACAAAGGTACGGGGGCAATAGTGCCTCGTACCTCCCCCCCTTCTCGGATCTCCTCAGATTTTTGGAGGATGAGTGTCGGATGACCGACCACTTGGATCTGGCTCCTATACCGGGACCGAGTACAGGCCGCTTTGAGGCGACCCGGGCAGCGCCACGGAGAGAGCGCCGCCCGCACAAGCAGTATACTGCAGTGCGGCAGAACTCTCCACACGGGGAGAGGCCGAGGCCTTGCAAGTGTTGCAAGCGGGATGGCCATCGTTTGCCGGCCTGTCCCAAATTTGTTGGCCTACGCACCGAGGGGCGTAGGAATATGGCCAAGCAGCGGAATTGGTGCTACCGCTGCCTGGGGGCCCATATGGCATCGGCTTGCCCCCACCCACGAGATTGCCACTGTTGTGGAGGGGCCCATCACCCCCTTTTGTGCTTCAACAATAGAGACACTCGTGAGGTGGTGAGAGAGAGGGACTCGCACACGGGCGGGGGCCCTCCTAGGTCACCCACCTCTCCGAGGAGATCGGAGGGGCGTGCCACCCCTCCGCGGAGATTGGACAGGCGCCCCCCCTCCAGTGAGAGGATTGGGCGCCCCACCCCCCCTACGGGCGGGGGGGATCGACGCGCCGCTTATGAGGCGCCACCGCGGGATTGGGCCGCGGTTATTAGGGAGCCACGTCGGGAGACAATACGCTTCTCTCCCCCTCTGATGGAGAGACCCCGGTTGTCACGGGCTCCCCCAACTTTCGCCCATCATGGGCACCGCCCGGCCCCCCGATGCAGCTTTGGTCGGGGTGTGTACGTGCCGGATTGGGACCCGCTCGAGCGCCTTGAGCGCCCTATTCCTCCGCCGCGCACGCATTTTTCTTCGGACCCCCCTTCCCCCCCGTTGCGGGGAATGCGGGAGGATTTTCACTAAACCAACTGTCGGCTGCAACCCCCCCACAGGAGCAGGTGCTGTTACCAACAGCCTCCGTACAGGTGTGGGGCCCGAGGGGCACCTTTGTTTTAGTTCGCGCCCTTTTGGATACGGGAGCTCAGGGTTGCATTGCCTCCAGCTGGCTGGTCCGGCAGTTGAGTTTGAACACATCTCCATACCTTGAATCGGTACGAGGAATCGGAGACCTGCGGATCCCGGATCCGATCGGTCAGGTTTTGTTCTCCTTCTCCCCCCACTTCTCTTCAGCGCCCAAAATTGGCGCTACCGCGATTGTTTATGAGAAGGTTGTTGGTCAGCTTCCGCAACAGCACGTTTCGCGCGCTGTCGTTGATGCGACATCAGGATTGACCTTGGCTGACCCTTCCTTCCACCGAACCGGTCCGATTCACTTATTGCTCGGTGCCGATGTTCTAGGCCGCGTGTATTGTGGGAAGAGGAGAGAGTTACAGGAGGGTGGGCTGGTAGCCTTATCTACATCGCTTGGGTTTGTAGTGATGGGACCAGTTAGGCATAACCCACCATCTCCATCGGTGGACAGTTACATAACTGTTAGCTCCACCTTATCGGATGTCCTGCAACGGTTTTGGGAGGTGGAAGAGCCACCTACCGTGAAGCGAGTGAACCCCTTAGACGAGGAGTGTGAGTTGTTCTACCAGAACAATACAGGTCGCCTTCACTCGGGACGGCTGATCACTCGTTTGCCCTTTTTGTCAGTTCGCCCCTCACTTGGCAGCTCCCGGCCGTTGGCCGAGAAGCGGCTGCTGTCCATGGAGCGTCGTATGAGTAGGAACTCCGACCTCAAACAGAAGTATGTCGACTTCATGCGAGAATATGAGCAACTGGGGCACATGTCGGTCTCGCGACTGGACTGGCGAAACGAGGAACATAATTTTCTTCCTCACCACGCGGTTTTGAAACCTTCCACCGGGAAGATACGCGTTGTTTTTGATGGGTCAGCTCCTACGTCTACCGGAGTTTCGCTGAATCAATGTCTGCATGCTGGACCGAAGTTGCACCACGAGGTGGGTGATGTATTGACCAACTTCCGTCGCCATGCCGTCGTCTTTGTGACCGATATCCGGATGATGTTTCGGCAGACTGTGATTCACCCGGACGATAGGCGATATCAGCTCATATTATGGAGGGAGGATCCCAGGGATCCCATGCTGGTCTACGAGCTGAACACCAATACATACGGTTTGCGTTCGAGCCCCTTTGTGGCAATTCGCTCACTTGTGGAACTCGCTGAACGTGAACGATTACGATACCCTCGCGCATCCTTGGTTCTCAAGGAGGATGCATTTGTTGATGATATTTGTACGGGCTCCTCTAGTGTCGAGGAAGCCTTGATTTTGCGAGATGAACTAATTGCTCTTCTCGGGGCTGGTGGTTATGAACTGAGGAAGTGGATGTCCAACTCACCTCAGCTTTTGTGTGACTTGCCAGACGACCACCAGCAGGAGCCTCATATTTTTGAGAATGCCAACACTCCAGATTTACTGTCTGTTTTGGGAGTGCAATACAGACCTGTCCAGGACACGTTCACCTATCGATTGGAGCTGCCAAGCCCCAAGGTCTGGACGAAACGGTTGGTTTTGTCTACAGTAGCTCGTACCTTTGACCCAAATGGCTGGATTAGTCCCGTAGTGTTTTGGATGAAGTGCTTCCTACAGGAACTTTGGTCAGCCGAAGTGTCGTGGGATGAGCCCCTCTCGGGCCGTTTGCTGCGAGATTGGGAGTCCTTCATGTCATCTCTCCCCGACATTAACCATGTTAGTATCCCTAGACATATACTGCCTAAGGGACGGTTTACGGCCAGCCTTCATGGCTTTTGTGACGCGTCTGAGAGTGGATACGCAGCCGTCGTATATATCCGGACGGTTGATGATAGAGGAGCTGTTAAGCTCCACTTGCTAATTGCTAAGAGTAAGGTTGCTCCACTTCGGACTCGATTAACGATTCCGAAGTTAGAATTGTCTGGAGCTACTCTTCTGGTTCGGTTGATGAACCACGTTGTTGACACCCTGGGACGTAGTGTGGACTTTGAGTCGCTCTTTGCTTGGTCCGACAGTCAGGTTGTCCTGTGTTGGATTAAGAACTCCGTCCACTCCCTGGAAGTATTTGTGGCCAATCGGGTATCCCAAATACAGGCCTCGAAGGCCACGTTGATTTGGCGCCACGTGCCAGGTGAAATAAACCCTGCTGACTGTGCATCAGGTGGCAGCGAAGCCCCTCAGCTTATTGACCACACTCTGTGGTGGGGTCCCGACTGGTTGTTACAACCGTCTTGGCCTTCCACACCAGCTGTGGTGAAGGTACCAAATCCGGGCTTGCGTGTTCACGCTGTCGAGACTATGGCGGCTCCAGAGCGGGAATTTTTATTAGACCGCTACAGTTCTCTGGACAAGTTGCTCGGCGTGACCGCTTGGATAAGAAGATTTATACGAAATTGTCGCCGGCCTCAGGACAAAGATTTGTGTCCGGTCCTCTCACCGCAGGAGCGCCAAGATGCTCTTCTGCATTGGGTGCGTATGACCCAGTCTAGAGCGTTTGAACCGGAACTTAAGATTTTCCGTACCGGGACGTCCAAATTGAAGGGACCCTTGGTGCGTTTGACTCCCTTTCTGGATGATAAAGGACTGTTGCGTGTAGGAGGCCGATTGAGGCACGCTAACTTGCCTTATAGATCACGTCATCCCCTGTTGCTCCCCAAGGACGGACCATTGGTGCGATTGTTGATCATTGATCGCCATGTGAAGAATGCTCATGCCGGATGTAATGCATTGACCGCGCTCCTCCAACGGGAGTTTTGGATTTTGTCAGCGCGAAGAATAATCCGATCTGTTATCTTTCGATGTCTGCCCTGCTATCGTTTACGCCCCGAGACGATGCAGCCCCAAATGGGTGATTTGCCTGCTGATCGTGTGAATGAATCGATGACCTTCTTAGGAGTTGGAACTGATTTCGCGGGACCGTTCACTATAAAAACGTCGCGACTCCGTAATGCTAAGACTGAAAAGGCTTATTTGTGTGTGTTTGTTTGTTTGGCCACTAAAGCCGTTCATTTGGAGGTGGTGAGTGCACTCACCATGGACGCTTTCTTAGCAGCGTTAGGCAGATTTGTCTCCCGCCGGGGACTGCCTTCTCTAATTCGGTCCGATTGTGGGACGAACTTCAAGGGCACTGATAGACATATAAGAGAAGTTTGTGAATTTTTAGATAAAAATAATATTGAGATCGGATCCACACTCTCCCGTAGGGGGGTAACATGGCGATACTCCCCGCCGTCTTGCCCTCACTGGGGAGGGATTTTTGAATCTGTTGTAAAGGCCGCCAAGACTCACCTTCGCCGCGTTATTGGGGAGACTATTCTCACGTTTGAGGAACTCGCGACGGTGTTTCATAAGATTGAGGCGGTTCTCAACTCGCGTCCGTTATGTCCGTTGTCTACCGACGCGAACGATTTGCAGGCCCTCACGCCGGGCCATTTCTTGATAGGCAGACCACTTAACGCCCTGCCCGAGTATCCTTATAGAGATATCAATCCCGGACGCCTTTCGCGGTTTGAGTTGCTCCAGCAGCTTACCCAGAGTTTCTGGCGCCGCTGGCACCTTGAATATTTACACATTTTGCAACAGCGCGCTAAGTGGTCAGATAAGACAAACCCACCGAGGGTTGGAGACCTCGTGTTAGTGAAGGACCCAAACCTGCCACCCTTACGTTGGCGTCGCGGACGCATTGTCCAACTTACTCTAGGGTCTGATGGTGTGCCCAGGTTTGCCGAGGTCCTAGTTGGGGATTCTGTTTTGAAGCGCGCGGTCGCTACTCTTTCTCGCCTCCCCTTAGACTGATTTGGCGGACAGTCCGGGACTGTCCGGAGCGGGGGGATGTTCACGCTCGAGGAAGAGCGAGAGGCGGCACTGCATTCTAGTCTGTGCAGTGACAGCTTTTTTGGCGGCCGGCCGCATGTGATATGTCAGTGGAGTCGAGTCGAAATGTCATAATTTGTGGTTAGGATGATGTCCGGGCATCCATAAAATATAATACACAATATTCAAGCAAATAGTGATTTGCGCGGCGCACCTAATATCGGGGTGCGAAAGCCCGCTTTGTGTTTGTGTGTCAAAATCGCGAGTGTGAGTCGTGGTGGCCTATTAGGCATTTGTAGTGCTCCGGTCTCCACCGGTGGATCCACTGCAGATCTTCAGGAGCCGCGACTTCCTTCGAGCTAGCTCAGGAAGTCCACCGGCTACGGAGGAGACGGAAGGAGACAATTGGAGCCAAGGTAAGTAATACCAGCTTTCTATGAGTTGGTAGTCAAATAAAATTCAGCAATACAAGTCGGTGAAACGCCGACGTGGTGGAGTCTACTTGGGGCACCACCAATAGGTATCAAATGAAAGACCTTAAAGAGTAGAGCACTATGTACCTAGGAAAATAGCACAACATTCAATATGGCCGCTGCTAAAAAAAACTGATAAAAGTTCGTTTCTAAGCCCAGCAATATGGGTATCATATGAAAGGCCTTGATCAGTAGAGCACTATGAACGTAGCAATATTGATGTAAATTCAACATGGCCGCCGCTCAAAAAAGACGGATAACAGTTGCTTTTCAAACCCAGCAATAGGGGTATTAAATGAAAGTAGGCCCTGAAGGGTACCTAGAGCAGCCATGCTCTAAGTGTGTTCCGCGGAACCCTAGGGCTCCACACTAGCCCTATAAGGGGTTCCGCAATAATTTAGAAAAATCAAAACACCCTCTGTGGTCGTACTTTCATTATGCTTATTAATAAAGAATACACTTTTAAAAACTATTGTTTTATTTTAGGGTTCCGTCAAGTATTTCGCTTTCCAAAAGGGTTCCGTCACCAAAAAAGTTTGAGAACCGCTTCGGGGCTTGGATGTTCGATGTTAGATGTTACCTGTGTTTAGTGTCCTTCGAGGCCGCGATAATGCAACGATCGTGAACTAACTAACTATAACTCCAAGTTTGTGTGTTGGATGTTAGTCATCACGGCGAGTTTGCTAACCGAACTATGCCAGCAACACTATATCGCACAGTACACGTTACAAAAACGGAAGTCTCAATACATTTTAAGGCTAACCGCATAAATACGTTTTTTCGCATTCGTTTTCTGAATGCGGGCATCCGAATGCATTAAATCTATACAAAATACTCATTGACTGCCGCACACGTTCGTTTTTATTACGAACGGAACACGTTCTGTACGTACGTTTAGGTAGAATGGTAGAAATCCCGAATGAGAAGAAACGAACGTCTGCGCTACGTTCACGAAACTCCGTGTCTGTATTCCGTGATCGGATATCGAATACGGAAAACGTATTTGTACAGTAACCCCCCCATTCATGCTATACATTAACTCTACGAAAACCGCCAGTATTACGAGCGACACAAGAACAGTTCAAAGGTCAAACAGTATAGCTTGACAAGGAGCTTACTGTACGACCAGTCAAAATTTGCCAAGTTGTAATATTCAAAAAAATTATTTTGTTGGTGTTACCAACACCCATTATAAAATCTGAACTTTATTCGTATACAGTTCTAATTTATTAACAATTGTTTATTTTAATTCGAATCATGAATACGATAAAGATTATTCTTGCAACTATGTAGTTCTTTCTACTGAAGAAGAATTTATTAATATCAATAATGTCTCTAAAACAATAATACTTTGTGTTTATAGTAATATGTAATGTATTTAATTTTGTGGACTGTTAGAAAAAGAGCATTACGAGCCTACGAAAATTGTCCAAATTTCGAAATGGCCGATGCTCAAGAAAGGCAGAATAATGTTGAATCATTATGGAATAAAATGGAGGAAAAAACTAGACACTGTGTTAAGTATTTTGATGGCGAAACGTAGTTCGCGGGCACAGCTAGTTGTTAATAAATTAGAACTGTATACGAATAAAGTTTAGATTTTATAATGGGTGTTGATAACACCATCAAAATATATTTTTTGGATATGACAACTTGGCCAATTTTGACTGGTCGTACAGTAAGCTCCTTGTCAAGCTATACTGTTTGACCTTTGAACCGTTCTTATGTCGCTCGTAATACTGGCGGTTTTCGTAGAGTTAATGTATAGAGTATAGCATGAATGGGGGGGTTACTGTACAAATACGTTTTCCGTATTCGATATCCGATCACGGAATACAGACACGGAGTTTCGTGAACGTAGCGCAGACGTTCGTTTCTTCTCATTCGGGATTTCTACCATTCTACCTAAACGTACGTACAGAACGTGTTCCGTTCGTAAAATAAAAACGAACGTGTGCGGCAGTCAATGAGTATTTTGTATAGATTTGATGCATTCGGATGCCCGCATTCAGAAAACAAATGCGAAAAAACGTATTTATGCGGTTAGCCTTAAAATGTATTGAGACTTCCGTTTTTGTAACGTGTACTGTGCGATATAGTGTTGCTGGCATAGTTTGGTTAGCAAACTCGCCGTGATGACTAACATCCAACACACAAACTTGGAGTTATCGTTAGTTAGTTCACGATCGTTGCATTATCACGGTCTCGAAGGACACTAAACACAGGTAACATCTAACATCGAACATCCAATAGGCCCCGAAGCGGTTCTCAAACTTTTTTGGTGACGGAACCCTTTTGGAAAGCGAAATACTTGACGGAACCCTAAAATAAAACAATAGTTTTTAAAAGTGTATTCTTTATTAATAAGCATAATGAAAGTACGACCAGAGAGGGTGTTTTAATTTTTCTAAATTATTGCGGAACCCCTTATAGGGGTAGTGTGGAGCCCTAGGGTTCCCCCGAACACACTTAGAGCATGGCTGCTCTAGGTACCCTTCAGGGCCTACTTTCATTTAATACCCCTTTTGCTAGGTTTGGAAACGAACTTTTATACTTTTTTTTTGAGCGGCGGCCATGTTGAATTTAGGTCGATTTTGCTAGGTTCCTAATGCTCTACTCTTCAAGGCCTTTCATTTGATACCCATATTGCTGGATTTGAAAATGAACTTTGATCCATTTTTTGAGCGGCGGCCATGTTAAATTTAGGGCAATTTTCCATAGTTCATAATGCTCTACTTTTTTTAGGCCTTTCAGTTGATACCCATATTGCTAGGTTTGGAAACGAACTATTATTCTTCTTTTTAGAGCGGCGGCTATGTTGAATTTATGTCAATGTTGCTAGGTTCATAGTGCTCTACTCATCAGGGCCTTTCATTTGATACCCATATTGCTGGGTTTGAAAACGAACTTTTATCCTTTTTTTTTGAGCGGCGGCCATTTTGAATTTAGGTCGATTTTCCTAGGTACCTAATGCTCTACTCTTCAAGGCCTTTCATTTGATACCCATATTGCTAGGCTTGGAAACTAACTTTTATCCACCTTTTTTGAGCGGCGGCCATGTTAAATTTATGTCAATGTTGCTAGGTTCATAGTGCTCTACTCTTCAAGGCCTTTCATTTGATACCCATATTGCTAGGTTTGGAAACTAATTTTTATCGACCTTTTTTGAGCGGCGGCCATGTTGAATTTATGTCAATGTTGCTAGGTTCATAGTGCTCTACTCATCAATGCCTTTCATTTGATACCCATATTGCTGGGTTTGGAAACGAACTTTTATCCGTTTTATTTGAGCGGCGGCCATGTTGAATTTAGGGCGATTTTCCTATGTTCATAGTGCTCTACTCATCAAGGCCTTTCATTTGATATGCATATCGCTGGGTTTGGAAACGAACTTTATCGGCAGTCATGTCAAATTAAGTCAACGTGGCTAGGTTCAATGTGTTCGATATCCATGTTCCTTGGGTGGATCCAAAAAAATGTGATCCGTCATTTTAGACATTAGGATCAAGAGTCCCGTCCCGTCCCTCTACGCGTAACCCAAAACATTGCAGTCAGATATTTTTTTAATCATCAATATTAATCTATTACTTTTAATAGTTTTAAATGGATGAAAGAGTTTGATTCCTTAGTCCTAATGTAAAAACATATAACACCTTTCAAAATACCTTGAAAAGAGTATCTTCATTTTTCAACATTTCAAATATTTCAAAAATTGTACCGATTTTGTGAAAATTAGTCAAGAATTAAACCAATCTACAAATTGTATGGTCACTCGATAAGTATTATCATAAAAAATGCTTTATACATTGGTTGTATGGCTTGATCTTTTTGCCTTACCATCACGGTACGACATAAGAAAAAGACAATTTGGTTGGCGAAATCCAGTTGGGCACAGCCATTAACAGAAAATATTACATTTTATTTGTACTATGTGAAACACTTCATTCCTGCCTTAATTTTCGAAATCCAATTACTTAAGATCAGGCTGTATGGCGTAGTTCCATTGCTTTTCCTTCGTGGAAGAAAATAACTTCTCTCTGTACTATGCTCAGAACAATCACTACAACATAGAAGGAAGATTAAAACAAGAATTAATTGTGTGCTATTTGTCTCTTTCTAACATACGGCACAAAACTGTGTAAATGTAAGAGATGAGTAATATTTGTCTTTTGGCATATCACAAGGTGGTCAGTATATGAATTGATTGAATTGTCATTTTGGTTAAAAATTAAAATTGGTTAAAAATATATAACACGGCTAAATTCTATAGTACCTTGTATCGAAGATAGACCATCCGAGTTTGAACTATTTGAATTGTTCGTATAATATTTGTTTGTGCGTCCCGTGGCTAGTAATATTTTGATGATATTTTATTAATATTTAAGTGATTAGAAAGCAAGAATTCTTTAGGTATTTACAAATAGTGTGTGTTTGTGCACTCCGTAACACAATGTCTTGTGTAGTTTGGGGCTGCAAGTTTCATTCGTCGCGAAAGGAAAACAATCAAAATTTATTGACCTTAAATTGGCATGTTTTCTCATATTGTTACTTGAATGTGAGCTAATAAGTACACTTATATACATATGAAATATCGCTGAATCATTTTGTAGAAAAACAATACGTAATATTAACTTCACTTTTATGTTTTAGCGACTTTTAGGAAATTACTTTGAGGTTTTCTTGATCATGCGTAGTGTTGTAAAATTTTGTCGATATTTTTATTTTACAGATTTCCTAAAGACAATGTATAAAAAACATATGGATAAAGTGTATTGTCAGACGAAATTGGAGTCCAAGAAAGCATAGTCAAATTTGCTCCAGATATTTTCCATCAGATTAATTTTGTATGTACTTAGTAGTAAAACTATGAAATGGAGACGTCATGACGTAAGTCAAGTTATTTAATGAAAGGAAATCTTTAAACTAAAATATTATTTATGAAAATAAAAACGTATTTAATTTCTTAACTATTTCTTTAAGGAATCCTTGACACGGATGCCAAGAACAACCAGTTCAGATGATTTTTTTTCTAAGAATTAAAATATTAGATCAAGAAAAGAACAGAAAGAGTCAAAAAGGTAAAATATCAAAACGCCGCCTTCGGAAAATTTACATTCTAACTAAGCCCGGCCGCACATCAAGCGTAATAAATCTATCGAAAAATGTCTTAACAATAAATTATGGTCAAATGTTAATGTTTATAGTTTAATTTCCAAGCATATGTACAAATAGTAGTTTTAGCATTCACGAATTTATCCAAGGTTCAAAATCCATGAGGGTTAAATTTTCGGGTAAGTAAATTAAATATGAGATTAACCTCAAGTACCTCTAAGCGATGCGATAAAAAATGAACTAAATCTAAGCGATGAAATAAAAGCAGTGTGTTTTCGATTTCCTTCCTATAGAATTTGTGAATCTCTGCAATAGAAAAAGTCCAACATTTTAGATAACGGGAAATACCCGTCACTTAAATAGTCCAAATTTTAGGGTTCCGTACCTCAGAAGAAACACTAAACCATTATAGGATCACTTTATTGTCCGTTTGTCTGTCAAGACTATCTTGGAAACGCGTGAAGGTATCGAGTTGAAATTAAAACCATATAATTACTCAGTTCTACACTAACAAGTTCTAGTCCCTTGAAGATGTGAAAAAATCAAACTTCTAAGTTAACAAAAAAAGGTACGGCCGTTTATGTCGCCAAAAACGTATATTTCGACATTCTCATGGGCATCAAAATGTATAGGGTACTTTTCGTTGATCTAGCTAGAACTATGAAATTTGTGAAGTTATATAGTCTTACACTACAAGTCAGGGAAAATCTCAAACTCCACATTAGTAATTAAATCATAAAAAATTTAGTCTCTATTTAAAGTATAACCTACAATTTTATACGGGACCCTCGGTGGGCGAGTCCGACTCGCACTTCCCGCTTTTAGTCTCATGAACGGCCAGCCTGACCATACCAAAGAGACGCAGCAGCTATTAGCTGGATAAGTTACATAAGAAAATCTACCCTTAATTATTTATGTTATATTTCTCGTAGTAAAAACATTTTAGTATTAGGGATCTATTAAATACCTACATAATATAATTATCGACGTTGAAACTAGGTGAGTGATGAGCACGACATCACTGGGAGAAGAACTGACAAGCGAGAATTAGTGACGACCTACAAAATTTCGAAACATCTTGCATATACGTGTCTCTGTCTAACTTCTATTAGCAGCGCCTAATGTCAAAGTGAGTCAAATATATTAAGTTCAGTAGCTATTTTTGCTAGGTTTTTACGCTTTAGTTATTCTTCTGAGGTACTATGTGACAGACTTGTCAAAATAATTTCACGTGCGCCATGTTGTTTTTCTACCTAAAGCCAATTCGAAAATTTTATATGGTATTTTTTCACTAAAAATAAAAAGTGAATTTAAACAAACGAAATTATGCCTAAATGTTCTTCCGGAAAATTCTAAGCATTGTGGTGTAAGCCATATCAAATTCTGTCCAGTAGTTTCGGAGATCTTTCCGGACAAACAGACAAACAAACAAACAAACAAACAAACAAACAAACCAACAAACAAACAATTTTTTTAAAAACTATTCTATCGTGTTCTGCTAATGATTTTAAGGCGACCTGTGTATTTTTTTTCTTAATATTTCGCAATTACAGATTTTTGTACCCCTACGATTTTATTATATATAGAGATTTTAATTGTTACAAGAACTGATTATTTAATAATAAAACGTAAAATCTTATTAATCTAATAAAAATGCCAAAATCTTTTCGTCATTTCATTAAGAGTTGCAGAGAACAAAATTCGTCTCATTTTTGTATGGATTTAGATAATTCCATACAAACATTGAATAATTTTTTAACGTTTTCAATTAAGTATATGTCCCTCGATTTCTGTGGTGCCTTGAGTTATTTTTAATAATAGCTTTTGGCGCTTTTTGAATTTTGGGTGGTGTTTAAATTATGTTCATCACTTGATAAACTCATTTTATAGATAATAATTGACAAAAAAAATTCTGGAGGGTCATTTGATAACAAACACTGTGATTCGAGATTTTTATATATTAGATAATTAGAAGTATATTATATGAAAAACAATAGACAATAAAAATAGTAAAGCCGCGCGAAAATACCATTTTTTTACTTTTCTCTTTGATTCATGTAAGAGAGCATTCTTTTTGTCGTGCCAGTTCGAAATTTTAATAAAACTGGAGTGAGTTACCTCTTAAATAATTACGGGTCCATTTTCAAATTACATTGCGGGCCGCTCGAGCACGCCAGATAAGAAATTGCTGGCCGCTGCCTGGGCTAGTACTGCACGATTTATTCCAAAGAAGGTTGTTTAAGATATGGTCATATATCGTAGCATGTTTGGTTTGAGAAAAGTAAGTTAGATAATTTATTCCGAATGACTTCTATCTGGTTTCGCGAGGGTGGTAGTTTTATATAAAAATCCATGCTGGTGTAGTCGCGGGCGGGTCGCTATTTACCTAAGATTAAAACGCTTTTAACGAGTCGCAGTTAATATTCACGATGACGTTTATACTTTTAATCTCAGATTTAACGAAATAATGTAAGTTGACTCACTCAGACCAAGTTTACTAATGCATGTAGGTAGCACATAAGTCCATCAAGACTCACTTGGCTGGTGATCATGCACCGTTGCCGCCGAAGGCCCACTGGGGGGTGCTACGGGTGAAATATGGCATTGGGAGGCGCGCCATTACGAACCAACTTTGGCGACTAATTAAAGTTCCTAGTAAGTGATATTTATTTGAATCAGAAACCGTAACTATGTTAGTGACCGTAATGTTTCTACGGGTATGGAATAACTTATAAAATAGGTATGTCGAAAGCTCCCAAGGTGTTGGCTGATGCAATGCGAAATTTTTTTGTGAGTGAAATGAGATGAAAAATAGTGACGAGTTAATCAAAACGACTTAATCATAAATACTTCTGATTTATTTTAAAAGTTGATGATGATCAGCTTCAGTTCAGCTTCAGCTTCATGCTCGGATTGAGAAATTACACAGAACAGTTAAAATTACTTTAGCAATATTTCTATATCCACAATTAAATAATTACTCAGCTTTTTTGGTTTGAGAGCAAAGAGATATAGACATACATCATTGTTATGTAGATGACAGTACGGGTGATGCGCGGTATACCGACCACCAGAATGTCCCTCGGATTTCGTTGCAAGAAAGGCGGTTACAACTTGTGTCTGAAGTCGAAGACTCTCTAGAGCGAGTCTCCGAATGCTGCGGGTGCGAAGAACTTGGCTAAGTTCAACCCCGCGAAGACACAAGTGTGCGCATTCACTGCGAAGAAGGACCCATTTATCGTAGTGCCCCAGTTCCAGGGGGTTACTCTTCGTATGTCCGATAGTATCCCCGGCGTGAAAATTTCTTCTAATGTGCAGTTTGGGAGTCATTTGGAGGACAAAGTCAAATTGGCGAGCAAAAACTGAGCGTTCTGAACAGAGCCAAGCGGTACAAATTCGGCCGCATATGGAGTACTGCTCGCACCTCTGGGCGGGAGCTCCCAAATATCAGCTCGACCCTCTTGACTCCCTGCAAAGGCGTGCATTCCGCATCGTCCACATTGAGGCCGTGATCCCAAATATCACGGCCTCAATGGAGACGCTGGAGCAAAGGAGAGACTTTGGTTCTCTCTGCGTGCTCTATCGGCTCTTTAACGGAGAGTGCTCTGAGGAACTGTTTGCAATGGTGCCCTCTTCACCTTTTTACCACCCGCCATCGCAGTAGAGTTCATCCATATTACCTGGAACCAATCTCGTCTAGTACAGTTCGGTTTCAGCGTTTATTCCTTCCACGTACGGTCGGCCTCAGAAGTAGATCGATATTTTAGTACCATGTCACACCAACAATTCCTTTTATTTAGTAGGGTGGCACCTATGCATTATTAATAGTTGGTGTGACATAGTACTAAAATGTTTATCTACTTTTGAGGCCGACTGTACGTGTAGGCTCTGGAACGAACTCCCAGCTGCGGTGTTTCCTGTGCTCTACGATATGTCGTTCTTCAAACGAGGCTTAGGAAGAGCATTTCTCTCCAGGTAGGCAGTGACTGAACCGTGCCCTTGGCATTGCAGATGTCCATGAGCGGTGGTTACCACTTAACATCAGGTGGGCCACTGGCTCGTCTGCCACCGTTAGCAATAAAAAAAAACATGAAACCCTGCAAGGAGCCTTGAACGTGATGTAGATATTTGCTTCAAATAGGTATAGGGAGTGCGATCTGGATTAATTTTTATTTAAAAAAGAAATAGAGGGCATAATTTGTAAAAATAAACATTTACTCAAAATTTTACACTTTTATGTTCAAAATTAGTGAAAAAAAAATGTTTTTCTCCCTATTGACTGCTTTTATCTACCTACTTTTTTTTATTTACCATACAGTGTTAATCTTTTGGCATCACTATTGTTTTTATTTGAACAAAATCCACGCAGTACAATGTTACCATTTTACAAACACAGGTCTTAAAAAGAGAATAAAAAAATAAAAAATCAATATTAAATACAATTTAATTTAATTTTTTTCTTTTTTTTTTATCGATAAATTGTAGTCTAGTTTCACCCATTTTCGTTTGTGCACCTTATCCAGGGACACACTGTATAACGGGTGTAAAAAAACAATCACAAAGCCGAAGCCCACGTATTGAACCCATCGTCAATATCACTTTTGTCTTCTCTAGACCATACCCGGGAAATTAATATTCAGTGACAATTATTTTTTCGGGGTTTTTATACCAAAGTGTTTGGAACATTATTTGTTAATTTTCATCCAAAAAAACATCCAAGAGCAAATCAGTATGTATTAACAAATAAAAGTTTTTAATTTACAACTCGCAATGTATTTACAGCGGACGCCGTCTATTGTCGCCGCGAGTCGCTGACTGAGCTGACTCACTCAAAGTAATCTGTGGCAGAGTGGCAGAGACGATATCCATAGCGCGCGAGCGCGCGTTACATTGCGTAGTACTTTTAGCAGTTGCTTTAAAAAAAGATATCTATGTTAATTTTAATGGTCTGAATGCGTAAACGTAAAAAAGTACACAAACTACTCAAACGTTCATTTAATTATTAATTCCTTATCTAATTAACTGTTATAAGTTCCTTCTATATTAAATTACCTTTCCATATGTATTTTTTGTTCTCTTGTAGACAGCATATGTCACTCTCCGCAATTTTTTGAACACCCCGCACGCGCCGGGGTGAGTCATTCCGCAATGGCGGCACCTTTGATATATGAGATATACTACTTTTTGCTTTTGAAACCCACCACGCTTCGCGTGGCGGACGTTTGAGTGGTAGGAACCTTTTTGCAATTATTTTGTGTAGTTATTGAGAGTACTGCACCCGCCTTGGTCCAGTAAAGTGGGAGATGGTTTAATTTGAATGATGATAAATTAATAAATAAACTTTGACTCTGACAGAATTTGCAGCCTACAACATACCGTGTTGATGCCTTGACTAATTCGGACAATGAGAACTTATGTACAGTCAGCAACGAAAGTCACATCCAAATTTTCAAAATACCTGCACAATATAAAGGTTCATATGTAACTGAACAGGCTTTTGGACAAATCCTTGTAGACATTTGGGAATACCAAAAGTCGATGTACATTATTTTTACAAAAGTTGCTGAACATGTTTAAGTACATAATTAGCCTGATCTGTAAAATATCAAAATTTGCTGAACAAGTCTGACTACATAAATCCACTGACATGTAAACTACTCAAAACTTGCTGACCATATTTAATTACATAATTCGCCTGATCTGTACAATAACATTTGCTGAACATGACTGACTACATAAATCCGCCGATTTGTGTATAAATTTGTCGCCGGACCGGGGTCCAAAAGAAACGTTCTGAGAAACTTAAACAGGAGGTCGAGTTAATGTTTATAAGTATTTCTGTTTTAAATTTTAGGACTTAGTTCACGTAAACGGCAGCGGTACATTAACCACAGAAAATCCTAAGATTAAAATATTTTTTTTTTAAACATTAACTAAAACAAAAATAAACCATACCATAATGATCAGTACCGTGCGAACTATTACGACGCCAAAAAACAGAAGGGTTTTATCGGGGGATTACTCTCTGTCACACCATTCTGTCACACCAGTGTGACACAGAAGAATTTTTTTCCTGACAGTCACACCAGTGTGAGAGAGAAGAATTTTGCTCCTCACAGTCACACTATCATATTTTGACGACAAGGACAAGTATTGTTAACTTATTCAACCCCTTTCGGCCCGTTAGATCCTATTACCGTTAGTTCCAGTCAGTTCATCACGTGGGTTTCCCTAAACGTCCACTAACCGGAATGTCCACCTTCTTTAAACGTTCACGTCTCTGATCCTCCACTTAGGTGGAGCGTTAAACATTCTATAAAAAATGAGATTTATTTTATTTTTATTTTATTTTATTTGGAAAACAAACAGTGTATCTTAAAACTAATTATTATCTACTTAAATAACTATGAACTATTGACAAGTTTTCGCATTTATGTTACTATAGTGCTTGATTGCTATAATTAATATTCTAGGAAACAAAAAATGACACAATAAGGGGATCAAAACAAAACAATGCTTTAGGTACACACAATCAGACAATCAGAGAACCGAATCGAACCATTGTTGTGAGATAACAGTAGCATATCTTGATGGACTTGTACTGAACAGATCTAAGTTGGGAATATCACCGAGTTCATTGATGAATTTGGCAGATCTAATGAAAAATGAATTTTTCCGGTAATTAGTATTACTTTGCGGAATAAAAAGTGGGTATTGAATCCTGGCAGATCTACCAGGCACTCTTAGGTGTATCTTATCAAGAAGATAAGGGGAGTCTATTCTTGACTGTGCTATTTTAACCAAGAACTTGACATCAGCAGTTCTTCTGCGCACACAGAGTGGTAATAGGTGCTGCCTTTTACATCTGGCCTCATAGCTTTCATTAACACACTTACATTTAAATTGTAAATATTTAGTAAATTTATGCTGTATACTTTCCAGCCTATTTATGTAGATTTTATACTGTGGGTTCCAAATCTGTGAACAGTATTCAAGGATGCTGCGAACGTATGAGCAGTAAAGAATTTTTATTACTTTAAGACTAGAGAATTGACTGCATGACCTCTTTATAAAACCCAGCATCTTGTTAGCTTTTATGGCGATATGGTCTATATGTTTTTCATAAGTTAGTTTAGAGTCATGCACCACGCCAAGGTCCCGAATCTCGTTCACTCTTTTGAGTGTAACCGTTTTCAGCACATAGTTGAAGTCGACTGTTTTAGGCTTGCGTGAAAAGGACATGGAGTAACATTTGAGAACATTTAAGTCCAATCTATTCCGATGACAATAACATTCAAAACGGGCTAGATCTTGTTGTAATAAGAAGCAGTCAGACTGATTTCTTATTTGCTTGAAGATTTTCATGTCATCGGCGTACATTAAAAATTGCGAATGATGGAAACAATCACTAATGTCATTAGTAAAAATGTTAAAAAGCAAAGGGCCAAGTAATGACCCTTGCGGGACGCCGGAAGGGGTAGATTTCCATGCTGAAATACAGCCATTTATTGCAACTGCCTGAGACCTATTTTCAACGTATGAACGTATCAACGTATTTTCAACGTATGATGGATCCACTCACTCTCTTGTGTGAGATCACACGAGAGAGTGAGTGGTTCCATCTCATTAAGAGTAAGTTAGATCGTCCAGTCTGCAACCTGCGCACGGCAGCTAAAGTAAGCAGACATGCGCAACGAAGGCGAATCTTACCGTTACTACCAATTTTTTTCCTGTACTGATACTATTTCAAGAACCGTGTCGTCCTTTTGAATAACCTAAATTTTACCAGAGGGAGAATTAGTACCAGAGTCGCCATGTACTTGTAGGGGTAATAGATTTGCATAAATCTTACAGGAACCACTAGGTATAGCCACTTACCATTAGGTGGGCATCCTGCTTATTTGCTAACTTAGTTGTATAAAAAAATAAAGAAGTAACTCAACAGAAAGTGAAACTCAGCCGCTCCTACTCTAAGGTAGCTTCTCAAATTCGATGGTTCCAAGACACTCCGGATTTCCATACACGATCATTTCAAGCAAATGCTTTTACGAGAGTAATCATCAGAAGGTTATAATCTTACCTTGCAAAACATCTTATGGTATTACGAGAGCACTTTACATTTCTGGGAGAATTATCAATCCCGAGAAAACATTTAGAAATTTATTAGGCCGCTTTTATAATTAATAATGAAATGCGTCTTTTACACAACTACAGCTACAGTTTTTATGAAGATTTTTTCGGGAAGCGGAAATATCATACTTGCAGGTGAACGACTAGCAAATTCAAATTGCAAGAAATGCACCAAAACAAAAATAAAAAGTGACTTTCAAAAACACTGAAAAGTTAAAAATAATGGACCCATGAATGAATGAATGAATCCATGGAATGCTAAGATATCGTCTCTCAAAATAGGGACGGACAATATCACAAACAGTTCAACGGAAAAATCTCTTGAAATACTGCTTGAAATAAACTGAAAAACTAGGAAGATTAGGAATATGAAAACTCTTTATTAGAGAAAATAGGAAATGTAGTCCCACTTTACATGAAGTTCTTACTCTTCATAGGACTAGATTTTGATAAGCCCGACTATCAAAACACTATATTTAAATTATAAGGTATATAATTTAAATATCATGTTTGATACAGTCATTTAGTACAGACAAGGTCATAAATATCTGTAAGTACAATCAAACATAAATAGTCGACAGGTAGAAAAATATTTTTGATCCTACAGTCCGATGGATACGAATTTCTCAGAACACGATATCTAGGAAATAGATTTAAAAAAAACTTTTTAAATTATGTTATAGACGTAAGTAGGTAGATATTAATAATTGAATTCAGTCGTGTTGTTATCAAATATTTCGGTGATTGTCATCAGTCTAATTTGAAAATTAGTCCGGTCATGATCTAAAAAAATCACTTTTAAACGATACTACGTTCAGCAACTTTTGGAAGTTTACTGTCCAGCCACTTTTGAAAATATAATGTCCAAACACTTTTGGAAATATACTGTCCAGCAACTTTTGGAAGTTTACTGTCCAGCCACTTTTGAAAATATAATGTCCGGCCACTTTTGGAAATATACTGTCCAGCAACATTTGGAAGAGTACTATCCAGCCACTTTTGGAAATATACTGTATAGCTACTTTTGGTAATTTATAATGTAAATGGAATTTTGTTTGTAACTATGATCAGTAACTTGTGTACAATTCATGTGTCTAGTATCTTTTGTAACGTTATTTTGTTCGGCAAGTTTCGTTGCTGACTGTACATACCCAGCCTGGATGAAACAAAAACTGTAATGATTTGTTTTGTTTGTACTTTGATAAGGCGTTAGCTGCGTATTAACATCCAATTCAGAAATCTTGGTTCTTTACAGATTTCGTAAAAACTTATGAAGAATGAAGCAAACTTACAAATTTTATTATTTGTGAGTTTGCACTTCTATTAAAATGCTAAATAAATTGAGAAATTAATAAATCAATGCAACAAAAAGATTTCACTAGGGGAATTATTGGGACCAATTCGGCACCTCCCAGCCTTTTTTTTAAGGAGGGGAATCTCTTTACGTTTTAACAAGGGACTGAAAGCTGACAAGGCCGCCCCAAGGATATGCCATAGGACTCGGGTATTCAATTCAAATTCAAATTCAATTCAAAAATCTTTATTCAACATAGGCCTTTACAGGCACTTATTGACGTCAAAACAAAGCAACACATTCTAATTTAAAGGAAACATAGTTTTATATACCCCATACCGGGCTAAACCACCCCCCAGCAACTTCTACCCCCATAGAGGCACAATCGGGATCGGCGTTAGCCATTCCCCGAGTTAGCACTTCCCAGTCTGGACGAAACTTCAACTGTATGGATCTCTTTTGTACTTTTTTAAACCAAAGTAGACTTTATTCACTGCTGCTAGCTACGCAACATGTATGTATATCAACATCCAATTTAAATATAAATATAAATTTACAAAATTATTGTTTTTTTAGTAAATGCAAAGTCACAAATATATAAAATTTGAATGTAAGTAAACTAAATAAGAATACAAAAAAATTTATACATTCAAATTTTATATATTTGTGACTTTGCATTTACTGAAAAAACTAAATTTTGTAATATTTACTTTATATTCAAATTTTATATATTTGTGACTGTATTTACTAAAAAAACAATAATTTTGTAAATTTATATTTATATTTAAATTGGATATTGATATACATGTTGCGTAGCTAGCAACAGTGAATAAAGGAAAGATGTAACAAGCATTAAACGGTAAACCGTCCGTACTCCGTACGCCGCATGTAGGATTCATTTAATTAATTTAGAATGTCTACAACACATTCAAGATATTTTCTGTAGACATATTTGTTCCGGAGAGATTTGTTTATTTTCTCTTCTCAATAATTTTGGAACATAAATTATTACTAGACTAACAACCTCGTGTCGCTCGCTGTTTGTAATGCTACCTGATTAAATTTAATTATGAAACATAATAATCTTATACAGAACCGAATGCCTACTGGCCTCTTTCAAAAGCTTATGTTTAACAAAATAAAGCCTCGTTGCCGGAAATAATGAAGAATCCAAATTCTCCTATTGTCATCACCTGATTAGAAATGAGAATCGACCTTCTACAATTACTTACCTCAATTGGTGTAGAGGCTTTGTGAAGGTCATTGAATTTAAGAAGATACCCGGAGTAAATTGAAGATTCCGCACGAACTGATAAGGGGCAATGCAAATCCAATTACGTTCGATCGAAAAATACTCTCGGTGTAGTAAAGTTTAACGCGAATAGACTTTAATGGAACTTCGAACGTGTTAAACTTAGTTTTACAGAACCATTGTCTGAGAATTATTGTTAAGAACAGTTAGCTAATTAACTGAGAGTGGCGCTTCAGGGATGACTTTAATTACATAAACTTGGCCACTGGATCGAAAACAAGCTTTTAGGAATTGTTTTTATCGTGAAAACTTTGCAGGCATTATGTAAGAAGTACTTTAAATTATCTGATAACACAGTGAGGAAGTGAGCGTGAGATTAACCATTTCGATAACATTATATGCTTATAAGTATTTAAAAAAAACGTATAATTACAAACCTCTGCTCTGAAAAGGTAAATTCTACGAGGTAAAATTTTATTATTTTGTATATTTCTGAATAAAAAAATTATTAAATAAAAAAAATATTTTACCAATAATTATTCAAAATGGATCCATTTAATATTATAGGTAAACAGTTTATAACCTTATTTAGTTGTAATGAAATACATAAATTATTCCTTTCCATTTTCCTTTTGTATCAAAATCAAATCATGAAAACAATAAAAATAATAGGAAAATGTGTACTACCTCTATAGGTAGTATCTGAAACGGTTATAGTGATGTCGAAATTTTGTGACAATCTGTTATAAGCTGTGTGCCAAAATAACTCCTATATAAAAAATAAAATACCTATTAATTATAATCAGCTACGAGTATTGAAGCGTCTCGGAAGCTCTAGCGTGCAGAAAAAATCTTTGAAAAAACTCAATTGGATTAAACGTGGACGAACAAAATCCATTTTTACACTTAACTAGCTGTGCCCGCGACTTCGTTCACGTGGATTTTGGAAAGTAAAATAAAGCCTATAGGCTTCCTCGATAAAAGGACTCCAACACAAAATGTCGCTCTGTGTCTACTTCCTTTGCACGGCGGTTCGGAATTTTTCTTTTTCCATTTATTTACAATAAACTCGCTAGCATCTGTAACTTTAAGCTGTGTTCTGCACGTGAAACTAAAAAGCTTGTTTCTCAAATGTTGATTGAATGGACCTACGATGAGTCTGAAGCTTTGATTAAGATTTTAAAATAGTAAATGATTAATTATAAACACACACACACACGCGCGCACATATACACACACACACACATATGTACACACACACAATAAACTCAATTTTGTAATACTTTGCATGCCTAATTAGTATTGGATTGGATTTAAAATGTGGTATCTTATTAATTTTTCACTTCATGTAAGCCTACTAGCCGCTAGAAATTTCATTTGAAAATCGTGTAGTTCCCTCATAGGACAGGCACAGCCTAGTATGGGGGATTGTTTAATTAATGTATAGTTATGCTTTTTTTGTATGAATAAAATTTCATTTCATTTCATTTCATTTCATTTCATTTCAATTTCAATTTCATTTTTTCTATTTGAATCAGTAGTTCCTCAGATGCGATCAACCAAACAAACTCTTCAGCTTTTATAATATTAGTAAAGTATAGATTATAAAGGACATAGCGAGGACAAGAATATTATATATCGAATTATTAGTTATTATTGTTTTTTTAAATTAATATTTTAATATTAAGCTTAAATAATATCAATTTGCCGTAAGTAGGCTACCAAATTAGCCAGCTGAGTTTGACAGATGCAACGCAAATATTTGGCTGCCGGGCAACGCAACCGTGATGTCTAGCTGATTGGAGATAATGTATCCATCATGATTTTGTCCAATGAACAACAAGATGTCCTGTGCCATATGCGCGAACTGCATAAAAAATATCGCAACTTGTCACAGGAGGAATACGTGTAGTGCCACGAATGTTCCCACGGGCGTTTATTCAGGGGACAGAGAGGCCTGAAAATCCATCAGGGCCATTGCCACAAAAAAATCAATACATCCCTTCCAGCCGCAAATGTTAATAGTGTTATAGATTATAACCATCTCAATGTCGATCATACTTTTAGTAAAACATTGTCAGAGTACAAAATTACAAAGCCGGTCTTAAAACATGTACCACGTGGAGCCCGCCTCTCTGTCGCTAGTGCTTTATCGCAGTCTATCAAGGCCGTGGTTCTACATAATTCTAAGCGCACTTGGGAACATTTGCTATCTTTTTCTTACGCTGTACTTCACGTCAGCCGTGATAATAATAACATCAAGGATTAAAGAAAGTTGTGTGAAGTATGGCGCAATGAATAATGTTATTTTACTATCAAATAACGGTTCGGCTGCTTCTACAAATCCCAATTTAAATTTAAGGCCAATCACTGAGACTGCTATCTATAAAACTGTAGAGAGCAGACTCAGCGACGGTGATATAAAAGGTGCTGCACGAATTTTATTCTCCAGTGACACGATGGCACCCCTAAATTCGGAAACGCTTTCTGAGTTGCAGGCAAAGCATCCGCCTCCGGCAGCAGACCTCCAACTTTCCGATGCACCAAGTAGCTCCGAAGATGTAACTATTGACGTCGCTACACATGAAGTAGCTGCAGCCGTTGATTCCTTCCAGAGTGGCTCTGCTGGAGGCTTGGATGGACTCACGACACAGCACTTAAAAGACCTGCTAGGCGCTGGGTCTGGCGAAGCCGGTAGTGCCCTCTTGTCCCTCTTGAGAGACTTGACGGCCCTAGTTTCTTTGATGCTTTCAGGGCGAGTCAATAGAGACATCACAGAATTGCTTTATTTGCGATTAAAAAAAAGGCGGCGGTATTAGGCCTATAGCGATTGGTATGGTATATCGTTGCCTAGCGGCCAAAATTGGCTGCAAAAAAATTGCAACTAAATTAGAAAGCCTTTTTGTTCCCGTACAGCTTGGTTTTGGCACTCGAGGAGGATGCGAGGCCGCCTCCATTCGGTACGAACTTTTGTTACCGAAAAGTGCGGGATGTGCTATTGAAGGAGGAGCCCTCCTAAGGCAGGTTAAAGACAAAATTCCAGAACTTTATTATTTTATTTGGCAGTGTTACGGTTCGTCCACAAAATTAACATATTTTGGTAACGAAATTGTTTCAGCAGTAGGTTGCCAGCAGGGAGATCCCTTTGGCCCAGCAATTTTTAGTCTTGCCATACATCCCGTCGTACAACGTCTACGATCTAAGCTTAATGTTTGGTATTTGGATGACGGGACGTTTGGCGGAGATGCTGTCATCGTATTTAATGACCTGACTCTATTAATAGAGGAATTTCAGCGTATAGGACTCGAATTAAACTTTTCGAAGTGTGAATTGTTTTTGTTTGATGACTGTCCCTCAAAACATTTGGTCCTTAGTAAATTCAAAGAACTGACTCCCGGTATCAAAATTATTGATAAATCCACACTACACAGCGTTCTCATCTTTCATAGATAGCAAAATTCAAAGTTTTTTGCAAACTTCCGATCGTCTATCGAAAATCAATACTCACATGGCTTTCACTATCGTCAAATATTGTCTTTTTGTCCCTAAATTTACGTACACTTTGCGATGTTGTCAGCTTTGGAAGCGCACTCAGTTGCTCCAAAACTTAGACAACATCGTAAAAATCACTTTGGATTCCATTTTAAACATACATTTAGACGATCGAGCTTGGTTACAGGCTTCGCTTCCTGTGCGATGGGGGGGCTTGGGCATTAGAGCTATCTCTAATGTGGCACTCCCTGCATTCGTGTCCTCCGTTCATGCTACCCAAAATTTGTCCGAAAAAATTCTCTCTAAATCTATTGTCAACAACATTGAAATTAGTAGTATGAGCGAAGCTAGGAGTACATGGTACTCGATTTTGCCCAAACTCTGATTTCCCCAGCAACCCAACATCTCAGCGTCTATGGGACGGGCCGCTGTGCGAGCTAGTACGGAAGAAGCTATTAAATACGTGCTCAAGCTCCGCAGACCGCGCTCGTCTTTTAGCAATTGCAGAATGGGAATCAGGTTTGTGGCTACATGCCCTTCCATCGCCTAACACTGGCACCTTGATGGATTCTGCTACTTTTAGAGTTGCAGTGTCTCTTTGCCTTGGTGCACCTTGTTGTGCTCCTCATCGCTGCCAGTGTCGCTCCGCCGTCCATTAGCGCTGTGTAGACGCTCATTAAACCGAATATTTTGCTGAAAACAAGCAAAAGCAAGAGCACTTTAATGACAGTATAAAAAATAAACTACAATGAAATAAAAACGACAAATAACTTTGGTTGGAAATTGGTAACAACATAATAATTACGAGTACCTATATGTTGATGGCGACCGGCAACGAACACACCCGAAGTTAGCCGAACGACGCACGACAACGACGAATACTGAGTTTCGACGGGACTGAAGGTTCTTGACGACATTAAGAGGATTGTGAAGTGCCAATTCATCCCTCGAGTATGCACTTTCAAAAATGCAGTTTGTTGCACACCGCTTAGAGTTGAAAGTCCGAGGCAAGTGCCGCCATTTCTTATTGAAATATTGTTTCGGGAGATAACTGTTTTACCCCCCTAAACCTTTACGAAATTAGACACTTTTTGTCTCATTAGATTCAGTATACCTTAATCTATGTTTGTACGTTTTGCTTTTTCTCTAATTTAGTAAAATTTAGTCAAAAAGTTTTTAAGTCTAAAATATGGATATTTAGATGCTAATAATTTATGTTCCGAGCAAAATTACTTTAAAATCAAAACGCAGAAACCTAGATCTTCATTATATCTACAAGATTTCAAAAAATTATGAAAATTGGACTATGTAAAGAGGGAGAGAAGCGTTTTCGCTTTTTGTATGAAAATTTACAGCTTCACAATCACAATCCTCTTAAGCCGAAACTGAAACTGTAGGAAACTAGATTTATGGGCCGACACTGGCAGTAACAGAAATCGAACCTTCAGTCTGCTTTTATTGAATAAGTCCAAAAGTGGTCTTGGTGATCACGGCGTCAACACGATAAGTTGCAACACGCAAGCTCGATTCCCGCCCAAGGTGAATTCTTGTTTTGATTTTATAAATATGTTATATTTTATAGATACGTGATATCTATATATTCGATTTAACATAACGTTTTGGTTTTATCTAGGGGCACGGCAGTGCCCCCGCCAAGTCGAGCGCGAAGCAAACACTGCCGTACCATCCTTTACTGGAACCGTTTCGCCGCATTTTCAGCCCCCTATTTGAAAACTTCTGGATAAGACCAGAACGCAGAAATTTTCGTCATCCAGTAAGCTATAATCACATACTTAAAATCCAAAATTTCAAGTCTGTAGGTCATTTAGTTCCGAAGTTAAGCGAAAGCAAAGTTTCGCATTTATGACACTCACTCACTCACTCATGATCATCAAAATAGAACTAGTACTTCCCATAAACTCAGAGAGCTAAAATTTGGTACAGAGTTAGGGTTTAATGGCCACATAAAGGAAAAACTACAAGAACTAGGATAATCAAAGATCTGGAGTACCTGGTGACCCTGATTAGAAAACACAAGAGCCCAACCAAACTATTACAGATATCGACATACCGCCTTTACAAAAAATATTCAACTTGGTGGGCCGCTTCATTTGATGTCAAAAATCGAAGGTTTGAAGTATCTGATGAAGAACCCTCACCTGGTCTCAGCTGTATTAGATATATGGTAATGCCCCCTTCTACTATTGGTACATTAAAAAAATCGACTGTCATTGCAAAAATCCAGAAAATCTAATAAAATAAATAATTAAGCTCACGTTTCTACAAAAAGAAGTGAAATCCCACCAAAAACATTCTGTAAAAAACTAGCCTAGTCTCGATGGAGCTGCTTGTTTATCTCTAAAATGTAATGAAATCTAGACATAGTCGTGCCAAGTCTAAGGTTTCTTACTGCGATTTCTTTATTATTATAGTTAATGTTGTGTAACTTGGCCGTTGAACATTCTTTATACGTTAGTGGGTACAAGTCAACGGCCAAGTCACACAATATTTATGGAGCTGGATGGAGCTGCTTGTTTATCTCTAAAAAGTAATGAAATCTAATTGTTAAGGAGTAGGTAGGTATATAGCAAAACTTCCGATAAAAAATGTCGGTAGTTGGTACTAACTACGCAGGCCAATGGTGCACCGCCCGCCCTCCCTCAATCGCATGCGAAAAGGAATATCAATAATGACCACACCAACATGCAGATACTTAGATTCGACGCGTTTCACCACTCCACGTGGCATGATCAGGATGTTGTCGCCTTCGCTGCGCTCGGAGGACTGAGCAAAGTGTGAACGAGCCGGCCTTTTATAGAGCGATCACAACAACCGTCCGAGTTGTGTCGGTATAGGCGCACGTGGCCGCCATTGTAACAGCGCGCACGTGGCGCAGGTGTTGTTTACAAACTAAAAACACGTGGTTATCGGGTGCTGCTATGATCGCATCTATTTGAAAAAAATATTAAGTAGTGGGGAATAAGTAAAACTGACCTGCTCGTTCAGCAATGTAAGCGAACTATCCCTGTTGTGTTTTGAAATTTCTAATTGTTCCAACACGGACAGTTTTAGACCATTTTCACACGTATGTAAAATGGAATATGTGTGATTGGAAGGAATACATACATACACAACAGGGATAGTTCGCTTACATTGCTGAACGAGCAGGTCAGTTTTACTTATTCCCCACTACTTAATATTATTTCAAATAGATGCGATCGTAGCAGCACCCGATAACCACGTGTTTTTAGTTTGTAAACAACACCTGCGCCACGTGCGCGCTGTTACAAAATGGTGGCCACGTGCGCCTATATCGACACAACTCGGACGGTTGTTGTGATCGCTCTATAAAAGGTCGGCTCGTTCACACTTTGCTCAGTCTTCCCCCAATTTCCAATCCTCGATCCAACACTGCACACTCACGCACTAGTCCCACACACCGCACTCGTAGTACAAGAGTGCGAAGGCCCGGTCTACACAGCTTGCGATATACCAGGTACAGATATGTGCCTGGTCGCTTTTCTCCACCCTCCACTACACGGCGAACTCGAGCGTCCGAGCCTCAGAGGCGTTCTCAAGTTGCAGCCGATCCCCGCACCGGCTATAACCCGCCTGGTGACTCTACTCAGAGAGCGGGACACCCCTGTGGTGATGCCTCTCTGAGATAGAAATCCATCAGGTTCGGTAAGCCAAACGAGGCTTGAGGACCCATCAAAGTTCTCGCCTTCTTATAAATAATTAAGGTGAAGCTGTAACAGCCATCTGCGGCTAACAGCATAGGTCCCTCAAAAAAAAAAAAAAAAACTTTGCTCAGTCGTCCGAGCGCAGCGAAGGCGACAACATCCTTATGATGCCACGTGGAGTGGCGAAATGCGTCGAATCTAAGTATTTGCATGTTGGTGTGGTACTAATTATTGATATTTCTTTTCGCATGCGATTGAGGGAGGGCGGGCGGTGCACCATTGGCCTGCGTAGTTAGTACCAACTACCGACATTTTTTATCGGAAGTTTTGCTATATACCTACTCCTTAACAATTAGTAATGGACTTCCGAAAAATAACGCCTGACACCATCAATTATAATGAAATCTAGACTTTGTCTAGATGAAGTAATAGTAATGAAATCTAGACTTTGTCTAGATTTCATTACTTTTTAGAGATAAACAAGCAGCTCCATCGAGACTTGGCTAGTTTTTTACAGAATGTTTTTGGTGGGATAACCGTATATAGGTTTAATTTTAATGCACCTGCAACCTCGCAGTATTAGATAGCTAAGATCATTAACAACAATGTTTGTTTTACGAGTTTTAAGATAACTCAATAAATTGAACAAAAATCAATTTTCAGGTTTTTATTGCACTGTCGTGACATTGATAAGTCTATGTTTCATTTATAAGCGCTGTCGACGAAAGACGACGCTACCACGCTACGCTCGCGCGCTGCCCCAAGTAATAATTCAGGTGATGCGTGTAGAGTTAAACATTATAGAAGAATATTAAATTAATATTTATTTCTGTATGAAAGTAAAATCTAACGAATTATTAAAAGTCTTAGAACAAACGTTGTTGTTTATGATGAACAGGAAGCTATCTAATCCTGCGCGGTTGCAGGTGCATTGAAATTGACCCTGTATAATAGGCGAGGAAGTTATAGGCACAAAGTACATAGACAAATGATAGACAATGACCGTCTGGCAGAGTCCCCTATTGCTGTCAGACTATGACAATTCAAAGGGTATAATTGATTTGACTCATTCCAGGTACAAAGACTGTATTATGTCACAAGCTGCAGGCCTAGCCCGGCGCGTGGACTTATAGAAGAGAAAGTGACTAATCCTCATCCCATCTCGCTTGATTGTATACGAGAGAGCGACAGGAAGCATATTATTTGTCTCTTGTCCCGTTTTGTCCATGGTCCGTGCTACGCCTGCTGATAATATTATCTTTCGATCGGTTGCATAATTATTTGCGAATTCTGCCAGAGTCATATCTCGGTACAGTAGGTGACTGTAGCCATTACCATTCAGGAAAGACTACCTGTTCGCCGATTTTGCAGCAAAAAAAATACATGAGACCGTATATTTCTGTGGTTGAGGACGTCAGGTCCAGGAATCCGACAAAAGTCTGACTTACGTAAGATGAAAGTCAAGAACTTTCGTTGTGGCGAATAAAAATAATCCGTGGTCTTCGCGAGGTACTTGACGAGACAAATAAGTGAATTCGCTCTATAATACAGGTGAGTTCGCTTCGCTTGGCATACCTGCCAACGCGACAGTTCCATATAAAGCTGAGTTAGATAAATAACGCAAGGGTTGAAATTGATTGCTGTTCGATACAAAACGAACGCGAATATTACTTTAGCTTTAGTCACAGGCAGATATATTACGATAAACATTTATCTTTACCCTACCTTTCCTCTCCCCGATCAATCAAAAACTACATTCTGATATCAAATCAGCCTGTAGTCAAATGAGCCATAGTCAGCCACCTATTCTTCATTTTCCACGCAGCGCTCTAATAGGTTTATGGAACGCGGACAGTGATAGATTTGCGGAACAAAAAGAAAACGGATTGAAAAGCTCGGAAGTCCATTTAGATGCATTCGACCGGCGGGATTACAACCGCCGCGGCTACATGTTGCTGATTCTCTCGTTGAGCACGTTTGATTCAGAGCCACTAAGCAGCCACCGTTTATTTTTGATACATTAACTTTCAATTGTTTTTGTCGTCAAGTGGTCGAGACAATCTGGTGCGGAACCTGAGGTATGGGAGCCAATTCCCATCGGCGCGGCGGCTTACGTTTTTTTGTTTTGTGGTTAGTGGAAGTGTTTGGGGATCACCTGGTTTGCTATCACCATCCTAATTTGTAAAATATCACTATGTCCAATAGTCTCGTAGTCAAGGAAAAAGTTCACTTCCATATTTAGCATCATCGTCACTTACTACAAGGTTAGATGTAGGCTAAAAGTTTGAACGTCTTTCACCATTAACTGTATGATACAATTGAAAGAAAATAAAATGTCAGATACTATTTTTGTACGATGTGTTTAAAGCTAAACATAAATTTTACATAAATATGTAATATAAGACAAAAAGAAATGGGTATTGCATAAATGACGTAAATATTTATCTAAGTAGAATAACGAACACGAGAAATTTATTGTTTTTATCGTATATCGATTGCTCCTGACGCTCCTACGGTGAAGGAAAACATCGTGAGGCAACCTGCATACATCTGCGAAGAAATTCAATGATGTATGTGAAGTCGACCAATCCGCACTGGGCCAGCGTGGTTGACTAAGGCCTAATCACCCTAACATAGGGTAGGCTCGAACCCCTCGGTGGGGACGTATATGAGCTGTGATGATGATGATGATGATGATGATTGCTCCAATAAGCAAAATCTGTCAACATTTCAAATTTAAATTCAAAAATCTTTATTCAACATTGGCTTTTACAGGCACTCGTTAACGTGAAAACGAAGCAAAAATATTCTTATTAGAAGTAACGAAACATTAAACATATTTAACATCGGAACTTATCATCATAATCAATTGAAATAAGCCTTGGATAACTAGTCTCAACCAAGCGTTAAAATGGGTTCTATAAATGATAATGGCCAATAAACAATAAACGTAAAACAGAACAAACTGCATAATATTTCAGCTGGGATGTGGCAAATGCCAGCAAAAACATTTGCCATAACGCGAGAATAGTTACTCTACATCTACGTGTGCTCGTGGGAGCTTCAGCTGGGATTGTGTAAACTGCTGGCGAGCGGCGTGTTTGAGCCAGTTTGTAGCTCTTTAAACGAGTATAGCAATTTGTTTGTACAGCAAACAGGAGTACAGCAGAGACGTCTTAGCAATGTTTGGACTGGCTACTGTTATAGCAGTTATCAAACATCAAAGACACAAATATCTTTATATAAGCTGTAACATCTCAAGATACAACAAATTAAGTAAGTGTGGTAGGGTTTATAATGCTAGAATAGGCATTTAATCGTTATAAGAAATAAACGACGATGTTTAGTATTTAATTGTAAAAGGAATTAATGGTATATTATGATAGTGGGAATCTCTGGGTTTAAATCTTATAAAAAGGTATATTTATGTAGAAAGAACTTTAACTACTGTACATTACAGCAGGGATAGATTCAAATGAACCCAATATTTCGAAGTCTTTAGTAATATGTAATAAGCTTATTCCAAGGGGAGTTTTTTCAACTTTTATCTAAAAGAAACTGATGTGGGTTGAATACGAAGGTAATCTCTAGAGACTTGGACCTTTACGAACCAGCAAATGTATATTTCTTTTTGTCTTTACAAAAATAAATACTTACTCGGAATTCGGGCAAAAGCGAGGGACCGTAAAACCAATATTGGACTGGGATAGAATTTTTTATCCGGATACGCTAATTAAACATTTTAGTTCAGTTAAAGGGATGTATTGGGGCTTATTAAAGTAGGCTCTTTTTGCTTCCTATGATTCCAGAGAACATTATTTCTGGTTTTAGAATACAGTCAAGTTTATAATGAACTACATAGCAAGAGATAAATAATATTATTTTATACACTGATTGAACAGTCTGTAAGCTCGGTTGGGTAGGAGCGGTTCCGTTTGAAATGTAATGATTTTTAAATCGGAAATCGGAACACAATCGCTGCTTCGCGACAGAAATAAGGAAAATAGAGATATCCACGCAGACCACATTACCGAATGTTATTGAAGAATTTCTTTCTTTATTTAATTGTATCTTTTTTGTAATCACAAAGATAAAAAATCTCAAAATTACAACTAAATATTAAACAAATACAGAATTCGAACCCTCGATTGGACTAACCGGAGCCGTAATGGAACTGTTAGATTCCTCTTAAAATTGCTTCTTTCGCTGCAAGTATTCATATTTCTTTATCTGCAATTGGACTAAAACCTTATTTCTTGTCATACTTTAAATCACTGAAAATGGAATAAAGATTATTAGTGGATAATAGCAATTTATTTATTCTTCCCCATTCCACGCGACGTTTAAAATTCTATATATAACACAAGAATAGGAGATAAATCAAAACGGGGCTTTATTTACAGGGATCGGCTTAGTTCGTGTTCGGGACTCCCGGCCAAGCCTGGATTTCGTTAACGTACACCGCGGAAAATTTATAGAGTGTGAAAACTCCGATGGATAGCCGTGGAATGACAAACGTGATGAGAATCCCTGATTATGAATCCGACAAGCTTATCCGAGGCTATGAATACAAAGCTCAGTGTAAATTTGTTATTTTGACGCAAGCATTTATTATTTAGTTAGGTCTTAAAATTGGAATGCGTTGAAAGATTTTCTTCGAGTATAAAGTTAATTAAATTGGACGTCCCGACAAACCGACTGTTTCATTATCGCCGAGCGTAAGGTTAGAGATGAATTTGATCATCACCTTTTATAACGCTTTTAAAAATCTTAGTACTTTTTTTTTATAGTTTATGGGTAGGCACTTGTCCCCATCTTGCCTGATGGTAAGCAAAGGTGGGGACTAAGGTGGAGCGTGCCTACTCATTAGGTGCCGATTCACTCTAGTTCTGAAAAGACCTGGGTTGTAGTGAGGTGGGAACACAGAGGACGGCAAAGAATTCCATTCCCTCGCAGTACGCATTAAAAAAGTGGAAGCGAAACGATTCGTACGGGCAAGTGGAATTTCTACTACGTAGGGGTGGGTCTTTGCCGTTCTCCGGGTGCCTCGGTAATAAAAGGGAGACGGTGGAATACGATCAAACAGCTCTTGGGAACACTCCCCGAAATGTAACCTGTAAAAAACCGATAAACGGGCCACTGTGCGGCGATGTTCAAGACTGAAAATTTGAAATTTTCAGAGTGTCTTCACCGATCAACCTCTTCGCCCGGCGCTCTACCGAGTCAAAGGCAGATAGCTGGTACTTATCAGAGCCGTCCCAAAGGTGGCTGCAGTATTCCATGCACGACCGGACCTGTGCTTGATATAGTGTAAGAAGCTGCTCCGGCGTAAAATACCGCCTAACCTTCGAGAGTATGCCAAGCTTTTTAGCTGCATTAGCCGCCTTCGCGTCAATAGAACGCCCAAAGTTGAGGCTCGGTGAGAGGTCAATGCCCAGTAGGCTTAAATGGTCCGTTAAAGGCCCTTGCCTTAACGTACATTTCGGAAAGTGGGAACCAAGTTGAACGGGTGCCGCTTGGAGCTGAAAAGACAGGCCTGGGTCTTGGAGGCATTGAACTCGACTCTGTTAGCTTCCCCCCAATCCGAAACTTCTTGCAGGGTCGAGTTCACGCGTTCTACCATGTTGGCTCTGAGCAGCTCGATTTGCAACTGTGCTATCGTCGGCGTACCCAAAGATACCGGGTTTCAACATCGTTGATATGTAGCAAAAAAAGAGGGAAGCTTGCTAAGTAAATCGTCGTGCCACACCCTATCAAATGCCTTTGAGATGTCCAATGAAACCGCGAGAGCTTCACCGTACCTCTCAATGGCTTCGCTCCAGAGGTGTGTGGTATACACCAGAAGGTCCCCAGTTGATCGTCTTGACCGGAAACCGTACTGTCGGTCACTGAGGAGGTCGTTACCTTCTAGGTAGCCAATGAGACGAGCATTCAGTACACGCTCCATACTCTTACAGAGAATGGAGGTGATAGCTATTGGTCTGTAGTTTGATGGGTCAGCACGACTACCCTTTTTGGGTACTGGCTGCACATTAGCAAGCTTCCAAGATCTTGGAACTTGACCGGTGTTCAGAGAGAGACGGTACAGGCGTGTGAGAACAGGAGACAACTCGGGAGCACAAGTTTTAAGGACTACCGCAGGAATTCCATCTGGGCCACTGGCTTTGTTCACATTCAGACCCCTCAGTGATAGAAGAACCTCCTTCTGACGGATGCGAATCTCCGGCATTGCGGAACTGCTTGAGGGTATTGTGGGTGGAGGTTGGCTTGTGGGGTCTAGATGCGAGTTTTCCGCAAAGAGAGAGGCAAATAAATTTGCCTTATCCTTTGCGGTGTGAGCCAGTGATCTATCAGGTAGGAAGGGGCGGTAGTGATGATACATTTTATTTCTTATTATGGGGTTGGGTCATCTCCAATCACGCTGGACCAGTAAGTGTTGGCGTAACGCGAGAAGGTCCTGTCAGGTGACATTCTGAACCCCTTACGGAGTGTAAATTCGGCCCTAATTGTTGTGTTGAAAGTTATATGTATTAAGTATGGCACATAGTCATTTTTAGAGCTAGTAGCATTAAAGTTCTTACACCCTATATGTATGTATTTTTTTTCAGCTCGTTCTGAAAACGAACTTTTTTCTTTTTACCATCCATCCGTATTGCCTATTGGCAAACCATTATAATCTGGGTCTTTTAAAAAATGGCGAATGGGCATTTACAAGATAAGCAGACTTTATTATCAATCTAGTTTCACTAACCTCAAACGATTCTAGGTCAAGTGTAACAATATGTATAAAAAAAAATTCTATATAGGTGTATTGTGGTAAATGATGAAATATAAGGAACTTTACGAGTGACGCAATAGTGTGGCGTAGTTTCGAAACTTTGAGACCGATTTAGAACATGATGGGGTCATTATTGTTCAGTACCTCGGAAGGTCCTTATCCCTCACCCGCAAACGTCCTGTTATAAAAGGGTGTTACCCAACTGGTCCCGAGGGCACATTATTTATGTACTAGTAGTTGTATGGTCCTAAGATGTCGCGCCGAGTCGCCTGGGAAGAGTTATGGCTGACCCACATCGCTTTTCCGAGAATGCGGCGATAAATTTTATTTTTACATGCGTTTTATAATTTTCTAGGACGGCTAAAATTATAATAAATTCGCGCGACTTATGGTGTATGTACCATGCATTACAGTCTTCATTCTTTCCGCTGTTTTGTAAACTTATTGCAAGAGATAATTTGTTACAGTCGTAAGGGAACAACACATTTATTTTTAATATTTGAGACTGCATTTTATTTAAAACACGCAGTGTTGAAGATGCGGGTTCCAATCCTGCCCGAGTCGAATTTTTTCTTGTTTTGATTTGTTCATTTTTTAATTGATTTAGCATTTTCAAAGAAAATGCAGTTAGCAATAAACATTTGTAAGTGTTAATTCTTAATCAATAACACCAAATCTGTAAATATTTCTAAATTTGTTGTTGATACGCATTACCAATGTTGTTAATAACAGTGAATAAAGTCTACTTTGGTTTAACAAAGTACGCTAAGAGTTATAACCAAAAAAGAAATACAAATAGTGCGTTGAACGACGTAGCATAGAAAACAGCATAGATTACTTTCAATCCCCAACGAAATACGTTTAAATGAAACAGTCCAAGTTGCATCACTGTGGTTTCTCATTTAGTGCCTGAAGTATCTTCGCTAAGTTGAAGTAAAGCCGGACTCTAGTATCACAATAAATAAACCAGGGTGCCGTAATCTGAGCTTGAAGAGTTGCCGCTGACTCATTAAAGTTTTTCTCGTTATTGCTCTTAAGGATTTTGCTGATAATGAGTTTTCTACGTTCCCGGTGGAATGTAGGCAATAGTAGGCATTTTGGAATGATCTAGATTCAGACGTTTTTCGTACTATGAAATGTTCGTGTGCTCGAATGCTAATTTTTATATTGCGAAACTAAACTTTTTTTATTTCAGAAATTCGATACAGATGTTCGTTGTATTTTTTAAATTTTCTTTGTAAATACTAATAAAGAAAAATACGAGGAATTGTTTTTTCTCTTACCGGTAAGTATCTAGCTGCAAAGTAAGTCACATAACCAGGCTTGGCTCAGATAGAGAATCTATGAACAGGTTCTACGAAATAAGGGATGTCCGAATTGGTAAATGTATCAGGTAAAATTAAGGGGCCACAGTACCTACTACTAGCGCCACCATTCGTTTTTTATTAATTATGATGACTGTGCTATTTTTTGTAGAAACGTCTTTAATTTATCATAATTAATAAAAAACGAATGGCGGCGCTAGTAGTAGGTACTATGCCCTCTTAAGGTAATAAACATCCTGAATTTTTATGATACCGATCGATAAATTTTATCATAGAGAACAAATCTCTCTAGTAAACGTTATCTCTTAAACTTGAGGATGACAAAAAAACGAACATTACTTAATCTATAGTGGAATAAGGTGAAATACTAACAAATGTATTTACTACGTATACGTACTTACTTAAATAGTCGCCTGCCTGAAAGTGGAACGAACCTACCAATTCTAAAAAAATGACAGCCGACATTTTTATGATACCATTCGCCAGAGCCAACCAATAAGAAACAACTCTAATATACTTTATCTCTCAAATATGTTAAAACCATAAAAATAACGTAAGACCATAAAACAACTGAAAAAATAAATTTACAGAATTTCTCCTATAAACTTAAGGAAATTATTTAATTTATTAATGTTTACAGGTAATCGGCACAAATTCATCGAAAAACACAGCGAGATAGTTTTTTGAACTACGAGTTTTGTCCCATTATGCATTAAGTACTGTTAGATTTTATGACCGTCCTTAAGTTGTTGAGCTAATGTTTATTAAGGAGATTTCTTCTCTGTGATCGACACTATCTATCGGTATCATGAAAATAGAGGATGTTAATTCTCTATTTTTGGCATGTTCGATTTCCGGTTTGGACAGGTGGTCATTTGACAATATTTGATCTCAGTTGGAAATGTTTATGAAATCAAAACATATCTTCATTCAGTACAATTTTATATCTACAGTATTTAAGGTGCCTGTCCCTTTACGTGGCATCGTGGGACGCCCTGTAAATGTAGAGTTACGTACACTACAATCTAATTTATAAGCACGAAATTTTTGGTGTTTATCTCACCCGCTTTTTTGGTTGTGATCAATTGAGCCGTATCTTTACCCGTGCATTCTATGTGCAAACGTAACTTCAATGTCCTACAACTTCTTCCGGCTTTAACGTCAGTTACCGCCAGGTGAGAAGAAGGCTGAAAGCTCCCTTATTGCTTGTAATAAACACGAATTAATGTTAGAAATTGCAGCAAAAAATAACTTTACTCTCGTATTCGTTTGAGTGTTTAGCACAGATAAAATTGTGGTAGGTAACCGTTTATTTCTTCACGGTTTATGTACGGTCACCGTACATTGAACTTAGTATGTAATTATAAAAGACGCTTCAGCGATTTGACTCGTCGCATCGCATGCTAAACGCACGTGATCATTATTTCTTTATTTGTATCTTTATTCATAAAATTTTGTATCTATCCGATCACCATACCAATCGCGCATACGCACTTGTGAGTGCGTATACGCGATAATCACCATAAATTCACCATCGTTTTACCATAGTTAATTCTAGTATATTAAGTATATAGACTTAGTTAAAGTGTTGTAATAATTTAATGTAATAAAACCACAAACTTTTGTTGACTCTAAAAGTGACCTTTTATCAACCATCACCATCTTCTAAGTGTACATACAACCCGTACATTTTTGCTATTTTAGAATTAGTGCATATATATCAGTCAGGTGGGTGGTTAACCATTCCTAGGTGGCAGACTACACAATCACTTTAAGAAAACGAATCTGCCAAGGACCAGCGCGGTATGTTTAAAATTTCACAAATTCCAACGCCGCAAAGAGGACATTAGAAGATTTACATTTTATTACTTGGGTCACGTGCTCGCTCCTGTTTCCATGAAAATATTTCGTTTTATTAGGATTGTAAAATGCAAATTGTTATTGTTATTACACGTTTCGAATTTTGTGACGATATAAAAGACTTGCGAATGCATTATTGTTGTTGATTAACGTGAAAATGTTTTATAATGTAATCGCCGCTTGTTATGCATTCGTAATGAATGACACGAACCGATTTAAGATGTGTCGAACATGGACCTACAAAAAAATCTTTTTTCAGGTCCGTGGTGTCGAAATATTTTTTAGGCCTTTCGAATTTATTATACATGTTATAGGATTATAATAATAGCATTCAAATTGTCAAATAAGTAATAAATTAATCGAAGTTTATATTTCACCACTATCAGATACAGTAAACATTGTTGTAAACAATTTAGTAGGATTATTCCACTTAGAGCTCCTGGGTGATATCATCCAGGTATTTAAATTCCACATTTTTGTGATTTCAAAGATACTTCGCTCTTCCGCATTTACATTTTATATTATTTATTTTTTATATTTGAATACAAAAAAACACTAATATAAGTACCTAGTGTAAATTTATTAACATGAACCTACGTAAAAGCAATATTAACATATTCTCCATGGAAAATAATTGGTTTACTTTGTTTTAAAATTTGTTTAAAGAAATTAAAACCCTTTGCTTAGATATAATTTGGATATTGTAGTACAGTTAATACCTATTATTTTCTCTTTGACTGTAGTATTATATTCTATGTATGTACATACTTACTTTGGATCGGTCACAGAGCCAAAGAATTTACACAGAACATAGGTGTGTTGATCTCGTCACGATCCCGGACTAACCGGATAAAATAAATGCTCATAAAATTATTAAAATTTTACCGCTTCCTCGCGGTGAAAGACTAGCTGGTATTGGTCTGGAAGCCTGGGGCTCGATACATGGGAGCGGTAGTTATTATGCTTGGTTTGGTTGGTGGTAGGGCTTCCGACCTGCCTGGCTAGCTACCACCGTCTTACCTAAGTTTGTCACCATAGTAACAATGTTGATAGCATTATTTTGGTCAAGAAGAATTAAGAGCGGGCCCACATTAGAATCTTTTTGTCTGCGGACAGTTTTGTCTTTTTATTCCATGATATGAATATGTATTTCACACATTATGAGACCATCGACAATTTTTGTTTATAGCATGGAATAAATTCTAATGTGTGCTCTTGGAGTAGAGCTAGTACTTCAGATATTGAGGAGTCCACGGGAACCTCGCATCTGGTAGGTCTTACCGTCACTTACTATCAAATGAGATCTAGGCCAAGAACTCTATTGTTGGCTAGCTATAACAATGTTGATAACGTTGTGTCATGACAATCCGAGGTAACATAGCCGAGGGGGATATTTTCTATAAAAAATCTATGATCGGCTTGTAATTACTAATTATTGCCTTATTGACTGCCTGATCAAAAATGGTAATGGATGCAGTTTGACTGTCAATTTTTGTGTCACAATCAAAGGGCAGTTCTCCAGCTGTTGAGAAGTCCAAGTGAAGCTCGCTTCCATCTTCGGTTTTATCGCCACTTCATCAGGTGATAAGAAGCCTTAATTCCATCTAGTCCTACCAGTGTAGTGCGACTACCGAACTACTTGGACAAAACTATTAAGTAAGTACAGTGAAAACGAAAATACATTCACATAAAAATATATTTCTTTTATATAAATAATTTTAATATTTCTATACATCATAAGCATTATTAAAACATTCTGGGTGTATTTGTCTCTCATGAGTTTCCATATCGAGTGTTAAAAAAGACATCTTGTAGATGTCTTTTTTAACACTCCCTTGGTCGCGGCTACGACGAAAGAACTGCAAAAAAAAGGTTATATATTTTATTCCATACCTAACGAGACCTAAACATGATTATCACAGCTCAGTTATTGACCAAAAACTTTGCTAGACTGATATGTTGCTTATTTTGCAGCAGAAAAGCAACGTTTTCCCGTGGTCAGTGTGGTACATTTTCCATCTGTCAATCCTAACGATCTACTTTCTATTGTTAGCCGCAAGAATAGTCGCGAGCTTTGTGATGAGACAGTGCCTTTCTGGTGTATTGATGTTATTTATCGCCACTATGTATAAAGGTAAAGAAAATAGCTTACTCAATAATGGAATCACATTTTGTTTTCTATATAGCGGCTTGGCTTCACGTAGGTAGTGGTGGTAGGTGTTTTTATGTTATGATAATATATGTGTATGGAAATATTTTAGTCTAATCTTATACGATATCACCTAAATTTCATTATCATCGTCATAACAGCTCATACACGTCCCCACTGAGGAGCTCGAGCCTACCCAAAGTTATGGTGCTTAGGCCTTGCTGGCCTAGTGCGGATTGGTCGACTTTACATACACCTTTGAATTTCTTCGCAGATGTATGCAGGTTGCCCCACGATGTTTTCCTTCACCGTAGGAGCGTCAGACATATGTATGTATATATGAAATTCGAAAAACGAAAAACATATTGGTACATGGCGGTCTTGAACCCCGGATCTCCCGATTGGAAGGCAAGTGCCGAATCCACAGCACCACCTAAATATATAAAAATTTTAGGAAATAAAACATTTTTTAACATAAGCTTTAATTGATTTATAACTTGTCTAAAAATATTCAGTATATTTAAAGTTTATTTAAAGTTTACTTTTTTCTTTATACTTCCTTCAATTTACGACAATTATAAAGTTTATATGATACAAGCCGTTTCGCAGGAGTTCGAGAACAAACACTGTGACACAAGATTTTATACATATATTTGATAAAAGCTTATCGCGAGATTTTTGGTAGCGAATTGATATGGCTTTATAAAACTTTAAGTAACTTTAAAGTTCATTTTTCTTCTTTTTAATATGAATGAGTAAACGTTTTTTTATTTAGCTATTGTAGTGGAAATGCGAAGGCAACTGAGTACATATTGTCATTGTACAAAATTTTTGAGTACCTACCTAGTCAAGTGAAAAATTATCTTTTCTTTGTTTCAAAACAAAGTACATGCAAATAATGAAAAAAAAAATAGTTTCTATTATAAGCAGTTTTATCGTAGCAATTATTAATAATAGTCAAAAATAATGAATAAACCCGGCACCTACTATTTTAAATAAACATAAACAGTTATGCAGGTATAGCGATAGCGAGGTATAATTGTAAATTACAATATACCACATTGTGAGCGTCGGTGGCGCAGTGGACTCGGCACTTGCCTTCCAATCGGGGGGTCGGGGTTCGAGACCCGCCATGTACCAATGTGTTTTTCGTTTCGAATTTCATATGTACATTTGTCTGACGCTCCTACGGTGAAGGAAAACATCGTGAGGCAACCTGCATACATCTGCGAAGAAATTCAATGATGTATGTGAAGTCGACCAATCCGCACTGGGCCAGCGTGGTTGACTAAGGCCTAATCACCCTAACATAGGGTAGGCTCGAGCCCCTCGGTGGGGACGTATATGGGCTGTGATGATGATGATGATGACATTACCAATTCAAAACCTTAATGTTGTAGTAGCACCTAGTTTTGATATCAGTCAGCTGTGTTTGTTCACGAAAGTTATATTACTCCTGCTTGTATTTAACTTGATCTCGGCTTCGAGACTGAAGCTCTTAGTGCATCGTTAAATACCTACCTATCTATATTATTTATGACAAACACAATATATATGGAAAAGAAAATGGTTTCTGGTTGAGATCTTTGGTTAATATATAAAATCAAAGCTTTAGATATGGGTTGAATTTTGTAAGATTGATTGATCGAGAAGCGATTGCTTGATTCCTTTTGGTATAGTAGATTCAGACGAAAAAATTGAGCGAATTTTAATGTCCTAAGGAAAAACAGCGTCGGTGGCGATGCGGGCTCGGCACTGGTCTTCTAATCAGGAGAACGGGCTTCGATCCTGCCATGTACCATTGTATCTTTCGTTTTTCGAATTTCATATGTAGGTACATTTGCCCGACGCTCCTACTACGGTGAAGGACAACATCGTGAGGCAACTTGCATACATCTGCGAAGAAATTCAAAGGTGTATGTATACCAATCCGCACTGGGTCAGCGTGGTTGACTAAGCCCTAAACACTCTAACTTAGGGTAGAATCGAGCCCCTCGGTGGGGACATAAATATGAGCTGTGATGATGATGAAGGAAAAGCATGTATGGTCAGCATTTTAAATTACCCGAGAATCCCAATGAGTTTTGTAATGTCGCTTCTTATTTCCTCTACGCTCTTGATAGTGTAGTAATGCTCGAAGTATTTACCAGAGGGACACGTCGCGGTACTAATCTTATCAAGATCTTTGCTATTTCTGCCGCCAAAAAGCGGTGCTTGCAATGCTGTGGTCGGGTTTATAGCGCTCCACACACAGAGGGGGAAGCGGGACGGTTAGGTAGCGGAACTGCGGTAAGCGATTTTCTTGCCCCGCGCCGCTTCCGCGGGCGCTTTTTGTGTGGCATCCGTAGCAACACGAACATTAAAAAAAAATCCGTTTAGCCACAGATAATATAAGTTTAGCTATCGTCCCGCTTGCCACTTGTGTGTGTGGAGCAGTTTAAGGCCGCTTGCGCACATATAGGTATTCGGTTCGTGTTCGTTCGATACGTGAAAAAACCGAACGGGAAATTTACGTCCTAGCGTTTGCGCACTTATCCGTATTCGATTCGTGTTTGAGACAGAGATTTAAATAGGCGGTTGGGCGATGAACGTCAAAATGACGTGTTTTTAAAAACCCACTACAATTTAGTACTCATTTGGTACTATTTAATACCAAACATTATAATTTTGGTAGGTACCTGCTTAGTTTAGACGAAATCAGGCTTTCATTATCAAAATGGCGGGATCATGCCCTAACATTAAAGTTACTAACTATTTGATGTAACAAATTAAACCACAATTTAGTACCTCCTCCAGGAATTAAAAGCAGTTTGTTTTAATATTTAAATTCTGGTGGCACAAAAAAATGTATGAAAAAAGAACAAAAACTGTATGAAATGTTTTACACTAAAAACAGACCAGTACAATAAAGCGGCCTTATTGCTAAAAAGCAATATCTTCACAGAAGAGACAGCATATTCAATAGGGGAAAGGGTACAGAACTAGGACTAAGGAAAGTTTGTTATTACGAGTTTAAGGGAAAGGAATTTATTACGAGTAAAAGGTCTAGCTTAATTAATTAATATTTGAATAAGCTGTACTTATGCCTTTTAACATTCCACTTATGGTAACATATGTTTTTCAGTATAAATTGTCATTTTATATCAAAAACTTCATCAAATAATTTAAATAAATGATGGAGACCTGACATCCTGATGCACACCTAAAAAATAAACTGAATACTTACGTATGAGTGCGCAAGCGTTCATACAATCACTAGGATGGCTAAACCCACAAAACCGGATCAAAACCGAATACGAATCGAATATGAACCGAATACGTATAAGTACCCAAGCGCCATAAGGGTTATAATATAACACAGGCAGTGACACTTATGACGCAAGCTGGCGACGTACACTGACGTCCTTGTAGAGGTTATAAATGTACAATTAGGCGATTGCAGCCACGTACCAACAATGGGAAGGCCCAATTCTACTAATAAGTTACAACCGAAACGAAACTAAGCCGTTACGATCGGCCAATCGGAGCGCTTATATTGACTTTCAGCTGTTCGATGACGTGATTATGTGCCGTTCTGATTGGTTGAATGCAACGACTTAGCTTTAGTTCAGCGGCGGGTCATTAGCAGAATTGGCTTTCTGCTTGTTTTGTTTGCCAAGTCAATTGTACGTCGAAAAAATTCGAGCTGCGTGTCCACGTCATGTCAAAATTTATGATTTGTTTGAAATCGACACGCACGTGGCTAACCTCGAAGCTGAATGCACATATCAGCACGCGCCGTATGCGCCGTACGTGCCGCATTATTTGACGTCATCAGCATACGCTTTTCAATACCCGGACCCAGATACCTACCGCATTTTTGAAATACGGCGCGTTCGGTGAGGGCAAATGTGCGAGGTCTCATAATTTCCTTTGATTATACCGGGTGTAACTGAACACCCCAATAACATTTAAGGGGCTTATAAGTTAGATACTAAATGGACCTTCGGTGCTAGTCTGAGACCTGGAACCCCAATACTTTCAGAGTTATTTGATTTTAAACTGAAAGCAAAAACTTTCAAGTGACAACCATAATCAGCTCTTAACACAAAAGAAATTTAAACACAAAATGACACGTGACAGACGTGAGCGTAGTATTCCTCCTACGCTTAGGGCTGTCGGCACTTAATACCAAAAAATAATTTATTTAGTTTGTATGACGTAAGCGTAGTATTCCTCGTACGCTTACGTAGGGTTGTCGGCACATAATACCAAAAAATAATTTATTTAGTTTGTATGGAAAAAAAAGTAGTAACGAACCTACTTTTTTTCCCACTTTTTTTGCCCTAATATTTTTCCTACAGAATCTCTACTTCTGATGGATACATACCCTTAAATGTTATTGGGGTGTTCAGTTACAACCTGTATACATGTCTAATTAAAGATACGAGTAATTTCATACAATGAATTGCGAAATGCGGCGGAAATAAGTCCAAGAATTATGTCGGATTTAAACTTTAAAATCTTATATTGCATCCGTTCTGATAAGGTATGCATTATAATTATATTTTTTCTTGTTCCAGATACCTACATTTATTTATTCAGTATAGTTGCTGACAGCTATTTACTGATGAACTAATACGCTACACATCAAGCCAGGTCTTCTATATGTCTTTAATCAATCTTTTTGTACGGCCTTTAATCAATCATCGGAAGCCAAGCTTTTATAGAGCTCTTAATTTAATTCCGTGTTAAATAATTAAGATTCAAGCTGGCAACTGTTTATTTATGCAACAAATTTCGTCGCTAGTCAATAATGTAAACGAACTGAAAACCAATCGGGTGGTCTATTCCCAAACTCGACCGGCATTGCGGGAAGATTCCAATTAATATTCACATTTATTAATAAAAACTAGCGTCTTATTACAAAACCTGGTCAAAACCTAGTTGTAGTTTAAAGTTAATCTTGGTTTAAACCTAGTGCGCTTTCACTTGTGTTAATATCTATACTAATATTATAAAGAGGAAAGATTTGATTGTTTGTTTGTTTGTATTGAATAGGCTTCAAACCTACTAAACCAATTTTGATGAAAGTTGGTATAGGGATAGTTCGAGACCAGGGGAAGGACATAGGGTAGTTTTCCAACGGGAAAAAGAATCCCACGGGAAAACAAAAATAACGCGGGCGAAGTCGCGAGCAGAAAGCTAGTACAGTACATAGAGACAGCGTCAACTTATACACGGTTATTTTTTTATCACCCTGGAAAATTTTAGGGACGCTTCAGGACACATCTAATATTATAAAAAAAATAAAATAAATTTTTTTTAAAAAATATAAAAAAAAATAAAAAAATCTCTAAAAATGCTGTTCTCAACTAGTGCAGCATTTTTTGTATTTTTAAAAAAAATTATATAAAATTAAGGAGGGGGGTTATTTTTTTTATTTATATTTAAATCATTCTAATACCATGTCGTGAAGCGTCCCTTAAATTTTCCAGGGTGATAAAAAAATAACCGTGTATAAGAAGTTAAAATAAGAAGTTAAGTATCTACTTAAAACTTCTACACTACGATAAATTATACAAACACGAGATAGCTAATAGCTAGAATAGAAAACGAAAAACATTACTTTGAAAATACAGCTCACGAGACTATGTAACTAATCATATAGCGTGAGCTAAGGTATTTGAATTTTAGGGTTGAATCAAGTGCATAGATATCATACATTTTATAATCGATTTTTTAGAATGTCGTAATTTAGCAATTACGAAAACCATTTTGATTTGTTATTGTAAGGGACAGAATACTAATAACACACTTTTTTGTTTATTTTTATCGAACATTTAAGGTTTTTCATAATGCGAATACAATCGAATTGGTCACTAGACCCAAAATGGATCTGGAAGGTAGATCTACTGAGATTGAACGTGGCACTCGATTAAACATTCGTTTATTCCGTATGACACATGGACAGATCAGTCGAAGTGAAATCGACTCGTTACTATGAATTGTGAGCCAGAATAGCCCTGCAGATACCTGAAAGAGTCTAATTTGTAATTAACAGCGCAAACATAATGCAGACCCTCTTTGAGATCAAACGACAGATCTGGGATTCATTTCAACCTGCTTGTTTGCTCGTTTATAATTGAACGATCGGTCTGTAATCAAGAAAATATTTATTTTTCAACGCGATTCTTTGTACGCGTCCGCTTTTCGTAAATATGGCTTTGCTAATGAATATTTTTTACCTGTGCGGTCTATAAAGGAAAATTTTGTTGTTTTTATTCAGAGCGTTGTGATATTTTAGAATATTTATGTAAAGAGAAGAGATTTTGTGAGATAAAAACGGTTTTACAATTTATATCAGGTATTGATAGTTGATAGTATTAAACTAAGTCGTGTTTACAATATTTTCATCCATTAAGGTTTTTCCAGTCAAAATAGGGTTTCCTCAATAGGTTTATTCAGTCAAAATAGGTTTTAGAGACTTAAGTATATTGCCTGCCAAAGGACTTTCGATATGTTTAATGTTGACATTAAGTGTGAAAGTTTGTAAACAAAATAATTTTTTATACTTGTATTATTTTGAATTATGTTTTAGATTAAATTAGATTTAGATTAGTACTAAAATAGAATTAGCACAATCACTCCTACTTTCACTGCTCGATTATGCTGATTGTGCCTGGGTGGATCTGTCTGAGGAGCTTCTCGACAAGCTGGAGCGTCTACAAAATGTGGCCATTAGATTTGTTTTTAATTTACGAAAATTTGACCATGTTTCTTACTATCGCTCTCAACTCAAATGGCTCCGAATTCGACAACGTAGAGACTTACATGTCTTATCCCTGCTTTACAATATTCTGTTCCATCCAATATCTCCACCTTATCTTAAGTCTCATTTCTCTTTTCGGTCCGCTTCGTCGAGTCGTAATTTGCGATCCAATTACATTTTATCCCTTGATATTCCGCCTCGCTCGACTCATTTTCTGACGTACTCGTTTCCTTCTCAAGCCGTTCGGCTATGGAACTCTCTTCCTGAGAGTATTAAGAGAGCGCGTACGCTAGATTCTTTCAAATCCCTAGTTCGTAGTCACTTCCTATCCACAAATCCTTAACCACTATACTGTGGTTTATATCCCTTCCCTATCACACAAGCAATTTTTATTCCTATTTCTTCCCCCTTCCCCTTGATTGTCCTTTTTCCTATTTCCCTATCTTAAGGTTGCCTGGAAGAGATTGCTTTTTAGCAATAAGGCCGCCTATTTGTACATATTTTTTTTTTACATTTGTATCCCATTGTCATGAATATTTGTACAATAAAGGGTTTATTATTATTATTATTAGATTAAATATATTTTGATAACAAAGAGTATAAATATAACAGGGTTAATCTATACTATATAAAGCTGTCTCCTAAGATCATTTTCGTGTAGCTGCAACGGATAAGGTACTTCTCCTTACTGCCCCGCTGATAGTTTCCACCCTGTATATGTACCAACTCGAGATATTTGATTTTTCGTCACTTTATATTTATTACGAGTATAAAGTGACGTAAAAATCAACATAATACGTAAGATTAGCGGAGAAAGGGTATTTTTTAGCGGAGAAAGGTCGCCTTCTTGTCATTACTTTTCCCAGTGACTGTACAAATTGCAAAATTTTCTCAGTGGGACCAATCGATCGGTTCAAAATATGCAATTGGAGCATTGGGCCCGCGGGTGGAACTTCGTAGGCCCTAAACAACCTAAGAGCCTGCAGAGGGGATCCCCTACAAGTTTCCACGATTGATATCTAAGTAATGAAAAAAGATGGTTAGACGACATAAAACAGTGTACTGGACTGACATATCTATAATTTAAGAACGCAGCATGGATCGCAAATTTTCAGCTCATTTCTCATAAGACCGATGTGACCTCACGCTATAAAATAATTGTTAAATACCCTCACGAAAGAAAATGTATTAATAATTACTTTGCTTTTTACAGGAGGAAAAACATGCTTTGTTTGTGAAATATATATTTTTTGTGTGAAAATTTTACTTTCGTGAGGGTATTTATAAAATATTTCTTATCGTGACGTCACACCGGTCGTATGCGACCGCTTATTTGAAAATCGCACCTAATGATGATGACTAAAGACCTTAAAATTGGACATTATTGCGTAGCTATTAACAGTGAGCAAAGTCCACTTTGGATTAACAAAGTAAAAAGAGATTATACAGTACGTCTTTCTTTTAGGCTAGGTAAAGTCCTCAGTGGCGTAATGCGCATAGCGTTAGCACGGCTTACTCAAGACGCAGGTTCAAATCCTGCCGGAGAGAATCTTTTCTTGTATTGATTTAGTAATTTTTCAGGTTTATGACATTTGAGAAATTCGAGAAACAGTTAATAGCCGTAATACAGCGCAATCGAAATCGCCTGTTGATACTGAACACGGCGAAACCTTAAAGTTGAGAAAGCCTCAGATTCATGCGGTTTAAACGTTGAAAGAGTTTGATTCCCGGCTCGCATATTTGATATGATGAATGGTTAATGCGGGCGTGTTGTCGGGTTGTTGTTTATGCAAAAGCATTTTGCATACTACACTACGTGCGGCTGATCACAACGACGTAGAAAATACTAGCTAGAACAGGCAAGTTATTTTTCATGTCTAAAGTAGCAATGTATCGCATTTGGCGTCTGTAAAGTACCAATGATGATGACGTACTGAACTGAGACGAGGCCGTTTACAATGGGTCTCATCAGAAGGCTCAATGTCACTCAAAGGGCAATGGAGAGGGCTATGGTCGGGGTTTCTCTACGCGATCGCATCAGAAATAAAGAGATCCGTAGAACTTGAATCATCGACATAGCCCAAAGAATTGCAAACCTTAAGTGGCAGTGGGTAGGACACATAGCTCGCAGAACTGACGGCCGTTGGGGCGGAAAGGTCCTTGAGTGGCGGCCACGTACCGGGAGACGCAGCGTTGGTAGGCCCCCCACAAGGTCGACCGACGAGCTGGTGAAGGTCGCGGGAAGCCGCTGGATGCGGGAGGCTCAGGACCGATCGGCTTGGAGATCCCTGGGGGAGGCTTATGTCCAACAGTGGGCGTCTCTTGGCTGAAATGATGATGATGATGATGAAAGTACTAATGTAGACTAAAGTAGCAATATGTATCGCATTTGGTCTCTAAGAGTGTTGGCCAGATCTTTTGGACCTTTGTGTGGAGGCGATTTAAAAATAGAACTTTAGGTGGGCATTCGCGGTCATGCCATCGCGCCAAACAACGCCAGATTATAATATATTTGTTATCTGATGGACTGATATAAAACAATGGCTCTGTCAGAATCTGTAAAATCCAGGAGCCTTTATTTAGAGATCGATAGCCAATGTTGAGCTTAAAATGAGCATTTTAAAAAATAAGACCTTAAACCCATCGTTTTGACTAGGTAGTCTTTTTTCTTGATTATTATTTATAGAATAATGAGTTTTAACATTTTGTGGTAAGCATCAGCGCACATTTAATGTTATGGTTGTAAATTGATGAGGTGGGAAATCCTCAAATAAGCTCTACCTACGTCCACATTGATTGAAAAGATCTATTGATTGATCTATTAGCACTGTCATGTCCACTTTAATCCATGATTTAGAAATTTATCGTAAAGATCCATTGATGGATCTTTTTGCACTCTTTATTCTTACTTTAGGCTTTTTGCAAAGTGGATTTTTTTAGACCGTCATTCAGTCAAACCTATGTGGTTAACCTTATTATCAATGATTCCAAATTGTTGACCTGTAACATGAAAATTTGTTGTGCAACCACGGATTTCAATTATTTTATTATTTACCAAACTAGACTTTCTTTGTTCATACAAATGACAGCAATTTTTTTGTACCGATTGTGAGTTAACAGAAGTTTGTGATGGAGAATTTATTTTGATGAACTCGTTTGCGAATATTTAAGGCTAATTACTTTCAGTTCAATGGCTCAATGTAAATACCATCTTAACCAGAAATGATAAAAACGTGCAAATCAAATAGGTACAAGAAATAGATACTTTGACAGTCAGTAACCAAGTCCAGTACTAATAGTTAAGAAAAGCTTATTCTTATTTTATTTTTCTTTATTAGGGATAACAACAGCGTTTTATAATTGTTACTATAATACGTTAATTACATTTTGTAAGCCAATTATAGCTATCCACGGTAAAAATAAACATACTTATCCACATCTGGTTACAAAAAATTACAATATATGAGTAATTTGGTTGACCCACTTATCCACTACACATACCACTGCACATAAATATATTATACATATACCACATGAAACATAATATAATGATTCGCGTAATATCAACACTTATCTTACATAGACGTTTAAAATAATATTATAATAAATAATATATTTAGTTCAGTTCTCAACTGTAGTAATCCCTTTTTACTTTGTAAAGGCAAAACAAACCTTACTCACTTTTATTAACTTCCGGTCAATATTGATCAGTCTTTTAACTTATTTATGGAGCTTGGGTAAGGGTGAATATTGTATGTTGGTGTGCGCAACGCGCTTTTTGCCAATTTTTGAGAAGGCAACACCAAAATACTGGTGGGAGACTCTGTACCAGGGTCGCCCACTTGGGTACCTCCGTCTCGCCTATTTCTGCCGCAAATCAGCAGTGCTTGCTTTGCTGTGTTCCGGTTTGAAGGGGTGAAAGGGATATGGCAGTGAAATTACTGGGTACCGTGACGTTACATCTTATGTCACAAGTTGGCAACGTACACTGTGGTTCTTGTGGGGATTGCAGATTTGCTGCGAATCTCACAGGAGCCACAAGTATTATAGGTGACTGTTACCACTTACCATCAGGTGGGCAGTATGCTTGATTGCCAACTTTGTTGTATAAAAAAAGGAGCCCACAGTTTATACAGTCATTGTCTGAAGTGGAGTTCTTTTTTTCTTTGCTCTTTATATTCGTAAATATAAATCCTGATCGATTCATTTAAAAAATGTGACGTTAACAACATTTAAGAACTATTAGAACGCCTAGATAGTTAACAGAACGACTGTAACTGCGCCTGTTTTCAATTGAGAATAAAAAATAAGCAATATACTTAAACACCTGCAAACCTAGTAAAAAGTAGTATCAATACATCTTAAAAAGTAGGTAGGTACCTACTGTTAAAAGCAATTCTTTTATTGCCAATACCATCCAGTAAACCTTATGTGACCCCATCATCGATTTGTCGAATATAGACGGACAAGCGAACCGAAGCGAAAATAATCAAATTCAGCTCAAAAATAGGACGGCCGTATATTTTTATACGTTGGGTTTTATGGGAAATTCAATAGAACCATAAATATTCAAATTTTCGAAAGTTTTATAATTTTTTAATACATACAGTTCCTAAAAAAGCTACTTTTAAGACGTATATATCGTGCGAAAAGTTGAATGTCTAGCACTAGTGCATAAAAAACATTTATCTAGTACCTTTCAAATATACTTTGATGATACCGCGCAGTTAACATAATTATCATAGATCACGCACAAGCATTTATATTTTCAAGACATTTTGTATGTTCACGAGTCCATCACTTATTTTTGAAAAAATACATTTATTTAAAATAATTTCAATAATTCTTGAAAACATTGCTTGGCTGAATGAATACCTATTATGCACGATTGATGGTTACGACAGTACCTAATATTTTGTGGCACTGACTAAAAGAGCATTATGAGTCGTGGGATATTATCACAGACATTTATGTGTCTGTGGATATTATATACTTACTAAAGAATACATTTATTTGCCAGTAAAGTATTATTTTTTAATTAAAATATATTAAATTTAACTTTAGTTCCATAATTTTTTATCGCAAGTGTAATTAAACGTCCTTTGATGCACGCCCGGAATTGTAATTTCGGACATACGTACTTTCCGCATTTTTGTCCAAAAATTCATTTTTATATAAAACATATTATACTTACTTTATAACAAGTTTAATACGTCATATTGTATCACATTCCTACATTCACATTCCAATTTTATCAATTTCAGACGTAAAAAAATGTATTTTATTATGTACATTGTGTAAATATTCCTCATCATCATCAACAGCTCATATACGTCCCCACCGAGGGGCTCGAGCCTACCCTAGACTATTATTAATTTTATTTTACAAGCCTTTATTTAACTTGCAATGTAAGTATGTAAGTATGTATGTTCGGGTGCAATCTTGCAATTCAATTTTGAAGCAGATATCTTTAACCGATTAAGCTGAAATTTTGTATACACGTTCAGTTTGGATGACAATGCATGGTTGACTGTGTGACGTCATTCTAAATCCAATATGGCGGCATACCCAAGATGGCGGACCAATTATTTTTAATGCACCCCTACAATATGGGTATCAAATAAAAGGTCTTGCTAAGAGTAACTCGAAAAATAATGTGACGTCACTATTAATCCAATATGGCGGACTTCTAAAGCTTGAAAATCAATTTTGAATCTTTAACCGATTGAGCTGAAATTTTGTATACACACATAGTTTGGATGAAAATGCATGGTTAACTGTGTGACGTCATTCAAAATCCAGGATGGCGGCATACCCAAGATGGCGGACCAATTATTTTAAATGCACTCCTACAATATGGGTATCAAATAAAAGGTCTTGCTAAGAATAACTTGAAAAATGAAGTGATGCCACTATTAATCCAAAATGGCGTACTTCTAAAGCTAAAAAATCAATTTTGAAGTAGATATCTTTAACCGATTGAGCTGAAATTCTGTATAGACGTTCCGGCAAACCACCTTGCAACAATGATGCGTTGAATGAGATTATGAACAGACTGAGAAACGTGTCCAGTGATATCTAAAAAGTAAAAAATAAATTAAATGTAAAAAAACCTTTTTAAAAACAAGCTTTTATTTAATTGCGCTAAAATGAAAAATCTAACTTTTACACTAAAACTTTTACTTATAACGTCATTTCACATTTATCACAATTTATATGACATAAAAGCTTGTCGCGACATTTAGATTTTTAGATAAACAAGTAAATTAAATAATTTGATGTGAATAATTTTATACATTACAATTTTCAAACAAAGTAAATACGAGTAGGTACTTAAAAGTACTCTTTTAAGTACTTTTAACTTACTATATACAAGAAAATCTCGCGACAAGCTTTTATGTCATATAAATTGTGATAAATGTGAAATGACGTTATAAGTAAAAGTTTTACATAGTGTAAAAGTTTATTTTTTCTTTTTAGCGCATTTTTATTTTACTATTGCGATTAGGCCTAGTCAACCACGCTGGCCAAGTGCGGGTTGGTCGACTTCAACCGTAAATAAATTTTTTCTTCACAGGTGTGTACAGGTTTCCTCACGATGTTTTCCTTCACCGTAAAAAAAGCGTCGAATAAACGTACATATTATTCAAAATTTGAAAACACATTGGTACGTGGCTGGGTTTGAACCGCTACCTCCCGATTGGAAGGCGTCGTCCTTTCACACGCATTTTGCCATCGATGCTTCGCCAACGATGCCATCGTGTAAATATTAATTTTGGATAATAAAAAGTTTGATAGATAATTCACAATATTTTCGTGCTTAAAAATCGCGCTATCAAAAGAATGAAACAAGAAATCTTAACTGAATTTAATATCAAACTCGTTATCGTAAAGCACTTTGGTCTAAAGTTATAAGTGATAGATAACTTAGGATGTGTCCCAGACACATCCTAAGTTATCTATCACTTATATCTTATATCTAGCACGAAAAGAAAGAAACAAATGTGTGATGGACAGAGTAGACATTACCATCTTCTTTTTGCTCTTTTTTTGTTTCTTTGTGGAGCGTGATTGCCAAGTCACAAAATTATCTTTGATAATAAATCTATTTTGATTAAATCAGATAAAATTAATTGTAAATAAACATTAACTGGCGCATCAAGTTATCTGTTGGACGATGTTAACTATCGGGTAGTTTGTGACGGACAGTGAAAGGTGTCTATAGAATACTCGACATGACTCTACATAAGATCTGTCAACTTTTGACGGCGATTTTTAAACATGACTGGCCTTATTCATAAAAATATTTAAGCAATGTTTAACTTAAATAATGTTGCTGTCACTTCCAATCTCATTACAAAAGAAAGGACATCAAAAGAGACAGCAACATTACTTAACTTAAACATTGCTTAAATATTTTTATGAATAAGGCCAGGAATGTTTTTATGGGTTTGTTTGTCAGATGCATACAATTTAATGTGACGCCACACGCTTATGAATAGTTGACGATCAAGACGCTTCCAATGATACTTCATAATAAGTTGGTTAGAAATTATTAGGGAATAGATGAACATGCTTGGTAACCACATACTCATTACATACCGGTTAAAATCGTAAGTCTCCTTTTGCTTCACCGTAGACAGTTTAAAAGAAAGTCAGAATTGCATAGAAATTTGAATATTTCAGAGAATATTTCCAGAGCGGAAAATGGAAAATGTAATTCTTAAAACAGCTGAATTATGCTGAGCTATCTCCGGTACTGACGTCCTTGGGGCCGCTGCAATTTTAATTCATTCCCGCTAAATGACCCCATAAATTATATTACGGTATCATCTCTTAGCTTTCTGTATTAAATTAACAATCACACTTTTTTAAGTATATACTGATATAACTTGGTGATATTTATTATATAACTTGGAGTGCAGCAGATTTTTAATGAACAATTTAGGAAATTTAGATAGTAAGTATATAGATAAATTAAGAAATCAACAATAAGAACATAGTTTTGATTAAATGTAAAACCTGTTTATTGATAACATGTTGATAACGGTAGTAGGAAGTAGGTAAATATACTTTATTTAGGTATAATTTTAATAAAAAAATTAAAGTACAATGTGGACCAAAACGCCTTAATACACAAAAACAACATTTAATATTTTTAACAGATTCTTTCGGTACGGCGAGTTCTATTCTTTTATGCGAGGGGTGTTGATACATTTAATCAAAGTGATAATATCAATACAATATTAGAATATATGTAGCAGTTTGTGCGTATAAATATCAGTTTGCCGTGGCGGGGAAGATCCCTTCTCAATTTATTTTTTCTATGGCTTTGGTCACCCTTCTTGAGATGAAATTACGACTGATACAAACTTTGTTCCCTTATCTATCAGTGTATAGTCATATAGATAGGATTTTATGTATCGGAATAGTTGTTTAGTTGTTATGAATTGGAAGTTTCTGAGTCGAGAGATAAAACCATAATTTTGTTTGTTCCGCTAGTTCAAAAATGGAAGGGCGTGTTGTATAATTTTGGTAGATCTCTAACCTAAGTTCCTGCTTATACCAGTATTCTATGCTAAGTGTATTTATTTGCATTTTAGACTTTTTCTGCAAGCTTTTTTTTACTTTCACCTGTCCGGTGTCTCTAATGAAATCTTGCAAGTTAAATTTAATCCATTTCCCGGTCTCCGATTGAGCTGAAATTTTGTATGCATATGTATATCACGTGACAATGCAATATTATGATGATATAAAAGCTTGTATTTAAAAAAGATTTTTTTTTAGATTTTACTTGTATGGAATGCTGTTGCCTACATAGTTGCATCTTGCGCATATGGCTAGTTGACAGGCGTAAGCTGGCAAATTAACGAATTAGACGAATAAGAAAAATGACAAACTCTGTAGGACTCTCCCCGCACAGTGTGGAGTATACCAACTTAACCAACTAGATATGACTAACTGTTGCGGAGCCTTTACAGCTGTGTTTATAATTCTTCTTGTTAGCGTCATCTTGTTACTCTGTCTCTTCGAATATAAATCCAATCCACAAGAAATGTGTGAGTGTTGACGATTGTATTTGTTACTCCTAATAACTTTTACTGAGAAAATAATACTACCGAAGGGATTTCATATTTGTGATTTACCGTCTTCTTTACTAAACAAACAAAATAAAATATAAAAAAAAACTTTTTTAAATACAAGCTTTTTGTAGTCGTCAATACGAATCAAACGAGCCCAAACTCGAAGGGGTTGTGTCATTTTATTGCCGAATTCCTATTGGCCACCTTCCAGCTCCAGCATTAGATCAGCTCCATGTCATCATAATATTGCATTGTCACGCGATATACATATATGCATGCAAAATTTTAGCTAAATTGGAAACCAGGAAGTGTGGAAAATATAACTTGCAAGATTTTATTAGAGACACCGAAACAGGTGAAACTAAATAAAAGCTTGTAAATAAATTAGTAAAAGAACAAACAAAAGTCCTCGAGCAGGACTCGAACTTGTGTCTGCAACATACAATGTAACCTACTTGTGTAGGTCGCATAAATCGATTATCGAATTCAAACTGTACGCGATTAGGATCGATCGATTGTCTTTTCATAAGAGTCACCCAAGAGACCGCCTAAGTAAGAGCAATGTAGTAACGCTATAACTGAAGAAATACATCTGAAATACCATGATCGAGTTTATTACCGGAGGGAGACTCTGTACCAGGGTCGTGTGCGTGGGTACCTCCGTCTTACCTATTTCTGCCGCAAAGCAGCAGTGCTTGCATTGCTGTGATCCGGTTTGAACCACATGTATTATAGGTGACTGTTACCACTTACCATCAGGTGGGCAGTTTGCTTGTTTGCCAATTAATTGCAATAAAAAAAATTCGAAAATCCCCCTTTTCGATCCCGGAGCGTGCGTAGGGCGCTACGATACTGTGTTGAATAGGTACTTACAAGAATAATAAGTACATCCTGAAATATTTGTATGAGAAGTTTAGTTCCAAGTACGCCCTGTAGGGGCGCTGTATACAATTCCGATACAAATACTTCACGATGACGTCATTTACGATGCGAATACTTGGAGATCTTTGAAGAGACCTGCAATGTCGACAGTTGTCATCACTGGTAGGACCAATCGGTTTGTTGATGCTCAGGGTGACTAATGTCTGCTGCCATGGAAGCAATTAGCAATTATGTAACCAAAATGATATAACAAGAGATATGTTTGCTTCAATGGTAACGGCATTAGTCATGCCTGAAAATCAGCGCTTTTCGCGTTTTAACGCAAGAGGAATTAGCTGCGGCATTGTCCTTTTTGGACTTCACTATCTGTAGGTATAATTCTTGCATAAATATTTGTGTGTTGTGTACGTGCATCCAAATAAAGCATTTTTTCTTTCTTTCTTTCTTCTTCTTTCAGTCGGCATCACTTGGATGAAATAATGAAGGGAACCACCGTGGAAAATATAATGATAAAAGTCGAAAAAAACAAAGGGCTCCATCATAATTTGATTACACCAATTAATAGTGGAGTCGGGGGATTGTTTCCGATATTGACGATCTATCGTTTTACCGGCGAAATCTCTGAGGGCCGGATGATATTAAAAGCCAATGTTGACGGTCCCATTATAATGGAACAGGAACAATATTTGGGCCTGCACTGTCAACGTTTTCACGAGAATATGAACGTCTCTAGGGAATGAACGGTACGATACAGTTGAACAATATTGAAATTTGATTGGACTGGAAAGTGATTTAATTGATACTGAATAGCTACGTTTAAATTTCCAATATCGGTCGCTCGGATTTGTGATTAAGTAGGACCCTTAAATCTCTCTCAAGGGATGAGGGATTCTCTGCGGAATTTCTTTCAAATTGCTTGGTCTACTATTGAGTATACTGAAAAAAATCTATACCCTGGATTTTTTTATAATTTAATCATTTTGTAAACACATGTATAATGTTATCACTCGACCTATCAAAAACGAGTCTTAAGAACTACAAAAGCTCTGTTTAAGTGTTACTCAGAGCTCCTAATCTAGGCGTTAGCCTATAACTGCTACAAGGTCCCGAATGACTGTTATCGATAGGAGCGAAATATGAAAAAGTTCTAGCATCTAAATGCAGGCAATATCGCACCCCGAACAATACGCGTGTAGTGTTCAAGAAATCCAGTCACATCCGGCCCATTGAGAGCGTGGAGTGAGTCATGCACAATGGACCGATGCAGACGCGATGAGAGCCTCCGCAGAGCGCCCGCGCTTTGTGATGGTCACAAACGTTCGCATACACGAGCACAGTTCTATAAGGCTGCAATGTGATCACGCACCGCTTATTACGAGAACACGCTCCGCAGACTTGCGGAATGAAAAAATGTTGCAAGATTTGACATAAACAAAGAATGCAAGTTGAATTATGTAGCGTGTGTTAATCAAGAATACTTTAGTGCTAACTTCGTACATTCAGAGTTTTATCAAAAGAGCGGTAACAGGTGCTCATACTTTCTCATCAAATTTCGCATTATCATATCATTTGGGTATGATTGGTATAGGCGCAATTATAATAAATACATTTACATCTCTTTATCACAAAGTAATATGATCAGAAGACGAATTTGAACTTGCTGTAGAACTTGTTTCATGTTTGATTGTTGGAAACCAAAAATATTTTTATTGTTCATCCATCCCCTTCGTCTGACCTGAGTGGCGGCCACGTACCAGGAGATAGCAGTTGTAGGTCTCCCCACAAATATCCGAGAAGGTTGGGGGAAGGGTTGAGAAAAAGTTAGCAGTGAGCGTCTCTCGGCATTATGACGAAAAATTATAAAATGGTTTTGGCTGGTCGGACTAACAAACATCAAAAGAAGTTAAATCTACCATCTAATCAAAACCTATCATCTTATCAATATCTTAATCAAATACTTATTAAAGTTACATATGTCATATTAAATCTATATAACTTACTTACTATTATTATAAAGCTGAAGAGTTTGTTTGTTTGTTTGTTTGAACGCGCTAATCTCAGGAGCTTCTGATTCAGATTGAAAAAATCTTTTTGTGTTGGATAGTTCATCTATCGAGGAAGGCTATAGGCTATATAACATCACGCTACGTCTAATAGGACCTGAGCATCAATAAAAATGTTGCAAAAACGGGGAAAAAATTACGAGATGTTGTTATTTTCCGACATCCACGCGAACGATGTCGCGGGCACAGTTTGTGAATCTATATTTATAAAATGCTTTGGTGAGTGACTGACTGAGGTATTAACGTAGAGTCCAAACTACTGGAGCTTTACCAGGAGGGAGACTCTGTACCAGGGTCGTCTGCATGGGTACCTCCGTCTTACCTATTTCGGCCGCAAAGCAGCAGTGCTGGCATTGCTGTGTTTTTGAATTGGTTTTCCTCAATTTTTATTGGGATGGAACCACCCTTGGAGTATCCTCTATCGAATACAAAAAGAATCATCAAAATCGGATCATAAACGACGAAGTTATCCGCGAACAAACATAAAAAAAATGCATAAATACGGTCGAATTGAGAAACCTCCTCCTTTTTTAGAAGTGGGTTAAAAATGAAAAGGAAGTATAATTCAATGAGTTCGAGTTGAAAACTGATGTTAGGGATCCTAAGAATTAAAGCAGCATATTGCCAGCGATTTTGTACAAAAAACAGGCATGTATTTTATTTATTCTTATACTTGCTTCAAATCCGTATCACAGCGATAAATGAATTATTTAATAGGAGAAAAAAAAAACATTAAGAGGCAAGAATTGATGTAAAACTTTATAACAACATTTGTAAACGATTTCTCAAAATTTCGCGAAATCTGTCCGAGTCGTTTAACTTTGAAGTGCTCATTTAGCATGTTCGAATTACTTTGAGTTATAATTGTACTTCTGGCATATTTTTTGCAATTATTTCATCAATTCTATTATTTTGATATTGAAAATTATTTAATTCGGGAGAAAAATAAATCTATTTCTGTAATCGGCAGTTTTAGAAATACCTCTTGTAATGCCAGACAGTATTGTAAGGCTTTGTATATGTCTACTACTTCAGGGATACACATCATTTCACCTGATGGTAAGTAACTAAAGACCGAAGATAGAGGCAAGCTTCACCTGGACTCCTCAACAACTGGGGAACTGGCTAACTTACCTCTAATTGTCGGAACACAACAATGTTATTTACATTGTTATTATGACGACAAACGTAGGTAAGGCGGTGGTAGCTAGCCAGGCGGGCTTAGAAGACCTTTTTTTGGGAGGGGGGAAAATGCATTTACGCATTCCTTGTAGTCGAGCCAAACCACGAGGATATATGGGACTCCCCAGAACGTACATCCCTTCCCAGTAGCTCCTCCGTCCGTCACAAGACAGGGGGAAGGGAACAACAGCCAGGCCTTATTCCCGCTGACCCCCTGCCTGTGACATTTATGTTGCCGGACTGGCTCTGCTGCTTTGTGGAGCGGCGCAGAATTGCGCTGCTCTACACCCCAAAACTGTTTTTTTATTGTGGTTGTCTTCCACGCGGCCAGACGCTCAGTGCGCCGGGCCCGCGGCCCGCTCAGTGTGGGTAACGGGTTGCCCGACGGCAGATCCCACTGGCTCCACCGCCGCGCGGGTGAGCAGAAGTTCGGGGAAATCCCCTACAGGCGCGAAGCGCCATGGGGAAAAACTCGCCTCTGCTCTGCTACTGCAAAAGGCAGCCGCGAGGAGCCGGCTTCTGGCGAAAGCCACACCTCTTCTTGCCACAAGAAGAGGGGGGGACTTCGCCCTTCACCGCATGAAGCGGATGGCCACATGAGGTGGCCCGCCGATTTGAACCCGGCCATCCCATGCCCCCCTTCACCAGATCGTTGGTCCACCTTGTGGGGGGCCTACCAACGCTGCGTCGCCCGGTACGCGGCCGCCATTCGAGGACCTTTCCGCCCCAACAGCCGTCAGTCCTGCGAACTATGTGTCCTGCCCACCGCCACTTAAGGTTTGCAATTCTTTGGGCTATGTCGGTGACTCTAGTTCTTCTACGGATCTCTTCATTTCTGATGCGATCGCGTAGAGAAACCCCGAGCATAGCCCCCTCCATTGCCCTCTGAGTGACATTAAGCTTTCTGATGAGACCCATTGTAAACGGCCACGTCTCAATTCCGTACGTCATCTGGCAACACGCACGAATTGAAGGCTTTCGTCTTAAGACACTGCGGTAGATTGGCCGAGAATACGCTGCGTAGCTTCCCGAATGCTGTCCAGCCGAGTAGCATTCGTCGATTTACCTCTTTCTGGAAATTGAACTTACCGAGCTAGACTATTTGTCCCAGGTAAACATATTCGTCAACAACTTCCAGTGTAGAGCCTCCAACGTTCACAGGAGTGGGTACTACATGGGAATTCACCATGATTTTGGTCTTGTCCATGTTCCTTTTAAGACCCACTTGTTGGGAAACTCTACAGAGGTCTTCGAGCATTGTGCCTAGATCTTTAACGGTCTCAGCCATGTCTACGATATCATCGGCAAAACGAAGGTGAGTCATGTACTCGCCGTTTATGTTGATGCCGAGTGCTCTCCAGTCCAAAAGCTTCAATACTTTCTCCAAAGCAGCTGTGAACATTTTCGGCGATATTACGTCACCCTGTCTCATACCTCGTTAAAGTCGTATTGGTTTCGAGTTTTGGTCCTGAAGGCGGACTGACGTAGTGGCGTTTTTGTACAATAACTGCAACACCTGGATGTACCTCTAGTCTATTTGGCACCTCTGCCAATCAGCCACTATACTCCTTAAAAGCCCTACCACCAAACAAACCAAACAAAAAAACTTCTGATTCATGGGGAATCGGATGCTGGACCTCCAGGTGCAGATTTATATAATATGTTAGAATTGTATAAATGAAAACAAGCACACAATTACTTAAAATAATAATAATACCAATATAATAATTTGATAATATTTTTTATAAAATGTTAGATATAACAATGCCTTGAGCAGGATAACACGCCGCTCCTACAACGCATAAGGCCATCTCGCTCTCAACCCGGTTTTAATATTGTTTTAAGCGATCATAATTAGGGGCTGAATTCTATAGATGTTCATGCTATTAGCCTTTTGCTTTTGCTAGTAGCTTTTTGTCCGCCCCATTTACATATTACGCTTGGAACATCTCCCATCATAGGATTCCTTTTAAAGCAGGAGCCTTTTGAGGGCTTGTTTAGACACGCAAATTGAACAACTTGGGACCAATCTTGAAATCGCGGAAAAGAAATCAGCAGTTCCATACATCTAGGTTCAGTGGATGTTGAACATTTGTATGGAATAGCTGATTTTTTTGTTTCCTGAATTAGGTTTACGCTTCAAAAGTAAAATTGTATATCATAATTCTTTGGGAGTCTGCTCCTAGTATGCGGTGTTTATCCACTCAACCATCTATAGATGTCATACTTGTTCTGAAGTGGGGCAGTACCAGGGGGTCTAGAAAAAGTAACCCCCGTTCGTTTCGTTTACGTTATGTATCGAACGGCAATGTATGAGAATGATTCGGGATGTGGAATAATTCCCATACATTTTGTTCTTCTCGAACTTCGTAATCGTTTTTGAATTATCACATTGTATTGTCTAGGCCATCTGAACTTGTAGGGCGTTTCCTATTTGGTCGAGAACATTTAGGGTTGTTTATACCAAATTTAACGATGTCATTGCTTTGTAGATTAACACAATCAATTTGATTCCATAGCATTACAAGAACTACATTGAGTAATCTACTTAAAAAGATTTTTCACATTAAATACCTTACCACGAAATAAGAATATTACCTCGAAAACGAGAGAGATTAATTTTAAATATTCCTTTCAATCCGCTGTCTTATTAAGGCTTCAGAGACGTCAAATTATTAATAGCGCTAATTAATTCATTAGAGAGTGGTATTCGATAAAGCTCAGCGTTATTAGTGTTTGAACTAATGAAAATATTATTTGCCTTCGTATAATTTCCATTTAGTGTGCCTCTAATTTCTGTTTAATGGAAATGTAAGCGTGAAGTCACGTTTTAATGGCCATTAAGACTATTCGCCCCTTCTGTTCTGTAAGCTCCAGATTATTAAAGGGTGAAGAGGTCCAAACAGACATCTTAATTATCTTCTGCTTATTCTTATGACAGGCGACATTATAAGTTCTTGTAATTACACATTTTTAACCAAAAGTTTGTAAAATCAAGGAGTCACTTTAATATCGAGTAGACTTATCGTTTCCATGTTTTTGAATTGACACGAATAATAAACATACCCAGAAACCAGGGGTCTTCGGTTTTAATTTCGATAGGGGCAAATACTTGTGTAATGAACTTGAATGATTTTTATCGAATCAATCATGGCTGTAAGATATGGTATTACGTATAATTTTCTATCATAAACAGGTAAGTCACACTATGTGTCTTAAACAAACAAACTTTTGTTTTAAAAAATAAAAATAACTGCATTAAAGGATTTTTTAGTCTTTTACCACAGGTGGAAATCGAAGCTGTCAAATTATGTCGTTTGTCATTTGCACTCATCCGCTATGAACGGACTTTTGAATTTTCAACCCCTAAGAGGTTAAAGATTAAAATTCGGGATGAAAGTTTGAGGGCCTTTAAATTTTTTTAGATAGAAACACGAACCTTTGTATTTAGAATGGTAATTAGAAAGAGGTAATTATGTATTATATCGTTTTTAAAAAAATCTACACTTTCGAAGGGTTGAAATAATGTTTTTTTTTCGAATTTCATACAAGTGTAGGCAACTTTATTTATATTTTGTAACTTACCTTAATCCTATACACAATTATATATTTTATATTTACACTTATAATTTATATATTAAAAACCTACAACATAATTAATTATAATAATAATTTAATACATATATACTTACACTTAAATATTTATTTACATATTTATATGAACAACACAATGTCGTACCAACTCGTTGCATAGCAAGGTGCGCGATACAATGAAAACGCATACTGCTACACCGGCTAACGGTAAACCCATGAAGCAAATACTTTTTTTGCTTCATGGGTAAACCTTTTGTTCGCCGGTGACGCGCTGATCATCGCGAGCGGACTCGCAAGTCACGTACGCCAGTCGAGACGCATTCACGACACGAATCGCTTGTCGCTCTCGCCTACGCTTTCGCTTGCAATCTACCTATCTGTTACTATAGTCATTGTTATTCTCCGTACTGTGCTGTATATCTGTCGTTACCGTTTGTGCGTGTATAATTCTATTTCTCCTTCTGTGACTGTAATAACTGTGACTGTGTTATTGTGACTTTTCCTGTGGATGTGGATATTACATTATTGTTCACCGTAAGTGTTTGGACATTTTTATTCCTCACCAAACATCACACAAATAACACCCATTTATTGGAGATACTACACAAGTTTAGAAAGATTGTATGAAATTTGGTAGTTTTTGTAGCACGAAGCATGAAAATTTGAATTTAACAGCTCATTAAACCGTCAAACAAAAAAGGATTTTTGCACAACGAACGCAAGCGTAAATAGGGTAACCATAACAACTGCACTGCTGTGGATATTTACGTTTGAAGTTATTGAGATATTTTTTGTTAAAAACCTGTAAAAGAAAAAAAAAATGTGTCTATTTATTTTAAATGAACTACCTACCGCCAGACAAAGGTGGAGAACACACACCACAAGGGAGAACTGGACGTCGGCTAAGAAGGTAGTAACGGAGGAGAGGGTTCGATGGGCAATAAGAAGCTTTCAACCATATAAATCACCCGGCCCCGACGGGATATATCCCGTGTTACTACAACAAGGTGAAACAATACTGGTTCCTATCCTATGCAGACTTTTTAGAGCATGCATAGCATTTGGATACATACCAGAAGTGTGGACACACATAAAGGTAAGCTTTATACCGAAGCCGGGCAAAGCTGACTATGAACATGCAAGGCGTTTAGGCCGATAAGTCTCTCATCCTTTTTGCTGAAATCAATGGAGAAACTAATCGACAGGTATATTCGGGACGGACCGCTTAGGAAACGGCCATTACAGGGTATGCAATGTGCTTACTAAGCAGGAAAATCAACTGAGACTGCTCTACACTATGAGATCAGCAGGATCGAAAAGGCATTGGATTCAAGGGAGGTGTGCATGGGCGCCTTTCTTGATGTGGAAGGCGCCTTTGACAAGACTACATTTGATTCCATTAGTAGAGCGGCGAAACTACATGGCATCAATGACACCATAATAAGATGGATTAATTGCATGCTAGAGAGCAGAGTCATATTTGCGAGCGTATTAGGCGATACAATGAGCGTCACAACCACCAAGGGATGCCCACAGGGAGGAGTCCTGTCACCTACGCTTTGATGTTTTGTGATTGATCCATTGATCGAAGAACTCAACGAAGGACCACTGACCACAGTAGGTTATGCTGATGCTATTGTCATCTTGGCTAACGGCAAGGTGCCAAATGTGGTAGCCAGCCTGATGCAGGGGGCACTACAAAGGGTTGAGCACTGGTGCAAAGAGACACGTCTTAGCATAAATTCCAAAAAGACAGTGATCATACCGTTCACAAATAAGAGGAAGCTGAACAACATGAGGAATCTAAAGCTATACGGCTCTGAGATACCATGGTCCACAAAGGTGAAATATCTAGGAGTTACCCTAGATAAAGAACTAACGTGGAAGGAACATGTAGACCTCACTGTTGAAAAATCCGGAAGGATACTCAATATGTGCCGGTCTACTTTCGGTAAAACCTGGGGTCTCAAACCTAAGATACTCTACTGGATTTAAAATAATGATACTGCTGATCATAACATATGGCAGTATTGTCTGGTGGCCAAGAACGAAACTAGTCACATGCAGGGAACTACTAGGTAGATTTCAAAGGCTGGCCTGCATGGCTATAATGGGGGCTTTCAAAACTACCCCTACAGCGGCCTTGGAGAGATTTATGAATCTCGAACCACTCCACTCTGCAAAGAGAAGCCATGAGAGCACTCTACAGGCTCAGAACTTTGGGAATGTGGAATGCAAACCGGCCACTCACAAAACACACGGCATTCGCGCCTGAAGAAGACAATCCGCTGCTGAGTATGACCAGCGACAGAATGTTACCTAAATACATAGTACGCGACTTTTTGAGGTACACATTCCAACAAGGGAGGAATGGGATAAGGGGCTGGCATCCCCTTCGGGGGAACAGCATGGATCGAAAATGAAATCTAGTACAGGGGCAGGAATACACTGCAACAAAACTGATATATCGATCAGCATGGGTGAGATGGCAACAGTGTTTCAAGCTGAAACATATGCTGTCCTATATTGAATAAAACCATGGTTTTCTTGCACTTTTTTCCACTATTTATTTTACTGTTTGAATTTGCTATTTTTTACGACCGGTTTCGATTACTTCATATTCAGAAAAATCATAATTGTAAGTGAAGGAGGTCAAAAGATATGACCATTTATGTTGCATATTTTCGCAAATTTTGCGATTTTATAAGGGAATCAAAACTATAGGGTACTTCCCATTGACCTAGAATACTCAAATTTTTCAAGAAGCAAGGCCTTATATCACACGTTGAGGAAAAATAAATACTGAAAACCGTAAATATGTACATACATACTCATAGTTAGGAACGTATATAACATAGATAAGTTTGTAAGGAACCTTCGCTTCGGTGCACGAGTCCAACCCGCACTTGGCAATTTATTTTATCTATACCACGGTAATTATACTATTACCGTGTCTGTACTTCCTAATATTATAAAGCTGAAGAGTTTGTTTGTTTGGTTATACGCGCTAATCTCAGGAACTACTGATTTAAATTGAAAAATTATTTTTGTGTTGAATAGTCCATTTATCAAGGAAGGCTATAGGCTATATAACACACGCTATGACTAATAGAAGCTGAGCATCAATGAAAAATGCTGTAGAAACGGGGAAAAATTGTTATTTTCCGACATCCATGTGAACGAAGTCGCGGGCACAGCTATCATAGCATAAAGCTTGTCGCGAGATTTACCTGTGTAGATAAATAGGGACACAATACCTATTCAACTTGTTCTTGATAAGTATAGGTAATTCCTTAAAAAAATGTTTTTATGAAATAGGTAAGTAAATCTGGTCAAATAATAAACACTTATTTTTCTCAAACATACTACGATATACGACCAAAAATTCTTTGGAATAAATCGAACTTGCAGTATTACTAGGCCCAGCAGCGGTGGGTGCGAAGTCAGACAACCTCCTCGTGGTGCACCTCGGGCAACTCGCGGGCTAATAGTCTGACAAGTAGCCCCCATGGCGAAGTCTCTCCTTCTTGTTGTAAGAAGGGAGGGAAGGAAGAAGACCGCTGACCCGTTGCGGATCGTAGTTTGGCTTGAATTAATCCAGCAGTTATTTTGCTGGCTGTAAGGGACCAATGTTCACTATGACGCTTCGCGTCTCTTGTTGTTGTTCTGTTCGGAGTGTCCGATCCAGACTTCTTCAAGCTCTAGCTCGTATGCGCGGCAGTGGATTCAGTAGATTCTGCTGTCGGGCAAACCCATTACCCGCACTTAGCCGAGCCGGGGGTCCGGCGCACTGAGCATCGGGCCGTCTGGTCCGTGCCGATGGGATGACTGGCTGAGGGTCTCCAGTCCCGAACGGCCACCCTAGGGAGCTCACTCTGCAAAGCGCAACATGGAACTTAGTGACGAAAAACAAACACACCAGGGGGTTTCAGTCTCCCCCGTAGGACCGCGCAAGGTGGCTGTGGGCAGCCGGGCGTATTTGGTGCTGTGCTAACCGAGATCCACTTCTTCAGATGCGAATTAAAAATGCGAACCCGTTAAGAGTGGGTGGTGGAAAATATAACCGAGGCGAGTGGAAGTATTATTGATGAGGGGGAACTTCGTTATGGGAGTAGAGAGGAAACACCGCGTTTAACGCGATCGCGCAGCAGATCTGCGGCGAGTGTACAGAATAATATTAGTAATGTAAATAGTAGCGATAAGTCTAGCTCTAAGTATAGTAGCAAATCTAGTGTTAAGGATGTAGATAGTAAGTTGACGAAATCGGCGGCTTCGCTAATGTCAATAGAAGGGTCGAGGGTTGAAATCATCGTCATTATAGATGTACCCTATAAGGGGGAAAAGAGACGGTTGGACGATTCTGACACGTCTAATGAGTAGGTGCAATCTATGATATCTTGCAATGATGCCATTAGAATCACGACCGGTGATGTCTCAGATGCTGGTGGTGCTGCTTCCGAACGGTGACGGTAAGTCCGCAAGAAGGAAAAAAGAAATCGAATGGCTCAAGTCTGGCGACTTGACGAGGGGACGTGGTCGCCTTCGCGGTCGTCCCCCCACGACTGATAAATATGTCGGCTTGGCGCAAGATAAACGAGATCTGGCAGCTGCTAAGAAAGCCGAAGAACAAGCTCATCTTGACCAAGAGGTGGCGCTTATGTGTCGCAAGGGTAATGAAACCAGGACCCGTTGCATGAGCGACAGTGAGGTACTTGTTAACTCATCGGGGAAGGTAACCGAGACACCTGTACCGGTTCTCTCGGTCTCCAAGAGAGATGCAGGAGCCCCTTCCCCTTTAAAAGAGTCGGAAAGTTTCGATAAGTGGACTAAGGCTCTGGGGCGTAGAGCAAGAACCAAAAGAAATCAGGAGCAGGTCCAAGCCCTGGCGGCTAAAGCAGCTACCCTTAAAGAGAAGGGAGCTAAGGCCAAGGCTAAAGCAGCCAAGGCCAACATCAAGAGAGCGATGAAGGCCCCCCGCAATCCTGCGGTGGTACTTACCATCAGGCCTGAAGCTCGGGAGGAATGGCCAGAAGCAAGTTAAAGTGGGGTGAGCTGGGCGTCAATGACCTCCGATTTAGGGGAACTGCCACGGGGACTCGTCTTATCGAGCTTCCGAAGGAAACTCCCTCTGAAAAAGCAGTCTTATTGGTAAGCAATTTAAAAGACATCTTCCCTGAAAATGTCAGTGTCGTTAGACTGGTAAAGTGTGCCGATTTGCGTAGTTCCAGCCTGGACGACTCTGTAATCAAGGAGGATGTGCGCAGCGCGATTTCCGAAAAGGGCGGTTGCTCTACTGAGGCAACAAGGGTGGGTGAAATAAAACAGAAACCTTAGTCGCTCGGTATCGTCTGGATTAAGTGTCAAATCCTGGAGCCGAGGTCAACGCTCTGTTTTAAATGCCTTGAGCCCGGGCACACCAGAGCAAAATACCCGGCTTCTGATCGGAGGGGTAAGCTGGTGGAGGAATGGGCCATAATATCTGGCCTTTCTTTCTTAAACCGCGGCTCAACAAACACTTGTGTGTTCGACAGCAGGAGAGTTCATTGTAGACCTCACGTATGCTACCCCTGCTATCGAATGCAAAGTCACTGATTGGCGGGTCTCCATCCACCATACCGGACTGGGCAAGTCACGGAAGGAATGCTGGCTCCATTTTTCCTTGCTGGGCCATCTCCAGGATGGACAAGGAGCTTACTAATGAGTCAGCTGTGGCACAAGCCTGGCTTGCGAACTCACTGTCGTTCGAGGGGGTCGATGCTGAGGCAGACTGGCTGCGCGACGCGCTCACCAAAGTGTGTGATACAGCTATGCCTCGAGTCCAGCGTCGTCCTCCAAAAAATCGTCCGTTCTCTACTGGTGGTCCGGAGAACTCTGATATAAGAAAGGACTGTGTTAGGGCAAAACGGTTGCACGCCCGCCACAGACGAACATGTGACGAGACGAATGAATCCAATCTGTTAGATTCCTACAAGTCTGCCAAGAGGGCTCTACAGATTGCGATCAAGGAAGCCAAAAATCGAGCATGGCAGGAGTTGTTGGAAGGACTAAAACAAGACGCATGGGGACGGCTATATCGTATGGTTTAAAACAAGCTTCAGACACTTGCCCCACCATTAACGGTCTCTCTCAAGCTACTCACTACTCTTTTTCCTCGGAGCTCCTCAGATTTTACACCACCCCGCATGATTCCCGCAAGGGAGGTCCTTTCATTGCCCTCCATTCCGACCATCACGAATGGGGAGTATGAAGCAGCTTTATTCAGGCTTAAAGCCAAAAAGACCGCACCAGGAGCAGACGGCATCCCTGGACGGACTCTGGTGGTAGCTTTACCTCCACTAAAGTCTCGGTTTAGGGACCTCATGGATAAATGAATTAAGATTTCCAAAAGATTGGCAGACAGGGCGACTCGTTCTTCTTAGAAAAGTAGGCAAGCCAGCTGATTCTCCGTCAGGATATCGGCCCATCGTTCTGCTTAACGAAACGTCGAAAATGTTCGAGCGTATCCTCGCCGTTTGAATAAATCGCTACTTGAGCATTGACAGGCCTGACCTGGCGGCGAACCAGTTTCACGAATAACGCGCTCCGCTAGGTCAAATCCCTTTCCAATGAGGCTACCTCCGATAGCTGCGTCTTGATAGCAGTTTCTTTAGACATAGCGAATGCTTTTAACACGCTTCCACCTCAGTGCGTCTTAAAGGCACTCAACTACCACAAGGTTCCCCTATACCTACAGCATGTTATTGCTGATTATTTTAGAGAGCGAATCGTCTTTTACACTGACAGCAACGGACATGTTGTTCGAAAGTTTATGATGCTCGGTGTTCCATAGGGATCGTTCCTTGGCCCTCTTCTGTTGAACATCGGGTATAATTATGTACTAAGACGGAACTTACCCCGCGGACTGGAGGTAGTGTGTTACGCCGATGATCCCAGACCCGCCTAATGATCGGTGCTCTCACCGGACATTTTGGCACTAGGATAATGCTAACCAAGATGGGACTTGCTAGTTCCAAAATCTGCAGGGCCTGCAAGGATAAAGAGGAAAGCATGGAACATTTGCTGTGCCATTGCGATGCTCTAGCCTGCAGGAGGCAAATGCTGACAGAAATTGGTTATCCAAAACCGGAAGATTACAGGGCCATGCCACCAAAGGACATCATCAAGGTCATGGCCACGATGAACTGGACCGATGGCATTAGGGACTAACACACGCGGAAGCACAATAGATCCAGAGTGGGTCGAAGTGCGAAGGCTTATAACTTGGGCCCCCCTTTCTAAGATAAGATAAGATAAGATACGCCGATGATACTCTTGTTACAGTTCGTGGAAAGAATTACAGAGAGGCTTCCCTACTAGCTACAGCTGGCGTGGAACAAGTCGTCTCAATAATTGAAAGATTAGGACTCTCGATAAAACGGAGGCCCTAGTCGTCCATGGGCCTCGCAAGGGACCCCCACCTATCTCATGATCAATGGGACACGGGTGGATATTACTCCACACTTGAAGTATCTGGGTTTAGTGCTGGACAGGAGCTGGAACTTTAGAGAATATTTTTCTCGACTGGCTCCAAAATTGGTATCCACAGCCATGGCCCTGGGGAGGTTGTTTGTTACCCAACACCAAAGGTCCTAGTGCTGTCTTGTGACGAGGGCTATCCGGGGATACCGGACTATTTCAACGGAGTCCGCCTGCGCCTTGGCATCGATGCCACCATGGGATTTGGAGGCACATGTACTAACGGCGGTATATAATAAAAGAGTCGCCCGACTGAGAGAGAGGTGAAAAGTTGGCGTGAAGAGGCCATGAATTCAGTTCTTGGGTCCTCGTGGCCTTCAAGGCTCGAAAGAGCAGAATATGGTCAGTGGATCAACGCGGTGCTCCATCCTGTCCTCCGTGACTGAGTTACAAGGAGATTCGACACCCTCACCTTCCACCTCGTGCAGGTACTGTCGGCACATGGCTGCTTTGGCAGGTACCTTCACAAGGTTGCCAGGAGGGAAGATGGCGTGGCGCTTCTTCGTCTCCGACAACGTGGGTACGTTGTCGGAGACGAAGAAGCGCCACGAGAGAGCTCGTGAGGTGGACCCCCTCGCCAGTGCGAGAAGGTTATGGTGGCGAAGAAGTGGCTACAACGCCCTGATTCCGCCACCTTCGTGGGGGCGTCGGGCAACGCAGTTGGGCGCCGTGTTGCCTGTTTTGCACTCGATCCCTGTGACGGTAGGAGCAGCTCTGGGACACAAGCTGCTCTCATGCAGAGAGGATAGTCTACAGGCCGAGCTGGCTCACGCGAGCGCAGCGCTATGCGCCTGCTCGCAGCCGCTCTGAAATGGCCGGATAGGTGTTCCCGAAGGGTTTAGTGGGTATATGCGGCACTCTACCGTGGAGTCCTACGCACCCTTGCCCCTACCCAAGGTCTTGGAGGTACGTAAAAGCTTTTTCCTCGTAAAAAAAAGACCAAGCAGCAGCAGCAATTTTTATCTAGCGTGCTAGAACGCCCGGCAATATAATTTGAAAATGGAACAATAGTAGATTGTACAACAAGGGCATAAAATGAGGCACTGTAGCCCGAGACGAGTAAGTTGAGGAGTACAATGACTTGTTTATGCCAGTGTTTTACACTCTGCTTTTCACTTCGATTGCAAGAAAATTAAACAATTACTTCGAAATATATACGAAAAATATGTAACACAATATTGAAAAATTCTGCCAAGTAATAAAAAAAATATTTCGATGCGTTTTAATAATAACTGGTTACTATTTTTATCTGGTTTCATAACTTTTGAGGTAGAAAACACAAGACAAATAAATTAAAGCAAATAAATAAATTATCGCAAGTTATTCTGTGAAGTTTTAGGCTGAGCGTTGTTGGCTGTTGGGCCTAAGAATCTTCGTCTAAAAGAAAATTTTACTTTATGCTCTAAAACATGAAAGCCATTTTATTCAGCCTATAAACGACATAAAGACGAGCTTTGCGAGCACGAGAAGTGAAAATTTATTTAAAGCCATTACATGGTTACTAAAGAGGTAACTTACTTAAGTTTTATATGAATTTCGAACCGGCATGACAAAAAGAATGCTCTGCTAGATAAATTCTTTTGAAAAGTATAAAAAAAATAGTCGGTATTTGCGCGCGGCTTGACTATTTTTATCGTCTAATGTAACGTCTAATTTATCATCCATATGTTGTGGCTACAAAAGTAAAACCAAATGCTGATTAGGTAAAACATATATCCAATGTTAAAAACATTACTAATTAATTGTCGCTAAGATTTTTGAGTCTAATGAAATATTATCGTAATAATTGAATAATTGACTATTTGACAGTAATAATTGACTATTTAATAGCGAACATGTTTTAAAAAATGTATGAACGTTGGAAAATTTGTTGGATTATTGATAATTCTGTTTTAATATTAAACCATATAACCTATAAAGGTATAAAAATGGACGGAGTAATTTTTCACATCAAGTTATTAAGCAAAATTAAAAAAAAATGTTTAAAAAGGAAAATTTATTGGATTACTTAACAAACCTATTCATTTAAGGAAATAAGGCCATATTAAAAAATAAAAATTAGCAGAGCAATTTTTCAATAGAAGTTATTGGGAAAAATGTTAAAAGTTCAATTTAGTGCATCACTCAAATCGAAAAAATGTTGGATTACTTTATATACTTACTTGTTCTAACTAGTACATACGTACGTATACAAAAATAATTTCGAACTGAGGAAATATCCCCAGAGAGTTATAAGCGTTTTTCATGTTGAGGTAAAAATACCTAACTTCCCATTATAAATTTTGTTGGATTATTGGACATCTGTCATCTGTATTAGGTATCTTCACCACATGCCAAATTTCAGAGGCAGAAGAATTTTTCGGGTTACAAATGCCCCGTTGATTGGACTAACAAGGGTTTCGCCGGAAACGAGAATGCTGACTACCTGGCAAGAAAGGGATCGGAAACACAATTAGTAGGACCGGAACCATTTGTCGGGATCACTCCAAAAACAGTCAGTACAGGTCTAAGAACTCAACTGCAAATGAGGCATCAAAAAGAATGGGCCAATCAAAAAGGAATGATTCACGCCAAGCTCTTCAAGGGTATGGATAATTGGCTCAAGTTTACACTGAGCTCAAGCAGATCCCAGACTCGCCTATTGGTGGGTGCTCTAAGCGGACACTTCGGCACTAGGATCATGCTAACCAGGATGGGATGGGACACACCAGTTCCAAAATCTGTAGGGCCTGCAAGGAGGTAGAGGAAAGCATGGAACACCGGCTGTGCCACTGCGATGCCCTAGCCTGCAGGAGATTAAGGCTGACGGGAATTGGATACCCAAAACCAGAAGACTACAGGGCCATACCACCGAAGGACATCGTCAAGCTCATGGGCACAATAGACTGGACCGTAGGTAGCGATGGCTTTACGGACTAAAGCTCGGGGAAGCACAAAAGATCCATGATGGGTCGAAGTGCGAAGGCTAAATATATTGGGCCGCCCCCACACTAAGATAAGATAAGATAAAACCTACAGATACATAAATTTTAGGCATTAAACTTAAAGTATCTCTGTGTAAATAGGACTTGTAACATTAAAAAGTTCAAGTTATTATAAAACTCTCGTTATTTCATATGAACTTTAGTCCAATTACGAACCTTAAGAGTGTAATTTGATTTTCACAAAAACAACAAGTAAGTTTATTTAAGAATCATGGAGTAGGTCAATGCGGCTTTGGGTAGCTGCGGCTTAATAAAGCTTCAATTTTAAATTGAGTTTTACTCGTAAATGCTTAGGATTTGTTCTTTACGATCAGTGCCCTCGGTTTCGTTTAAGTATAGAAATCAACATATTACAAGAAAAACGTAACTAAGAATTCTGGTACATTCAATTTATTTGCATATTCTCTAACCATGGATCATGCTGTTGACTTTTGTTTTGCATTCAATGAGGTTTCTTATTGTCAGCCTCCATTTCCTTCTAAATTACACCAATAAGTACCTTATACTTCATACTTTATTATAGTTCCTAATTTTTCAAAACAGAGAGAGAGAGCTTATTTCGCTTGATTTTGATTTGCTGAGCTATTCATATACAATGAATTTTTGTCATAATACAATTCTTATTACTTGCTCACTTTTACGATTAGCAAGCACGTTTCTCATTAATTTTATTGCTTACGCGTAAAAAACAATGTTTCATTAGATACAGAAATTTAAACCGACTAAAACACCAAATTATCAAAGAAATATTTATAAATACCAAATAAATACCAAATTATCAAATTCATTTATTCAGTTCAGGCACATAAAGAGCACATATGAATGTCAAAAAGTTACATAAAATATACAAACTAAAACTAATAATACCATATGAATACCTATTATATCTATACAATACATCAAGTAATAAAAAAACGTGCGAGTGAGTAAACTAGACAGACCATGCATTCCAATCATCAAGATAATCGTTAACCTTGTAATAGCCTTTCTTCATTAAACGTTTTTTTACTTCGGTTTTGAATTTATTAATTGGCAATTCAACAATATCCTGGGGTAATTTATTAAATATTTTTACACTTTTACCTACAAATGATCTACTGACTTTATTGAGCCTAAGTGTTCACGCTCGAGGAAGAGCGAGTGGCGGCACTGCATTCTAGTCTGTGCAGTGACAGCTTTTTTGGCGGCCGGCCGCATGTGATATGTCAGTTGAGTCGAGTCGAAATGTCATGACATGCTTAGAGGTTATGTGCGGGCCGGAATAAAATATAATACACAATATTCAAGCAAATAGTGATTTGCGCGGCGCACCTAATATCGGGGTGCGAAAGCCCGCTTTGTGTTGTGCAAGGTATCAAAATCGCGTGTGTGAGTCGTGGTGGCCTAATAGGCCTTTGTAGTGCTCCGGTCTCCACCGGTGGATCCACTGCAGAACTTCAGGAGCCGCGACTTCCTTCGAGCTAGCTCAGGAAGTCCACCGGCTACGGAGGAGACGGACGGAGACAACGGGAATCGGGGTAAGCCACAATGCTTTCGATGAGCGGGTAGTAGGGCATCAGCAATCAACCCAAAATTCCTTACTCGGTGAAACGCCGACGTGGTGGAGTCTACTTGGGGCACCACCATCTCTTGGTAGCAGAGCGTGGTTTTTAGATTTGAGTGGTTCTTAGATTTGAGTATTTGATTAGTATTGTACAATTAATATTGTAATCTTGTTGGTTGTCCAAACGGGCAATACATATTAATTGGTTTTGATTGCTGATTTTAAACCGACTACCAGCTCATTTGTGGACCGATCTCCTTAACTAATTGTCATTGTATATGAAAAATTGGGGTTAAATGCCTTTGTTGTTCTAGTTAAGTTCTAGCATTTACCTATATTTGATTTTGGTTTGTTTTTTCATATCTTTGTTCTGCCCTTGACTATTTTGTTTGTTAAGTTGTAAACTTATACTTGAATTTGATTTGTTTAAAAAACTTCGCTGCTAAATGACTTTGCTGTTGTTGTAATACACTATTTTGCTGTGTTAAGTTTTAGCATTTACATTTGATTTTGTTTTGTTTGCCCTTGAATATTATGTTTGTTAAGTTATTGACTTAATACTTGAATTTAATTTGTTTGAAAAATTCTGTTGTTAAATGCCTTGTTGTTCTAGTTAAGTTCTAGCATTTATACTTGATTTTGGTTTGTTTATATATATTTTGTTCTGCCTTTGAAGTTCCTCCCGATCTGTTTTGTTGTCTGCGGTTGTCGGTCTGTTTGTCTGTGTATTATTTTAGTGTATCTTAATTTTGGTGCAAAATGGTCCCGCCAGTCAGCCCGCTTAGTGGTGCACGCGCGGGTGCACAAAAGATTTTGAGATGGTTTGCTAGTGCCGTCGCTTTGGTAGACCGACCAGACCGAGAACAGGCCTTGTTAATTCGGCATGAGGGAGTACCTGCTCGCTTGAAGGAATTGGAGCAGCTTTTTGTTGTTCATCAACAATATTTGCTCGACCACCCAGCCGAGGGTGCCGCTGAGTTGCGGGCAGTCGACCAATTTAATGCCGATTATGATCAGTGTTTTGAACAGGCGGATGTGATCATAAACAAGGCTCAGGCTATCCTATTCGCCCGGAGGGGTGAGTCGTGCACGCCCGGGGAGGTCAAGCCTACCCCGGCTGGCTTGCTGGGCAGACTGCCCACTTTGGACATCCCAACCTTTGATGGGAACTTGGCTGCTTGGATGGGGTTCATTAACCTCTTTGATAGCCTGGTCCACTCGAGGGAGGACCTGTTCCCTAGCCAGAAATTGGCCTATTTGCTCTCTGCCTTACGTGGAGAGGCTGGTGTACTTGTCCAGCATCTACCTGTCAATGATGACAGTTATGATATTGCAAGGGCGTTGTTGACCGCCCGGTATCAGAATGTTCGCTTGCTAGCGGACACACATGTGGCTGCCATTTTAGGGCTGCCACGAGTATCGCGGGTCTCCTCATTGAGGAAGGAGATTTTGAACCCGCTGCTGAGCGCTATTAACGCGCTCAAACGACTTGATCTACCGGTGGACCAGTGGTCCTTTATTTTGCTCCACCTCATCCTCGATAAGCTTCCCATGGAGATGAAGGGACGCTTCGAACAAAGGTACGGGGGCAATAGTGCCTCGTACCTCCCCCCCTTCTCGGATCTCCTCAGATTTTTGGAGGATGAGTGTCGGATGACCGACCACTTGGATCTGGCTCCTATACCGGGACCGAGTACAGGTCGCTATGAGGCGACCCGGGCAGCGCCACGGAGAGAGCGCCGCCCGTACAAGCAGTATACTGCAGTGCGGCAGAACTCTCCACACAGGGAGAGGCCGATGCCTTGCAAGTGTTGCAAGCGGGATGGCCATCGTTTGCCGGCCTGTCCCAAATTTGTTGGCCTACGCACCGAGGGGCGTAGGAATATGGCCAAGCAGCGGAATTGGTGCTACCGCTGCCTGGGGGCCCATATGGCATCGGCTTGCCCCCACCCACGAGATTGCCACTGTTGTGGAGGGGCCCATCACCCCCTTTTGTGCTTCAACAATAGAGACACTCGTGAGGTGGTGAGAGAGAGGGACTCGCACACGGGCGGGGGCCCTCCTAGGTCACCCACCTCTCCGAGGAGATCGGAGGGGCGTGCCACCCCTCCGCGGAGATTGGACAGGCGCCCCCCCTCCAGTGAGAGGATTGGGCGCCCCACCCCCCCTACGGGCGGGGGGGATCGACGCGCCGCTTATGAGGCGCCACCGCGGGATTGGGCCGCGGTAATTAGGGAGCCACGCCGGGAGCCGATACGCTTCTCTCCCCCTATGATGGAGAGACCTCGTTTGTCACGGGCTCCCCCAACTTTCGCCCATCATGGGCACCGCCCGGCCCCCCGATGCCGCTTTGATCGGGGCCAGTACGTGCCGGATTGGGACCCGCTCGAGCGCCTTGAGCGCCCTATTCCTCCGCCGCGCACGCATTTTTCTTCGGACCCCCCTTCCCCCCGTTGCGGGGAATGCGGGAGGATTTTCACTAAACCAACTGTCGGCTGCAACCCCCCCACAGGAGCAGGTGCTGTTACCAACAGCCTCCGTACAGGTGTGGGGCCCGAGGGGCACCTTTGTTTTAGTTCGCGCCCTTTTGGATACGGGAGCTCAGGGTTGCATTGCCTCCAGCTGGCTGGTCCGGCAGTTGAGTTTGAACACATCTCCATACCTTGAATCGGTACGAGGAATCGGAGACCTGCGGATCCCGGATCCGATCGGTCAGGTTTTGTTCTCCTTCTCCCCCCACTTCTCTTCAGCGCCCAAAATTGGCGCTACCGCGATTGTTTATGAGAAGGTTGTTGGTCAGCTTCCGCAACAGCACGTTTCGCGCGCTGTCGTTGATGCGACATCAGGATTGACCTTGGCTGACCCTTCCTTCCACCGAACCAGTCCGATTCACTTATTGCTCGGTGCCGATGTTCTAGGCCGCGTGTATTGTGGGAAGAGGAGAGAGTTACAGAAGGGTGGGCTGGTAGCCTTATCTACATCGCTTGGGTTTGTAGTGATGGGACCAGTTAGGCATAACCCACCATCTCCATCGGTGGACAGTTACATAACTGTTAGCTCCACCTTGTCGGATGTCCTTCAACGGTTTTGGGAGGTGGAAGAGCCGTGAAGCGAGTGAACCCCTTAGACGAGGAGTGTGAGTTGTTCTACCAGAACAATACAGGTCGCCTTCACTCGGGACGGCTGATCACTCGTTTGCCTTTTTTGTCAGTTCGCCCCTCACTTGGCAGCTCCCGGCCGTTGGCCGAGAAGCGACTGCTGTCCATGGAGCGTCGTATGAGTAGGAACTCCGACTTCAAACAGAAGTATGTCGACTTCATGCGAGAATATGAGCAACTGGGGCACATGTCGGTCTCGCGACTGGACTGGCGAAACGAGGAACATAATTTTCTTCCTCACCACGCGGTTTTGAAACCTTCCACTGGGAAGATACGCGTTGTTTTTGATGGGTCAGCTCCTACGTCTACCGGAGTTTCGCTGAATCAATGTCTGCATGCTGGACCGAAGTTGCACCACGATGTGGGCGATGTATTGACCAACTTCCGTCACCATGCCGTCGTCTTTGTGACCGATATCCGGATGATGTTTCGGCAGACTGTGATTCACCCGGACGATAGACGATATCAGCTCATATTATGGAGGGAGGATCCCAGAGATCCCATGCTGGTCTACGAGCTGAACACCAATACATACGGTTTGCGTTCGAGCCCCTTTGTGGCAATTCGCTCACTTGTGGAACTCGCTGAACGTGAGCGGTTACGATACCCTCGCGCATCCTTGGTTCTCAAGGAGGATGCATTTGTGGATGATATTTGTACGGGCTCCTCTAGTGTCGAGGAAGCCTTGATTTTGCGAGATGAACTAATTGCTCTTCTCGGGGCTGGTGGTTATGAACTGAGGAAGTGGATGTCCAACTCACCTCAACTTTTGTGTGACTTGCCAGACGACCACCAGCAGGAGCCTCATATTTTTGAGAATGCCAACACTCCAGATTTACTGTCTGTTTTGGGAGTGCAATACAGACCTGTCCAGGACACGTTCACCTATCGATTGGAGCTACCAAGCCCCAAGGTCTGGACGAAACGGTTGGTTTTGTCTACAGTAGCTCGTACCTTTGACCCAAATGGCTGGATTAGTCCCGTAGTGTTTTGGATGAAGTGCTTCCTACAGGAACTTTGGTCAGCCGAAGTGTCGTGGGATGAGCCCCTCTCGGGCCGTTTGCTGCGAGATTGGGAGTCCTTCATGTTGTCTCTCCCCGACATTAACCGTGTTAGTATCCCTAGACATATACTGCCTAAGGGACGGTTTACGGCCAGCCTTCATGGCTTTTGTGACGCGTCTGAGAGTGGATACGCAGCAGTCGTATATATCTGGACGGTCGATGATAGAGGAGCTGTTAAGCTTCACTTGCTAATTGCTAAGAGTAAGGTTGCTCCACTTCGGACTCGATTAACGATTCCGAAGTTAGAATTGTCTGGAGCTACTCTTCTGGTTCGGTTGATAAACCACGTTGTTGACACCCTGGGACGTAGTGTGGACTTTGAGTCGCTCTTTGCTTGGTCCGACAGTCAGGTTGTCCTGTGTTGGATTAAGAACTCCGTCCACTCCCTGGAAGTATTTGTGGCCAATCGGGTATCCCAAATACAGGTCTCGAAGGCCACGTTGATTTGGCGCCACGTGCCAGGTGAAATAAACCCTGCTGACTGTGCATCACGTGGCAGCGAAGCCCCTCAGCTTATTGACCACACTCTGTGGTGGGGTCCCGAATGGTTGTTACAACCGTCTTGGCCTTCCACACCAGCTGTGGTGAAGGTACCAAATCCGGGCTTGCGTGTTCACGCTGTCGAGACTATGGCGGCTCCAGAGCGGGAATTTTTATTAGACCGCTACAGTTCTCTGGACAAGTTGCTCGGCGTGACCGCTTGGATAAGAAGATTTATACGAAATTGTCGCCGGCCTCAGGACAAAGATTTGTGTCCGGTCCTCTCACCGCAGGAGCGCCAAGATGCTCTTCTGCATTGGGTGCGTATGACCCAGTCTAGAGCGTTTGAACCGGAACTTAAGATTTTCCGTACCGGGACGTCCAAATTGAAGGGACCCTTGGTGCGTTTGACTCCCTTTCTGGATGATAAAGGATTGTTGCGTGTAGGAGGCCGATTGAGGCACGCTAACTTGCCTTATAGATCACGTCATCCCCTGTTGCTCCCCAAGGACGGACCATTGGTGCGATTGTTGATCATTGATCGCCATGTGAAGAATGCTCATGCCGGATGTAATGCATTGACCGCGCTCCTCCAACGGGAGTTTTGGATTTTGTCAGCGCGAAGAATAATCCGATCTGTTATCTTTCGATGTCTGCCCTGCTATCGTTTACGCCCCGAGACGATGCAGCCCCAAATGGGTGATTTGCCTGCTGATCGTGTGAATGAATCGATGACCTTCTTAGGAGTTGGAACTGATTTCGCGGGACCATTCACTATAAAAACGTCGCGACTCCGTAATGCTAAGACTGAAAAGGCTTACTTGTGTGTGTTTGTTTGTTTGGCCACTAAAGCCGTTCATTTGGAGGTGGTGAGTGCGCTCACCATGGACGCTTTCTTAGCAGCGTTAGGCAGATTTGTCTCCCGCCGGGGACTGCCTTCTCTAATTCGGTCCGATTGTGGAACGAACTTCAAGGGCACTGATAGACATATAAGAGAAGTTTGTGAATTTTTAGATAAAAATAATATTGAGATCGGATCCACACTCTCCCGTAGGGGGGTAACATGGCGATACTCCCCGCCGTCTTGCCCTCACTGGGGAGGGATTTTTGAATCTGTTGTAAAGGCCGCCAAGACTCACCTTCGCCGCGTTATTGGGGAGACTATTCTCACGTTTGAGGAACTCGCGACGGTGTTTCATAAGATTGAGGCGGTTCTCAACTCGCGTCCGTTATGTCCGTTGTCTACCGACGCGAACGATTTGCAGGCCCTCACGCCGGGCCATTTCTTGATAGGCAGACCACTTAACGCCCTGCCCGAGTATCCTTATAGAGATGTCAATCCAGGACGCCTTTCGCGGTTTGAGTTGCTCCAGCAGCTTACCCAGAGCTTCTGGCGCCGCTGGCACCTTGAATATTTACACATTTTGCAACAGCGCGTTAAGTGGTCAGATAAGACAAACCCACCGAGGGTTGGAGACCTCGTGTTAGTGAAGGACCCAAACCTGCCACCCTTACGTTGGCGTCGCGGACGCATTGTCCAACTTACTCTAGGGTCTGATGGTGTGCCCAGGTTTGCCGAGGTCCTAGTTGGGGATTCTGTTTTGAAGCGCGCGGTCGCTACTCTTTCTCGCCTCCCCTTAGACTGATTTGGCGGACAGTCCGGGACTGTCCGGAGCGGGGGGATGTTCACGTTCGAGGAAGAGCGAGTGGCGGCACTGCATTCTAGTCTGTGCAGTGACAGCTTTTTTGGCGGCCGGCCGCATGTGATATGTCAGTTGAGTCGAGTCGAAATGTCATGACATGCTTAGAGGTTATGTGCGGGCCGGAATAAAATATAATACACAATATTCAAGCAAATAGTGATTTGCGCGGCGCACCTAATATCGGGGTGCGAAAGCCCGCTTTGTGTTGTGCAAGGTATCAAAATCGCGTGTGTGAGTCGTGGTGGCCTAATAGGCCTTTGTAGTGCTCCGGTCTCCACCGGTGGATCCACTGCAGAACTTCAGGAGCCGCGACTTCCTTCGAGCTAGCTCAGGAAGTCCACCGGCTACGGAGGAGACGGACGGAGACAACGGGAATCGGGGTAAGCCACAATGCTTTCGATGAGCGGGTAGTAGGGCATCAGCAATCAACCCAAAATTCCTTACTCGGTGAAACGCCGACGTGGTGGAGTCTACTTGGGGCACCACCACTAAGTGTTGGCACAGCAAGTTTATCTTTATGTCTTGTATTAATATTATGTTTGTCACTATTTTTATAAATGAATTTAAGTTTTTGCGTATGTACATGATATTCTCGTAAATATATTGAGAAGCTATTGTTAAAATATTAATTTGTTTGAAAGATCTCTTAGCGAGTCACGGGGCCTAAGGTTGTAGATAGCACGAATAGCTCTTTTCTATAGTATAAAAATCGTGTCAATATCTGCAGCCGAGCTCCACAACAGTAGACCGTATGACATAATACTATGAAAGTAACTGAAGTAAACCAATACTGCAGTTTGCTCATCAGTTAGTTCTCTTATCTTTCTAACCGCACAGGCAGCTGAGCTAAGTTTTCCTGCCAAGGCGGCAATGTGAGGACCCCACTGCAGCTTTTAATCTAGAGTTATTCCTAAAAATACTGTAGAATTGACAGCTTGAATAATTTCACCGTTAATACTAATAGAAGTGTCTACTTGTCTTACGTTGGGCATTGTAAATTTTACACATTTTGTTTTCTTTGCACTGAGCAACAAGTTATTACTTGTAAACCAGTGTAGAATTTTAGCAAGAGTACCATTTATAACGTCAAGTGATTGTTAATGTCTATTACTTTTAAATATAAATGAAGTGTCATCTGCAAAAAGTACTATCTCACAATGATCTTCAACCGAGTAGGGAAGGTCATTTGCATATATCAGGAACAAAAGAGGTCCTAATATTGAGCCTTGGGAAACACCCATGAGTATGGGAGCACCTGAAGAATTAAAACCATTAACAAAATCTTTTTGAAGTCTGCCAGTGAGGTAAGAACTCAAAAGGCTAAGTGAGTTACAAGAGACACCATAATGTCCTAATTTCAATAATAAGGTCCCATGATCAACACAGTCAAAAGTTGATAAATCACAAAAAATACCTATCGCATCATGTTTGTGTTCCCACGCATCGAAAATATGTTTCATCAACGCAACTGCAGCATCAGTTGTACTTCTACCCTTAGTGAAATCAAACTGTATGTTGTGAAGTAATTTATTATCTGTAAAATGTACAACCAATTGATTAAATAATATTTTCTCAAAAATTTTACCAATTACTGGAAGTAAGGAGACAGGTCGAAAATTAGAAGGGTCACTTTTAACAGGCGTTTTGAACAAAGGTACGATTTTACTGTACTTCATTAAATCAGGAAACTCATTTGCATCGATGCATCTATTAAAAAGGAAAGCTAAATTCATTGCTATAGCAGATATGATAGGTTGCAGTACATGTGTCGAGAGTCCCCAAGGACCCTCAGTCTTTTTTATCTTAAGTTGTTTGAAGGTTTTAATAATTGTTTCAGGTTCAATGTACTGAAAACTAAATGCTTTTTCACATTTTTCTACGTACTCGTGTAGGTTCAAAAAATAGATTTTGTAGGTTAAATGACTTGAAAAGATTAAGGAATCTTACCGAGTGTTGAGAGTTATCTAGAATATTAATGTTGAAATCACCACATACACACTTTTTTACAAACTTCTTTGATCAAAGACTCAAATAAGTAGCGGTCACCGGAGGGAGGTCTATACACACAAATGATAATAAACTGATCTAGCTCAGCATATTGAATCTTGAAGCGGCAGCGAAGGCAAACAAATTTTGATGTAACTTCTTTTTCTTAATACATTTTAAAGTGTACATTTGCTTGTATCAAATAATTATATCTGGAAAGCTTTAGGAGAAAATTAAACAAGTGTATTGTATGTGCCCATAAAATTTGAAGGTTTTCCATAGTTCGCCTGGGGTTTTATCACCAGAATCATCTGAATTGGTGATAGCAGGTTCACCTCAGGAGCATATATCTTTGAATAAAACAACAATTTTGAAAATGACAAGTATACAAGGTTATTGATAAAAGCGTGTACATTATTTTTTAAGTCATGAGATCTACTGAAAAAAATTAACTATACATTAAGTATAGTTGATTTTTTCATCGCGATTTCATGATTGGCCCCTTGGTAAAAGTACAGTTCACCAATGTCTGAACAAGACGTAGGCAAAATTTGCCACTTAGATACTAGAAGCGCTGTTATTCCATTTTTGTCCCACCCACTTTGATCGTCTGTAACTTTTTTACTTAGGCTTGTGAAACTTTTTGCTTTTTGATAATTTATTGTAACTTGAGATGTTTTCAATTTAATAAAAATAAGAATAACAACAAGAACAACAATTTCTTTTATTTAGGTCAATGCTTTGGGTAGTTGCGGGGAGGAGGGGAGATGTGTGCTCCGTGTGCTCGGATAAGCAAATATAATTAGAAAAGGTGATGAAACCTTACATCCACTTTTGTCATTTTGAGAATCTGGCCATATCAGAATCTGTTCTTTTGAGAATCTGTCTTTTTGAGAATCTGTCCTTATGCGAATAAAGGCAGTAAAGGCAGAATTGTCACTTGTGTAAACTTTTTTACTTCATTTTCACTGGCGGAATATTTGAAGTCTGTGTTACTCTACAATGGCAAGAAATATGGAGTAGATGTTGTAGATTCGATGAGCCCTAAATATACAGTAAATGTAGCTTCTATACGTTGGTCAGTTCATATATTTTATAATCTACCTACTAGCTGCTCGCTCGGCGCTTCGCTTGCGTTATTTTCATTTTTTCCGTAGGAGTTTTATATTTTCTCGTAGTGAAAACAGCGATAATGAAAACGTTGCAATAAAGAACTGCTCAGTCCTTCAAGAAAATACAGTTCCTGCCAAGTGGCTACTTAATGCGACTTACCTATACTAAAACTGAAACCTTGATCAGTCGATGTTTCCTAGTTCCTTTTTCTTGTGCACTCAAAGTAAATTTGTTTTCTTTATGCAAATAGGTTTCTAAGTAAGTTATAACTGAAACCTTTTATGGGATTTCTGTAATAAGTTAAACCAGATATGCATACACGGTGTCCCTAAAACAATGGATAAACCTGTGTAACTATAGATGGACTTCATCATGGCCTCCCTTACTACAAATTTTGACCTTAATGAAAATATCACGGTTTCAGAGATATTTATTGTTTTTGTATTTTGTATGTGTGTGTATATACATCATAATATATACTTCAATTACTGTAATTAAATATACTTGTAGGTTTTTCTGTGGGTCACATGGCCAAATATTACAATCAGTGGTCTCCCAAGATACATGTTTATGCCTAGTTTGGGGACCTCAGGTCTCTGTTGTTGTTAAACCTAGAGATGCGCTAACTTGTGTAATTTTTTACATTAAATCGTAATTGTTCCTTTTTGAGCAATAAATAAATTAAAATTATTATTAATGGACAAAATTGTCACGGTGGCGGTTCAAGGGGGGTTGTAACATTCGGCGCTTCTAGTATTAAAAAGTAACCTATATAATTGACTTTGTCTACATAAAAAGTTCGAAAAGTCAGTGAAGGCCGTTAAAAATAATAAATACCCAGTAAGCAATGGTTATACAATCTAACTCCACAAATGCACTAAGCAACTCGCATTTCAGTGCGAATTGAAAATGCAGCAATGCAACAAAGCGCTTTACCCGTGCTGAATTCGATAAAGCACTGGCGTTGCATTTACCGCAAAGGGCATTTCAACCTAATGATATTTCAATGAAACATGAATAGTTTGTGATGCCAGCTCTTAACGAGAATAATGCGAATATTAACCGCCACCGTAGTCTAGTGGTGAAGAACAAATTTTTTTTGGGAACTACTAAAAAAAAAAATTTTTTTTCAATATTTTTTTACTACTTTTTGGCATGATTAATATATACATCATACCTATACTAAATTACAACTTTCTGGTACCAATAGTCTCTGAGTAAAACCGCGAACAGACAGACAGACATGGCGAAACTATAAGGGTTCCTTGTTTACTACAGAACCCTAAAAATGACTAAAGTTGTTTTTTTTGCATGTCTATGTCTATACAAATAAATAAAATTGAAGTGTCTGTTTGTAATGTCAAAATAACAAGTTTTTACTAAATGGGTATGAATGTACGAGTATATCGGGTACCAATAACAAAAACACAATTTTTTTTTGTCTGTCTGTTTGTTCCCGCTAATCTCCGGAACGGCTGGACCAATTTTGACGGGACTTTCACTAATAGATAGCTAATCATATAAGGTATAACATAGGCTTTAACATAGACATAGGATTTTTTATCAACATCAACAAAAGTTACTATTTCACGCGGACGAAGTCGCGGGCACAGCTAGTCTGTAATAAACTACTTCCAGGCTGTGCGTTATTTCTGTTACACGTTGTACCTATACAAGTATTTTGATAAAATCATATCATCATGGTCGTCATCACATGTTATATACATCCTCATCTAGGAGCTCGAGCCTACCCTAAGTTAGGGTGTTTAGGCCTTAGTCAACCACGCTGGTCTAGTGCGGATTTGGTCGACTTCACATACACCTTTGAATTTCTTCGCAGATGTATGCAGGTTGTCTCACGATGTTACCCTTCACCGCAGGAGAGTCGAACAAATGTATATATGAAATTCGAAAATTGACAGACACATTGGTACATGGCAGGATCGAACCCCGGATCTCCCTTTAGAAGGCCAGTGCCGAATCCACAGCGCCACTGACGCTCCCCATAAAATCATAATAATGTTATTATAACCATATTATAACTATATTATAACCATGTTTCTAGTATAATAGATAATTTCGCTTTAATTATCATCGCTCGAAATACGCCGTTCGTTGTAGCTACATTTGATAATGACATGCTTAATATTGAATTAGTTTACATGAGAACACACAACGTTTCGTCAGAAAATTTGCGAACTGCTCATAACGGAATGCGAAGCTTGAAAATGTCGCCAGGGCGGCGCCACTGTCGTTACGACAAGCCTCACTCCCCGTGGTCTGCTATTTAATAAGTTGTCTACCGCTTTTACACCGAGAAATTAAATATATTCACAATGAACTCTTTTTTACAACTAGAAGTGTATGTGCTTTTCTCATAAAGCTTTGAGTAATAAGATGCAAACACAAAAAAAAAAACAGATTTCAAAATTAATAGGTATATTAATTTTATAAAAAATAAATACATAATGTAGTAGGTATGCGAGGAAGTGTGTGATTTGAGTGACGTCACTGTAACATGTTTGTAGTGGACTGTTTTCAGTTTCTTTATCTTCGGATATTGCCAATCTATCATATCATACTGTATATCGGTATGGGGAGGAGCAAATAAAACAATATTTTTAAAATTGGAACGTGCACAACGTGCCGTTCTAAAGGTCATGACACGTAAAAAACGTACCTACCCAACAACCAAACTCTATGCCGAATGTGAAGTACTCACCGTGAGACAGCTAGCCATACTTCGAATGGTGCTCCGTAAACACTCATCATTGAGTTATGGACGTCCAGAAACATATAGAAGACGACAATCAGCGCTTAGTAGTAGAGTATGCCCCCAAGTGGAGAGCCGTACAGTTTGGGCAAGGCAAAAATTCAATGCTCTCAGTACTAAACTGTACAACAAAATGAATAAAGTCTCAAATATATACACTCTGCCACATTATAAAGTTAAAAAAGTAACAGAGAAGTTATTGCGAACGCTGTCATATAACGAGACTGAGGATTTACTAATAGTATAATAATAAAATAGCAAATCAAATAAATAAAATATAGTATAAATACATACCCCTCCCCCAATACACTCATATATTCACACATACACACACACACACACACACCCAGCAGACACCCACAGAGAGAAATTATTTACCTATTGAGTTTAATAGTATATTTAAGTTAGTAACTAAGTTTTTAGATTTGTAAAGCTGTACACATTATACTGCTATATAAATACATATAAGCAGTGTAACAGTAGGAGGAATTGCTGCCGACTAAGATACAGGATTGATCCTAGTTTAGAAAGCAGAGGCTCTAAAAATGTTTACATTGTGTAATTATATTCATAGCAATAGCAAACTGAAACTGTAAACTGTACCTACTGATTGAATAAAGTAAGTACTGATTGAATAAAGTAAAATATAAATTTAGGTGTGACATACTTAAGGGGCACAGTCCTGCACAGTCAGTCTACTAGCGCCGCCATTCGTTTTTTATTAATTATGATGAATTAAAGACGTTTCTACAAAAAATAGCACAGTCAGGAACTCAATACAGATACTTCAGATTTATATTTACGTGTTTTGTACACATTAACCGTATAGAATAGTCGAAATCATAATTATTGCTTAAAGTGGCCACTTTCAATACTTTTAATCTATGCCTGAATAGCTCCCAACAATCTAAAATATCTATATTGAGTTCCTGACTGTGGTATTTTTTGTAGAAACGTCTTTAATTCATCATAATTAATAAAAAACGAATGGCGGTGCTAGTGGACTGACTGTGCCCCCTTAAGAAAATAGACAAAGGCAATAATCTTCTCAATCTTTTGACACATTCATATCATCTAGCCTGTTTTTTTTCGAAAGGTTCGGCAAAGGTGTATTTAGCTTTCAAGCATAGTTCAACATTTTCAACTAATAGAGGACGAACCTAATGCCACTATCTGGGCACTTATTACAGAAAACTTATTATAAAATCTCAACAAACATACAACAATATTAAAGTTAATAAAGGAAAAATTTACTTCGGGCAGGATTTTTATTGTATCCATTATTTTTAATATTATGTATTTTATGAGATTTTTTAAAGAAAACGGCAAAAAAAAACTCAACCTTTTTTCACGTATGAGAAATGTATTTATCATAATATTGTCAGCCTTTTATTTGATGAAAAGCCAAAGAATATAAGCCTGTTATTGCGCGATGCTTACGCTATTCAATGTTGTGTTCGGTGTAATAAACTGTCATTTTTAATAGCAGCTTCTACGAGCGCAGACGGGCGCCTGATAATATAATTATTATTATCTATTATTTATGCGCAAAGTAATAATAATCGGTTTTCATTAATTTCTGAAAGAATATATTGTATTCAAATTAAACAGGGTTAATTTTCAAGCAGGAGTCAAATTTTGTGCTCTTGCTCAGACAAGCAAACTAAACAACTTTTACTTTGGGACCAATCTTGAATCTTGAATACTCGTATATGGTTCAGAGGATATTGAACATTTGTATGGAACAGTTGATTTTGTTTGCGATTTCAAAATTGGTCCCGTAGTAGAAACTGTTCAGTTTGCTCGGCTCCTGCATAAAAAGTAACCAAAATTTTCACCTTATGCCCAAGTGACGGTAGCGAAACGGCTAAGCCACATATTTTGACTTAAATCATTTGTCTGAGATGACCATGATAGCACAATTTTTTTTCCATCTTTAATAATAATGATTCCATTTGTATTTTCAGCACATTTCTGAACTTGCGTGGGCCCATACTTTAAAATAAAACACAAACTCCCTTACTCAACACTTAAGTTAGGATATACGCTAAAAGAAAAATCTTTAATAAGACACCTAGTGAAAATTTATTTTAACATGCACCGATAATTAGCAGATTCTTGTATTATATGTACTTTCCCTTTCAAACGCTAGCATACACGAAGAAAAGGTCATTATCAACTCACATTCTGAGGGGGTGTTTGGGTTGAAAGTTGTTTTTTTTTGAAGCTGAGAGCATTGTATCAAGATGCGTGTTTTAAATTACACCCTTAAAGAGGTGAAATGTCGGGTTTGAAAGATTTTCGTTTGAAAACGCTCACATTTTTTAGAAGCTTTGCTTTATAGTTGGAAATGTTTTACCACGAGAAAATATAGAGTTACCCACAAATAACAAAAATAATGTGACAAGATAGTGATTGTTTTAATCTTTTGAAAAAATATATCAACTTTTTCATAAAGTGACTAAATTCGCCTCGATTTTTAAGTTTGATGTTTTCGCCCGTTGAATTTTGAGTTCTAACATGTAATTTCTTATTCAAAAACAAAGTGAACGATATTTATTTTCTATGTTAACAATTTTGTTTCTTTTGCTAACTAAACAAAATTACGACACACAAAGGCGTGGTGGTTTTTGATTGTTTTTTTTATAAAAAGATATTCGTATGTAAAGGCTGTAGCATGGCATCGAATAGGTAACATCTATCCCCTGAAACGTTAAGGGACACTGAATGTGGATTACTTTTAATATTTCCACCCTTAGCGATTACTTCAACACGTTAAGCAAACAGGGGTGACGTTCGCTCTGTTGATTTTCGTGCAAATTTTTCTTGTGCTCATCCTCCATTTACTATTTGAACATCGACGTTGCTGTACCGACGCTGCGCTGGTGTTTTTGTGGAGTTTGGATAGAATATTTGAATACAAATAATATCAAGGATAAGGAGTCGTGACATTGTTTGCAAATGTGGTACGTGCCCTGTAAAAATAGATGCTTTAGGCTAGACTGAATAAGGATATGAAACTGGAGAGAATCAGTATTTAGTCTCTTTGTATCTCAGCAGTTAATAAATTATTTCACATGTAATAACATTTTTCATATGAACCAATTTGGTTTTACCAAAGGTCGTTCCACGACAGATGCTGGAGTTGCACTTCTCAAACACATTTTTGCCGCTTGGAAGTGTTAACAAGATGTGATTGGTATATTTTGTGACCTGTCGAAGGCTTTCGACTGCGTTAGTCATCAGACTCTTTTAAATAAACTCAAACATTATGGTGTCACCGAAAACGCAATTAGCCTTATGGAGTTTTATTTGTCCAATAGGGTCCAGAAAGTTGTTATTAACAAAACTAAGTCTGTTGGTGCATCTATAACTATGGGTGTGGCTTAGGGATCGATATTGGGATCTTTGCTTTTTTTAATTTACATTAATGATCTCCCACACTTCACTAACAATCTGTGCGATACAGTACTATTTGCAGATGATACTTCTTTAATAAGTAAGGCTTACATAACTTATCATTAAATTCAAATAAAACTAAATGTATAAAATTTTCATTGCCAAATGTAAGGAAAGTGGATACTATTGTGGAAATGAATAAACAAATTATTGAATTCATTGATTGTACCAAATTTTTGGACGTTACATTAGATTCACGTTTGCAGTGGGACCCACATATTGAGTCCTTGGCAAACAGACTCGTCGATAGTTCTGCGTCGTATGCAGATAAAAAATAAAACAACTTACTAATGTTGAAACGGCAAGATTGATTTACTTTAGTTATTTTCACGGTGTTATGTCGTATGGACTACTACTGTGGGGATCGGCTGCTAGTATAGAATGTACTTTCGTACTTCAAAAAAGAGCAGTTCGCGCTATTTATAATTAACTAACAAGGGAATCTCTAAGAGATTTATTAGAAAAATTAATATATTGACCTTAGAAGGAAAATACATTAATGAAAATTTTATTTATGTCTATAAGAATTATAATACATTTGAAACCAATTTCCATGTTCACCAGTTAAACACAAGAAATAAAAATAAACTTGCCGTTCCAACGTACAGACTCCAAAAAACTAGAGGCTCATTTATGGGGAAATGTATAACTTTTTACAACAAAGTTCCACATAGTGTAACTGACTTGCCTTTTCATAAGTTTAAAGCGCATGTAAAAAATACTCTAATGAGTAAAGGATATTATAAAGTCAACGATTATTTAAATGATGTCAATGCCTGGTGTTAATATGAAGTTATTATTCGTTATAATGTCAATAATCGTGTTGTTGTGTAGCTATTGATGTTAACAAATATTGTTAGCAGAAAAGAATTGACACTGATTTTGAATTAGACTAAGTTGTCATATGTTTGGTAACAATATAATTTATTGTATTATGATTAGTGTATAAGTCTATAACTTATTTTTTGACATTTTAAGTGTATGTAAGCATACCGATTGTATTTTTTTTAACTTTCAATGACCATGTTGTCAGGTTGCTTCGCGCTGACAGAAAGTCGCGAGACTTACGAATAAAATGTTCACTTCATAAATTTAAATAAAAGACAAAACTCTCATACTCTATACTAACTACATTTAAGCCTACTAATTCTTTATTGTAACTAGGTAGGAAAATATAATATTATTACCTTGTCTTTTCACATGTCGATCTTGTAAATATACACAAATTCTTGTAGCACTTATTGATTCACGAATGTTTGTAAAGCACTAACTGATTATTTATTTGAACTTCACTTTGTATAACGCTATTATTCACAAGCGATAAATATTTGTAATATTTATTAGTCCTTTATTGTATTTTTCTATATTTTCTTATTATAATTGTTAGCGTCCGACATTTGATCTCAATATTGTAGCTCAATGCCTACGTGATGTCATATAATTATTTTATTGTTCAAAAATCTTTCGCTTGACAGCTATGTAGTTGTCTATTGTTATGGCCAGTATAAAAGCGGACCAGGGTCATTAGGAAGCCAGTCTACTACCAGCTCTGATATTGAACGCTAACGGCTAAAGAGTAGCTAAGCTCCTTACACCGGCTTGGAACCAAACCAGCACCGCCTGGCCTTCGTGATCATATCACTTCGTGCCGGTTCCTTCACGCGTCTCCACCGCGCCTGCTACGTGGGCCTGCTGCCTACCTGACCACTCCGTCGCGCCTTCTACTGGTCCCTGCTACCGCCTATCCTGAGGAGCGCCGTTGGGGGTGCTCTGGCCCTCCTACCTGCATAACGCTGCCGCCGGGTGTTCCTGAGCCGTCTGCCTACTGCGTGCCGTTGGGACGCTCCTATGCTGATTACATGACCTGCGCAACCTATCCTGCCTACTGCGTTGCCGTGCCTACTCCTGCTCTGGCTAACCGGCGGAGCTGCTACTCGTCCCCGCGTCCTACCCTGGCCAGGCTAGATTATATTATTCTGTTGTACATAGTTACCTTTTAGTCTAATTTAGTTATATAAGTCCTGTCGTGCCCTCCTAATATTATTCCTCCCTACCTCTGCCTTTTCTTGTTTCCGTTTTCTCTTGTAAATATACCGTGTTAATTATATAACTTGTTTTCTTTTAGCTTCCTCCTCTCTTTTTTTGTACGAAGCCTTCCGCTTCGCGACAATGTAACAAAACCAAAATTGTAAATGGCGATTTAAAGAGGAGATAAAGAAATTTTACCTTTCAAGTTTCTTGCCTGTTCTTCTCGAAAAGGCTCTCCCAATTTCCGAACAGGTGTAGATTTAATTTGTTTTCATTGCTACTTGTATTTGCAGACATATTGAGTAGGTATATTAAGGATGTATGCACATACAAGGTTAAATATGTTTCCTTTTGTTTCCTTTAAATTAGAATGTTTTGCTTTGTTTTGACGTCAATAAGTACTTGTAAAGGCCTATCGGGAGGTCCGAGTTCGACACCGCCATGTATCACTATGTTTTTCGTTTCGAATTTCATATGTACATTTGTCTGGCGCTCCTACGGTGAAGGAAAACATCGTGAGGCAACCTGCATACATTTGCGAAGAAATTCAAACGTGTATGTGAATTCGACCAATCCGCACTGGGCCAGCGTGGTTGACTAAGGCCTAATCACCCTAACATAGGGTAGGCTCGGGCCCTCGGTGGGGACGTAATGAGCTGTGATAATGATGAAAGGCCTAAGTTGAATAAAAATTTTTGAATTTGAGTTTTAAGTACCTATCGTCGTATGTACCGTCAAATAAGAACTAGTGGATATAAGCTTATCTCATAAAGTTCACAAAAGTAGGCTAAAGTAAAAAAAAAACTAATGAACTACGCAGCGCAACAGAATAAGAATCACAATTACGCACAAAAGTAAACGCGAGGAGTTTTTAAATCATTTTATATATTTTGAAATACACCTTACTTAAATAATATCACGATTGGAAATAATAAACAGCCTTTTTTGTGATATTATGTTTCGAGTTTAGCTCGTTAATTCCATTAACATACATACATACAATAGGGAATTCACATCCTTTTGTTAATGTCATAATTCTTTTACCGTATATCCTAACTTAAGTCTTGAGTAAACGAGTTTGTGTTTTCTTTTAAAGTATGGACCCACGCAAGTTCAGAAATATACAGAAAATACAAATGGAATCATTATTATTAAAGATGGAAAAAAATGTGTGCTACATCATTACATCATTTGTCTGAGATGACCATGGTCATCTCAGACAAATGATGTAAGTCAAAATAGTTAAAATGTGTGGCTTTGCCATTTCGCTACCGTCACTTGGGCATAAGGTGAAAAATTTGGTGACTTTTTTGAAGGAGCCAAAGGACAATGTCGAAAATCGCCCCATGACCAACAAAGATTTGATTTACGTCATAATTATATGCATATTTTATAACACTCATAACAAATTCGACGAACAAATCAAAAATATTTTATTATTTTAATAATTGTATAGGTATTGGACTATGAGTATTGCCCTAATGAAATAAAGTGTTACTTCAATTGACCTCAAAATCTGATTAATTTTGATATATAATTCGATTTCGAAGCTTGTCCGTAGTAATTGATGTGGACGTACGGTATTTACTAAGGTCTCCTAAACGAAAATCATTTTACACTGAATTTGATGTTGGGTCGAACAATGTATGGACGCAGAGCAATGTCCCTTGTAGACATTGTTGTTTAAAAATAAACATATCTTTAAATATAATAAGAATTTATATTAATAAAGGATATGCAATGGAAACAAGTGGCTCGGAAATTTTGCTCAGGGATTAGGGTCATTACTTCTAAGCCAGGTGCAAATTATGTCGCGATGCGCTCTCTCCTCAGAGGAGCCACCCTGGATCTTTTAATAACTTAAATACCAACACTCTTGGCTAATGGCTTCCTTTACATAAACAAACGACGATGGTTGAAAAAAAAAAGGTTTATATTTTGAGAATTTCGGACGTTCAAATATGGAAAAGGAAATTCCATCGGACCATTCTATGTTTCAGTTCATTAAAGTAAAAATACTCTAAAAGTTAAAATCTATGTACCGACTGAGGTCGTAATTCAGTCTCTTGATAATTTATAAAATGTGTTACCGCTGCCTCCCAACCATTCTCCGGACCGGACCAGGAAACTTGAAACAATAACACCAACCCGCTTCTTCAATATGATGTAGAAGACCAATTCCTTTTTTTTGGGGCCCATTTCTACTAATAAGTTATAGCCGAATCGAAACTAAACCGTTGCGGTCGGTCGACCAATCGCTGCGACAGTAGACTATCCACTGTTCGATGACGTGATAATGTGGCGCTCTGATTGGTCGAACGCAACGGTTTAGTTTCGATTCGGCTGTAGCTTATTAGTAGGTAGAGCTGGGCCTCAGTGCTCAGCAGTGGAACAAATAAAGGTTGGCTTGAAATGAACACAAACATAATTTTACTTTAAAACTGTGTAGATATCTGGTCAGAGAGCATTTATTGATTATCAGTTTGTCAAAAATAGATAGCCATTGGAATACTGAACAGTCACTCTCAATAAAAATTCGCTATATTTGATACTCGAGCGGAGTTTGAAATAGTTGACGCGTTTGACAAACTCAATTTCAAACAGTTTCCTGATTAGGGCTGCCCAGTTTTGAAAGTACATCGAGCTCAATATCGATAGATTTTTATCGATTATCGACATGTATCTTATATTGATGTTAAGTAACCTGAAATTTGTTGAAAATCTTTTCCAGAGATCTCTCGAAAAGCACGGGCAAGAACTTCGGAAGAACTTATCTTTTGACTCCTCTTTTTAATTGCTAACATTGCAATAATAGTTTATCCGTACACATGATTATAGAGATTATTTATATGCGGGTTCGTATTGAAAAAAATACGAAACTTCTTTTAAAGTTCGTAATACGTCCGGTATACACATTCATAAAATTCTTAGCTATTGTTTTGATGATCTACATTTATAGTTTCTCACTGTAAGTTGTCGCTTACATAGTTCTTCCATCGGAATCTTATTCAAATCAAACGTTTCAATTCTGCCACGGATAAAGAGTCATGTCTTTTGCCAAAGCATTAGCATCAATCTTCGATTTATCGATAATCTAAAGTTTTAGATTATCGATAAATCGAACTCCCTTACTGCTGAATTCCCGATAACAAAGAAAATATCCAACGCAAATAGTGACTCATTCGTTCTCCATTTGTCACTGGCTAGCGGAATATTTCATGTACCAAGTTTCAGGAGAGTGGAAATCTGTGTAAACTTTTTGTCTTCTCGCCGCACCGGTTCCGTGGCTAATGTATCGGAAATCACATTTGCGGCAAAAAACTACTGACCCTAATATTTGGTCGATATAACTTTTACGTAGGTGTGCTTGAAGAAACGAATCAATTTTGGGGTTGACATTTATGCAGTAGAGTAATGCAGGACTTCGCCTTAGTGGTATCGAAGCTTAAAAAATGTGCCAATTTATATTTCAGAGTCATTTGAATACCCTGCAATGTCATTTTTTGGTATTCGTCCTGGAAAATCTTTTTATTACTTTGCCTTTTTGGAATATTCTAATATCAATTTACAAAGATAAACAAAAAACTGCACGTACAATCAGCATCGTAAAAAGAATTGTATACATTGACAAAACCTCTATTCCAATATGTTCAACTACTCGTATTTGTTCTACCAGTTGAATATATTGAACACATTCCTTACAATTACTTCAACTAATTCAACATGTTGAACCACTTAGACTGAAAATGACAATTTGTTCAATCACAATATTTTTATTTTTTAAATTAATTTTTACATATATGAATTTTTTGGTACTAGGTTCCGGGATAGCAGAATCGGCGAAGAGGTTTTTGCTTTAGATTCATCCAATAGTGTGATCACGAGTCGCGACGAAAGCCTCGCTTGCCATACTGGTAGAATAGAGAGTTGAACATTTTGGAATAGAGGTCGACAAATTAATCTATCACACGTTCTCTACAAGTTGGGTAATGTTAAAGTGACCCAACACTAAAATGCTCATCTATTTTCGATGTTGACGATTCAAACCCAAAAGTCCGATACATAATTGGCTATGTTGGTTTCAGCCGTATACCCATAGGCGCGTTCAGTGTCGTACGGCTGATAACACTTTCAGAAAGTTTATTCAAGAAGAAAGCAATCTGTTCAACTATCTGATGGCGTGTCCGATACGCAGACATAGTGTCGCATGTCGCAACAGATCAGAATCGTGGGTGATTTATTTTGAACATTTTACTTAGATAGTGTTAAGTGATTTGTATTTCGGTAAAATGGATATGAGACTGCGAATATTATGTAGATATTCAATAGTGATTTATTAAATATTGATAACCACAGAAGTAGATATAATATCGAAAATATTATTTAATAAAATGTTATTGTCTATATAAAGGACTGTTTTGACCAGGGTTTATGTAGACTCTTCTAGTTAATTTTGTTAAGGTGTAACTTTTCTAAATTTCGTTTGAATACTGAGCGTCTTATCAAAGTTAATTTAAATTAATGACTTCATTGATCTCAAGCTGTCAAATTGAAAATTGCCCTGTGCACAGTGCTTAAGTAATGCACGTTAAAAAGGTGTCTCTCACCAACATGGTGTATGAGTATGTCCAGTAAATGATTTTTACGCACTTCTATTATAGGGCGACAGAGGACCAGTCCATTAAGATAAAAAACCTTCCTATTCACATTTCTATAAAGAAATCTTCTTCTATAAAGAGACTTCTAAATCTAAACATTCGGCTGAAATACTTATCTCCTCAAATAATGCTCAGCAATCGATTAATGATGTTAACTCTTTCTTTTCATCCATAGGTAGCCAATTTGCAAACAGAATCTCACCCTCTTCCTCTAACTGTTCCTTACCTGATATGGTTGACGGTCTTTTGTTCTTCTTCCTACCGATGAATCTGAAGTCGAAAATTTAATATTAAATTTGAAAAACTCTTCTGTGACTGGTTCTGATAATATAAGCTGTGATTTTATTAAACGCTATAAAGACTACTTAGTTGGTCCACTCACTTATATATTTAACCTCTCATTTTCAACTGGATTTTTTCCGTCAGATTTCAAGAAAGTCATTGTAATTCCGGTGTATAAGAATGGAAATAGAAGTGATGTGAGTAATTACCGACCTATATCTCTACTTCCAGCATTATCAAAATTATTAGAGAGACTACTAAATTCTCGTCTGGTAAGCGCGCTCCCAGTATGGCTTTCGTTCTGGAAGATCTTGTGATATGGCCGTTCATGAACTTACTGATCTTATAGTAAACAAATTGGACTCTCAACTCAAGCCGTTAGCTATTTTTCTTGACCTGGCTAAGGCATTCGATACAGTTTCGATCCCAATCTTGGTAAATAAATTAGAAAGGCAAGGGGAATCCAATTGAAAATTTTCGAAGATTACCTCAAAAATCGATCACAGTGCGTAAAAATTAATAATTGGCTAAGCGATTTTTACCCTATTTCGTATGGTGTGCCTCAGGGAAGTATTTTGGGGCCTACTTTATTCCTTGTGTATATAAACGATTAATGTTATATTATCTTAGATCACGGGAAAATTATTACCTTCGCTGACGACACGGCCTTGGTTTTCGCTTCTTCTTCTTGGGCTGATACATACAAGTTTGCACAAAAAGGGCTCAATAAGATTTTTAATTGGCTTAATCAGAACTTATTGACTTTAAATATTGACAAAACCACTTACGTTACATTTCGTTTATCCTTTAAAAATATTCCTAGAGGGCCATTATCTTTGCGAGTGCACTCATCAAATTGTATTAATTCTCAATGTTTCTGTCCTTTACTTAAAAAGTCACATAGTGTTAAATATTTGGGTGTTATTTTAGATGAATGTTTAAGTTTCAAATCTCATATCGAATTCCTAACTTCCCGTATCAGAAAACTAATTTATGTTTTTAAAGGCCTAAGGCATATTGCTGACCACTCGGTGCTTAAATCTGTATACTTAGCATTATGTCAATCTGTTTTAACTTACTGTGTAGGAACGTGGGGCGGTGCCGCCAAAACTTACCTCATTGAACTCGAACGAGCCCAACGGGCTGTTTTGAAGACAGGATGGTCACTTCCTTACAGACACCCCACTGTAGATCTATATAGGAAATGTAATGTTTTAACTGTACGACACCTTTTTATCCTACAAGTAATAATGAAACAACATTCATCTATCGAATATAATCCTAAAGAATTTGAGAACCTCAGGAGGAAACATGTTGTTTGTAAGTATGTTTGGTTTAATTTGCAACATACTCGTAAGTTCTTTTGCTTCCTAGGACCGTATTTATATAATAAAATTAACTGTTTGTTGCACATATATCACTTACCCAATTTTGAAGCCAAGCGTGTCGTCACTGAATGGCTAAAGGATCTTAGTTATAAGGAAACTGAATCCTTCTTAGAGGAAGCCTTAAATCGCTAGACAATACTATTTGTCATGTACATATTACTCTTTTCCAACCATTGCTTCCTTCACTTGGCAGGCATTCATATTGACTTAAAGTTTGTCATTATATTTATTTGTGTTCATTATATGTCAAATTATTAAATGTATTTTTTGTACACCTTACTATTATGCCTCTTATTATTATAGCTATCTCATTAAATCACATTCTATTTGCTAATTTGTACTATAAGTTGTTGACTGTAAATTAGTTGGGAATATTCTGATTTTATTTTTAATTTATATGTAAAATAGATTATCTTGGGATGGGAGAGCCTGGAGATCTGTAGAGCAGGTTTATCCTTTTTCAGACTCCAGACTCTCACATTAAGGTATGATATTGGTATCATTTAATTATACTTGTCTCTTTGTCGATGTATACCCTACCTTTATGTGTGAGTAAATAAAGATTATTATTATTATTAATCTTAAAATGTGTATTTGACTGAGATTTGTGACGTTTCATATAATAATAATAATAATGACCTCTTAATCGATATTTGGTTACATTAGAGATAGTCGACCTCCGGTACTCTCACGAGGACCCGTCCTCATCACTTGGTCACACAGACGGCATAGGACTCTCTACTACCACCTAGTACAAATATTCAGTGGCCACGGTTCGTTTGACCACTATTTGCAAAGAATAGGTAGCGAGACGACACCCCGGTGTCATCACTGTGACGCCGATGATGACGACGCTCAGCACACCCTAGCAGTGTGCCCTGCGTTCGTCGAGCAGCGACGCGTTCCTCTCCCGGCGTGCTTATTCATCTGATGATGAGGAGGATGCGGCGGTGATGGATGGGTGGGTTTTATTCGGGAGGCTGCGGTTTCTGACTGGCACCCTGTGGACATGACAAACATCTATTACTTTGACACTTTAATAAACGTTTTTATAAAGGTAAGCCATTAATCTCAGTTTGAACTCATAATCAGTTTGATTCAGTTTGAATAGACCTAATTTTTTAATATTAATTCGATTACTAGTGAATACAGTACGAGTAATCATTAGTGTGAAATGTTATTGTGTTTATAGATATGACAGCCTACATTTATACTTCTACTTCCCACCTAATACTTCGTGAATAATCTCGTCACGATGTTTGTCCGGGATAAACTAAGAAACTACTTAATCTATTTTAATGAAATTTGGTTAACTATAAGTAATTTAGTCCAACTTAAAAGAAAGGATAGTTTTTATCTGGATTATTGACTTCTATATTTATTATGGCGAAACGTAGTTCGTAAGCACAGCTAGTGGATAATAAATTTCCTTTCTTTACCGTGGTATCATTAGATAGTACCATCATAGGTCTAAGTGCCCTGTAAACGATCAAACAAACATATTTGTCGAACTTGCTTGACAAACTTCACGTATTCATTAAACACGACGTCAATCCAGATACTTTACAAATACATCAAACACGTAGTTCGTTTGTTAAACGCGTCAAACACAGCCCTACACTAACAAACAAGTTCGTCAAACACGTAAATTTGACAAACATGTTTGATCGTTTACAGGGTCATTAATGGCAGCTATCTGTCAAGCAAGTGACGTCTTTGATGTCACCCGATGTTACGGTTCGTTAAGCGTTAACAGTTTCTTAAGTGACGCTATGCCGTTGGCGGCAAGCAGCACTTTCAAGTACCGGAGATTTCATCAAAGAAAAATTGGTGGAGTTCTAGGGAACATATTACCTTGCCATGATCGCATACACAATATTAAAATCGTAGTGGGAGCGAGAGGGCACTATACGGGACAAGAGCGGTGTGTCTTTTTAATTAACTTTTTCTAAGCGAGCAACTTCGGGTGCAAAACTTTGTCAACATATTACTATATGTACTAATTATGTTATATGTCTGGAATGAGACCACAAGTATTGAAATTATTCCCAAGCTTAACGAGACATTTATCGAATAATTCACTACAAATTTCCGTAAGGTTTCGTAATTTTCACTTATTAATGCGTATGATATCAAAATTATTATTATATTATGTCGCCGTCAAGGTCGGAATATTTTAATTAAAAGCATGTAATTATGAGCATACTCTACCTACATAGTGGTAAACTACACGAGGCAGTGGTTTTCATAAAGAGAACATCAATATTTATAATATAACATCTCCTAGTTGTAATAATTTTCAGGAAGCAAGTATTTGCTCATTTCATTGTGATTTTGATTATATTGCTAAAAATACTAACTCTACTCATCATCATCACAGGCCACAGCTCATATACGTCCCCACCGAGAGGCTCGAGCCTACCCTGTATTAGGCGCATAACACATTGCACCGGACACCGCTCCGGTGTGCGGCGCTGCGGTTTTTAATTTTGACTGAAGAATCTTGATTTGTATACAAAAACCGCAGGGTATAACACACACCGCATGCCCGTGCGGTTGTGCGGCGCGCGCGACGGCACCGCACTCCCAGACGGTGATGCGGTGCGGTCCGCGGGGTATGCCACACTGTGCCGCAGTCGCAGTATCGTACGGATTTTTGCGTAGAAAGGACGTGCATACGCGTAATAGATCTCAACATAGATAATGCGGTGATGCGGTGCGTCGTGCATCGCAGCTCCGGACGGAGATACGGAGCAAACCGTACGGTGGCACGGTTCCGTGCCGCCGCAGCCGCATGCGGTTTTCGTCTCTCCGTACACCGCAGCGGGATGCGGCGGCAATGTGTTAAGCGCCTTAGGGTGATTAGGCCTTAGTCAACCACGCTGGCCCAGTGCGGATTGGTCGACTTCACATACACAATTTAATTTATTCGCAGATGTACGTAAGTTGCCTCACGATGTTTTCCTTCACCGTAGGAGCGTCAGACAAATGTACATATGAAACTCGAAACCAAAAACACATTGGTACATGGCGGTCTCGAACCTCGGACCTCTCGATTGGAAGGCAAGTACCGAGTCCACAGCGCCACCGACGCTCGACCTCTACTCATATCACTGCATATTTAGGGTTCCGTACCTCAAAATGAAAAAAAAAACAGAGGATGACATCTTTGTCTGTCTGCCCGTCGGTCTGTCTGTCTGTCTGGACCCTTTTTTACATAGCCTTCATCTCACTTGATGGTAAGTGATGATAAGGTCGAAAGTGGAAGGGAGTGTCGCCTGGACTCCATAACAACTGAGGAACTGGCTATCCTACCTCTAATTGTGGGAACACAACAATACTATAAATATTGTTATTATGGCGACAAACTCAGGTAAGACAGTGGTTGCTAGACAGGCGGGTTCAGAAGCCCTACCACCAACCAAATCAAGCAGAAAAAAGTCTGCCCCCATGGAGAGTTGAGCCCCGGACCTCCCGTTAAACACCCTAGGGTCTCAACCACTAGACCACGGAGGCGGACAAACTCGTAGACACATCAAACTAAAATTCACATCAGTCATAGAACCATGGTCTACCGTCTGTTTCAGCTGTGAGAAAATCAAACTTGTAAGTCAACGCTATCAAAAGAATGACCGTTACGTTAATTACGTTTATATTGTATATCACATGCTTTGCGATTTCATCATCATCACCACCTCTTCTCAGGGTAGCCCTTTTAGGGGCTCAAAACTCCCACCCAGAACTCTATTGCTATTAATAATAATAATTTATTTAGCACAGAAAAAACAGTTTTTTACAATCAAGTAACTTAACTAGGCATAACCAAGTTTTAGGCAGCTGGTGCTTAATAAGGAATATCCTGAGCCATAAGCACCAGTGAACCCTCCATTTATGTGAAACCCTTTACTTAGTACAGTAAACAATAATTTTACACTGTTGATACTATATTCTACATTTCATTCTTTTAAACCGTTTACTCACTATAGATATTAAAATTTAGGTAAATAATAACAATTTAGACTTGTATACCTACTATAAAATTATATTTAAAATTACCTACTATAAAATTAAGTTAGTTTATGTGTTCAAACAGCTGCGAAACGTTGCGCATGGACAGACTGTAAGTAACGTTTATACAGCTTTAGTACAGCCTTTATTATCGTACTGCATTTCATCATGGGGAGGTGCAACCAAGACTAACCTTATCCAGCTGGAACGAGCTCAAAGACTGATACTTAAAGTTTGTCTTTCCAAGCATAGGCTTTTTCCAACTGCAGAACTATATAGACAGGCGGATGTCTTGACAGTAAGACAACTGTACATCTTATCGAATATCTTGCGACAGCACTCTTTGTTGTTTTACAAACAGATTGATGTAGTCACTAGAAGACCATATAATGTGTGTAATTCAGAGCTTTTTCGAACCGTATTTTCAAAACGATTTTTTTGTTACAGAGGTAGTAGACTATATAATTATGCAAATAGAATTCTTAACATCTATCCACATACAAAAGCAAAGTGTAAAAAAAGTGTGTCAGAGTGGCTTCGAACTTTAAACTACGCACAAACAGAAAATCTTTTGAAATAGCATTGGCGAAATTTATACACACACAAACACAAACATACACATATGCACACACCCACACACACACACATATGTGCACACAAACACACATACACACACATAAATTCATGATTGTAAAATAACTGTAAAACATTTCTTTTCACTTCAAGAATGAAGTACCTTATTTGTATTCTAAACTATTTTGCTTTATTGTAAGATAATAATTGTTTAAGTTTTGTCATCATGTCCGAGGTGCGGGGCCTGGTGATCTAAGATACAGGCAGATTTCTGCCTAATTTGGACTCCAGTCTCCCACCAGCGTAGTAAGTAACTATTCAAATAGATTAAATGTAATATACATATATGCTTGTGGTGAGAACAATAAATTATTATTATTATGTTCTTTATTTAAATTTTCCTTAAATATATTTTTTTTTACAATATAAAAATACAAATATTATAAAAAAACTTAAATTTAGTAAACCCATCGGCAGCGAGACAATGCCCAAGCTACCGGTGGTTAAGGCTGCAGAGTGAGGAACCTCCTGACAATTCGTGCCGTGCTGAGGATTACCGCTCTTTGTATCAGGCCCTTGATCCAACCGCCTAGCGAGAGTCTCTCAAGATGTTGGTCAAGACTCTTCGCTATTAGACCATTCACGGATACGACTATCGGGACAATGACTGTCGAGTCCACATCCCACATGACGGTAACCTCGTGAGCCAAGTCAAGGTACTTGCTGAGCTTGTCCTTCTCAGCTTTCACGAGGTTCTCGTCATGAGGGATGGTGACGTCGATTATCATTACCCGGCGTTGGGACCGGTCTATCAGCACGATATCAGGTTTATTGGCTGCAATAAACCTATCCGTGATGATAGAGCGGTTCCAATAGAACAAGGCACGACCATTCTCAAGAACTGGCAGTGGTGCGTATTTATAATACGGCACCTCACACTCAACTAGGGCGTATCGGAGAGCAAGTTGCTGGTGAATGATCCTGGCTACCTGGTTATGCCTGTGCAAATACTCGCCGTTAGCAAGATGCGAACAACCAGAAACTACATGTCGAAGGGACTCTCCAGGGCGGTGGCATGCCCGACAGATATCGACTGTTCCATCCTTTAAAATGTATTTTCTGTAGTTATTCGTCTTGATAACCTCATCTGCAATTGCACAGGCAAAGCCTTCGGTTTCTCCAAAGAGGTCCCCAAAGCGCAGCCAGTTCACTGACGCCAGCTGGTCCACATCAGATCCAATAAGGGATCGATAGAACCGGCCGTGCAGCTACTTGCTCTTCCATACGTCCTTCCGGTCATCAGTGCTAAGCACCGATGGTTTGCGCCGGTTCTCATTCGCCATGGAGAGAGGGGTGAGGCCTTTATCCACTGCTACAATCTCTCGATGCACACCGCTCTCGTTGTTACGGAAATACTCCCTGAGACTATACACCTCGCGGTTATGGAGATTCTTGGCGTTTAAAAAGCCATGGCCCCCCACTTCCGCGGGATGTATAGTCTCATAACAGACGATCGCGGGTGAAGCATGCAATGAGATGTTAGCAGTTGACGAACCTTCCTATCCAGAGCGTCTAACTCAGTATGCCAAAGGAGTATATCAGTAGAGGCATCACCCATCCGTTGAAGGCACGCGTTTTATTGCCACCTGACAGAAGGCTGTTAAGAACTTTTGTCAGACGCCAAAAAAAGCGCTCCTTCAGGGATTTCTTGATATCAACTTCCGATATACCCAAGGAGGACTGTGACATACCAAGGTATTTGTAGGTTTCGACTTCGGAGAGGGATCTGAGTGTGATTGTCTCTGAGAGTTGTAAATTTTCAGAATTTACAACCTTCCCTCGCTGTACGTGCATGACCGCACATTTATCTACACATAACTCCATCTTGATAGCATTTCTGAAAACTTCTGTTGTTTTTAACAATCCTATTAGATCCTGGCGCTTATGTGCAAATAATTTGAGGTCATCCATATAAAGTAGGTTCGAAATGACCTTACCGCCTCTACGGAATCGATAGCCCAGTCCTGACTCCTTCAGCAAAGTGCTGAGAGGGTTCAGGGCTAGGCAAAACCACAAAGGGCTCAAACTGTCGCCCTGGAAAATGCCCCGCTCGATCCTAATCAAGTCCTGCGGACCAGAAAGACCCAATGCACTGCCTGGTTGACAAAGAATCGTGGCCCACTGTCTCATACACGTGCTTAGAAAAGATTATTATTATTATATATTTGTACTAATTGTAGGATGTACTTGTGGCTGCGTGTGCGTGTGTAAATGTGTGTATGTGTGTATGTCTGGGTATATGTGTGTGCATGTTTAAACACTTACTACGATTTGATTATCATATTATGCTAACATACAGGTCTAAGAAGTTGTTCAGTATCATTGTAGTCAAGCTGCAAAAGCCAATTAGTGACTATTTTTTTACACTCGCGCTTATTTTTAGCATCAATCACTAATATCTAGTTCATTTTATTATATAAGAAGTTACCTAAAAGTAAGAAAATCTCCGAGCAAAACCAGTCCTGCAGATGTTTGAAAAGGGAACTCTGTTTCTGCGTTTAGATCGAATATTATGGCTGTAATTGATCGGGGTAAGTTCCACGTGCTGTCTAAGGATAATTTGCAAGATAAAGAGTTGACGTACTGTAAGTACTTCACAGTACTCATAAAGGTCTTCCGTAGGGAATCGAAATGGCTTAAAGTACAAATATTCTAATTTCAGCAAATGAGTCTTGCAAGCGCTACCCCAAGTCAATACGCAATAGCTTAAGGGCCCATGGCGCGAAAAATAGCAAAAAGGCTGTTGGCGTTTTTGATATTGTACGTTAACGTTCGAGTTAACTGACCGGGAAAAAATAAATTTAAGTTCTTAAATTATGTCTTTACACAATCACCGTCACCATTTTTCAAATTTACATACCATTTCTTTAAAAAATAACATCAATTTTACTTAAAACATGGGTTACACCCATACACCGTTCGTGATTTTTAGCTTCATTAATTAACCCTATTGTATTTTACTTTAACAAATATAGAGAACAAGGGTAAGGAAAACACTGACACCGTGGATTTTTTTTTATTTATCGTATATTGATTTTTATATGAAATTTTTAACATACATTGAAAAAGGTTTAGAAAGATTTTTCGAACGGCAGCAGCCACAAAAAATCTTTCTAAACCTTTTTACAAGCTTTTATTTAGCTTACTCGTATGTATGTTCGCGTCTAATCGTGCGAGTTTTTGACCCTCTTCCCGGTTTCCGATTAAGCTGAAATTTTGTATGCATATGTATATATTATGACGACATGGAGCTGATCTGATGCTGGAGCTGTAAGGTAGCCAAAGGAACTCCGCAATAAAACGGCAGAACCCCATCGAGTTTGGGCTCGTTTGATTCGTATTGACGAGTTCTTTGGTCCTATATGGTAATCAAGGTCTGATGCTGCAGCTGAAAGGAGGCCATAGGAACTCCGCAATAAAACGACACAACCCCATCGAGTTTGGGCTCGTTTGATTCGTATTGACGAGTACTTTGGTCCTATACGGAAACCAGGGTCTGATGCTGCATCAGGAAGGAGGCCATAGGAACTCCGCAATAAAACGACACAACCCCATCGAGTTTGGGCTCGTTTGATTCGTATTGACGAGTACTTTGGTCCTACATGGTAACCAGGGTCTGATGCTGCATCTGGAAGGAGGCCATAGGAACTCCGCAATGAAACAACACAACCCCGTCGAGTTTGGGCTCGTTTGATTCGTATTGTCGAGTACTTTGGTCCTTAAAAATCCTTATGGAGAATTTTTAAAGTACATGAACATGCGCACGATGCCTACAGGAGTCTGGTCTGTTTTTATACTCATTCTGTACACCGCCGTAAGCCCCCCTCCGTCTGGGGATTGCCATGGTGTTTACGGGCAATCCCCCCTTGGCGATAGCCCGACCAGTTGGTCGGGCTTGCCCAGGCGCGTCCGTCACTACCAAGTGTCGCAGTGTGGACCTTACCATGCGCGCCCATTAGGACAGGGAGAACACTGGGGGGTTTTAGTGGGCAGGCCTGGCACTCTGCCGGGAGAGCCCCACACACGCTCGCCGTCTAACCATCGGCGGGAATGGTGCGGCTACGCATTTCCTTCCGAAAAGAAAGGGGCTAGTTCTGGTAATTCTGACCACGCCCGTGGGAAGAAGACGTGCTTTCGTTGGCGCTCTCCAACTGTTAGCAGCTGGCGAGGGGTTAACACAGTCGGAATGACATATGATTAGGAGATATTATAGCCCTGACCTGGTCGTCCCCGTCTGAGGGGTCACAAACGAGAAAACGAGTGAAGTCCCTAGGCCAAGTCCCAGTTTGTTTATACTGCTGGCCATGTCTCCAAGGGGTGCGTTCAGTGAATTGGCCTTCCAGATTCCGAACGTACATACCTCGATCGGGGGCGGAAAGATTTCGGAAAGTGGCTTGGCCGAGTCCTACGGCATTCCCAAGTGGGCGCCCCAGTCAACTTAGCCCATTGACATCGTAATAGATGCCCCCGCCTAAAAAAGGGGTTGGTTCTAAGTTCGATAACAATGTTTTCAGATTTGACTCCCGCCAGTTCGACAGCGAATTTAAAAAGTCGGTCGTTGGAGTGACCTAGAACCCTGGTCCTATTTTTCCTCGGATAGAGCTTATTTGATTCGTTTAAATTTTACAATACCGCGTTGGAAACTTTTGTCCGGACGTGTTGCGGCGATTTGCGAATGTTTCTGCGGGAATCTCGAGCGGCCAATTTTGTGTTCAGCAGAGATGTGAACGGCGAATGCTATAGTTTGTAGTTGACTACATCGTTTGTGATTTCAATGGAGTTTTTAGAATAGTTTGTAACGGTCCTTTTAATTTTTAAATTAGTTCGATCTAACTTTTAGTTTGTAAATTGCTAAATGTGAATAACTAAAAAAACACTATGTCATTTGATACTAGAAACAATTTTAGTAGGTACCTCCGTAGTGGGGAATTATAATTGTCATATCGAAAGTCAACCTTTTATTTCAGGCATGGTTCTTAATTTTCCACGCCGTTAACAGACAAAGAGTACAATGCCCGTGAAACATGTCCTTGTTAACACCACTCGAGGAGAATTTAATATTTGTTCCATAAAGTTTACTATTATAGTTGTGTTCTGTGAGCTAATATCTAATTATGTTATAATGGTACATTAGTATTGAATACAAGCTGGCGGTGAACCTTGACAGATGACAAAACTAAATAAACAATAGGGATGTTGGCATGAATCGCAAATATATAAAAAGTAATGTTTATGTTTATACCATAGAAGGGAAAATTAAAATGCTGAAAATAATAGTTTGCAAGTGTAAAAATTAATGAATAAATATTTTTTATATATTTTCTCGTAATAATTACATGTATATCTATAAAAGAAAAACAGTCTTCCAACTTCCCACTGCTGTGTTTCCCGAACGCTACGACATGTCCCTTTTCAAGAGAGGTTTAAAGAGAGCACTATATTCAAAGTTGGCAGCGACTTAGCTATGTCCCTGATATTGGCGAAGTCTATGGGCGGCGGATACCGCTTGCCATCAGGTGGGCCGTCTGCTCGTCTGCTACTTACAGCAATAAAAAAAAAAGGTCCTGAAAATTCGTCAACATCCCACATATTTTCCACGAAGTGTACCATAATTTTCCATACAAAATTACTATTATATATTTATATATTATTTTTTAGCTTTTCCTTAGAATGTTCTCAGGGAAAAATAATAATTATTAAACCACTTCTGTAAACAAAAGGGGAAAAAATATCGGTCAGCTGTTTTTGAATTTTAGCGTGACTAACGAAGGGCGATTTATTTTTGAAATCGGTGAAGTCGTTTTTGAGCTTTAGCGAGACTATCGAGCTTTATTGATTACTAGCTGTGCCCGCGAACTACGTTTCGCCATCAAAATGCTTAAACTGTAATGATTCCGTAATGATTCAACTTTATTCTGCCTTTCTTGAGCAGCGGCCATTTCTAAATTAGAACAATTTTCGTAGGTTGGTAATGCTCTAGGTACTCTTGAAGGCCTTTCATTTAATACCCATATTGCTGGGTTTGAAAAGGAACTTTTATCCGCCTTTTTGGAACGGCGGCCATGTTGAATTTACGTCAATATTGCTACGTTCATAGTGCTCTACTGATCAAGGTCTTTTATTTGATACCCATATTGCTGGGTTTGGAAACGAACTTTTATCAATTTTATTTGAGTGGCGGCCATGTTGAAGTTATGCAAATTTTCCTAGCTTTATAATGCTCTACTCTTTGAGGCCTTTCATTTGATACCCATATTGCAAGGTTTGGAAACGAACTTTTATCCGTTTTTTTTAACAACGGCCATGATGAATTTGATGCGAATTTTCTAAAGTTCATAGTGCTCTACCCTTCAAGGCCTTTCATTTGATACCCATATTGCTAGGTTTGGAAACGAACTGTTATCCACGTTTTTTGAGCGGCGGATATGTTATATTTATGTCAATGTTGCAAGGTTCAGAGTGCTCTACTCACCAAAGCCTTCATTTGATATCCATACTGCTGGGTTTCGAAACGAACTTTTATCCACATTTTTTAAGCGGCGGCCATGTTGAATTTATGTTAGTGCATTATGAACGTAGCAAACGTTCATAATGCTCTACTCATCAAGGCCTTTCATTTGATAACCATATTGCTGGGTTTGGTAACGAACTTTTATCCGTTATTTTTGAGCGGCGGCCATGTTGAATTTAGGAAGATTTTCCTAAGTTCATAATGCTCTACTCTTCAAGGCCTTGCATTTGATACCTAAATTGCTAGGTTTGGAAACGAACTTTTATCCACCTTTTTTGAGGGGCAGCTATGTTGAATTTACATCAATGTTGCCACGTTCATACTGGCAACTCATCAAGGCCTTTCATTTGATATCCATATTGCTGGGTTTGGAAACGAACTTTTATCGGCAGTCATGTCGAGTTAGGTCAACGTGGCTAGGTTCAATGTGGTCCTGGTCCTTCGTTCGATATCCATGTTCCTTGGGTGGATCCAAAAAAATGTGATACGTCATTATAGACATTAGGATCAAGAGTCCCGTACTCCCTCTACGCGTAACCCAGAATCATTGCAGTCAGATATATTTTTTAATTATCAATATTAATCAATTGCTTTTAATAGTTTTCAATGGATGAAAGAGTTTGATTCCTTAGTCACTTTTCAACACTTCAAATATTTCAAAAATTGTACCGATTTTGTGAGAATTAGTCAAGAATTAAACCAACCTACAAATTTTATATTTGTGACGTGATATTGTCATAAAAAATCCTTGGTTGTATGGCTTGATCCTTTTGCCTTACCACCACGTTACTACTTAGAAAAGACAATTTAAACTTCTAAACTTCTTGGTTGGTGAAATCCAGATGGGCACAGCCATTAACAGAAAAGATTATATTTTTCTTTGCACTATGTGACAGACTTGTCAAAGTAATTTCACGTGCGCCATGTTGATTTTCTACATAATAAGCATTGCTCGAAAATGTTATATGGTATTTTTTCACTAAAAATAAAAAGTGAATTTAAACAAATGAAATTATGCCTAAATGTTCTTCCGGAAAATTCTAAGCATTGTGGTGTAAGCCATATCAAATTCTGTCCAGTAGTTTCGGAGATCTTTCCGGACAAACAGACAAACAAACAAACAATTTTTTCAAAAACTATTTTATCGTGTTCTGCTAATGATTTTAAGGCGACCTGTGTATTTTTTTTCTTAAAATTTCGCAATTACAGATTTTTGTACCCCTACGATTTTATTATAATATATAGAGATAGATAGACAGGTAGACAGAGATTTAAATCTCTGATTATATGTAGATAAATTTGAAACTCTGTGCTTTCTAGATGGCGAATTATCATGTGCTATTGTAAGGTTATTGTAGTAAGGTGAAATCGAGTGAAATGAATTTGAGCGACGTCGGCTAATATAATAATAAGTTATTCTTAGGCAAACTCTTATGAAACTATTTTTGTTTCAAAGACCTTACAATTCAACCCATACGTGTCACTGCTGGGACCGGGTCTTCCTATGATGAGCATGAATTGACCTACAGTACTACATCACGCTGGTAGAGGTCCAATTCCAGTATAATAGTTACAACCAAACTGAAACTGAATCGTTTACCAATAGGAGCGTAGAGATTGACTATCGAATGTTCGATGAAGTGATAATGTAGTTTTCTTATTGGTCCAAAGCAACGGTTCAGTTTAGCGGTGGTATATTAGTAGAATTGCCCTACGGGTTAGCATAGGCCCTACGTCGTCCGCGCAGGCGGTTGGATAGGAGGAGACGCGCCTTCTTGGGCGCGCACTAACTATCCTAAGCAGCGAGGGAGAAATCTGGCCCGGCCGACTGACAACCGGGCTGGAGATTTTACGAATCCCTTCCTGGTCGCCCATCTGCGGAGTTGCATTGTGGTAACTTGGTAACCCCTCCTTTGGCGCTGGTCCCAGCTCGTCGTGTCAGTATCATAATCATAACACACCGCTGGGTCTGTTTCCAGGGGGTGCGGTCGGGGAACGGCTAGTCCGATCCCGAGCATGCCTCCACCGAAAGCGGAGAGGTACCGGAGGGTTAAGCCGGGCATGGGATTTTTATCCGAGTCCCACGGCATATCCAAGGGACAGCCTTGTCAGCTTAAGTCCTTTGCGAATCGTAGATTCCCCCGCCAAGCCCCCGCCTTAAAAAAGGCCTTACGTTCGTCCAGGGGTTGCGTTCCGTGAATTGGTATTCCGAGACCGAACGTATCTCTACCGGGGGTGGAGAGGTTACGAAGGGTGGTTTAGCTGGGTAGGGGGACATCGGCGAAATTGTCGCTGGTGTACCCGAGTCCTATATCCAAGTGGGCGGCCTAGTCAGCTTAGCGCCTTGTTGAATCCGTTAAAATATTTCCGCGCCTCAAAAAAATACCCTAAATTACCTGGGTGTTCTGTAGGGCTAGCACGAACATTTGCGTCAAAGTATTCGTGCTAGCCCTACTGGTGACTTTGGTTACCCAGATTCCAGATCACCCCACGACTGGAGTAACGGAACACCCCGGAAGTTTTAGTAGGTAGGCCACAAAATCTTTTTCAACGGGTAAACAAAACAAAAAAGCCCTATGTCGCCATTTTGATGTTACGAGTTCTAGTTTGTTACGAATTCTCCATCTCTTCTCGCTTGTGATTGCGGTAACTTCCTTTTGTCGGCTTCACATTATCCACGGGATGAAAGGGAGCAACTATATATGTATTCTAAATCCGTCATCAAACGAATCAGGACTCTTTTAGGTATTTTCAAATATCTATATGGCATTGAATCTATAATATAGTTTAGCTCAGCTCAAGCTAAAACTTATGTATGTATATCTAACTAACGAAACAGTAATTAAACTTAAACCATAACTTAAAACAAGCTTTAAACAGATGTAAAGTAATTGAGTTCTTCACAAGAAATATAGGAATAATTCGGTCAGTCAGCGGTCGGTTATCCGCTGGCGAGCCCATCCATTTCAAATGATAATAAATGAGGCTATAGATCTTCTTGGAGCAGAGGCCAGGTGATTTTGATTAAACTGACAGCGGTTGGCGGATATAGTCCGAGCACTGGCAAATCTCTACGATTCCTCTTATGGCCAGTCATAACGAACACTGTTTATTCCGCACTACCTCGAGGTAGGGTGTACCCCAGAAGCTTTTCGTAGAATCCTCATAAGCTTTTCATAGTATTTCTTATGGCGTTTAGTAGTCTCAATCACAGAAAGTTGCTCGAGAAAAAATAGTGTGGTAAATTAGGTTCTTTATATATGTATTAGATATTTAGTTAAATAAATTACGCATCTTACATTCTTCAGATCTTTTATTATATTCCCTTTTTTCCGCATATGACAAATGTCATACTAATCAAAAATCACTACGTAGAGCGATAGGCATGTAAGAAGTTTGTACATTCATATATCTACAACATCCTCCCGGGGGCAAAACAGTAAGGTAAGTACGCTATTAAGTAGTAGTAGTTAAATAATACAAATACAAACCTATAAGTTAAATAAACAATAATACAAACCTTCATCTTAACTAGTATAAAACAGAAATTATCCCAGAACAAAAAGCAAAATAAAAAGATACTTAGGTGCTAAAGACAAATTATAAGAAGAACCTGGACGGCAACTTTATCGTGCGTCCTGACCTTGTTGAGGATAAAGGGATAGGTGTAATGTTATCACGACTACCTGAATCTTGGCCTCTGGATAAAGGCGCACTGTCCAGCCACTCCTGTGAGATTGCCGAGAGTTCTAATGGGAATAATTTTTGGTACGGTCTTACCTTGTCGCCTGAGGCTGTATGAACCTTGGCAGCTCTCTTAAAACCATCCTTCCCAATATAGGTCTCCACAATAATACCTAGCGGCCACTGTAGCCTGCTTTTGTCAGTTTCTACTAATACTAATTCACCTACCTCCGGTTCCTTCTTGTTATCTTTTCCTTTGCTCATGAGTAATGCTATATACTCACTCTTGAATCTTTGTCTAAAATCTTGACGTAACTGCTGAAGATACTTATAACGTATCTGTATAGTCTTCTCATCGATCTGGTCTAAATCGTGTGTTTCGCCTGAAGGTAAACTCTGCAAAAATGACAGAGGAGTAAGTGGTTTTACATCACCCATCTCAACATAAGTAAGGGGTCTACTATTAATTACAATTTCACAGTCACATAGAATAGTCGTAAGTTCGATCCAATTGATCGAAGCTCGGCCAAGAATTCTACGCAACATCTCCTTGACTACCCTTATAAGCCTCTCCCACCATCCTCCCCACCACGGTGCTCCTGGTACAGAGAACTTCCAATGAATTTTGTAGCAATTGGTGGTTTCTTCCACTTCTCGCCAGTCTACTTCTCGAAGTAAATTAGCCGCACCAACAAAGTTGGTTCCGTTATCTGTATATACTATTTTCGGTCTACCTCGTCTTGCTATAAATCTCCGTAATGCCATTAGAAAGCTATTTGTGGAAAGTGAATCTGTTAGTTCTAGATGCACACCCCTGTAGACGGCGCATGTAAACAAGACAATCCAAGATTTTTGATTGTTATTTAAAAATAAAGGCCCGGCTAGGTCTATACCAGTGACCTCAAAAGGGGCCATGGCTCTAATACGATCCGTAGGTAGTGGTGGTTCTGGAGCTTCATAGTGTTTTGCTTTATACCTTTTGCAAATGATGCACTTTGATACAACATCTTTCACTAGCTTTCTAACCCCTGTTATCCAGTATGAATTTCTCAGTGTGGCCAACAAAGTTTGAGTTCCAGCATGACTCATCTGTTTATGTTTCTCTTGAACCATCCTGCGTACTATTTCGTGGCTCCCTGGTAATAATATCGGACGTGTAAAGTCTCTTTCTTCTCCACTGTACTGAAGTCTTGTCTTCACTTTAATAAAACCATCTTCATTTGTAATAGTAAAATTTTTATCTACATTTTTTACATCAGTATAGTTCTCTCTTTGTATTAGTTTTATTAGCGTTTCCTCAGCATGCTTATATTCTTCAAATCCAATATGATTTCCAGTTGCATTATATGTGTTTCTTACAATAGGATTTAATCTCAGTAACGTTGCCACTAACCTTACTATTTTATTATACTGACTGAAATATAGGAGCTTGTTACTGAAGTTTTCCGTATTTGTGTCTACATTTACAGTCACGCTTACATTCTGCTCACTGGTTATGTTCTCTTCATCATTCCTTGTAAAACTAACAATGGACTTAGGCCAATCCTTTTTCTCTAAGTACAACCACTGGGGTCCCGTCCACCAGCTTGTCTTTAGTAAACTCTTTGGATCGCAACCACGAGAAGGTAGATCAGCTGGATTACTAATACCAGGTAGGTGATTCCAGTCATTTTTATTTGTATTGGTACAAATCTCTTTCACTCTGTTCGAAACAAAGGTCTTCCAGGTTTCTTGCCTCTGCAACCACGCTAACACTACAGCAGAATCAGTCCAACAATACACTTTATAGTCTTTACATGCAGACAGTATGTTTGATCTTACGACTTCATTAAACAGTCGAGAAGCAATAAGAGCGCCCATAAGCTCTAGTCTAGGTAATGTCAATTTTCTCTTTATAGGTGACACTCTGCTTTTAGCTACTACAAGGCGAACAGACACTTTACCTTCGTATTCGGCGCGTAGGAAAACACAACCAGCATATGCCTCTTTGCTCGCATCACAAAAAACATGTACTGTCGTTTTACAAGCGCGTAATGGGAATTCTGCAAGTTTGCGGGGTATTTTACATTTCCGAATGTAATCTATAGTACTTATCCAACCCTTATACTCTAACTCCAAATCAGTAGATATGTTTTCATCCCAGCCTGTATTTAATAACCAAGCCTTTTGCATAACGAGCTTTGGAACTAAAGTGACTTGGCATAAAAAACCTATCGGATCGAAGATTTGTTGTGTGATTGATAATAAGTCCCTCTTAGTAATTTTTTCGGGTACAGTTTTAAAATTTAAATTACAGTGCAATTCATCATCACTTCTGTTCCACTGTACTCCTAACACTGAAACTATTTCCGAGTCTTTTACCTCGTGTTTTAAATTCGTCATCCAACCTCTCAATTCGAATTTTCCTTTCGCCATTAATTCCGATGCTTCTTTAATAAACCTCTCTACTGCGTTAATATCTTCCAAACTTGTGACACAATTATCCACGTAGAAGGATTCATTCAGTGTCTTCGCTGTCTCACAATATATGTCCATGTTTACTTCCAGATGGTACCTTATAGTAGCGGCTAATAAATAAGGGCTACATGAAACTCCGAACGGAACCCGAGCATGCTGATACGTAATAATTTCCCTTCTCACATGAGGATCTTTCCACCACAGCAGTTTTAGGTACTTGCGGTCCTCTGGGATCACGGATATTTGAAGAAATGCTTTTTTTATATCTGATATCACTCCGTAATTGCCAGCTCTAAATTGTAACAAGAGTTTTGGAATAAGTTCTATTAGATTCAAGCCTTTGTTAATACAAGAATTCAGCGAAATATTAAACTTGTCCTTACACGAAGCATCAAAAACAGGCCTAATCTTTGTTGTTCCTTCTAATTTAATGACTGCGTGGTGTGCCAAATAGTGACCTTCATATTTGTTATCATTGTGAACTATTTCTATAATACCTTCTTTCTCCCAGTCCTTAAATACAGCATCATAACCTTCTAGATATTTTATATTTTCCAGTTTCTTTGTAGTAGACAAGAGCCTTTTCTCTGCCAGTTCAAAGTTGCATTCCACCAGCGGGCCATCCTACCATAAAAGGCCTACTTCATATCGCCCATCACTGTTCACTGTAATATTAAGACAAGGGTTAGTTATTTTCTTGCTGTTTTCATAAGGATCTTTAATTCCTAATGTCTCAATATTTCATAAAAAGTCTAATGATTCACTTAGGTCTGGTGTTGCCATCACACAATTCGAGGTAACTTCATTGACAAGACTATGAGATATTTTTATGGGTCCTTGTAGGGTCCATCCTAGTTTCGTTTTAATAGCCACGAGATTGTCCTTAACATGCACGCAGTCACCCTCCAAAATGGATCCTAAATAGTCTGAACCTATGAGTATGTCTATGTCTCTTATAGAAGTTACATTCTTATCCGCATCGGTCAGATGAATTCGGTGTTTTTGAAGTAGCTGTATTAGACTGTATTAGACTAGCAGTTTGCAAAAATTTTATTAAATTGGACAATTTTGATTGTCCATCTAAAATAGGAACTTTAGCCCATGATAACAGAATCCCCTCTGGTAAGGTGGACTCAATCATAGGTAGCAACATACATTCATATTTTTCCATAGTAATACCTAGTCTCTAAAATTTGTAAGTTTGTAACAATCTTATCAAAAAGTATTTCCAGTGACCGATGTTCTTGTTTACAGCTTACTAGTCTGAGTAGTTCCCGCACATAGATTTCTATTAGGGTTTCATCTTTGCCAAAGCGGTTCTTCAATGTCATAATCACTTTCGGATAGTTTACTTCAGTAGGTGGGTAGCTCTCAACAAGGCTTCTAGCTTTACTCTCTGGGGCCATCGCTTGTGTCAAATACTGAAACTTTGTTTCTGCATCCAAGGTATCGTCATCGTGGATTTTCTTAAATTGGCCCCAGAAGGCCAACCAGGATTTAGGATTGTCATCAAATTTTCTTATTTAAATTTTCGGCAGGTTTAAATTGTTGTAGGGAGGAATTTTCCTCTATGGCTTTAACATTCAAATTCGGTATGATGTTTGAAATTGTCATAATGATGTAATAATATATAAGTCACTGTTTGAAGATTTGTTTTTTTGGGAATTCGTTTTTAATTGTGAAAATTTATTGAATTGGAATTTTGTTAGCCTTTTAAATACATACGTTTTTTATATAAGTGCTTTTGTTTTACTGAAATCATAACTAAATTGATGAGACTATGAAGAGGAATATGATAGTAAATATGATCCAGATTCCTGTATATTCAGGTGAGATTTCATTGCATTAAAAACAATACACATAAAGGTTATGGGCATCGCAAGCTTCTGACGATAGCACAGTTTAACTGTGACGATAGTGAGAGTTGAGTTTTTATAGAGCCTGTTTAAATCAAGAGATTCCAAAATGTCTGACGATTTTTCAAATTCTAATACTGATACTTTGAAATTAAATCATGAAAATGATTATAACATGTGGAAAAGGAAAATTAAATTACTTTTATCGGCAAAAGATTTAAATTCAGTCTTTGAAAAAGATGGCGCAAATGACAAAAATTTTACAACGAAGGATGCTAAGGCTAAATATATTATCATTTGTTCTGTTAGTGACAAATATATAAAACATATTATTAACTGTGAAACAGCAAAAGAAATGATAGACAAATTTTATCGAATATTTTTGGGAAATGAGGATACGCAGATCTGTCAACTATTGGAAGATTTTTATAATTATAAATTTACAAATACAGATATAATGCAGGACGTAAGTAAATTGGAAACAATTGTTATGAAAATTAGATCTCTTGGCTTCGATATTAAAGATAATCAATTGATGAGTAAAATCTTATGTAGTCTACCAGAAAATTATTCAAATCTGAGAACAGCATGGGAGTCAACAAGCAGAGAGGAGAAAACGATTTCAAATTTAATGAACCGAATACTATTAGAAAATAAAATTAAATCAAAAATTGTTGAACCAAAAATAACTGAACCTGTCAAAATGACAGATGAGCAAAATGTATTTTTGACAGTTAAAAAATGTTATAATTGTGGAAAGAATGGACATATAGCGAAACTTTGCAAAAACAACAGAAATCATTTTGGAAGAGATAGAAATTTACAATGCTTTAAATGTAACCGATTTGGACATAAGAACACAGATTGTTCAGAGAAAAATAATTGTATATTTTGTAGGAACAATTCACATTTTAGCAAATTTTGTTTAAATAGAGGAAATAATTCGGTAAGTAATATTGAAAATTTTAAAAAGCCAAATTGTGTAGGAAACCATTTAATACAGTTAGACATAGAGCCAAGCATGCACTTGAAATCATTCATAGTGACATTTGTGGTCCAGTTGATGTAGAAACATGGGATGGATATAAATATTTTATTACATTTTTTGGATGATTACACACATTTTACCAGGGTTTGCTTACTAAAAACAAAAGATGAGGCCTTTTTCAAAATTAAAAATTATATTGCCTTAGCAGAAAATCATTTTGGCACAAAAGTAAAAACGTTTCGATGTGATAATGGGGGTGAATATTCTAGTCACAGATTTAAAAACTTCTGTCTGGATAAAGGAATTATCATTGACTACACGATACCTTATAGCCCACAGCAAAATGGCAAAACTGAGCGCTTAAACCGATCTATTATGGAGCGAACAAGAGCGCTTTTGTTTGATAATGTTTTGCCAAAAGAGTTATGGGGTGAAGCGGTTATGACATCAGCTTACTTATTGAATAGGTCATCGAACTCTATTAATGATAAGACACCGGCAGAATTATGGTTCGGCAGGGTTCCAAATTTGAAACATTTAAACATATTCGGATCTATGGCTTATTTTAAAATAAACTATAAAATTGGGAAATTAGACTCTAGATGTAATAAAGGGCTCTTGGTTGGATATACAAATAATGGATATAAAATCTGGGATCCGGTAGATTGCAAAGTTTATTATTCGAGAGATGTTAGGTTTATTAATGATAGAGATAAGATTGAAATATTTTTAAAACAGTGTAGGAAACAAACAAAACGAAACGATTTGATGAATTTATTTGATGATAATAAAAGCTTAGAGCAGGAAAGGAGAGATAGTTTTGTGAGAGGAAGAACAACAGAAAATGTTGACTTTGAGAGGGGAAATGTTGAATTTGAGAGGGGACGTGTTAATTTTGAGAATAGAAACAGAGTTGGAAGCAGTGAAACAAGACGAAAGAGGAATACTATAGAGGAAGATGCAGATAGGACTGTCGATGAAGATAAGATTGTTGATGTAGAGGATATCTTTGGTGAAGATAGAGTTTGTATTGAGAATAGAGTTTGTAATAAGGATACAGTAGTTGATGAAGAAAGGGTTAATGATGAAAATAATGATATTTTTATGGATTGTTGTGAAGAGGTGTTGATTGAGAATGAAACTGATTGTAGAGATGATAGGAATAGTAAGAATATTAATGAAAATAATGAAATTGTAGATAATGGTAGGAATGATGAAAAAAGAGAAATTAATAGTTGCGATGAAAGTTTTATGAATGAGTTTGAGGAAAATTTACAAAGGAGAGTTTTGCCTGAGAGGAATAGACGTTTACCGAAAAGATTCGAGGATTATGATTTAGATATGTCATTTTTAACGTATAATGAGGTATTACAGTGTGATGAAAAAGAAAAATGGAAACAAGTTATTAAGGAGGAGAAAAGACTCCATAGATAAAAATACAACATGGGTATTAGTAGATAGGGCAGAAGCCAAAAATAGAAAAGTTATTTCGAGTAAATGGATTTTCACTATAAAACCGGGTGGTAGATATAAAGCGAGATTAGTAGCTAGGGGTTTTCTTCAGAAATATAATATTGATTATAAAGAAACATATAGTCCTGTTGTTAACACTACTAGTGTGAGAATGTTATTGTCGATTGCTGGACAGAAAGGGTATAAAATTAAGCAATTTGATGTGAAAACAGCATTTTTGTATGGTGATCTAAAAGAGGATGTATATATGGAAATTCCAATGGGCTATAAAGCAGAAAATAATAAAATTTGCAAATTAATAAAGAGTTTATATGGATTGAAACAAGCACCTTTAATGTGGAACATAAAATTAACTGATTTCCTTAAAAAGTTAGGTTTTGAACAATTAAAGTTAGATCCATGTTTGTTTAAGTGTAAAGGTAAGGAAATTTATTTAGCTATCTATGTTGATGATGGATTATTAATAGGGAATAACGAATCAGACTTAAATTCGATAATTCTTAATTTGGAGAAAGAATTTGAAATGAGAAAATTTGATAAAATAAAAAAAATTATTGGCTTTGATATTTTGGTTCAAGATAATTACATAAAAATTTATCAAAAATCATATATTGAACAAATGTTAGAAAGTTTAGGATATAATCATTTAAAAGAATGTGTCTATCCAGATATTTTGATTGATGTACATCAAGAGGGGAAAGGGAATAGTGATGATGTACATCGTTATAGACAATTGATTGGCTCATTATTGTTTTTAGTAAATAAAACAAGGTTAGATGTTTCTTTCATGTTGGGTACTGTAGTAGACATCAGGAATGTCCTAATATGAATGATTTCAATAATATTAAAAATATTTTCCGGTATCTAAAAAGTTCAATATATTCTAGTATACAGTATTCTCGTAGTAATGACAAAGTTTTGAGAGCGTACTGTGATGCAGATTTTGCGGGTGATCCTGATACTATAAAAAGTACGACTGGTTTTGTAATTCTGTATGGCGGCGGACCAATCCATTGGTCTTCACGGAAGCAATCTGTAACGGCCTTATCAAGTACAGAGGCAGAATATATCTCGGCTGCCGAATGTATCAAAGATTTATTATATGTACAGAGTTTGCTTAGAGAGATTACTGGTATAACTCCAAAGACAGAATTATATGTCGATAATCAGTCTGCAATAGTTTTGATCAAAAATGGAATCCTAAATCGTCGTAGCAAACACATTGATGTGAAATTTCATTTTATTAAAGAGAAAATTGAACAAAACTTCATATAAATATTTTACTGTCCTACTAATGCAAATTTAGCCGATATACTCACTAAAGGACTAGACAGAACAAAGTTTTTGAGATTAAGAAAACACATAATGAGTGATAAGTGATTAAACTGGACGCTCAGTGTTTTATTTTAATAGCTAATGTTAGTTTTAAGGTTGTTCAGGAACTTAATTCAAAATTTAGTTTTAGTATTAGGTATTTAAAATGATGATTAATTGGTATTATATTTTTTTTGTTTAAATAGGATGTAGTTTATTGTATGTTGAATTAGGGAGTATTATTTATGAGTTCTATTATTTTTACTGAGGAAGAGACTTTATATGAGGTGAGTCTATTATAATTGAGGGGAGTGTATACAGTATGTTTTATTTTCAAGCAGGGAGTGATATATACAGTATGTTTTCTTGATGAAACAATAGGTGTTTTAAAAATTGATATAAAATTTAAGTTTATGAATGTTTAAACCTGATGAAAATTCAGAGGGGATGTTGTAGGGAGGAATTTTCCTCTATGGCTTTAAAATTCAAATTCGGTATGATGTTTGAAATTGTCATAATGATGTAATAATATATAAGTCACTGTTTGAAGATTTGTTTTTTTGGGAATTCGTTTTTAATTGTGAAAATTTATTGAAATGGAATTTTGTTAGCCTTTTAAATACATACGTTTTTTATATAAGTGCTTTTGTTTTACTGAAATCATAACTAAATTGATGAGACTATGAAGAGGAATATGATAGTAAATATGATCCAGATTCCTGTATATCCAGGTGAGATTTCATTGCATTAAAAACAATACACTTAGATAAATTACTATGTCTATGCTTTCTTATATCACTATCCACATTTTCTATGTTTCCGCGACATCTTGCTTTTGCTTCAAGCCATTTCCTCCTGTATATATCGCTTTCGTCGCATTCTTTAGTGTAAGCATCTTCCTCGAAATCTTTTGCCGACAGCAGCTCTTCTTGGATGGCCTTGTCTAATACCGATAGTCTATTTATCTTCTCCTCTAAAAATTCAAGGTCCACCCGTGTAAACGTACCGGGTTCGTGCCTTGAAAAAACACGTCTTATTTGATTCCGTTCGTGTATTAACTTTTTAAAATCCATTGCGTATCGTTAATATCTATCTATCCACGGTCGCCACTTGTGGTAAATTAGGTTCTTTATATATGTATTAGATATTTAGTTAAATAAATTACGCATCTTACATTCTTCAGATCTTTTATTATATTCCCTTTTTTCCGCATATGACAAATGTCATACTAATCAAAAATCACTACGTAGAGCGATAGGCATGTAAGAAGTTTCTACATTCATATATCTACAACAAATAGGTTATCTTTGATAATAATATACAAATAAAAACCTGAAAAAAGATATGTAGGCAACCAGAGAATCGTGTACCAAGCGCGAGTAAAAAACAACGGCGAACCTTGTTCAATGCTGGGCCTCAATAATGTGACTTTGAAATTAGTAACGGACGTGTAACATTCTTAAAATGTATAGGAACTTTACGTTAACTATGTTGTTTTTTAAGTTCATTATATATTTTCAATTATTATACAAGTTCGTTATAAATTACATAAGTAAAAATTTAAAAAATAAACATTTTAGCACTTCTCCAAATATGGTGGCCGCGGAAGAGTACCAAGAATGCTGGCAGCGTTCTTGGAACTCTTCCACGAGAAAGCTGCCAGCTCTTAGGTTCCCAGCCACCTCGAGTAGGCGCTTTCTAATTTCTCGGTAGAGTCCATGAGCACAAGGTCCCCACGGTCCAAGGGTTTCGATACCGAAAGGCATGAACAAATATTACTTATTACTTATTAAATTTGGAATTTTCGGCCGCTTCCGCAGCAGCGCCTGCGTTTTTATTGGTGCCGTGTAGTCACATCTACATCTTTAGTTACCCGGTTGTGACGGAGCTAGTGTGTCAACGCAAGTTGCGTCCCACACCAGCGTTGGCCCCTCTTCCACGGAACATTGAAGCAGATGTGCAACGCAATAACCAGTAGATTTGAAGGACACCTTTTTTTCATATGATAGGAAGTTCTTGGCCTTTATTTCACCTGATGGTAAGTGATGATAAGGCGGTGGAAGCGAAATTTGTCTGGATTTGTCAACAACTGAGGAACTGCCTCTATGTTATTTTTATAGTTGAAACACAGCACTGTGATAAGGATTCGTCTGTTACAAACAGACAGACAGAAACAGAAATAATGCTATGCTGAGCTCCTGCAGTTTCCTTTCAAGGTTTGGGATGTCAAGAAAGATTACTGTTGTCATAATTAATATAATATTTTCATGATGGTGCACATCATATTAAATGAGAACATTGAATCAAATAACAAAAAAAAAGTATTTTTGTTACTTAAAGCACTATCTACCTTTTCTGATCTATGTTAAATTATCAATTCATCTTAGTTATCATTCGCAAAAGTGCTTTCATAACTTGCAACTCATCACAAAATACATTCTTGTAAAGGATAAGGTTGCTAAATTTAATAGTTTAGAAGTTATTTCGCTTCGCGAGTAACACAAAATTTGAGCTCTTCAGTGCTTATGAAGATAATGCTACGCACCTAATGAAGTCCAGGAAACGAGACAGACACTCTAATTAAAGCTCCTGGAAGGAAATGTTCTAAAGGTATGTAGACGGGCACTCGTCGGATTAATTTCCCAGCTACGAAAGAGTTGTTAAGTGCTACTACAAAGCGGATTTCTTGTTTTTCCTGATGCGAGTAACTATCAGGGTCGTTTTGTTGTCTGTATACTTAGTGAGCTCATCCGCTTTAACTATGCAGTAGATAACTTCAGAGCGCAATTTTCTAAGCGAACAATGGGAAGATTGTACAATGATTAGAATGAGAACGGGTAGTATTTAAACGAGTGACTGTAAAATAATTAATTTGGGTTATTGTATTATTAAGTGAGCGACTGACTGCAAATGACGATAAATCAACAGAACACATCACACACTTATAAACATTAATTATCGAGTTACTTACTTCAAATACAAAATGAGAAGCTTCGTTATATTTGAGCGACCTAATATTTGTTTGAGTGTCAACGTTAAGTCCTGCATTTTTTTTCAATATTTGGCAAATCATTTATTTATGGTGCGCGGCATTTTAAGTGTTTGGAATAGGTTCCCATAGAATAGTAGGTGAGACGCAGCGCTTCGGTCGACACCTCTTCGGTTGTCCGATGCACCCGCCTCCTGGGCTTGGACGGGGTCCTCGATAAAACGAGGGCCATGAGGTTCCATGCACCCCGTCGCGGGATCCTACCGGGGTTTTAAGTCCGAGTGGAGGGGGTTCGTATACCGGTCTTATACCGGACCTTATCAGAAGGCTTAAAACGTTCATCTGCGTGATCGAATCAGAAATGCTGAAATCCGCAAAATAGACATAGCCCAAAAAATTGCGTGAGCAGCGCAGGGCCAACCTATTCAGGGGAGGCTTATTTCCAGTTGCATGCGTTTTAACATACACTGCTGGATAAAGCTTCACCCGGAATGAAGGATTTAGGTCATCTTCCACCACGCTGGCCAAATGCAGGTTAGCGAGGTATGCCAGAGCCTTATCCGCTGGTCGACAGAGATCCTTAAACCCCTTACACGCTGGTTGGTTGCAATTATTAAATAGACAATAATTGCAACTAATGAGATTATTTAAATCTTCAAATGATATACCTATGGTTTTAACGAGCTGTTTGCCAAGAATCTTAAGTACTGCGAACATGTACATTCTCTGCGTTCGAAATGGGTACTTCAAATAAAAGCCAGAACAAAGCGGAGCCTTTAAAACATGCAACTTGGCAGTAGCACACCTCCATTCTTCGTTTGCAATTAATTTTCCTACTGCGCTGTAATAATATCAAGCTAAGCACGGGATTAAATATAATTAATTTTAAGTAAGTACCTTTTAGAATGCAGTTTCATATTTCTTTTCTATTTTATCTTTTCATATCTTCGCACAATCGGTTTATCGGTGTTTTACAGGTTACATTTCAGAGAGTGTTCTTAAGAGTTGTTTAATCTTATTTTTCCATCTCCTTTTTATCACCGAAGCACCCGGAGAACGGTATAGACCCACTCGTACGTAGTAGACATTCCACTTCTCCGCACGAAGCGTTTCCGCTTCCACTTTTTAAATGGAATTCTTTGCCGCCTTCTGTGTTCCCACCTCACTAGAACCCGGGTCTTTTAAGGACAATAGTGAATCGACACTTAACCTTTGCTTACCATCGGGCAAGATGAGGTGAAAAGCCTACCTACCCATAAACTATAAAAAAAATTAAAGTACTTGTTACAAAGATTGTTTCTAGCTGTTAGAAAATTTTCCATTACAAACTACATAATTACAAAGTTTACAAAGTCCAAAATCATCCAGCTGTCATCCCCATAGTTTATCTTTTATAACGGAACGAACTGTAGTAGAAATAAAAAACCGTCCTGATTATCACGGCTGGTTGTTCCAAGTTTTATATTTACAGTTTCGTAAGTGACGTAAATAAAAATTCGCTTTTCACTATACTTTTTTGAAATTTAAAGCGTAAATTTTAACCTTTTGTAAACATTATGGTTGCAATAAAAGTATTGAGTAAATAAGATACTAAGTACGAACGCATACGACCGACTATCGGTGACCGATTTTTTGAGGGTGGGAAATGAAACATATTTATGGAGTTTTACATTCGGTGCGAGCGTCGGCGTCGGTGGCGCTGTGGACTCGGCCCTTGCCTTCCAATCGGGAGGTCCGGGGTTCGAGACCGCCGTGTACCAATGTCATTTTCGTTTTTCGAATTTCCTATGTACATTTGTCTGGCCCTCCTACGGTAAAGAAAAACATCGTGAGGCGACCTGCATACATCTGCGAAGAAATTCAATGGTGTATGTGAAGTCGACCAATCCGCACTGGGACAGCGTGGTTGACTAAGGCCTAACACCTTAACTTAGGGTAGGCTCGAGCCCCTCGGTGGGGACGTATATTTTATGAGCTGTTGTGTAATTCAACGTTATTTTCGTCTCGTACATGTTCAATTTTAGACCTCATCATCATCTTTAGCCATTTGTTGCCTATTCTTTGACATAGGCCTCTTCCAACTCCCTCCATGTTGTGCGATCTAGTGCCTTTCGCATCCAATCCTGTCCTCCGTGTCGTCTAATATCGTCCATCCATGTCATAGGTGGACGGCCCTGAGGTCTTTTATTCATGTGGGGTCGCCACTCCAGTAATCGCCTTGTTCACCTGTATGCATTCATGCGCACTATATGCCCAGCCCACCTCCACTTCTGTTTGGCAATTACGGTGATCCCGTCTTTTATATTTTTACACCTACTTGTTGGTAAACTTTACCATAAAAAGCCATGCCTACAAGCAATGTCATCAGCGCAAACAAGGTACACCATGTACTCGCTGTTTATGTTGATGTCATGTAATCTTTTACAAAAATGAAAAATGCTGCTTATTCTGATAAAAAAGATAACTAAAGAACAGAACATGTCTTCGTTTTGTGTATGCGAGTTTGTCCAGTTTATAATTTAACAAGAATCCCTTTTTAATAATGCTAATCGATTACTGAATACGTAAGATATGAAAAATTACAACTTTTATAATATGTAAGAATGTCTTGACTTTCTGAAAATCTGATTTTAACTGATCGTCTGCAATCAGCTGCTGAAAATACGATCCAAGATTTTCTTCATCTATATAAATAAAAATTAATGTATGTATGTTTGTCCTCTATGCGTTCGGAAACCATTCATCCGATTGTAATGAAACTTTGGTAGGGTGTTCTGGGGACGCCCGTGATAGTTCCTAGCAAAATATGGCATTTACGTGGCATTGCAACGCATACCTGATACAGCTAGTATAAAATAATTGTTAAAATTGTTAATGTGCTAAACGAACAGGGAACTTGTGGAAAAATGTAAATCCAGAGTTACAAAAAGATACCTACGATATTGGTATAATTCTTTCTACTGAGACACAAGTGAGTCAGTATCTGTGTGATTGTAAGAACAAAAGAAACACCCCTCATGCTCTCTCACGCACAGTGCGGGTAAAGGCACCGCACCGCATTTCGCGACTCATAAAACTAAGTGGATTTGCGAGACGTTTCAATAAACCTGGCGGCAGCCCGCTTGCGTTGTTGGAGCGTTCGGGCCGACATCAGTTTGGCTTACCCCAAATTTCCGGAAAACATATTTCACTGGCATCTAATGTTAAGGAGAGGTTAGATTGAGGTTTAGGATTTGGAAGGTTACACTGAAATTGCTTTCTAAATCTCTTTAAAAATTTAAGGAAAGTGACTTAAGCTGAATTCACTACTAGCATTGTTCTACACTTGTGGAGTTGTAATTTGTTGTAGTTGTGGAGCCAATCATATTAAATATTTGTTTTATAGGGTCAGTTTTTTTGACAGGGACGAATATCAGTCGTGGAATTTTAGGGACTGTGTCAGCTAACGATAGGTTGCAACATGGCCACCGTTCGGCGCGTGAGCGTAAGCTCGACCCTCTTTCTAGCGTAGAGTTGTCGGAGGGCAGGCTGACGACGGCCGACGACGGAGGGCCTACAATGCCCTAATTCCGCCGTCCTAGTGGGAGTTGGCGGGCTACACGGTTGGCAACTGTGTCGCCTGCGTTGCAGTCGGCTCCTGCGATGGCGAGGGCAGCTAGTGTCCCCTAGCTGCTCCCATGCTTCTGGTGGGCAGGGAGACCCGTACTGATCTGCGTTACTGGCATTACGAGCCAAGCTAAGCGACTTGCACGTGCCCAGCGCTCTGCGCATGCACGTAGTCGCCAATCTATGGCCTGAGAAGTGAGAGGGGCTCCCGAGGGGCTTAGTGGGTAGTCGCGGTCCAATACCGTGAAGTGCAACATGCCCTTGCCCCTATCCAGAAGGATTGGATGAAGTGCAAACGCATTACCCTCGTTAAAAAAATTTGGTCGTCGTTCGGAGGTTATGAAATATCGTATGTATGTCACATTTATCGAAGTTTAAAGGTGTGAAAAAAATAGCCATACGAACAGAAAAAAGAAAGTGTAAACGAACATTGAGGTTTCAAAAATAGAGGGCGAGGTAGTTAAGGATGGTAGATTGATTGTTATTTGTTAAAATTCAAAGTGTAGTTTAGTGTAAGTACTCAGAGCAGTGGTTCTTAACCTTTCAGTGAAGAGGGGTTTTAAAAATGTCTGTCTAGCCATGGACCACAAACTTTAGAGCAATATAGAGTAATTATATAAATAAAGTTTTATTTACATACATACATAACACTTTATTGCACATAATTACAAAACATAGAGAAAAACATAATAAAAAACAAAAGCAATAGGCGGCCTTATTGCTGCGCAGCAATCTCTTCCAGGCAACCATAGAAAAATAGATAATAAGAGGTAAAAAACAGCAGAGAGGTGGAATAGTGCACATTTTTTTAAGATAGTAATAGAAGTTAGATTAAGACATTAAAATAAGCAATGTATAAGGAATAAATAAATAAAATGAAGGATGTATAGAATATATAGTATCATAAGTGCTTCTTCAGCAGTGCCTTATGGATGTTAGTGTACGCGCCCTCCGTATGTTGACAGGCAAAGCATTCCATAATCGGACTGCCTGCACAGTAAAGGAATAGGAGAGGAACTGTGATGAGTAGGAAGGTATAGCCAGGATAAGGTCATTTGTTATAACTAAAATTAATATTATTTTTCGGATGGCATCGCGGACTACTTCGGGGCTTCCAGGGACCACCAGTGGTGCGGAGACCACCGCCCCACTGGTTAAGAACTTTTTGCCTTAGAGTATCTATTACCAGAAAAAGTGTAACCACCTGGATAGTATTTAAAATACGTAAAACGAGGAAAGTCGCATTAAAAGAAAATTCGATCTAACTTGATCCTTAAATTTCTTGGAAAATCTAATAAACACTACTTATATTAAATTTTATTCTCATTCGTGAATCTCAGGATATTCGTTCAATAATATGCAGATTCGCGGAAGCTGGATTTCTTGGATAAAATATTAAATATTATCTGAGATAGCTTTTCTCGAATGAAATCAGAGACGTTTGAAGAATAGTTCAATCAGAATGTCTTATCATTATATTGAATTCGTAGTTTCTCGGTAAAATATCATTAAATCCATAATCAGTTTTGACTATAATAATTATACTCTAATTAGGCAGTATATTAATTAAAGTATAATTAGTTTACTGCCAGATAGGAATCAACTTATTAGACACTTATTATGCTGTACAGCTTTATTATGTTTGCATCGATGTATGTATATGTCGTGGCCAGATCGTATATTTGACCACTTCATGATGTGGCCGACCATTTCATGAACACGCAGGCGTTAAACACTAAGCAAATGGAGCTCTCGATTTACAGACTTCGATAAAATCTGTATATGAGGCCGCCACTAGAACCACCAAACAAAGGAAAACAAAAGAAAATGGCGATGCATCTATTCTCAATGCACTCTACGACGGAAATACAAAAATAGTACGCCGCTGTCATTACTGCTCCAATTTAACTCATTGGCCACATCAATCCCAGTTAGCACGATCCATTAGCAAATCGAGTGTGCTGTAGCGAGCGGAGCAGTGAGCAGTCTGCAGATTTAATTTGACGACTATAATGGATATAAATGTTCAGAGTTCCCCTCTTGGTGCCTTTGATATATGCAGAGTTACTGCAATGCGAGAATTTTAAAAGGGCACAGTCTTTTCTGGGAACTGTTTTTATGTTGTTCTTATACACAGAAGGCTTTATGAAATTCAGAGAAAATTTTAAAAGTGACGAAAGAAGTTCAGCTGTTGTCTGTGAGTTATTTTTCGGAAAGTTTCCTTCAGGCCCTCATTAGATAACTCGCATAAAAATATAATTATTGCGTTGCATAATACCTAGCGCTTAGTTTATCTAAGGGTGATCCACAAATATTATTATGTTCTGTCCACATTTTAACGTTTCAACGTTTCACGTAGCGTGGGTTAATGCTCATGATTGCCCAAATTAATTACGGTTTAGTAATTGTGTTTTACTCTAATAGGAAAAGCCCCCTTCCTGGCTGAGAGGAGAAGCATCTGTATGAGTCAGTATACACTAGGCGCCTGCATTGCACTCGACCCCTGCGACGGTGGGGGCAGTTAGGGAACACTAACTGTTCCTATGCCTCTGGCGGAGAGGGTAGCCCGTACCGTTCCGCGTTGGGGCGGTACGGGCCAGGCCGGGAGACTTACGTGTGCTTAGCGCTCTGCGCATGCACGCAGTCGCCCAATTATGGCCGGAGAGGTGTTCCCGTGGGGTTTAGTGGGTAGCCGCGGCACTCTGCCGTGGAGTCCCACACACCCTTACCCCTACCCGGGGGCTTGGACGGTGCGTCAGAGCATTCCCCACGTTAAAAAAAAAAAGTTTAAACTAGGCAAATTAAAGTCTATAATGTGGACACACCCATCGAAAAGTTATGCTTAAGTACGTCAATTATTGTAATCCTGAGGTAGAGTTTACGTTGTTACTGGAGCAATTGTCCTTGCTGTGTCAGTAATTGTTCAAGAGCTATGACGGTAGTCTAAGCTTAACTATCAGGAGGATCATTGAAAGAATAATTCCTTGCCGTGCTGTAAATTGTATGATCAGAAAGTGTTTTTTTTTTTAAAAAAAGGTGATGACTCAGGTTTAACTCTATGAAATAAATAAATATGAATTTTCCTTCTTTTTGGCTAATTTTATCGCAACAGTACCTAATAATACACATTTTTTCTCAATTTCTAATAGTTTATTAATTTAAAATCGGTAATTAACAAAATCACGTAATTATTATAGTTTTTTCATTAATAAATAAGTGTTTTAACAAAATAATAATTAAACCGCTACACTGCCAGTTAACCATGACTTTTGGAGTGGTTATACGACATGACCACTTTAAAGATACAATTTAGTTCTTGACTTGAATTGACTTGAAGTTGAATTGCTGAAATTATATCACGTTATCCGAAAGTGTCGACGCGTGTGGTGGTGAACTCATGAAATATGCATGTGGCAGGTGTGTGACATGACGTTCGCGAAAATGTTACGAATTGATCAATCAAATGCCACGTTGCGTTTTCGTGGTTGGATATTTTTTATTTTGTAAGCCGACGGAATCGACCGGGCTGTCTATGTACGGCCTGTATATATGAAAGTCAAAAAGTGACCTGTTTGAGATGGGGGCTTATCCGCGACACAGTCTCTTCACTAATGAAGGTATTAAGTATAAGAAGCACAAACACCGTATAAGAATTACATTAAAAGCAAAGGATCATTTAAATGTTACGTAGTTGTGATTCAATTTAAAGTTGTGCACAACATATAGTTAATTAGATTTTTAAATTATAATTTACTAGCTTTCCGCTCGCAGCTTCGCCTGCGTTATCTTTGTTTTTCCCGTGAGAATTCCATATTTTCCGTAGGAGAAAATTCTATAGCCTATGTTACTCAGTGATATAGTAACATTCAATTAGTGAAAGAATTTTTCAAATCGGTCAAGTAGTTTCGGAGCCTATTCAATACAAACATACAAAAATACAAATCTTTCTTCTTTATAATATGGGTATAGAAAAACGAATTGACTATTAAGCTAATATTAAAAGATCTATCCCCTAGCTCCTAATCCCAAAAGAACGCCTTCCATTATTAGCTTAGCATCATGAGTGGAAGACTATCAGACGCAAATACCTGAATAGCTTTCGATGAAATGTGAAAAAATGTGGTATGTGCCTATAAAAATTGAGAGGATTCTGATTTTGATGACAATAGGACCACCTCTGGATTGTACTCCTTCGAATACAAAAAGAATTTTTAAAATTGTTCCACAATTGGAGGAATAATCGGGTAACATACACACAAAAACATACGCGTCTAATTGAGAACCTTCGCTTTTTTTTAGTCGGTTAATAATTATAAAAAATACGCAATTATTTACAGAAAAGCGACGCCACTCAGCTCTAACTCACAGAGAACTGTGATGCTGATTTTCTGAGGCGCCGCCGCAAGGACGACAGAAGAGAATCGAGCTTTATATACTCTTACCTATTTAGTCCTAACCACAGCATGCCACACCATTCACTATTCACAAGCTTTAAATAATTATTTCTTGAAAGCAAGACAATATTTTCAATTCAGAATCATAATTGGAATACTTACCTATTTATATAAAATATTGAGCTGTTTATTTCAAATTACCGGTATACTACGCATGTCTCTTAGTGGTGGTTTGGTGTTCGCTCTGTAACATCCCTATGGTGGACCGTTACTTAGATATATCCAGATTCGGGCACTCCCGAAAAGTAGTAGTAAACAATCTCAGAGAAGATAGTTTACGTTACCGTGGTGATAAGTGTGCCATGAAAAAGTTTTGTTTTCTTTATAAAGTCCAATATGGGTCGGCCACTCAACAGCTCGCAAATAATCTCGGATAAGGTGGCACGGGAAATTCTTTATCGAAATGGGAATGGGACTAGCAACGGAAAAGTATATTTTAGCCAATATCAGAATCAGAATATATACAAGGGAATGTGAAAAAGTGATTTAAGCACAAAAAAGCAACAATTCAATGTATAATAATATACTTTTCCTGGATTTTTTTAGACTATTGCTTCCGAGGGGGAAAGTTCATTATACCGCACTCATAAATATGCGAGCAGGCAAAGTTAGATGCAAACGTCACATTAAAATACACATTTCGCGCATCATAAAATGTACACGATTATGTCGTTTACATAAATGTCAGCTAAAATGTATATAGAGAGAATATAGAATGCGTATTGTTAATTTACTGGGTTTGGTAGAGTCGATCATTAAAGATGAAAGTGGTCTTGATATAACTGAGGAACTATAACTGAGGAACTGGCTATCTTGCCTGTAACAGCTGATAGAACACATCAATGTTTGTTATCAAAAGCATTCTGGCCGAGCTCGCTAACCATGATTGCTCAAATCAATGTTGAAAGCGCTCTGAGAGCGGGATGGCGCTATATGTAGCGAGAGCGGCGTCACTGTTTCAATATTATTTTAACATTGCTCTAAGCTATCATGGTAACCCTGTATGGGTTGATAATGCGCACCAGAGCCTCGTCTATTGGTAAGCCAGTTGCTCCAAATGCGTTTGAGGTTAGCCTGAATTATACAAGGTGTTACTAGTATCATTACTTGTAAACATACTCGTCAAGAGCGTCGGTGGCGCTGTGGTTTCGGCACTTGCCTTCCAATCGGGGGGTCGGGGTTCGAGACCCGCCATGTACCAATATGTTTTTCGTTTCGAATTTCATATGTACATTTGTCTGACGCTCCTACGGTGAAGGAAAACATCGTGAGGCAACCTGCATACATCTGCGAAGAAATTCAATGATGTATGTGAAGTCGACCAATCCGCACTGGGCCAGCGTGGTTGACTAAGGCCTAATCACCCTAACATAGGGTAGGCTCGAACCCCTCGGTGGGGACGTATATGAGCTGTGATGATGATGATGATGAAACATACTCGTATCTCATACATATTACAAGCTTTATATTGAAGCACTGTCGTTGGGTCGTCTATTCTCAATTAGCGTTTTTTCACACACAAATAAGAATAACTTTTAAACATCGAGTCAAAATGCATAATTGAATTTGGCATAGTCCTATTTCTGAAAATATGTGTAAGTTGTGTATAATTGTTTATTACCTCAACTAATCTATGTATGCTGTTCACGGGTTCCTACTTAGACGAGGAATGTATGAATAATGTAAATATTCAATAATAAATTGAGCGAACTCTACATATTTGCTTTCGCAGGTGCGCTGGGAGAAACTTCTTAAGAAATGAGAAGATGATTACATGCCTCCTTATGAAGACTTTTGTTACTTTGGTTACATATATGTTAATGGTTACTTTATATTGTTTCACTTTGTGTAAGTACATACATATATAAAGAAATAAGCAAAATTTGGTGTTGTGACAAAGGATTGTTGTGTAGACTAGTTACTCATTGTTAAGTATTAAGAGTAAACACTAAGGTCGAGGGAATTCAGCAATAGGAATTTCTAAAAATGTATTATTGCCGTGGCTGAGTGCAAACAAACGTAGTTGAGCACGTTAGATACAACTGCTGCTCGGACTGAAGATATCTATGAAAAGTACACAAAAAAGACGTTTCGTAGTCCCCTCTTTTCTCGACAAAACCAGACAGATTTAATTACTTTTTGCATTAAAAATTAAAGAAAGGTTTTGGTTGTTTTGCTTTTTTCATATATGTCGTCTTTGTTTCCCGGAAGTTTGAATTTAGCAGGAAATCTGGGCAATTTTTAAGAAGGTTCCATTTTAATAATTAACTTAACAAAAGAAAGGAAAACATAGGACATGCTACGAGCAATAATAGCCATAGATTTTTTTGGAGAAAATAGAGCAACTGTTGCCATTATCCAACGTTGACGTAACGTCAATGTTATCTAAAAAGGAAGCAGGGGACAACGTTTGTATGGAAAACGGCCCGTAAACGATTGAGCATGAAGATTCCAATTTAGAGTCTGGCACACGAAACATGAGCTTGGAAAAAAACGGCAAATTCAAAAATTCTGGCTCTGGTAATACTGTCTACAGAAGGTAAAATACATTTTGATACTTGAAATATTCTAATATTTTTTTATTTATGTAGTAATTTAGAATATTAAATTTGTGAAAGGATTGTCTTTTTTTCCTTTTTTCTCCTACTATATTCTACTGAATATATTACGAAAAAAAGGATTTGATACTTTTTAAATTAAGGCGAGGATTTCCCAAATTTGCCGATCTTAGAACGTCTAGATCTGGATAATATTAGAACCCACAATTCTGAAATTCACACACCTTAAACTTGAAGATATAATCTAGTGAACTGTGAAAGCAGAAACACGATTTACTCCATTTCACTCGATAGAAAAAAAATCCAAACATAGGTCTAAATCAAAAACTAAAACCACGATTTGAAATCGAAATATACATAAAACAGTATAAAAGTTATACCAAAACACGTAGTTCGTTATTATCTAGTGAACTGTGAAGACAGATTTTTTGATGTCATATAAAATATTTAGGAAAATGACGAAAATTCTATAATTTCGCTTGGTTGCAATCGCGCTCCATATAAGACAGTACTCGCCAAGTCGTCTCAGGGTATGGTCATGTCGCTTCGTGTCGCGGGCGCAAAAAAATATATTACGTGTTTCTTTACGATCGAATTTTAATTTTGCAGTTTGCGTTTATTTTGTTAACTTTCATTATTATTCATTAGATTAGTGTAGTAATATGGTGAATAGTGTAAATAATGGATTAGGTATTATAAAGGAGAAAACTATTTTAATCCTTCTTCCTAAATTATTTTATGTGTGAAAAAATATGTTTTTCGTTCTTTTTTTCCTATAAGTTATTTTATGTGTAAAAATCGCTAATAAAAGAAGTCAAAGACGAAATGTTAAATTAAATGCATACAAAAAATGCTGAAAGAAAAGTAGTAAATATTTATTTCCCAAATGTTTATATTTTATTGCCGCGGCCATATAACACAGTGCAGTGTTAATAAACCAGTATGATAATTTCTTCAAGTAAATATGCAACGATTTATAGGTTCAAAATAATGTTTCCTATAAAACTTTATTGCTGAATTCCTTTAAATACTTAATGTTACCCCCTTTATTCACAACGCCTTGCATCAAAGCTTTAGAAGGTAGAATCAACAGCACATTATACATGTAGCTGAATAATAGAGTTATATTCGAGCCTATGTATTATATATGATTATGAACAGTAAAATAGTATTTTAGGAATATTTTAAATTTCGTAACATTTATGGTCAAGCGTGAGTTGATTATAAAAAAGTAAAAAATAATTAACATAAATTTCCGTTCGATTTATGTAAAGATCACTTCATTGTATTAAAAGAAAATATCTGATCAGCGGAATTTTGTGAAACTTTATAAAATATTTGCTTTTGCCCGCTGCTTCGCCCGCATAAATGTCATAGAGGTTCCATACAAACTATTATTTTTTTGTTTTACCCCCTTAGATGGCGAATTTCCAACATACATGTCAAATTTCCGCTTTTTGTGCCTTTTAATTACGGCTGTGCGTAATCTGTCAGTCACTCAGTAATGAAAGTGTTTTTATATAAATACGTCGGCCCACACTAGGATTTTCAACTGTGTCGTAGGTGCAGTTTTTTTTTTAAACGTCGCCCCACACTAAGATTTTCTCCTGTGTTGTGGGTGCAGTTACGAACATAGAATATCACATGTACATACGCCCAGACCGGAAAAAAATTATGTAGGCCATACAAAATATTTGTCCCGTACGGGAATCGAACCCGCGACCCGTTGCGCAGTAGGCGATCATTCGACCTCTGCGCTAACCGTGTCAAAGTTACAAACATAAAATATATTACATATCACATGCACATACGCCCAGACCGGAACATATTTCTGCATCCATACATAATATTTATCCCGTAACTACAAAAAAATATTTTACAAAAAATAAAAACCGACTTCAAAAACACTGAACACTTAAAAATAATATAAGAATAGGTACAGACAACATCACACTTCTGTATTGAAGTCGGCGCCAAACGATAATCTCCTAGAAAGTGTTAAAATTTGTCACCGATTTCAATATAGAAGTGTGATGTTGTCTGTACCTATTCTTATATTATTTTTAAGCTTTCAGTGTTTTTGAAGTCGTTTTTTATTTTTTGTAAAATATTTTTTATTTTTAACTTTTCAGTGAATGAAATCTTTTTAGTGAAAGAAGTGTGTTTTTAGTGCTTTCCTCGATTTTCTATGGGATCCCATCATCAGATCCTGACTTTGGTGACCATGAGACCACCCTTGCTCTATACTCTATCGAATACAAAAATAATTTTGGACATCGGTTTAAAATGACGGAGTTATGAGGTAACAAACATAAAAAATACAACCGAATTGATAACCTCCTCCTTTTTTGAAGTCGGTTAAAAATATTTGGGAATCGAACCCGCGACCAGTTGCGTAGTAGGCGATCACTCGAACTCTGTGCGCTAACCGTGTCGTCAAATGTAAAGTCATCATGGTAAAGAACGCTAGCTGTGTAGTACTTCCCGAGTTTTCTTACAGGCCTAAGGTGGTAGAATATTAATTAATATTTTAAAACCAGTTTGCTTAGAGACTAATACGGTTGCCTGATATTCATATCGATTTGTGGCTTTCTTCTTGATAATCTTGTTTAGTACATGCACGCCCCTGTCACTCACGCAATGCAGCGTTATAAATATCTACCACTAAGTAGCGCGCCGGCGCGCCGACCGCTGCACACACGTGTAAAGAAATTCTTAGGTTGTGTGTGAAGTCGACCAACCCACACTTGGCCAGCGTTGATGATGGTAGCACATCAAAAACAGGTTTGAGCTTGTTTCGAATTCATCTAATAATAATATGATGGATGACATACCTGCCAGAGATACCTGTCACAAAAATTGGGATATAATTAAAAACAAAAATACTATCGTTTTTGATGCTTGCTAAGGCAAGGATAAAAATACCTCCGTCTTACCTATTTCTGCCGCAAATCAGCAGTGCTTGCATTGCTTTGTTCCGGTGTGAAGGGTAAGATATGGCACTGAAATTACTGGGTACCGTGACTTTACATCTGATGTCACAAGTTGGCAACGTACACTGTGGTTCTTGTGGGGCTTGCAGTTTTACTGCGAATCGCACAGGAACCACATGTATTATAGGTGACTGTTACCACTTACCATCAGGTGGGCAGTTTGCTTGTTTGCCAACTTAGTAGCAATAAAATAAAACACACAACATTACATTTTTATTTTGAAGGAGTTTTTGTTTTGAAGTGGTGTCGGTATTTTTGTAAAAAAAATATTTTTATTTTTTTCGTGAAATTAATAATAGCTCTCTAAGTCAACTTGAAAGAATATACCTAACTGAGAGTCAATACGTACCTTTTATATCTAAAGACTAACTCCCTAACTCCTTAAAGTTAAGGATCCATCGTAAGCTCAGCATAGTGGAAGAATCCTTGAGATGATGTCTTTCAGACGCAAATACCTGAATAGCTTCAGAAAAAAAACAGGAAAGACGTTGGACGTGCCTATTCTCTCGATTTTCTTGGGATTCCAATACTAGATCCTGACTTGATGGCATGGAACCACTTCGGGGGTATACTTTTCTAAATACAAAAAGAATTTTGAAAATCAGTTAATAAATGACGAAGCTATGAGGTATGTGTTACCTCATAACTTCGTGAAGTCAGTGAAGTCGGTTAACAAATCAAATCGAAATAAGTTATAGTACTTATTTATTCAGTAATGTATTAAAATACCTACATATATCTATTAAAATATTTTTCTTCAAACTACTCATTAATTTTACTCTTATCATCGGAAAAGGCAACACTAAGTAATACATTACTACCCTGGAAAACGGCAGTAGTATTGTATGAAATTTCATTAATGACCCGTTCAACATAATTGCCCTGTTGTTTGTTTTTCTAATTTAAAAAGAAATTACAATTCATATTCATACAATTCATACAAAATGTAGGCATTTTTCCAAAGAGATTTGAGTGGTTGTATAACATGTCACAAAAAATACACATGCACAAAACAAGTTAGATAGGACCCTACAAAGCCAATTTTATTTTAAAAAGAGAGGCAATTGGCTTTAATGGCGAAGATTAGCTTTTATTTTAATAAATTAAAAATTGTATTCGAGTGAATATTGTGCAGTGAAAGTGGTGTTTTTTGGTGCACATTCATGTTGACGGCAAGAAATAAGGGTTTTGTGGTGTACATGACAGTGAGTTATTTTTTGTGGATTTTCCACTTCCGTCACCACCGTTAAGATAAGGTTTGGTTTCTTAATATGAACAATTTGCATTTTTTTTGTCATAAATAAATAAGTTTTTCTACAGTCAACTTCAGTTTTTTATTATTTTTTAATAAGTTGAAGGAAAAGCAGATTACACACCTCGTAAGTGAGCTATTAATGCCCTTGGGTTATTAGTGCCCTCGAGCAAGTGCTCGTGCACCAAACATCCGCGGGCATTAATAAGTCACTTAGCGCTCGGTGTAACAATCTACTATTTTAAATCAAACCGAATAGCCGTCGTAGTCAAACAAAAAAATTTAACAGTGCTTTATAAGTATATAATAATAATAATAATAATTTATTGGCCAAACCTAATGATACATAAGTTGCAATGCCGCCGCGTCAGTCATATTCTTAGCTTTTGTTTTAAATACTACTTCTAGCCAGTTCTAGCTAATCGAGCATTTCTTGTATTCTAGTGATGCATTATATACTGCACAAAAGAAATATGCATAAAATTTGAATTTACATTTTATTAATAACACATCATAGAAACATTTAAAACCTATGAAATTGTGAAGAAACGGTCTAATTATGATGAATCTTGAAAAGTCTAATTATTGATAATTGCTTTACGTCTCTTTCTTATAAAATATATGTTTGTATCGGTATTATAATGGTGGACGAGTACAATGACGTCACTAGCAAATAAAAGCTTTTTAAACTTTGTTTTTTTTTAAGTTATTAAAAAAATCACGTGGTTGTTTGTCAAATAAAAATACTATGTAATGTAACAATTAAAAAGTGTCCATATTTACATACAAGTAAAGATACAATAAAAAATAGCAATGAAGTCATAAAGCTGTATCTTTATTGGTTGTATTACTGTAGGTACTTACCTCAGTTTATAAATCAATACTTATTTGTAACCTAGCAAAAAGTATATTGCATACGATATAAAACGTCCTTGTTGTACTGTTATATTTTTACTGTGCGGCACATGATGTTGGCGCCTGTTCAGTGGCCGCGTCCGCGCTAACGTCATGTACAAATGAACGGTGTGAAGTGCGGAACATATGGGCTTGCACGTGGAAATTCCTCGCCTTAAATATTAGGTAATGTTTAGTTTCAATGAACTTCCAACAATGAACCTTTTATAAGAAATCGTTGTATTTGGATTTCATGAATGTTAAAATTACTTAATATCTGTAATATTTCGACAGAAATTAAGAAAAAAATATCATGAAGTTATTTATTACAAAGTATCAAAATCACCATGTTGAACTAAACTACATGGGGACATTGTATCAGTGTTGCTACTTGAAAAAATGTCAGGTTCATGTTTCGTGTGTCAGACTCTAGCTGTCAATTGTTTTTAATTCTTCATTTAAATTTGATTTATGAATATGATACACGAAGAAAATAGTTTTTTTTTTATAGAAGGCCAAACAAATGACCCTATTCCACCTGGTGCAAAGTGGATATAGTTTGCAACATTGTCATACGTGTCGCGTAGATTACAGTAGATGCAGACAAGATAGACGTTAGCTCGACCACTTCGCGCTCATGAATATGCGAACGCGCAGCGCTGAACCATTGTGTAAACGTTATTACAAAATTTTGACGTGCTCCCGAGTAAAAGATCTCTGCTTAGTAAGCAAGCTTAATGTCTTCTAGATAATTAAGTTCCTGCTATCTTTTTGTTGGGGATTTTACGTCCGTTAGTTTAGTCCGTTTAGTATTGTAGGTCTTCAAACAAATAGCTGTAATTGAGTGGCTGTATACAAAGTTGGAACATGGTCCAATAGGAATGTCAAAATAGAACTATTTTTTCTTTATAATTTGACAGCTCACAGTTGAATGCATTACTACCTAGGGCTGAAAAGTATTACTTTCTTCCCGCTCCTCAGGCAACTTCAGACCTACTTACCGAGTATAAGTACTAATGAAAAATTATTGACTTATATATATTTATTTAGCTTAAATATGGAATAGCCCTTTCCTCTGTTATTGGAATTGCCATTGATCTCTGTGATTGATTCCTCCTTTTCATCGTCACTTACCAACATGTGAGACGAAGGCTAGAAAAGAGCTTTTCCTTCGTAAAAATATACACACTTACCAACATCTTTGCTTAGCTTAAAATTGGTAAGCTGAATAGAATCGAGCATCATTTCTCCCTATTTAACCAGAGATGACATTGATGAAACTATAGCAATTGAGAATATGATAAATCATCATATAGAAATCTATTTATACAAAACATGCATTGATGAATACCATGTTACAGTCAGACAGTAACAATGCAATAACGAGTTGACGTACCACACGCTCGCTTTAATGAATCCCTGTCGGTAATTAGTGAGTGGCGCACATCATAAGCTCGAATGACAAACATCTCCTGGGAGATGAGCTAACGAGCCAACAGGGCTTCGACGAAATCAGATCAGGCGGCAATTAGCTCAAAGCAATTCCCTAAACTCAGTGCGGCGTATTTATCAGCTGAAGTAACTGTGAGGCTTTGTGGAGCAGTCGCGTGTGAGGGCTGTAAAAACAATTGACGCGTAATCGTCGTTGTATATAGTACAGAATGTTATCTATTTACGGCCGGTTTTAATATTCTATCTATCTGTTGATTTGGTTAGTAGCGATAGGCATTTGACATTAGCTCCTTATAAGATACGTCAAAATTCTATCTCCAGTAAGCACATCCACAGATAGATAGGATATTGAAACCGGTCATTAGTGGATCATGTTGGCCCTTTGAGCATACCGATTGGGGAAGTCTGACAGTAAGCAGCATCAAGACATCAAGACCTAGTATTGTAGAATGCTATAACATAAACACTTTTGTTATATCTTATCTAATACCTATATAAAATCTCGTGCCACAGTGTTTGTTATCAAACTCCTCCGAACGGCTTGATCGATTTTTATGATTTTTTTTCTGTATATTTGGTGGGTCTGAGATGAGAATAGGCCGTAGGCAATTTTTTCATGGATAGGTGTAAATCATAAATTTTTGAGTGTTGACTTTTATTAAAGCGAAACGTAGTTCGCGGGCACAGATAGTTGTTTTATAATCTTAGCATTCAGCAATTGCATTGTATCATTCTTCAATTGTATGTCTATTTAAGAGCCACTCGGCCATTGAAATTAAATTACCTTTCTTAAGCTTATAATTAATTAGCGATATTTGTGTATTGTACGCACTTTTTCTTTCATTTTCAAAATCCGGCAATGTTCGCGTATCGAGGATTCCATACAAACTTATCTAAGTTCCTCACGACATAGGTATTTAAGGTTTTCAGACCTTTCCTTAATTTATGACGTAAGACGCACCATGATTTTATGATTTCCTATCATTCCTATGTCGCAAAATATGCAACATAAGCGGTCATATCATTTTATCAAGTTTTACCTACTGGAAAGAGACTACACCTGGGTCGCCTGCTTGGGTACCTCTGCCTTACATATTTCTGCCGCAAAGCAGTAGTGCTGGCATTGCTGCGTTCCGGTTTGAAGGGTAAGATATGGCAGTGAAATTACTGGGCACCGTGACTTTACATCTTATGTCACGAGTTGGCAACGTACACTGTGGTGCTTGTGGGGATTGCAGATTTGCTGCGAATCTTACAGGAACCACATGTTTTATAGGTGACTGTTACTACTTGCCAACTTAGTTGCATAAATAAAAAAAACTTCCAAGTTTGATTTTTCCCAGCTGAAGGAGACCATAGACCCGAGTATTTGATATAAATTTCAGTTAGCTATTTCTTTGAGTTCCTGAGAAAAAGGGTTCTTACAGATAGATGGACATACGGACATATGGACAACGAAGCGATCTTAAAATAAGGGATCCTTTTTTTTCCTTTCAAGGCAGGGAACCCTTAAAATTCCGTTAAGTATGTAATCTATATGTCAACTCTTGTACTTGTACTAGAGTTGAAATATAGGTCACATTTACAGAGTTTCAATGGTGAAACAAATCTAATTGTTTGGATTGTACTTGGGTTGTATTGTATTTGGGTCTTTGAATTACTTACTAGGAAAATGACAATTTCCCCCAAGGAAAAGCTCTAGTGTAAACCTAGTACTAATACATTTTATTTACTAGATAGAAGTAAGTACTTGGTAACAAAGATTATTATCCAATAAGTAATTAAACAGAGCATTTTTAAAAGAGTTAATGTGCCATAATAAAATAAATCGCACTTTGATAATATAAAGAACCGCGTGGCATTATGGTGTAATTCGATCACCAAACTATTATAATATTCTATAAGGTAATATGTAGGGCATTTCTTTAGACATGGCATTTCTTTAGAAATTCAATGTATTTTCTTCACATCCACAGGTTGTTTGCAGACATCGAAAGAGCGTATAAGATTTGACAATATAAGAGTATGACACGCTACAGTAAATTCTAATTCCATTTTTTACATCGTTGGACATCCGCCCTAAATCTACAGGGTGCTTATTCGTTACGCATATTGCCTCGCAATAAGCTATTGTGTTCCCCTTCACGGATTTGATATCAAACGGTTATATTATTACGACTCTCGTCTATATGTTAAATGCGATGTCGCGAAGTTGACACGTGTTTAGCGTTCGACTTAACTGCTATTGTTCTGAATATTTGAGCTTAGGGCAAAGCGTTTTACAATACGCATTAAATGTCATTCGAATTGTGTACATATTTAAGTAAGTATTTTGGAATCAAGATTATGGGTTGTATTTCAATTATTAATTAAATATTTCGATCATCATATTTTTTATTACTTATAGCCATTTTAATTAGTAACCAGCTAAGAAATTGATGAGCAAGCATTGACTGATTTGTTTTTTTTTTATATTTAGGTTTATATTAGGTCCTTACATATGAATAGGCCTAATCACCCTAACATAGGGTAGGCTCGAACCCCTCGGTGGGGACGTATTATATGAGCTGTGATGATGATGATGATGATATGAAATTGGCGTTTTGCCGTACTGGCCACTTTGATCTCAAATATCTCCTCTATGGTTAGGAATTCCAAATTCAAATTTATACAGCTATTTACTCATGTATTTGTATTTCGAAAATTATAATTCACTTGTTTTTTCCTTAATTGTTTTGGACTTTTCAATCAATTGTTTTGTTTTCAACTTTTTTGGAGTCAATTTTCGCTTGGGGCATGGGTTCAGCCATTGCGATGAGTGCTTTCGATTATCGTACAGGACCTACTTCTCATCACAAGTAATGATTCGATTTAAAATCCCTTCATTATTGTGCCGGTTGAGTAATGCAACGCAGCAGTCAACGCGCGTTTGTTGATTTGCTTCACTCAATTCATGAGGTACCCACCTTTCAAGCTTTTTCACCTTCCCAATCCCTTCAAGTGGATTAAAACATTAACTCGGACGTGGTTTGCAAGGGATCCGCTTCCACAATAGCCTTCAATTCTTCATTATCAACTTTGGTCTCCGGCCGTCCACGGAGCTTGTTCTGCAGGTCGAAATTTCCAGAACGAAAACGTTGGAACCAAAAACGCACAGTGTTTTCTTTTGCGGCACCGTCGCCATACATATCATTACTCCTTCGAGCCGTTTCTGCAGCACTGGTGCAACGGTGGAACTCGTACTCGTAAATAACGCGATATTTCAAGTTTTCCATTTTGTAAACTGAGTGACGCAAAGAAAAAAACAATTGAGGAAAAAACAAGTGAATTATAATTTTCAAAACACAAATACATGAGTAAATAGCTGTATAAATTTGAATTTGGAATTCCTAACCATAGATGAGATATTTGAGATCAAAGTGGCCAGTACTGCAAAACGCCAATTTCATAAGGAAGGACCTAATAGTATAGGTTGAGCGCATAAAGTGTTAACGAAATTAATTAATTATATTTTTTTAGAAATAAGGTAATTCAGGTATGACATATAATCATTAAAATTGTTAGTGGAATGTCTACGATATTTTTTGTTTAGTTTATGTAGCTAGAGCGAGAAAGTAATTGAAATATGTAGCAAAAAACTTCATTTATCTCGCTATTGTATAGGACAAGTTATTGTATTGTAATTTTTTTGGGTCTTATTTCGCTTACTACATAAGCTTTATAATTCAAAAAATGTATTCAAAAGGATTTTTATTCTACCTGGTGGTAAGTGGAAATAGAGTCCAAATGTGAAGATAGCTAGTGCAGGAGAGAGATAACGCCGCACTAACCACCCTTACCTTGCCGACCTGTAAGGTGTTTCTTCACGCCTCTTTTAAAGGACCCGGGATTGTAAGTAAGAGGAAACACATGCGCTGGCAGAGAATTCCATTTCTTGATCGTGCGACATAGAAATGAGTTGCCGAATATCTTGGTACGCGTTTGAATGGTAGATTGGTAGTTACAGTTAGACGATGACAACGCAGGTCAGCAAGTGTAGTTCTTAAATGGAAAGGAGAAGGTAGGATTAATAAAAAAAGCTCTTCAGAACACTCGCCGTCGTATAGACAATAAAACGCGTTGAGTGAAAAAGCGTTAGGTTACTTTAATCGATAAAACAGCTCGAACGGTTTTATTATTTATTCAATAATTGTTTATGTACATTGACGGACTTAATGCCTGAGGCATTTTCTACCAGTCAACATTCAGGTGGTGCAGAGAGTAAATATTTCATTAAAATAAAATATAATAAAGAAACTATTAGATATTTTATTTAATGCATAAATAAAATAAAATTAATAACTTATACAAATTATAAGACACCAAACTAACATGTTGCTAACAAGCAACGTAAAATACAATTCTGATGCCCATGTTTCCGTAGTTTATTTTTGACACTTAGTCGATTTCTTGATATCCACCGGTAAAGCGTTCCAGAGAAGATTTTTTTAGGTATTATTTAGGTATTTATTTAGGTATCCTTTATATGAAAAACAATTGACAAACAAATTTTTACATTATATTACAGAAATAAACTTGACCTTTGTAAATATTTAATCTCACCAACATTGTTTCAATATGTTCACTCTTCTATAAAATATGCACGTCACTTGACTCTGTGTAACATAGCAGATAAAAGCGAAAAAGAACAAAAGGTTTTATCTCGCACATTGTGCCATAACAACTTAATGCGAATAAAGCACAATAGAGTTTTTAATATAAATAAAGCTGATATGACAACACCACGTGCTCGCCGTCGACGGCTGTCAGGTCCACTGACATGTGAATGACACGGGAACGCATCGCGCGGCAACGCCACTGCATTGTGCGCTATCGCCCGACGCATTATCGGGTTGAAATAAGGACACTCTGTATTTAATAATAATAATATAAAAGAGACAATAATATTTCACAAATGTGTGTGATATTTGAAATTGACAATTACAAATCAATTGGCTGTTAGGCCTGTTAGATTTGTTCACAAGAATTTAGAGGAAGGATTTTGAGATTTTAGAGGGAGTTTTTTTATTCAACTAACATTCAAATGTATGCCAAATTAAACAAATATGTGAAAGAAATATGGAAATATATTTACAAATAAAGAAGTTATAAGACGTTAAAGTTGCGCTTGTGAAAATAATTTCACTCCTTGCTACGGGTCAGCCTGTACTGTAGTTCATTGAAATATTAAACGGTAAAAAGTTTTTCACATTTTTACCGTTGATATTTTGCTTGTTGACATTGAGTAGGTAACCCGTAGCACATCATGCGACTCAGTCGGGTTCAGTCGTTTGTGTTTTTGTTATTTCTACAAATAATAATAATTTCTCGTGATATTTCACACAATTGAGACTAAAGCAAGCGTAATTTGTGGTGCGCTGCAACTGCTTGCAGTCGTGTGACGCCTCGGGACCATCACGAGACGGCCAGTGAGCGGCCACAGTCTTTTGATAGAGCTCGTGAAACGCATTCAGAAATTCTGTAACCAGTTTTCCGGTCTGATATAGCTTACAAATAATCGAGAGTTGACATATCGTTTCCACCCTGTATAGAAGTATGATTGGAACGATTACTTACAACTACCGAGACAAAAAAAAACTTCAGCCCCCATTTGAACCGAATTCCTGGACCTCCAAATCAATACCGACTGGTTTCAAGCACTAAACTAACGAAGGGGGTCAAATTATTTTCAGACGGGAGACTACAGAAGTATTTTTAGGTGTAAATTTGACATCAACCACCGCCGCTACAGGAAACGCTGTATTAAAACAATGAGAATGTCTAATCATGCTCTCAATTAACGTTTCATTGTTACAAACATTTCAAAGCAGATCCGAGTCAACACAGCCTTGCTCATTTGAATTAACTATTCTCTTTAGTGGACTAGTGTCCGCCCGAAGCGGTTTCGGCTAAATCGCGTGGAATAATCTTTGTGCGAACCTCTGCTGAGGTAGATCTTTCGAAACGTGCACTGGATTCTCGGTAATTACTTTTGGGGCAGCAGTATGTGAGATTTTGCAAAGATACGTTTTATAGAATGAAGCTTAGAAAAAACTTGTATCGTAAGATTTTAGTGAACAATCTAAAAGGTTCATTCATTGATATACATATTCACTTAGCCACTTTTTTCCGAAACTATAAGAACTACACTGTTGAAACTTAGTAAGAAGATGTATTCTGTGAACAGCATTAAGATTTTCACACAAAAATAGAAAAAAGCAATAAATTTTGGGGGTTCCCATAGAACTGAAACTCAAATTTTTTTTTTCATCAAACCCATACGTGTGAGGTATCTATGGATAGGTCTTCAAAAATCATATTGAGGTTTCTAATATATTTTTTTTTTAAACTGAATAGTTTGCGCCGGAGACACGTCCAAAGTGGTAAAATGTGTGTCCTATGTAACTTCTAAAATAAGAGAATGATAAAACTAAAAAAAATATATGATGTACATTACTATGCAAACTTCCACTGAAAATTGGTTTGAACGAGATCTAGTAAGTAGTTTTTTTAATACGTCATAAATCCTACGGAACCCTTCATGGGCGAGTCCGACTCGCGCTTGGTCGTTTTTTTTGTTTTAATCTAAGGCGACAGCACATTATAATATACACATCATATGGTTTCATTCATCATAGATTTATAAAATTAATTAGTGTAATGGAACAATTTAATCATTTTATTGATTTTCATTTTTTACTAAGTATAAAATATTTATTATTGTTTTATAGGTATTATTAAATGAATTATAATTGACCTGTAACTCAGATACTAATAAATGAACTTGAACAAGCAATTTAAATAAAATTAGAGCACCATAAAAAGGAAAGGCAGTAGTGTTTGTCACTTTGACGTAAATATAAACAAACGGCACCCTACCTAACTAAAGTATGTTGTTCTGAGTATGAGGGTGTTGTGACATCAATCAATCGATTGTCGACCGATATAATCGATCGGCGTTGATTGATTAGTAGTTTTGGAGGATGTCATTCGATAAACAATCAAAAACCGCCTGATGCGAGAGATTTCTGCAGGTATTGAAGTAGCTAGAAAATAATATAGCTTAGATACTCGTACCTAACATGTTGGCCCAGCGTGGTTGTCTAATGCCTAAGCACCCTAACTTAGTTGGGGTAGACTCGAGAGCCCCTCGGTGGGTAAGAATATGAGCTGTGATGATGATGATGACCTAACATGTTTGAAATGATCTTCCGTGCTAATCGTGTTATGACGGATCAAGAATGCATGAGTCGCCGCTTTCTTCCTTCCTGTGGAAGTGGCAAGAGCCGGCTAAGCGATTACTGCAATTACACGTCAGCGATGGGGTAAAAAATCCCAAACAAACCCTACACCAATCTTACGCTAGCGTAGTGTAGTGTATTCCTCCATGTCTAGCGGGGCCCGTGCATCAGTGGGCTTATATGGATAAATGAGGAAACAATCGATCGATGATCATGTATTATTAGATGTCGATTAATCTAATCTGGTGACCAATCCATTCTTCAATCAGTCGATGTCGTTGATTGACGATCGATTGATTTGTATGGTCCTGTTATGAGATAAAATTTGTATGATATCTGGTTAAGGTTCCTTGTTTTAGTTGTTTTCTCAATCATAGAAAATTACTCGAGGTGAATCCGAGGTGTGTTCTCAGAACATATTATACAAAATATCCCCAAAAAGTACTGATGTTGTGACTGTAATATTTTGTTTATAGTTGTACCAAAATCTGATGGCAAATGTAGAGCTGAATCCTTTATAATAAAAACAGAGTTTTCTTCTTGTACACTTAATTCGTATTATAAATAACATTTTAGATCAATAAAATGACAAATGATTTTAAATTCATTGCCATTGAATTATTTATCAAATATGTTTTAGCTCTACATATTTTGCCATCAGATTTTGGTAAAACTATAAACCAAGTATCCCTCGATATAAAAACTTCAAACGCAGTCGCCTTTTTGGGCTAAGACATTACAAGCGGTCTTAGACATTGGCGGATCCATGGGCGTTGCCCAGACCAAGCATTTCATAATTCCCACTCAACTTTTTGCGGCGCAAGGCGCGGTGACTTTGTAAAAAAACAGGGCAATTAAAACATTATCCCCCCCCCCCCCACCCCCTAAAATGACATCCTGGATCCGCCCCTGGTTTTAGATTTTTCATGTTGGCTTTTATTTTGTTTTTATTTAATTATTTTAGATAACGAGTTACTATTTTCTTGCAAAATACACTCATTTGCTCTCACTTATACTTAAATGATTAGACTAGTACTAGGCGCCATAGTACAGGCTTTTGATTACGAAATTCTTACAGAGTCGCGACGTGCGTATAATGGCGTTCGCGTCAGGTCAACATGGCAATTCAATTTAGATTTTGAATACAAAACAACAAGTAACTACGTGAGCGATATCGAACTCGCTAAGCGTGGTCGATGTGGGCTCTAATTTTGAACCATTCAACAAACGTTGAGTGTCCGTCGTGCATCGTCTGCGGTCGATTCCTACTGATTTTCGTTTTGTTTTCGACTAAAATCAAAATAATATGGAAATACGTTGTAATGTTTAATCAACTTTCACCGCAAACAAAACAAAAATCGATAGAAAACGAACACACGCGACGCTCGGCGAGTGCTCGATGCCAAATCGAATGATTCAAATAGTGCCCGTGGGACACTCGCACTAAGATGGGGTAGGAATAGTGCATCTAGTCAACTTATGGGTGGTCTAGTCAACCACTTGAAATTGTTACAGATTCCTCCGCCTCAAAAAAAGACGCTGTGCGGATATGCGGCGTCTTTCATCCAAGCCTAATCTCATAAAATCGCGATTGCAATATTGACCTGTTGCAGACTATAGTAACGTTTTGATATGGATGCCAAAACATACCTACAATTAAAAATAAATTAACTTTTGGCCGGGGCGATATATTGATATCAAAAGATCATTAAATTAGTTTAATACCCCATTTTATAACCACACGTCCCTTCCCAGAGCACAATTTTTTATTACCTAAGAGTTTTTCGCTTTATAATTTGTATCTTATCCGCGGCAATGACTGAACTACATAATGGTTACATTCGCACAAAAATGACAGTGTCTGCTCAGTATTGTCATAGCAATATTAACGATTTGTAATGCTCTGACTGCTGGGTAAATGAAAAAAAAAAAATGTCTGGGAAATGTACCTACCTTTCTTTTCTAAACTCAGCGTTTACCAACCGTCATTGGTAAAACATAGCATGTCCCAAATACTGGTAAAAGCCCGAAAAATCGTCTATACTTTAGAAAATCCTTACATGTAAAGGAAATAATGAAAACCGTAAATACGTATATAGTTAGGAACTTATGTATTTAGATAAGTTTGTACGGAACCCTCAGTGCCCGAGTCCAAATCGCACTTGGCCGGTTTTTTGTTATAATAACAACCATGTGATGTGTTATTGCATTTTTACAAATGTCAGTGGGTTTAACCCTGTCTCTATCAAAACCGTTAACGTGTCAATTATAAGGGGTTAACACACAAGACGTATCATATCCAGAATGTTATTTCTGTATCATTCGGAGCGAGCAGCGGTTACCTGGCGTTATTAATTAGGAGACACTTCAACACACTTGACCCATTTTGTGCATCCGCTGCCAATTAGGGCGTTTGAAACGCTGTCAACAGCAGCGACGCGAGGGTGTTTATTTAAATATCTTTTGCGTGATACAATGAAGGTAGTACAATGGTCGGATTCAAATTGATTATACGCTTCTTTTGAACAATGACAAGTGAAAATGATTTTGCACACGTTTGAGTAAGAGCTCGTCTTTGTAATCTGTTTTAGTGACACTAGTGTATAAATTACCTGTGTATTTGTGTATGTATTTATCGTAGTAGTATATGTGTATTTTATTACCATCACACTTTTTACTAGAAATTTATCACAAAATTTTAACACACAAAAATTCTCATTAATGAATCGTCGGCCGATAGATATTTTATAAATAAGTAACTCCTCCTTATTGTGTCTACATATATTTGTCTGCTCAGTATTACCATAGCGATATTAACGATATGTAATGCTCTAAACTAATAATAATGCTCTAAAAATAGGTTAATTGAAAGATTGTCAAGGAAATTTACATTGCTTTTATCCAAAACCAACAGTTACCAACCGTCATTGGTAATAAAAGCCCGAAAAATCGTCTATTCTTTAGAAAATCCTTACATGTTGGTAAATCCTATGTTCTACCAATATATATACGGGCTTTTACAGTAACACATACACCCCAATCACAATTAAGATGTATGTACACAAACTCAAACTCAAAAATCTTTATTCAATTTTTCACCTTTTTCACCTTTACAGGCACTTATTGATGTCAAACAAAACATAAAAATCTAATCAAACTAGAATCTAATTAACTAATTATTTATTTAGAAGGGGCAAGCGTTCGCAGCCAGCGGCTATCAAAACACCGTTAGGGTGGGTTTTATTTGGGTTCACTAGGCCAAGAGTTGTTGAGTTTGCGTGCCACGTGTCCTCACGTCAGCAGTCTGAGTTGGAAGATCTTATTAAAGAGCAGTAAAAGTTGGATGCGATAGGCATCTCTAAGCAACAAGCGAGGATGATGAACATGACCTTTCGATTTTAAGAAATACAACTCGACGTGTAGAGTCCAATCGTTTTGAGGTCGGTCTTCTTTGGAGACCTGATTTACCACCGATTCCAAATAGTTATCCACTTGCTTTGTCTCGATTTCTCGGCCTTGAAAAAAAGATGGCGAAAGACATGGCATATGCCGATTTATATTGTAAAAATATTCACGCCATGCTCGAAAAGGGTTACGCCGAGGCTTGCGATGATAGTGCTGCGGAATCCATTTGTTGGTATCTCCCTCATTTCGGAGTTACTCATCCTCACAAGCCCGGCGAACTGCGTGACGTACACGATGCGGCAGCCAAATGTCAAAAAGTAAGTCTCAACTTTCTGTTGGTGTCAGGTCCCGATCTTTTACAACCTCTTTTAGGAATTCTCTTTCGTTTTCGAGAAAAAAGGGTTGCGCTTACTGCGGATATACGCGAAATGTTTCCGCAAGTAAAAATAATTAAGAAAGACCGCGACGCGCAGCGATTCCTTTGGAGAGACGATCCAAAAGACCCTATTGGAATATATCTTATGTCCTCCATGATGTTCGGAGCAGCGTTGAGCCCATGTACTGCACATTACGTCAAAAATAAAAATGCAGAGGAGCTGAAGGATCATTACCCTAATGCCGTTGACGCTGTCCTGAACGATCATTATGTAGATGATTATATAGGTAGTGTTGATAGTGTGGACAAGGCTGCCCAACTAGCATCTGACATTGTGACCGTTCACCGCCACGGAGGGTTTGAGATGCGCGGTTGGGTATCGAATGAACCAGGTGCCTTATCACTGATACCTAATAATCTGTTATTGACACCCCCAGTAGATGTTCAATTAGGTAACCTAACAACTATGGTTCGAACACTTGGTTTAATTTGGCAACCTAATGAGGATATTATAACTTTCAGTCTGGAGCTCAATACTCAACCCACACCCGCAAACCTCACAAAGCGTATGGTACTTTCATATGTAATGAAACTTTACGACCCACTCGGCATTCTTATACCAATTATTATTTCTGGTCGTATCATGTTTCAAAACATATGGCGCCAATGCTTTGACTGGGATGAAAAACTCACAAAAGAGCATCAAACAGCCTGGAAATTGTGGTTGAAACTTCTTGACAACGTGTCGCAACTACGTATTCCACGCTGTTACAATCCAAAACGTGACGAAGTCAAAGAATGCGAACTTCACATATTCTCAGACGCTAGTGAGTTGGCATATGCCGCCGTGGCTTACTGGTGTTTCATATATCACGACGGAGAAGTGAAGCTCGCAGTAGGTAGCAAAGCACGAGTAGCACCATTGAAGCCTGTCTCTATTCCGCGCCTAGAGCTTCAAGGTGCCTTGCCAGCCACTCGTTTAGCACACACCATCTGTGAGCAGCATCGGTACGTCCCATCAAAACGTTTTTTTTGGTGTGACTCTCTTAATGTACTTGGCTGGGTACGTTCTGATGCACGCTCTTATAAGCCATTCATAGCGCATCGTATAGGCGAGATTTTGGAATTGACAAACACGGCCGAGTGGCATTGGGTGCCTTCAGAACTCAATGTAGCAGATGATGCCACACGCGTTATTCAAGGAGGACTGTCAGCAACATCTCGCTGGGTTTAAGGACCCCAGTTTTTATTGTCATCTCAGTGGCCCTCACAACCTAGCCACAGTCAGAACTCATCAAATCAGTTAGAGGACCCCAGTTTTTATTGTCATCTCAGTGGCCCTTAAGGACCCCAGTTTTTATTGTCATCTCAGTGGCCCTCACAACCTAGCCACAGTCAGAACTCATCAAATCAGTTAGAGCTCAAACAATGTGCACATAGTCATGCCTCGTTAGGTACTCATAATATCATTTCAAGTAATGCTCATTCACAGCCTATCCATCATATCGATGAGTCTCCGTTGCGCGTGCAACGGAGGCATTGCTCCCCGTACTCAAGTCATGGGCGGAAAAGAAACATGGGTCGCTCACGTACCATCTGGTGCAGGTCATTAGGTTCGATCCTGCCATGTACCAATGTGTTTACATTTATCCGACGCTCCTATGGTGAAGGAATACATGGTGCGCAACCTGCATACATCTGCGAAGAAATTCGATGATGTATGTAAAGTCGACCAATCCGATCTCCAATGATATCATCACTATGGCATAATTTCAATGATGTGATCACATAGTCATGCCTCGTTAGGTACTCATAATATCATTTCAAGTAATGCTCATTCACAGCCTATCCATCATATCGATGAGTCTCCGTTGCGCGTGCCATTCTGTGCACACCCTCATTTCTTTAGCTCATGGATACGGCTGGTGCGCGTGTTAAACATATTATTCTTCATGTTATTCATACATATTACTCTTATTAGGTTCTAACCTTTTCAGGGGTATACGTATTGTTTACAAAATAAATACTGTTATTGTTTTTATAATCAATATTTTGATAACTCTAGAAACTATTATGATTTAGACTTTAAAAACATGTTTAAGTTAAGTAAATAAACAACATAATAATGAAAACAGCTTTAGAAATAATTATATGAGTATTATATTTTTATTATTACCCTTTATAAAATTCTTATATATAACACGCGCAACAGCGACAGCCCACCTGTGTATTTTAAAATTACGTAGTTTGAAAAAACACGGCGATAATATAAATAATTTGACGTTATTGCCTAACGCGTTGCTTAGTTTTGAGAGTGGGAATGAACCCGGAATCGGTTTATCTAGAGTTCTTACCGCTAGGGATATTTTCCGTGCCGAGGTACATGTACTTTAGCGTTCTCAGTTAGATTGTTTTGGACAGGAAGTAACATGTCTCAGGAATAAAAGGCCAATACCAACGAGCAGTCGCTTAAAACGATTCGTCGTGTTTCTTGATGAAAATGGATTCATAAGGCTATCAGATCGCGCTGCGAGGGGTAAAACTGAAGGGCAGACGCACCCTATAATTCTCGACGGAAAGCATGAAGCTGTTCGACTGCTCATTAAATATTACCACACTCGATTAGCTCACGGAAACACCGAGGCTGTTATCAATCAGCTGCGCCAGACATATTGGATAGTGAATGTCCGAAGTGCCGTCCGATCCATCGCTCATCAATGTAACACTTGCCGGCTGCTGCGAAGCGAAACCCTACGACCTTCAGTTGGGGATCTACCGGACGAAAGACTCGCCCACCACCATCGACCTTTTTCTTTCGTTGGAATTGATTACTTTGGCCCCGTTCTTGTCGCAGTTGGTGGCCGAAGAGAAAAGAGGTGGGTAGCGGTTCTGACGTGTTTGGTTACTAGAGCAATACATTTAGACGTTGTGCATAGTTTATCGACAGATGCAGCCATTATGTGCCTGAGACGTTTCATTGCTCGCCGAGGCACACCATGCAAGATCTTATCCGACAATTGCACCTGTTT